>JASWHV010000015.1:24994958-27494958 GCA_030760725.1 Neostapfia colusana
CGCCTCTCGAGGACTCTATAAATAGCGGACGTGTGCGGCATGAGAAAGCATCCACGATCCCATCTATTCACGTTCTCTTCCTTGCGCTGCCATCGTAGTCTACTCCATCCCGAGCGCCAGCGTGCACCGACGATTGGGAGAGCAGGTCTCCGGAACCTCTCGCCCGTGTGATCCTGCACCGCGATAGGGCGAATAAGATTTTTGGGAAGCGCTTCGCGTGACTGCTCGCGTTCTTCACCACGGTTCATCTGTCGCCGAGATCGGGCGTTGCTGCCCAATGTCGCCACCAACGACTACAGCGGCTCGTCACGCCTGCGACTTCAACTACAGCGATTCCCCCGGCTACAAATCAATACGTACGGATTGCTCGTCCAAGTCCGCTGCCGGTGTTTATCATTGTTAGTTTTTTTGTCCGTCCTTTTCGAAATTATTCAGTAAATTGCAGATATTTTCTAACAATCCAAAAACCTTATATAGGCAATTTCTTGAGTTGAACATGATGAGTTTAGCCGATGTTCTATCCTTAGCACCGCGGTAGGGTTCTGTTTTCTCTAAAAGGGTGTCATAGCGTCCAGGAACAGCGCTTAGAACAGCTAAGCCCCAGAGGGGTCCTGCTACCCTTGTCATCTGGGGCAGGTCGCTGCCTTCTTAAAACGTCCCGATTCCTCCTATGAAGAAGATCCTAAAGTGAGGAAATTTTGCCTTGTCCTGTGCATTCTCCCTTTACAGTTTGTGCTTCCTCAAGCATATCAACTATAAACGGGCAAAGCCATGTGCCCTTGGCCCTAAGGTCAGCCCTGGGGATGCCACGTGCGCTTGAGCTCCGGAGCCGACGTGTGCCTTGGGCTCCGTTCCTAAGCCTCGCTGCTGAGGTGGATCCCGGAGCTACTGCACATCACCCGGCTCCGAGCCGCCTCCCCGCGGAGGACAGCTCCGGTGCTGACACGTGGCCCAGGTTTCGCTCTGGGTCTCCCCGTTGGGTGAGATCCGGAGCTACCACGTGTCCCCGGGCTCCGAGCTGCCTCCTCGCTAAGGACAGCTCCGGTGGTGACACATGCCCCGGGCTCCAAGCAGAGTCTCCCCTCTAAGGAAAAATCCAGAGCTTCCGTGTGTCTTACCAGAAAGAGCTAAAGGCAAGGGCCGAACTTCCTTCAAATCCTTGCGCTACCAAGGACTGGAAGGAGCGGTAGCCACACTGCTGGAGCGCCCTGGGTCCTTACGCCGCTAAGGACCTAGAGGAACAAGCTCGAGATATCGGTAAAGAGTTACCCACGTCGGCTAAGTCTCCTGGACCCTTGCGCTGCTAAGGGTCCGAAGTTTACATCGACAACATAGGACAATGAAAGACTTGAAACAAAGAAGCTTTCATTAATAACAAAGTTCTGGCATCCAAAAGGGGATACAAGACAACTAAGGAACTCAGCAGCTACAAGTCGAGCAATCTCCTGCTCCGTGGCCTGCTTGGTTGTCCCCCGAGCCGATCTCTACACAGTGAGACGGTCACCTGCTATAAGACCAAGGACAACAGCAACACATGCTGGACCGAGGCAACAGTGACATCCGGTGCGTGTGGGCCAAACGCCAACTATGGTAGATTTTGTTGTCCACAACAGTACCTGGAGGAAGGCTTGATCACTCTGGACTTAGCCTTCCTCCGGTACCGGCAGGTAGCCCTCCTTCGGTGAGGCGCCTAGAGGACATGCCCCACTCGACACTGGCGTAGGGACTCACTGTGTGTCAAGGACCCTGTCCCCGACGGCCTCCCCTACCACCGGCACACCATCAAGATGGCATGTGCTTCTATCCGAGGCCATCAAGGAGAGGGATCCCCCAGAGAGCCTCACCGAAGGCCGCACACACACAAACATCTTGCAAAAGTGGACGAAGATGGCTACCAGTGTCGAAGCATCTGGTGGGCGAGAATACCGAGAAGCAGAGACTTCCAGCGCGCAAGAGAAGAACAAAGGCCTCATGGTGAGAGAGGGTGCCATCCAACATCGGAAGGTCTCCTTTTATACTCAACCACGACCTCTGGTAGGGAAACAGGCGCGGCGATTGGGTTTTCACCCCTGCATGCCACGGGTTATTCGCCTCCCCCAATGATGGGTAAGATCTAGGACCACCCGTCAGACACTAGGGGCTGGGAGGATAACCTGTCGGGGATGTCTGGCGGTTCCCGAGAAGAGCGGTGCGACCAATTCATCGGTTGCCGCAGTAAATGACCTGAGGCAACCCCTTGGGCACGATGCCTCGCCACTCACCTCCCCCGTTGATGGATAGGACCCAGGTCCACCCGTCAGACACCGGGGGGCCAGGTGAGTAGCATCTTGGGGACGCCCGGTGGTCCCCGAGAAAAGAGGCGTGGTGGAGCTGCAGCAACCAACAAGTTGGTTGCCGCAGTAAGTGCCCTGATGCAACCCCTCGAGCGCGTCGCCTTAGCACTCGCCCCCACCAATGACAGGTAGGACCCAGGTCCACCGGTCAAACACTGGCATGACAGGTGAGTAAAAACTCGGGAACGTCCGGTGGTTCCCGAGGGAAGCATCGCGGTATTCCTACGGCCCATGGGTTGTCGCAGTAATTACATCGAGAAAAACCCTCGAGTACATCATCGTGACACGTCAAATCAGGAGTAAACACAACGACGCGTTGCTGCTTTGACTGAATGTGTCCACTATGCCAAGGACATGCAACCTTCTCGTCTCCCAGGTACAACAACTCGACCACTACGTGAAAACCTCGCCGCCACTTCGGTTTTTGAAGCACATATTCAAAACCACCACGCGGGAGAGACGGGGGCTCCACCTGCGGGCTCGATACCTCCCCCGAGATGGGCCCGGGGGCCATTGTCGATCAGAGTAGGTCGCGTGTCCTTGGCTCCATGGTCAGCCCTGGGGCTGGCACGTGCGCTTAAACTCCAGTGCAGACACGTGTCCAGTGCTCCGGTCCAAGCCTCCGCGCTGAGGTGAGGTTTGGAGCTGCCACGTGTTCCCTGGCTCTGAGCCGCCTCTCCGCTGAGGACAGCTCCGGTGCTGATACGTGCCCCAGGCTTCGGTCTGAGCCTCCCTACTGAGGTGAGGTCCGGAGCTACCACGTGTCCCATGGCTCCGAGCCTCCTCCCCGCTGAGGACAGCTCCAGACCAGACACGTGCCCCGGGCTCCGGCCTCAACCTCCCCGTTGAGGTGAGGTCCGGAGCTGCCACGTGTCCCCAAATACCAAGCTCATCGACAAGAAGCTCCAGACACACCACGTGCCCCACGACCAGTCATGGGCCGCGGGTCAACGAAGTCAAGAAGGAAGTGCACTGTCAGGCTTTGCATTCAAGGCCAACGCCTTTGCCAGAAGCATGGTGCGCTGCACACGCCTCCGTCCTCTGCCCGTTCGCCATTACGGTGAACGTACAAGGCAAAGGAGTGACAGTGGTACAGTGCCGCCCAACAGCACGAAGCCGCCCAAGAAGGGCGAGAAGACACGGTGACAAGACGACGCCTTCATCATTACCTGACACACGGTCATGGGCGCTCAGCGCGCCGGACGGAGAGACTTAACTCTTCCGCCGGCCACTCTACTTAGAGGATGAAGCCCTAGATTGTGTATAGGATTCACATAGCTCTGGGGCCACCTGTCGGGGCCCAAGCCTCATTTTAACCACCCCGGCCTTGAACTATAAAAGGATCGGGGTGACCACCCTTTAGAGGGCTCCACACTCTCGCACTCTAGATCCCACAGCGCACTCACGCTCAAGCAATAGAACAAGCACTCCCATGGACATAGGGTTTTATGCTACGGCGGCCCAAACCACTTAAATCTCGGTGTTCATCCGCTCTCTCGAGCCCAGGTCGCGTAGGGCGCCAAGCCTCCTCCGGAAAAAAAACCTTGCGAGCTGCTTCCGAGCAGGCCGGGGGAAGTGTCGCAGCTCATACTCTAACAGGTCACGTGCTTCTATTTGTGGTGTTGGACGCAGCTCATACTCTGACAGGTCACGTGCTTCTATTTGTGGTGTTGGCACGGTCGATCTGAAGTTCACCTCGGGAAAGATTCCCAGCTGAGGAAAGTGCAACATGTCCCTGCTATGAACAAGAATCTTGTTAGCGGCTCCCTTCTATGTAAAGATAGGTTTTAAAGTAGTTTCAGAATCTAATAAAATAGTTGTGTCGAAGCATGAACAATTTATTGGTAAAGGATATTAATGCGGAGGCTTGCTCCGCTTTTTCCTTTCAGAGTTTAATAATAAGTTAGTAAACCATATTTGTGGCAATGTTAGTTATTAAGCGATTGTTTGGTATTCTCATTTATGTCACGTCAATTTTAATCTAATGAATCGGCTATCTAGTCTCAAATTAATTTCGGAATTCACCATTGATAAATGTTCTAAGTGCCATAGTAGTTTGCAATCAAATCAGCCTCGAAAGCCTCACAAGGCAGCCGAAGAGAGAAACTTTCTCTCGGCACCACTAGAACTCATACATTCTGATCTATGCGAGATAAATGGTGTGTTGATAAAAAGTGGAAAGAAATACTTCATGACATTGATAGAAGACTACTAGATTTTGCTATGTTTACTTGTTGCAAATCAAAGATGAAGCTTTAGACTATTTTAAAATCTATAAAGTTAAAGTATAAAATCAATTAGAGAGAAAGATCAAACTTCTTAGGTCAGATCGTGGTAGTGAGTATTTTTCCCAAAATATTTGATGATTTCTGTGAGGAAAGTGGTATTATACATGAGAGGATGCATTCCTATTCACCCCAATCAAACGGGGTAGCCGAGTGGAAAAACTGCACATTGTGTGACTTGATAAATTCGATGTTAGACACTTTCGATTTATCTAATACATGGTGGGGGAGGCTCTATTGACAAAATGGCATGTCCTAAATTACGTTACAAACAAGAATAAAGAGAAACCCCCTTATGAGGAGTGGGTTGGAAGAAAACCATCACTGTCATACTTGCTTACTTGAGATGTTTGGCAAATGTGAATATTCCAATCACCAAGAAACGCAAGCTTGGACCAAAAACTGTGTATTATGTTTTTCTAGGTTATGCTCACCGGAGCATTGCATATAGATTTTTAGTAGTTAAATTTGAAGTTTCAAACATGCATGTTGATGCTATTATGGAATCTCGTGATGCAACATATTTTGAGAATATATTTCTTATAGAAGATATGCATAGCACTGTTATGATTTTTTTCTGAAATTTGTTCTGAACCCATCACAACTAGTGACTTTTTTGAAACACCATTTGAGAACGTACTAAAGGAGGAATACAATGGAACAACTTAGTCGAGTAAGAGATCAAGGATTGCAAAATACTTTGGTGATGATTTTATTGTGTACCTTATGGACGATACTCCAAAGTCCATTGCAGATGCATATGCATCACCTGATATAGATGACTGGAAAGAAGCAGTTCATAGTGAAACAAACTTGGTTCTTTTTAATGGACTTGGGAGTTAACTGAACTGCCTTATGGGAGCAAACCAGTATGCTGTAAGTGGGTGTTTAAGAAGAAGCTCGGGCCTGATGGTACTATTGAAAAGTACAAGGCGAGGCTAGTTGCAAAGGGCTATACTCAAAAGGACGGTGAAGATTATTTTGACACATATTCACCTGTTGTCGGAATGACGACAATTCGTGTACTACTTTCTATGGCTGCATATTATGGTCTTATCATCCATCAAATGGATGTGAATACAGCTTTACTTAACGGAGAGTTGGAAGAGAAGATTTATATGGAACAACCTGATGGGTTCGTAGTAAAAGGTGAATAGAGAAAGGTGTATAAATTGTTTAAATCTTTGTATGGCTTAAAACAAACATCTAAGCAATGGCATGAAAAGTTTGATAGTACCTTAATGTCTGGGGACTTTGTCATTAATGAGGCTGATTGGTGCGTGTACTATCGCCATGGTGTGGGTGATAGTGTTATATTATGCTTGTATGTAGATGATATACTCATTTTTGGTACGAGCATTAATATAATTTCTGATATCAAGTCTTTTCTATCAAAGTGTTTTGATATGGAAAATCTAGGAGAAGTTAATGTTATTCTTAACATTAAGCTGAATAAGGATGAGAGTGTAATTACTTTAACGCAATCCCACTATGTAAAGAAAATCTTGAGCCGGTTTGGCTTTATGAATAGCAAGATTTGTCCAACGCCTTATGATTCTAGTGTGACTCTGAGAAAGAATAAGCGAGAGCCAAGAGATCAACTTAAATATTCTCAGATGATCGGTTAACTCATGTACTTAGCAAGTGCAACCCATCGTGATATCTCATTTGCTGTGAGCAAACTGAGCAGGTTTATGTCAAACCCGGTTACAGATTATTGGCATGCACTTGAAAGGGTTATGCGTTACTTGAGAGGTAAAATAAGTTATGGAATTCTTTATACTCGGTATCCGACCGTGCCTGAGGGTTATAGTGATTTGAACTGGATCTCTGATGTTGATGAGCTTTATGCCACGAGTGGGTAAGTGTTCACTCTAGTTGGTGGCGTTGTATCATTGAGATCTTGCAACCAGATCATATTGACGAGACCAACCATGGAATAAGAACTCACTGCTTTAGAGACAGCAACTGCGGAGGCAGAATGGCTGCGAGAGCTCTTGATGGATTTGCCCGTGTTTGAGAAACAATTGCCGGCAGACCTTATGAACTGTGAAAATCAAACTGTGATTGATAAAGTGACCATTTCTAAGGATAATGCAAAGTTATCAAGACACGTCAAGAGGCGATTAAAATCTGTCAGTAAAATAAAAAAACTCCGGAGTCATAACTGCTCCGTACATACAAACAGGTAAAAACCTAGCAGATCCCTTTACGAAGGGACTATCACGTAATGTGATAGAAAGTGCATTGAGAGAGATGGGTTTGAGACACATAAATATGACACCATAGTGGAAACTCAGCCTATGTGATCGGAGATCCCGTAAATTAGCACATGGGGAAAACAAGCTAGTGATTCACTGAGGAGATTATTTTACTAATGCCCTCTCTATATGAAGATGCACACTTATACTCTCAAACTGTAAGGCAGGTTGGCAATATGCCCTAATGTGTTTAGTTGCCTATGTGTAGCAAAGATGTTGTCATACAGGGCAATCTTGAAAGAAACACACCTATATGAGCTCCTACTGTCTAACGTCGTAGTATGTGAGATTTGGGTGATCTCTAGAAAGCTCATGAAGAGACCAGGGAGTATGACGTATATGCTACACCCGCGGCATAGACTACTGGTAGTCAAGTACTAGTAATGGTCTTTAGATGAAAACAGATTCATACAAAAATGCAATTCAGGCAAAGTCCATTGTTCAAGTCCTGAACTGATTTAACTTAAGGATCTAGGCAAAAGTTCAACTTAACAGTCTCTGCTGAGGCACCAATATATCAAGCAAGGAACGAGAATGATGTCTCTCCTAATGATTGAGGTTTGGTGGAGGATTGTTGCAATTTGGACTAGTCCTATTAACAATAATTCTGGAATAATTTCAAATACATCTTAAAGGCCCGTTAGTGCAAGAGAGAGTGGTGCTAATTGTTTAGTCCCACATGGAAAGTTGAAGGGGTGGAACCCTCATATATAAGGGAGGTTATTATTCTACTCCTTGAGCAAGTGAGAAGAGGAGTGGGCCACGCGCGCTCCTCCTCCTCGCTCACTTGCTAGCCTCGTCTCGCCACGCCCCGAACAAGCGCATGCGCGTGTTTGTGTGAATTCGAGCCTCGAGCTGGGCCTAGTTTTTTATTTTTGCTGCAGAAAATTGAATTGGGCTTCCAGGTTTTGGGCCTCCGAATTTTGGGCTTTCGAGTTGGGAGTCTAAACCGCTTCTCAAAGATCCGGATCAGAACCAAACCGCCTCTCGGGGACTCTATAAATAGAGGACGTACGTGGCACGAGAAAGCATCCACGATCCCATCTATTCACGTTCTCTTTTTTGCGCCACCATCGTAGCCTGCTCCATCCCGAGCGCCGGCGTGCACCGGCGATCGGGAGAGCAGGTATTCGAAACCTCTCGTTCGTGTTATCCTGCACCGAGATAGGACGAATAAGGTTTTTAGGAAGCGTTTCACGCGACTGGTTGCGTTCTTCACCATGGGTCATATACCGCCGAGATCGAGCGCTGCTACCCAAGGTCGCTATCAACGACTGTAGCGGCTCATCACGCCGACAACTTCAACTTTAGTGATTCCTACGGCTATAAATCGGTACGTATGAATTGCTCGTCGAAGTCCGCTACTCGTGTTTATCGCTGTTAGCGTTTTTGTCCATACTTTCCGAAATTATTCACTAAATTGCTGATATTTTCTAACAATCTCGCCGGACGTCCAAATGATTCAGCCGACAAATCCTAAGTAGGAGCAATACTTGTGCTTCTTGCGGCTGCAATTAGCATGCCTGCAGAGGCATCGATCAAGGTCGATCTGAAAGTAAGACCCGGTTTACGTGTGCCTGCCTCGGCTAGAAAGGCGCTCCGACGAGGCACCGGCCAGCAGACCTGCCCCGTCCTCTGCCTACAGCTGCGAAGCTACAACCAGGGCAGCCGCCCAGTCTGGCAGCAACCGTATAGGTGGGAGGCGCGGCTCCGGGTTCCTGCCGCGATGAGGGACGACGTGGCGGTGGCCGGCGGGCCGTGCGCGGCGTGCAGGCTGCTGCGGCGGCGGGGTGCGTGTTCGCGGCTTACTTGCCGCCGGCGGAGCCGCACAAGTTCGCCAGTGTGCACAAGGTGTTCGGGGCCAGCAATGTCAGCAAGATGCTCCAGGTATCGGCGTATCGCTCGATGCTTCTGTCGTCGCCTAGCTGCTTTTTCTCGTGCCTTCTCTTGTGCCGGCTGTCCTTCTCCTCCCCCTGTCTCTGCCCAGTTCTGTTTCTGCCTCTCTGCCTTCGATCCAAAAGTTGGGCCACAGGCAACAAACCTGCACACACAGCTCGGCAACCGCCATATATATACTCGCGTCTCCACTCAACGTGATCCGGCGTCAGGGTGCACACCGCACAGCACAGGTCTCCGTCGTCCGAGAGTTCGATTGTTCATGGCGATGACGCAAGGTGGCGGGCGGCGGGAGGGCGGGCGGGCGGACGTGCAGCAGGGCGCCGACAGCGGGAGTGAACTTTTCCATCTAATGGAGGTGCTTTTAGAGATTATGTTAATTCAGTTAACTTGCACCTACTCATAAAAAAAAGTTACCTTGCACTTTGTCGATGCTCGTCCCTGGTTTTGGCAAGCTCTTTTTTCAAGTTTAATGATACTGGCGGTGATGGCTTTTGGTTTTTGTTTTTTCCCTTTAAACGCCTGTTTGGGTAATAAGAAATAGAGTGGATTAGGATGGAATGAAGTGAAAAATAAACTATTTTTTATTCTGATTCCCCTTAATCCACTTCAAATAGAGAGTATTTAGTTGTATTCAAACAAGCCCTAACCATGTCTAGCTAGTAGCTACTATAGATGTCTGTTTGACACAAATTAAATCGACAAGACTTGTAGCCTGCTTGCCCTTGAGGCCTTGACCATATCTCCAAATCAAAGATTTCCCCATGTGTCGAGCCGTCTGAAACAGTTCATCAGTAGTGTACGGGATCGTTCTAATTGCATCAGCCATCATCTTCAGACAAGTAAATGCAGGCGCATGCTATTTGAAAAGGCAACTTTCGGCCGCACTAACATGTTCGCAATCTTTCCATATCCTTTCTTGGGACAAGATAACCCAATCAGCACCTCATCTTTGTCGGTCTCCTGCTCCTTCCGGCTTAAAATAAGTTTATTTTTAGAATTGATTGATTGTGTTTTTTCTTACTTTTGATCAATGATATATATATTTTTGATTAACTTTAATAATATAGAGCTATATATTATTAATGTATTTTCATAGTGAGTGTAAAAATATAAATCTCATATTGCTAAAGTTGATCAAATATATAGAAATCATTGATCAAAAGCAACAAGAAACATGGTCAATTAATCCTAAAAATAGACTTATTTTGGGACTAGTAGAATCGAAGTGCCTTTCTCGTGTATGAACAGAAAATATTTTATTCTACTCTGTCGTGTGTATATGCTTTACTTTGTTGTAGATGCCAGGACTGCTACCCTGATGTACCTTTCCATGTTCTGAAACTCTACCCTGGAATTGCAGGAGATTCCAGTGCAGCACCGAGGGGACGCAGTGAGCAGCCTGGTGTACGAGGCGAACGCGCGCGTCCGGGACCCGGTCTACGGCTGCGACGCCTCCATCTCGTCACTGCAGCATCAGGTGGAGGCCCTCCAGGCGCAGCTGGCGCTGGCGCAGGCCGAGATGGTCAGGCTCAACATGAACAACGCCTACATGGCGCACCGCCTCAAGGCGGCCCGGGGCTGCGGTGGCGGCGGCAGCACCAACACCAGCTCGCCGTCCTACATGTCGTCGCCCAAGACGGAGCAGCGGGAGGCGCACTGCAAGGCCACGCCGAAACTGCTGGACATAGTCGTGGACCAGCCCTACTACAGCATGGACGACTCCCAGCTCTGGTCCTACTAGGATGGCTGACTGCATCAGGGGCTCTTGGGTCCAGCCAAGTTAGGTGGTTCTTTCAGCTAATTTTGCTTGTGATCAGGTGCCGTTTTGAGACACAGATGATCTGGTAGTTGGTATATAGGTGTATTTATGTATATGGCGAGTGTGCGCTGGAATAGCGTGACACTGGGAGGAAGGTGAAGCAGAGGCCTTCTCCAATAGCTTTCAGTATGTCCAGGGCTGTTTTTTGGCTGTCCTTCCATGTGGAGGTAGAACAGTGTTACAGATATTGGTGTTCTTCATGCTATGAATTGCAAGTGGTAGCATTTCCCAAGTTATACAAGTGGAGTTTGCTATAGAAATGCAGATAACTTGAACCTATGTTTGTTCCACTGTTTAATTTCTTGTCGGTGTTCCTGTGAAACAAACTTGTCAAACTTTCAGAGCTGAAGTAGGCATTTCAGTTCACAGAAAGCAGAACCAAATATTTCGACCCAGACCATTGCAGGTGAAGGTTCGGTGCAAATACTTCTCAAGATTGTGTTGCAATGCAGCCAATGGTACAAGGATGCCCCACTGAACAAATTGTAACCAAACGAGGACAACAAAATGCCCTCCCCTTTCAGGGAGTACAACACTAACAGAAACAACAGCCCTACTGTTCAGAGGGAGATCTGGTAGTTGCAAGAGCTAATGTAGATCATGGGACAAAAGTTGCCGCTGGACATTGCTCTCCGCTGCTAGGTAATGATAAGTTTCTAAAATAGTAACATTACACTGTAGTTCCAACAAGTAATGAGCTCATTTTGTTGGTAAACATTATCAGAGTATAGATCAGTAAGGGATTTTAAAAGCTCATAAATTTTGATAGATCTTACCGAGTATAGAGTAACATGATTCCTATAGCATGCTACGGCTTAGCAAACCTTGGAAAGAGAGATAAAGATCTTTGTTGTCTGTCACACCCGGTTTATCCGAAGAATAACCGAGTGAAGATCACATGTATGCCGGGATCATTTTCTCATACATGTGATGACAAATAGTGAAGCATCATTTATTACAAGTCAGGTGTCGAATATAAATAAGTCTTACATAGCATATGTCTCGATGGACGATATTAAGTTCTTAACAAGTAAATATAATAGCAGCGGAATATTATTCTTGTGGGCTCCGTCACAGGCGTTGCCCGGGGGACTCCATGAACCTAGAATCCTTCGTCGGGTCCAAAGTCTTGATCATTAAACACCACATCGTTCTCTTGACCTGAGCAGCAATATAAACCAACAAATATGCAAGGTTGAGTACCGATGGTACTCAGCAAGTGTGGAAAAGTTATGTCATGCATGGCTAGAACAAGGAGAGGTTGAACTCATGGTTGAAGCACTACGCAATTATTGCCTACCACCTTAGCTTATTAAGCACCTACATTACTACACAGGTGAAATGATCCCAATCTTCCCATCCCATCATCATAATCAAATAACCATAACATCATTTCCAATGTTAAGCTCCTCGCTTAACATCCACAACTTCCAAAGCCATCATTCTCTAATCATGGATAAGTCCAAGCCGCTCTTGACCGTGAGCACGACTGTCATGACAGTTTTGACTCTACAGAGTTTGCACCACTGTACCCACATGTAGTGATTTCATCTTCCGTTGCCGGGTGGACTAAAAGAACCTCCATTATGCCAGTGGCTACGAACCACATTCACACTTCCCAGGTGTGTAGCCAGGAGATCACTATGAAGCCTTTACAAAGGGATTCCCGACGAGCGTGGGCCCACTGAGGTTTCACCCCTAACAGCATACAAGAGGCTCCAACCCCGATGCAGTGGCCCCCTCTTGAGCCTTGCGGTTCATATGGTAGTCTAGCTGACACCTACTCCCTGCACCATCCAACACACCCATACTACGCCGGGGATACACCTAATTAATTGGCCAAGCTGCCCCATCTCAGCATGTGATTGGCACGATAAAGCCAGGTTACATGCTCCATGAACCGGTCCTTAGGATCCAGGCAAGTACTAAACACAAACCCGAGTCTCGTGCACCCAGCACCAACCAAATCATCCAACTTGCCTTGATCCCTACCTCTACATAACTCATAACATCTCATTCAAGAGTATGGTAAAATAAACTGATGATCTCATATCCCAAATATCCCATTCTAAGCATGGCTAAGCATAAGCATGTAAATAAATGACATAATAAAATAAATCTCAACCCAAGCTACAAGGAAACAAGATAGTGCAATTCTAGGGAAACTTCCTAGCATGGGTTTCATATTTCAATTGACAATGCAAATGATTCTATCTACACATCCTAACATAGGATCAAAGTGGTCAAGGACACTTGCCTCCTTTCTGCTGCTCTTGAAATGGGTAGTCCTGATCTTGGAAAGGGAGAACTTGCTCTGGAGCAGGTTCTACATCATACCATCACACATAGCAAAAGAAAAGCAACAATCCATAAGACATAGTTCATACTTCCACTTCATATAAACCACACATTCACATTTATGAAAGCCATTCACAAACTCTATGTGTTGTGGTTACTCTATGTGTGTTGATTTTTGGCTTACATGCACTTTTAAACATGTGTATATGATTTCTACTTTTGTATTCATATTTATGCTTGCATACTATATATATGAGTTTCCAATTTAAATAAATTCCTTATATTCAATTACTACTCCTTTTAGCTACCAAGTATGCATGAAAGGTATTTTCCTACTCCATATGTGTCTTCAGTCCTTCTATCAACCCTAAACTGAATTCTTTGGACTTTTGGAAACTTCATTTTATCATTTTCTAGTTATTCATACTTAATTTGCTATATTTTTAGATTTATTTCCTATGCCTAAATGTGAACTTTATTATAAAAATAGTAAGACACCTCATCTAAACAGGATAGGTTTTGGGTCTAAAATATATAATAATATATTTTTAAACTTGTCTTCTGATATAAACTATTTTACATTTATTTTACTAATTTTCAGAATTATTCTCTACTTAAAAATGTGTCCCTATAACTAATAAATATGATTAATCAATTAAACAGATTCATTTCAGCCAAAAAATCTATTTTTATCTCACTCCAAGGTTTTCTAAGTACTGGGAAAGTTTTTAATTTGTCTTTGACAATATGTTTGTCCCACCTTTTAAATTTTAAATACTAGCCACATATTCAAATTCCTAACTTTAATATCAAAATAGGGTTAAAAAGGTAAACTCACCCCACTACAGGGTCTATAATATTATTTTAAGAATTTTCAGGGGTCTAGCTACACATAACAGAGGGGTTTTTCCTAATTTTTATTAAGTCCAGGGATCAAAACTGATTTTTAAATGAATTTACATGATTTTCTGAAGTTCTAGGGGCTAGATCAGAAGTTTCCGGGGCTAGCTCTTATTTTCTGAGAACCCCAGGGGGTAGCGCGTAAGAATCCCGGCCTTTATAACGCCGGGTTGACGTGGACCGTCCGATTTAAAACAGACGGCTGAGATTATAACATCGAACCGGTACACGGGGATTTAAACTCTACCGTGCGATTTAAAATAGACGGCGCACAAGCGGCCACGTCGCTCTGATCGAGCGCGGGCGGCGCTGCCTGGCGGCGCACGGCGGCGGGAGGCGGCGATCTCGCCGGAGAGTTTCGGATCTTCGTAAATTCTTCCTAGAACTGGGATTTTATGGCATAGATCGGTAGAGGGGAGGTCGGGGATCTCACCTCGGGGGTTTTCTTGAGCTCGGAGGTCCCGAAAAGCGATCAGCGACGAGGTCCGAGGTGAATTCACGGCGAGGCTCATCGGCGCTGTGTTTGAACCGCAAATCACCGAGTTTTCTGCACCTGCAAGGTTCCCCGGAGGCGGTGGATCAAGACCAGCGAGTTAGATCAGAATTCCCGAGCGTAGATCGAGCAGAATTCGCCGGAGGGGCTCGGGTTCTCACCGGAGAGAAAATCGGCGGATCGTGGGGGAAAACGGGACGATGCCGGGGTTTTTATAGACGGGGGAGGGCATCGTTCGGTTGTGATCGAGTTTGCGTCGCCCACGAACGAAATTCGGCTGGGATACGCGAGGATCCGGAGCGGTTTTGATTCGGGGTGAGAAGAGTCCGGCCGAGCGCGGGCGCGAGCGCGAGGAGGAAGAAAGGTTGGCGGGCCCCGCATGTCAGTGGGAAGAAGGGGGGGCGCGCGGCTGCAGGCGGGCGCGGGATAGGGTGGGCCGGCTGGTGGGTTTCGGCCCACTGGCCGGTTTTTTTCTGTTTTTCTTTTTTCTTTTTCCATTTCTTTTCTGGTTTGAATTTGAATTTGAATTCCAACTAAGTTTGAATTTTTGCAGCTCATGTAATACGTCCAAAAAATTTTAAATTCCCCTCTTAACAGGATTTTGGGGTGTTACATTGTCTGGACCAAATATCTCTTCAGCCTTCTTGAGAGTATCCTGGTTCAGATGTACATGCTCAGAACTTGACACGACAGGATATCAATTAGCAAGTCAGTATATAGACCCAAACAATCAACCTCTCGAGACTGCTTATGGGCATTGAGTTCTTCGATGTTGGCTAAGAATGCTCGAAATTGTTCATATGATAAAAGGCTCTTAGTAGAAGTTGAAATTTGCAGATAATGTTGAAAAGAGGGTAAGATATCGATCTAGCCTGACGGAAAACTCCTTCCCATCAATACGGGGAGTGCGGCCTGAAAGCCCCAGCGTTAACAATATTTATGAAATTAATGTAACATCATAGTTTCAGCCAGAAATATCTCTTCAGAAGAAATTAAACCTGAATAAGGACGTCCCAGTGGAGGTGAGTTAGCTGCTGAAGATTGCTTGCTTGATGGATACCATGGTGTCATTGACATATGCCCTTCAATTCGAGGTCTGGTTGGTGAGGCAGCACCAGACCTCAATTTTGGCGTTGCTGTGGTAAACATCCGTCTTGGACAAGCAGAAGTGGACATTATTCTAGGTGTGACTTCTGGGGTAAGTCCAGGGGTGATGTGTGATGAGTAGGCATATTTTGGACTGGAGGCTTTGCAGCTGTACCAGGCAGATTTCGAAGGATGTAACAAATTGAAAGTTTTGTCGTAAGGTAATGACTGCAGAGGTAAAACATAAATAACAAAGTAACAAGACCTTCTCGGTTTGTACTTCCAACATCTGCCGACTCGCTCAATATATTTGTTGTAGGATGGCTGACAGATCCTCCATCTTCAACATTCAAAAGGAAATAGAAGTTAGGGAACATTACCACACATTTTTAAGGGGTATTGTGTTTATACCTTTGGTCACAAGTCTAATTATGATTGTACCCTCCAAAATTAGTGTTTACTCCATCTATTTCGAATTATTTGACACTTTCTAGTTTAAAATTGAACTAGCAAGCGTCAAATATTTCGAAACGGAGAGAGTATAATTTTACCCCTGCTTTTTCAATTTTAAACTAGCAAGCGTCAAATATTTCGGAACCGGGGGAGTATAATTTTACCCCTGTTTTTTCAAAACAAATCCTAAGTATACCCCTACTCCATTATAAGTTATTAATGGTGTTAAATTATGATGGAAAAAACAAAGATGTCGTAGAGATTTTACCTCTACTTTTAATATGTTTTTATGATTTTACTCCTATTTAATACAGGCACGGATTAATTTGTGTTTATGTAAAATAGCGATCATAAACGCGGATTAAAATTAGGATAAAATCATAAGCGTATTTCTGTTTTTTCACCATAATTTAACATCGTTAACAACCTCTAACGGAGTAGAGGTATATTTAGACTTTGTTTGAAAAAAAACAGGGTTAAAATCACAAACCCTAATTTTGAAGGATATAAACACAATAAACTCTAGTTATAAAGTCATCCTAATACCATCAATAACTCCCGGAGAAACAGGTGTAAATTGTGTCATTATCTCTACACGAGTCTAGAAACTCTGTCTATGCATTTGTAGATATAGCCCAAATCTGGTTAGAGGAGGGTTGTGACAGGCTTGATGAGCTAAAATCAAAACTAGCCATTCCTATGAATATGAGACCTAATTTGAGTTTCATATCTAGCCTATCTAAATGTATTTGAGACAAAAACTTTGTTGTTATTGTTTGTATATCTACCGGAGTCTTAGACTAGTAAATTCTTTACAGAACTACTACGTTGACCGGCCATACCCAAAGAACCGATTGAACATGCACCCCCGCTACTTGAGACTATCATAATTCACAAGTTCATGCTCCATAATGCAGAAAGAAAAAGGCACGAACCACAACACATGCTGCATTATATCAGTAAAACGGTTCCTCTTTTAGTCATAAAGAAACAGCATTCAGCAAACAGCGCCCAATTTCAAGGACTAATTTGCATCCATGGATTCATACAATTTGATTATAAAATTCAGTCACAGTTGTATACGGCAACATTGCCTGTTGTATCACCCACACATGGGAGCACAAAGAATTGGCACAAATATTAAGAATGCTGTGAGCTGAAGAAGATTTCTATACAGGACATGAATGGGCATCCCCATTCAGAAGGTAGGGAATGTACATATATCATGAATAGATACAATTCAGCATCCTTGCCTACTAACAAAAAAAAGCAATGAGCAGATGATACAAACTGACATGGTATGTCCAGCCAACACCGATATGTATATGCTGCAAGCAGTATTCGTCATTATCTTTTGAAGGGGGGTGCAGGTGTTGTATCAACTTTGCAGAAATTGATTAGTGCTGCCCGATCACCCACAGTGAGTGCAATTTCATCTTCAGTTCTCTACTTCCATCTTCAAGATTCTATGTCACCTGATCATTTTCGTTTGGAGGTGGATCGGTGAAATCTTGACCATTATCACGGACATCTCTAAACATAGAGAAGAACGAAACTATGCCATCGGAAGCACCGCCCCCTAACAACCACAGCAAAAGGGAACCAAATGGATTCAGGGAGCCCGAGCCTGCAGGAGAGTTGCCAGCTTGTTGGGGGTTTTGGTCTTGATATTGGATAGGATTGTTGGCAGTCGCCTCAGAGTTTGCATTCCGTTGACCCTGTTGTTGGTTCCTGGTAGGTCCATCCTGAAGGGCATCTGCTTCACGAGCAGCACCAAGGCCATTATTTATCGTGCCAGGGCCCCCCACATTTAATCTAGCAATGTGTAATGTAGATGTATAGATAGTTGAAGATGTAATCTGGACACCCGTTTGTTGTTGCATATGAGCTCGGCTCCTAATGAATCTCTGAAGAGCTGGCACCTGAAGCACCACATGCCAATTCAAAGAAAACAACACCATGGATAACAAGGGATTATTGTTGGAGATGATAAGGTAATTATGTGCACTTTCTTTTATGCATCCTAGTTTTCCCAGATAAAATAAATCAGTTTTGGGTGAATGTTTAACCTGGTTCGTTCAATTTTGAACTAACCAGCGTCAAATATTTTGAAATGGAGGGAGTATGAAATATCGCTGCAGAACTAACCAGCGTCAAATATTTTGAAACGGAGGGAGTAACTCACATCTAAACATCTAATAACAATGCATCATTTACAAGGACAAAAGAGGTGAGAAAATTGCATGCCAAAACACTAAAAATGGTGATAAGAACCTTGGACGAAAAAGAATGAGAAATACACAGGCACAGCCAGAAGTAGACTTACCTCAAAACGGTTCCAAAAGTATAAAATCAGATGCTGCATGAATGCGGCCGTAGCAGAGAAAGCCAGATAGGAGAAGCCTGGTAAAGTACATTGATGCATAAGTCGTAAACAAGGAGTACCACTGTGGCACTGCTGTCAACTTTTCTATAAATAAGGTGAAGAAAAATGATATCAAGTATTTAACACCTACTAAAACATACATACCGTAAGTGTATGAGAAGAAGTAGATGTGAAAAACCAGGAAGTACAATAAGAAAAAGCGTGGAAAGAATTGCATTGATATGGATGTCCGCACACTGCAATAAAGGATCATAAATTTAGGTTAATTAGGTTCAACAAAGTATAAAGTGATAACTTTTAATCTCTGCTCCAAATATCAACTGCTCGCTCCACAATTTTACTGGAAAAGTTATGCTGTTCTTAAAGAATAGAAGCCTCATGATAGGAGAACATCAATATGTTTATGGAAAATAGTACCTGATCATCGTGAATAGCTCGCATAACCATACAAGAGTCAAAACAAGAAACGCAAGCAACTGATCATCGTAGAACTCAAATAGGAAAAAGAGGATCCCAATCATAATCTACACAGATCGGAAATAAAGAATGAGTAAGCTATGCGATTGTTGAAGCCTGCAGCTAAACATTTTTCCATAATTTCAAACAGTTGTAAACACCAAACCTAATATTCCCATACCGGAACAAAAACCAACGATTCAATGACATGCAAGAATATCAGCTGAAAAGTGGGCAGCTGGTGGCGTGCATGGTGTTGAAGCTGCACTGAAAATTTCAGGGAAGAACAACACACAATGTATTATTTATGGCTTAAATTTAATTTTAAGCACATAGCAGTCCGAGTCACGACCTATAGAAAGAAACACAAACCTGTGAACCTTAGCATGCGGGATTGTGTTTCTCTCAGAGTAAATGAAACAGACATGGTGGTGGTGAAAAACACAAAAAGTGACATTAGAAGTACACCACATTTTGTCACGAAGTAATCTGCAAACACCAAAATTGCAATGTATCAGACTTATGCATGGAGAGGACATAGGAGCCTTGTGTATGTTATGAAATGCAATAAAAAGCCAGCCGCACATTGTAAGAGATTATTCCCTTGTTTTCTAATTGGAATGTTTGTGGCATGTAAAAAACCCAGAAGTTAGGTCAGAATATTGAGAAAACATAGCAACCTCCAAATCTCGTAGGACCTTCTGGTGGTTCATGCCCATAACTGAGATCATAAAGCTCCTTTGTCTGAAAGTTATATAAATAACCTGCATATCATACCAAAGTAAAAAAAAAGTTTACAAAAGGTTGTGATGCTATCATTCGTACTTCTAAAAGTGTGTTCAACATGCCTCTAAGCAAGTCCAATAGCAGTGTTTTTATCGCAAACCAAGCTTATGAACAAAGTATGTTCCATTATGTAGAACTATTCTAAAGTTTAGGACTGGTAGAAGCTGTTGGAAATCTGGGGTTAATTTCCTCTCTAATCTTCTCTCTTTTTTCTGTCGATTTATTCTCAAAGGGGGGGGGGCTGTATATATAGCCCCAAATTACAGAGTCCTAATCTAATACTACCTAGACTCCTACTCTTATTTGACTTGGACTCTATCTCTAACACTAATTATTCTAGAAAAACGGGATTATATCTAACAGAAGCAAAGCGCGATTAAACCAGAAGCATACCATGACCAGGAGAATTCACCAAGCTGTTTGTAAGTATAGTATCATAGCCCACGATGCTGTTTATTAAAAGTTGCTGCCACCTGAAAGGGAAATAGAAATTAGAGTTGGCATCCTACTGCAAGAGGTCCCATTCAACAGTATTACATATCAGAAAACATTTGCAAACTGCTGGAATATCAACCATTAAAAAAAGAAAGAAATACATAATGTTTTGTACATCTTTTTTACAAACTTTAAGAAAATGGCTGATTTTTTACATGTTGAATATTTTATGCATTCAATGAGATAGGAATCAGTATTGCAGGTACTCAGTGCAATATGGCACCATTTCCTATTATTCCAATGCAAGACCAATGTTGTCAAAAATTGCATTCAACTCGAGACAAAAAATAAATAGACCAACAAAAGTGCTACACAAACTAGTAGCTGTCTGAAGTATTGGGTTCAGGCATGTTGCAATCCCGTGTAGAAATCTGATACAAACCATAACTATGCATATAAAAGGAAACGTTCGGACAAATATGGAATGTCTTAAGTCATTACAAGAGGTGAACAATAGTATCTGCTGCAAATTACACAAGATCCTTGCTAAGGTTGTTAATAGCCTAACACCCATAGAAATAGAAGACATAATATGCTTGTGTTCCAAAGGTACAAAAAGGTTTTTTTGCATCATATAAATTTTCAACTTATGACAAGATGGTACAAAGCAGGATAATAACGCCCCGATAATGTGAAGAGCAGAAGACCAAATTTGACATGGGAGGAATCTGAGGGACATGAAGGGTTGGAATATCGATGAAGAGTTAACCATACACAGGAGAATGTGGGAACTAGCAGTACACGTGCCAGAACCTTGATTTTCGGTTTCACCCTTTTTTACCCTTATTTGTTTCGGTCTATTGCTCTTTTTCTCTCCCCTTATTTCTACTTTTTCATCTTTCTTTGTGTGTTTTGTCTCCTACCCCAACTTAATTGGGACTAAAAGGCTTTGTTGTTGTTGTTATTGTTGTTGTTGTGAGAAGATGGTAATATTCCAGTATTACTTCCAATTATTTGCATTTAAAATCTTACAAACAGTGAGGAAGTTCAAGAAAGGCCGGACATTAACCTATTTCCAAAGCAGGGATTTCGAGCAGAAATCGTGATATTTATTGTTCTGACACCATGATGGATTTTAGCTCCTTCCGAAAGCAAGAAATATCCCTGCACAAAGAAATCAACACGTAAGAAAGCTCGTAAAATGACTAGATTAGGATTACAATGCTAGTACATGTGTACAGACTACAGACGCAAGTAGTATGATTATCCTTCCGATTGGCCAAACTCGAGGCTTGCATGTTAAATCAAGAAGGAAAAATGTCCTGATTATGAGTCTGCCACTGCTGTTCAACATCCTTATTCCTTGTATCTTGCCTAAATATGTCACTCTATTTTTTCCCTCGAATACACAGGGGAGTTGTGTATCTTTGTATTATATGGAGACAAAGACGGCTCCTTACAAATCATCACCACCTCACTACGAGCCAAGCCGTGAGGGGGTTGAGTTATACAAAGAAAATACTAGCTGACTAAGAAAAACAAAACAGGTGAGACCTGACCAAACCCAAGCAAACTAGTGTATCCTACCTCATCAACTTTACCTAGGCCAAGGGCAAATATGCCGCTCTAAGATTGAACTTGTTTAGCTAAAATCAAAATGACCGTATTTCTGCCTTACCCTTGCCAAAATAAGAAAATTGTATCCACATTGCCTCTCTGTCAATGTAATGTAGAGGCGATTTCATCTAATAGGTTCAAGATTATTGCACAGAATGCTATGGCATGCTGTTGTGATTAGCTAGCCCTCATGGCTGCTCAAACAGCAAAGGAACAGTTCAGTGAGCAGCAGCACAGGCCGGCACTTGTCTGTGCTTTCCAATGTGTTAAGGGAACATGGGATATGGCGGCAAGCGGTGAATAGATGTGGCGTCCAAGCAAGACAAGCAGCAGCTCATTCAATGAATGTTCACAAAGAAGGCCTGTAGCTCTAATCATCTGTACCTATACCTACCATGTAGAAGCATCAAGTTTGAAGCTCAATCACTTCATCACTGGGAGATACACTGGTTTTATGGAAGCTGTATCGTGGAATCATGAGCTGTACGGATGGCGGGGTGTTAAAGCAAGAACAAAGGGATATCCCAAGTGTGCCAGAGTTTGAAAGGATATAAAGTGGACAAATGAAAGCAACGAAACTACAGGTATTAGTGTGGCGGTAGCCTGGCATATTGACTATCTTGTCTACACAGTTTCATAACCTAAGAGTGGCCTGAAAGTTCAAGAACCATGGTAATGTAGCTAAGTGGCCATGTAATATCAACTTGCCGGGAAGAGTCTCACCTTCTCCACACCATACAAATAGGTAGGTTCAAATGCTTTGCTTCTTCTCTCAAACCACTGCACTGTAACAAAAAAACATAAGCTACCAAGATGTTAGAGAAAATTAAAGCTGGGAGTTGGCAGCAAAAGGGCAAGGTTTATAAGATTCATGCAAGCACCATTCTAGGATGAGCATCAAAGAATAAGATCATGTTACTTGAAACATTACCTATGGTTGAAACAAGATGATCCATGCTTGGTAATTGAAGATCCTTTATGATATGGAGGAAATCATTCCAATTTGATCTAACCTGTAGATTGAATAAAGCAAGAAATATCCAGTGAATAGAAAATGTGAATGATCGACTAATTAGGTGACATGTAGAACCAGGAATAAGCAGATCATAAATGAAACACGGTGTAATATCACTTTATGGAACTCAAACAGGAATAAATATCTTCTTGAACATTATTTACTTAATCTGAATCTTGATTAATGCTATGACAGTATTGATCAGACAATTCTCCAAAATAAGATGCCAACAACTTGCACATTCATAAGCACACATCAAAAGGTGTGAGACTGGCAAAGCTAATAATCACCAAAGCACTAACTCTTTCTCCAATAATAAAAAATAATGATGACCTAACAACTTATTTGCTGCCTCAAGAGCCACCCATCACAGACCAACTAAGCATGCTAACGAATGAGGCAGTTCAAAATAATATTGGTCAAACTTCTTACCATTAACTGGAGGGCATTCTCTGAAAGTAGTTTTATGTTCCTCCAGAACGAGACAACACGATGGTACCACTTTCTGAACAAGTATGTTACAGCTGATTTAAATGACTCTTTAGCAGATAAAGGATGGTGTACAGAACCTTCTCCCGCTGTCCTCAAGTCTGACACGCCTGGAACAGTATTGGTAATAGTTGTGTCAGCTCCATTCTCTGGTTGAGGCTCAAATTCTTTGTCTCCCTTCAAAGTTCTAAACATTAGCTTACTCCTTCTAGCTCCAGGGCCAACCCAAGTTGACCAAAACTTAGATGCCAGAATATTGAACCTATCACCATTAACTTCTAAAATTTTCTCAGCTGAACGGCCCAGGTTCTGGAGATCCATGATGTAAGAAGCACCTCTGCTGGCCCATAGTCCCCCGCTGATAACCTACAACGTGAACCATGGGATAAGTTTAAAATTGACAGCAAAAGGAGACAAACAATCACTACTATTCCAGCAAAATCACAAGGAAGCTACTAACTTCCAGGATGAAACAAGAAAGAGAAGCAAAGCATGAAAAATAGGGTAAAGAATTAAACAACAAGAGCAAATAGTAATCCGACATTAACACGTACCTTGATTTGGACTAGTTGTGATTCTCCAAATTCAATTCCAGAAAACTCACTTGAGCATCCTGGCTAAACATTCAAAAGAAAGTTAAAAAATGAGAAGCTAAAGATAAATGTTGGGCACAGATATGTGAATAACAAAATCAAAGAGCATTAGCAACTGAATCCATCAAACATGGTTCCATTATTTTCATGTTCAACAGAAACTGTCTTCTTCTTCCAAACTTACATAAATCCAGGTCGTGTGGGAAATTGTAGAGAACCTGGTTTCATATTAGTAAAGATATAGACAGATTATTTATATGACTGAGGTTTTGGTTCCATGCCCTTGTTTGTTACGATCAGCTATCTGTGCATGTAAACATCATATGGTTCACCAACAATTAACTATGTGCTAAATTTCATGGATTAAGATCCCCTGTTAGAGTTTTTCTGTTGCTCCAAAAAAATTTGTTTTAGGAACAAATTTTATGGAGCTCTCTTGGACATGCTCTTAAGATGTATAAACAAAACAATTGGAGAGGTTAAGTTTTGCAGCGACTCCACGAGGTGAACAATCAAAATTTTAGCTGAAATGTCGAGTAAATACATACATACGGATCGTAAAACAGTATCAATTGAATGTCCAATACTAATGAACAGAACAGCGCTAGGCAAGAGGATTAACTGGTAACTATTATTTATGTTCTTTGGACTGATGCTTAGCACGTTCCGGGACACTTTTATGAAGAATTTCGCTTGGAAGAATCCTAGATAGGATGGGATGGGGTGGGATGGAATGGGAAGGCAAAATTCCATCAGATTATATCCACAAAGTCATCAGCACAGAAGTGATGCTATCGCAGTTTCCCCAATTTTACACCGTATTAGCAGCAGCGGTTAATCAGCTAGCTCGAAGTCAGTGCCCAAAGCACGGTGAACGTATCGGCTCCCGAACAATCACAGCGGAGCGGAAGAAGCAGCAGCGGGAGGAGGAGGCTCGGCACGCCACTACGAGTTATAGACTGCGGGGCCGGGGCGGTGCATCCAGACCTGCTGCACGAAGTTGGTGTGCATGACGACGAGGAGGCAGAAGAGCGCGACGGCGCCGGCGAGGTAGAGGTACTCGAGCGCGAGGCGGATCCGCGGCGTAAGCAGCTGCGACAGCATGCCGGACAGGCGCGCGTGCACCCGCAGGAACGTCTGTTCCGGGTCCATCCCCTCTCCCGCCGCCGCCGGCCGGCCGGCCGTCCCCGAAACCCTAACCCTTTTCCTCCCCGGCGGAAGCTCCGATTCGATTGGGATCGGGTTATTCCGGAGGAAAGGGGAGCGGATCGAAGGGAGATTCGGGGGTGGGGGGATTTGGTTTGGTTTGGGGAGCTGCGATTTGAATCCGTCCTCGAGGTATTGCTTTCCCTTCCTCCGTCCCTGCGGTGTACCGGCACTGCATTTCTTGGGGAGCGGGCCACGACGCGACCCTGTTGCTGGCGCGGGCACGTTGGTTCGGCCCGCCACTGGAATCTGGACGGTCGGTTGGCGCGGACCGCGAAGCGGATGAGGACGCCACATGCACCCGTGCGATGCGTCTGTCTGGCCAATGATACACTGGTCAGATTTTAGATCAGTAAATGACCAAAATAATAGTCCGGCGCCCACAAAATAGGGTCACCAAATGACATTTTACAGTCTCCATGTAGTTTTAGATTTTTCATTCCCCTGCTGCCCTGCATGGATGCAAGTTAAACCAGTGTTCGGCCCATTGTTTCACTATGTTCATGTATGCTGGAGGCGTCGCCGATGTCATGCCATCAAAGCAGCGGGCACCGAGTGAAGTACTTCACGAGTGCAAAAAAAACCACAGCACGAGGATCCGAACTTAGCACACACAGCATAGAGAAGAATGCCAAAACCAACTGAGGTAGAAAACGTCATTAAGTAAGAATGGTACCCCACTCTTTTTAATATGGAAATAAGAGAAAATTAGAATCTAATTAATTGCTTTCTGGTAGTACGTGGGATCATGTGCAAAACATAAATTATTTAGAAATCGGCTAGTTATCCTGATCTTATCTCATTTGTCGAGCTACCACCTACACTAGTCCCATTACTTTCTTCAACCAATGTGTTATGTTTTACACTTTACCACCAGTCCTCTACCTCAAAGTCGCTCTTGATGAGCATGATCCCCCAAACGGCATTTAGTGGACATAAGGCCTGAGGGTGGCGACAGCCAAAGGGCCACGTTTAACCTTTTTGTTTTTGTTACAGAAATTAATTGAGAGGGAAAATATGATTCAAGTGTTCTTCATTGATAGAGAATGTTTATATTATATATCCGATCAACAAATGGGAACAACATATGTTCAGGATGTCTGTACCCGAATAGAGGCCTCCTAGATGGTGGTTCCCCGAATAGATATCTCTTAAGTATTTCACCAATTACATATTATTTACTTAATTGATCAGTAATCATGTGTTTTACAAGATCCCGCTCGTCGATCCCCTTCGCTTCGTTGGCCTAGCTTAGCTAGTCTTAATCCGGCCCCGCCAATGCCGCCAAATTCGGACAAGGGCCGCACGTGGATGAATTGCTCGTCACTAGTTGCGCTTGTCTCGTTCTCCTGATGGTCGCCAGCAACAGAGACGGCGAGCGGGGTGCTGGTATCGGTGAGGTTGCTCCGCGACCCAGCATAGCGGAGCTGCTGGACATGGTGGCGCGGCGGTACGGGTACCGCAGGCCGAGCGTGTGCTGCGGGTGCCCTGCGACGCGGGACACTTCCGGCAGGTCGTCGACGGCGCCACTTACAGACGCGCGGGATCATCAGCATCGGCTCGGCGGCTAAACGAATCCTTCTCGGTTCACCTAGGATAAAAAGAAAGGAGAAAAAGTAAAAAGTAAGAAGGAAAAAGAAAAAGGAAAAGGAAAGGGAGCCGGTAATCACCGGGACTCTCGTACGCGAGCCGCCACGATCAGAGGCAGGTAACCAACTTTGGCTAGTTCCCTGTTGATTGCAGTATAAAAGGACGGGATAAAAGTGATAAGCACCACCATGTGATTAACTAGTCTTTGATCTCGAAAGTTAACCCCCGATCAAGAAGAAAATGCAAGACGACGAGAAGGACTGATCCCCTCCACGCCATCGTCAGACAGTGTCGGTTGGGGCCCAAAGGCATCCGATTTACAAGAAAGGAGAAGGAAAATATGACTACAGAGGGTTCATCCTCATGTAATTTTGGCTAGTCCATCCCTTAATCATGTTTAATTAGGTGCATAACAGTGATTAGGATTTTGTTTAATGTTTTATCACTAAAGGTTTAGATCTAACAATTGTATCAGAGCCAGGTTTCGATCGTGGGCCGCAGCCCCGCCTCGCGCGCCCCGCACGACATTGACGCACGTGGTCGCGCGTGTTGTACCCGCCGATCCGATTTTTTCGGGGAAGCGGGGGGCAAAATGGTTTAGGGTTTCAAGGGCGGCAGCTGATTTTGTCCCTTGCATAAACGTTTTCGGCCATGTGATATTGATGAACGGCTCAGATCAAGCGGTGGTAAATGGGCTGGTGGGTTGCGCCTCGGAGGGGGTAGAGAAAATAACGGGTTGAATCCGGCAGTGGGCTTCGCCTGAGGTTTACAACCCAGTTGTATATTTTATTAATTTTTGTTTATTTCCTATTAGGATGTGTTAAAATATGATGGGCTAACCGTGGGCCAGTCACTGTTAGATGGTTTTGTATTTTCTATTTAATTTAGTGTGAATTATGTCTGTTAACTATGCTTATTCACTGATTTAAATAGAAAATGTTTATGATCGTCATAATATTAACATATTCATGAGTCTAAATTAAATTTGAACCAACGACATAATTTAATTTAGATGATTTAGTATGTTAATGACGTTTTATCATTTTTAAGCATCAATAATGATGAATTTTGCCTAACGTTTATATTTGATGCTTAATTTGAGAATGATGACTCTAAAATCAATTGTGACCAATGTTGATTTTATTTTTTAGCATGTTTATATTTAATCATATTTGGAAATTTTATGTTATTTTCTTCCCAACGGTGATGTGACATAAAATTGTATTGTTTTTATTGCGTGTTAGTTTATTTACCAACATAAATTTGTTTTCATGCAATTTTTTGATATTTGTATTTTATTATGCAATAATGACAAACACTGTGATGTCGTTTCGATATGAAAATATCAAACAACTTACGGACAGTAACTTCCCTCGTTGGAAGACCTCCTTGAGATATCCTTGAGGTTTGATCAACTAGATTATGCCTTGAGGGAAGAGAAACTAGTGGCACCCACTCTAGGTGTCGCTAGATATGACGACCTCAAAAGGACTTATGAGGTTAAGTTGGAGAAATGAGATAATTATAACTGTGTGTCTCTCCTCGTAATGAATGCCTCAATATCTCCGGATATTATAGGAGCCCTTCCAAAGAAAGACATCGCTAATGAATTTCTTGTGACGGTGGAGGAGAATAATACTTGGTCACTCGGTAGAGGAAAATAATACTTGGTCACTCGTTGATCTGCCCCGAGGTCGGTGAGCGATCGGTTTGAAGTGGGTCTACAACTTAAAAGGGATGAGTGTGGTGCTGTGGTAAGATATAAGGCTCGGATAGTCATGAAGGGGTATGCTCAAAAGTCCGGGATCGACTACGATGAGGTTTTCGCGCCAGTGGCTCGCCTTGATAGTGTGCGTATGCTCATTGCTCTTGCTTCGCACAAAGGATGGGAGTTACATCATATGGATGTCAAATCCGCATTTCTAAATGGGGATCTTCAAGAATTTTATGTGCAACAGCCAAACGGTTTTGGAAGTCCTGAAAATGAACATAAGGTACTCTGGTTGAGGAAAGCACTCTATGGACTACACCAAGCACCCCATGCGTGGAATGAGAAATTGGATGGGACTCTATTGTCTTTCGGGTTCAAGAAGAGTTTATCTGAACACGCAAATCTACACTAGGTGTGGAAATAAAGATCAGTTGATTGTGGCAGTCTATATTGATGATCTAGTGATTATCGGAGAAAGTCACGAAGATATCGAAAGCTTCAAGGTGCAAATGGCTAAAGTGTTCGAGATGAGTGATTTGGGCCTTCTCCATTATTATCTAGGCATCGAAGTGGTGCGAAACAGTGAAGGCACTTCCATGAGTCAGGAATCATACGCAGGAAAAATCCTTGAAAGAAGTGGGATGGCCGGATGCAATACTTGTCAAGTGTGAATGATAAAACAACTGAAGCTAAGCAAGGAAAGCAAAGAACCTCCTGTTGATGCAACTTCATATCGAAGTATAGTGGGGAGCTTGATATACTTGGTGAATACATGCCCGGACTTGGCTTTTTCGGTCAGATATGTGAGCAGATTTCTAGAATATCCGACGCAAGATCACATGGCAGCTGTAAAAGACATATTAAGATATGTGGAAGGAACAAAGAATTGGGGTTTGTGGTACAAGAAGAAGAAGGAAAAGATGGAGATGATGGGTTTCAGTGACAGTGATTATGCAGGAGATGTTGACTCAAGAAAGAGCACTACTGGGGTTGTGTTTTTCTTAGCTGACAGCCCGATCACATGGCAATCAACAAAGCAGAAGGTTGTTGCACAGTCCAGTTGTGAAGATGAGTATATTGCAGCTGCGAATGCGGCGTGCCAGGGAGTATGGCTTGCTTGAGTATTAGCGGAGATGCTGGGTTCAGAAATCAGTATTCCGAAGCTGAAGGTGGATAACAAATCAGCTATACCGTTGATCAAGAATCCAGTGATGTACGGGTATAGCAAGAATATTGAAGTCAAATATCATTTGGTGCGTGATCTGGCAGGGAAAAAGAAGATTGAAGTGGAATTTATAGAAGATCAACTACGTGATATTCTAACAAAGCCTCTTGGCAAGATGAAGTTTCAAGAGTTTCATACAAGAATTGGGGTCGTCGATGTGGGTGTTCAACACAACAAGACTTACGAGGAGATTTGTTAGAAATAAGCCTTGTGTGTCCAGGGCAGTATTACATGAGTCGAGTTTTTTTCGTATATGAGTTTTAGGAGTGTGAAAACATGCATGGACACGTTGAATATTTGTACGTTGAGCTCGGCTTGACGCTTGTTTGCCTAGGAGGGCGTCGCATAGGATGGGCGCTGGTTGCATGCATCTGCATGTCGAGTATGTCGGGCATGGGGGAGCACGTCTCAGACGTCAGTTTGTTTCAGCCTTTAATCGTGATGCATGAATGGAAAATGGTGCCACTTTTTGCGTCGAAGTCTATTGACTCTCCGCATTTGTGACTGCAAACACATCGAGTTCCTTCGTCGATCGTGACCGCGGTGATTCTCCGACACCGAGCAAGCGCCTCACGTGCGCAAGGTCATCGCCGGTGCGAAGCCGGGAAGAACGGAGGCCAGAAGCCATGGCGGCGAAATAAGGTTGGGAGCGCTGGGGAGCGGAGGATTCAAGCGCAAAAATGGAAGACGAAGATCGCAAGAGGCGGGAAAGAAAGGAACCACCCTTCTCTAGAAGGCTTCCTTTTCTACACCCGCGATCTTTGCGAGGGCAACAGGCGCGACCCTTGGGCTGCCAGCGTTGCGCGCCGTTCGTGTCCCCAACGACGGGCGGGACCTAGGCCCACCCGTCAGACACTAGGGGCTAGGCTAGCTGCGTATTGGGAACAAGGCTCCAGCGGTTCCCGATAAAAGCAGCACGGTGGAACTGCAGTCGTCGATCCGAGAACTGCTGTAATAAATACCTCAGGGCGGCCCTTCGAGCACGTCGCCATGACCCACCAGTCAAGAGCGGACACGTGTCCATTATGCCGATGACATGATGCCGTTTTGACTATCGAGTATGCCCATTACGCCAAGGACGTGTAGCCTCTTCGTCTGCCAGGTACAACTGCACACCCACTACACTTGAATCTCGATGCCACTTCGGCTTCCAAAGCACAGGTTCAAAGCTATCACGCGGGAAAGATGGAGGCCCCACCTGTGGGATCATTGCCTCCCCTGAGATGGGATCAGGAGCCACTGTCGGTACCCTGCAGACTGGGTACCCCCGCGTGGAGGGTTGAAGACAGCCCAGACCCCACCTCCCTACTGATGCGGGCGCTAGCGCGACCACGTGTCTTTGGCCCCGGGGTCTGCCCGGGGCTGTCACGTGTGCCTAGGCTTTGGAGCCAACACGTGCCCTTGGCCCCAGACCAAGCCTCCCTGCTGAGGTGAGGTCTGGAGCTGCCACGTATGTGTGGGATCTGAACCTCCTCCCTGCTGAGGAGGACTCCGGAGCCGACACGTGCCCTTAGCCCTGGACCAAGCCTCCCCGCTAAGGTGAGGTCCGGAGCTGCCACATGTATGTGGTCTCTGAACCTCCTCCCCGCAGAGGAGGGCTCTGGAGCCGACACGTGCTCTTGTCATCGGACCAAGCCTCCCCACTGAGGTGAGGTTCGGAGCTGCCACGTGTATGTAGGCTCTAAACCTCCTGCCCGCTGAGGAGGGCTTCGGAGCCGACACGTGCCCTTGGCCCTGGACCAAGCTTCCCCGCTGAGGTGAGGTCCAGAGCTGCCACGTGTATATGGGCTCTGAACCTCCTCCCCGCTGAGGAGGGCTCTGGAGCCGACACATGCTCTTGGCCCCGGACCAAGCCTCCCCGCTGAGGTGAGGTCCGTAGCTGCCATGTGTATGTGGGCTCTGAACCTCCTCCCCGCTGAGGAGGGCTCCGGAGCTGACACGTGTCCCATGATCCAATGTGGGTCGTGAGTCACGGAAGTCAATAAGGGAGTGCGCTATCACACCATGCATTCAAGGCCCACGCGTTCCCCAGAAGAATGGCACACGCCTTCGTCCATCGCCCGTTCGCCATTACGATGACAAGACAGGGCGGCGAGGTGCGCAGCGGCACAATGCCGCCCAAAGGCATAGTGTCGCCCAGCGGAGCGAGAGGACCTGACAACAAGACGACGCCTTCATCACCACCTGCTGCGTGATTAGAGGCGCTCAGCGCGCCGGGCGGCGGGACTTAACTCCTCTGCCAATCACTCTATTCGTAGACGCAAGTACCCTAGCTCATGTATAGGGATCAGACAGCCTCGGGGCCACCTGTCGGGCTCCGAGCCACATTGTAACCACCCCGACCTTGTACTATAAAAGGATCCTAGTGTCCACACGACAAAGGGTTTGCAACCCGGCCAACTCACACACACAAACGCAAGCAATACAACAATAACTCCCGTGGACGTAGGGTATTACACTCAGGCGGCCCAAACCACGTAAATCCTGTTGTCCATCTTCTTCCTTAATCTTGATCACTCTAGTGATGTCTAGCCCCTCCAATCAAAGAAGCTCCGCTGGTTGCTCCTGTAGTAGACCCCAGGAAGTGTCGTTGCTACACTTCCACAGATGTAAATGGGTTTATAAAACCACATATGACTCCAAAGGGAATATTAAAAGTTTCAAAGTGATACTGGTTGTAAAAGGGTTTACATAAAGCGAAGGAATCGATTACAGCGAAACTTTTTCTCCTGTCTCAACCAAAGGTTTATTTAGAATCGTGATGGCATTGACACCTAACTATGATTTAGAGATACACCAAATAGATGTTAAAATGACATTTTTTAAATGGTGATTGAAATGTAGATGTTTATATGGCTCAACCGGAAGGTTTTATCGTAGAAGAAAAATAACACATGTTGTGTCATTTGAAGAAATCCATTAGTGGGTTGAAGCAAGCCTTGAGACAATGGTACCTCAAGTTCGATAAGGTGATTCAAACTTTTTGTTTTACGGAGAATGCTGTGGATAACTGCATCTACGTTAAATTTAAGGGTAGTAATTTCACAATTTTAATTCTATATATGGATGACATATTGTTGGCTTGTAGCAATAAGGATATGCTACATGAGACCAATAATTTTCTTTCATCCAATTTTGATAAAGGATCTCGGTGAAACCTCTTATGTACTAGGCACTGGAATTCATTGAGACAGGTCCAAATACACATTAGGGCTATCACAAAAGGAATACATTGAGGGAGTAATGAAGAAATTCAATATGCAGAAGTGCTCTCCCACACCACCTGCTACAATAGTCAAATGCGATAAATTTGGGACATTTTAATGTCAAAGGAACCAAGTTGAAGCTGGCCAGATGAAGTCGGTTCCGAATATTTCCGTTTCCGGAAGCATTATGTACGCTCAAGTATGTATGCGCCCTAATTTAGCTTTCATAATGGGAACGCTCTGCAGATTCCAATCAAATCTAGAAATGGACCACGAAAATTACATGCTAATGTATCAAAAATCTGATAACCTCGAAGTTATTGATTATTCAGATGTCGATTTTGCAGGCTATGTGGAAATAAGAAATCCACGCTAGGTTATATATTCACACTGGCTCGAGGAGCTATATCATGGAAAAGCTCCAAGAAAAAGGTGAATGCATCATTCATGATGCAGGCTGAGTTCGTAGCATGTTATGAGACCTGTCGGTACCCTGCAGACCGGGTACCCCCGCGTGGAGGGTGAAAGACAACACAGGCCCCGCCTCCCTGCTGAGGCGGGCCCTGGCGTAGCCACGTTTCCTTGACCCCGAGGTCAGCCCTGGGGCAGCCACGTGCGCTAGAGTTCCAGAGCCGACACATGCCCTGGGCTCTGGGCCGAGCCTCCCCACCGAGGTGAGATCCGGAGCTGCCACTTGTCAGTTGGCTCAGAACACATGCCCTGGGCTCCGGTTCGAGCCTCCCCGCTGAGGTGAGGTCCAGAGCTACCACGTGTATCTGGGCTCTGACACTCCTCCCTGCTGAGGAGAGCCCCGGCGTAGCCACGTGTCCTTGGCCCCGAGGTCAGCCCTGGGGCTGCCACGTGCGCTCGAGTTCCAGGGTCGACACGTGCTCTAGGTTCTAGGCCGAACCTCACCGCCGAGGTGAGGTCCAAAGCTACCACGTGTCAGTTGGCTCACAACACGTGCCCTGGGCTCCTGCCCGCGCCTCCCCGCTGAGGTGAGGACCAGAGCTGCCACGTGTATCCGGGCTCCGACACTCCTCTCTATTGAGGAGAGCTCTGACATAGCCACGTGTCCTTGGCCCCGAGGTCAACCCTGGGGCTGCCACGTGTGCTTGAGTTCCACAGCCGATAAGTGCCCTGGGCTACGGGCCGAGCCTCCCCGCTGAGGTGAGGTCCGGAGCTGCCACGTGTCTCTAGGCTCCAAACCCGTCGATAGGAGCTCCGAAGCCGCCACGTGCCCCGTGATTCTCGTGGGCCGTGGGTCGACGAAGTCGAGAAGGAAGTGCAGTGTCAGGCTTTGCATTCAAGGCTTGCGCCTTCCCCAGAAGCATGGTGCACTACACACGCCTCCGTCCTCTGCCTGTTCACCATTACGGTGACAAGACAGGACGGCAAGGCATGACATCAGTACAGTGCTACCCAACGGCACGAAGCCGTCTAAGCAGGGCGAGAAGACGTGGCGACAAGACGGCATCTTCATCATCACCTGACACATGGACAGGAGCGCTCAACGCACCAGGCGGCGGGACTTAACTCCCCCACTGACTACTCTACTCACAAGACAAAGCCCTAGATCATGTATAGGGTTCACATAGCTTTGGGGCCACCTGTTCGGATCAAATGTGGACGTGGCGACGATCTTGTCTTTAAATCAACCCGATCAACAAGTGATTTGTCCACGAGAAAGCTTCTGTTAGAAAGGAATCGAAGAACAGATGCAAAGAAAACACGATGATGTTGCAAGGTGATATTGGAGACTTACCTTACGTTCTTCTTGGTCTCAGGGTCCTTCTCTGATCAGACAGATCATTGGGGCTCTCTTCCGGCGATCTTCCTCGACTGAATTCCGGCGATGGACTTACTCGGCGAGTTGGGGCTAGGGCTCTAAGTCGTCGGCTTAGGAGGTGGAAAAGAAGTTCGTGGTTTCGGCCAAAAGTTCTGGGTTCTATTTATAATCGGGAGAAGAACGAGTCCTAATCTGATTGGACTTCGAATAAGAGTCCCATTCAGATTGTCGTTGAATCTTAACAACTTATCTTTAGTTGATTTGGTGCGGTAACATTGTGGAATTCAGGTCGGTTTCTTCTCCGTACCGGTATTTCCACGCGTACAGAATCCAAAAACCGCTCTAGAACTCGTTACCTCCGCGGTGATGAGTTCTAGAAGCTCCACGTGTCCACCAGGGCCTGGTCTCCCCTTTTCCGTAGAGACGAGCTCCGGTTGTGCCGCGTGTCAAGCGAGCGAGACCTCCCTCTCTCCGGAGGCGAGCTCCGCGTGCGCCACGTATCCTGGCGGTCGGGACCTCCTCTCTATTCGCAGGTGGCTCTGCGCATGCCACGTGTCGGTGTTGGACCTTCCCTCTCTTTGGAGGTGGCTCCCGGTGTGCCACATATCCATTTCGGACCTCCCTCTCTTCGGAGGCGAGCTCCGTGAATGCCACGCGTCAAGTAACGCCGGACTCCCTTTTTCCTCAGAGACGAGCTCTGAGGTTGACATGTGTCCAACAGTGTCGGACCTCCCGGAGATAAGCTCTGGTGGCGACACGTGTCCAATAGAACCGGACCTCTCGGAGGTGAGCTCCGAGATCGACACGTATCCCGCGCGATGGGTCCTCTGATTTCCGCAGTGACTAGCCCCGAAGGTGACACGTGTCCTGCGGGACTGCCTTTGCTTCTCCGCAGAGGCTAGCTCCGGGGGCAACACGTGTCCCACGGGGTCGGACCTCTCCCCCTTTGCGGGGATGAGCTCCAAAGGCGCCACGTGGCCAGCGGGCCGCGAGAGTTGTCTTCGGCACTCTTGTCGAATTGGATTCAACTCTTTTTGGCTATCTTTTTGATATTTTCTCTGTTCCCATTTCTTTTAAAATGTTTTCTCTTCATGAAACATGAATACATGCAGGAACCAGAAATGAGGGTGTCACAAATCTACCCCCCTTAAATTGAATCTCGCCCTCGAGATTCGTTGGTAGAGAATAGATGAGGAAATTCTGCCTTGATGTCTTCTTCACGCTCCCATGTGGCTTCAACTTTAGTGTGATGGCTCCATTGTACCTTGCACCATCGGATCACTTTGTTCCTTGTGACCCTTTCCTTTACGTCCAAAATTCGGACAGGGTGCTCCGCATAAGTCAGGTCCTCTTGAAGTTCAAGCTCTTCCATTGGTACTTGCTCCTCTGGTACTCTCAAGCACTTCTTGAGTTGGGATACATGAAACACGTCATGTACGTTAGAGAGATATGTTGGGAGCTCTAGTTGATAGGCTACTTCTCCTCGCTTGTCCAAAATCTTAAAGGGTCCGATGTAGCGAGGTGCTAGCTTGCCTTTGACGTTGAAACGCCGTTGGCCACGGATAGGCGATACCTTAAGGTATACGAAGTCTCCTACTTCGAAGGTCAACTTCCTTCGCCTATTGTCCGCATAGCCTTTTTGTCGTGACTGAGCAACCTTTAAATTCTCCCGTATCGTTTGGACATGCTTTTCAGCTTCTTGTAGCACTTCGGGTCCAAACACCTGGTTCTCTCCGGTCTCGTTCCAAAACAGCGGCGTTCTACACCGCCTACCATACAATGCTTCGAAAGGCTACATCTTCAAGCTAGCTTGATAACTGTTGTTATAGGAAAATTCAGCGTACGATAAACTCCTATCCCAACTACGCCCACGTTTCAAGGCGCAAGCTCCCAACATGTCCTCCAAAATTTGGTTTGTCCTTTCGGTTTGTCCATCGGTTTGTGGGTGATAGGCGGAGCTAAAATCCAGTCGTGTACCCATAGCTTTCTGTAGCTTCCTCCAGAATCTAGAGGTAAACTGAGAACCTCGATCTGAGACTATCCTCCTCGGGACTCCATGACGGCACACGATCTGCTCCATGTACAACTCATATAATTGGGCAACGTTGTACTTGGCCCTTACAGGGAGAAAATGGGTTGTTTTCGTCAATCGATCCACGATAACCCAGATGGAGTCATACCCCGACTGAGTACGTGGCAATCCAACGATGAAGTCCATACTGATGTCTTCCCACTTCCACTCGGGTACCTTCAAGGGTTGCAACAATCCAGCGGGTCTTTGATGTTCGGCCTTCACCCGTTGGCATGTGTCGCATAGGGAAACGTATTCGGCTATATCCCTTTTCATACCATCCCACCAATAAGAAGTCTTCAAGTCCTTGTACATTTTGGTACTTCTGGGATGTATGGAATAGGGTGAATCATGTGCCTCTTTTAATATCATGTCACGGGTGTGCTTCACGTTAGGCACGCAAATCCTTTTTCCTAGCCAAAGCGTATCCTTCTCATCTTCTTTGAAATCCTTCTCCATTCCTTGTCGGATCCTTTCCTTGATCTCCTTGATCTCCTCATCCGTTGCTTGGCCATCTCTTATCTCTTGCTCCAATGAAGAGTGGATCTCCATCACTTTCATGTTGTTTAAGAATCCGAGGTGTAACCGTTCGAACTCCTTACGTAGTTCGGGTGGTAGCTCCCGAACCGTGAGTTGGTGACATGCTCCCTTCCAGCTCAATGCATCAGCTACTATATTGGCCCTCCCAGGGTGGTAGTTGATTCCAACATCGTAATCCTTGATGAGTTCCAACCATCGACGTTGACTCAAATTCAGTTCCGTTTGTGTAAATATGTACTTGAGGCTTTTATGATCCGTATAGATCTCGCATCGATGACCAAGGATATAATGTCTCCAAATCTTCAATGCATGCACTACTGTTGCTAGCTCCAAGTCATGTGTAGGATAATTAAGCTCGTGCTTCTTTAATTGTCGTGAGGCTTAGGCTACCACTCGTCCTTCTTGCATGAGCATACATCCAAGCCCTTGTCTGGATGCGTCACAATATATGTCAAAGCTCTTGCTTACGTCCGGCAATACCAAAACCGGCACTGTGGTTAGCCTTTTCTTGAGTTCCTCAAAACTTTCTTGGCATGCTGGTGTCCATTGGAAGGCTTTTCCCTTCATTAGCAACTCCGTCATAGGCTTTGCTATCTTAGAGAAGTCCTTGATGAAGCGTCGATAGTATCCAGCCATCCCAAGAAAACTCCTAATATCCCTCACGTTTTGCGGTTGGTTCCACTTCAGAACATCTCCCACTTTTCTGAGATCAACCGACACCACTTGCTCGGAGATAATGTGGCCTAGGAACGATATTTCCTTTAGCCAAAATTGACACTTGTTAAGCTTGGCATACAATTGATGCTCACGCATTTTCTGCAAGGTCAATTTCAAATGTTCTTCATGCTCCTCCTCACTTTTTGAATACACTATAATGTCGTCGATGAAAACCACGACGAACTTATCCAAGTACTCCATGAAAACCTTGTTCATAAGGTACATGATGTATGCGGGTGCATTTGTTGACCCAAAAGACATGACGGTATATTCATATGAACCATACCGTGTTCGAAAGGCAGTCTTGGGTATATCGGAGGGCTTAATCTTCAGCTGGAAGTATCCCGACCGAAGATCAATCTTGGAGAATACTCGGGCTCCTTTCATTTGTTCAAATAGGTCCTCTATACGGGGCATAGGGTATTTGTTCTTGATTGTCACCTCGTTGAGAGACCTATAGTCCACGCACATCCTTTGGGTCCCATCCTTCATGTCGACGAAGAGCACAGGGGCTCCCCATGGTGACGAGCTTGGACGTATAAAACCCTTCTCCAACTGCTCCTGAATTTGCTTCTTGAGTTCCACTAGTTCATTGACGGGCATCCTATAGGGTCTCTTTGCTATGGGTGCAGTTCCGGGTACCAAATCAATGGCAAACTCAATGTCCCGGTCAGGTGGCATACCTGGAAGCTCCTCTGGAAACACGTCTGGGAATTCTTGAACCACTGGAATGTTGTCCAATGTTGCTCCTTCGACGTGGTTCAAGATTGCCCTTTCGGTTGTTTGTTGGGTTGACTCAAACTCGACACGAATACCGTGCTCATTTGTCAACTGCGCGCTTCTTTCAGCACATTGGATTACCTCGTTGTGCTTGCTTAACCAATCCATCCCGAGTATTATGTCAATCCCTTGGGAATCCAAGACAATGAGGTTGGCAAGGAAGTCTACCCCCCTTATTTTAAGGCTTACTTTCGGACATACTATATTAGTCCTCATCTCTCCACTGGGAGAATTAACTAACATAACACATTTTATGTGTGGTATGGGTAGATTATGCTTGGCAACATACTTGGATGATATGAAGGAATGTGATGCTCCAGAATCAAATAAGATGGTGGTTGGGTTGGAGTTGCCAAGGAACATACCAATTACGACGTCCTCAGCCTGTTGTGCTTCCTCAGCAGAGACATGGTTCACGTTGCTGCGAGCATAGTTCTGCTGTCCACGGTTTCCTTGATTGTCCCCTCCGTTCGGTCGCGGGTTCTGCTTGGGTACGTTGCTTTGCTGTCCAGGGCCTCTCCTCGAGCACTGGCTCGCGAAGTGTCCTGTTTCCCCGCATGCAAAGCATGCCCTGTTGCCTACGGTAGCAGGTATGTTGGGGCGGGGGTTTTGAACAGGAGCGCCCATGTTGGGTCGGGGCACAGGAGGCAAGGGCACACGAGGTGCTTGTGCAACGGGTCGTTGCTGTTGTGGCTGACTAGGGTGGTATGCAGGAGCGGTCGATCCATACTGCGGTGCGGCCGGGGGCAAGTACCGAGGTCATACATTGCTCCCTTGGGGCTGGTATGGCATCTTCCTCTTGCACTCTAGCTCGATCTCTCAGATCTTGTTTTCAACCACTATAGCCTTGTCAACGAGCTTCTGGAAGCTCGCGTAGTCATTATTGAGGAGCTGAACCTGAATCTCATTGTTCAACCCTCTCATGAACAGGTATTGCTTCCTCTGGTTTGAGTTGACATCTTCGGGGGCATACCGGGACAGTTGTGTGAACTTGTTGAGATACTCATTCACGCTTCTCTGTCCTTGGCGGAGACCTTCAAACTCCTGTCTCTTGAGCATCATTACACCAGCAGGGATGTAATGAGAGCGGAAACTCTACTTGAACTCAGTCCAAGTGATCGTCTCCGGGTCGACATGAGCGTTACATAGGGCATCCCACCAGTCAGCGGCAGCTCCCATAAGTTGGTGTGACGCAAAAAGAACCTTCTCTCGGTCATTGCACTGCACTATGGCAAGCTTCTTCTCCATGGATTTCAACCAGTCGTCGGCCTCCATGGGGTCATTAGCTTGAGCAAAGGTGGGTGGTCAAATCCTCATGAACTCATCCAGTCTGTTATGAGCCGGCGGTGGCGGTGGTGCCGGAACGGGGTTGTTGTTGTTGGCCTGCAACTGACCCAAAGTTTGGATCATGGTTTGCATAAGTTGATTCTGCATGGCCATCAACCGTTGCAGGTTGTTCTCACCAGCTCTGGGGTTAACAGGAACTTCATCGTGGCCATCCTCTTGGTTGTCACGGACGTTCCTTCGGGCGGCGTTTCCTCTCACCATCTGTGAGAGAGAACGAAATAGAATAGAAGGTTAGAAGGTTAGGTAGATTGACACGACCCCATTTGGTCCTGTCGAGCCAAGATCACGCTGAGGGGTGCTGCGTTGCACAGCACCGTATAACACACGTCAAAGGTACAAAGCGGAAGCGGAAGTTTATTACATAAACAGTTTTATGAACCTGTTTACATCAAAATACGTTTAGTCCACACTCGCGGGCGTAGACTACGCATCAAGTCACGTTCAGCCCTCGAACGTGTCCTTGCTAGCACACACCCGCACACTAACTCTGCGGCGTGCACGACTCCCACTCGACGGGGTCCCCTCCTGGGGTCCCGTCTCCTCTTCGGGAGTCCCTTCCTCATAGAACCCTGCAAAAGCTTCAAACACAAGCAGTGAGCACGAAGGCTCAGCAAGTCTGACCCGTCTCACCTAAACATGGAACTTCTACATGAGGGTAATGGGTTACATGAGGTAAACATCATTTGCAAGGACTCGCCTAATTAGTAGAACCTTACTTTCAAGTTTTAGCAGCAGGTTGTGGAGAACCTTACGCTAAGGCACATGAGAGGGCCGCAATCAAACAAGAAACACATTTCTCTCATGTACTTTGCCCAAAGTTGAAAGGAACTTTAGTTAGCTCTAAACTACAACAAACCATTAACGAGCAAAGTCCATCTTTCAATCAGCAGCATTTTAACATGTAACTAGCCTGTTCTTTCTACGTCACGGTACAGTGAACAAGTGGTACTCACTGACCGCGAGGGACGGCGATTATAATCGATTTACACCTGCAGGGTTACCCGAACAACCCGTCACGTACGCCCGTACTCGACGTTGCCTACAACAACCATCACGGACGCCGTACGCGACTACCTTTCACCCATTAGCCAAATATTGAACCGGTCCCATCGTCCCGAGCAAGAGGTCTCTGCACGCGCATCTCCGTGCCGCCAGCCGATTTACACCTCGAGCTCTCAACCTACCCTCTGAACGACTGGCAATGCCTCAATAACCAGCTACCCGAGTTACATCAGTTTCCCGGTTCCCATATAGCCGGTAGGTCTTCGGTACTGTTCTAGCTTGTTCAACAGGCCTGCACACGGATCGGTCCTCAATCGACACAAGCGGAGCTACAGCACACAGGCCCCAAAGTCCTGCTGCCCTTACTCTCCGCTCAGTCTCATTTTCTTGCCATATGTATCATGTGCTATCTCTACCCGAGCAATGTGCCTCTAGCCTATTCTCGCGAGTAGTTCCAACTACTCGACTTGTACCGAATCCTACTCTATCCTAGCAATGCAGTAGCTAACGGGGTTTGCAATCCTAAACGCAACCCATGGTTTTCTTGGCTATGCAGTTGGGTTTCCAATCAAGACTCTAATGCACAGAACAATATTCAAAGATGTGCTCAAAACAATAAACATTTGTAAAAAGGTTAATGCAAACCGGGGCTTGCCTTGCTGCTCTTGGTCGTAGGCTAGCTGCTCCTCCGGAGTTATGAAGTCTAGGACTTCGGGTTCCTCCTCGACCTTAGCGACTACATGATAAGAGCAATATATGTATCAATTTAAATGCATTTGTATTAACTTTGAAGTTGTAAAGTCTATAACCCTTGCTAGACAGACCTAATGACTGTGAAACTTTTACTGTGGCTTGGTTACAACCTAAACAGAGACTTGGTCAAGTTTTAATCGCAGCAAAGCTCATTTGAGCCCTCCACAATTAATTATGTCCTTGACCTTAATTGGAACTCTTAGGGTGTTCTAGGAATTTTCATGAAACAAACTATGACTTTATGAAAACTAGATTTCTAGAGGTTTCTAATGGAGTTGGTCTCACTTAATTTGGAAGTCTCTAACTAAAGATATGAGCTAAACAATTTCAGAGAAAATTCTGAAAATGTTTCTGAATATTTTCTATTTTCTCTGGAACAGTTTCACTACTCACACCATTAGGTGGATTAAATGAGCTCAAATGGATCTGAAATTTTTATGGTAGTTCAAGGATATTTTGGTGAACATCTCAGCAAAATTTCAGGATTTTCCTCCAAAGGATTCTCCAGTTAAAATTCCTAACAGTTTAAACTTTGAGGAATTAATTCTGGGGAAATAAGGAATTTCATGAAGTGAAACTTGATTTTCTGGAACGTACTCAGAGAGCTGAATCCAGCAAAATTTGGTTCACTCAATTTGGAACTTTCTAGCCAAAGTTATAAGGCTTTGAAGTTTGAACTGAAACTGAAATTCGGGAAAAAGTTTAAACTCTGGCTTGTGGGCCCCGCACACAGTGCGTCATCTCCCTCCTCGCGCCAACTGCGCGGCGGCGGCGATCTCCGGCGACCCTCGCCGGAACTGAGTTCCCGGCCACCCCCCGGCCCGAAACTCGCCGCCTGCCCTTTTACTGACCCCCTGGACTCGCTGGTGGGGTCGCCGGCTGCCGGCGATGACCGGAAACCCGTGCGCACCGGTGACAGCACCTGCTAGGGTTCCGGTGAGGTCGGTCCCGCTCTCCCGTGCACCAAATCGACCGGGAATCGGTCGGAGAGCATCAGTAGAGCATGGGAAACATGAACCAGGGCTGGGTGGAAGCTAGAAATACCGGCAACTAGGCTCTCGACGGTGAGCCGAGGTGTTTAGCCATGGCGGCGGGGAAAACGGCCATATCATGGCCGATTCTCGACGGTTTCCTCTGATTCCAGTTCAGGCATGGGCGCTATCGCGCGTAAACGCTACTAGAGAACGAGCTTGCCCAACCCTCGTGTATGGAGCACGAATTTCACCCGAAGGTGAGCTCGGTCCTTATGAACTGATCACGAGTAAACTTGGAAATTCTCGGCCGAGGTTTGATCAATCGCCAAACGGCTTTCGGCTACTCCATCTACATACAATCACACACCTTTCTTGTGTAGAGAAGAGGACGTGACAGCGGTTGGGTTGTGCTGTCCACGAGAGCCCGATCGGCGGCGATGTTCGGCTCGCCGGAGAAATGGCTCGTACAGCTCGAGGACGCTTGCTCACTGGACAACACGGGGTCTAGGAGGTTGCTCACGATCTCTTGGTGCCGTTTTGCTGTGGAGTAGGCGGTGCTCGCAAGTGATCGGGCTTGATCAAACGTGAGCTCGGGCGGCGGCGATGGCAGTGGAAGAACAGGTCGTGCACGTCGGCAGCTCGGGGAATGGGCGACTGAAGCACGCCGGGGAGGGAATAAGTAGCCCGGCGACTGGTCTCCGGCTTGGGGCGCACAGCAGGAGCTGGCGCCAGCTGCCCCCCTCGGTGGCGCGCGCACACTGCACCCGGGAACCGATTGAGCTGTGTTTCAGTCGGTTTGTGTTGAAGTAGAGGCTGACATGTGGGTCCCACCCCCCATTTTAACCTCTGAAATTTACTCCTAATCACTGTTGTAAACAGTGAACCCCATACTACCCTTGGCAATTCAAATTATTCACCCATGAGCCATTTGAATTGATCCAAGTTCAAATGAGGTTTGGTTTGAATGAATTTCAGCACAAGTTCAGTTTGAAATTCAAATAAAGTTTGAATTTCTCCCCCTTAGCTCATGTCAAGATCAACTCCAAATGGAGTGAAAATTGGTGTGTGAGCTCACAAAAATATACTGAGTAAGAATGTGCCTTCCACTTTTAAATTCATGGGATAAAAACAGTTTGAATTTGAATATGGTTTCAAACTGCCCTCTTCCTAACTATACCCAAACTGACCTCAAAAAGGTTTTGAATTTGGGTGAAACTTGTCATGGACATCCTTAGCAAAGTGTAGGAGTTTTCATATGTCCAGCCCATCTATATCACATGTGGGAAATACCACTTTTGCAATGTGTAAGTTTGTTCTCTAATGAGCATGTTGATAATTGTTACTTGCTCTTCATTTGTGTTCATCATTCTTCCTCAAATGAGGTGTGTGGTGTGGTGATGAACACTGCAAATGTGTGTCAAAAACTGAGGCCCTTACATTCCTCCCCCCTTAAAAGAATCTCGTCCCGAGATTATAAGGTGAAAATAAGAGAGAGGACGGTGGAAAATTACCGGATATGCGACGTGAAAAAGTCGTGGTAGTTAGTGCGAAGGAATTCTTCGCTCTCCCATGTCGCTTCGTCCATGGAGTGATTACTCCATAGAACCTTGTAGAACCACAACGTACGGTTGCGTGTGGTTCGGGCCTTTTCATCAATAATCTGCACCGGTTCCTCCCGATAGGTGAGATCCGGTTGCAGTTCTTCAATGTCTTCCAGCTGAACGGTAGTTGATAGCTTGAGACATTTCCTCAGCTGGGAAACGTGAAAGACGTCGTGCACACCGGAAAGTGCTTCTGGTAACTTCAGCCGGTATGCCACTGATCCACATCTTTCGGTAATCTGAAATGGACCGATGAATCGGGGTGCCAACTTTCCTCTCACCCCAAATCTGTTTACGCCCTTCATTGGAGACACCCGTAGATATACGTGATCTCCAACTTCGAATTGTAACGGGCGCCTTCTCCGGTCCGCATACTGTTTCTGTCGGGATTGAGCGGCTTTTAGGTTCGCTTGAATTAATCGATTTTTCTTCCGCGTTGTTGACAAGGTCAATCCCGAAGGTAACCCTTTCGCCAGACTCACACCAGTTCAATGGTGTGCGGCATTTTCTTCCGTATAGCGCCTCGTAGGGCGCCATCTTGATGCTGGCTTGGTACCCATTGTTGTACGAGAACTCGGCTAACGGCAAGTGATCATCCCAATTCTTGCCGTGGTTGATAGCGCAAGCTCGTAGCATGTCTTCTAGGATTTGATTTACCCGCTCCGTTTTCCCATCCGTCTGCGGGTGGTAGGCTGAACTACGGATCAGCTTCGTCCCCAAGGCAGCGTGCAGCTGCTCCCAAAAACTGGACACAAATAAAGTGCCCCGATCCGAAATGATAGTATGGGGTACGCCGTATAAGCATAGGATCCGTGAGATGTACGGTTCAGCGTACTTCTTGGCGTTGTAGTTGGTGTTGACCGGGATGAAATAGGCAACTTTGGTGAGCCGATCGACGATCACCCACACGGAATCATGTTTCTGTAAGGTGGTGGGTAAACCGACGATGAAATCCATGCTCACGTCCTCCCACTTCCAGGCAGGAATGCCCAGTGGTTGCAGCAGTCCCGGTTTCCGCATATGATCTGCCTTCACCCTTCGACATGTATCACACTCGGACACGTATTTTGCAACCTCGCGCTTCATCCGTGTCCACCAAAACTTTCTTCTGAGTTCTTGATACATCTTGTTGCTGCCGGGGTGAATAGAAAACTTTGATAAGTGAGCCTCATCAAGGATTTTCTTCCGTAATTCCGGGTTTCGGGGTACGACGATCCGGTCCTTGAACCATAGGACGCCGTCTCCGTCCTTCCGGAAACATTTCGACTCCCCACTGTCTACATGTCTCCGCAAATGTGACATGCCCTTGTCATTCTTCTGGGCTGTCGCTATCTCTTCACGGATGGTGGGGATTAAAGCTAGGTTGTAGAGAGCTCCGTGTGGAATCACATGTAGTGGTGGTTCGCTCTCTTCCAACGGTGTGATGGTCAGATTATTGACGTGTGACTTGCGGCTCAACGCATCTGCCACTACGTTTGTCTTGCCCGGATGATAATGGATCTCTATCTCGTAATCCTTTATCAATTCTAACCATCTTCGTTGCCTCATGTTCAGCTCCTTCTGAGTGAATATGTACTTGAGGCTTTTGTGGTCGGTATATAAATGTACGAGGTTACCGAGTAGGTAATGCCTCCACATTTTTAGTGCAAGTACCACGGCAGCGAGCTCCAAGTCGTGAGTTGGATAATTTTGCTCATGGTTCCTAAGCTGCCGTGATCCATACGCGACCACCCTTCGGTCTTGCATCAGCACACACCCAAGCCCAATGCCGGATGCATCGCAGTACACATCGAACGGTTTTGTTGTGTCTGGCTGCGCCAAAACCGGTGCCGATGTCAGGTGCTTGACTAAAGCCTTGAATGCTGCTTCACATGCTGGACTCCAAACATATTTGGTAGCCTTCTTCAGCAGCTCTGTCATTGGCTTGGCAATCTTCGAGAAGTTCGGAATAAACCTCCGATAATATCCCGCGAGTCCGAGGAAACTCCGTACCTCATGAACAGTCCTCGGAGATTTCCAATTCAGCACTTGCGTGATCTTGCTCGGGTCCACAGCGATACCCTCCGCTGAGATGATATGCCCGAGGAAAGGCACTTGCGATATCCAAAACTCGCATTTTCTGAATTTTGCGTATAACTTGTGATCCCGCAGCCGTTGCAAGACTATACGCATATGTTTCTTGTGATCTTCCTCCGACTTGGAATATACCAGGATGTCGTCGATGAAGACCACGACAAACTTGTCCAGCTCCGGCATGAACACCGAGTTCATTAAGTACATGAAGTGAGCTGGAGCATTGGTGAGGCCGAAGGACATGACCAGGTATTCATAAAGTCCGTACCTCGTCGAGAAAGCCGTCTTCGGAATGTCCTCAGCCCTTATCTTAATCTGATGGTACCCGGATCTTAAATCCATCTTGGAAAAGATCTTTGCTTCGACCAACTGATCAAACAACATGTCGATCTGTGGCAACGGGTACTTGTTCTTGATGATTACGGCATTTAATGGACGGTAGTCCACGCAAAGCCGCAACGTCTCATCCTTCTTTTTGACAAATAATGCCAAACAGCCCCATGGGGAGGAGCTCAGCCTAATAAAACCCTTCTCCAGAAGGTCCGTGAGCTGAGTCTTCAGTTCAGCCAACTCCTTGGGTGCCATCTTGTACGGCCTTCGGGATATTGGCATGGTTCCTGGTGCAAGTTCAATCTTGAACTCCACCTCTCTATCAGGTGGCATCCCCGGCAAATCGTCCGGGAACACATCAGGGAACTCTCGGACCACTGGAATGTCTTCCAATCTGATAGTTGTGGACTGATAGACACTTGAAAGTTTTATTTCTGGATTGTCCAGAAATAATGAGTGAGAACCGTGCACCTCTGAATTTAAGTGTACGACTCGAAGGACGGTGTCTAAAACAGCGCCGTGGTGGGTTAACCACGACATCCCTAGGATGACATCGACCTTCTGTCCCTCTAAGATAATGAGAGACGTGGGGTACACTCTACCCGCTAAGCATAATGGTGCTTTGGAGACCATTACGCTTGCTGAAATCTTCCCACCCGGTGAACAAATTAAATATGGACTATCGGTGGCTAGTATTGGCAAACTGTGTTTAGCAATGAAAGCTTGGCTAATAAAATTATGCGTGGCGCCTGCATCAAACAGTACTATAGAGGGATGCTGGTGGAGTTGGAACATACCCGCAAGGATTGGCTCGCCCTCCGGCACGTCCTCAATGGCAAGTTGGTGGACAGTGCCAGGCCTAGGGTTTGCCCGCCGCACATTAGTAGGGTTCCGGGGTTGATTCCTCCCCGGAAACTGTGGTGCCACTCCGCCGCCTTGTCTCTCCGGGCAACTGCTCGCGAAGTATCCTGGACGACCACACTTGTAACATGTGGCCGCTGCTGGTGGAGTACTTGGTGGACGAAAGCCCGGCATGCGTTGCTGAGGTGCAAACGCACGCGGTATCGCCCGTTGCTGCTGTTGTGGTTGCGGTGGTGCTGGCAGTGCCGGCCGGAATGCCGGTGAAGAGTACGACCGACTGCGGAACGGCATCGACCACTGTGGTGGCTGCCAGCGTGGACCTGATGGTGGGCGATTCACCATCCGAAACTTCTGAGAAGGACCGCCTCCTTCTCCGCTGCTTTGCGGCGCGCTTCGCTTTCGCTCTGCCGCCGCCAACTCCTTGCCGGAGTCCTCCTGAACAATCGCAGCATCAATGATGTCGTTGAGGCTGCCGCGATTGAACATCGCCAACTTGTCCTTCAGGAGCGGGTTAAGCCCCTGGTAAAAATGGTCTCGCCGCTTCTCGTCTGTATCCGCGTGATACGACGCGTAGAGCGCGAGATCGTTGAACGCTCTGGAGTATTCCAGCGCGTTCCGGCTCCCTTGTTGCAGGTGTAGGAACTCCTGCGTCTTCCTCTTCATCAGACCTGGCGGTATATGATAGGCCCTGAAGGCCGTCCGGAACTCCGCCCAGGTCATCACTCGGTCGGTGGGCTGTGAAGCACAGAAGTGGCCCACCATGCGCTCGCGGATCCTTGGAGCTGCTGGACCGCGAACTGAGTCTTGCGCTGCTCGCTGATCTGGAGCAGCCCGAACTTCATTTCTATGGCGCGGAGCCAGTTGTCCGCGTCAAGTGGTTCATCCGCCCTTGAGAATACAGGGGGATGAGTCGCCAGGAAGTCGGAGTAGGAGCTCTGTTGGCGCTCCTCACGATCTTGACGTCTCTCTGGGCGAGACGTATTGGCGATGAGAGTCTGCAGCAACTCTGTGTGCTGCTGATGCGAGCCCGCCATTGCCGCGACAATGTCGGCCAATGTAACCGTTGGCAGTGGCGGTGGCGGTGTTTGCTGTTGCTGTTGCTGCTGCTGTCCCGAGGAGTCCTCGGGAGGTGGTTGGGAGGTCTCTCCCCCTTGACTGGTACCCCCAACGTCAGGGTTGGCACGAGTACGTGTCATTCTGAAATTCAAAATAGCAGCGATTAGCACATGTCTTACTTAAAATTCCATACGCAACAGTAGGTATTGAAGTGACACATGATTAATTTGCACAACATTCACATATATTGATAAAGCAGAAACTTTATACAAGATACATTATTCTCGGATCTCCGAGAAGTCGTGCTCATGTCGTCACTACCTATACATACGCTACTGTTTACACGACATGTCACTGATTACAAAAGTTGGGTTACGCTACCCTAGCTGCCCTACTTGGCAACCGTAACCCCCTACTCGGAGTAGAGCTCGACCTCCTGTGGGTCGTCCTCCTCCGGTACCTCTGCTGGTGGCTCGGGGTCTACCACCTCTTCTCCCATTCCGGGTTCTCCCATGGCTGGAAGACCCAAGACTACCGGTACGCCCAATACCGGGGGCACGAGGTCCTGCAAGGCATGCACCTCGTCCATAGCTTGGTTGTAGTCTTCTTCCCAGCCTTGGCCTTCCTCGATAGCGTCGTCCCGCTCTTGAGCAAGGTCCTCATTCTGCTGGGTTAGGGTCTGCACCAGCTCTTGCAACGCCGCGATGTCAACACGGCTCTTCTTCTTTGCCTTCTTCAGACGACGCAACTGATTGTGTTGTTCATTCAGTCGCTTGATCGTCGGAAGGAGCACATTGCGGAGTGCGCTGTGAGCACTTTCGAAATGATCTCCACGGCTCGTGCTCTCTTGAGCTTTGTGGCGAGATGCTCCGTATGAACCGCTTGGCTGTCCATCACGGCGTTTCCCGCCCTCATCTGGAGGCTGAGATTTGCCTCCGCGGGGTTGTACCTTGGGCAACTCGGGTCTGTTGCCTCCAGGTACCTCTCTTGCCACACATGCTGAGCTCGTCCCTCCACCGGAACGAGGGCGTATGGAGTGCCCTCCATATCCTGCACGTGTAGTTGGCAGAAACGTGACATAGTGTCACGGGCTGCCACTTGCCACATCCCTTTCGGTTGTCTTCCCCTCACCGTGACGGTGAATGGCACCCAACCGGGTGGCGTAGGTCCTGCAGGAACCTCGACATGGATCGTCCACGTATTGTTCCCCTCTTCGCCTTCTTCCTTGGCGAAGTACTGCGGCATCTGGTTGTACCCGAAATATTGGAGCATTTGCCACAATGCTTCCGGGTAGCCGCTACGGTCAGAACAGTGGGAAGCCACCCACCCGTTCTCCAACTGTTTATCTGCTGCCATCTGTAAAAATATATTTGAGAATTGTCAAATATTTATTTAAACAGTGAACCCCTGAGTTATAACATAAAACATGTCATTTAACCCATAAAACTTGGAAACATAGTTCAAATTTTAAACAAATTTGACTGCTGATCTGCTGTTCCATGACAGCCCTGACCAGTTTCCATATCAACCTGACTTAGGCCATGTTAAAAGCAAAACCAATTCTGGAGCTCAACATCAAAGTTAAAATTAACTTCAATATCTTTCCAGAAAGTATTTGGTTGGCCTAAGATCTGTCCTGGTTCAAAAGTTGTGAGATGTAAAAGTTAACAGAATTTCTGGAATCAATTGGACAGCACCTCCCTGCTTTAGGTACTGAATTGATCCAAGAATCCCAGTTAACTCTGTTCCCAATCTGACAAAACTTTCTGTTACAAAGTCGTAACCAATCTCATAAGCTTTCCAGAAGTACCTCATTTCCTATTTTTGGATTTTTAAGCAGGAAGTTATGCTTAATTTACCGAGAGTTTACAGAGAGTCTTTGCTCTGTCCTGTTTTCTGGACAGTTTCAACTCTACTGCATTTTTCGAGTAGTTAAGGGATGAAACACCGCTGGACCTCAACAGAAGAGTTGTAAAGCACTTCCAACGCTTTCCAGAAATGTATCATACGACCCCAACCTAGAAAGAACTCAACCTCTAACCTCTGATTAACTTCAGCCTTGATTCAGCTGAAAACAGAGTGCTCTGTCCTTAACATCCTATAAGTTGAAAACTTGTTAACTTTGAATATCCTGTTCAAGGGAAGGAGTTACATCAAGTTTTACTACTTTGGATCAAAACCTTCAAATTTTTAAATGAAGTTGCTCATTTAGTTGGGTGTGACGTCGATGCGTCACCAGATTATGTCGGTACCACGTCCTCACAAAGAAAAACCTATACCGGACTTAGCCGGCTTCGTTAGTTCAGTGGCACTACTCGTCACTCGCACACGGATGCTACACGTCTACCGTTTCATGGTCAGGCTACCTGCAGAAACTCAAACAATCATCAGACTCGGCTGCACACCGAGCCTGGAATCCATACAGTTCGTACACCCGGCCGTCACCACTCGCCCGGATGTTCTCAAGCCAAACACGCCTTGAGTTACGTGTTCACGTTTCAGACCACGTGACGGGGTCTCCCATGTTGCACCATGCACGCCAGGGACAGACGTTGCTCGAATACCCCAAACGACATGAAGAGTCGTAGAGGATATCAAAGCGGGTCGGGTTACCTGCCACCCGTGGGGCTCCACCCTTCAGCTTGTGCGCACTGGTGGACAGCGCTTACGTGCACCCCCCAAGACATAAACGTCCCGAGATACACGATTTTCCGACATAACAAATAGGTTAATATGTCACTTTCTATATACTAATAACATCCTTATACGGGCTACTAACTCGTTCCTCACTGGATTTTTGAAAAAGAAGGCCTTTGTACTGTGTTAAACCTCAAGCGAGCTCTGATACCAACGCTGACACGACCCCATTTGGTCCTGTCGAGCCAGGATCACGCTGAGGGGTGCTGCGTTGCACAGCACCGTATAACACACGTCAAAGGTACAAAGCGGAAGCGGAAGTTTATTACATAAACAGTTTTATGAACCTGTTTACATCAAAATACGTTTAGTCCACACTCGCGGGCGTAGACTACGCATCAAGTCACGTTCAGCCCTCGAACGTGTCCTTGCTAGCACACACCCGCACACTAACTCTGCGCGTGCACGACTCCCACTCGACGGGGTTCCCCTCCTGGGGTCCCGTCTCCTCTTCGGGAGTCCCTTCCTCATAGAACCCTGCAAAAGCTTCAAACACAAGCAGTGAGCACAAAGGCTTAGCAAGTCTGACCCGTCTCACCTAAACATGGAACTTTTACATGAGGGTAATGGGTTACATGAGGTAAACATCATTTGCAAGGACTCGCCTAATTAGTAGAACCTTACTTTCAAGTTTTAGCAGCAGGTTGTGGAGAACCTTACGCTAAGGCACATGAGAGGGCCGCAATCAAACAAGAAACGCATTTCTCTCATGTACTTTGCCCAAAGTTGAAAGGAACTTTAGTTAGCTCTAAACTACAACAAACCATTAACGAGCAAAGTCCATCTTTCAATCAGCAGCATTTTAACATGTAACTAGCCTGTTCTTTCTACGTCACGGTACAGTGAACAAGTGGTACTCACTGACCGCGAGGGACAGCCATTATAATCGATTTACACCTGCAGGGTTACCCGAACAACCCGTCACGTACGCCCGTACTCGACGTTGCCTACAACAACCATCACGGACGCCGTACGCGACTACCTTTCACCCGTTAGCCAAATATTGAACCGGTCCCATCGTCCCGAGCAAGAGGTCTCTGCACGCGCATCTCCGTGCCGCCAGCCGATTTACACCTCGAGCTCTCAACCTACCCTCTGAACGACGGGCAATGCCTCAATAACCAGCTACCCGAGTTACATCAGTTTCCCGGTTCCCATATAGCCGGTAGGTCTTCGGTACTGTTCTAGCTTGTTCAACAGGCCCGCACACGGCTCGGTCCTCAATCGACACAAGCGGAGCTACAGCACACAGGCCCCAAAGTCCTGCTGCCCTTACTCTCCGCTCAGTCTCATTTTCTTGCCATATGTATCATGTGCTATCTCTACCCGAGCAATGTGCCTCTAGCCCATTCTCGCGAGTAGTTCCAACTACTCGACTTGTACCGAATCCTACTCTATCCTAGCAATGCAGTAGCTAACGGGGTTTGCAATCCTAAATCCAACCCATGGTTTTCTTGGCTATGCAGTTGGGTTTCCAATCAAGACTCTAATGCACAGAACAATATTCAAAGATGTGCTCAAAACAATAAACATTTGTAAAAAGGTTAATGCAAATCGGGGCTTGCCTTGCTGCTCTTGGTCGTAGGCTAGCTGCTCCTCCGGAGTTACGAAGTCTAGGACTTCGGGTTCCTCCTCGACCTTAGCGACTACATGATAAAAGCAATATATGTATCAATTTAAATGCATTTGTATTAACTTTGAAGTAGTGAAGTCTATAACCCTTGCTAGACAGACCTAATGACTGTGAAACTTTTACTGTGGCTTGGTTACAACCTAAACAGAGACTTGGTCAAGTTTTAATCGCAGCAAAGCTCATTTGAGCCCTCCACAATTAATTATGTCCTTGACCTTAATTGGAACTCTTAGGGTGTTCTAGGAATTTTCATGAAACAAACTATGACTTTCTGAAAACTAGATTTTTAGAGGGTTCTAATGGAGTTGGTCTCACTTAATTTGGAAGTCTCTAACTAAAGATATGAGCTAAACAATTTCAGAGAAAATTCTGAAAATGTTTCTGAACATTTTCTATTTTCTCTGGAACAGTTTCACTACTCACACCATTAGCTGGATTAAATGAGCTCAAATGGATCTGAAATTTTTATGGTAGTTCAAGGATATTTTGGTGAACATCTCAGCAAAATTTCAGGATTTTCCTCCAAAGGATTCTCCAGTTAAAATTCCTAACAGTGTAAACTTTGAGGAATTAATTCTGGGGAAATAAGGAATTTCATGAAGTGAAACTTGATTTTCTGGAAAGTACTCAGAGAGCTGAATCCAGCAAAATTTGGTTCACTCAATTTGTAGCTTTCTAGCCAAAGTTATAAGGCTTTGAAGTTTGAACTGAAATTGAAATTCGGGAAAAAGTTTAAACTCTGGCTTGTGGGCCCCGCACACAGTGCGTCGTCTCCCTCCTCGCGCCAACTGCGCGGCGGCGGCGATCTCCGGCGACCCTCGCCGGAACTGAGTTCCCGGCTACCCCCCGGCCCGAAACTCGCCGCCTGCCCTTTTACTGACCCCCTGGACTCGCTGGTGGGGTCGCCGGCTGCCGGCGATGACCGGAAACCCGTGCGCACCGGTGACAGCACCTGCTAGGGTTCCGGTGAGGTCGGTCCCGCTCTCCCGTGCACCAAATCAACCGGGAATTGGTCGGAGAGCATCAGTAGAGCATGGGAAACATGAACCAGGGCTGGGTGGAAGCTAGAAATACTGGCAACTAGGCTCTCGACGGTGAGCCGAGGTGTTTAGCCATGGCGGCGGGGAAAACGGCCATATCATGGCCGATTCTCGACGGTTTCCTCTGATTCCAGTTCGGGCATGGGCGCTATCGCGCGTAAACGCTACTAGAGAACGAGCTTGCCCAACCCTCGTGTATGGAGCACGAATTTCACCCGAAGGTGAGCTCGGTCCTTATGAACTGATCACGAGTAAACTTGGAAATTCTCGGCCGAGGTTTGATCAATCGCCAAACGGCTTTCGGCTACTCCATCTACATACAATCACACACCTTTCTTGTGTAGAGAAGAGGACGTGACAGCGGCTGGGTTGTGCTGTCCACGAGAGCCCGATCGGCGGCGATGTTCGGCTCGCCGGAGAAATGGCTCGTACAGCTCGAGGACGCTTGCTCACTGGACAACACGGGGTCTAGGAGGTTGCTCACGATCTCTTGGTGTCGTTTTGCTGTGGAGGAGGCGGTGCTCGCGAGTGATCGGGCTTGATCAAACGTGAGCTCGGGCGGCGGTGATGGCAGTGGAAGAACAGGTCGTGCACGTCGGCAGCTCGGGGAATGGGCGACTGAAGCACGCCGGGGAGGGAATAAGTAGCCCGGCGACTGGTCTCCAGCTTGGGGCGCGCAGCAGGAGCTGGCGCCGGCTGCCCCCCTCGGTGGCGCGCGCACACTGCACCCGGGAACCGATTGAGCTGTGTTTCAGTCAGTTTGTGTTGAAGTAGAGGCTGACATGTGGGTACCACCCCCCATTTTAACCTCTGAAATTTACTCCTAATCACTGTTGTAAACAGTGAACCCCATACTACCCTTGGCAATTCAAATTATTCACCCATGAGCCATTTGAATTGATCCAAGTTCAAATGAGGTTTGGTTTGAATGAATTTCAGCACAAGTTCAGTTTGAAATTCAAATAAAGTTTGAATTTCTCCCCCTTAGCTCATGTCAAGATCAACTCCAAATGGAATGAAAATTGGTGTGTGAGCTCACAAAAATATGCTGAGTAAGAATGTGCCTTCCACTTTTAAATTCATGGGATAAAAACAGTTTGAATTTGAATATGGTTTCAAACTGCCCTCTTCCTAACTATACCCAAACTGACCTCAAAAAGGTTTTGAATTTGGGTGAAACTTGGCATGGACATCCTTAGCAAAGTGTAGGAGTTTTCATATGTCCAGCCCATCTATATCACATGTGGGAAATACCACTTTTGCAATGTGTAAGTTTGTTCTCTAATGAGCATGTTGATAATTGTTACTTGCTCTTCATTTGTGTTCATCATTCTTCCTCAAATGAGGTGTGTGGTGTGGTGATGAACACTGCAAATGTGTGTCAAAAACTGAGGCCCTTACATAGATCCCCTTAACTATATGCATCAAGGTGGATTGGACTATATATATTAGCCCATATGAGGATGTGAACAAGTGCCGAAGCATCTCACTCCTCTTTCTACTTATGTGTGGGTATGGACAACGTCTTGAGATGTCCCACAACTCATACTAAGCACACAATCACAAACAATCATCACAAGGGCTCACACAACTTCTATTCAAGACTTGTTCAATGGGGGTCCTATATGGCTTAGGGTATTGCCAATCTGTGTTCCAACTATGGCCTTTCCTAGGCTTGCATCCTATGTCAAGGCAGTTTCAAGACCAATCTATGCATCCTAGGCTTGCATCCTATGGTCAGCGTGGCTTAACTACCAATCTGTATCGGATACCAATCTATGATCTATCTAAGCGTGTAACCTACCGTCAACCTGTGGCTCTGATACCAGTCTGTGACGCCCTCAATTCTTTGGAAAACCACGAAACCGAGAACTGATGCATATGTGTGCCCAGGATGTCCATCACACATATACACATCATCAACAAACTGAATTTCAGAATATATATGACCACAAATAACAGAATTTATTACAATGTCTCATGAGTCTTGGACTCATGCTCACAACGGAAGTCTTATTTCTATGCAGCGGAAGTCTTCTAACTAATGCGGAAGCAATTCTAAGCAGTAGCGGCTCCATCTCTACTCCATCCCCACAAGCAAGGTTGAGAACAGATTACACGCCTAATGCTCCACTTGGTCATCATAGTAATCTTCTCCTGTTGCTGATGATGGAATAATAATGCAAGTTTGAGTACAATGATGTACTAAGCAAGTGCGGGAAAATATGATATGAAGCTCATAACAAGGTAGGTATAAAAAGGCTCATTGCAGAAAGCAAAAGTTATTTATCAAAACCACGATAAAACAACAACTTATCTTTAAGTGAATGTAATCCCAAAAAAAATACCAATCATACCTCCATTATGTTCATTACCTTCCATGTCCCATCCAGACATCTATCAACCTCATTCTTGCTCACGAATACCTCCTCGTATTCGCTACCATCTCACGAATATCATCTCGTATTCGCTACCATTTCACCTTATAAACAACTTCGCCTCCCACCGAGACCAACCTCGTTGCCATGACTCAGCAGTCATGCAACCCATCTTATCACCCGGACTTAACAGTCCCGAAAACAAAACTAAAACCAAACCATCCAAAACCAAAACTAATAACCATATCCAATAACCATCCCAACTAATCATGCAAGTTGGCCAGGCGCTTGTGACCGTAAGCTCGGCTATCATGATAGTTTTAAGACTCTGCAGAGTTTGCACCTCTTTACCCACAAGTTTGTGATTTCGTCACCCGTGGTGACTGCAGAACCTCCATTATACCAGTACACAACCGTCGGTGTATGGCCAAGAGATCACAAAATAGCCTTTATAAAGGGGCTACTAGATGTATGGACTCACTAAGGTTTCACCGGCAGGCTAGAATCTCCAATTCTCCCACCCATGGGCCCCCTCTTGTGCCATGCAGTTCCCAGGGCAGTCCTCACTCGACTCCCATTCCTCGTGCCTTTCACGGTCCATAACAATCTAGCAACTTACCTAATTACTCAGCTAATCCGCATCCATAATTGGCCTTGTGGTGGCACTGTTATCCTAGCATGTGCTCGCATGAACCGGTCCTTAGATCTACGGCAAGTAAACCACCATATCATGCTACCTCATTCACAAACTCAGTCTTGCCTAGATCTCCCTCCGATCCATGTTCATTAACAACATCAGTTTCTCATTATCGTTACGAGTGCAGTTAGCTAGACACATCTATCTCGCTTCCCAATCCCATGGACTCAGCGAAGCTTAAAGCAAAAACCATACCCGACTCATAAACTTCCCTCGCGACAAGGGAGGTTTAACAAAAACTAGTAAACTCCTATAAAAGGGTTTCCCATCATGTTTGACTCAGCACACACACCTTTTCACAAAACAAAACAATTTTCCCAAAAACATAGGATCAATATGGTCAAGGGGCACTTGCCTTGTTCTTGCGGTTCTGATTGCTCTTGGATCTCGAAACCTTTGTCACAGCCGGTTTCTCCGAAGAACCACCGAGTGAATACCACATGTATGCCAGGATCATTCTCTCATACATGTGATGACAAATAGTGAAGCATCATTTATTACAAGCCAGGTGTCGAATATGAATAAGTCTTACATAGCATACGTCTCGATGGATGATAATAAGTTCATAACATGTAAATAAAATAGCAGCGGAATATAAATCTTGTGGGCTCCGTCACAGGCGTTGCCCGGTGGACTCTGTGAACCTAGAATCCTTCATCGGGACCAAAGTCTTGATCATTAAACACCACCTCATTCTCTTGACCTGAGCAGCAATATAAACCAACAGAAAAGCAAGTTTGAGTACCATGGGTACTCAACAAGTGTGGGAAAGTTATGTCATGCATGGCTAGAGCAAGGAGAGGTTGAACTCATGGTTAAAGCACTATGCAATAATTTCCTATCACCTTAGCTTATTAAGCACCTACATTACTACACAGGTGAAATGGTCCTGATCTCCCAACCCATCATCAAAATCAAGTAACCAAAATCATCATATCCAATGTCAAGCTCCCCGCTTAACATCCTCAACTTCCAAATCCATCATCCTCTAATCATGAATAATTCCAAGCCACTCTTGACCGTGAGCACGGCTGTCATGACAGTTTTGACTCTGCACAGTTTGAACCACTGTACCCACATGTAGTGATTTCATCCCCCGTTGCCGGGTGGACTAAAAGAACCTCCATGATGCCAGTGGCCGCGAACCAAATTCACACTTCTCAGGTGTGTAGCCAGGAGATCACTACGAAGCCTTTACAAAGGGATTCCCGACGAGCGTGGGCCCACTGAGGTTTCACCCCTAACAGCATACAAGAGGCTCCAACCCCGATGCAGTGGCCCCCTCTTGAGCCTTGCGGTTCATATGGTAGTCCCACTGACACCTATTCCCCGCACCATCCATGTCACACCCGGTTTCTCCGAAGAACAACCGAGTGAATATCACATGTATGCCAGGATCATTTTCTCATACATGTGATGACAAATAGTAAAGCGTCATTTATTACAAGCCAGGTGTCGAATATAAATAAGTCTTACATAGCATACGTCTTGATGGACGATAATAAGTTCATAATATGTAAATAAAACAGCAGCAGAAATATTATTCTTGTGGGCTCCGTCACAAGCGTTGCCCGGGGGACTCCATGAACCTAGAATCCTTCTTCGGGTCCGAAGTCTTGGTCATTGAACACCACATCATCCCCTTGACCTGAGCAGCAATTTTAAACCAACAAATATGCAAGTTTGAGTACCGTTGGTACTCATCAAGTGTGGGAAAGTTATGTCATGCATGGCTAGAACAAGGAGAGGTTGAACTCATGGTTAAAGCACTACGCAATTTAATACCTATCACCTTAGCTTATTAAGCACCTACATTACTACAAAGGTGAGAGGGTCCCAATCTCCCAACCCATCATCATAATCAAATAACCATAACCTCAATTCCAATGTTAAGCTCCCCGCTTAACATCCTCAACTTCCAAAGCCATCATTCCTCTAATAATGAATAAGTCCAAGCCGCTCTTGACCGTGAGCACGGCTGTCATGACAGTTTTAACTCTGCAGAGTTTGCACCACTGTACCCACAGGTAGTGATTTCATCCCCCGTTGCCGGGTGGACTAAAAGAACCTCCATTATGCCAGTGGCCACGAACCACATTCACACTTCCCAGGTGTGTAGCCAGGAGATCACTACGAAGCCTTTACAAAGAGATTCCCGATGAGCGTAGGCCCACTGAGGTTTCACTCCTAACAGCATACAAGAGGCTCCAACCCTGCTGCAGTGGCCCCCTCTTGAGCCTTGCGGTTCATATGGTAGTCCAGCTGACACCTATTCCCCGCACCATCCAACACACCCATATTACGCCGGGGATACACCTAATTAATTGTCCAAGCTGCCCCATCTCAGCATGTGGTTGGCACGGTAAAGACAGGTTACATGCTCCATGAACCGGTCCTTAGGATCCAGGCAAGTACTAAACACAAACCCGAGTCTCGTGCACCCAGCACCAACCAAAGCATCCAACTTGCCTCGATCCCTACCTCTACATAACTCATAATGTCTCATTCAAGAGTAAGGTAAACAAGTTGATGATCTCATATCCCACTTATCCCATTCTAGGCATGGCTAAGCATAAATAATATGAATGAATGACATAATAAAACAAATCCCAACCCAAGCTACAAGGAAACAAGGTAATGCAATTCTAGGGAAACTTCCTAGCATGGGTTTCACATTTCAATTGACAATGCAAATAATTCTATCTACACATCCTAGTATAGGATCAAAGTGGTTAAGAACACTTGCCTTCTTCCTGCTGCTCTGAGAATGGAAAGTCTTGGTCTTGAAAGGGGAGAACTTGCTCTAGGGCAGGTTCTATTCATGGCAATACACATAACAAAAGAAAACAACAATCCATAAGACATAGTTCACACTTTCATTTCATACAAACCACACATACATACCTACGAAAGCCATTCACATTTCTAAGTGTTGTGGTTACTCTACATGTGTTGATTTTTGGCCTACATGCACTTTTAAACATATGTATATGATTTCTAACTTTTATGTTTGCACACTATATATGGAGTTCCAATCTGAACAAATTCTTTATATTTAATTATTACACTTCTTAACCACAAAGTTTGTATAAAAGGTAATTTCCTACTCCAAATAGGTTTTTAGATCTTCTACCAAATCCTAAACTGAAGTTTTTAGATTTGGAGACTTCATTTATCATTTTCTAATTATGCATACCTATTTTCCTATATTTTTCAGATTTATTTTCTATGCCTAAAAGCGAGTTTTAATATTAAATAGTAGGTCATATCATCTAAACAGAATAGGTTCTGATCTAAAATATTAAATAATATATATTTTTGAACTTCTCCTCTGATGTGAACTAATTTAAATTTACTTTATCAGTTTTCAGAATTATTTCCTAGTCTAAAAATGGGTTTCCATAACTAATAAATATGAACAACAATTAGACAGATTCATTTCAGCCTAAAATCTATTTTTAACTCATTCTAAAGTTTTCCAAGTGCTAGGAGAGTTTAAATTTGAATTTCTACATGTGTTTGTCTTACCTTTTAAATTTAAATCCTAGTCACATATTCAAATTTCTGAATTTAATATCATATAAAGTCAAAAAGGAAAATCCACACTACTGCAGGGTCTAATTTATTATTTCATAAATTTCCAGGGGTCTAACTACACATAACAGAGGAGTTTTCCTAATTTTTATTAAGTCGAGGGGCTAAAACTGATTTTTAAATGAATTTACACGAATTTCTAAAGTTCCAGGGGCTAGATCAGAAGTTTCCGGGGCTAGCTCGTGTTTTCCGAGATCCCCAGGGGGTAGCGCGTAAGAATCCCGACCTTTATAACGCGGGGCTGATGTGGACCGTCCGATTTAAAATAGACGGCTTAGATTAGATCGCTGAACCGGTACGCGCGGGTTTTAATTCTACCGTGCGATTTAAAATAGATGGCCCTCAAGGGGCCACGTCGCCCTGGCCGGAGCTAGTCCGCGCGCGCGGCGGCGGGGGGGGGGGGGGGGTGGCGATCTCGCCGGCGCAGCCTCGGCTTTTCCCGCTACACGTTAGAACTCGCATCTTTTTGCACGGATCGGCTGCGGAGGGTTAGGGGATGCTCACCGAGGGGTTTTCCAGCACTCAGAGGTGCTGGAAGTCGGTCGGCGGCGAGATTCAACGGCGACGATCTCCGGTGCACGTCAGAACAGATGCTAGGGCATGAAACTTGTCGCTTCCTTCACGTGCAGGGCTCCCTGGGGGCGGTGGAGCACGATCAGCGCGTTAGATCAGATAATCCGAGCAATGATCGAAAGAAAACGTGGATCGAATCTTCGGTTCTCACCGGAGAGAAGAATGGCCGATCGGGGGGTAAAACAGGGTGATTGTCGGCGTTTATATAGGCCAGGGAGGGCGGCGGTCTGTTGGGATCGAGTTGGAGACGTCCGGGACCAGAATTCGGGCTGGGGGCGCGGGTTTCCGGAGTTCGTTGCGATCGGGCGCGAGGGAAGTGTCCGGCCGTTGGGGGCGCGCGGGAGGTAGGAGATGACACGCGGGCCCCGCGTGTCAGTGAGGGGAAGAGAGGGCGCGCGGTCGTGGGCTGGCGTGGGGGGGGGAATAGTGGGCCGGCTGGCGTTTTCGGCCCACTGGCCGGTTGGGTTTTTTTTCTTTTTATTTTTCTTTTTCTTTTAAATTCCCTCATTTTGCAGATTTTGGGGTGTTACAACCTTGTTGTTGCATCTAGTCGTAGACAGCTCCCTGAGCTTGTCCTTCTATACAGGATCACGCACATACAAGATTCACAACAATCAATATCATGCATAAACTTTAACTAGATGCGATAATGCATATGCATGTTAGTCCTATGATGCAGTTTTATTAGATCGGTTTGTACATGTTCTTGCATGGCTTGCATGGTTTTACGATGAATAGAGGTGTTCGGATCAAATGTGGTCGTGGCGACGATCTTGTCTTTAGATCAACCCGATTAAAAAGTGATTTGTCCACGAGAAAGCTTCTGTTCGAAAGGAATCGAAGAATAGATGCAAAGAAAACACGATGATTTCACAAGGTGATATTGGAGACCTACCTTACGTTCTTCTTGGTCTCGGGGTCCTTCTCTGATCAGACAGATCGTTGGGGCTCTCTTCCGGCGATCTTCCTCGACTGAATTCTGGCGATGGACTTACTCAGCGAGTTGGGGCTAGGGCTCCAAGTCGTCGGCTTAGGAGGTGGAAAAGAAGTTCGTGGTTTCGGCCAAAAGTTCTGGGTTCTATTTATAATCGGGAGAAGAAGAGTCCTAATCTGATTGGACTTCGAATAAGAGTCCCATTCAGATTGTTGTTGAATCTTAACAACTTATCTTTAGTTGATTTGGTGCGGTAACATTATGGAATTCAGGTCGGTTTCTTCTCCGTACCGGTATTTCCACGCCTACAGAATCCAAAAACCGCTCCAGAACTCGTTACCTCCGCGGTGATGAGCTCCGGAAGCTCCACATGTCCACCGGGGCCTGGTCTCCCCTTTTCCGCAGAGACGAGCTCCGGTTGTGCCGCGTGTCAAGCGAGCGAGACCTCCCTCTCTCCGGAGGCGAGCTCCGCGTGCGCCACGTATCCTGGCGGTCGGGATCTCCTCTCTATTCGGAGGTGGCTCTGCGCACGCCACATGTCAGTGTCGCACCCTCCCTCTCTTTGGAGGTGGCTCCGAGTGTGCCACGTATCCATTTCGGACCTCCCTCTCTTCGGAGGCGAGCTCCGTGAATGCCACGCGTCAAGTAGCGTCGGACTCCCTTTTTCCTCAGAGATGAGCTCCGAGGTTGACATGTGTCCAACAGTGTCGGACCTCTAGGAGATAAGCTCCGGTGGCGACACGTGTCCAATAGAACCGGACCTCTCGGAGGTGAGCTCCGAGATCGACACGTATCTCGCGCGACAGGTCCTCTGATTTCCGCAGTGACTAGCCCTGAAGGTGACACGTGTCCTGCGGGACTGCCTTCGCTTCTCCGCAGAGGCCAGCTCCAGGGGCAACACGTGTCCCACGGGGTCGGACCTCTCCCCCTTTGCGGGGATGAGCTCCAAAGGCGCCACGTGGCCAGCGGGCCGCGAGAGTTGTCTTCGGCACTCTTGGCGAACTGGATTCGGCTCTTTTTGGCTATGTTTTTGATATTTTCTCTGTTCCCACTTCTTTTAAAATGTTTTCTCTTCATGAAACATGAATACATGCAGAAACCAGAAATGAGGGTGTAACACTACCTCCCGCTCCAGAGCGGGCAGGTCTGGCGAGGCCGGCGACTAGACGATCGGCATACCAGCGGCGCCCTCAGGGCCAAATCCGGCCGAACCGGCGACTGGATCGCTGGTGTTCCTGTGGCGCCCATGTCAGTACGGGCCGGCGACCGTACGGACGAAGTGCCGTCGGCGCTCACACCGCCAATGGCCACTTCCTCTCGGCAGCCCTCTAGTCCAACGTTGGCGACAACACCACGATCGAGCCAAGAGAGCGTGTTGGCCGCAGCACGCGCTCTGCTCCACAACCCTCCAGGCGGGGGCGCCACACCGAGGCGGCAAGGCAGTGGCGACACGACGTCGACCATCTTGTCGCTGCGGGCATGAACTCTCCTGCCTACAGGTGGCAGCGGGCTGAACCCTCGTTGGCCCAGTCGCGTACGCCGACGTTGGCCTCTGGGACGACAGCCGCATGTACGACGGCCGCAGCTGACCTTAGGGTCGAGCTGAACCGTCGCCTTGCAAGCGATGACGGTTACACCACCATCGAGCGACGCTAAGAGAGGCGTCGCAACCTCGAAGGAGAGTACCGCTCTCCGAGCGCTGTACGAGTGGGCCGCGCTCCGCCTACACCTGCCTCTCCGGGGCAGTAGGGGGCTGCAAGGCGCTTGTCCTTACCTTTGCATGGTGGTCTGGCCACCCAAGTTTTGGCCCCACTTGCCAGAAAAATAAGACGGGACAGTCAACCCCGCGCGAGTTCCTGCACATCTACTCCACCTCCATCCTAGCTGTAGGAGGGGATGAGGCCGCCGTGGCCAACTACTTACCTGTGGTTCTGACCGGCACAGCCTGGTCATGGCTCATGAACCTTTCCCTAGGCTCCATCTCGTCCTGGGAAGAGTTGTGCTGGAGGTTCACAGCCAACTTTGAGAGTTCCTACACGCGCCCCGAAACCGAGCTGGACCTCCACGCCATGCGTCAGGAATGCCATCCCCCTCATCTCCAACGCCTCCATCTTCGTCGCCTTCGGGCAAGGCGTCCGTGATAAGAAGATGCTCGAAAAGCTAGCCATGCACGACGTGCAAGACGTCTCTGAGCTCTTCAGCCTAGCCGACGAATGCGCCATGGCGGCAGAAGGCCAAGACTGGCACTCATGACATGCCTCTACGGCAGGGAGTGCCGGGGAGGCTGCTGCTCCATGCAGCAACAAGAAGAACAAGGTCGGGGGCATGAACAAGCCTCAGGCCGGGTCACCCATTGCCACCCTAGCAGCGGCCGGTGGGGGGGCGAGCCCCACGCACTGACAAGCACCCAGACCATCGTCTGCCAGCGATGATGGCCAATGGTTCCCGGTGCACAACTCCGGCCGCCACGATGCTAGCGAGTGCCATGAGATCAAGAAGCTTGTGGAACGCTTCCGTGAGCTGCAACAGCAGCGGCCGCGCTAAGACGGGACACCCTCCCGCCAGCGGGAGGGCAAACAAAAGGCCAAACCTGAGGGCAACACTGAGCAAGAGATGGAGTATCAAGACATCGAGCAGGCGTTGAAAGCCGTCGACGACCACTCCGACTCCGACTCCAGCGCCAACAACGAGCGATGCAAGACGCTCCACGTCTAACCAGGCGTTCCCCCCGTCGTGCGACAAGGGAAACACCCTCTTACACTGGTGAAGGGAGTCGAGGCCGCCCTCCCCCGGAACACACCAAGGGGTCATCCCACGTCCAGACATACGACGAAGCCACGCAGGACTAGCTTCCGCATGAAGATATCAACCTCGTCGACGAGGCAACGTGGCTAGAGGCTGCTGGAAATACGCTACAACGCTAAGCGCTCCGGCGATATCAGCAACAGTACGCGTAGAGTAGACAACCCAAGGTAGGGCCACCTGGTGCCTCGGCTAACACTTTCTCGAGAAGGGGTGACAAACCCTCCCCCAGCTGGGAGGGTCCCTTCTGAGCAGCACAAGTATGCCACCCCAGGTGCGCCCACCTAGCCACAGAGGATGGGTATCTCTACCCAATCCACAAAACATAGAACACCTCATTAAGTTCTATCCTTAGCGCAGTGGTAGGGTATTTTTTCTTTTTCTATTTCCTTGTAAAGGTGCCATAGTGTCTAGGAACAACGCTTAGAACAGCTATGCTCCGGAGGGGTCCTACTAATCTTGTCATCCGGGACGGGTCGCTGCCTTCTTGCGCGACCTATTTCCTCCTATCACCCAAAGGAAGCGAGAAATAAGAAAAATTTATCCTACCCTGCGTACCTTCTTTACAGTTTGTGCTTACTCATGCATATCAACTGTAAATGGCATGTCCGAAGCCTGTCCTACGTACTTGTTCTAGGTACCGTGGCACTGGAAAGTCTCCTCGCTGAAAGGTTAACGCCCACGGGAGGTCCAGGACACGTAGCCTTCTTAGCCTACCGCATTGCCTTCCCTGCGCTACAACTGAGTACTTGGGGACCAGAAAGAACACGCCTACGGACAAAAAGTAACCGGGCCTCGGACATTGCCCCCACTCTTTTCGTGCTTTCTTTCCATACTGCTTCGACCATGTGGCCAATCACTTTTTCCTGTGTTCAACCATAGCAAGAGTTGTGCTATCCTTCTGCAGGCGGGTCTGCTTGAGGTACCTGTGGCGTACCCGGGGTCCTATGGTTGTCTCATTGTTCGTGGACCCTATGGCGCCGAATGGTCCCTCCCCTGGAAGGCTTACGCCAGCAGGAGGTCCAGGGTGCATAGCCTACTATGTCTGGTTTCGTTTCCCTAGCATGCACACCCTGCCTCTTCAGCGCTACAGCTCAGTATCGGGGAGCCGGACGACTCATACCCCTGAGCAAAGTTTTAATCATAACTTCGGGACCTTTGGTTGTCTCATTGCCTAGGGGCCCTATGGCACCGAATGGTCCCTCCCCTGAAAGGCTTACGCCAGCGGGAGGTCTAGGGTGTGTAGCCTGCTATGCATGGTTCTGTACCCCTAGCATGCACACCCTGCCTCTCCAGCGCTACAGCTTAGTACCTGGGAACCGGACGGCTCATACCCCTAGGCAAGGATTCAACCATAGCCCGGACGACTCACATCGAAATACCCAAGCCCCGTAGAGGTCCATAAGCTACAAAAAAGCTACCAAACAGGGAAGGGTGACCAGAGAGCACGACTACTCCTTCTTTCTGCCATGTCTGCAGGTCCGAAGAGGTCCATGGCGTCCCAGACCTCCTAGGGGGCCCGATGCTGATGCCCTGCCTCATCCAGTGGTAGGTGCGCCCCCAACACGAGAGCAGGTTCAAAACCACCACGCCGGAGAAATGGAGGCCCCACCTGCGGGCTCATTGCCTCCCTCGAGATGGGCCCAGGGGCCACTCTCAGTACCCTGCAGACCGGGTACCCCCGCGTGGAGGGTGAATGACAGCCCGAGCACCGCCTCCCTGCTGAGGCGGGCCCCGACATAGCCACATGTCCTTGGCCCCGAGGACAGCCCTGGGGCAGCCACGTGCGCTTCAGTTCTAGAGACGACACGTGTCCTGGGATCTGGACTGAGCCTCCCCGCCGAGGTGAGATCCGGAGCTTCCACGTGTCAGTTGGCTCAGAACACGTTCCCTGGGCTCCGGTTCGAGCTTCCCCGCCAAGGTGAAGTTCGGAGCTTCCACGTGTATTCGGGCTCCGACGCTCCTCCCTGCTGAGGACACCCTGGCATAGCCACGTGTCCTTGGCCCCGAGGTCAGGCCTGGGTCTACCACGTGCGCTTGAGTTCCAGAGACGACACGTGCCCTAGGCTATGGGTCAAGCCTCCCCGCCGAGGTGAGGTCTAGAGCTGCCACATATTAGTTGGCTCAGAACACGTGCCTTGGGCTCCGGTCCGAGCCTCCCCGCTGAGGTGAGGTCCGGAGCTGCCACATGTATCCAGGCTCCGACACTCCTCCCTGCTGAGGAGAGCCCGTCGTAGCCACGTGTCCTTGGCCCCCGAAGTCAGCCCTAGGGCTGCCACGTGCGCTTGAGTTCCAGAGCCAATACGTGCCCTGGGCTCTGGGCCGAGCCTCCCCGCCAAGGTGAGGTCCGAAGCTGCCACGTGTCAGTTGGCTCAAAACGCGTGCCCTAGGCTCCGTTCTGAGCCTCCCCATTGAGGTGAGGTCCAGAGCTGCCACGGTATCCGGGCTCCGACACGCCTCCCTGCTGAGGAGAGCCCCAGCGTAGCCACGTGTCCTTGGCCACGAGGTCAACCCTAGGGCCACGTGTGCTTGAGTTTCAGAGCCGACACGTGCCCTGGGCTCTGGGATGAGCCTCCCCGCCGAGGTGAGGTCCGTAGCTGCCACGTGTTAGTTGGCTCCGAGCACGTGCCCTGGGCTCCAGCCCGAGCCTCCCCGCTGAGGTGAGGACCGGAGCTGTCACGTGTATCCGGGCTCCAACACTCCTCCCTGCTGGGGAGAGCCCCGGCGTAGCCACATGTCCTTGGCCTCGAGGTCAGCCCTGGGGCTGCTACGTGCGCTTGAGTTCCAGAGTCGATACATGCCCTGGGATCCGGGCCGAGCCTCCTCGCTGAGGTGAGGTCTGGAGCTGCCATGTGTCTCTAGGCTCCAAACCGGTCAATAAGAGCTCTGAAGTCGCCACGTGCCGCGCGATCCGTCGTGTGTCAACAAAGTCAAGAAGGAAGTGCGCTGTCAGGCTTCGCATTGAAGGCTCGCGCCTTCCCCAGAAGCATGGCGAACTACACACGCCTCCTCCTCTGCCCGTTCACCATTACGGTGACAAGACAGGACGGCAAGGCATGACAGTAGTACCGTGCTGCCCAACGACACGAAGCCGCCCAAGCAGGGCGAGAAGACGCGGCAACAAGACAACGTCTTCATCATCACCTGACACACGGACAGGAGCGCTCAGCGTGCCAGGCGGCAGGACTTAACTCCCCCATCGACTACTCTACTCAGAGGACGAACCCTAGATCATGTATAGGATTCACATACATTTGGGGCCACGTGTCGAGCCCCAAGCCACATTGTAACCACCCCGGCCTTGGACTATATAAGGACCAGGGTGACCACCCGACAAGGGGTTGGTTCCCAATTCCGCATTGGCACCCTCACAAACACATAAAAGCAAACAATACATCAAGCACTCCCGTGGACGTAGGGTATTACGCTCCGGCGGCCTGAACCACGTAAATCTTGGTGTTCATCCACACTCCCGAGCCCGGTCGCGTAGGGCGCCAAGCCCCCTCCGATCAAAGAACCTCGCGGGCTGCTTCAGTAGCAGGCCGGGAGGAGTGTCGCAACTCACACACTCCAACAAGACTACTGGGCACGGTGTATGGCTAAAGAATTTCATTCCTAGGCTCAAAGTGGTTGACAACATTAATAAACCACTTGTGCTATACTGCGATAACAAACCCGTAGTTTTCTATTCTAGTAACAACAAGTCAAGTGTTGCTGCCAAGCATATTGACATAAAGTAACATGTTGTGAAAAATAGAATACAGGATCAAACAATTAATGTCAAGCATATTAGTACGACACGTATGCTTGCGGATCCAATGACAAAAGGCTTACCACCTATTATTTTACGTAATCACGTTGTCGAAATGAGATTATTGGAGGCCTTATGATTGAGAGAAGAGACCTTAAAAGGAGCCGCTCCCCATAAAGAATAATGTTTTCGGTTAAAAATCAGTTGATGTGACATAAGTGTTGAAGTTCAATGGTTATTTGTAAACCGTTGTAATGCTTCGCTTTGTATGTTATACTTATCAAGAATGGATAAATAAAGTTGAACTAGACGATCAAGGGGGAGGATGTTGGATTGATCTCGGTTCACCTAGGATAAAAGAAAGGAGAAAAAGTAAAAAGGGAAAAGGAAAAAGAAAAGAAAAGGGAGCCGGTAATCACCGGGACTCCTGTACGTGAGCCGCCACGATCGGAGATGGGTAACTAACTTTGGCTCGGTCCCCTTGTTGATTGCACTATAAAAGGACGGGATAAAAGGGATAAGCACCACCATGTGATTAACTATTCCCTAATTTTGAAAGTTAATCCCCAATCAAAAAGAAAGTGCAAGACAACGGGAAGGACCGAGTCCCTCCATGTCGTCACTGGACAGTGCCGGTGGAGGCCCGAAGGCATCCTATTTGCAAGAAAGGAGAAGAAAAACATGGTGCACAGGGTTCATCCTCATGTAAGTTTGGCTAATGCGCCTCTTAGTTGTGTTTAATTAGGTGCACAACAGTGATTAGGTTTACGCTTAATGTTTTGTTACTAAAGGTTTAGATCTAACAGTTGCACATATAAAAGATTATGGAAACAACAAGCCTCCTTGAACTTGAATGCTTACATCGTGCAAGAACCAACAGAGGATGGAAGAAGAGGTTATGGGCATGTTTAGTTCATATATTAATGTTGTCACCATTTGCAATAATTTTTTGCCAAACTTGACTAAACTTAGATGCTCAAAATTTCATGCACAACTTAGCAAGCCTAAGTGAAACTTGCCACACTTTTTTAAGTCATTGACATGTGGGACCTACTTAAATAGGAAGAAATTTTACCACACTTATGGTAGTGAACCAAACACATGACTAACATGATCAAACTTGACTAACCTTAGATGTGGCAAAATGTGACAAGTTATGACTTCAAACCAAACATGCCCTATATATCATGTCCTGCTCTGTCTGCACCCGGAGCATGTGGATCGAGCTTCACGGTCAATCTCGGTGTTAGTCTATTATTTCTCTAGCACTACCTAGCCAGCTTGATACTGTTTTTCCTTATTCGCAATATACATATACATGCACGTACGGGAACTGCATATTGTAGAACCCAATAAAGTTTTTTTGTTAACGAAAAAAGAGGCTGTACTCGGTACTCCAGCTTCTAACGGAAGGAAAAAAACAATGAGAGTGGATTCAATTGGGAAACAATGTGCATCATCGGCACATTCCTGAATCCTCGGCGCCACGTCAATATGTGTTGGTTGCTGTTGGTGCGTGCGATCAGACACGGGTTGGGACTGAACCCCGATCGTACGGCTAACATCACTCGATCCAGTTGGACCCTTACGCAACGCTGCTACTGCTAGCCTGTCAATCGTAAGACCCTGTTTGGATCCCAGATTAACTGTTAGCCGATTCAAACTAGCTTTTACTTGCTCTACTCCCCCCTTTTGAATTATTTGACGCTGATTAGTTCATTTTACACTAATCGGCGTCAAATAATTTAAAATGATGGAGTAACAGTCACCCAACTCCTCACCTAGTGAGTGAATTAACAGTTAACAGGGCTGCCCGCCCGGTGCCTGAAGTCGGTTCCGATTTAGGAGTCTGAGAAACAACACTTTTCATATATTTTTCGTTGACCCATCTAAACTTTTCTAGGGAAACTAGAAAAGGTTAGGGAAAGTGGTGAATTACAGTCTTACAGTAATATGCTCCCTCCGTTATGAAATAAATGATGTTTAGGATAAAAATCTAGTTTAATTTAAATTTAATTAGTTGTCCTAAACACCATTTATTTTAGAATGGATAGAGTACTTAGCTAGACAAAAAACCCTAGGATAAAAAATGTTGTGACTTCAGACTTCTGGAACACTGTATTTCCCAATTCATGCACAAATTCGGTTCAACTCGATCCACACTAGAAAATCACAAGATTACAAACTCCTTTTACAAAGCGAGATAAATTTTAGGTGGCTGTCTTTGAGTAAAAATAAACTCACCACCTACCTTGTGCGTGTATAGCGAGAATACCAACAACAAAAAAGACACTTTTTCGAGGACCTAGCTAGTCAGATTATTTTGCACGTAACAAACGCTTCCAGAAAAATATGAATAAAAAAAATCTAAATTGACTGGATGTCATGTCATTTCTAACTTGTCTAAAGTACATTTGTTTATCAAAGGCCAAAATCTTGCTTGAGCTACATCATCTCTAGGGTTTATCAATGACTGGATGCACCCATGTCATTTCTAACAACATCTAAAAATTGACTGGATGTCATGTCATTTCCAGCTTATGTAACTACATTTGTTCATCAAAGGCCAAAATCTTTCTTAAGCTAAATTATCTCTAGGATGTGTATAAATAGGCCGCCAAACGATCGTTAGTGCATCGTCTAAATCATCCTTACCAAGTACCGATTTCATAAGTTAAAACACACTACTGAAAGCTTCAATAGCGAGGGCAGCCAAGCTACTCATTTTGTTTGCTCTCCTTGCTGTTTCGGTGAGGGCTTCTACCGCGCTAAGTTTCCTAAGGCCCTTTCCGTCGTCAGCGGTGGGCATCAATCACCCCTGCTTGCAATAATTCACATTGCAACAGGTATTTACGACGGACATATCGCCTTCACGGGATTTGCGTCATTAAGGCCAGATACCAAATTCGGTGAGCCACCAGAAGCCCATCGTGTGGAAGATTCTTGTAGAATTTGGGCCTCAGCTCCCTCCAGATTTTCTGAAGCATCACTCCCCGCAGCTCCCCGTCGCGCCCGCCGCTCCCCGCAGCTCCCCGCCGCGCCCGTCGCGACCCACCGCTCTAGATCCCGGCCGCGCTCCACCACCCTCCGCGTCAGATCCGGCCGCGCCCACCCACCGCTCCCTGCCGTTCTCCGCTGCTTCCAACCATGTGACGACCGGAGCAAATCGGCTGCCGAAGACTCCACCGTCGCTGACGCATCAATGGCGCTAGGACAGCGGAGATCCGGTTCCGGTACCAGCGTTGCAATCGACCGCAGCTTTCGACTTCGGCAGCCACATAATACAAGGTTCTTTTATTCTCCCTTATTATCTGGTTCAAATAGGTTCAAAATTGAAGGTAGAATCGGATGGGAAAAAAAGAAAACGGCAGTAAATCTCAGGAGATTAACATTAGCTCCTGCCAAGGTGATTGATCAACAGCATGGGATTCAAAAATCGATGACTAGCAATCAATTTATTTACTTAAATGGGTTAACAGAGAAGGGATCAGTCCCAAGCGCTGAGTTTCTGAAACGCGAGTGCAACGGATTGCAGGAGAAAGTTTCGGATCTTGATTGGATTTCAAATCCCCAACACCCCAAAATAAAAACTGGGCCGAAAATCAGGAAATCGAGACATAATCTCAGTCCAGCGATGCCTTACCAGCCCACCCCGGGTCTGGTGGCATTACTCGCACGGAAAGGGTGCCCCTCGTCCCTGATAAAGGCTCCACACGTGAACCCTACAGCCGCTGAATACTCCTCTTACGCGGAAGTAGTGAAAGGGAGGAACATGGCGGACAATGGGGGAAATCACGGTTTCAACCGCGATCGTGATGGAGGTGTCAACAGAAGATATATTGCTGGGACTGGACCGAGGATTCATCAATCGCAACCCGGGCCAACCAAGATTTCACCTTGTTGTTGGAGGGGGCAATCGTGGAGGAAGAGGTAACTGAGGTTTCTTCCCACGTAGACGTTTTGGTGGTAGAAACTTTGGGACCAGAGGAGTTTTCCTAGGGGTATGACTCAAACTCAAGTGCAGAAAGAGATGTCAGAATCAGGAGGGGGTAAGTCTCTGAAATCAACTTCTTATCTAGAAGAGATCAAATCCTTATCTAAACCGATGGCTACAGAAACCTGGAATCCTCAACAAAGATCATAAAAGACAATAATGGGAATATGCCATATTGGCATAGGTACTTTACCAAAGGACATACATTGGAGGAGTGTGTTAGAGAATTTTACTGTGAGATATGTGAAAGCAATCAACACAGTAAGCCAAGATGCTCTGTGTACAGGGCTGCTAAACAACATGCTTCAATTTGTGGTTTTGCGGTTGATGGGCTAGGCTTCTTTCACATTCCTCATACACCATTACAGAGGAATAAGGTAGACACAAGATCTGCAGTTATTAAAGTGATTGAGAGCAGACTTACTGCTGCAAATATTATCTCCGAGTTACAGAGGTTAATTCCGGCAAAGTGGAATTGGCAAGTTGAGGAGATGGTCAACAATATGTTTAAAACAGTGTTCCCATCAAGAGGAGAATTAAGGAGAATGGTGGAATGGGGTACCGTACAAACTAGAATAAACAATGCAAAGATACATATTGAATTGAAGGGTGGAGGAACAGGGCCAAGGCGAAATTGTCTGAGGTATGGATACAATGCTCTGGTTTACCTAATGAACTAAAAGAATTTCCAATTATTTGGGCAGTGGGTTCAATGCTTGGGGTTACAATGGATGTGGACATGACATTTTCTAGGAAAAATGATATCTGTCGTTTTCAGTCATTGGTTCTGGATCCAAATATGATTCCCTTCTCTGTTAACGTGGTCATTGATGAATACTTGTACGAACTGAAATTTAGAGTGGAAAATAACACTAAGGGTGAGAACCCGGATCTGATGGATATAGATGACTTTAATAAAGAAGACGACTTGCTGGGTGATGAGAACAATGAAAACACAGGCAACAATCTAATTGATCATTCAAAGATGAACACAACTGACTCTAAAGAAGATGGGAGGAACACAGCTGACTCCCAAAAGGGGCGACAACACAAGAAAAATAATACAACATCTCAGACAAGGATCCTTGCAGAAGAATCTGTGCACTCAGTTCAAGAGAGGGACCCTTCAATGGAAAAATTATCTGTGCAAGGGGAAATCTTATTTGCGCAGCAGGATATGGTGGTGGATGAGGAAATGGGGGTCAACGAGGCAGTGTCCCAGGCAAGTGTTAAATAGAACCCAGAGTCTATGCTAGAGATGGCAGCTATACTAGAAGTATTGTCACCAATCTCAGCAACGCGTCTAAGCGAGCGCGGGACAAACTCGAGGGACGAACCGGTTATTCAAAAAGTAGAGAGACTGAAGGAGATGAAAAATGAAGGTCAGACTTCTTCATCTTTTATTCTGCTGCCAGATTCTTTTATTAATGATAAATTACAAAGTATAGGAATAAAACCAGGTTATGATGAAGAAACGAACTTGTATGCGATACGTAATATGAAACAGATGGAGAAAGACAGGTTATTTAGTAAGATCGATAATGATGATAAAAGTTCTGCTTAGACTCGGAACAGAGGAGGGTGCAAGAGGAAGAAGGACTAGATAATTTCATATTGAATCACATATGCTCTGATATTTTAGAGGAAGTGATGGACAATAGCAGTGATCATTGTGATCTTACTGCAAGTAAAGAATTAGTATCCAGTTCTAGTGTAAACGTTAAAAGGAGGGTTGTTGGCCGTAAGCTGTTTTGAAAATGAAAGGCGTATTATGGAAAAGTAATGGGTTTAGAGACCCGAAGAAATTTAGGTATATTGCAGACCTCACTAGACAGTATAGCTTGAGTTTTATAGGAATCTCAGAAACGGGGGCTAGTGATTTTTCCTCATCTTTTCTGAAAAATTTATGTGCTGGTAGAAATTTTATCTGGCATTGTAAAGAACCTCATGGCAGATCGGGAGGGATGATATTGGGGATTGATGTAGATGTTTTTCATATTCGAGCCATAGATGAGGGGGGGTATTATATAAAGTTTCTTTTATGTAATAAATCTGATAATTTCAAATGGGTATTAATTTTTGTATACGGACCAACTCAGAATCAGTTTAAAGAGGAGTTCCTTGTGGAGTTAGCCAGTATTTGTTCGAAACAAACCCTTCCAATTCTTATTGGTGGTGATTTCAACTTAGTGAGACATCCTCAAGAGAAGAATAAAGGAAATTTTAATCGAAGATGGCCTTTCCTATTTAATGTTGTAATTGATGGATTGGACTTAAGGGAGTTAGTGATGTCCGGAAGACAATATACGTGGGCAAATGCATTGCAATACCCTACGCGTGAGAAACTAGACAGAATTCTAGCCTCCACTGAGTGGGAGTCCAAATACCCGTTAACTACAGTAATGGCTCTTTCCAGACATATATCAGACCATGTAGCTTTGTTGTTCGATTCAGGAGCGATAGAAAGTAAGTACACACCTAGTTTCAAATTTGAATTAGGGTGGATTCTTAGAGATGGGTTTAAACCCCATGGTACAATCGATCTGGAAAAAGGAGGTCAATTGTCATGCACCTATGGATGTTTGGCAAACCAAGATACGTAGGGTGCGCCAATATCTCAGAGGATGGGCAAAAAATATTAGTGGTGCCTATAAAAAAGAAAAAGATACTGGAGGAGGTGGATGTCCTGAACAAAAAAGCTGAGTTTGTACAACTTAATAGCGATGAGATTAATCGTAAGCAGATATTACATGATAGACTAGCTTCTTTACTAAGAGAAGAAGAAATTAAATGGTACCAAAGAGTTAAGACCAAGGACCTATTAGAAGGTGACGCAAATACTAAGTACTTTTATTTAGTGGCCAACGGAAAGCATACGAAGAATAAAATTTACCATATTCAGGATGGTGATGATCAAATAACTGAAGAAGCTCAACTTATGAAGTACATAGTTGATTATTACAGAAAACTATTCGCTCCCGCAAAGTAAAATACATTCCATTTAGATATGAAGTACATAGTTGATTATTATAGAAAACTATTCGGTCCCGCAAAGGAAAATACATTCCATTTAGATATGTCTCGTAGGGATGATATTCCTCAAGTATCGGGTAGAGAAAATGAAATCATAACTGAAGAATTCTCTGAAGTGGACGTTAAGAAAGCGGTGTTTCAGATGGAGCATAATAAAGCGCTCGACCCTGATGGTTTTCCAGCAGAATTCTATCAGGTTTTTTGGGAAGTTATAAAACAAGATTTATTGGATATATTTCGTCAGTTTTATGCTCGCAATATGCAAACGCTTAGATTGAATTTCGGAACTATAATTCTACTTCCGAAAAGTAAGGATGTTATTAAGATACAACATTATAGACCCATTTGCCTATTGAATGTGAGCTTCAAAATTATCATGAAGGTTATAAAAATTAGAATTTTATCTATTGCTCAAAGAGTAATTAGTCCTACGCAGACAGCGTTCTTACCGGGTCAAAATATAATGAAAGGTGTTATTTTACACGAGACCATACATGAATTACATAGAAACAAAATGGTGTGGTAGTAAAGTTGGATTTTGAAAAGACATATGATAATGTGAATTGAAGGTTTGTTAGACAAGTCATAGAGATGAAGGGTTTCGCACCAATATGGTGTGACTGGGTTGACTCAGTCATGAAAGGGGGTCATGTTAGTGTGAAAGTAAATGACCAGGTAAGTGAGAATTTCCAAACAAAAAAGGACTTCATCAAGGAGATCCGTTATCACCTATCCTCTTCAATATAGTAGCTGATATGCTTGTCATATTACTGAATAGAGCCAAAGAAAATGAGGTGATCTTAGGGGTTGTCCCGCATCTAGTGGATGATGGCTTATCAATTTTGCAATATGCAGATGATACAATTGTTTTTATGGATCATAATTTTGAACAAGCTATAAACCTAAAACTATTGTTGTGCTCGTTTGAACAACTTTCTGGTTTAAAAATAAACTTTCACAAGAGTGAAATATTTTGTTTTGGTAATGCTCGTGTAGTTGAAAATCAATAAGTACAATTGTTTGGATGTTGAGCGGGGACTTATCCTTACAAATACTTAGGGATTCATATGCATTACAAAAAAATGCATAATACTGATTGAAAAAATGATTGAGGACAGATTTGAAAAAAAAGTTAAGAAGTTGGAAAGGAAAATATCTATATGCGGGGGGCGTTTAGTTTTGATTAATTCGGTCCTATCGAATTTATCCATGTTTATGCTCTCGTTTTTTGAAGTGCCTATAGGGGTCTTAGAGAGGTTGGACTACATAGGTCTAGATTCTTTTGGCAGAATCATAAAAAATATCGGTTGGCTTATTGGGATATAGTTTGCAACCAAGAGAGCAAGGATGATTGGGCATCTAAAATTTAAGAGTTCAGAATCAATGTTTATTAAGCAAGTGGTTATTCAAATTAATAAATGAGGATGGATTGTGGCAAAGCTTACTAAATAGAAAGTATGTAAGAGGAAAAACAATTGGTCACATATAAAAAAGACCAGGAGACTCTCATTTTTGGAGTAGTCTAATGAAAGTTAAAGATAAGTTCCTTACCTTTGGTAAGTTTCAAATTAATAATGGGCGCATGATTAGGTTTTGGAAAGATGGGTGGCTTGGGAACTTTACTCTTAAAGAGAGATTTATCTATATATGCTGAGAAACAGGGAGGGGGAAGACCCCGTGGCTGCGCTTAGGGCTGCGCAGGGGAGAAACCAGCAGCGAGGTGGCATGAGGCAGCTGCGCAGTATGTAACGTGGGGGACAAAGTAGCTGGTCGCGGCGGCTAGGGTTAGGGTTCGAAGCCACCGTGATCCAAGGAGAAGAACCACCCTCAACGAGGATTCTTATTTTTTCCTGGATGCTCCAAACATGAGGGAGGGGGCTGCTTATAAAGGGGGGACAGGACCCCCCCTTGGCCGCACCCTACTCCTAGTCGGTTTGGGGATAATCCCCCAAACTGACTAGGATTCTTTTCTTCCCTTTTTTAGTCTATTTCTTTCTATCTAAACTGACTCAATCTATAACTCCCTTTTATTCCTAAACCTTATGTAATTAATTCTTCTAAATATCCTCCTGGTGCAGCTGCAGGGCCTGGCCGGCCTAGTTGTGGGCTTTGTGGGCCCCATGCGGACCATATTGGCGGCCCACAAACGCATCCACAACATTTCCCCCCTTCCCGACAAAGAGCTCGTCCTCGAGCTTAAAGGAGGGGTGTTTCATCCTGAAATCTTCTAGTTGCTCCCATGATGAATCAGCTTCAGAATGTCCTGCCCATTTGACGAGTAGCTCTCAGACACCTCTGTTCAAACGCGCCCTTTGTACTTTTTCAGGCGTAGGTACAACACGTCCATGGAGAAGTGGTGGTAAAGGCACCACCTGTATGGGAGCAGGACCTTCAAATTTCTTTAACAGGGACACATGGAAGACATCATGTATCCTTGCTTGAGGAGGCAGCTGAAGTTTATATGATACAGTCCAATGCGTTGAATGATCTGATATGGTCCAAAATATTTTGGTCCAATCTTTGAAGAAGGCGTCGCCATTATTCCCACAGCTGTCCTCTGATGAAGCCGTAGCCAAACCCAATCACCGATCTGAAATTCCACCTCTCGGAGGAACTTATCTTCATAGCTTTTCATGGTGACTTGTGCTTGTACTAGCCTGTTCTTGATTTCAGCTAAGAATTCATCTCTATCCTTTAGCTGTTTATCCACTGCTGCTACTCTAGATACGCCCGGTTGGTAACCAACAAGAGCCGGAGGGTCCCTGCCATAGACCACTCTGAAGGGCGAGCATTTGAGGGCCGTCTGGTAGGAAGTGTTGTAGCAATACTTAGCCCAAGGAAGTCACTACAACCAAGTCTTTGGTCGGTCACCAGTCAAGCAGCGGAGGTACACAGTGATGATCTTGTTGACGACCTCAGATTGGCCGTCAGACTGCGGGTGGAAGGCCGAGCTGAGCTGAAGTTGGACACCGGCTAGCCGGAACAAATCTGACCAGAAGAGGCTGGTGAAGACGGTATCACGATCACTGACGATGGAGCAGGGAAAGTCGTGTAGTCGTACAATACCGTCGAAGAATGCCCGTGCCACTGATGTAGCACTGTAAGGGTGGCTTAGGGGAATGAAGTGGGCATACTTAGAGAAACGATCTACCACTGTCAAGATCACTGATTTCCCACCAACTTTCGGAAAACCTTCAATGAAGTCCATGGAGATATCACTCCAGACTTCCGACGGTATAGGCAGCGGTTGTAGCAGGCCGGCTGGATGAAGATGATCAGTCTTGTTGCGCTGGCACGTAGCACACCCGCGGATATACTCACGCACCCGCCGTAGCAAGGACGGGTTGTAGAAGGAGAGGCGTAGCCGATGCACTGTTTTCTGGATGCCTTCGTGGCCCCCATCATGCGCCTCAGCTAGGAGAGAGGGCCACAAGGAGGACTTGTCGGGAACGAAGAGCTTCCCCTTGTGAAGTAGAAGGCCGTCGCGTTCGGCCCAGTCAGCAGGTGCGACTCCCTCCCGGAGTTGGGCACATAGCTGTTGCGTCTGCTGGTCTGTAGCGATCTCCGCGACGCATCCACAACAATATATATAATATAGTTAGACAGAAACATGTTATTATTGCGCATGTCCTTAGTTCTATCCCACTCAATGTATCTTTTAGGTATGGACTGGTACATAATAATCTAGCGAGATGGCAGAGACTTGTGGCAATGGTAGCACATGTTCGGCTAAATAATTCTGAAGATGCTATAAGATGGGATTTACTTCAGAACGGTATCTTCTCTGTAAACTCAATGTATAGAGCTTTGATTTTGATTTCAAACGGTAGCGTGAGAAGAAATAGATTGTTATGGGCTGCTAGGTTACCACTGAAAATCAAAATATTCATGTGGCATATATTTAGAGGGGTCACACTCACAAAAGATAATCTAGCAAAGTGTAACTAGAAGGGTGATAACAAATTTGTATTTTGCTCACTTAACGAGACCATTCAACACTTATTCTTTGATTGTCATTATGCTAGGTTTATCTGGAGAGTTGTAGGCATCACCTTTAATATTAGCACACCAACATCAGCTTCTCACATGATTAATACTTGGCTACATTGTTCCTATCTGCTTATAGGAAAATGATATTGACGGCTGCATCGGCTTTGTGTTGGGCTATATGGATAATAGGAATGAAATTATTTTTGATAATAGTCTAATGAAAAACTGTATGCAGATATTTTCCAGAGGTACTGGTGTCACATGTGGGCGTTGCTACAAAAGGATGAGGAGGAGACAAATATGATGCAGAGAGCGTGCAACTGGGCATAATAATGGAGGTTTTCAGCACTTTCGGATGGGGATGCAGCCGTAGAATTGAAAGTTAATAATTTGTTTTGCTTAACTCAGGATTCTGGCTTGTTTAGATTACAATATTGTACTATCTGGGATCTCTATAATTTTTGTAAACATTAGGCTGTAACCTCGTTCTCGGGGTGAAGGTCGGAGTATTCCATTATCTAAAAAAAATATCGCCTTCACCAATCGTCATCCTCCAGCATCCATTGGCCTTCCTTCAGCAGCAGTGTGGCACGCATTTATTATTACAAGGCATCACAACGCTGCAGCAACAGCAAGTAGTACCTGTAGTGCAACAACAAATAGCACAACAGCTACTGCAAATGCTACTTCAAAACGTACAACAACAGCAAATGCAACAACAACCGATATGGTCCATCGTGCAACAACAAATACCACGACAACAATTAGTGCCGATACTGCTGCAGCAGTTGCAACAACAAGTCCTACCAATATTATTGCAGCAGGTACAGCAATACGTGGTACTCCCATACTTGTTCAACTGCCTATGAGCAGCAGCTCCTCTCTGCCGGGACCTACTTCTAGAATGACTTGATCTGTACTCTAATAAAGTAATTCATATATTTTCGCTTGACTTGAGAGTTAAGATAGATAATTATGAAGATACACTGATACAGTATGAGATATTATTTTTCTTCACAAAACTATACATATAAACATAAGATGAGAATAGAATAGAGCAGAATATTACTGCAGATGTTATGTCAGTGTTTTGAAATCAAGTACTGCTATACACCAGAATCGTTGGTACAACAGTGCTGTTATATGAATAATATGATCAGTGATCCAATGGCTTAATTATTTGGGGCTATTATGTTTATACCTGATTGCAAATCCAATTATGATTTTGGTATCTAAAATTAGGGTTTGTGATTTTATCCCTATTTTTCAAAATGAAACCAAAAGTATACACCTAATTCTTTATGGCCTATTAACGGTGTTAAATTATAATGAAAATATGGAAATGTTCTTTCGATTTTTACCCCTAATTTTAATTTGTATTTCTAATTTACACGTATTTTTAATATAGTCACATATTAATAGGCATTTATACAAAAATAGAAGTAAAATAAGAAACACAAATTAAAACTATAGATAAAACACTAGGGAATTTATATGTATTTTTTCATCATAGTTTAACACCATAGAATAGGGATATACTTTGATTTCATTTCTAAAAGCAGGAGTAAAATCATAAACTTCAATTTTGTAAGGCAAAATCATAATTAAACTTGCAACCAGTGACATAAACATAATAAACTCTATTTATTTACCTCTGGAGATTCACTTAGATTCACTATGATGCGGTTGTACAAATAAGTCATACCTGAATTGTTTTACTTTTAAATACATGCTAGCATATATTCAGACTCTGAAGAAGCTCTATCTGTTAGTAATAGGCCTGCGTTGCGATTCAAATATGCTCGGTTTTAGTAGCCAGCAGCAAACCACCGACAATACTCGTCATCTTTATTTCTCTTACTCTTCATCATGAATTATCGTCAAATAAAAAATAATGAGAGAGCATTTCTTAACACACATACTGCACCACGACGATCATGAGTTTATCGTGCCTGAGTGTCCCATTCCCGCAAGCAGGACAATGCCCACATCACGGCGTCAGCACACATGTACAAGAAAGTTATCTGCGGAACCTCCCACTTGAGGGCTTGTTTGGATTTAACTAAATACTCTTCATTTGAAGCGGGTTGAGGAGAATTGAAGTAAAAAATTAGTTCATTTTTTATTCCATTCCACTCCATTTCTTATTAACCAAACAAGCGAAAATTGTCCAACACGAGGACGCCTCCTCCCAAGCGAGTGCAAGCTTCGCTCGCGCCGGCTGAAAGGTTACTTGCCCTGCCGATGCGGTTGATTGGCTACGAGCTACGTAAGTGCGAGCATCCTAGCTCCTTGTGCCAGTAATCCACATGCTGCTCAACGAGCTGCGCATGATGGATCAGATCTTGGAGATGGCGAATTAAGCAACGGTACGGGTATGTTCAGCGCACCACTTCGAGCACCTAGGTGCACCTACCACAAACACAGAACAAAAGGAGACACCTACATACATTAGCAACGTCTTGACCAAAACGCGTCACTAGTACTCCAAATGAACAGACAGCAATAGTGACGAAATATACAAAAAAAACGTGTCAATATAATATGGCCCAACTAATAGTAGCGACAGGGTCCGATCACCGTCTCTGATGGTCGTGTTTAAAAACAGGGATAAAAAACACGGCTAAGTTTTACTGACGGTGATTGAAAATCACGCCACACACTACAGGAAAAAGCCACATTTACGACGGCTAAAATAATTTACGACGGCCTTAGAGTTAGCCGTCGTAAACAATAGTATTTACGACGGCCAAATCCGGTCATCGTAAGTTAGCCGCAACTTAAGACGGCTAGGGCACAACCGTCGTAAGTTAGCCTCAACTTACGACGGCCAACCTAGGGCCGTTGTAATTAACAAGGTCGTCGTAAGTTACCCGTTATTTACGACGGCTAGGCCCCTAGCCGTCGTAAATGACGGGTATATAGCCGCCCGGGTCGGGGTCGGCGCGGGCATTCATGCCCGCGCCGACCCCGACCCGCCGCCGCCGCCGCACCTGCCCGAGCGCCACCGCACCCGATCGAGAGCCGCCGCCACCTGCCTGCCCGAGAGCCGGCGCCGCCCGAGAGCTGCCCGAGAGGCACCGCTCGGCCTCCTCCGTCGCCACCGCCCGCGCGCCGCCCCCGGGCGCCGCCTCTCGGCCTCTCCCGCCGCCGCTGCTCGCGCGCCGCCTCTCGGACTCCCTCGGCTTGGGCCGAGCCACCCGGCGCGCCACCACCGCCAGCTCGGCCCCGTGCCCGTCTCGCGCTTGCCGCCACTTCGAGGTAAGTGTGATATAATTTTGTATTAGTCGTATAATTAGTTAATTAGTTTATTTGTTAATTAATCTAGTTACTTTACTAATTACTTTAGCTAATAAGTTAATTTTTCCTTAATTTAGTTACTTAATTATAGTTTAGGTTACAATTATTTAGTTTAATATTAAGTTAGTTTCTTTTTAATTAGTTTATTATTAAGTTACTGATTGTTTATTTGTTTAATTAGTTAGTTATATGGTTAATTGGTTAGTTAAGTTACTTAGGTTATTAATTAGTTAAGTTATTTCATTATGTAGTTGTAAATTGTCTTTGATTATTATTTAGTGTGTTCATTTGTTAATTAATTGTTTAATATTATTATTTAGTTAAAAATTGTTATGAAATTGAGTGTAATTATTTGTTTCATTATGGCTAATTAGCTATATACACCATTATGATAGCACACATAATATGTTATTTAGGACAGTAATTAGTATAAAAACCGTCGAGCCGGACACGGAGGTGAACAAGACCGGTGAGGACGCCAAGCACTCGTTGGCGCCGCCGCTATGCGCGTCCCCCCCGTTCGGATGCTAAGCCGCACCCCCCGCTGGGACGCTAAGTTGCGATTAGTCGTCCATATCGATCGCTGATGGTCGATCAGGGGCAACGACACGATAAATGTGATTAGAAAACTCGTCCCACTAGTCGGCTGATCAGGGCTAAAAAAAACAGGACGACTAGGGGCTCGACTGGGGATCGACTAGGGTCGTATAGTCGCCCTTGTGAATGACTAGTCGACCTAGTCACCCTTAAGGCGACTAGGGTCAATTAGTTGACTTAAAAACCTTGGCATGGATGCATACTCGCGCGTTGACGGTGACCTCTATTTTTCTCCTCCTCTCTCTCTCTTTCTTTCTTCTTTCCTATTTCTCTCTCTGTCATATATCACCCAAAAAAGAATGAGTAACATAAACCTTTAGAATATGAATTACTAGTTTCGAACCGGCCCATGGACCAAGTGGAGCAAGTGTATTATTTACCTTATCCATGTCAAAAGTGTGACGGACCGAAGTCCGTACATTCCAGGATAAGGATCACAGAGGGTGATGCCGCACGATGCGCCATCCGACAGCACACACGATTAGGAAACATAGTATTACATTGAAACATACTTGTACACAAGTAGTACAAACCTTTAGTTTACACGTATTTACAGAGTCTACTACAGCGGAACGTATTTGTACAACTCACGCCAACACCTAACTAGCAAAAGTTGGTTGTCCGGCCCTATGGACCACCCACACTAGCTCCACTCAGCCTCAGCACGGCATGTACGACTCCACACAGCCGTAGTCCCCGACGGAGGGTAGCCCTCGCCGGTGACTCATACGTCGAGTCCGTGGGGTACTCCTCATCTGCAAACACTTATAGCACCAACCGTGAGCACAATGGCTCAGCAAGTCTTAACCGACTCTCCTACACATGAAACTCTACATGCAAGTCATACTCGAATATAGAATGAAAGTTTGCAGCAAAATGACACACATACAAGTTCATCCTTAATTCATCTTTTAGCCACAAGTTAACGGTTCATGAATCTGAAATTTAGTGAGCAATATTTGGTGGCACACATGTAGCAATACAAGTTATTCATATCAGTAGTATTGAATCATGTCATTCCATAATTTAACCTACGTCACGACATAGTGAACAAGCGGTACTCATAACCGCGAGGGACGGTGAATCGACTCGTTATACACCTGCAGGGATACCCAAATAGCACGTCGCGTGCGCCCATACTCGGAGCTGCACAGCACGCTCACTCGATGTCGTACAAGACAATCTTCACCCAACAGCCCAAATGTCGAACCGGTCGCATCGAAACGAGCAGGAGGTTCACTACACGGAGCATCTCTCTATGCCCGTTATCAAATTACCACCTGCCTGCCCTCAACCTACACCTATAAATCGGTGTGCTATGCCTCGACGCTTGGAGGTTTAGGTTACATCGATTTATCGGACCCCATATATCCGATATGCCTTCGGTACATTTAAAATTGTTCAGCGGGGCCGCACACGGATCGGTCCTCAATCGACACGGACAGGGCTACGCACACAAGAGTTCCTCTTTCTTCGTCCTAGCCCCTGCCTAGTCTCATTTTTTTCTTACTACAGTTGTCTCACATCTCTAACCAATCCCGTGTGTGATGGACCCTATACTCGCGAGTAGATTCCAACTACTCGACTTGTACCGAAGTCTATAAACATTAAGCAAAGCATGAAATACTTGAGGACTTAGACACTACCCTCACTACTTTTGGAATAATCTGGTTATGCATTTAGGTTTTCATCCATCCTACACCTAATGCACACACATACTTCAAGCTAAGTGAATATAAAGTAAAACTTTATAAAACTTGTTAAATGCAAACCGGGGCTCGCCTTGTTGCTGCTGGTTAGGGGTTAGTGTCTCCTCCGGAAGTATGAAGTCCAAAACCTCCAGGGTCTTCTCGCGTTCAGCGACTACACGTAAGCAATTTAACGATATGTCAATTTAAATGCAAATGTGTTGAATTTAGTATATAAAGATTATAAATCTAGCTAGACATTTCCTTTGGCTCTGAAATTTTTACTGTGGCTTGCTAGGAACCTAATCAGAGACTTGATCAAATTTCATTTGAACCAACGCTCATTTGAGCTCTGCACAAATAGAAGTCTAAATGGTTATTACTAGAGCTTCTATGGATTTCCAGCAATTTTTATGGATGAAACTATTACTTTCTGGAAACTAGAGTTTTATATGGTTCTAATGGAGTTGTTTTTATGTAATTTGAAGAACCCTAGATGAAGTTATGCCCTAATCAAGATTTGAAAAAATTCTGAAAAATGTTTCTGTATATTTTCCTATTTTCTCAGGGCAGTTCACTTAATCACACCATTAGGGGGACTAAATGAACTTGGATGGATCTAAAAGTTTTCCTGTGACTCAAGGATTTTCAAATGAACATCCTAGCCAAATTTCAGAATTTTCCATAAAGGAATTCTTTGGATAAAATTCCCAAGACTTTAAATTTTAGGGAATTAATTCTGGAAAAATAATAAGTTTCATGAACTGAAACTTATTTTGCTGGATAGTACTTGGAGAGCTGAATCCAACAAAACTTGGTTCACTCAATTTGGACCATCCTAGCAAAAGTTATGGGCATTTGAAGTTTGAACTAAAATCTGGAAATCTTAGAAAAGTGTAAAACTCTGACTGCGGGCCCCACCCCCTCAGCCGATGCTTGATTGGCGGCGCATGCTGGTGAGGTCCGTCGGAACGGCATTCCCGGCCATCTCCGGGGCTGGTACTCGCCGCCTCTAGGTTTTAGACCTCGGGGAACTCGTTGGTGGGGGTGGCTAGGGCTCTAGGTGACCGGAACCTAGTTGTCGACGGCGACAGCGACGGCATGAACTCCGGCAAGGTCGCCTGAGCGCTACATCCCCTTATTGTGGCCACGGTTTCTTCCTACAGCTCAGTGGTGGCATGATAAGCACGAATGTGGAGCTGGATTGCCGTGAAAACGACCGGAGGTAGGAGCTCACCGTCGACCTAGGTCAAAAATTGACGGTGACCCGAATTTCCGAAGAAGAGCCTAAACTCAATGCTTTTCGTTGCTTGTTGATCCTAGATGACCGTAGGAACCTCTAGAACCTGTGGTGCACTAAAGAGAATCTATGATTAATCACTCGTCAAGAATTTTAGCTGTTTGATCACCTCGGTTCTGTGAACACCCACGGGGTAAAAAGAGAAATTCTCCCTCGCTAGTGGATGGAATGGTGTAGGGTTTCACCGTAAGTTTGGGCAGCCTCTGGCGCGTCTATTTGCTGTTGGTGGTTGCCCACGAAATGGCTTAGAACGGCGGCGCACCGAGGAGCAGAGAGGGTGGTCGATGGTGGCAAAGTGTGGCCAAAGAACCGTGTGTGTGGGAGCTCAGCTCGGGTCCGAGATGATGAGAACAGAGGGGTAGCTCGGTGTGTCGGCTCCTTAAGGCGACGCCTTGCCTGTGAAGTGGAGTTTGGGTTGAGCGCCGGCCGTACGTGGCCGAGCGGCGCTCACCGAGGGAATTCTGGCTCTGTTGAGTCGGTTTTCTCTGTTCTCCCTCACTGACATGTGGGCCCACTCCTCCCCTCTAATTCTTTTAATTTCCTTGCTACAAATATCTCAGCTACTCACACTTAAATGGTAGACTTAGCCACAAAGTCAGGGAATGAATTTGAATTCTTCAAATTAGAGTTTGTTTGGCCGCATTTGATTCACATTTGAATTTGAAATTCAAATTTAGTTTCGAATTAATACAAATATAGCTCCCGACAAGATAAACTCCAATGAGGATAAAAATTGGTGGAGTAACTCAGAAAAATGTGCTGAGTTGGAAATATGAAGTCAACTTTTTAATCCAAGTGATGAAAGTGTCTCAAATTTGAATTTGCATTCAAATTAGCCTTTTTTTGCATTTATATCCAAAAGTGCCTCAAAATGGTTTGTATTTGCATGAAACTTGGCCTAAGCACTCCCAAGAAGGTTTAGGGCCTAATGGAGAGCTCAACCCCTTATGTTTATGGTTATGAGACCCTACTTTTGTATTTGTGAGTTCTCCCTCTAATCCACCTCTTGATGGTGTTTACTTGCTCTTCACATGTGTTCATGAGCTATCCACAAAATGAGATGGTTTATGGTGATGTAATGAATACTCTAACAAGTAAATTCTTGGGCTTTTACAAAAAGCTTAATGCTTGGTGGGTGGTACATAAGGTGAATCCTCGTGAGCGGTTATATACTATTAGAGATGATGACTACCATGATATCAATGACGTTGACGAGGTTTATCAAGAACCAGAGTTGCCAGACTCATTTTCCGTCGAGCCTGGTGTCGAACTCGATCACTTGGTTGGTGACGCTAACGATGAAGAGACTTCTAATATGCGCAAACAAAAATAGAAACAAATTACGAAACAAGATCGATGGTCTGGTTTGAGGAGTAGGGTTCGTGATGTCGATGAATTCTGAAACTGACTCCAAGTAACTTTTTTTCACTAAATTATTATAACTTAGTATATTTTCCTAGCATATGTATCAATTACTCCTTACAACAGGATGTCTCAGAGAAAGGAAAAGGGACGGGGGCTAAGGGCTTCCTTAGGGAGGCACGGGACACCCTTTGGGGTAGTTCCTTAGGTGAGAGCAGACGCTCTCAGCTGTTGAGACACGTTTCGGACCTAGCGGGCGTACCTGTGGCCTTACAGCGCATGAATGTACATTTTCATTGTAAATTATGTTATCTTATATGTCACTAATCAATTAACTATTCTTATAAATCCTTCTATTTTACAGTCTGACTCGGAGTCATCTAAGTCAGAGTCAGAGGGGGTCGCCTATGGCTGCCATGGAGGCGCCTAGCGTGGAGCCGCCTAGCATGGAGCCTTCGGGCTCCAGTGGTGAGTAGCCTTCCGGGTTACCGGACGTGGTCCCGAAGCAGAGGTGACAGACAAGGAGGACGCACTTTGTGTCTCCTTCCCCGGTTCCTACAGAGTGGGTCACTATTCGTCGGGTCAGAGACATGTAAGTAAACTATCAAATAATATTCAACTTTTAGATTCTTTTGTGTGTGGGTACATTAATAAGTTCACTAAATCCTTGCAGCTCCTGGTACGACTGCTCGTTCACGGGTCAGGGGCACCACAGACAGGTGTCCGGTTGCATCGGGTCTTTAGTGCGTCTGCACTATCCCGGTGTGATTGACGGGGTCCCTGCGACGTCGTGGGACGACTACGCTCGTGTCTCCCACAAGGTGCACATCAACCTTCAGGGAGCTATATGGGCAGACTTTATGTTAAGTCTGCTTAATAAAATTTTGTAAATTATTATTCTTCAACTTAATTCAATCGTTAATGCATATCTCTTCAATATTTGTTTTCTTATAGCTGAGGTACCGTTTAGACGACACGAGCCAGAGCATGTTGTACCATGCTAGAGCCATGTTCAACAGGAACGCATGGAAGTTTGTAAAGCAAGCGTTATCGTACGCTCGTATTCAAGCTGTGAACAAGTACCTCAAGCTGCACCAGGAGTACCAGTCGGGTCCGTTTAGGAGGGCCTCACACACTAGCTTGACACAGTAGCAATACGCGGAGGTAAGTTGTTTGTGTTCAATTATTTTAATACTTACTTATGTAAAAGGTATTTCAATAACATAATAAATATATGCAGGTCAGTATTTCCTGGCTAGAGGGTCGGCACAAAGCGTACCGAGCTCTCTGCCAGATGTGGGCTAGCAATGCTTTCGTCGCTAAGTCCAGGAGAGCTCGTGGATGCAGAGGTTCAGACTCAAAGTACTCCTATGGCTCCGATGGTCATGTGCGTTTGGCTAAACGCATGGTAAGAATAATAACCCTTCTTTGTATGTCTTTATAATATAATTAGCATACTAACACATATCTATAGGAGGCAAGACTGGTCAGGTACCGACCGACACTGCCGTCTAGAAGCGGGGTCATAAGGACCCATCCTAGTCTGGGGAGTGCAGCCAGATTGCGGCCGATCGACTGGTAAGTTATCAAAACTTATCCATTCAATTGTTACTAATTTATTGTTACTAATACGCAATTTTGTTCTTTTTAGGAAAAATGTGGGCGAGAGGGCGTGAGGATACACGGCGAAGGGTACGATTGGGAAAACGCGTCAATCGACCCTCAAGCCGTTTACGCTAGCGGAGGCGGGAAGCCACATGGATGGTAAGTTGGCCATTTTCTTTATTTCTATAAAAACTTGCCTATTCTAATTATTATTCTTTTATTTCTTTGTAGGTTTTCCATTTTTGATGGAGTTGTCGACTCGAGGGTAGCGCGACCTTCAATTGTCACTCCATCGACCGAGAGTTCCTCTATCGGGCATACAAGTCGTCGTCCCTCACAGAGCCAGATAGAGGAGCTCCTTAGGGAGAGACAAGAGATCCGGAGAGAGAGGGAGGAGCTCTAGAGGGAGAGGGATCTAGCCCGGGCCGCATAAGAGCAGCAAACCGCCTACATGGCAAACTACATGGCTCAGATGGAGACGGCGATGGAGGTAAGTATTTGAATACAAATTAATTTAAATTCCTAACATTGTATTTGTCGGTACCCTCGATATGGGGTACCCCGCGCACAGGGGAAAATGCCTAAGGATCTCGCCCTTCTCCGCAGGGAGAGCTCTGAAGGCACCACGTGTCCAGCGGGGCCGGACCTCCCTCTCCTCAGAGGAGAGCTCCGGGCCCGCCACGTGGCCAGCAGCAGCCAGACCTCCCCCTCCGCGGGGAGAGCTCCGAAGGTGCCACGTGTCCCGCTGGGCCGAGCCTCCCTCTCCTCAGAGGAGAGCTCTGAGCCCGCCGCGTGGCCGACAGAAGCCGGGCCTCCCCCCTCCACGGGGAGAGGTCCGAAGGCTCCACGTGTCCCACGGGGCCGGACCTCCCTCTCCTCAGAGGAGAGCTCCGGCCCCGCCACGTGGCCAGCAGGACGGCGCTGCCTGCCCCCGCGCGGTAGGCAGTAGGCATAAAGACGCACCATACCTGGCCCGTACAAGGTATTCAAGGCCCGCGCCTTCCCAAGAAGCGAAGACGCGGAGCAAAACTCTATCAGGTGCCGTTGCGCCCAGTCGCATCGCAGACTGGCGCGCCGTGTCAGAACCTGCCAGCCAATAAACATAGCGACAAGACATCCCCTGCCACCCCGCCGTCATCAACCACCACGACTAGCTTGTAGGATGGGTAGGGCGGCAGAACAAAGACTCGGAAGCCTTCATTAGAGACAATACCGACATAACTGCAGATACGATAGTCGGTAGGCAATCTCCCCGGGACCACCTGTCGGGTCCCGGGCCCCCCCCTTGTAAGCCGCTCGAGCCTTGGACTATAAAAGGCTCGGGTAGGAAACGTTAGCAAGGGTTCGAACTCTGTGAACTCGCATCCTAGGCATCACTCACCCTCAAGCTCTGGACTTCGGTTCTGAGCAACAAGCAATACAGCGAGCACCTCTGCTCACCGTGGACGTAGGGTTTTACGCTCCGGCGGCCCGAACCACGTAAAACTCGCCGTGTCAAGCTTCTCCCTCACTCGTCCCTAACGATGAAGCTCTTCGCAAGCGACTAGCCCCTCCAAAAAAGAACCTCCGCAGGTTGCCCAGAGCAGGTCCGGGGGAAGTGTCGACCACACACTTCGACATTTGGCGCGCCAGGAAGGGGACTTCTCCTTTGTGCGACGAGCTTCTGCCGACGAAGATGACAAAGCTTCCTTCAGCGGCAAGCTCTCCTCCCCCGCGTTCACGATGGACCGTGACTAGCGGGGAATACGTGTCGACACACTCAGGACGGAGTGTGTCGGTGCAAGCTGGAAGCCAGCAGCCGACTCCGGCAACGCCGACTCCAACAATGCAGGCTCCAGCTAGCGTGAGATCTTCTGCAGCGCTGAGCTTTCCCCACGGGGGCGCGCTAGCTGCAGCAAGAGCGCTACTATGCAATCCACTTGCTGGGGATGCGCCTCAGGCCGCGACCCAGCAGTGGATTCGCGAAGTAGACTGTCTTGTCGTCACCGCCGCAAACCCTCGACTTCGGCGGGGACGACGCCCCAGCCAACCGGCTGTGTCGCTGACACGCACGCCAACGGTTGACGGGCAGACGGCGGACTCCAGCTCCACCAGGCTCCCATCGACGGACCTGAGGACAGAGCTGGAACGATGCCACTTGGGCCAAGATGCTTGAGTGTTCCTCGAGCGACGACGGGAAAGGCGTCGCAACCAAGATGCCGGCGACAGCATGACATCAGCCTCGACCCCGCCTGAGGCGCAGACCTTCGCCACGCGATCTCTGCCCCAGGCATACGCCACGCAGCATATGCCACAGCCATATGCCCTGCAAACGGCGCCCCCGGTCTATGGTGCAGCCTTGCCCATACCGGGGTACACAGTGCCAGCGGCGAACCAAGCGTTCGCGGCACCAACGCCTGCAGCAACAGGAGCAGGATGTGTGGCCCTGGCGCCCCACCTTCGCTTCACGAGGTGGCCGAGCAAGTTTCGGCCGCACCTGCCCTAGAAGTACGACGGCAGCGTCAACCCGGCGGAGTTCCTCCAGATCTACTCCACCGCCGTCCTTGCCGCAGGAGGGGATGAGGCCGTCATGGCCAACTACTTCCCCGTCGCCTTGACCGGCCCAGCCTGGTCCTGGCTCATGATCCTCCCCCCAGGGTTCCATAACTTCCTGGGGAGAGCTCTGCCGGCAGTTCACCGCCAACTTCGGTAGTTCCTACACCTGGCCTGGCACGGAGCTCGATCTCCACGCCATCCAGCAACAACCTGGGGAATCGCTGTGCTCTTTCATCCAGCGGTTCTCCCATGTACGGAACACCATCCCACATATCCAAAGTGCTTCTGTGGTGGTGGCGTTCCGGCAAGGCGTTCGGGACAAGAAGATGCTCGAGAAGCTCGCGACCAGAGAGGTCCGCGACGTCTCGGAGCTCTTCAGCCTGGCGGACAAGTGCGCCAGAGCAGCAGAAGGGCGGAACTGGCACTCCCTGCCAGCCTCTGAGTCAGGAGGGCAGCCAGGATCTGGCGCCGCTTCCTATGGAAGCAGCAAGAAGATCAAGAACCGGGGCGGCGGCAAGATGAAACCGCCAGCCGCGGCTCCCGTTGCCGCAGCAGCGGCACCCAGTGGGGCTCGGGGGCCGCGCCCCGACAAGAGGCAGCGACAGTCACCAGCTCTATATGGTGACCAAGGCGAGCTATGCCCCGTGCACGGCACCAGTTACCATACTGCTGCTAAGTGCCGGGAGATCCCGAAGCTCGCGGAGCACTTCCGGAAAGGGAAGCAGCTTCAAACTGTCAAAGGGAGGGCAAGCAGAAGGTTGACGCCCCAGACAACGTCGACCAACAGGTGGAGTTCCAGGAGCCTCAGCGCACCGTGAAGGTGGTGCGCAACCATGAGGACTCCAGCTCCAGTGATGACGAGCGCTGGAAGATGCTCTACGTCATCTATGGTGGGTCCGCTGACCCCTCGTCCCGAAGCGCGGTTCAGACCCTGCGCCGAGCGGTAGCGTCTGTGGCTCCCTTCCCGAGTGTCGCGCCGCACCTCAAGTGGATGGGAACCCCCATCAGCTTCGATGCCACCGACTGCCCCAGGAACATGGCTGGGGCCGGCCAACTACCGCTCTTGGTGGCTCCCACCATCACCAACGTGAGGATGTACCACGTTTTGGTGGATGGCAGGGCTGGACTGAACCTCATCAGTCGCGCAGCTTTCCAGAAGCTGCAGATCCCGATGGCCAAGCTCACCCCATCGAGCCCGTTCTCAGGGGTAGGGCCGGGACAGGTCATTCCCTACGGCAGCATCAGCCTTCCGGTGACCTTTGGGGCATCGGATAGCTATCGGACAGAGTACATTCTGTTCGATGTGGCGGAGATCGACCTCCCTTCAAAGCCATAATTGTCAGGCCAGCCCTGTACCGATTCATGGCAGTAGCCCACTACGGCTACCTCGTCTTGAAGATGTCTACACCAGCAGGCGTCCTCAGGATTCGTGGAGACCGCACTGCCGCAGTGTCAGCCTTGGAAAAGCTCCAAGCGCTTGCAACAGCTAGAGCACCAGCCCCTGACAGTGCAGAACCAGATCGGCTCCACCCGAGTGCACGCCACCGTGCCTCTACCGCAGCACCCCGTGTGCAACCCCTCGACGAGGGAGACGTCCCCCTGAAGCTCGTCCAAATTGGCGCCGATACCAACCAGACCACCCGGGTAGCCGGGGGCTTGGATAGCAAATAGGAAGGTGCGCTCGTCACCTTCCTCCGGCACAACGTCGACGTGTTTGCATGGAAGCCGTCGCAGATGCCGGGGATCCCTAGGGAGGTGATCGAGCACCACTTGAAGGTCTTCCCCGATGCCTGGCCAGTCCAACAGAAGCCCCGCAAGTAGTCCATCGAGCTGCAAAACTTCATCCGGGAAGAAATCAAGAAGCTGTTGGACGCTGGCTTCATACGGGAAGTCCACCACCCCCGGTGGTTGGCGAACCCCGTTGTTGTCCCGAAGGCTGGCGGGAAGCTCCGGATGTGCATCGACTACACCAGTCTCAATAAGGCATGCCCCAAAGATCCATTCCCTCTCCCTATTATAGATCAAATAGTAGACTCGATATCGGGCTGCGATATGTTGTGCTTCCTAGACGCCTACTCGGGTTTCCACTAGATCCCTATGTCTAGAGAAGATGAAGAGCACACATCCTTCATCACAGTAGACGGTCTGTATTGTTATGTCTCTATGCCTTATGGCCTAAAGAATGCTCTTCCCAACGGGACCTCCCGGAAGTCCAACGGGACCTCCCGGAGGCCCAACGAGACCTCCCGGAGCTCCCGAAAAATCAGCGGGACCTCCCGGAGGTCCAAGGCGGCTTGGGAGTCTTCGAGTCTCAGCTCCCGGCAGCCTCCCTGGACCCACCCACCTCCTGTAGGCCTGAGCCCATGGATGAAGACATCTCTGCCCTGGGAGGGAGGGTCCAGACCATCCAGAGGTCTGTCTACTACATCAGCGAGGTCCTCCATGACGCCAAGACAAGGCACCTGGAGGTCCATAAGCTGCTGTATGCAGTGCTCGTGGCGTCCAGGAAGCTCCGCCACTACTTCCAAGCCCACCGGGTCTCGGTGGTCACCTCCTATCCGCTGAAGGCTATCCTTCACAACCCCCACGCGACTGGCAATGTCGCTAAATGGGCAGCGGAACTGGCGGAGTTTGAGGTGGATTTCCTTCCTCGCCATGCAGTCAAGAGCCAAGCATTGGCTGACTTCGTGGTTGAATGGACGCCAATGAAGGCTGACCCAGGGGGCCACGAAGACGGTGAACCAAAGCACCGAGCTCCGGTCTTCACCGGGCCTCACTGGACGCTCTTCTTCGACAGCTCCTTGCGAAAGAAGGGGGCCGGTGCTGGCGTACTGCTTCTCATGCCATCGGGGGAGCAGTTTGGGTATATGGTGCATCTCAATTTCAAGGCAACCAACAAAATGGCAGAGTATGAAGCACTCATCTTTGGCCTAAAGACAACCCTATCTCTAGGCGCTCGCCAGTTGTTAGCACAAGGCGACTCCCAGCTAGTTATCAAGCAAGTTAAGGGTGAATGCTCCTGAATGACTCACAGCTAGCTGCTTACCTGCTCCACGTGCAGATGTTGGAGAAAGACTTCCTCGCCTTGGACCTGCACCACGTACCGCGCGCTGGCAATGTCGCAGCTGACGACCTCTCAACGAAGGCCTCCACCGGAGCCCCTGTGCCCGAAGGAGTCTTCGAGAGGACGTTGCTGCGGCCCACAGCCCGGCCCGCCGAGCCGGGCGAAGGGGGCTGGACCAGCACCTCGAAGCTGGCGGTCCCGACGGCCTTGCAGCCATGGACGCCGCCAAGGATCGTAAGCGTCACTGGGGACTCCGTGCAACCCAGCGCTCAAGATCCAGAAGCTCAAGTCAGACCCGATGCATGGATCACGGAGATCCGGGACTACTTGGAAGACAACATCCTCCCTGATGAACGTGTATCCGCTGAACGGATCGTGTGCATGGCTAAGAGATACGCGCTGGTAGAAGGGGATCTCTATCGGCGTGGCGCCAACCACGTCCTATTGCGGTGCATAACCCAGGGGGAAGGGTTCGACTTGCTCGCTGAGATCCATGGAGGTGAATGTGGGAGTCACTCTTCCTCACGCACGCTTGTCGGTAAAGCCTTCCGGCATGGCTTCTACTGGCTGACAGCACTCAAGGATGCCGTCAAGCTGGTCGAGAGCTGCAAGGCGTGCCAGTTCCACGCCAAGCAGATCCATACACCGGCTCAGGCGGTACAGATGATCCCGCCCTCATGGCCGTTTTCTGTATGGGGGTTGGACATCCTGGGACCATTCCCCAGAGCCGTCGGGGGATTCCGGTACCTCTATGTCGCCATCGACAAGTTCACCAAGTGGTCGGAAGCCACACTAGTCGTCACCATCAACAAGCAATCCGCAGTAAAGTTCATCAAGTCGATTGTCTGCCGGTTCGCGGTCCCGAACAGAATCATCACCGACAATGGGACCCAGTTCACCAGCGCAGCGTTCCAGGACTACTGCGAAGACCTCGACATCCAGGTGTGCTACGCCTCTGATGCTCACCCAAAGAGCAATGGGCAAGTCGAGAGGGCCAACGCCGAGATCCTTCGGGGCCTCAAGACTCGCACCTATGCCAGCCTGGAGAAACATGGTGCCAATTGGGTGGATGAGCTTCCGAGCACACTATGGGCTAACCGGACATCCCAGAGCCGGGCCACCGGAGAGACACCCTTCTTCATGGTGTATGGGGCCAAAGTTGTGCTTCCCCCAAAGATCACCATGAAGTCTCACCGTCTCTGAGCTTACGACGAAGCCGCGCAGGACAACCTCCGGTGTGGAGACATCGACCTCGTCGACGAGGTACGATTGCATGCAGCACTCCGTAACGCACGGTACAGACAAGCGCTCCGCCGCTACCACCAGAGGTTTGTGCGTGTCCGGGAGCTGCAGGAAGGCGACCTGGTGCTGTGGCGCATACTTTCTCGTGAAGGGACCCACAAACTCTCCCCTAGTTGGGAAGGTCCCTTCCGAGTCACAAAAGTGTGTCGTCCTGGGTGCGTACGCCTTTCCACCAAGGATGGGGACCCGCTCCCACACCCTTGGAACATAGAGCATCTCCGTAAGTTCTATCCCTAGGGCAATAGTAGGACAGCCCCTTCCTTTTGTAATAGATTCCATAGAGCCCAGGAACAGCACTCGGAGCCACTAAGTCTCAGGGGACGGTCCAGGACTACGTTCAGCTTTGCCTGGTTCTGACCCCAAGCGCGTAGAGTCTTGCTTCCTTTTTTAATGGGACGGGTCGTGGCCTCCATATTTAGCCTGCCTTCCTCCTATGGAAATTTATATGAAAAGAAACATGTCCTACTTTGCTTTTCCCTTGTGCTCATTTAAATTACAAATTAATTTTTTATGACCGCACTTCCGGCGTATGCTCACCATGCGTTCGGCTCCCTCTTCTCATTCTCACCTCTAGTTGGCATTTGCTGCCCTACCAAAGGCGGTTGCGTTGGAGGTACCTGCCGATGGCTAGGGGGCCCCGAGCTCCCGGCACTTCGCACACTGTAGTCCCCAAGCACCGTACAAGTGGATGGGGACCGTAAGCCAAATAAGACTATGAGAGAGGGGAGGGGGAGCCACCAAGGAGAATTACGTTTCCCTTACTTGTGTGCATGGCCTCTCGGCCTCAGGTCCCCGCAGGAGTATGGTAGGAGCACCCAACCAATGGGACACACCTACCAGGGGGCCGCTACGAGATCTCGCAAGACCGGAACTCCAAGGTAAGACCGAAGAATCTGGACCTCGCCACCTCCGCAGGGGCGAGCCCCGGAGGCCCCACGTGGCCGGACCTCCCTCTCCTCAGGGGGGGGTGCTCCGGGTCCGCCACGTAGCCGGCAGAAACCGGACCACCCTCCCCCCCCCCCCCCCCCCCCGAGGGGAGAGCTCCGAAGGCTCTACGTGTCCCGCGGGGCCGGACCTCCTTCTCCTCAGAGGAGAGCTCCGGGCCCGCCACGTGGCTAGCAGGTCCGGACCTCCCCATTCTCATTGGGCGGATCCTGGAGACCTCCGGGGCCCTTAATACAGTAAGGACCCGGGGAAGGTGTCTATGCAAAGCTTCGGGATTGGTCAAGGCCTCCGAGTACCTTGCGGAGCTGAGGGCTCGGCCAGGTAAAACCAAAAAGAAGACTAAAAGCACACAGACACAGAAGATAACAAGAGTCTATTCATACAAGGCTCCATGAGCTGAGCTACAGACTCAACAAAAATAAAAAAGAGGAAGGAGGTACAGGGCCTTTTAGCCACGGGGGCAGATGCCTAAGAGTCCCCGGACTCCCGTTGGAACCTAGAGGCCACAAGGGCGGCTACGTCCTCAACCTCGGCCCTGGCAGCTTCCTCCCGCTCGGCGACGGGCCCTAGACGGACTGGCTCCAGAGAGAAGGAAGGGTCCTGGCTCTGGAAGCACGCCAGTACGTGCGTAGCGACCTCCTTCGCCAGGCCCCATCCATCCACCTCAAGCTCGTCGGCGATCACCGCTTCAAGCCGGCCCAGCTTGCCGCCGATGGACTCAAGTGTCGGGATTGCCTCGGACATCTCCTGCACTGGAGCCTCCGTCCGCACCGGGCTGAAACCAAGAGGAACCAAGGCGGACCCCGACTCGGTGATAAAGCCCCAGACCGCCTGGGCCTCAGCAAACCGCGAAGACTGGAGCTTCTCTACCTCTTGGTGAGCCGCCAGCTCGCGATCCAACGCTGCCTGGCGCTCCCGGGAGGATTGTTCCTCCCTCGCAGCGGCAGCCGACTCGCGGAGCTCCAGCTCCTCAGCCCGAGCCCTCAGCTCGCCCTCTCTGGCGTTCAGCCGTGTGGCGATCTTCTCCTCCTCGGCCGCTGCAGCACGTTCCCGATCGACGACGGCGCACTCTCGACGAACTACCTGCAGCCGCAACTCCTCCGCGGCAGCAGAGCGCGCCTCGACCTTGGCTTCAACCTGGGCCAGGGCTTCACGGTAGGAAGCACGGAGCCGCCGGGTCTCTGAGTCCAGGCGGCTGATGGCTTTCTCCTGAGCGTCGAGCAGAGCACTCATGGCATCAAGTCTCGACTGCCTCGAGTCAAGCTCCGCCTTAGCCTCCTGGGTCCGCTGCTGCAGGAGGTGCTCCCAGCTACGAAGGCGTTCCCTCTCTCCGGCCAACGCCCCCCGCTCCCGCTAAAAGGCGGCTTGGAACTGTCGGGCGCTGGTCTGGACACGTCCCAGGGCATCCCACATGGGCGCCGGGATAGCGGGGACAGGAGTCGTGCCCCTGACCTCCCCTGTCGCGTCTAAGACCAGCGGAGGTGCTGGTGCCTCAGCAACCGGAGCAAGACGCTGTCCTGAGGGAGCCAGGGAGCCAGCAGTTGCACCTACAGCGGCCCTTCCGGCCTCAGCACCGGACTTCCGGGCTGGTGAAGGAGGGCGAATAGGCGCGGCCGCAGCCACCGTAGAGGGCGAACCCGTCGGCACAAAGGAAGCCCCCGCCGACTTGGGGGCCATTGGAACCACCGCGGTTCTTAGATGATGTGGCGCGGAGCCTCCGCCAACTGGAGATGGCCGGGTAATAGGCCCGCCCCCGGCATCCGGTCGGTCCATGCGGGGAAAGAAAGCTCTCAGGCTAAGAGAGGAGACGAGAACGCTACTCCTACAAGCCAGAAAGAGCAACACTTACTGGGCGACATAAGCGCTCCAACGGGCTTGTAGCCCCGGCCTTTGGGCCGCGGTTGAATCGCCGGGACCTGCGGCTGGGACAGTCGCGGGCTGTGGCGTCTGGACCCCCGGCACACTCCCCGGCGTCGCCCCACCGGCGTCCATCCTAGAAGCCCCTCCGCATGAGGAAGGATGACGGGACACTTGAGGTTCTTCGGACTGCCGCTGTCCGGGAAGAGACCCGCTGGAGTGGGACACCCGAAGTCTCTTCGGGTCGCCACTCGATGGACCACCGCCTCCGGGAGATGGGTGCAAGGGTGCGCCGGCTCCTGACTCGGCGCAGGCGGCGCCCTCGGAGGAGACCGCGCACGTTTCTTTTCTAGCTGCCCGGGGGCCGGCTCCTTCCCCTTCCCCTTGTCAGCGGCTTGGGTTCCGCCAGCCCTTGGGGCGGGTTGAGCAGCGACAGACGCCTCGCGCTCCGATCCGGAGCGCTCGGTTCCCGGGATCGAGATGCCTCGGAAGGTATCCCCAACCTGACGGACGGTGATACCGATGTCGTCGAGGTTCAACATCTTCCGCAGTAGCTCTGACCTCCTCTGCGGCTCTAAGAAGAGGGGAGTGCCAGAGGACGGGAAGGTGGGGTTGCCACTGGGGATGAAGTCGCCGCTCACCTTGCCTACCATCTCGTACAACTCCTCATCGAAAGGGTCAGAACCGAGACCCCTCTCCAACCTGGTACAGTCCTGCTCACAAGTGTAGTACCATGATGGGCGGCTGCGCTGCTGCAAGGGCGCAATACGGCGCGACATGAAATCCATTAACACCATCAGGGATGTTAGCCCCTCGTTGTCCAAGAACCGGATCCGCTCCAAGACCGGTGCGTACTCCTGCTCCAACTCTGGGACCTCCTCCCAGAAGCGACGCTCGGTGGTTGGGCCAGCGGTTGGGAGCTGCATGCGATCGTGCTCGTCGGTCTGCACGACCACCCAGCTCTCCCTCCAGTTTTCCCACCTCGACGCACTGAAAGGTAGAAGGTACCCAGAGACCTTTGGGTCCTTGCAGCGATGCTGGAAATAGTACGCTCCCATCTGGGTCTTCGAGCCGTGCCCGGTCGTCCGCAACACGAAGAAGTAGCGGAAGAGCGTCACTGAAGCGTGCACCCCCACAAACATCTCACAGAAATGGACGAAGACAGCGGCCATTGCGAAGGAGTTGGGAGAGAGGTGGTGGAGCTGGAGACCATACGTCTCCAGCAATGTGACGAAGAAGGAAGAAATTGGCGGGACGAACCCCGCCAGGGCGTAAGCAGTAAAGAAGACCATCTCCCCCTTTTCCAGGAGCAGGGGGAGAGATCCCAGGCAGAGCCGGCGTTTCTGTTCCTCCGTGTGCCAGCCCAGCAGCCTGCGCACTGGCCCAAGCTCGGTGGAACGAACGAGACGCGTCGGGAGCAGGTTGGAAGCCATGGCGGGGGAGAGCTCAAGGACAGGAAGACAAAGGCGCAAGAGTTCAAGGAAAGTGCAAGCGCTGGGAAATGCGAAGGGAAGCCGCGATGCGGGTAAGATCCCCTTTTACAACTTTCCAGGAACGATTCGAAGCGATTCGAAACTCTTCGAATACACCGCATGGACAACCGCTTCGGCTCCGAGACCGAGCGCCGATGACAGGTGGCCCCAAGCCGTCCAGCTGAAGCAGTGGGACAAGGAGTCAGTCTCCCAAGAAGACGAGCCGGCAAGGCGCTTCGGCGGTTCCCGAAGAAAGCGCCGCAACATGCAGAAGTGGCAGCCTTGGGGAACCGCCGCAGTAAAAGCAACCATCAAGTGGGCGCACGCTCTCACGATCCCGCGACTGTTCGTGCTCCGGCAGCGGTCAATGCGGGACTTAGAGAAAGTGCGCAGAACAGAAGAGACGGAGGCCCCACCTCGGGCTCACTGTCCCCCCTAAGATGGGCCCGGGGGCCACTGTCGATACCCTCGATATGGGGTACCCCCGCGCACAGGGGAAAATGCCTAAGGATCTCGTCCTTCTCCGCAGGGAGAGCTCCGAAGGCGCCACGTGTCCAGCGGGGCCGGACCTCCCTCTCCTCAGAGGAGAGCTCCGGGCCCGCCACGTGGCCAGCAGCAGCCGGACCTCCCCCCTCCGCGGGGAGAGCTCCGAAGGTGCCACGTGTCCCGCGGGGCCGGGCCTCCCTCTCCTCAGAGGAGAGCTCCGGGCCCACCGCGTGGCCGATAGAAGTTGGGCCTCCCCCCTGTGGGGAGAGGTCTAAAGGCTCCACGTGTCCCGCGGGGCCGGACCTTCCTCTCCTCAGAGGAGAGCTCCGGCCCCGCCACGTGGCCAGCAGGACGGCGCTGCCTGCCCCCGCGCGGTAGGCAGCATGCGTAAAGAAGCACCATACCTTGCCCATACAAGGTATTTAAGGCCCGCGCCTAACCAAGACGCGAAGACGCGGAGCACGCCTCTGTCAGGTGCCGTTGCGCCAAGTCGCATCGCAGACTGGCGCGCCGTGTCAGAACCTGCCAGCCAATAAACACAGCGACAAGACATCCCCTGCCGCTCCCGCCGTCATCAACCACTACGACTAGCTTGTAGGATGGGCAGGGCGGCAGAACGAAGACTCGGAAGCCTTCGTTAGAGACAACTACCGACGTAACTGCAGATACGATAGTCGGCAGGCAATCTCCGCAGGACCACCTGTCGGGTCCCGGGCCCCCCTTGTAAGCCGCTCGAGCCTTGGACTATAAAAGGCTCGGGTAGGCAACGTTAGCAAGGGTTCGAACTCTGTGAACTCGCATCCTAGGCATCACTCACCCTCAAGCTCTGGACTCCGGTTCTGAGCAACAAGCAATACAGCGAGCACCTCTGCTCACCGTGGACGTAGGGTTTTACGCCCCGGCGGCCCGAACCACGTAAAACTCGTCGTGTCAAGCTTCTCCCTCACTCGTCCCTAACGCTGAAGCTCTCCGCAAGCGACTAGCCCCTCCAAAAAAGAACCTTCGCGGGCTGCCCAGAGCAGGTCCGGGGGAAGTGTCGACCACACACTTCGACAGTATTAGTTTATTTATTTTAATATTTTGCAATTACAGCCCTTAGCTCGATAGAGTGGGCACCAGATCCCAATCTCGACGTGGCAGCCATCAGATTTGGCCCCGCCACAAGTGCCCCACCACATACACATTCAGATGTCCAGTAATGTGTTTTTTATTTGCTATTTTCTAATCTAAGAAAAAATTAGTGTAGTTGAGGGGAGAGAGCGAGTGAGAGTGAGGGGGGAAGAGGGAGAGAGTGAGAGTAAGAGATAGTGGTAGAGAGGGGGAGGGAGAGGGAGAAATAGTGAGAGTAAAAAGGGAAAGGGGGGGAGAGAGAGAGAGATAGAGTGGTAGAGATAGGGGAGAGGGAGAGAGCGAGGGAGAAAGTGAGAGTGAGAGGGGGGAGAGGGAGGCAGTGAGAGTAAGAGATAGTGGTAGAGAGGTGTAGGGAGGGGGAGAGAGAGTGAGAGTGAAAAGGGAAAGGGGTAGGGAGAGAGAGACGGAGTGGTAGAGATAGGGGGTGAGAGAGAGAGATTCATAGAGAGGGGGAGGGAGAGGGCGAGGGAGAAAGTGAGAGTGCGTGGGAGGGAGATAGAGGGAGTGACAGTAGTGGGAAGAGGGTCGTACAAGGTTAAACTCACTTTATCTATTTATTTAAATTGCAAAGATAGACAACATGGGCTGAAACTCCACCGCCACAGCTACCGGCACTGGGAGGAGGGCGCGGAGACGGATTCTTCGGCTCTGGGGCAAGTGGAGGAGTGAGTGGAGGAGCTAGTGGAAGGGGTAGTGTTTAGCTCCTTTTGTTTAATATCTTGGATGCTTATTCACTTCATTTACAAAAATTTTTGGTTTGGTCTATCTTATTGAGTATATGATGGATGATTATAATGTTCTGTGAGCTAGCTATCGTGTCAGGGTTGTTGTTTTCTGTTTTTTAAAATAAACTAAAAATATTATTTATGACGACCAGCTGTACAGTGCCGTCGTAAGTTAATTAGGTTAACTTACGACGGCCAGAGCTAGCCCGTCGTAAGTTAACATAACTTACGACAGCCAATGTCCCGAGCGTCGTAAGGGGCCTAGCCCGCCACGTGGCGCGACAATGAGCGACGACCGTTTACTTACAACGGCTGGAAACGGTCATTGTAAGTTAACCGCCGTAAATAATATTGTTTACGATAAAAAACTTAAAACGACCAGAAACCGTCAAAAATAATAGAAATCCGTCATAAATAACTAACTTACGATGGTTTTCTTTTATTTGTGTCGTAAGTGTGTTGCATTGTAGTAACAGTGAACACATATGGTGTGCAATTTGTTCTTGCCATCTCTGAACACGGTCGGGCTGCTTTGACGGTGTCTGCAGATTGAACATGAAGACGGTAGTAATATATATGTCCGGCGTACGAACACGGCAGGAGATTGCACGATCGAAGCCACAGTCCGGATGCAGGCACGGCCCCGGCATCTACTAAGGCCTCGTCTCTTCACGCGCGAGGCCCGTGCGAAACGGTAATGCCTGGCACCGCACTGGCGCTGCTGCTGGCTCTGAGTAGGCCGTGCCCGTTCGTCACGCACGCCGCCGCCTGCGCCGCCCTGCCCTGCTCTGCCGCGCTTACTGAGAAAGCCTCGCTCCGCCCGCCCGCCTGTTTCCGCGGAGCGCCCTCGCGAGGGGACAAGCAGGCACGGACAACCATCGCCATCGCTCATTAGCGCGCATTCAAGCTGGTCACAGGTTGGAGCTCCGAGGCGACGACGAGGCGCCAGGCCATCATCATCGAGCAGGCCGCCGGCGCGGCGTCAACTCCCTATCCGGTCCGAGCATTAAAATGACTGGCACCAAACGTCTGCGACGAAGACGACGTTGACGGCGTGTGCGTGAGCAATCAATGAATGCGTCCGCCGCCCATGGACGGGAGTCTCCCAACTCGTCAATCAGAGAACAAACTGAACAGTAATGGCGGGAAGGATGACGCTTTTTGATCGATTGATAATCTGTTCTTGCCCACGGAAAAAAGGCGCCTCCAATATAATACTATCTTCGATTCGGACCGCGGGTCACCTGGATTGACCAACAGCTTCCGGAACGTCTAAGTGCCCACGTTGAGGTCGATCCGTGGCCTCTTACTGATGGCCGGCGTTGGCGGCGGCGTGGGGACTCGGGACTCGCACCGCGGGCACCGGGGGTCGCTCCGGGCGATGAGAACGTACAGGAAGCACCGGGGGCACGCCGAGGCCACCATACTGCCCGAGGGGGAGTCGCAGCCGTCACCCTGCTCCACGCCGCCGCGGCGCTTTGCGGAGGACGTGGTCACCGACGACGACGACGGGGACGCGCCGGCGCCGCTGTGCTGCTGCTGCTGCTGGTGGTGCTTGCCGCGCTCGAACCGCTCCAGCGCTGTCTTCACCTTCTCGATCGTGCACACGCTGTGGTACGTCGTCGTGGCGCCCGCGGGAGAGGCCGCCGGCGCCGGGGGAGCCGCGGGGAAGGGCGCGGCTGCGGCCGCGGCGACGGGGAACAGGTTGAGGTCCCTCGGAGCCGTTGGGCGCGCGTGCTTCTGCAGGGACAGATTCCCGGGCTGCACGTGGCGAGACGAAGGATTAGTTAGCTGCATGCTCCGCTTCGTTTAATTCGCAGCCACGAACAATTTCTTCTTTTTCAAAAAAAAAATCTAAGAACTCCGCCACAGCCTACGCGATCGAGATTACCGTGAGAGCAACCTAACCGATATAGTGACGGCCAACAACACAGGCAGAGCAAGACCAAACGGCCAGCAACGAAAACGGAGCCGGACCAGCTTACCACGGCATCACGCTGCTGCCCCGTGGCCGCATCCCTGGCGTCGTCGTCGTCGGCGCACCCGCCGAGAAAGTCCCGCGTCACTAGCTCCGCCGCCCTGCCGCCGCTCGCCGCTCGCGACATGAGCCCCACCGCTTCAGCCGCCATCTTCCCCACCGCCGCTAGCACCGCATGCAGCGGCGCCTCCTCGCTTCCTGAGACAACGATCACGACGCGGCGGGCTCGTGTCACCCAGCACGAAAGGAGAGAAAAAAAAAAAAGACCGAGCACGCGAGCAGACGGACGAGGAGGACTCCGACTGTTGGAGCTGGCTGCGAAGGGGGAAGGAGAAGGATGGGCCAAGATAAATAAAATACCGGGACGAGGAGTGCAGCGCAGTCCAGTCCAGTGCAGGAGGTGGGAGGGGGTCACGCAGGGGCGCGGCATTGATGGCGGTGTTGGAAAGGCCAAGGCATGAGGACAAGATGCGCAATCAATGCGAGCGGGGCCGGACGCGGGCGTTGATGGCAGGTGGCGCCCGCTGTGTGACGACGACGGACCGGCCTACTACTCCACTGACCGCCGTCGCCAGCGATGTCGTGTGTACGCGTACCGGAGACGAACGCAGAATCGGAGAGGAGGCGTAGCGTTCACGCGCCTTTTCTTGTAGGAGTTCTGTAACAGCAGACTAGTTCTTCGAAAGAGACAACACGGGCGAGGACCCCCGCCCCGATATCTTCTTTGGGATCGGTAAACAAGAGGTTCAGGGCGCCCGTTTCCGATTTCCGTTTACTAACCTGCGCGCGTGTGCGTGGCATTGAAGGAAGCCCAAGCTCGATGGCTGGCTAACGAAGCACAGGCGCATCATCATCAACATCGAGTAGTGGAACGTACTTGGCAGTAGCAACACGAGTTACTGTAGGACGTGCGGTGGTACGTGGTGGACGTCTGAAGGGACGGCCTCGTCATGCAGGGAACGTGTACGTAGACAGTGAAACGAGCGAGGACTAAAACCGACCGGAGCTGGCAGCGGCGTTAATGCGTCCGTGCGCACGGGCCCCCGACCAAACCCGAACCGGCCATACCATTTTTTCCCCTGAAAGCGAGAAAAGGGAGCGCGCTCGGTGTCGGCAGGCCCGGAATTCCCCTTTTGGCGTTGCGGAGCGGTTGCGGTGCCGCAAAGCAACCGAGCATCGCCATCGAGAGTTTGGTGCGGCCGCGCGTCTCCTAGTTCACTGCGCGGTGGACCCGGACGTGCTCGAATCCATGGCGGCGGAAGCAAAAGCAAAAATCGCTCGTCATCTTCATCAGGGAGAGAGCGACCGGTCTACTCGCGGAAGGGCAAACCCCATCCGGTTAACTCCAGAGCTGCGGCACCATCCACCCCTGCCGTTGATGAAGGAGCTGCGGTACCGGCGTCAATGGGTGCCGTGATTCTGGGTCCGTACGGGAGGACGCGTGGTTCCGGTCTCACTCTACAGCGCAAAGCTGCCTGCCTCTCCGTCCCAGCAGGTCTTCTCGCTAACAAAACGGGAGCATGTCAGTCGGTACGACTAGGTATTCAACACGCCGCACTGGTTGCACGCCGTTGTAACAGTCCTGTTTCGATTTACGTCAACACGACTTAACGACGGAACAGTACGTTTCCTGGTATAGCAGGAGTACGGTGCAGCCCACAAAGTAATGCAGCGCGCGGGGCCAGTCCAGCCAGCAGCGGCTCCGGTCTGAAAACGGTACGGCAGGACATTCATGTGCAAGACGGTAACATGACAAAGATCGTGTCAGATTCGCAAATTACTACTGCCGTACATTTATTCCTCTTTGGCACAGTTTATAAAACAGTTTTATTTTTCTAAAAATAAATAGGGTATGTGACAAACAGATAGCTTCTATAACAGTTTATTAGTTTAGTTACTTATCAGAATGAATTAAAAGTAGAATATAAATGCAAACTGTTTTTTACCGTCCTTTTCAAATATTCTGTTTTAACAAGTAAAAATGTGTTAAACAAAACCTAAACAAGCTGAAGCTGTGGTACTTGCGGCCCCGACCGGCTGGCCGGATGCAGTTGTCTAGCCTAGGCCGGCCTTCGTGGAACAGTGACCACCACCGCCATGCACCGCTGGGACCCAAAACTAGCGGCCGTCCCGTTTCTAAATCTGGGTTCTGTAGCTTTTCTGTTCCTCTTGGTGAGAAACAGTAATCTTTCGTCTCCCGTCGTTGTTATCGCGGGCCACCTTCTTCTTTCGCGCGCCTTCTCTGGCTTCTTCTTCTTCTTCCCAAAGTGCCTACACCTTCCCCTATACTACTAGGGGAGAGAACAAAACTAATGATGTTATCGCAAGCGAGTTTGTTTCCAAGACTTAAGTCATGCATGCATGGCCTTTTAATTTATCCGAGCGTCCAAATTGAAAATGGATTGCACCATCATCTTCATTTTGACGAACGTTTTAAAACTAGACCAGATTGCTTATAGTTTAATGACTTTTTTCGTCATAAAATGATGAGTCAATATTTTTCTCATACATAATAATCAACATGAAAAATATCGGATCAACATTTCTATATATAAATGTTGAGTCACCATGTTTCTAGAAGAGTATATTGAGTGAACATTTTATGTGAAAAAAAATGACTCGATAAGTAGAAAATGTTCTTTGTGTTCGAATCAACTCTCATGCTAGTTCGAGCCTCGGGACTAAGTATGTATATTGTATTTATGCCTAGTTATTGGTTCAGCGATATGCAAAATCCTATTGACAGCAATACGTTCATGATGATTTTATTAATCTCATGATTAGTCAAAATTCAGTCTCTATTTGCATATGTGTATTCATAGAGGCAAGTACTTGTGTGTGTTTGTAAATTTTTGTGTTTATACTATATTTCATAAAGAAAAAAGTGATGATTGCTCTATATATAACGCACTATATTAACAATATTTAAAGACGTAAATACTTGTCGAAATTATGGATAAGTATACTACTTCCCTCCGACTTGGCGGACAGACTTGCCGATCAGAATAGCAGATACCGAGCACGGGGTCGTGCTACTGTCTGTTACAGTACTGGCAACTCACTACTAGTAGCAAGCTGAAGAAGCGAGAGAGAGAGAGAGAGGGGTGGGGGGTGGGGGGGTGCTGGTCAAATCAAGGAACCGTGTACCGGCGTCAGTGGCGCCATGAGCCCATGATAGATGACGAGACTTGCTTCCGGGAGAGACCTAAAAAACAGAGTAAGCATTTGACAGCACTTTTAATGCGCTCACTAAAGAATCCAAGCAAGTAATATTAACACACGAGCATGGAAACATGGTTGATACATCCAGAGACAGGATGGTGATGTTGCGAAATCGCTATATATACATCATACGTGGGGTCCATGCGTGCTTTTACCTAGAATTTGAAGCTACACGCAACTGCCCCAGTAATTCAACATCTTCAGTTCAGATAAGAGCTAAAGATACCAGCACTAATAAATTTGCCGCGACCATCGCAGGAGCTAAACGCGGCGATTTGATTGCGCGCCCTTTGAGGGCACGCATCAGATTAAATGCACGACCTGGCTCGGGTCTTAATTTGGCAAAGACGTAATGACGGAACAGTGCAGGTCCTAACACCACCATCTACCTATAGTAGCGAGTTCAATTGGAAAATGATCCGGCGGCATACATGCATGTACAACCGCACATACGTACGTCGTCGTTCTCGAAAAGAACTGTGTGATAAAAATTCCGCTGCTCGTATACAGTACTAGTATATTCTTCGCTCCGTCGAAAATGCTTCAAACACGACTCTTTTATTTTTTTGTCCCTTGTACAAATTAATATTTTAATGATAAGTTTTAAAATTTATATTTGTAGAATGAGGCAAGCTCATGTATAAGCCACGCCAAATAGTTTGGCATGACTTAGGCCCTGTTTGGTATAATTTAAACTTGTTAAAAAACCAGCTTGTGTGAAAAGCTGGTGAATAACATCTTAAACTTAGCTTTTAGTTCTTTCTAAAAAATAGTTGAACTAATAAGCTGCTCGACAAGCTAGCTATTTAGCACACCTTCTGTTTATTTTTTGTGAAGAAAAATAGTTTAGAAGTTGTGTCAAACAGTGCCTTAGTTCCACACGGGATAGTTATCATGAGTTAAGACTCATTTTTACATAACCACGTATATTTGTCATGTTAGACTGATTGGCGTGACGAAAAATGAGTAAGATCCTAAAATACACACGCAAAGTGGTTATTAATGAAACATTTATTTTAAAAGGTCTAAACAATAAATAAAAGCTTTTCATGCGCCCTGCTACCAGTTAGTAAACGATATTGGAAATTTCATCATGTCAGGAGTAGGGATAACAATTCCACCCGCGAGTGCGGGTGGGATTTTCCACCCGTGGGTCAAACCCGCACCCGAACTTACTTGTTGCGGGTGCGGGTTTTATTTTGCACCCGTGGCACCTGAAATAATTTATGTTTATAATTTTAAAGTTAAATTTGATTATTTCTGTATAATTTAATTGTTTCATCTTACTTATCGCAACCTATATTTATAATCTTTAAGCAACTTAGTATTTTTTATTGTATTGCCAATCAAAATATATGATTTTTTAGACTTATTTTATTAAACATTCTAGTATGTTTATAAAAAAAGTCAAACTCGACAGACACCCAAAATCCACAGATGCGGATCTTAAATTTCACCTGCAAACTCGTTTGTTTCGAGCAGGTTTTTGTTCGACCCGAACCCAAACCGGATCCATTGCCCTCCCTAGCCCCAAGGGACATGCAGGCCTGCAGCAGACATTGCTCTTCACTTCATTCCGTGCAAACGCGGCACGAACCGCGATCGAATCCGTGGTCCTTACCGGACTTATTACACCACTAATCTCGACGGTCCGTAGACACTGAACCTATGATTGTCCTTTCGCACACACAAACCTCGCGATTCTTAGATTTCCGTGCCGTTATTTATTCGTGGCCGGTTCCTGCAGCGGCACACCGGCAGCTGATGATCATGAAGCGATCCGCGGTTGAAGATGAAGCTTCCGGACGCGCGTACTTGTGTACACGACGACAGCGCTGCTACGACGACGACGTACGGTACGTACTCATCATCATGAGTGGGCCGTCACAAAGGGTTAGGGACGTCACTTGTGTATTCATTATCTTCAAAGTAAAAGTTGCGTTTGGTTCAGATTTTTAGATCATATTTTTTATAAAAAATCTAAAATCTCATCTAAAGTAATTTCTCTGTGATGCACATTTGGGAGACGCAATGTTGATGATTTCAATGGGCCTACCTTTGTATTTTCCACCATTTCTGGCACATTTAATATTAGAGGGTGACAAGCAGACCGGCTGAGCACCCAGTTCTAATTCTAACGGTTGGATTAGACAGAGGTTTGGTAACGGTTGGAACAGACCACGATTGGAAAATGAAAGCAACATATATACAAGCAGCACCAGCACATGAAAAAATGAGGTGGGCAGTGGGCTGGGTCTAGGCCTCATCTTGTATTATGTTGGATTTCTGTTGGGCCTAGTCTTTGGGCCTCATAAAACTCGTCTAGGTCCCATGGCAGCTCGACTCGGCTCGTTAACGAAACGAGTTAGAAACATGAGTTTGGCTCGTTTGAAAATTCATCGAGCCGAGAGTGAGCTGAGCTAGCTTGCGAGCTTTTTCATCAGGCTTACCCAGGATAGCCGTGAAAGTGAAAACCATGGGCCAGATCGACCTCGTGGATTGGACCACGACCTTTTGTGGATTTGTTGTCTACATAGATAAATTATTCACGGCATGGACCACTAGTTGTTCACATGGACAGATCGTCCACTCAGTGGACAATAAAATGCTATTTTGATAAAAAAATCGCAGGTTATTAATATTAAATGATTTAATAATGGTGCTAAAATAAAAAAATCGAGGAAAGGAATCCTCAGTCTTCCCCAACGGTAACCATATAAAACCAGATGTCATGCACTACAATCTACAGGAAACCTAACACATTACGATGACCAGTTTTCAAGTAACATAACTTACGACGGTCCTTGTGGGCCGTCGTAAGTAAACTAACTTACGACGGCCATGAGCCAAGACCGTCGTAAGGTACGTGTAACTTACGATGGCTGCATGTAACACCCCAAAAATTCTTGTTAAGACCCTAAATCATGTTAAGAGGGGAATTTAAAAATTTTTGGACGTGTTGCATATTTTGCAAAAATTCAAATTTAAACTGGAATTCAAATTAAACTCAAATCGGAAAAGAAATAGAAAAAGAAAAAAAGAAAACAGAAAAAAACCGGCCAGTGGGCCGCAACCCACCAGCCGGCCCAACCAGAACCCGCGCCAGCCCGCAGCCGCGCGCGCCCCTTTCCTCCCACTGACAGGCGGGCCCCGCCAGTTCTTCGTCTACCTCGAGCCCGCGCCGGACTCTCTCACCCGGAATCCAAACTGATCCGGATTTTTGCGAATCCCAGCCGAATTTCGCTCGGGGGCGACGCGAACTCGATCTAAACCACCACGCCACCCTCCCCTGTCTATAAAAACACCGGCCTCGTTCTGTTTTTCCCACGCAATCTGCTGTTTTTCCTCCGGTGAGAACCCGAGCTGTAACACCCCAAATTTTGATTTAAAATCCTAAACCATGTTCAGAGGGGAATTTAAAAATTTTTGGACGTGTTGCATGTTTTGCAAAAATTCAAATTCAAACTGGAATTCAAATTAGACTCAAAACAGAAAAGAAATGGAAAAAAGAAAAAGAGAAACGGGAAAAAACCGGCCAGTGGGCCGAAACCCGCCAGCCGGCCCAGTTTCCCCGCGCCAGCCCGCAGCCGCGCGCGCCCGCGCTCTCTCACACAGACAGGTGGGGCCACCTGTCATCCCCAACCCCGCGACCCCGGACTCTCCCGAGCGCGCGCGATCTTAACCGATCGGAAAACCGCGTCCCTCAGCCCGAATTCCGGTCCCAGAAGAATCAAACTCGATCACAACCGACCCACCGCCCTCCCCCGGCTATAAAAACCCCAACCCCGATCGGTTTTTCCCACGCGATCGCCGATTTTCACTCCGGTGAGCACCGAGACTTCGCCGGTGAATTCTGGCCGATCTAATCTTGGAAACTCTGATCTAACTCGCTGGTCTTGATCCACCGCCTCCGGGGAACCTTGCAGGTGCAGAAAACTCGGAGACTTACGGTGTAAACACAGCGCCGACGAGCTTCGCCGTGGTTTTGCCTCGGACCTCGCCGCCGATCACTTTCCAGGACCCCCGAGCTCGAGAAAACCCCCGAGGTGAGATCCCTGACCTCTCCTCTACCGATCTATGCCATAAGATCACAGTTCTAGGCAGAATTCTCGAGGATCCGAAACTTTCCGGCGAGATCGCCGCTTCCCGCCGCCGTGCGCCGCCGGCAGCGCCGCCCGTGCTCGATCAGAGCGACGTGGCCGCTTGTGCGCCGTTTATTTTAAATCGCACGGTAGACTTTAAATCCCCGCGTACCGGTTCGATGTTATAATCTCAGCCGTCGGTTTAAAATCGGACGGTCCACGTCAGCCCCGCATTATAAAGACTGGAATTCTTACGTGCTACCCCCTGGGGTTCTCGGGAAATAAGAGCTAGCCCCGGAAACTTCTGATCTAGCCCTTGGAACTCCAGAAAATCATGTAAATTCATTTAAAAATCAGTTTTAGCCCCTGGACTTAATAAAAGTTAGGAAAAACACCTCTGATAAGTGTAGCTAGACCCCTGGAAATTATGAAAATAATATTATAGACCCTGTAATGGGTGAGTTCATTATTTTAGCACTGTTTAGTATTTAATTTAGAAAATTGAATATGTATCTAGTGTTTAAAAATTAAAAAGTGGGACAAACATAATTGTCAAAATTAATTAAAAACTTTCTCAGTACTTAGAAAACTTTGGAGTGAGATAAAAATATATTTTGGGCTGAAATGAATCTGTTTCATTTATTATTCACATTATTTAGTATAGGGACACATTTTTAAGTAAAGAATAGCTATAGAAAAATAGGGAAAATAATTATGAAATAGTTTACATCAGAGGCCAAGGATCAAAATATGTTATTCAATTATTTAGGACCAAAACCTATACTGTTTAGATGATGTGTATTACTAATTTCATAATAAAGTACACAATTATGCATAGGAATATAAATCTGAAAATATAGCAACTAGTAAATGATAAATAGAGTTTTTAAAATCCAAAGAGTTCAGTTTAGGGTTGATAGGAATTATGAAGGCACATATGGAGAAGAAAAATACTTTTCATACATACTTGGTAGTTTAATATAAGGAATTTATTTAAAAACTGAAACACACACACACACACATATATATATATATAGTATGTAAGTATAAATATGAACACCAAAGTAGGAATCATATACATATAAATAAAAGTGTATGCAAGCCACAGATCAACACACAAAGTAACCACAACACATATAATGGTGAATGAATTTCATAAATATGAATGTGTGGTTTGTATGAAGTAAGAAGTGTGAACTATGTCTTATGATTGTTATTTTTCTTTTGCTATGTGTGATGGTATGAAGTAGAACCTGTTCAAGAGCAAGTTATCCCTTTTCAAGATCAGGACTACCCATTTCAAGAGCAGCAAGAAGGAGGCAAGTGTCCTTGACCACTTTGAACCTATGCTAGGATGTGTAGGTAGAATTATTTGCATTGTCAATTGAAATATGAAACCCATGCTAGGATGTTTCCCTAGAATTGCATTACCTTGTTTCCTTGTAGCTTGGGTTGGGATTTATTTTATCATGTCATTTATCATTATGCATATGCTTAGCCATGCTTAGAATGGGATATTTGGGACATGAGATCATCAGTTTATTTTTACCATACTCTTGAATGAGATATTGTGAGTTATGTAGAGGTAGGTATCAAGGCAAGTTGGATGTTTTGGTTGTGTGCTGGGTGCACGAGACTTGGGTTTGTGTTTAGTACTTGCCTGGATCCTAAGGACCGGTTCATGGAGCATGTAACCTGGCTTTACAGTGCCAACCACATGCTAAGATGGGGCAGCTTGGCCAATTAATTAGGTGTATCCCCGGCGTAGTATGGGTGTGTTGGATGGTGCGGGGAGTGGGTGTCAGCTGGACTACCATATGAACCGCAAGGCTCAAGAGGGGGCCACTGCAGCGGGGTTGGAGCCTCTTGTATGCTGTTAGGGGTGAAACCTCAGTGGGCCCACGCTCGTCGGGAATCCCTTTGTAAAGGCTTCGTAGTGATCTCCTGGCTGCACACCTGGGAAGTGTGAATGTGGATCGTAGCCACTGGCATAATGGAGGTTCTTTTAGTCCACCCGGCAACGGGGGATGAAATCACTACATGTGGGTACAGTGGTACAAACTCTGCAGAGTCAAAACTGTCTTGACAGCCGTGCTCACGGTCAAGAGCGGCCTGGACTTATTCATGATTAGAGGATTGATGGTTTTGGAAGTTAAGCGGGGAGCTTAACATTGGAAATGATGATTATGGTTATTGGATTATGATGATGGGATGGGAGATTGAGACCTTTTGACCTGTGTAGTAATGTAGGTGCTTAATAAGCTAAGGTGATAGGTATTAATTGCGTAGTGCTTTAACCATGAGTTCAACCTCTCCTTGTTCTAGCCATGCATGATATAATTTTCCCACACTTGCTGAGTACCAATGGTACACAACCTTGCATATTTGTTGGTTTATATTGCTGCTCAGGTCAAGATAATGAGGTGGTGTATAATGACCAAGATTTTGGACCCGAGGAAGGTTTTTAGGTTCATGAAGACCCCGGGCAACGCCTGTGATGGAGCCCTAAAGAATAATATTCCGCTGCTAGTTTATTTACTTGTGATGAACGTATTATTGTCCATTGAGACATTTACAATGTAAGACTTATTTATATTCGACACCTGGCTTGTAATAAATGATGCTTCACTATTTGTCATCACGTGTATGAGAAAATGATCCTGGCATACATGTGATATTCACTTGGTTGTTTCTTCGGAAAAACCGGGTGTGACAGAGGTGGTATCAGAGCCAAGGTTGCCTGTAGGAACGTGGACCTAGTTAGAAATGGACGTATTTAAGGGCCCTATTTTCTTAAAAACTATTTTCCAAGGTGTGGGTTGAAAAGCGTTATTTAAAGAGTTATTTTCTTCATCTTACCCCAACTTTCATTCAAAATAAGGATTTTTGTTTGAAATTTTATGTAACCTAATTTTAAATCCTTTTTGTTTTAGATGGTTCGCATGATTCGCACCGCTCGCAAGTCCACAGGAGGGAGAGTTCCCGTGGTTGCCCTTGCCGAAAGAGAGGAGAGTCGTCCAGTGACGTACCTTTGCTACGGATTGGCAGTAGGAGACTTGTTGCGCCGTCTTCGGCGTATGCTCGAAGCCGCCGGCAATACGGGCAAGCTCATCATCCACTATAACTCCACCAGGACCATCCGTGAGAAGAGGGAAGAATGGAGTTCGGAGATGAGGATTATACACGAGAATCAGCTGCTGAAAATCCACCATTCTCCAGCTAGTAGAGCAACACAGGTCGATGCGGAGAAAGATGTCACCTGGGAGGCCATCACCTGCCAGAGTCACATCTATCGTCGCCACTTGGACAAAACTGAGTACATGTATGTCCTCCAACGTGAGAGTGGTACCACGGAGTACAAATACCCACCAGTGCAGCAAGGGACTTCCCATGAGCACATGGACTTGTGCTTGGAGGATGCGGCTATGCTCAGCACTCGACTGCAGGAGTGTCAACAAGAGCTTCAGGATGTCCGAGACACCCTGAAGGACACGGAGGCGTTGCTGCGAGCTTGATTAAAGGCGAGAGAAAGAGGAGATGGGAATGAACTGTGCGTCACCGTGAATGATACATGGACTCCTGACTCCCCGGATCGCCGAGCAATCAGGCGTCGTCGCACTTCTCCACCAGCAGCCTCCCCACCCAAAGCAGAGTCAGAAGGTAGCCGAAATGAGGAGGAAGATCCCGAGGAGCCAGCTCAAGAGGACGAGTAGTGTAGAGTCTTTCCCCTAGCAAGCAAGAGGTCGAGTAGTCGAGTCGTTACGTAGTTAATGGTGTGATAATGCTTGGTGTGTGACGTGAGTTGTGGAAGCCATGAGCAATTGTCCACAGCCTCGTCTTCATATTGTTTTGCTTTGGGGTGTGAACCCACAGGAAATAATAGTGCATTTATTTGGTGTGAGATATAAACCCTCGTAAAATTTTAACAAAGCCTCAACACCTCAAAGTACCAACAAATGAAAGTAGTAAGATGATACTAAATGGGATCAAATTAACATTTGTTGATTCTGCCAGATGGCCGGAAGAGGAAAAGGACGTGCTGCCAACCCCGCCAACAACAATGATGAGGCATGCAACCCTCATCTTTCTGGAGGCCAGGACCGGGGTGGTCACCGGGAAGAAGTTGATCCTCTCCACCAAATGCTGGAGAGTCAAAATCAGCTCATCCAGAACTTGACTCAAGTGGTGGCCAACTTGCATCAAGTTCCACCTACACAAGCTGCACCACGCCAACCAAGGTTGAGTGAGTTTCTAGGAACTCAACCTCCAAAGTTTGCAAGTGCTGCTGAACCTCTGGAGGCAGATGATTGGCCGAAGACCATTGAAAGTAAGATGAGGATTATACAATGCCAAGGGTATGAGAGGGTGCTGTTTGCCTCTCATCAATTGCATGGACCTGCTGCTGATTGGTGGACCGCCTACGTGGCCGCCCATCATGACCCTGAGAACATCACTTGGGAAGAGTTCAAGCGTAGCTTCCGCAACCATTACATCCCAAGAGGTGAACTCAAAAACAAGAGGAAGGAGTTTTTGGGACTGCAGCAGGGAAACATGATGGTGAGGGAGTACCTCACTAAATTTACTCAACTATCCCGTTATGCTCCACGAGACATAGAGACTGATGAGCAGAAACAAGATTGTTTCGTGGAAGGACTTACCGCAGAGATGCAGTGTGCAATGTCCCCAAATGAGTATGAAAGCTTTCAAAAGATGGTGGACAGAGCATTTGTGGTGGAAAGGAAGCTAAAGGCCCTGGAAAATGAGAATAAGAGGAAGGCTGGGTGGTCACATCAAGCCTCAGGGAGCAACACCCGCCCACGTATGATGCAGCAACCTACGGGGCAGACGAGTCGTGCTGCGGTACCCTATTCAGCACCAAGAGGGTACAACCCAAACTACAGGCCCCCTGCAGCACCAGCACAGCCGCAACGTCAGTTTGTGCAGCAGCCTCGCCCCGCATATCCCCCTCGACCAGCAGTGCACGGACCCCCAAACCAACCCCAAGACAACAAGGGCCAAGCATCTAAGATTGGGGTGCAATGTTTCAGCTGTGGTGAAGTGGGGCACTACACCCATAAATGCCCAAAGAAGAAGCCTGCGCCGCCACAACAGCAGAATGTAATGAGAGGACGGGTGAACCATGTCACTATGGAGGAAGCACAAGAGGCACCCGACATGGTAGTTGGTAAGTTTCCTGCCAATTTACACCTTGCAACTCTGCTGTTTGATTCTGGTGCTACCCACTCGTTCATTGCTCAAGGGTTTGTTAAGAAGCATGACCTAGCAACCACACAAATGAACCATATGCTAGCGGTAAACTCTCCAGGTGGAGAAATAAGGACAAGACAAGTGTGTCCCAAAGTGAACCTAGACATTAATGGGGTAGTATTTACGGCTAACCTCATAGTGATAGATTCACAAGGGATAGATATTATTTTGGGTATGGATTGGTTGACCAAACATAAAGGAATCATCCATTGTTCGACCAGAACGGTGGAATTAACTCACCCCAGTGGCACTAGAGTAAAGTTCATAACGATACACGAGCCTAGGAGGGACATTAAATTAAATCAAGTGGAGGTGAAAGTTGAGGAAATCAGGACTATCAGGGAATATCCAGATGTTTTTCCAGAGGAATTGCCAGGTATGCCTCCCGACCGTGACGTGGAATTCGCAATTGAGCTAGTACCGGGAACAACCCCGATATACAAGAGACCTTATCGAATGGACTCCAAGCAGCTAGAAGAGCTCAAGGATCATTTGAGAGAATTGACGGAGAAGGGGTATGTTCGCCCTAGTTCCTCACCATGGGGAGCTCCGGTGATATTTGTGCCTAAGAAAGATGGAACTCAAAGGTTATGCGTAGATTACCGTGCCTTGAATGAGGTAACCATCAAGAACAAGTACCCATTACCCCGCATTGAAGACTTGTTTGATCAGTTGAGGGGAGCTTGTGTGTTCTCGAAAATTGATCTCAGGTCGGGATACCACCAACTCAAGATAAGGCAATCTGATATTCCCAAGACAACTTTCGTATCTCGGTACGGACTGTATGAATACACTGTCATGCCTTTCGGGCTAACCAATGCCCCGGCATATTTCATGTACCTCATGAACAAGGTATTCATGGAATATCTAGACAAATTTGTGGTGGTTTTCATAGATGATATTCTCGTCTTCTCCAAAGATGAAGAAGAACATGAGAAACATCTAAGGTTGGTGTTACAGAGGCTGAGAGAACACCAACTATATGCCAAGTTGAGCAAGTGTGAGTTTTGGCTGAAGAGAGTTCCCTTTTTAGGACATATCATCTCGGAGGGAGGAATCTCCGTGGATCCCGCCAAAATCGAAGATATCCAGAAGTGGAAAACCCCTGAAAATGTCGGGGAAGTTCGAAGCTTTTTGGGATTGGCTGGATACTATCGACGGTTTATTGAGGGATTCTCCAAGATCTCAAGACCTCTCACCAAACTGTTGGAAAAGGGAATCACATTCACCTGGACGCCACAGTGCGATACGAGCTTTCAGGAGCTAAAGAAGAGATTGACAACAGCCCCAGTGTTGGTTATGCCAGATATGCAGAAGAATATCACAGTGTACTGCGATGCCTGTGGAAATGGGTTGGGATGTGTTCTCATGCAAGAAGGACATGTCGTGGCATATGCATCCCGGCAGCTTCGGAAGCACGAGAAGAACTATCCTACACATGACCTAGAACTAGCTGCAGTGGTACACGCGTTGAAAATTTGGCGGCACTATTTGACGGGGAAGAGGACAGAGATATATACGGATCATAAGAGTTTGAAGTATATATTCACACAGCCAGATCTCAACCTCAGACAAAGGAGATGGTTAGAGCTAATCAATGACTTTGATGTGGGCATCAACTATCATCCCGGGAAAGCAAACGTCGTGGCCGATGCTTTGAGTCGGAAAGTGCAGGTCAATAAGTTGAGCTTGAAGGACATGCCCGCAGAGTTGAAGGACGAGGTTATAAGGCTCAATCTATGTCTAGTAAATAGTGGTGAAGCCATCGCCATGGAAGTGGACTCCACACTCGAGCAAGACATACACGAGGGCCAAAAGAATGATGAGAAGATACAAGAGATCAGACAGCTCATCAAGGAAAATAAAGCTCCTGGTTTTAGAGAGGATGAACAAGGAACGGTGTGGCACGGGAAAAGGATCTGTGTGCCAGAAGTAAAGGAGATCCGTGAATTAATTTTGAAGGAGGCTCACGATTCCGACTATTCCATTCATCCTGGGAGTACGAAGATGTACCAGGATCTCAAGAGCAGGTATTGGTGGTATGGCATGAAGCGAGATGTCGCGGAACATGTTGCCCTGTGTGACACATGTCAGTTGATGAAAGCAGAACATCAACGACCCGCGGGATTGCTGCAACCACTCAAAGTGCCTGAATGGAAGTGGGAAGAAATCAGCATGGATTTTGTCGTGGGATTGCCTAGGACCCAATCCGGGTATGATTCAATATGGGTCATTATTGATAGGCTAACCAAGGTAGCTCATTTCATCCCTGTGAAAGAATGCTACAGCGGATCCAAATTGGCAGAATTGTACATGTCAAGGATTGTGTGTTACCATGGAGTGCCAAAGAAGATAGTGTCGGACCGAGGGACACAGTTCACCTCGAGGTTTTGGCAGAAGTTGCATGAAACCATGGGAACCCATCTGAACTTCAGCTCTGCCTATCATCCCCAAACTGACGGGCAGACGGAGAGAACCAATCAGATCCTTGAAGACATGTTGAGGGCATGTGCACTCAAAAACAATAGGAGTTGGGACAAGAACTTACCGTATGCGGAGTTTTCCTATAACAACAGTTATCAAGCTAGTATGAAGATGTCACCGTTTGAAGCTTTGTATGGAAGGAAGTGCAGAACTCCCCTATTTTGGAACCAAACAGGAGAAAGTAAAGTGTTTGGTCCAGAAGTACTACAAGAAGCCGAGGCGAAGGTGAGGGAGATTCGCAACAACTTGAGGATAGCACAAACACGCCAAAAGAGCTATGCCGATGTACGAAGAAGAGAGCTCGTTTTCAACGTGGGAGACTATGTTTATCTCAAGGTGTCCCCTATTAGAGGACTTCGTCGGTTCAAGGTGAAAGGGAAGTTGTCACCTCGATACATCGGACCCTTTCAAGTTTTGGAAAGGAAAGGCGAAGTGGCGTACCAACTAGAGTTACCGGTTCATCTATCGGACGTGCACGATGTATTCCATGTGTCACAACTCAAGAAATGTCTAAGGACGCCTGAAGAGGTGTTACCCATGAATGAAGTGGATGTAGCTGAGGATTTGTCTTACGCCGAGCAACCATACAAGATTTTGGAGACAATGGAACGCCTCACTAGAAACAAGAGAATCCGGATGTGCAAGGTGCAGTGGAAGCATCACTCAGAAGAGGAAGCCACCTGGGAACGGGAAGATGAGCTTAAGGCACAATTTCCGGAATTGTTTTCGTAGAAACACCAATCTCGAGGACGAGATTTCTTTTAAGGGGGGTAGAGCTGTAACACCCCAAATTTTGATTTAAAATCCTAAACCATGTTCAGAGGGGAATTTAAAAATTTTTGGACGTGTTGCATGTTTTGCAAAAATTCAAATTCAAACTGGAATTCAAATTAGACTCAAAACAGAAAAGAAATGGAAAAAAGAAAAAGAGAAACGGGAAAAAACCGGCCAGTGGGCTGAAACCCGCCAGCCGGCCCAGTTTCCCCGCGCCAGCCCGCAGCCGCGCGCGCCCGCGCTCTCTCACACAGACAGGTGGGGCCCACCTGTCATCCCCAACCCCGCCACCCCGGACTCTCCCGAGCGCGCGCGATCTTAACCGGTCGGAAAACCGCGTCCCTCAGCCAGAATTCCGGTCCCAGAAGAATCAAACTCGATCACAACCGACCCACCGCCCTCCCCCGGCTATAAAAACCCCAACCCCGATCGGTTTTTCCCACGCGGTCGCCGATTTTCACTCCGGTGAGCACCGAGACTTCGCCGGTGAATTCTGGCCGATCTAATCTCGGAAACTCTGATCTAACTCGCTGGTCTTGATCCACCGCCTCCGGGGAACCTTGCAGGTGCAGAAAACTCGGAGACTTACGGTGTAAACACAGCGCCGACGAGCTTCGCCGTGGTTTTGCCTCGGACCTCGCCGCCGATCACTTTCCAGGACCCCCGAGCTCGAGAAAACCCCCGAGGTGAGATCCCTGACCTCTCCTCTACCGATCTATGCCATAAGATCACAGTTCTAGGCAGAATTCTCGAGGATCCGAAACTTTCCGGCGAGATCGCCGCTTCCCGCCGCCGTGCGCCGCCGGCAGCGCCGCCCGCGCTCGATCAGAGCGACGTGGCCGCTTGTGCGCCGTTTATTTTAAATCACACGGTAGACTTTAAATCCCCGCGTACCGGTTCGATGTTATAATCTCACCCGTCGATTTAAAATCGGACGGTCCACGTCAGCCCCGCATTATAAAGACTGGAATTCTTACGTGCTACCCCCTGGGGTTCTCGGGAAATAAGAGCTAGCCCCGGAAACTTCTGATCTAGCCCTTGGAACTCCAGAAAATCATGTAAATTCATTTAAAAATCAGTTTTAGCCCCTGGACTTAATAAAAGTTAGGAAAAACACCTCTGATAAGTGTAGCTAGACCCCTGGAAATTATGAAAATAATATTATAGACCCTGTAATGGGGTGAGTTCATTATTTTAGCACTGTTTAGTATTTAATTTAGAAAATTGAATATGTATCTAGTGTTTAAAAATTAAAAAGTGGGACAAACATAATTGTCAAAATTAATTAAAAACTTTCTCAGTACTTAGAAAACTTTGGAGTGAGATAAAAATATATTTTGGGCTGAAATGAATCTGTTTCATTTATTATTCACATTATTTAGTATAGGGACACATTTTTAAGTAAAGAATAGCTATAGAAAAATAGGGAAAATAATTATGAAATAGTTTACATCAGAGGCCAAGGATCAAAATATGTTATTCAATTATTTAGGACCAAAACCTATACTGTTTAGATGATGTGTATTACTAATTTCATAATAAAGTACACAATTATGCATAGGAATATAAATCTGAAAATATAGCAACTAGTAAATGATAAATAGAGTTTTTAAAATCCAAAGAGTTCAGTTTAGGGTTGATAGGAATTATGAAGGCACATATGGAGAAGAAAAATACTTTTCATACATACTTGGTAGTTTAATATAAGGAATTTATTTAAAAACTGAAACACACACACACACACATATATATATATATATAGTATGTAAGTATAAATATGAACACCAAAGTAGGAATCATATACATATAAATAAAAGTGTATGCAAGCCACAGATCAACACACAAAGTAACCACAACACATATAATGGTGAATGAATTTCATAAATATGAATGTGTGGTTTGTATGAAGTAAGAAGTGTGAACTATGTCTTATGATTGTTATTTTTCTTTTGCTATGTGTGATGGTATGAAGTAGAACCTGTTCAAGAGCAAGTTATCCCTTTTCAAGATCAGGACTACCCATTTCAAGAGCAGCAAGAAGGAGGCAAGTGTCCTTGACCACTTTGAACCTATGATAGGATGTGTAGGTAGAATTATTTGCATTGTCAATTGAAATATGAAACCCATGCTAGGATCTTTCCCTAGAATTGCATTACCTTGTTTCCTTGTAGCTTGGGTTGGGATTTATTTTATCATGTCATTTATCATTATGCATATGCTTAGCCATGCTTAGAATGGGATATTTGGGACATGAGATCATCAGTTTATTTTTACCATACTCTTGAATGAGATATTGTGAGTTATGTAGAGGTAGGGATCAAGGCAAGTTGGATGTTTTGGTTGTGTGCTGGGTGCACGAGACTTGGGTTTGTGTTTAGTACTTGCCTGGATCCTAAGGACCGGTTCATGGAGCATGTAACCTGGCTTTACAGTGCCAACCACATGCTGAGATGGGGCAGCTTGGCCAATTAATTAGGTGTATCCCCGGCGTAGTATGGGTGTGTTGGATGGTGCGGGGAGTGGGTGTCAGCTGGACTACCATATGAACCGCAAGGCTCAAGAGGGGGCCACTGCAGCGGGGTTGGAGCCTCTTGTATGCTGTTAGGGGTGAAACCTCAGTGGGCCCACGCTCGTCGGGAATCCCTTTGTAAAGGCTTCGTAGTGATCTCCTGGCTGCACACCTGGGAAGTGTGAATGTGGATCGTAGCCACTGGCATAATGGAGGTTCTTTTAGTCCACCCGACAACGGGGGATGAAATCACTACATGTGGGTACAGTGGTACAAACTCTGCAGAGTCAAAACTGTCTTGACAGCCGTGCTCACGGTCAAGAGCGGTCTGGACTTATTCATGATTAGAGGATTGATGGTTTTGGAAGTTAAGCGGGGAGCTTAACATTGGAAATGATGATTATGGTTATTGGATTATGATCATGGGATGGGAGATTGGGACCTTTTCACCTGTGTAGTAATGTAGGTGCTTAATAAGCTAAGGTGATAGGTATTAATTGCGTAGTGCTTTAACCATGAGTTCAACCTCTCCTTGTTCTAGCCATGCATGATATAATTTTCCCACACTTGCTGAGTACCAATGGTACTCAACCTTGCATATTTGTTGGTTTATATTGCTGCTCAGGTCAAGATAATGAGGTGGTGTATAATGACCAAGATTTTGGACCCGAGGAAGGTTTTTAGGTTCATGAAGACCCCGGGCAACGCCTGTGATGGAGCCCTAAAGAATAATATTCCGCTGCTAGTTTATTTACTTGTGATGAACGTATTATTGTCCATTGAGATATTTACGATGTAAGACTTATTTATATTCGACACCTGGCTTGTAATAAATGATGCTTCACTATTTGTCATCACATGTATGAGAAAATGATCCTGGCATACATGTGATATTCACTTGGTTGTTTCTTCGGAAAAACTGGGTGTGACACGAGCCTTCTCCGGCGAATTCTGGCCGATCTACGCTCGGAAATTCCGATCTAACTCGCTGGTCTTGATCCACCGCCTCCGGGGAACCTTGCAGGTGCAGAAAACTCGGTGACTTGCGGTGTAAACACAGCGCCGACGAGCCTCGCCGTGAATTCACCTCGGATCTCGTCGCCGATCACCTTCCAGGACCTCCGAGCTCAAGAAAACCCCCGAGGTGAGATCCCCGACCTCCCCTCCACCGATCTATGCCATAAGATTACAGTTCTAGGAAGAATTCTCGAAGATCCGAAAGTCTCCGGCGAGATCGCCGCTTCCCGCCGCCGTGCGCCGCCCGCGCTCGATCAGATCGACGTGGCCGCTTGTGCGCCATTTATTTTAAATCGCACGGTAGGGTTTAAATCCCCGCGTACCGGTTCGACGTTATAATCTCATCCGTCGGTTTAACATCGGACGGTCCACGTCAGCCCCGCGTTATAAAGACTGGAAATCTTACGTGCTACCCCCTGGGGTTCTCGGGAAATAAGAGCTAGCCCCAGAAACTTCTGATCTAGCCCCTGGAACTTCAGAAAATCATGTAAATTCATTTAAATACCAGTTTTTAGCCCCTGGACTTAATAAAAATTAGGAAAAACTCCTCTGTTATGTATAGCTAGACCCCTGAAAATTGTTAAAATAATATTATAGACCCTGTAGTGGGGTGAGTTTACCTTTTTAGCCCTGGTTAATATTTAATTTTGGAAATTGAATATGTGGCTAGTGTTTAAAATTTAAAAAGTGGGACAAACATATTGTCAAAATTAAATCAAAAACTTTCTCAGTATTTAGAAAACTTTGGAGTGAGATAAAAATATATTTTGGGCTGAAGTGAATCTGTTTAATTTATTATTCACATTTAGGGACACATTTTAAAGTAAAGAATAGTTCTGTAAAATAGGGAAAATAATTGTAAAATAGTTTACATCAGAGGAAAAGGTCAAAAATATATTAGTAAATATTTTAGATCGGAACCTATTCTGTTTAGATGATGTATCTTATTATTTTCATAATAAAGTTCACATTTAGGCATAGGAAATAAATCTGAAAATATAGCAAATAGTAAATGATAAATGGAGTTCTAAAATCCAAAGAGTTCAGTCTAGGGTTGGTAGAAATTATGAAGACACATATGGAGAAGGAAAATACCTTTCATGCATACTTGGTAGCTAAAAGGTGTAGTAATTGAATACAAGGAATTTATTTAAATTGGAAACTCATATATATAGTTTGTAAGTATAAATGTGAACACAAAAGTAGGAATCATATACACATGATTAAAAGTGCATGCAAGCCACAAACCAACACACCTAGAGTAACCACAACACATATAATGGTGAATGACTTTCATAAATATGAATGTGTGGTTTGTATGAAGTGGAAGTGTGAACTATGTCTTATGGATTGTTGTTTTTCTTTTGCTATGTGTGATGGTATGATGTAGAACCTGCTCAAAAGCAAGTTATTCCTTTCCAAGATCAGGACTACCTATTTCAAGAGCAGCAGGAAGGAGGCAAGTGTCCTTGACCACTTTGATCCTATGCTAGGATGTGTAGATAGAATTATTTGCATTGTCAAATGAAATATGAAACCCATGCTAGGAAGTTTCCCTAGAATTGCATTACCTTGTTTCCTTGTAGCTTGGGTTGGGATTCATTTTATCATGTCATTTATTATTATGCATATGCTTAGCCATGCTTAGAATGGGATATTTGGGATATGAGATCATCAGTTTATTTTACCATACTCTTGAATGAGATATTGTGAGTTATGTAGAGGTAGGGATCAAGGCAAGTTGGATGTTTTGGTTGTGTGCTGGGTGCACGAGACTCGGGTTTGTGTTTAGTACTTGCCTAGATCCTAAGGACCGGTTCATGGAGCATGTAACCTGGCTTTACAGTGCCAACCACATGCTGAGATGGGGCAGCTTGGCCAATTAATTAGGTGTATTCCCGGCGTAGTATGGGTGTGTTGGATGGTGCGGGGAATAGGTGTCAGCTGGACTACCATATGAACCGCAAGGCTCAAGAGGGGGCCACTGCAGCGGGGTTGGAGCCTCTTGTATGCTGTTAGGGGTGAAACCTCAGTGGGCCCACGCTCGTCAGGAATCCCTTTGTAAAGGCTTCGTAGTGATCTCCTGGCTACACACCTGGGAAGTGTGTATGTGGTTCGTGGCCACTGGCATAATGGAGGTTCTTTTAGTCCACCCGGCAATGGGGGATGAAATCACTACGTGTGGGTACATTGGTACAAACTCTGCAGAGTCAAAACTGTCATGACAGCCGTGCTCACGGTCAAGAGCGGCTTGGACTTATTCATGATTAGAGGATTGATGGTTTTGGAAGTTGTGGATGTTAAGCAGGGAGCTTAACATTGGAAATGATGATATGGTTATTTGATTATGATGATGGGATGGGAGATTGGGACCATTTCACCAGTGTAGTAATGTAGGTGCTTATTAAGCTAAGGTGATAGGTATTAATTGCATATTGCTTTAACCATGAGTTCAACCTTCCCTTGTTCTAGCCATGCATACATAACTTTCCCACACTTGCTGAGTACCATCGGTACTCAACCTTGCAAATTTGTTGGTTTATATTGCTGCTCAGGTCAAGATAATGAGGTGGTGTATAATGACCAAGACTTTGGACCCGAAGAAGGTTTCTAGGTTCATGGAGACCCCCGGGCAACGCCTATGACGGAGCCCTAAAGAATAATATTCCGCTGCTAGTTTATTTACTTGTGATGAACTTATTATTGTCCATCAAGACATTTGCTATGTAAGACTTATTCATATTCGACACCTGGCTTGTAATAAATGACGCTTCACTATTTGTCATCACATGTATGAGAAAATGATCCTGGCATACATGTGATATTCACTTGGTTGTTCTTCGGAAAAACCGGGTGTGACAGAAGTGGTATCAGAGCCAAGGTTGCCCGTAGGAACGTGGACCTAGGTAGAAATGGACGTATTTAAGGGCCTTATTTTCTTAAAAACTATTTTTACAAGGTGTGTGTTGAAAAGTGTTATTTAATCAGTCACTTTCTTCATCTTACCCCCAATTTTCATTCAAAATAGGATTTTTGTTTAAAAAGTTTATCTAACCTAAGTTTAAATGCTTTTTGTTTTAGATGGTTCGCATGATTCGCACCGCTCGCAAGTCCACAGGAGGGAGAGTTCCCGTAGTTGCACTTGCCGAAAGAGAGGAGAGCCGTCCGGTGACGTACCTTTCCTACGGATTGGCAGTAGGAGGCTTGTTGCGTCGTCTTCGACATATGCTCGAAGCCGCCGGCAATACGGGCAAGCTAATCATCCACTATAACTCCACCAGGACCATCCGTGAGAAAAGGGAAGAATGGAGTTCAGAGACGAGGATTATACACGAAAATCAGCTGCTTAAGATCCACCGCTCTCCAGCTTGCAGAGCGACACAGGTCGTGCGGAGAAGGATGTAACCTGGGAGGCCATCACCTGCCAGAGTCACATCTATCGTCGACACCTGGACAGAACTGAGTACATGTATGTCCACCAGCGCTAGAGTGGTACAATGGAGTATAAGTACCCGCCAGTGCAGCAAGGGACTTCCCATGAGCACATGGACTTGTGCTTGGAGGATGCTGCTATGCTCAGCATTCGACTGCAGGAGTGTCAGCAGGAGCTTCAGGATGTGCGTGACACCCTGAAGGAAACCGAGGCGTTGCTTCAAGCCTGCTTGAGGGCGAGAGAAAGAGGAGATGGGAATGAACTGTGCGTCACCGTGAATGATACATGGACTCCTGACTCCCCAGATCGCCGGGCGATCAGGCGTCATCGCACTTCTCCACCAGCAGCCTCCCCACCCAAAGCAGAGTCAGAAGGCAGCCGAAATGATGAGGAATATCCCGAGGAGCCAACTCAAGAAAACGAGTAGTGTAGTGTCCTTCCCTTAGTTAGCAAGATGTCGAATAGTCGAGTCGTTACATTAAGTTAATGGTGTGTTAATGCTTGGTGTGTGACGTGAGTTGTGGAAGCCATGAGCAATTGTCCACAGCCTCGTCTTTAGATTGTTTTGCTTTGGTGAGTGAACCCACATGAAATAATATTGCATCTATTGTTGTGTGAGAAATAAACCCTCAGAAAAGTATAACAAAGCCTCAACACTTCAAAAGTACAAACAAATGAAAGTAGTAAGATGATACTAAATGCTTTCAAATTAACATTGGTTGATTCTGCCAGATGGCCGGAAGAGGAAAAGGACGTGCTGCCAACCCCACCAACAACAACGATGAGGCATGCAACCCTCATCTTTCTGGAGGCCAGGACCGGGGTGGTCGCCGTGAAGGAGTTGATCCCCTCCACCAAATGCTGGAGAATCAGAATCAGCTCATCCAGAACTTGACTCAAGTGGTGGCAAACTTGCATCAAGTTCCACCTCCACAAGCTGCACCACGCCAACCAAGGTTGAGTGAGTTTCTAGGAACTCAACCTCCAAAGTTTGCAAGTGCTGCTGAACCTCTGGAGACAGATGATTGGCTAAAGACCATTGAAAGCAAGATGAGGATCATCCAGTGCCAAGGGTATGAGAGGGTGCTGCTTGCCTCTCATCAATTGCATGGACCTGCTGCTGATTGGTGGACCGCCTACGTGGCTGCCCATCATGACCCTGAGAACATCACTTGGGAAGAGTTCAAGCGTAGCTTCCGCAACCATTACATCCCAAGGGGTGAACTCAAAAACAAGAGGAAGGAGTTTTTGGGACTGCAGCAGGGAAACATGACGGTGAGGGAATGCCTCACTAAATTTACTCAACTATCCCGTTATGCTCCACGAGACATAGAGACTGATGAGCAGAAACAAGATTGTTTCGTGGAAGGACTTACCGCAGAAATGCAGTGTGCAATGTCCTCAAATGAGTATGAAAGCTTCCAAAAGATGGTGGACAGAGCGTTTGTGGTAGAAAGGAAGCTGAAGGCCTTGGAAAATGAGAATAAGAGGAAGGCCGGGTGGTCACATCAAGCCTCAGGGAGCAACACCCGCCCACGTCTGATGCAGCAACCTGCAGGGCAGACGAACCGTGCTGCGGTACCCTACTCAGCACCAAGAGGGTACAACCCGAACTACAGGCCTCCCGCAGCACCAGCACAGCCACCACGTCAGTTTGTACAGCAGCCTCGCCCCACATATCCACCTCGACCAGCAGTGCAAGGACCCCCAAACCAACCCCAAGACAGCAAAGGCCAGGCACCTAAGGTTGGGGTGCAATGTTTTAGCTGCGGTGAAGTGGGGCACTACGCCCATAAATGCCCAAAGAAGAAGCCCGCACAGCCACAACAGCAGAATGTGCTGCGAGGACGGGTGAACCACGTCACTATGGAGGAAGCGCAAGAGGCACCCGACGTGGTAGTTGGTAAGTTTCCTGCCAATTTACACATTGCAACCCTGCTGTTTGATTCTGGTGCTACCCACTCGTTCATTGCTCAAGGGTTTGTTAAGAAGCATGACCTAGCAACGACACAAATGAACCATATGCTAGCCGTAAACTCTCCAGGTGGAGAAATAAGGACAAGACAAGTGTGTCCCAAGGTGAATCTAGACATTAATGGGGTAGTGTTTACTGCTAACCTCATAGTGATAGATTCCCAAGGGATCGATATTATTTTGGGCATGGATTGGTTGACCAAACATAAGGAAATCATTCATTGTTCGACCAGAACGGTGGAACTAACTCACCCTAGTGGCACAAGAGTAAAGTTTATAACAATACACGAGCCTAGGAGGGACATTAAATTAAATCAAGTTGAGGTGAAAGTTGAGGAAATCAGGACCATCAGGGAATATCCAGATGTTTTTCCAGAGGAGTTGTCAGGTATGCCTCCCGATCGTGAAGTGGAATTCGCAATTGAGCTTTTACCTGGAACAGCCCTGATATACAAGAGACCTCATCGGATGGACTCCAAGCAGCTAGAAGAACTCAAGGATCATTTGAGAGAATTGACGGGGAAGGGGTATATTCATCCTAGTTCCTCACCATGGGGAGCTCCGGTGATATTTGTGCCCAAGAAGGACGGAACCCAAAGGTTATGCGTGGATTACCGTGCCTTGAATGAGGTAACCATCAAGAACAAGTACCCATTACCCCACATTGAAGACTTGTTTGATCAGTTGAGGGGAGCTTGTGTGTTCTCGAAAATTGATCTCCGGTCGGGATACCACCAACTCAAGATAAGGCAATCTGATATTCCCAAGACAGTTTTCGTATCTCGGTACGGACTGTATGAATACACTGTCATGCCTTTCGGGCTAACTAATGCCCCGGCATACTTCATGTATCTCATGAACAAGGTATTCATGGAATATCTGGACAAATTTTTGGTGGTTTTCATAGATGACATTCTCGTCTTCTCCAAAGATGAAGAAGAACATGAGAAACATCTAAGGTTGGTGTTGCAGAGGCTAAGAGAACACCAACTATATGCCAAGTTGAGCAAGTGTGAGTTTTGGCTGAAGAGAGTTCCCTTCTTAGGACATATAATCTCGGAGGGAGGAATCTCCGTGGATCCTGCCAAAATCGAGGATATACAGAAGTGGAAGACCCCTGAAAATGTCGGGGAAGTTCGAAGCTTTTTGGGATTGGCTGGATACTATCGACGGTTTATTGAGGTATTCTCTAAGATCTCGAGACCTCTCACCAAACTGTTGGAGAAGGGAATCACATTCACATGGACGCCACAGTGCGAGACGAGTTTTCAGGAGTTAAAGAAAAGACTGACAACAGCCCCAGTGCTGGTTATGCCAGATATGCAGAAGAACTTCATGGTGTACTGCGATGCCTCTGGAAACGGGTTGGGATGTGTACTCATGCAAGAAGGGCATGTCGTGGCTTATGCATCCCGGCAGCTTCAGAAGCACGAGAAAAACTATCCTACACATGACTTAGAACTAGCCGCAGTGGTACACGCGTTGAAAATTTGGCGGCACTATTTGATGGGGAATAGGACCGAGATATATACGGATCATAAGAGTTTCAAGTACATTTTCACACAGCCAGACCTCAACCTCAGACAAAGGAGATGGTTAGAGCTAATCAATGACTTTGATGTGGGCATCAACTACCATCCTGGGAAAGCAAACGTCGTGGCCGATGCTTTAAGTCGGAAAGTGCAGGTCAATAAGTTGAGCTTGAAGGACATGCCTGCAGAATTGAAGGACGAGGTTATAAGGCTTAGAGCCATGTAAATAGTGGTGAAGCCATCGCCATGGAAGTGGACTCCACACTCGAGCGAGACATCCACGAGGGTCAAAAGAAAGACGAGAAGAACAAGAGATCAAACAACTCATCAAGGAAAATAAAGCTCCTGGTTTTAGAGAGGATGAACAAGGAACGGTGTGCCACGGGAAAAGAATCTGTGTGCCAGAAGTAAAGGAGATCCGTGAATTGATTCTGAAGGAGGCTCATGATTCTAACTATTCCATTCATCCTGGGAGTACGAAAATGTACCAGGACCTCAAGAGCAGGTATTGGTGGTATGGCATGGAGCGAGATGTCGCGGAACATGTTGCCCTATGTGACACATGTCAGTTGGTGAAAGCAGAACATCAACGACCCGTGGGATTATTGCAACCACTCAAAGTGCCTGAATGGAAATGGGAAGAAATCAGCATGGATTTCATCGTGGGATTGCCTAGGACCCATTCAGGATATGATTCGATATGGGTCATCATTGATAGGCTAACCAAGGTAGCTCATTTCATCCCCGTGAAAGAAAGCTATAGCGGATCCAAATTGGCGGAGTTGTACATGTCAAGGATCTTGTGTTACCATGGAGTGCCAAAGAAGATTGTGTCGGATCGAGGGACACAGTTCAGCTCAAGGTTCTGGCAGAAGTTGCACGAAACCATGGGAACCCATCTGAACTTTAGTTCTGCCTATCATCCCCAAACTGACGGGCAGACGGAAAGAACCAATCAGATTCTTGAAGATATGCTGAGGGCATGTGCACTCAAAAACAATCGGAGTTGGGATAAAAACTTACTGTATGCGGAGTTTTCCTATAACAACAGCTATCAAGCTAGTATGAAAATGTCACCGTTTGAAGCCTTGTACGGGAGGAAGTGCAGAACTCCCCTATTTTGGAACCAAACGGGGGAAAGTAAAGTGTTTGGTCCAGAAGTACTACAAGAAGCCGAGGCGAAGGTGAGGGAAATTCGCAACAACTTGAGGATAGCACAGACACGCCAAAAGAGCTACGCCGATGTAAGAAGAAGAGAGCTCGTTTTCAACGTGGGAGACTATGTCTATCTCAAGGTGTCCCCTATCAGAGGACTTCGCCGGTTCAAGGTGAAAGGGAAGTTGTCACCTAGATACATCGGACCCTTTCAAGTTCTGGAAAGGAAAGGCGAAGTGGCGTATCAACTAGAGTTACCGGCTCATCTATTGGATGTGCACGATGTATTCCATGTGTCACAACTCAAGAAATGACTGAGGACGCCTGAAGAGGTGTTACCCATGAATGAGTGAACGTAGCTGAGGATTTGTCTTATGCCGAGCAACCATACAAGATTTTGGAGACAATGGAACGCCTCACCAGAAATAAAAGAATCCGGATGTGCAAGGTGCAGTGGAAGCATCACTCAGAAGAGGAAGCCACCTAGGAGCGGGAAGATGAGCTAAAGGCACAATTTCCGGAATTGTTTTCTTAGAACCACCAATCTCGAGGACGAGATTTCTTTTAAGGGGGGTAGAGCTGTAACACCCCAAAAATTCTTGTTAAGACCCTAAATCATGTTAAGAGGGGAATTTAAAAATTTTTGGACGTGTTGCATGTTTTGCAAAAATTCAAATTCAAACTGGAATTCAAATTAAACTCAAATCAGAAAAGAAATAGAAAAAGAAAAAAACAGAAAAAACCGGCCAGTGGGCCGCAACCCACCAGCCGGCCCAACCAGAACCCGCGCTAGCCCTCAGCCGCGCGCGCCCCTTTCCTCCCACTGACAGGCGGGGCCCGCCAGTTCTTCGTCTACCTCGAGCCCGCGCCGGACTCTCTCACCCCGAATCCAAACCGATCCGGATTTTTGCGAATCCCAGCCGAATTTTGCTCGGGGGCGACGCAAACTCGATCTAAACCTCCCCGCCGCCCTCCCCCGTCTATAAAAATCCCGGCCTCGTTCTGTTTTTCCCACGCAATCTGCTGTTTTTCCTCCGGTGAGAACCCGAGCCTTCTCCGGCGAATTCTGGCCGATCTACGCTCGGAAATTCCGATCTAACTCGCTGTTCTTGATCCACCGCCTCCGGGGAACCTTGCAGGTGCAGAAAACTCGGTGACTTGCGGTGTAAACACAGCGCCGACGAGCCTCGCCGTGAATTCGCCTCGGACCTCGTCGCCGATCACCTTCCAGGACCTCCGAGCTCAAGAAAACCCCCGAGGTGAGATCCCCGACCTCCCCTCCACCGATCTATGCCATAAGATTACAGTTCTAGGAAGAATTCTCGAAGATCCGAAAGTCTCCGGCGAGATCGCCGCTTCCCGCCGCCGTGCGCCGCCGGCAGCGCCGCCCGCGCTCGATCAGAGCGACGTGGCCGCTTGTGCGCCGTTTATTTTAAATCGCACGGTAGGGTTTAAATCCCCGCGTACCGGTTCGACGTTATAATCTCAGCCGTCGGTTTAAAATCGGACGGTCCACGTCAGCCCCGCGTTATAGAGACTGGAAATCTTACGTGCTACCCCCTGGGGTTCTCGGGAAATAAGAGCTAGCCCCGGAAACTTCTGATCTAGCCCCTGGAACTTCAGAAAATCATGTAAATTCATTTAAAAATCAGTTTTAGCCCCTGGACTTAATAAAAATTAGGGAAAACTCCTCTGTTATGTATAGCTAGATCCCTGAAAATTGTTAAAATAATATTATAGACCCTTTAGTGGGGTGAGTTTACCTTTTTAGCCCTGGTTAATATTTAATTTTGGAAATTGAATATGTGGCTAGTGTTTAAAATTTAAAAAGTGGGACAAACATATTGTCAAAATTAAATTAAAAACTTTCTCAGTATTTAGAAAACTTTGGAGTGAGATAAAAATATATTTTGGGCTGAACTGAATCTATTTAATTTATTATTCACATTTAGGGACACATTTTTAAGTAAAGAATAGTTCTAGAAAATAGGGAAAATAATTGTAAAATAGTTTACATCAGAGGAAAAGGTCAAAAATATATTAGTAAATTTTTTAGATCAGAACCTATTCTGTTTAGATGATGTATCTTGTTATTTTCATAATAAAGTTCACATTTAGGCATAGGAAATAAATCTGAAAATATAGCAAATAGTAAATGATAAATGGAGTTCTAAAATCCAAAGAGTTCAGTCTAGGGTTGGTAGAAATTATGAAGACACATATGGAGAAGGAAAATACCTTTCATGCATACTTGGTAGCTAAAAGGTGTAGTAATTGAATACAAGGAATTTATTTAAATTGGAAACTCATATATATAGTATGTAAGTATAAATGTGAACACAAAAGTAGGAATCATATACACATGATTAAAAGTGCATGCAAGCCACAAACCAACACACCTAGAGTAACCACAACACATATAATGGTGAATGACTTTCATAAATATGAATGTGTGGTTTGTATGAAGTGGAAGTGTGAACTATGTCTTATGGATTGTTGTTTTTCTTTTGCTATGTGTGATGGTATGATGTAGAACCTGCTCAAAAGCAAGTTATTCCTTTCCAAGATCAGGACTACCCATTTCAAGAGCAGCAGGAAGGAGGCAAGTGTCCTTGACCACTTTGATCCTATGCTAGGATGTGTAGATAGAATTATTTGCATTGTCAAATGAAATATGAAACCCATGCTAGGAAGTTTCCCTAGAATTGCATTACCTTGTTTCCTTGTAGCTTGGGTTGGGATTCATTTTATCATGTCATTTATTATTATGCATATGCTTAGCCAAGCTTAGGATGGGAAATTTGGGATATGAGATCATCAGTTTATTTTACCATACTCTTGAATGAGATATTGTGAGTTATGTAGAGGTAGGGATCAAGGCAAGTTGGATGTTTTGGTTGTGTGCTGGGTGCACGAGACTCGGGTTTGTGTTTAGTACTTGCCTAGATCCTAAGGACCGGTTCATGGAGCATGTAACCTGGATTTACAGTGCCAACCACATGCTGAGATGGGGCAGCTTGGCCAATTAATTAGGTGTATCCCCGGCGTAGTATGGGTGTGTTGGATGGTGCGGGGAATAGGTGTCAGCTGGACTACCATATGAACCGCAAGGCTCAAGAGGGGGCCACTGCAGCGGGGTTAGAGCCTCTTGTATGCTGTTAGGGGTGAAACCTCAGTGGGCCCACGCTCATCGGGAATCCCTTTGTAAAGGCTTCGTAGTGATCTCCTGGCTACACACGTAGGAAGTGTGTATGTGGTTCGTGTCCACTGGCATAATGGAGGTTCTTTTAGTCCACCCGGCAACGGGGGATGAAATCACTACATGTGGGTATAGTGGTATAAACTCTGCAGAGTCAAAACTGTCATGACAGCCGTGCTCACGGTCAAGAGCGGCTTGGACTTATTCATGATTAGAGGATTGATGGTTTTGGAAGTTGTGGATGTTAAGCAGGGAGCTTAACATTGGAAATGATGATATGGTTATTTGATTATGATGATGGGATGGGAGATTGGGACCATTTCACCAGTGTAGTAATGTAGGTGCTTATTAAGCTAAGGTGATAGGTATTAATTGCATATTGCTTTAACCATGAGTTCAACCTTCCCTTGTTCTAGCCATGCATACATAACTTTCCCACACTTGCTGAGTACCATCGGTACTCAACCTTGCAAATTTGTTGGTTTATATTGCTGCTCAGGTCAAGATAATGAGGTGGTGTATAATGACCAAGACTTTGGACCCGAAGAAGATTTCTAGGTTCATGGAGACCCCCGGGCAATGCCTGTGACGGAGCCCTAAAGAATAATATTCCGCTGCTAGTTTATTTACTTGTGATGAACTTATTATTGTCCATCAAGACATTTGCTATGTAAGACTTATTCATATTCGACACCTGGCTTGTAATAAATGATGCTTCACTATTTGTCATCACATGTATGAGAAAATGATCCTGGCATACATGTGATATTCACTTGGTTGTTCTTCGGAAAAACCGGGTGTGACACTGCAACCCTAAGCCGTCGTATGTTACCGGGCCATCGTAAACTACTGATAACTTACAACGACCAACTATTGAACCGTCGTAAGTTACAGGGTCGTCGTAAATCTTTGGATATATCCGCCGTCTCGGACCTTGGCTCGTGCTATTCCGCCCGAGACCCCGCCGCCGCCACCCGAGCCCCGCTGCCGCCCCCGCGCCGCCCGACCCTGCCGCCGCCGCTCGACCCCGAGCCAGCCTCGCTTCGCCGCCACTTCGAGGTATGTTTTATTAATTAATTGTATAAATTAGTTATTTAATTCATTTAGAAATTAATTTAGTTGTTTTATTAATTAGTTTAGTTAATGAGTTACTTATTACTTAATTAGGTTACTTAATTTTGGTTTAGTTTATTATCAAGTTAGTTTAATATTTATTTTATAAGTTGGTTACTTGATTAATCTTGTAGATTGTTTAGTTATTTAATTAGTTAGTTATATTACTTAGTTCATTAATTAGTTTTGCTATTTGATAATTTAGGTGTAAATTATCTTTGTTTATTATTTAGTGTGCTTGTTCGTTAATTATTTGTTTTATTTTATTATTTAATTAAAAAATATTAGAAATCTGAGTTTAATTTGATTGCTTTAGTGTATAATATCGATATGTAAATAAACAGGTTTCAGACTGGCTCAGCGTGGCACAACCCATTTATGGCCCGACACACGGTCTATTTAAAAAGTCAATTTTCCCCATTATCGCGCTTAAACAGAGTAGAGCACGGTCGAGAACCGTGTGAAACCATTTTCTTCACCGTTTCGATCAAGAAGCGCCGTCGGTGCCATGGCCATGACCGCCGTCGCCGTCGCCAACTCTGCGATTAAGTTTAGCGCTTCTTAGGTTTTTGTGAATCCAACCGATCATGTCCCAAGTTTTTTTGTCCATCTGTCGCCCGCCACCGTCGCCGAATACTCTCCGACCATTTTTAGTCCTAATCGCCCTCGTTCTTTCCTCCCCTCTCTCGTTCTTACCTCTCGTAAATCACTCCAAAATGCAAGATTAACGTGACCAATACAATATGCGTCATCTATTTCAGACCGGGATGAGATTTTGACGGTGTAACAAATGTTCTCCGCTGCACCATTATCGGGTGTGTCGTTGGAGAACATCGGGGTTATGCTGCCGCAATTTCGTCTGGATCCAAACCCCGCTTCTCGTCATAAGCACGCTCCTCTCGGTCACTCTTGGGTGGGTTTAGGATCTATAATTTCCAATAGATGTAAAGTGAACGTAATATCTCTGGCTTTATACTGCAGAGTAGGACATGGGTGAAGACCGCAGTTGGATGTATACTGGTTGAAAGAGCAGATCTGGTGGTCACTCAGATGAGTGGTTCACCAAGACAAATACTTTTATAGATCGAGCATTTTCATTGTCAAATATCGATAAGGTGCGGTGCCCATATACGAAATGCCGAAATACCAAATTTTTGGATAAAGTGAAAGTTTCGATACATTTGTGTCGAAACGGTTACACGTCATGTTATGAGGTTTGGACCTTTCACGGTGAGACAACTTCTAAAGTTGTACAAGAAGTGTAAGAGGACAATGATGATAACACGGGAGATGACAGGATGGATGAGATGCTAGAAGCTATACATCCAGACCATACGGAGGATCCTCCTACAACGGAGGTTGAAGCGTTCTTCGCGCTTCTAAAACCTTCAGAACATCCGCTGCATGATTACACCGAGGTGACCCTCCTTATTTTCATGACTAGACTTATGGTGATTAAGTCTAAGTACTTCTTTTCTAATAACTACAACGACCTCATCAAATTGATCAGCGATATCCTTCCACGGCCCCATAAAGTGCCTAAAGATATGTATCACGCGAAGAAATTGCTTTCGGGTCTTGGTATGAAATATGAGAAGATTGATGTGTCTCCAGACAACTGCATACTTTTCAAGAAAGAACATGCCAAAGAGAACAAATATTTATAATGTGGTGAATCGAGGTATGTCGAAGTTGTTAATGAAGATGATGAAAATATGATGGCAGAAGTCGCATGTAAGCAACTTCAATACTTACCCGTGACACCTCGGTTGAAGCGGTTGTTTCTTTCGAAAAACACTGTCATACATATGAGATGACACACCGAAGGTGTACGTCAGCACAATGAAGTCATGACGTCAATGGCTTCCGATTCCGTACAATTCAATTTGAATCTCATCGTCCTCACTCGATAACATTTAATACCGGAGTTGTGATAAGCGCAATCGACTCTCAAGGACATGAAACTAATTACTATGAGATCATTAAAAAAATTCTTTAATTTGCTTTTGTCAATAATAAGGATTTTCAAGCAGTATTCTTTGACTGTGATTGGTTTGATAACAATCATGGAATTCGACAAAACCGATTTGGCATGGTGGAAGTGAAACACAAGGAACGACTACGAGGATACGATTCATTTGTTCTTGCATACCAAGTGGAGCAAGTGTATTACCTGCCTTATCCATGCAAAAAACTTGATGCTTGGTGGGTGGCACATAAGGTGAATCCTCGTGAGCGGTTATACACTCCAGGAGATGATGGCTACCATGATACTAATGAGGTTGATGAGGTTTATGAAGAAGAAGAGTTGCTAGACTCATTCATCGTTGAGCCTGGTGTAGGAGTCGATGCCTTAGTTGGAGACGCTCAAGATGGGACTTATGATATGCGCAAACGAAAACAAAAACAAAATCAAGTCGAGACTCTCAGAAAAGAAGATCGATGGTCTGGTTTAAGGAGTAGGGTACATGATCGTGACTTTAATAAATTTTTTAATTGATGAAGTAATCTTTTCTTCACTAACTTAACATGAATTTTGTATATTATCTTAGTATACTTATTAATTACTCTTTACATAAGGATGTCATCGTCAAACGGAAAGGGGAAAGGGAGGAAGGAGGTGAGAGGGTTCCTCACCCAGCCACGAGACTTTGTCTTCTCAGGTACTCGTCAGGTGCGAGCAGACGCTCTCAGCCAATGAGGCACCTTCTAGACTTTTCGGACCGAGCTGTGGCCTTTCAGCCTACGGAGGTAAATTTCAGTTGTCAATCACGTTATTTTAAATTGCATATATCAATAATTTTTCTTATCAATCATTTACTCTTGCAGTCTGACTCAGAGTCTTTTGAGTCGGAGCGAGAGGTTGTGGATAGCCAGCTCTCGGAGCCGGCTACGCTGCCCTTGGAGCCAGCGAGCGTGGAGCCTTTGGGCTCTAGTGGTGACCAGCCGTACGGGTCACCGGACGTGGTGCCGCCGAAGAGTCGACGGACGGGGATTACCCACTTTGCTCCTCCTCCTCCTGCTGTTCCTCGTGAGCGGATCACCATTCGTCCACTCGGAGACATGTAAACAAATTGTATAGTATTAAATATTTGATGTTGTCTCCCGATACATAATGAGTTAACAAATTTTGTAGATCTTGGCACGACTGTTCGTTCGCGGGCCACGGACAGCATAGGCAGGTTAACGGTGTCATCCGGGCTTTAGTGCAGTTGCACTATCCCGGTGTCATCGATAGTGTCCCCGCTTTGTCGTGGGACGACTACGCTCGTGTCCCTCACGTGGTCCATGACACCCTTCATGGGCCGTGTGGAACGATTTTATGGTAAGGTTAAATGTTTACATTTTTTGCACTCATTTAAATTGTTAATACGGATCAATCAAATGTTTGTTTTCTTAAAGCTAAGGTACCGGTTAGAGGACTCGAGCGAGAGCATGATGGAGCATGCGACTGTCGTGTTCCACATAAATGCTCGGAAGCTCGTGGTGCAGGCGTTGTCGTACGCCCGCATCTAGGCGATCAACGAGTACAACAAGCGGCATCAGCAGCAGCAGGGAGGGGGTCCGTTTAGGAAGGACTCCGACATGTACTTGACCGAGGTTCAGTACACGGAGGTAAATTATTATTGTTAACTATTTACAATAATTACTTATGTTAACAATATTGTGAAATACTAAATATGTGCAGATTAGTATTAGCTGGTTAGAGAACGAGCCCGACGCGTACCGAGCTTTTTGTCGGTACTGGGCTAGCCAGAACTTCATCGCTAAGTCCACGAGGGCTCGAGCCTACAGAGGGACGGCTGACTAGCACAAGTATCGCGGTGATGGCTACGTGTGTTTGGCTAAACGCATGGTAAGTAAATTTAAGTTCGTTTATGTGTCCATAATATATTTCTTCTACTAACATATATCTAAGGGGCGAGAGACCGGTCAGGAGCCGACACCAACCGAGGTTTGGAAGAGAGGTCACAGGGAAAGAGACCCTTCCCAGCCTGGGCAGTGCAGTCAGGTCGCGACCGACCGACTGGTAAGTTTTCAAAATTCATCATTTTAATTATAAGTAATACTATTACTGACATGCAAACACCATTTCTTTGTTTTTTCAGGAAAAGTACACGCAGAAGGTAAAGAAGATACACGGCGAATGATACGATTGGGAAAACATGCCAATTGGGCCTAGAGCCGTGTACGCAAGCGGTGACGGGAAGGCCCATGGACGTTGAGTTGGTCAACTATTTAATTTTTTTAATCTTCCTTCTTTTACTTATTTTTTCTATCTTTTGTAGGTTTGCCATTTTTGATGGAGTTGTCGACTCCAGGGAGGCACAACCTTTGAGAGGCACTCCATCGACTGAGGTTTCGTCCGTTGGGCCGTCGTGTGGCCATCTCTCGTAGAGGGACATGAAGTTCCGTGTCATGGAGGATAGGCTTGCGCGGTCCTAGGAGGAGCTCGACAGGATGAGGGTCGTCTAGGAGTACCAGGCCAACATCATGGCCTAGATGTAGGCATCGGTGGAGGTAAGTAATTTAAATTAACGTATTTCAAATTTTTAGCATTTTAGTAATATGTGTGTTCTAATATGTTGCAATGACAGGCCTTAGCTCGACAGACTTGCACAGAGCTCATGTTTCCTGCGTGGTCGTCGCTGCCACAGGCGCCCTCGTCACAGCCGCCCCAACACATTTACCCCCGACACCGTGTAACTCTTTAATAGTGAAAGAGAGAGAGAGAGAGATGGGGAGAGGGAGAGAGAGAGCGGGGGAAGAGAGAGAGAGAGGGAGAGAGAAAGAGAGAGTGAAAGAGAGAGAGAGGGATGGGGACAGGGAGAGAGAGGGAGAGAGAGAAAGAGAGGGAGAGAGTGAAAGAGGGGGAGAGAGAGTGAAAGGGAGAGAGAGAATGAGGGAGAGAGAGAAGGGAGAGGGGGATGAGGAGAGGGACAACGAGAGGGAGAGAGATAGGGTGATGGTAAGAGGGAAAGAGATGGAAAGAGAGGGATAGTAAGGGAGAGAGACATGTCTAACTTTTATTTACTTTGCAGGGTTCACCGACTAAGGCACAAACTCTATCTCCGCAGCTGTAGGATCGAAGTACACGTGTAAAGCTACCAGAGGGGGGGGGGTGAATGGTAGATAAAACTTTTCAGCGGAAGCAACAAAACACCCCTCAGTAGAAAACCGATCTGTTAAAGAAACCATGTGTGCGACTAATCTAAACATGTTCAACTGTGACAAAACTAGTATATATTGTAGGTAATCAAGTCACGAAGACGTCACGATAAGAATCATGAAAATCCATTGAGAGAAACTCAAGTTACGATCAAAAGATCGAACAAAGGTCAATCTGTCCTACGCGAGAAAAACAGTTCTGGAATACTGCAAAGAAACTCGTGTACATCCGAAACCACAAATTCAATGATCGTGAAATTTTCACAGATGATAGATAATCAAGTTGTGAAGACAACTCAAAAAGAATCACATCAATTGGATCTTTAAAACTCGAGTTATGATAAAACCACCGAAGCAAGGTAGTGCTGAACAGAAACTCGACGAGAAAAACTTGTCTGAAACAAGTCGGACGAACAAGGCTCAAAAGTTCCTTTAGAATACGAATTTTATTTATCAAAAAACAATAGGAACAGCCCTAAAGTCGTGCTCTCCACGAGCCTTGGCCTCCCTTGCGTATATAACCAGCTCTATGGCCAATCCAATTCAAACTAGGACTTCTACTGCTACTTGGATTCAAACTGTAACTTTCCAATACTGCTCAAGACTCTTCTATACGCAGATAGAAGCAATCTTAAGACTTCCAAACACCTTAGGAACGTCCCAAACATTACTAAAACAACTCTACTTCATGCCTAACATGAAATCCTGTTATAACCAACTCGAAACTTTCTATAAACAAACCATAACCGCCTCAGCCGCAGCCTGAGCGCAAAATCTAGCCGGTTGAACCTTTTCAAACATATCTCCACTTCCATATCTCTTCACCACTCCTTGGAACCATGTTGCCACGTCCATGCACTCCTTGCACACGTGCAAACACCTTCCAACAACGTCCACGATACCTTTATATGCATTGTTCTTGATCCAAACATGCTGCGCAACCTCCCGATCAACTCAACCACAATTCCTCCCAAACTTGGTTGTTAAACCTCATCTTCTCCCTAAGACTAGTTCAATGGATCCCATCACCAGCCATGTCTTGAACTCAAGCAACACCTGCACATGAATAAACAACCAATACTTCCGAGCACAAGTCCTCGACTTGACTCTCGTTAGTTCCGAAACTACAACATCTTACGTGAGCACCTCACATAAGCATGTTGTAAACCATAGCAAAATGATATCAGCCATAACCACCAAAAACACACCAAAAACTTAGTAAAATAATAATAAGCAAACTTTCCATAAGAGTAAAGCAAGTTCGAAACATTACAAGTTAAAAGCAGAACCATTGCAATCAAGCTCCGAACCTTACCAAAGCTAATCGGACCTTGAACCGGAGCTTATCAAAGCTAGTCGGACCCAGCGCCGGAGCTTACTAAAGCTTAGTCAGACCTAGCACGGAACTTATCAAAGCTAGTCGGACCTAGCACCGGAGCTAGCAAAAACAAGTCGTACCTAGCCAAAATAAGTCAGACCTAGACAAAGCAAGTCGGACCTTATGCCGGACCTAGCAGGAGCTCGGACCTAGAGTCGAACCTTGTTAAAAAGGTGTTTTGGTAGTATTCAAAACTTTTATCGTCAAAGCCAATGTATTCAGCACACATAGGTCTCACAGCAGCTACCGGCACCGGGAGGGATGCACGAAGACGACGTTCATGGCTCCGGAGGTAGTCCTGAGTTGAGTGTGTAGCCGTTAGGAGTTTTTAGAAATTTGTGGACTTTGAGAATAAACCGTCGAATATTGAATTGTTTGTATATTCTATTTTGTTGTTTGTCTCGGCTTGCAATTGGGCCAGGGCAGCGAGTTTCTATTTTTTTTAAAAAAATTAAAACCATAACTTACGACGGCCTGTATACTGGCCGTCATAAGTTAGCCTAAATAACTTACGACGGCTGCCTTAGCCGTCGTAAGTTAGCTCAAATAATTTACGACGGCCACGACCCAGGACGTCGTAAGTAATCCTGTTACGACGGCCAGGTTTAGGCCGTCGAAAGATGTATGGCCGAGCCCACCACATGGGTCAGGGGCGCACATACGACGACTATGGGCCACCGTCGTAAGTGCATAACTTACGACAGTGGTCTTCGTAAGTTACGTAACTTATGACTGAACCCCAACTAAGGCTGTAAACCGTCGTAATTAAGCGTAAACCATCGTAATTAAGCTAATTACGACGGTTTACACCTTACTTACGACAACTTTGGCCGTTGTAAGTGTATCGTATTCCTGTAGTGATGACTTGGTACACGGACATGGTTAGTCTAGATCGGACAGTGCACGCTGATGGGGTTGCACACCCCGAGTACTCAAAAGACAAACAACCAACCAACTAGGTCAAGACGCATGTTTCCACGAGATATAAGTCAAGGTGTAGACATGGAATGACATCACCACAAAGTCCAACCCCGGGCAGCGGGAAACATGGCCGATTTAGAAGCCCGGACGATGAGACTGGAAAAGGGAGGCGATCCGGGCTCAAAGTCCGGACCTTAGGCAGGCGGAGTACTTGAATATCGATGTGACGGAATGGCAAAAGGAAATTAAGATGGAGTGGGAGGCCACATGCGACGGGACGAGCATGATGTCGAGCCATCATTACCATCTATCCCATCCTGCTCGGTGCGGGTGTGCAGGGACGGAAGTTAGACGTAGACCGTTGTCGGAGTGTGTGAGCTGCGACACTCCTCCCGGCCTGCTATGGAAGCAGTCTGCGAGGTTCTTTGATTGGAGGGGGCTTGGCGCTCTCACGTGATTGGGCTCGAGCGAGCAGATGAACACCAAGATTTGCGCATGTGTGCTTGTGATTTGCAGGGTTGCGAATTCAGAACCGGGAACCCTTTGTCTGGTGGTCACCCCGGTCCTTTTATAGTCCAAGGCCAGGGTGGTTACAATGCGGCTTGGGGCCCGACAAGTAGCCCCAAAGCTGTGGAACCCTATACATGATCTAGGGCTTTGTACTCTGAGTAGAGTAGTCGGTGGGGGAGTTATGCCCTGCTGCTTGGCGCGCTGAGCACCCCTGTCCGTGTGTCAGGTGATGATGAAGACACCGTCTTGTCGCCGCGTCTTCTTGCCCTGCTTGGGCAGCTTTATTCCATTGGGCGACACTGTACTGCTGTCACGCCTTGCCGTCCTGTCTTGTAAACATAATGGCGAACTGGCAGAGGACGGAGGCGTGTGTAGTGCGCCATGCTTCTAGGGAAGGCGCGAGCCTTGAATGCACGGCCTGATAGCGCACTTCCTCCTTGACTTCGTCGACCCACGGCCCATGACAGATCGTGGGGCACGTGGCGGCTTCGGAGCTCTTATCGACGGGTTTTGAGTTAGGGGACATGTGGCAGCTCCGGACCTTACCTCGGCGGGGAGGCTCGGACTGGAGCCTAGGGCACGTGTCAGTTCCGGAGGTCTCCTCAGCAGGGAGGAGGCTCTGAGCCAAGAGACCTGTGGCAGCCTTGGACCTCACCTCAGCGGGGAGGTCTGGACCTGAGCCCAGTGCATGTGTCAGCTCCGGAGCTCTCCTCAGCAGGGAGGAGGCTCTGAGCCAAAAGACACATGGAAGCCCGGACCTCACCTCAGCGGGGAGGCTCGGATCGGAGCCTAGGGCACGTGTTAGCTCCGGAGCTGTCCTCAGTAGAGAGGTGGCTCTGAGACAAGAGACACGTGGAAACTCCGTACCTCACCTCAGCGGGGAGGCTCGGACCGGAGCTCAAGGGACGTGTCAGCTCCGGAGCTATCCTCAGTAGGGAGGTGGCTCTGAGCCAGGGGACACTTGGCAGCTCAGGACCTTACCTCAGCAGGGAGGCTCGGACCAGAGCCCAGGGCACGTGATAGCACCGGAGAACCTCCTTAGCAGGGAGGGGGTTTTGAGCCTAGAGACACGTGGCAGCTCCGGACCTCACCTCAGCGGGGAGGCTCGAACCGGAGCCTAGGGCACGTGTGAGCTCTGGAACTCAAGCGCACATGGCAGCCCTAGGGCTGACCTCGGGTCCAAGGCCACGTGGCTACGCCGGGGCCCGCCTCAGCGGGGAGGTGGGGGCCCGGCTGTCTTTTACCCTCTACGCGGGGGTACCCAGTCTGCAGGGTACCGACAGTGGCTCCGAGCCTATCTCGGGGGAGGCAATGAGCCCACAGATGGGGCCTCCATCTCTTCCACGTGGAGGTTTTGAACCTGCACTTTGGAAACCGAAGTGGTGGCGATATTTTTGTGTAGCGGACGAGTGGTTGTACTTGGGAGGCGAATGGTTTCACATCCTTGGCGTAGTGAGCATGTGTTTGCTCTTGACTGGTGGGTCATGGCGACGTGCTCGAGGGGTTGCCCTGGGGTATTTACTGCGGCAGCCCTCGGGTCGACCACCGCAGTTCCACCGCACCACTTTTCTGAGGAACTGACGGACGTTCCCGAGAAGTTACTCGCCTGGGCCCCAGTGTCTGACAGGTGGACCTGGATCCTAACCATCATTGGGGATGGCAGGTAGCCCACGGTGGGGTATGGTGTAAACCCAAACATCACGCCTATTGCCTTGTCAGAGGTTGTAGACGTAGAAAGGGAAGCCTTCCGCAGAAGTACGGTTCCCTTCCACCTTTTGCAATCTTTGTCTTCCTCCTGTGCGCTCGAAGCCTCCGCTCCCCAGCGGTCGCAACCTTTCCTCGCCACCATGTATTCCGGCCATCATTCTTCCAGGCTTACCAGTAATAGCGACATCGCTATTGTGAGGCACCTACTCGGCTGGCAGTCAGCCACGTTCGATGGGAAGATCCGTCGGGGGAGGGTCCTGCTGACCGACATGCAACTCGGCGAGGTTGTTCTCTTCACCTCGTACGTGTTGTCCGGGTTTGCACTCTCGACATTGTCCTTCCTCCTCACCCTGTTGGAGGTGTATGGGCTCCAGCTGCAGCACCTTACCCCGCATGCCCTCGCCCTAGTGGTCGTCTTCGTCCACTTCTGCGAGATGTTCATGTGCGTGCGGTCATCGGTGCGGCTCTTTAGGGTGTTCTTCTCCTTGAGGGCTTTGGGGAGAAGCACAAGCTAGTTGGAGGCTTACTACTTCCAGCACCGAGGGAGAAACTCAGCGCTCTACACCCTGTCCGAATCTTGGACGTAAAGGAAAGGGTCACCCGAAACAAAGTGATTCGATGGTGCAAGGTACAATGGAGTCATCATACTGAAGCTGAAGCCACATGGGAGCGTTAAGAGGATATTAAGGCTGAATTCCCCTATCTATTTTCTACTAACGAATCTCGAGGGCGAGATTCAATTTAAGGGGGGTAGATTTGTGACACCCTCATCTCGGGTGTCAGCATATGTTCATGTTTTATGAAGAAGAAAAACATTTTAAGAAAAGAAGGAACAAAGACAAGTATCAAAAGGATGGCCAACAAAGCTCTCCGAGAGCACCGAAGGCAATTCCCACGGCCAGCAGACCACGTGGCGTGTTCGGAGCTCATACCCGAGAAATTGGGAGAGGTCCGCCTCTAAACTTGCTACGTGGCAGGCTCGGGGGTCACCTCCACAATTGAAAAAGAGGTCCGACCCTGTGGACACGTGTTGCCCGTAGAGCTAGCCTCTGCGGAAGAAGCAAAGGCATTTTTCGTAGGACACGTGTCATCCTCGGAGCTAGTCCTTGCGGAAATCAGAGGACCCGTCACGCGGGGGATACGTGTCAATCTCGGAGCTCATCTCAGAGAAGTCCGGATCTATCGAACACGTGTCGCCGCCTGAGCTTATCACCGGAAGGTCCGTCGCAACTAAACACGTGTCGACCTTGGGGCATGTCCCTGAGGAAAGGAGAGCGGAAAGACCGGCACCCACACGTGGCGTGCGCGGAGCTCGTCTCCAAAGAAGAGGGAGGTCTCGATCGATTGACACGCGACACAACCGGAGCTCGTCTCTACGGATGAGGAGATACCAGGCCCGGAGGACACGTGGAGCTTCCGGAGCTCATCATCACGGAGGTAACGAGTTCTGGAGCAGCTGTTACGCGTAAGGACACCGGTACGCAATAGAAACCGATCTAAACTCCACGATGTTACCAAAGGTAAGATGTCAGGATCTAACAAAGATCTGAATAAGACTCTTATTCAGGATCCAATTAGATTAGGACTCTTCTCTTCTCGATTATAAATAGAACCCGAAACCTCTGGCCGAAACCACGAACTTCTCTTTCAACTCCTGAGCCGACGACTTAGAACCCTAGCCCTAACTCGCCAAGCAAAACATCGCCGAAGCGCAACAAGGGAGATCATCGGAGAAGAACCGAGCGGTCTGAGGAGGACCTCGAAGACAAGAAGAGCATGAGGTAGGACTTCAATACCACCTTTCGACGTCATGGTGTTCATCTCTTGCATCTGTTCTTCAATTCCTTTCGAACAGAAGCTTTCTCGTGGGCAGATCACTCGATGATCAGTTTGATCTAAAGACAGGATCATCGCCACGACCACCTTTGATCCGAACACCTCTGTCCATGCAAGCCATGCAAGAGCACACCAATCTAAAAAAATCATAGGATAGCATGCATATGCATCATCGCATCTACTTTAAGGTTTGCGCATGATATTGATTGCTGTGAATCTTGTATGCACGTGAATCCTACATAGCAGGACAAACTCAGGAAGCTGTCTACGACGAGCTGCAGCAACAAGGTTTTGAGAATCAAGGACAACCGGAACCGCAAGAACAAGGCAAGTGCTCCTTGACCATGTTGATCCTATGTTTTGGGTAAAACCGTTTTGTTTTGCGAAAAGGTGTGCGTGCTGAGTCAAACATGATGGGAAATCCTTTTTTATAGGAGTTTACTAGTTTTGGTTAAACCATCCTTGTCGCTTGGGAAGTTTATGAGTCGGGTATGGTTTTTGCTTTATGCTTCGCTGAGTCCATGGGATTGGAAAGCGAGATAGATGTGTCTAGCTAACTGCACTCGTAATGATAATGAGAAACTGATGATAATAATGGACATGGATCGGAGGGAGATCTAGGCAAGCCTGGGTTTGTGAATGAGGTAGCATGAGATGGTGGTTTTGCTTGCCGTAGATCTAAGGACCGGTTCATGCATGCACATGCCAGGATAACAGTGCCACCACAAGGCCAAGTATGGGTGCGGCTAAGCTGAGTAATTAGGAAAGTTGCTAGAGTGTTATGGACTATGGAAAGCGCGGGGAATGGGAGTCGAGTGAGGACTGCCATGGGAACTGCATGGCACAAGAGGGGGCCCGTGGGTGGGAGAATTGGAGATTCTAGCCTGCCGGTGAAACCTTAGTGAGTCCATACATCTAGTAACCCCTTTGTAAAGGCTATTTTGTGATCTCTTGGCCATACAACAACGGTTGTGTACTGGTATAATGGAGGTTCTGCAGTCGCCGACGGGTGACGAAGTCACAAACTTGTGGGTAAAGAGGTGCAAACTCTGCAGAGTTACTAAAACTATCATGATAGCCGAGCTTACGGTCACGAGCACCTGGCTAAACTGCCATGATTAGATGGGATGGTTATTGGAATGGTCATTGGGAAGGTTCTTGGTTATGAATATTGATTGTGGTTCGGTTTGAGACTGTTGAGTCCGGATGATGAGATGTTTGCATGACTGGTGGGTCATAACATGAGATTGGTCTCAGTGCGAGACGAGGTTGTTTTATGAGGTGAGATGGTAGCGAATACGAGGAGGTATTCGTGAGTATGAATAAAAGATTGGTTAATGTTCGGATGGAACATGGGAAGTAATGAAGGTATGTTGGTGATCTAATACATGCTGGGATTACATTCATCTAAAGTTAAGTTGCTGTTTTATCATGATTTTATAAATTTGCTTTTCTGCAAATAAGCCTTTTATACCTACCTTGTTTATGAGCTGCATATCATGTGTTATTCCCGCACTTGCTGAGTACATCATTGTGCTCAAACTTGCATTATTATTTCTTCATCAACAGCGAGAGAAGCCTACTATGAAGATCAAGTGGAACATTATGGCGTGTGATCTATTCTCAACCTTGCCTGTGGAGGGAGTAGATATGGAGCCACTTCTGCTTAGTTTTGCTTCCGCATTAGTTTTTGCTTCCGCATTTAAATAAGGACTTCCGCTGCATAGAATTAAGATTTCCGCTGTGAGCATGAGTCCAAGGCTCATGAGGTGTTGTAATAAACTCTGTTAATCGTGGTGATATATAATCTGAATTCAGTTTGTGGAATGTATGTGTATGTGTGATGAACATCCTGGGCACACATATGCATTAGTTCTCGGTTCCGTGGTTTTCCACAGAATTGAGGGCGTCACAGATTGGTATCAGAGCCACGGGTTGACAGCAGGTTACACGCCTAGATAGAAACCTTAGATTGATATTAAAGCCACGGGTTAACAGCAAGTTACACCCAAAATAAGGGTCACAGGTAGCTAAGCCACGCTGGCCCAAGGAAGCATCCTAAGGTGAATAGCCTAGATTGACCTTTAAAAACCACCTTGACATAGGAAACCATCCTTGAATAGGAGTTGAGTGGGCCCTTGTGATGATTATTGGTGAATATGTGCTTAGTGTGAGTGGTGGGACGTCTCAAAAACGTTGTCCATATCCACACATAAGAAGAAGGAGGTGTGAGATGTTTCGGCACTTGCTCACATCCTCATAAGGGCTAATATATATATAGTCCAACTCACCTTGATGCATATAGTTGAAAGGACCTATCTAACCTTCTAACCTTCTATTCTATTTTGTTCCCTCTCACAGATGGTGAGAGGAAACGCCAGCCGAAGGAACGTCCAGGAAGATGACCACGAGGAAGTTCCTGCCAACCCCGGAGCTGGCGAAAACAACCTAGAAAGGTTGATGGCCATGCAAAACCAGCTTATGCAAACCATGATCCAAACTTTGGGTCAGTTGCAGGCCAACCAACACCCCGTTCCGGCACCACCGCCACCACCACCGCCGGCTCATAACAAGCTGGGAGAGTTCATGAGGACTCGACCACCCACCTTTGCTCAAGCAAGCGATCCAATGGAGCTCCGATGACTGGTTGAAATTCATGGAGAAGAAGCTTGCCATTGTACAGTGCAACGACCGAGAGAAGGTTCTCTTTGCGTCGCACCAACTGATGGGAGCAGCTGCTGATTGGTGGGATGCCTTGAGCAACGCCCATGCCAACCCGGAGACAATCACTTGGACTGAGTTCAAGGAAAGTTTCCGCTCCCACTACATCCCTGTTGGCGTAATGATGCGCAAGAGGCAGGAGTTTGAAGGTCTCCGCCAAGGACAGAAAAGTGTGAATGAATATCTCAACAAGTTCATACAACTGTCCCGGTATGCCCCCGGAGATGTCAACTCAGATCAGAGGAAGCAGTACCTGTTCATGAGAGGGTTGAATAATGAGATCCAAGTTCAGCTCCTCAACAATGACTACGTAAGCTTCCAGAAGCTGGTTGATAAGGCTATTGTGGTAGAAAACAAGATCCGAGAGATCGAGCGAGAGTGCAAAAGGAAGATGCCGTACCAGCCCCAAGGGAGCAATGTACGACCTAGGTACATGCCCCCTGCACCGCAGTATGGATCGACCACTCCTACGAACCGCCCTGGTCAGCCACCACAGCAACGGTTCGTTACACCGGCACCTCGTGTGCCCATGCCTCCTGTGTCCCGGCCTAACAATGGCGCTCCTGTTCAAAACCCCCGCCCCAACGTACCTGCTGCCGTAGGCAATAGGGCATGCTTTGCATGCGGGGAAGTAGGCCACTTTGCTAACCAGTGCCCGAAGCGAGGCCCTGGACAGCAAGGTAACGTGCCCAAGCAGAACCAGCGACCAAACGGAGGGGACAACCAAGGAAACCGTGGACCACAGAACTATGCTCGTGGCCACGTTAACCATGTCACTGCTGAGGAAGCACAACAGGCTGAGGACGTCGCAATTGGTATGTTCCTTGCCAACTCCAACCCAGCCACCATTTTATTTGATTCTGGAGCATCACATTCCTTCATATCGTCCGAATATGTTACCAAACATCATCTACCCGTATCCCACCTAGAATGTGCTATGTTAATTAATTCTCCCGGAGGAGAAATGAGGACTAATATAGTATGTCCTAAAGTAAGCCTTAAAATAAGGGGGTAGACTTCCTTGCCAACCTTATTGTCTTGGACTCCCACGGAATTGACATCATACTCGGAATGGACTGGTTAAGCAAGCACAATGGAGTAATCCAATGCGCTGAGAGAAGCGTGCAGTTGACAAACGAACACGGCATCCGTGTCGAGTTTGAGTCAGCCCAGCAAGCAACCGAACGGGCGGATTTGAACCATGTTGAAGGAGTAGCATTGGACAACATTCCAGTGGTTCAGGAATTTTTGGATGTGTTCCCGGAAGAACTTCCAGGTATGCCACCTGACCGGGACATCGAGTTTGCCATAGATTTGGTACCTGGAACTGCACCCATAGCTAAGAGACCATATAGGATGCCCGTCAACGAGTTAGTAGAACTCAAGAAGCAAATTCAAGAACAGTTGGAGAAGGGTTTTATCCGGCCAAGCTCGTCACCATGGGGAGCCCCGGTACTCTTCGTGGACAAGAAGGATGGAACCCAAAGAATGTGCGTGGACTACAGGTCTCTCAACGAGGTAACAATCAAGAATAAATACCCTCTGCCCCGTATAGAGGACCTGTTCGATCAAATGAAAGGAGCCCAAGTATTCTCCAAGATTGATCTTTGGTCGGGATATTTCCAGCTGAAGATTAAGCCCTCCGATATACCTAAGACAGCCTTTCGGACACGGTATGGTTCATATGAATATACCGTTATGTCTTTTGGATTGACGAATGCACCCGCATACTTCATGTACCTTATGAATAAGGTTTTCATGGAGTACTTGGACAAGTTCATCGTGGTTTTCATCGACGACATTATGGTGTATTCAAAAGTGAGGAGGAGCATGAAGAACATCTGAAATTGACCTTGCAGAAGTTGCGTGAGCATCAATTGTATGCCAAGCTCAACAAGTGTCAATTTTGGCTAAAGGAAATATCTTTCCTAGGCCACATCATCTCCAAAGAAGGGGTATCGGTTGATCCTGGAAAGGTGAGAGATGTTCTAAAGTGGGACCAACCGAGGAGCGTGAGGGATATTCGAAGTTTCCTTGGAATGGCAGGATACTTTCGGCGCTTCATTAAAGACTTCTCTAAGATAGCAAAACCTATGACAGAGCTATTAATGAAGGGAAAAGTCTTTCAATGGACACAAGCCTGCCAAGACAGTTTTGAGAAACTCAAGAGAAGGCTAACCACAACACCAGTTCTGGTATTGCCAGACGTAAGCAAGAGCTTTGACATATATTGTGACGCATCCAGACAAGGGCTCGGATGTGTGCTCATGCAGGAAGGACAAGTGGTAGCCTATGCCTCACGACAATTAAAGAAGCATGAGCTTAACTATCCTACACATGATTTGGAGTTAGCAGCAGTGGTGCATGCATTGAAGATTTGGAGACATTATATCCTTGGTCATCGATGTGAGATCTATACAGATCATAAAAGCCTCAAGTACATATTTACACAAACAGACTTGAATTTGAGGCAACATCGATGGTTAGAACTCATCAAGGATTATGATGTGGGAATCAACTACCATCCCGGGAAGGCCAATGTAGTCGCTGACGCATTGAGCAGAAAGGGATCATGCCGCCAACTCACGATTCGGGAGCTACCACCCAAACTACGAAAGGAGTTCGAACGGTTACACCTCAGATTCTTGAATAACGTGGAGATAATAGAGATCCACTCCCCATTGGAGCAAGAAATAAGAAAAGGCCAAGCAATGGACGAGGGGATCAAGGAGATCAAGGAAAGAATTCGACAAGGGATAGAGAAGGATTTCAAGGAGGATGAAAAGGGTACGCTTTGGCTAGAAAAAAGGATTTGTGTGCCAAACCTAAGACACCTTCGCGACATGATATTAAGGGAGGCACATGATTCACCCTATTCCATACATCCAGGGAGCACCAAAATGTACAAGGACTTGAAAACTTGCTATTGGTGGGATGGTATGAAAAGGGATATAGCCGAATACGTTGCCCTATGCGACACATGCCAACGGGTAAAAGCCGAACATCAAAAACCCGCTGGGTTGTTGCAACCTTTGAAAATACCTGAATGGAAATGGGAAGACATCAGTATGGACTTCATCGTCGGATTGCCAAGAACTCAGTCAGGATACGACTCCATCTGGGTCATTGTGGACCGGTTGACGAAAACCACCCATTTTCTTCCGGTAAAGACCAGTTACAACGTTACACAGTTGGCAGAATTGTACATGGAGCAGATCGTGTGCCGTCATGGAGTTCCGAAGAGGATAGTCTCAGATCGAGGTTCTCAGTTTACCTCTAGATTCTGGAGGAAGCTGCAGAAAGCCATGGGTACACGACTAGATTTTAGCTCCGCCTATCACCCACAAACAGATGGGCAAACCGAGAGGACGAACCAAATTTTGGAAGACATGCTGAGAGCTTGCGCCTTGAAATGTGGGCGTAGTTCGGATAGGAGTTTACCGTATGCCGAGTTCTCCTATAACAACAGCTATCAAGCTAGCTTGAATATGTCGCCTTTCGAAGCCTTATATGGTAGACGGTGTAGAACGCCACTGTTCTGGAACGAGACTGGAGAGAACCAGGTGTTTGGACCCAAAGTACTACAAGAGGCTGAAAAGCAAGTCCAAACGATACGGGAAAACTTAAAGGCTGCTCAGTCACGACAAAAAGGATATGCGGACAATAGGCGTAGGAAGTTGACCTTTGAAGTAGGAGACTTCGTATACCTTAAGGTATCGCCTATCCGAGGCCAACGACGTTTTAACGTCAAAGGCAAACTAGCGCCTCGCTACATCGGACCATTTAAGATTTTGGACAAGCGAGGAGAAGTAGCCTATCAACTAGAGCTCCCAAACCATCTCTCCGACGTGCATGACGTGTTTCATATATCCCAGCTCAAGAAGTGCTTGAGAATACCAGAGGAACAAGTGTTAATGGGAGAACTTAAACTTCAAGAGGACCTGACTTACGCAGAACACCCTGTCCGAATCTTGGACGTAAAGGAAAGGGTTACCCGAAACAAAGTGATTCGATGGTGCAAGGTACAATGGAGTCATCATACTGAAGCTGAAGCCACATGGGAGCGTGAAGAGGATATTAAGGCTGAATTCCCCTATCTATTTTCTACTAACGAATCTCGAGGGTGAGATTCAATTTAAGGGGGGTAGATTTGTGACACCCTCATCTCGGGTGTCAGCATATGTTCATGTTTTATGAAGAAGAAAAACATTTTAAGAAAAGAAGGAACAAAGACAAGTATCAAAAGGATGGCCAACAAAGCTCTCCGAGAGCACCGAAGGCAATTCCCACGGCCAGCAGACCACGTGGCGTGTTAGGAGCTCATACCCGAGAAATTGGGAGAGGTCCGCCTCTAAACTTTCTACGTGGCAGGCTCGGGGGTCACCTCCGCAATTGAAAAAGAGGTCCGACCCTGTGGACACGTGTTGCCCGTAGAGCTAGCCTCTGCGGAAGAAGCAAAGGCATTTTTCGTAGGACACATGTCATCCTTGGAGCTAGTCCTCGCGGAAATCAGAGGACCCGTCACGCGGGGGATACGTGTCAATCTCGGAGCTCATCTCAGAGAAGTCCGGATCTATTGAACACGTGTCGCCGCCTGAGCTTATCACCGGAAGGTCCGTCGCAGCTAAACACGTGTTGACCTCGGGGCATGTCCCTGAGAAAAGGAGAGCGGAAAGACCGGCACCCACACGTGGCGTGCGTGGAGCTCGTCTCCAAAGAAGAGGGAGGTCTCGATCGATTGACACGCGGCACAACCGGAGCTCGTCTCTGCGGATGAGGAGATACCAGGCCCGGAGGACACATGGAGCTTCCGGAGCTCATCATCACGGAGGTAACGAGTTCTGGAGCAGCTGTTACTCGTAAGGACACCGGTACGCAACAGAAACCGATCTAAACTCCATGATGTTACCAAAGGTAAGACGTCAGGATCTAACAAAGATCTGAATAAGACTCTTATTCGGGATCCAATTAGATTAGGACTCTTCTCTTCTCGATTATAAATAGAACCCGAAACCTCTGGCCGAAACCACGAACTTCTCTTTCAACTCCTGAGCCGACGACTTAGAACCCTAGCCCTAACTCGCCAAGCAAAACATCGCCGAAGCGCAACAAGGGAGATCATCGGAGAAGAACCAAGCGGTCTGAGGAGGACCTCGAAGACAAGAAGAGCGTGAGGTAGGACTTCAATACCACCTTACGACATCATGGTGTTCATCTCTTGCATCTGTTCTTCAATTCCTTTCGAATAGAAGCTTTCTCGTGGGCAGATCACTCGATGATCAGTTTGATCTAAAGACAATATCATCGCCATGACCACCTTTGATCCGAACACCTCTGTCCATGCAAGCCATGCAAGAGCACACCAATCTAAAAAAAATCATAGGATAGCATGCATATGCATCATCGCATCTAGTTTAAGGTTTGCGCATGATATTGATTGCTGTGAATCTTGTATGCACGTGAATCCTACATAGCAGGACAAACTCAGGAAGCTGTCTACGACGAGCTGCAACAACAAGGTTTTGAGAATCAAGGACAACCGGAACCGCAAGAACAAGGCAAGTGCTCCTTGACCATGTTGATCCTATGTTTTGGGTAAAACCGTTATGTTTTGCGAAAAGGTGTGCGTGCTGAGTCAAACATGATGGGAAACCCTTTTTTATAGGAGTTTACTAGTTTTGGTTAAACCATCCTTGTCGCTTGGGAAGTTTATGAGTCGGGTATGGTTTTTGCTTTATGCTTCGCTGAGTCCATGGGATTGGAAAGCGAGATAGATGTGTCTAGCTAACTGCACTCGTAATGATAATGAGAAACTGATGATAATAATGGACATGGATTGGAGGGAGATCTAGGCAAGCCTGGGTTTGTGAATGAGGTAGCATGAGATGGTGGTTTTGCTTGCCGTAGATCTAAGGACCGGTTCATGCATGCACATGCCAGGATAACAGTGCCACCACAAGGCCAAGTATGGGTGCGGCTTAGCTGAGTAATTAGGAAAGTTGCTAGAGTGTTATGGACTGTGGAAAGCGCGGGGAATGGGAGTCGAGTGAGGACTGCCCTGGGAACTGCATGGCACAAGAGGGGGCCCGTGGGTGGGAGAATTGGAGATTCTAGCCTGCCGGTGAAACCTTAGTGAGTCCATACATCTAGTAACCCCTTTGTAAAGGCTATTTTGTGATCTCTTGGCCATACACCGACGGTTGTGTACTGGTATAATGGAGGTTCTGCAGTCGCCGACGGGTGACAAAATCACAAACTTGTGGGTAAAGAGGTGCAAACTCTGCAGAGTTACTAAAACTATCATGATAGCCGAGCTTACGGTCACGAGCACCTGGCTAAACTGCCATGATTAGATGGGATGGTTATTGGAATGGTCATTGGGAAGGTTCTTGGTTATGAATATTGATTGTGGTTCGGTTTGAGACTGTTGAGTCCGGATGATGAGATGTTTGCATGACTAGTGGGTCATAACATGAGATTGGTCTCAGTGCGAGACGAGGTTGTTTTATGAGGTGAGATGGTAGCGAATACAAGGAAGTATTCGTGAGTATGAATAAAAGATTGGTTAATGTTCGGATGGAACACGGGAAGTAATGAAGGTATGTTGGTGATCTAATACATGCTGGGATTACATTCATCTAAAGTTAAGTTGCTGTTTTATCATGATTTTATAAATTTTCTTTTCTACAAATAAGCCTTTTATACCTACCTTGTTTATGAGCTGCATATCATGTGTTATTCCCGCACTTGCTGAGTACATCATTGTGCTCAAACTTGCATTATTATTTCTTCATCAACAGCGAGAGAAGCCTACTATGAAGATCAAGTGGAACATTATGGCGTGTGATCTATTCTCAACCTTGCCTGTGGAGGGAGTAGAGATGGAGCCACTTCTGCTTAGTTTTGCTTCCGCATTAGTTTTTGCTTCCGCATTTAAATAAGGACTTCCGCTGCATAGAATTAAGATTTCCGCTGTGAGCATGAGTCGAAGGCTCATGAGATGTTGTAATAAACTCTGTTAATCGTGGTGATATATAATCTGAATTCAGTTTGTGGAATGTATGTGTATGTGTGATGAACATCCTGGGCACATATATGCATTAGTTCTCAGTTCCGTGGTTTTCCACAGAATTGAGGGCGTCACAGGTTAGCTTTGGTAAGGTTCGGAGCTTGATTGCATTCTGCTTTTAACTTGCAATGTTTCAAACTTGATTTACTCTTATGGAAAGTTTTCTTAGTATTATTTTACTAAGTTTTTGGTGTGTTTTGGTGGTTATGGCTGATATCATTTTTCTATGGTTTACAACATGCTTATGTGAGGTGCTCACGTAAGATGTTGTAGTCTCGGAACTAACGAGAGTCAAGTCGAGGACTTGTGCTGGGAAGTATTGGTTGTTTATTCATGTGCAGGTGTTGCTTGAGTTCAATACATGGCTGGTGACGGGATCCATTGAACTAGTCTTAGGGAGAAGATGAGGTTCAACAACCAAGTTTGAGAGGAATTGTAGTTGAGTTGATCGGGAGGTCGCGCTACATGTTTGGATCAAGAACAATGCATATGAAGGTATCGTGGACATTGTTAGAAGGTGTTTGCACGTGTGCAAGGAGTGCATGGACGTGGCAACATGGTTACAAGGCGTGGTGAAGAGATATGGAAGTGGAGATATGGTTGAAAAGGTTCAACCAGCTGGATTTTGCGCTCAGGCTGCGGCTGAGGCGGTTATGGTTTGTTTATGGAAAGTTTCGAGTTGGTTATAACAGGATTTCGTGTTAGGCATGAAGTAGAGTTGTTTTAGGAATGTTTGGGACGTTCCTAAGGTGTTTGGAAGTCTTAAGATTGCTTCTATCTGTGTATAGAAGAGTCTTGAGCAGTATTGGAAAGTTACAGTTTGAATCCAAGTAGCAGTAGAAGTCCTAGTTTGAATTGGATTGGCCATAGAGCTGGTTATATACGCAAGGGAGGCCAAGGCTCGTGGAGAGCACGACTTTAGGGCTGTTCCTATTGTTTTTTGATAAATAAAATTCGTATTCTAAAGGAACTTTTGTGCCTTGTTCGTCCAACTTGTTTCAGACAAGTTTTTCTCGTCGAGTTTCTGTTCAGCACTACCTTGCTTCGGTGGTTTTATCATAACTCGAGTTTTAAAGATCCAATTGATGTGATTCTTTTTGAGTTGTCTTCACAACTTGATTATCTATCATCTGTGAAAATTTCACGATCATTGAATTTGTGGTTTCTGATCTACACGAGTTTCTTTGCAGTATTCCAGAACTGTTTTTCTCGCATAGGACAGATTGACCTTTGTTCGATCTTTCGATCGTAACTTGAGTTTCTCTCAACTGATTTTCATGATTCTTGTTGTGACGTCTTCGTGACTTGATTCTCTACAATCTATACTAGTTTTGTCACAGTTTAACACGTTTAGATTAGTCGCACACACAGTTTCTTTAACAGATCGGTTTTCTGCTGAGGGGTGTTTTGTTGCTTCCGCTGAAAAGTTTTTATCTACCATTCACCCCCTATGGTAGCTTTACACGTGTACTTCGATCCTACAATTAGTATCAGAGCCAGGTTGCTCTAATCTTTGTGATTTGCACGTGTTTTGACTAATCATCATGGAGAAATACTCCGCCAAACCTTGTGTGTTTAGTGGTATTGATTTTCAGGTTTGGAAGGCACGTATGGAAGCTTTCATCCAGACACAAGGCTTTGCAATATGGGAAAAGGTGTACAAGCCTTACAATGTGCCTTCAACTGATCAAGTCATGGCTACAAACATGAGAGATGTCGACAACAACAATAAGACTCGGAACTTGATCATACAAGGACTAACTCAGAGCGACTTCGACCGTGTTGCACACCTCCGATCGGCGTACGATGTGTGGAGAGCACTTTGTGACTACCACGAAGGATCCAACACGATCAAGGAGGTAAGACAGGATATGTTCAAGAAAGAATACATGCGCTTTGAGATGCAACCCGGTGAGTCCATTGATTACCTCTTTGCTCGCTTTAATAAAATTCTCAGCAACTTGCGTAGCGTCAATGTTAAATTTTCAGATGCTGAAAATGCTAGGCAATTACTAAGTGCATTAGACATGTCAATTTAGGAGATGAAAGTAACGTCCATACGTGAATCCACTGTCATGAGTACTCTTATATTAGATGTGCTTTATTCTAAGCTAAAAACTCATGAAATTGACATTATATCACGTAAGAACCCAAATAAGACTATTGCATTTTCTCACAACGTGATATGCCTAGCTCCGGCCAATCATCTAGCAATACACTTGTTTTGCTGTCTTCACTAACCCTGGAACAGATTGAGGAGTTTCTAGAGGAGGAGCTAGTACTTCTTTCTACTAGGTTCTCAAAAGCATTGCAAAATGTGAGAACTAGAAGGACAGGAAGCTCCGGACCTCAACGATGCTTTGAATGTGGTAAGACAGGACACTTTCGTACAGATTGCCCTAAACCTTTTAGGTCCTTCTAACCGTGATGAAAAGCAGAATAAAGTCAAGTCCTCTTTTGGCAACACCAACAAGAAAAAGAAGGGTTTTACAGGACGCAAACTGATAAACAGTTTCATCACCGCACTTCAAGAACTTGCCTCGAGTGATGTAGACATTGGAAGTGATGAAGCTGAAGATGATCTGGCAAACTTGTGCTTCATGGCGGGCAAATAAAATCAAGTATGGAGAATGCAGAACACAACAGTGACAACGAATAGGCATGTCCTACTTGCGAAGAAATGTGTGATGCTATTTCTCGTGCCACTATTATTGTTAAGGAAAAGGACAAAAAGCTTAGGGACAATGCTGTTAAAATTGAGTCACTAGAATCTGAAATTAACCGTTTAAAATCCTTGATTCCTAGTGATGATTCTTGTTCCTCATGTGATTTAATATATGAACAATTGTCCTCTCTAAGAAGTGCACACATCTCCACACTTGATAAACTTGAACTTGAAATCGAAAAGAACAAAAATCTTGCTGCACTTAATGATAAAAACTTGAAAGATGCTTGTTGTTCTACAATTGATTTGCATTGTTCTACTTGCGATGATCTTGATAAGAAACTACAAGATGCTATGAAAGAAATTTCTATATTGAACAATGCTTTACGTTCTCATGAAGTTAAATATTGTTCCAATTGCAAATTAAAAGGAAAAACTTCATGTGAAAATTGTCTTGATCTATCAAATAAAATTGATAACATGCATAGGACATTAGATCGGTTTTGTAATGGGAATAAGAAACTAAACTTGCTGCTGAATTCTTTCAAGTCTTGCAATGATAAAACTGGTTTAGGTTTTGATTCACATGCTCATGCTAAGGAACATCCACCTAAAATTGTAAAATCATTAGGAAGTGGTTTGATTCAAACAGTTCCTAAAGAAAAAGAAGTGATTTTTAAATCTGCAGGAGTGTTGTCACATTCGGGTTCAAATAAGCATACTGCATGCTCATCTGGACATGAACACAAAGTTAAATTTCATTGTACCTATTGTGGTAGAGATGGTCATGTCATAGATTTTTGTTATATACTAGCTAAACAACATAAAAAGGAAAGAATGCAAGCTAGATCTTATAACTCTCATGCAAAATTTGCTGCACATACTAAACCGAATGTCAGGAACATGCAACCTGCTGTTATGAGTCAGAAATATTGAAAGTTTACCTCTGGAGCTTCAGTTTTTGCCTCCGGAGCTTCTGTTTTTGCCTCCGGAGCTACTGATTTTCGTGCTACACAAGTAACACCTCATAGGTCAGTAGTTAAGAATAAAAAATCTCAAACTTTGACTCATAAACCTGCTGTTTTATCTCAGCTTTCACATGTTATTCATGCTGGACGTCGTGTGACTCAGTACTGGATTCCTAAATGCCTTTTAACTAACCCCAGTATTGAGTCATCGACGTATTGTGCTTCTATGTAGGTTACACGCTTGAGGAAGGAGAACATTTGGATTGTGGATTCAGGTTGCTCACGCCACATGACCGGTAACTGTCGAAGTGTGTTGTCGACACTTCCCCCGGGCCTGCTCTGGGCAGCCAGCAGAGGTTCTTTTTCGGAGGGGCTAGTCACTCATGGAGAGCTTACGCATTAGGGTCGATGGAAGGAGAAGCTTGACACAGAGATTTTTACGTGGTTCAGGCCGCCGGAGCGTAAAACCCTACGTCCACGGTGAGCAGAGATGCTCGTTGTATTGCTTGGTGCTCAGAACCGGAGTTCTGAGCTTGAGGATGACCTGAGTGCTAGAATGCCTAGGGAGCAAGTGTGCAAAGAGTCGAACCCTTGCTAACGTCGCCTACCCAATTCTTTTATAGTCCAAGGCTCGGGCGGCTTACAAGGTGGGCCCGGGACCAGACAGGTGGTCCCGAGGAGATAGCCTGCCATCTACCGTATATGCAGTTACACCGACAGTTGTCTCTGGCGAGGGCTTCTAAGTCTTCGTTCTGCCGCCCTGCCCATGCCGCAAGCTAGTCATAGTGGATGATGATGGCAGGGGCGGCAGGGGATGCCTTGTCGCTGTGTTTATTGGTGTACAACTTCTGACGCGGCGTGCCAGTCTTCACTGCGATGTGAGTGGGCAAGGTATGGTGCGTCTTTACTCTTGCTGCCTACCACGCGGGGCAGGCAGTGCTGTTCTGCCGGCTACGTGGCAGGCCCGGAGCTCTCCTCTGAGGAGAGGGAGGTCCGACTCTGCTGGACACGTGGAGCTTTCGGAGCTCTCCCTGCGGAGGGGGGAGGTCCGGCTCTGCTGGCCACATGGCGGGCCCGAAGCCCTCCTCCGAGGAGAGGGAGGTCCGGCCCTGCTGGACACGTGGAGCCTTCGGAGCTCTCCCCACTGAGGGGGGAGGTCCGGCTCTACTGGCCACGTGGTGGGCCCGGAGCCCTCCTCTGAGGAGAGGGAGGTCCGGACCCGCTGGACACGTGGAGCCTTCAGAGCTCTCCCCGCGGAGGGGTGAGGTCCGGCTCTATTGGCCACATGGCGGGCCCGGAGCTCTCCTCTGAGGAGAGGGAGATCCGGCCCTGCTGGACACGTGGCACCCTCGGAGCTCTCCCCACGGAGAGGGGCGAGGTCCTTAGGCAGTTTCCCCTGTGCGCGGGGGTACCCCATATTAAGGGTACCGACAGTGGCCCCCGGGCCCATCTCGGGGGAGATAACGAGCCCGAGGTGGGGCCCCCGTCTCTTCCACTCCGCGCACCTTCTCGAAGACCCGCATTGATCATTGCCGGAGCATGAACAGTCGCGGGATAGTGGGAGCGTGTGCCCCACTTGATGGCTGCTTTTACTGCGGCGGTTCCCAAGGCTGTCACTTCTGCACGTCGCAGCGCCTTTTCGGGAACCACCGAAGCGTCCTGTCGGCTCGTTTTTTTTGAGAGACTGACTTCTTGGCCCACCGCTTCTGCTGGACGGCTTGGGTCCACTTGTCATCGGCGCTCGGTCTTGGAGCTGAAACGGTTGCCCCAAGCAGCGTATTTGAAGAGTTTCGAATCTCTTTGAATCGTGCCTGAGAAGTTTAAAAGGGGATCTCGCCCGCATCGCGGCTTCCCTTCGCACTTCCCTGCGCTTGAATCTTCCTTGTTCTTGAGATTCCGCCGGCCATGGCTTCCAACTTGCCTCCGGAGAAAAAGCGCGCCCGGTCTCCTCCGGCGGCGTCGTTCGCGCCAAGTCAGGAAACCAAGGTACCCGCACGTCCTTCTCCTGGAGATGTCAACTCGTCTGGTGGCGACTCCAAGAGACCTCAGGCTCTTCATTCCGACGGGACTCGTCTTGAGCGGTGGCGGCCCGAGGGTCCTCGCGCGTCGCGCCCTCCTTCCTCAGGAGGTGGAGCTCCGAGGGGGAGCGCTAGTGCTACAATGCCCGGGGCGAGCCTAGGGCTCAGGCGCCCCGGTCAGCGGGCATTTTGGCTGCCGGCTCAGCAGAAGGTGGTGCTGGACGTAGCAGCGCCGGGACTCATGCGGGGGCGCAGGCGCCCCGTGCCTCAGGAGTTGGATCGGCGAGCAGTGCTAGAGGCGCCGCCGGCAGAGGCCCTACTGCTTCGTCTCCTAGGGGGGGCTCCAGGAGCGTCCCCCGTTCCACCAGTTTGGGTATCTGCGGGGCAGCCCCCGGTGGCGTCGGCAGGCTCTAGTGGACCTACCCCGGCTCGGAAGCCGGGGTTCTGAGCCCGTTGGAGCGCTCGCGTCCCTTGGTAAGTGCTGCCCTTACCGGGTTCCAGAGCCTACGTTCTTTTCTTCTTTCCTTAACCCGAGAGCTTCCCATGTTTGCAGGGACTCATCGGGTACCGGTAACGATTCCGTTTCCTGGCCATCCCCGGTTGACGGGGGATCTGCGCCGCAGCGCCCAGAAGCTGCAGCGGCTCCGGCGGCCCCCAAGCCGGCGCAGGCTCCGCCTGTGCCGGTCGGACCAGCTCCTGCGGCAGCGACGACAACGCCCGCTCATCCCGCTTCGCCAGCTCGGGAGCCGGCGGATGCTGAGGGCTCGGCGGGACCGGCTGGCGGCGTCCAGCCGTTCAGTGTCGAGGCGGGGAAGCTGCCACGGGCCCTACGGCGGGCAGTGAACCAGGGTGCGTCAGGAGCAGCCCCGCTCCAGCGCCGGCTTCTCCAGATCAGCGCCTCATCCCGGTCGCCGAAGCACCAGCAGCTCCTGATGATGACGTGATGGAGGAAGTCGGGGGGGGGGGGGCTTCGGCCTCCGCCGCCCCGCTGCCCCTGGCAGACGCCTTTGAACTTGCCCAGACGAGCGTCCGGCAGGTCCTGGCCACGCTCGATCGTGAGCGGGAGGAGCTAGCAGGGGAGAGGGATCGCCTCCTCAGATGGGGGCGCCTCTTGAAGCAGCGGACTGAGGAGTTCAGGGCGGAGCTCGACTCGAGGCGGTCGATGCTCGATGTCATGGAGGCACTCCTTAACCGTCAGAAGAAGGTCGTCGACCGCCTGGACTCCGAGACTCGGCGGCTCCACCAGGAGACCCGCGAGGCTCATGCCAGAGCCGAGGCGCACTCCACTGCGATGAAGGAGCTGCGGCTGAAGCTGGAGCGCCGTGAGCGCGCCGTCGCAGATCAGGAGCGCTCTGTGGCGGCTGAGGCGGAGAAGGTCACCGCGCGGCTGGCGGCTGGTGAGGGCGACCTGAGGGCCCGAGCTAAGGAGCTGGAGTCCCGGAAGGCAGATCTGGTCGCGAGGGAGGAGCAGGTCTCCTGGGAGCGCCAGGCGGTCCTGGATCGGGAGCTGGCAGCCGACTTCCGGGCTTCAGAGTTGGAGTGGCTTGCCCATGGTCTCCAGCTTCGGGAAGGCTCTCTGGCGGCCAAGGAGAAGAAATTCTCCGAGGCTGGCCTTGACGCCCTGCTGGCAGTCCACCGCGAGATGGAGGAGCTCCAGGCCTCACGGTCCGCAGAGGCCCGTGCGGTCTGGAGTTTCATCGACCAGGCAGGGTCCGCTCTGGTTCCCCTTGGCTTCAGCCCGGTGAGAGCAGAGGCTCCGGCGCAGAAGGTGGCCGAGGCGATCCCTGTGCTCGAGTCCATCGGCACCAAGCTGGACAGGCTTAAAGCGGTGGTTGCCGGCGAGCTTGAGGCGGAGGGACGGGGTCTGGTGAAGGAGGTTGCCACGCACGTGCTGGAGTGCTTCAGGAGCTGGGATCCCTCCCTCTCCCTGGAGCCAGTGAGGCAGGGCCCCGTTGCGGAGTGGGAGGAAGCTGCTAGGGCTGAAGTTGGGGATGTGGCCACCATTGTAGCCTCTAGGTTCAGCGCGAGTCTGGGGACTCCTAGGGCTTGTACCTTTTCTTTTTCTTTTGTTGAGTCTGTAGTCCAGCTCATGGAGCTTTGAATGAATGGATAGACTCCTTATTATTGTGTCTGTTCCTTATCTTCTCCTTGGCTTGACCTGCCCGAGTCCTTAGCTCCGCAAGGAACTCAGATGCCTTCACCAATCTTGAAGTCTTGCGCAGACGCCTTCCTCAGGTCCTTATTGTGTTATGGGCCCAATGGGCCTTCGGAGCTCACCCCGTGAGGACGGGGGGAGGTCCGGATCTGCTGATCACGTGGCGGGCCTGGATCTCCTCTGAGGAGAGGGTGGTCCGGCCCCGCGGGACACGTGGAGCCTTCGGAGCTCGCCCCAGCGGAGGGGGCGGGGTCCGGTTCTGCCGGCCATGTGGCGGGCCCGTGGCTATCCTCTGAGGAGAGGGGAGCTCCGGTCCCACTGGTACAGGTGGGGCCTTCGGAGCGCGCCCGTGCAGAGGGAGCAGGGTCTGGTTCCTCCGGTCTTGAGTTGCAGTTGCCGGGAGCTCCGGTCTCTCCCTGCGCGGTCCCCGTAGTGGCCCCCTGGAAAGCGTGGCAAATGGTTTGGGCACTCCTACCATACTCCTGCGGGGGAGCTAAAGCCGGGAGGTTCTGCACACAAACAGAGGAACCGTAATTCTCCTTGGGGGCTCTCCCTTCCCTTTCTCATAGTCTTATTTGGCTTACGGTCCTAGTCCGTTATACGGTGCCTGGGTACTTCAGTGCACCCTGGGGGGAGGCAGGGTGCACAGGCCTCCGGTACGGAACCAGGCAAAGCAAACTGTGCTCCCCTGGACCTCCGAAGAGCAGGGTGCACACGCTTTGGGTCAAAAACCAGGCAAATCAGACTACGCACCCCGGGCTCCCTTTGCACAGTGTAGGTTTTTCCTGGGGGTGACCAACTGACGTCACAGCACCTGACTGGGGGAGGCCCGAAAGGCCCCCTGGCCATCGGCAGATACTTCAAGTGCAACCGCCTTCGGTAGGATAGCAAATGCCGACTATGGATGAGAGTGGGAAGGGAGAGCTAAATGTACGGTGAGCATACACAGAGAGTGCGGTCATAAAAATTAATGCGTAATTTAAATGAGCACATGGGTAAGAGCGTGGTAGAACAATTTTCTTTCCATATAAATATCCATAGGGGGAAGGCAGGCTAAACATGGAGATAACGACCCACCCCATTAAGAAGGGAAGCAAGACTCTACGCGCTTAGGGTCAGAACCAGGCCAAGCTGAAATGTAGTCCTGGACCGTCCCCTGGGACTTAGATGCTCTGAGCGCTGTTCCCAGACTCTATGGGATTTATTACAAAAAGAAAAAGAACTGTCCTACTACTGCTCTAGGGATAGAACTTACGGAGGTGTTCTATGTTCCAAGGGTTCGGAAGCCGATCCCCATCCTCGGTGGAAAGGCGTATGCACCCGGGGCGGCAAACTTTCGTGACTCGGAAGGGGCCTTCCCAGCTGGGGGAGAGTTTGTTGGCCCCTTCGCGAGAAAGTATGCGCCGCAGTACCAGGTCGCCTTCTTGCAGCTCCCGGAAACGCACGGACCTTTGGTGATAGCGGCGGAGCGTCTACCGCTACCGTGCGTTGCGGAGCGCCGCGTGTAATCGAGCCTCGTCGACGAGGTCGATGTCTTCACACCGGAGGTTGTCCTGCGTGGCCTCGTCGTAAGCTCGGACACGGAGAGACCCCATGGTGATCTCCGGGGGGAGCACAGCTTCAGCCCCATACACCATGAAGAAGGGTGTCTCTCCGGTGGCCCGGCTTTGAGATGTCCGGTTAGCCCATAGTGTGCTTGGAAGCTCGTCCACCCACTTGGCACCATGTTTCTTCAAGCCGGCATAGGTGCGAGTCTTGAGGTCCCGAAGGATCTCGGCGTTGGCCCTCTCGACTTGCCCATTGATCTTTGGGTGAGCAACGGAGGTGTCGGTACCCGCGATATGGGGTACCCCTACGCACAGGGGAAAATGCCTAAGGATCTTGCCCTTCTCCGCAGGGAGAGCTCTGAAGGCGCCACGTGTCTAGCGAAACGGCGCTGCCTGCCCCCGAGCGGTAGGCAGCGGGCATAAAGGCGCACCATACCTTGCCCGTACAAGGTATTCAAGGCCTGCGCCTTCCCAAGACGCGGAGACGCGGAGCACGCCTCTGTCAGGTGCCGTTGCGCCCAGTCGCATCACAGACTGGCGCGCGGTGTCAGAGCCTGCCAGCCAATAAACACAGCGACAAGACATCCCCTGCCGCCCCCGCCGTCATCAACCACTACGACTAGCATACGGCATGGGCAGGGAGGCAAGACAAAGACTCGGAAGCCTTCGCCAGAGACAACTACCGACGTAACTGTGGATACGATAGTCGGCAGGCAATCTCCCCGGGACCACCTGTCGGGTCCTGCCCCCCCCCCCCCCCCCCCCCTTGTAAGCCACACGAGTCTTGGACTATAAAAGGCTCGGGTAGGCAACGTTAGCAAGGGTTCGCACTCTAGCAACTCACACCCTAGGCATAACTCATCCTCAAGCTCAGGACTCCGGTTCTGAGCAACAAGCAATATAGCGAGCACCTCTGCTCACCGTGGACGTAGGGTTTTACGCTCCGGTGGCCCAAACCATGTAAAACTCGCCGTGTCAAGCTCCTCCCTCACTTGTCCCAACGCTTAAGCTCTCCGCAAGCGACTAGCCCCTCCGAAAAAGAACCTCCGCGGGCTGCCTAGACCAGGTCCGGGGGAAGTGTCGACCACACACTTCGACATTTGGCGCGCTAGGTAGGGGGCTTTTCCCCTGCGCGACGAGCTATTGCCGACGAAGATGACCAAGCTTCCTTCAGCGGCAAGCTCTCCTCCCCCGCGTTCACGACGGACCGTGACTAGCGGGGAATACGTGTCGACGCACTCAGGACGGAGTGTGTCGGCGCAAGCTGGAAGCCAGCAGCCGACTCCGGCAACGCCAACTCCGGCAATGCAGGCTCCAGCTAGCGTGAGATGTTCTGCAGCGCTGAGCGTTCCCCACGGGGATGCGCTAGCTGCAGCAAGAGCGCTACTGCGCAATCCGCCTGCTGGGGACGCGCCTCAGGCAGCGACCCAGCAGTGGATTCGCGAGGCAGACCGTCTCGTCGTCGCCGCCGCAAACCCTCGACTTCGGCGGGGACGACGCTCCGGCCAGCCGGCTGTGTCGCTGACGCGCACGCCAACGGTTGACGGGCAGACGGCGGATTCCAGCTCCACCAGGCTTCAGTCGACGGACCTGAGGACAGAGCTGGAACGGTGCCACTTGGGCCAGGATGCCCGGGTGTACCTCGAGCGACGTCGAGAAAGGCGTCGCAACCAAGAGGCTGGTGACAACATGACTTCAGCCTCGACCCAGCCTGAGGCGCAGACCTTCGCCACGCGATCTCTGCCACAGGCGTACGCCGCGCAGCATATGCCACAGCCATATGCCCTGCAAACGGTGTCCCCGGTCTATGGCGCAGCCTTGCCCATACCGGGGTACACTGTGCCAGCGGCGAGCCAAGCGTTCGCGGCACCAACGCCTGCAGCAACAGGAGCAGGATGTGCGGCCCTGGCGCCCCACCTTCGCTTCGTGAGGTGGCCGCGCAAGTTTCGGCCGCACCTGCCCGAGAAGTACGACGGCAGCGTCAACCCGGCGGAGTTCCTCCAGATCTACTCCACCGCCGTACTTGCCGCAGGAGGGGATGAGGCCGCATGGCCAACTACTTCCCCGTCGCGTTGACCGGCCCAGCCCGGTCTTGGCTCATGAACCTCCCCCAGGGTTCCATAACTTCCAGGGGAGAGCCCTGCCGGCAGTTCACCGCCAACTTCGGCAGTTCCTACACCCGGCCTGGCACGGAGCTCGACCTCCACGCCATCCAGCAACAACCTGGGGAGTCGCTGCGCTCTTTCATCCAACGGTTCTCCCAGGTGCGGAACACCATCCCACATATCCAAAATGCTTCTGTGGTGGTGGCGTTCCGGCAAGGCGTTCGGGACAAGAAGATGCTCGAGAAGCTTGCGACCAGAGAGGTCCGCGACGTCTCAGAGCTGTTCAGCCTGGTGGACAAGTGCGCCAGAGCAGCAGAAGGACGGAACTGACACTCCCAGCCAGCCTCTGAGTCAGGAGGGCAGCCAGGATCTGGCGCCGCTTCCTATGGAAGCGGCAGGAAGATCAAGAACAGGGGCGGTGGCAAGATGAAACCGCCGGCCGCGGCCCCTGTTGCCGCAGCAGCGGCACCCAGTGGAGCTCGGGGGCCGCGCCCCGACAAGAGGCCGCGACAGTCACCGGCTCCAAACGGTGGCCAGGGCGAGCTATGCCCCGTGCACGGCACCAGTTACCATACTGCTGTTGAGTGCCGGGAGATCCAGAAGCTCGCGGAGCGCTTCCGGAAAGGGAAGCAGCTTCTAACTGATGCCACACCCTACCGTCAAAGGGAGGGCAAGCAGAAGGTCGACGCCCCAGACAACGTCAACCACCAGGTGGAGTTCCAGGAGCCTCAGTGCGCCGTGAAGGCGGTGCGCAATCATGAGAGCTCTAGCTCCAGTGATGACGAGCGCCGGAAGATGCTCTACGTCATCTACGGTGGGTCCGCTGACCCCTCGTCCTGAAGCGCGGTTAAGACCCTGCGCCGAGCGGTAGCGTCGGTGGCTCCCCTCCCAAGTGCCGCACCGCACCTCAGGTGGATGGGAACCCCCATCAGCTTCGATGCCACCGACTGCCCCAGGAACATGGCTGGGGCCGGCCAACTACCGCTCTTGGTGGCCCCCACCATCGCCAACGTGAGGATGTACCACGTTTTGGTGGATGGCGGGGCTGGACTGAACCTCATCAGTCGCGCAGCTTTCCAGAAGCTGCAGATCCCGATGGCCAAGCTCACCCCATCGAGCCCGTTCTCAGGGGTAGGGCTGGGACAGGTCGTTCCCTACAGCCACATCAGCCTCCCGGTGACCTTTGGGGCACCGGACAGCTATCGGACAGAGTACATTCTGTTCGACGTGGCGGAGATCGACCTCCCCTTCAACGCCATAATTGGCAGGCTAGACCTGTACCGATTCATGGCAGTAGCCCACTACGGCTACCTCGTCTTGAAGATGCCTACACCAACAGGCGTCCTCAGGATTCGTGGAGACCGCACTGCCGCAGTGTCAGCCTTGGAAAAGCTCCAAGCGCTTACAACAGCTAGAGCACCAACCCCTGGCAGTGCAGAACCAAACCGGCTCCACCCGAGTGCACGCCACCGTGCCTCTACCGCAGCACCCCGTATGCAACCCCTCGACGAGGGCGACGTCCCCTTGAAGCTCGTCCAAATCGGCGCCGATGCCACCCAGACCACCCGCGTAGCTGGGGGCCTGGATAGCAAATAGGAAGGCGCGCTCGTCACCTTCCTCCGGCACAACGTCGACGTGTTTGCATGGCAGCCGTCGCAGATGTCGGGGATCCCTAGGGAGGTGATTGAGCACCACTTAAAGGTCTTCCCCGATGCCCGACCAGTCCAACAGAAGCCCCGCAAGCAGTCCATCGAGCGGCAAAACTTCATCCGCAAAGAAATCAAGAAGCTGCTGGACGCTGGCTTCATACGGGAAGTCCACCACCCCCGGTGGTTGGCGAACCCTGTTGTTGTCCCGAAGGCCGGCGGGAAGCTCCGGATGTGCATCGACTACACCAGTCTCAATAAGGCATGTCCCAAAGATCCATTCCCTCTCCCTAAAATAGATCAAATAGTAGACTCGACATCAGGCTGCGATATGCTGTGCTTCCTAGACGCCTACTCGGGTTTCCACCAGATCCCTATGTCTAGAGAAGATGAAGAGCACACCTCCTTCATCACAGTAGATGGTCTGTACTGTTATGTCTCTATGCCTTATGGCCTAAAGAACGCTCTCCCTACCTTTGTACGTGCAATGCACAAAACCTTCGGGGAGTTGATAAGAGACTTAGTTGAGGTGTATGTCGATGACATCGTTGTTAAGGTCAGGCAGAGTTCATCCCTACTAGATAACCTGGCCTTAGTCTTCGACAAACTGCGCTCTACGCGCACCAAGCTGAACCCCGACAAGTGTGTGTTTGGTGTATCCTCTGGAAAACTCTTAGGATTCCTGGTCTCACACCGAGGAATTGAGGCTAACCCAGAGAAGATCAAAGCCATCGACTTGATGTGGCCTCCCGCCTGCATCAAAGAAGTCCAGAAACTCACGGGATGGCTAGCCGTGCTGAGTCGGTTTATACTGAGGTTAGCAGAGCGAGCGCTCCCCTTCTTTAAGCTCCTGCGCAAATCCGACCCATTTGCTTGGACCGACGAAGCAGAAGAAGCTTTCCAGGAGCTGAAGCTACTCCTGACGACCCTACCCATAATGGTAGCCCCTGAGCCCGAAGAGCATCTGTTGCTCTACATCACGGAGACGGCTGAAGTGGTGAGTATGGTCCTCGTCGCAGAGCGGCCGGACCTCTCATCGCCACAGCCTGCTCCGGTAACAGGAGACAGGTGCCAGGAAACCCCGGAGGTCCAAAACAGACCCCCAGACCCCCATGACAACCTCCCGGAGGACCAGCAGGACCTCCCGGAGGTGCAACGGGACCCCCTGGAGGTCCAACGGAACCTCCCAGATGTCCAACGGGACCTCTCGGAACTCCCGGGAAATCAGCGGGACCACCCGGAGGTGCAAGACGGCTTGGGAGCCTTCGAGTATCAGCTCCCGGCAGCCTCCCTGGGCCCACCCACCTCCCGTAGGCCTGAGCCCATGGATGAAGATACCTCTGACCTGGGAGGGAGGGTCCGGTCCATCCAGAGGCCTGTGTACTACATCAGTGAGGTCCTCCATGACGCCAAGACAAGGTACCTGGAGGTCCATAAGCTGTTGTATGCAGTGCTCGTGGCGTCCAGGAAGCTCCGCCACTACTTCCAAGCCCACCGGGTCTCGGTGGTCACCTCCTATCCGCTGAAGGCTGTCCTCCACAGCCCCCACGCGACTGGCAATGTCGCTAAATGGGCAGCGGAGCTGGCGGAGTTTGAGCTGCACTTCCTTCCTCATCACGCAGTCAAGAGCCAAGCACTGGCTGACTTTGTGGCTGAGTGGACGCCAACGAAGGCTGACCCAGGGGGCCATGAAGATGGTGAACCAGAGCGCCGAGCTCCGGCCTTCACCGGGCCTTACTGGATGCTCTTCTTCGACGGCTCCTCGCGAAAGCAGGGGGCCGGTGCCGGCGTACTGCTTCTCATGCCATCGGGGGAGAAGTTTGGGTATATGGTGCGTCTCAATTTCAAGGCAACCAACAACATGGCAGAGTATGAAGCACTCATCTTTGGCCTAAAGACAGCCTTTTCTCTGGGCGCTCGCCAGTTGTTGGCACAGGGCGACTCCCAGCTAGTTATCAAGCAAGTTAAGGGTGAATGCTCCTGCAATGACCCACAGCTAGCTGCTTATCTGCTCCATGTGCAGATGTTGGAGAAAGACTTCCTCGCCTTGGACCTGCACCACGTACCGCGCGCTGGCAATGCCGCAGCTGACGACCTCTCAACGAAGGCCTCCCCCGGAGCCCCTGTGCCCGAAGGAGTCTTCGAGAGGACGTTGCTGAGGCCCACAGCCTGGCCCGCCGAGCCGGGCGAAGGGGGCTGGACCAGCACCTCGAAGCTGGCGGTCCCGGCGGCCCTGCAGCCATGGACGCCACCAAGGATCGTAAGCATCACTAGGGACTCCGTGCAACCCAGCACTCAAGATCCAGACGCTCAAGTCAGACCCGATGCATGGATCACGAAGATCCGGGACTACTTGAAAGACAACATCCTCCCTGATGAACGTGTATCCGCTGAACGGATCGTGCGCATGGCTAAGAGATACGCGTTGGTAGAAGGGGATCTCTACCGACGTGGCGCCAACCACGTCCTATTGCGGTACATAACCCAGGGGGAAGGCTGTGACTTGCTCTCTGAGATCCATGGAGGCGAATGTGGGAGTCAGTCTTCCTCACACACGCTTGTCGGTAAAGCCTTCCGGCATGGCTTCTACTGGCCGACAGCACTCCAAGATGCCGTCAATCTGGTCGAGAGCTGCAAGGCGTGCCAGTTCCACGCCAAGCAGATCCATACACCGGCTCAGGCGGTACAGATGATCCCGCCCTCATGGCCGTTTGCCGTATGGGGGCTGGACATCCTGGGACCATTCCCCAGAGCCGTCGGGGTATTCCGGTACCTCTATGTCGCCATCGACAAGTTCACCAAGTGGCCGGAAGCCACACCAGTCGCCACCATCAACAAGCAATCCGCAGTAAAGTTCATCAAGTCGATTGTCTGCCGGTTCGGGGTCCCAAACAGAATCATCACCGACAATGGGACCCAATTCACCAGCGCAGCGTTCCAAGACTACTGCGAAGACCTCGGCATCCAGGTGTGATATGCCTCTGTTGCTCACCCAAAGAGCAATGGACAAGTTGAGAGGGCCAACGCCGAGATTCTTAGGGGCCTCAAGACTCGCACATATGCCAGCCTGAAGAAACATGGTGCCAATTGGGTGGATGAGCTTCTGAGCACACTATGGGATAACCGGACGTCCCAGAGCCGGACCACCGGAGAGACACCCTTCTTCATGGTGTATGGGGCCGAAGCTGTGCTTCCCCTAGAGATCACCATGAAGTCTCACCGTGTCCGAGCTTACGACGAAGCCGTGCAGGACAACCTCCGGCATGGAGAAATCGACCTCGTCGACGAGGTCCGATTGCATACAGCACTCCGTAACGCGCGGTACAGACAAGCGCTCCGCCGCAACCACCAGAGGTCTGTACGTGCCCGGGAGCTGCAGGAAGGCGACCTGGTGCTGTGGCGCATACTTTCTCGTGAAGGGACCCACAAACTCTCCCCTAGTTGGGAAGGTCCCTTCCGAGTCACAAAAGTATGCCGTCCCGGGTGCGTACGCCTTTCCACCAAGGATGGGGACCCGCTCCCGAACCCTTGGAACATAGAACACCTCCGTAAGTTCTACCCCTAGAGCAACAATAGGACAGACTCTTCTTTCTGTAATAGATTCCATAGAGTCCAGGAACTCGGAGCAGCTAAGCCTCAGGGGACGGTCCAGGACTACGTTCAGCTTCGCCTGGTTCCGACCCCAAGCGCGTAGAGTCTTGCTTCCCTTCTTAATGGGGCGGGTCGTGGCCTCCATGTTTAGCCTGCCTTCCTCCTATGGAAATTTATACGAAAAGAAACCTGTCCTACTTTGCTCTTCCTTGGTGCTCATTTAAATTACGTATTAAATTTTTATGACTGCACTTCTGGCGCATGCTCACCATGCGCTCAGCTCCCTCTTCTCATTCTCACCTCTAGTCGGCATTTGCTGCCCTACCAAAGGCGGTTGCGTTGGAGGTACCTGCCGATAGCCAGGGGGGCCCCGAGCTCCCGGCACTTCACGCACGGTAGTCCTCAAGCACCGTATAAGTGGATGGGGACCGTAAGCCAAATAAGACTATGAGATAGAGGAGGGAGAGCCCCCAAGGAGAATGACGTTTCCCATACTTGTGTGCAGGACCTCTCGGCCTCAGCTCCCCGCAGGAGTATGGTAGGTACATCCAACCAATGGGACGCACCTACCAGGGGGCCGCTACGGGATCGCGCAAGACCGAAACTCCAAGGTAAGACAAAAGAACCCAGACCTCGCCACCTCCGCAGGGGCGAGACCAGAAGGTCCCACGTGTCCAGCGGGGCCAGACCTCCCTCTCCTCAGGGGGGAGCTCCAGGCCCGCCACGTGGCCTACAGAAGCCGGACCTCCCCCTCTGCGGGGAGAGGTCCGAAGGCTCCACGTATCCCGCGAGGCCGGACCTCCCTCTCCTCAGAGGAGAGCTCCGGGCCCGCCACGTGGCTAGCAGGCCCGGACCCCCCCTATTCTCATGGGGCGGGTCGTGGAGACCTCCGGGGCCCTTAATACAGTAAGGACCCGGGGAAGGTGTCTGTGCATAGCTTCGAGATTGGTCAAGGCCTCTGAGTACCTTGTGGAGCTAAGGACTCGTCCAGGTAAAACCAAGAAGAAGACTAAAGCACGCAGACACAGAAGAAAACAAGAGTCTGTTCATACAAGGCTCCATGAGCTGGGCTACAGACTCAACAAAGATAAAAAAGGAGGTACAGGGCCTTGTGGCCATGGGGGCAGATGCCTAAGAGTCCCCGGACTCCCGTTGGAACCTACAGGCCACAAGGGCGGCCACGTCCTCGACCTCGGCCATGGCAGCTTCCTCCCGCTCGGCAACGGGTCCTAGACGGACTGGCTCCAGAGAGAAGGAAGGGTCTTAGCCCCGGAAGCACGCCAGTACGTGCGTAGCAACCTCCTTCACCAGTCCCCGTCCTTCCACCTCAAGCTCGTCGGCGATCACCGCTTCGAGCCGGCCCAGCTTGCCGCCGATGGACTCAAGTGCTGGGATTGCCTCGGACATCTCCTGTGCCAGAGCCTCCATCCGCACCGGGCTGAAACCAAGAGGAGCCAAGGCGTACCCCACCTCGGCAATAAAGCCCCAGACCGCCTGGGCCTCGGTAGACCGCGAAGACTGGAGCTTCTCTACCTCTTGGCGAGCGCCAGCTCGCGATCCAACGTCGCCTGGCGCTCCTTGGAGAATTGCTCCTCCCTCGCAGCAGTAGCCGACTCACGGAGCTCCAGCTCCTCGGTCCGAGCCCTCAGCTCGCCTTCTTTGGCCTTCAGCCGTGCAGCGATCTTCTCCTCCTCGGCCGCTGCAGCACGTTCCCGATCGGCGACGGCGCACTCTCGACGAGCTACCTGCACCGCAACTCCTCCGTGGCGGCAGAGCGCACCTCGGCCTTGGCTTCAACATGGGCCAGGGCCTCGCGGTAGGAAGCGCGAAGCCGCCGGGTCTCTGACTCCAGGCGGCTGATGGCTTTCTTCTGAGTGTCAAGCAGAGCACTCATGGCCTCAAGTCTTGACTGCCTCGAGTCAAGCTCTGCCCTAGCCTCCTGGGTCCGCTGCTGCAGGAGGTGCTCCCAGCTAAGAAGGCGTTCCCTCTCTCTAGCCAGCGCCTCCCGCTCCCGCTCGAAGGCGGCCTGGAACTGTCAGGCGCTCGTCTAGACACGCCCCAGGGCATCCCACATGGGCGCCGGGACAGAGGGGACAAGAGTCGCGCCCCTGACCCCCCCTGTCGCGTCTAAGACCAGCGGAGGTGCTGGTGCCTCAGCAACCGGAGCGAGACGCTGTCCTGAGGGAGCCAGGGGGCCAGCAGGTGCACCTACAGAGGCCCTTCCAGTCTCAGGACCGGACTCCGGGCTGGTGAAGGAGGGCGGACAGGTGCAGCTGCGGCCACCGCGGAGGGTGAACTCGCCGGCACAGAGGAAGCCCCCGTCGACTTGGGGGCCATGGGAACCACCGCGGTTCCTAGATGTTGTGGCGCGGAGCCTCCGCCAATTGGAGATGGCCGGGTAAGAGGCCCGCCCCCGGTAGCCGGTCTGTCCCTGCAAGAAAAGAAAGCTCTCAGGCTAAGAGAGGGGACGAGAACGCTGCTCCTACAAGCCAGAAGGAGCAACACTTACTGGGCGACATGAGCGCTCCAACGGGCTTGTAGCCCCGGCCTCTGGGCCGTAGTTGAACCGCCAGGACCTGCGGCTGGAACGGTCGTGGGCTGGGGCGTCTGGACCCCCGGCACACTCCCCGGCGTCGCCCCACCAGCGTCCGTCCTAGAAGACCCTCCGCCTGAGGAAGGATGACGAGGTGCTTGGGGTTGTTCGGACTGCCGCTGTCCGGGAAGAGACCCCCTGGGGTGGGACACCCGAGGCCTCTTCGGGTCGCCACTCGATGGACCAGCACCCCCGGGAGATGGGTGCAAGGGTGCTCTGGCTCCCTGACTCGGCACAGGCGGCGTCCTAGGAGGAGACCGGGCACGTTTCTTCTCTGGATGCTCGGGGGCCGGCTCCTTCCCCTTCCCCTTGTCGGCGGCTTGAGTTCCGCCGGCTCTTGGGACGGGTTGGGCAGCGACAGACGCCTCGCGCCCCGATCCGGAGCGCTCGGTTCCCGGGATCGAGATGCCCCGAAAGGCATCCCCAACCTGCCAGATGGCGATCCCGATGTCGTCGAGGTTTGGCATCTTCCGCAGTAGCTCTGACCTCCTCTGCGGCTCTAAGAAGAGAGGAGTGGCAGAGGACGGAAGGGCAGGGTCGCCACTAGGAATGAAGTCGCCGCTCACCTTGCCCACCATCTCGTACAGCTCCTTGTCGGAAGAATCAGAGCCGGGACCCCTCTCCAACCTGGTACAGTCCTGCTCGGCAGTGTAGTACCACTGTCGAAGTGTGTGGTCGACACTTCCCCCGGACCTGCACTGGGCAGCCCACGGAGGTTCTTTTTCGGAGGGGCTAGTCGCTTGCGGAGAGCTTAAGTGTATGGACGAGTTAAGGAAGAGCTTGACACGGCGAGTTTTACGTGGTTTGGGCCGCCGGAGCGTAAAACCCTACGTCCACGGTGAGCTGAGGAGCTCGCTGTATTGCTTGTTGCTCAGAACCGGAGTCCTGAGCTTGGGGGCGAGTATGCCTAGTGTATGAGTTGCTGGAGTGCGAACCCTTGCTAACGTCGCCTACCCGAGCCTTTTATAGTCCAAGGCTCGTGTGGCTTACAAGGGGGGGGGCCCGGGACCCGACAGGTGGTCCCGGGGAGATTGCCTGCCGACTATCGTATCTGCAGTTATGTCGGTAGTTGTCTCTGGTGAAGGCTTCCGAGTCTTCGTCTTTCCGCCCTGCCCATGCCGCATGCTAGTCGTAGTGGTTGATGACGGCGGAGGCGGCAGGGGATGTCTTGTCGCTGTGTTTATTGGTTGTCAGGTTCTGACACCGCGCGCCAGTCTGTGATGCGACTGGGCGCAACGACACTTGACAGAGGCGTGCTCCGCGTCTCATGTGTCTTGGGAAGGCGCGGGTCTTGAATACCTTGTACGGGCAAGGTATGAGACGTCTTTACGCCCGCTGCCTACCGCTCGGGGGAAGGCAGCGCTCTTCTGCTGGACACGTGGCGGGCCCGGAGCCCTCCTCAGAGGAGAGGGGGGTCCGGCCCCGCAGTACACGTGGAGCCTTCGGACCTCTCCCCGTGGAGGGGGAGGTCCGGCTTCCGTCGGCCATGTAGCGGGCCCGGAGCTCTCCTCTGAGGAGAGGGAGGTCCGGCCCCGCTGGACTCGTGGCGCCTTCGGACCTCTCCCCCGCGGAGGGGGGAGGTCCGGCTTCTGCCAGCCACGTGGCGAGCTCGGAGCTTTCCTCTGAGGAGAGGGAGGTCCGGCCCCACCGGACATGTGGCGCCTTCAGAGCTCTCCCTGCAGAGAAGGGCGAGATCCTTAGGCATTTTCCCCTGTGCGCGGGGGTACCCCATATCGCGGGTACCGACAGTGGCTCCCGGGCCCATCTCGGGGGAGATAGCGAGCCCGAGGTGGGACCTCCGTCTTTTCCGTTCCGCGCACTTTCTCTAAGTCCCGCATTGACCGCTGCTGGAGCACGAACAGTCGCGGGATCGTGGGAGCGTGTGCCCACTTGATGGTTGCCTTTACTGCGGCGGTTCCCAAGGCTGCCACTTCTGTACGTCGCGGCGCTTTTTTCGGGAACCGCCTAAGCGCCTTGCCGGCTCATCTTCTTGGGTGACTGACTCCTTGACCCATCGCTTCAGCTGGGCCGCTTGGGTCCACCTGTCACCGGCGCTCGGTCTCGGAGCCAATGTGGTTGCCGTTGCGGAGTATTCGAAGATTTTCAAATCGCCTCGAATCGTTCCTAGAAAGTTTTAAAAGGGGATCTTATCCGCATCGCGGCTTCCCTTCGCATTTCCTAGCGCTCGCTCTTTCCTTGAACCCTTGCGCCTTGGTCTTCCTATCCTTGAGCTCTCCTCCGCCATGGCTTCCAACTTGCTCCCGACGCGCCTCGTTCGTTCCTCCGAGCTTGGGCCAGTGCGCAGGCTGCTGGGCTGGCACACGGAGGAACAGAAACGCCGGCTCCGCCGGGGATCACTCCCCCTGCTCCTGGAAAAGGGGGAGATGGTTTTCTTCACTGCCTATGCCCTGGCGGGGTTCGTCCCGCCAATTTCTTCCTTCTTTGTCACATTGCTGGAGACGTATGGGCTCCAGCTCCACCACCTCTCTCCCAACTCCTTCGCAATTGTGACACCCTCATCTCGGGTGTCAGCATATGTTCATGTTTATGAAGAAGAAAAACATTTTTAGAAAAGAGGGAACAGAAACAAGTATCAAAAGGATAGCCAGTAAAGCTCTCCGAGAGCGTCGAAAGCAACTTCCACGACCAACAGACCACGTGGTGTGTTCGGAACTCATTCCCGAGAGATAGGGAGAGGTCCGACGCTAAACTGGATACGTGACAGGCTCGGGGGTCACATCCGCATTTGGAAAGAGGTCCGACCCTGTGGGACACGTGCTGCCACGGAGAAAGCCTCTGCGGAAGAAGCAAAGGCATTTTTCATAGGACACGCGTCATCCACGGAGCTAGTCCTCGCGGAAATAAGAGGACCAGTTGCGGGGGATACGTGTCAATCTCGGAGCTCATCTCCGAGAAGTCCGGATCTATTGAACACGTGTCGCCACCGGAGCTTATCTCCGGAGGTCCATCGCTGCTGGACACGTGTCGACCTCGGGGCATGTCCCTGAGGGAAGGAAAGGCGGAAAGACCGGCACCCACACGTGGCGTGCGCGGAGCTCACCTCCAAAGAAGAGGGAGGTCTCGCTCGTGACACGCGGCACGACCGGAGCTCGTCTCTGCGGACGAGGAGATACCAGGCCCGGAGGACACGTGGAGCTTCCGGAGCTCATCATCACGGAGGTAACGAGTTTGGAGCGGTTTTTACGCGTAAAGATACCGGTACGCAACGGAAACCGATCTAAACTCCACAACGTTACCAAAGATAAGACGTCAGGATCTAACAAAGATCTGAATAACACTCTTATTCAGAATCCAATCAGATTAGGACTCTTCTCTTCCCGATTATAAATAGAACCCAAAACCTCTGGTCGAAATCACGAACTTCTCTTTGAACTCCTGAGCCGACGACTTAGCGCTCTAGCCCTAACTCGCCGAGCGAGACATCGCCAAAGCACAACAAGGGAGATCATCGGAGAAGAACCGAGTGATCTGAAGAGGACCTCGAAGTCAAGAAAAATGTGAGGTAGGATTTCAATACCACCTTATGACATCATGTTGTTCATCTCTATGCATCTGTTCTTCGATTCCTTTCGAACAGAAGCCTTTTTGTGAACAGATCACTTGATGATCAGTTTGATCTAAAAAACAAGATCATCGCCACGACCACCTTTGAACCGAATACCTCTGTCCATGCAAGCCATGCAAGAGCACACCAATCTAATAAAAATCATAGGATAGCATGCATCATCGCATCTAGTTTAGGGTTTTGTGCATGATATTAATTGCTGTGAATCTTGTATGCATGTGAATCCTACATAGCAGGACAGGTTTAGGAAGCTGTCTACGACGAACTACAGCAATCAGGTTTTGAGAATCAAGAACAACCGGAACCGCAAGAACAAGGCAAGTGCTCCTTGACCATGTTGATCCTATGTTTTGGGTAAAACTATTTTGTTTTGCGAAAAGGTGTGTGTGCTGAGTCAAACATGATGGTAAACCCTTTTATAGGAGTTTACTAGTTTTGATTAAACCATCCTTGTCACCTGGGAAGTTTTATGAGTCGGGTATGGTTTTTGTTTTATGCTTCGCTGAGTCCATGGGATTGGGAAGCGAGATAGATGTGTCTAGCTAACTGCACTCGTACTGATAATAAGTAATTGATGAGGTTAATGAACATGGATCGGAGGGAGATCTAGGCAAGCCTGGGTTTGTGAATGAGGTAGCATGAGATGGTGGTTTTGCTTGCCGTAGATCTAAGGACCGGTTCATGCATGCACATGCCAGGATAACAGTGCCACCACAAGGCCAAGTATGGGTGCGGCTTAGCTGAGTAATTAGGTAAGTTGCTAGGGTGTTATGGACTGTGGAAGGCGCGGGGAATGGGAGTCGAGTGAGGACTGCCCTGGGAACTGCATGGCACAAGAGGGGGCCCGTGGGTGGGAGAATTGGAGATTCTACCCTGCCGGTGAAACCTTAGTGAGTCCATACATCTAGTAACCCCTTTGTAAAGGCTATTTTGTGATCTCTTGACCATACACCGATGGTTGTGTACTGGTATAATGGAGGTTTTGCAGTCGCCGACGGGTGACGAAATCACAAACTTGTGGGTAAAGAGGTGCAAATTCTACAGAGTTATTAAAACTATCATGATAGCCGAGCTTACGGTCATGAGCACCTGGCTAAACTGCCATGATTAGATGGGATGGTTATTGGGATGGTTATTGGGAAGGTTCTTGGTTATAGTTATTGGTTTGGTTATGGTTTGGTTTGGGACTGTGGAGTCCGGGAGATGAGATGGTTGCATGACTGATGGGTCATAACATGAGATTGGTCTCGGTGCGAGACGCGGTTGTTTTATGAGGTGAAATGGTAGCGAATACGAGGAGGTATTCGTGAGTATGGGTAAAGGATTAGTTAATGTTTGGATAGAACACGGGAAGTGATGAAGGTATGTTGGTAATTTAATACATGCTGGGACTACATTCATCAAAAGTTAAGTTGCTGTTTTATCATGATTTTATAAATTTGCTTTTTCTGCAAATAAGCCTTTTATACCTACCTTGTTTATGAGCTGCATATCATGTGTTATTCCCGCACTTGCTGAGTACATCATTGTGCTCAAACTTGCATTATTATTTCTTCATCAACAGCAAGAGAAGACTACTATGAAGACCGAGTAGAGCATTATGGCGTGTGATCTGTTCTCAACCTTGCCTGTGGAGGGAGTAGAGATGGAGCCACTTCTGCTTAGTTTTGCTTCCGCATTAGTTTTTGCTTCCGCATTTGAATAAGAATTCCGCTGCGTAGGAATAAGGACTTCCGCTGTGTGCATGAGTCCAAGACTCATGAGGTGTTGTAATAAACTATGTTATTCGTGGTGATATATAATCTGAATTCAGTTTTTGGAACGTATGTATATGTGTGATAAACATCCTGGGCACACATATGCATTAGTTCTCGGTTCCGTGGTTTTCCACAGAATTGAGGGCGTCACAGATTGGTATCAGAGCCACGGGTTGACAGTAGGTTACACGCCTAGATAGAAGCCTTATATTAATATTAGAATCACGGGTTAACAGCAAGTTACACCCCTAAATAGAAGCTACGTGGACCAAAGGAAGCATCCTAGGATGAATAGCTTAGATTTGCCTTGAAACCACCTTGGCATAGGAAACCATCCTTGAATAGGAGTTGAGTGGGCCCTTGTAATGATTATTTGTGAATATGTGCTTAGTGTGAGTTGTGGGACGTCTTAAAAGCGTTGTCCATATCCACACGTAAGAAGAAAGAGGAGTGAGATGCTTCGGCACTTGATCACATCCTCATAAGGACTAATATATATAGTCCAACTCCCCTTGATGCATATAGTTGAAAGGACCTACCTAACCTTCTAACCTCCTATTCTATTTCGTTCCCCCTCACAGATGGTGAGAGGAAACGCCAGCCGAAGGAACGTCCAGGAAGATGACCACGAGGAAATTCCTGCTAACCCCGTAGCTGGCGAAAACAACCTAGAAAGGTTGATGGCCATGCAAAACCAGCTTATGCAAACCATGATCCAAACTTTGGGTCAGTTGCAGGCCAACCAACACCCTGTTCCGGCACCACCGCCACCACCACCGCCGGCTCATAACAAGTTGGGAGAGTTCATGAGGACTCGACCACCCACCTTTGCTCAAGCAAGCGATCCAATGGAGGCCGATGATTGGTTGAAATCCATGGAGAAAAAGCTTGCCATTGTTCAGTGCAACGACCGAGAGAAGGTTCTCTTTGCGTCGCACCAACTGATGGGAGCAGCTGCTGACTGGTGGGATGCCTTGAGCAACGCCCATGAGACAATCACTTGGACTGAGTTCAAGGAAAGTTTCCGCTCCCACTACATCCCTGTTGGCGTAATGATGCTCAAGAGGCAGGAGTTTGAAGGTCTTTGCCAAGGGCAGAAAAGTGTGAACGAATATCTCAATAAGTTCATACAACTGTCCCGGTATGCCCCCGAAGATGTCAACTCAGATCAGAGGAAGCAGTACCTGTTCATGAGAGGGTTGAACAATGAGATCCAAGTTCAGCTCCTCAACAATGACTACGTAAGCTTCCAGAAGCTGGTTGATAAGGCTATTGTGGTGGAAAACAAGATCCGAGAGATCGAGCACGAGTGCAAAAGGAAGATCCCATACCAGCCCCAAGGGAGCAACGTACGACCTAGATACATGCCCCCTGCACCGCAGTATGGATCGACCACTCCTACGTACCGCCCTGGTCAGCCACCACAGCAACGGCTCGTTGCACCGGCACCTCGTGTGCCCATGCCTCCTGCACCCCGGCCTAACAATGGCGCTCCTGTTCAAAACCCCCGCCCCAACGTACCTGCTGCCGTAGGCAACAGGGCATGCTTTGCATGCGGGGAAGTAGGCCACTTCGCTAACCAGTGCCCGAAGAGAGCCCCTGGACAGCAAGGTAACGTGCCCAAGCAGAACCAGCGACCAAATGGAGGAGACAACCAAGGGAACCGTGGACCGCAGAACTATGCTCGTGGCCACGTTAACCATGTCACTGCTGAGGAAGCACAACAGGCTGAGGACGTCGCAATTGGTATGTTCCTTGCCAACTCCAACCCAGCCACCATTTTATTTGATTCCGGAGCATCGCATTCCTTCATATCATCCAAATATGTTGCCAAACATCATCTACCCGTATCCCACCTAGAATGTGCTATGTTTGTTAATTCTCCCAGAGGAGAAATGAGGACTAGTATAGTATGTCCTAAGGTAAGCCTTAAAATAAGGGGAGTAGACTTCCTTGCCAACCTTATTGTCTTGGACTCCCACGGAATTGACATCATACTCGGAATGGACTGGTTAAGCAAGCACAATGGAGTAATCCAATGCGCTGAGAGAAGCGTGCAATTGACAAACGAACACGGTATCCGTGTCGAGTTTGAGTCAGCACCACAAGCGACCGAACGGGCGGATCTGAACCATGTTGAAGGAGTAGCATTAGACAACATTCCAGTGGTTCAGGAATTTTCGGATGTGTTCCCGGAAGAACTTCCAGGAATGCCACCTGACCGGGATATTGAGTTTGCCATAGATTTGGTACCTGGAACTGCACCCATAGCTAAGAGACCATATAGGATGCCCGTCAACGAGTTAGTTGAACTAAAGAAGCAAATTCAAGAACAGTTGGAGAATGGTTTTATCCGCCCAAGCTCGTCACCCTGGGGAGCTCCGGTACTCTTCGTGGACAAGAAGGACGGAACCCAAAGAATGTGCGTGGACTACAGGTCTCTCAACGAAGTGACAATCAAAAATAAATACCCTCTGTCCCGTATAGAGGACCTGTTCGATCAAATGAAAGGAGCCCAAGTGTTCTCCAAGATTGATCTTCGGTCGGGATATTTCCAGCTGATGATTAAGCCCTCCGATATACCTAAGACAGCCTTTCGGACGCGGTATGGTTCATATGAATATACCGTTATGTCTTTTGGATTGACGAATGCACCCGCATACTTCATGTACCTTATGAATAAGGTTTTCATGGAGTACTTGGACAAGTTCTTCGTGGTTTTCATCAACGACATTATGGTGTATTCAAAAAGTTAGGAGGAGCATGAAGAACATCTGAAATTGACCTTGCAGAAGTTGCGTGAGCATCAATTGTATGCCAAGCTCAACAAGTGTCAATTTTGGCTAAAGGAAATATCTTTCCTAGGCCACATCATCTCCAAGGAAGGGGTATCGGTTGATCCTGGAAAGGTGAGAGATGTTCTGAAATGGGACCAACCAAAAAACGTGAGGGATATTCGGAGTTTCCTTGGGATGGCAGGATACTATCGTCGCTTCATTAAAGACTTCTCTAAAATAGCAAAACCTATGACGGAGTTGCTAACGAAGGGGAAGATCTTTCAATGGACACAAGCCTGCCAAGAAAGTTTTGAGGAACTCAAGAAAAGGCTAACCACAGCACCAGTTCTGGTATTCCCAGACGTAAGCAAGAGCTTTGACATATATTGTGACGCATCCAGACAAGGGCTCGGATGTGTGCTCATGCAGGAAGGACAAGTGGTAGCCTATGCCTCACGACAATTAAAGAAGCACGAGCTTAACTATCCTGCACATGATTTGGAGTTAGCAGCAGTGGTGCATGCATTGAAAATTTGGAGACATTATATCCTAGGTCATCGATGTGAGATCTATACGGATCATAAAAGCCTCAAGTACATATTTACACAAACAGACTTGAATTTGAGGCAACGTCGATGGTTAGAACTCATCAAGGATTATGATGTGGGAATCAACTACCATCCCGGGAAGGCCAATGTAGTCGCTGACGCATTGAGCAGAAAGGGAGCATGCCACCAACTCACGGTTCGGGAGCTACCACCCGAACTACGTAAGGAGTTTGAACGGTTACACCTTGGATTCTTGAATAACATGGAAATGATAGAGATCCACTCCCCATTGGAACAAGAAATAAGAAAGGGACAAGCAACGGACGAGGGGACCAAGGAGATCAAGGAAAGAATCCGACAAGGGATAGAGAAAGATTTCAAAGAGGATGAAAAGGGTACGCTTTGGCTAGGAAAAAGGATTTGTGTGCCAAACCTAAGACACCTTCGCGACATAATATTAAGGGAGGCACATGATTCACCCTATTCCATACATCCAGGGAGCACCAAAATGTACAAGGACTTGAACACTTGCTATTGGTGGGATGGTATGAAGAGGGATATAGCCGAATACGTTGCCCTATGCGACACATGCCAACGGGTAAAAGCCGAACATCAAAAACCCGCTGGGTTGTTGCAACCTTTGAAAATACCTGAATGGAAATGGGAGGACATCAGTATGGACTTTATTGTCGGATTGCCACGAACTCAGTCAGGATACAATTCCATCTGGGTCATTGTGGACCGGTTGACGAAAACCGCCCATTTTCTTCCGGTAAGGACCAGTTACAACGTTACACAGTTGGCAGAATTGTACATGGAGCAGATCGTGTGCCGTCATGGAGTTCCGAAGAGGATAGTCTCAGATCGAGGTTCTCAGTTTACCTCTAGATTCTGGAGGAAGCTGTAGAAAGCCATGGGTACACGACTAGATTTTAGCTCTGCCTATCACCCACAAACAGATGGGCAAACCGAAAGGACGAACCAAATTTTGGAGGACATGTTGAGAGCTTGCGCCTTGAAACGTGGGCGTAGTTGAGATAGGAGTTTACCGTATGCAGAATTCTCCTATAACAACAGCTATCAAGCTAGCTTGAAGATGTCGCCTTTCGAAGCCTTATATGGTAGACGGTGTAGAACACCACTGTTCTGGAACGAGACTGGAGAGAACCAGGTGTTTGGACCTGAAGTACTACAAGAGGCTGAAAAGCAAGTCCAAACGATACGGGAGAACTTAAAGGCTGCTCAATCACGACAGAAAGGCTATGCGGACAATAGGCGTAGAAAGTTGACCTTTGAAGTTGGAGACTTCGTATACCTTAAGGTATCGCCTATCTGAGGCCAACGACGTTTTAACGTCAAAGGCAAACTAGCACCTCGCTACACCGGACCATTTAAGATTTTGGGTAAGCGAGGAGAAGTAGCCTATCAACTAGAGCTCCCAAACCACCTCTCCGACGTACATGACGTATTTCATGTATCTCAGCTTAAGAAGTGCTTGAGAATACCAGAGGAACAAGTGTCAATGGGAGAACTTAAACTTCAAGAGGACCTGACTTACGCAGAACACCCTATCCGAATCTTGGACGTAAAGGAAAGGGTCACCCGAAACAAGGTAATTCGATGGTGCAAGGTACAATGGAGCCATCACACTGAAGCTGAAGCCACATGGGAGCGTGAAGAGGATATCAAGGCTGAATTCCCCTATCTATTTTCTGCTAACGAATCTCGAGGGCGAGATTCAATTTAAGGGGGGTAGATTTGTGACACCCTCATCTCGGGTGTCAGCATATGTTCATGTTTATGAAGAAGAAAAACATTTTTAGAAAAGAGGAAACAGAAACAAGTATCAAAAGGATAGCCAGTAAAGCTCTCCGAGAGCGCCGAAAGCAACTTCCACGACCAACAGACCACGTGGTGTGTTCGGAACTCATTCCCGAGAGATAGGGAGAGGTCCGACGCTAAACTGGATACGTGGCAGGCTCGGGGGTCACATCCGCATTTGGAAAGAGGTCCGACCCTGTGGGACACGTGCTGCCGCGGAGAAAGCCTCTGCGGAAGAAGCAAAGGCATTTTTCATAGGACACGCGTCATCCACGGAGCTAGTCTTCACGGAGAAAAGAGGACCAGTTGCGGGGGATACGTGTCAATCCCGGAGCTCATCTCCGAGAAGTCCGGATCTATTGAACACGTGTCGCCACCGGAGCTTATCTCCGGAGGTCCGTCGCTGCTGGACACGTGTCGACCTCGGGGCATGTCCCTGAGGGAAGGAAAGGCGGAAAGACCGGCACCCACACGTGGCGTGCGCGGAGCTCACCTCCAAAGAAGAGGGAGGTCTCGCTCGTGACACGCGGCACGACCGGAGCTCGTCTCTGCGGACGAGGAGATACCAGGCCCGGAGGACACGTGGAGCTTCCGGAGCTCATCATCACGGAGGTAACGAGTCTGGAGCGGTTTTTACGCGTAAAGATACCGGTACGCAACGGAAGCAGATCTAAACTCCACAACGTTACCAAAGATAAGACATCAGGATCTAACAAAGATCTGAATAAGACTCTTATTCGGAATCCAATCAGATTAGGACTCTTCTCTTCCCGATTATAAATAGAACCCAAAACCTCTGGTCGAAATCACGAACTTCTCTTTCAACTCCTGAGCCGATGACTTAGCGCTCTAGCCCTAACTCGCCGAGCGAGACATCGCCAAAGCACAACAAGGGAGATCATCGGAGAAGAACCGAGTGATCTGAGGAGGACCTCGAAGTCAAGAAAAACGTGAGGTAGGATTTCAATACCACCTTATGACATCATGTTGTTCATCTCTTTGCATCTGTTCTTCGATTCCTTTCGAACAGAAGCCTTTTCGTGAACAGATCACTTGATGATCAGTTTGATCTAAAAAACAAGATCATCGCCACGACCACCTTTGAACCGAATACCTCTGTCCATGCAAGCCATGCAAGAGCACACCAATCTAATAAAAATCATAGGATAGCATGCATCATCGCATCTAGTTTAGGGTTTTGTGCATGATATTAATTGCTGTGAATCTTGTATGCACATGAATCCTACATAGCAGGACAGGTTCAGGAAGCTGTCTACGATGAACTACAGCAATCAGGTTTTGAGAATCAAGAACAACCAGAACCGCAAGAACAAGGCAAGTGCTCCTTGACCATGTTGATCCTATGTTTTGGGTAAAACTATTTTGTTTTGCGAAAAGGTGTGTGTGCTGAGTCAAACATGATGGGAAACCCTTTTATAGGAGTTTACTAGTTTTGATTAAACCATCCTTGTCACCTGGGAAGTTTTATGAGTCGGGTATGGTTTTTGTTTTATGCTTCGCTGAGTCCATGGGATTGGGAAGCGAGATAGATGTGTCTAGCTAACTGCACTCGTACTGATAATAAGTAATTGATGAGGTTAATGAACATGGATCGGAGGGAGATCTAGGCAAGCCTGGGTTTGTGAATGAGGTAGCATGAGATGGTGGTTTTGCTTGCCGTAGATCTAAGGACCGGTTCATGCATGCACATGCCAGGATAACAGTGCCACCACAAGGCCAAGTATGGGTGCGGCTTAGCTGAGTAATTAGGTAAGTTGCTAGGGTGTTATGGACTGTGGAAGGCGCGGGGAATGGGAGTCGAGTGAGGACTGCCCTGGGAACTGCATGGCACAAGACGGGACCCGTGGGTGGGAGAATTGGAGATTCTAGCCTGCCGGTGAAACCTTAGTGAGTCCATACATCTAGTAACCCCTTTGTAAAGGCTATTTTGTGATCTCTTGACCATACACCGACGGTTGTGTACTGGTATAATGGAGGTTCTGCAGTCGCCGATGGGTGACGAAATCACAAACTTGTGGGTAAAGATGTGCAAATTCTGCAGAGTTATTAAAACTATCATGATAGCCGAGCTTACGGTCATGAGCACCTGGCTAAACTGCCATGATTAGATGGGATGGTTATTGGGATGGTTATTGGGAAGGTTCTTGGTTATAGTTATTGGTTTGGTTATGGTTTGGGACTGTGGAGTCCGGGAGATGAGATGGTTGCATGACTGATGGGTCATAACATGAGATTGGTCTCGGTGCGAGACGCGGTTGTTTTATGAGGTGAAATGGTAGCGAATACGAGGAGGTATTCGTGAGTATGGGTAAAGGATTGGTTAATGTTCGGATGGAACACGGGAAGTGATGAAGGTATGTTGGTAATTTAATACATGCTGGCACTACATTCATCTAAAGTTAAGTTGCTGTTTTATCATGATTTTATAAATTTGATTTTTCTGCAAATAAGCCTTTTATACCTACCTTGTTTATGAGCTGCATATCATGTGTTATTCCCGCACTTGTTGAGTACATCATTGTGCTCAAACTTGCATTATTATTTCTTCATCAACAGCAAGAGAAGACTACTATGAAGACCGAGTAGAGCATTATGGCGTGTGATCTGTTCTCAACCTTGCCTGTGGAGGGAGTAGAGATGGAGCCACTTCTGCTTAGTTTTGCTTCCGCATTAGTTTTTGCTTCCGCATTTGAATAAGAATTCCGCTGCGTAGGAATAAGGACTTCCGCTGTGTGCATGAGTCCAAGACTCATGAGGTGTTGTAATAAACTATGTTATTCGTGGGGATATATAATCTGAATTCAGTTTGTGGAACGTATGTGTATGTGTGATAAACATCCTGGGCACACATATGCATTAGTTCTCGGTTCCGTGGTTTTCCACAGAATTGAGGGCGTCACAGCAATGGCCGCTGTCTTCATCCACTTCTGCGAGATGTTTGTGGGGGTGCATGCTTCTGTGACACTCTTTCGCTACTTCTTTGTGTTGCGGACGACTGGACGCGGCTCAAAGACCCAGATGGGGGCGTACTACTTTCAGCACCGCTGCAAGGACCCAAAGGTCTCTGGGTACCTTCTGCCTTTCAGCGCGTCGAGGTGGGAAAACTGGAGGGAGAGCTGGGTGGTAGTGCAGACCGACGAGCATGATCGCCTACAACTCCCGACCGCTGGCCCAACCACCGATCGTCGCTTCTAGGAGGAGGTCCCAGAGTTGGGGCCGGAGTACGCCCCGTTCTTGGAGCGGATCCGGTTCTTGGCCAACGAGGGGCTAACGTCCCTGATGGTGCTGATGGACTTCACGTCGCGCTGTATTGCGCCCTTGCAGCAGTGCAGTCGCCCAGCATGGTACTATACTGGCGAGCAGGACTGTACCAGGCTGGAGAGGGGCCCCGGCTCTGATCCTTCTGACGAGGAGCTGTACGAGATGGTGGGCAAGGTGAGCGGCGAATTCATTCCCAGTGGCGACCCCGCCCTTCCGTCCTCTGCCACCCCCCTCTTCTTGGAGCCACAGAGGAGGTCAGAGCTCCTGCGGAAGATGCCGAACCTCGACGACATCGGGATCGCCGTCCGGCAGGTCGGGGATGCCTTCCGGGGTATCTCGATCCCAGGAACCGAGCGCTCCGGATCGGGGCACGAGGCGTCTGTTGCTGCCCAACCTGTCCCAAGAGCCGACGGAACTCAAGCTGCCGACAAGGGGAAGGGGAAGGAGCCGGCCCCCGGGCATCCAGAGAAGAAACGCGCCCGGTCTCCTCCGAGGGCGCCGCCTGCGCCGAGTCAGGGAGCCGGAGCACCCTTGCACCCATCTCCCGGGGGTGCTGGTCCATCGGGTGGCGACCCGAAGAGGCCCCGGGTGTCCCACCCCAACGGATCTCTTCCCGGACAGCGGCAGTCCGAAGAACCCCAAGCGCCTCGTCATCCTTCCTCAAGCGGAGGGGCTTCTAGGACGGATGCTGGTGGGGCGACGCCGGGGAGTGTGCCGGGGGTCCAGACGCCACGTCCCACGACCGTTCCAGCTGCAGGTCCTGGCGGTTCAACTACGGCCCAGAGGCCGGGGCTACAAGCCCGTTGGAGCGCTCATGTCGCCCAGTAAGTGTTGCTCCTTCTGGCTTGTAGGAGCAGCGTTCTCGCCTCCTCTCTTAGCCTAAGAGATTTCTTTTCTTGCAGGGACCGACCGGCTGCCGGGGGCGGGACTCTTACTCGGCCATCTCCAACTGACGGAGGCTCCTAATGCCCTGGGGCGTGTCCAGACCAGCACCCGACAGTTCCAGGCCGCCTTCGAGCAGGAGCGGGGGCGCTGGCCGGAGAGAGGGAGCGCCTTCTCAGCTGGCAGCAGCGGGCCCAGGAGGCTAGGGCAGATCTTGACTCGAGGCAGTCAAGACTTGAGGCCATGAGTGCTCTGCTTGACACTCAGAAGAAGGCCATTAGCCGCCTGGAGTCAGAGACCCGGCGGTTTCGCGCTTCCTACCGCGAGGCCCTGGCCCATGTTGAGGCCAAAGCCGAGGCGCGTTCTGCCGCCGCGGAGGAATTTCGGCTGTAGGTGGCTCGTCGAGAGTGCGCCGTCGCCGATCGGGAACGTGCTGCAGCGTCCAAGGAGGAGAAGATCGCCGCACGGCCGAAAGCCAAAGAGGGCGAGCTAAGGGCTCGGGCCGAGGAGCTGGAGCTCCGTGAGTCGGCTGCTGCCGCGAGGGAGGAGCAGCTCTCCTAGGAGCGCCAGGCGGCGTTGGATCGCGAGCTGGCGGCTCACCAAGAGGTAGAGAAGCTCCAGTCTTCGCGGTCTACTGAGGCCCAGGCGGTCTGGGGCTTTATTGCCAAGGCGGGGTCCGCCTTGGATCCTCTTGGTTTCAGCCCGGTGCGGATGGAGGCTCCGGCACAGGGGATGTCCGAAGCAATCCCGGCACTTGAGTCCATCGGCGACAAGCTGGGCCGGCTCGAAGCGGTGATCGCCGACGAGCTTGAGGTGGAAGGACGGGGCCTGGTGAAGGAGGTCGCTATGCACGTACTGGCGTGCTTCCGGAGCCAAGACCCTTCCTTCTCTCTGGAGCCAGTCCGTCTAGGACCCGTTGCCGAGCGGGAGGAAGCTGCCAGGGCCGAGGTCGAGGACGTGGCCGCCCTTGTGGCCTCTAGGTTCCAACGGGAGTTCGGAGACCCTTAGGCATCTGCCCTCGTGGCCACAAGGCCCTGTACCTCCTTTTTTTATTTTTGTTGAGTCCGTAGCCCAGCCCCTGGAGCCTTGTATGGACAGACTCTTGTTTTCTTCTGTGTCTGCATGTTTTAGTCTTCTTTCTGGTCCTACCTGGCCGAGTCCTTAGCTCCGCAAGGTACTCGGAGGCCTTGACCAATCTCGAAGCTCTGTATAGACACCTTCTTCGGGTCCTTACTATATTAAGGGCCCCGGAGATCTCCGGGACTTGCCCCATGAGAATGGGGGGGGTCCGGGCCTGCTAGCCATGTGGCGGGCCCGGAGCTCCCCTCTGAGGAGAGGGAGATCCTGGCTTGCGGGGCACGTGGAGCCTTTGGACCTCTCCCCGCGGAGGGGGGAGGCCCGACTTCTGTAGGTCACATGGCGGGCCCGGAGCTCCCCCCCAAGGAGAGGGAGATCCGGCCGGACGCGTGGGGCCTTCGGAGCCCCCCCCAGAGGGGGAGGTCCGGTTTTCGCCAGCCACGTGGCGAGTTCGGAGCCCCCCTCTGCTTAGGCGGGGGCTCCTGGCCCGCTAGACACATGGGACCTTCGGGTCTCGCCCCTGCGGAAGTGGCGAGGTCTGGGTTCTTCAGTCTTACCTTGGAGTTTCGGTCTTGCGCGATCCCGTAGCTGCCCCCTGGTAGGTGCGTTCCATTTGATGGGTGTACCTACCATACTCCTGTGGGGAGCTGAGGCCGAGAGGTCCTGCACACAAGTAAGGGAAACGTAATTCTCCTTGGGGGCTCCCCCTCCTCTATCTCATAGTCTTATTTGGCTTACGGTCCCCATCCACTTATACGGTGCTTGGGGACTACCGTGTGCGAAGTGCCGGGAGCTCGGGGTCCCCCTGGCTATCGGCAGGTATCTCCAACGCAACCGCCTTTGGTAGGGCAGCAAATGCCGACTAAAGGTGGAATGAGAAGAGGGAGCTGAGCGCATGGTGAGCATGCGCCAGAAGTGTAGTCATAAAAATTTAATGCATAAATTAAATGAGCACCAAGGAAGAGCAACGTAGGACAGGTTTCTTTTCATATAAATTTCCATAGGAGGAAGGCAGGCTAAGTATGGAGGCCACAACCCGCCCCATTAAGAAGGGAAGCAAGACTCTACACGCTTGGGGTCGGAACCAGGCGAAGCTGATCGTAGTCCTGGACCGTCCCCTGAGGCTTAGCTGCTCCGAGCACTGTTCCTGGACTTTATGGAATTTATTATAAAAAGAAGAGTCTGTCCTATTGTTGCTCTAGGGGTAGAACTTACGGAGGTGTTCTGTGTTCCGAGGGTTCGGGAGCAGGTCCCCATCCTCGGTTCTAGGGAATGGTCCCAGGATGTCCAGCCCCCATACGGCAAATGGCCATGAGGGCGGGATCATCTGTACCGTCCAAGCCGGTGTATGGATCTGCTTGGCGTGGGACAGGCACGCCTTGCAGCTCTCGACCAGCTTGACGGCATCCTGGAGTGTTGTCGGCTAGTAGAAGCCATGCCGGAAGGCTTTACCGACAAGCGTGCGTGAGGAAGAGTGACTCCCACATTCGCCTCCATGGATCTCAACGAGCAAGTCACAGCCTTCCCCCTGGGTTATGCACCGCAATAGGACACAGTTGGCGCCACGTCGGTAGAGATCCCCTTCTACCAACGCGTGTCTCTTAGACATACGCATGATCCGTTCAGCGGATACACGTTCATCAGGGAGGATATTGTCTTTCAAGTAGTCCCGGATCTCCGTGATCCATGCATCGGGTCTGACTTGAGCGTCTGGATCTTGAGCGCTGGGTTGCACGGAGTCCCCAGTGACGCTTACAATCCTTGGCGGCGTCCATGGCTGCAGGGCCGCCGGGACCGCCAGCTTCGAGGTGCTGGTCTAGCCCCCTTCACCGGGCTCGGTGGGCTGGGCTGTGGGCCGCAGCAACGTCCTCTCGAAGACTCCTTCGGGCACAGGGGCTCCGGTGGGGGCCTTCGTTGAGAGGTCGTCAGCTGCGGCCTTGCCAGCGCGCGGTACGTGGCGCAGGTCCAAGGCGAGGAAGTCTTTCTCCACCATCTGCACATAGAGCAGATAAGCAGCTAGCTGTGGGTCACTGCAGGAGCATTCACCCTTAACTTGCTTGATAACTAGCTGGGAGTCGCCCTGTGCCAACAACTGGTGAGCGCCTAGAGACAGGGCTGTCTTTAGGCCAAAGATGAGTGCTTCATACTCTGCCATGTTGTTGGTTGCCTTGGAACTGAGACGCACCATATACCCAGACTGCTCCCCCGATGGCATGAGGAGCAGTACGCCAGCACCGGCCCGCTGCTTTCACGAGGAGCCGTCAAAGAAGAGCGTCCAGTAAGGCCCGGTGAAGGCCGGAGCTTGGGGCCCTGGTTCACCGTCTTCATGGCCCCCTGGGTCAGTCTGCGTTGGCGTCCACTCAGCCACGAAGTCAGCCAATGCTTGGCTCTTGACTGCGTGACGAGGAAGGAAGTCCAGCTCAAACTCCGGTAGCTCCGCTGCCCATTTGGCGACATTGCCAGTCGCGTGGGGGCTGTGGAGGACAGCCTTCAGCGGATAGGAAGTGACCACCGAGACCCGGTGGGCTTGGAAGCAGTGGCGGAGCTTCTTGGACGCCACGAGCACTGCATACAGCAGCTTATGGACCTCCAGGTACCTTGTCTTGGCGTCATGGAGGACCTCGCTGATGTAGTAGACAGGTCTCCGGATGGTCCAGACCCTCCCTCCCAGGTCAGAGATATCTTCATCCATGGCTCAGGCCCGCGGGAGGTGGGTGGGCCTGGGGAGGCCGTCGGGAGCTGATACTCGAAGGCTCCCGGGCTGTCTTGGACTTCCGGGAGGTCCTGCTGATTTCCCGGGAGCTCCGGAAGGTCCCGTTGGACATCCGGGAGGTTCCGTTGGACCTCCGGGGGTCCCGTTGCACCTCCGGGAGGTCCTGCTGGTCCACCTGGAGGTTGTTTTGGGGGTCCGGGCGTCCGTTTTGGACCTCCGGGGGTTGCCTCGGAGACCCGGGGGGTCGTCTTGGACCTCCGGGTTTTCCTGGCGCCTGTCTCCCGATACCGGAGCAGGCTGTGGCGATGAGAGGTCCGGCCGCTCTGCGACGAGGACCATACTCACCCCTTGAGCCGTCGCTGCGATGTAGAGCAACAGATGCTCTTCACGCTCGGGGGCTACCATTACGGGTAGGGTTGTCAGGAGTTGCTTCAGCTCCTGGAGAGCTTCTTCTGCTTCGTCGGTCCAAGCGAATGGGCCGGATTTGCGCAGGAGCTTAGAGAAGGGGAGCGCTCGCTCTGCTAACCTCGGTATAAACTGACTCAGCGCGGCTAGGCATCCCGTGAGTTTCTGGACTTCTTTGATGCGGGTGGGGGGCCGCCTCAAGTCGATGGCTTTGATCTTCTCTGGGTTAGCCTCAATTCCTCAGTGTGAGACCAGGAATCCTAAGAGTTTTCCAGAGGATACACCGAACACACACTTGTCGGGGTTCAGCTTGGTACGCGTAGAGCGCAATTTATCGAAGACTAAGGCCAGGTTATCTAGTAGGGATGAACTCTGCCTGACCTTAACAACAATGTCATCGACATACACCTCAACTAAGTATCTTATCAGCTCCCTGAAGGTTTTGTGCATTGCACGTACGAAGGTAGGGAGAGCGTTCTTTAGGCCATAAGGCATAGAGACATAACAGTACAGACCGTCTACTGTGATGAAGGAGGTGTGCTCTTCATCTTCTCTAGACATAGGGATCTGATGGAAACCCGAGTAATCATCTAGGAAGCACAGCATATCGCAGCCTGACGTCGAGTCTACTATTTGATCTATTCTAGGGGGAGGGAATGGATCTTTAGGACATTCCTTATTGAGACTGGTGTAGTCGATGCACATCCGGAGCTTCCCGCCGGCCTTTGGGACAACAACAGGGTTCGCCAACCACCGGGGGTGGCGGACTTCCCGTATGAAGCCAGCGTCCAGCAGCTTCTTGATTTCTTCGCGGATGAGGCTTTGCCGCTCGATGGACTGCTTGCGGGGCTTCTGTTGGACTGGCCGGGCGTCGGGGAAGACCTTTAGGTGGTGCTCGATCACCTCCCTAGGGATCTCTGGCATCTGCGACGGCTGCCATGCAAACACGTCGACATTGTGCCGGAGGGAGGTGACGAGCGTGCCTTCCTATTTGCTATCCAGGCCCCCGGCTACCCGGGTGGTCTGGGTGACGTCGGCGCCGATTTGGACGAGCCTCAAGGGGACGTCGCCCTCGTCGAGGGGTTGCACGCGGGGTGCTGTGGTAGAGGCACGGTGGCGTGCACTTGGGTGGAGCCGGTTTGGTTCTGCACTGCCTGGGGTTGGTGCTCTAGCTGTTGTAAGCGCTTGGAGCTTTTCCAAGGCTAACACTGCGGCAGTACGGTCTCCACGAATCCTGAGGACGCCTGTTGGTGTAGGCATCTTCAGGACAAGGTAGCCGTAGTGGGCTACTGCCATGAATCGGTACAGGGCTGGCCTGCCAATTATGGCGTTGAAGGGGAGGTTGATCTCCGCCACGTCGAACAGAATGTACTCTGTCCGATAGCTGTCCGGTGCCCCAAAGGTCACCGGGAGGCTGATGTGGCCGTAGGAAACGACCTGTCCCGGCCCTACCCCTGAGAACGGGCTCGATGGGGTGAGCTTGGCCATCGGGATCTGCAGCTTTCTGGAAAGCTGCGTGACTGATGAGGTTCAGTCCAGCCCCGCCATCCACCAAAACATGGTACATTCTTACATTGGCGATGGTGGGGGCCACCAAGAGCGGTAGTTGGCCGGCCCCAGCCATGTTCCTGGGGCAGTCGGTGGCATCGAAGCTGATGGGGGTTCCCATCCACCTGAGGTGCGGTGCTGCACTCGGGAGGGGAGCCACCGACGCTACCGCTCGGCGCAAGGTCTTAACCGCGCTTCGGGACGAGGGGTCAGCGGACCCACCATAGATGACGTAGAGCATCTTCCGGCACTCGTCATCACTGGAGCTGGAGCTCTCATGATTGCGCACCGCCTTCACGGCGTGCTGAGGCTCCTGGAACTCCACCTGGTGGTCGACGTCGTCTGGGGCGTCAACTTTCTGTTTGCCCTCCCTTTGTCGGTAGGGTGGGACATCAGTTAGAAGCTGCTTCCCTTTCCGGAAGCGCTCCGCGAGCCTATGGATTTCCCGGCACTCGGCAGCAGTATGGTAACTAGTGCCGTGCACGGGACATAGCTCGCCCTGGCCCCCGTCTGGAGCCGGTGACTGTCGCGGCCTTTTGTCGGGGCGTGGCCCCCGAGCTCCACTGGGTGCTGCTGCTGCGGCAACGGGGGCCGCAGACGGCGGTTTCATCTTGCCACCGCCTCTGTTCTTGATCTTCCTGCCGCTTCCATAGGAAGCGGCGCCAGATCCTGGCTGCCCCCCTGGCTCGGAGGCTGGCAGAGAGTGCCAGTTTCGCCCTTTTGCTGCTTTGGCGCACTTGTCCGCCAGGCTGAAGAGCTCTGAGACGTCGCAGACCTCTCTAGTCGCGAGCTTCTCGACCATCTTCTTGTCCCGAACGCCTTGCCGGAACGCCACCACCACAGAAGCGTTCTGGATGTGTGGTATGGTTTTCTGCACCTGGGAGAACCGCTGGATGAAGGAGCGCAGCGACTCCCCAGGTTGTTGCTGGATGGCATGGAGGTCGAGCTCCGTGCCAGGCCGGGTGTAGTAACTGCCGAAGTTGGCGATGAACTGCCGGCAGAGCTCTCCCCAGGAAGTTATGGAACCCTGGGGGAGGTTCATGAGCCAAGACCGGGCTGGTCCGGTCAAGGCGACGGGGAAGTAGTAGGCCATGACAGCCTCATCCCCTCCTGCGGCAAGTACGGCGGTGGAGTAGATATGGAGAAACCCCGCCGGGTTGACGCTGCCATCGTACTTCTCGGGCAGGTGCGGCCAAAACTTGCGCGGCCACCTCGCGAAGCGAAGGTGGGGCGCCAGGGCCGCACACCCTGCCCCTGCTGCTGCAGGCGTTGGTGCCACGAACGCTTGGTTCGCCGCTGGCACAGTGTACTCCGGTATGGGCAAGCCTGCGCCATAGACCAGGGATGCCGTTTGCAGGGCATATGGCTGTAACATACGCTGCGCGGCGTACGCCTGGGGCAGAGATCGCATGGCGAAGGAAACATTTTAATGAAAAATAGGAACGGAGAGAATTATCAAAAGAATAGCCAATAAGGCCTTCAGAGAGCACCGAAGGCAACTTCCACGGCCAGCAGACCACGTGGCGTGATTGGAGCTCATCCCCGAGAAATTTGGGAAGAGGTCCGCTGCTAAGCTGGCTACGTGGCAGGCTCGGGGCTCGTCTCCGCAAAGGGGAGAGGTCCGATCCTGTGGGACACGTGTTGCCCACGGATCTAGCCTCTGCGGAAGAAGCAAAGGTATTTCCACAGGACACGTGTCATCCTCGGAGCTAGTCCTCGCGGAAATAAGAGGACCAGTCGCACGGATACATGTCAATCTCGGAGCTCATCTCGGAGAAGTCCGGATCTATTGAACACGTGTCGCCACCGGAGCTTATCTCCAGGAGGTCTTTTCGTTGCTAGACACGTGTCGACCTCGGGGCATGAAGAGAGGGAAGACCGACGCCAACACGTGGCGTGCGCGGAGCTCACCTCCGAAGAAGAGTGCGGTCTCGCTCGTGACACGTGGCACAACCGGAGCTCGTCTCTGCTGAGGATGAGATACCAGGCCCCGGAGGACACGTGGAGCTTCCGGAACTCATCATCACGGTGGTAACGAGTCTGGAGCGGTTTTTACGCGTAAAGATACCGGTACGTGACAAAAACCGATCTAAACTCCGCGACGTTTCCAAAAATAAGACGTCAGGATCCAACAAAGATCTGAATAAGACTCTTATTCGGGATCCAATCAGATTAGGACTCTTCTCTTCCAGATTATAAATAGAACCCAAAACCTCTGGCCGAAACCACAAACTTCTCTTTCAACTCCTGAGCCGACGACTTAGAGCCCTAGCCCTAACTCGCCGAGCAAAACATCGCCGAAGCGCAACAAGGGAGATCATCAGAGAAGGACCAAGCGGTCTAGGGAGGACTTCGAAGACAAGAAGAGCGTGAGGTAGGACTTCGATACCACCTTACGACATCATTGTGTTCATCTTTGCATCCGTTCTTCAGAAGCCTTTTCGTGGGCAGATCACTCGATGATCAGTTTGACCTAAAGACAAGATCATCGCTACGTCCACTTTTGATCCAAACACCTCTGCCCATGCAAGCCATGCAAGAAACAGATCAATCCAATAAAACTAATCATAGGATAGCATGCATGTGCATCATCGCATCTAGTTTAAGGTTTGAACATGATATTGATTGCTGTGAATCTTGTATGCGCGTAAATCCTACATAGCAGGACAGATCCAGGAAGATGACTACGACGAGCTGCAGCAACAAGGTTTTGAGAATCAAGAACAACCGGAACCACAAGAACAAGGCAAGTGCTCCTTGACCATGTTGATCCTATGTTTTGGGTAAAACTGTTTTGATTTGCGAAAAGATGTGCGTACTAAGTCAAACATGACGGGAAACCCTTTCATAGGAGTTTACTAGTTTTGAAAACCACCCTTGTCGCCTGGGAAGTTAAGAGTCGGGTATGGTTCTTGCTTTATGCTTCGCTGAGTCTCTGGGATCGGGAAGCGAGGAAGATGTGTCTAGCTAACTGCACTCGTACTAATAATAAGTAACTGATGAGGTTAATGAACATGGATCGGAGGGAGATCTAGGCAAGCCTGGGTTTGTGTATGAGGTAGCATGAGATGGTGGTTTTACTTGCCGTAGATCTAAGGACCGGTTCATGCATGCACATGCCAGGATAACAGTGCCACCACAAGGCCAAATATGGGTGCGGCTTAGCTGAGTAATTAGGTAAGTTGCTAGAGTGTTATGGACTGTGGAAGGCGTGGGGAATGGGAGTCGAGTGAGGACTGCCCTGGGAACTGCATGGCACAAGAGGGGGCCCGTGGGTGGGAGAATTGGAGATTCTAGCCTGCCGGTGAAACCTTAGTGAGTCCATACATCTAGTAACCCCTTTGTAAAGGCTATTTTGTGATCTCTTGACCATACACCGACGGATGTGTACTGGTATAATGGAGGTTCTGCAGTCGCCGACGGGTGACGAAATCACAAACTTGTGGGTAAAGAGGTACAAACTCTGCAGAGTTATTAAAACTATCATGATAGCCGAGCTTACGGTCACAAGCACCTGGCTAAACTGCCATGATTAGATGGGATGGTTACTGGGATGGTTATTGGAATGGTTATTGGGAAGGTTCTTGGTTATGGTTATGGTTTGGTTTGGGACTGTGAAGTTCGGGAGATGAGATGGTTGCATGATTGGTGGGTCATGACATGAGATTGGTCTTAGTACGAGACGAGGTTGTTTTATGAGATGGGATGGTAGCGAATACGAGGAGGTATTCGTGAGTATGAGTAAAGGATGGGTTAATGTTCGGATGGAACACGGGAAGTGATGGAGGTATGTTAGTAATTTAATATATGCTGGGACTACATTCATCTAAAAGTTAAGTTGCTGTTTTATCATGATTTTTATAAATTTGCTTTTCTGCAAATAAGCCTTTTATACCTACCTTGTTTATGAGCTGCATATCATGTGTTATTCCCGCACTTGCTGAGTACATCATTGTGCTCAAACTTGCATTATTATTTCTTCATCAACAGCAAGAGAAGACTACTATGAAGACCGAGTAGAGCATTATGGCGTGTGATCTGTTCTCAACCTTGCCTGTGGAGGGAGTAGAGATGAAGCCACTTCTGCTTAGTTTTGCTTCCGCATTAGTTTTTTTGCTTCTGCATATAAATAAGGATTTCCGCTGCATAGAATAAAGACTTCCACTATAAGCATGAGTCCAAGACTCATGAGGTGATTGTAATAAACTCTGTTATTCGTGGTAATATGTAACAGCCCTAACTTTTGTAAAGTTTGATGTCAGCTCATAAAACAAAGTTAAGGCAACAAAAGACTATAATTGTGTCACATGAAATGAGGAACACACATATGGACATGTGAGGGAGTTAAAAATTTTCTCTAGCACATGCTCAACACATGTTAACCTAGGGGAAAGAATTAGACTTCCAAAAACTCTAACTCATGTGCACCTTCTCTATGAGTAGAGTGGAGGAAATTTAAATGCAATTTGAATTCTTTTGAAAGGATTCCTATTCAGATTGTACAAAGGCCCATATGTGAGAGCATAGATGCATTTCTCATGTATTCAAGAGCCTAATTTTCAAATTTGGAGAATTTTAGGTTTCATATACTATTTATTCCGAGGATTAAATAAGGGCACGTTCAAATTCAAACTTAAATTTGAATTTTGAACCAAACATACTCAATTTCAAAATCTGATTTCAGATTTGAGTTCCTCATAATTATTTTAACCTATCCTCCAAGTTTGATCAAATTCGGAGCTCGTTTGCAATTTTAAATCGAAATGGGGAATAAGAGGGAGAATTGTGGCTGTGGACCCCACATGTCATACACCACAGTTCAACAACCGGCTCTGTTTTCTCCCGAACGCACGCGCGAGCAACAGCAGCTGCTCCGACCACGTTGGTGGCTCGCCAGCTCCTGCTCTCCGAGGCGTGCCCTGCTCTTATCCTCCCCACAGGTAGCCCAACCGAAGTTTTCTGCTCACAGTTCAGCTCACGTCTGCTTTCCTCCCGATAAGAACTGAGTCTGCCGCTCTCTGCTTTCTCTGATCGACAGAGACAACCAAGCACTCTTTGCCCCAGCGTCCAACAGCAAAAAGCTTCGCCCCTGAGTGCTCTAGCCGGCTGTCAACTTCCCTCCGCCGTCCCGAGCTCACCGGCGTCCAGAAACAGAAAAGTTTCTGCTGCTCCCGTGTTGCACGTCGGAGGACCGAAACTGATCACCGTGGCTAGCCCAAACCAGGAGGTATCACGCCCAAGCAAGACACCCCATCTGTGCACCAACAAGTCTAGTTTCTCACCTCCAAAGCTCAGCCCCAGCCATTGATCACAGAGGGAGAATTTCAAGTTTTTCTCCCGGGCGGCAGAAACGGACCTTGAGGTAAAGAATTGTAAAATTCGTCCTCAATTCATGTTTGTTGGGTCTCAAACTTCACACACAGGTTGTTAACTGCCTAGCACACCTCCTCCATCGATTTTAGACCAAGAAATTGAGTGTAGGGTGAGCAGTCCGAGCTCTTTTAGAGGGTATGCCGCTGGACCCTATCGGGTGCACGGTGCCGATAGGTTTAGAGCCATCTCCAGCTGGTTTAGACCTCATGCCGGTCTTCTACATGATCCCCTGGTGCTGTAGAGCCCAAGAACCGACCATTTGGTGGATAATTCACCGTGCAAGACCTCGCCGGAGCTATAGGGTTTGCTGTGGCCGGTGCGCCCTATTTTCCGGCGAGTTTCAGCCGCCGGCGACCTCACCAACGTGTTCAGCGTGGGGAAATATGGGGGGGCGGCCAGCAGGGGGTCTGGAGGTGGCTGGGAACTTGTTTTCCGGCGACCTCGCCGGAGTGGGCCGCCACTGCCCTGTTGGGCGCGAGTCTGGAGGTTAGGGATGACAGGTGGGACCCACTGTCAGCATTTAAACATTTTCCAGGTTTTCCCACTTTAGTTCAAACTTTGGAGAGCCATAACTTTGTGTAGGAGTGTCCAAAAATTGTGAAACAAATTTTGTTGGATTCCTCTCAAAGAGTACTATCCAGGGGTGCAGACCAATATTTATGAAAATCCCTTAATTTGGCTCATTAATTCATTTAAATAAAACCTTGTATGAATTTTTACAGGAGTTCTGTTTATTGGAAAATTCCCAAATTTGGACAGGACATTTTTCCAAAATTCTTTGAACTCCAGTAAAAATTTCAGAGGCATTGGACCTCATTTGCTTGGTCAAATGATATGTTTATTCCTTATGTCTCTGAAAAATAGGAAAATGAACAGAGACAATTTCAGCTTTTCCCCATTCTTTGAAAAATCCATATCTCCATGTAGGAAACTCCAAAAATGGTAAAACCAATTCCTATGGACTTAGGAAAATTTGTAATTCACAAAAAGTCTACTTTGCAACATAGGAAAGCTTAATATCTAGGGGGTAAAGGAAGATTAGTAAAAATCACATAAGGAATTATTGTGATCACCTTGAGCCATTTCATGAGCTCAATTTTTGCAAACTGCCTAAATAGCTTCCATAGAGGCTGCGGTTAAATTCTCAGCTTCATTGGACCTCTGGAACTTGAGCTACCATCTGTTAGGTTTAAGTGTCCATATAATGGACTTAATCACATGGTGATTACTAGTATTTCTTTTCAACCTAGCATTCTTCTTCACTAAGGTTTAGATCCAACAACAGAAACCTTGCTGTTGTTTGTCCCTTTTAGGTGTGAGTTAACTGGTACAACAGTTTTGAATCATTTTCTAAATCGCTTTTGAATACATGTGCATAAATCATCTTAATAGCACGTGACGTCGACGTTCGACGAGGACTCGACTCTGCAGCGAGGATCTCCATCTCGTGACAAGTTTGGCGGATTCTCCGGAGGAAGACTAACTCCTAGCTTCTAACAAAACCGTTGAGCAAGGCAAGCCCCGGTTTGCATATCGTTACCGTTTTAAATTTTGCTTTACTTCACATCATGTTTATTAGGCTTGAGTGCATTATGTCTAGGATGATTGAAACCCACTTGCATGCCTATTACATCCCTCATTAGAAGGTTTAGTGTAGGCTTTGCCTCGTTGTAGATGCTAGGCTAATGTTGTAGCTAGCTCGGTAGAAGTCGAGTAGTAAAAAGCTACTCGCGAGAAAGTTCGAGTAATGGAGTTACTCGCGAGATATAAAGGATAAGAGCACCCTCATGAATATGATATGGGGACGGGGATGTTCCTGTAGGATGGAGCGCTCAAGGTTGGTCTCGACCTGCGATGGGTGTGACAATGCTTGAGACCACATTTGGCCTGGACGGGGACGGTAAGGCAAATGTGGAGGTTGGTTGTAGCCCCGTCCGTGTCGGTTAAGGACCGTATGTATGCGGCCCTGCTGGACAAGATTGAGCTGTACCGGATATATAGTGGGGTATGGGACCCATGAAACCGATGTAACTCGATGGACCGTGATATAGAAACTCATCCTTCGCGTGGGAATGGCGTTGAGAAGGCGGGAGGTGTAAATCCTTTAGCGGGCAACTTCGACATGTCCGCGTAGAGGACCATCCTGCTCGGCGCGAAGCGTTTTTCTATGTCGGGGTGTCGTGTGAAAGGTTGCTGCATACAACGTAAGAAAGAGCTCTTGAGAGAGTCTTTCGAGGCGGGTGTATGTGTCGTGTATTCCGGGTTGTTATTGATTCGAATCACCATCGCTCGCGGAAGAGGATTGAGCATACTTGCCCACTGCGCCGTGACTTAGTAAAAAGATGAACTAAGTCTCTTAACTTGCTGTTTGTGGATTAGTCACTGTATTGGAACCTTGACTGAAGTAGATATAGAGCCAACTAAATTTTTTTTCCACCTTAGGCTAGCAACATCGGGATAAGCGTTTCTTGTTTGATTGTGGACTTCCGATGTTGTGAGGCGTGAGGACCACTAAAATGAAGGCTTAAAGAATCTGAATATAAGGATCAAGTTTAGTCAAGCTGCATTTTGCAAATTCCTATGCCTACTGTCTTTCTACCCCTGCACGTAGAGTTGCATGTTTAGGATTGACGGGTAAGTCTTGTTGAGCCTTAGTGCTCACGGTTGCTTCTGAGTTGTTTTTGCAGGTAGCAGGATGCCTGCTATGAAGAGGGTTGTTCGGTGAGACGATGAACCTCACGGTTTGTTCAACTCATCGGAAACCTAGCCGCTGCCTTTCTTTGGTGAAGCTAGTAGGAAGCGTTCACGGGCTGAACGACTTCTCTTCGGCGTAGTTAGGGTCGAGAGTGAGTAGTTTGTCCAGCAAATTTTAATTTCCGCTGCGTGTGTACATTATGTTGTAAAAGAAATTATCTTGAGTAACAAAATGGTTTCGTTATGTTCTTATCGTCTTTTCGTGCATGCTGTTGGGTGCCGCATCGCACGGCACCACCCACTGCGATTCCCGGGCCGGGCGCTCAGCATAATATATAATCTGAATTCAGTTTGTGGAACGTATGTGTATGTGTGATGAACATCCTGTGCACACATATGCATTAGTTCTCGGTTCCGTGGTTTTCCAAAGAATTGAGGGCGTCACAGATTGGTATCAGAGCCACGGGTTGACAGTAGGTCACACGCCTAGATAGAAACCTTAGATTGATATTAGAGTCACGGGTTAACAACAAGTTACACCCCTGAATAGGAGTCATAGGTAGCTAAGCCACACTGACCAAAGGAAGCATCCTAGGGTGAATAGCCTAGATTGGCCTTTGAAACCACCTTGACATAGGAAACCATCCTTGAATAGGAGTTGAGTGGGCCCTTGTGATGATTATTTGTGAATATGTGCTTAGTGTGAGTGGTGGGACGTCTCAAAAACGTTGTCCATATCCACACATAAGAAGAAGGAGGTGTGAGATGTTTCGGCACTTGCTCACATCCTCATAAGGACTAATATATAGTCCAACTCACCTTGATGCATATAGTTGAAAGGACCTACCTAACTTTCTAACCTTCTATTCTATTTCGTTCTCCCTCACAGATGGTGAGAGGAAATGCCAGCCGAAGGAACGTCCAGGAAGATGACCACGAGGAAGTTCCTGCAAACCCCGGAGCTGGCGAAAACAACCTAGAAAGGTTAATGGCCATGCAAAACCAGCTTATGCAAACCATGATCCAAACTTTGGGTCAGTTGCAGGCCAACCAACACCCCGTTCCGGCACCACCGCCGGCTCATAACAGGTTGGGAGAGTTCATGAGGACTCGACCACCCACCTTTGCTCAAGCAAGCGATCCAATAGAGGCCGATGATTGGTTGAAGTCCATGGAGAAGAAGCTTGCCATTGTTTAGTGCAACAACCGAGAGAAGGTTCTCTTTGCGTCGCACCAACTGATGGGAGCAGCTGCTGACTGGTGGGATGCCTTGAGCAACGCCCATGCCAACCCGGAGACAATCACTTGGACTGAGTTCAAGGAAAGTTTCCGCTCCCACTACATCCCTGTTGGCGTAATGATGCTCAAGAGGCAGGAGTTTGAAGGTCTCCGCCAAGGGCAGAAAAGTGTGAATGGATATCTCAACAAGTTCATACAACTGTCCCGGTATGCCCCCGAAGATGTCAACTCAGATCAGAGGAAGCAGTACCTGTTCATGAGAGGGTTGAACAATGAGATCCAAGTTCAGCTCCTCAACAATGACTACGTAAGCTTCCAGAAGCTGGTTGATAAGGCTATTGTGGTGGAAAACAAGATCCGAGAGATCGAGCGAGAGTGCAAAAGGAAGATGCCATACCAGCCCCAAGGGAGCAACGTACGACCTAGGTACATGCCCCCTGCACCGCAGTATGGATCGACCACTCCTACGAACCGCCCTGGTCAGCCACCACAGCAACGGTTCGTTGCACCGGCACCTCGTGTGCCCATGCCTCCTGCGCCCCGGCCTAACAATGGCGCTCCTGTTCAAAACCCCCGCCCCAACGTACCTGCTGCCGTAGGCAACAGGGCTTGCTTTGCATGCGGGGAAGTAGGCCACTTCGCTAACCAGTGCCCAAAGAGAGGCCATGGACAGCAAGGTAACGTGCCCAAGCTGAACCAGCGACCAAACGGAGAGGACAACCAAGGGAACCGTGGACCGCAGAACTATGCTCATGGCCACGTTAACCATGTCACTGCTGAGGAAGCATAACAGGCTGAGGACGTCGCAATTGGTATGTTCCTTGCCAACTCCAACCCAGCCACCATTTTATTTGATTCCGGAGCATCACATTCCTTCATATCATCCAAATATGTTGCCAAACATCATCTACTCGTATCCCACTTAGAATGTGCTATGTTAGTTAATTCTCCCGGAGGAGAAATGAGGACTAGTATAGTATGTCCTAAGGTAAGCCTTAAAATAAGGGGGGTAGACTTCCTTGCCAACCTTATTGTCTTGGACTCCCACGGAATTGACATCATACTCGGAATGGACTGGTTAAGCAAGCACAATGGAGTAATCCAATGCGCTGAGAGAAGCGTGCAATTGACAAACGAACACGGTATCCGTGTCGAGTTTGAGTCAGCCCAGCAAGCGACCGAACGGGCGGATCTGAACCATGTTGAAGGAGTAGCATTGGACAACATCCCAGTGGTTCAGGAATTTTTGGATGTGTTCCCGGAAGAACTTCCAGGTATGCCACCTGACCGGGACATCGAGTTTGCCATAGATTTGGTACCTGGAACTGCACCCATAGCTAAGAGACCATACAGGATGCCCGTCAACGAGTTAGTTGAACTAAAGAAGCAAATTCAAGAACAGTTGGAGAAAGGTTTTATCCGTCCAAGTTCGTCACCATGGGGAGCCCCGGTACTCTTCGTGGACAAGAAGGACGGAACCCAAAGAATGTGCGTGGACTACAGGTCTCTCAACGAGGTAACAATCAAGAATAAATACCCTCTGCCCCGTATAGAGGACCTGTTCGATCAAATGAAAGGAGCCCAAGTGTTCTCCAAGATTGATCTTCGGTCGGGATATTTCCAGCTGAAGATTAAGCCCTCCGATATACCTAAGACAGCCTTTCGGACACGGTATGGTTCATATGAATATACCGTTATGTCTTTTGGATTGACGAATGCACCCGCATACTTCATGTACCTTATGAATAAGGTTTTCATGGAGTACATGGACAAGTTCGTCGTGGTTTTCATCGACGACATTATGGTGTATTCAAAAAGTGAGGAGGAGCATGAAGAACATCTGAAGTTGACCTTGCAGAAGCTGCGCGAGCATCAATTGTATGCCAAGCTCAACAAGTGTCAATTTTGGCTTAAGGAAATATCTTTCCTAGGCCACATCATCTCCAAGGAAGGGGTATCGGTTGATCCTGGAAAGGTGAGAGATGTTCTGAAGTGGGACCAACCGAAGAGCGTGAGGGATATTCGAAGTTTCCTTGCGATGGCAGGATACTGTCGGCGCTTCATTAAAGACTTCTCCAAGACAACAAAACCTATGACGGAGTTGTTAATGAAGGGGAAAGTCTTTCAATGGACACAAGCCTGCCAAGAAAGTTTTGAGGAGCTCAAGAAAAGGCTAACCACAACACCAGTTCTGGTATTGCCAGACGTAAGCAAGAGTTTTGACATATATTGTGACGCATCCAGACAAGGGCTCGGATGTGTACTCATGCAGGGAGGACAAGTGGTAGCCTATGCCTCACGACAATTAAAGAAGCACGAGCTTAACTATCCTACGCACGACTTGGAGTTAGCAGCAGTGGTGCATGCATTGAAGATTTGGAGACATTATATCCTTGGTCATCGATGTGAGATCTATACGGATCATAAAAGCCTCAAGTACATATTCACACAAACGGACTTGAATTTGAGGCAACGTCGATGGTTAGAACTTATAAAGGATTATGATGTTGGAATCAACTACCACCCTGGGAAGGCCAATGTAGTAGCTGACGCATTGAGCAGAAAGGGAGCATGCCACCAACTCACGGTTCGGGAGCTATCACCCGAACTACGTAAGGAGTTCGAACGGTTACACCTCGGATTCTTGAATAACATGGAAATAATGGAGATCCACTCCTCATTGGAGCAAGAAATAAGAAAGGGACAAGCAACGGACGAGGGGATCAAGGAGATCAAGGAAAGAATCCGACAAGGGATAGAAAAGGATTTCAAAGAGGATGAAAAGGGTACGCTTTGGCTAGGAAAAAGGATTTGTGTGCCAAACCTAAGACACCTTCGTGACATGATATTAAGGGAGGCACATGATTCACCCTATTCCATACATCCAGGGAGCACCAAAATGTACAAGGACTTGAAAACTTGCTATTGGTGGGATGGTATGAAGAGGGATATAGCCGAATATGTTGCCCTATGCGACACATGCCAACGGGTAAAAGCTGGACATCAAAAACCCGCTGGATTGTTGCAACCGTTGAAAATACCATCGGAGGACATCAGTATGGACTTCATCGTCGGATTGCCACGTACTCAGTCAGGATATGACTCCATCTTGGTCGTTGTGGACCGGTTGACGAAAACCGCCCACTTTCTTCCGGTAAAGACCAGTTACAACGTTGCACAATTGGCAGAATTGTACATGGAGCAGATCGTGTGCTGTCACGGAGTTCCGAAGAGGATAGTCTCAGATCGAGGTTCTCAGTTTACCTCTAGATTCTGGAGGAAGCTGCAGAAAGCCATGGGTACACGACTGGATTTTAGCTCCGCCTATCACCCACAAACAGATGGGCAAACCGAAAGGACGAACCAAATTCTGGAGGACATGTTGAGAGCTTGCGCCTTGAAACGTGGGCGTAGTTGGGATAGGAGTGTACCGTATGCCAAGTTCTCCTATAACAACAGCTATCAAGCTAGCTTGAAGATGTCGCCTTTCGAAGCCTTATATGGCAGACGGTGCAGAACGCCGCTGCTCTGGAACGAAACTGGAGAGAACCAGGTGTTTGGACCCGAAGTACTACAAGAGGCTGAAAAGCAAGTCCAAATGATATGTAAAAACTTAAAGGCTGCCCAGTCACGACAGAAAGGCTATGCGGACAATAGGCGAAGGAAGTTGACTTTTGAAGTAGGAGACTTCGTATACCTTAAGGTATCGCCTATCCGAGGCCAACGACGTTTCAACGTCAAAGGCAAGCTAGCACCTCGCTACATCGGACCATTTAAGATTTTGGACAAGTGAGGAGAAGTAGCCTATCAACTAGAGCTCCCAAACCACCTCTGCGACGTATATGATGTGTTTCATGTATCCCAGCTCAAGAAGTGCTTGAGAGTTCCAGAGGAACAAGTGTCAATGGGAGAACTTGAACTTCAAGAAGACCTGACCTACGCAGAACACCCTGTCCGAATCTTGGTACAATGGAGCCATCACACTGAAGCTGAAGCCACATGGGAACGTGAAGAGGATATCAAGGCAGAATTACCCATCTATTTCCCACTAACGAATCTCGAGGGCGAGATTCAATTTAAGGGGGGTAGATTTGTGACACCCTCACCTCGGGTGTCAGCATATGTTCATGTTTTATGAAGAAAGGAAACATTTTAATGAAAAATAGGAACGGAGAGAATTATCAAAAGAATAGCCAATAAGGCCTTCAGAGAGCACCGAAGGCAACTTCCACGGCCAGCAGACCACGTGGCGTGATCGGAGCTCATCCCCGAGAAATTTGGGAAGAGGTCCGCTACTAAGCTGGCTACGTGGCAGGCTCGGGGCTCGTCTCCGCAAAGGGGAGAGGTCCGATCCTGTGGGACACGTGTTGCCCACGGATCTAGCCTCTGCGGAAGAAGCAAAGGCATTTCCACAGGACACGTGTCATCCTCGGAGCTAGTCCTCGCGGAAATAAGAGGACCAGTCGCACGGATACGTGTCAATCTCGGAGCTCATCTCGGAGAAGTCCAGATCTATTGAACACGTGTCGCCACCGGAGCTTATCTCCGGGAGGTCTTTTCATTGCTAGACACGTGTCGACCTCGGGGCATGAAGAGAGGGAAGACCGACGCCAACACGTGGCGTGCGTGGAGCTCACCTCCGAAGAAGAGTGAGGTCTCGCTCGTGACACGTGGCACAAACGGAGCTCGTCTCTGCTGAGGATGAGATACCAGGCCCCGGAGGACACGTGGAGCTTCCGGAACTCATCATCACGGTGGTAATGAGTCTGGAGCGGTTTTTACGCGTAAAGATACCGGTACGCGACAAAAACCGATCTAAACTCCGCGACGTTACCAAAAATAAGACGTCAGGATCCAACAAAGATCTGAAGAAGACTCTTATTCGGGATCCAATCAGATTAGGACTCTTCTCTTCCTGATTATAAATAGAACCCAAAACCTCTGGCCGAAACCACAAACTTCTCTTTCAACTCCTGAGCCGATGACTTAGAGCCCTAGCCCTAACTCGCCGAGCAAAACATCGCCGAAGCGCAACAAGGGAGATCATCAGAGAAGGACCAAGCGGTCTAGGGAGGACTTCGAAGACAAGAAGAGCATGAGGTAGGACTTCGATACCACCTTACGACATCATTGTGTTCATCTTTGCATCTGTTCTTCAGAAGCCTTTTCGTGGGCAGATCACTCGATGATCAGTTTGACCTAAAGACAAGATCATCGCTACGTCCACTTTTGATCCAAACACCTCTGCCCATGCAAGCCATGCAAGAAACAGATCAATCCAATAAAACTAATCATAGGATAGCATGCATGTGCATCATCGCATCTAGTTTAAGGTTTGAACATGATATTGATTGCTGTGAATCTTGTATGCGCGTAAATCCTATATAGCAGGACAGATCCAGGAAGCTGTCTACGACGAGCTGCAGCAACAAGGTTTTGAGAATCAAGAACAACCGGAACCACAAGAACAAGGCAAGTGCTCCTTGACCATGTTGATCCTATGTTTTGGGTAAAACTGTTTTGATTTGCGAAAAGGTGTGCGTACTAAGTCAAACATGACGGGAAACCCTTTTATAGGAGTTTACTAGTTTTGGTTAAACCACCCTTGTCGCCTGGGAAGTTAAGAGTCGGGTATGGTTCTTGCTTTATGATTCGCTGAGTCTCTGGGATCGGGAAGCGAGGAAGATGTGTCTAGCTAACTGCACTCGTACTAATAATAAGTAACTGATGAGGTTAATGAACATGGATCGGAGGGAGATCTAGGCAAGCCTGGGTTTGTGTATGAGTAGCATGAGATGGTGGTTTTACTTGCTGTAGATCTAAGGACCGGTTCATGCATGCACATGCCAGGATAACAGTGCCACCACAAGGCCAAGTATGGGTGCGGCTTAGCTGAGTAATTAGGTAAGTTGCTAGAGTGTTATGGACTGTGGAAGGCGCGGGGAATGGGAGTCGAGTGAGGACTGCCCTGGGAACTGCATGGCACAAGAGGGGGCCCGTGGGTGGGAGAATTGGAGATTCTAGCCTGGCGGTGAAACCTTAGTGAGTCCATACATCTAGTAACCCCTTTGTAAAGGCTATTTTGTGATCTCTTGACCATACACCGACGGATGTGTACTGGTATAATGGAGGTTCTGCAGTCGCCGATGGGTGACGAAATCACAAACTTGTGGGTAAAGAGGTACAAACTCTGCAGAGTTATTAAAACTATCATGATAGCCGAGCTTACGGTCACAAGCACCTGGCTAAACTACCATGATTAGATGGGATGGTTACTGGGATGGTTATTGGAATGGTTATTGGGAAGGTTCTTGGTTATGGTTATGGTTTGGTTTGGGACTGTGAAGTTCGGGAGATGAGATGGTTGCATGATTGGTGGGTCATGACATAAGATTGGTCTCAGTACGAGACGAGGTTGTTTTATGAGATGGGATGGTAGCGAATACGAGGAGGTATTCGTGAGTATGAGTAAAGGATGGGTTAATGTTCGGATGGAACACGGGAAGTAATGGAGGTATGTTAGTAATTTAATATATGCTGGGACTACATTCATCTAAAAGTTAAGTTGCTGTTTTATCATGATTTTTATAAATTTGCTTTTCTGCAAATAAGCCTTTTATACCTACCTTGTTTATGAGCTGCATATCATGTGTTATTCCCGCACTTGCTGAGTACATCATTGTGCTCAAACTTGCATTATTATTTCTTCATCAACAGCAAGAGAAGACTACTATGAAGACCGAGTAGAGCATTATGGCGTGTGATCTGTTCTCAACCTTGCCTGTGGAGGGAGTAGAGATGAATCCACTTCTGCTTAGTTTTGCTTCCGCATTAGTTTTTTTGCTTCTGCATATAAATAAGGACTTCCGCTGCATAGAATAAAGACTTCCGCTGTAAGCATGAGTCCAAGACTCATGAGGTGATTGTAATAAACTCTGTTATTCGTGGTAATATATAATCTGAATTCAGTTTGTGGAACGTATGTGTATGTGTGATGAACATCCTGGGCACACATATGCATTAGTTCTCGGTTCCGTGGTTTTCCACAGAATTGAGGGCGTCACAGGTGGAGGCCTTCGTTGAGAGGTCGTCGACCGCAGCATTGCCAGCGTGCGGTACATGGCGCAGGTCCAAGGCGAGGAAGTCTTTCTCCAGCATCTGCATGTGGAGCAGATAAACAGCTAGTTGTGGGTCATTGCAGCAGCGTTCACCCTTGACTTGCTTGATGACTAGCTGGGAGTCGCCCTGTGCCAACAACTGGCGAGCGCCCAGAGACAGGGCTGTCTTTAGGCCAAAGATGAGTGCTTCATACTCTGCCATGTTGTTGGTTGCCTTGAAATTGAGACGCACCATGTACCCAAACTGCTCCCCCAATGGCATGAGAAGCAGTACGCCGACACCGGCCCCTTGCTTTCACGAGGAGCCGTCAAAGAAGAGCGTCCAGTGAAGCCCGGTGAAGATTGGAGCTCGGGGCTTTGGTTCACCGTCTTCGTGGCCCCCTGGGTTGGTCATTGTTGGCTTGGCCACGAAGTCAGCCAGTGCTTGGCTCTTGACTGCATGGCGAGGAAGGAAGTCCAGCTCAAACTCCGCCAGTTCCGCTGCCCATTTAGCGACATTGCTGGTCGCATTTGGGCTGTGAAGAATGGCCTTCAGCGGGTAGGAGGTGACCACTGAGATCCGGTGGGCTTGAAAGTAGTGGCGGAGCTTCCTGGATGCCACGAGTACTGCATACAACAGCTTGTGGACCTCCAGGTACCTTGTCTTGGCGTCGTGTAGGACTTCACTGATGTAGTAGACCGGCCTCTGGATGGCCCGGACCCTCCCCCTGGGCCTGAGATGTCCTCGTCCATTGGCTCAGGCCGATAGGAGGTAGACGGGTCCGGGGGAGCCTCCGGGAGCTAGGACCCGGGGGCTTTTGGGCCGTCTTGGACCTCCGGGTGGTCATCCTGGAGCCCCGGGAGGACGTCTTGCTCTCCTGGGAGGTCCCTTTGGACCTCCGGGGGGGGTATCTCAGAGCTCCGGAAGGTCTCGTTGGACCTCCGGGAGGACCCGTTGGACCTCCGGGAGGTTGTCTTGGAGCTCTGGGAGGTCATCTTGAGCCTCCGGGGTCTCTTGGTGCTTGTCTTCGGCTGCCGGAGCAGGCTGCGGTGACGAGGGGTCCGGCCGCTCTGCGACGAGGACCATGCTCACCACCTCAGTTGTTGCCGCGATGTAGAGCAGCAAGTGCTCTTTGGGCTCGGGGGCTACCATAATGGGTAGGGTCGTTAGGAGCTGCTTTAACTCCTGGAAAGCTTCTTCTGCTTCGTCGGTCCAAGCAAATGGACCGGATTTGCGCAGGAGTATAAAGAAGGGGAGCGCCCGCTCTGCTAGTCTCCATATAAACCGACTCAGCGTGGCTAGGGATCCCGTGAGTTTCTGGACATCCTTAATGCAGGCGGGAAGCCGCATCAGGTCGATGGCCTTGATCTTCTCTGGGTTGGCCTCGATCCCTCGGTGCGAGACCAGGAATCCTAGAAGCTTCTCAGAGGATACGCCGAACACACATTTGTCGGGGTTCAGCTTAGTGCGCGTGGAGCGCAGTTTGTCAAAGACTAGGGCTAGGTTATCTAACAAGGATGAGCTCTGCCTGACTTTGACAACGATGTCATCGACATACACCTCGACTAAGTCTCTTATTAGCTCCCCAAAGGTTTTCTGCATAGCACGTACAAAGGTGGGAAGAGCATTCTTTAGACCATAAGGCATAGAGACGTAACAATACAAGCCGTCTATTGTGATGAAAGAAGTGTGTTCTTCATCTTCTCTAGACATAGGGATCTGATGAAAGCCCGAGTAGGCGTCTAGGAAACATAGCATATCACAGCCTGATGTAGAGTCTACTATTTGATCTATTCTAGGGAGGGGGAATGGATCTTTGGGACATGCCTTATTGAGACTGGTGTAGTCGATGCACATCCGGAGCTTCCCGCCGGCCTTCGGGACGACGACGGGGTTCGCCAACTACCGGGGGTGGTGGACTTCCCGTATGAAGCCAGCGTCCAGCAGCTTCTTGATTTCTTCTCGGATGAAGTTCTGTCGCTCGATGGACTTCTTGCGGGGCTTCTGTTAGACTGGCCGGGCGTCAGGGAAGATCTTCAGATGGTGCTCGATCACCTCCCTAGGGATCCCTGACATCTGCGACGGTTGCCATGCAAACACGTCGACGTTGTGCTGGAGGAAGGTGATAAGTGCGCCTTCCTATTTGCTGTCCAGGCCCCCGGCTACCCGAGTGGTCTGGGCAGCATCGGCGCCGACTTGGATGACCTTCAGGGGGACGTCGCCCTCGTCGAGGGTTTGCACGCGGGGTGTTGAGGTTGAGGCACTGTGGCGTGCACTCGGGTGGAGCTGGCCCGGCTCTGCACCACCAGGGGCTGGTGCTCGGGATGTTGCAAGTGCTTGGAGCTTCTCCAAGGCTGACACTGCAGCAGTGCGGTCTCCACGAATCTCGAGGACGCCCGTTGGTGTAGACATCTTCAAGACGAGGTAGCTGTAGTGGGCTACCACCATAAATCGGTACAGGGCTGGCCTGTCGATTATGGCGTTGAAGGGGAGGTCGATCTGCGCCACGTCGAACAGAATGTACTCTGTTCGATAGCTGTCCGGTGCCCCAAAGGTCACCGGAAGGCTGATGTTTCCATAGGGGACGACTTGTACCGACCCTACCCCTGAGAACGGGCTCGATGGGGTGAGCTTGGCCATCGGGATTTGCAGCTTCTGGAAAGCTGCGCGACTGATGAGGTTCAGCCCAGCCCCGCCATCTACCAGAACGAGGAACATCCTCACGTTGGGGATGGTGGGTGCTACCAAGAGTGGTAGCTGTCCGGCCCCAGCCATGTTCCTTGGGCAGTCGGTGGCGTCGAAGCTGATGGGGGTTCCCATCCACTTGAGGTGCGGCGCGGCACTTGGGAGAGGAGCCACCGACGCTACTGCTCGGTGCAGAGTCTTGACTGCGCTTCGAGATGAGGGGTCAGAGGACCCTCCGTAGATGACATAGAGCGTCTTCTAGCACTCGTCGTCGCTGGAGCTGGAGTCCTCATGGCTGTGCACCGCCTTCACGGCGCTGTGAGGCTCCTGGAACTCCGCCTGATGGTCGACGTTGTCTTGGGTGTCGACCTTCTGCTTGCCCTCCCTTTGACGGAAGGGAGGGGCATCAGCACGCGGTTGCTTCCCCTTGCGGAAGCACTCTGCGAGCTTCTGAATCTCCCGGCACTCAGCAGCAGTATGGCTGCTGGTGTTGTGCACGGGGCACGGCTCGCCTTGGCCACCATCTGGATCTGGTGACTGTCGCTGCCTCTTGTCGAGGCGTGGCCCCCGAGCTCCACTGGGTGCTGCTGCTGCAGCAACGGGAGCTGCGGTTGGTGGCTTCATCTTGCCACCGCCCAGGTTCTTGATCTTCTTGCTGCTTCCATGGGAAGCAGCGCCATATCCAGGCTGTCCTCCTGATTCGGAGGCTGGCTGTGAGTGCCAGTTCCGCCCTTCTGCTGCCCTGGCGCACTTGTACGCCAGGCTGAAGAGCTTTGAGACGTCGCGAACTTCTCTGGTCGCGAGCTTCTCGAGCATCTTCTTGTCCCGTACACCCTGCCGGAACGCCACCACCACAGATGCATTTTGGATATGCAGGATGGTGTTCCGCACCTGGGAGAACCGCTGGATGAAGGAGCGCAGCGTCTCTCAAGGATGTTGTTGGATGGCGTGGAGGTCGAGCTCCGTGCCAGGCCGGGTGTAGGAGCTGCCGAAGTTCGCAGTGAACTGCCGGCAAAGCTCTCCCCAGGAGGTTATGGAACCCTGGGGGAGATTCATGAGCCAAGACCGAGCTGGGCTGGTCAAGGTGACGGGGAAGTAGTTGGCCATGACGGCCTCATCCCCTCCTGCAGCAAGGATGGTGGTGGAATAGATCTGGAGGAACTCTGCCGGGTTGACACTGCCGTCGTACTTCTCGGGCAGGTGCGGCCGGAACTTGTGCGGCCACTTCGCGAAGCAAAGGTTGGCTCCAGGGCCGCACATCCTGCTCCTGTTGCTGCAGGTGTTGGTGCCGCGAACGCTTGGTTCGCTGTCGGCACTGTGTACCCCGGTATGGGCAAGGCTGCGCCATAGACCAAGGGCACCATTTGCAAGGAATATGGCTGGGGCATATGCCGCGTGGCGTATGCCTGGGGCAGAGATCGTGTAGCGAACGTCTGCGGCTCAGGCTGGGTCGAGGCGATTGACATGCTGTCGACGGCCTCTTGGTTGCGACGCCTTTCTCGTTGCCGCTCGATGACCACTCGGGCATCCTTGCCCAGGTGGCGTCGTTCTAGCTCCGACCTCAGGTCCGCCGATGGGAGCCTGGTGGAGCGGGAGTCTGCCGTCTGCCCGTCAACCGTTGGTGTGCGCGTCAGCGACACAGCCGGTTGACTGGGACGTCGTCCCCGCTGAAGTTGAGGGTTGGCGGCGGCGACGACGAGACGGTCTACGTCGCGAATCCACTGCTGGGTCGCTGACTGAGGCGTGTCCCCAGCAGGTGGATTGTGCAGTAGCGCTCGTGCTGCAGCTTGTGCACTCTCGTGGGAGACACTCAGCGCTGCAGTGGATCTTGGGCTCGCTGGAGTCGGCGCTGCCGGAGTCGGCTGCTGGCTTCCAGCTTGCACCGACACACTCCGTCCCGAGTGCGTCGATACGTAGTCCCCGCTGGTCACCGTTCGTCGTGAACGTGGGCGGGGAGAGCTTGACGCTGAAGGAATCTTTGTCATCTTCGTCGGTGAAAGCTCGTCGCGCAAGGGAAAAGCCCCCTACCTGGCGCGCCAAATGTCAAAGTGTGTTGTCGACACTTCCCCCGGGCCTGCCCTAGTATCCCACGGAGGTTCTTTTTCGGAGGGGCTAGTCACTCACGGAGAGCTTACGCGTTAGGGTTGATGGAAGGAGAAGCTTGACACAGAGATTTTTACGTGGTTCAGGCCGCCGGAGCGTAAAACCCTACGTCCACGGTGAGTAGAGATGTTCGTTGTATTGCTTAGTGCTCAGAACTGGAGTTCTGAGCTTGAGGATGACCTGAGTGCTAGAATTCCTAGGGAGCAAGTGTGCAAAGAGTCGAACCCTTGCTAACGTCGCCTACCCGAGCCTTTTATAGTCCAAGGCTCGGGCGGCTTACAAGGTGGGCCCGGGACCCGACAGGTGGTCCCGGGGAGACTGTCTGCTATCTACCGTATCTGCAGTTACACCGGCAGTTGTCTCTGGCAAGGGCTTCTAAGTCTTCGTTCTGCCGCCCTGCCCATGCCGCAAGCTAGTCGTAGTGGCTGATGATGGCAGGGGCGGCAGGGGATGTCTTGTCGCTGTGTTTATTGGCGTACAGCGTCTGACGTGGCGTGCCAGTCTTCACTGCAATGTGAGTGGGCGCAACGGCACCTTACAGAGGCGTGCTCCGCGTCTCCGCGCCTTGGGAAGTCGTGGGTCTTGAATACCTTGTACGGGCAAGGTATGGTGCGTCTTTACTCTTGCTGCATACCGCGTGGGGGCAGGCAGCGCTGTTCTGCCGGCCATGTGGCGGGCCTGGAGCTCTCCTCTGAGGAGAGGGAGGCCCGACCCCATTGGACACGTGGAGCTTTCGGAGCTCTCCCTGCAGAGGGGGAGGTCCGGCTCTGCTGGCCACGTGACGGGCCCGGAGCCCTCCTCCGAGGAGAGGGAGGTCCGGCCCCACTGGACACGTGGAGCCTTCGGAACTCTCCCCGCTGCGGGGGGAGGTCCGGCTCTGCTGGCCACGTGGCGGGCCCGGAGCCCTCCTCTGAGGAGAGGGAGGTCCGGCCCCACTGGACATGTGGAGCCTTCGGAGCTCTCACCGTGGAGGGGGAGGCCCGGCTCTGTTGGCCACATGGCGGGCCCGGAGCTCTCCTCTGAGGAGAGGGAGGTCCGGCCCCGCTGGACACGTGGCACCCTCGGGGCTCTCCCCGCGGAGAGGGGCGAGGTCCTTAGGCAGTTTCCCCTGTGCGCGGGGGTACCCCATATTGAGGGTACCAACAGTAACAAAGCATGGTTCTCCTCTCTCTCTTTTGTGTCACGTGTTGTCGAAGTGTTCGGTCGACACTTCCCCCGGGCCTGCACCGGGCAGCCCGCGGAAGTTCTTTTTTCGGTGGGGCTAGTCTCTAGCGGAGAGCTTGCGCAGATGGACGAGTTAGTAAGAGCTTGACACGGAGAGTTTTACGTGGTTCAGGCCGCCGGAGCGTAAAACCCTACGTCCACGGCGAGCTATGGAGCTCGCTGTATTGCTTGCTGCTCAGGACCGGGGGCCTGAGCTTGGGGGTGAGTTAGAGCTTGAGAGTGTATGGCTAGCGTATGAGTTGCAAAGTGCGAACCCCTGCTATCGACGCCTACCCGAGCCTTTTATAGTCCAAGACTCGGGCGGCGTACAAGGGGAGCCGGGACCCGACAGGTGGTCCCGGGAAGATTATCTATTATCTACCGTATCTGCAGTTATGCCGGTAGTTGTCTCTGGTCGAAGGCTTCTAAGTCTTCATCTTGCCGCCCTGCCCATGCCGCATGCTAGTCGTAGTGGTTGATGACGGCGCAGGCGGCATGGGATGTCTTGTCGCGGTGTTTATTGGCTGACAGGTTCTGACACCGCGCGCCAGTCTGTGATGCGACTGGGCACAACGGCACCTGACAGAAGCGTGCTCCGCGTCTCCGCGTCTTGGGAAGACGCGGGCCTTGAATACCTTGTACGGGCAAGGTATGGGGCGTATTTACGCCCGCTGCCTATCGCTCGGGGCAGGCAGCGTCGTTCTGCTGCCACGTGGCGGGCCCGAAGCCCTTCTCAGAGGAGAGGAGGGTCAGTCCCGCGGGGCACGTGGAGCCTCCTGACCTCTCCCCGTGGAGGGGGAGGCTCGGCTTCTGTATGCCACGTGGCGGGCCCGGAGCTCTCCTCTGAGGAGAGGGAGGTCCGGCCCCGCCGGACACGTGGCGCCTTCGGAGCTCTCCCTGCGGAGAAGGGCGAGTTCCTTAGGCATTTTACCCTGTGCGCGGGGGTACCCCATATCTCAGGTACCGACAGTGGCCCCCGGGCCCATCTCGGGGGAGATAGCGAGCCCGAGGTGGGACCTCCGTCTCTTCCGATCCGCGCACTTCCTCTAAGTCCCGAATTGACCGCTGCTGGAGCACGAACGGCCACGGGATCGTGGGAGCGTGCGCTCACTTGATGGTTGCTTTTACTGCGGCGGTTCCCAAGACTGCCACTTCTGCACGTTGCGGCGCTTTCTTCGGGAACCGCCGAAGTGCCTTGCCGGCTCATCTTCTCAGGAGACTGACTCCTTGACCCCACCGCTTCAGTTGGGCGGTTTGGGTCCACCTTTCATCGGCGCCCGGTCTCGGAGCTAACGCGGTCGCCGACGCGATGTTTCCGGAGGTTTTCGAATTACCCCGAACCATCCCTGGAAAGTTTTAAAAGGGGATCTCACCCGCATCGCGGCTTCCCTTCGCATTGCGCTCGTACTTCCCTTGAACTCTTGCGCCCCGGCTCTCCTGCCCTTGCGCCCTCTTTCGCCATGGCTTCCAACTTGCTCCCGACGCGCCTCGTCCGCTCTTCCGAGCTCGGGCCAGTGCGCAGGCTGCTGGGCTGGCGCTCAGAAGAGCAGAAACATCGGCTTCGCCGAGGATCTCTCCCCCTGGTCCTGGAAAAGGGGGAGATAGTTGTAAGGGCCTCAGTTTTTGACACACATTTGCAGTGTTCATCACCACACCACACACCTCATTTGAGGAAGAATGATGAACACAAATGAGGAGCAAGTAACAATTATCAACATGCTCATTAGAGAACAAACTCACACATTGCAAAAGTTGTATTTCCCACATGTGATATAGATGGGCTGGACATATGAAAACTCCTACACTTTGCTAAGGATGTCCATGCCAAGTTTCACCCAAATTCAAAACCTTTTTGAGGTCAGTTTGGGTATAGTTAGGAAGAGGGCAGTTTGAAACCATATTCAAATTCAAACTGTTTTTATCCCATGAATTTAAAAGTAGAAGGCATATTCTTACTCAGCACATTTTTGTGAGCTTACACACCAATTTTCACTCCATTTGGAGTTGATCTTGACATGAGCTAAGGGGGAGAAATTCAAACTTTATTTGAATTTCAAACTGAACTTGTGCTGAAATTCATTCAAACCAAACCTCATTTGAACTTTGATCAATTCAAATGGCTCATGGGTGAATAATTTGAATTGCCAAGGGTAGTATGGGGTTCACTGTTTACAACAGTGATTAGGAGTAAATTTCAGAGGTTAAAACTGGAGGTGGGACCCACATGTCAGCCACTGCTCAGATCAAACCGACTGAGACTTTTTCACTCGGGTCGCCGAGCCGCAGCGGTGATCGCCACCGAGGCCAGCCGCCGCGCCACCAGATGCTTGCCCACGCGCGGGCGTGAGGCGGTGCAGAGCCTTCTTAAGGCGCCTGCCCCCTCCTCGGCCGAGGCACCGTCGTTCTTGCCCGCAAGAACTCAGCGCCGGCTGAAAACTTCCGCAGCTCGGACTTGATCGGAGAACGCCGATCGCAGCTCCCTCCTTCCACTCCAGAGCCCCAGCAAGGTACTAGAGACCTTCCTCCGTCCTCCCCGTTGCTGGAATTCGGTTGAAACCGATTGATATCGGCTGTGCCGAAAGATCAAATTCGGGACTTGGAACCGCCGCACCTCGGGCTCTCGTGGACAGCCCAACCAGGGCGTTGTCACGCCCGAGCCAAGGCACCCTTGGACGTATAAAAACAGTTTGAATTTGAATATGGTTTCAAACTGCCCTCTTCCTAACTATACCCAAACTGACCTCAAAAAGGTTTTGAATTTGGGTGAAACTTGGCATGGACATCCTTAGCAAAGTGTAGGAGTTTTCATATGTCCAGCCCATCTATATCACATGTGGGAAATACCACTTTTGCAATGTGTGAGTTTGTTCTCTAATGAGCATGTTGATAATTGTTACTTGCTCTTCATTTGTGTTCATCATTCTTCCTCAAATGAGGTGTGTGGTGTGGTGATGAACACTGCAAATGTGTGTCAAAAACTGAGGCCCTTACATTCCTCCCCCCTTAAAAGAATCTCGTCCCGAGATTATAAGGTGAAAATGAGAGAGAGGACGGTGGAAAATTACCGGATATGCGACGTGAAAAAGTCGGGGTAGTTAGTGCGAAGGAATTCTTCGCTCTCCCATGTCGCTTCGTCCATGGAGTGATTACTCCATAGAACCTTGTAGAACCACAACGTACGGTTGCGTGTGGTTCGGGCCTTTTCATCAATAATCTGCACCGGTTCCTCCCGATAGGTGAGATCCGGTTGCAGTTCTTCAATGTCTTCCAGCTGAACGGTAGTTGATAGCTTGAGACACTTCCTCAGCTGGGAAATATGAAAGACGTCATGCACACCGGAAAGTGCTTCTGGTAATTTCAGCCGGTATGCCACCGATCCACATCTTTCGGTAATCTGGAATGGACCGATGAATCGGGGTGCCAACTTTCCTCTCACCCCAAATCTGTTTACGCCCTTCATTGGAGACACCCGTAGATATACGTGATCTCCAACTTCGAATTGTAATGGGTGCCTTCTCCGGTCCGCATACTGTTTCTGACGGGATTGAGCGGCTTTTAGGTTCGCTTGAATTAGTCGAACCTTTTCTTCCGCGTTGTTGACAAGGTCAATCCCGAAGGTAACCCTTTCGCCAGACTCACACCAGTTCAATGGTGTGCGGCATTTTCTTCCGTATAGTGCCTCGTAGGGCGCCATCTTGATGCTGGCTTGGTACCCATTGTTGTACGAGAACTTGGCTAACGGCAAGTGATCATCCCAATTCTTGCCGTGGTCGATAGCGCAAGCTCGTAGCATGTCTTCTAGAATTTGATTTACCCGCTCGGTTTGTCCATCCGTCTGCGGGTGGTAGGCTGAACTACAGATCAGCTTCGTCCCCAAGGCAGCGTGCAGCTGCTCCCAAAAACGGGACACAAATAAAGTGCCCCGGATCCGATATGATAGTACGGGGTACGCCGTACAAGCATAGGATCCGTGAGATGTACAGTTCAGCGTACTTCTTGGCGTTGTAGTTGGTGTTGACCGGGATGAAATGGGCAACTTTGGTGAGCCGATCGACGATCACCCACACCGAATCATGTTTCTGTAAGGTGGTGGGTAAACCGACGACGAAATCCATGCTCACATCCTCCCACTTCCAGGTAGGAACGCCCAGTGGTTGCAGCAGTCCTGGTTTCCGCATATGATCTGCCTTCACCCTTCGACATGTATCACACTCGGACACGTATTTTGCAACCTCGCGCTTCATCCGTGTCCACCAAAACTTTCTTCTGAGTTCTTGATACATCTTGTTACTGCCGGGGTGAATAGAAAACTTTGATAAGTGAGCCTCATCAAAGATTTTCTTCCGTAATTCCGGTTTACGGGGTACGACGATCCGGTCCTCGAACCACAGAACGCCATCTCCGTCCTTCCGGAAACATTTCAACTCCCTACTGTCTACACGTCTCCGCAAATGTGACATGCCCTTGTCATTCTTCTGGGCTGCCGCTATCTCTTCACGGATGGTGGGGATCAAAGCTAGGTTGTAGAGAGCTCCGTGTGGAATCACATGTAGTGGTGGTTCGCTCTCTTCCAACGGTGTGATGGTCAGATTGTTGACGTGTGACTTGCGGCTCAGCGCATCTGCCACTACGTTTGCCTTGCCCGGATGATAATGGATCTCTATCTCGAAATCCTTTATCAGTTCTAACCATCTTCGTTGCCTCATGTTCAGCTCCTTCTGAGTGAATATGTACTTGAGGCTTTTGTGGTCGGTATATAAATGTACGAGGTTACCGAGTAGGTAGTGCCTCCACATCTTTAGTGCAAGTACCACGGCAGCGAGCTCCAAGTCGTGAGTTGGATAATTTTGCTCATGGTTTCTAAGCTGCCGTGATCCATACGCGACCACTCTTCGGTCTTGCATCAGCACACATCCGAGCCCAATGCCGGATGCATCGCAGTACACATCGAACGGTTTTGTTGTGTCTGGCTGCGCCAAAACCGGTGCTGATGTCATGTGCTTGACTAAAGCCTTGAATGCTGCTTCACATGTTGGACTCCAAACATATTTGGTAGCCTTCTTCAGCAGCTCCGTCATTGGCTTGGCAATCTTCGAGAAGTTCAGAATGAACCTCCGATAATATCCCGCGAGTCCGAGGAAACTCCGTACCTCATGAACAGTTCTCGGGGATTTCCAATTCAGCACTTGCGTGATCTTGCTCGGGTCCACAGCGATACCCCCCACTGAGATGATATGCCCGAGGAAAGGCACTTGCGATATCCAAAACTCGCATTTGCTGAATTTTGCGTATAATTTGTGATCCCGCAGCCGTTGCAAGACTATACGCAGATGTTTCTTGTGATCTTCCTCCGACTTGGAATATACCAGGATGTCGTCGATGAAGACCACGCCAAACTTGTCCAGCTCCGGCATGAATACCGAGTTCATTAAGTACATGAAGTGAGCTGGAGCATTGGTGAGGCCGAAGGACATGACCAGGTACTCATAAAGTCCGTACCTTGTCGAGAAAGCCGTCTTCGGAATGTCCTCAGCCCTTATCTTAATCTGATGGTACCCGGATCTTAAATCCATCTTGGAAAAGATCTTTGCTTCGACCAACTGATCAAACAACATGTCGATCCGTGGCAACGGGTACTTGTTCTTGATGGTTACGGCATTTAATGGATGATAGTCTACGCAAAGCCGCAACGTCTCATCCTTCTTCTTGACAAATAGTGCCGAACAGCCCCATGGGGAGGAGCTCGTCCTAATAAAACCCTTCTCCAGAAGGTCCGTGAGCTGAGTCTTCAGTTCAGCCAACTCCTTGGGCGCCATTTTGTACGGCCTTCGGGATATTGGCATGGTTCCCGGTGCAAGTTCAATCTTGAACTCCACCTCTCTATCGGGTGGCATCCCCGGCAAATCATCCGGGAATACGTCCGGGAATTCTCGGACCACTGGAATATCTTCCAATCTGATGGTTGTGGCTTGATAGACACTTGGAAGTTTTATTTCTGGACTGTCCAGAAATAATGAGTGAGAACCGTGCACCTCTGAGTTTAAGTGCACGACTCGAAGGACGGTGTCTAAAACAGCGCCGTGGCGGGTTAACCACGACATCCCTAGGATGACATCGACCTTCTGTCCCTCTAAGATAATGAGAGACGTGGGGTACATTCTACCCGCTAAGCATAATGGTGCTTTGGAGACCATTACGCTTGCTGAAATCTTCCCCCCCGGTGAACAAATTAAATATGGACTATCGGTGGGTAGTATTGGCAAACTGTGTTTAGCAATGAAAGCTTGGCTAATAAAATTATGCGTGGCGCCTGAATCAAACAGTACTATAGCGGGATGCTGGTGGAGTTGGAACATACCCGCAAGGGTTGGCTCGCCCTCCGGCACGTCCTCAATGGCAAGTTGGTGGACAGTGCCGGGCCTAGGGTTTGCCCGCCGCGCATTAGTAGGGTTCCGGGGTTGATTCCTCCCCGGAAACTGTGGTGCCACTCCACCGCCTTGCCTCTCCGGGCAACTGCTCGCGAAGTGTCCTGGACGACCACACTTGTAACATGTGGCCGCTGCTGTTGGAGTGCTCGGTGGACGAAAGCCCGGCATGCGTTGCGGAGGTGCAAACGCACGCGGCATCGCCCGCTGCTGCTGTTGTTGTTGCGGTGGTACTGGCAGTGCCGGCCGGAATGCCGGTGAAGAGTACGGCCGACTGCGGAACGGCATCGACCGCTGTGGTGGCTTCCAGCGTGGACCTGATGGTGGGCGATTCACCATCCGAAACTTCTGAGAAGGACCGCCTCCTTCTCCGCTGCTCTGCGGCGCGCTTCGCTTTCGCTCTGCCGCCGCCAACTCCTTGCCGGAGTCCTCCTGAACAATCGCAGCATCAATGATGTCGTTGAGGCTGTCGCGATTGAACATCGCCAATTTGTCCTTCAGGAGCGGGTTAAGCCCCTGGTAGAAATGGTCTCGCCGCTTCTCGTCTGTATCCGCGTGATACGACGCGTAGAGCGCGAGATCGTTGAATGCTCTGGAGTATTCCAGCGCGTTCCGGCTCCCTTGTTGCAGGTGTAGGAACTCCTGCGTCTTCCTCTTCATCAGACCTGGCGGTATATGATAGGCCCTGAAGGCCGTCCAGAATTCCGCCCAGGTCGTCACTCGGTCGGTGGGCTGTGAAGCACAGAAGTTGGCCCACCACGCGCTCGCGGATCCTTGGAGCTGCTGGACCGCGAACTGAGTCTTGCGCTGCTCGCTGATTTGGAGCAGCCCGAACTTCATCTCTATGGCGCGGAGCCAGTTGTCCGCGTCAAGTGGTTCATCCGCCCTTGAGAATACAGGGGGATGAGTCGCCAGGAAGTCAGAGTAGGAGCTCTGTTGACGCTCCTCACGGTCCTGACGTATCTCTGGGCGAGACGTATTTGCGATTAAAGTTTGCAGCAGCTCCGTGTGCTGCTGATGTGAACCCGCCATTGCCGCGACAATGTCGGCCAATGTAACCGTTGGCAGTGGCGGTGGCGGTGTTTGCTGTTGCTGCTGCTTTTGTCGTCCCGAGGAGTCCTCGGGAGGTGGTTGGGAGGTCTCGCCCCCTTGACTGGTACCCCCAACGTCCGGGTTGGCACGAGTACGCGTCATTCTGAAATCCAAAACAGCAGCGATTAGCACATGTCTTACTTAAAATTTCCATAAGCAACAGTAGGTATTGAAGCGACGCATGATTAATTCGCACAACATTCACATATATTGATAAAGCATAAACTTTATACAAGATACATTATTCTCGGATCTCCGAGAAGTCGTGCTCATGTCGTCACTACCTATACACACGCTACTGTCTACACGACATGTCACCGATTACAAAAGTTGGGTTACGCTACCCTGGCTGCCCTACTTGGCAACCGTAACCCCCTACTCGGAGTAGAACTCGACCTCCTGGGGGTCGTCCTCCTCCGGTACCTCTGCTGGTGGCTCTGGGTCTACCACCTCTTCTCCCATCCCGGGTTCTCCCATTGCTGGAAGACCCAACACTACCGGTACGCCTAACACCGGGGGCACGAGGTCCTGCAAAGCATGCACCTCGTCCATAGCTTGGTTGTAGTCCTCTTCCCAGCCTTGTCCTTCCTCAATAGCGTCGTCCCGCTCTTGAGCAAGGTCCTCATTCTGCTGGGTTAGGGTCTGCACCAGCTCTTGCAACGCCGCGATGTCAACACGGCTATTCTTCCTTGCCTTCTTCAGACAACGCAACTGATTGTGTTGTTCATTCAGTCGCTTGATCGTCGGAAGGAGCACATTGCGGAGTGCGCTGTGAGCACTCTCGAAATGATCTCCACGGCTTGTGCTCTCCTTGAGCTTTGTGGCGAGATGCTCCGTATGAACAGCTTGGCTGTCCATCACGGTGTTTCCCGCCCTCATCTGGAGGCTGAGATTTGCCTCCGCGGGGTTGTACCTTGGGCAACTCGGTTCCGTTGCTTCCCGGTACCTCTCTTCCCACACATGCTGGGCTCGTCCCTCCACCGGAACGAGTGCGTATGGAGTGCCCTCCATAGCCTGCACGTGCAGTTGGCAGAAACGTGACATAGTGTCACGGGCTGCCACTTGCCACATCCCTTCCGGTTGTCTTCCTCTCACCGTGACGGTGAATGGCACCCAACCGGGTGGCGTAGGTCCTGCAGGAACCTCGACATGGATCGTCCACGCCTTGTTCCTCTCTTCGCCTTCTTCCTTGGTGAAGTACTGCGGCCTCTGATTGTACCCGAAATATTGGAGCATTTGCCACAATGCTTCCGGGTAGCCGCTACGGTCAGAACAGTGGGAAGCTACCCACCCGTTCTCCAACCGTTTATCTGCTGCCATCTGTAAAAATATATTTGAGAAATGTCAAATATTTATTTAAACAGTAAACCATTGAGTTATAACATAAGGTATGTCATTGAACCCATAAAACTTGGAAACATAGTTCAAATTTTTAAACAAATTTGACTGCTGATCTGCTGTTCCCATGACAGCCCTGACCAGTTTCCATTTCAACCTGATTTAGGCCAGTTTAAAAGCAAAGCCAATCCTGGAGCTCAACATAAAAGTTAAAGCTAACTTCAATAGCTTTCCAGAAAGTGTTCGCTTGGCCTAAGATTTGTCCTGGTTCAAAAGTTATGAGATGTCAAAGTTAACAGAATTTCTGGAAACTATTGGACAGCACCTCCCTGCCTTAGGTACTGATATAATCCAAGAATCCCAGTTAATTCTATTCCTGATCTGACAAAACTTTCTGTTAAAAAGTTGTAACTCATCTCATAAGCTTTCCAGAACTACCTCATTTTATATTTTTGGATTTTTATGCAGGAAGTTATGCTTAATTTACAGAGAGTCTACAGAGAGTCTTTACTCTGTCCCGTTTTCTGGACAGTTTCAATTCTACTGCATTTTTCGAGTGGTTAAGGGATGAAAAACCTCTGGACCTCAACAGAAGAGTTGTAAAGCTCTTCCAACGCTTTCCAGAAATGTATCATACGACCCCAACCTCGAAAGAACTCAACTTCTAACCTCTGATTAACTTCATCCTTGATTTGGCTGAAAACAGAGTGCCCTGTCCTTAACATCCTATAAGTTGAAAACTTGTTAACTTTGAATATCCTGTTCAAGGGAAGGAGTTACATCAAGTTTTACTACTTTGGATCAAAACCTTCAAGTTTTTAAATGAAGTTGTTCATTTAGTTGGGTGTGACGTCGATGCGTCACCAGATTATGTCGGTACTACGTCCTCACAAAGGAAAAACCTATACCGGACTTAGCCGGCTTCGTTATTTCAGTGGCACTAAGCGTCACTCACACACGGATGCTACACGTCTACCGTTTCGTGGTCAGGCTACCTGCAGAAACTCAAACAATCATCGGACTCGGCTGCACACCGAGCCCGGAATCCATACAGTTTGTACACCCGGCCGTCATCACTCGCCCGGATGTTCTCAAGCCAAACACGCCTTGAGTTACGTGTTCACGTTTCAGACCACGTGACGGGGTCTCCCAAGTTTGCACCACGCACGCCAGGGACAGACGTTGCTCGAATACCCCAAACGACATGAGGAGTCGTAGAGGATATCACAGCGGGTCGGGTTACCTGCCACCCGTGGGGCCCCACCCTTCAGCTTGTGCGCACTGGTGGACAGCGCTTACGTGTACCCCCCAAGACATAAACGTCCCGAGATACATGATTTTCTGACATAACAAATAGGTTAATAAGCCACTTTCTATAGGCTAATAACATCCTTATACGGGCTACTAACTCGTTCCTCACTGGATTTTTTAAAAAGAAGACCCTTGTACTGTGTTAAACCTCAAGCGAGCTCTGATACCACGCTGACACGACCCTAATGGTCTTGTCGAGCCAGGATCATGCTGAGGGGTGCTGCGTTGCACAGCACCGTATAACACATGTCAAAGGTACAAAGCGGAAGCGGAAGTTTTATTGTATAAACAAGTTATGAACATGTTTACATCAAAATAAGTTCAGTCTACACTCGCGGGCGTAGACTAAGCATCAAGTGCATGTTCAGCCCTTGAACGTGCCCTTGCTAGCACACACGCACACTAACTCTGCGGCGTGCACGACTCCCACTCGACGGGGTTCCCCTCCTGGGGTTCCGTCTCCTCTTCGGGAGTCCCTTCCTCATAGAACCCTGCAAAAGCTTCAAACACAAGCAGTGAGCACGAAGGCTCAGCAAGTCTGACCCGTCTCACCTAAACATGGAACTTCTACCTGAGGGTAATGGGTTACATGAGGTAAAAATCATTTGCAAGGACTCGCCTAATTAGTAGAACCTTACTTTCAAGTTTTAGCAGTAGGTTGTGGAGAACCTTACGCTAAGGCACATGAGAGAGCCGCAATCAAACAAGAAACGCATTTCTCTCATGTACTTTGCCCAAAGTTGAAAAGAACTTTAGTTAGCTCTAAACTACAGCATATCATTAACAATCAATGCCCAGCTTTCAATCAGCAACATTTTAACATGTGACTAGCCTGTTCTTTCTACGTCACGGTACAGTGAACAAGTGGTACTCACTGACCGCGAGGGACGGCGATTATAATCGATTTACACCTGCAGGGTTACCCGAACAAGCCGTCACGTACGCCCGTACTCGATGTTGCCTACAACAACCATCACGGACGCCGTACGCGACTACCTTTCACCCGTCAGCCAAATATTGAACCGGTCCCATCGTCCCGAGCAAGAGGTCTCTGCACGCGCATCTCCGTGCCGCCAGCCGATTTACACCTCGAGCTCTCAACCTACCCTCTGAACTACGGGCAATGCCTCAATACCCAGCTACCCGAGTTACATCGGTTTCCCGGTTCCCATATAGCCGGTAGGTCTTCGGTACTGTTCTAGCTTGTTCAACAGGCCCGCACACGGCTCGGTCCTCAATCGACACAAGCGGAGCTACAGCACACAGGCCCCAAAGTCCTGCTGCCCTTACCCTCCGCTTGGTCTCATTTTCTTGCCATGTGTTTCATGTGCTATCACTACCCGAGTCGAGTGCCTCTAGCCTATGCTCGCGAGTAGTTCCAACTACTCGACTTGTACCGAATCCTACTCTACCTTAGCAATGCAGTAGCTAACGAGGTTTTCAATCCTAACACCAACCCATGGTTTTCTTGGCTATGCAGTTGGGTTTCCAATCAAGACTCTAATGCAAGAACAATATTCAAAGATGTGCTCAAAACAATAAACATTTGTAAAAAGGTTAATGCAAACCAAAGCTTGCCTTGCTGCTCTTGGTCGTAGGCTAGCTGTTCCTCCGGAGTAACGAAGTCTAGGACTTCGGGTTCCTCCTCGACATTAGTGACTACATGATATAAGAAACATATGTATCAATTTAATGCATTTGTATTAAGTTTGAAGTTGTGAAGTCTATAACCTTTGCTAGATAGACCTAATGACTGTGAAACTTTTATTGTGACTTGGTTACAACCTAAACAGAGGCTTGGTCAAGTTTTAGTTGCAGCAAAGCTCATTTGAGCCCTCCACAATTAATTATGTACTTGACCTTAATTGGAACTCTTAGGGTGTTCTAGGGATTTTCATGAAACAAACTATGACTTTCTGAAAACTAGATTTTCAGAGGGTTCTAATGGAGTTGGTCTCACTTAATTTGAAGGTTCCTAGCTAAAGTTATGAGCTAAACAATTTCAGAGAAAATTCTGAAAATGTTTCTGAACATTTTCTATTTTCTCTGGAACAGTTTCACTAATCACACTATTAGGTGGATCAGATGAGCTCAAATGGATCTTAAATTTTTATGGTAGTTCAAGGATATTTTGGTGAACATCCCAGCAAAATTTCAGGATTTTCCTCCAAAGGAGTCTCCAGTTAAAATTCCTAACAGTTTAAACTTTGAGGAATTAATTCTGGAGAAATAAGGAATTTCATGAAGTGAAACTTGATTTATGGAAAGTACTCAGAGAGCTGAATCCAGCAAAATTTGGTTCACTCAATTTAGAGCTTTCTAGCCAAAGTTATGAGGATTTGAAGTTTGAAGGAAAACTGAAAATCGGGGAAAAGTTTAAACTCGCGCGTGGGCCCAGGGGACACTCGTCGCACGCCTAGGCGATGGCACATCGCGGCCCACAAGGATTTTGCGCGCCAGCACACCCGATCCCGGCCGCAGCCGGATCCCGATTCAAAATATCCCCCGCTGACAGCTGGGCTCCACCTCCTTCTTCAACCTCGCGACACCCGCGCCCCGCCACCGAGGGATCTCGCCGGAGAGCTCGCCGCCGGCTGCTGTACAGCTCCAAACTTCTCGATTCTGGCCGCCCCTGCCTACTTTTACTCGGGGAACCGGATCCGAGGGTCAGCTGCTCATGACAACGGCCGGAGCATGGTCGGCGACGAGCCGCCACCTCAGAACGACTTCGGCCATGTCGGCTGACTACCCTAGCACCTAAGCTACTTGGGAAACCGGTCGGGGAGCATCAGTGGACCTTAGAGAAGGTCGACATGAGCTCGAGGCAGCTCGGGGAAGGCCCTAAATAGGTCCTCACCGTGCGCCCGATGCCGCCCGTTCGTTCCGCCATTAGTAGACCTCAAATTACGCCGGGCACAGAGGTTCTCCGGCCCAGAGTTGTGAAGGCAACTTGTGCGTTACCGTGTCTAGATCGTGTGAGAGCGGCTTGGTCGGCGACGAGCCGCCACCTCAGAACGACTTCGGCCATGTCGGCTGACTACCCTAGCACCTCAGCTACTTGGGAAACCGGTCGGGGAGCATCAGTGGACCTTAGAGAAGGTCGACATGAGCTCGAGGCAGCTCGGGGAAGGCCCTAAATAGGTCCTCACCGTGCGCCCGATGCCGCCCGTTCGTTCCGCCATTAGTAGACCTCAAATTACGCCGGGCACAGAGGTTCTCCGGCCCAGAGTTGTGAAGGCAACTTGTGCGTTACCGTGTCTAGATCGTGTGAGAGCGGCTTGAGGCCCTCTAATCCTTTCTAGAGCACGAATTAAACAGAATCGTACCCGAAGGTCGTTCTGGAAATTCGCCGCCGGTGAGCAACCACTCGAGCTGTGGCTCGGGGATGAGCAGCACCGGTCACCAGCGCGTCCAAGGGTGCCTTGGCTCGGGCGTGACAACGCAAAAGTTCTTTTCAACTTTGGGCAAAGTACATGAGAGAAATGCGTTTCTTGTTTGATTGCGGCTCTCTCATGTGCCTTAGCGTAAGGTTCTTCACAACCTGCTGCTAAAACTTGAAAGTAAGGTTCTACTAATTAGGCGAGTCCTTGCAAATGATTTTTACCTCATGTAACCCATTACCCTCAGGTAGAAGTTTCATGTTTAGGTGAGACGGGTCAGACTTGCTGAGCCTTCGTGCTCACTGCTTGTGTTTGAAGCTTTTGCAGGGTTCTATGAGGAAGGGACTCCCGAAGAGGAGACGGAACCCCAGGAGGGGAACCCCGTCGAGTGGGAGTCGTGCACGCCGCAGAGTTAGTGTGCGTGTGTGCTAGCAAGGGCACGTTCAAGGGCTGAACGTGCACTTGATGCTTAGTCTACGCCCGCGAGTGTAGACTGAACTTATTTTGATGTAAACATGTTCATAACTTGTTTATACAATAAAACTTCTGCTTCCGCTTTGTACCTTTGACGTGTGTTATACGGTGCTGTGCAACGCAGCACCCCTCAGCGTGATCCTGGCTCGACAAGACCATTGGGGTCGTGTCAATAGTCTTCTTCACCGCTTATGCTCCGGCGGGGTTCGTTCCGCCGATTTCTTCCTTCTTTGTCACCCTGCTGGAGACATACTGTCTCCAGCTCCACCATCTTTCCCCCAATTCTTTCGCAATGGCTGCTGTTTTTGTCCACTTCTGCGAGATGTTCGTGGGGGTGCACGCCTCCGTGACGCTCTTCCGCCACTTCTTTGTGCTGCGGACGACTGGGCGCGTGAAAGCATCTAGGCCCCCGTGAGATATGGTTTCGGTGATTAATGACAACCGTTCGTTATTACTAATGAGTTTGTGGATGCGAGGTTTCACATATATCACATCAACCGTTAATGAACTATCTATTCACACCATCTACTGCTCATTGGATACAAATGGAGACCCCTCAACGATCCATTATAAGGGGTTATTCGATACTCATGAAAACTAAATGAAGAACTCATACAACGACTCTATTTTATCAAAATTGGCAACACAAGAAGCTTACACTTCATCATAATATCATTTCAAACAAGTGTCAAAGAGGTCACTCAAGAAGATTCTAAAAGATCAACTCAAAACAACTCGAAGCTAACAAGTTGCATTCACCGGATCATCCGATGTCTTGCAAAATGACTACATCGGTCGAATTTGAGTTGGCAGAAGAAGAAGACCTCAGAGCCCAGTACACACCGGATCATCCGATGTGAAGGAAGTGGCACATCGGTTGATTTCAACAGAAGGATAATTTCTGAGTAATTCTGAAGATCAACTCACCGGATCATCCGATGATAAAGTAAGTGAACATCGGTCAATTTCAATCGAAACATTATTTCTGAACCAATTCTGAAGATCAACTCACCGGATCATCCGATGATGAGTTAAAATAACATCGGTCGATTAAAAGATCCAACGGTCATATCCAACGGTCACATCTGACACGTGACATCAGCTAATTTGAAATTCGATCGATGATCATATAAAGGGGTGCATCGGAGGATCCGATGTTCACTGAAAAGTCTGCCCACTTTTCTAACGGCTATCTCGTGTGGGCTGGCTATAAATACCCCTCCAACCGGTCATTTCGACAAGTCTTGATCTCCAGAGCCTCACTACACATTCTCAAGCATTCAAGACCAAGAGCTACCACTTCCACACTTCAAAACCTCTTGTACTCCAACTATAGGTTATATCTAGCTAGAGAGAAGCTTGTGTGCGTCCATTCTTGGTGATTGGAATCTCTAGGCTAGTGAGAGAGAGTGTCTTGGTGACTTCTCTCACCTTGTAAACGTTGGAGGAAGAAGAGATCACTCCGGAGCTTACCAAGGTGTTTGTGGAAGCCCGGAGGATCACCGTTGTACAAGGCTTGAGCTCCACCTTGCTGGAGAAGGCGAACGGAGAAAGATAGTGGATTCCCTCGTCTTGGTGACTTGGGAGTGGCTATACCCTTTGGTGGGTGCCACAACGTGGACGTAGGAAGATTTTTGTGATCTTACCGAACCATGGGAAAAATCGCCGTGTCTTCGAGTCTCCACGGGAGTTTGCATTTCTCTCCTCACCCCTTACTATTACGCTTTTACTATTCTGCACTTAACTCTCTTGCTTGCGTAGTTAGTTTGCATAGGGAATTGGGCTTCAACCATTAAAGTTTTAAATTGCTCTAAAATTTGAAAAAGCCCAATTCACCCCCCCTCTTGGGCGTTTCGATCCTTACAATTGGTATCAGAGCCTGGTTGCTCATTGGATCATTCTAGCTTCACCGCTAGAGAGCGAAAATGGCCAAGAATGGGGGTTCGGTTCCTACCTTCGAGGGCAAGAATTTTGCTTATTGAAAAGCACGCATGCGCGCTTACCTTGAGGCAATTGCTCCCGAAGTGTGGGAAGCGACCCATGCGGGGTTTGGAAATCTTGACTATGTTGGTGACCAACTAAAATGGGATGCTAAGGCTAGAAATGCCATATATGATTGCATTAGTCAAGATGTCTTTGCTAGGATTGCTAGCAAGGAAAAAGCATATGAAATTTGGGCATATTTAATTGAAATACATGAGGGCTCATCTCGTGTTAAAGAACTCAAATATCACATGCTTAAATCAAAATATGATGAATTTAAGATGTTTCCTCATGAGAATGTTAACCAAATGTTCTCTCGCTTAAATGTGCTCATTGAGGAAATTAACGCACTTGACATTGCTTCTCTTGGCAAGGGACTTATCAATCGCAAGATCCTCATGCTTCTACCCAAGCCCAAGTACAACATTATCAATTCAATGCTCCAAAAAGAGTCACTAGACAACATTGAAGTTTCGGAGCTCATTGGAGAAATCCATGCTCATGAGATGAGCGTACTTGGAATGATGAAGGAGTCATCATCAAAAACCATTGCTCTCAAGGCTTCAACCAAAAAGACAACTTCCAAGAAGAAGAAAGTGGTTGAGCCTAGCTCAAGTGAAGAAGAGCAAGAAACAAGCGAAGATGATGATGAACTTGCTTTGATGATGAGGAAATTCTCACGCCTCAACTCCAAGATTGCAAAGAAGGGATACTCTTTTGATCCTAAAAAGAAAGCCTTCTTGCCAAGAAAAGATGAAAACAAGACGTGCTACAATTGTGGTGATCTAGGCCACATATCATATGATTGTCCAAGACCAGACAAAAGGAAGGAAAGTGGGAAGCATCACAAGCTAGAAGAAAGTGATGATGAAGAGGAGGTTAAGCCCAAGCGCTCTTTTGGAAAGAAGAAATTTGACAAAGGCAAGAAAACCAAGCTCTTTACAAAGAAGAGAAGAGGGCCCCAAAAGGTCTTCATGTGTGAAGCCAATGAGTGGATCACAGATGAAGAGTCAAGCGATGAAGATAGTGAAGATGAAGAAAACTTGGCGGGCCTCGCCGTCGTCAACAAGAATGACTCACCTCTTCGTCCACCTCCTATGTGCCTAATGGCGAAAGGTAACTCAAAGGTATGTGAAGATTCTAGCGATGATGATGATGAGCTTTCACCCGATGAATTAGCATCTATGATTAATGAATATCATGCCATTATAAAAAGGGAAAAGGCTAAGGTTAAGGCTCTTGAGCTAGCTCGAGCTAAGCTTGAAAGTGCTAACCTCGATTTGCATGACAAGTATGTAACCATACTTAAAGAGCATGACACGCTCAAATCAAATGTCAAACAAATCGAGGATGAGAATGCTCAAATCAAGCTTAAATATCATGAGCTCGACTTAGCTAACCTAGCACTCTTGGCAAAGCACAATGAGTTGGTTCAAGAACATGAAGTGCTTAACCTTGCCTATGAAGTGATTGAACTTAAAGTGAAAAACACAAAGAAAGAAACCCTTGATGGCAAAATATCACCTAATTCACATACCACTAATATTTTGGATAAGTCTTTGCCTTTGAAAGCAAGCCCTAGGGAGAAGGAGCTAATGGACGAAAATGAAAGTCTTCGCACTAGTGTGGCAAGACTTTCTAAGGGGGAGGACAAGCACAAGGAAATCCTCTACCAACAAGCTAAAGGCTTCCACAAGAGGGGACTTGGATCCTTCCCGGTGCCCAACAAAGGAAAGGTGCCCTCACCGGAGCTTAGGACAAGCTTCATCAAGGAAGTTGGTTCCTATTGCCAACATTGTGAGGCCACCGGACATCACACGAGGGAGTGTCCTCTTCCCAACCGTCCTTCTCCCAAATTGCCTCCTAACTACAAATCTACATTCAATGATTATCACTATCTATTGAGCAAAGTAGGTGGAAAGGTGAAGGCAAGGTTCATCGGCAAAGACATCAAGGGCATGAAGGGGAAGCTCCCCAAGCAACTTTGGGTCCCAAAATCACTTGTATCACACATACAAGGACCTAAGTTGGCTTGGGTTCCTAAACTCAAAAACTAACTTCATGTGTGTAGGTGAACTACAAAGCCGGAGGAAAGCATTGGGTACTCGATAGTGGGTGCACTCAACATATGACCGGCAATGATGGTATGTTCACCTCCATAGAGAACCCCGGCAATCATGAACAAGTCACCTTTGGTGATAACTCAAAGGGGAAGGTAATTGGTTTGGGTAAAATTGCTATTTCTCACGATTTGTCTATCTCTAATGTGCTTTACGTTAAGTCTCTTAGTTTTAATTTACTTTCTATTGCACAATTATGTGATCTTGGACTAACATGCACATTTGACAAGAATGGTGTTGTGGTGACTAGTGAATTAAGCAAAGAACTAATATTCAAAGGTTTTCGGCATGGACATCTTTACTTGGTGGACTTCTCCAACAAGGATGCTAGCTTGACCACTTGTCTTTTCACCAAGGCAAGTTTGGGATGGCTATGGCATCGGCGCATTGCTCACATTGGGATGAGCAAGCTCAATAAGTCATTCAAACTTGGGATGGTGACCGGCGTGAAGGATGTCACATTCGAAAAGAACAAGCTTTGTAGCGCATGTCAAGCCGGGAAGCAAGTTGCCTCACACCATCCGATGAAGACAATGGTGTCAACCTCCAAGCCACTTGAACTACTTCACATGGACCTCTTCGGACCGTCCACATACCAAAGCCTTGGCGGTAACCTTTATTGTCTTGTCATTGTTGATGACTACTCTCGCTATGCTTGGACACTGTTTCTAGGTGACAAGGGTGAAACTCCGGAAATCTTCAAGACCTTCGCTAAACGAGCGCAAAGGGAATTTCAACTTCCTATCATCAAGGTCCGGAGTGACAACGGCACCGAGTTCAAGAACTACAACATTGGGGAGTGGTGTGATCGTGAAGGCGTGAAGCACGAGTTTTCGGCCACATACACCCCTCAACAAAATGGTGTCGTTGAAAGGAAGAACAAGACTCTCATCACCCTTGCAAGAGCAATGCTTGATGACTATGGCACGTCGGAGAAGTTTTGGGCCGAAGCAATCAACACGGCGTGCCATGCCGCAAATAGGGTCTATCTTCATCGACTACTTCAAAAGACCCCATATGAGCTCCTCATTGGGAGAAAGCCCAACATCTCCTACTTCCGAGTCTTCGGGTGCAAGTGCTACATCTACCGCAAGAAAAGGCTCGGTAAGTTTGAAAGAAGGTGTGATGTTGGTATCTTTCTTGGTTATGCGTCAAACTCAAAAGCATATCGAGTATTCAACCAAACCTCCGGGTTAGTTGAAGAAAGTTGTGATGTTGAGTTTGATGAGACTAATGGCTCCCAAGAGGAGAGTTTTGGTCATGATGATATAGATGATCAGCCTCTACGAGAAGCTATGAAGAACATGACCATAGGAGACATCAAGCCCGAAGTTGAGGAGAGCCATGATCAAGGGGGAGCCTCAAGTTCCAACATCAACACTTCCATGGCGCCTCAAATTGATGAAAAAGAAGAGAAAGATGATCCATTGCCAATGCAAGATTCACATGCCACACAACACCAAGAAGAAGAAGAAGTCCAAGGTCAAGTCCAACCACAAGACGAGCAAGATGCCTCACCACCACCAAGTGCCTCACAACCTCTTATGAGGCATGGGCGCATCTCCAAGGCACATCCGATGGATCAAATCATCGGAAGTCCGTCACGGGGAGTAAGTACTCGTTCTCGCCATGTTGCTTCATTTTGTGAGCACTACTCTTTTGTTTCGTGTGTAGAACCCACAAATATTGAGGAAGCACTCCAAGATCCCAATTGGGTGATGGCTATGCAAGAAGAACTCAATAACTTCACCCGCAATGAAGTTTGGGTATTGGAGGAGCGACCTAAGAACAAGAACGTCATCAGAACAAAGTGGGTGTACCGCAACAAGCAAGACGAGAATGGCGTGGTGGTCCGCAACAAGGCAAGGCTTGTGGCCAAGAGTTTTTCACAAGTTGAAGGACTAGATTTTGGAGAGACATTTGCCCCGGTCGCACGGTTAGAAGCTATTCGCATACTCCTTGATTTTGCTTCACATCACAATATTATGCTTTATCAAATGGATGTGAAAAGTGCCTTCCTCAATGGTTATATTAACGAGCTTGTTTTCGTTGAGCAACCTCCCGGGTTTGAAGATCCGAGGAATCCTAACCATGTGTATAGGTTACACAAGGCGCTCTACGGGCTCAAGCAAGCACCTAGGGCATGGTATGAACGTCTAAGGGATTTCCTAGTCATCCAAGGATTCAAGATCGGGAGGGTGGACACCACACTTTTCACCAAGGACATCAACGGGGATTTATTTCTTTGTCAAATTTACGTTGATGACATTATTTTTGGCTCAACTAACAAATCTCTTAGCCTTGAGTTTGGCACCATGATGTCTAGGGAGTTCGAGATGTCAATGATTGGAGAACTCAATTTCTTCCTAGGATTTCAAATCAAGCAACTTCAAGAGGGGACTTTCATCTACCAAGAAAAGTACACCAAAGACCTCTTGAAGAAGTTTAAAATGGAAGATTGCAGCTCAAGAAGTACTCCAATGGCAACAAATTGTCATCTCGACGCGGACATGGACGGTAAACCTATTGATCAATCTCATTACCGTTCCATGATTGGTTCATTATTATATCTTACCGCATCTAGGCCCGATATCATGTTTAGTGTGTGCTTGTGTGCTCGCTTTCAAGCGGCACCTAAAGAATCGCATCGTAAGGCGGTCTTTAGGATACTTAGGTATCTCAAGCATACCCCAAGTGTAGGTTTGTGGTACCCCAAGAACGCTAGTTTTCATCTCTTGGGTTACTCGGATTCGGACTTTGCCGGATGCCGTGTGGATCGCAAGAGTACCTCCGGTGGGTGCCACTTACTTGGGCGTTCCCTAGTATCTTGGTCGAGCAAAAAGCAAAACTCCGTGGCTTTGTCCACCGCGGAGGCAGAATATATAGCGGCCGGTGCATGTTGTGCCCAAATTCTATATATGAAGCAAACCCTTTTGGACTTTGGAATTAAGTTTGATTGTGTGCCTCTCCTTTGTGACAATGAAAGTGCGGTTAAGATAGCTAGAAACCCTGTTCAACACTCCCGCACTAAGCACATTGATATTCGCCATCACTTCTTGCGGGACCATGAGGCTAAAGGAGACATCTCTTTGCAAGGTGTTAGGTCCGAAGAACAATTGGCGGATATCTTCACTAAACCACTTGATGAGAAAACTTTTTCTAGACTAAGAAGTGAATTAAATGTGCTAGATGCATCTAACGTCATGTAAGTTGCCATGTTCATGTAAGGTTGCATATCAAATAGGTCTTGTCTAACTCCCAAAGGATAGGGGCAAGCTAGAAATAGCTTTTCCTGAGGAAGCCTTTGGCAGGTTTAAACTTGGCAAGATAGATTTACATTACGCCTTGCATGATTCCTGCCATATAGACTTGCACTCATTCAATATCTTGCATCATTTTGGTTGGCATTGCATACGGTAGATTGTCACAAAGGGGAACCCACATCATGAGAAGGAGACTTGTTCAAAATGCAATATCTCAATTCATATGATGTGGATAGAGCAAAATTCTAAAGGTACATGCTTTAAAGAGATAGAAGTTTTCTATACTCTAGCTCACAAAGCATGGGCCTTACATTTTCATGGTTTCACTCCTAACCTTGTGTGTTCTCTTTGCTTAAGGGCTTAGCCAATATGTGGCACTATATTTAAAGCCTTATATTAGAGGTTAGGAGTTGCCCAAAAAGTCCGAGGACCCATCCTTATCTTTGTGTGTTTAAGTCCAAGGACACATATGGGCAGTCTTAGGTTTTCTGTAGTCATCGGATTATCCGATGCTAGGGCCAGCAGATCATCGGATCAATTGGTGCTCAGATCAAGTCAGATGTCACAAATCAACCGATGAGTTCATTTCAGAAGACATCGGAGCATCCGGTGTTCAGTTATCTGGTGCCCTGCAGAAATAGACCGATGATCGACACCTCAACATCGGGTCATCCGGTGTTCAAAGAGAGTTTTTGGAATAGCTCTCTGTTGAACTCGACCGATGCATCCTCCGATGATCATCAGTCGATCCGGTGTTCTTTGCGCAGCTAGGGTTTGCCCGCACGGTTTAAATAGCGGTTCGGCCGCCGTGTTTTCTTTTTTTTTCCGATTCTCTCGCCGCCGCCCTGCTTCCCTCGTCGTCCTCGCGCCCTCCGGCCGCGCCCCAGCCGCCGCCGCCGTCTCCAGGCGCCGCCGCCGCCTCCAGGCTCCGCCGCCGCCACCAGCTCTCCCCGCGCGCGCCGCCTCCAAACCGCGCGCCGCCGCCGCGCCGCCTCCAAACCGCCGCCTCTCAGCCGCCGCCGCCACCTCCCAGCAGCCGCCGCCGCCGCCTCTCCCACGCACGCCACCTCCAGTCGCCGCCAACGCCTCCCAGGCACCGCCGCCACCGCCTCTCCTGAAAGCGCCGCCGCCGTTCCACCGGCCGCCACAGTTCCCTCCTCCGCCGCGTCTCCCTCGCCAAGCTTCGTCGCTGAGATGGGTCGCGATCGCAAAGGAAAAGGGAAGGCTATTGAGGAACCCGCCGCAAAAAAACGCAAGATGTCCAAGGACGCGCGTCGTGCGGAGTTGGCCACTCGCGCCGCCGAGGAGCGTGAGCGCGGCCATCGCGGTTCCTTACGGATCCGCGAGTCCCGGCAGAGGCAGGAGCAGCCTCCGATCCAGCCGGTGCCTCCCGAGGGCTCCGACGAGGAAGAGACCGAGGTGCCGCCCCTGATCCGCCGGCGCACCCCGAGGACTCGTGGGGGTGGACAGACTCCTACGGCGAGTCGGCGCCCCTCTGCGGCTGACCGCGCCGAGGACAGAGAGGCCGAAAGGGCCATCCACCTGATGGACACAGCAGTCCGAGTTGCCGAAGAGGTCAGACTCACTGACTACAGGAAGATGAAGGCGAGGCAACTAAAGAAGCTCAGATGGTCAGCATTGATCGAGGAGTGGTTCCCACGGCCCAGGGACGCTCGAGTGGACTCCCGCTTCTGGACCCTGACACAGGCGTCCCTGTACGAGACTTACAGGCGTCGGGGTCACAAGCTATTCCAGCATAACAGCATTGACTGGGATCAGCTTGCAGTGGCAGCAGGACACGGGATCAGGCCACTTTTTGAGAGATACAGAGGCCTTGTGGACCTACTCTCACACCCGAGGAGTGCTTACGTCGAGGAGTGGGTTAGGGTGTTCTACGCGACACTCTACGTCTCTGAGGGTCGTCGCTCGATTCACTTCATGTTCATGGGGCGAATCCACGACGTATCTCGAGACCTGTTGGGCAGACTGCTTGGTGTGGAGCTCTCCACTACGTGCCTGCACCAGATAGTCTACGGAGACGCAGATCCGCCGAGGAGGCCACTGACTGGAGGAGTGGCACCGCCCTTCGAGGAGATCAGAGGTCTGTTCACACAGCCGTTCACACCTGACCAGCCGAGGGTGCCAGCGCTTCTCACCCCAGCAGCTCGGACAGTTCACCACGTCCTCAGGCGTACCCTGCTACCGAGGTCCGGCTACTTGGAGGGTTTCACGAGCCTTCAGCAGACCATCCTGTTCTATGTGATGAACGGGATGGAGTTCGACATAGTAGACATTCTGATCTGCGAGATGGAGGACGTGATCACCGACGGAGTTGGGATGCTACGACAGCTGGTCTTTGGTCACTGGATCTGTCACCTTCTTCACCAGCTGGTTCCAGAGGACACTCCAGGAGTCTCTCAGCTGACGGAGATGCACGTGACCCGGTTCAGCCACTACCGAGTCCCCACTCCGGGAGACCGCCGCCTTGGCCGTCCCGTCGAGCGTGAGGTTCGAGCCAGACTGTCCGAGGAGGACTGGGCAGAGCTGACTCAGGAGGACGCAGAGCTGGCACAGGCAGAGGCTCAGGGAGGAGACCTACAGCACGTATGGTTGGATAGCGACACTAGTGACAGTGTCGAGGAGTACTTCCCTCCTGCTCCTCCCTCACCGAGGCAGCACGACGCAGAGGCAGGAGGCTCAGCTGCTCCACCACCTACACCTCCTCCAGTATCAGAGGCTCAGGTGACTCAGCCGTCAGAGCTCACCACCTTACTTCAGCGGATGGCTCAGCAGCAGGAGCTGCAAGCAGCTCGACAGGAGCAGCTTCAGAGGCAGCAGCAGGAGATGCAGCTGGAGATCGCCCGTCAGAGGCGAGATGACACCGACAGGTTCACCAACCTTGTCGACCAGATGACGCGACGCACTCTGGACCAGCAGCAGCAGACTCAACAGATGCTGTTGGGCATCCTGGGGTTGGTCACCAACCTCTATCAGCAGACAGGAGTCGCTCTTCCACCTCAGCACTCAGGACTCGGTCAGGTTCCAGGTGCACCGCCACTGGCGCCAGCTCCAGTACTGCCGCCGACGCCGTTCCAGTCCTCACACCTTCCGGCAGTACCTCCTCCACCGGCGCCAGCAGTCTCTGCGGATCCACCAACAGCTCCAGCTCCAGCCCCAGCTCCAGCTCCAGCTCCCCCGCTCCAGCTCCAGCGCCAGCGACCTCTACCTCCAGCAGCTCCGGCGACAGCACCGTCGACGCCGACCGCTTCACCATCGCCAGGAGCGCGCCTGAGTCGTAGGCACTCGACTTCCCTTTTTGGTGTCTTGATGCCAAAGGGGGAGAAGAGTTAGAGTCAGGGGGAGGGTTAGCTCAGTTCTAGGGGGAGTGTCTATGTCTATCCTTTTGCTACTATATTTGAGATTGTCCATCCTTTTGCTACTTTATTTGAGATTGACCGTTATTATTATTTGCTATTATTGTACTCCGGGTGCTACTCTGTGCTCTTACGCTTTATCGTTTATTATCTGAGCCTTCGAGCCACTTGTGTTGCAATTTGTACCTGTTATATTTCTTTTTGAGCATTGCGTTTAATTCAATTAATTCTATGCTCTACTCGTTGTGTTGTCATCAATCACCAAAAAGGGGGAGATTGAAAGCATCTAGGCCCCCGTGAGATATGGTTTCGGTGATTAATGACAACCGTTCGTTATTACTAATGAGTTTGTGGATGCGAGGTTTCACATATATCACATCAACCGTTAATGAACTATCTATTCACACCATCTACTGCTCATTGGATACAAATGGAGACCCCTCAACGATCCATTCTAAGGGGTTATTCGATACTCATGAAAACTAAATGAAGAACTCATACAACGACTCTATTTTATCAAAATTGGCAACACAAGAAGCTTACACTTCATCGTAATATCATTTCAAACAAGTGTCAAAGAGGTCACTCAAGAAGATTCTAAAAGATCAACTCAAAACAACTCGAAGCTAACAAGTTGCATTCACCGGATCATCCGATGTCTTGCAAAATGACTACATCGGTCGAATTTGAGTTGGCAGAAGAAGAAGACCTCAGAGCCCAGTACACACCGGATCATCCGATGTGAAGGAAGTGGCACATCGGTTGATTTCAACAGAAGGATAATTTCTGAGTAATTCTGAAGATCAACTCACCGGATCATCCGATGATAAAGTAAGTGAACATCGGTCAATTTCAACCGAAACATTATTTCTGAACCAATTCTGAAGATCAACTCACCGGATCATCCGATGATGAGTTAAAATAACATCGGTCGATTAAAAGATCCAACGGTCATATCCAACGGTCACATCTGACACGTGACATCAGCTAATTTGGAATTCGACCGATGATCATATAAAGGGGTGCATCGGAGGATCCGATGTTCACTGAAAAAGTCTGCCCACTTTTCTAACGGCTATCTCGTGTGGGCTGGCTATAAATACCCCTCCAACCGGTCATTTCGACAAGTCTTGATCTCCAGAGCCTCACTACACATTCTCAAGCATTCAAGACCAAGAGCTACCACTTCCACACTTCAAAACCTCTTGTACTCCAACTATAGGTTATATCTAGCTAGAGAGAAGCTTGTGTGCGTCCATTCTTGGTGATTGGAATCTCTAGGCTAGTGAGAGAGAGTGTCTTGGTGACTTCTCTCACCTTGTAAACGTTGGAGGAAGAAGAGATCACTCCGGAGCTTACCAAGGTGTTTGTGGAAGCCCGGAGGATCACCGTCGTACAAGGCTTGAGCTCCACCTTGCCGGAGAAGGCGAACAGAGAAAGATAGTGGATTCCCTCGTCTTGGTGACTTGGGAGTGGCTATACCCTTTGGTGGGTGCCACAACGTGGACGTAGGAAGATTTTTGTGATCTTACCGAACCACGGGAAAAATCGTTGTGTCTTCGAGTCTTCGCGGGAGTTTGCATTTCTCTCCTCACCCCTTACTATTACGCTTTTACTATTCCGCACTTAACTCTCTTGCTTGCGTAGTTAGTTTGCATAGGGAATTGGGCTTCAACCATTAAAGTTTTAAATTGCTCTAAAATTTGAAAAAGCCCAATTCACCCCCCCTCTTGGGCGTTTCGATCCTTACAGCGCGGCTCAAAGACTCAGATGGGGGCATACTACTTCCAGCATCGCTGCAAAGACCCCAAGATCTCCGGATACCTCCTCCCCTTCAGCGCATCAAGGTGGGAAAACTGGAGGGAGAGCTGGGTGGTAGTGCAGACCGACGAGCACGATCGCCTACAACTCCCAACCGCCAGCCCAACCACCGATCGCCGCTTCTGGGAGGAGATCCCTGAGCTGGAGCAGGAGTACACCCCGGTCTTGGAGCGGATCCGGTTTTTGGCCAACGAGGGGCTGATGTCTCTAATGGTGCTGATGGACTTTGTGTCGCGCCGTATTGCTCCCTTGCAGCAGCGTAGCCGCCCAGCGTGGTACTATACCGGCGAGCAGGACTGTACCAGGCTGGAGAGAGGCCCCGGCTCTGACCCTTCCGACGAGGAGCTGAACGAGATGGTGAGCAAGGTGAGCGGTGACTACATTCCCAGTGGCGACCCCACCCTTTCGCCCTCTGCCACCCCCCTCTTCTTGGAGCCTCAGAGGAGGTCAGAGCTCTTGCGGAAGATGCCGAACCTTGATGATATCGGGATCGCCGTCCGACAGGTCGGGGATGCCTTCCGGGGTATCACCATTCCAGGAACCGAGCACCCTGGGTCAGGGCATGAGGCATCCGCTGCTGTCAAACCCTCCCCCAGAGCCGACGGAACCCAAGCCGCCGACAAAGGGAAAGGAAAAGAGCCGCCCCCCGGGCATCTAGAGAAGAAACGCGCCCGGTCTCCTCCGAGGGTGCCGCCTGTGCCGAGTCAGGGTGCCGGAGCTACTTTGCTCCCATCTCCCGGAGGTGCTGGTCCATCGGGTGGTGACCCGAAGAGGTCCCGAGTGTCCCTCCCCGGCGGGTCTCTCCCCAGACAGCAGCCGTCTGAATCAGCCCAAGTACCTCGCCATCCTTCCTCAAGCGGAGGGGCTCCCAGGACGGATGTTGGTGGGGCGACGCCGGCGAGTGCGCCGGGGATCCAGGCGTTCCATTCCGCGACCGTTCCAGCCGCTGGTCCTGGCGGTTCAGCTACAGCCCAGAGGCCAGTGCTGCAAGCTCGCTGGAGCGCTCATGCCGCCCAGTAGGTGTTATTCTTTCTGGCTTATAGGAGCAGAGCTCTTGCCTCTTCTCTTATTCTGAGGGCTTCTTCTTCTTTGCAGGGACCAACCGGCTACCAGGGGCGGGCCCCTTATCCGGCCACCTTCAACCAGCGGAAGCTCCGCGCCTCAGCACCTGGGGACCGTGGTGGCTCCCATGGCTCCCAAATCGACGGGGGCACCCTCTGCACCAGCGGGTTCATTTTCCGCGGTGGCCGCATCTGCTCCTACCCGCCCTCCTTCACCAGTCCAGAAGCCAGGTCTTGAGACCGGGAGGGCTGCTGTAGGTGCGCCTGCTGGCCCCCTGGCCTGCTTAGGACAGCGCCCCACCGTGGCTGCTGAGGCGCCGGCGCCCCCGCCGGTCTTAGACTCGTCAGGGGGGTCCAGCGGCGCAACTCCTATCCCCCCTGCTCCGGCGCCCATGTGGTACGCCCTGGGGCGTGTCCAGACCAGCGCCCGGCAGCTCCAATCTGCCTTCGAGCAGGAGCGGAAGGCATTGGCTGGCGAGAGAGAACACCTTCTCAGCTGGCAGCAGCGGGCCCGGGTGGATCTTGACTCAAGGCAGTCAAGGCTTGAGGCCATGAGTGCTCTGCTTGGCACTCAGAAGAAGGCCATTAGCCGCTTGGAGTCAGAGGCCCAGCGGGTTCGTTCCACCTACCGCGAGGCTCTGGCCCAAGCTGAAGCCAAAGCCAAGGAATGTTCTGCCGCCGCGGAGGAGTTGCAGCTGCAGGTAGCCCGTCGGGAGCACGCCGTCGCTGATCGGGAACGCACCGTTGCGGCCGAGGAGGAGAAGACCACCGCCCGGCTGAGGGCCAAGGTGGAGGAGCTAAGGGCTCGGTCCGAGGAGCTGGGGCTCCGTGAGTCGGCTGTCGCCGCGAGGGAGGAGCAGTTCTCCAAGGAGCTTCAGGCGGTGATGGATCGCGAGCTAGCGGCTCGCCAAGAGGTAGAGAGGCTCCAGTCCTTGCGGACTGCCGAGGCCCAGGCGGTCTGGTGCTTCATTGCCAAGGCGGGATCCGCCTTGGCTCCTCTTGGTTTCAGCCCTGTGCAGGTGGAGACCCCAGCACGGCCGATGTCCGAAGTGGCCCCGGCCCTTGAGTCTCTTGGCGACGAGCTAGGTCGGCTCGAATCAGTGATCGCCGACGAGCTGGAAGCGGAAGGTCGGGGCCTCGCGAAGGAGGTTGCGATGCACGTCCTGTCGTGCTTCGTTAGCCGAGACCCTTCCTTTTCTCTGGGGCCGGTTCGTCTAGGACCCGTCGCCGATCGGGAGGAAGCTGCCAGGGCCGAAGTCGAGGACTTAGCTGCCCTCGTGGCCTCTAGGTTTCATCGGGAGTCCGGGGACCCCTAGGCATCTGCCCTCGTGTCCACAAGGCCCTGTACTTCCTTTTTTATTTTTGTTGAGTCTGTAGCCCAGCTCGTGGAGCCTTTGTATGGACAGACTCCTGTTTCATTCTGTGTCTGCATGTCCTAGTCTTCTTCTTGGCCTTTCCTGACCGAGTCCTTAGCTCCGCAAGGACTTGGAGGCCTTGGCCAATCTCAAAGCTCTGCATAGACACCTTCTCCGGGTCCTCACTGTATACTAAGGGTTCCGAAGGTCTCCAGGACCCGCCTCACGAGATCGGAGGGGGTCCGGGCCTGTTGGTCACGTGGCGGGCCCGGAGCTCCCGCCTGAGGGGAGGTCCAGGCTTGCAAGGCACGTGGAGTCCTCGGGCCTCTCCCCGCAGAGGGGGGAGGTCCGACTTCTGTAGACCACGCGGCGGTCCCGGAGCTCCCACTCTCAAGGAGGTGGGAGGTCTGGCCCTGCTGGACACGTGGGGCCTTCGGGCCTCACCCCTGTGAGGTCTAGCTCTTTGATCTTACCTTGGGGTTTTTTGGCCTTGCGCGATCCCGTAGCGGCCCCCTGGTAGGTGCGTTCTATTGGATGGATGCGCCTACCATACTCCTGCGGGGAGCTGAGGCTGAGAGGTCCTGCACACAAGTAAGGAAAAAGTAATTCTCCTTGGGGGCTCCCCCCCTCTATCTCTTAGTCTTATCTGGCTTACGGTCCCCGTCCACTTATATGGTGCTTGGGAACTGCCGCGCGCGAAGTGCCGGGGGCTTGGGACCCCCCTGGCTTTCGGCCGGTACCTCCCGCGCAACCGCCTTTGGCAGGGCAGAAAATTCCGACTAAAGATGAGATGAGAAGAGGGAGTTGAACGCATAGTGAGCGCGCGTTAGTAGGGTAATCATAAAAATTTAATAAGTAAATTAAATGAGTACCAAAGGAGAGCAACGTAGGGTAGGTTTCTTTTCATATAAATTTCCATACGGCGGAAGGCGGGCCGAATATGTAGGCCACGACCCACCTCAAGGGAAGCAAGACTCTACGCGCTTGGGGTTGTAACCAGGCGAAGCTGAACGTAGTCCTAGACTGTCCCCTGAGGCTTAGTTGCTCCAAGCCCTGTTCTTGGAATTTATGGAATTTATTATAAAAAGAAGGGTCTGTCCTATTGTTGCTCTAGGGGTAGAACTTACAGCGGTGTTCCGTGTTCCGAAGGTTCGGGAGCGGGTCCCCGTCCTCGGTTCTGGGGAATGGTCCCAGGCCCGGGATGTCCAGCCCCAGTATGGCAAATGGCCATGTGGGCTGGATCATCTGTACCGTCCAAGCCGGTGTATGGATCTGCTTGGCGTGGAACAGGCACGCCTAGCAGCTCTCGACCAGCTCGACGGCATCCTGGAGTGTTGCCGGCTAGTAGAAGCCATGCCGAAAGGCTTTACCGACAAACGTGCGTGAGGAAGAGTGACTCCCACATTCGCCTCCATGGATCTCAGCGAACAAGTCGCAGCCTTCCCCCTGGGTTATGCACCGCAATAGGATGTGGTTGGCGCCACGTCGGTAGAGATCCCCCTCTACCGCCATGTGTCTCTTAGCCATACGCACAATCCGTTCAGCGGATACACGTTCATCAGGGAGGATATTGTCTTTCAAGTAGTCCCGGACCTCCGTGATCCATGCATCGGGTCTGACTTGAGCATCTGGATCTTGAGCGCTGGGTTGCACGGAGTCCCCAGTGACGCTTATGATCCTTGGCGGCGTCCATGGCCGCCGGGACCGCCAGCTTCGAGGTGCTGGTCTAGCCCCCTTCGCCCGGCTCGGCGGGCCGGTCTGTGGGCCGCGGCAACGTCCTCTCGAGGCCCCCTTCAGGCACAGTGGCTCCGGTGGGGGTCTTCGTTGAAAGGTCGTCAGCTGCGGCCTTGCTAGCGCGCGGTACGTGGTGCAGGTCCAAGGCGAGGAGGTCTGTCTCCACCGTCTTGGTTGATAACCAGACTGGGAGTTGCCCTGAGCCAACGACTAGCAAGGAGGATGAGCACTTCATACTTTGCTATGTTGTTGGCTGCCTTGGAATTGAAACGCGCCACATACCCAGACTGCTCCCCCGATGGCGTGAGGAACAGTACGCTAGCATCGGCCCCCTTCTTTCGCAAGGAGCCGTCGACGAACATCATTCGGTAAGGTCTGGTGAAGGTCAGGGCTCAGGGTCCTGTTTTATCGTCTTCGTGGCCCCCTGAGCGTGCATCTACTTCAGCCACAAGTCAACTAGTGCTCGGTTAATGTCTGCATGACGGGAAAGGGAGCCTAGGTCAAACTTCAGTAGCTCCGCCGCCCATTTGGCGGCATTGTCCGCCGCGTGGGGGCTGTGGAGGATAGCTTTTAGCCTGGGGAGACCGCCGGGTGCTCGATACTCGGGGGTCCCCAGGCTGCTTTGGACCTTCCGGGAAGCTCCGCTGATGTCCCGGGAGCTCCGGGGAGGGGTCCCATTGCACCTCCAGGAGGTCCTGCTGGTCCTCCGGGAGGTTGTGTCGGGGATCCGAGGTTGCTTCTTGGTAGCGAAACAGGTTACGGTGGTATGGGGTTAAAGCCATTGGCGCGAAGACCAGAAATTCGCGGGACCCCTAGCTATGCCGAGTCGGTTTATGCCGGGATTAGCAGGTAAAGGGTGCCCTTCAACTACTCCAGGCCAAGGGGTCTGATGGGAACCCTAGCAAGCATTTGGGAAGCGCAGCACATCACAGCCTGGCATCGAGTCTACTATTTGGTCTATCATAGGGAGAGAAAATAGGTCTTTAGGGCATGCCTTATTGAGACTGGTGTAGTGGATGCGCCTCCGGAGCTTCTCGCTGGCCTTCGGGATAACAACTCGGTTTGCCAAGCGCTGGGAGCGGCGGACTCTCCGTCTTGTCGGACGGCTGGACGTCGGGAAAGACCTTTAAGTAGTGCTCAATCACCTCCCTAGGGATCTCTGGCCTCGGCGACGGCTGTCATGCAGCACATCGACCTTGTGCCGGAGGGGGGCAACGAGCACGCCTTCCTATTTGCTATCCAGGTCCCCGGCTACCCGGGTGGTCTGGGTGGCATCGGCGCTGATTCGGATGAGCCTTGTGGGGACGTCGTCCTCATCGAGGGGTTGCACGCAGGGTGCTGTGGTAGAGGCACGGTGGCGTGCAGTTGGGTGGAGCTGGTTTGGTTCTGCGCTGCCGAGGGTTGGCGCTCTAGTCGCTGTAAGTGCCTGAAGCTTTTCCAAGGCTAACACTGCGGCAGCACGGTCTCCACAAACCTTGAGAACGCCTGTTGGTGTAGGCATCTTCAAGACAAGGTAGCCGTAGTGGGCTACTGCCATGAATCGTTACAGGGCTGGCCTGCCGATTATGGCGTTGAAGGGGAGGTCAATCTCGGCCACGTCGAACAGAACGTACGCTGTCCGGTAGCTGTCCGGTGCCCCAAAGGTCACCGGGAGGCTGATGTGGCCGTAGGGAACGACCTGTCCCGGTCCCACCCCTGAGAACGGGCTCGATGGGGCGAGCTTGGCCATCGGGATCTGCAGCTTCTGGAAGGCTGCACGACTGATGAGGTTCAGCCCTGACACGACCCCATTGGTCTTGTCGAGCCAGGATCACGCTGAGGGGTGCTGCGTTGCACAGCACCGTATAACACACGTCAAAGGTACAAAGTGGAAGCGGAAGTTTTATTACATAAACAAGTTATGAACATGTTTACATCAAAATAAGTTCAGTCTACACTCGTGGGCGTAGACTAAGCATCAAGTGCACGTTCAGCCCTTGAACGTGCCCTTGCTAGCACACTAACTCTGCGGCGTGCACGACTCCCACTCGACGGGGTTCCCCTCCTGGGGTTTCGTCTCCTCTTCGGGAGTCCCTTCCTCATAGAACCCTGCAAAAGCTTCAAACACAAGCAGTGAGCACGAAGGCTCAGCAAGTCTGACCCGTCTCACCTAAACATGGAACTTCTACCTGAGGGTAATGGGTTACATGAGGTAAAAATCATTTGCAAGGACTCGCCTAATTAGTAGAACCTTACTTTCAAGTTTTAGCAGCAGGTTGTGGAGAACCTTACGCTAAGGCACATGAGAGAGCCGCAATCAAACAAGAAACACATTTCTCTCATGTACTTTGCCCAAAGTTGAAAAGAACTTTAGTTAGCTCTAAACTACAGCATATCATTAACAATCAATGTCCAGCTTTCAATCAGCAACATTTTAACATGTGACTAGCCTGTTCTTTCTACGTCACGGTACAGTGAACAAGTGGTACTCACTGACCGCGAGGGACGGCGATTATAATCGATTTACACCTGCAGGGTTACCCGAACAACCCGTCACGTACGCCCGTACTCGATGTTGCCTACAACAACCATCACGGACGCCGTACGCGACTACCTTTCACCCGTCAGCCAAATATTGAACCGGTCCCATCGTCCCGAGCAAGAGGTCTCTGCATGCGCATCTCCGTGCCGCCAGCCGATTTACACCTCGAGCTCTCAACCTACCCTCTGAACGACGGGCAATGCCTCAATACCCAGCTACCCGAGTTACATCAGTTTCCCGGTTCCCATATAGCCGGTAGGTCTTCGGTACTGTTCTAGCTTGTTCAACAGGCCCGCACACGGCTCGGTCCTCAATCGACACAAGCGGAGCTACAGCACACAGGCCCCAAAGTCCTGCTGCCCTTACCCTCCGCTTGATCTCATTTTCTTGCCATGTGTTTCATGTGCTATCACTACCCGAGTCGAGTGCCTCTAGCCTATGCTCGCGAGTAGTTCCAACTACTCGATTTGTACCGAATCCTACTCTACCTTAGCAATGCAGTAGCTAACGAGGTTTTCAATCCTAACACCAACCCATGGTTTTCTTGGCTATGCAGTTGGGTTTCCAATCAAGACTCTAATGCAAGAACAATATTCAAAGATGTGCTCAAAACAATAAACATTTGTAAAAAGGTTAATGCAAACCGGAGCTTGCCTTGCTGCTCTTGGTCGTAGGCTAGCTGTTCCTCCGGAGTAACGAAGTCTAGGACTTCGGGTACCTCCTCGACCTTAGCGACTACATGATATAAGAAACATATGTATCAATTTAATGCATTTGTATTAAGTTTGAAGTTGTGAAGTCTATAACCTTTGCTAGATAGACATAATGACTGTGAAACTTTTATTGTGGCTTGGTTACAACCTAAACAGAGGCTTGGTCAAGTTTTAGTTGCAGCAAAGCTCATTTGAGCCCTCCACAATTAATTATGTACTTGACCTTAATTGGAACTCTTAGGGTGTTCTAGGGATTTTCATGAAACAAACTATGACTTTCTGAAAACTAGATTTTCAGAGGGTTCTAATGGAGTTGATCTCACTTAATTTGAAGGTTCCTAGCTAAAGTTATGAGCTAAACAATTTCAGAGAAAATTCTGAAAATGTTTCTGAACATTTTTCTATTTTCTCTGGAACAGTTTCACTAATCACACTATTAGGTGGATCAGATGAGCTCAAATGGATCTGAAATTTTTATGGTAGTTCAAGGATATTTTGGTGAACATCCCAGCAAAATTTCAGGATTTTCCTCCAAAGGATTCTCCAGTTAAAATTCCTAACAGTTTAAATTTTGAGGAATTAATTCTGGAGAAATAAAGAATTTCATGAAGTGAAACTTGATTTTATGGAAAGTACTCAGAGAGCTGAATACAGCAAAATTTGGTTCACTCAATTTGGAGCTTTCTAGCCAAAGTTATGAGGATTTGAAGTTTGAAGGAAAACTGAAAATCGGGGAAAGTTTAAACTCGCGCGTGGGCCCAGGGGACACGCGTCGCACGCCTAGGCGATGGCACATCGCGGCCCACCAGGATTTTGCGCGCCAGCACACCCGATCCCAGCCGCAGCCGGATCCCGATTCAAAATATCCCCCGCTGACAGCTGGGGTCCACCTCCTTCTTCAACCTCGCGACACCCACGCCCCGCCGCCGAGGGATCTCGCCGGAGAGCTCGCCGCCGGCTGCTGTACAGCTCCAAACTTCTCGATTCTGGCTGCCCCTGCCTACTTTTACTCGGGGAACCGGATCCGAGGGTCAGCTGCTCATGACAACGGCCGGAGCATGGTCGGCGACGAGCCGCCACCTCAGAACGACTTCGGCCATGTCGGCTGACTACCCTAGCACCTCAGCTACTTGGGAAACCGGTTGGGGAGCATCAGTGGACCTTAGAGAAGGTCGACATGAGCTCGAGGCAGCTCGGGGAAGGCCCTAAATAGGTCCTCACCGTGCGCCCGATGCCGCCTGTTCGTTCCGCCATTAGTAGACCTCAAATTACGCCGGGCACAGAGGTTCTCCGGCCCAGAGTTGTGAAGGAAACTTGTGCGTTACCGTGTCTAGATCGTGTGAGAGCGGCTTGAGGCCCTCTAATCCTTTCTAGAGCACGAATTAAACAGAATCGTACCCAAAGGTCGTTCTGCACACAGAAAGGGGAAAAATGGAAATTCGCCGCCGGTGAGCAACCACTCGAGCTGTGGCTCGGGGATGAGCAGCACCGGTCACCAGCGCGTCCAAGGGTGCCTTGGCTCGGGCGTGACAACGCCCTGGTTGGGCTGTCCACGAGAGCCCGAGGTGCGGCGGTTCTAAGTCCCGAATTTGATCTTTCGGCACAGCCGATATCAATCGGTTTCAACCGAATTCCAGCAATGGGGAGGACGGAGGAAGGTCTCTAGTACCTTGCTGGGGCTCTGGAGTGGAAGGAGGGAGCTGCGATCGGCGTTCTCCGATCAAGTCCGAGCTGCGGAAGTTTTCGGCCGGCGCTGAGTTCTTGCGGGGAAGAACGACGGTGCCTCGGCCGAGGAGGGGGCAGGCGCCTTAAGAAGGCTCTGTACCGCATCACGCCCGTGCGTGGGCAAGCAGCTGGTGGCGTGGCGGCTGGCCTCGGTGGCGATCACCGCTGCGGCTCGGCGACCCGAGTGAAAAAGTCTCAGTCGGTTTGATCTGAGCAGTGGCTGACATGTGGGTCCCACCTCCAGTTTTAACCTCTGAAATTTACTCCTAATCACTGTTGTAAACAGTGAACCCCATACTACCCTTGGCAATTCAAATTATTCACCCATGAGCCATTTGAATTGATCAAAGTTCAAATGAGGTTTGGTTTGAATGAATTTCAGCACAAGTTCAGTTTTAAATTCAAATAAAGTTTGAATTTCTCCCCCTTAGCTCATGTCAAGATCAACTCCAAATGGAGTGAAAATTGGTGTGTGAGCTCACAAAAATGTGCTGAGTAAGAATATGCCTTCTACTTTTAAATTCATGGGATAAAAACAGTTTGAATTTGAATATGGTTTCAATCTGCCCTCTTCCTAACTATACCCAAACTGACCTCAAAAAGATTTTGAATTTGGGTGAAACTTGGCATGGACATCCTTAGCAAAGTTTAGGAGTTTTCATATGTCCAGCCCATCTATATCACATGTGGGAAATACCACTTTTGCAATGTGTGAGTTTGTTCTCTAATGAGCATGTTGATAATTGTTACTTGCTCTTCATTTGTGTTCATCATTCTTCCTCAAATGAGGTGTGTGGTGTGGTGATGAACACTGCAAATGTGTGTCAAAAACTGAGGCCCTTACAAGCCCAGCCCCGCCATCCACCAAAACGTGGTACATCTTCATGTTGGCGATGGTGGGGGCCACCACGAGCGGCAGTTGGCCGGCCCCAGCCATGTTCCTGGGGCAGTCGGTGTCATCGAAGCTGATGGGGGTTCCCATCCACCTGAGGTGCGGTGCTGCACCTGGGAGGGGAGCTACCGACGCTACCGCTCGACGAAAGGCCTTAGCCGTGCTCCGGGACGGGGGGTCAGCGGACCCGCCGAAGATGACATAGAGCATTTTCCGGTGCTCGTCATCACTGGAACTGGAGCTCCCATGACTGCGCACTGCCTTTACGGCGTGCTGAAGCTCCTGGAACTCCACCTGGTGCTCGACGCCGTCTCGGGCCTCGACCTTCTGCTTGCCGCCCCTTTGATCGTTGGGTGGGGCATCAGTTAGAGGCTGCTTCCCTTTCCGGAAGCGCTCCGCGAGCTTCTGGATTTCCCGGCATTCGGTAGCGGTATGATAGCTGGTGCCATGCACAGGGCATAATTCATCCTGACCCCCGTCTGGGGCCGGTGGTTGTCGCGGCCTCTTGTCAGGGCGCGGCCCCCGAGCTCCACTGGGCGTCGCCGTTGTGACAACAGGGACCGCGGCTGATGTTTTTACGCTTCTTGCGTACGAAGCGCCGCCGGATCCCGGCTGACCCCCTGGCTTGGGGGCCGGCAGAGAGTGCCAGTTCCGCCCTTCGGCTGCCCTGGCACACTTGTCCGCCAGGTTGAAGAGTTCTGAGGCATCGCGGACCTCCCTGGTCGCGAGCTTCTCGAGCATCTTCCTGTCCCGAACGCCTTGCCGGAACGCCACCACCACCGAAGCGTTCTGAATATGCGGGATGGTGTTGCGTACCTGGGAGAACCGCTGGATGAAAGAGCGCAGCGACTCCCCAGGCTGTTGCCTGACGGCGTGGAGGTCAAGCTCCGTGCCGGGGCGGGTGTAGGAGCTGCCGAAGTTGGCGACGAACTGCCGGCAGAGCTCTCCCCAGGAGGTTATGGACCCCTGGGGTAGATTCATGAGCCAAGACCGAGCTGGGCCGGTCAAGGCGACGGGGAAGTAGTTGGCCATGACAGCCTCGTCCCCTCCTGCGGCAAGTACGGTGGTGGAGTAGATCTGGAGGAACTCCGCTGGGTTGACGCTGCCGTCGTACTTCTCGAGCAGGTGCGGGCGAAACTTGCGTGGCCATTTTGCGAAGCGAAGGTGGGGTGCAAGGGCCGCACATCCTGCACCTGCTGCCGCAGGTACTGGCGCTGCGGACGCTTGGTTCGCACTTGGCACCGCGTATCCCGGCATGGGCAAGGCTGCACCATAGACCGGGGCCGCTGCTTGCAGTGCATATAGTTGTGGCATATGCTGCGCAGCATATGCCTGAGGCAGGGCTCGCGTGGCGAAGGCCTGCCCTTCTGGTTGTATCGAGGCCGACGACATGCTGCCGCCAGCCTCATGGTTGCGACGCCTTTCTCGGCGTCGCTCGAGGTACACCCGGGCGTCCTGGCCCAAGTGGCACCGTTTCAGTTCCCTTCCCAGGTCCGTCGACAGGAGCCTGGAGGAGCTGGAATCCGCCGTTAGCCCGTCAACCGTGGGTGTGCGCGTCAGCGACACAGCCGGTTGTCCTGGGCGCCGTCCTCGCCGAAACCGAGGGTTCGCGGCGGCGACGACGAGGCGGTCCACCTCATGGACCCATTGCTGGGTCGCTGAATGGGGCGCATCCCCCGCAGGTGGGTTGCGCAGCAGCGCTCTTGCTGCAGCTAGCGCACCTCCATGGTGTACGCTCAGCGCTGCAGAAGATCTCACACTGGTCGGGGCCTGCATAGCCGGAGTCGGCGTTGCCGGAGTTGGCTGCTGGCTACCCGCTTGTGCCGGCAGACTCCGTCCTGAGTGTGTCGACATGTACCCCCCAGTGGTCACGGTTCGCCGTGAACGAGCAGGGGGAGAGTTTACCGCTGAAGGAAGCTTGGTCATCTTCGTCGGCGGAAACTCGTCGCGCTAGGAGAAAAGCCCCCTACCTGGCGCGCCAAATGTCGAAGTGTTCGGTCGACACTTCCCCCGGGCCTGCACTGGGCAGCCCGCGGAGGTTCTATTTTCGGTGGGGCTAGTCTCTAGCGGAGAGCTTGCGCAGATGGACGAGTTAGTAAGAGCTTGACACGGCGAGTTTTACGTGGTTCAGGCCGCCGGAGCGTAAAACCCTACATCCACGGCGAGCTATGGAGCTCGCTGTATTGCTTGCTGCTCAGGACCGGGGGCCTGAGCTTGGGGGTGAGTTACAGCTTGAGAGTGTATGGCTAGCGTATGAGTTGCAAAGTGCGAACCCCTGCTATCGACGCCTACCCGAGCCTTTTATAGTCCAAGACTCGAGCGGCTTACAAGGGGAGCCGGGACCCGACAGGTGGTCCCGGGAAGATTATCTATTATCTACCGTATCTGCAGTTATGCCGGTAGTTGTCTCTGGTCGAAGGCTTCTGAGTCTTCATCTTGCCGCCCTGCCCATGCCGCATGCTAGTCGTAGTGGTTGATGACGGCGCAGGCGGCATGGGATGTCTTGTCACGGTGTTTATTGGCTGACAGGTTCTGACACCGCGCGCCAGTCTGTGATGCGACTGGGCACAACGGCACCTGACAGAAGCGTGCTCCGCTTCTCCGCGTCTTGGGAAGACGCGGGCCTTGAATACCTTGTAGGGGCAAGGTATGGGGCGTATTTACGCCCGCTGCCTATCGCTCGGGGCAGGCAGCGTCGTTCTGCTGCCATGTGGCGGGCCCGGAGCCCTTCTCAGAGGAGAGGAGGGTCAGTCCCGTGGGGCACGTGGAGCCTCCGGACCTCTCCCCGCAGAGGGGGAGGCTCGGCTTCTGTATGCCACGTGGCGGGCCCGGAGCTCTCCTCTGAGGAGAGGGAGGTCCGGCCCCGCCGGACGCGTGGCGCCTTCGGAGCACTCCCTACGGAGAAGGGCGAGTTCCTTAGGCATTTTACCCTGTGCGCGGGGGTACCCCATATCTCAGGTACCGACACGTGTAGAGAATGTTACTTTTCCTGATAATTCTTTAACTCCTATAATTGCTAAGGGTTCGGTTAGAGTAAATGATCAATACACTTTGAAGGATGTGGCACTTGTCAAAAATTTGAAATACAACTTTGTCGAAGTGTGTGGTCGACACTTCCCCCGGACCTGCTCTGGGCAGCCCACGGAGGTTCTTTCTCGGAGGGGCTAGTCGCATGCGGAGAGCTTCAGCGTAAGGGACGAGTGAGGGAGAAGCTTGACACGGCGAGTTTTACATGGTTCGGGCCGCCGGAGCGTAAAACCCTACGTCCACGGTGAGCAGAGGTGCTCGCTGTATTGCTTGTTGCTCAGAACCGGAGTCCTGAGCTTGAGGGTGAGTTATGTCTAGGGTGCGAGTTGCTGGAGTGCGAACCCTTGCTAACATTGCCTACCCGAGCCTTTTATAGTCCAAGGCTCGAGCGGCTTACAAGGGGGGCCCGGGACCTGACAGGTGGTCCCTGGGAGATTGCCTGCCGACTATCGTATCTGCAGTTATGTCGGTAGTTGTCTCTAACAAAGGCTTCAGAGTCTTCGTTCTGCTGCCCTGCCCATGCCACAAGCTAGTCGTAGTGGTTGATGACGGCGGGGGCGGCAGGGGATGTCTTGTCGCTGTGTTTATTGGCTGGCAGGTTCTGACATGGCGCGCCAGTCTGCGATGCGACTGGACGCAACGGCACCTGACAGAGGTGTGCTCCGCGTCTTTGCGTCTTGGGAAGGCGCGGGCCTTGAATACCTTGTACGGGCAAGGTATGGTGCGTCTTTACGCCTGCTGCCTACCACGCGGGGGCAGGCAGCGTCGTCCTGCTGGCCACGTGGTGGGCCGGAGCTATCTTCTAAGGAGAGGGTGGTCCGGCCCCGCGGGACACGTGGAGCCTTCAGACCTCTCCCCGCGGAGGGGGGAGGTCCGGCTTCTGTCGGCCACGCGGCGGGCCCGGAGCTTTCCTCTGAGGAGAGGGAGGTCCGGCCCCGTGGGACACGTGGCACCTTCGGGGCTCTCCCCTCGGAGGGGAGAGGTCCGGCTGCTGCTTGCCACATGGCGGGCCCAGAGCTCTCCTCTGAGGAGAGGGAGGTCCGGCCCCGCTGGACACGTGGCGCCTTCGGAGCTCTCCCTACGGAGAAGGGCGAGATCCTTAGGCATTTTCCCTTGTGCGCGGGGGTACCCCATATCGAGGGTACCGACAGTGGCCCCCGGGCCCATCTCAGGGGAGACAGGGAGCCTGAGGTGGGGCCTCCGTCTCTTCTGTTCCGTGCACTTTCTCTAAGTTCCGCTGTAGGATCGAAAAGCACGTGAAAAGCTACCAGAGGGGGGGTGAATGGTAGATTAAAACTTTTCGCAGCGGAAACAACAAAAACCCCTCAGCAAAAAATCAATCGGTTAAAGAAACCGTGTGTGCAAGTGTTTTCAAACGTGTTCAACCATGACAAATCAAGTAGAGAGGTAGAGAATCAAGTCACGGATCTAATGCAACAAGAATCACTTGAAAACACGAAGTGAAACTTGAGATACGATCAAAACTTTAAACGAAGATCAATCTGTTCTACCCGATATAAAACAGATCTGCAACGCTGCAAAGAAACTCGTTTATCTCAAAATCTACAGATCCGAAGCTCGTGAAAATTTCACAGATGATAGATAATTGGGTTGTGAACACAACCCAAAAAGAATCACATCAATCAGATCTGTAAAACTCAAGTTATGAACGAAACACTGAAGCAACACCGGTCTGTCCAGAAACTCGGCGAGAAAGACTTGACGAAAAACAAGTCGGACGAACAAGGCACTAAAGCTCCTCGAAACTATGAACTTTATTCAATAGAAACACAAGAGGAACAGCCCAAAGTTCTCTACCCACGAGAGCTCTGGCCTCCCTTGCTTTTATAGCCAGCCCTCAGGCTAAACAATCCAATCTAGGACTCCTACTCCTAATTGGACTCGTATCCTAACTTACCATAACTGCTCAGGACTCTCCTATTCGCAGATAGAAGCAATCGTGAGACTTCCAAACACCTTAGGAACGTCCTAAACATTACTAAAACAACTCAACTTCGTGTCTAGCACGAAATCCTATCATAACCAACTCAAATCTTCCATATTTGAGCCATATCCGACTCAGCCTCAGCCTGAGTACGCAATCCAGCCGGTTGGACCTTTCCGACCAATTCTTTACGTCCACTTCTCTTCATCACGCCTTGGAACAATGTTGCCACGTCCATGAACTCCTTGCACACGTGCAAACACCTTCCAACAACGTACACGCAACCTTCATATGCACTGCCCTTGATCCAAACATGCTGCGCGACCTCCCGATCAACTCAACCACAGCTCCTCCCGAACTTGGTTGTTGGAACCTCATCTCCTCCCTGAGACTAGTCCAAAGATCCTGTCACCAGCCATGTCTTGAACTCAAGCAACACCTGCACATGAATAAACAACCAATTCTTCCGAGCACAAGTCCTCGACTTGACTCACGTTAGTTCGAAAAACACAACACCTTACATGAGCACGTCACATAAGCATGTTGCAAACCATATCAAATGATAACAGCCATAACCACCAAAACACACCAAAAACTTAGCAAATTAATACTAAGCAAACCTTCCCATAAAGCAAGTTTGAAACATTGCGAGTTAAAAGCAAAAACAAGACGTTGTAGTTCTACGAGTTGAACTTCACGGGAGCTCCCTAAAAACAAGCTCCGGACCTCACAGAAGAAAGTTTTGGCAATATTCAAAACTTTGAATGTTAATGCTAACTTTTATCCTAATTGCCAATGTATTCAGCACACATAGGTCTCACAATCTCCCCCTTGATGAATGCATTGGCAACACCAATTAAAATCCGAACATTGGCTTATGAAAAGTTTTGAAAAGCTTTGAAAACTCATTTCTCCTCCTTTATTAATTTCTCCCCATTTTTTAAAATCAGAGAAGGAAGAAAGTGTATAACATATGCAAAGCGTAAAAAAATCTCTCCTTATACATATTTCTCCCCCTTTGACAATGTATTCAGCAAGGTTCAAAAGAGAAATTTTTAAATGTTATGAACATATTATAACATATACATACAAAACAAAGCTCATCCAAGTCATACTATCAGGTTACTTACACTATCACATCAATGAGATACATAAAGTAGTGTAAGCCATGCTAGAGATCAAATGTATTTTTCAGTTTAAGCAAGTCATGATCTCCCTTACTCAACTATTTCAAAACCTGAAAACATGACACTTGTTGCTGCATTTTTATTATTCATAATCATTTAAGGCACAAAGTTGATCATATGATATTTGCAAGAGATTATATGCCACATCAGCCTTATTCTAACCAACCAAGCCAAGCCTATGTCATTTGACAATCAGAAGCTTAAGGACATGGTTTTAGTCATACACAATTCCTTCCAAGTTCATATCTTAGTGCAATGATAAGCAATCTCAAAAGAAGAAGTGCGATGCATGCATATTCTATTGATCTTTTCTCAATTTTTTATTTGAAAACTCAACATGTGACTGATCACTTGATTAATTTTTTATGATTAAAAGTACTTGTGAGCACGCAACAAGTTCAAAACAGCAAGAAAGTTCGATCATGACCAGATTTAGTGTAAGTAATTATTCCAGTTACTAGTCATGGCAAAAACTACAAAATGTATAATATGAGTAATGTAGTAAGAACTTTCAGCCTGTAAAAGGAATCACAAAGTCATATATGTATGAAATACTATGCTCATATTATTTTAGTTTCAGATTCACACATAGACTTTCAAAGTTTCAAAAACTCCCCCTCAATTTAATCCATGAGGATGCATAACCCCTATTTCACTACGAATGAAACAAAAACGAGTGAAATCCAAAGGTTTTGTAAAAATATCAGCCAATTGCTGTTCGGTATCGACATGGTGAAGCACAATGTTTCCTTTTTAAACATTATCACGAAGAAAGTGATACCTAATGTCAATGTGCTTAGTTCTAGAGTGTTTCACGGGGTTTTTAGCAATACAAATTGCACTAGTGTTATCACAAAACAGTGGAACACTATCTAAATCAACCCCATAGTCCTTAAGTGTTTGAACAATCCAAAGAATTTGTGAGCAAGCGCTAGCCGCAGCTACATATTCAGATTCGGCCGTGGATTGTGCAACTGAACTTTGTTTTCTAGAGGACCAAGCAACAAGTGAATTACCAAGAAAATGACAAGCACCCGAAGTACTTTTCCTATCAATCCTACAACCCCCAAAATAAGCATCCAAAAAAAATTTCAAAGAAACGGTTGAGGAAGAAGGAAGAAAAATGCTAAATTCTTGAGTTCCATGTAGGTACCTGAGAATGCTTTTGATGGCTTGGCGATGTGAAGCGGTTGAGGAAGAAGGAAGAAAAATGCCAAATTCTTGAGTTCCATGTAGGTACCTGAGAATCCTTTTGATGGCTTGGCGATGTGAAGCACGTGGAGAAGCTTGAAAACGTGCACAAAGACATACGCTGAATTGTATGTCCGGTCTTGACGCCGTGAGATACAAAAGTGATCCAATCATACTTCTGTATTCTTTTTTATCGACCGGGTCACCATCTTCGTCAAGTTCAAGTGTTGTTGCTGTTCCCATTGGTGTCCGAAGAGGCTTGCATTTGTCCATGTTGAAGCGCTTAAGAAGATCCTTTGTATACTTAGTTTGATGCACAAAAGTTCCTTCTTTTGTTTGCTTGATTTGCAGGCCCAAAAAGTATGTGAGTTCTCCCATCATACTCATCTGAAATTCTGAACTCATCATAGCTGAAAACTTGGACACGAGATCATGAGAATCACAACCAAATATAATATCATCCACATACACTTGAACGAATAATGAGTCATTGCCATGCTTAAGTACAAACAGAGTTTTATCAACCTTGCCCATGGTAAATCCCTTTTCAAGTAAGAATGTTTTTAACCTATCATACCATGCTCTAGGGGCTTGTTTTAGACCGTACAAGGCTTTGGACAGTTTGTAAACATGATTAGGAAAATTTGGATTTTTAAAACCCGGTGGCTGCTTAACATAAACCTCCTCCTCTATGTAGCCATTAAGGAAAGCACTTTTAACATCCATTTGATATAACTTGAAACCTTTAGATGCAGCAAATGCTAATAAAATTCTTATAGCTTCTAATCTAGCAACAGGAGCAAATGTTTCATCAAAATCTAGACCTTCAATTTGAGTGAAACCTTGAGCAACCAACCTAGCTTTATTCCTAACCACAACCCCATCCTCACTTTGCTTATTTTTAAATACCCATTTAGTTCCAATTAATGTGTGACCTTGAGGTGGAGGTACAAGTTTCCAAACATTATTTCTTTTAAAATTTTCTAACTCTTCTTGCATGGCATTAATCCAAGATTCATTAGTGAGTGCGTGTGATATATCCTTGGGTTCAAAAGAAGCAACAAAAGCAGAATGAGCATGAGAGTTTGGATCGCAAAAACTGGACCGAGTGACTCGTTCATGCAAGCTTCCAATAATTTGTTGTGGAGGATGACTTTTGAGTACTCGGAGGGGAGTAGACACTTCACAAGCACCTTCTTCTTCATGTTCGGACCTTTGATTAGGAGAGCTTGTTGATTGAGGAAGGTCCGAACCAGCAGTAGTGACTGTTGGTGCTGGTTGTGGTGCAAAATCAGCAGCTTGATCGTTATTTACTTCCGAGTTTTCGGGCAGCAGCACCACTTCTTCATCTTCTTCAATAAAAATACTCTCCCCCTACGGATATGGATCCGGACCTGCAATATCGGAGCTAGTACTTGGGCTAGCTTCATCAAAAGAAACCTCGCAAGTCTCCACAATTTTGTTAGTGTCAAGTAAAAGCACACAGTAGCCTCTAGTATGAGATGGATAACCAAGAAACATGCCATCAACAGATTTAGCTTCAAATTTATCAAGATTACCATGTTTCTTAACAAAGCATTTGCAACCAAAAACCCTAAAGTGTGTAACACTAGGCCTATGTCCAAACCGGAGCTCATATAGGGTTTTTCCAAGCTTAGCACGCAAGAATACACGATTTGAGACATAACAAGCGGTTGCAATTGCATCAGCCCAAAATTTCCTAGGAGTTTGATATTCATCAAGCATAGTCCTAGCCATCTCAACTAAGGTCCTGTTCTTTCTTTCTACAACACCATTTTGTTGTGGTACATTGGGTGAAGAGTATTGATGATCTATTACATTTTCAGCACAAAAGTGATCAAAGGATTGGTTTTTAAATTCAGTTCCATTATCACTTCTAATTGCTTTTAATGATCCTGGGTGATCAATAGATAATCTAAGAAATAAAGTTCTAAAATGACTAAAAGCTTCATTCTTAGATGCCATAAAATAAACCCAAGAATATCTGGAATAATCATCAACAATCACAAGCACATACCATTTACCTCCGAAGGATTGAACACGTGCCGGACCTACTGTGTCAAGATGTAAAAGTTGTCCCGGTTCAGCTGTCATGGTCATTGTGAGAGGAGCATGTGAACCTGCAACAAACTTAGCATGTCTACAAGAAGAGCACACAATATCATTGTCCTTTTTAAGCTTCGGCAGCCCACGTATGCGATCGAGAGCACTAACACGAGTGAGATGATCAAAGCCTATGTGACCAAGTCTACGATGCCAAAAATATAGATCCTTTGTATCATTAGCAACTAGACACCGATGCTTAGAAGTTGACAAATCAAAATCAGCTTTAAAAACTCTTCTAAACCTAGACATGTTAAACAAAAGCTCACCTTTTGAATCTACAACCTTGTAGCAATTTTTAGCAAAGCTAACCTCTAGATTTTCATCTAGCAATTGTGAAACCGAAAGCAAGTTGTATTTCAAATTTTTAACAAGTGCCACATCTTTCAAAGTGTAGAGATTGTTTACTCTAACTGAACCTTTAGCAATTATGGGAGTAGAAGAGTTATCGGCGAAAGTAACATTTTCTACACGTGACACAAAAGAGAGAGAGGAGAACCATTCTTTGTTACCGGTCATGTGGCGTGAGCAACATGAATCCACAATCCAAATGTTCTCCTTCCTCAAACGTGAAACCTACACAGCAGCACAATACGTCGATGACTCAATACTGGGAGTTAAAAGACTTTTAGGAATCCAGTACTGAGTCACACGACGTCCAGCAGGAATAACACGCGAAAGCTGAGAAGGTACAGCAGGTTTATGAGCCAAACATCAAAAAATTTTGTTCCCAACTACTAACTTAGAAGATGTGTTATATGTAGCACAAAAAACAGTAGGTCCGGGAGCAAGTTTTTGACTCATTACAGCAGGTTGCAAGCTCCGAACATTCGGTCTAGCAGATTTTGCTTGATTGTTATGTGATCTAGCAAGTATTCTTTGTTTCTTATCGTGTTTAGCTAGTCTATAACAAAAATCCATGACATGACCATCTCTACCACAGTAGGTACAATGAAAAATAACCTTATTATCATGTCTAGATGAGCAAGCAACACGTTTATTAGAACCCGAATGGGACAGTACTCCTGCAGATTTGAAAATCACCTCTTTTGTCTATGAGCTGTTTGAATCAAACCGCTTCCTAATGACTTTACAACTTTAGGTGGGTGTGCCTTAGCATGAGCATGAGAATTAAAACCTAAACCAGTTTTATCATTACAAGACTTGGAAGAATTCAGCAGCAAGTTTAGGTTCTTATTTGCATTAGAAAACTGATCTGGTGTCCTATGCATGTCATCAAGTTTATTGGACAGATCAAAGCAGTTTTCACATGAAGTTTTTCCTTTTAGTTTGCAATTTGAACAATATTTAACTTCATGCACACGTAAAGCATTGTTCAAAATAGAAATCTCATTCATAGCATCATTTAGTTTCTTATTCAGATCATCACATGAAGAACAATGCAAATCAATTGTAGAACAACAAGCATCTTTCAAATTTTTATCATTAAGTGCAGCAAGCTCTTTGTTCTTTTCAATTTCAAGTTCAAGTTTATCAAGTGTAGATGCGTGTGCACTTCTTAAAGAGGATAATTGTTCATAAATCAAATCACATGAGGAACAAGAATCATCACTAGGAATCAAAGTTTTTAAACGATTAATTTCAGATTCTAGTGATTCAATTTTAACAGCATTGTTCCTAAGTTTTTTATCCTTTTTCTTTAATATAAAAGTGGCACGAGAAATAGCATCACACATTTCTTCGCAAGTGGGACATACCTCTTCATCGTCGCTGTTGTGTTCTGCCTCCTCGGAGCTTGAACTTGACTTGCTCGCCATGCAGCACATATTTGCCATAGCTTCTTCATCTTCATCACTACCGGTGTCCACATCACTTGAGCCGAAATCTTGAAGTGCAGAGATCATACTATGCACTATGTTACACATTGATAAATCTTTCTTCTTCTTATTCTTTGCAAACGATTTCTTCGGCCTTGTTTGCTTTTCTTCACGTGAAGTCGGACCTGAAAGGTTAGGGCACTCCGTACGAAAATGTCCTGTCTTACCACATTCAAAACATCGTTGAGGTCCGGAGCTTCCTCTCCTTCTAGTTCTCATATTTTGCAATGCTTTTGAGAACCGAGTAGAGATGAGTGCAAGCTCCTCCTCTGGAAACTCTTCAATCTGTTCAAGGGTTAGAGAGGACAGCAAAGAGAGTGCACCACTAGATGATGATTGACTAGAACTAGACATGTCACGTTGCGAAACAAATGCAATAGACTTGTTGGGGTTTTTACGTGAGATGATGTCAATTTCATGAGTTTTCAATTTAGAATAAAGCACGTCTAAAGTAAGAGAACTCATGACAGTAGATTCACGAATAGATGTAACTTTCATCTCCCAAATTGACATATCTAGTGCTCCTAACAATTGTCTAGCGTTTTCAGCATCTGAAAAGTTAACATTGACACTATGCAAGTTGCTGAGAATTTTATTAAAGCGAGCAAAAAGGTTGTCAATTGACTCACCGGGTTGCATCTCAAAACGCATGTATTCTTTCTTGAACATATCTTTCCTTACCTCCTTGATCGTATTGGATCCTTCATGGTAGTCACAAAGAGATTTCCAAACATCATATGCAGATCGGAGGTGTGCAACACGGTCGAAGTCGCTTTGAGTCAATCCTTGGATGATCAAGTTGCGAGCCTTGTTGTTGTTGTCAACATCTCTCATGTTCGCAGCCGTAACTTGATCGTTGGGTGGTACATAGAAGTTCCGGTAGACCTTTTCCCATATGGCGAAGCCTTGCACCTGTATGTAGGCCTCCATCCGCGCCTTCCAAACCTGAAAATCGATGCCATTGAACACACAAGGTTTTGCGGAGTACTTCTCCATGATGGTTAGTCAAAACACGTGCAAATCACAAAGACTAGAGCACCTTGGCTCTGATACCAATTGTAGGATCGAAGAGCACGTGAAAAGCTACCAGAGGGGGGTGAATGGTAGATTAAAACTTTTCGCAGCGGAAACAACAAAAACCACTCAGCAAAAAATCAATCGGTTAAAGAAACCGTGTGTGCAAGTGTTTTCAAGCGTGTTCAACCATGACAAATCAAGTATAGAGGTAGAGAATCAAGTCACGGATCTAATGCAACAAGAATCACTTGAAAACACGAAGTAAAACTTGAGATACGATCAAAACATTAAACGAAGATCAATCTGTTCTACCCGATATAAAACAGATCTGCAACGCTGCAAAGAAACTCGTGTATCTCAAAAACTAAATATCTAAAGCTCGTGAAAATTTCACAGATGATAGATAATTGAGTTGTGAAGACAACCCAAAAAGAATCACGTCAATCCGATCTGTAAAACTCGAGTTATGAATGAAACACCGAAGCAACGTCGGTCTGTCCAGAAACTCGGCGAGAAAGACTTGACGAAAAACAAGTCGGACGAACAAGGCACAAAAGCTCCTCGAAACTATGAACTTTATTCAATAGAAACACAAGAGGAACAGTCCAAAGTTCTCTACCCATGAGAGCTCTGGCCTCCCTTGCTTTTATAGCCAGCCCTCAGGCTAAACAATCCAATCTAGGACTTCTACTCCTAATTGGACTCGTATCCTAACTTACCATAACTGCTCAGGACTCTCCTATTCGCAGATAGAAGCAATCATGAGACTTCCAAACACCTTAGTAACGTCCTAAACATTCCTAAAACAACTCAACTTCATGCCTAGCACGAAATCCTATCATAACCAACTCAAATCTTCCATATTTGAGCCATATCCGACTCAGCCTCAGCCTTAGTACGCAATCCAGCCGGTTGGACCTTTCCGACCAATTCTTTACATCCACTTCTCTTCATCACGCCTTGGAACAATGTTGCCACGTCCATGCACTCCTTGCACACGTGCAAACACCTTCCAACGACGTACACGCAATCTTCATATGCACTGCCCTTGATCCAAACATGCTGCGCGATCTCCCGATCAACTCAACCACAGCTCCTCCCGAACTTGGTTGTTGGAACCTCATCTCCTCCCTGAGACTAGTCCAAGGATCCCGTCACCAGCCATGTCTTGAACTCAAGCAACACCTGCACATGAATAAACAACCAATTCTTCCGAGCACAAGTCTTCGACTTGACTCACGTTAGTTCGAAAACCACAACACCTTACATGAGCACGTCACATAAGCATGTTGCAAACCATATCAAATGATAACAGCCATAACCACCAAAACACACCAAAAACTTAGCAAATTAATACTAAGAAAACCTTCCCATAAAGCAAGTTTGAAACATTGCGAGTTAAAAGCAAAAACAAGACGCTGCAGTTCTACAAGTTGAACTTCACGGGAGCTTCCTAAAAACAAGCTCCGGACCTCACAGAAGAATGTTTTGGCAATATTCAAAACTTTGAATGTTAATGCTAACTTTTATCCTAATTGCCAATGTATTCAGCACACATAGGTCTCACACCCGCATTGACCGCTGCCGGAGCACGAGCAGTCGCGGGATCGTGGGAGCGTGTGCCCACTTGATGGTTGCTTTTACTGCGGCAGTTTCCAAGGCTGCCACTTCTGCATGTTGCGGCGCTTTCTTCGGGAACCGCTGAAGTCCCTTGCCGGCTCGTCTTCTTGGGAGACTGACTCCTTGACCCACCGCTTCAGCTGGACGGCTTGGGTCCACCTGTCATCGGCGCTCGGTCTTGGGGCCGAAGCGGTTGCCCATGCGGTGCATTCGAAGAGTTTCGAATCGCTTCGAATCGCACCTAGGAAGTTTTAAAAAGGGGATCTTACCCACATCACGGCTTCCCTTCGCACTTCCCAGCGCTTTTCCTTGGATTCTTGTGCCCTTGTCTTCCTTGTTCTTGAGCTCTCCCCTGTCATGGCTTCCAACCCGCCCCCAGAGAAGAAGCGCGCTCGATCTCCTCCGGTGGCGGCATTCGTGCCAAGTCGGGGAAACAGGGTGCCTGTACCTCCTGCTTCTGGAGATGGCGCTCCATCCGATAGCGACCCCAAGAGGTCCCGGGCTCATCATCCCGACGGGACTCCTCTTAAGCGACAACAGGCCGAAGGTTCCCGGACGTCGCGCCCTCCTTCCTCAAGTAGCGGAGTCTCCAGGGAACCTGTTGATGCGTCAAGGGGAGCTTCTGGAGCGTCCCCTGCTCCGTCAGTCCAGGGGACTGCGGAGCGGCCATCGGCGGCGACGGCGGGCTCTGGGGGTCCTACCCCAGCTCGGAAGTCGGGATTCAGGGCCCGTTGGAGTGCTCGCGTTTCTCGGCCGTCCCTGACTGATGGGGAGTCTGCGCCGTTGCGCTCGGAAACCGAGACAGCTGACGCGGCCCCCAAGCCAGCGCGAGTTCCTCCTGTTCCGGTCTGCCCGGATTCTACGTCGGTGCCAACTCCTTCCACTCGTCCCTCTCCACCGGCTGAGGGGCCAGCTGTCAGTGAGGGTTCGGCGGGTCCTGCTGTCGAGGTCCCGGCGCCAGCTTCTCCTGACCGGCGTCTCATCCCGGCCCCAGGCGCGTCGTCCTTTCTTGAGGACGATGTGATGGAGGAGATCGAGGGTGCCGCTCCGGCCTCTGCTGCCCCACTGCCCCTGGCGGATGCCTTCGTGCTCGCTGTGACGCCCTCAATTCTGTGGGAAAACCACGGAACTGAGAACTAATGCATATGTGTGCCCAGGATGTTCTTCACACATACACATACGTTCCACAAACTGAATTCAGATTATATATTACCACGAATAATAGAGTTTATTACAATTCCTCATGAGTCTTGGACTCATGCTTACAGCGGAAGTCTTATTTCTATGCAGCGGAAGTCCTTGTTTAAATGCGGAAGCAAAAACTAATGCGGAAGCAAAACTAAGCAGAAGTGGCTCCATCTCTACTCCCTCCACAGGCAAGGTTGAGAACAGATCACACGCCATGATGTTCCACTTGATCTTCATAGTAGGCTTCTCTTGCTGCTGATGATGAAGTAATAATGCAAGGTTGAGTACAATGATGTACTCAGCAAGTGCGGGAAAACACATGATATGCAGCTCATAAACAAGGTAGGTATAAAAAGGCTTATTTGCAGAAAAGCGAATTTGTAAATCCATGATAAAACAGCAACTTAACTTTAGATGATTGTAATCCCAGCATGAATCAAATTACCAACATACCTTCATCACTTCCCGTGTTCCATACAAACATTAACCAATCCTTTATTCATTCTCACGAATACCTCCTCATATTCGCTACCATCTCATCTCACAAATCAACCTCGTCTCACACCGAGACCAATTCTCATGTCATGACTCAACAGTCATGCAAACATCTCATCATCCAGACTCAACAGTACCAAACCAATAACCATAACCAAGAACCTTCCCAATAACCATCCCAATAACCATCCCATCTAATCATGGCAGTTTAGCCAGGTGCTCGTGACCGTAAGCTCCGCTATCATGATAGTTTTAATAACTCTGCAAAGTTTGCACCCCTTTACCCACAAGTTTGTGATTTCATCACCCGTCGGCGACTGCAGAACCTCCATTATACCAGTACACATCCGTCGGTGTATGGTCAAGAGATCACAAAATATCCTTTACAAAGGGGTTACTAGATGTATGGACTCACTAAGGTTTCACCGGCAGGCTAGAATCTCCAATTCTCCCACCCACGGGCCCCCTCTTGTGCCATGCAGTTCCCAGGGCAGTCCTCACTCGACTCCCATTCCCCGCGCCTTCCACAGTCCATAACACTCTAGCAACTTACCTAATTACTCAGCTAAGCCGCACCCATATTTGGCCTTGTGGTGGCACTGTTATCCTGGCATGTGCATGCATGAACCGGTCCTTAGATCTACGGCAAGTAAAACCACCATCTCATGCTACCTCATTCACAAACCCAAGCTTGCCTAGATCTCCCTCCGATCCGTGTTCATTAACCTCATCAGTTACTTATTATCAGTACGAGTGCAGTTAGCTAGACACATCTATCTCGCTTCCCGATCCCATAGACTCAGCGAAGCATAAAGCAAAAACCATACCCGACTCATAAACTTCCCAGGCGACAAGGGTGGTTTAATCAAAACTAGTAAACTCCTATAAAAGGGTTTCCCATCATGTTTGACTCAGTACGCACACCTTTTCGCAAAACAAAACAGTTTCCTAAAACATAGGATCAACATGGTCAAGGAGCACTTGCCTTGTTCTTGCGGTTCCGGTTGTTCTTGATTCTCAAAACCTTGTTGCTGCAGTTCATCGTAGACAGCTCCCTGAGCTTGTCCTGCTAGGTAGGATCACGTGCATACAGGATTCACAGCAATCAATATTTATACACAAACCTTAAACTAGATGCGATGATGCATATGCATACTGTCCTATGATTGTTATTAGATTGTTGTGCTCTTGCATGGCTTGCATGGGCAGAGGTGTTCGGATCAAAGGTGGACGTGGCGATGATCTTGTCTTTAGATCAAACTGATCATCGAGTGATCTGCCCACGAGAAGGCTTCTGTTCGAAAGGAATTGAAGAACAGATGCAAAGATGAACACAATGATGTCGTAAGGTGGTATCGAAGTCCTACCTCACGCTTTTCTTGTCTTCAAGGTCCTCCTCAGACCGCTCGGTTCTTCTCCGATGATCTCCCTTGTTGCGCTTCAGCGATGGTTTGCTCGGCGAGTTTAGGGCTAGGGCTCTAAGTCGTCGGCTCAGGAGTTGAAAGACAAGTTTGTGGTTTTCGGCCAGAGGTTTTGGGTTCTATTTATAATCGGGAAGAGAAGAGTCCTAATCTGATTGGATCCCGAATAAGAGTCTTATTCAGATCTTTGTTGGATCCTAACGTCTTATCTTTAGTAATATCGTGGAGTTTAGATCGGTTTCTGTCGCGTACCGGTATCTTTACGCGTAAAAACCGCTCCAGACTCATTACCTCCGCGGTGATGAGCTCCAGAAGCTCCACGTGTCCTTCCGAGCCTGGTGTCTCTTCTCCCGCAGAGACGAGCTCCGGTTGTGCCGTGTGTCACGAGCGAGACCTCCCTCTCCTTCGGGGGTGAGCTCCACGCACGCCACGTGTTGGCGCCGGTCTTCCCCTTCTTCTTTCCTCAGGGATGTACCCCGCGGTCGACACGTGTCCAGCAGCGACAGACCTTCCGGAGATAAGCTCCGTTGGCGACGCGTGTCCAATAGAACAGGACCTCTCGCAGGTGAGCTCCGAGATCGACACGTATCCCACGCAGATGGTCCCCTGATTTCCGCGAGGACTAGCTCCGAGGATGACACGTGTCCTGCGGAAATGCCTTTGCTTCTTCCGCAGAGGCTAGCTCTGTGGGCAACACGTGTCCCACAGGATCGGACCTCTCCCCTTTGCGGAGACGAGCCCCGTGCCTGCCACGTAGCCAGCTTGGTGGCGGCCTCTCCCCACTTCGCAGGGATGAGCTCCGATCACGTCACGTGGCCTGCTGGCCGCGGAAGTTGCCTTCGACGCACTCTAAGGGCTTTGTTGGCTATCCTTTTGATATTTGTCATTGTTCCTTCTTTTCTTAAAATGTTTTCTTCTTCATAACACATGAACATATGCTGACACCCGAGGTGAGGGTGTCACAAATCTACCCCCCTTAAATTGAATCTCGCCCTCGAGATTCGTTAGTAGAAAACAGATGGGGGAATTCTGCCTTAATATCCTCTTCACGCTCCCATGTGGCTTCAGCTTCAGTGTGGTGGCTCCATTGTACCTTGCACCATCGAATCACCTTGTTTCGGGTGACCCTTTCCTTTACATCCAAGATTCGGACAGGGTGTTCTGCGTATGTCAGGTCCTCTTGAAGTTCAAGTTCTCCCATCGACACTTGTTCCTCTGGTACTCTCAAGCACTTCTTGAGCTGGGATACATGAAACATGTCATGTACGTCAGAGAGGTGGTTTGGGAGCTCTAGTTGATAGGCTACTTCTCCTCGCTTGTCCAAAATCTTAAAGGGTCCGATGTAGCGAGGTGCTAGCTTGCCTTTGACGTTGAAACGTCGTTGGCCTCGGATAGGCGATACCTTAAGGTATACGAAGTCTCCTACTTCAAAGGTCAACTTCCTACGCCTATTGTCCGCATAGCCTTTCTGTCGTGACTGAGCAGCCTTTAAGTTCTCCCGTATCGTTTGGACTTGCTTTTCAGCCTCTTATAGTACTTCGGGTCCAAACACCTGGTTCTCTCCAATTTCGTTCCAAAATAGTGGCGTTCTACACTGTCTACCATATAAGGCTTCGAAAGGCGACATCTTCAAACTAGCTTGATAGCTGTTGTTATAGGAGAACTCGGCATACGGTAAACTCCTATCCCAACTACGCCCACGTTTCAAGGCGCAAGCTCTCAACATGTCCTCCAAAATTTGGTTCGCCCTTTCGGTTTGTCCATCTGTTTGTGGGTGATAGGCGGAGCTAAAATCCAGTCGTGTACCCATGGCCTTCTGCAGCTTCCTCCAGAATCTAGAGGTAAACTGAGAACCTCGATCTGAGACTATCCTCTTCGGAACTCCATGACGGCACACGATCTGCTCCATGTACAACTCTGCCAATTTTGCAACGTTGTAATTGGTCTTTATCGGAAGAAGATGGGCGGTTTTCGTCAACCGGTCCACAATGACCCAGATGGAGTCGTATCCTGACTGAGTACGTGGTAATCCGACGATGAAGTCCATACTGATATCCTCCCATTTCCATTCGGGTATTCTCAAAGTTTGCAGCAATCCAGCGGGTTTTTGATGTTCGGCTTTTACCCGTTGGCAGGTGTCGCATAGGGCAACGTATTTGGCTATATCCCTCTTCATACCATCCCACCAATAGCAAGTTTTCAAATCCTTGTACATTTTGGTGCTCCCTGGATGTATGGAATAGGGTGAATCATGTGCCTCCTTCAATATCATGTCGCGAAGGTGTCTTATGTTTGGCACACAAATCTTTTTTCCTAGCCGAAGCGTACCCTTTTCATCCTCCTTGAAATCCTTCTCTATCCCTTGTCGGATTCTTTCCTTGATCTCCTTGGTCCCCTCGTCCGTTGCTTGGCCCTCTCTTATTTCTTGCTCCAATGGGGAGTGGATCTCCATTATCTCCACGTTATTCAAGAATCCGAGGTGTAACCGTTCGAACTCCTTACGTAGTTCGGGTGGTAGCTCCCGAACCATGAGTTGGTGGCATGCTCCCTTTCTGCTCAATGCGTCCGCTACTACATTGGCCTTCCCGGGGTGGTAGTTGATTCCCACATCATAATCCTTGATGAGTTCTAACCATCGACGTTGCCTCAAATTCAAGTCCGTTTGTGTAAATATGTACTTGAGGCTTTTATGATCCGTATAGATCTCACATCGATGACCAGGGATATAATGTCTCCAAATCTTCAATGCATGCACCACTGCTGCTAACTCCAAATCATGCATAGGATAGTTAAGCTCATGCTTCTTTAATTGTCGTGAGGCATAGGCTACCACTTGTCCTTCCTGCATGAGTACACACCCGAGCCCTTGTCTGGATGCGTCACAATATATGTCAAAGCTCTTGCTTACGTCTGGCAATACCAGAACTGGTGCTGTGGTTAGCCTTTTCTTGAGTTCCTCAAAAATTTCTTGGCAGGCTTGTGTCCATTGAAAGACTTTTCCCTTCATTAGCAACTCCGTCATAGGTTTTGCTATCTTAGAGAAGTCTTTAATGAAGCGCCGATAGTATCCTGCCATCCCAAGGAAACTCCGAATATCCCTCACGCTCTTCGGTTGATCCCACTTCAGAACATCTCTCACTTTTCCAGGATCAACCGATACCCCTTCCTTGGAGATGATGTGGCCTAGGAAAGATATTTCCTTTAGCCAGAATTGACACTTGTTGAGCTTGGCACACAACTGATGCTCGCGCAACTTCTGCAAGTTCAATCTCAGATGTTCTTCATGCTCCTCACTTTTTGAATACACCATAATGTCATCGATGAAAACCACGACGAACTTGTCCAAGTACTCCATGAAAACCTTATTCATAAGGTACATGAAGAATGCGGGTGCATTCGTCAATCCAAAAGACATAACGGTATATTCATATGAACCATACCGTGTCCGAAAGGCTGTCTTAGGTATATCGGAGGGCTTAATCTTCAGCTGGAAATATCCCGACCAAAGATCAATCTTGGAGAATACCTGGGCTCCTTTCATTTGATCGAACAGGTCCTCTATACGGGGAAGAGGGTATTTATTTTTGATTGTCACCTCGTTGAGAGACCTGTAGTCCACGCACATTCTTTGGGTTCCGTCCTTCTTGTCCACGAAGAGTACCGGAGCTCCCCATGGTGACGAGCTTGGACGGATAAAACCCTTCTCCAATTGTTCTTGAATTTGCTTCTTGAGTTCAACTAACTCGTTGACGGGCATCCTATATGGTCTCTTAGCTATAGGTGCGGTTCCGAGTACCAAATCTATGGCAAACTCGATGTCCCGGTCAGGTGGCATTCCCGGGAGCTCTTCCGGGAACACGTCCGGAAATTTCTGAACCACTAGAATGCTGTCCAATGTTGTTCCTTCGACATGATTCAAATTTGCCCGTTCGGTTGCTTGCTGGGCTGACTCAAACTCGACACGGATACCGTGTTCGTTTGTCAACTGCACGCTCCTTTCAGCACATCGGATTACTCCATTGTGCTTGCTTAACCAGTCCATTCCGAGTATGATGTCGATCCTGTGGGAGTCCAAAACAATAAGGTTGGCAAGGAAGTCTACCCCCTTATTTTAAGGCTTACTTTAGGACATACTATATTAGTTCTCATTTCTCCTCCGGGAGAATTAACTAACATAGCACATTCTAAGTGGGATACGGGTAGATGATGTTTGGCAACATATTCGGATGATATGAAAGAATGCGATGCTCCGGAATAAAATAAAATGGTGGCTGGGTTGGAGTTGGCAAGGAACATACCGATGGCGACGTGCTCAGCCTGTTGTGCTTCCTCAGCAGTGACATGGTTAACGTGGCCACGAGCATAGTTCTGCGGTCCATGGTTCCCTTGGTTGTCCCCTCCGTTTGGTCGCTGGTTTTGCTTGGGCACGTTACCTTGCTGTCCAGGGCCTCTCTTCGGGCACTGGTTAGCGAAGTGGCCTACTTCCCCGCATGCAAAGCATGCCCTGTTGCCTACGGCAGCAGGTACGTTGGGGCGGGGGTTTTGAACAGGAGCGCCATTGTTAGGTCGGGCTGCAGGAGGCATGGGCACACGAGGTGCCGGTGCAACGAATCGTTGCTGTGGTGGCTGACCAGGGCGGTTCGTAGGAGTGGTCGATCCATACTGCGGTGCAGGGGGCATGTACCTAGGTCGTACGTTGCTCCCTTGGGGCTGGTATGGCATCTTCCTTTGGCACTCTCGCTCGATCTCTCGGATCTTGTTTTCCACCACAATAGCCTTATCAACTAGCTTCTGGAAGCTTACGTAGTCATTGTTGAGGAGTTGAACTTGGATCTCATTGTTCAACCCTCTCATGAACAGGTACTGCTTCCTCTGATCTGAGTTGACATCTTCGGGGGCATACCGGGACAGTTGTATGAACTTGTTGAGGTATTCATTCACACTTTTCTGTCCTTGGCGGAGACCTTCAAACTCCTGCCTTTTGAGCATCATTACACCAACATGGATGTAGTGAGAGCGGAAGTTTTCCTTGAACTCAGTCCAAGTGATTGTCTCCGGGTTGGCATGGGCGTTGCTCAAGGCATCCCACCAGTCAGCGGCAGCTCCCATAAGTTGGTGCGACGCAAAGAGAACCTTCTCTCGGTCGTTGTACTGAACAATGGTGAGCTTCTTCTCCATGTATTTCAACCAATCATCGGCCTCCATTGGATCGCTTGCTTGGGCAAAGGTGGGTGGTCGAGTCCTCATGAACTCTCCCAACTTGTTATGAGCCGGCGGTGGTGGTGGCGGCGGTGCCAGAACGGGGTTTTGGTTGGCCTGCAACTAACCCAAAGTTTGGATCATGGTTTGCATAAGCTGGTTTTGCATGGCCATCAACCTTTCTAGGTTGTTCTCGCCAGCTCCGGGGTTAACAGGAACTTCCTCGTGGTCATCTTCCTGGACGTTCCTTCGGCTGGCGTTTCCTCTCACCATCTGTGAGGGAGAACGAAATAGAATAGAAGGTTAGAAGGTTAGATAGATCCTTTCAACTATATGCATCAAGGTGAGTGGGACTATATATATTAGTCCTTATGAGGATGTGATCAAGTGCCGAAGCATTTCACTCCTCTTTCTTCTTACGTATAGATATGGACAACGTTTTTGAGACGTCCCACAACTCATACTTAAACACATATTCACAAATAATCATCACAAGGGCCCACACAACTCCTATTCAAGGATGGTTTCCTATGTCAAGGTGGTTTTAAAGGCCAATCTAAGCTATTTACCTCAGGACGCCTGTAACTCCTATTTAGGGGTGTAAGCCGTAGCTCTATTATCTATCTAAGGCTTCCTACCTAGGTGTGTAACCTACTGTCAACCCGTGGCTCTGATACCAATCTGTGACGCCCTCAATTCTGTGGGAAAACCATGGAACCGAGAACTAATGCATATATGTGCCCAGGATGTTCTTCACACATACACATACGTTCCACAAACTGAATTCAGATTATATATTACCATGAATAACAGAGTTTATTACAATTCCTCATGAGTCTTGGACTCATGCTTACAGCGGAAGTCTTATTTCTATGCAGCGGAAGTCCTTGTTTAAATGCGGAAGCAAAAACTAATGCGGAAGCAAAACTAAGCAGAAGTGGCTCCATCTCTACTCCCTCCACAGGCAAGGTTGAGAACAGATCACACGCCATGATGTTCCACTTGATCTTCATAGTAGGCTTCTCCTGCTGCTGATGATGAAGTAATAATGCAAGGTTGAGTACAATGATGTACTCAGCAAGTGCGGGAAAACACATGATATGCAGCTCATAAACAAGGTAGGTATAAAAAGGCTTATTTGCAGAAAAGCGAACTTGTAAATCCATGATAAAACAACAACTTAACTTTAGATGATTGTAATCCCAGCATGAATCAAATTACCAACATACCTTCATCACTTCCCATGTTCCATCCAAACATTAACCAATCCTTTATTCATTCTCACGAATACCTCCTCGTATTCGCTACCATCTCATCTCACAAATCAACCTCGTCTCACACCGAGACCAATTCTCATGTCATGACTCAACAGTCATGCAAACATCTCATCATCCAGACTCAACAGTTCCAAACCAATAACCATAACCAAGAACCTTCCCAATAACCATCCCAATAACCATCCCATCTAATCATGGCAGTTTAGCCAGGTGCTCGTGACCGTAAGCTCGGCTATCATGATAGTTTTAATAACTCTGCAAAGTTTGCACCTCTTTACCCACAAGTTTGTGATTTCGTCACCCGTCGGCGACTGCATAACCTCCATTATACCAGTACACATCCGTCGGTGTATGGTCAAGAGATCACAAAATAGCCTTTACAAAGGGGTTACTAGATGTATGGACTCACTAAGGTTTCACCGGCAGGCTAGAATCTCCAATTCTCCCACCCACGGGCCCCCTCTTGTGCCATGCAGTTCCCAGGGCAGTCCTCACTCGACTCCCATTCCCCGCGCATTCCACAGTCCATAACACTCTAGCAACTTACCTAATTACTCAGCTAAGCCGCACCCATATTTGGCCTTGTGGTGGCACTGTTATCCTGGCATGTGCATGCATGAACCGGTCCTTAGATCTACGGCAAGCAAAACCACCATCTCATGCTACCTCATTCACAAACCCAAGCTTGCCTAGATCTCCCTCCGATCCATGTTCATTAACCTCATCAGTTACTTATTATCAGTATGAGTGCAGTTAGCTAGACACATCTATCTCGCTTCCCGATCCCATAGACTCAGCGAAGCATAAAGCAAAAACCATACCCGACTCATAAACTTCCCAGGCGACAAGGGTGGTTTAATCAAAACTATTTAACTCCTATAAAAGGGTTTCCCATCATGTTTGACTCAGTACACACACCTTTTCGCAAAACAAAACAGTTTCCTAAAACATAGGATCAACATGGTCAAGGAGCACTTGCCTTGTTCTTGCGGTTCCGGTTGTTCTTGATTCTTAAAACCTTGTTGCTGCAGTTCGTCGTAGACAGCTCTCTGAGCTTGTCCTGCTAGGTAGGATCACGTGCATACAGGATTCACAGCAATCAATATTTATGCACAAACCTTAAACTAGATGCGATGATGGATATGCATACTGTCCTATGATTGTTATTAGATTGTTGTGCTCTTGCATGGCTTGCATGGGCAGAGGTGTTCGGATCAAAGGTGGATGTGGCGATGATCTTGTCTTTAGATCAAACTGATCATCGAGTGATCTGCCCACGAGAAGGCTTCTGTTCGAAAGGAATTGAAGAACAGATCCAAAGATGAACACAATGATGTCGTAAGGTGGTATCGAAGTCCTACCTCACGCTTTTCTTGTCTTCGAGGTCCTCCTCAGACCGCTCGGTTCTTCTCCGATGATCTCCCTTGTTGCGCTTCAGCGATGGTTTGCTCGGCGAGTTTAGGGCTAGGGCTCTAAGTTGTCGGCTCAGGAGTTGAAAGAGAAGTTTGTGGTTTTAGGCCAGAGGTTTTGGGTTCTATTTATAATTGGGAAGAGAAGAGTCCTAATCTGATTGGATCCCGAATAAGAATCTTATTCAGATCTTTGTTGGATCCTAACGTCTTATCTTTAGTAATATCGTGGAGTTTAGATCGGTTTCTGTCGCGTACCGGTATCTTTACGCGTAAAAACCGCTCCAGACTCGTTACCTCCGCGGTGATGAGCTCCGGAAGCTCCACGTGTCCTTCCGAGCCTGGTATCTCTTCTCCCGCAGAGACGAGCTCCGGTTGTGCCGCGTGTCACGAGCGAGACCTCCCTCTCCTTCGGGGGTGAGCTCCACGCACGCCACGTGTTGGCGCCGGTCTTCCCCTTCTTCTTTCCTCAGGGACGTACCCCGCGGTCGACACGTGTCCAGAAGCGACAGACCTCCCGGAGATAAGCTCCGTTGGCGACGCGTGTCCAATAGAACAGGACCTCTCGCAGGTGAGCTCCGAGATCGACACGTATCCCACGCGGATGGTCCTCTGATTTCCGTGAGGACTAGCTCCGAGGATGACACGTGTCCTACGGAAATGCCTTTGCTTCTTCCGCAGAGGCTAGCTCCGTGGGCAACATGTGTCCCACAGGATCGGACCTCTCCCCTTTGCGGAGACGAGCCCCGTGCCTGCCACGTAGCCAGCTTGGCGACGGCCTCTCCCCACTTCGTCGGGATGAGCTCTGATCACGCCACGTGGCCTGCTGGCCGCAGAAGTTGCCTTCGACGTACTCTAAGGGCTTTGTTGGCTATCCTTTTGATATTTGTCATTGTTCCTTCTTTTCTTAAAATGTTTTCTTCTTCATAACACATGAACATATGCTGACACCCGAGGTGAGGGTGTCACACTCGCCCAAGCGAGCATCCGGCAGGTCCTGGCCGCGCTTGGTCGTGAGCAAGAGGAGCAGGCGGTTGAAAGGGATCGCCTCCTCATCTGGGGGAACCTTTTGCGGGAGCGGACTGCGAAGGTCAAGGGCGAGCTCGACTCCAGGCGGGAGTCGCTTGACATCATGGGAGAGCTCCTCGACTGGCAGAAGCGGGCTGTTGACCGCCTGGACTCCGAGACGCGGCGGCTCCACAGGGAGGCCCTTGAGGCGCATGCCCAGGCCAAGGAGAGCCTATCTTCCGTGGAAGAGATACGGCAGAGGCTGGAGCGCCGTAAGCACGCCGTTGAGGACCAGGAGCGCTCCATGGCAGCCGAGGCGGAGAGGGTCGCTGCGCGGCTGGCAGCAGGTGAGGGCGACCTGCGCACTCGGGCTAGGGAGCTAGAGGCGCAGAAGGCAGACCTCGCCACGAGGGAGGAGCAGGTCTCCCGGGAACGCCAGGTGATCCTGGATCGGGAGTTGGCTGTCGACTTCCAGGCTTCTGAGTTGGAGCGGTTCACCTAGACTCTCCGCCTTCGGGAAAGCTCCCTGGCGGTCAAGGAGAAGGAATTCTCCGAGGGAAACCACGACGCCCTGCAGGCGGCCCGCCGCGAGGTAGAGGAGCTCTTGGCCTTGCGGTCCTCCGAGGCACGTGCGGTCTCGAGCTTCATCGATCAGGCGGGGTCCGCCTTGGTCCCTCTTGGCTTCAGCCCGGTGAAGGCAGCGGCTCCTGCACTGAAGGTGGCCGAGGTGATCCCCGCGCTGGAGTCAATCGGCGCCAAGCTGAACAGGCTAGACTCGGTGGTCACCAGCGAGCTTGAGGCAGAGGGACGGGGCCTGGCCTTGGAGGTTGCCACGCATGTGTTGGCATGCTTCAGGAGCCGGGACCCTTCTTTCTCACTGGAGCCGGCGAGAGAGGGCCCTGCCGCGGAGCGGGAGGAGACTGCCAGGGCCGAAGTCGGGGATGTGGCCGCCCTTGTAGCCTCTAGGTTCCGGCGCGAGCCAGGAGGACCCTAGGACTTGATTCTTTCTTTTTATCGAGTCTGTAGTCCAGCTCATGGAGCCATGAATAAATAGACTCTTTTGAACCTTTGTGTCTGTGATGCTTTTGTCTTCTTCTTGGTTTTGCCTGGCCGAGCCCTTAGCTCCGCAAGGTACTCAGAGGCCTTCACCAATCTCAAAGCTCTACGCAGACACCTTCCCCGGGTCCTTACTGTATTAAGGGCCCTGGGGGTCTCCGGAGCTCACCCCCTGAGGATGGGGGGGTCCGGATCCGCCGGCCACGTGGCAGGCCCGGAGCTCCCCGCCAAGGAGAGGGAGGTCCGGCCCCGCGGGACACGTGGAGCCTTTGGAGCCCCCCCAGAGGGGGAGGTCCGGCTTCCGCCGGCCACGTGGCGGGTCCGGAGCTCCTCCTGAGGAGGCGGGAGCTCTGGCCCGCTGGACACGTGGGGCCTTCGGGCCCCGTCCCTTTTGAAGGGGCGAAACCCGGACCTTCCGGTCCGGCGCTGGAGTAGTCGATGGCTCCTTGTCCCCCACCTCATGTAGCCCCGTAGCTATAACCTGGAGGTCCTGCACACAGGTAGAGGAAACGTGATTCTCCTCGGGGGGTCCTCCCTTTCCCGTCTCTTAGTCTTATTCGGCTTATGGTCCTAGTCCGGTATACGGGACTTGGGCAATTCTGTGCGCGAGGCACCGGGGCTCCAGCTCCCTCTAAGGTCCGGGTATGATCGTCCGGCCCCTAGTACCGGACCGTACGCCGGGGAAGCAGAGTGCACAGTCTTTGGGTACGGAACCAGGCAAAGCGGTTGTACTCCCCTGGACCTCCGGAGGGCAGGGTGCACACGCTTTGGGTACAGAGCCGGCTAAGCGGGATACGCACCCTGGACCCCCCATGCACGGCGCCGGCCTTTCCTGGAGGTGACCAACTGGCACCGCAACACCTGACTGGGGGAGGCCCGAGAGGCCCCCCCTGGCCATCGGCAGGTGCCTCAAGTGCAACCGCCTTCGGTAGGATAGCAAATGCTGACTATGGATGAGCGCGGGAAAAGGGGAGCTAAATGTACGGTGATCATACATAGAAAGTGCGGTCATAAAAACTAATACGTAATTTAAATGAGCACATGAGAGAGAGCGAAGTAGAACAGGTTTCTGAGTAAATGCCCATAGGGGGAAGTCAGGTTGTACATGGAGGCAACGACCCGCCTCATTAAGAAGGGAAGCAAGACTCTACGCGCTTAGGGTCGGAACCAGGCCAAGCTGGACGTAGTCCTGGACCGTCCCCTGAGACTTAGCTGCCCCGAGCGCTGTTCCTAGACTCTACGGGATTTATTACAGAAGGGTATGGCCCTGTTCTACTAACGCTCAGGAGGTAGGACTTACAGTGTTGTTCCATGCCAAGGGTTTGAGAACGGATCCCATCCTTGGTTGAAAGGCATGTGAACCTGGGACGACAACTTTCGTGACTCGGAAGGGACCTTCCCGGCTGGGGGAGAGTTTATAGGTCCTTTGCGGGAAAGTGTGTGCCGCGGTACCTGGTCGCCTTCTTGCAGGTCCCTGACGCGCTTGGTCCTTTGGCGGTTGTGCTAGAGCACCAGCCGAGACCGTGCGTTGTGGGGTGTCACCTGCAGCCGGGCCTCGTCAACGAGGTCGTCATCTTCACGCTGGATCGGGTCCTGCGCGGCTTCTCCTAGGAGCCCCGGGGTACCCTCCTCTTCTGGCTAAGGCCGTCAAGAGGTAGGGGTACCCGAACCCTTCTTGGGAGACCCAAGGCGTCTTTCCCCTTCTGGCTAAGGCCATCAAGAGGTTGACAGACCCTGGGCGGCCCCCAGGAGGTAGGGACGAGGCACAGAGACGCGCACTCGGGTGAGGTCGTTATCTTCGCGCTGGAGCGGGTCTTGCGCGGCTTCTCCTGGGAGCCCCGGGGTACCCTCCCCTTCTGGCTAAGGCCTTCAAGGGGTAGGAGAAACCGGACTCTTGTTGGAAGACCCAAGGCGTCTTTCCCCTTCTGGCTAAGGCCTTCAAGAGGTTGACAGACCCTAGGTGGCCCCCAGGAGGTATGGCCGAGGCACAGAGGCGTGCACTCGGGTGGAGCTGGCGCGGTTCTGCACCATCGGGGCTGGTGCTTGGGATGCTGCAATTACTTGGAACTTCTCCAAGGTTGATATCGCAGCAGAGCAGTCTCCACGAACTTTCTGGGGCGGCCGTAGTTGGCTACTGCCCCGGCTCGTCATCACCGGAGCTGGAGTCCTCAGCGTTGTGCACCGTCTTTATGACGCGTTGAGGCTCCTGAAACCCCACCTGGTGGCCGACGCTGACTGAGGCATCGACCTTCTGCTTGCCCTCCCTCTGAGGGAGGGGCAGAGCATCAGCTCTTAGTTGCCTCCCTTTGCGGAAGCGCTCTGCGAGCCTCTGGATGTCCTAGCACTCGGCAGCAGTATGATTGCTGGTGCCATGCACAGGGCATAGCTCGCCTTGGCCACCATCTGGGGCTGGTGACTGTCGCTGCCTTTTGTCGGGGCACGGCCCCCGAGCCCCACTGGGTGCCGCTGCTGCGGCAACGGGAGCCGCAGCCGGTGACTTCATCTTGCCACCGCCCCGGTTCTTGGTCTTATTGCCGCTTCCATAGGAAGCAGCGCCAGATCCGGGCTGTCCTCCTGATCCGGAGGCTGGCAGAGAGTGCCAGTTCCGCCCTTCTGCTGCTCTGGCGCATTTATCCGCTAGGCTGAAGAGCTCTGAGACGTCGCGAACCTCCCTGGTCACGAGCTTCTCAAGCATCTTCTCGTCACGAACACCCTGCCGGAATGCCACCACCACCGAAGCACTTTGAATGTGCGGGATGGTGTTGCGTACCTGGGAGAACCGCTGGATGAAAGAGCGCAGCGACTCCCCAGATTGTTGCTGGATGGCGTGGAGGTCGAGCTCCGTGCCAGGCCGGGTGTAGGAACTGCCGAAGTTGGCGGTGAACTGCCGGCAGAGCTCTCCCCAAGAAGTTATGGAACCCTGAGGGAGGTTCATGAGCCAGGACCGGGCTGGGACGGTCAAGGCGACGGGGAAGTAGTTGGCCATGACGGCCTCATCCCCTCCTGCGGCAAGGACGGCGGTGGAGTAGATCTGGAGGAACTCCGCCGGGTTGACGCTGCCGTCGTACTTCTCGGGCAGGTGCGGCCCAAACTTGCGCGGCCACCTCGCGAAGCGAAGGTGGGGCGCCAGGGCCGCACATCCTGCTCCTGTTGCTGCAGGTGTTGGTGCCGCGAACGCTTGGTTCGCCGCTGGCACTGTGTACCCCGGTATGGGCAAGGCTGCGCCATAGACCGGGGGCGCCGTTTATAGGGCATATGGCTGTGGCATATGCTGCGTGGCGTATGCCTGGGGCAGAGATTGCGTGGCGAAGGTCTGCGCCTCAGGCGGGGTCGAGGCTGACGTCATGCTGTCGCCGGCCTCTTGGTTGCGACGCCTTTCTCGTCATCGCTCGAGGAACACTCGGGCATCTTGGCCCAAGTGGCATCGTTCCAGCTCTGTCCTCAGGTCCGTCGATGGGAGCCTGGTGGAGCTGGAGTCCACCATCTGCCCGTCAACCGTTGGCGTGCGCGTCAGCGACACAGCCGGTTGGCCGGGGCGTCGTCCCCACCGATGTCGAGGGTTCGCGGCGGCGACGACAAGACGGTCTACTTCGCGAATCCACTGCTGGGTCGCGGCCTGAGGCGCGTCCCCAGCAGGTGGATTGCGCAGTAGCGCTCTTGCTGCAGCTAGCGCGTCCCCGTGGGGAAAGCTCAGCGCTGCAGAAGATCTCACGCTAGCTGGAGCCTGCATTGCCGGAGTCGGTGTTGCCGGAGTCGGCTGCTGGCTTCCAGCTTGCGCCGACACACTCCGTCCTGAGTGTGTCGACACGTATTCCCCGCTAGTCACGGTCCGTCGTGAACGCGGGGGAGGAGAGCTTGCCACTGAAGGAAGCTTCGTCATCTTCATCGGCAGAAACTCGTCGCGCAAGGGAGAAGGCCCCTTCCTGGCGCGCCAAATGTCGAAGTGTGTGGTCGACACTTTTCCCGGGCCTGCTCTGGGCAGCCCGCAGAGGTTCTTTTTCGGAGGGACTAGTCGCTTGAGGAGACCTTCAGCGTTAGGGACGAGTGAGGGAGAAGCTTGACACAGCGAGTTTTACGTGGTTCGGGCCGCCGGAGCGTAAAACCCTACTTCCGGTGAGCAGAGGTGCTCGCTGTATTGCTTGTTGCTCAGAACCGGAGTCCTGAGCTTGAGGGTGAGTTATGTCTAGGGTGTGAGTTGCTGGAGTGCGAACCCTTGCTGACGTTGCCTACCCGAGCCTTTTATAGTCCAAGGCTCGAGCGGCTTACAAGGGGGGCCCGGGACCCGACAGGTGGTCCCGGGGAGATTACCTGCCGACTATCGTATCTGCAGTTATGTCGGTAGTTGTCTCTAACAAAGGCTTCCGAGTCTTCGTTCTGCCGCCCTGCCCATGCCACAAGCTAGTCGTAGTGGTTGATGACGGCGGGGGCGGCAGGGGATGTCTTGTCGCTGTGTTTATTGGCTGGCAGGTTTTGACACGGTGCGCCAGTCTGCGATGCGACTGGACGCAACGGCACCTGACAGAGGTGTGCTCCACGTCTTCGCGTCTTGGGAAGGCGCGGACCTTGAATACCTTGTACGGGCAAGGTATGGTGCATCTTTACGCCTGCTTCCTACCATGCGGGGGCAGGCAGCACCGTCCTGCTGACAACATGGCGGGGCAGGAGCTCTCCTCTGAGGAGAGGGTGGTCTGGCCCCGCGGGACACGTGGAGCCTTCGGACCTCTCCCCGCGGAGGGGGGAGGTCCGGCTTCTGTCGGCCACGCGGCGGGCTCTGAGCTTTCCTCTGAGGATAGGAAGGTCCGGCCCCGCGGGACACGTGGCACCTTTGGAGCTCTCCCCGCGGAGGGGGGAGGTCCGGCTGCTGCTGGCCACGTGGCGGGCCCGGAGCTCTCCTCTGAGGAGAGGGAGGTTTGGCCCCGCTGGACACGTGGCGCCTTCGGAGCTCTCCCTACGGAGAAGAGCGAGATCCTTAGGCATTTTCCCCTGTGCGCGGGGTACCCCATATCGAGGGTACCGACAAACTTGCTTTCTGTTTCACAATTGCTAGATGAAAATCTAGAAATTATTTTCAATAAAAACTGCTGCAAAGTTGTAGGTTCAAATAGTGAGCTTATTTTTAACATGTCTCGGTTTGGAAGAGTTTTTAAAGCTGATTTTGATATGTCTTCCTCTAAGCTAGATGTCTAGTTGCAAATGATTCCAAAGATTTATATTTTTGGCATCACAGACTTGGTCACGTAGGCTTTGATCATCTCACGCGTGTTAGTGCTCTTGATCGCATATGTGGGCTGCCTAAGCTTAAAGGGGACAAAGAAATTGTGTGCTCTTCTTATAGACATGTTAAGATGGTTGCAGGTTCACATGCTCCTCTCACAATGACCATGACAACTGAACCAGGTCAACTTTTACACCTTGACACCGTAGGACCTTCACGTGTTCAATCCTTCGGAGGTAAATGGTATGTTCTTGTGATTATTGATGGCTTTTCTAGATACTCTTGGGTTTACTTTATGGCATCTAAGAATGAAGCTTTTAGTCAATTTAGAACTTTATTTCTTAGATTATCAATTGATCACCCAGGATCTTTAAGAGCAATTAGAAGTAATAATGGAACCAAATTTAAAAATCAATCGTTTGATCACTTTTGTGCTGAAAATGCAATAGATGATACTTTTTCTTCACCATATGTACCTCAACAAAACGGTGTTGTAGAGAGAAAGAACAGAACCTTAGTTGAGATGGCTAGGACTATGCTTCATGAATATCAAACTCCTAGGAAATTTTGGGCTGATGCAATTGCAACCGCTTGTTATGTCTCAAATCGTGTTTTCTTGCGTGCTAAGCTAGGTAAAACACCATATGAGCTCAGGTTTGGACATAGGCCTAGTGTCACACACTTTAGGGTCTTTGGTTGCAAATGCTTTGTTAAGAAACATGGTAATCTTGATAAATTTGAAGCTAGATCTGTTGATGGCATGTTTCTTGGTTATCCATCTCATACTAGGGGCTACCGTGTGCTTTTACTTGATACTAACAAAATTGTGGAGACTTGTGAGGTTTCTTTTGATGAAGCTAGCCCAGGTACTAGTTCAAATATTGCAGATCCGGATCCATATCCGCAGGGGGAGAGTATTTTCGTTGAAGAAGAGGAAGACGTGGTGCTGCTGCCCAAAAATTCAGCAGCTAATGACATTGTTCCAGCTCCTGATCTTGATTCACAGCCAGCACCGACGACCACCATTGCTGGTCCAGATCCTCCTCACGTCACAAGCTCATCTATTTGTGATGAACATGAAGAAGAATCTTGTGAAGTGTCCACTCCCCTCCACAACAAATTATTGGAAGCTTGCATGAACAAGTTACAAGATCCAGGTTTTTCGACCCCAATTCTCATGCTCATTCTTCTTTTGTTGCTTCTTTTGAACCCAAAGATATATCACACGCACTCACTAATGAATCTTGGATTATTGCCATGCAAGAAGAGTTAGAAAATTTTGAAAGAAATAATGTTTGGAAACTTGTACCTCCACCTTAAGGTCACACTTTAATTGGAACTAAATGGGTGTTTAAAAATAAACAAAGTGAGGATGGGGTTGTGGTTAGGAATAAGGCTAGGTTGGTTGCTCAAGGTTTCACACAAGTTGAAGGTCTAGATTTTGATGAAACTTTTGCTCCTGTTGCTAGATTAGAAGCCATAAGAATTTTGTTAGCTTTTGCTGCATCTAAAGGTTTTAAGCTATATCAAATAGATGTTAAAAGTGCTTTTCTTAATGGCTACATAGATGAGGAGGTTTATGTCAAACAACCACCTGGTTTTGAAAATCTAAATTTTCCTAATCATGTTTACAAACTGTCCAAAGCCTTGTACGGTCTCAAACAAGCCCCTAGAGCATGGTATGATAGGTTAAAAACATTCTTACTTGAAAAGGGGTTTACCATGGGCAAGGTTGATAAACTCTTTTTGTGCTTAAGCATGGCAATGACTCATTATTCGTTCAAGTGTATGTGGATGATATTATCTTTGGTTGTGCTTCTAATGATCTTGTGTCCAAGTTTTCAGCTATTATGAGTTCATAATTTGAGATGAGTATGATGGGAGAACTCACGTACTTTTTGGGGCTGCAAATCAAGCAAACCAAGGAGGGTACCTTTGTGCATCAAACAAAGTATACAAAAGATCTCCTAAGGCGCTTCAACATGGACAAAAACAAGCCTCTTCGGACACCAATGGGAACAGCAACAACACTTGAACTTGATGAAGATTGTGATCCCGTTGATCAAAACGAATATAGAAGCATGATCGGATCACTTTTGTATCTCACGGCATCAAGACCGGACATACAATTCAGCGTATGTCTTTGTGCATGGTTTCAAGCCTCACCACGTGCTTCACATCTTCAAGCCGTCAAAAGGATTCTCAGGAACTTACATGGAACTCAAGAATTTGGCATTTTTTTTCCTTCTTCATCAACCATTACTTTGAAAGCTTTTTGCGATGCTGATTTTGGGGGTTGTAGGATTGATAGGAAAAGTACTTCTGGTGCTTGTCATTTTCTTGGTAATTCACCTGTTGCCTGGTCCTCTAGAAAGCAAAGTTCAGTTGCACAATCTACAGCCAAATCTGAATATGTAGCTGCTGCTAGTGCTTGCTCACAAATTCTTTGGATTGTTCAAACACTTAAGGACTATGGGGTTGATCTAGATAGTGTTCCACTGATTTGTGATAACACTAGTGCCATTTGCATTGCTAAAAACCCCGTGTAACATTCGAGAACCAAGCACATTGACATTAGGTATCACTTTCTCCGTGATAATGTCGAAAAAGGGAATATTGTGCTTCACCATGTAGATACCGAACAACAATTGGCTGACATTTTTACAAAATCTTTGGATTTCACTCGTTTTTGTTACATTCGTAGTGAAATAGGGGTTATGCATCCTCATGGCTTAAATTGAGGGAGAATTTTAAAACTTGGGAAGTCTATGTGTGAATCTGAAATTAAAATAATATGAGCATAGTATTTCATGCATATATGACTTTGTGATTCCGTTTTCATGCTGAAAGTTCTTACTACATTACTTGTGTTATACATTTTTGTAGTTTTTACCATGTCTAGTAATTGGAATAATTACTTACACTAAATCTAGTCATGGTCGAACTTTATTGCTGTTTTGAACTTGTTGCATGCTCACAAGTGTTTTTAATCATAAAGAATTAATCAAGTAATCAACTCACATGTTGAGTTTTTATGTTCAAATAAAAAATGAGAAAAGATCAAGAGAATATGCATGCATCACACTTCTTCTTTTGAGATGACTTATCATTGCACTTAGATATGAACTTGAAAGGAGTTGTGTATGACTAAAACCATGTCCTTAAGCTTCTGACTGTCAAATGACATAGGCTTGGCTTGGTTGGTTAGAATAAGGCTGATGCTGCATATAATCTCTTGCAAATGTCATAAGATCAAAATTTGTGCTTGAAATGATAAATAAAATGCAGCAACAAGTGTCATGCTTTCAGGTCTTGAAATAGTTAAGTTTGTGAGATCATGACTTGTTTAAATTGAAAATTACACTTGATGTCTAGCATGGCTTACACTACTTTATGTATCTCATTGATGTGATAGTGTAAGGTTACTTGATAGTATGATTTGGATGAGCTTTGTTTTATATGTATATGTTATAGTGTGCTCATAACAAATTAAAAATTTTCTTTTGTACCTTGCTGAATACATTGTCAAAGGGGGAGAAATTGATCACACATTGCACACATTCACAAGTATTTTGGCACGATTCTTCTCAGGGGGAGAATTTTTGGTATTTTTGTTTTTCTTCTCATTTTATTTCTGATTTACAAAGGGGGAGAAATTGTTTTCAAAACTTTTCATGTGAATAAGCCAATGTTCGGATTTTAAGTGGTGTTGCCATTGAATTCATCAAGGGGGAGATTGTGAGACCTATGTGTGCTGAATACATTGGCTTTGATGATAAAATTTTGAATACTACCAAAACACCTTTTTAACAAGGTCTGACTCTAGGTCCGAGCTCCTGCAAGGTCCGACGATAGGTCCGACTTGTTTTGGGTAGCTCCGGCAAGGTCCGACGTAAGGTCCGGCTTGCTTTGTCTAGGTCCGGCTTGAGTCGTCCGGTTCCCCGGTACCGAGCTGCAGCGCTAAAGAGGTAGGGTGTGCACGCTAGGGATACGAAACCAGGCATAGCAGACTACACACCCTAGACCCCCTGCTAGCGTAATCCTTTCAGGGGAGGGACCATTCGGCGCCATAGGGCCCCTAGGCAATGAGACAGCCAAAGGTCCCCAAGTTATAGTTAAAACTTTGCTCAGTGTATGAGTCGTCCGGCTCCGCGGTACTGAGCTGTAGCGCTATGTGGCGCCCGGTCCCGTAAAACACGGAACCCGGCTAATGCATATGTGTGCCCAGGATGTTCATCACACATACACATGTAATCCACAAACTGAACTCAGAATATAACCACGAATAATAGGGTTCAAGTACTTTATTACATCAATCTCTAACTTATTCTTGCAGCGGAAGTCTTCTAACTTATTCTAGCAACGGAAGTCTCTAACGAAAGCGGAAGCAAACTAAACAGCAGTAGTGGCTCCATCTCCAACTCCACAGGCAAGTTGACGGTAGATCACACGCCTAGTACTCCACATGATCTTCGAAGTACTCCTCTCCTGTTGCTGATGATCGTATGATAATGCAAGGGTCAGTACATGTCGTACTCAGCAAGTGCAGGAAATGTATGACATGTAGCTTCCGACAAGGTAGGAACAAAAAGGCTCATTGCAGAAAGCAAAGTTTATTTCTCAAACATGATAAAACAGCAACTAGCTTGAAGTGAATTTAATCCCAACATATATCCAATTAAAACATCAACATAACTCATTTTTGATTTACCACCTTTCATGTCTCAACCAACCATAAATCTTTCTCAACTTTCATCTCATGCTCATGATATCCATAACCATCTCATATTCATGATATCCATAACCATCTCATATTCATAACACCATCTCATATTCATCTCATATTCATATATTCCGAAACCAACTCATTGTTACGACTTAACAGTCCCAAAAACCAATCCCAAAGACCATACCATAACCAAACCAATAACCATCCATACCAAACCTTCCCCCTAATCATGTGAGTTGACCAGGAGCTTGTGACCGTAAGCATGACTATCATGATAGTTTTACACTCTTAAGAGTTGCACCACTTCACCCACAAGTTTGTGATTTCGTCACCCGTCGACGACTGTAGAACCTCCATTATACCAGTACACAACCGTTGGTGTATGGCCAAGAGATCACAAAATAGCCTTTACAAAGGGGCTACTAGATGTATGGACTCACTAAGGTTTCACCAGCAGGCTCGAATCACCATTCTCCCACCTACGGGCCCCCTCTTGTGTCATGCAGTTCCCACTCCCATTTCCCGTGCCTTCCACAGTCCATAACAATCTAGTAACTTACCTAATCAGTCAGCTAAGACGCACCCATATTTGGCCTTGTGGTGGCACTATTTTCCTGGCATGTGCTGGCATGAACCGGTCCTTAGATCTACGGCAAGTAAACCACCATCTCACTCTACCACATCCTCAAACCAAGCTTGCCTAGATCTCCCCCGATCCATGTTCATTATCATCATCAAGTTCTCATTAACATTATTCATATGAGTGCAGTAGCTAGACACGTTCTATCTCGCTTCCCATAACACGTAAGCTAAGCGAAGCAAAAAGCAAAACGACCATACCCGACTCATAAACTTTCCCAGCGACAAGGGTGGTTAACAAAACTATTAAACTCCTATAAAAGGGTTTCCCATCAAGTTGACTCCAGCATACACATTTTCGCAAACAAAACAGTTTCCAAAACATGGGATCAATATGGTCAAGGGGCACTTGCCTTGTTCCTGTGGCTCTGGTTGCTCACGTGTCTCAAAGTTCTGGTGTTGTAGTCCTTCGTAGATGGCTTCTTGAGCTTGTCCTTCTACTTATGATCACACACATACAAAATTTATAGCAATCAAACATCATGCACAAACTTTACTTAAGATGCATTGGTGCATATGCATGCTAACCTATGGTGTTGTCTCATTAGATTAGTTTGTACGTGTTCTTGCATGTTGTAAGGGCTTTGCATGGGGTTTTATGGTGAACAGGGGTGTAAGGATCAAGTGTGGACGTGGTGATGATCTTGTTTCAAGATCTAGATCAAACTGATCAACACGTGATCTGTCCACACGAAAAAGCTTCTGTTCAAAGGGATTGAAGAAACAGATGCGAAGAAACTCACGATGATGTCGTAAGGTGGTAACGAAGACCTACCTCAGCCTTCTTCCTAGCAATGGAAGCAGCGACGGCGAGTCGCAACGGCGCTCTTCGACAGGCTCACTGGTGGCTGAACTCCGACGAAGGGGGTTAACTCGGCGAGTTGGGGGCTAGGGCCTCCAAGTTGTCAACTTGAGAAGGTGTTACGACCAAGGGGGTGTTTGGGGTTCTATTTATAAGGGGATAAAGAAGAGTCCTACTCCGATTGGATTTCAAATAAGAGTCCTATTCAATTTATTTTTGGATCTTAACAACTTATCTTCAATTGATTTGGTTGCAGTATTCAACGTGGAAGAATTTGTGTCGGTTTCCTCAGTACTGGGTACTCGCGTACAGGGGAAAACCGCTTAAGATCTCGTCCTTCCGCAGGGATAAGCTCCGGAGGCTCCACGTGTCCAGTGGGGGCCGGGCTTCCCTTCTCCGCAGAGGCGGGCTCCGGTTGTGCCGCGTGTTAGGCGGGCGGGACCTCCCCTCTCCTCAGAGGCGAGCTCCGCATGTGCCACGTGTCTTGGCGGGCGGGACCTCCCCTCTCCCTCAGAGGCGAGCTCCGCGTGCGCCACGTGTCCAGTAGCATCGGACTTCCTTTCTCCTCAAAGACGAGCTCCGAGGTCGACACGTGTCCATCAGGGTCGTACCTCCCGGAGGTGAGCTCCGAGGTCGACACGTGTCCATCAGGCCGGACCTCTCGGAGACGAGCTCCGAGGGTGACACGTGTCCAGCAGTGTCGGACCTCCCAAAGGCGAGCTCCCAGAGCGACACGTGTCCCGTGGGGCGGACCTCATCTCTTCCGCAGGGGTGAGTTCCGAAGTCGACACATGTCTGGCGGGACCGGACCTCATCCCTTCCGCAGGGGTGAGCTCCGAAAATGCCACGTGGCCAGTAGGCCGTGGGAAGTATCGAAAGTGCTCCTCGGCGAACTAGAATTGGCTCCTTTCGTCTATATTTCTGATTCTTTCTCCGTTTCTACTTCTTTTAAAATATTTATTTATATGAAATATGCATGCATGCGTGAATATGAAATTGAGGGTGTTACAAACCTATCCCCTTAAACTGAATCTCGCCCTCGAGATTCGATAGTGTGGAGAATAGATGAGGGAATTCTGTCTTGAGGTCTTTCTCACGTTCCCATGTAGCTTCGGCTTCCATGTGATGGGTCCATTGTACCTTGCACCAACGGATCACTTTGTTCCTCATGACCCTTTCCTTCACGTCCAAAATTCTTGAACCACCAGAACGCTTTCCAATGTTGCTTCTTCGACGTGGTTCAACGTTGCCTTCTCGGTTGCCGGTTGGGCTGATTCGAGCTCAATACGAGTTTCGTGCTTGTTTGTCAACTGCACGCTCCTCTCGGCACATCGGATCACTCTGTTGTGCTTGCTTAGCCAAATCCATTCCAAGTATTATATTAATCCGTTGTGCTTGCTTTCCCGGCGATCTCCGACCAAGAGGAGGGCAGGGTTAGCTTCTCCGTGCCCTAGTGGTGCTTTGCGACCCTTTGGTTGATCATGTTCACTATCGAGACGAGCTAGCACCATTGGACCCGAGCTCAATTCCATCGCCACCATCGCCGACTACTTTCCCGGTGATGTCGAGGCGCGAGGAGTAGTCCGGCGTGTGCGCCGTGCATCAAGGGTCACGTAGGAAGAAACCGCGTCTAGAATTAGGCAGTAACAGCCGATAACGAGCCATGCCACCGCCGCTGTGTGTCGCGCGCTCGGGCGCCGACGGGAGGCTGAAGAAGACATTGTGCATGGGACCCACGTGCAGTGTTTTGAACATTTCCCGAGTTTCAGATTTAGTTCAAACTTCAAACCCACATAACTTTGGCTAGGAAACTCCAAATCGAGTGAACCAAATTTTGTTGGATTCGACTCTATGAGTAGTTTCCAACAAATCAAGTCTCACTTCATGAACACTTTTATTTCTCTAGAATTAATTCTCCAAAATTTAAACTGTTTAGAATTTTAACTAGAGAAACCTTTAGTGGAAAATTCTGAAATTAGGCCAGGATGTTCCTTATAATATCCCTGAGCTACCATAGAAATTTTAGATCCATTTGAGCTCATTTGATCCACCTAATGGGGTGATTAATGAAACTTTTCCAGAGAAAATGAAAAATGTCCAGAAACATTTTTCAGAATTTCTCTGAACTTGTTTAGCTCATATCATTTGCTACCAATCTTCAAATTAGGTGAAACCAATTCCATTAGAACCCTCTGAAAATCTAGTTTCCATAAAGTCATGGCTTGCTCCAATAAAAATCCTCAGAACACCCTATGAGCTCTAATTAAGGACAAATATACATTTATTTGTGCAGGGCTCATATGAGCTTTGCTTCAAATGAAATTTGGCCAAGTCTCTGTTTAGGTTGTATCCAAACCATAAAAAAATTTCAGAGTCATTAGGCCTGTCTAGGTATACTTAGAATCTTATCAATATCAACTTCAAACTTGTATGCATTTAAATTGACACATATATATGTTTATCTCATGTAGTCGCTAAGGTTGAAGAGGAGCCAAAAGTTTTAGACTTCATAACTCCGGAGGAACAGCTAGCTTACGACCAACAGCAAGGCAAGCTCCGGTTTGCATTAGCCATTTTATAAACTTTATTGTTTTGAGAACTTACATTAAGTATCTGTGACGCCCTCAATTCTGTGGAAAAACCCACGGAACCGAGAACTAATGCATATGTGTGCCCAGGATGTTCTTCACACATACACATACATTCCACAAACTGAATTCAGATTATATATTACCACGAATAACAGAGTTTATTACAATACCTCATGAGTCTTGGACTGATGCTAACAGCGGAAGTCTTATTTCTATGCAGCGGAAGTCCTTATTTGAATGCAGAAGCAAAAACTAATGCGGAAGCAAAACTAAGCAGAAGTGGCTCCATCTCTACTCCCTCCACAGGCAAGGTTGAGAACAGATCACACGCCATAATGTTCCACTTGATCTTCATAGTAGGCTTCTCCTGCTGCTGAGGATGAAGTAATAATGCAAGGTTGAGTACAATGATGTACTCAGCAAGTGCGGGAAAAACACATGATATGCAGCTCATAAACAAGGTGGGCATAAAAGGCTTATTTGCAGAAAAGCAATCTTGTAAAACCATGATAAAACAGCAACTTAACTTTAGATGAATGTAATCCCGGCATATATTAAATTACCAACATACCTTCATCACTTCCCGTGTTCCATCCGAAAATAACCAATCCGTTATTCATACTCACGAATACCTCCTCGTATTCGCTACCATCTCATCTCACAAATCAACCTCGTCTCACACCGAGACCAATCTCATGTCATGACCCAACAGTCATGCAAACATCTCGTCATCCGGACTCAACAGTTCCAAACCAATAACCATAACAAAAAACCTTCCCAACAACCATCCGAAAAACCATTCCCAACTAATCATGGCAGTTTAGCTAGGTGCTCGTGACCGTAAGCTCGGCTATCATGATAGTTTTAACAACTCTGCAGAGTTTGCACCTCTTTACCCACAAGTTTGTGATTTCGTCACCCGTCGGCGACTGCAGAACCTCCATTATACCAGTACACATCCGTCGGTGTATGATCAAGAGATCACAAAATAGCCTTTACAAAGGAGTTACTAGATGTATGGACTCACTAAGGTTTCACCGGCAGGCTAGAATCTCCAATTCTCCCACCCACGGGCCCCCTCTTGTGCCATGTAGTTCCCAGGGCAGTCCTCACTCGACTCCCATTCCCCGCGCCTTCCACAGTCCATAACACTTTAGCAACTTACCTAACTACTCAGCTAAGCCGCACCCATATTTGGCCTTGTGGTGGCACTGTTATCCTGGCATGTGCATGCATGAACCGGTCCTTAAATCTAAGGCAAGTAAAACCACCATCTCATGCTACCTCATTCGCAAACCCAGGCTTTCCTAGATCTCTCTCCGATCCATGTTCATTAACCTCATCAGTTACTTATTATCAGTACGAGTGCAGTTAGCTAGACACATCTATCTCGCTTCCCGATCCCATACACTCAGCGAAGCATAAAGCAAATAACCATATCCGACTCATAAACTTCCCAGGCGACAAGGGTGGTTTAATCAAAACTAGTAAACTCCTATAAAAGGGTTTCCCATCATGTTTGACTCAGTACGCACACCTTTTCGCAAAACAAAACAGTTTCCCAAAACATAGGATCGGTATGGTCAAGGAGCACTTGCCTTGTTCTTGCGGTTCCGGTTGTTCTTGATTCTCAAAACCTTGTTGCTGCAGTTCGTCGTAGACAGCTCCCTGAGCTTGTCCTGCTAGGTAGGATCACGTGCATACAGGATTCACAGCAATCAATATTTGTGCACAAACCTTAAACTAGATGCGATGATGCATATGCATGCTGTCTTATGATTAGTTTTATTAGATTGATCTGTACGTGTTCTTGCATGGCCTTGCATGGGCAGAGGTGTTCGGATCAAAGGTGGACGTTTGTCTTTAGATCAAACTGATCATCGAGTGATCTTCCCACGAGAAGGCTTCTGTTCGAAAGGAATTGAAGAACAGATGCAAAGATGAACACAATGATGTCATAAGGTGGTATCGAAGTCCTACCTCTTGCTCTTCTTGTCTTCAAGGTCCTCCTCAGACCGCTTGGTTTTCCTCCGATGATCTCCCTTGTTGCGCTTTGGCGATGTTTTGCTCAGCGAGTTAGGGCTAGGGCTCTAAGTCGTCAGCTCAGGAGTTGAAAGAGAAGTTTGTGGTTTCGGCCAGAGGTTTTGGGTTCTATTTATAATCGGGAAGAGAAGAGTCCTAATCTGATTGTATCCGAATAAGAGTCTTATTCAGATCTTTGTTAGATCCTGACGTCTTATCTTTGGTAACATCGTGGAGTTTAGATAGGTTTCTGTTGCGTACCGGTATCTTTACGCGTAAAAACCGCTCCAGACTCGTTACCTCCGCGGTGATGAGCTCCGGAAGCTCCACATGTCCTTCCGAGCCTGATATCCCTTCAGAGACGAGCTCCGGTTGTGCCGCGTGTCACGAGCGAGACCTCCCTCTTCTTCGGAGGTGAGCTCCACGCACGCCACGTGTTGGCGCCGGTCTTCCCCTTCTTCTTTCCTCAGGGACGTGCCCCGCGGTCGACACGTGTCCAGCAGACCTCCTGGAGATAAGCTCCGGTGGCGACGCGTGTCCAATAGAACAGGACCTCTCGCAGGTGAGCTCCGAGATCGACACGTATCCCGCGTGGATGGTCCTCTGATTTCCGTGAGGACTAGCTCCGAGGATGACACGTGTCCTGCGGAAATGCCTTTGCTTCTTCCGCAGAGGCTAGCTCCGTGGGCAACACGTGTCCCACAGGATCGGACCTCTCCCCTTTGCGGAGACGAGCCCCGAGCCTGCCACATAGCCAGCTTGGCGGCGGCCTCTCCCCACTTCGCAGGGATGAGCTCCGATCACGCCACGTGGCCTGCTGGCCGCGGAAGTTGCCTTCGACGCACTCTAAGGGCTTTATTGGCTATTCTTTTGATAATTCTTTCTGTTCCTATTTTTCATTAAAATGTTTCCTTTTCATAGGACACGAACATATGCTGACACCCGAGATGAGGGTGTCACAGTATCCACTTCAATTGTGCATTAAAGTCTTGTTTGAAAATCCAATTGCATAGCCAAGAGAACCAGGGTTTTGGGCTTAGGTTTTAAACCTCGAGTAGCCACTGCAATGCTAAGATAGTGTAGGATTCGGTACAAGTCGAGTAGTTAGAACTGCTTGTGAGAATAGGCTAGAGGCACACCACTCGGTTAGACATAGCAAATGGAACACTTGGCAAGAAAAATGAGACCGAGCGGAGAGTAACGGCGATAGGACTTTGGGGCCTGGGTATCATAGCTTCGCTTGTGTCGATTGAGCACCGAGCCGTGTGCGGGCCTGTTGAACAAGCTAGAACAGTACCGAAGACCTACCGGATATATGGGAACCGGGAAACCAATGTAATTCGGGTAGCGATCTATTGAGGCATTGCTTGTCATCTAGAGGGTAGGTTGAGATCCTGAGGTGTAAATCGGCTGGCGGCACTGCGGATGTACATGCAGAGACTTCTTGCTCGGGATGATAGGGATCGGTTCAACACTTGGTTGACGAATGAAAGGTGGTTGCGTACGACGTCCGTGGTGGTTGCTGTAGGCAACATCGAGTACGGGCGTACGTGACGGGTTATTCGGGTAACCCTGCAGGTATAAATCGATTATAATCGCCGTCCCTCGCGGTCAGTGAGTACCACTTGTTCACTGTACCGTGACGTAGAAAGAACAGACTAGTGTCATGTTAAAAGGTTGTTGATTGAAAGATGTACTTTGGTTGCTAATGATTTATTGTAGTTTAGAGATAACTAAAGTTATTTTCAACCTTAGGCAAAGCACATGAGAGAAATGCGTTTCTTGTTTGATTGCGGCTCTCTTATGTATATTAGAATGAGATTCTACACAACTTGTGCTAAAAAGCTGAAAGTAAGGTTCAACTACTTATGCGTGTCCTTTGCAACTTACATTCCCTTACACACTGCAAATCCAGCGTGTAGAGTTTCATGTGTAGGTAAGGCGGGTTAGTCTTGTTGAGCCATCTGCTCACTTCTTGTGTTTGAAGTGTTTGCAGAGTGCTATGAGGAGGAGGCTCTCGAGGAGGAGACGGACCCCCAAGAGGGCAACACCGTCGAGTGGGAGCCGTGCACGTCGCCGTGTTAGTGTGCGTGTGTGTGCTAGTGGAAACACGTTCATCGGCTGAACATGAACTCTTTTGCTTAGTCTACACCCGTGAGTGTAGACTTACGTATTTTGTTGTAAACATGTTAATAAATGATTTTATGTAATAAAAATTTTGTTTCCGCTTTTATGTATTATTTAGTGATGTGCGACGCAACACCCCTCAGCATGATCCGAAGTCGAGACGGTCGGGTTCTGGCAGCGGACCTCGAGCCGGGCACGTGGACTCGCTCGGCGTCGGCCCCGTGGGCGCCATCTTCCAACCGACAACTTCGTCTTCGGCCAGTCCGACAGCGGGGAACAACTGGGCCAGGGGCACTACACCGAGGGTGCCGAGCTCATCGACGCCGTCCTCGATGTCGTGCGCAAGGAGGCCGAGAATTGCGAGTGCCTGCCTCCAAGGTACATATAAATATCCATGATTCAACCATGTTCCATCGTCGATCTCTTGTTTCCTGCAATGTTAGCATCCTTAGGGGAGGGATTAGTGGCATTCAACCGGACGCTGCCAACTAGGAAGTCCTCGATAGGTAGCGATAACCGAGAGCAGATGCCCGGTGAATTCGAACCCTCGATGAACATAACTTAATAAACAAAACTGTTTGAGTAGAGTTTTCGTTGCACAAAGGAAACGACGGATCGTTTACCTTGGTACTCGAACGTCACTGTGTTTGCCAATCGGATAATTTGGACTTATAATAGAATAATTCTCAGGGCTAGAGCTAAAATATTGTTTACATCCCTATTGCAATACAGCAGTGTGGTGTCAATATAACGATCAAACGATACATTCATTTGTCTGATTTTCCATGAGATGGTTGGGATAAAAAAGGGTGACAAGTTAAGGTGTGAACCAGTTCGTACCTGCATTCATCATGGGTGCTTATTTTCAGTTCAATGCAGTGACTTCAGTTCTGTGGCCATATGGCCAGCTATCAGCTCCTGTGATTTTCTAATGGTTCGCTAGACAAAGACTAATACTCGCGGACTTGACAAATTGAAAATTTGCACAGTTTTAATTATTATTATTATTAGATGAATTCCGTGATTACCATGAAACCTTTAACTGTTGAAGCTACATATTTGTCTCTGGCAAAGTGGCAATCTTTCGGTTTAACTGAAAGTAATCATGAAACTATGACTCCCGACATCCATTGCCAGTTTTGAGAACAATAAAACAGAGTGGGCTCCGCATGTATCACTCTGTTTTACTCCATACCGTTGGGCCATGTAATTTCTACTTCAACAAGCATCACAAATGTTTTCCTTGTTAAGCAAAGCTGTTAGATGTCCTAGCAAACTTCAACTAATGCAGCTTAGATTCTCCAGTCTGTTAAAAAGAGCTTATTACGAAAAGAATCTACTGCTACTTGTACAGACTACATTGGTTCTACAGTCTCCAGGGATGGTTTCAGACTTTCCGTACTTCGGGTAGCAAACACCCTGGTTTGACGGTCATGCATCTACCAGTTTTTCCCCGTTTTCGTATACTAAAAAAACGTTGAATCACGTCAACATCTCCAGCTCATGAAGGTTCATGAGAATATATCACAATAATGCACTGCTTGCAGTTATATTTTTGTGATTAATGGCGATGTTGTTCGACCTAACACGTTAAAATAAACTATCTGCGATTGTATTTGCGTCGGTGGTGTTGCAGCGAATGAGACGCACAAAGTTTGTATCCGATGGCAAGTGGCTGGCTAGATTACTGATACTGAAGGGAGGAAGTAGTACAACTCTGAAAATCTCTTGTATAGAACTCTGGATCTCTTGTAATATTTACTTGACAGCGATGCCGAGGAGAATAGCTGGATTATTAAATCGTAGCTGTTTGCATGAGCATGGCATTGCTTGTGTCGTCAGGATTTCAAGTATGCCACTCTCTAGGCGGTGACACGAGTTCGGGCATGGGCACACACTCTTCATCTCGAAGATCAGGGAGTAGTACCCGGACCGCATGATACTCACCTTCTCCGTGTTCCCTTCGCCCAAGGTCTCCGACACCGTGGTTTAGCCGTACAATGCGACGCTGTCCGTGCACCAGCTCGTGGGGAACGCCGACGAGTGCATGGTGCTTGACAACGAGGCCCTCTGTGACATCTGTTTTCGCACCATCAGGCTCACCAACCCTTCATGTAAGTGCATCTCGATCATACGCATTCTCGTCACTTGTTATGCCTATACTACTTGAAAATGTCAAATAACTATTCTTGATTGCTCATTCGGAAATACCAGTATATAGAACAGGATTTGAGGAAAAAAGTTTTCGCAAATAATGTATCAAAAAATCACTACTACAAAAAGCATTTTCTCATATGCCTCCTATGTTTTTTACATATGGTCCGTTAAAAAACACATGTGATGTTTAATCCAAGTCACCTACAATAATAGCCGTCTGTGATAATATAATATCACAAACGACCTGTAAAAAACCGCCTGTGAAAAGATATGGATTTTCATAGGCGATCGGCATAAAAAACCGACTGTGATATTGACCATAATCACATACGGTTTTTAATAACGACCGCCTGTGAAAATCCAAATATTTTCACAGACGGTTTTTAATATGGACCGACTGTGAAAATACATATTATCACAAGCGGCTTTTAATACTGAACGCATGTGAAAATTCATATTTTCACAGGAGGTTTTTAATACGGACCGCATGTAAAAATCCATATCTTTTCACAGAACGTTTTAATAACAACCGCATGTGAAAATGTTATTTGCAATGGGCCACGCACAATTCCAGCCCATGAGTCGGTCAGCGGCGCGCCGCGCGCCTACGCCAACATGGGAACTTTTGTCCCACATCATAATGTTGCGGGTGTTGTATCCGCCTTATAAGGCGAGGCACGCTTCTCCCTTCAAAATCACTTGATATTGCTTCCCTTTGTGACATTTCAAGATGGAGCACCAGGAGCAGTAGATGGAGCCCAGTGCGGAACAAGCACAGGACAGGAATCTCAAGTGGCCTAACGGGTCGTCGTTCTTCACCGTGCTCACTGGCCGCGTTGATGACGATGGAGGTGGCAGTGTAGATGACGACAAGACGACACCGGACACGCATACGATCGAGCACGGTGGGTCCAACAACATGGAGAAGTACCTGATAAGGCAAGGAGCGCGGCAGAGAATAACCGCGTGTGATAAGGAATTACCACAGGCGGTTAGTGGTAACCAACCGTCTGTGATAAGGCATTATCACATGCGGTCAGCTGTGGAGAACCGTTTATCATAATACATTTTTATAGACTGTTTTTTAATGGGCCGTCTGTGATAATATATTTTCACATATGGTTTTTACCGCCGCCTGGAAGACCGGCCATTTTCACAAGCGCTTTATCAAGGCGGTTTTCAGAACCGCCTATGATAATACGTTTAGAGCCGTTTGTGAAAACGCTTTTTCTAGTAGTGAATGCCATGCAGTTGGTGACCTGAACCATCTGATCTCGTCGACGATGAGCAGCGTGACATGCTGCCTCCGGTTCCCGGGGCAGCTAAACTTGGACCTGCGGAAGCTGGCGGTGAACCTAATCCCGTTCCCGCGGCTGCACTTCATCGTGGTTGGGTTCGCGCCACTGACGTCCTGCGGGTCGCTGGGTTACCGCGCGCTGACGGTGCCGGAGCTGACGCAACAGATGTGGGGGAGAACGCCAGGAACATGATGTGCGCCGTGGATCCGCGGCACGGGCGGTACCTCACCGCCTCCGTCATGTTCCGGGGCAAGATGAGCACCAAGGAAGTGGACTAGTAGATGATCAATGTGCAGAACAAGAACTTCATGCTACACTACTACAACAAGCTTCATTTAAGGGGGCTCTAAATGTATTATCACACACGGTTTTCAAAACCACCTGAAACGAAGAGTCTATGATAATCAGCAATTTTCACAGGCGGAAATTTAAACCGTCTATGAAAAACGTTATCACTGGCGGTCTTAACCTTCATGAATCTGCCTGTGAAGACTCTTTATCACACGCGGTTTGTAATATAAGAGTATCCGCCTGTGATAACTCCATTATCGCAGGAGGTTCTTTACCTACGGCTAGCCGCCTGTGAAGATTCTTTATCACAGGCGGTTTGTAAGGTAAGAGTATCTACCTGTGATAACTCCATTATCGCAGGCAGTTCTTTACCTATGATTGTCCTCCTGTGAAGAATGTTTATCACAGACGGTTTGTAACGTAAGATTATCAACCTGTGTGTAACTCCATTAACGTAGGCGATTCTTTACCTACGACTAGCCTCCTATGAAACTATATTATCACAGGCGGTTTTTTACCTACGATAAGCCGTCTGTGAAATTATATTATCATAGGCAGTTTGTTAGGTGTTACATGCTGTTATTTCTAATTTTCAGGTCAATTTCGTATGCACATTCACACAGAGTAGAAACAATATATTCTGACAAGCATCATCGACACAATATCACCAAAAAGTCATCTCATATACATATGTACAGTACAATACATCTCAATTCATAGTTTACAAGTTTCACTAAAAACTCTTTCAATGCTCATACTGGCAAAGTTCTGGCACATCATCTATTACACCTGCCTCATTGAAGAACATCCCTTTTTGGTGAAAAATTTCACGCATGAAGAGACACAGTTCACTCGCAATCTTATCGGCTCCTCCACCAGGCATATCTCTAGAAACTTGCCATTCTTCATCCACATTCGTGTGCTGCAATGAAACACATAACAAGGGTTAGAATATGTTGGTGACAATGATAATATAATAGTATTAAAATACACTAGTTACAATGAAAATGAAACTCAAAGGTAAGAAAATACAATATTGACATTAAGGATAACTTACATCCTCACGATTCACTCTGTATTCGTAGGCGATCCAAAGATGCCCACATACATAATACCCGCATAAGACGCTCTCAGAAGGATGCTTAGGACAAGGATAATATGTTGATATCGTGTAATGCATCCCTATTAGGAGGTCTCTGACCGACAAGTTATTTCGCGTAAAATCGCCAAACGCTGTCATACAAGGAATGTCATATAAGAGTTACCAACCTATATATATACGTGTATATTAAAAGTATCGAATAACCATACGTTCTCAAAATGACCAGGAAATCTTTGTAAATATCTTGTGAGTAATCGGTTGAGTCCAAGACCATTGCCAAACCCTGCGTTGGTTTGATGAAGATCATTATGTAGTATTTACTGCACACGTACAAACACATGTGTTCAGTTGAAAATTAGCAATTATTGCTATTTCCATGTCATGTGTCAAACTTACTCGAAGTAGTACGGAGCCTTTACGAGCTCCTTGCCATCTCTGACAAATTTAAACATGGCATGTTCTATGTAGGCTACAACCTTTGTCTTTTTATCCTGCTTTTGGCTTGCGATCGATTTTTTAAATTCTTTTTTTTTGTCAGGTGCTTGTACTTTTCTGAGTCCCATTGCACCTAAAAGTCGAAATTCGACTTTGCAATCACTGTAGGGTCAAAGATACCTGTCTTGGAGTTCAGCTTTTCATTATCCATGTATTGAATCCTATTAAAGATGTCTGGAATTGTTATAATATCATGGCATGTGTATGCGTGTAGTAAGAAAAGTAAATACGAAATATTAGAGTCACTTAAAAGCACCAGGCGAATAGCAGGTTGATTTTGAGCATGTCTCGATAGAAAAGGCTCCGCAGATCTTCAAAGAGAAGGCCTCGTTTATCTTCTCCAATGCTCTAGAATGCTTTTTTTTGGCACACGAAATGTGACGTAACATAGTTGATATTTTATGCTGGTAGTGGTGTACCACTCGTGCATTCTTCCGAGCAAAAAATGTTGTTTGCTAAGCTGTACCGATGTCATGAACGGCTTCCCATTCCATATTCAGGAGGAACGTCCTGAATCTTGTATACCGGAACTCCTGGTTTAACTAAAGCCGTCTTCCGAGTATATTTCACACCGTCTTCTTCCCAGTCCTCAATATTTTCTAGTGCAGGCTCATGTAAAGCACGAGATGCATTAGATTTTGTAATATTTTTCTTCATTTTTCCAATTATTTTGACACTTCTTTAGAAGGTTCCTTATTTTCGTATGAGCTAACTTTCACAAGCACTGACCGAGGAGTAGTCGTTAGAAGTTGGACAGTGGCTTGTTGTTGAACATGTTGTTCAACTGATTGCTATTTACTACCAGCATCCTGCTCTTGTACTGCTTCAAGCTGTTGTTCAACTGGTTGCTCTTGGTTACCTTTACTAGCAAGATTACTATCATCCTTGCTAGTACATAGCGGGAGAGAATCTTCCTGAACTTTTGGCAAAGAAGACGGGGTTGCAGTCTTCCAAGATGCGACAGGGCTAAACATCGGCTCATTGTCCAACACGATATCGCGTCGGTGCCAAAGGATTAACTTGTTGATGGCCTGCCCCAGAGTCGTGATCCGCTCAGGTGTGATGTGGTCTATTTCATAATCTTTATAATCATTATCAATGATCTGAAGAACTTACACCACAGCATAATACAATGGAAGTGAATTGCCGTTGAAGACACGATTCGCCTTTCCCATAGCAGTGGCAACCTGTTTTGTTTTATTCCCCGCTCTGCTAATCGGGACAAGAAGACGACAAGATGTGTCCTTAACAATATCATCGACATGGAACTTATGGCTTGACACTAAGCCTGCCACAAAACCTATGCTGCTAGGGTAGGAAGTTGGATATATCAAATGCTCCTTTGCCACGGGAACCATCGCTCTATTATGTGGTGTTAGCTGTCCCATTTCTCTAAGTTCATCCATTATTGCTTTCACAAATGCCTTGACCTTTTGATCAATCGTATCTTCAATTGTCTTCATGAACTTATCACGTCTTCTATATAACTCTTTATCGTTCGGGAAACCATCTCTCTAGGACATCTGAGAAGAGATTGCTCGAACCCGTCCACCGTGTTCAGGGTTGCCTAGGATAGCGCTAAGTTGGTCATTCTCCCTCTTTGGTTTGAAGAGACCCTTCTGTTGCTTTTCAATTACTTCTTTCATTTTTTGCTCTACTTGGTTCACAAAGTCGCGCTTTTCAAGTTTGTCCTCGCTGGTCAAACCTGACCGAGCTAATACCCACCGCTTATTCTCTCATCGCAACCTTGAAGCTGGTTAGGATTGCCCTTACTGATAGTTTCCTCTAATATTTTATTTCATTTCTCAACTTTGGGGGCATATCCGGCAGACCCCAAGCGATGATGGTATTTGTTCTTTCTGGCAAGCTCTGACCTAGATTCACTTAGTGTTTTAGCCTTAGGTGTGATATTTTGACGAACAAATTCTTACCACTGAGTTTTTTGTGTGATTTTTTCCCATCTTCTTCGGGCTAGGGACATTATTGTCCTTAACATAATGATGAGGACATCACAACACTGGATACTCACATTGATATACAAGGACCAATCATAAGAGGACGAGCACGGTTACTAAATCAGCAGGTGAACTCATTCCTAACTTCCTACCCATGTGATTTTGAGAATGGATTTCTATTGAATGATTTAATTGTTATTAGTAACCATGGACATGCTCAACAAGTAAAGGGAGGAGGATTTGGGGACGTGGAGAATCATATGGGGCGTCCACAAGTTGATGGAAACAGTCACCAACTCGGACTCAAGTTCAACTCGGAGTCCAGGAGCAGTACATCTTAAAACAGACGCCCAGGATGCATACAGACTCCGTTTTTGACGTCTACATATGCATGGAAAGATGACAAAATAAACTTTTTAATGGTTCTGGTCCCACATTAAAATTCGCCGGGAGTCGTCGGGAGTTGTCGAAACAAGTTGAATTCGGGGTTCTGTCCGGTGTTGCACCACCGTATTGGGCTTTTGGGCCTTGTATCCCGTATGAGTCCATTAGGGACGCGTCTAAAGGTCTTATGGTCGAACCTTAGCCTTTAAATACTGCAGCCGCCGGTCATATTTGGTGGGTTTTTCTTAGATAAACAGCCGACGTCTACGGTTTGTGTGAAACCCCAACTTCATGATTTTCAGATCACATCTTCTACGTTCTTGCTCGTGTTCTCGGTTGAACCTCCAGGGATTAGCCTTCTTGGTGAGGTCAAGCGTGTGCTGCACGGTTGATAACCAACGGAGCAATGGTGTAGTGATTGCAGGGGTGTTCGAACTGCTCGAGTGCCGCGGATCATCAACGTCGAGTTCTCCACCTCAATCGACCTACCTTTCGGAAGATCGGGCCTAAACCACTCATCATTTTGTATCCGATTTCAGGTTGCCCGTGAGGTACTTTGATTTCCCACTAGATTAGTTTTTGTTTTTCATACCTAGAGTCCACAAAAAAAGCTACAAAAAAAAACATATCGTGTTACCGATTTCTAGACTATAGTGCCTGCAAGTTTTCGTTTTTCAGTTTTGCATTTTGAGTTTGCATTCGTGTGGTCGAGTCTTGTTGCTGGTTTAGCTCTGTGTTTTTGGGACGTAGTTATCATTTTTCTTCCTTATTTTTCTTGCTGCTCACCTATTCCACAATCCCTAAACAACAAATCGAGCCACCAAGATCATCGGTTTTCCCTAGCTAGTTGCCTTGCGTAAACTCCCGCATCGCCAGCCCTAGAACAGGTAACAAACCATTGTGCCAGTCCTTCTTGATTCATCACACAGCATCCCATTAGCCGTCGTTGCTAAATTCCGATTGTTTTTCACATCCTATCGCGAGATCTTTTTCAACACCGAGTTTGAATCAACATAAAAAACAGTAACTCAGGTAGCCTACCTTAAAACGATCATAACTTTTGCATACGAACTCAAAATCGGGCGATTTTTTTTCAAATTGATCTACTCGAAATTTCGCAATCGATTCTTCATCGCTTCGCCGTGTTCGGCGAAATTTGTTTGGCCAAATTCCCCTCAGAAAATAGACTATCCGGTCTCCAAAGTTTCAACACAAATTTTAAAGAATCTTCCTGATTTTCTATAGGCCACATCTTACATCCAATTGAGCTACAAAGTTGTGTGCTTCCTATTTTTGTGCTCTCAAGTAAACAAAAATATCAGAAAAATATTAAAAAAAAAAGAAAAAAATAGTGAAGAGAGCACAGATATTAAAGCATTGACAGCACACACTTGAAACAGTTGGCCTATACACTTGTGTTGTACTTATTGCTTATATCTTCCTGATCTTCTATTTGCCTCTCTACCGCCTTGTGTTGTGCTAGGCCTAGAACACTTGTTAACCTGCAACAGTTCCTACATTGAATACTTACTCAACTTTGATTTGTTGTTAACGATTTTCTTTGCTTATTAGCCACTATATTGTGCCATCTAGTCTCCACTTTTCCTCTTGAGCAGAACAGGTACCTTTGCAATCACTCCACGCTTCATTGGTTCTCACCGTCCACCGTTTACCACCTGTTGTGTCGGTAAGAACACTTGTAAGAACGTGGTAAGACGCTTGAGAGAGAGGGAGATTGTTTCCTTCCTTCCACTTTTCACATTGCCACTATCCTTTGTAGTTGATAGGAATAACATCTTTTTGTTGTCTTTTGTTTACTACTAACAATGGCAGAAGATAAAATGGATGATGAATGTGTTCAACATGCTGAGTTGCGTGACATGATGAGGGAAATGACAGATATGTTCACCAAAACCCAAGCATCGACAGAGGCGTCATTGACGACCTTGAATCGCCAACTTGCTGATCTTGTTGTTCGGATGGATACTCTTGAGGCGCGGCTACCTCTCGCTGAAGATCGTGAAGACGATTCTTATAATATGGAAGATCATAACAATCAACCACGACTTCCACGTTATCTACGAGGTATGGAGGTAATAATTGTTATAATTACAATGATCATCATAACAATTTTAATCGCCCTCTTGATGATCCTTTTGCTAAAGTCAAATTTACTATACCCTCTTTTTCTGGTGCTTATGATGCTGAGGCATATCTTGATTGGGAGATGATAGTAGAGCAGAAATTTAATGCCCACCTTGTTCCTGAACAACATAGAGTTCGTCATGCAAGTAGTGAGTTTAAGTATTTTGCTATCATACGGTGGAATGAACTTGTTAAAACTAGAACTGATCCTCCAACATGGGATAGATTAAAGCAAGCTATGCGTATTCGTTTTGTTCCTCCTTCTTTTCAGCGGGACCTTCGCAAAAAATTGCAGCACTTAGACCAAGGTAACATGTCCGTAGAGGAGTATTATCAAGAGTTACAAAAGGGTATGTTGCGCTGTGGAGTAGTAGAGGACATGGATGATAAAATAGCTCATTTTTATGGGGGGTTGAGGCGTGAAATTCAGGACATTGTTGATTATAAGGAATATGATACTGTTAACAGATTATTTCAGCTGGCTATATTGGCAGAAAAAGAATTGCAGGGCCGCCAACAGCAGCAGCACCAACGCATGAGGAGCGCATTTACACCTCGTTCGACATCTACACCACCCAAAACAGAACCATCTTCGAGTTTTCCTACTGCTACTACACCATCCAATGGTGGCCAACGAACTTCATCTACTGCTCTATTTCCTCGCGCGCCGGAGGGCAGCAAGACGACACCATTCAAGTCTACGTCTTTCACTCCTTCCACAAGTCGAACTTCCAACTAAATAAGGCGTTACATAAGCAATATTATTTGTTCCTACTATTTGTTTGTATGAACTTGCTTAAGAAATGGTTACTATCATATTTTTATTTTTACAGTTTGACATAGAAGATAGACCGCCGAGCGTGGATGTACAATATGCCAAGAGCCGATCCTATGTACATTCAAAATATTGCAAACTTTATTGAAGCATCCAAGAGACATGCGAAGATGCAAAAGATAGATGACATATTATGTCCATGTATCGATTGTGAAAAATAAGATTGCTTGGATAGATACTACAGTAATCCGATCTCATTTGGTGAAAAGGGATTTGAAAAAAAAACTACACAATATGGACAAAGCATGGTGAGTTAGATACACATAAGGTGGATAAAGATGATGAGAGGGGTTTCTGATGACGATAGTGCTCATCTCGATTATGGTAGTGACAATCAGGATGATGATGGTGATGGTGATGATGATGAGTTTGATTGTGAGGAGATGTTGCGTCACATCGAACCACATCTATTGATTTCTATGAGAGCAAGTAAAGGTATAAGAAAAATGGAGACATTACAGAATGCGGCGACAGAGTTTTTATATGATGAATTAAAGGGTTGTGATAAATAGTTTACTACATTGCGTGCAGTCCTAGAACTACTAAAGTTGAAAGCCACATAGGGATGGTCCGATTGTAGTTTATCTGATCTTTTGAATCTTTTGGCAGAAATTCTTCCAAATCCTAATAAACGGCCCAGAAGCACTTATAAAGCGAATAAACTTCTTTGCTCGATGTCACTAGGTGTGACAAAAATATAAACTTGTGTGAACCATTGTATTATGTATCACAAAGAGCATGAGCTCGCAACTAGATGGCTCATCCGCGGTGTCAGTAGATACAAGAAGGACGACAATCACCAGTATGTTACCAACACGAATAAGACCTAGAAGAATAAGAAGAATATTATTGACCCTGAAGGTGACGATGCAGGCGGGAAGAATAAGAGAAAAATTCTTGCCTTGGTGATTCGGTACCTTCTAGTAACTCGCTTGAAGCGTTTGTTCTCAAACCCTAGGGAGACTGAACTTATGCGTTGATATTCTGAGCAGTGCAGGAAGAATGGAAAACATATTCGACACCCTGGTGATGCAACCCAGTGGAAAATTTTGATATTCAGTATCCAGGGTTTGCAAAGGAAATCAGAAATGTAAGATTTGCCTTCGGTACAGGCGAAATGAATCCGTTTGGTGGAGAAAGGAGCATACACAGCACATGGCCCGTGGTCTTAACGATGTACAACCTACCAACGTGGTTATGTCATAAAAGGAAATATATTTTGTTATCTATTCTTATACAATGTCCGAAACAACCCGACATCGAAATTGATGTGTTCTTGGAACCTCTCATAGAATATATGGCGAAATTGTGGAATGAAGGGGTACGTACATGGGATGAGTACAAGCGGGAGTATTTCACGCTTAGGGCAATGATATTCGTTACCGTGCATGATTATCCCGGACTGTTTACATTATCGGGACAAATGAAAGAGAAGAAAGGTTGTGTAAGGTGCGTGGATGGAACTGGATTTTTGTACCTCACTCCATCCAGAAAGACGGTGTACATGAGACACCGAAGGTTGTTGACAGATACACAAAAGTATAGAAAGATGAAAGAACAATTTGATAACAAAATTGAAAAAGATACTGCACCAAAACCTTACATTGGAAAACTCGTGTTCGAAATGGTCAAGAACATTCACGTTGCTTTCAGTAAGGGTAAAAATGTAAAGGAACAAAAAGAAAGAAAACTACATCTTCGGGTGATACAACTGACATGGCTTTCAAGAAACAATCAATTTTTTTCAAGTATCTTCCGTACTAGAAGAACCTAGAAATTTGCCATAGTATTGATTTGATGCACGTTATAAAGAATGTATTTGACAATATCATTGAAACCTTGCTGGACATCCGAGGAAAACAAAGGATGGATTAAAATCACGTATGGACCTAGTAAATCTTGATATGAGACCAGAGCTTCACCCGGTAGAAAAGGCCAACGGGAAGATTACCTTCCCCAGCCAGCTGCAACTTGACACTACAGGAGAAAAAGGCAATTTGCGAATGCTTGCTTGGGATCAAAGTGCCCACGAGTTTCTCATCCAATATCCTCAAACTAGTCTCGATGAAAGACTTGTCTTTATTCATCTATAATTCTCACGACTTTCACATGATTATGACAGTTTTCCTTGCCATTGCAATAAGGGTCATCAAACCTGAGCATGTAAAAGTTGCCATCACACGTTTGTGTTGCTTCTTCAATGTAGTATCGCAAAAGGTGATAGCCTGTGAAGACTTGACTATTTAAAAACGTACATCGTTGAGACTATGTGCAAGCTTGAGATGTGTTTCCCACCATCCTTTTAGGATATTCAAGTCCGCCTAATCATACATCTTATTGATCAGATAAAAGCATTGGGGCCACTATATTTGTAAAGGTCCCAAAAATATGAACACAAAGAAACTGAAGTTTGAAACAAACATTTGGTTTCATGTGTATGAAAATTTGGACTTGTTTAAACTTTCACATTTGATGATGCACATGAGAGCTCTCTCTACACAAGCTCATGTTTATTTACATGCTTGGACCCAAGGTGGATTAAAATCACAGATGTGAAGTATCATGTGCAAGAGAATGTTGCAAATCAGATTGTGAACTAAATTTGTTCAACTCAAATTTCAAATGAGGGCAACCCAATAGTAATGAAAACTGTTGTGTTCAAACTCTCATTTGCAGCAGCTAAATTGAAAATCAGATTTCATATTTGAATTCCTCAGGTCCAAATTAGTGGGTGTGCAAAGTTTCATGAATTGTGGAAATGTTTTGCTATCCATTTTTCCAAATGGACTTTAAATTGCAATGATTTCAAATACAAATTTGAATTTGGAAGAAACTTGCCCAATTATCCAATTACAGTGTGGATTTGAACTTCCCACAATTGGATTTAATCATTTGCAAAATTTTAGAGAATTTCAGAGGTATAAGGAGGGGCTGACTTGTGGGACCCACTGGTCAGCCACAGTGAACAAAAGATCAGAGAGTTTCAGTCTCTGTTCTTTACTCGCAGGCCACAGAGGCAGCTCGAGCCATCACCATGCGACACCTGACGGCAGCTGAGGACACCTCCTCTCTGCTTCACTCGAGCTGGAGAGCTGCCTGGGTGCTCATCACCTCATGTCGTGACTGTTTTGCACACCACACCGAAGTTTCCTCCTCTCTCGCGTTGAACAGGGTACTTTCACCGCCGTCACCTCGGCCGATCAGAAGTAAATCGTTCTCACACGTGCAAAGACTCAAGCAGTAGCAAAACGGCACCACGGATCCCTCCATGACCTCCTCGTACCACAGCTGACCGGTTCTTGGCCTCCCTCACGCGGAAACAACTTCTTCTTGCGGCGGCCGAACTCAACTGAAGAAGGAGGCTCACGTGGACAGCCCTACTGGGAGCTTCTCACACCCGAGCAAGAGCATCCTTGGAAGCGCTAGGACTTCACGCTGCTGACCTCCGAACATCAAGCCCAACCGTGGATCGTCGCCGGCGGAATTTCGGTTTTTGTCCCGATCGGTGCAAAACGACCCGCGGGTAAGAAACTTCAAAATTCCCGATGTTATTCGTTTGTAGTGCACCAAATTTAGCACACACGAGGTAGACTAGATAGGCAACAATTGCTCTTTGGAACCCTAGCATGAAACCTTCTGTAGACGGCCTATTTCCAGCTCTTTCATCAGCGGCCATGTCAAACCGTGTCGGGCGCATGATGAGACCCACTTTAGAGCCATTTCCGGTCCCTTTTGCATACATGTCGAGCTTCTATAGCAACCACTTGTGCTCTAGGGTTTGAAACCGAAGGTTTGAGGATTTAGCCTAGCGGGTAGACGCTGCCGAAGCTACACCGAGCCGCTGCACCGTTGCTAGCCATGTTGGAGCCGTCGCCCGGCCCGGGGAAACCCTTCCACCGTGTTCCTCATGTGGATTAAGGGGCTGGCGGCAGTTTGGGCACTAGAGGTGGCCGGAGAGGCGAGTTCCGGCGAGCTCGGGAGCGGGGGGCGCGCGGGAGCTGAAGGTAGACGAAGGAGGAGTCGGGCCCATGCGTCAGCCGCAGAGAGGAAAGGCGTTGGATCTTCTGTGTCGCTGGATCAACGTGTGACACTGTACTGATGACCCTGTGGCCCCGTGTGGTAATGGCTGAGGAAGCGCCACGTAGCCCCAGGCCCGCTGTCAGCATTTTAAAATTCTTCCGATTTAATTTGAAGTTCAGATTTCCTCTAAACTTTAGAAGGCCATATCTTTTGCTAGGAAACTCCAAAATTAGTGATTCAAATTGGGTTAGGTTCAGGTTGAAAAACTCTACACGAATATGCGACCCAATTTGTATGAAAGTCAATAATTAATTCTGGAAAATTCTTTGAAGCTTTTCAGTAAAAGAATTTTAGAGGAAGTTTGGTTCATCCAAATATCATCAAATTTATCCAGAATAATCCTTAGGATATTGAACTCCTGTAAAATTTTCAGCTCATTTGGAGAGTTGATTTGATTAGGAGAATTCAGATTTTAATTTGCTGTATTCAAATGAATACAGAAACTTTTTAAGAAAATCCCCAAAACTTGAAAACTCAGTTCTGAGCAATTTTTAGCTCCCCAAAATCCTAGGAAAATTCATGCAGGCTCTATGAACTATAATTGACATTATAGTTCACTAAGTTTGACATGAACATGTGAGTTACTTTTGCTTAATTGCTTAGAGAATTGTTCTGAATAAACCACTCAGTAAAAAGTGCTAATTTTTGGTACATATGACTTTCTTGTGACAAAGAACTTACATGAAAATTTTCAGCTCCATTGGAGCTCTGGATCATCACTTTTATGCTTAACCTCTTTAGGTGATTAAACCACAAGTGAGGTATGCACTTAGCCTTGATCACTTTTGCTTAATCCAAACCCAACCCCTAGCACCAGTTTCATTTTAAATTCTTAAGCGCTGTCCAGCAGTGCGCACAAGCTGAAGGGTGGAGCCTCACGGGTGGCAGGTAACCTGGCCAGCTTTAGTATCCTCTACGACTCTTCATGTCGTTTGGGGTATTCGAGCAACGCCCTTCCCTGGCGTGCTACGGGCAAGTAGGGGAGACCCCGTCACGTGGTTAGTAACGTGAACACATAGCTCAAGGTGTGTATGGCTTAAGAACAACCGTGCGAGTGACGACGGACGGTTGTATGGAACTGTATTGCGACCGGGTCCGGTGTGCAGCCGAACCTAATGATTGTGTGTGACTTATGCAGGTATCTTAACCACGAAACGGTAGTACGAGTAGCACACATTTTCGAGTGACCATATTAGTGCCACCGATACGGATATACCGGTATAATCTGGTTAGGATTTTTCTTTTGTGAGGCTACGTAGTACCGACATGTCTCTTACGATGCATCGACACCGTACTAAACTTAATAATCCTCTTCCCTATGAAGAAATGATCCATGAACTAACTTTTAATAAAAATGTAAGTTTGAAACAAATATTAGTTACTGAACTCTTATTTTGAGCTAGGATTCAAATGAGAGGATGATTAGGCTTCAAAGATTTCAAAAACAGAGTGCTCTGTTCCGGCAGGAATTCTTGCTGGAATTGGACAAAGTATAACTCTGAGTAGATTTACCCAATGGAGTTGTATGATACAGCTATGGAAATATTTCTAAGTGCTCTACAACTTCTCTGTACACCTCCAGAGCAAAATCACATGTTAAATTGGTGGAAAGTCCAGTTGAAGGTAAACTGTCCAGAACCAGGACAGGAGCAAAACCTCTCTGGATATTTCTGTATTTCAGCCATAACTCTCTGTAGAAAAATCCCTAAGGATCCTATGATACACCATTGGAAAGGTTATGAAATTTGCAACATTGTTATAGTTCAAAGTTTGTTCATATTCATATTTATTTGCATATACAACTGTGATAAAAATAGCCACATTCAAAAGAGATGCTGGCAAATTTTATCCAAGAATTCTGTCAAATTTGGAAAATCATGACTTTTGATCTAGCAATGATCTAAAGGAATAGGAATACTTGGAAACATATTTAAGTTAACTTTAACTTTGGTATTCAACTTGAGTTATAAAAATGCTGTTAACTGGATCAAAATCTGGATTTAGTGCATAAAGGTATGTCCTCTACAGAAAAGAGGACTGGTTATGCCTACTTTAAGGATTTATGTAAACATGAATTTTATTACTGCTTTCATAAAGTTTTGACATATTCATGTTTTCATTAGTTTCACATACATCTGAGTTCATGTTTAACTCATCTCGGTATGTATTTTGCAGTATGGTTCGTACGTGTTCTTCAAGTAAGGCCAGAAGTTCTCGCTGAGGCGGTGATGAGTCTATTCCACCATCGGAACCACCATCCACGGGATGGATGGATCTTATGACTCTAGTTGTCGAGTCTACACCAGGCTACTCCAAGAAGCAACTCAAGAGAACACACAATTACTCCAAGCCTTGGTACAACAAGGCATACTTCAACACACGCAACAAGTCGTTCCACCTCGGAACACTTATCTGGATTTCTTGACGACTCAACCACCAATCTTTACGGAAGCTACCGAACCCGTGGAAGCAGATCAGTGGCTTCGTGTCATGGAGAATTTGGAGTATTTCAGTGTGATGAATTTCAGAATACAATGTTTGCCGCTCAACAACTCTATGGAGCCGCCAGAACTGGTGTGTTGAACACATTGCCACCATTCCGGAAGGCCATCAAGTGACATGGAGTGAGTTCTGTGAAGTCTTTCATGCTCATCACATACCAATAGGAATTATTAAGACAAAGCGGGAGGGATTTTTGAAGTTGAAGCAAGGGGACATGAGTTTCCTTGAGTATGTCAAAAGGTTTAACCATTTGGCTCAATATGCTTCTGAATATGTGGCGATAGAATAGGCACGGTGTGATTTATTCTGCTATGGCCTGAGTGCCATATTACAGGAGAAAATAGCTGTGTTCAACAAAGGAAATTACACCGACATGGTTAATGCGGCTCTCATACAAGAAAAGCCGACACTCGAGTGGCAAGCAGAGAAAATAAAAATGAGTGAGATCGAGCAGGCCAGCACAAGTTATGTGCCCCAAAAATACTGTTTGCTGTACCAAACGTCATCCGATGGAATATGGAGGCCACCTGTGCGATCAACTCCTCAGATGTTGATTGCTGGTCAAGTACCACAACTTGCACCACCTTCATAGCAGCAGTATAAGACGGTAGTTTGTGCTCCATCGCTGCAGCCATGTGTACCTAGCATCCAACCGCAAGTCAGCGAAGAACCGGAGAGATATCCGTGTTTCACTTGTCGGCGTATGGGCCATTATGCTAGGTATTGTCCGGAGGGAATTCAAGGCTGCGGGTCATCATATTTTCAATATTCAGACCCGTACCTATATCTGCAGAAAAGAGGGCAGACAAGAGGCAGCATTCACTATACAGTGATTGATGATGTTCCGGAAGGAGAAGCTGCGTTAGCTAGGATGTTTTCTCTGAATCAGCTATCGGTTTTAATTCTCTTTGATTCCGGTGCCACACACAACTTTATTAGCCAATATTTTGTGACTCAACATCATCTCTAAACCACTTTTACAAAGAGCCAATACCTCATATCTTCGCCTAGGGGCAGCATTACAGCAAGCGAGATTGTCTCCCGAGCACCTCTTTGTTTGGGGGGTAAAATATACCCCACCACCCTCATCATTCTTGGGGGGGTCTAAAGATCGACATTATTTTTGGGATGTCGTGGTTGAATTACCACAATGCGGTTTTAAATATCAGTTCTCGAACCGCTGAACTCAACTCCCCACAACACGGTCTTCATATATTATTACTGGGCGCCAGTCGGCAACAGATTGCAACACTGGACCACACAGAAACTATGAAGATAGAGGACATTCTGGTGGTACGTGAATATCTGGATGTGTTTCCCAATGATTTACTGGGCATGACGCCCGAATGGGACGTAGAGTTCAAGATTGAACTTGCGTCAGGTACAACACCGATTTCATGAAGGCCGTACAAGATGGCACCCAATGAACTAGCAGAATTGAAGACACAGCTGAATTACCTGATGAGCAGGGGCTTTATACGATCTAGTTCGTCACCTTGGGGTTGTTCAACATTGTTTGTAAAGAAAAAGTACAAATATAACACCCTCAATTTTGTATCCATGCATGCATACATATTTCATATAGAGAAACATTTTAAATAAAATAGAACGGGAGAAAGATAGCTAAAAAGAGCCAATTCCAATCTACAGAGGAGCACCGTCGACACTTCCCGCGGTAATGCTGGCCACGTGGCAGGCTCGGAGCTTACCTCTGAGGAAGGGGCGAGGTCTGGCCCCGCTGGACACGTGTTGCCTTCGGAGCTCGCCTCCGGGAGGTCCGACGCTGTTGGACACGTGTCGCTCTCGGAGCTCGCCTCGAAGAGGTCCGCCCCGCTGGACACGTGTCACCCTCGGAGCTCACCTCCGAGGAGAGGAGAGGTCCGACACTGTTGGACACGTGTCATCCTCGGAGCTCACCTCCGAGGAGAAGGGAGGTCCGACACTACGGGACACGTGTCATCCTCGGAGCACACCTCCGAAGGGAAGGGAGGTCCGATACTACGGGACACGTGTCGACCTCGGAGCTCGTCCCTGAGGAGAAAGGAAGTTCGGCACTACTGGACACGCGGCACTCTCGGAGCCCACCTCCGAGGAGAGGGGAGGTCCGGCACGGACACGTGGCGCATGCAGAGCTCGCCTCTGAGGGAGAGGGAGGTCCCGTCCGCCAGACACGTGGTGCACGTGGAGCTCGCCTCTGAGGGAGAGGGGGGTCCCACCCGCCAGACACGCGGCGCACCCGGAGCTCGCCTGTGCGGAAAAGGGAGGCCCGACCCCCGCTGGACACATGGCACCTCCGAAGCTCACCCTGCGGAGGTGACGAGATCCTTAAGCGGTTTTTCTCCTGTGCGCGCGGGAATACCCGGTACTGAGGAAACCGACACGATTTCCACGTTGCTACCGCACCAAATCAATTGGAGATAAGTTGTTAAGATCCAAAACAAGTTGAATAGGAGTCTTATTTGAAATCCAATCAGAGTAGGACTCTTCTTTCATACCTTATAAATAGAACCCAAAACCCCTGGCCGCAACAACGTACCTATTTTCTATCTTCTCGAGTCGACGACTTGGAGGCCGTATCCCCCAACTCGCCGAGTTCCACCCCTTGCTGGAGTTCAGTCACCGGTGAGCACCGCCGACGAGCCGTCATACCTTGCTATTTTCGAGAACTTCTTGCTGCTGCACTTTTCTTGTCAATTCAGCCACCGCAAGGTGCTATTTTCAACCCCTCCTTGTCTCTTCTTTGGTCAACAACACCCTTGCTTTCTTGCTCCATAACTTCTGAAGTTTTGAAGTTAATTCTTCCTTCTCAAGGTTTTCTCATGTCCTATTTATAGATGCCGGTGATCCGGAGCACGAGTACTCGTTCACCACCACGTGGGAGTGCACTTAACCCCATTAAGGTGTCCGATGGACCACCCCCCTCACATGGCAGGAACAGCACCAGTTCACATGGTTAAGTTTAGTACTCCCATTGAATAAGCTTGAATAGGAGTGGTGTGAACTTTTGTGATGATTTTTTGTTTTTGGTGTGCTTAGTGTGAGTTGTGGGACGCTTCAGCGTTGTCCATATCCACACATACTAGAGAGATGTGAGATGCTTCGGCATGTGTTCACATCCTTATATAAAAGCAAATATATTTAGTCCATCCACCTTGATGCATATAGTTGAGGGGGGATCAATCTAAACCTCTAAACTTCTATTCTACTCAACTCTCTCTCATAGATGATGAAGGAAAACACCAGCCGACAAAGGAGGAACGTTCGTGGCAACCATGAACCACAAGAGGATGGCCACGATGAAGTTCCTGAGAATGTTAACCCCGGGGCTGGTGAAAACAACCTTGAACGGTTGATGGCTATGCAGAACCAGCTCATGCAAACTATGATCCAAACTTTGGGTCAGCTGCAAGCCAACAACAACAATCCTAACCCCGTTCCTGCACAACCACTGCCACCACCACCACCACCGCCGGCTCACAACAGATTGGGAGAGTTCATGAGGACTCGACCGCCTACTTTTGCACAAGCTAATGATCCCATGGAAGCCGACGATTGGTTGAAGTCCATGGAGAAGAAACTTGCCATTGTTTAGTGCAATGATCGGAAGAAATTTCTCTTCGCATCGCACCAACTTATGGGAGCAGCCGCTGACTGGTGGGACGCTCTTTGCAATGCTCATGTCAACCAGGAGACTATCACTTGGACTGAGTTCAAGGAGAGTTTCCGGTCTCATTATGTCCTTGCTGGAGTCATGATGCTCAAAAGGCAAGAGTTCGAAGGTCTCCGCCAAGGAAAGAAGAGCGTGAATGAGTACCTCAACAAGTTCACGCAGCTTTCAAGGTATGCCCTCGAGGATGTCAACTCGGATCAAAGGAAGCAATACTTGTTTATGAGAGGGTTGAACAATGAGATTCAAGTTCAACTGCTCAACAATGACTATGCAAACTTCCAGAAGCTAGTTGACAAAGCTATAGTGGTTGAGAGCAAGATCCATGAGATCGAGCAAGAGGGCAAGAGAAAGATGTCATACCAGCCACAAGGGAGCAATGTACGTCCCTGTTTCATGCCCCCAGCTGCACCACAGTATGGCTCGTCCGCTTCTACCTTTCGCCCTAATCAACCACCACAGCAACGTCCTGTTATGCAAGCACCTCGTGTGCCTTTACCTCCTGCGCCCCGACCCAACATGGGTGCTTATGCTCAAAACCACCCCCGCCCAAACGTCCCTGCTGTCTTGGGAAACAAGGCATGCTTTGCACGCGGAGAGGCGGAACACTTTGCAAGTCAATGCCCGAGGAAAGGCCTTGGACAGCCGACCAACGCGCCCAAGCAGAACCCACGGCCGAACGAAGGAGCTACTCAAGGCAATCGTGGGCAGCAAAACTTCGCTCGTGGCAACGTGAATCATGTCTCCGCTGAGGAGGCGCAACAGGCTGAGGACGTCGTGATTGGTATGTTCCTTGCCAACTCCAATCCAACTACTGTTTTATTTGATTCCGGAGCATCGCATTCATTCATATCATCCAAGTATGTTGCCAAGCATAATCTACCCACATCACACATGAAATATACTATATTAGTTAATTCTCCCGGTGGAGAGATGAGGACTAATATAGTATGTCCAAAAGTGAACCTTAAAATAAGGGGGTAGACTTCCTTGCCAACCTTATTGTCTTGGATTCCCAAGGGCTTGATATAATACTTGGAATGGATTGGTTAAGCAAGCACAACGGAGTGATCCAATGTGCTGAGAGGAGCGTGCAGTTGACAAATGAGCATGGTACTCGCATTGAGTTCGAGTCAGCCCAACCGGCAACCGAGAAGGTAACGTTGAACCACGTCGAAGAAGCAACATTGGAAAGCATTCCGGTGGTTCAAGAATATTCGGACGTGTTCCCAGAAGAACTTCCAGATATGCTATCTGACCAGGACATTGAGTTTGTCATTGATTTGGTACCTGGAACTGCACCTATAGCGAAGAGGCCATATAGGATGCCTGTTAACGAACTAGTGGAACTCAAGAAGCAAATTTAGGAGCAGCTAGAAAAGGGTTTTATTCGCCCAAGCTCGTCACCGTGGGGAGCCCCTGTGCTCTTCATAGACAAGAAGGATGGGACCCAACGAATGTGTGTGGATTATAGGTCTCTCAATGAGATGACGATCAAGAATAAATACCCACTGCCCCATATAGAGGACTTGTTTGACCAAATGAAAGGTGCCCGAGTTTTCTCCAAGATTGATCTTCGGTCGGGATACTTCCAGCTGAAGATTAAGCCCTCCGACATACCCAAGACTGCCTTTCAAAATTATGTCTTTTGGGTTAACGAATGCACTCGCATACTTCATGTACCTCATGAACAAGGTCTTCATGGAGTACTTGGACAAGTTCGTCATGGTTTTCATCGACGATATCATGGTGTATTTGAAAAGCGAGGAAGAACATGAAGAACAATTGAGATTGACATTGCGGAAGCTGCGAGAGCATCAATTGTATGCCAAGCTCAGCAAGTGTCAATTTTGGCTAAAGGAGATATCGTTCCTAGGCCACATCATCTCTGAGGAAGGAGTGTCGGTTGATCCCGGAAAAGTGGGAGATGTTCTGAAGTGGAACCAACCGCAGAACGTGAGGGATATTCGGAGTTTCCTTGGGATGGCTGGATACTATCGCCGGTTCATCAAGGATTTCTCCAAAATAGCGAAGCCTATGACTGAATTGCTAATGAATGGAAAAGCATTTCAGTGGACACCAGCCTGTCAAGAAAGCTTCGAGGAGCTCAAGAAAAGGCTAACCACAGTGCCGATTTTGGTATTGCCGGACGTGAGCAAGAGCTTCGACATATATTGTGACGCATCAAGACAAGGGCTTGGATGTGTGCTCATGTAAGAAGGACAAGTGGTAGCCTATGCGTCAAGACAATTAAAGAAACACGAGCTGAATTGCCCCACGCATGATTTCGAACTTGCAGCCATGGTGCATGCATTAAAGATTGGGAGACATTATATCCTTGGCCGCCGATGTGAGATCTATATGGACCACAAAAGCCTCAAGTACATATTCACGCAAACGGATTTGAATTTGAGGCAGCATTGATGGTTGGAACTCATCAAGAATTATGATGTTGGAATCAACTATCACCCTGGAAAGGCCAACGTAGTAGCTGATGCGTTGAGCCGAAAGGGAGCATGTCACCAACTCACGGTTCGGGAGCTACCGCCTGAGCTGCGCAAGGAGTTTGAATGGTTACATCTCGGGTTCTTGAACGAGATGGAAGTGATGGAACTTCATTCTTTGCTGGAACAAGAGATAAGAGATGGCCAAGCAACGGATGAGGAAATCAAGGAGATCAAGGAAAGAATCCGACAAGGCATCGAAAAGGACTTCAAAGAAGATGAGAAGGGTACGCTTTGGTTAGGGAAAAGGATTTGTGTGCCTAACGTGAAGCACATCCGTGACACGATATTAAAGGAGGCACACGACTCACCTTATTCCATACATCCTGGCAGTACAAAGATGTAAAAGGACCTCAAGACTTGTTATTGGTGGGATGGTATGAAAAGGGACATAGCTGAGTATGTTGCCTTGTGCGACACGTGCCAACGGGTGAAGGCCGAACATCAAAGACCCGCTGGAATGTTGCAACCATTGAAAGTACCCGAGTGGAAGTGGGAAGACATCAGCATGGATTTCATCGTCGTATAACCACGTACTCGGTCGGGTTACGACTCCATCTGGGTTATTGTGGACCGATTGTTGAAAATAGCCCATTTTCTTCCTGTTAAAACCATGTACCGCATCGTGGAACTAGCCGAGCTGTACATGGGGCAAATTGTGTGCCGTCATGGAGTTCCGAAGAGGATAGTTTCAGACCGGGGTACCCAATTTACCTCTAGGTTCTGGAGGAAGCTGCATGAAGCTATGGGTACACGACTGGATTTCAGCTCCGCTTATCACCCGCAAATCGACGGGCAAACTGAGAGGACAAATCAAATTTTGGAAGACATGTTGAGAGCCTGCGCCTTAAAACATGGGTGTAGTTGGGATAGGAGCTTGCCATATGCTGAATTCTCTTATAACGACAGCTATCAAGCTAGCTTGAAGATGTCACCTTTCGAAGCATTGTATGGTAGACGGTGTAGGACGCCGCTGTTCTGGAATGAGACCGGAGAGAACCAAGTGTTTGGACCCGAAGTACTGCAAGAAGCTAAGAAGCAAGTCCAAACAATACGGGAGAAGTTGAAGGCTGCTCAGCCACGACAAAAAGGTTATGCGGACAATAGGCGATGAAAGTTCACCCTCAAAGTAGGAGACTTCGTGTACCTTAAGGTATCGCCTATCCGTGGCCAACGACGTTTCAACGTCAAAGGCAAGTTAGCACCTCGCTACATCGGGCCATTTAAGATTTTGGGCAAGCGAGGAGAGGTAGCTTATCAACTAGAGCTCCCAATGCACCTCTCCGACGTGCATGACGTGTTTCACGTATCCCAGCTCAAGAAGTGCTTGAGAGTACCAGAAGAACAAGTACCAATGGATGAGCTCGAGCTTCAAGAGGATCTGACCTATGTGGAGCACCCAGTCCAAATTTTGGACGTAAAGGAAAGGGTCACGAGGAACAAAGTGATCCAATGGTGCAAGGTACAGTGGAGCCATCATACGGAAGCCGAATCTACATGGGAGTGTGAGGAAGACCTCAACGCAGAATTCCCACATCTATTCTCTACTCTAACGAATCTCGAGGGAGAGATTCAGTTTAAGGGGGGTAGGTTTGTAACACCCTCAATTTTGTGTCCATGCATGCATACATATTTCATATAGAGAAACATTTTAAATAAAATAAAACGGGAGAAAGATAGCTAAAAAGAGCCAATTCCAATTCACCGAGGAGCACCGTCGACACTTCTCGCGGCAATGCTGGCCACGTGGCAGGCTCAGAGCTTGTCTCTGAGGAAGGGGCGAGGTCCGGCCCCGCTGGACACGTGTTGCCTTTGGAGCTCGCCTCCGGGAGGTCCGACGCTGTTAGACACGTGTCGCTCTCGGAGCTCGCCTCCGAGAGGTCCGCCCCACTGGACACGTGTCACCCTCGGAGCTCACCTCTAAGGAGAAGGGAGGTCCGACACTGTTGGACACGTGTCATCCTTAGAGCTCACCTCCGAGGAGAAGGGAGGTCCGACACTACAGGACACATGTCATCCTTGGAGCACACCTCCGAAGGGAAGGGAGGTCTGACACTACGGGACACGTATCGACCTCAGAGCTCGTCCCTGAGGAGAAAGAAAGTTTGGCGCTACTGGACACGTGGCACTCTTGGATCCTACCTCCGAGAAGAGGGGAGGTCCGGCACTGACACGTGGCGCGTGGAGCTCACCTCTGAGGGAGAGGGAGGTCCCGCCTGCCAGACATGTGGCGCACGCGGAGCTCGCCTCTGAGGGAGAGGGAGGTCCCGCCCGCCAGACACGCGGCGCACCCGTAGCTCGCATGTGCGGAAAAGGGAGGCCCGGCCCCCGCTGGACACATGGCACCTCCGGAGCTCACCCTGCGGAGGGGACGAGATCCTTAAGCGGTTTTTCTTCTGTGCGCACGGGAATACCCGGTACTGAGGAAACCGACACGATTTCCACGTTGCTACCGCACCAAATCAATTGGAGATAAGTTGTTAAGATCCAAAACATGTTGAATAGGACTCTTATTTGAAATCCAATCGGAGTAGGACTCTTCTTCCACCCCTTATAAATAGAACCCAAAACCCCTGGCCGCAACCACGTACCTATTTTCTATCTTCCCGAGTCAACGACTTGGAGGCCCTAGCCCCCAACTCTCCGAGTTCCACCCCTTGCCGGAGTTCAGTCGCCGGTGAGCACCGCCGATGAGCCGTCCACCTCGCCATCGCCGGAAAAGAGCCGACGATCATAAGAGAAGGGAGGTAGGTATTTGTTACCCATCTTACGACATCGTCGCATATGTTTTCTTTGTTTCCTTCGGACAGAACCTTTTTCGTGTGGACAGATCACATATTGATCGGTTTTTGACGGTGGTATTGATCCAGATCTTGAGTCAAGATCATCACCACGTCCACACTTGATCCTTACACCCTTGTTCACCATAAAACCCCATGCAAGCCCAGTAAAATATGCAAGAACACGTACAAACTGGTTTAATGAAACTGCACCATAGGATCAGCATGCACCTACACCATTGCATCTTGAGTAAAGTATGTGCATGATGATTGATTGCTGTGAATCTTGTATGTGCGTGATCGTGAGTAGAAGGACAAGCTCAGGGAGCTACCTACAAAGGACTACAACACCAAGACATCGAGACACAAGAGCAACAAAAGCCACAGGAACAAGGCAAGTGCCCCTTGACCATATTGATCCCATGTTTTGAAACTGTTTTGTTTGCGAAAATATGTATGCTTGAGTCAACTTGATGGGAAACCCTTTTTATAGGAGTTTACTAGTTTTGTTAACCATCCTTGTCGCCGGGAAAGTTAATGAGTCGGGTATGGTCATTTTTCCTTTTTACTTCGCTAATCTACGGGATATGGGAAGCGAGATAGAACGTGTCTAGCTACTGCACTCATATGAATAATGATAATAAGAACTTGATAATGAGCATAGAATCGAGGGAGATCTAGGCAAGCTTGGTTCGTGGATGTGGTAGAATGAGATGGTGGTTTACTTGCCGTAGATCTAAGGACCGATTCATGCCAGCATATGCCAGGAAAACAGTGCCACCATAAGGCCAAATATGAGTGCGTCCTAGCTGACTAATTAGGTAAGTTGCTAGATTGTTATGGACCGTGGAAGGCGCGGGGAATGGGAGTCAAGAGAGGACTTCCCTGGGAACTGCATGGCACAAAAGGGGGCCCATAGGTGGGAGAATGGTGATTCGAGCCTGCTGGTGAAATCTTAGTGAGTCCATACATCTAGTAGCCCCTTTGTAAAGGATATTTTGTGATCTCTTGGCCATACACCGACGGTTGTGTACTGGTATAATGGAGGTTCTGCAGTCGCTGACGGGTAAAGTGGTGCGACCTCTTAAGAGTGTAAAACTATCATGATAGCCGTGCTTACAGTCACAAGTGCCTGGCCAACTCACATGATTAGTTGGGATGGTTATTTGGGATTGTTATTGGTATGGTTATGGTATGGTCTTGGGATTGGTTTCGGGACTGTTGAGTCTTGGTAATGAGATTGGTTTCGGGACTGTTGAGACATGACAATGAGCTTTCGGATATATGATTATGAGATGGATATGAACATGAGATGGTTATCATGAGAATGTGATAAAGTTGAAAAAGATTAATGGTTGGTTGAGACATGGAAAGTGGGGAATTATGAAGGAGGTATGTTGCTGTTTTACTTAAACATATGCTGGAATTAAATTCACTTAAAGATAGTTGCTGTTTTTATCATGTTTGTGAAATAAATTTTGCTTTCTGCAATGAGCCTTTTTATTCCCTACCTTGTTTAAAGCTACATATCATATTTTCCCGCACTTGCTGAGTACGTCATGTACTCAACCTTGCATTATTACTTAATCATCAGCAACAGGAGAAGAGTACTTCGAAGATCATGTGGAGTATTAGGCGTGCGAACTACCGTCAACTTGCCTGTGGAGTTGGAGATGGAGCCGCTGCTGTTTAGTTGCTTCCGCTTTTGTTTAAAGACTTCCGCTGCTAAAATAAGTTAGAGACTTCCGCTGCAAGAATAAGTTAGAGATTGATGTAATAAAGTACTTGAACCCTACTATTCGTGGTTATATTCTGAATTCAGTTTGTGGATTACATGTGTATGTGTGATGAACATCCTGGGCACACATATGCATCAGCTGGGTTCCGTGTTCTATGGGACCGGGCGTCACAACGAAACACTACTACTTTGTGTTGATTATCGTCCTCTTAACGCCGTGACCATCAAGAACAAGTATCCACTACCTCACATTGATATGCTCTTCGATCAATTAGTGGGTGCGAAAGTATTCTAGAAGATGGATCTTCGGTCCGGGTATCATTAGATTAAAATCCGTGCAGAAGATATTCCAAAGACGGCATTCTCCATGAGATATGGTTTATACAAATATCTCGTCATGTATTTTGGGTTGACCAACGCCTCGGCACACTTTATGTACCTGATGAATTCAGTGTTGATGCCGAAGTTGGATAAATTCGTCGTGGTCTTCATCAACGATAACTTGGTGTACTCCAAGTCAGAGGAAGAACATGTTGAGCATCTGCATATTGTGCTGTAAAGATTGCGAGATCACAAGCTCTATGCAAAATTCAGAAAGTGTGAATTCTATATTAATCAAGTACCTTTTCTCGGACACATTATTTCAGCGGAGGGCATCGCTGTTGATCCGAGTAAGATTATCCAAGTGCAGAAATGGGAGTCACCAAAATCTGTGCATGAAATCCGAAGCTTCCTCGGTTTAGCGAGTTATTATCGGAGGTTCATTCCGGGCTTCTCCAAGATCGCTAAACCGATGACAGAACTATTGAAGAAGAGTACCAGATTTGTGTGGGGTGCTGCGTGTGAAAAAGCTTTCAAGACTTTAGTGAAGCATCTCACAACAGCGCCAGTTCTTGCTCAGTCGGATATGAGAAAGCCATTCGACGTTTATTGCGATGCATCTGGCATCGGTCTTGGCTGCGTGCTGATGCAAGAAGGACGAGTGGTCGGTTATGGATCTCGTCAACTCTGAAACCACGAGCAACATTATCCAACTCATGATCTTGAGTTAGCTGCCGTGGTCCTTGCTTTAAAGATGTGGAGGCATTACTTGCTCAGAAATCTTGTACACCTCTACACTGATCACAAGAGCTTGAAATACATTTTCACTCAGAAAGAACTGAACATGAGACAACGAAGATTGCTAGATCTCATTAAAGATTATGAACTTGAGATTCATTATTATCCGGGAAAAGGCGAATGTGGTCACCGATGCGCTCAGTCGTAAGGCACATGTCCATCACTTGACTATTGCTGAAATGGATGATGAAGAACCAAGTCTTCGTGTCATCCCTTATGGAGACTCTATAATCTCGTTCTCATTCCTACCATCTGAGAGGAGATCATTGAGACTCAAAGAAAAGACAAGGGTATGTCGCACATACGGCGGAGAATAGACAATTGAAAAATGAAATGCTTCCGGAAGGACAAAGAAGGTACGTTGTGGTTCAATGACCGGATAGTAGTACCCTGGGATACGGGACTACGGAAGAAAATTTTGGATGAAGCTCATTTGTCCAAATTTTCCATTCATCCGGGCAGCAATAAAATGTACCAAGACCTCTGGAAGAAATTTTGGTGCACATGTATGAAACGTGAAATTGCAAAGTATGTTTCGGAATGTGATACATGTCGAAGAGTAAAGACCGACCATATGAAGAAGTCGGGCCTGCTACAACCACTGCAAATACCGGCATGGAAATGGGAGGACTTAAGTATGGATTTCATCATCGGGTTGTCGCTGACCTCCTACCAACATGATTCGGTTTGGGTAATCGTTGACCGGTTAACCAAATCAGCACACTTCATCCCTGTGCATACCAGATACAACGCAAAGCAGTATGCGGAGTGGTACATAACACGAATCTTGTGCTTACATAGAGTTCCCTATACAATTGTGTCCGGCAGAGGATCGCTGTTCGTAGCCCGTTTCTAGGAGCAGCTACACGCATCCTTGGGAACCAAATTGATTGGAAGCTCCGCGTATCACCCTAAAACCGATGGGCAAACTGAGAGGGTGAATCAAATACTTGAAGATATGCTAAGAGCGTGTGTCATCCACCACGGTAAGAACTAAGATGATCACTTACTGTTGGCGGAGTTCTCGTACAACAACGGGTATCAAACGAGCATCAAAATAGCACCCTATGAAGCTCTAACCGGTCGGAAGTGCCGTACACCATTAAATTGGTGCGAGTCCGGTGAACGAGTAACATTCAGTTGATCTTGTCAATGAAGCCGAAGAGAGAACTCGGATAATACAATAGAACCTCAAAGCTGCTCAATCTCGTCAAAAGAGCTACGTGGATCAGAGGCGTCAACGGCTGCATTTCAACGTCAGAGAGCACGTGTATCTTTGTGTATCTCCGATGAAAGGAATTCATCGGTTCGGTGTCAAAGGGAAGCTTGCTTCCCGATTCATCGGTCCGTTTGTTATCACAGAGAAGTGCGGAACCGTAGCCTACCGGATGGAATTACCGGCAAGCCTTGCTGGTATTCACAACATATTTCACGTGTCCCAGCTGTGGAAGTGTTTCAAGTTTACCACTGTTGTCCGCACCAAAGACATCGACGAGCTAAATTTGGATCTCACATACACCGAGCAACCAATTCAGATTATCGATGAAAAGACCCGGATCACCCGGAATCGGACCTTGAAGTTTTACAAAGTCTTGTGGAGTAATCATACCGCGGAAGAGGCGACGTGGGAAAATGAAGATTACATCCACAAGAATTATGTGGAACTTGTCATAGACTTTGTAATTACTCTCCCGTCTCGCTCTTCTTTTGTAATCTCGGGATGAGATTCTTTTTAAGTGGGGAGGAATGTAAAGGTCCCAAAAATATGAATACAAAGAAACTGAAGTTTGAAACAAACATTTGGTTCATGTGTATAAAAATTTGGACTCGTTTAAACTTTCGCATGTGATGATGCACATGAGAGCTCTCTCTACACAAGCTCATGTTTATTTACATGCTTGGACCCAAGGTGGATTAAAACCACAGATGTGAAGTATCATATGCAAGAGAAACTTGTAAAGCAGATTGTGAACTAAATTTGTTCAACTCAAATTTCAAATGATGGCAACCCAATAGTAATGCAAACTGTTGTGTTCAAACTCTCATTTGCAGCAGCTAAATTGAAAAATCAGATTTCATATTTGAATTCCTCAGGTCCAAATTAGTGGGTGTGCAAAGTTTCATGAATTTTGGAAATGTTTTGCTATCCATTTTTCCAAATCGACTTTAAGGGGCCGTTTGGCTCTCAGAATCGTTTCTGATTCTGTATAGAATCACTAGAATCAGTTCCAAACAGACATTTTTGAATCGTTTCAGGTGAGAATCGGTCTAAAACGTTTCTAAAATTTGGCCTAGAAGCGTGAAACCGGGTTAGAGGTGTTTCATGACCTGAATCGGTTCTGGACATGTACCTCCCCTCAAAGTTCGATAGGAATTACAGCAATTGCCACCACCTCTTCTTCCACCTAACCCTACGTGATGAGATCACTTATGACATCCGTATATGTGGTTTATTACGATATTATATAATCTCACTTTATAAATAATATATATCATAAGACTTCATTACATATTTTAACATGGCAAAAACAGCATAGCCCATCCAAGGGTAAATGGGTCAATTAAATCGTCCATCTTTTTTTTACTGAAACTGAAACAGGAAATTAGCCAAACGGTTATAAAGTGATTCTATTTCAGGTTGAGAAACGTTTCTAGATTGAAACTGAAACATTTCTGATTCTTGAAGAATTTGGAACCGTACCAAACGGGCCCTAAATTGCAATGAATTCAAATACAAATTTGAATTTGGATGAAACTTGCCCAATTATCCAATTACAGTTTCGATTTGAACTTTCCACAATTGTATTTATTCATTTGCCAAATTTGATAGAATTTGAGAGGGATAAGGATGGGCTGACTTGTGGGACCCACTGGTCAGCCACAATGAACAAAAGATTAGAGTTTCAGTCTCTGTTCTCTACTCGCAGGCCACAGAGGCAGCTCGAGCCATCACAGTGCGACACCGGACGGCAACTGAGGACACCTCGTCTCTGCTTCACTCGAGCTGGAGAGCTGCCTGGGTGCTCATCACCTCATACCGTGACTGTTTTGCACACCACACCGAAGTTTCCTCCTCTCTCGCGTTGAACAGGGCACTTTCACCGCCACCTCCTCGGCCGATCGGAAGTCAATCGTTCTCACGCGTTCAAAGCCTGAAGCAGTAGCAAAACGGCACCACAGATCCCTCCACGACCTCCTCGGACCACAGCCGACTGATTCTTGGCCTCCCTCAGGCGGGAACAACTTCTTCTTACGGTGGCTGAACTCAACCGAAGAAGGAGGCTCATGTGGACAGCCCTACTGGGAGCTTATCACACCCGAGCAAGAGCATCCTTGGAAGCGCTAGGACTTTACGCTGCTCACCTCCAAAGCTCAAGCCCAACTGTGGATCATCGCCAGCGGAATTTCAGTTTTTGTCCCGATCGGTGCGAAACAACCCGCCGGTAAGAAACTTCAAAATTCCTGATCGTAATTCGTTTGTAGTGCACCAAATTGAGCAGACACGAGCTAGACAAGGTAGGGAACAATTGCTCTTTGGAACCCTATCATGAAACCCTCTGTAGACGGCCTATTTCCAGCTTTTTCATCGGCGGCTGTGTCAAACCGTGTCGTGCGTACGGTAAGACCTACTTTAGAGCCATTTCCGGTCCCTTTTGCATACATGTCGAGTTTCTATAGCAACCACTGGTGCTCTAGAGCTTGGAAACCAAAGGTTTGAGGATTTAGGCTAGCATGTAGACGCTGCCGAAGCTACATCGAGCCGCCGCACCGTCGCTAGCCGTGTTGGAGCCGTCCCCGGACCGGGAAAGTCCTTCCACCATGTTCCTCGTGTAGATTAAGGGGCTGGCGGCGAGTTTAAGCACTAGATGTGGCCAGAGAGGCGAGTTCCGCCGAGCTCGGGCGCGGGGTACACGCGGGTGCCGGAGGTAGACGAAGGAGGAATTGGGCCCACGCGTCAGCCAAAGAGAGGAAAGGCGTTGGATCTTCCGTGGCGGCGGATCAATGTGTGACAACGCACCGAAGACCCTGTGGCCCCGTGTGGCAATTGCTGAGGAAGCGCCATGTAGCCCCGGGCCCGCTGTCAGCGTTTTAAAATTCTTCCGATTTAATTTGAAGTTCAGATTTCCTCCAAACTTTAGAAGGCCATATCTGTTGCTAGGAAACTCCAAAATTAGTGATTAAAATTGGGTTAGGTTCAGGTTGAAAAACTATATCTGAATATGCAACCCAATTTGTATGAAATTCAATAATTAATTCTGGAAAATTCTTTGAAACTTTTTAGTACAAGAATTTTAGAGGGAGTTTGGTTCCTCCAAAAATCCTTAAATTTCGCAAGAATAATCCTTAGGATATTATTGGACTCCTGTAAAATTTTTAGCTCATTTGGAGTTGATTTGGTTGGGAGAATTCAGATCTCAATTTGTTGTATTCAAATGAATACAGAAACTTTTTCAGAAAATCCCCAAAACTTGAAAATTCAGTTCCGGGCAATTCTTAGCTCTAAAATCCTAGGAAAATTCATGCAGGCTCTATGAACTGTAATTGACAGTATAGTTCGCTAAGTTTGACATGAACATGTGAGTTACTTCAGAATTAATTCCTTTTTTCTTAATTTCTTAGAGGATTGTTTTGAATAAACCACTCAGTGAGAAGTGCTAATTTTTTGTCCAGGTGATTTTCTTGTGACAAGGAACTCACATAAAAATTTTCAGCTCCATTGGAGCTCTGGATCATCACTTTTCTGTTTAACCTCTTTAGGTGATTAAACCACAAGTGAGGGATGCACTTTGCCTTGGTCACTTTTGCTTAACCCAAACCCAAACCCTAGCACCGGTTTCATTTTAAATTTTTAAACATAGTTTTTGGTTTTAAACTTATCATTAGGCTTGATCGCAAAAGATTTACAATTAATTACATACACGTTTCATATCGTTTAGTCATTGACGTGAAGATTGTGAAGCAAGTCAATTGTAGATCAAGGAGCAAGGAGAACACGTGATCAAGCAGCAAGTGATCGACTACACTAACTGATTATATAGTAGTCACCTGCAATATAGGCAAACCCTGATTTACATTCAATCAATTTTATAAAGGCTTTTCATTTCTAGATATCATAGCTATGAAATATTGACTGCATTAGGTCTAGATGATATTGAAAACCCAATTGCATGACCAGATTTACCCAAGAGAGAAAGGGTAGATTAGCACCTCCTCGAGTGGATTTAGGCTACGCTAAATGTTACTTTGAAAGAACCGGTAGAAGTCGAGTAATTGGAATCTACTCACGAGTTTAGGGCTTGATTTCATCGGAACGGGTTATGAATAGAATCAGTGAGGAAAAATTCACAAGTGAGAAATTGAGACCGGACAGAGAGATTTGGATGCAGCAGGCTGCGCACCGTGCGTGCATAGCCCTGCCTGTGTCGGTTAAGGCCCGTCCGTACTTGGCCATGTTGGACAAGTTTGAGTTGTGTACCGGACGCATACTGGCTATATGGGACCGAGTAAACCGATGTACCTCGTGAGATCCACATTGGAACTTTTCCAATCGGCTTAGGCTTTCAGCATCAGTACAGCAGGAGGTAACTCACTCAAGAACATATCATAGCTATGAAATATTGGCTGCATTAGGTCTAGATGATATTGAAAACCCAATTGCATGACCAGATTTATCCAAGAGAGAAAGGCTAGATTAACACCTCCTCGAGTGGATTAGGCTACACTAAATGTTACTTTGAAAGAATCGGTAGAAGTTGAGTAGTTGGAATCTACTCGCGAGTTTAGGGCTTCTTTCATCGAAACGGGTTATGAATAGAATCAGTGAGGAAAAATTCACAAGTGAGAAATTGAGACCGAGCAGAGAAATTTAGATGCAGTAGGCTGCGGACCGTGCGTGCATAGCCCTGCCTGTGTCGGTTAAGGCCCGTCCGTACTTGGCCCTGTTGGACAAGTTTAAGTTGTGTACAGGACGCATACTGGCTATATGGGACCAAGGAAACCGATGTACCTCGTGAGATCCACATTGGAACTTTTCCAATCGGCTTAGGCTTTCGGCGTCAGTACAGCAGGAGGTAACTCACTCAAGAACATATCACTGCAGGTATGTACCTTGAGGGAGCTTGCTGTTCAGGGCGATCGGACTGCGTCAGGTGTGGAAGAACTTCGGAAAGGTGGCTGCGTACAACATCAGTTGAGGTTGCTACGACAACTCGGAGTATGGGTGTACGTGTCGTGTAGTCCGGACATGTACTGATTCGAATCACCGTCCCCCGCGGTCATATGAGCATACTTGCCCACTGCGTCTTGACGTAGTAAGAACTGAAGCGAATTACTTTGAATTTGATAAGTATTGTGCTTTAAATTGTATCGCAACCATGCTTGAGTTAGAGATAGTGCCAATTGAACTTTACTTCACCTTGTGAAAGAAGCATCGCAACAAAGCGTTTCTTATTTGATTGTGGAGTTGTGATGCTGCTCGGCTCAAGGTCTTTAAAATGAGGCTTAAAATCTGAAAGTTAAGGATCAACTGTAGGCGAGCCCTTTATGCAAATTCAGCTACCCTTTTCAATCCGTCATGCATGTAGAGTTTCTTGTTTGGAGGAGATGGATCAGTCTTGCTGAGCCTATGTGCTCACGCTTGCTATATGAGTGGTTTTGCAGGTTAACATCGATGCTATGAGGAGGTTGTCCGGTGAGATTCGAAGACTTCCGAGTCGTTTAACACATGGAGAACCCAACCGCTGCAATTGTCTTCATGTTGCTAGCGAGAAGAGTCCGCGGGCTGGACATCTTCTCGAGTGCTTATTAGATAATAAACGTGAGAGGAACTAGTCTTCCGTTGTAGCTATTTGATGTAAATTATTTACAAAGAACACTTGTAAGCTTCCACTTTTGATTTATGTGATACAGTTTTACTTATATGTGTTCTGTTGGGTGCTGCATATCACGACACCACCCAATGCGATTCCCGGGCAAATGGCACGGCCCGCGGCGGGCCGGGCCCCTATCGATATTTACATCATATGTTTCCGTTGAAGAGATATTTAAGAGTATTAAAGGGTTATGTGCGGAACCGTGCTCACCCAAAGGGTTCAATTATGGAAGGATACACTACTGAAGAAGTGATTGAGGGTTGCGCTGATTACATCAAAGATGGAAAGCGGATAGGTGTGCCTATACCAGTTCATGAGGGTAGACTATGTGAGAGACGTAAAGTGGGTAAGAAAACTTTTATCGTTCAGGATTACAAATTAGTACACTGTGCATATTTTGGTGTACTACAACAGCTTACAATAGCTGAGTCATACATCGAGGAACATGAAATTGAGCTTCGTAGAAAACACCAAGGCCGCAGAGAGGACCGGATCATGAAAGAGCATAGAAGACGTTTCACTGAATGGTTAATGGACAAAAATATACCATACGGAGACTCTATGGAAGAGCCAACAATGAAAAAGTTAGCTTCTGACCCATCTGTTTTGGTGACATCATGGCAAGCATATGACATTAATGGTTACATATTTACACTAAGAAAAAAGATGGTAAGAGTGTTCACAAAATAGTGGTATTCGTATAGAGACTTATGATCCGCAAGTGCAGATGACCACATACTTCGGGTTCATAGAGGAAATATGGAAACCCTATTATGGCGAAAGAATGCAAATGCCCGTGTTTAAGTGCCAATGGGTCAAACATCCTGATGATGTGAAAGTGGACAACTACGGACTGACACTGGTAGACTTAAATAAACTTGGTTATAAAGATGACCCCTGGGTTCTCGCTTGCACAAATTTTTTATGTACAGGATCCAGAAACTGAGAAGATGCACGTAGTTGCTTCTGGAAAGCAAAATATTATTGGTGTTGAGAATATGAGAGATAATGAAGAGAAATATAATCAATATGAAGATATGTACCTTTTCACCGATCCAGAAAACATCAAGGCGTAGAAAAAAACATTAAAAAGGATTTGAAACCCTATATACGAGAAAATGTCAATGCTAGAAAAATGTATGACATATATTTTATATATTTGTAATATTATAATGAAACTTTAATTTTTAATTTGATAATATTTTTCTCTTTTAATATTTGAATTTTGACATGTTGGAATGCTTTTAAAAAAATTAACAAAATTCATATAGTGAAATATTGGCTTTGAGTTGACCGTAGACTTCAACAGTGAAATACACTGCGCTTGAAGTCATGGTCGGCTGAGTGTTGCTTCATCTCTATGTGTACGTGTGAGCTATGTTTTTTTGTCTTTTTCGTGTGTGTATATAATTTTCCTCTGTTTTTCCTTCAAGTAAAGATCGTCTGCAAAAATATTTTGAATAATTGATAAATACAATTTTCGCAGGCGTCTATTGGTTAAGGACCGGCTGTGAAAACTTATGTAACTTTATGATATTAACTTTTTATACGATAATGTATAACACAACATTGCAACACAACACTTTCAGAACAAGAAAAGTCACTAGAGGAAAAGATATATGCAATATTATGGTTCCAAGTAAAAGGCTATACATATTGCAAAGGAAGAGGAGGAGGAGGAGGAGGTGGTGGTGGTGGTGATCACGAGGCGTGAATGAGGCCACCAGGTGAAGTGAAGTGAAGCGATACAATTGCTTTTGAGTGCATAAGATGCATACCTGCTGATACTGTATGTGTACAGGGACAGCAGAGGCCATAGAGATCAGTTGACTAACAGCTTGCTTTGGCGATAGTGTAGCCGAGTGATTGGGTTCAGCGTCTCCGTCAGCAAGCGCTCTGGACTTCATCTCTTCTGCAGGAGATAATGTCTAGCACATACATTGCAGGAGATAATGTGTAACATACATTGCAGCGATATCTATTATGATTAGAAGATAAAAACAAAATTACAGAACAAGAAAAGAAAACACAACATCGGTAACCGCAAAGGTCGCGCACATCCGGTCGCTTTAGCCGCCTGTATTATTGGCCACTATTGCAGACAGCTCCTACTTCACGGTCCGCCTGTGAAAATTGATATGTTTATACAACCGTTTATGATAATTGTTTTTGTAGTAGTGCTACTTCGTGGAGTGGATTCCAACAACGAGTCCACCGTGTGCTACATCCCGCCGGTGCGGGCTATCCATGTCCTCTACCTTCGTCGAAAACTCCACCTCCATCCAGGAGATGTTCCGCCGGGTCAGCGAGCAGTTCACCGCCATGTTCCGCCGCAAGGCCTTCCTTCACTGGTACACCAGCGAGGGCATGGACGAGATGGAGTTCACCGAGGCCGAGAGCAACATGAATGACCTCGTCGCCGAGTACCAGCAGTACCAGGACGCCACCGCGGAGGAGTATGACGACGAGGAGGCTGCCGGCGACGAGGACAACGCCTGATGATATCAGTGCGTTCTTCTCCGGCTTCTGCATACGTACCCACGCAATGTAGATCAGTGGCCTACTTCGTCCGCGTTACTGCTGCTGGCTTGTGTGTAATATGTATTATTTGTGTTCTGGTGCTTATTGTCATTTGTTTTTTCACATACTGGAAAATACTCTCCTTTCTGTAAATGCTAGGAACACCTACTTTTATTACCATGTAAATAAGGTGCCCGTTCACTTTGTGTTTCTTTTATCGGTTGCACTCTTGTGCCAGTTCATGTCAGTATATATATGCAAAATTTGGGTGCCAAAGTATTTAGCTGATCAGTGTGCAGTTTATACATACTTATGCCTGTGTATGCTGCCATTTGACGCCTTTGTCATGCTCTATGGCTCTTCGTCTTGTTTCAGTGGCTGTGTGCATACCTGTCAGCTGTCGCTCCATGTTTTCGACTGAAACAGCGCAGATTATGTATCCGAGAGAGATCGGCCTAGCCGCAATCATCAACAAAGGTCAATGCCTGAACGCGTTACAGAAACAAAAGAGCGGTTTCTCAGTTGTGGCACAGCACAGACAAAAGTTAAGTGCTTTAGTGGTCCGTGCACTGGATGGTGGCGGCTGCTCCAGTCAGATCCACTCTGGTCACACCTTGCTGTTTAGAGTGGCCATCATTTGCTCCATTGGCTTGCCCCCCCCCCCCCCCCCCCCCCCCCTCTCTCAACTGAATGAAACTACCTTTCCGGAAATCCGGTAGATAAATTTGTCCGTTTCGCTGGCCCTTTCCCCGTGCTGAAACCGCAAGCAAAGAGGATCACGCGGACCTTCAGGCTTTAGTCATGCCCCATCATCGAGTATCGCAGTGTTCTATTTCATCTCCGTATCAGCACCAGTTAGAGCACTGAACTCTGTTCCCATCCTCCCCGTCCTCTATGCCACAGACCAGCATGACCTGAAAATAAAGCTACGCGATTGGTAGATGACGACTCGATCCGTCGAAGTAGTTTTCACGTGTGTCACGTTGTCCGCCTTATACACATGCTACTGATTTCTCGAGTATGAAGGATCATCTGCCCTCTGTCCCACTAGCTAAGCAAGCAGGGGTTCAAACGCCAAAATAGTTAAGGGCTTCTTTGGGTAACAATAAATGAAATGGATTAAAGTGAAATGGAGTGTAAAATAAACTAATTTTCAGTTTAATTCTCTCCAATACACTTTAAATGGAGAGTATTTGCTTGTATCAAAGAAAGCCGGATGGTTTAGGGGAGGAGAAGACGCATGAGCCACTGAAGGGAGCCGTGTGACATTTATTGCATCTATCAACTCAGGCACAAACTCGTGCCTTCCTCTCCGTTGGTGCCCAAGACGAACGGCGGTGAGGACTAGGTGCCGTCGAGTGGCACATTGAGACATGCGGCTGAGGGTAGTATATTACTCTCTTCGTTTCGTCCGTTAGTACAAAAATTAATTTAACCGGTGTTATTTATTTTGAAATGGGAAGAGTCTTTCTTTCTTCAAAAAATTATAATCAATTAATAGTTTCATACATTTTTCTAAACTCTTTATATCTCGAATTAAAACCAATATTGACTTGTCTCATAAATTACCAATTTTCATAAACCGCTGCCAACCCACCGTGGTCTTCAATCACCCTCTCAAAATTGATAACCGTCCCAGCGAGCTCCCATTTACCACATGGTCCATTTTCATACCAAACTGAAGAAAAATAAAAAGAGCAAAAGAAATCGTAATTACTCAATTGTTGTGCTCGCTCCGCGCCCGCCCCAGATGTCCGCGCCCGCCAGAGTCATCAGTCCAGACCACCAAGGACCCCCAAATCAACCCTGCCCCCCGGCGGCCACAGGTGTCCTCCTATGCTCGTCGAGAACCACCAAACCCAACCAAGATACCAATATTTTTCCTTTTTTAGCAGTTTTCTATTTCCAAAGTGAGCATTTAGAATGGGGAACGACTAGAATGCAAACAGTCATTTGGTGCAATCGTGCAAAAATCTCTTCTAAACCACACGATCTACATCCTGCGGTGAGTGTATTTTTACACTTAAACCCTCCCACCTGGCAATATAAGTTGAAAGAATTGAAGTGTGTAGGTGGGAGGGTTTAAGTGTAAAAATACACTCACCGCAGGATGTAGATCATATGGTTTAGAAGAGATTTTTGCACGATTGCACCAAATGCCTGTTTGCATTCTAGATGTTCCCTTTCGAATGGGAAACGACTAGAATGCAAACAACTTTATTTTATATCAGGCATATACATAGAGCGTACCGAGAAAATACCACTACTATGTAAGGTTCCAAATAAAATTACCTTTGTCATTCGTTAGATTGATCATCATGACTTTCGGAACAAGATCATACTCCTCCGTTTCAAAATATTTAACGCTGATTAGTTTAATCTTAAACTAACCAGTGTCAAATAATTCGAAACGGAGAGAGTAACAAGTTAGTTTCCACTAAAGCCCTTTAGAGTAAAACATTTAGATGATGCTTAAAACTTGAGCAACTGTTGTATCCTTCTTCCTCACAATTCAGAGAGGTTTGTTAGCAAGCCAGATGTCATTTCAAATTCTAATTTCGGAATCATACGAGTTTGAAAAAGATCCACTTTCCAAGAAATGGTCTTTAACCGTCGCAAGTTTGGACCAAAATCCTGACTGTTTTTAACCTGAGCTAAAGTTATATTTGATAAGTATTTCCTTCTTAGAAGTTTTTGCCAAATTCTCTCCTGATTAATAAGTTTAAACAACAATTCACATAAAAGACACTTGTTCTAGATGTCAAGATTTGCAAAGTCATTCAAGATTTGTACACTCATGTCAGATGCACATCATCATTACTCATACGATTGCCAAACTTTATTTATCGTCACTGCTACAAACTTTATTTATCATCACTGCTACGCACGCACGTGTGTCGCCGCTTCGTCCTTCAAGGGCAGAAGGTGATCTCGTAGTTGGTCCCGGCGGGGCACGTGTAGATGGTGTTGCGCGTGTCCTTGGGGTACGTGATCGTCTGCGGGCACCCCTTCTTGAAGTACTCGGTGGCGTTGTTCGGCCCGCAGCCGCCGCTCTTGCCGTCGCACGGGTTGCCACACCCGGCCTTCCGCCGCTGCTCGAAGGGGCAGTCGAACGTTATCTCCTGCACCGGGCACGACGGCCCGCCGCGGGCGCACCGCATTGCGCCGCCGGCGGGGAGGAACGACATGGGCACGTTGAAGCCGTGGACGAGCGACACGTCGAAGTAGTCGACGACGCCTTCCTTCTGCTTCTTCTTCTTCCCGAGCGAGTACTCGGCCAGCGTGATGGGCTCCGCCCCGACCTCTCCGCACACCAGCGTGCCGCCGCAGTCGCTCGTCTGGCACCGCCCGAGCGTCCCGTTGACGACGAAGCCGCACCCCGTGCGGCCCCACACGCGGCCGTTCTGCGTGCCGGCCGGCACGTCGACAAACCACGAGTCCCCGGTGTTGAGCTGCGTGCCCCCGCCTGGAATGGCCGCGGGGTGGACGGTGTAGCCGCACTTGTTGGTGACCACGATGGTCACGGCGTCGGCGCACGCCGCCGCGTCCAGGAGGAGCGCGAGGAGGCCAAGGGCGGATGCCATTTTGTTGTGCTTTCTGCTTTGGAACGGTAGGACGTGAGATCGATGGATACTTGTAGCGGTGATGGATAGGTCCTCTCTTCAAGTCAGCATTAGCATGCGCGATTTTTTCTTGAAATCTTCCACGAGTCGGGTAAGGCGCATCTTATAACAGTGTTGATGACCGACAAGCTTGGGGACGATCGAACTACGTAAGCGTCGAGGTAGAGGCCGGCGTCGGCGAGGCACTTGACGATGGTGCCCCGGCCGGCCGGGCGGAAAGAAGGCGCGGAAGTCATCACAGTGGAGTACCACGGCCAGGCTGCCGGAGCAGCCGGCGAGTAGCACTTGGGAGAGGACCAGCAAGTTGATCTAGGTACGTGAAGAAGATAAGTGACCAAGGCGTGCAGGATGCTGAATCCGTTTGTTAATCTTGTTGCAGCACTTATTTATGGTTCATTAGTTGCATCGTGTCCGTGTCCATGTATTTAGTCGTGGGCGTGTTTGGGTCTTCCTGCATGTTAGGAGTTTGTTGTCCGATATGGCTGCAGAGTGGGTGAGTCCACGGCGAGTTGATCGCGTCAGATGCATGAAAACCGGATCGTGGAGTAGTGTGCAAGTACCTTGTATCGTGCATGTACTCATATATATTGCAATACAAAGAACGACAATATTAACGTCGGGAAACAAATTTCACACATTTCTTGCTCTGTTTATCGTTCATGAGCTGAGCGACGATGCATCAGTTCCGGCGTTGTCGAAGTGTGCGGTCGACACTTCCCCCGGGCCTGCACTGGGCAGCCCGCGGAGGTTCTTTTTCGGAGGGGCTAGTCACTTGCGGAGAGCTTAAGCATATGGACGAGTTAAGGAAAAGCTTGACACGGCGGGTTTTACGTGGTTCGGGCTGCCGGAGCGTAAAACCCTACGTCCACGGTGAGCTGAGGAGCTCGCTGTACTGCTTGCTGCTCAGAACCGGAGTCCTGAGCTTGGGGATGACTGATGTCTAGCGTATGAGTTGCGGGAGTGCGAACCCAGGGTGCGAATGGCTAGAGTGCGAACCCCTGCTAACGTCGCCTACCCGAGCCTTTTATAGTCCAAGGCCCGGGTGGCTTACAAGGGGGCCCGGGACCCGATAGGTGGTCCCGGGGAGATTGCCTGCAGACTACCGTATCCGCGGTTATGTCGGTAGTTGTCTCTGGCGAAGGCTTCTGAGTCTTCGTCTTGTCGCCCTGCCCATGCCGCATGCTAGTCGTAGCGGTTGATGACGACGGGAGCGGCATGGGATGTCTTGTCGCTGTGTTTATTGGCTAGCAGGCTCTGACACCGCGCGCCAGTCTGTGATGTGACTGGGCGCAACAGCACCTGACAGAGGCGTGCTCCGCGTCTCCGCGTCTTGGGAAGACGCGGGCCTTGGATACCTTGTACGGGCAAGGTATGGGGCGTCTTTATGCCCGCTGCCTACCACTCGGGGGGCGGGCATCGCTGTTCTTCTAGCCACGTGGCGGGCCCGGAGCCCTCCTCAGAGGAGAGGGGGGGTCCGGCCCTGCAGGACACGTGGAGCCTTCGGACCTCTCCCCGCGGAGGGGGAGGTCCGGCTTCTGTCGGCCACGTGGCAAGCTCGGAGCTCTCCTCTGAGAAGAGGGAGGTCCGGCCCCGCTGGACACATAGCGCCTTCAGACCTCTCCCCCGTGGAGGGGGGAGGTCCGGCTTCTGCAGGCCACGTGGCGAGCCCGGAGCTCTCCTCTGAGGAGAGGGAGGTCCGGCCCCGCCGGACGCGTGGCGCCTTCGGAGCTCTCCCTACGGAGAAGGGCGAGATCCTTAGGCATTTTCCCCTGTGCGCGGGGGTACCGCATATCGCGGGTACCGACAGGCGTGAACTCGGCGAACCCTCGTGCTGAAGTTGATCGCTGGCGTGTCCCAGTTCGAACAAGTGGCATCAGAGCCCGCGTTGAAGCAGCTCAATGGAGGAAGATGACCGACGGCTTCGTAACACTATCAACCGAGCAGAAGACAATGTCTGGCGGCAGCGGCGCAATATCAGAACAGATCGTAGTCGAGCGGGTGGTGAGGGAATCCGGCAGCTCTCTAGTCAATCCGATGCTCTCGCGCACTAACTACAATCAGTGGGCGTTGGTAATGCAAGTCAACTTGGAAGCACAAGATTTGTGGCATGCCGTGGAGTCTGACAATGTTACTCGACGTGACGACCGTCTGGCTCTCGATGCAATTCTGAGAGGTGTTCCTCAGGACATGCACATGTCCTAGGCGGCAAAACCTACGACAAAGAAGGCGTGGGAAGCAGTACGGAGCATGCGGATTGGTGATGATCGAGTCAAGGAGGCCAACACACAACAACTCTGGAAGGAGTTTGTGACACCCGGTTCCGAAAATAGAACCAAGTGAATGCATATGTGTGCCCATCATGTTCATCACAAATATACATGTAATCCACAAACTGAATTCAGAATATAACCATGAATAAATAGTGTTTAAGTACTTTATTACAATGACTCAATGTCTCACTCATGAATCTCTAACTTATTCTTGCAGCGGAAGACTCTAACGGCAGCAGAAATAACTAAACAGCAGGCTCCAATCTTCATCTCCACAGGCATGTTGACGGTAGTCCGCACGCCTAGTACTCCACATGTTCCTCGAAGTACTCTTCTCCTGTGGCTGATGTATATGTGATAATGCAAGGGTGAGTACATGTCGTACTCAGAAAGTGCGGGAAAAGTATGACATGTAGCTTACGACAAGGTAGGAAATAAAAGGCTCATTGCAGCAAGCAAATTTTATTTCACAAACATGATAAAAATAGCAACTATTTCTAGGTGAGTTAAAGCCCAATATATCCAAGTAAATCAGCAACATTCTTTCATCATAATGCACCATTTATCAAGTCTCATCCAGCCATTAATCTTTCTCAAATTAATCTCATTCTTATAAATATTCATAACCATCTCATATTCATATAATCGAAACCGAACTCACTTTCTTGACTCAAAACAGTCTCAAAACCAATCCAATGACCATACCATTACCATACCGAATAACTATCACAAGTTTTCCCTCTAATCGTGGATGTTGGCCAGGTGCTTGTGACCGGAAGCACGGCTATCATGATAGTTTTACACCCTGCAGAGGTGGCACCACTTTACCCACAAGTTCGTGATTTCGTCACCCATCGGCGACTGCAGAACCTCCATTATACCAGTACACAACCGTCGATGTATGGCCAAGAGATCACAAAATAGCCTTTACAAAGGGGCTACTAGATGTATGGACTCACTGAGGTTTCACCGGCAGACTGAATCACCATTCTCCCACCCACGGGCCCCCTCTTGTGCCATGCAGTTCCCAGGGAAGTCCTCCTCGACTCGCATTCCCCACGCCATCCATGTTCCATAACAAGCTAGCAACACACCTAATTAATCAGCTAAGCCGCACCCATACTTGGCCTTGTGGTGGCACTGTTTTTCTGACATATTCTCACATGAACCGGTCCTTAGATCTACGGCAAGTACCACCATCTCATCCAGCAACATTCACGAACCAATCTTTCCTAGATCTCCCCGATTCCATGCGTATTAACATCATCAAGATCCCATCATCATTATGCATATGAGTGCAGTAGCTAGACATGTTTTATTTCAGCTTCCCGTGTCCCGTGAACTAAGCGAGGCAAAAAGGAAAAACGACCATACCCGACTCATCAACTTTCCTGACGATAAGGATGGTTAACAAAACTAGTAAACTTCTATAAAAGGGTGTCCCATCAAGTTGACTCAAGCATACGAGTTTTCGCAAATAAAACAGTTTCAAAACATGGGATCAATATGATCAAGGGGCACTTGCCTTGCTCCCGTGGTTCGTGTTGCTCAAACGTCTCGAAATCTTGGTGTTGTAGTTCCTCGTAGACGGCCTCTTGAGCTTGTCCTTCTACTCACGACCACGCACATACAAAATTTACAACAATCAATCATCATTCTCGAAGTGTGTAGCCGACACTTCCCCCGGGCCTGCTCTGGGCAGCCTGCGGAGGTTCTTTTCCGGAGGGGCTAGTCACTCACGGAGAGCTTCTGTGTTAGGGACGATCGAGGGAGAAGCTTGACACGGGGGGTTTTTACGTGGTTCAGGCCGCCGGAGCGTAAAACCCTACGTCCACGGTGAGCAGAGTTGCTCGCTGTATTGCTTGCTGCTCAGAACTAGAGTCCTTAGCTTGAGGGTGTGAGATGTCCAATGGCTAGAATGCGAGGGTGCGTAAGAGGCGAACCCTTGCTAACGTCGCCTACCCGAGCCTTTTATAGCCCAAGGCTCGTGCAGCTTACAAGGTGGGCCCGGGACCCGACAGGTGGTCCCGGGGAGATTGCCTGCCATCTACCGTATCTGCAGTTATGCCGGTAGTTGTCTCTGGCGAAGGCTTCCAAGTCTTCGTTCTGCCGCGCTGCCCATGTCGCAAGCTAGTCGTAGTGGTTGATGATGGCCGGTGCGGCAGGGGATGTCTTGTCATTGTGTTTATTAGCGGGCAGGCTCTGACACGGGGAGCCAGTCTACGATGTGACTGGGCGCAACGGCACCTGACAGAGGCGTGCTCCACGTCTCCTCGTCTTGGGAAGGCACGGGTCTTGAATACCTTGTGCGGGCAAGGTATGGCGCGTCTTTACTCTTGCTGCCTACCGCGTGGGGGCAGGCAGCGCCGCTCTGCTGGCCACGTGGCGGGCCTGGAGCTCTCCTCTGAGGAGAGGGAGGTCCGGCCCCGCGGGACACGTGGAGCCTTCGGAGCTCCCCTCGCGGAGGGGGGAGGTCCCGCTGCTGCTGGCCACGTGGCGGGCCCGGAGCTCTCCTCTTAGGAGAGGGAGGTCCGGCCCTGCAGGACACGTGGAGCCTCCAGAGCTCTCCCCACAGAGGGGGGAGATCCCGCTCAGTTGGCCACGTGGCGGGTCCGGAGCTCTCCTCTGAGGAGAGGGAGGTCCGGCCCCGCTGGACACATGGCGCCCTCGGAGCTCTCCCTGCGGAGAAGGGCGAGGTCCTTAGGCATTTTCCCCTGTGCACGGGGGTACCCCGTATTGAGGGTACCAACAATCATGCACAAACTTTACTCAAGATGAAATGGGGTGGATGAATGCAAATCCTATGGTGCTTGTCGAAGTGTGTGGTCGACACTTCCCCGGACCTGCTCTGGGCAGCCCGCGGAGGTTCTTTTTCGGAGGAGCTAGTCGCTTGCGGAGAGCTTCAGCGTTAGGGACGAGTGAGGGAGAAGCTTGACACGGTGAGTTTTACGTGGTTCAGGCTGTCGGAGCATAAAACCCTACGTCCACGGTGAGCAGAGGCGCTCGCTGTATTGCTTGTTGCTCAGAACCGGAGTCCTGAGCTTGAGGGTGAGTGATGCCTAGGATGTGAGTTCACAGAGTTTGAATCCTCGCTAACGTTGCCTACCCGAGCCTTTTATAGTCCAAGGCTCGAGCGGCTTACAAGGGGGGCCCGGGACCTGACAGGTGGTCCCGGGGAGATTGCCTGCCGACTATCGTATCTGCAGTTATGTCGGTAGTTGTCTCTAGTGAAGGCTTCCGAGTCTTCATTCTGCCGCCCTGCCCATGCCGCAAGCTAGTTGTAGCGGTTGATGATGGCGGGGGCGGCAGGGATGTCTTGTCGCTGTGTTTATTGGCTGGTAGGTTCTGACATGGCACGCCAGTCTGCGATGCGACTGGGCGCAACGGCACCTGACAGAGGCGTGCTCCGCGTCTCCGCATCTTGGGAAGGCGCGGGCCTTGAATACCTTGTACGGGGCAAGGTATGGTGCGTCTTTACGCCTGCTGCCTACCGCGCGGGGGCAGGCAGCGCCGTCTTGCCGGCCACGTGGCGAGCCCGGAGCTCTCTTCTAAGGAGAGGGAGGTCCGGCCCCGTGGGACACGTGGAGCATTCGGACCTCTCCCCTCGGAGGGGGGAGGTCCGGCTTCTATCGGCCACGTGGCGGGCCTAGAGCTCTCCTCTGAGGAGAGGGAGGTCCGGCCCCGCGGGACACGTGGCGCCTTCAGAGCTCTCCCCGCGGAGGGGGGAGGTCCGGCTGCTGTTGGCCACGGGGTGGGCCCGCGGCCCCGCTGGACACATGGTGCCTTCAGAGCTCTCCCTGCGGAGAAGGGCGAGATCCTTAGGCATTTTCCCCTGTGCGCGGGGGTACCCCATATTGAGGGTACCGACAGTGGCCCCCGGGCCCATCTCGGGGGAGATAGTGAGCCCGAGGTGGGGCCTCCGTCTCTTCTTTTCCGCGCACTTTCTCTAAGTACCGCATTGACCGCTGCCGGAGCACGAAATAGCGGGATCGTGGGAGCGTGCGCCCACTCGATGGTTGCTTTTACTGCGGCGGTTCTCAAGGCTGCCACTTCTGCATGTTGCGGCGCTTTCTTCGGGAACCGCCGAAGCACCTTGCCGGCTCGTCTTCTTGGGAGGTTGACTCCTTGACCCACCACTTTAGCTGGACGGCTTGGGGCCACCTGTCATCGGCGCTCGGTCTTGGAGCCGAAGCGGTTGCCCATGCGGTGTATTCGAAGAGTTTTGAATCGCTTCGAATCGTTCCTGGAAAGTTTTAAAAGGGGATCTTTCCCGCATCGCGGCTTCCCTTTGTGGCGGACCGGAATCCGCTCATCCAGGATCGCAGAGGGTGGTGCTGCACGATGCGACACCTGACAGCATACGTCATAAGAACACATTATATTACATGGGAAAAACAAACTGAATGTACAAAGTAGTACACCTCTCAGTTACAAACTAGGGTCTTTTATTACACAGCGGAAGTTTCTTTTGTACAACTCACGCCCGCCTATCTAGCAAAAGTCGGTTGCCCAGCCCTAGGGCAACCCACACTAGCTGCACGTCTCAGCTCAGCGCGGCGTGTACGGCTCCCACTCAGCCGTGGTCCCCGACAGAGGGTAACCCTCACCGGTAGACTCGTACTCCGAGTCCATGGGTGGCTCCTCACCTGAAAAACAGTTAAGCAGCAACCGTGAGCACGAAGACTCAGCAAGGCTTAACCGACTCACCTAAGCATGAAACTCTACATGAGTTGTACCATGACATAGGACAGCAATGTTGCAGCAAATGGACACGCCTACAAGTTCATCCTTAGTTCATCTTTTAGCAACAAGTTAACGGTTCATGAAGCTGAAATTTAGTGAGCAATATTTGGTGGCACACTTGTAGCAATACCATTATATCATAACAGCAATATTGAATCATAACATTTCATTCATTAGTCTACGTTACGACGCAGTGAACAAGTGGTATTCGTCACCGCGAGGGACGGCGAATCGACTTGATATACACCTGCAGGGAATCCCAAAGAGCACGTCACGTACGCCCACACGTGGAGCTGCACAGCACGCGCACTCGATGTCGTACGGGACAACCTTTCACCCAACAGCCAAATGTCGAACCGGTCGCACCGAAACGAGCAGGAGGTTCCCCACACGGAGCATCTCTCTATGCCCGTTGGCAGATTTCCACCTTGCTGCCCTCAGCCCACACCTATAAATCGGTGTGTTATGCCTCGACGCCCGGAGGTTTAGGCTACATCGGTTTATCGGGGCCCATATATCCGATATGCCTTCGGTACGTTCAATACTTGTTCAGCAGGGCCGCACACGGATCGGTCCTCAATCAACACGGACAGGGCTGTGCACACAAAACTTCCTCTTGCTGTGCCCTAGCCCCTGCCTAGTCTCATTTTCCTTACTAAAGTGATCTCACATCACTCAACCGAACCCGTGTGTCCCAAGCCTATCTCGCGAGTAGATTCCAACTACTCGACTTGTACCGAAGCCCTATGACTTATTAAGCATAGCCTGTCTACTCGGGGTCTTAGACACTACCCTCACTCTTTTAGGAACCTTTGGTTATGCAAGTGGGGTCTCATTCATCCTATACCTAATGCACATACATACTTCACCCTACGTATGTAAACAAAGTAAAAACTTTATAAAAGTGTTACTGCAAACCGGGGCTTTCCTTGTTGCTGCTGGTCAGTAGTTAGCTCTTCTTCCGGAAGGAGGAAGTCCAGCACTTCCGGAGTCTCTTCTTCAGTGACTACATGTTTAATACAATACTACATGTTAATGAATATGCATATGAGTTTATTGTAATAGTTCTGCTATTAGTTCTAATAACCAGTCTCCAACAACTGGAACTCTGTTTAAGAATTTAAAGATGAACTGGGTGTTGGTGGCTTGGGCTTAGACCTAAGCACATGGTTAAGTGCTAAGTGGTTTCCCCCCTTTTCCATATTAATCCCTCAAGTGGTTAAACAGGACAGGGGTGATCCAGAGCTCCAATGGAGCTGAGAATTGTTGTGTGAGTTCCTTGTCACAAGAAAACTCTCTAGATCAAAATTTAGCACTTGTCATTGAGGGGTTTGTTCAGAATAATTATTTTAGTAAATAAGCAAAGCAGAATTAATTATGAGGTAATAACCATGTTCATGCCCAACTTAGTGAACTAAAATTTCAATTATAGCTCATAGAGTTTGCATGAATTTTCCTAGCATTTTTGGAGCTAAGATTTGCCCAGAACTGAATTTCCAAGTTTTGGAAATTCTCTGAAAATGTTTCTGTATTCAAATGAACACAGCACCTTCAAATTTGAATTGCTCTGACCAAATCAACTCCAAAAGATCTGAAACTTTTACAGGGGTTCACTAATGTCCTAAAGAACATTCTGGCAAAATTTGAGGATTTTTGGATGAACCAAACTCCCTCTAAAATTCTTTTGCTGAAAAGCTTTAAAGAATTTTCCAGAATAAAATAATAGGTTTAATACAAATTGAGTTGCATATTTGGATAGAGCTATGCAATATGAATCCAACCCAATTTGAATCACTAAATTTGGAGTTTCCTAGCGAAAGTCATGGGGTTCTAAAGTTTGAACTAAATCTGAAATCCTAAATAAACCGGGGAAAAATTTAAACTCTGACCGTGGGCCCGGCCCACACGTGGCACCGCTGGAGCTGAGCCACACGGGGCTACAGAAAACTTCCCGCGCAGTCACACTTGATCCCGGGGCCGCAGTAGATCTGGGTTTTAAACCCCCCCCCCCCCCCCCCCCCCCGACGCTGACACATGGGCCCCGCGGGTCGTCTTCTTCCCCGCTTTCCCGCGCCCGCGCGCCGCCGGGCTCACCGGAGACACGCTGATACTTGCCGCCCGGCCGACTCTCACACTCTCCCTCGCCGCCAGGGTCTAGTTTCACCTTCTGAACATGCTGGCACCTTCTCCCCCGACCGGCGGTGGCTCTACCCTAGCCGGCGACGGTGCAGCGGCTCGGCAACCCTTCGGTCACGTCGCCCGGACAGTTTAGCCCGCCAAAACATCGGTGGATCGGCGCTATAGCACCAGTGGGTGCTAGGGAAGCTCGTCATAGTGGTGAAACCGCCCGGAGAGGGCTCTATCCTAGGTCTCATCGTGAGCCCGAGCCTCCGTGCCTCAATTACTGTAACAAAACCTAGAAATACCCGGCTTACACGCGGTTTCAAGCCAGGGCCGTGAGGGGCTAACGAGCGTTGATGAGTGACGGTCCTGTGTGCCAGTTTTCATGACCTAAGAACAAAGGTGATGAGTGAATTCGACGTTACCGTGCCGGAAGGTCCGTTCGTGCCCGCTGGTGTGGTTTTGTGGCTAGGAGAGGCGCTGCTCGCGGTGGTTTGCCGGGTTCTCGATCGAACGAAAACGGCGGCGAGCGTAGCGTTCTCTGTTCGTGCATAAAGGACCCGAGCCTCGGTGGTTTCGTGCTGTGGGCGACCGACTGCGTTGGGGTTGATCGATCCGGGAGCAGCTCGCCAGCTCGGGCAGGAGACCAGGAGGTGGAAGCGTGAGGGGGTCCGGCACCCGGTGTTCCCGTGCGCTGTCTCGGCCGAGAGAGGAAAAGATCAGTGGAAGACTTCTCTGTTAAGTCTACTGACAGGTGGGACCTCCCCTCTAATTCTTTTTCCAAATTTTCTCAATTCTGTTGTGCCAAATATCCTCAGCTACTCACAATTTAATGTGAGACTTAGTCACCAAGTCTTAGTTTGAATTTGAATCCTCAAATTTGAACTGTGTTTGGCTAAATTTGCTGCATGTTTAAACTGAAATTTAAATTCAGTTTTGAATTCTTGCAAATTTAGCTCTTGACAAGATGAACTCCAATGAGGATAAAAAATTTGTGGGCTTACTCAGAAAAATGTGCTGAGTTTGAATATGAAGCTAACTTTTGAATTTGAGGGATGAAAGTTGCTGCAATTTGAATTTACATTCAAATTGGCCTCTTTTTCAAATACCTCCAAAAGTGCCTCAAAAAGTGTTGAATTTACATGAAATTTGGCCTGAACCTTCCCAAGACTTTTTAAGTTCTAGGGGTGAGCTCAACCTCTCATGTTCATGTGTACAAATCCCCCTTTGTGAAAATGAAGGCTTTCCCCTCTAATCACTCTTTTGATGGAGGTTACTTGCTCTTCACAATATTTCCTAAGGTATCCACAATAAAAACTGTGGTGTTGTGAGGTGAAGAAAAGTTTTTGCAAGTCCCTTTTCTTGGGCTTTTACATCCCTCCCCCCTTAAAAGAATCTCGTCCCGAGATTACAAAAGAAGAGATAGCAATGTAATAGGGACTTACCCGTGTAGAGAAGCCATGAACTCCGGGTAATTTGAGCAAAGGAACTCCTCGCTCTCCCACGTCGCTTCTTCGGCGGTGTGGTTGCTCCAGAGTATCTTGTAGAACCACAACGTTCTTCTACGCGTGGTTCAGGATTTCTCATCAAGAATTTCCACCGGATACTCCTCATAGGTCAAATCCGGTTTCAGCTCGCCGATGTTTTCGGTAGGAACAGCAGCCGTATGCTTCAAACATTTTCGCAGTTGCGAAACATGGAAAACATCATGGGCACCAGCAAGGGACGCCGGTAGCTCCAATCGATACGCCGCTGGTCCGCACTTCTCGGTGATAGCGTAGGGTCCAATGAAACGGGGAGCGAGCTTCCCCTTCACACCGAACCGGTGCACGCCCTTCATCGGAGACACGCGGAGGTACACGTGTTCACCGACGTCAAAGTGCAACGGTCTACGCCTCTTATCAGCGTAGCTCTTCTGCCGGGATTGAGCGGCCTTCAAGTTAGCTTGAATCGCCCGAACACGCTCTTCGGCGTTGTTTACCACATCAACCCCGAATGTGACCCTTTCACCGGACTCGCACCAATTTAATGGGGTGCGGCATTTGCGACCGTAGAGAGCTTCGTAGGGTGCCATCTTGATACTCGCCTGATAGCCGTTGTTGTACGAGAATTCTGCCAATGGTAGGTGATCATCCCATTTCCTACCATGGTGGATGGCGCATGCTCTCAACATGTCTTCTAATACTTGGTTCACCCTTTCTGTTTGTCCATCTATCTGAGGGTGATAGGCGGAGCTCCTGATCAACTTAGTACCCATTGCAGCGTGTAGCTGCTCCCAAAAGCGAGATACGAATAATGCACCTCGATCTGAGACGATGGTCTTGGGTACCCCGTACAAACACAGAATGTTTGCTATGTATAGCTCCGCATATTTGCCGGCATTGTAACGTGTATTCACCGGAATGAAGTGAGCCGTCTTGGTCAACCAATCAACGATTACCCAAATGGAATCATGTTTGTTGGCAGTTAGGGGTAATCCCACAATGAAATCCATGCTCACATCTTCCCACTTCCATGCCGGGATCTTCAGGGGTTGCAACAGCCCTGATTTCTTCATGTGATCAGCTTTCACTCGTCGGCACGTATCGCACTCGGATACGTACTTCGCTACCTCCCGCTTCATCCGTGTCCACCAAAATTTCTTTTTCAAATCTTGGTACATCTTGTTGCTGCCCGGATGAATGGAATATTTGGACAAGTGAGCTTCATCGAGGATCTTTTTCCTCAACTCCATATCTCGGGGTACGACTATGCGGTCATTAAACCATAGCGTCGCCTCATCATCCTTCCGGAAACACTTGATCTCTACATTGTCTATCCGTCTCCGGAGATGTGCCATGCCTTTATCATTTTTCTGAGCTGCAATGATGTCCTCCCTAATAGTAGGGATGAGGGCAAGGTTGTACAGCAATCCATAAGGAACCAAGTATAAACTCGGCTCTTCCTCCTCCACCGGTGTAATGGTGAGGTGATGGACATGTGATTTCCGACTCAGTGCGTCGGCAACCACATTCGCCTTGCCGGGGTGGTAATGAATCTCGATCTCATAATCCTTGATCAGTTCTAACCACCTCCTTTGCCTCATGTTCAGCTCCTTCTGGGTGAAAATGTATTTCAAGCTCTTGTGGTCGGTGTAGAGATGCACCAGATTCCCCAGGAGATAGTGCCTCCACATTTTTAGCGCCAAAACACTGCAGCAAGCTCAAGATCATGAGTAGGATAATGCTGCTCATGGTTCCGAAGTTGGCGTGAGCCATATGCGACCACACGTCCTTCCTGCATCAACACGCAGCCGAGCCCAATACCGGACGCATCACAATACACGTCGAAGGGCTTTGTTGTATCCGGCTGAGCTAAGACCGGGGCTGTGGTGAGATGCTTCACCAATGCTCGGAACGCTCCTTCACACGCCGTGTTCCAAACATATTTTGTTCCCTTCTTCAGCAATTCTGTCATCCGCTTAGCGAGCTTGGAGAAGCTTGGAATGAATCTCCGGTAGTATCCTGCTAAACCGAGGAAGCTTCTGACTTCATGGACTGAAGTGGGAGCTTTCCATTTCAGCACTTGCTTGATTTTTCTTGGGTCAACCGCAATGCCTTCCGCTGAGATGATATGTCCCAAGAATGGCACTTGGCTAATCCAAAACTCGCATTTACTGAACTTGGCGTAGAGCTTGTGGTCTCGCAATCGTTGAAGAACGATCCACAAGTGTTCGGCATGTTCGGCTTCTGTCTTGGAGTAAACCAAGATATCATCGATGAACACTACCATGAACTTGTCCAGCTCCGGCATGAACACTGAGTTCATGAGATACATGAAATGGGCTGGAGCATTTGTGAGGCCAAAGGACATGACGAGATATTCATACAATCCGTATCTCGTCGAGAAGGCCGTCTTCGGGATGTCCTCCGCCCGGATCTTTATCTGGTGATATCCAGAGCGAAGGTCCATCTTGGAGAACACACTTGCACCCACAAGTTGATCAAACAATATATCGATGCGGTGCAGTGGGTACTTATTTTTGATGGTGACGGCGTTGAGCGGCCGGTAATCCACACACAGCCTCAGGGTTTCATCCTTCTTCTTCACGAACAGCGCCGAGCATCCCCAAGGCGAGGAACTCGGCCTAATGAAACCCTTACTCAACATATCATTGAGCTGTTCCTTTAGTTCAGCCAGCTCATTTGGAGCCATTTTATATGGTCTCCGTGATATGGGCGTAGTCCCGGGTGCCAGCTCAATCTTGAACTCAACATCCCGCTCTGGTGGCATGCCCGGAAGATCATCTGGGAACACGTCGGGGTACTCCCGGACTACGGGGATGTCCTCTAATTTGAGGGCTTCAGTATTGTTGATTGCTGAAACCTCCCGGACTGGATTATCTAATAGGAGGGACTGCAGGCTGTGTAATGGGGAGTTTAGACCGTCCGGGCTAGAGTTTCCAGGACAGCGCCATGGTAGCTTAGCCATGACATTCCCAAGATTGCATCAATCTTCTGCCCCTCAAGGATAATCATAGTGGTGGGATATATCTTCCCACCTAAGCACAGTGGTGCTTTTGGAACCATCATCGTTGCTGAAATCTTTCCTCCCGGTGAGCAGATCATATACGAACACTCGGTTGGAAAGACTTCCAGCTGATGCTTAAACACATATGATGCACTTATGAAGTTGTGGGTTGCACCAGAATCGAACAATATTATGATGGCTTGATGGTTGAGAGTGAACGTACCTGCCAGCACGTTGTCTCCTTCTGTGGCGTCCTCATTGTCGAGATTACGGACGCCCCCAGTCCGCTGACCAACCTTCTTGACCGGAGGTCGGCCTCGAGCACCGCCCTGGAACTGGGCTTGCCCGCTGCTCTGCTGCCCCTGAGGACAGTCCTTCGCGAAGTGGCCCGCCTGGCCACACGTGAAGCTGGTGAAATGGGTCGGTCCCCCGCTGATCGGTGGACGGAATCCCGGGGCGCGTTGTGGCGGTGGAAACGCCCGGGGTGCCTTCTGCTGCTGCTGCTGCTGCTGTCTTGGTGGTGGCATCGGCAGACGGAACGAAGGTGCCTGAAAAGGACGTCCCCCGAACTGTTGAGGTCGTGCCGGTGGGTGCCACTGCTGCCCGGATGGTGTCCGATACACCATGCGGTACTTCTGGGGAGCGCCACCCCCACTGCTAGGTGGAGCGCTGCGCTTCCGCTGCTCAGCTGCCAACTCTCACTGAGCATCCTCTTGCATGATCGCGGCATTGACTAGGTCATTGAAAGTGCCGCGATTCCACTGAACGAGATGTGTCTTCATTTCGGGGTGTAACCCCCGATAGAAATGTTCCTGTTTCTTATCTTCAGTGGAGATGTAGTCTGACGCATACTGCGCCAGATGATTGAAGGCACGGGAGTAGTCATGGGCACTCCTCCCGCCCTGCTTCAGTTCCAAAAATTCTTGGAACTTCCTCTTCATGATCCCGGGAGGGATATGATAGGCGCGGAACGCCTCCCGGAATTCCTCCCATTCCACGACATGGCCAGCCGGACGTGAAGCGACATAGTTCGCCCACCACGCACCAGCGGCACCGTGGAGTTGCTGCGCTGCGAACAGAGTCTTCTGCCGCTCCGTACATTGGAGCAGCCCGAACTTGGACTCGATGGTCCGCAGCCAGTTGTCAGCCTCCAGTGGTTCTTCGGCTTCGGTGAACACTGGAGGGTGCGTACTCATGAAATCCGAGTACAACACTTCCCGGGGCTCACGAGGCCCTCTATCTTGACGTCCCCCCGCCTGGGACGTATTCTGCACGATCGTGCGGAGCAGGTTGGTCTGCTCCTCACGACCACCCACCAGTGCCTCTATCACATCCGCTAAAGTAAGCGGAGGCGGCGGTGGTGGCTGCTGCTGCGGGGTGCTGTCGTAGGCCGGTGGCTGGGAATCATCGCCTCCCCCTTGGCTAGAGCCACCAACCTCGTGCGTGGTCCTAGTGCGAACCATCTGCAACCATACGACAATAAACATCAGTCCCTTAACATATTGCATGCAGTCCAATAAAATAGGCGTAAAAACATAATGACAATGAAACATGCGATACATCTCGTATATAGATAATGTAATAACTTTGCACAAGCTACACCATTACCAGACCAAATACAAGCTAGTTACATCCAACTTGATGAACCTCCTCTTTGGAAGCTCACCATAACTAGGTTTGGTCACTATGAGATATTACTATCGCTTTGTCATCACGTAAACCACCCTTGGGGTACAACACCCTCTCCAACGAGTTCAACTGTCATTCTTCTGTCAGAATGACCAGTTTCTACCTATTCCAAGTTTCGATCTCGTTCTGGGCATTTTCATGACTCAAGTTGACTACCAAAGTTAAAGTTAACTTCAGTATCTTTCCAACGAGTATTCATTTGCCCCCAGATCAGCTTTGGTTAAAAAGTTATGCTAATTCAAAGTCAGCAGAATTTCTGGAAGAATTTTAACAGCACCTCCCTTGAGAAGTTGCTGTTTTCAACTCTGGTTTCTACTGAATTCTGTGCTGAAATTTCAGAAACTTTGAATTGCAAAGATGTAACACATCTTCTACCCTTTCTAAAGATGTATCATATGACAATTTTTGATTTTTCTACTGGGAATTATGTTTGAAAAACAGAACAGTCCAGAGAGTGTTTAACTCTGTCCTGGTTCTGGACAGTTTACATTCCTCTGGGATTTAAGCCATATTTAAGGTGTGTTTCAGCTCTGGAAGTCTACAACAAAGTTGTAGAGTACTTCAATACCTTTACAGAACTATATGCCACACCTCCCTGGGCTAAAAGACCTGTGAGTTATGCTCTGTTGAAGATCAGCAACTTGCTGCCCAAAACAGAGCACTCTGTTTTTCAGTCTTTTGGAACTACACTCAACACCCTCCAATTTTTCTACCCAACCAGGGTCCTAAATGTTTAACCTATAGATTTTAATTCCTTGTTATCATTATTTTCCATGCATATGCCTACAATATCTCGGTACTACGTTCCTCACAAAAGAAAATCCTAACCGGATTCTACCGGCATATACGTCTCAAGTGTGGCACTAAACGGTCTCTCGCACACGGATACATACGTGGTTAGTACCTGCAGAAGACCACAAAATAGTGATGCACTCAAAGGTTTTGTTTCCATTTCAGGCAGTACCATATTTGAAAGTAAATACAAACGCCCGTATCATTGTCATACGGCCGTCCTTGAGTTAGGTCACGTCTCAAGGTACGTGATCGTGTTTCAACACCACACGACGGGGAACCTGAGTATGTCATAAACGGGTCGTCACGGTTGGGAATGTTATCAACCCAACAGATACCACCTAGTGCCCTGCAGGGCACGCCGATGGCAAGCGCTGTGTATGTCCTTCTGGGCTATTTCCAGACGAACACACTCTCGCGTTACTGACCATGCGATGGGGTCTCCACTTACTTGCCTAATGCACGCTAGGGATCAGCGTTTCATATGAACTCAGGAACATGAAAAGTCCAAGAGTTTCATATTGACGTCTCACACCAAGCTGTGAGACCTATCCCTGAACCACGTTCCTCGTCAGGGGAGCTAACCGAAATTGAACCGCTTTCGGTGGCGTTCCTTACCAAACTTACCAGATCATAGGTGCGTCGTTACATAATTAAAATTCAGAATTATAACACATAGGTTAGTCTTTGCCACTTTAAGTAACTAGGCTAGTATAATCCTTACTTGGGCAAACTACCGATTCCTCACCGTAAACCTAAGTTTCCCATAATACAGTTCTTAAGTACTGTGCTATCCCCACTGCAGCTCTGATACCAGGCTGTGGCGGACCGGAATCCGCTCATCCAGGATCGTAGAGGGTGGTGCCGCACGATGCGACACCCGACAGCACACGTCATAAGAACACATTATATTACATGGGAAAAATAAACTGAATGTACAAAGTAGTACACTTCTCTGTTACAAACTAGGGTCTTTTATTACAGAGCGGAAGTTTCTTTTGTACAACTCACGCCCGCCTATCTAGCAAAAGTCGGTTGCCAAGCCCTAGGGCAACCCACACTAGCTGCACGTCTCAGCTCAGCGCGGCGTGTACGGCTCCCACTCAGCCGTGGTCCCCGACGGAGGGTAACCCTCGCCGGTAGACTCGTACTCCGAGTCCGTGGGTGGCTCCTCACCTGAAAAACACTTAAGCAGCAACCGTGAGCACGAAGGCTCAGCAATGCTTAACCGACTCACCTAAGCATGAAACTCTACATGAGGTGTACCATGACATAGGATAGCAATGTTGCAGCAAATGGACACGCCTACAAGTTCATCCTTAGTTCATCTTTTAGCAACAAGTTAACGGTTCATGAAGCTGAAATTTAGTGAGCAATATTTGGTGGCACACTTGTAGCAATACCATTATATCATAACAGCAATATTGAATCATAACATTTCATTCATTAGTCTACGTTACGACGCAGTGAACAAGCGGTACTCGTCACCGCGAGGGACAGAGAATCGACTCGATATACACCTGCAGGGAAACCCAAAGAGCACGTCACGTACGCCCACCCGTGGAGCTGCACAGCACGCTCACTCGATGTCGTACGGGACAACCTTTCACCCAACAGCTCAAACGTCGAACCGGTCGCACCGGAACGAGCAGGAGGTTCCCCACACAGAGCATCTCTCTATGCCCGTTGGCAGATTTTCACCTTGCTGCCCTCAGCCTACACCTATAAATCGGTGCGTTATGCCTCGACGCCCGGAGGTTTAGGCTACATCGGTTTATCGGGGCCCATATATCCGATATGCCTTCGGTACGTTCAATACTTGTTCAGCAGGGCCGCACACGGATCAGTCCTCAATCGACACGGACAGGGCTGCGCACACAAGACTTCCTCTTGCTGCGCCCTAGCCCCTGCCTAGTCTCATTTTCCTTACTAAAGTGATCTCACATCACTCAACCGAACCCGTGTGCCCCAAGCCTATCTCGCGAGTGGATTCCAACTACTCGACTTGTACCGAAGCCCTATGACTTATTAAGCATAGCCTGTCTACTCGGGGTCTTAGACACTACCCTCACTCTTTTAGGAACCTTTGGTTATGCAAGTGGGGTCTCATTCATCCTATACCTAATGCACATACATACTTCACCCTACGTATGTAAACAAAGTAAAAACTTTATAAAAGTGTTACTGCAAACCGGGGCTTTCCTTGTTGCTGCTGGTCAGTAGTTAGCTCTTCTTCCGGAAGGAGGAAGTCCAACACTTCCGGAGTCTCTTCTTCAGTGACTACACGTTTAATACAATACTACATGTTAATGAATATGCATATGAGTTTATTGTAATACTTCTGCTATTAGTTCTAATAACCAGTCTCTAACAACTGGAACTCTGTTTAAGAATTTAAAGATGAACTGGGTGTTGGTGGCTTGGGCTTAGACCTAAGCACATGGTTAAGTGCTAAGTGGTTTCCCCCCTTTTCCATATTAATCCCTCAAGTGGTTAAACAGGACAGCGGTGATCCAGAGCTCCAATGGAGCTAAGAATTTTTGTGTGAGTTCCTTGTCACAATAAAACTCTCTGGATCAAAATTTAGCACTTGTCATTGAGGGGTTTGTTCAGAATAATTCTTTTAGCAAATAAGCAAAGCAGAATTAATTCTGAGGTAGTAACCATGTTCATGCCCAAATTAGTGAACTAATATTTCAATTATAGCTCATAGAGTTTGCATGAATTTTCCTAGCATTTTTGGAGCTAAGATTTGCCCAGAACTGAATTTCCAAGTTTTGGAAATTCTCTGAAAATGTTTCTGTATTCAAATGAACACAGCACCTTCAAATTTGAATTGCTCTGACCAAATCAACTCCAAATGGTCTGAAACTTTTACAGGGGTCCACTAATGTCCTAAAGAACATTCTGGCAAAATTTGGGGATTTTTGGATGAACCAAACTCCCTCTAAAAATCTTTTGCTGAAAAGATTTAAAGAATTTTCCAGAATAAAATAATAGGTTTAATACAAATTGAGTTGCATATTTGGATAGAGCTATGCAAGGCGAATCCAACCCAATTTGAATCGCTAAATTTGGAGCTTCCTAGCGAAAGTTATGGGGTTCTAAAGTTTGAACTAAATCTGAAATCCTAAATAAACCGGGGAAAAAATTTAAACTCTGACCGTGGGCCCGGCCCACACGTGGCACCGCTGGAGCTGAGCCACACGGGGCTACAGACCCCTTCCCGCGCAGTCACACTTGATCCCGGGGCCGCAGTGGATCTGAGTTTTAAACCCCCCGACGATGACATGTGGGCCCCGCGGGTCGTCTTCTTCCCCGCGTTCCCGTGCTTGCGCGCCGCCGGGCTCACCGGAGACACGCTGATACTTGCCTCCCGGCCGACTCTCACACTCTCCCTCGCCGCTAGGGCCTAGTTTCACCTGCTGAACATGCTGGCACCTTCTCCCCCGACCGGCGGTGCCTCTACCCTAGCCGGCGACGGTGCAGCGGCTCGGCAACCCTTCGGTCACGTCGCCCGGACAGTTTAGCCTGCCAAAACATCGGTGGATCGGCGCTATAGCACCAGTGGGTGCTAGGGAAGCTCGTCATAGTGGTGAAACCGCCCGGAGAGGGCTCTATCCTAGGTCTCATCGTGAGCCCGAGCCTCCGTGCCTCAATTACCGTAACAAAACCTAGAAATACCCGGCTTACATGCGGTTTCAAGCCAGGGCTGTGAGGGGCTAACGAGCGTTGATGAGTGACGGTCCTGTGTGCCAGTTTTCATGACCTAAGAACAAAGGTGGCGAGTGAATTCGACGTTACGGTGCCGGAAGGTCCGTTCGTGCCCACCGGAGAACTTTCTCCAAATTCGAGCTCTATGGTCCAGGTCACGGTCTGAGCTTCGGATATGAGCACCACCGGTCCCTGACGCGTCCGAGACCGTCCTTGCTCAGCCGTGAAAGGCCCTCTGTTGGGCAGTCACCGTGAGCCGAGTGGTGGCGGTTTCTCGGGTGTTGCTCGGAAACGTGGAGCTAGGGCTGGGGAAGGGCCGAACTCGACTGCTCTCGTGCCGAGGAGGTAGAGGACGAGTAGCTGGTGTGGTTTTGTGGCTAGGAGAGGCGCTGCTCGCGGTGGTTTGCTGGGTTCTCGATCGAACAAAAACGGCGGCGAGCGTAGCGTTCTCTGTTCGTGCGTAAAGGACCCGAGCCTCGGTGGTTTCGTGCTGTGGGCGACCGACTGCGTTGGGGTTGATCGATCCGGGAGCAGCTCGCCAGCTCGGGCAGGAGACCAGGAGGTGGCAGCGCGAGGGGTCCGGCGCCGGCGTTCCCGTGCGCTGTCTCGGCCGAGAGAGGAAAAGATCAGTGGAAGCCTTCTCTGTTAACTCTACTGACAGGTGGGACCTCCCCTCTAATTCTTTTTCCAAATTTTCTCAATTCTGTTTTGCCAAATATCCTCAGCTACTCACAATTTAATGTGAGACTTAGTCACCAAGTCTTAGTTTGAATTTGAATCCTCAAATTTGAAATGTGTTTGGCTAAATTTGCTGCATGTTTAAACTGAAATTTAAATTCAGTTTTGAATTCTTGCAAATTTAGCTCTTGACAAGATGAACTCCAATGAGGATGAAAAATTTGTGGGCTTACTCAGAAAAATGTGCTGAGTTTGAATATGAAGCTAACTTTTGAATTTGAGGGATGAAAGTTGCTGCAATTTGAATTTACATTCAAATTGGCCTCTTTTTCAAATACCTCCAAAAGTGCCTCAAAAAGTGTTGAATTTACATGAAATTTGGCCTGAAACTTCCCAAGACTTTTTAAGTTCTAGGGGTGAGCTCAACCTCTCATGTTCATGTGTACAAATCCCCCTTTGTGAAAATGAAGGCTTTCCTCTCTAATCACTCTTTTGATGGAGGTTACTTGCTCTTCACAATATTTCCTAAGATATCCACAATAAAAACTGTGGTGTTGTGAGGTGAAGAAAAGTTTTTGCAAGTCCCTTTTCTTGGGCTTTTACACCCTTCGCACTTCCCAGCGCTTGCACTTTCCTTGAACTCTGGCGCCTTTGTCTTCCTGTCCTTGAGCTCTCCCCCGCCCTGGCTTCCAACCTGCTCCCGACGCGTCTCGTTCGTTCCGCCGAGCTTGGGCCAGTGCGCAGGCTGCTGGGCTGGCACACGGAGGAACAGAAATGCCGGCTCCACCGGGGATCTCTCCCCCTGCTCCTGGAAAAGGGGGAGATGGTCTTCTTTACTGCTTACGCCCTGGCGGGGTTCATCCCGCCAATTTCTTCCTTCTTCGTCACATTGCTGGAGACGTATGGTCACCAGCTCCACCACCTCTCTCCCAACTCCTTCGCAATGGCCGCTGTCTTCGTCCATTTCTGTGAGATGTTTGGGGGGGTGCACGCTTCAGTGACGCTCTTCCGCTACTTCTTCGTGTTGGGGACGACCGGGCGTGGCTCAAAGACCCAGATGGGAGTGTACTATTTCCAGCATCGCTGCAAGGACCCAAAGGTTTCTGGGTACCTTCTACCGTTCAGTGCGTCGAGGTGGGAAAACTGGAGGGAGAGCTAGGTGGTGGTGCAGACCGACGAGCACGATTGCCTGCAGCTCCCAACCGCTGGCCATACCACTGAGCGTCGCTTCTGGGAGGAGGTCCCAGAGTTGGAGCAGGAGTACGCACCGGTCTTGGAGCGGATCCGGTTCTTGGCCAACGAGGGGCTAACGTACCTGATGGTGCTAATGGATTTCGTGTCGCGCCGTATTGCGCCCTTGCAGCAGCGGAGTCGCCCAACATGGTACTACACTGGTGAGCAGGACTGTACCAGGTTGGAGAGGGGTCTCGGCTCTGATCCTTCCGATGAGGAGCTGTACGAGATGGTGGGCAAGGTGAGCGGCGACTTCATCCCCAGTGGCGACCCCGCCTTCCCGTCCTCTGCCACTCCCCTCTTCTTAGAGCCGCAGAGGAGGTCAGAGCTACCGCGGAAGATGCCAAACCTCGATGACATCGGGATCGCCATCCGTCAGGTTGGGGATCCCTTCCGGGGCATCTCGATCCTGGGAACCGAGCGCTCCGGATCGGAGCGCGAGGCGTCTGTCGCTGCCCAACCCGCTCCAAGGGCCGACGGAACTCAAGCCGTCGACAAGGGGAAGGGGAAGGAGCCGGCCCCCGGGCAGCCGGAGAAAAAACGCGCCCGGTCTCCTCCGAGGGCGCCGCCTGCGCCGAGTCAGGGAGCCGGTGCACCCTTGCACCCGTCTCCCAGAGGCGCTGGTCCATCAAGTGGCGACCCGAAGAGACCCCGGGTGTCCCACTCCAGCGGGTCTCTTCCCGGACAGCGGCAGTCCGAAGAACCTCAAGTGTCCCGTCATCCTTCCTCAGGCGGAGGGGCTTCTAGGATGGACGCCGGTGGGGCGACGCCGGGGAGTGTGCCGGGGGTCCAGACGCCACAGCCTGCGACCGTCCCAGCCGCAGGTCCTGGCGGTTCAACTGCGGCCCAGAGGCCGGGGCTACAAGCCCGTTGGAGCGCTCATGTCGCCCAGTAAGTGTTGCTCTTTCTGGCTTGTAGGAGTAGCGTTCTCGTCTCCTTTCTTAGCCTGAGAGCTTTCTTTCCCCGCAGGGACCGACCGGCTGCCGGGGGCGGGCCTATTACCCGGACATCTCCAGTTGGTGGAGGCTCCGCGCCACAGCATCTGGGAACCGCGGTGGTTCCAATGGCCCCCAAGTCAGCGGGGGCTTCTTTTGTGCCGGCGGGTTCGCCCTCTGTGGTGGCTGCGGCCGCACCTGTTCGCCCTCCTTCACCAGCCCGGAAGTTCGGTGCTGAGGCTGGAAGGGCCGTTGTAGGTGCAGTTGCTGGCTCCCTGGCTCCCTCAGGACAGCGTCTTGCTCCGGTTGCTGAGGCACCAGCACCTCCGCCAGTCTTAGACGCGACAGGGGAGGTCAGGGGCACGACTCCTGTCCCCGCTATCCCGGCGCCCATGTGGGATGCCCTGGGGCGTGTACAGACCAGCGCCCGACAGTTCCAGGCCGCCTTTGAGCGGGAGCGGGGGGCGCTGGCCGGAGAGAGGGAACACCTTCTTAGCTGGGAGCACCTCCTGCAGCAGCGGACCCAGGAGGCTAAGGCGGAGCTTGACTCGAGGCAGTCGAGACTTGAGGCCATGAGTGCTCTGCTCGACGCTCAGAAGAAAGCCATCAGCCGCCTGGACTCAGAGACCCGGCGGCTCCGCGCTTCCTACCGTGAAGCCCTGGCCCAGGTTGAAGCCAAGGCCGAGGCACGCTCTGCTGCCGCGGAGGAGTTGCGGCTGCAGGTAGTTCGTCGAGAGTGCGCCGTCGCCGATCGGGAACGTGCTGCAGCGGCCGAGGAGGAGAAGATTGCCGCACGGCTGAAGGCCAGAGAGGGCGAGCTGAGGGCTCGGGCCGAGGAGCTGGAGCTCCGCGAGTCGGCTGCCGCTGCGAGGGAGGAGCAATCCTCCTGGGAGCGCCAGGCGGCGTTGGATCACGAGCTGGCGGCTCACCAAGAGGTAGAGAAGCTCCAGTCTTCACGGTCTGCCGAGGCCCAGGCGGTCTGGGGATTTATTACCGAGGCAGGGTCCGCCTTGGTTCCTCTTGGTTTCAGCCCGGTGCGGACGGAGGCTCCAGCGCAGGAGATGTCCGAGGCAATCCCGGCACTTGAGTCCATCGGCGGCATGCTGGACCGGCTCGAAGCAGTGATTGCCGACGAGCTTGAGGTGGAGGGACGGGGCCTGGCGAAGGAGGTCGCTATTCACGTACTGGCGTGCTTCCGGAGCCAGGACCCTTCCTTCTCTCTGGAGCCAGTCCGTCTAGGGCCCGTCGCCGAGCGGGAGGAAGCTGCCAGGGCTGAGGTTGAGGACGTGGCCGCCCTTGTGGCCTCTAGGTTCCAACGGGAGTCCGGGGACTCTTAGGCATCTGCCCCCGTGGCTAAAAGGCCCTGTACCTCTCCGTTATCCATGTATCGGGTCTGACTTGAGCTTCTGGATCTTGAGCGCTGGGTTGCACGGAGTCCCCAGTGACGCTTACGATCCTTGGCGGCATCCATGGCTGCAGGGCCGCCGGGACCGCCAGCTTCGAGGTGCTGGCCCAGCCCCCTTCACCCGGCTCGGCGGGCTGGGCTGTGGGCCGCAGCAACGTCCTCTCGAAGACTCCTTCGGGCACAGGGGCTCCGGTGGAGGCCTTCGTTGAGAGGTCGTCTGCGGCGGCATTGCCAGCGCGCGGTACGTGGCGCAGGTCCAAGGCGAGAAAGTCTTTCTTCAACATCTGCACGTGGAGCAGGTAAGCAGCTAGTTGTGGGTCATTGCAGGAGCATTCACCCTTAACTTGCTTGATAACTAGCTGGGAGTCGCCCTGTGCCAACAACCGGCGAGCGCCCAGAGACAGGGCTGTCTTTAGGCCAAAGATGAGTGCTTCATACTCTGCCATGTTGTTGGTTGCCTTGAAATTGAGACGCACCATATACCCAAACTGCTCCCCTGATGGCATGAGAAGCAGTACGCCGGCACCGGCCCCCTGCCTTCACGAGGAGCCGTCGAAGAAGAGCCTCCAGTGAGGCCCGGTGAAGACCGGAGCTCGGTACCTTGGTTCACCGTCTTCGTGGCCCCCTAGGTCAGCCTTCCTTGGCGTCCACTCAGCCACGAAGTCATCCAGTGCTTGGCTCTTGACTGCATGACGAGGAAGGAAATCCAGCTCAAACTCCGCCAGTTCCGCTGCCCATTTAGCGACATTGCCAATCGCGTGGGGGCTGTGAAGGATAGCCTTCAGCGGATAGGAGGTGACCACCGAGACCCAGTGGGCTTGGAAGTAGTGGAAGAGCTTCCTGGTCGCCACGAGCACTGCATACAGCAGCTTATGGACCTCCAGGTACCTTGTCTTGGCGTCATGGAGGACCTCGCTGATGTAGTAGACAGGCCTCTGGATGGTCCGGACCCTCCCTCCCAGGCCAGAGATGTCTTCATCCATGGGCTCAGGCCTACAGGAGGTGGGTGGGTCCAGGGAGGCTGCCGGGAGCTGAGACTCGAAGGCTCCCAAGCCGCCTTGGACCTCCGGGAGGTCCCGCTGATTTTCCGGGAGCTCCGGGAGGTCCCGTTGGGCCTCCGGGAGATCCCGTTGGACTTCCGGGAGGTTCCGTTGGACCTCCGGGAGGTCCCGTTGGTCCTCCGGAAGGTTGTCACGGAGGTCCGGGGGTCCGTCTTGGACCTCCGGGGGGTTGTCTTGGAGGTCCAGGAGGTCATCTTGGACCTCCGGGGTTTCCTGGCGCCTGTCTCCTGCTACCGGAGCAGGCTGTGGCGACGAGAGGTCCGGCCGCTCTGCGACGAGGACCATACTCACCACTTCAGTTGTCGCCGCGATGTAGAGCAACAAATGCTCTTCGGGCTCGGGGGCTACCATGATGGGTAGGGTCATCAGGAGTTGCTTCAACTCCTGGAAAGCTTCTTCTGCTTCGTCGGTCCAAACAAATGGGCCGGATTTGCGGAGGAGCTTAAAGAAGGGGAGCGCTCGCTCTGCTAACCTCGGTATAAACTGACTCAACACGGCTAGGCATCCCGTGAGTTTCTGGACTTCTTTGATGCGGGCGGGGGGCTGCATCATGTCGATGGCCTTGATCTTCTCTGGATTAGCCTCAATTCCTCGGTGTGAGACCAGGAATCCTAAGAGTTTTCCAGAGGACACGCCGAACACACACTTGTTGGGATTCAGCTTGGTGCGCGTAGAGCGCAGTTTGTCAAAGACTAAGGTCAGGTTATCTAGTAGGGATGAACTCTGCCTGACCTTAACAACGATGTCATCGACATACACCTCAACTAAGTCTCTTATCAACTCCCCGAAGGTTTTGTGCATTGCATGTACAAAGGTGGGGAGAGCGTTCTTTAGGCCATAAGGCATAGAGACATAACAGTATAGACCATCTACTGTGATGAAGGAGGTGTGCTCTTCATCTTCTCTAGACATAGGGATCTGGTGGAAACCCGAGTAGGCGTCTAGGAAGCACAGCATATCGCAGCCCGATGTTGAGTCTACTATTTGATCTATTCTAGGGAGAGGGAATGGATCTTTGGGACATGCCTTATTGAGACTGGTGTAGTCGATGCACATCCGGAGCTTCCCGCTGGCCTTCGGGACAACAACGGGGTTCGCCAATCACCGGGGGTGGTTGACTTCCCATATGAAGCCAGCGTCCAGCAGCTTCTTGATTTCTTCCCGGATGAAGTTTTGCCGCTCGATGGACTGCTTGCGGGGCTTCTGTTGGACTGGCCGGGCGTCGGGGAAGACCTTCAAGTGGTGCTCGATCACCTCCCTAGGGATCCCCGGCATCTGCGACGGCTGCCATGCAAACACGTCGACGTTGTGCCGGAGGAAGGTGACGAGCGCGCCTTCCTATTTGCTATCCAGGCCCGGCTACCCGGGTGGTCTGGGTGGCATCGGCGCCGATTTGGACGAGCTTCAGGGGGACATCGCCCTTGTTGAGGGGTTGCACACGGGGTGCTGCGGTAGAGGCACGGTGGTGTGCACTCGGGTGGAGCCGATCTGGTTCTGCACTGCCAGGGGCTGGTGCTCTAGCTGTTGCAAGCGCTTGGAGCTTTTCCAAGGCTGACACTGCAGCAGTGCGGTCTCCACGAATCCTGAGGACGCCTGTTGGTGTAGGCATCTTAAAGACAAGGTAGCCGTAGTGGGCTACTGCCATGAATCGGTACAGGGCTGGCCTGCCAATTATGGCGTTGAAGGGGAGGTCGATCTCCACCACATCGAACAGAATGTACTCTGTCCGATAGCTATCCGGTGCCCCAAAGGTCACCGGAAGGCTGATGCTGCCGTAGGGAATGACCTGTCCCGGCCCTACCCCTGAGAACGGGCTCGATGGGGTGAGCTTGGCCATCGGGATCTGCAGCTTCTGGAAAGCTGCGTGACTGATGAGGTTCAGTCCAGCCCCACCATCCACCAAAACGTGGTACATCCTCACGTTGGCGATGGTGGGAGCCACCAAGAGCGGTAGTTGGCCGGCCCCAGCCATGTTCCTGGGGCAGCCGGTGGCATTGAATCTTATGGGGGTTCCCATCCACTTGAGGTGCGGCGCGGCACTCAGGAGGGGAGCCACCGACGCTACTGCTCGGCGCAGGGTCTTAACCGCGCTTCGGGATGAGGGGTCAGGGGACCCACCATAGATGACGTAGAGCATCTTCCGGCGCTCGTCATAACTGGAGCTGGAGTCCTCATGGTTGCGCACCGCCTTCACGGCGCGCTGAGGCTCCTGGAACTCCACCTGTTGGTCGACGTTGTCTGGGGCGTCGACCTTCTGCTTGCCCTCCCTTTGACGGTTGGGTGGGGCATCAGCTCGAAGCTTCTTCCCTTTCTGGAAGCGCTCCGCGAGCTTCTGGATCTCCCGGCACTCGGCAGCAGTATGGTAACTGGTGCCGTGCACGGGGCATAGCTCGCCTTGGTCACCATCTGGAGCTGGTGACTGTCGCTGCCTCTTGTCGGGGCGCGGCCCCCGATCCCCACTGGGTGCCGCTGCTGCGGCAACGGGAGCCGCGGCCGGCGGTTTCATCTTGCCACCGCCCCGGTTCTTGATCTTCTTGCTGCTTCCATAGGAAGCAGCGCCAGATCCGGGCTGTCCTCCTGACCCGGAGGCTGGCGGGGAGTGCCAGTTCCGCCCTTCTGCTGCTCTGGCGCACTTGTCCGCCAGGCTGAAGAGCTCTGAGACGTCGCGGACCTCTCTGGTCGCGAGCTTCTCGAGCATCTTCTAGTCCCGGACGCTTTGCCGGAACGCCACCACCACAGAAGCATTTTGGATATGTGGGATGGTGTTCCGTACCTGGGAGAACCGCTGGATGAAAGAGCGCAGCGATTCCCCAGGTTGTTGCTGGATGGCGTGGAGATCGAGCTCCGTGCCAGGCCGGGTGTAGGAACTGCCGAAGTTGCGGTGAACTGCCGGCAGAGCTCTCCCCAGGAAGTTATGGAACCCTGGGGGAGGTTCATGAGCCAAGGCGACGGGGAAGTAGTTGGCCATGACAGCCTCGTCTCCTCCTGCAGCAAGGACGGCAGTGGAGTAGATCTGGAGGAACTCCGCTGGGTTGACGCTGCCGTCGTACTTCTAGGGCCGGTGCGGCCGAAACTTGCGCGGCCACCTCGCGAAGCGAAGGTGGGGCGCCAGGGCCGCACATCCTGCTCCTGTTGCTGCAGGCGTTGGTGCCGCGAACGCTTGGTTCGCTGCTGGCACTGTGTACCCCGGTATGGGCAAGGCTACGCCATAGACCGGGGGCGCCGTTTGCAGGGCATATGGCTGTGGCATATGCTGCGTGGCGTATGCCTGGGGCAGAGATCGCGTGGCGAAGGTCTGCGCCTCAGGAAGGGTCGAGGCTGACGTTATGCTGTCGCCGGCCTCTTGGTTGCGACGCCTTTCTCGTCGTCGCTCGAGGAACACTCGGGCATCCTGGCCCAAGTGGCATCGTTCCAGCTCTGTCCTCAGGTCCGTCGATGGGAGCCTGGTGGAGCTGGAGTCCGCCGTCTGCCCATCAACCGTTGGCGTGCGCATCAGCGACACAGCTGGTTTGCTAGGGCGTCGTCCCCGCCGAAGTCGAGGGTTTGCGGCGGCGACGACAAGATGGTCTACTTCGCGAGTCCACTGCTGGGTCGCTGCCTGAGGCGCGTCCCCAGCAGGTGGATTGCGCAGTAGCGCCCTTGCTGCAGCTAGCGCGCCCCCGTGGGGAACGCTCAGCGCTGCAGAAGATCTCACGCTAGTTGGAGCCTGCATTGTCGGAGTCGGCTGCTGGCTTCCAGCTTGCGCCGACACACTCTGTCCTGAGTGTGTCGACACGTATTCCCCGCTAGTCACGGTCCGTCGTGAACGCGGGGGAGGAGAGCTTGCCGCTGAAGGAAGCTTCATCATCTTCGTCGGCAGAAGCTCGTTGTGCAAGGGAAAAGCCCCCTACCTGGCGTGCCAAATGTCGAAGTGTGTGGTCGACACTTCCCCCGGACCTGCTCTAGGAAGCCCGCGGAGGTTCTTTTTCGGAGGGGCTAGTCGCTTGCAGAGAGCTTCAGTGTTAGGGACGAGTGAGGGAGAAGCTTGACACGGCAAGTTTTACGTGGTTCAGGCCGCTGGAGCGTAAAACCCTACGTCCACGGTGAGCAGAGGCGCTCGCTGTATTGCTTGTTGCTCAGAACCGGAGTCCTGAGCTTGAGGGTGAGTGATGCCTAGGATGCGAGTTCACAGAGTTCGAACCCTCGCTAACGTTGCCTACCCGAGCCTTTTATAGTCCAAGGCTCGAGCGGCTTACAAGGGGGGCCCGGGACCCGACAGGTGGTCCCGGGGATATTGCCTGCCGACTATCATATCTGCAGTTATGTCGGTAGTTGTCTCTAGCGAAGGCTTCCGAGTCTTTGTTCTGCCGCCCTGCCCATGCCGCAAGCTAGTCGTAGCGGTTGATGACGGCGGGGGCGGCAGGGGATGTCTTGTCGCTATGTTTATTGGCTGGCAGGTTCTGACACGCCGCGCAAGTCTGCGATGTGACTGGGCGCAACGGCACCTGACAGAGGCGTGCTCCGCGTCTTGGGAAGGCGCGGGCCTTGAATACCTTGTACGGGCAAGGTATGGTGCGTCTTTATGCCTGCTGCCTACCGCGCGGGGGCAGGCAGCGCCGTCTTGCTGGCCACGTGGCGAGCCCGGAGCTCTCTTCTGAGGAGAGGGAGGTCCGGCCCCGTGGGACACGTGGAGCCTTCGGACCTCTCCCCGCAGAGGGGGAGGTCCGGCTTCTGTCGGCCACGTGGCGGGCCCGGAGCTCTCCTCTGAGGAGAGGGAGGTCCGGCCCCGCGGGACACGTGGCGCCTTCAGAGCTCTCCCCGCGGAGGGGGGAGGTCCGGCTGCTGTTGGCCACGGGGCGGGCCCAGAGCTCTCCTCTGAGGAGAGGGAGGTCCGGCCCCGCTGGACACGTGGCGCCTTCGGAGCTCTCCCTGCGGAGAAGGGCGAGATCCTTAGGCATTTTCCCCTGTGCGCGGGGGTACCCCATATCGAGGGTACCGACAGTGCTGTTTTATTAAACCAGTTTGTACGTGTTCTTGCATGTTTTAATGGGCTTTCATGGGGTTTTATGATGAACAAGAGTGTAGAGATCAAGTGTGGATGTAGTGATTATCTTGACTCAAGATCTAGATCAATTCCACCGTCAAAAATCGATCAAAACATGATCTGTCCACACTTAAAAGTTTCTACTCGAAGGGGGTGAAGAAAACGGATGCGTAGGAACAGCAGCGACGTTGTAAGATGGGTAATGGAGACCTACCTCACTTCCTTTTGGTGGCAGGGCCTTCCTCCTAGCAATGGCAGCAGTGGGGAATTCTTCTATGGAAGATTAGGGCAGGACATATCGTCGGGCTTCTTCTCCGGCGATGGCGAAGCGTGACGGGGCTCGACGGCGGCCAAATTCCGGTAAGGAGGGGGACTTGGCGACTTGGCAGCAAGGAAGGGGGCTTGGCAGCAGGGGGGACGTCCAAAAGAGATAGGATTTCGGCCAGGGGGTGGGGGTTATATTTATAAGGGGGAAAAGGGAGAGTCCTACTTCAATTGGAGCTCAAATAAGAGTTATTTTTTGGATCTTAACAAACTTTTCTCTTGTGATGCGGCAGCCTTGGGGATTTTATCCCAAAAATATGGAGAAAATCCCCCTTTTTGGGAATTGGGGAATTTAGAAATTTTGGGGGAAATTTGGGAATGACTCATTTCAGCTATCTTTTTCCTATTCCTCACCATTTCTATGTCAGTTTCTCCATTTCTACATTCCCCTCTCCATTTCTATGTCCCATTCTCCATTTCTACATTCCCCTCTCCATTTCTATGTCCCATTCTCCATTTCTACATTCTCTTCTCCATTTATGTCCCATTCTCCATTTCTACATTGTCCTTCTCCATTTCTATGCCCCATTCTCCATTTCTATATTCCCTTCTCCATTTATGTGGTTTTTCCTCCATTTCTATGGTTTCTTCCTCCATTTCTATAGTTCTTTCTCCATTTATACTTCTTTTATAATGTTTCTCTACATGAAAAATGTATGCAATGCATGGAAATGAATTTGAGGGTGTTATAGAGTTCGAGAACGTTGGGTTCAAGGAGGCAGAGACGATCGATGAATTTGCTATGAGAATCAGTGGCATGGCGAGCACATTACGTTCACTTGGTGAATCAATAGAGGATGTTTGAGTGATCAAGAAGTTTCTGCGTGTGGTACCATCCCAATACACGCAGATCACACTCTCAATTGAAACCCTTCTGGATCTCAACAAGATGTCGGTGGAGGGACTGGTAGGCAGACTGCGGGCTTCTGAAGATCGTCTCGGGAGCACCGGGGAGAACACTGACAAGGGAGGCAAGTTGCTGATGGCAGAGGAAGAACGGTTGGCCAAATACAACCACAGACTCGGACCTGAGACTCCCTCAAGTGCCAACCGAGCAGGGAGTTCATCACAGCAGAAGGAAAAAGAGTGGTGTTCGACCAGAGACTCGTGACAATGCCAAGAAGACCACATCTGAAGGTACTCCTAGGAGGAAAGGGAAGTATCGTAATTGTGGGATCTGGGGTCATTGGGCAAAGGAGTGCAGGAGGCCATGTCGTGAGCAGAAGAATGAGGCACATATTACTCAAGCAGAACCAGATCAACCGGCTTTACTTCTGGCAACAAAATGTTCAGATAAGACAGAGTCTGCAAAAGGGAACCTAGAGGAAGAGATCCTGCATGGAGATTCAAAATGGTACCTACACTCAGGTGATAGCAACCACATGGCTGGGGTAAGATCTTTCTTAACTTCTTTAGATGAATCAGTAACTGATAATGTGAGTTTTGGAGATGGGTCTTCTGTTGAGATCAACGGCATAGTGTCGGTACTTTGTAGACCGGGTACCCCCGCGTAGTGGATAAAATACAGTCTGGGCCCTGCCTCGCTGCTGAGGTGGGCCCCAGCATAAGCCACGTGCCTTGGGCCCCATGGTCAGCCCTGGGGCTGCCGCGTGCACTTGGGCTCCGGAGCTGACACGTGCCCCGAGCTGCAGTCCGAGCCTCCCCGTTGGGGTGAGGTACGAAGCTTCCATATGCCGCCGGGCTCCGAGCCGACTCCCCACTGAGGGGAGCTCCGGTGCTGACACATGCCCTGGGCTCCGGTCCGAGCCTCCCCGCTGAGGTGAGGTCCGGAGCTGCCACGTGTACCCGGGCTCCGAGCCGTCTCCCCACTGAGGACAGCTCTAGAGCCGCCACATGTCCCCAGACACCAAGCCTGTCGATGAGGGCTCTAGAGCCGCCACGTACCCCATGACACTTCGTGGGCTGTGGGTCGACAAAGTCAAGAAGGAAGTGCGCTGTCAGGCTTCGCAATAATGGCTCGCGCCTTCCCCAGAAGCACGGCGTACTTCACACGCCTCCGTCCCTTGCCCATTTGCCATTACGGTGACAAGACAGGACGGTAGGGCATGACAGCAGTACAGTGCCACCCAACGGCACTAAGCCGCCCATACATGGTGAGGAGACACGGCGACAAGACAGCATCTTCATCATCACTTGACAAGCATCAGGGGCGCTCAGCGCGCCAGACGGAGGGACTTAACTCCCCCGTCGGCGACTCTACTCAGAAAATGAAGCCCTAGATCGTGTATAGGATTCTCTAAGCTTTGGGGCCACCTGTCGGACCCCAAGCCCCATTGTAACCACCCCAGCCTTGGACTATAAAAGGATCGAGGTGACCACCCTGCAAAGTGTTCCGACTCCCCACACTCAAGATCACACAACACACAAGCGCTCGCGCTCAAGCAATAGAACAAGCACACCCATGGACGTAGGGTATTACACTCCGGTGGCACGAACCACGTAAATCCTCGTGTTCATCCGCTCACTCGAGCCCTGGTCGCAAAGGGTACCAAGCCCCCTCTGGAAAAAAAGAACCTCGCGGGCTGCTTCTGAGCAGGCCGGGAGGAGTTTCACAGCTCACACTCTGACATTTGGCACGCCAGGTAGGGGGGTTTCATGCACTCTCCTCACGACCATGGTGAACATCACTTCGATGGCGAGCCTTCTCACCCAGCGCACCGTTGTCTCCAAGCGGGAGATGACGAGGCTACCCCCCGGTCCAGAGCGGGCGGGTCTAGCCAAGCGGCCGACACACTCTGTGTGATGTACAGGGGTTCTTCCAATGTCTCGTCCAGGCGAGCTGTCAAGACCCTCCGTCGAGCAGTGGCAGCGGCGGCCCCAGTCCCGGGGCCGGCGCCACATCGCAAATGGATGGAGACGCCGATCAACTTTGACGGCTCCGACTGCCCCAAGAACATGGCAGGCGCCAGGCAACTGCCCTCCTCATTGCCCCAACCATCTCCAACGTGAAGCTCTACCACGTGTTAATTGATGGTGGGGCGGCCATCAACATCATCAGTCTTGCAGCTTTCAAGAAGCTGCAGATCCCTGTGTCCCAGCTTGCCCTCTCGAGACCATTCTCGGGGGTAGGTCGGTACTACGTCTTCCCGTGCAGTAGTATCTCCCTCCCGGTGACATTTGGGATGCCTGAGAACTACCGAACGGAGAGCGTTGTCTTCGACGTTGCGAAGGTCAGCCTCCCCTTCAATGCCATAATCGGCAGACCGACTCTGTACCGATTCATGGCAGTAGCCCACTACGGCTATTTGGTCTTAAATATGCCAACCCCGAGTGGCGTACTTAAGGTCCACGGTGACTGCACCACGACTGTCTCAGCGCTGGAAAAAGCTCCAAGCGCTGGCGGCAGCACAGGAGGCCGCCTCCGGTCACGCTGAAGCTAGCCGGCTTCCTCCAAGCACGTGTCATCGAGGGACGACATTTGCACCCGATGTGCAGCCCTCAGACAGCGAAGACGTACCGGTCAAGGTTGTCCAAGTCGGTCCTGATGTCGCCCAGACCACTCGGATTGCCGGGGGTCTGGAAGGCAAATAGGAAGATGCGCTCGTCACCTTCCTCCAAGCTAATGTCGACGTGTTTGGCTGACAACCTTCGGGAATGCCCGGGATCCACAGGGATGTGATTGAGCTGTAAGGGCCTCAGTTTTGGCATACATTTGAAGTGTTCATCACCACACCACACACCTCATTTGAGGAAATATGATGAACACAAATGAAGAGCATGTAACCACGATCAACATGCTCATTAGAGAACAAACTCACATATTGCAAAAGTGGTATTTCCCACATGTGATATAGGTGGGCTGGACTTATGAAAACTCCTACACATTGCTAAGGATGTCCATGCCAAGTTTCACCCAAATTCAAAACATTTTTGAGGTCATTTTGGGTATAGATAGAAAGAGGGCAGTTTGAAACTACATTCAAATTCAAAATGTTTTTGTCCCATGAATTTAAAAGTGGGAGGCATATTCTTATTCAGCACATTTTTGTGAGCTCACACACCAATTTTCACTCCATTTGGAGTTGATCTTGACATGAGCTAAGTGGGACGAATTCAAACTTTATTTGAATCCAAAACTGAACTTGTGCTGAAATTCACTCAAACCGAACCCAATTTGAATTCTATTCAATTCAAATGGCTCAGGGGTGAATAATTTGAATCACCAGGGGTATTACGGGGCTCACTGTTTACAACAGTGATTAGGAGTAAATTTCAGAGGTTAAAACCCCGGGTGGGACCCACATGTCATAGAGGGAAGAAGGAGAAACTTGCACCCAAAGTCAGAGTCTCGGTGGGAAAGTCCGCCGAGCAGCTGTCGGCTGTGCCACCGAGCAGCTACCGGCGCCACCAGCTGCTTCCCTCTCCGCGCGTTGGCGCCCAGGGCGGCTGGCTCGCGCCCCCACGCGACCGGCACCGCCTCAGCCGAGCAGGAGTCGGCCGGCTTTATCTTCTCGCGGGCAACCCCGAGCAGCGGCATTGTTTCTCGCCGCAGCTCTCTGCTCAATCAGGAAAACCAGTAAAACCATCTCCTCCTTCGTACCTGAGCTGCTAGACAGCCACCTGAGCTCGCACTCCACCTCTCCAACGCCAGAAACCTCGAGCTCCGACCTCCTTTGCCCAAAGACAATCACCACCGCGGCGACCTAGCCTCAGCCGAGAGTCAGGCGCCCGTGGGCAGCGTTCCACAGGCGTTTTCACGGTCCAGCGAGAGAGGCAACAGGAGCGCGCAACCACCGTGCTGCTCTCCTCCAAGTTTGGAAGCCAACCATGAAGAATCCGCAGAGAATTTCCAGTTTTTGCTCCGGCGACCGTAAACCGAGCTTCCGGTACGGTTTCTTTAAATTCTTGCTCTATGATCTTTCGGAGGTCATCAAATCTTGCACATAGACGCTGGACTAGCCGGCGATCAAGTTCTTTTCTGCATCTGTAGCGTGAAACTGTCTAGGAGTGACGAATTTTGAGCTTGATCGAGGGCGGTCATGGCAGGCACGGTCGGTCACACGGTGCCGACTGACTTGCCGCCATCCCTGGACCCTTTTGACACCTTGTCGAGCTTCCTAGAGGTACACTGATGCTGTAGGACCGTTTGTTTGAGGAGTTGGCGGGTTTAGAAACCACGGTCGACGGTGTCGAACCTCAACCGAGGCCGCGGCACGTCGCCGAGCTACTTCCGGTCACCCCCAGCCCGACCTGTCACCCCTGACGTGTTCCTCGACGTCGACAACCCCCTGGCGGCGAGTTTCAGACCATGGGAGGTCCGGCAGCGGCGAGCCGGCGAGCCTCGAGTCTGCTCCGGCGAGGTCGGCGGCGCGGGCGCGAGAGAACGGCGGGAGGAAGACGAAGCCGGATGGCCCACGTGTCAGCGGCTGAAGAATTTAAATCGGGATCGGGTGTGGCTAGGGATCGGCTGTGCTGGCGCGCAAATGCCCTGTGAGCTCCGGTGTGCCGGACACCTCCGCGCTCGACACGTGTGGTATCCCCGGTGTGCCGGACACCTCCGCGCTCGACAAGTGTCCCCGCGGGCCCCGAGAGTTTAAACTTTTCCCCCGATTTTCAGAATTCTTCCAAACTTCAAATCCTCATAACTTTGGCTAGAAAGCTCCAAATCGGGTTAACCAAATTTTGTTGGATTCAGCTCTCTGAGCACTTTCCAGCAATACCAAATTCAGCTCATGAAAGTGAATAGTTTTCCAGAATTAAATCCCTAAAGTTTAAACTGTTGGGAATTTTATCTGGAGAACTACTTTATGAAAAATTCTGAAATTTGGCTGAAAGGTTCATTGTAAAATCCCTGAATTCCAGTAAAAGTTTCAGACTCATCCAAGTTCATTTAGTTACCCTAATTGGGTGATTAAGGGGACTGCCCAGAGAAAATAGAAAAATGTACAGAAACATTTTTCAGATTTTCTCAAAGCTTAATTAGGGCATAACTTTCTGTAGAATTCTTCAAATGACATAAAACCAACTCCATTAGAACCATCTTAAAGTCTAGTTTCCAGAAAGTAATGGTTGGAGCCATGAAAACCCCTGGAATTATTCAGAGGCTCAAATATTGACCAAATGGGCTTTTATTTGTACAAAGTTCAAATGAACTTTGTTTCAAATAAAACTTGGTCAAGACTCTGGTTAGGACACTACCAAACCACAATAAAAATTTCAGAACCAAAGGGAAGGGCTATCTAGAGTTATTAGCAATTGTGTATTCAAGTTCACACATTGCATTTAAATTAACATGTAGTATTTCATAAACGTGTAGTCACTGAAGAAGAGACTCCGGAAGTGCTGGACTTCCTCCTTCCGGAAGAAGAGCTAACTACTGACCAGCAGCAACAAGGCAAGCCCCGGTTTGCATTAACCCTTTTACAAGTTTTACTTTGTTTACATGAGTCATGTGAAGTATGATTGTGCATTAGGTGTAGGATGAATGGAACCCCACTTGCATAACCAAAGGTTCCTAAAAGAGTGAGGGTAGTGTCTAGGACCTCGAGTAGAAAGGATATACTTAAAGATTCATAGGGCTTCGGTACAAGTCGAGTAGTTGGAATCTACTCGCGAGATAGGCTTGGGACACACGGGTTCGGTTGAGTGATGTGAGATCACTTTAGTAATGAAAATGAGACTAGGCAGGGGCTAGGGCGCAGCAAGAGGAAGTCTTGTGTGCGCAGCCCTGCCCGTGTCGATTGAGGACCGATCCGTGTGCGGCCCTGCTGAACAAGTATTGAATGTACCGAAGACATATCGGATATATGGGCCCCGATAAACCGATGTAGCCTAAACCTCCAGGCGTCGAGGCATAACGCACCAATTTATAGGTGTAGAGGCAGCAAGGTGGAAATCTGCCAACGGGCATAGAGAGATGCTCTGTGTGGGGAACCTCCTGCTCGTTTCGGTGTGACCGGTTCGACGTTTGGGCTGTTGGGTGAAAGGTTGTCCCGTACGACATCGAGTGAGCGTGCTGTGCAGCTCCACGGGTGGGCGTACGTGACGTGCTCTTTGGGTTTCCCTGCAGGTGTATATCGAGTCGATTCGCCGTCCCTCGTGGTGACGAGTACCGCTTGTTCACTGCGTCGTAACGTAGACTAATGAAGGAAATGTTATGATTCCATATTGCTGTTATGATATAACTGTATTGCTACATGTGTGCCACCAAATATTGCTCACTAAATTTCAGCTTCATGAACCGTTAACTTGTTGCTAAAAGATGAACTAAGGATGAACTTGTAGGCGTGTCTATTTGCTGCAACATTGCTATCCTAAGTCAGGGTACACCTCCTGTAGAGTTTCATGCTTAGGTGAGTCGGTTAAGCCTTGCTGAGCCTCTGTGCTCACGGGTGCTGCTTAAGTGTTTTTCAGGTGAGGAGCCACCCACGGACTCGGAATACGAGTCCACCGGCGAGGGTTACCCTCCGTCGGGGACCACGGCTGAGTGGGAGCCGTACACGCCGCGCTGAGCTGAGGAGTGCAGCTAGTGTGGGTTGCCCTAGGGCTGGGCAACCGACTTTTGCTAGGAAGGCGGGCGTGAGTTGTATAAAAGAAACTTCCGCTGTGTAATAAAGACCTTAGTTTGTGACTGAGAAGTGTACTACTTTGTACATTCAGTTTGTTTTTCCCATGTAATATAATGTGTTCTTATGATGTGTGCTGTCGGGTGTCGCATCGCGCGGCACCACCCTCTGCGATCCTGGATGAGCGGATCCCGGTCCGCCACAGCCTGGTATCAGAGCTGCAGTTGGGATAGCACAATACTTAAGGACTGCATTATGGGAAAAACTTAGGTATACGGTGAGGATTCGGTAGCTGCCCAAGTAGGGACTATATTAGCATAGTTACTTAAAGTGGCAAAGACTAACTTATGTGTTATAATTCTGAATTTCAATTATGTAACGACGCACCTACGCTCTGGTAAGTTGGTAAGGAACGCCACCGAAAGCGGTTCAATTTCGGTTAGCTCCCCCTGATGAGGAACGTGGTTCAGGGATTGATCTCACAGCTTGGTGTGAGATGTCAATATGAAACTCTTGTACTCTTCATGTCCCTGAGTTCATATGCAACGCTGATCCCTAGCGTGCATTAGGCAAGTAAGTGGAGACCCCATCGCGTGGTCAGTAACGCGAGAGTGTGTTCGTCTGGAAATAGCCCAGGAGGACACACGCAGCGCTTGCCATCGGCGTGCCCTGCAGGGCAGTAGGTGGGATCTGTTGGGTTGATAACATTCCCAACCGTGACGACCCGTTCATGACATACTCGGGTTCCCCGTCGTGTGGTGTTGAAACACGATCACGTACCTTGAGACGTGACCTAACTCAAGGACGGCCGTATGACAATGATACGGGCGTTTGTATTTACTTTTAAATATGGTACTTCCTGAAATGGAAACAAAACCTTTGAGTGCACCATTATTGTGTGGTCTTCTGCAGGTACTAACCACGTTGTATCCGTGTAGCAAACGTGTGCGAGAGACCGTTTAGTGCCACACTTGAGACGTATGTGCCGGTATAATCCGGTTAGGATTTTCTTTGGTGAGGAACGTAGTACCGAGATATTGTAGGCATATGCATGAAAATATTGAGAACAAGGAACTAAAATCATTAGGTTCAACAATTAAGACCCTGGTTGGGTATAAGAATGGGATAGTGATGAGTGTAGTTACAAAAAGACTGAAAAACAGAGTGCTCTGTTCTGGACAGCAAGTTTTCTGATCTTCAACAGGGCATAACTCACAGGTCTTTTAGCCCAGAGAGGTGTGCTATATAGTTCTGGAAAGGTATTTAAGTACTATACAACTTTGTTGTAGACTTCCAGAGCTGAAACTCACCTTAAGATGGCTTAAATCCATGAGGAATGTAAACTGTCCAGAACCAGGACCGAGTAAAACATTCTCTGGACTGCTCTGTTTTTCAAACATAAATCCCAGTAGAAAAATTTAAAATTTTCTTATGATACATCCTTAGAAAGAGTATAAGATGTGTGACATCTTTGCAACTCAAAGTTTCTGAAATTTCAGCACAGATTTCAGTGGAAACCAGGGTTGAAAACAGCCACTTCCAAGGGAGGTGCTGTTAAAATTCTTCCAGAAATTCTGTTGACTTTGATTTAGCATAACTTTTTAACCAAAGTTGATCTGGGGGCAAATGAATACTCGTTTGAAATATACTGAAGTTAACTTTAACTTTGGTATTCAACTTGAGTCATGAAAATGCCCAGAACCAGATCAAAATTTGGAATAGGTAGAAACTGGTCATTCTTACAGAAGAATGACAGTTGAACTCATTGGAGAGGGAGCCTGAGAAACGGCTACCACATCCATCGATGGTAGGATAGGGGCCTACCATGGTGGTGACGGGTGACAGAGAATTAGGGTTCGATTCCGAGAGGGAGCACTTCTATCGGGGGTTACACCCCAAAATGAAGACCCACCTCGTACAGTGGAACCACGGCACATTCAACGACCTAGTCAATGCCGCAATCATGCAAGAGGACGCTCAGCGGGAGTTAGCAGCTGAGCAGAGGAAGCGCAGCGCTCCACCTAGCAGTGGTGGTGGCGCGCCCCAGAAGTACCGTATGGTGTATCGGACACCATCCAGGCAGCAGTGGCATCCACCGGCGCGAACCCAACGGTTCGGGGGACGTCCGTTCCAGTCACCTTCGTTCCGTCCGCCGATGCCACCACCAAGACTGCAGCAGCAACAGCAGCAGCAGACGGTACCCCGGGTGTTTCCACCGCCACAACGCGCCCCGGGATTCCGTCCACCGATCAGCGGGGGACCGCCCCGTTTCACCTGCTTCACGTGTGGCCAGGCGGGCCACTTCGCGAAGGACTGTCCCCAGGAGCAGCAGAGCAGCGGGCAAGCCCAGCTCCAGGGCGGTGCTCGAGGCCAACCTCCGGTGAAGAAGGTTGGTCAGCGGACTGGAGGCGTCCACAACCTCGACAATGAGGACGCCCCGGAGGGAGACAACGTGCTGGCGGGTACGTTCACTCTCAACCATCAAGCCATCATCATACTTTTTGATTCTGGTGCAACCCACAACTTCATTAGTGCATCATATGTGGCTAAGCATCAGCTGGAAGCCTTTCCAACCGAGTGTTCTTATATGATCTGCTCACCGGGAGGAAAGATTTCAGCAACTATGATGGTTCCAAAAGCACCACTGTGCTTAGGTGAGAAGATATATCCCACCACTATGATTATCTTAGGGGGGCAGAAGATTGATGCAATCTTGGGAATGTCATGGCTAAGCTACCATGGCACTGTCCTGGAAACTTTAACACGGACGGTTCACCTCAACTCCCCATTACACCGTCCGCAGTCCCTCCTATTAGATAATCCAGTCCGAGAGGTTTCAGCGATCAATAGTGCTGAGGCTTTCAAGTTAGAAGACATCCCCGTAGTCCGGGAGTATCCCGACGTGTTCCCGGATGATCTTCCAGGCATGCCACCTGAGCGGGATGTCGAGTTCAAGATTGAACTTGCACCCGGGACTACGCCCAATCACGGAGACCATACAAGATGGCTCCAAATGAGCTTGCGGAACTGAAAGAACAACTCAATGATCAGTTGAGCAAGGGTTTCATTAGGCCGAGTTCCTCGCCTTGGGGATGCTCGGCGCTGTTTGTAAAGAAGAAGGATGAGACCCTGAGGCTGTGTGTGGACTACCGGCCGCTCAACACCGTCACCATCAAGAATAAGTATCCACTGCCCCGCATCGACATATTGTTTGATCAACTTGTGGGTGCAAGTGTGTTCTCAAAGATGGACCTTCGCTCTGGATATCACCAGATCAAGATCCGGGCGGAGGATATCCCGAAGACGGCCTTCTCGACGAGATATGGACTATATGAATATCTCGTCATGTCCTTTGGTCTCACAAATGCTCCAGCCCATTTCATGTATCTCATGAACTCGGTGTTCATGCCGGAGCTGGACAAGTTCGTGGTAGTGTTCATCGATGATATCTTGGTTTACTCCAAGACAGAAGCCGAACATGCCGAACACTTGAGAATCATTCTTCAACGATTGCGGGACCATAAGCTCTACGCCAAGTTCAGCAAATGCGAGTTTTGGATCAGACAAGTGCCATTCTTGGGACATATCATCTCAGCTGAAGGCATTGTGGTTGACCCAAGCAAAATAGAGCAAGTGCTGAAATGGAAAGCTCCCACTTCAGTCCATGAAGTCAGAAGCTTCCTCGGGTTAGCGGGATACTATCGGAGATTCATTCCAAACTTCACCAAGCTCGCTAAGCCGATGACAGAATTGCTGAAGAAAGGGACGAAATATGTTTGGAACACGGCGTGTGAAGGAGCGTTCCGAGCATTTGTGAAGCATCTCACCACAGCCCCGGTCTTAACTCAGCCGGATACAACAAAGCCCTTCGACGTGTACTGTGACGCGTCCGGTATTGGGCTTGGCTGCGTGTTGATGCAGGAAGGACGTGTGGTCGCCTATGGCTCACGCCAACTTCGGAACCATGAGCAGCATTATCCGACTCATGATCTTGAGCTTGCTGCCGTGGTGTTGGCACTAAAATGTGGAGGCACTATCTCCTGGGGAATTTGGTGCATCTCTACACCGACCACAAGAGTTTGAAATATATTTTCACCTAGAAGGAGCTAAACATGAGGCAAAGGAGGTGGTTAGAGCTGATCAAAGACTATGAGATTGAGATTCACTACCACCTCGGCAAGGCGAATGTGGTCGCGGACGCGCTGAGTCGGAAATCACATGTCCATCACCTCACCATTACACCGGTGGAGGAGGAAGAGCCAAGTTTATACTTGGTTCCTTATGGGTCGCTGTACAACCTTGCCCTCATCCCTACCATTAGGGAAGATATCATTGCAGCTCAGAAAGATGATAAAGGCATGGCACATCTCCGGAGACGGATAGACAATGGAGAGATTAAATGTTTCCGGAAGGATGATGAGGGAACGCTATGGTTCAACGACCGCATAGTCGTACCCCGGGATATGGACTTGAGAAAGAAGATCCTCGATGAAGCTCACTTGTCCAAGTACTCCATTCATCCGGGCAGCAACAAAATGTACCAAGATTTGAAAAAGAAATTTTGGTGGACGCGGATGAAGCGGGAGGTAGCTAAGTACGTATCCGAGTGCGATACGTGCCGACGAGTGAAAGCTGATCACATGAAGAAATCAGGGCTGCTACAACCCCTGAAGATCCCGGCAAGGAAATGGGAAGATGTGAGCATGGATTTCATTGTGGGATTACCCCTAACATCCAACAAACATGATTCTATTTGGGTGATCATCGATCGGTTAACCAAGACGGCTCATTTCATCCCGGTGAATACACGTTACAATGCCGGCAAATATGCAGAGCTATACATAGCGAAGATTCTATGCCTATACGGGGTACCCAAGACCATTGTCTCAGATCGAGGTGCATTATTTGTATCTCGCTTTTGGGAGCAGCTACACGCTGCATTGGGTACCAAGTTGATCAGGAGCTCCGCCTATCACCCTCAGACAGATGGCCAGACAGAGAGGGTGAATCAAGTTCTGGAAGACATGTTGAGAGCATGTGCCATCCACCATGGTAGGAACTGGGATGATCACCTACCATTGGCGGAATTCTTGTACAACAACGGCTATCAGGCGAGTATCAAAATGGCACCTTATGAAGCTCTCTACGGTCGTAAATGCCGCACCCCATTAAATTGGTGCGCGTCCGGTGAAAGGGTCACATTCGGGGTTGATGTGGTGAACGACGCCGAAGAGCGCGTTCGGACAATTCAAGCCAATTTGAAGGCCGCTCAATCCCGACAGAAGAGCTACGCTGATAAGAGGCGTAGACCGTTGCATTTTGACGTTGGGGAACATGTGTACCTCCGCGTGTCTCCGATGAAGGGCGTGCACCGGTTCGGTGTGAAGGGGAAGCTCGCTCCCCGTTTTATTGGACCCTACGCTATCACCGAAAAGTGTGGACCAGCAGCGTATAGATTGGAGCTACCGGCATCCCTGACTGGTGTCCATGATGTTTTCCATGTTTCGCAACTGCGAAAATGTTTGAAGCATACAGCTGCTGTTCCTACCGAAGACATCAGCGAGCTGAAACCAGATTTAACTTATGATGACTATCCGGTGGAAATTCTTGATGAGAAAGCCCGAACCACGCGTAACAGAACGTTGTGGTTCTACAATATCCTCTGGAGTAACCATACCGTGGAAGAAGCGACGTGGGAGAGCGAGGAATGCCTTCGCTCAAATTACCCGGAGTTCATGGCTTCTCAACACGGGTAAGTCCCTACTACATCGCTATCTCTTCTTTTGTAATCTCGGGACAAGATTCTTTTAAGGGGGAAGGAATATAAGGGCCTCAGTTTTGGCACACATTTGAAGTGTTCATCACCACACCACACACCTCATTTGAGGAAAGATGATGAACACAAATGAAGAGCATGTAACCACCATCAACATGCTCATTAGAGAACAAACTCACATATTGCAAAAGTGGTATTTCCCACATGTGATATAGGTGGGCTGGACTTATGAAAACTCCTACACATTGCTAAGGATGTCCATGCCAAGTTTCACCCAAATTCAAAACCTTTTTGAGGTCATTTTGGGTATAGATAGAAAGAGGGCAGTTTAAAACCACATTCAAATTCAAACTGTTTTTGTCCCATGAATTTAAAAGTGGGAGGCATATTATTATTCAGCACATTTTTGTGAGCTCACACACCAATTTTCACTCCATTTGGAGTTGATCTTTACATGAGCTAAGTGGGACGAATTCAAACTTTATTTGAATTCAAAACTGTACTTGTGCTGAAATTCACTCAAACCGAACCCAATTTGAATTCTATTCAATTCAAATGGCTCAGGGGTGAATAATTTGAATCACCAGGGGTATTACGGGGCTCACTGTTTACAACAGTGATTAGGAGTAAATTTCAGAGGTTAAAACCCCAGGTGGGACCCATATGTCATAGAGGGAAGAAGGAGAAACTTGCACCCAAAGTCAGAGTCTCGGTGGGAAAGTCCGCCGAGCAGCTGTCGGCTGTGCCACCGAGCAACTACCGGCGCCACCAGCTGCTTCCCTCTCCGCGCGTTGGCGCCCAGGGCGGCTGTCTCGCGCCCCCACGCGACCGGCACCGCCTCAGCCGAGCAGGAGTCGGCCGGCTTTATCTTCTCGCGGGCAACCCCGAGCAGCGGCATTGTTTCTCGCCGCAGCTCTCTGCTCAATCGGGAAAACCAGCAAAACCTTCTCCTCCTTCGTCCCTGAGCTGCTAGACAGCCACCTGAGCTCGCACTCCACCTCTCCAACGCCAGAAACCTCGAGCTCCGACCTCCTTTGCCCAAAGACGATCGCCACCGCGGCGACCTAGCCTCAGCCGAGAGTCAGGCGCCCGTGGGCAGCGTTCCACAGGCGTTTTCACGGTCCAGCGAGAGAGGCAACAGGAGCGCGCGACCACCGTGCTGCTCTCCTCCAAGTTTGGAAGCCAACCGTGAAGAATCCGCAGAGAACTTCCAGTTTTTGCTCCGGCGACCGTAAACCGAGCTTCCGGTACAGTTTCTTTAAATTCTCGCTCTATGATCTTTCGGAGGTCATCAAATCTTGCACATAGACGCTGGACTAGCCGGTGATCAAGTTCTTTTCTGCATCCGTAGCGTGAAACTGTCTAGGAGTGACGAATTTCGAGCTCGATAGAGGGCGGTCATGGCGGGCACGGTCGGTCACACGGTGCCGACCGACTTGCCGCCATCCCTGGACCCTTTTGACACCTTGTCGAGCTTCCTAGAGGTACACTGATGCTGTAGGGCCGTTTGTTCGAGGTGTTGGCGGGTTTAGAAACCACGGTCGACGGTGTCGAACCTCAACCGAGGCCGCGGCACGTCGCCGAGCTACTTCCGGTCACCCCCAGCCCGACCTGTCACCCCCGACGTGTTCCTTGACGTCGACAACCCCCGGCAGCGAGTTTCAGACCATGGGAGGTCCAGCAGCGGCGAGCCCCGAGTCTGCTCCGGCGAGGTCGGCGGCGCGGGTGCGAGAGAACGGCGGGAGGAAGACGAAGCCGACTGGCCCACGTGTCAGCGGCTGAAGAATTTAAATCGGGATCGGGTGTGGCCAGGGATCGGCTGTGCTGGCGCGCAAATACTCTGTGAGCTCCGGTGTGCCGGACACCTCCGCGCTCGACACGTGTGGTATCCCCGGTGTGCCGGACACCTCCGCGCTCGACACGTGTCCCCGCGGGTCCCGAGAGATTAAACTTTTCACCCGATTTTCAGAATTCTTTCAAACTTCAAATCCTCATAACTTTGGCTAGAAAGCTCCAAATCGGGTGAACCAAATTTTGTTGGATTCAGCTCTCTGAGCACTTTCCAGCAATACCAAATTCAGCTCATGAAAGTGAATAGTTTTCCAGAATTAAATCCCTAAAGTTTAAACTGTTGGGAATTTTATCTGGAGAACTACTTTATGAAAAATTCTGAAATTTGGCTGAAAGGTTCATTGGAAAATCCCTGAATCCCAGTAAAATTTTCAGACTCATCCAAGTTCATTATTTACCCTAATTGGGTGATTAAGGGGACTGCCCAGAGAAAATAGAAAAATGTACAGAAACATTTTTCAGATTTTCTCAAAGCTTAATTAGGGCATAACTTTCTGTAGAATTCTTCAAATGACATAAAACCAACTCCATTAGAACCATCTTAAAGTCTAGTTTCCAGAAAGTAATGGTTGGAGCCATGAAAACCCCTGGAATTATTCAGAGGCTCAAATATTGACCAAATGGGCTTTTATTTGTACAAAGTTCAAATGAACTTTGTTTCAAATAAAACTTGGTCAACACTCTGGTTAGGACCCTACCAAACCACAATAAAAATTTCAGAACCAAAGGGAAGGGCTAGCTAGAGTTATTAGCAATTGTGTATTCAAGTTCACACATTGCATTTAAATTAACATGTAGTATTTCATAAACGTGTAGTCACTGAAGAAGAGACTCCGGAAGTGCTGGACTTCCTCCTTCCGGAAGAAGAGCTAACTACTGACCAGCAGCAACAAGGCAAGCCCCGGTTTGCATTAACCCTTTTACAAGTTTTACTTTGTTTACATGAGTCATGTGAAGTATGATTGTGCATTAGGTGTAGGATGAATTGAACTCCACTTGCATAACCAAAGGTTCCTAAAAGAGTGAGGGTAGTGTCTAGTACCTCGAGTAGAAAGGCTATGCTTAAAGATTCATAGCGCTTCGGTACAAGTCGAGTAGTTGGAATCTACTCGCGAGATAGGCTTGGGACACACGAGTTCGGTTGAGTGATGTGAGATCACTTTAGTAATGAAAATGAGACTAGGCAGGGGCTAGGGCGCAGCAAGAGGAAGTCTTGTGTGCGCAGCCCTGCCCGTGTCGATTGAGGACCGATCCATGTGCGGCCCTGCTGAACAAGTATTGAACGTACCGAAGGCATATCGGATATATGGGCCCCGATAAACCGATGTAGCCTAAACCTCCGGGCGTCGAGGCATAACGCACCAATTTATAGGTGTAGGCTGAGGGCAGCAAGGTGGAAATCTGCCAACGGGCATAGAGAGATGCTCCGTGTGGGGAACCTCCTGCTCGTTTCGGTGCGACCTGTTCGACGTTTGGGCTGTTGGGTGAAAGGTTGTCCCGTACGACATCGAGTGAGCGTGCTGTGCAGCTTCACGGGTGGGCGTACGTGACGTGCTCTTTGGGTTTCCCTGCAGGTGTATATCGAGTCGATTCGCCGTCCCTCACGGTGACGAGTACAGCTTGTTCACTGCGTCGCAACGTAGACTAATGAAAGAAATGTTATGATTCCATATTGCTGTTATGATATAACTGTATTGCTACATGTGTGCCACCAAATATTGCTCACTAAATTTCAGCTTCATGAACCGTTAACTTGTTGCTAAAAGATGAACTGAGGATGAACTTGTAGGCGTGTCTATTTGCTGCAACATTGCTATCCTAAGTCAGGGTACACCTCATGTAGAGTTTCATGCTTAGGTGAGTCGGTTAAGCCTTGCTGAGCCTTCGTGCTCACGGGTGCTGCTTAAGTGTTTTTCAGGTGAGGAGCCACCCACGGACTCGGAATACGAGTCCACCGGCGAGGGTTACCCTCCGTCGGGGACCACGGCTGAGTGGGAGCCATACACGCCGCGCTGAGCTGAGGAGTGCAGCTAGTGTGGGTTGCCCTAGGGCTGGGCAACCGACTTTTGCTAGGAAGGTGGGCGTGAGTTGTATAAAAGAAACTTCTGCTGTGTAATAAAGACCTTAGTTTGTAACTGAGAAGTGTACTACTTTGTACATTCAGTTTGTTTTTCCCATGTAATATAATGTGTTCTTATGACGTGTGCCGTCGGGTGTCGCATCACGCGGCACCACCCTCTGCGATCCTGGATGAGCGGATCCCGGTCCGCCACATGAGCATCAACTGAAGACCACCCCGATGACAATCCAGTCCAACAGAAGCCTCGGAAACAATCCATCGAGCGACAAGACTTCATCCGTGAAGAAATCAAGAAGCTCCTCGATGCCGGCTTCATCTGAGAGGTCCACCATCCATGATGATTGGCCAACCCTGTTGTCGTCCCGAAGGCTGGCGGGAAGCTACGAATGTGCATTGACTACACCACCCTCAACAGGGCATGTCCAAAGGACCCATTCCTTCTCCCTCGTATAGACCAAATAGTCGACTCTACGTCTGTCTGTGATATACTGTGTTTTCTAGATGCATATTCAGGTTTTCACCAAATACCTATGTCTAAGGAAGATGAAGAGCACACTACGTTCATCACAGTAGACGGTCTATACTGATATGTGTCCATGTCGTATGGTCCTAAGAATACGCTTCCCACTTTTGTGCGCGTTGAACAAGACGTTCGGGAACCTCATTCCGGACCTGGTCGAGCTTTATGTCGATGAAATCATAGTTAAGGTTAAGACGCGAGCATCTCTGCTCGACAACTTGGCCCTAGTCTTCGACAGACTGCGTTCCATGCGCACGAAGTTGGACCCGTACAAATGTGTCTTTGGGGTCTCTGCTAGGAAGCTGCTCGGTTTCTTGGTCTCACACTGAGGGATCGAAGCTAACCTAGAGAAGATTAAGGCAATAGAACTGATGCGGCTTCCTGCCCGCATCAAGGACGTGCAGAAGCTTACCGGATGCTGCTGCTCCCAATCGGTTTATCTCTAGACTGGTCGAGCGGGCTCTTCCGTTCTTCAAGCTTCTGTACAAAACTGGTCCATTCGCATGGACCAAGGAGGTGGATGAGGCGTTTCAGGAGCTGAAGAAGTTCCTCACAATGCTGCCCGTCATGGTGGCCCCTGAACAAGGCGAGCCATTACTCCTCTACGTTGCTGCCACAACTGAGGCCGTGAGCATGGTCTTGGTCGCAGAGCGATCGGAACTCCATCAATCTCAAGTCCAAGGAAAGGTTCCTGACACCGTCGGTCTGAAGCCCCCGGGCCCAGATTCCGCAGGAAGTCCCTGGAAGGGGAAGTAATCAGGCCCCAAACAGGCGGACCTGATGATCAATGCATATCTGGGTCCAAGCTTCCAGAATGCGGTCCCGGACCCGAGGGCCTCGGGGCCTTGGGTCCCGAATCTCCCCAAGGAGAACTAGCCGGGTCTTAGCCATCTAGACCCAGCAACTGGCATGCGTATGGGTCCGAGCTCCAGGAAAGCAGTCTCGGACCAGGGGGGCCAGGGGCCCCCGAGTCCTAGACCACTCCAAGATGAACTAGTCGGGTCCCAGTTACCTGGATCCGACAACAGGCGTGCACCTGGGTCCGAGCTCCGAGAGTGCAGTCCTGGGCCTGGGGGCCGGAGGCCCCCGAGTCCCGGACCTCTATTAGACGACGCTTCGGACCCCTCCGGGAGGGTCCGAACCATCCAGCGCCCGGTCTACTTCATCAGCGAGGTCCTCCACGACGCCAAGACAAGATATCTGGAGGTGCACAAACTGCTCTATGCCGTCCTTGTTGCGTAAAGGAAGCTGCGCCATTATTTTCAGGCTCACAAGATCTCGGTGGTTACCTCGTACCCTCTAAGAATCGTCCTCCACAGCCTCGATGCCACTGGAAACATAGCTAAATTGGCTGCGGAGTTGGCGGAATTTGAGTTGGACTTCTTACCGCGCCATGCGGTGAAAAGCCAGGCGTTAGCTGACTTTGTGGTAGAGTGGACTCCACCACCATGCCAGCCAGAGGGCCAGGACATCAGTGAACCAGAGCCTAGAGTTCCGGTCTTCACTGGGACCTACTGGACTCTTAACTTCGACGGCTCCTCATGGAAGCAGGGTGCCGGGGCGGGGGTTCTGCTCATCACCAACCGGAGAGCAGTTCAAGTACGTGGTGTGACTTGACTTCAAGGCAAACAACAACATGGCGAAGTATGAGGCTCTCATCTTCGGATTGAAAACCGTGCTATCCCTCAGTGTGCAGCAATTGTTCGTCAAGGGAGATTCTCAGCTGATCATCAAGCAAGTCAAGGGAGAGTGTAGTTGCAACGACCCACAACTTGCAACTTATCTCCTCCAAGTACAGAAGTTGGAGAAGGACTCCTTATCCTTGGACTTGTGCCATGTTCCCCGTGCTAATAACACAATAGCCAACGACCTGTCAATGAAGGCTTCCACTTGGCTCTGGTTCCTGAGGGGGTCTTTGAAAGGAAGTTGCTGTGACCTACCACCTAGCCGGCCGAACCAGGTGAAGGTGGCGGGACCAGCACGTCGAAGCTGGCGGTCCCGGTGGTCATGTTACCATGGCGCCCACCAAGGATCGTAAGCGTCACTGGGGACTCCGTGCGACCATGCGCTCAAGATCCAAGTGCTCAAGTAGGTCCCGATGCATGGATCACGGAGACCCGAGACTACTTGAAAGACAATTTCCTTCCCGATGAATGTGTATCCGCTGAACGGATCGCTTGGTTGGCTAAGAGATACATGCTGGTAGAAGGGGATCTCTACCGGTGTGGCGCTAATGGCGTCCTATTGCGGTGCATAATCCGGGAGGAGGGCTGCGACCTGCTCGCAGAGATCCATGGAGGTGAGTGTGGGAATCATGCAAGTTTCCGCACGCTGGTCGGTAAAGCCTTCCGGCATGGCTTTTACTGGCCGACAACTCTCCAGTATGCCGTCGACCTGGTCAGGAGATGCAAGGCGTGCCAGTTCCACGCTAAGCAGATCCACACACCAGCGCAGACGCTGCAGATGATCCCGCCCTCATGGCCCTTCGCTGTGTGGGGGCTGGACATCCTGGGACCATTTCCCAGATCCGTCGGAGGGTACCGGTACCTCTATGTCGCCGTAGACAAGTTCACTAAGTGGCCGGAAGCTACCCCTATATTAGCCATCAACAAGCAGTCAGCAGTCAAGTTCACCAAGTCAATTTTCTGCCAGTTTGGGGTCCCGCACAGAATCATCACCGACAACGGGATCCAATTCTCTAGTGCAATGTTTCAAGACTACTGTCATGACCTCGGCATTCAAGTTTGCTATGCTTCCGTTGCTCACCCAGAGAGCAATGGTCAAGCTGAAAGAGCCAACACCGAGATTCTCAGGGGACTCAAAATGTGCACCTGCAACAGCTTGAGGCGTTATCAGCAGTGGTTCGTGTGGAGTAGACAGCTCGAGGTGGGCAACCTGGTGCTGTGGCAGATACTTAATCGAGAAGGGGGGACAAACTCTCCCCCAGCTGGGAAGGCCCCTTCCGAGTAACAAAGGTATGTTGGCCCGGGTGCGTGTGCCTAGCCACAGAGGATGGGGTACCTCCACCCAATCCTTGGAACATAGAACACCTCCGTAAGTTCTATGTTTAGCACATAGTAGGGTCCTATTTTCTCTAAAAAGGGTGTCATAGTGTCCAGGGACAGCGCTTAGAACAACTAAGTCTCAGAAGAGTCCTGTCACTCCCAACATCTAGGGTGGGTCGCCTTCTAAATACGGTCTGTTTCCTCCTGTGAAGAAGAGCCTAAAGTGAGAAAATTTTGCCTCGCCCTGTGCATTCTCCCTTTACAGTTTGTGCTTTGTCAAAACACATCAACTGTAAACGGGCAAAGCCACATACCCTTGGCTCTAAGGTCAGCCCTGGGGTTTCCGCGTGCACTCGAGCTTCGTAGCTGACACGTGTCCTGGGCTCTGACTTGAGCCTCCCCGCTGAGGAGAGGTCCGTAGCTGCCACGTGCCCCTCCGGCTCCAAGGCGCCTCCCCGCTGAGGACAGCTCCGGCGCTGACACGTGCCCCGGGCTCCGGTGCTGACACGTGCCCCAAGCTCTGGTCCGGGACTCTTTGCTGAGGTAAGGTCCAGAGCCGATACGTGCCCTGGGCTCCAGTCAGAACCACCTCCCCGCTGAAGAGGGCTCTGGTGCTGACACGTGCTCCAGGCTTCTGTCCGAACCTTCCCGCTGAGGTGAGGTCCGGAGCTGCCACGTGTCCCACAGCATCGAGCCTCCTCCCCGATTGAGGACAACTCTGGAAGCGGACACATGCCCCGGTCTTCGGGTGGAGCCTTCCCTCAGGGGAAGAAGACTGGAGCTGCCATGTGTTTCCCTGGAAATATCTGGGGACAAGGGTCGAACCTCCTTCAGATCCTTTCACTGCCGAGGATTTGGAAAAGGTGGTAGCTACACTGCCGGAGCACCTTGGGTCCTTATGCTGCTAAGGACCCAAAAGAACAAGCTCGAGGTATCGGCCAAGGAGCTACCCACGCTGGCTAAGTCATCCCAGACCCTCGCGCTGCTAAGGGTCCGAAGTCTACATGCACGACATAGGACAATGAGAGACTTGAAACAAAGATGCTTTCATTGATAATGTAGTTCTGGCATACAAAAGGGGATACAAGACAACTAAGGAACTCAGTAGCTACAAGTCGAGTAATCTCCTACTCTGTGGCCTGCCTGGTTGTCTACCGAGTCAATCTCTGCACAGTGAGACGGTAACCTGCTATAAGACCGAGGACGACAACAACACATGCTGGACCAAGGAAACGAAGACCTCCAGTGTCATGTGGGACAAAATGCCACCTATGGTGGGTTTTGTTGTCCACAACAGTACCAGGAGGAAGGCCTCATCACTCTGGACTTAGCCTTCCTCCGGTACGGGCAGGAAGTTCTCCTTCGGCGAGGCGCCTAGAGGACATGCCCCACACGACACTGGCGCAGGGACTCACTGGAAGTCAAGGACCCTGTCCCCGACGGCCTCCCCTGCCAACGACGCACCGTCAGGATGGCATGTGCTTCTATCTGAGGCCGTCAAGGGGAGGGATGTATCAGAGAACCTCACCGAAGTCCGCACACACACGAACATCTCACAAAAGTGGACGAAGTTGGCGACCTGTGTGAGGGCGTCTGGAGGGCGAGAGTGCTGGGAAGCAGAGACTTCCTGCGTGCAAGAGGAGAGCAAAGACCACATGGTGAGTGAGGGTGCCATCCAGCATCGAAAGGCCTCCTTTTATACTCAGCCATGGCAGGGCAATAGGCGTGACGATTGGGCTTCACCTCTGCACGCCGCAGGTTAATCGCCTCCCCCAATGATGGGTAGGATCCAGGTCTACCCGTCAGACATTGGGGGCTGAGGGGATAGCCTTTCGGGAACGTCTGACGGTTCCCGAGGAAAACGGTGCGACTAAGTCATCGGTTGCCGCAGTAAGTGACCCGAGGAAGCCCCTCGAGCACGACGCCTCAACACTCACCTCCCCCTTTTGATGGGTAGGACCCAGGTCCACCCATCAAACACTGGGGGCCACGTGAGTAACATCTTGGGGACGTCCGACGGTCCGCGAGAAAAGAGGCATGGTGGAGTTGCAGCGACCAACCAATTTGGTTGCCACTGTAAATGCACCAAGGAAACCCCTCGAGCATGTTGCCTTAGCATTCACCCCCGCCAATGACAAGTATCACCCAGGTCCACTAGTCAGGGACTCGCGGGATAGGCGGGTAGAAGCTCGGGAACGTCTGACGGTTCCTGAGGGAAGAAACGCGGTATTCCTGCGACTCATGGGCTGTTGCAGTAATTACCATGAGGCAACCCCTCGAGTGCATCGTTGTGACCTGTCAAATCAGGTGTAAACGCGATGACGCACAACTGCTTTGATTGAAAGCGCCCACTATGACGAGGTCATGCAACCTTCTCGCCTCCTAGGTACAACCACTCGGCCTCTACGCGAAAATCTCGCCAGCACTTCGGTTTCCAAAGCATAGGTTCAAAACCACCACGCGGGGAGAGATGGGGGCCCCACCCGTGGGCCCGATGCCTCCCCCAAGCTAGGCCCGGGGGCCACTATCGGTACTTTGCAGACCGGGTACCCCCGCGTAGTGGATAAGAGACAGTCTAGGCCCCGCCTCCCTGCTAAGGTGGGCCCAGCATAAGCCACGTGCCTTGGGCCCCATGGTCAGCCCTGGGGCTGCCGCGTGCGCCTTGGCTCCGGATCCGACACGTGCCCCGATCTCTGGTCCGAGCCACCCCGCTGGGGTGAGGTCCGGAGCTGCCACGTGTCCCCGGGCTCCGAGCCGACTCCCCGCTTTGGGGAGCTCCGGTGCTGACATGTGCCCCGGGCTCTAGTCCGAGCCTCCCCGCTGAGCTGAGGTCCGGAGCTGCCACGTGTACCCGGGCTCCGAGCCGTCTCTCCTCTGAGGATAACTCTGGAGCCGCCACGTGTCCCAAGACACCAAGCCCGTCGGTGAGGGCTCCAGAGCTGCGACGTACCCCGCGACACTTCGTGGGCCATGGGTCGACAAAGTCAAGAAGGAAGTGCGCTGTCAGGCTTTGCATTCAAGGCTCGTGCATTCCCCAGAAGCACGGCGTACTTCGCACACCTCTGTCCCTTGCCTGTTCACCATTACGGTGATAAGACAGGACAGTTGAGCGTGACAGCAGTACAGTGCCGCCCAACAGCACTAAGCCGCCCATACAGGGCGAGGAGACGCGGCGACAAGACGATGTCTTCATCATCTCCTGACAAGCGGTCAGGGACGCTCAGCGCGCTGGATGGAGGGACTTAACTCCCCCGCTGCCAACTCTACACAGAGGATGAAGCTCTAGATTGTGTATATGATTCTCTAAGCTTTGGAGCCACCTGTCGAGCCCCAAGCCCCGTTGTAACCACCCCGGCCTTAGACTATAAAAGGATCGGGGTGACCACCCTGCAAAGGGTTCCGACTTCCCACACTCGAGATCACACAACGCACAAGAAATCACACTCAAGCAATAGAACAAGCACACCTGTGGACGTAGGGTATTACGCTCTAGCGGCCCAAACCACGTAAATCCTCGTGTTCATCCGCTCCCTCGAGCCTAGGTCGTGAAGGGCGCCAAGCCCCCTCTGGAAAAAAAGAACCTCGCGGGCTGCTTCTGAGCAGGCCGGGAGGAGTGTCGCAGCTCACACTCCGACAAATAGGTTCAGTAGTGTTCCAGGGAAAGGACGAAGAACACAAGGTGCTTTCAGGTGTGTACTTCATACCCAAACTGAAGACCAATATCATAAGATTAGACCAGTTTTCTGAAGGAGGATGCAGAATTGTAATGGAAAGTGATCAACTGACTGTGTGTGGGTCAGACAACTCACTTGTGATCAAGACTAAGAGTACTGCTAACAGGCTCTACATTGCAAGACTGAAGGTTGTGCATCCCATCTGTCTCATGACCAAGGTGGAAGAAAATGCATGGTTATGGCACTCAAGGTATGGTCACCTAAACTTCAGAGCTCTCAAGGATTTCAGCAGAAAGAATATGGCATATGGTGTTCCTCTCATTGGTCATGTAGCAGGTGTGTGATGGGTGCATGCTGGGAAAGCACCACAGAAAACCATTCCCTCATTATTCAGAGTATCGAGCAGAAAATACACTAGAGCTTTTTCATGGTGATCTTTGTGGATATATTGAGCCTCCAACCCCTGGTGCTAAGAGGTATTTCTTACTCATTGTTGATCATTCAGTAGATACATGTGGGCAGAGTTATGGGTGAATAAAAGTGAATCATTTAAATATTTTAACCTCATCAAAGCTCAGGCTGAGACTGAAACGGGAAGGGTATTGATAGGCTTTAGAACTGACAGAGGTGGGGAGTTCAATTCAATAACCTTCACTTTTATCTTGAAGAATATGGGATCAAACACTACACTACTGAACCATACACGCCCCAGCAGAATGGTGTAGTAGAGAGGAGAAATCAAACAATTGTGGAGATGGCTAGATGCTTACTGAAGGGGATGAGTGTTCCTGCAAGATTTTGGGGTGAGGCAGTTAAAACTGCTGTTTACTTGTTAACAGAGCACCCACAAAGATCTTAAAAGGAAAAACACCTTATGAAGCTTGGACAGGAAAAAACCCTCGGTTAAACATCTGAGAACATTTGGGTGTGTGGTTTATGTCAGATGTGCAGGACCAGGAACATCAAAGCTCTCAGACAGGTCAGTTCAAGGTGTTTTTCTTGGGTGTGAGCCTTTCTCAAGATCATACAAAATATATCATCCCATTCAGAACAAGATGATGGTCTCAAGGGATGTGAGATTTGATGAGAAGAAGGTCTGGCCATGGAAGGAGATGAATCAAGGTGAGGAGGACTCATTTTCAGTGTTTAGTGTACACTGGTCGACAACAGTTCAGACTTCAGTTACTAAAATTGACACTGAAGCTGAACCTGAAGGTGGATGTGTTCTGTCAGTTCCAGATACACCTAGAACCCCACAAAATCAGCCTGAAGCAGTGAACAAAAAAGATGTCCAGTGGGTCACTCCACCCATAGGTCAAGAGCTAGACTCTGAAGGTGTTCCTCAGAGGTTCAGGAAGGTGTCAAGATATTGAGTCTTCAGATCTCTGTTTGTTGTCAGCAGAGGAGTCATATGACATCCAGGAAGCAATGGTTAGTAAAGTCTGGATGAAGGCTATGCAAGAAGAGCTGAAGGTAATCCATGATAATGAAACATGGACTATGGTGTCACTGCCATCAGACAAGAAAGCTATAGGATTGGAATAGATATTCAAGGTGAAGAAGGATCCATCAGGCAATGTTGTTAGACATAAGTCACGTTTGGTTGCAAAAAGCTATGCACAAAGACAGGGGGTGGACTTTGATGAAGTATTTGCACCAGTGGCACGGCTGGAGACAGTCAGAATACTTCTTGCATTAGTTGCTAATGAAAAATGGCAAGTACATCATATGGATGTAAAATCAGCCTTTTTGAATGGTGATCTGACTGAAGAGGTGTATGTTGTCCAACCTCCAGGCTTTGAAGACGGACACAGTCCAGAAAAGCTACTGAAACTTAAGAAGGCTCTATATGGACTCAGGCAGGCCCCAAGAGCATGGAATGCTTGACTAGACAGGGAGCTTAATTCACTTGGTTTTCAGAAAACAAAAGCTGAACATGCACTCTACAGAAAAGATTCAGGCTGTGATCTGTTATTCCTAGGGGTATATGTGGATGATTTAGTAATCTGTGGGCCATCTGAAACTAAGATTTCAGAGTTCAAAGCAGAAATGAAAGGCAGCTTCATGATGAGTGACCTTGGAAAACTAAGTTACTACTTGGGGATAGAAGTATATCAGACTAAAGAAGGAACATATCTCTGTCAGAAAGCATATACACAGAGAATTCTTAAACTAGCAGGTATGAAGAACTGCAACCCGAGTGATATACCCATGGAGCCAAGACTGCAGCTCTGTAAGTCTGACAAAAGCAATCCAATTGATGCAAAGAGGTATAGGAGTATTATTGGACGCCTGAGATACTTAGTAAACACTATACCTGATCTGGCATTTTCAGTTAGGATGGTGAGTAGATTCATGGAATCACCTTCAGAAACTCACTGGTCTGCAGTAAAACGTATACTGAGATATGTTGCTGGGACAGTTGAGTTTGGGTGCAAATATACATCAGTTTATCCTCTGGAGGTTGCAGGTTTAAGTGATAGCGACCTTGCTGGTGATGTCAACGATAGAAAGAGCACATCTGGTGTTGTTTTTCTCTTGGGAAAGAACTTGATCACCTGAAATTCACAGAAGCAAAGAGTGGTAGCTTTGTCCTCATGCGAGGCAGAGTACATTGCTGCAGCCACAGCAGTGCGCCAGGGTGTTTGGATCAGTAGACTACTGTCAGAGATGCTGAATGAACAACCTAGGGAGTTCAGTCTGTTGGTGGATAACAAGGCAGCACTAGAGCTGAGTAAAAACTCCAAAGTATCAGAAGAGGGTTAAGCACATTGATACAAGGTTCCACTATATAAGAGACTGCATTGAGAAGAAAGTGGTCCGGCTTGATCACATTGGAACCACTGAGCAGGTAGCTTACATACTCACTAAAGCACTTCTGAGGATCAAGTTTGTGGAGATTCGACTGAAGCTCGGAGTGGTTAGAGTGCAACCAGATTAAAGGGGACGAGATGTTAGTTAATCTTGTTGCAGCACTCATTTATTGTTCATTAGCTGCATCGTGTCCGTGTCCATGTACTTAGTCGTGGGCGTGTTTGGGTCTTCCTGCATGCTAGGAGTTTGTTGTCTGAGATGGACGCAGAGTGGGTGAGTCCACGGCGAGTTGATCGTGTCGCTTAGGTTCTGTTTCAGATGCATGAAAACCGGATCATGGAGTAGTGTGCAAGTACCTTGTATCGTGCATGTACTCATATATATTGCAATACAAAGAACAGCAATATTCACGCCGAGAAATACACAGAGTTCACACATTTCTTCCTCTGTTTATCCTTCGTGAGCTGAGCGACGACGCATCAGTTCCGGCGTGAACTCGGTGAACCCTCGTGCCGAAGTTGATCGCAGGCGTGTCCCAGTTCCAACAGAATCTTATTTGTCAGTATCTCGTTGGTAAAAAAAGAGGGATCTCCGGATCGCATTCAAACGCTGCAGGCTGCCCCCAAGCCTAAATTGACCTAGCCGCCGCCGCCTAGATCCAAGGCCACCAGCTAGGGGCGGCGTGGGCACGGACGGCCGGGCTCGCAACTGTCGCACGGTGGACACGGGGACGCTGCCGGCATAGGGAGCAGTCCGCGGGCGCAGCGTATGAGCCACGGTGTAACACCCGTGGCCGGAGGCGCGTCGCCAACCCGACGTGAGCGGTCCAGCGTCGCCAGCGAGGGAGAGCGCGCGCGGCGAGACGAGAGACGCGAGAGAATTTGGTGGAGTGTTTCTGTTTTTCTGTTTGCCCTCTGTTCCCAACAGTTTGGTATCTACATACCCACGGCGCTACCTGGTGGGTCCTTTAGCTACCACACCCGACCCCACCTGTCATACATCCAGGCGCACTTACAAGTCGGCAGATACTTCTTCCCCTTCGCCTCCAAACCATACTCCCGAATGCGATGGAGCCTACGCTGTAACATCTCCCCCCGGCCCAGATTCCGCTTGCCCCCAAACTGCGACCTCCGGGAAGGACTTGAGGAGCACATACCAGTCCTCCCACATCGTAGCCTCTGGCGAAGAAGACCACTGGATGCACACCTGAGGTATGGCGCGATTGCCTTTCTTCACCAGTCTTCGGTCGACAATACGTAGTGGTTTGAGTGATTCTGTGCACAGATCTGCCACCTTTGGAAACTCCAAAACACTGGAGAGTAGTTCGCCATATAAGGTTTCAACTGGGATACATGGAAAATTGGATGGATCTGCACGTCTGCCAAAAGTTCAAGTCGGTAAGCAGCTTTACCGATATTCTCAACCATTAATATGGGCCAAAAACTTGAAAGATAATTTGATATGATCTGTTTGCCACTGAAGTCTGAGCATACGGTTGAAGCTTAAGCAATACTCATTCTGTTCTGAGCCCTTGCTAGATGCTTTTTTAGCAGTTCCAGATCCTCTGCTCTTTCATTAAGTAACTCTTTTGCCTGTGTGTCATCCATCTGAGGGGGCAAGGGAGCTGCAAAGGGATCGGGGTCATACCCATATAAAGCTCGAAATGGAGTACATGCCAGTGTAGAAAGGAAGGATGAGGGGTGTCATGAACTACACATCTGAGGTAAGTCTCCAGACACCTTTCAGTTTGCCCGTCAGTTTGAGAGTGGTAGCAAGTATATAGCAATAGGCTCACATTCATACTGTGAAATATACGTTTCCAGATAGTGCTGGTAAATATTATGTCCCTGTCTGACAGCATAGAGGTAGGAATACCATGAAGTTTAATAATGCTATCCAGAAGTAGTGTTGCTACCTGTATAGATTAGAAAGGATGGAAGGGGCAACAGATGCGCATATTTGGACAGCCTGTCCACCACTACTAATATAGTATTGAACCCCTCTGACCTAGGAAGGCCCTCAATGAAATCCATAGTAATTGTAAGGGCCCAAGTTTTTCACTTGCTAAAAGTGTTCATCACACCCACACCTCAGCTCAATTATGGTAAACTTATGAACACATTTGAAGAGCAAGTAACCACCATAATAGATTTATTAGGAGATGAACTCACAAAATACAAAAATGGGATTTTTTCAAATGCATCATATAGGGGCTGAGCATATGATTAACTACTAAACTTTGTTAGAAATGCTCATGCCAAATCTCACTCAAATCAAAACCTATTTGAGGTACTTTTGGGTACAATCATTAAAAGGCTAGTTTGAATTTAATTCAAATTCAAACTCCTTTCATCCCATGAATTCAAAAGAGGGACTCATATTCATACTCAGCACATTTTTAGGAGCTCCCACACTAATTTTCACTCCATTTGGAGGTTATATTGACATGAGCTATTTTGAGCTAGTTTAAACTAAATTTGAATTTCAGTTTGTCATTTGAAGCAAAATTCAGTCAAACCGACTTTCCACTTTGAATCGTTCAAACTTCAAATGGCCAATTTGTGGTTTGATCAAATTGCCAAGGGTATTAGGGTCCCAAATATTCAGAGCAGTAGTAATTCAATTTTGGAGGACAATTTTGGGAGGTGGGGCCCTCCTGTCAGCCACACAAAGCAACTAAACCGCCTCACAGCCAAGTGCTCGGTTCTTCGGGCTTCACCCGCAGACGCCACAGCGACTGAGCTTGGTGCCACCACCTGCTTCCTGATCGTTGCAGTTGAGCAGCGCCGTGCCTTCTTATCCGGCTGCCCGATCATCCCCTGTACCGTCTCACTCAAGCACCGACGCCCTCGCACAGGAAAGCAGCCGCCACACTCGCCGTTTCCGTGCGCCGATCACCCCACCGGTGAAACTTTGCTCTCGCGCACCCCACGCCGAACTGAGGCTGCAAGAAGGAGCGCAGGACTCGTCTGTACCTTCTGGACCACAACCAAGAATGCTCCCTCATGCGGTTGCCAAACCCCGACAAGTTTTTAGTCTTGGTAGCCGAGTTCCTCCGCGTCCACGCCAACTCGTTGCCCCGACAATATTGTCCACCTATTGAGCTACCTCTTGGCCTCAGAGGTACGTGAGAAGTTCTACTAGCTGTCTTCCAAGTTTACAACCCTAGCATGGACCATGCCGGCCGGAATTTGAGGTTTACCGCCGGCGGATTCTCGGAACAGTAGCTAGAAAAACTAGAAATTCGTTGAACATACATTGTTAGCGATCGACTGGGTCTAAAGAAAGGTTCCTAGGTCTGCTGTGATCATCCTCGAGCAAACTCCGAGCCAAACCCTCATGTATAGCTTCAGATTGCTCGAAAATCCTTCCTCGCCACTGAAAGCACCTCGGGTCATCGGTGAGATCGGTGTTGCAGCCGTTTTCACCGCCATCTGGGCTCAGATCCTTGATCCCTGAGCTCCACCGGTGCTGTAGGAAGAAACAGCTGAACGTTTGGGGTTTTCCCGAGCTCGGGCTACGTCGCCGAAGTCGCCCCGCTTCGGTGTACCGCCGGGAGCCACTTTCTGGTCACCGTCGACCACCGCCGACCCTACCAGCGTGTTCCTCGCGTCGAACTAGGCCCTAGCGGCGAGTTTTGTGAAGCTTGGCGCAAGGGATTGGCCGGCGGCGAGCTTCGCCAGAGTGCGCCGCCTTGGGGCTGTCGGGAGGTAGACGAAGACGGTGGGCCCCAGCTGTCAGCCTCTGTCTGGAGCGCGCGCGCCTCGTTTAATTTAAACAAACCAGCGGGTTCCACTGTCAGCGGCTGAGTCAACGCGGAATTGATTATCTATAGGAAAATAAATCCGAAATTCGGCTCCAACTTTAGAAATCCATAACTTTGGCTAGGACTGTCCAAATCGAGTGAACCAAATTTTGTTGTATTCAGCTCTCTGAGTACTTTCCAGAGAAATAGTTTCACTCCATGAAAACCCTTATTTGTTCTAGAATTAATTCTCCAAAATTTAAACTATGAAGAATTTTAACTGGAGATTCCTTTGGTGGAAAATTCTGAAATTTGGCCAGGATGTCCCTTGTAATATCCCTGAGTCACCATACAATGTCATAGCCATCCGAGCTTAGTCCACCTAATGGTGTGATTAAGGAAACTGGTCCCAGGAAAAAGAAAAATGTCCAGAAACATTTTTCAAAAATTCCCTGAACTTGTTTAGCTCATATCTTTTGCTAGGATTCTCCAAATTTGATGGAACCAATTCCATTAGAACAATCTTAAATTCTAATTTCCAAAAAGTCATGGCTTGTTTCATGAAAATCGCTAGAAAACCATAAGAGCTCTAATTATGGCCAAATATACATTTAATTGTGCAAGGCTCAAATGAGCTTTGCTTCAAATGAAAATTGGCCAAGTTTCATTTTAGGTTGTCACCCAACCACAGTAAAAATGTTAGACTAAAAGGGTCTGTCTAGCTACACTTATAGTCTTCACCACCTCAATTCAATTTAATTGCATTTAAATTTGACATGCATCGTATTTTCATTTCGTGTAGTCACTAAGATTGAAGAAGACCCGGAGGTTCTAGACTTTATTACTCCGGAAGAACATTTAGCCAATGACCAGCAGTAAGGCAAGCTCCGGTTTGTATTAACCGTTTATAAAGTCTTATGTTTTGCTCACTTACATTATGCCTTTCCTACAAATGTGCATTACAGTCTTGATTGGAAACCCAAATTCATAGCCAAGAGAACCAGGGATTTTGAGCTTAGGATTCAAACCTCGAGTAGACACTGCAGTGCTAAAATGGTATAGGATTCGGTACAAGTCGAGTAGTTGGAACTACTCACGAGAATAGGCTAGAGGCACACCACTTGGTTAAAAAGATAGAAAATGAATCACATGAGAAGAAAATGAGACCGAGCAGAGAGTAAGGGCAGCAGGACTTTGGGGTCTGGGTGCCATAGCTCTGCTTATGTCGATTGAGGACCGAGCCGTGTGTGGGCCTGTTGAACAAGCTAGAACAGTATCAAAGACCTACCGGATATATGGGAACCGGGAAAACGATGTAATTCGGGTAGCGATCTGTTGAGGCATTGCTTGTCATCCAGAGGGTAGGTTGAGAGCAGCTTTAGTTTAGAGAAAATCAAAGTTCTTTTCAACCTTAGGCAAAGCACATAAGAGAAACGCATTTCTTGTTAGGTTGCGGATTTCTTATGTGTCTTAGCACAAGGTTCTCCACTAACTTGAGGCTAAAACTTGAAAGTAAGAGTCAACTAATTAGGCGTGTCTTATGCAACATACTTTCCTATTATACACTGCAAATCCAACATGTAGAGTTACATGTTTAGGTAAGACGGGTCAGTCTTGCTGAGCCATCGTACTCACTGCTTGTGTTTGAAGCATTTGCAAGGTTCTATGAGGAGGAGGCTCCCGAGAAGGAGACGGACCCCCAAGAGGGAACCACGGTCGAGTGGGAGCCGTGCACGCCGCCCATGTTAGTGTTGTGTGTGTAGCTAGTGGGATCACATTCACGGGCTGAACATGAGACCTTTTACTTAATCTACGCCCGTGAGTATAGGCTTTAACTATTTTGATGTTTCTATTTCATAAACAAGTTTATGTAATAAAATTTAGCTTCCGCTTATCTCCTTTTATGTGTGTTATCCGGTGCTATCCATCACAACACCCCTCAGCGAGACCCTGGATTGTTGGGACCGTCGGGTCCTCACAGCGTGGTATCAGAGCATCATTGAGGTTTAACAAACTTAAAAAGGTTAAATTTTCAAAAACTCGGTGAGGAACGAGTTATTTACCCATATAAGGATGTTATTAGTGTATAGAAAGTGGCAACACTAACCTATTTGCTATGTCAGAAAATCATGCATCTTGGGACTCTTTATGTCTTGGGTAGTGCATGTAAGCGCTGTCCACCAATGCGCACAAGCTTAAAGGTGGAGCCTCACGGGTGGCAGGTAACCCGGCCAGCTTTAATTCCTCTATGACTCTTCATGTTGTTTTGGGTATTCGTGCAACGCCAGTCCCTAGCATGCTACTGGCAAGTAGATGGAGACCCCGTCACGTGGTTGGTATTATGAACACGTAGCTCAAGGCGTGTTTGGCTTGAGAACACCTGTGCGAGTAATGACGGACGGGTGTATGGAACTAAAATTGGGCCTGTGTTCAGTGTGCAGCAGAGCCCGACGATTGTGTGAGTTTATTGCAGGTAGTCTAACAACGGATTGGTAGACGAGTAGAACACGTGTGCGAGAGTCGCTTAGTGCCACTGAATTAATGAAGCCGACTAAGTCCGGTATAGGTTTTCTTTGTGAGGAACGTAGTACCAACATGATTTGGGTGACGCTTCGACGTCACAGTCCACTAAATAATCAACATCATTGTAAAACTTGAAAGTTTTGATCCAGAGCACTAAAATATTGATTTAACTCCTTCCCTTAATCAGGATTTCCAAAGTAAGCAAGTTTTCAACTTATGTAACACTAGGAACAGAGTCCTCTGTTTTCAGCTGAAATAATACTGAAGTTATACAGAGGTTAGAGGTCGAGTTCTTTCGATGTTAAGGTCGTATGATACATTTCTGGACAGATTTGGAAGATCTTTAAAACTTTTCTATTGATGTCGAGAGGTGTTTACTGGTCGGAAAATGCAGTAGAGTTGAAACTGTCCAGAAAACAGGACAGATCAAATACTCTCTATAACTCTCTATAAAATGAGCATAACTTCCTGCATAAAAAATCCAAAAATAGAAAATGAGGTAGTTCTGAAAAGTTCATGAGATAGTGCAACAGAAAGTTTTGTCAAATTCGGTATAGAATTAACTGGAATTTTTGGATCAAATCAGTACCTCAAGCAGGGAGGTGCTGTCCAATTTTCTCCAGAAATTCTGCTGATTTTGACATCTCATAACTTTTGAACCAGGATAGATATGAGGGCAATCAAATACGTTATGGAAAGCTATTGAAGTTAAATTTAACTTTTATGTTGAGCTCCAGAACTGGTTTTACCCTTAGCATGGTCTAAAACTGGGTAGAAAGGAAACTGGTCAGTGCTGTCAGTTTGGACAGCAGACCAGAAATCAAATTCGTTCTAAGTTTGATTTGTGTTTCCAGGTTTTACGAGTTCAATTACATGTTTTATGTTATAACTCACTGATTTACTGTTGAAATGAATATTTGACCTTTTTTCAAATATGTTCCTACAGATGGCAGAGGATAAACAATTAGAGAACGGATTGGTGGTATTCCATTGTTCTCAATGCAGCGGGTACCTGGATTTATTGAAGCTAATGCTTTAATATTTCGGGTATGTGGAGACGCCGCGGTTCCTTGCCAAAGAAGAAGGCGAGGAGGGGAACAAGACATGAACTGTTCATGTCAATGTTCCAGCAGGACCCACTTCACCGGGTTGGACACCGTTCACCGTCACGGTGAAAGGGAGACAAGCAGAAGACATGTGGCAAGTGGCAGCTCGCGACGCTATGTCGCGTTTCTGCCAACTACACGTGCGAGCTATGGAGGGTACTCCATACGCGCTTGTTCCGGTGGACGGACGAGCTAATCACGTGTGGTGGGAGAGGTACTTTGCGGCAACTGATCCGAGTTGCCCAAGGTACAATCCAGCGGAGGCAAACCTCAGCCTCCAGTTGACGGCGGGGAAGAACGTGATGGACAGCCAAGCTGTCCATACGGCTCGACTTGCCGTGGAGCTCAAGGAGAGCACCAGCCGCCGTGACAATTTTGAGAGTGCCCACAGCGCACTCCGTAATGTGCTTCTTCTGACGATTAAGTGGCTGAATGAGCAGCATAATCAGTTGCGTCGTCTGAAGAAGGCGGGGAAGAAAAGCCGTGTCAACATCACGGCTTTGCAGCAGCAGGTTCAAGCATTGACCCAGCAGAATGAGGTCCTCACTCAAGAGCGTGATGACACTATTGAGGAGGGGCAGGACTGGGAGATGGATTATAACCAGGCCATGGACAAGGTGCATGCTTTGCAGGACCTCGTACCTCCGGTAGTGGACCTACCGATGGTAGGTGCAGTACCCGTGGTCTTGGGTATCCCGGCAATACCGGAACCCGACCCCAAAGAGGAGGTCATGGACCCGGAGCCACCAGCAGAACCAGCAGAGGAGGAAGACCCGCAAGAGGTCGAATTCTACTCCGAGTAGTGAGTTTACCGTTGCCGAGTAGAGCGGCGAGGGTGGTGTTTAATACCTTTTGTAACAGCGACATGTCGTGTAGACAGTAGCGTGTGTATATGTAGTGATGACATGAGCACGACTTCTCGGTGGTCCGAGAATAATGTATCTTGTATAAAGTTTTTGCTTTATCAATATATGTGAACGTTGTACAATTTTCTCCATGTGTCACTGTAGTACCTACTGTTTTCTATGGAATTTTGAGTATGACATGTGATGACCATTGCTGTTTTTAATTTCAGAATGACTCGTACTCGTGCCAATCCTGAGGTTGGGGGTTCAATTCAGGGGGGAGATGCCTCCCAACAGCCTCCCGAGACTTCCTCGGGACAGCAGCAGCAGCAGCAACCACAGCCACCACCACCGCCAACGGTCACGTTGGCAGATATTGTTGCGATCATGGCGGGCTCGCACCAGCAGCATACCGAGTTGATGCAAACTCTGATTGCAAATACGTCTCTACCAGAGAGGCGTCAAGATCAAGAGGAACGACAGCAAAGTTCCTACTCGGATTTCCTTTTGACGCATTCCCCGGTATTATCAAGGGCGGATGAACCCATCGATGCGGACAACTGGCTCCGCACGATGGAGATGAAGTTTGGGCTGCTCCAAGTTAGTGAGCAGTAGAAGACATGGTTCACGGCCCAGCAACTTCAGGGGTCCACGAACGCTTGGTGGGCAAACTTTCGCGCCTCTCAACCCACCGAGCGAGTGCTGACCTGGGCGGAATTTTGGACGGACTTCAGGGCCTGTCACATACCACCGGGTCTAATGAAGAGGAAGACGCAGGAATTACTTCACCAGCATCAAGGAAACAGGAACACACTTGAGCATGCCCGTGTGTTCAATGATCTCGCCCTCTATGCTTCCTATCACACCGATACGGATGAGAAGAGGCGGGATTACTTTTACCAGGGGCTGAATCCGCTCCTAAAGGACAAGCTGGTGATGTTCAATCACGGCAGCCTCAATGAAATGATTGATGTTGCGATTGTTCAGGAGGACTCTAGCAAGGAGTTGGCTGCAGCGGAGAAGAAGCGCAGGGCGCCACAGAGCAGCGGAGAGGGAGGTAGTCCTCCCTAGAAATATCGGATGGTGTATCACTCACCATCGGGTCAACGCTGGTAGCCACCACAACGACCAATGCAGTATCACAATCGACCGTATTCACCACCGGCATTCTGATCGGCCTTTCCAGCACCTCCACAGCAACAACAGCAGCAGCGGGCAATGCCGCGTGTGTTTGTACCTCAGAAGCGCATGCCGGGCTTTCTTCCCCCAAGCACCGGCCAACCGCCAGGGGCACTTCGACAATAACTGCCCCTAGAAGCAAGGCAGCGGAGTGGCACCACGGTTTCCAGGGAGGAATCAGCCCCGGAATCCCATTAATGTACGGCGGGCAAACTCTAAGCCCGGCACCGTCCACCAACTCGCCATAGAGGACGTGACGGAGGGAGAACCCATCCTTGCGAGTATGTTCCAACTCCACAAACATCCCGCCATAGTTTTATTTGATTCAGATGCCACGCATAATTTCATTGCTAAGCACAGTTTGCAAATACTACCCACTGAGAGTCCATATTTGATTTGTTCACCGGGTGGTAAAATTTTAGCAAGCATGATGGTTCAAAAAGCACCATTGTGCCTAGGGGGTAGAGTATACCCTACGTCTCTCATAGCTTTAGAGGGACAAAAGGTCGATGTTATCTTAGGGTTGTCGTGGTTAAACCGCCACGGCGCCGTTTTAGAAACTATCCTACGAGTCGTGCATTTGCACCCAGAAATGCACGAGTCTCATTCATTATTTATGGACAGTCCAGAAATAAAACTTCCAGCTGTATACCAATCCACCACTATCAGATTGGAAGATATTCCAGTAGTCTGTGAGTTTCCCGACGTATTCCCGGATGATTTACTGGGTATGCCACCCGATTGGGAGGTAGAGTTCAAGATCGAACTTACACCGGATACTATGCTAATATCTAGAAGGTCGTACAAGACGGCGCCAAAGGAATTGGCTGAATTGAAAACGCAGTTGACGGACCTGCTGGAAAAGAGGTTTATTAGGCCGAGCTCCTTGCCATGGGGCTGTTCGGCATTATTTGTGAAGAAGAAGGACGAAATGTTATGGCTTTGCGTGGACTATCGTCCACTAAATGCCGTTACAATCAAGAACAAGTACCCATTGCCACGGATTGACATGTTGTTTGATCAGTTGGTCGAAGCAAAGATCTTTTCCAAGATGGATTTAAGATAAGGGTACCACCAGATTAAAATACGGGTTGAGGATATTCCAAAGACGGCTTTCTCGACGAGGTATGGGCTTTATGAGTACCTGGTCATGTCCTTCGGCCTCACCAATGCTTCAGCTCATTTCATGTTCTTGATGAACTCGTTATATATGCCGGAGCTGGACAAGTTTGTCGTGGTCTTCATCGACGACATCCTGGTTTATTCCAAGACGGAGGAAGAACACGAGAAGCATCTGCGTATAGTCTTGCAACGGCTGTGGGGTCATAAGCTATACGTGAAACTCAGCAAGTGGGGAATTCTAGATATCGCAAGTACCTTTCCTCGGGCATGTTATCTCAGCGGAGAGCATCAATGTAGACCCGAGCAAGATTACACAAGTGCTGAATTGGAAGTCCCCGAGGTCTGTCCACGAGGTACAGAGTTTCCTCGGACTCGTGGGGTATTATCAGAGGTTCATTCCGAATTTCTCGAAGATTGCCTAGCCTATGACTGAGTTGCTGAAGAAGGCTACCGAATATGTTTGGAGTCCAGCATGTGAAGCAGCATTCAAGACTTTAGTGAAGCACTTAACATCAGCACCGGTTTTGGCGCAGCCAGACAAAACAGAACTGTTCGATGTGTACTGCAATGCATCCGGCATTGAGTGCTGACGCAAGACCCAAGAGTGGTCGCGTATGGATCACGGCAGCTCCGTAATCATGAGAAAAACTATCCAACTCATGACTTAGAACTTGCTGCCGTGGTACTCGCTCTTAAAATGTGGAGACACTACCTACTCGGTAACCTTGTACATCTATATACCGACCATAAGAGCCTCAAGTACATATTCACCCAGAAGGAGTTGAACATGAGGCAAAGAAGCTGGTTGGAGCTGATAAAAGATTATGAAATAGAAATCCATTATCACCCCGGCAAGGCAAACGTGGTGGCGGATGCGCTGAGTCGCAAGTCACACGTACATAATCTGACCATCACCCCATTTTAAGAGAGCGAGCCACCATTATATGTGGTTCCCCATGGAGCTCTCTACAACCTAGCTCTTATCCGCACCATCCGTGAAGAGGTAGCGGCAGCACAGAAACATGACAAGGGTATGTCGCATTTGCAGAGACGTGTAGACAGTGGGGAGTTGAAGTGTTTCCGAAAGGACGGAGATGGTGTCCTGTGGTTCAAGAACAAGATAGTCGTATCCCGTAACCCGAAGTTACAGAAGAAAATCTTTGATAGGGCTCACTTGTCAAAGTTTTCTATTCACCCCGGCAGCAACAAGATGTATCAGGAACACAGGGACAAATTTTGGTGGACACGAATGAAGCGGGAGATCACAAAATACATGTCCGAGTGTGATACATGCCGGAGGGTTAAGGCTGACCACATGAAGAAACCGGGATTGTTACAACCGCTAGGCATTCCTACCTGGAAGTGGGAGGATGTGAGCATGAACTTCATCGTCGGTTTACCCACTACATTTCAGAAACATGATTCAGTGTAGGTGCTTGTCGACCGGCTCAAAAAGGTTGCCCATTTTATCCCGGTCAATACCAACTACAACGTCAAGAAGTATGCTGAACTGTACATCTCACGGATTTATTGCTTATACGGCGTACCCTGCACTATCATCTCGGATCGGGGCACTTTATTTGTGTCTCGTTTTTGGGAGCAGTTACATGCTGCCTTGGGTACGAAACTGATCCATAGTTCAGCGTACCACCCGCAGACGGATGGGCAAACCGAGCGGGTAAATCAAATCCTGGAAGATATGCTACGAGCTTGTGCTATCAACCACGGTAAGAATTGGGATGATCACTTAACGTTATCTGAGTTCTCATACAATAATGGGTACCAGGTCAGCATCAAGATGGCACCGTACGAGGCGCTATTCGGGAGAAAATGCCGCACACCACTGAATTGGTGTCAGTCCGGCGAAAGGGTCACCTTCGGGATTGATCTTGTCAACAATACGGAAGAAAAAGTTCGGCTGATTCAAGCAAACTTGAAAGCCGCCCAATCCTGACAAAAACAATATGCAGACCGTAGAAGACGCCCTCTACAATTCGAGGTCGGGGATCACGTGTATCTACGTGTGTCTCCGATGAAGGGTGTTAACAGATTCGGGGTCAGAGGAAACTTGGCACCCCAATTCATCGGTCCATTCTAGGTTCTGGAAAGATGTAGATCCGTTGCATACCGGCTGGAATTACCAGTGAAACTCTCCAGTGTGCACGACATCTTCCACATTTCTTAGCTGAGGAAGCGCCTCAAGTTTTCAACCACCGTTCAGCTGGGAGATATCGAGGAACTGAAACCGGAAATGAAACCGGTTCAGATCATTGATGAAAAAGCCCGAACCACATGCAACTGTATGTTGTGGTTCTATAAAATTTTATGGAGTAATCACTCCGAGGATGAAGCGACATGGGAGAGCGAAAAATTTCTTCGCGCTAACTACCCGAATTTTTTAACGCCAGACGTCAGGTAATTTTCCACCCTCCTCTCTCAAATGTTTACCTTAGAATCTCAGGACGAGATTATTTTAAGGGGGGAGGAATGTAAGGGCCCAAGTTTTTCACTTGCTAAAAGTGTTAATCACACCCACACCTCAGCTCAATTGTTGTAAACTTATGAACACATTCGAAGAGCAAGTAACCACCATAATAGATTTATTAGGAGATGAACTCACAAAATACAAAAGTGGGGTTTTTCCACATGTCTCATATAGGGTTTGAGCATATGATTAACTCCTAAACTCTTTTAGGAATGCTCATGCCAAATCTCGCCCAAATCCAAACCTCTTTGAGGTACTTTTTGGTACAATCATTAAAAGGCTAGTTTGAAATTAAATTCAAATTCAAAGTCCTTTCATCCCATGAATTCAAAAGAGGGACTCATATTCATACTCAGCACATTTTTAGGAGCTCCCACACCAATTTTGACTCCATTTGGAGGTTATATTCACATGAGCTATTTTGAGCTAGTTTAAACTTAATTTGAATTTCAGTTTGTCATTTGAAGCAAAATTCAGTCAAACTAACTTTCCACTTTGAATCATTCAAACTTCAAATGGCCAATTTGTGGTTTTATCAAATTGCCAAGGGTATTAGGGTACCTAATATTCAGAGCAGTGGGATGTGAGGGGCCCCGACCCGATCACGGGATCATGGCGCTCGCCCAGGAATCGCGTTGGGTGGTGCTGTGCGATGCGGCACCCAACAGCACACATATAAGGAACATGTATCACATAAATCAAAGGTGGAAGCTTACAAGTATTGCTTGTAAATATTTTACATCAAATAACTACATCGGAAGACTAGTTTATCCCGCGGACTCTTCTCGCTAGCAACACGAAGTCATACGGCTGCGGCCGGGTTCTCCATATGTTAAACGACTCGGAAGTCTCCGAGCCTCACCGGACAACCTCCTCATAAGCATCAATGTTAACCTGCAAAACCACTCATATAGCAAGCGTGAACACATAGGCTCAGCAAGACTGACCCGTCTCACCTAACCATGTAACTCTACATGCTAGATTTGCAGTGTATAATAGGAAATTACTTTACATAAGACTCACCTAATTAGTTGACTCTTACTTTCAAGTTTTAGCAGTAAGTTGTTGGAAAACCTCTTATATTGACTTATGCATAAGAAGTCCGCAGTCAAACAAGAGACGCGTTCCACTTATGTGCTTTGCCTAAGGTTGAAAGGAACTTTAATTTGCTCTACACTAAAGCATTTCATTAACAACCAACGTAAAGCTTTCAACCAGCAACTTTTATCATGACACTAGCCTGTTCTTTCTACGTCATGATATAGTGAACAAGTGGTACTCACTGACCACGAGGGATGGCGATTATAATCGATTTACACTTGCAGGGTTATCCGAATAACCCGTCACATACGCCCGTACTTGATGTTGCCTACAGCAACCACCATGGACGTTGTACGCAACCACCTTTCATCCGTCAGCCAAGTGTTGAACCGATCCTATTGTCCCGAGCAGGAGGTCTCTGCGTGGAGCATCTGCAGTGCCCGCCAGCCGATTTACACCTCGCTGCTCTCAACCTACCCTCTGGATGACAAGCAATGGCTCAACAGATCGCTACCCGAATTACATCATTTTCCCGGTTCCCATATATCTGATAGGTCTTCGGTACTGTTCTAGCTTGTTCAACAGGCCCACACACGGCTCAGTCCTCAATCAACACAAGCGGAGCTATGGCACACAGGCCGCAAAGTCATGCTGCCCTTGATCTCCGTTCGGTCTCATTTTTCTTGCATTGTGAATCATTGTCTATCTCTAACCGAGTTGTGTGCCTCTAGCCTATTCTCACGAGTAGTTCCAACTACTCGACTTGTACCGAATCGTACACCAATTTAGCATTGCAGTGGCTACTCGAGGTTTAAAACCTAAGCCCAAAACCCCTTGTTCTCTTGGCTATGCATCTGGATTTTCAAACAAGACTCTAATGAACACTTGAAGGAAATACATAAAGTATGTGATCAAAACATAAGATTTTATGAAATGGCTAATGCAAACCGGAGCTTGCCTATTTTGCAGGTGACCAAGACTAGAATAATCAGTTAGTGTCGTCGATCACTTGGGGCTTGATCACTTGATCACCGGGATCCTTGATTCCCACTTCAATTTCTTCACAAGTATTCACATCGATGCTATACGTCATGAATATGCACATGTATTTAATTATAAAGCTTTTGCTAACAAGGTCTAATGACAAGTTGAAAACTGGAACTCTGTTTAAGAATTTAAAATGATACTGGTGCTAGTGGTTGGGTTTGGTTTAAGCAAAAGTGATCAAGGCTAAATGCATTCCTCACTTGTGGTTTAATCACCTAAAGAGGGTAAAAAGAAAAGTGATGATCCAGAGCTCTAATGGAGCTGCAATTTTTCATGTGAGTTCTTTGTCACAAGAAAGTAGTCTGAACAAAAAATTAGCACTTTTCTCTGAGTGGTTGATTCAGAACAATTCCCTAAGAAATTAAGAAAAAAGGAATTAATTCTGAAGTAACTCACATGTATGCCAAACTTAGTGAACTACAATTTCAATTATAGTTCATAGAGCCTGCATGAATTTTTCTAGGAATTTTGAGCTCAGAATTGTCCAGAAATGATTTTTCCAACTCTGGGACTTTTTCTGAAAAGTTTCTGTATTCATTTGAACACAGCAAATTGAAATCTGAATTCTCCCACACAAATCAACTCTAAATGGTCTTAACATTTTACAGGAGTTCAATATCATCCTAAGGATTATTCTGGCAAAATTGGAGGATTTTTGGATGAACCAAACTCCCTCTAAAATTCTTTTACTGGAAAGATTCAAAGAATTTTCCAGAATCAATTATTGACTTTCGTACAAATTGGGTTGCATATTTGGATAGAGTTTTTCAATCTTAATCTAACCCAATTTTAATCGCTAAATTTGGAGTTTCCTGGCAAAAGTTATGCTGATCTAAAGTTTGATCCAAATCTGTCATTTGAATTAATTCGAAGAAAAATTTCAAATGCCTGCTGCTGGGCCCGGGCCACGTGGTGCCATTCGGAAGGAAGACACACGGGCTCAGAATTAAAGTACACAGCCACAATTTGACCCGGGGTCACAGAAGATCCGGCTCAGTGCAAAATTGTGGCTGACGTGTGGGACCCGTGTCCATCTTCTTCCTCCCCTAGCTCCCGCGCGCACCCGCGTTGAATCTCGCCAGAGTTCACCGGAACTCGCTCGTCCGGCCTCCTCCCAATTTCCTGCTCGCCGCCATCCCCTAAAGACATGCGAGGAACACGGTGGAAGGGTTTCCCCGGACCGGCGACGGCTCCAACATAGCCCGCGACGGCGCAGCGGTTCGGCTTCACTTCGGCGACGTCGACCCGATGCCCTAACCCACCAAACTCGATGAAATTTGGCCCTACAGCACCAGTGGAGCTTGAAGAAGCTCAACATGTATTCAAAAGGGACCGGGAATGGCTCTAACTATGTCCTCGCCGTGCGCTCGACGGCTTTAGCCATTGTTGCTGTTAGGAAAACTTGAATTATGCCGGCTACATAGGTTTCTACGCTAGGGTTGTGAAGCAAAGTTGTTCACCATCGAGTCTTGCTCGTGTGTGTGTGTAGTTTTGTGGGCTCTAAGCAAGAATTGATCAGGAATTTGATGATTTCATAACCGAGGGTGGCTTTGCACCGGCCGGGAGAGAATTGGGAAATACACCGGTGACGATCAACGATTCGGGCCAAGCTTTCGAGGTGAGCAGAGTGAAGTCTTGGTACATCCAAAGTTGCCCTTGTTCGTCCTTGAGAGGTTCCGGGTGAGGCTATCCACGAGAGCACCTCGTCGTTCTTTCTTTCAGCCGCCGCGGGAACACGTGGTTCTCGGTATGGGAAAGCCCGAACTCGCTCGGTGACGCATCAAGGAGGAAGAGGGAAGGTCTCCAGTGCCGTTTTGCCCCTCAGGGACCTCTGTTCGCGAGAGCTCATGGGTGCCTGATCGATCAAAGAAGTGGCGGTGTATGGCGGCTATGTCTTGCGCAAGGGAGAGGAAGCTTCGGTTGTCTCGGTGTTGTGCGCACGAAGGATCAGCTCGTGAGCAAACAAAGGCACAAGCAGCTCTCCAGCTCGAGTGAAACATAGAGGAGGTGTCCTCAGCGCCGCTCGGTGTCATCCGGTGAGCCTTTGGCTCTGTCTTGGTGGTCTTCGGTTGCTTCGAGTGCAAAACAGAGAACCAACACATTTTTCAGATATTTGGGTAGGCTGACCAGTGGGCCCCGTTGTCCCTCTTATCCTCTCAAATTTTCTCAAAGTTGGAAAGTGACCCAATTCAATTGTGGGAAGTTTGAATCTGAACTGTATTTGGATAATTGGGCAAGTTTCATCCAAATTCAAATTTGAATTTGAATTCCTATGCAATTTAAAGTCCATTTGGAAAATGGATAGCAAAACAATCTCCAAAATTCATGAAACTTTGCATACCCACTAATTTGGACCTAAGGAATTCAAATATGAAATCTGATTTTCAATTTAGCTGCTGTAAATGAGAGTTTGAACACAACAGTTTGCATTTCCATTGTGTTGCCCTCATTTGAAACTTGAGTTTGAACAAATTTAGTTCACAATCTGATTTGCAACTTTCTCTTGCACATGATACTTCATATCTGTGGTTTTAAATCCACCTTGGTTCCTAGCATGCAAATAAACATGAGCTTGTGTAGAGAGAGCTCTCATGTGCATCATCACATGTGAAAAAGTTTTAGCAAGTTCCAATTTTTATACACATGAAATCAAATGTTTGCTTAAAACTTCTGTTTCTTTGTATTTATATTTTTGGGACCTTTACATTCCTCCCCCTCAAAAGAATCTCGTCCCAAGATTATAAGGTAAAAATGAGAGAGAGGTTGGTGTAAAAAAAAATTATCGGACGTGCGACGTCAAAAGTCCGGATAGTTGGCACGAAGAAATCCTTCGCTCTCCTATGTCGCTTTATCCTTGGAGTGATTATTCTATAAAACTTTGTAGACCCACAACTTTCGGTTGTGTGTTTCGGTCCTTTTCGTCGATGATCTGAATTGGTCCCTCCCGATACGTGAGACCAGTTTCAGTTCCTCGATATCCCCAGCTGAACGGTGGTTGAAAATTTGAGGCACATCCTCAGCTGAGAAATGTGGAAGATGTCGTGCACACCGGAGAATGTCACTGGTAATTCCAGACGGTATGCAATGGATCCACATCTTTCCAGAACCTGGAATGGACCGATGAATCGGGGTGCCAACTTCCCTATGACCCCGAATCTGTTAACACCCTTCATCGGAGAGACACGTGATCCCCGACTTCAAATTTTAGAGGACACCTTATCCTGTCCGCGTATTGCTTTTGTCGGGATTGGGCGTCTTTTAAGTTCGCTTAAATCAGCTGAACTTTTTCTTCCTTATTGTTGACAAAATCCATCCCAAAGGTGACCCTTTCGCCGGATTAACACCAATTCAGCGGTGTGCGGCATTTTCTTCCATATAGCGCCTCATGAGGCGCCATCTTGATGCTTACCTGGTACCCATTACTGTACGAAAACTCGGCTAACGGTAAGTGATCATTCCAATTCTTACCATGATTGATAGCACAAGCTCGTAACATGTCTTCTAAGATTTGATTTACCCGCTCGGTTTGCCCATCCGTCTGTGGGTGGTACCCTGAACTATGGATCAGCTTCATACCCAATGCAGCATGTAACTACTCCCAAAAACGAGACACAAATAAAGTGTCCCGATCCGAGGTAATAGTGCGGGGTACACCGTATAAGCAAAGAATCCGTGAGATGTACAGTTCATCATACTTCTTCGCGTTGTAGTTGGTATTGACCGGGATAAAATAGGCAACTTTCGTGAGCCAGTCGACGATTACCCACACTGAATCATGTTTCTAAAATGTAGTGGGTAAACTGATGATGAAATCCATGCTCACATCCTCCCACTTCCTGGCAGGAATGCCTAGTGGTTGCAGCGGTCCCGGTTTCTTCATGTGGTCAGCCTTAACCCTCCGGCATGTATCACACTCGGACACGTATTTCGCGATCTCCCGCTTCATCCGTGTCCACCAGAATTTGCCCCTGAGTTCCTGATACATCTTGTTGCTGCCCGGGTGAATAGAGAACTTTGAAAAGTGAGCCTTGTCAAAAATCTTCTTCCTCAATTCCGGGTTACAGGGTACGACGATCCTGTCCTTGAACCACAGCACACCGTCTCTGTCTTTCCGGAAACATTTCAGTTCCCCAACTGTCTACATGTCTCCACAAATGCGACATACCCTTTTCATGTCTCTGGGCTGCCGCTATCTCTTCACGGATGGTGGGGACAAGAGCTAACTTGTAGAGATCTCCGTGGGGAACCACATGCAATGGTGGCTCGCTCTCTTCCAACGGGGTGATGGTCAGATTATGTACGTGTGACTTGCAACTCGGTGCATCCGCCACCAAGTTTGCTTTGCCGGGGTGATAATGGATCTCTATTTCATAATCTTTTATCAGCTCTAACCATCTTCGCTGCATCATGTTCAACTCCTTCTGAGTGAATATGTACTTGAGGCTCTTGTGGTCGGTATATAAGTGTACAAGGTTACCGAGTAGGTAGTGTCTCCACATTTTGAGTGCGAGTACCACGGCAGCGAGTTCTAAGTCATGAGTTGGATAGTTTCACTCATGATTCCGGAGCTGCCGTGATCCATACGCGACCAGCCTTCTGTCTTGCATCAGCATGCATCCGAGCCCAATGCCGGATGCATCACAGTACAGATTGAACGGTGTTGTTATGACTGGCTGCGTCAAAACCGGTGCTGATGTTAGGTGCTTCACTAAAGCCTTGAATGCTGTTTGACATGCTGGACTCCAAACATATTTGGTAGCCTTCTTCAGCAGCTCAGTCATAGGCTTGGCAATCTTCGAGAAGTTCGGAATGAACCTCCGATAATATCCCGCGAGTCCGAGGAAACTCCGTACCTCGTGGACAGTCCCCGGGGACTTCCAATTCAGCAGTTGTGTAATCTTTCCCGGGTCTACAGCGATGCCCTTTGCTGAAATAATATGCCCGAGGAAAGGTACTTCTGATATCCAGAATTCGCATTTGCTGAATTTCGCGTATAGCTTGTGATCCCGCAGCCGTTGCAAGACTATACGCAGGTGCTTCGCATGTTCTTCCTCCGACTTGGAATATACCAATATGTCGTCGATGAAGACCATGACAAACTTGTCCAGCTCCGGCGTGAATACCGAGTTCATCATGTACATGAACTGAGCTGGAGCGTTGGTGAGTCCAAGGAACATGACAAGGTACTCATAAAGCCCGTACCTCATCGAGAAAGCTGTCTTCGAAATATCCTCAGCCCGTATTTTAATCTGGTGGTACCCTGATCTTAAATTCATCCTGAAAAAGATCTTTGCTTCGACCAACTGATCAAACAAAATGTCGATCCGTGGCAACGGGTACATGTTCTTGATTGTCACAGTGTTAAGCAGACGATAATCAACACAAAGCCGTAGTGTCTCGTCCTTCTTCTTTACAAACAGTACTGAACAACCCCAAGGTGACGAACTCGGTCATATAAAACCTTTGCTCATAAGGTCATTCAGCGGCTCTTCCGCTCTGCCCATTCATTGGGTGCCATTTAGTACGGCCTTCGTGAACTCGGTGGTATTTCCGGCGCAAGTTCCGTCTTGCACTCTACGTATCGTTTGGGCGGTACGCCCAGTAAATCATCAGGAAACACATCCGGATATGCACGTACCACCGAAATGTCCTCTATCTTAACAGTTTCTGAGTGGTTCAATGTTGCAATCTGTTGCTGAATAACGCCCATAACTAATGTATGAAAACCTTGCTGTGGGGAGTTAAGCTTAACGGTTCGAGAACTGATGTTGAGAACCGCATTGTGGTAATTCAACCACGACATCCCAAAAATAATGTCGATCTTCAGACCCCCGAGAGTAATGAGGGTCGTGGGTTATAATCTAACTCCCAAACAAAGAGGTGCTCGGGAGACAACATCGCTTGCTGTAATGCTGCCCCCGGGCAAAGATATGAGGTATTGACTTTTTGTAAAAGTGGTTTGAAGCTGATGTTGAGCCACAAAATATTGGCTAATAAAGTTATGTGTGGCATCTTGTGGGGGCCACCCTGTGGTTCACCCATTCCAGGATCGCATAGGGTGGTGTCGTGCGATGCAGCACCCAACAGCACAGACGAAAAGATTAAAGAACAACATACAAACTTTTATTTGACATAAAGCAGCGGAAGTCTTTTACAAAATATAACTATACAGCGGAAGTAATGTACATTAGTAGCCTCTCATCCTAACTATGCAAAAGTGCAGCCGTCCAGCCCGGGGACGCTACACACTAGCAACAATTAACCGGAGATCACGGCAGCGTGCAGGGATCCAGCTTGGCCGTGTACCCCGACGGGGGCATCGCCTCGTCATCGGACCCATCCTCATAGCTCTCACCTGCAAACAGCTCAAATATTGCAACCGTGAGCATGAAGGCTCAGCAAGTCTTAACCGTCAACCCTAAGCATGGAACTCTACATGCAAGGATGTGTAAGGTAGGAAAGGACTTTGCAATAAAGACACGCCTATAAGTTGATCCTTACTTTCAGTTTTATAGCAGCAGATTCATGTGCCTTATGCAACCCTCACATCGGAAGTCCACAATCAAACAAGAAACGCTTTCCTCCGATGTGGTGATGCCCAAAGTGGAATATAAACTTAATTTGCTCTATAACTACAGCATACAAGGTTTCAAGACATTTAATAGTTCAATACAGCATTTTCAGTTGGCTTATTTCACTTCTTACTACGTCACAGCGCAGTGAACAAGCGGGTACTCAAATAACCGTGAGGGACGGTGATTGCAATCAGGAGATACCCAGACAACACGTTGCATACACCCACTTTCAGAAGCGTGATTCCACACCCCTTCCTACTCTGTTGTATGCAACCACCTTTGAAAGGCAACCCAAATACCGAACCAGTCCATCCGTAACGGGCAGGAGGTACCCGCGTGGAGCGTGACTGTGCCCACTGGCAGATTTACACCTTGCTACCCTCAACCCACTCCTATTTACGGTTGGGTAAGCCTCGGCACCCAGGTTAACCATTTACATCGGTTTCCTGCTTATGTCAGTATGCCATCCGGTACTGTTCGATACTTGTTCAGCAGGCCCGCACACGACTCGGTCCTCAATCGACACCAACAGGGCTACGCACCTGAGACCTCCGCTCACTGCTTCCTATCCCCCCTGCTGGGTCTCATTTTCACCATTCTTAAGCCATTCTCTATTCTGACCAAACCATGTGATAAACCTTACCTCGTGAGTAGATTCCAACTACTCGACTTCTACCGAGGTCCTAAGCATATTAGCGGGGCCTTGTCTACTCGTCGGCTCTGTACGCTACCCAACCCTTCATAGGATTTAAAAGGTTATGCAAGTGGGGTTTCAATCACCTTAACTCTAATGCAAACATTCACCCTAGACATAAGTGATACAAATAAAGAATTTTATAAAAGGTACTTAAGTGCAAACCGGGGCTTGCCTGGTTGCGAGTTAAATGAGAAGTCAGCTTCTGGTGGGAGGACGTCCAAGGGCACCGGTGCGTCTTCAACTTCGGTCACTATTATGAAATGTAATAAAATACATGTGTAAGTATTAAGGATTTATGAGAATTGGACTTCTATTCATAGCTATTGCTATTTAGAATCTTTAATTGGCTTTGGGATTTTTACAGAGGATACTAGACTCTCTAAGGATGATTTGAGCCAAATTTGGAGACATGTCATTGCACAATGTAGTCTTTAAAATTCCTACAAGTACAATGCTTCTCTGAATTTAGAGCCCAATTCAGGAGCTTTGACATAGCTAATAGTGGAAGATATGATTAGGGTATGTCTCCATGGTTCTAACAAAATTTGTTTCACCTTTTTTGGAGCTACCAACAGAGTTATATGAATTTTTGAAGTTGGAACAGAAGTTCTCAAATAGTTTCTGTTTAAATTGGAATTTTCAAATAAAGGCTGGACTTGGGAAGGCAGTTTAGCCTAGCAAATGAAATCCAATGAAGCCCAAATTTTTACTGGATATCAGTAACTATGAAAAGGATTTGCTGCCCAAATTTGGGAATATTTCATAAAGAATTGCTCCTGTAATAAATCTCTAAAGGATTTAATAAAAACAACTCTACAGAAATTCCTGGGCATTTTCGTAGCAAGCAATTTGTTCCTCTGTGACGTACTCCTCCTAAAGATTCAACAAAATTAGTCTCACCCTTTTTGGAGTTGTCTACACAAAGTTATGGATTTTTCAAACTTGAATAGCTCTCTGTTTGAAACCTACACAGAGACTTAACAGGGGGCCCCACTCGTCAGGTCTTTCTTCAACCTCCCGCCAGAGACGCGCGTGCACACCAGCACAGATCGTGGCATGGCTCGTTCTCCCTCATTTCTCCACCAAATTAGCTCCGGTTTCGACCTACATGCTCCTTGGAACATGGCGCAGCTGCCGGGCAAGGTTTCCGCGCATGAAAATGGCCGAAAACAGGTCGGCACCGGTGGGGCGGCTGATCGGTGACACTGTTCAAGGACAGATTGTAACTAAGCAAAACCCAGCTGTTTGTGACGGCGGCTAGGGGGTATAAAGGAGGTGGAGGACGACCAGGGGGGTGCTGGGGTCGTGACCTAACCCTAATACACGTACATAATGGACTTGGACTCGATACAAGGCCCAATGGCCCAACTAGGTGATGCAACACCCTGACAGACTCTAAACTTTATATTGTTTCAATGTTTCCTGTCGACTCTGAGTGAATTTTGACGTGGGGCCAGTTCCATTGGAAAGTTTATCCTCTCAGCTTTCGTGCATATGTAGAACGTCAAAAACGGAGTCTGTATGCCTCCTGTGCATCCATTTTAAGGTGGACTGCTCCTGGGCCCGAGTTGGACTCGAGTTTGAGTTGGGCTCGGTCTCTAAATTCTTGTTGGTGTATTTTCTGACCCTCCACGCCTCCAAACCCCTCTCCATGTATCTCTATGTCCTCTCCATGGTTCCTAATCATAATTAATCCATTAGGTAGCAACATACTCTCAAAATTCACATATAAAGAATTGTTCAGGAACGAGCTCACCTCTAAATTCAATTTTCGTGCTCGAGCTCTAGTAATTGGACCTTGCATGTCTACCATGTGAGTGTTGTGTATATCTGCAGGAGTGATGTCCACATCAGAGGGCTTCTCCTTTTAATCCGAAACAAATATTGAAACTCCTCCAAATGAACTGAAATTTGGAAGGGTGAATATTTGGACTATGAAGATCCAAGTTATGAATTTAGATCTCCATGTTTGGAAGTTTTTGGAAATTCTAAATCCTCACTTTGAACTTACACCGTTATAATTCAAAGTTTTAATTCCCCTCATTTTTCCTAAGTGTACATGACCTGAAAATTCTTGCTATCACTTTTTGGGGATTTTACACATCGGAGTCGACGAGAATTAATACCGGTAGCTGATTCAGAGAAAACATCCCTGCTAACGCGACCTCTCCTTCCGGAACATCATCAATCATTGTGTAGTGAATGTTGCCCCTTGTTTGCCTTCTTTTCTGCAGATATAGGTACGAGTTTGAACATTGAAAATATGATGACCCGTAGCCTTGAATTCCCTCCGGACAATACCTAGCATAATGGCCCATCCGACCACAAGTGAAGCACGGATGTCTCACCGGTTCTTCGCTAACTTGTGATTGGAAGCTAGGTACATATGGCTGCAGCGATGGAGCACAAACCACCGTCTGATGCTGCTCCTGTGGAGGTGGTGCAAGTTGTGGTACTTGACCAGCAATCAACCTCTGAGGAGTTAATCGTACAGGGGTGTACATATTTTATCGAATGGCGTTCGGTAGACCAACCGGTACTTTTGGGGCACATAACTTGTGCTGGCCTGCACGATATCACTCATTTTCCTCTTTTCTGTACAGAACAGACCTTGATGCACAAAATCCAATTTTTGATCCAGTTAACAGCATTTTCATAACTCAAGTTGAATACCAAAGTTAATTTTAACTTCAATACCTTTCCAACGAGTATTCATATGCATCCAGATCATTTATATATCAAAAGTTGTGATTTTCCAAATTTGACAGAATTCCTGGATAAAATTTGCCAGCATCTCCTTTGTATGTCGCTGTTTTAATCACAGTTGTACCCGAATATACAATACGAATCTGAACAAACTTTGAATTGCAAAATTGTTTCACATTTCATAACCTTTCCAACGGTGTATCATATGACCATTAGGGATTTTTCTACAGGAAGTTATGGCTGAAACACAGAAATGTCCAGAGTGTTTTTGCTTCTGTCCTGGTTTTGGACAGTTTGAATTCAACTGGACTTTCCTCCAATTTGGCTTCTGATTTTGCTCTGGAGGTCTACAAAGAAGTTGTAGATCACTTAATAATATTTCCAGAAATGTATCATACGCCTCCAATGGGTAAAACTACTCAGAGTTATGCTCGGTCAAATTCCAGCAAAAATTTCTGCCAGAACAGAGAACTCTGTTTTTGAAATTTTTGAAGCCTAATCATTCTCTCATTTGAATCTTAGCTCAAAATAAGAGTTCAGTAACTAATATTTGTTTCAAACTTCCATTCTTAGCTTAAAGTTAGTTCATGAATCATTTTTTCATAGTGAAGAGGTTATTAAATTTAGTACGGATTCGATGCACCGTAAGAGACATGTCAGTACTACGTTGCCTCACCAAAAGAAAGACCTAACCGGATTATACCGGCATATCCGTATCGGTGGCACTAAGACGGTCGCTCGCAAATGTGTGCTACTCGTACTATGGTTTCGTGGTTAAGAAACCTGCATAAGTCACACACAATCATCAGGTTCGGCTGCACACCGAACCCGGTCCCAATACAGTTCCATACAACCGTCCGTCCTCACTCGCACGGTTGTTCTCAAGCCAAACACGACTTGAGCTACGTGTTCACGTTACTAACCACGTGACGGGGTCTCCCAAACTTGCCCGTAGCACGCTAGGGAAGGGCGTAGCTCGAATACCCCAAACAACATGAAGAGTCATAGAGGATACCAAAGATAGCCAGGTTACCTGCCACCCGTGAGGCTCCACCCTTAAGCTTGTGCACACTGGTGGACAGCGCTTACATGCACCCCCCAAGACATATGAAGTCCCGAGATGCATGATTTTCTGACATAACATATAAGTTAGGTTTCCACCTTCATATTAGGCTAATATAGTAGTCCTTATGTGGGCCTAGTACCGTTTTCTCACCGTATCCTAAGTTTTTGTCGTAATACAATCTTTATTCCGTGTGCTATTCCCAATGCAGCTCTGATACCATGCTTTGAGGGGCCCCGACCCGATCACGGGGTCATGCCGCTTGCCAGGGAATCGCATTGGGTGGTGCCATGCGATGCGGCACCCAACATCAGACATATAAGGAACATGTATCATATAAATCAAAGGCGGAAGCTTACAAGTATTCTTTGTAAATAATTTACATCAAATAACTACAGAGGAAGACTAGTTTATCTCACGTTTCATATCTACTAAGCACTAGAGAAGATGTCCAGCCCATGGACTCTTCTCGCTAGCAACACGAAGTCATACGGCTGCGGCCGGGTTCTCCATATGTTAAACGACTCGGAAGTCTCCGAGCCTCATCGGACAACCTCCTCATAAGCATCAATGTTAACCTGCAAAACCACTCATATAGCAAGCGTGAACACATAGGCTCAGCAAGACTGACCCGTCTCACCTAACCATGTAACTCTACATGCTAGATTTGCAGTGTATAATAGGAAATTACTTTGCATAAGACTCGCCTAATTAGTTGACTCTTACTTTCAAGTTTTAACAGTAAGTTGTTGGAAAACCTCTTATATTGACTTATGCATAAGAAGTGCGCAATCAAACAAGAAACACATTCCTCTTATGTGCTTTTCCTAAGGTTGAAAGGAACTTTAATTTGCTCTACACTAAAGCATTTCATTAACAACCAATGTAAAGCTTTCAACCAGCAACTTTTATCATGACACTAGCCTGTTCTTTCTACGTCATGGTACAGTGAACAAGTGGTACTCACTGACCGTGAGGGGTGGCGATTATAATCGATTTACACCTGCAGGGTTACCTGAATAACCCGTCAAGTACGCCTGTACTCGATGTTGCCTACAGCAACCACCACGGACATCGTACGCAACCACCTTTAATCAGTCAGCCAAGTGTTGAACCGGTCCTATTGTCCCGAGCAGGAGGTCTCTGCGCGGAGCATCCGCAGTGCCCGCCAGCCGATTTACACCTCGCTGCTCTCAACCTACCCTCTGGACGACAAGCGATGCCTCAACAGATCGCTACCCGAATTACATCGGTTTTCCGGTTCCCATATATTCGGTAGGTCTTCGGTACTGTTCTAGCTTGTTCAACATGACCGCACACGGCTCAGTCCTCAATCGGCACAAGCAGAGCTATGGCACCCAGCCCCAAAGTCCTGCTGCCCTTACTCTCCGCTTGGTCTCATTTTTCTTACCATGTGAATCATTGTCTATCTCTAACCGTGTTGTGTGCCTCTAGCCTATTCTTGTGAGTAGTTCCAATTACTCGACTTGTACCGAATCGTACACCAATTTAGCATTGCAGTGGCTATTCGAGGTTTAAAACCTAAGCCCAAAACCCCTGGTTCTCTTGGCTATGCATCTGGATTTCAAACAAGACTCTAATCCACACTTGAAGGAAATACATAAAGTAAGTGATCAAAACATAAGTCTTTATGAAATGGCTAATGCAAACCAGAGCTTGCCTATTTTGTAGGTGACCAAGAATAGAAAAATCAGTTAATGTCGTCGATCACTTGGGGCTTGATCACTTGATCACCGGGTTCCTTGATTCCCACTTCAAATTCTTCACAAGTCTTCACGTCGATGCTATACGTCATGAATATGCACATGTATTTAATTATAAAGATTTTTCTAACAAGGTCTAATGACAAGTTGAGAACTGGAACTCTGTTTAAGAATTTAAAATGACACTGGTACTAGTGGTTGGGTTTGTTTTAAGCAAAAGTGATCAAGGCTAAGTGCATTCCTCACTTGTGGTTTAATCACCTAAAGAGGGTAAACAGAAAAGTGATGATCCAGAGCTCCAATGGAGCTGAAATTTGTCATGTGAGTTCCTTGTCACAAGAAAGTAATCTGGACCAAAAATTAGCACTTTTCACTGAGTGGTTTATTCAGAACAATTCCCTAAGCAATTAAGCAAAAAGGAATTAATTCTGAAGTAACTCACATGTTCATGCCAAACTTACTGAACTACAATTTCAATTATAGTTCATAGAGCCTGCATGAATTATCCTAGGATTTTTGGAGCTCATAATTGTCCAGAAATGATTTTTCCAACTCTGGGACTTTTTCTGAAAAGTTTCTGTATACATTTGAGCACAGCAAATTGAAATCTGAATTCTCCCACTCAAATCAACTCTAAATGAGCTGAAAACTTTATAGGAGTTCAATACCATCCTAATAAATATTCTGGCAAAATTTGAGGATTTTTGGATGAACCAAACTCCCTCTAAAATTCTTTTACTGAAAAGATTCAGACAATTTTCGAGAATTAATTATTGACTTTCATACAAATTGGGTTGCATATTTGGATACAGTTTTTCAATCCGAATATAACCCAATTTGAATCACTAAATTTGGAGTTTCCTAGCAAAAGTTATGCTCATGTAAATTAGATCCAAATCTGTCATTTGAATTAATTCAAAGAAAAGTTTCAAATGCCTGCTGCTGGACCCGGGCCACGTGGCGCCATTCGGAAGGAAGACACATGCGCTCACAGAGTTAAAGTACACAGCCACAATTCGATCCGGGGTCACAGAAGATCCGACTCAGTGCAAAATAGTGACTGACGTGTGGGACCCGCGTCCATCTTCTTCCTCCCCTCGCTCCCACGCGCGCCCGCGCCGAATCTTGCCGGAGTTCGCAGGAACTCGCTCATCCTGCCTCCTCCCGATTTTCTGCTCGCCGCCAGCCCCTAAAGACATGCGAGAAAGACGGTGGAAGGGTTTCCCCGGACCGGCGACGGCTCCAACATAGCCCGTGACGGCCCAACGGCTCGGCTTCACTTTGGCGACGTCGACCCGATGCCCTAACCCGCCAAACTCGATGAACTTTGGTCCTACAGAACCACTGGGGCTTAAAGAAGCTCGACGTGTATGCAAAAGGGACTGGAAATGGCTCTAACTATGTCCTCACCGTGCGCCCGACGGCTTTAGCCATTGTTGTTGTTAGGAAAACTTGAATTATGCCAGCTACAGAGGTTTCTATGCTAGGGTTACGAAGCAAAGTTGTTCATCATTGAGTTTAGCTCGTGTGTGTGTAGGTTTGTGGGCTCTAATCAAGAATTGATCGCAAATTTGATGATTTCATACCCGAGGGTGGTTTTGCACCGGCCGGAAGAGAATCGGGAAATACGCCGGTGATGATCAACAACTCGGGCCATGCTTTGGAGGTGAGTAGAGTGAAGTCTTGGCGCGTCCAAAGGTGCCCTTGTTTGTCCGTGAGAGGTTCCGGGTGAGGTTGTCCACGAGAGCACCTCGTCGCTCTTTCTTTCGGCCGCTGCGGGAACACATGGTTCTCGGTGTGGGAAAGCCCAAACTCACTCGGTGACGCGTCGAGGAGGAAGACGGAAGGTCTCCGGTGCCGTTTTCCCCCTCAGGGACCTCTGTTCGCGGGAGCTCGTGGGTTCTCGATCGATCGAAGAAGTGGCGGTGTATGGCGGCTCTGTCTTGCGCGAGGGAGAGAAAGCCTCGGTTGTCTCGGTGTTGTGCGCACGAAGGATCAGCTCGTGAGAAAACAAAGTACAGGATGCTCTCCAGCTCGAGTGAAACAGAGAGGAGGTGTCCTCGACGCTGCTCGGTGTCATCTGGTGAGCCTTCGGCTCTGTCTCGGTGGCCTTCGGTTGCTTTGAGTGCAAAACAGAGAACCAACTCATTTTTCAGATATTTGGGCAGGCTGACAAGTGGCCCCCGCTGTCCCTCTTATCCTCTCAAATTTTCTCAAAGTTGGAAAATGAATCAATTCAATTGTGGGAAGTTCGAATCTAAACTGTATTTGGATAATTGGGCAAGTTTCATCCAAATTCAAATTTGAATTTGAATTCCTATGCAATTTAAAGTCCATTTGGAAAACGGATAGCAAAACAATCTCCAAAATTCATGAAACTTTGCATACCCACTATATTGGACCTAAGTAATTCAAATATTAAATCTGATTTTCAATTTAGCTGCTGCAAATGAGAGTTTGAACACAACAGTTTGCATTTCCATTGTGTTGCCCTCATTTGAAATTTGAGTTTGAACAAATTTAGTTCATAATCTGATTTGCAACTTTCTCTTGCACATGATACTTCACATATGTGGTTTTAAATCCACCTTGGTTCCTAGCATGCAAATAAACATGAGCTTGTGTAGAGAGAGCTCTCATGTGCATCATCACATGTGAAAAAGTTTTAGCAAGTTCCAATTTTCATACACATGAAACCAAATGTTTGTTTCAAACTTTCAGTTTCTTTGTATTCATATTTTTGGTAACTTTACATAGGAATTCAATTTTGGAGGACAATTTGGGGAGGTGGGGCCCTCCTGTCAGCCACACAAAGCAACTAAACCGCCTCACAGCCGAGTGCTCGGTTCTTCGGGCTTCACCCGCAGACGCCACGGCGACTGAGCTCGGTGCCACCAACTGCTTCCCGATCGTTGCAGATGAGCAGCGCCGTGCCTTCTTATTCAGCTGCTCGATCATCTCCTGTACCGTCTCACTCGAGCACCGACGCCCTCCCACAGGAAAGCAGCCGCCACACTCGCCGTTTCCGAGCGCCAATCACCCCACCGGCAAACCTTCGCTCTCGCGCACCCCACGCGGAACTGAGGCCGCAAGAAGGAGCGCAAGACTCGTCTGTACCTTCTGGACAACCAAGAACGCTCCCTCGCGCAGTTGCCGAACCCCGACGAGTTTTTAGTCTTGGTAGCCGAGTTCCTTCACTTCCACGCCAACTCGTCGCCCCGATGATATCGTCCACCTTTCGAGCTACCTTTTGGCCTTAGAGGTACGTGAGAAGTTCTACTAGCTGTCTTCCAAGTTTAGAACCCTAGCATGGACCATGCCGGCCAGAATTTGAGGTTTACCGCCGGCGGGTTCTCGGAACAGTAGCTAGAAAAACTAGAAATTTGTTGAACACACTTAGTTAGCGATCGACTGGGTCTAAAGGAAGGTTCCTAGGCCTGCTGTGATCATCCTCGAGCAAACCCCGAGCCAAACCCCCATGTACAGCGTCAGATTGCTCGAAAATTCTTCCTCGCCGGTGAAAGCACCTCGGGTCATCGGTGAGGTCGGTGTTGCGGCCGTTTTCACCGCCATCTGGGCTCATATCCTTGATCCCCGAGCTCCACCGATGCTATAAGAAGAAACGGCTGAGCGTTTAGGGTTTTTCCGTGCTCAGGCTACGTTGCCAAAGTCGCTCCGCCTCGGTGTACCGCCAGGAGCCACTTTCCGGTCATCGTCGACCACTGCCGACTCTACCAGCGTGTTTCTCGCATCAAACTAGGCCCTAGCGGCGAGTTTCATGAAGCTTGGCGCAAGGGGTTGGCCGGCGGCGAGCTTCCCGGAGTGCACCGCCGTGGGGCTGTCGGGTGGCGGGAGGTAGACAAAGATGGCGGGACCCATCTGTCAGCCTCTGTCTGGAGCGCGCACGCCGCGTTTAATTTAAACAAACCGATGGGTCCCGCTGCCAGCGGCTGAGTCAATGCGGGGATTGATTCTCTGTAGGGAAATAAATTCGAAATTTGGCTCCAACTTTAGAAACCCATAACTTTGGCTAGGACTGTCCAAATCGAGTGAACCAAATTTTGTTGGGTTAACCTCTCTAAGTTCTTTCCATAAAAATAAGTTTCATTCCATGAAAACCCTTATTTCTCCAGAATTAATTCTCCAAATTTTAAAATGTGGAGAATTTTAACTGGAGATTCCAGTGGAAAATTCTGGAATTTGTCCAGGATGTCTCATGTAATATCCCAGAGTAACCATAAAATTTTCATAGCCATCCGAGCTCATTTAGTACACCTAATGGTGTGATTAAGGAAACTGGTCCCAGGAAAAAGAAAAATGTCCAGAAACATTTTTCAGAATTTCCTTGAACTTGTTTAGCTCATATCTTTTGCTAGGATTCTCCAAATTCAACTAAACCAATTGCATTAGAACTATACTAAATTCTAGTTTCCAAAAATTCATGGCTTGTTCCATGAAAATCCCTAGAAAACCATAAGAGCTCTAATTATTGTGAAATATACATTTAATTGTGCAGGGCTCAAATGGGCTTTGATTCAAATGAAATTTGGCTAAATTTCTGTTTAGGTGGTCACCCAACCACAGTAAAAATGTCAGACTAAAAGGGGCTGTCTAGGTACACTTATAGTCTTCACCTTCTCAATTCAATTTAATTGCATTTAAATTTAACACGCATCGTATTTTATTTCGTGTAGTCACTAAGATCGAAGAAGACCAGGAGATTCTGGACTTTATTATTCCGGAAGAACATTTAGCCAACGATCAGAAGCGAAGCAAGCTCTGGTTTGCATTTACCGTTTATAAAGTCTTATGTTTTGCTAACTTACTTTATGCCTTTCCTACAAATGTGCATTAGAGTATTGATTGGAAACCCAAATGAATAGCCAAGAGAACAAGGGGTTTGGGGCTTAGGATTCAAACCTCGAGTAGCCACTGCAGTGCTAAAATGGTATAGGATTCGGTACAAGTCGAGTAGTTGGAACTACTCGTGAGAATAGGCTAGAGGCACACCACTCGGTTAAAAAGATAGAAAATGAATCACATGGCAAGAAAATGAGACCGAGGGGAGAGTAAGGGCAGCAGCACTCTGGGGCCTGGGTGCCATAGCTCTGCTTGTGTCGATTGAGGAGCGAGCCGTGTGCGGGCCTGTTGAACAAGCTAGAACAATACCGAAGACCTACCGGCTACATGGGAACCAGGAAAACGATGTAACTTGGGTAGCGATATGATGAGGCATTGCTTGTCGTCTAGAGGGTAGGTTGAGAGCAGCGAGGTGTAAATCGGCTAGCGGGCATTGAGGATGCTCCACGTAGAGACCTCCTGCTCAGGACGATAGGACCGGTTCAACACTTGGCTAACAGATGAAAGGTGGTTGCATACGACGTCCGTGATGATGCTGAAGGCAACATCGAGTACCGGTGTACGTGACGAGTTATTCGGGTAACCTTGCAGGTGTAAATCGATTATAATCACCGTCCTTCGCGATCAGTGAGTACCACTTGTCCACTGTACTGTGATGTAGAAAGAACATGCTAGATGTCATGATAAAAGTTGCTGGTTGAAAGCTTTATGTTGATTGTTAATGAAATGCTTTAGTTTAGAGCAAATCGAAGTTCTTTTCAACCTTAGGCAAAGCACATAAGAGAAATGCGTTTCTTGTTTTATTGTGGATTTCTTATGTGTCTTAGCACAAGGTTCTCCACTACTTGATGCTAAAACTTGAAAGTAAGAGTCAACTAATTAGGCGTGTCTTATGCAACATACTTTCCTATTATACACTGCAAATCTAGCATGTAGAGTTACATGTTTAGGTGAGACGGGTCAGTCTTGCTGAACCATCGTGCTCACTGCTTGTGTTTGAAGCGTTTGCAGGGTTCTATAAGGAGGAGGCTCCCGAGGAGGAGACGGACCCCCAAGAGGGAACCACCATCGAGTGGGAACCGTGCACGCCGCAGTGTTAGTGTGGTGTCTGTAGCTAGTGGGATCACATTCACGGGCTGAACGTGAGACCTTTTGCTTAGTATACGCCTGTGAGTGTAGACTTTAATGATATTTTAATGTATCTATGTTCATAAAAAAGTTTATGTAATAAAACTTAGCTTCCTCTTATCGCCTTTTATGTGTGTTATCCGGTGTTGTCCATCGCAGCACCCCTCAGCGAGATCATGGATTGTTGGGACCGTCGGGTCCTCGTAGTAATGTCTTGCTACAATCCAGCAGGAATTGGCAAAGGCTGTAAAATACCCGTAGGAAGACTCCTTTACCCTTTTGCTTGCTGACATATAGTGCATTGTTTAACAAAATCTTCCACATCCTGCTTGTGCCCCTTCCAAAAAATGTTCTATTAACTCTATGATAGGTTGCTTGGATTCCTGAATGACCTCCCAATGCACTATCATGACAAGCAGCAGTCAACTTGGTTCTCAGGGCTGAATTTCTCCCCAATCCATACCAAACCTCCCTTTCTAATTATCCCTTGATGCAAGGAAAATCCATTTTCATCAGGACTGACAAGAGCAAGTCTAGCCAATAATTGTTGAGCATTCTCGTCAGTTTGATAGGAATTCAAAACCTCCTGTATCCACATAGGTTTCACCTCACTAAGTGTTGTAGCACAAATGATCTGCACCATTCTAGACAAAGCATTAGCAGCCACAATATCCTTCCCTTTTCAATACCCTATTTTAAAATGTAAACCCATCAACTTCGTCATTGTCCTTCTCTATAAATCAGATTGCAACTGCTGGTCTTCCAGAAAACTGAGGCTTTTGTGGTATGTCTTAATAATAAACTCGGACCTCTGCAAATAAGGGCGCCATCGATTCACCGCCAAAATAAGAGCTAGGAACTCTTTTTCATAGATAGACCATTGCCGGTGTTTATCTGTAAGGGCTTTACTCAAAAATGCAATAGGTCTGTTATTTTACATAAGAACAGCCCCACCCCATTATCACATGCATCTGTTTCCACCATAAATTCCTCAAAGTTTGGTAAAGCTAGAACAGGAGTAGATGTCATAGCCAACTTTAGTTGCTGAAAGGCCATCTCTGCTTCATTAGTCCATACAAACTGCTTCTTTTTCAGCAAGGATGTTAAGGGTCTAGCAATAGTACCATAGTTCTTAACAAACTTTCACTAGTATCCAGTCAGACGTAGAAATGATCTTAAAATGGTGAATGAGGAAGGAATAGGCCATTTTTGCATCACCTCAGTCTTTGTTGGGTCAGTTTGAACCCCCTGACCAGAGATAATATGTCCTAGGTATACCAACTCTTTCTTGGCAAAGTGACATTTTGAAGACTTAATATAAAATTGATGTGTCCTCAATGTATCCAACACCAATGTTAGATGCTCAATGTGCAATTTTAAAGAAGTGCTACAGATCAGGATATCATCAATAAAGACAAGCACAGATTTACATAGATATGGAGCTAAGATAGAATTCATGGCACATTGAAAAGATGCAGGGGCATTAGTTAGGCCGAAAGGCATCACCTTAAACTGATAATATCCGCAATGAGTCCTGAAAGCTATTTTATACTCTTCTACCTCCTTCATACGAATTTGATGATATCCTGCTCTCATGTTGAGACTTGTGAAATATTGACTTCCAGCCAACTCATCCAAAATTTCATCCACCAAGGGCATAGGAAATCTATTCTTAACAGTCATATCATTTAGCTTCCGGTAGTCCACACAAAATCTCTAAGACCCATTCTTCTTTTGCACCAAGAGGACAGGTGATGCAAAAGGACTAACACTGTGTTCAATCAATTCAGCCTTCAACAACTCAGCAACCTGTCTCTCAATCTCATTTTTATGCAGAGGGGAGTATCAATAGGGTTTGGAGTTCACAGGAATAGCCCCTGGTAGTAAAGGAATGACCTGATCAAAGGGCCATGTGGGGGTAAGGATTTGGGCTCCTGAAACACATCTTGAAATTGCTTCAATATTCCCTGGACCTCAACAGGCATTTGCTCCAAGGAAGCCATACTATATGCAATTTCATTGAATTCCACTATCGCCATGGCCCACACATCATTTCCCGCCACCAATTTCTCCAATTGCAATGTTGGCAACTAGGGTAATTCTTTCTGATCAGTCATCTGATCCCCTTGCAATTTCACCCATTTTCCTTTGTAATAAAATTGAATACAGCGGGCAGTCCAGTCACATTGCATGGGGCTATGTTGTGGAACCAATCATATCCCAATATCGCATCATATGCTCCTAAGGGTAAAATTCTCATATCTGTCACAAAAGTATGCCCACTGCACCACCGTTCCAGTCTCTGAATCATCTCACCGCTATTCATTTCATTCCCACTAGCAACCTTGACAGTTACTAGAGAACAAGGATACCTTGTTAACCTGACTTTGTCCACAAAGGTGCTGTTGATGAATGATTGAGAACTGCCAGAATCTATTAATACCATAAAAACTTTATTCTGTACCAGTGCTCGCAGTCTCATACAATTTTTCCATTGTGTTCTCGACAAAGCATGTGTAGACAAATGAAAGCACTCTTCCTTATTACTATCCTCCTTCTCCAACTGTAAGAGAACATCCTCTCACAGCCCCATTTGCATGTCCTCCATAGTTAGTGCATTCAATTGCGTTTGTCCCCTTTTAGTACACCTTAATATATGCCATGGATCAAACTTGTCTCCACAAGCATAACACAATCCATTCAAGCGTTGATGATCTCGTAGTTGTCTTTCCTTATTCAATTCAGAACTCTGCACAACTGGCCTGTTATCAGTTTTAGTCATCCAGCCATGTTACCCTATATACTGCTTAGGGTTGCGCATGTTGCTCTTTTCTATCTCGCTGCACTTTAGCCATCATAGCTGCTTTGGTCACTGTTAAGGGTACTTGAGATAACACAGGCCCTTTCAACTCATTCTTAAGCCCTTTAACAAATTGAGTAACATAAAAAGTATCATCCAACTCAGGATTATGCATAGCAGTGGAATAAGTGCACTCTTTAAACTGAGCTATGTACTCCTTCAATCCCCCTATCTGTCTCAAATGCAGCAGATCGTACATAGCTTGTGGATATTCGTATGCCCCAAATTTCTCCTTCACTACCTCCACAAATCTTCCCTATGTACCCAAACCTTCAGTCAGCTTGAACACTTTTAACCATTTTGCTGCCTTACCCTCCATATGCATAGAGGCAGCCCTCACCCAAAAGGTCTCAGCCACATTTAAAATAGCAAAATAATATTCACATTTATCTATCCGAATAGTATGATTCTCTCCCGCAAATTTTGGAAATGACAACTTCATCAACGATCTCTCCTCAGCACCATCCTCCTTGCACCTATTACCTCTACCCCCTGTCAGACACCTATGTTGATGATTTGGCACTCCTCGCCTTTGATCCTCTGACGTCTTCCTGGTACTTCCTATTAACCTCACTCCATCCAGTTCATCCCTCTCTCTGCTACCTCCAGACCTCCCATCTCCTCGCCTACTACCTAATGACGACTCCTGGTGATCTTCTGAAAAATTGTCCATCCCTTCAGCCAATCGTTCCAATGACAGATCCGCTACTCTCTTCCCTGTCTCAGCCACCTGTTTGAACAATTCATCACGCTCCTTCGCAGCCTGCTTCGCTACAGAGGCTGCCAATGCCTGTTGTCCCAACAAATCTCGCTGCACCCTATCCACCTTATCTAGTCGAAGCGAGATTCCATCCAGTACAGCAAACATCTTCTCCCATCGATCTCCATCAACCCGAGATGATTCCGCCATAGCTTCCAACACGAAACGTTTTTGGACCGAGGGTTTAGCTACTGACACCGTGGTGTCCAATACTCCTGCTACAATCACCGACTATCCTCCCAACTCCTTCGAGTTCCTCCGATCCTCCTCCTCACACCCAATTACTACTCCTATCACCTATCTGCTCCTCCAATCACCACCCTAACCGCCGATCACCAAAACTTCCAGGAACTCGCCCCTCCCCCGAAATTTAGCGCGACGAGGAAGGAGAAGCTCTGATACTAGCTGTAACACCCGTGGCCAGAGGCGCGTCACCACCCTGACGTGAGCGGTCCAGCGTCGCGGACGAGGGGGAGCGCACGGCGAGACGAGAGACACGAGAGAATTTGGTGGAGTGTTTGTGTTTTTCTGTCTGTCTTCTGTTCCCAACAGTTTGGTATTTACATACCCAGAGCACCCCCCGGTGGGTCCTTTAGCTACCACACCCGACCCCACCTGTCGTACATCCATGCACACTTACAAGTCGGCAGATACTTCTTCCCCTTCGTCTCCAAATCCTACTCCCGACTGCGATGGAGCCTCCGCCGTAACACACGGGCACTGTCACCGAGAAGAAGGAGAATCAAGAAAGAACAGGACGCGCTCCATCGCGGTGTCCAATCCACTAGATCCGGCCAGCTCGCCGACACCCGCAGCAATTCAGGTCACGTGTCGTTGCTAGCCTCTGAGGGAGCCCTCAACATCTAGCCACCGGACGACTTTGACGGTCTATGGTCATCTCAGTTTGGCTCCAGTTTCGAGTATAGACTCTCATTCCACCACTGTTTTAAGCGCGCCGGCACGTGGTGTCTAATCTGTCAAGATGAGAAACAAGATACACAGGCACACGATACATGATCATGACATTGGTAATGCGACGACCCTATCCTGGTGTGCGTCCTTGACAATCCGTATGTGGTGTCAGCAGCTCTAATTGAGGCGCCTCCTCATCCTCGACAGTCTGATGTCAGCGTCCTCGCCTTGATGTGCAGTGCCCGACTGCATTCTATGATGCGGCAATGAAGTTTCTTTGCTTCATGATGGGTTGTCATAGTCGGGGTCATCGTCGGGCCTTTGTGTCATGTTGCCATCAATGTCGGCAACGTATCCAGCTTCACCTAAGCCAGTCCAAAGAGATATCCATCCGTGTGATGCCTCTTTTCGTCCAAATCATCGGAAATGTCATCATTGATTATCCTGGTGTGGCTGAAAGCAAGGTTGGTTGCGGAGGTGGGAGAGGTGCACAAGCCTCTGGAGATGATAGATTTAATTTCAATGCTCATGTTGAGTTTGAGAAAATATTTTTAGCAGGCAATTTCTAATTTTATTTCTTTCTTTGGGTCGCGTGCATCTACGATGTCTTGACTTGGTCTCGATATTATGTTGGTGTAGAAGTCAGGTGTGATAGGTATATCCTTAATATTAATAGACATCCTTTATGGAAAAAATAACATTGTTGATATTAGCCTTGCCTGTAGACCTCACCATAGGAACGAAGTTGCAGCTCAACTCTTACGGACGGTGTATTGGAGTGTTCAAGATGCAATGAGAGCGTGTGTCCTGGCGTGTCGTAAACTCGTGGTCCTCTGCTCATGTAATCGTACTTGATACCACATCAATTGGTGAATATACATTAACATGGTGTAGAAAATTATCCCATTTAAAAGAGCAGTGCTAAAACTCTTATATTATATAGTCTGAAAAAATGAATTTTAAGTCAATCTGACTTTTGTTTATTCTGTAAGGAGACTAAAAAGGGTGTAACCAGTGCCAAAAGCTCCCACACATGTAGGGTCTAGAGAAGGGTTATTTCTAGACAGGCTTACCCCTGCTTTTGCAGAGAGTCTGGTTTGAACCTAAAACCTCAGGACATAAGTGGAGACACACTACCACTACGTCTGTGTAAGGAGACTGATTCGAAAATTTTATTCCAGTTAGGCAGCAAGTAATTCGTGTTCATTTGTTGACCTTCAGACAAATTATTGTGTGGAGATGTTAATAACACGGTCCTTACGACATAGAAAGTTCGTCTCCCAAGCATGCGATTGAGCAACAAACCGAGCATTTTGCTATTAAAATGCGAGCTCCCCAGCGTTGCAGCTTATGTTACAAATAATCTTATTCTTATCTTTATCCAATTATACTTAAGAGAACATGCACAACTATTCTTATCACCTAGGTTTTACTCTCACATACGCACATAATAGCAGGACAGCTCGACAGATGTACAGTCGCATGCTAGAGCTCGAGCGCTGACTCACGGGCAGAAGACCACGTTATAGTTGGTTCCGCCGGGGCAAGTGAAGGTGCTGCTGCGGTCGTCCTTGGGGTAGCTGTACGCGTCCGGGCACAGCCCCTTGAAGAACTGCGAGTAGTCGGTCGGCCCGCAGTTCTCCACCGCCGACCCGGTGCAGCAGTACTGGTCCTGCTTGAACACGGTGCATGCGTTGTCGCAGCCGCCGGGGACCTTCAGCTCGGCGGGGCACTGCGCCGTGATGTCGGCGTGGCACCGCGGCCCGCCCTTGGCGCACCCGGCGCCGTCGCCGGCCGGCACGAAGTCCATGGGCACGTTGAAGCCGTCGATGAGGGAGATGTCGAAGAAGTCGAGGTTCATGTACTTGTCCAGCCCGAACTCGGCCAGCGTGTTGGGCGGCTGCCCGTACTCTGTGCACTGCAGCACCCCGCCGCAGTCGCCCGTCGTGCACCGCCCGCTGCCGTCGCCGTCGAAGGAGCAGCCAGTGCGCGCCCACACGCGGCCGCCCTTGGTGCCGGCCGGCACGTCGATGGTCCACGTCTGGCCGTTGTCCAGCTGCTTGCCGCCGCCTGATGGCACGGCGGCCGCCCACACGGTGAACTGGCAGTTGTTGGTGATGGTAAAGGTGGCCGCGTTGGCGGCGCCGGCTAGGAGGAGGAGCGGGAGGTGATGGATGATCGAAGCCATGTCTACGCTCCTATCTGCTTGCAATGTCGAGTTTGTAAGTTGCACCACGGGGACACAGTTTATAGGGGGTGGATGCGCTGGAATTCAACTTTTGCATGCGCGAATTTTTCTTGCGTAGTTTCTAGTAAGCTTCCACGAGTTTGGCAACAAAACTTGATTGAATAACTAGAGTCGCATTTATTCTACCAGAATCGTCTGTTAAGATTAAATAAATTATTTGGCATTGCAGTAGGTTCAGGTCAAGCTGCCAAACTTATTGATGTGGATATATGGTTGATTGATACTACATGAAATGGTCATATTGCTGCATGGCCTTGGATAATAGCCTATATTTTTTGATGAAAGATAATATCCTATTCTTGTATGCGTAACCACTTATTCTTCCGAAATTTTCAACTAATAAACACTATATTTGTATGTAGAATTTCTACACACGTATGACCTGGCCCCGATTTGCCTTCCGATAGTTGTATAGTAAGTGATTCCTGCCTAACAACACAATCACAGCGTATGATAAACGGCATACATCCTGTCAAGGCTGCCTCAGATCGGTGCATGGACATTAAACATAAGGAACAATAAGGTCTATGCCACTGAGTCAATTATCGTACGTTTCCATATTTTTGTAAATTGTCAGACTTACAACCAGCTTTTTGACACCATAGGGATTTTTTTATGCAATCGGCAATTTTACTGCCTTTATATTAGAGCAGGAATGAAAGTAGTACATATTAGCGAAAATACAAAAAGGCTGAGAGCAAGTAGGTTTAGCCATTACGGAATATTGGGGAGGAGAAAGGAGAAGCGAGTGATAGGAAGGTCTGTAGCAACTGGAATAAGTTATTCCAATTCCAGGGGAAATGGTGCTATCTTGATTTTTAGTGAGGTCCCGCTCCAGACCCTCCTTGGTCCAGATTATATCTGGCCTCGTTGGTTATTGCTTATCATTCTAGTTGTTAACATCACTCCATAGGTCTTCCCGCTCGAAAAAAACCATAGGGATTGAAAAGGTCTTAAAAGCATTTCATACTTCAGTTTGTAGAACAACATTGTTACCTCAGTTGAATAAAAGGCTTATGATTCTAATGCTACTCCATATATTATATGTACCAAAGACTTTCCGTCCATGGTAGCTTTCAACGTTAAAATTAAATATATTTTAAATTTTATGGAAGAGAAAACCCCAACATGCAAGATACAATCCTTGTAATAAATACAACATGTTGACATGAAAAAACACCGTGAAACATGAACATGCCCTGTGCACCGCAAACAGGCCTCTCAGGGTCCTATCTATAGAAAACAAGTCTCAGAAAAAAATCCACCAGGGAGGGATCTGTCAGGGTAAACTAGGGTTGTTATAGCGTTTATAGGCCAGGTAAAGTGACTTAACTTACCATCGAGACGAGAGAAGAACAACAAATTAGGGTTTAGAAGGCAAACTAGAGTTTAGAAATAAACAAAAAGTAAATTGTATTTTTTAAATGTAGTTCACCTTGCCTATGAATTTGTGCAAATCCTTCTACATGTAGCGTTTGAACTTTTTAATATACTCTATTTCTAATTAGGATCTATCTCCATGTCATTTTACGAATAAGCCTAAGAATTTACCAACCGATACACCAAAAGCATATTTGAGTGGGTTCATCTTTAAACCAAACCGACACATTTTTTAAAAAGCAAGATACAGATCGACTAAACAAGGATCTAAACTAGCTGGTTTAATAACTATGTCATCAATATAAACTTCTACAATGATTTCAAACAAATCATTAAAAATTAAATTCATGACCCTTTGATAAATAGTGCTGACATTTTTTTCAATCCAAAATCCATAACAATTCACTCAAATAAAATAACAAAAACTGGAAAGCTAATGGTCATTCTAAACATATCCTCTTTGGCTAAGAAAATTTGATTGTAACTGATATTACCATCAATAAAACTAATAATAATTATGTGTTCAAAAGCATCATTAAGTAACATATCATCTATAAACATAGGATATTCATCTTTAGGAGTAGTTAAGAGAAGACAACCAACAACATCCAAATCGCAGCTTTCAGAGCAGCACGATCTCCAAACCATCCGCATGATGTACCTATCGACAAAGTAGATCTTGCCATGACCCATTACACCATGGTTGTCGTAGTGGTTGGCGATGGTGGCAAATGTTTCCTCCTCTGCTAGCCTACACGAGGGCTCGTGGAGGGAAGATGTGGCTTAAAGCCAACGACAAGGGGGGAGACGTGTGGGTTAGGGCTGGGAAAAGTTTGGTGCTAGCGATTACAAAGAGGAGGAACACCCAAGGCGGGTCATCCCTTGCCTTCACCCCGCAGGATTTCCCATGAAATCGCTCGAACCCTCCCGGTGCGATCTATGGTGAAGACACCACTTATTCCCCCACCCCCCGATTCATGGTTAGGTACACGATGACTGGAAGGAGAAACTCAGCTGGGAACAATATGATGTTGAAGATGACCTTCAATGACATGGACGTGATGGGGAAGTGGGAGGGAAGGTGATTGAGGTGGCGGTGCCACAAACTGGACTGGCTATGACTAGAGTATGGCAACTATAGTTGAGCTACTACCTTAGTACCATCTATTTGTAGCGATCTAAGAGGGTATCCTCTTAAAATATAAAATAGAAATTGTTATAATATGTATCAAAATGAATTGAGGATCCTATATATGTGACCATAAGACTACACAATAATCAAAATTCATGTATAAGGCCGTCAACGAATCGAGCTCGAGCGAGCTTACCCTTTTAGGATTGAGGTTGGTAAAAATTCGAGCCGAGCTCGAGAAGAGCGTGGAATCCATTGGATCCCGCAGTCAAGCTCTAGTTCGGCTCGATAAGACTCGTTTTTAAACAGTTAGGCTCAGCTAAATCTTGTAAAGCTCAAGTTCGAGCTCGAGAGACCCGTTTAAATAGTAACAACAAATAATATTTAAGAAAAAATAATAACAAATAATAATCACGATACAAAGTTATCTAAACAGGCTTATTAAGCTCAAGCTTGTTAGACTTGTGAGCTTTGAATCAACCTTGAGTTCGGCTCGTTTATCTTTTGAGATGAGCTTGTATCGAGCTTTTAACGAGCCGAACTCGAGTAGCTCACAAGTATCAAACTTCATTAACAACTAACATAGTTATCAATAAAATCAGTGTCACACATTGTATTTTATGAATTCTATCAGGATTAACAAAAATGATGCTCCCATGAAGAGTTCAACTCTCATTTATTTTGGTAACATTATAGTTTACTTGTAATTCAATATCCGAAGTACTATGTAGGAGAAAGAAAAAAGTACCATGGAGGTTTTTAGCTTTCATTTGTTTTTTTTATTTGGAGAAAAATCAAACAGACTTGAATTGGGCTAATATGTGCTCCTAAATGTTCGATATCAATTTTGAACTAGATTGGAGAAACGCTAATTTCCTGCTAGCCAAAACTATACTCAGGTCTGGAGGCATGAAATCCACACAAAATAATATGCACCGTGTTCACAATAAACTCACGCACTAACAACTAGGCCTGTCGAAGTGTTGCGGTCGACACTTCCCCCGGACCTGCTTCAGGGCAGCCCGCGGAGGTTCTTTTTCGGAGGGGCTAGTTCTCTTGGAAGGTCGTGTGTTGGATATAAGAGGATTGACACCAGGATTTTTACGTGGTTCGGGCCGCCGGAGCGTAAAACCCTACGTCCACGGGAGCAGTGTTGCTCAATGTATTGCTTGGCGCTTAGAACCGGAGTTCTAAGCTTGGTGATGAGTTGTGTTGCCCTAGATGCCTGGAGGGATTTGAGCAAAATGTCGAACCCCTTGTAACGTTGCCTACCCGAGTCTTTTATAGTCCAAGACTCGGGTGGCTTACAAGGTGGGCCTCGGAGCCCGACAGGTGGCCCCGGGGTGATTTCCTGCCATCTACCATATCTTGCAGTGAATGCCGGTAGTTGTCTATGGCGAGGACTTCTTAGTCTTCATCCTGCCGTCCTGCCCATGCCGCAAGCTAGGCGTAGTGGTTGGTGATGGCAGGGACGGCAGGGGATGTCTTGTTGCTGTATTTATTGACCTACAGCTTCTGACACGGCGTGCCTGTCTTCACTGTGACGCGACTGGCCATAGTGCCTCCTGACAGGGGCGTGCGCCGCGTCTCCGTGTCTTAGGAAGGTGCGGGTCTTGAATGCCTTGATGGGACAAGGCATGGCGTGCCTTTACTCCTGCTGCCTACCGAGCCGGCGTGGGCAGCGCGGCACTGCTGGCCACGTGGCAGGCTCGGAGCTCTCCTCTGAGGCGAGGGGAGCCCCGGCCCTGCTGTACACGTGGCGCCTTCGGAGCTCACCCCTGCAGGGGGGGTGAGGTCCAGCCCTTCTGGCCACGTGGCAGGCCCGGAGCTCTCCTCTGAGGAGGGGGAGCCCCGGCCCTGCTGGATGCGTGGCACCTTCGGAGCTCACCCCTGCGGGGGGTGAGGTCCGGCTCTCCTGGCCACGTGGCAGGCCCGAAGCTCTCCTCTAAGGAGAGGGGAGCCACGGCCCTACTGAACACGTGGCGCCTTCGGAGCTCTCCCCTGCGGAGGGGGCGAGGTCCGGCTCTTCTGGCCACGTGGAAGGCCCGGAGCTCTCCTCTGAGGAGAGGGGAGCCCCGTCCCTTCTGGACACGTGGCGCCTTCGGACCTCACCCCTGCGAAGGGGGCGAGGTCCTTAGGCAGTTTTCTCCTATGCGCGGGAGTACCCGACATTGAGGGTACCAACAGTGGCCCCCGGGCCCATCTCGGGGGAGATAACGATCCCAGGGTGGGGCTTTCACCTTGTCTACCCCGCGCACTTTCTTGTCTTGGGAGTTCCCTGTGCTCGTAGGGTCTTGCCCTCTTCGGAGCTCAGCCCTGCGGAGGGGGTGAGGTCCGGCATCATAGCTCACCTCTGAGGAGAGGGAGAGGTCCGGCTTCGGCGCTCACCCCTGTGGAGGGGGTGATGACCGGCATCGAAGGTCACCCTTGCTGATGGGGTGCCGTCCGGCATCAGAGCTCAGCCCAGTGTAGGGCGCAAGGTCCGGCTTCGGTGTTCACCCCTGCGGAGGGGGTGATGACCGGCTTCGGAGCTCACTCCTGCAGAAGGGGTGTTGTCCGGCTTCGGACCTCGTCCCGGTGTAGGGTGCATGGTCCGGCTTCGGTGTTCACCCCTGCGAAGGGGGTGATGACCGACTTCGGAGTTCACCCCTGCGGAAGGGGTGTTGTCCGGCTTCGGACCTCGTCCCGGTGTAGGGCGCATGGTCCGGCTTCGGTGTTCACCCCTGCGGAGGGGGTGATGACCGACTTCGGAGTTCACCCCTGCGGAAGGGGTGCTGTCCGGCTTTGGACCTCAGCCAAGTGTAGGGCGCAAGGTCCGGCTTCGGTGTTCACCCCTGCGGAGGGGGTGATGACCGGCTTCGGAGCTCACTCCTGCGGAAGGGGTTCTGTCTGGCTTCGGACCTCGGCCCGGTGTAGGGTGCAAGGTCCGGCTTTGGTGTTCACCCCTGCGGAGGGGGTGATGACCGGCTTCGGAGTTCACCCCTGCGTAAGGGGTGCTGTCCGGCTTCGGACCTCAGCCCAGTGTAGGGCGCAAGGTCCGGCTTCGATGTTCACCTCTGCGGGGCGGGGGGGGGGGGGGGTGGGGGGTGATGACCGGCTTCGGAGTTCACCCCTGCGGAAGGGGTGCTGTCCAGCTTCGAACCTCAGCCCAGTGTAGGGCGCAAGGTCCGGCTTCGGTATTCACCCCTGCGGAGGGGGTAATGACCGGCTTCCGAGTTCACCCCTGCGGAATGGGTGTTGTCCGGCTTCGGACCTCAGCCCAGTGTAGGACGCAAGGTCCGGCTTCGGTGTTCACCTCTGCGGAGGGGGTGATGATAGGCTTCGGAGTTCACCCCTGCGGAAGGGGTGCTGTCCGGCTTCGGACCTCAGCCCAGTAGGGTGCAAGGTCCGGCTTCGGTGTTCACCCCTGCGGAGGGGGTGATGACCGGCTTCAGAGTTCACCCCTACGGAAGGGGTGCTGTCAAGCTTCGGACCTCAGCCCAGTGTAGGGTGCAAGGTCCGGCTTCGGTGTTCACCGGTGCGGAGGGGGTGATGACCGGCTTCGGAATTCACCCCTGCGGAAGGGGTGCTATCTGGCTTCGAACCTCAGCCCAGCGTAGGGCGCAAGGCCCGGCTTCGGTGTTCACCCCTGCAGAGGGGGTGATGACCATCTTCGGAGTTCACCCCTGCAGAAGGGGTGCTGTCCGGCTCCGGACCTCAGCCCAGTGTAGGGCGCAAGGTCCGGCTTCGGTGTTCACCCATGCGGAGCGGGTGATGACCGTCTTCGGAGTTCACCCCTGCGGAAGGGGTGCTGTCCGGCTTCGGACCTCAGCCCAGTGTAGGGCGCAATGTCTGGCTTCGGTGTTCACCCCTGCAGAGGGGGTGATGACCGGCTTCGGAGCTCACCCCTGCGGAGGGGGTGTTGTCCGGCTTCGGACCTCAGCCCGGTGTAGGGCGCAAGGTCCGGCTTCGGTGTTCACCCCTACGGAGGGGGTGATGACCGGCTTCGGAGTTCACCCCTGCGGAAGGGGTGCTGTCCGGCTTCAGACCTCAGCCCAGTGTAGGGCGCAACGTCCGGCTTCGGTGTTCACCCCTGCAGAGGGGGTGATGACCGGCTTCGGAGTTCACCCCCGCGGAAGGGGTGCTGTCCGGCTTCGGACCTCATCCTAGTGTAGGGTGCAAGGTCCGGCTTCAGTGTTCATTCCTGCGGAGGGGGTGATGACCGGCTTCGGAGCTCACCCCTGCAGAAGCGGTGTTGTCCGGCTTCGGACCTCAGCCAAGTGTAGGGCGCAAGGTCCGGCTTCAGTGTCCACCCCTGCGGAGGGGGTCATGACCGGCTTCAGAGCTCACCCCTGCGGAGGGGGTGTTGTTCGGCATTGAGTAGGAAACGGTGATCCTGCCCAGAGGTCTTTCCTTCTCTGTCTCTTAGTCTTATTTGGCTTACTGTCCTGGGCCGGTATACGGGGCTTAGGTAACTCAGTGCATTCGGTTCTGGAGGTCCGGCTCCCTCCTTGGTCAGGGTGTAACCGTCTGGCCCCTAGTACTAGACCGTAGCGCTGGGGAGGTCGAGTGCGCACGCTTCGGATACACAACCAGGAAAAGCGGGCTGCGCACCCTGGACCTCCCGGGGGGGCAGAGTGCGCACGCTTTGGGTACAAGACCAGACAAAGCAGGCTGCACACCCTGGACCTCCCGCTCTGGCGTAGGTCTTTCCTGGAGGGGACCAACTGGCGCCACTGGTCCCTAACAGGGGGAGGTCCGAGAAGCCCTCGGGCCTCTGGCAGGTACCTCAAGCACGACCGCCTTCGGCGGGATGGCAAATGCTGACTAGGCATGAGAGTGGGAAAGGAGAGCCGAGTGTACGGTGCGCGTACACTGCCTAGAGCTCGGGGAGATGATCATATAAATTAATGCGTAATTAAATGAACACATAAGTAAGCGTGGTAGGACAGGGTTCTTTTCATTCGTGTAAGTCCATAGGAGGAAGACAGGCCGTACATGGAGGCAACGACCCGCCACATTGTAAAGGGGGCAGGGCCTGCGCGCTTAGGGTACAAGACCAGGCTAAGTCGGACGCAGTCCTAGACCACCCCCTGGGGGCTTAGTTGCTCTGGGTGCTGCTCCTGGGCTCTATGGGATCTGTTACAATAAGAACAAACCCATCCTATCACTGCTCTAGGGGTAGGACTTACGGAGGTAGCGCTGCAGCGCCTGCCTTGAGCTCCCATGCATGGACCCCTAGTGGTAGCGCCGGAGAGCCTGCCGGTGCTGTGCGATTCGGAGCGTCGCTTGCCATCTTGCCTCGTCGACGAGGTCGATGTCCTTACGCAGGAGCTGGTCCTGCGTGGCTTCATCGTGCACTCGGGCACGGGGGGACCCCCATGGTGATCTCGGGGAAGCACGGCTTTGGCCCTGCATACCATGAAGAAGGGTGATTCCCGTGGCCCGGCTCGGGGACGTCCGACTGACCCCCGACGTAGAGGAGCCGGTATCCCCTGACGGCTCTGGGGCTCGCCTCTGAGGAGAGGGGTCATCAAAGTAGATCATCCAGTGAGGCTCGGTGCAGACCGTTGACCGGGCCTCCGGTTCTCCACCTTCAGGGCCCCCTGGGTTGCTTGGTGATGACGTCCTCTCGGCCGTGAAGTCAGCCAGTGCTTGGCTCTGGACTGCATGACTCGGGAGACTGTCGTGGTCTCTTGTCGGGACGCGACCCCCGAGCTCTTCCAGGTGTTGCAGCTGCAGCAATGGGAGCTCCGAGCTGCTGACCTGCTTCGGAGGCCAGCCGAGAGTGCCAATTACGTGCTTCTGCTGCCCTGGCGCACTTGTCCGCCAGGCTGAAGAGCTCCGAGACGTCTCGCACCTCCCTGGTGGCCAACTTATCGAGCATCTTCTTGTCCCTCACACCCTGTCGGAATGCGACCACAACTGATGCATTCTGGATGTGAGGGTTGGTGTTCCGTACTTTGGGAGAGTCGCTGGATGAAGGAGCGCAGTGATTCCCCCAGTTGCTGTCGCACAGCGTGGAGGTCCAGCTCCGTGCCGGGACGCGTATAGGAGCTGCTGAAGTTCGCCGTGAACTGTCGGCATAGCTCCCCCTAGGAAGTAATGGAACCCTGGGGTAGGTTCATGAGCCGTGACCGGGCCGGGCCGGTCAAGGCGACGGGGAAGTAGTTGGCTATGATGGCCTCATCCCCTCCTGCCGTGGGGATGACGGTGGAGTAGATCTGCAGGAACTCTGCAGGGTTGACGCTTCCGTTGTACTTCTCCGGCAGGTGTGTCCGGAACTTGCGTGGCCACACTGCGAAGCGGAGGTGTGGCGCCAGGGCCGCACACCCCGTCCATGCTGCTGCAGATCCTGGTGCCGCGAGCGCTTGGCCTGCTGCTGGCACGGTGTACCCTGGCATGGGCAATGGTGTACCATATACCGGGGGCGCCGACTGCAGGACATATGTCTGCTGCATATGCTGCGTGGCGTATGCCTGGGGCAGAGGTCGCATGGTGAACGTCCGAGGCCCAGGTTGAGTCGAGGCAGTCGACATGCTGTAGTCGGCCTCATGGATGCGACGCCTTTGCCGCTGCCGCTCGATGGTCACGCGGGCATCTTCCACCAAGCGACGTCGCTCCAGCTCCGTCCTCAGGTCCACCGTTGGGAGCCTGGTAGAACGGGAGTCTGCCGTCTGCCTGTCAACCGTAGGTGTGCACGACAGCGACACATCTGGTTGACCGGAGCGTTGTCCCCGCCGCAGTGGAGGGTTGACGGCAGCAGCGGCGAGGTGGTTGACGTCGTGGATCCACTGCTGGGCGGCCCCCTAGGGAGCGTCCGCAGCAAGCGGATTGTCCAAGAGCGCTTGTGTGGCGGCTAGTGCACTTGCTTGAGTGGCACTCTGAGCCGCAGCGGATCTTGAAGTTGTTGCTCGCCGGGAATGACGGCGCGAAGAACCAGCCGTTGATGGAAGCTTGGACATCTTCGTCAGCGCAGACCCATCGCGAGAGAGAAAAGCCCCTGCTGGCGCGCCAAACATCAAAGTGTTGCGGTCGACACTTCCCCCGGACCTGCTTCAGGGCATCCCGCGGAGGTTTTTTTTAGTGGGGCTAGTTCTCTCGGAAGGTTGCGTGTTGGATGTAAGAGGATTGACACCAGGATTTTTACGTGGTTCGGTCCGCTGGAGCGTAAAACCCTACGTTCATGGGAGCAGTGTTGCTCGATGTATTTCTTGGCGCTTAGAATCGGAGTTCTAAGCTTGGTGAGGAGCTGTGTTGCCCTAGATGTCTGGAGGGAGTTGAGCAAAACGCCGAACCCCTTGTAACGTTGCCTACTCGAGTCTTTTATAGTCCAAGACTCGGGTGGCTTACAAGGTGGGCCCCGGAGCCCGACAGGTGGCCCCGGGGTGATTTCCTGCCATCTACCATATCTTGCAGTGAATGCCGGTAGTTGTCTCTGGCGAGGGCTTCTTAGTCTTCGTCCTGCCGTCCTGCCCGCGCCGCAAGCTAGGCGTAGTGGTTGATGATGGTAGGGACGGCAGGGGATGTCTTGTCGCTGTATTTATCGACCTACAGCCTCTGACACGGCGTGTCTGTCTTCACTATGACGCAACTGGCCACAGTGCCTCCTGACAGGGGCGTGCGCCGCGTCTCAGCATCTTGGGAAGGTGCGGGTCTTGAATGCCTTGATGGGACAAGGCATGGCATGCCTTTACTCCTGCTGCCTACCGAGATGGGGTGGGCAGCGCGGCACTGCTGGCCACTTGGTAGGCTCGGAGCTCTCCTTTGAGGAGAGGGGAGCCCCGGCCCTGCTGGACACATGGCGCCTTCGGAGCTCACCCCTGCGGGGGGGGGGGGGGGGGGGCTGAGGTCCAGCCCTTCTGGCCATGTGGCAGGCCCGGAGCTCTCCTCTGAGGAGGGGGGAGCCCTGGCTCTGCTGGACGCGTGGCAGCTTCGGAGCTCACCCCTGCGGGGGGTGAGGTCCGGCTCTGCTGGCCACGTGACAGGCCCGGAGCTCTCCTCTGAGGAGAGGGGAGCCCCGGCCCTACTGGACACATGGCGCCTTCGGAGCTCGCCCCTGCGGAGGGGGCGAGGTCCGGCTCTTCTGGCCACGTGGCAGGCCCGGGGCTCTCCTCTGAGGAGAGGGGAGCCTTGGCCCTTCTGGACATGTGGCGCCTTCGGACCTCACCCCTGCGGAGGGGGCAAGGTCCTTAGGAAATTTTCTCCTGTGCGCGGGGGTACCCGGTATTGAGGGTACTGACAAGGCCCAATAAAAATCCTGCCTAGAGTGTTAGTAAACAGATTCCCAGACCATTCCTAGTACTACTACGATAGGCCACGGCCGGTGATCTGGCTGATGATATAAAAGCTCCGCGCACCGTGTTTACCGGCTGCCAGTCCAGCGATACAGGCCAACCCGCACGGTTCCACCCTGTCGGTGTTTCAGATATCTGACTAGTAATCGATTGTACCGCGCGTTCTACCTCGAGGTGTCCTAACTAAGAGCTCACGAGAAGTTTATCCTGGTTCAGGCAAAATGCCCTACGTCTAGCCTGGGTGTCTCACTTGTTCTTACTCAAGAATGGGGATGGTTCTTACAAGTGTGAGAGTCTGCCTCTTCGGGTCAACATGTCCCTCTATTTATACTCTCTATCACTCTCTCTTCTCCCCCCGTACTGTAGTGGGGAGATAAGTCGTGGGCGCAGGGGTGGATTGTCCTGTCATCTGCTCGACAGGATACTCGATGGAGCCAACGTATTCGTAGCCCGCTGCTACACCTGCTGCCATCCCGTCATTAGGGAGCATTCCATACCGAGGTGCACGCGCGCCCTGCGTTTTACTCCTCTTTGGTTCCGTCGAAGGTGACGGGCATTCAACGCCGCGGCCAGGCGGAGGTACTCAAGTACCCTCCCACTTGGTTGAAGCGGCACCTGCTCCGCATTGAAGCCATCTGCTTCTCTCCTACCAGAGATCAGGCATGAGTCCTCCATTGGAGGCTCTTACTTCTTTCTAGATTGCCTTGCAGGTGGGTCCCACGTCTCACCTAGGGTTCGGTCCCCGAGCTCCTCGCTCCACCTCCTCCCGACCTCGGGATCGGGCCTGCTCCGTCGTCCTTCGTAGGATGTCCTCCCGCTCCTTCCCCGAGAGTCGGAGTCCGAAGCTCCGTCAGTAGCCCCGAGCCCCTGACCGACCTCGATGGTCGGTCAGGGGGTAAACTCCGAGCAGCCTCGCTCCTGCACGATTAAAACAAACAAAATGAGAAAGGTTATTAGTATTCGACTTATTTAGATAGCTGTGACGTGTGAACCTCCAGCGGTCGGACACCACTGTTGGTCGTCCCCGCTGGGGTCCTGCGGCGAGCCCCCGGGTTCCTCTCTCGAGGGGTCAGGTTGTCATTCATGGCGAATTCGCCTCGCCCCCCATCCTCGAATCGTTCATGGCTCGGAGGGTTCGGGTCGATCGGGGGCTTACCTCGATGGCCAAGCCCCCGAGCCAGGTGAGCTGCCTAATGGGTGGAGCCGAGTGAAACCCATTCGTCCTGTTCATTTTGGATGGCCGGAACCATTGGACCTGCTTCACGCCGAGGGGCTTTCTGGTCAAGGCTTCAGCACCCGCGATGCATTGAATCCCTACTCGAGGTGTGCGTGTGGTTCCCGAGCTCGGGCGACGTGCTACCGATCCTTCAAGAGGTTACCTCGGCACTCGTGATGTTGGGACTCGACTACAAGCTTAGAAGCGTCGGGAGGATTTATCCTACCCGAAGGTGTCTCTATCGTGGACTGCTTCACTTTGCTTGCCCCTCGCTCGGGGTCGTCCTGGGCGGCTTCTGAGCCATCCGCTGGCCGGCCTACGAACCCGAGACTGAATGTGGCCTAGATGGGGTGAATAGGCGTTGAAAACTTTTCCTGCAACACTTAAAAATTTGTCAGATACAGGAGGGGTCGGACTAGTTCGGTATCGGTATGGACTAGTTCGGTATGCTAGTTATACCGATGAAAAGATAGATTGTTTAATGTATTCTCCTCAAATGTTATTGCAGTGGAATTAGGTAAATTATCCTAACAACTTGTGTAAGTTTTAGGATGATTAATTTGAACGGGGAATACAAGATTAATATACATTGCAAGATTAATCAACCCTATGCCCTAGATGATGATGATGATTGCAAAAGTAAATAACAAGAACACAAGAGACAAGGATTTTTACCAAGGTTCGATCTCACCAAAGAGATCTACTTTCTCGTTGAGGACCTCACACAGAGCTAGGTCTCAGTCAACACTTTACCTCTTCAAGTCACCACGAAGGCCAACTTTCCACTATCACGGGGGCAATCATCAAGTTGGTGGGGCAACCTCACACGTTGAGGGCTCCCACAGAATTATAGAGAGAAAAGTGATCAAACACACTCGAAAGATTTACAACAGATGCAAGAGTGTATAAGAGATCAAACCCCAAGAGCTTAGCAATGCGTAGAAGATGATCTCCCTATCCCAAATCTGGATTCCCAAAAGATTTAACTTTTAAAGGCTTTAGATGTGTGAGGAGAAGTGTTTCTGTGCTCTTGGGACGAGTGGAGGCGCTAGGGTTCTTAGTTGTTCACTGTTGTGCATGGTTTTTTGTTGTGGGGTCATGGATCACCTATTTATAGAGCTTCCAAAAAGTTACTGTTAGGGATCCCGACAGCGGGACTAGTCCGCTCTGGGGACCGGACTAGTCCAGTGTGCTGTGTAAAATTTGCATGAATTGTGCAGCCACCTGAGACCCTAATTTGTTTGATGTGTACCAGACTTGTCCATATTGGAACAGAAAAATATCCGTACTAGTCTGTGATGGGTCCAGAGACTCAATCGGACTAGTCCGCAATAGGACGGACTTGTCCGGTGCAGGGTGATATATGTTGAGTGAATATCAGAAGGTTGAACGGACTTGTCCGGCAAGTGTCCGGACTTGTCCGAGTGAGGTCAGTGAGTTGAACGGACTGGTCCTGTTCTGTTCCGGACTTGTCCGTGTGAGAACAATAAGTCGATTGGACTAGTCCGCTGGTGAACAGACTAGTCCGGTGCTTCAGTGTATTGCTTAATTAATTGATTTTAGCCCTTACCCTCTATGCAAAGATATAAGCTCTTAGGATGTGTCTCTCACACACATCCTATACATTGATATCTACTTTGCGCTTGAATTGATCATTTGGGCTTTTCCTTTTGTCACTCCTTATTTTTCACCTTTTTGTGTGCACCATAAGTTCTAGTTTTTGTAGACCTACATTCATCTCAACGAATTCATTAGGATCTCAATTTGTTTGTCATCAATCGTCCAAACTCACAAGGAAATGCCTAGATGCACTTTCAATCTCCCCTTTTTTGGTGATTGATGACAACCAATTGAGATTTCACAATTAAGAGTAAACATTGATTTTCATAAAGTGTGCATATATGAGAATGACATATGAACAGCAAAAAATTCTCACATATATGCACTCTTTATGAGGGGTGCATATAAAGTGTGTGTGAGCAGATATTATTATGTGCATAATGAAAAATACAGAAATTATAGAAGCAACCATCACAGGAATATCAATATGAACATCACACATTCATATTGAACAAAATAGACATCCAATATGAACATCACACATTCATATTAAACAAAATAGGCATCCAAATAGAGATTACAATAGTTTGAAACTTAAAAACACAAAAGATACATGTCCATGATTGTGGCGGACCGGAATCCGCTCATCCAGGATCGCAGAGGGTGGTGCCGCGCGATGCGACACCCGACAGCACACGTCATAAGAACACATTATATTACATGGGAAAAACAAACTGAATGTACAAAGTAGTACACTTCTCAGTTACAAACTAGGGTCTTTATTACACAGCGGAAGTTTCTTTTATACAACTCACGCCTGCCTATCTAGCAAAAGTGGTTGCCCAGCCCTAGGGCAACCCACACTAGCTGCACTCCTCAGCTCAGCGCGGCGTGTACGGGTCCCACTCAGCCGTGGTCCTCGACGGAGGGTAACCCTCGCCGGTGGACTCGTACTCCGAGTCCGTGGGTGGCTCCTCACCTGAAAAACACTTAAGCAGCAACCGTGAGCACGAAGGCTCAGCAAGGCTTAACCGACTCACCTAAGCATGAAACTCTACATGAGGGGTACCATGACATAGGATAGCAATGTTGCAGCAAATGGACACGCCTACAAGTTCATCCTTAGTTCATCTTTTAGCAACAAGTTAAAGGTTCATGAAGCTGAAATTTAGTGAGCAATTTTTGGTGGCACACATGTATCAATACAATTATATCATAACAGCAATATGGAATCATAACATTTCATTCATTAGTCTACGTTACAATGCAGTGAACAAGCGGTACTCGTCACCGTGAGGGACGGCGAATCGACTCGATATACACCTGCAGGGAAACCCAAAGAGCACGTCACGTACGCCCACCCGTGGAGCTGCACAGCACGCTCACTCGATGTCGTACGGGACAACCTTTCACCCAACAGCCCAAACGTCGAACCGGTCGCACCGAAACGAGCAGGAGGTTCCCCACACGTAGCATCTCTCTATGCCCGTTGGCAGATTTCCACCTTGCTGCCCTCAGCCTACACCTATAAATCGGTGCGTTATGCCTCGACGCCCGGAGGTTTAGGCTACATCGGTTTATCGGGCCCATATATCCGATATGCCTTCGGTACGTTCAATACTTTTTCAGCAGGGCCGCACACGGATCGGTCCTCAATCGACACGGACAGGGCTGCGCACACAAGACTTCCTCTTGCTGCGCCCTAGCCCCTGCCTAGTCTCATTTTCATTACTAAAGTGATCTCGCATCACTCAACCGAACCCGTGTGTCCCAAGCCTAAACTCACGAGTAGATTCCAACTACTCGACTTGTACCGAAGTCCTATGAAACATTAAGCATAGCCTGTCTACTCGAGGTCTTAGACAGTACCCTCACTCTTATAGGAAACTTTGGTAATGCAAGTGGGTTTCCATCCATCCTATACCTAATGCACATGCATACTTCATATGACACATGTGAACAAAGTAAAGCTTATGAAAAGGTTAATGCAAACCGGGGCTTGCCTTGTTGCTGCTGGTCAGGGGTCAGTTCTTCCTCTGGAAGCAGGAAGTCGAGAACCTCCGGAGCTTCCTCGCCTTCAGCGACTACACGTTATTGAAAGACTACATGTAAATTTAAATGCAAAGTGCATACAAGTTTGTTGTAAGGTTACTGCTATTAGTTCTAATAACCAGTTCTAACAACTGGAACTCTGTTTAAGAATCTAAAGATGAACTGGGTGTTGGTGGTTTGGGTTTGGACCTAAGTACATGGTTAAGTGCTAAGTGGTTTTCCCCCTTTTCCATATTAATCCCTCAAGTGGTTAAACAGGACAGGGGTGATCCAGAGCTCCAATGGAGCTGAGAATTTTTGTGTGAGTTCCTTGTCACAAGAAAACTCTCTGGACCAAACACTAGCACTTTTCATGGAGTGGATTGCTCAGAATAATTCTCTTAGCAAATAAGCAAAGAAGAATTAATTCTGAGGTAATGCCCCTGTTCATGCCAAACTTAGTGAACTACAATTTCAATTATAGCTCATAGAGTTTGCATGAATTTTCCTAGCATTTTTGGAGCTAAGATTTGCCCAGAACTGAATTTCCAAGTTTTGGAAATTCTCTGAAAATGTTTCTGTATTCAAATGAACACAGCACCTTCAAATTTGAATTGCTCTGACCAAATCAACTCCAAATGGTCTGAAACTTTTACAGGGGTTCACTAATGTCCTAAAAGAACATTCTGGCAAAATTTGGGGATTTTTGGATGAACCAAACTCCCTCTAAAATTATTTTTCTGAAAAGTTTTAAACAATTTTCCAGAATTAATTATTGGGTTTCATACAAATTGGGTTTCAGATTTGGATTGTACTCAGTTAGAGGAATCCAACAAAATTTGTTTCATAATTTTTGGATTCTCCTACCCCGAGTTGTGGTCCTCCAAAGTTTGAACTACAAACTGGACATTTCAAAATGTTTAAATGTCTGCCAGTGGGTCCCACCCGGCAGTCTTCTCCTTCCTCACGCCAAACAGGGGTCCGCGGCGGCGCACTCCGGCGAGTGTCGCCGGAACTGCTTTCCCGGCCGTCTACCGACCTGAGACTCGCCCCCCCCCCCCCCCCCCCCGTAATTCGTGGCGCTGAACTCGTCGGTGGTGTCGCCGGCAGCCGTAGCTCACCGGAACAGGGCTCCCGACGGTGACAGCGGCGGTTAGGGTTCCGGCGTGGTCGGGAATGCGTTACAACGCATCAAAACGATCGGCAAAGGGTCGGAGAGCACCGCGGAAGCTCGAGGGTGATGAAAATGGCTGCCAAACCTCATGAAAAGGTCGGCAACCTAGAGCTCCACGGTGAACCGAGCTATTATTCTATGGCGGCCCAAAAAACAACCCAAACCCGGCCATTTCTGGGTCATTTCCCTTGATTTTTGGTCGAGGAGGGCCGCTAGGGAGTGAGGAAGGTGTGTGTAGGCTCACCCGAGCTGGGTTGGCCGGTGCAGCTAGAATTTCGGGGTAGACCGACCCCCACTCGGTTGCACTAGTTCTCGGGATTCTTAGGAATTCTCAGCGCACAGTCTATCAATGGCTAGGAGGGTTGCAGCTACACGATCTGGAGACTAAGGCGCACCTTTTCCGTGTAGAAGTCCGGCGGTGAAACTGACCGTGGCGTGCTGTCCACGGGGAGCAATCCTCAGCTTTCCGCCGGTGCTCTGTTCCTCGGCGCCCGTTGCCGAATTGCACGCGCCACAGGCTAGGAGCTTCGGGGTTGTGGGGCTGACGTGGTAGAGCATGCACTGGCGCTGCCTTTCGGTGCTGCTGGCACGAGCAACCGAGGCTCGGTTGGTGCCGGCGATCGGGAAAAGAGAGCGCGGCGGTGAGCTCCGGTTCTGTGCGGGTGTGAGGGAAACAGCAAGCATGCGATCAATGAAGAAGGCGACGTGCTGCTGTTTGCTCCCGGGTAAAGATCGGGCCGAGGCGGCGGAGCCGGCAAGCTGGTCGCCAGCACGCGAGGAGGGGGGGCGAGGTGGCTGCTCGGTTGGCGCGGTGTCGAGCGCTGCCGAGGCCCGGTAAACCGAGTTCGCCCGGTGTTGACTTAGGCCTGAAGTCTAGCTGACTGGTGGGCCCTCTTCTCCCCCCTAATCTTCTCTGTTGTGCAAATATCCCACCTACTCAGACTTGAAAAGGGAATTTAGCCACCAATTCAGAGGTAGAATTTGAATTCATCAACTTCAAACTGGTTTGGCCACATTCCCTTCATATTTGAATTTGAAAAATTCAAACTCAGTTTGAATTGTTACAAATTCGGCTCCCGACGAGATGAAATCCAATGGGACTAAAAATTGGTGGGGTTACTCAGGAAAACATGCTGAGTTTGAATATGAAGCTACTTTTGAATTTGAGGGATGAAAGTTGCTGCAATTTGCATTTACATTCAAATTGGCCTCCTTTTTCCAATACCTCCAAAAGTGCCTCAAAAATGTTTGGATTTGCATGAAACTTGGACTGAACCTTCCCAAGACTTTTAAAGTTCTAGGGTTGAGCTCAACCTCTCATGTTCATGTGTAGAAATCCTACTTTGTGAAAGTGAAGGCTTTCCCCTCTAATTACTCTTTTGATGGAGGTTACATGCTCTTCACAATATTTCCTAATATATTCACCATAAAAACTGTGGTGTTGTGAGGTGAAGAAATGTTTTTGCAAGTCCCTTTTCTTGGGCTTTTACATCCCTCCCCCCTTAAAAGAATCTCGTCCCGAGATTACAAAAGAAGAGATAGCGATGTAATAGGGACTTAACCGTGTTGAGAAGCCATGAACTCTGGGTAATTTGAGTGAAGGAACTCCTCGCTCTCCCACGTCGATTCCTCAGCGGTGTGGTTGCTCCAGAGAATCTTGTAGAACCACAACGTTCTGCTACGCGTGGTTCGGGCTTTCCCATCAAGAATTTCCACCGGATATTCATCATATGTTAAGTCCGGTTTCAGCTCGCCGATGTCTTCAGTAGGAACAGCAGCTGTATGCTTTAAACATTTTTGCAGTTGTGAAACATGAAAAACATCATCGACACCAGCAAGAGATGCCGGTAACTCCAATCCATACGCTGCTGGTCCACACTTCTCGGTGATGGCGTAGGGTCCGATAAAACGGGGAGCGAGCTTCCCCTTCACACTGAACCGGTGCACGCCCTTCATCGGAGACACGCGGAGGTACACGTGTTCCCCAACGTCGAAGTGCAACGGTCTACGCCTCTTATCAGCGTAGCTCTTCTGCCGGGATTGAGCGGCCTTCAAGTTAGCTTGAATCGCTCGAACGCGCTCTTCGGCGTCGTTCACCACATCAACCCCGAATGTGACCCTTTCACCGGACTCGCACCAATTTAATGGGGTGCGGCATTTGCGACCGTAGAGAGCTTCGTAGGGTGCCATCTTGATATTCGCCTGATAGCCATTGTTGTACGAGAATTCCGCCAATGGTAGGTAATCATCCCAGTTCCTACCATGGTGGATAGCACATGCTCTCAACATGTCTTCCAGAACTTGATTCACCCTCTCTGTCTAGCCATCTGTCTGAGGGTGATAGGCGGAGCTCCTGATCAACTTAGTACCCAATGTAGCGTGTAGCTGCTCCCAAAAGCGAGATACAAATAATGCACCTCGATCTAAGACGATGGTCTTGGGTACCCCGTATAGGCATAGAATCTTCGCTATGTATAGCTCCGCATATTTGCCGGCATTGTAACGTGTATTCACCGGGATGAAATGAGCCGTCTTGGTTAATCGATCAACGATTACCCATATGGAATCATGCTTGTTGGATGTTAGGGGTAATCCCACAATGAAATCCATGCTCACATCTTCCTATTTCCACGCCGGGATCTTCAGGGGTTGCAACAGCCCTGATTTCTTCATGTGATCGGCTTTCACTCGTCTACACGTATCGCACTCGGATACGTACTTAGCTACCTCCCGCTTCATCCGTGTCCACTAAAATTTCTTTTTCAAATCTTGGTACATTTTGTTGCTGCCCGGATGAATGGAGTACTTGGACAAGTGAGCTTCATCGAGGATCTTCTTTCTCAACTCCATATCCCGGGGTACGACTATGCGGTCATTAAACCATAGCGCCCCCTCCTCATCTTTCCGGAAACATTTGATCTCTCCATTGTCTATCCGTCTCCGGAGATGTGCCATGCCTTTATCCGTCTTCTGAGCTGCAATGATGCCCTCCCTAATAGTAGGGATGAGGGCAAGGTTGTACAGCGATCCATAAGGAACCAAGTATAGACTTGGCTCTTCCTCCTCCACTGGTGTAATGGTGAGGTGATGGACATGTGATTTCCGACTCAGCGCGTCGGCAACCACATTCGCCTTGCCGGGGTGGTAGTGAATCTCAATTTCATAGTCCTTGATTAATTCTAACCACCTCCGTTGCCTCATGTTCAGCTCCTTCTGGGTGAAAATGTATTTCAAGCTCTTGTGGTCGGTGTAGAGATGCACCAAATTCCCCAGGAGATAGTGCCTCCACATTTTCAGCGCCAAAACCACTGCAGCAAGCTCAAGGTCATGAGTGGGATAATGCTGCTCATGGTTCCGAAGTTGGCGTGAGCCATATGCGACCACACGTCCTTCCTGCATCAACACGCAGCCAAGCCCAATACCGGACGCGTCACAATACACGTCGAAGGGCTTTGTTGTATCCGGCTGAGCTAAGACCGGGGCTGTGGTGAGATGCTTCACCAATGCTCGGAACGCTCCTTCACACGCCGTGTTCCAAACATATTTCGTCCCTTTCTTCAGCAACTCTGTCATCGGCTTAGCGAGCTTGGAGAAACTTGGAATGAATCTCCGGTAGTATCCCGCTAACCCGAGGAAGCTTCTGACTTCATAGACTGAAGTGGGAGCTTTCCATTTCAGCACATGCTCTATTTTGCTTGGGTCAACCGCAATGCCTTCTGCTGAGATGATATGTCCCAAGAATGGCACTTGGCTGATCCAAAACTCGCATTTGCTGAACTTGGCGTAGAGCTTATGGTCTCGCAATCGTTGAAGAACGATCCGCAAGTGTTCGGCATGTTCGGCTTCTGTCTTGGAGTAAACCAAGATATCGTCGATGAAAACTACCACAAACTTGTCCAGCTCCGGCATGAACACCGAGTTCATGAGATACATGAAATGGGCTGGAGTGTTTGTGAGACCAAAGGACATGACGAGATATTCATATAGTCCATATCTCATCGAGAAGGCCGTCTTTGGAATATCCTCCGCCCGGATTTTAATCTGGTGATATCCAGAGCGAAGGTCCATCTTTGAGAACACACTTGCCCCCACAAGTTGATCAAACAAAATGTCGATTCGGGGCAGTGGGTACTTATTCTTGATGGTGACGGTGTTGAGCGGCCGGTAGTCCACGCACAGCCTCAGGGTTTCATCCTTCTTCTTTACAAACAGCGCGGAGCATCCCCAAGGCGAGGAACTCGGCCTAATGAAACCCTTGCTTAACAGATCATTGAGCTGTTCTTTTAGTTCAGCCAGCTCATTGGGAGCCATTTTGTATGGTCTCCGTGATATGGGCGTAGTCCCGGGTGCAAGTTCAATCTTGAACTCGACATCCCGCTCAGGTGGCATGCCCGGAAGATCATCCGGGAACACGTCAGGATACTCCCGGACTATGGGGATGTCTTCTAACTTGAGAGCTTCAGTATTGTTGATCACTGAAACTTCCTGGACTGGATTATCTAATAAGAGGGACTGCGGACGGTGTAATGGGGAATTGAGGTGAACCGTCCGTGATAGGGTTTCCAGGACAGCGCCATGGTAGCTTAGCCATGACATTCCCAAGATTGCATCAATCTTCTGCCCCTCAAGGATAATCATAGTGGTGGGATATATCTTCCCACCTAAGCACAGTGGTGCTTTTGGAACCATCATCGTTGCTGAAATCTTTCCTCCCGGTGAGCAGATCATATAAGAACACTCGGTTGGAAAGGCTTCCAGCTGATGCTTAACCACATATGATGCACTTATAAAGTTGTGGGTTGCACCAGAATCAAAAAGTATGATGATGGCTTGATTGTTGAGAGTAAACGTACCCGCCAGCACATTCTCTCCCTCTGGGGCGTCCTCATTGTCGAGGTTGCGGACGCCCCCAGTCCGCTGACCAACCTTCTTCACCGGAGGTCGGCCTCGAGCACTGCCCTGAAACTGGGCTTGCCCGCTGCTCTGCTGCCCCTGAGGACAGTCCTTCGCAAAGTGGCCCGCCTGGCCACACGTGAAGCAGGTGAAACGGGGCGGTCCCCCGCTGATCGGTGGACGGAATCCCGGGGCGCGTTGTGGCCGTGGAAATGCCCGGGGTACCGTCTGCTGCTGCTGTTGCTGCTGCTGTCTTGTTGGTGGCATCGGCGGTCGGAACGGGGGTGACTGGAAAGGACGTCCCCCGAACCGTTGAGGTCGCGCCGGTGGATGCCACTGCTGTCCGGATGGTGTCCGATACACCATGCGGTACTTCTGGGGAGCGCCACTTCCACCACTGGGTGGAGCGCTGCGCTTCCGCTGCTCAGCTGCCAACTCCCGCTGAGCGTCTTCTTGCATGATCGCGGCATTGACTAGGTCGTTGAATGTGCCGCGATTCCACTGCACGAGATGTGTCTTCATCTCGGGGTGTAACCCCCGATAGAAGTGCTCCCGCTTTTCCTCCTCAGTGGAGATGTAGTCTGACGCATATTGCGCCAGATGGTTGAAGGCACGGGAGTAGTCGTGGGCACTCCTCCCGCCCTGCTTCAGCTCCAAGAATTCTTTAAACTTCCTCTTCATTATTCTAGGAGGGATGTGATAGGCGCGGAACGCCTCCCGGAATTCTTGCCATTCCACGGCATGGCCAGCCGGATGTGAGGCGACATAATTCGCCCACCACGCACCAGCGGCACCGTGGAGTTGCTGCGTTGCGAACAGAGTCTTCTGCCGCTCCATACATTGGAGCAGCCCGAACTTGGACTCGATGGTCCGCAGCCAGTTGTCCGCCTCCAGTGGTTCTTCGGCTTCGGTGAACACTGGAGGGTGCGTACTCATGAAATCCGAGTACAACACATCACGGGGCTCCTGAGGCCCTCTATCTTGACGTCCCCCCGCCTGGGACGTATTATGCACGATCGTGCAGAGCAGGTCGGTCTGCTCCTCATGACCTCCCACCAGTGCCGCTATCACATCCGCTAGAGTAAGCGGAGGCGGCGGTGATGGCTGCTTCTGCGGGGTGCTGTCGTAGGCCGGTGGCTGGGAGTCATCGCCTCCCCCTTGGCTAGAGCCACCCACCTCGTGCGTGGTCCTAGTGCGAACCATCTGCAACCATACGACATTAAACATCAATCCCGCAACATATTGCATGCAGTCCCATAAAAATAGGCATACAACATAATGACAATAAAAGATGCGATACATCTCGTAAGTAGATAATGTAATAACTTTGCACAAGCTACACCATTACCAGACCAAACACAAGCTAGTTTAATCCAACTTGATGAACCTCCACTTTGGAAGCTCACCATAACTAGGTTTGGTCACTCTGAGATATTACTATCGCTTTGTCATCACGTATTCCACCCTTAGGGTACAACACCCTCTCCAATGAGTTCAACTGTCATTCTGCTGTCAGAATGACCAGTTTCTACCTCTTCCAAGTTTTGATCTGGTTCTGGGCATTTTCATGACTCAAGCTGAGCACCAAAGTTAAAGTTAACTTCAGTATATTTCCAACAAGTACTCATTTGCCCCCAGATTAGCTTTGGTTAAAAAGTTATGCTAATTCAAAGTCAGCAGAATTTCTGGAAGAATTTTAACAGCACCTCCCTTAGAAGTGGTTGTTTTCAACCCTGGTTTCCACTGAAATCTGTGCTGAAATTTCAGGAACTTTGAATTGCAAAGACGTCACACATCTTATACTCTTTCTAAGTATGTATTATATGACAATTTTAGATTTTTCTACTGGGAGTTATGTTTGAAAAACAGAACAGTTCAGAGAATGTTTTACTCTGCCCTGGTTCTGGACAGTTTACATTCCTCTGGGATTTAAGCCATCTTAAGGTGAGTTTCAGCTCTGGAAGTCTACAACAAAGTTGTAAAGTACTTCAATACCTTTCCAGAACTATATAGCACACCTCTCTGGGCTAAAGGACCCGTGAGTTATGCCCTGTTGAAGATCAGCAAACTTGCTGTCCAAAACAGAGCACTCTATTTTTCAATCTTTTGGAACTACACTCATCCCTTTTCAATTTGTCTACCCAACCAGGGTCCTAATTGTTGAACCTAATGATTTCATTTCCTTTTTATTATTATTTTCATGCATATGCCTACAATATCTCGGTACTACGTTCCTCACAAAAGAAAAACCTAGCCGGATTATACCGGCATATACGTCTCAAATGTGGCACTACACGGTCTCTCGCACACGTTTACTACACGGATACATACGTGGTTAGTACCTGCAGAAGACCACACAATAGTGATGCACTCAAAGGTTTTGTTTCTGACACGACCCCACCGGTCTTGTCGAGCCAGGATCACGCTGAGGGGTGCTGCGTTGCACAGCACCGGATAACACACGTCAAAGGTACAAAGCGGAAGCGAAGTTTTATTACATAGACAAGTTTATGAACATGTTTACATCAAAATAAGTTCAATCTACACTCACGGGCATAGACTACGCATCAAGTGCACGTTCAGCCCTTGAACGTGTCCTTGCTAGCACACACACACACTAACTCTGCGGCGTGCACGACTCCCACTCGACGGGGTTCCCCTCCTGGGGTTCCGTCTCTTCCTCGGGAGTCCCTTCCTCATAGAACTCTGCAAAAGCTTCAAACACAAGCAGTGAGCACGAAGCCTCAGCAAGTCTGACCCGTCTCACCTAAACATGGAACTTCTACATGAGTGGTGATGGGTTACATGAGGTAAAAATCATTTGCAAGGACTCGCCTAATTAGTGGAACCTTACTTTCAAGTTTTAGCAGCAGTTTGTGGAGAACCTTACGCTAAGGCACATGAGAGAGCCGCAATCAAACAAGAAACACATTTCTCTCATGTACTTTGCCCAAAGTTGAAATGAACTTTAGTTAGCTCTACACTACAGCAAGTCATTAGCAATCAAGTCCATCTTTCAATCAGCAACATTTTAACATGTAACTAGCCTATTCTTTCTACGTCACGGTACAGTGAACAAGTGGTACTCACTGACCGCGAGGGACGGCGATTATAATCGATTTACACCTGCAGGGTTACCCGAACAACCCGTCAAGTACGCCCGTACTCGATGTTGCCTACAACAACCATCACGGACGCCGTACGCAACTACCTTTCACCCGTCAGCCAAATATTGAACCGGTCCCATTGTCCCGAGCAAGAGGTCTCTGCACGCGCATCTCAGTGCCGCCAGCCGATTTACACCTCAAGCTCTCAACCTACCCTCTGAACGACGGGCAATGCCTCAATACCCTGCTACCCGAGTTACATCAGTTTCCCGGTTCCCATATAGCCGGTAGGTCTTCGGTACTGTTCTAGCTTGTTCAACAGGCTCGTACACGGCTCGGTCCTCAATCGACACAAGCGGAGCTACAGCACACAGGCCCCAAAGTCCTGCTGCCCTTACCCTCCGCTTGGTCTCATTTTCTTGCCATGTGTTTCATGTGCTATCACTACCCGAGTCGAGTGCCTCTAGCCTATGCTCGCGAGTAGTTCCAACTACTCGACTTGTACCGAATCCTACACTATCTTAGCATTGCAGTAGCTAACGGGGTTTGCAATCCTAAACCCAACCCATGGTGTTCTTGGCTATGCAATTGGGTTTCCAAACAAGACTCTAATGCAAAGAATCATAATACTCAAGTAAGTGCTCAAAACAATAAAAATTTGTAAACGGTTAATGCAAACCGGAGCTTGCCTTGCTGCTCTTGGTCGTAGGCTAGCTGTTCCTCCGGAGTAACGAAGTCTAGGACTTCGGGTTCCTCCTCGACTTTACCGACTACATGTTAGAAGAAACATATGTATCAATTTTAAACGTGTTTGTATTAAGTTTTAAACTTGTGAAGCTTATAAGTCCCACTAGACAGACTCTAGGACTGTGAAACTTTTACTGTGGCTTGGTTACAACCTAAATAGAGACTTGGTCAAGTTTTAGTTGCAGCAAAGCTCATTTGAGCCCTCCACAATTAATTATGTCCTTGACCTCAATTGGAACTCTTAGGGTGCTCTAAGTATTTTCATGAAACGAACTAAGACTTTCTGAAAACTAGATTTTCATAGGGTTCTAATGGAGTTGGTCTCACTTAATTTGGAAGTTCCTAACTAAAGATATGAGCTAAACAATTTCAGAGAAAATTCTGAAAATGTTTCTGAACATTTTCTATTTTCTCTGGAACAGTTTCACTAATCACCCCATTAGGTGGACTAAATGAGCTCCAATGGGTCTGAAATTTTTATGGTAGTTCAGGGATATTTTGGTGAACATCCCAGCAAAATTTCAGGATTTTCCTCCAAAGGATTCTCCAGTTACAATTCCAAACATTTTAAATTTTGAGGAATTAATTCTGGAGAAATAAGGAATTTCATGAAGTGAAACTTGATTTGCTGGAAAGTGCTCAGGGAGCTGAATCCAAAAAATTTTGGTTCACTCGCTTTGGAGCTTTCTAGCCAAAGTTATGAGGATTTGAAGTTTGGAAGAATTCTAAAAATCGGGGAAAAGTTTAAACTCTCGGGGCCCGCGGGGACACGTGTCGAGCGCGGAGGTGTCCGGCACACCGGGGATACCACACGTGTCGAGCGCGGAGGTGTCCGGCACACCGGAGCTCACAGGGTATTTGCGCGCCAGCACAGCCGATCCCCGGCCACACCCGATCCCGATTTAAATTCTTCAGCCGCTGACACGTGGGCCAGCCGGCTTCGTCTTCCTCCCGCCGTTCTCTCGCGCCCGCACCGCCGACCTCACCGGAGCAGACTCGGGGCTCGCCGGCTCGCCGCTGCCGGACCTCCCATGGTCTGAAACTCGCTGCCAGGGGGTTGTCGACGTCGAGGAACTCGTCGGTGGTGTCAGGTCGGGCTGGGGTGACTAGAAATAGCTCGGCGACGTGCCGTGGCCTCGGTTGAGGTTCGGCGCCGTCGACCGTGGGTTCTAACCCGCCAACACCTCGAACAAACGGTCCTACAGCATCAGTGCACTTCTAGGAAGCTCGACAAGGTGTCAAAAGGGTTTAGGGATGGCGGCAAGTTGGTCGGCACCGTGTGACCGATCGTGCCCGCCGACCGCCCTCGATCGAGCTCAAAATTCGTCACTCCTAGACAGTTTCACGCTACGGATGCAGAAAAGAACTTGATCGCCGGCTAGTCCAGTGTCTATGTGCAAAATTTGATAACCTCCGAAGGATCATAGAGCGAGAATTTAAAGAAACCATACCGGAAGCTCGGTTTACGGTCGCCGGAGCAAAAACTGGAAATTCTCTGCGGATTCTTCACGGTTGGCTTCCAAACTTGGAGGAGAGCAGCACGGTGGTCGCGCGCTCCTGTTGCCTCTCTCGCTGGACCGTGAAAACGCCTGTGGAACGCTGCCCACGGGTGCCTGACTCTCGGCTGAGGCTAGGTCGCCGCGGTGGCGATCGTTTTCGGGCAAAGGAGGTCGGAGCTCGGGTTGCTGGCGTTGGGGAGGTGGAGTGCGACCTCAGGCGGCTGTCTAGCAGCTCAGGGATGAAGGAGGAGATGGTTTTGCTGGTTTTCCCGATTGAGCAGAGAGCTGCGGCGAGAGACAATGCCGCTGCTCGGGTTTGCCCGCGAGAAGATAAAGCCGACCGACTCCTGCTCGGCTGAGGCGGTGCCGGTTGCATGGGGGCACGAGCAAGCCGCCCTGGGCGCCAGCGCGCGGAGAGGGAAGCAGCTGGTGGCGCCGGTAGCTGCTCGTGGCACAGCCGACAGCTGCTCGGTGGAATTTCCCACCGAGACTCTGACTTTGGGTGCAAGTTTCTCCTTCTTCCCTCTATGACATGTGGGTCCCACCCGGGGTTTTAACCTCTGAAATTTACTCCTAATCACTGTAGTGAACAGTGAACCCCATAATACCCCTGGTGATTCAAATTATTCACCCCTGAGCCATTCGAATTGAATAGGATTCAAATTGGGTTTGGTTTGAGTGAATTTCAGCACAAGTTCAGTTTTGAATTCAAATAAAGTTTGAATTTGTCCCACTTAGCTCATGTCAAGATCAACTCCAAACGGAGTGAAAATTGGTGTGTGAGCTCACAAAAATGTGCTGAGTAGGAATATGCCTCCCAATTTTAAATTCATGGGATATAAACAGTTTGAATCTGAATATGGTTTCAAACTGCCCTCTTTCTAACTATACCCAAAATGACCTCAAAAAGGTTTTGAATTTGGGTGAAACTTGGCATGGACATCCTTAGCAATGTGTAGGAGTTTTTCGTATGTCCAGCCCACCTATATCACATGTGGGAAATACCACTTTTGCAATATGTGAGTTTGTTCTCTAATGAGCATGTTGATGGTGGTTACTTGCTCTTCATTTGTGTTCATCATCTTTCCTCAAATGAGGTGTGTGGTGTGGTGATGAACACTTCAATTATGTGTCAAAAACTGAGGCCCTTACATTCCTCCCCCCTTAAAAGAATCTCGTCCCGAGATTATAAGGTGAAAATGGGAGAGAGGACGGTGGAAAATTACCGGATATGCGACGTGAAAAAGTCGGGGTAGTTAGCGCGAAGAAATTCTTCGCTCTCCCATGTCGCTTCGTCCATGGAGTGATTACTCCATAGAACCTTGTAGAAACACAACGTACGGTTGCGTGTGGTTCGGGCCTTTTCATCAATAATCTGCACCGGTTCCTCCCGATAGGTGAGATCCGGTTGCAGTTCTTCAATGTCTTCCAGCTGAATGGTAGTTGATAGCTTGAGACACTTCCTCAGCTGGGAAACGTGAAAGACGTCGTGCACACCGGAAAGTGCTTCTGGTAATTTCAGCCGGTATGCCACTGATCCACATCTTTCGGTAATCTGGAATGGACCGATGAATCGGGGTGCCAACTTCCCTCTCACCCCAAATCTGTTTACGCCCTTCATTGGAGACACCCGTAGATATACGTGATCTCCAACTTCGAATTGTAATGGGCGCCTTCTCCGGTCCGCATACTGTTTCTGACGGGATTGAGCGGCTTTTAGGTTCACTTGAATCAGTCGAACCTTTTCTTCCGCATTGTTGGCAAGGTCAATCCCGAAGGTAACCCTTTCGCCAGATTCACACCAATTCAGTGGTGTGCGGCATTTCCGCCCGTATAGCGCCTCGTAGGGCGCCATCTTGATGCTGGCTTGGTACCCATTATTGTACGAGAACTCGGCTAACGGCAAGTGATCATCCCAATTCTTGCCGTGATTGATAGCACAAGCTCGTAACATGTCTTCTAAGATTTGATTTACCCGCTCTGTTTGCCCATCCGTCTGCGGGTGGTATGCTGAACTACGGATCAGCTTCGTCCCCAAGGCAGCGTGCAGCTGCTCCCAAAAACGGGACACAAATAAAGTGCCCCGATCCGATATGATAGTACGGGGTACGCCGTACAAGCATAGGATCCGTGAGATGTACAGTTCAGCGTACTTCTTGGCATTGTAGTTGGTGTTGACTGGGATGAAATGGGCAACTTTGGTGAGCCGATCGACGATCACCCACACAGAATCATGTTTCTGCAAGGTGGTGGGTAAACCGACGACGAAGTCCATGCTCACATCCTCCCACTTCCAGGCAGGAATGCCCAGTGGTTGCAGCAGTCCCGGTTTCCGCATGTGGTCTGCCTTCACCCTTCGACATGTATCACATTCGGACACGTATTTTGCAGTTTCACGCTTCATCCGCGTCCACCAAAACTTGCTTCTGAGTTCTTGATACATTTTGTTGCTGCCGGGGTGAATAGAAAATTTTAATAAGTGAGCCTCATCAAAAAATTTCTTCCGTAACTCCGGGTTTCGGGGTACGACGATCCGGTTCTTGAACCATAGGACGCCGTCTCCGTCCTTCCGGAAACATTTCAGCTCCCCACTGTCTATACGTCTCCGCAAATGTGACATGCCCTTGTCATTCTTCTGGGCTGCCGCAATCTCTTCACGGATGGTGGGGATCAAAGCTATGTTGTAGAGAGCTCCATGTGGAATCACATGTAGTGGTGGTTCGCTCTCTTCCAACAGTGTGATGGTCAGACTGTTGACGTGTGACTTGCGGCTCAGCGCATCCGCCACTACGTTTGCCTTACCCGGATGATAATGGATCTCTATTTCGTAATCCTTTATCAAATCTAACCATCTTCGCTGCCTCATGTTCAACTCCTTCTGAGTGAATATGTACTTGAGGCTTTTGTGGTCGGTATACAAATGTACGAGGTTACCGAGTAGGTAGTGCCTCCACATTTTCAGTGCAAGTACCACGGCAGCGAGCTCCAAATCGTGAGTTGGATAATTTTGCTCATGGTTTCTAAGCTGCCGTGACCCATACGCGACCACCCTTCGGTCTTGCATCAGCACACATCCGAGCCCAATGCCGGATGCATCACAGTACACATCGAACGGTTTTGTTGTGTCTGGCTGCGCCAAAACCGGTGCTGATGTCAGGTGCTTGACTAAAGCCTTGAAAGCTGCTTCACATGCTGGACTCCAAACATATTTGGTAGCCTTCTTCAGAAGCTCTGTCATTGGCTTGGCAATCTTCGAGAAGTTCGGAATGAACCTCCGATAATATCCCGCGAGCCCGAGGAAACTCCGTACCTCGTGAACAGTTCTCGGGGATTTCCAATTCAGCACTTGAGTGATCTTGCTCGGGTCCACAGCGATACCTTCCGCTGAGATGATATGCCCGAGGAAAGGCACTTGCGATATCCAAAACTCGCATTTGCTGAATTTTGCGTATAACTTGTGATCCCGCAGCCGTTGTAAGACTATACGCTGATGTTTCTTGTGATCTTCCTCCGACTTGGAATATACCAGGATGTCGTCGATGAAGACCACGACAAACTTGTCCAGATCCGGCATCAATACCGAGTTCATCAAGTACATGAAGTGAGCTGGAGCATTGGTGAGGCCGAAGGACATGACCAGGTACTCATAAAGTCCGTACCTTGTCGAGAAAGCTGTCTTTGGAATGTCCTCCGCCCTTATCTTAATCTGATGGTACCCGGATCTTAAGTCCATCTTGGAAAAGATCTTTGCTTCGACCAACTGATCAAACAACATGTCGATCCGTGGCAACGGGTACTTGTTCTTGATGGTTACGGCATTTAATGGACGATAGTCCACGCAAAGCCGCAACGTCTCATCCTTCTTCTTTACAAATAATGCCGAACAGCCCCATGGCGAGGAGCTCGGCCTAATAAAACCCTTCTCCAGAAGGTCCGTGAGCTGAGTCTTCAGTTCAGCCAACTCCTTGGGCGCCATCTTGTACGGCCTTCGGGATATTGGCATGGTTCCCGGTGCAAGTTCAATCTTGAACTCCACCTCTCTATCGGGTGGCATCCCCGGAAAATCATCCAGGAATACGTCAGGGAACTCTCGGACCACTGGAATATCTTCCAATCTGATGGTTGTGGCTTGATAGATACTTGGAAGTTTTATTTCTGGACTGTACAGAAATAATGAGTGAGAACCGTGCACCTCTGAGTTTAAGTGCACGACTCGAAGGACGGTGTCTAAAACAGCGCCGTGGCGGGTTAACCATGACATCCCTAGGATGACATCGACCTTCTGTCCCTCTAAGATAATAAGAGACGTGGGGTACACTCTACCCGCTAAGCATAATGGTGCTTTGGAAACCATTACGCTTGCTGAAATCTTCCCACCCGGTGAACAAATTAAATATGGACTATCGGTGGTTAGTATTGGCAAGCTGTGTTTAGCAATGAAAGCTTGGCTAATAAAATTATGCGTGGCACCTGAATCGAACAGTACTATAGCGGGATGCTGGTGGAGTTGGAACATACCCGCAAGGATTGGCTCGCCCTCCGGCACGTCCTCAATGGCAAGCTGGTGGACGGTGTCGGGCCTAGGGTTTGCCCACCGCGCATTAGTAGGGTTCCGGGGTTGATTCCTCCCCGGAAACTGCGGTGCCACTCCGCCGCCTTGCCTCTCCGGGCAACTGCTCGCGAAGTGTCCTGGACGACCACACTTGTAACATGTGGCCGCTGCTGGTGTAGTGCTCGGGGGACGAAAGCCTGGCATGCGTTGCTGAGGTGCAAACGCACGCGGCATCGCCCGCTGCTGCTGTTGTTGCGGAGGTGGTATTGGCAGTGCCGGCCTGAATGCCAGTGAAGAGTACGGTCGACTGCGGAACGGCATCGACCGCTGTGGTGGCTGCCAGCGTGGACCTGATGGTGGGCGATTCACCATCCGAAACTTCTGAGAAGGACCACCTCCATCTCCGCTGCTTTGCGGCGCGCTTCGCTTTCGCTCTGCTGCCGCCAACTCCTTGCCGGAGTCCTCCTGAACAATCGCAGCATCAATGATGTCGTTGAGGCTGCCGCGATTGAACATCGCCAACTTGTCCTTTAGGAGCGGGTTAAGCCCCTGGTAAAAGTGGTCCCGCCGCTTCTCGTCAGTATCTGCGTGATACGACGCATAGAGCACGAGATCATTGAACGCTCTGGAGTATTCCAGCGCGTTCCTGCTCCCTTGTTGCAGGTGTAAGAACTCCTGCGTCTTCCTTTTCATCAGACCTGGCGGTACATGATAGGCCCTGAAGGCCGTCCGAAACTCCGTCCAGGTCATCACTCGGTCGGTGGGCTGTGAAGCACAGAAGTTGGCCCACCACGCGCTCGCGGATCCTTGGAGCTGCTAGACCGCGAACTGAGTCTTGCGCTGCTCGCTTATCTGGAGCAGCCCGAACTTCATCTCTATCGTGTGGAGCCAGTTGTCCGCGTCAAGAGGTTCATCCGCCCTTGAAAATACAGGGGGATGAGTCGCCAGGAAGTCGGAGTAGGAGCTCTGTTGATGCTCCTCACGATCTTGACGTCTCTCTGGGCGAGACGTATTGGCAATAAGAGTTTGCAGCAACTCCGTGTGCTGCTGATGTGAACCCGCCATTGCCGCGACGATGTCGGCCAAAGTAACCGTTGGCAGTGGCGGTGGCGGTGTTTGCTGTCGCTGTTGCTGCTGCTGTCCCGAGGAGTCCTCGGGAGGTGGTTGGGAGGTCTCTCCCCCTTGACTGGTACCCCCAACGTCAGGGTTGGCACGAGTACGCGTCATTCTGAAATTCAAAACAGCAGCGATCAGCACATGTCTTACTTAAAATCCCATAAGCAACAGTAGGTATTGAAGTGACACATGATTAATTTGCACAACATTCACATATATTGATAAAGCATAAACTTTATACAAGATACATTATCCTCGGGTCTCCGAGAAGTCGTGCTCATGTCGTCACTACCTATACATACGCTACTGTCTACACGACATGTCACCGATTATAAAAGTTGAGTTACGCTACCCTAGCTGCCTTACTTGGCAACCGTAACCCCCTACTCGGAGTAGATCTCGACCTCCTGTGGGTCATCCTCCTCCGGTACCTCTGCTGGTGGCTCTGGATCTACCACCTCTTCTCCCATCCCTGGTTCTCCCATTGCTGGAAGGCCCAAGACCACCGGTATTCCCAATACCGGAGGTACGAGGTCCTGCAAAGCATGCACCTCGTCCATAGCCTGGTTATAATCTTCTTCCCAGCCTTGCCCTTCCTCAATAGCATTGTCCCGCTCTTGAGTAAGTTCCTCGTTCTGCTGGGTCAGATTTTGTACCCGTTCTTGTAACGCCGCGATGTCGACACAGCTTTTTCTCTTCGCCTTCTTCAGACGATGCAACTGATTATGCTGTTCATTCAGTCGCTTGATCGTCGGAAGGAGCACATTGCGGAGCGCGCTGTGAGCACTCTCAAAATGGTCTCCACGGCTCGTGCTCTCCATGAGCTTTGTGGCGAGATGCTCCGTATGAACAGCTTGGCTGTCCATCACAGCGTTTCCCGCCCTCATCTGGAGGCTAAGGTTTGCCTCCGCGGGGTTGTACCTTGGGCAACTCGGGTCTGTTGCCTCCAGGTACCTCCCTTCCCACACATGCTGAACCCGTCCCTCCACCGGAACGAGCGCGTATGGAGTGCCCTCCATAGCCTGCATGTGCAGTTGGCAGAAACGTGACATGGTGTCACCGGCTGCCACTTGCCACATCCCTTCCGGTTGTCTTCCTCTCACCTTGACGGTGAATGGCACCCAACCGGGTGGCGTAGGTCCTGCAGGGACTTCGACATGGATCGTCCACGTCTTGTTCCCCTCTTCGCCTTCTTCTTTGGCGAAGTATTGCGGCATCTGATTGTACTCGAAATATTGGAGCATTTGCCACAATGCTTCCGGGTAGCCGCTACAGTGAGAACATTGGGAAACCACCCACCCGTTCTCCAACTGTTTATCTGCTGTCATCTGTAAAAATATATTTGAGAAATGTCAAATATTTATTTAAACAGTAACCCATTGAGTTATAACATAAGACATGTCATTGAACCCATAAAACTTGGAAACATAGTTCAAATTTTAAACAAATTTGACTGCTGATCTGCTGTTCCCATGACAGCCCTGACCAGTTTCCATTTCAACCTGATTTAGGCCAGGTTAAAGGCAAAACCAGTTCTGGAGCTCAACATCAGAATTAAAGCTAACTTCAATAGATTTCCAGAAAGTATTTTCTTGGCCTAAGATCTGTCCTGGTTCAAAAGTTATGAGATGTCAAAGTTAACAGAATTTCTGGAGAAAATTGGACAGCACCTCCCTGCTTTAGGTACTGATTTGATCCAAGAATTCCAGTTAATTCTGTTCTTAATACGACAAAAATTTCTGTCACAAAGTTGTAACCTATCTCATAAACTTTCCAGAACTACCTCTTTTGCTATTTTTGGATTTTTATGCAGGAAGTTATGCTTAATTTACAGAGAGTTTACAGAGAGTCTTTGCTCTGCCCTGTTTTCTGGACAGTTTCAACTCTACTGCATTTTTCGATTGGTTAAGGGATGAAACACCTCTGGACCTCAACAGAAAAGTTGTAAAACTCTTCCAAAGCTTTCCAGAAATGTATCATACGACCCCAATCTCGAAAGAACTCAACCTCTAACCTCTGGTTAACTTCAGCCTTAATTCAGCTGAAAACAGAGTGCTCTGTCCTTAACAACCTATAAGTTGAAAACTTGTTAACTTTGAATATCCTGTTCAAGGGAAAGAGTTACATCAATTTTTACTGCTTTAGATCAAAACCTTCAAGTTTTTAAATGAAGTTGTTCATTTAATGGGGTGTGACGTCGATGTGTCACCAGATTATGTCGGTACTACGTCCTCACAAAGAAAAACCTATACCGGACTTAGCCGGCTTCGTTAATTCAGTGGCACTAAACGTCACTCGCACACGGATGCTACACGTCTACCGTTTCGTGGTCAGGCTACCTGCAGAAAACTCAAACAATCGTCAGACTCGGCTGCACACCAAGTCCGGAATCCATACAGTTCGTACACCCGGCCGTCATCACTCGCCCAGATGTTCTCAAGCCAACCACGCCTTGAGTTACGTGTTCACATTTCAGACCACGTGACGGGGTCTCCTAAGTTGCACCACGCACGCCAGGGACAGACGTTGCTCGAATACCCCAAACGACATGAAGAGTCGTAGAGGATATCAAAGCGGGTCGGGTTACCTGCCACCCGTGGGGCTCCACCCTTCAGCTTGTGCGCACTGGTGGACAGCGCTTACGTGCACCCCCCAGGACATACACGTCCCGAGATGCACGATTTTCCGACATAATCAAATGGGTTAATAGGCCACTTTTTATATGCTAATAACATCCTTATACGGGCTACTAACTCGTTCCTCACTGGATTTTTGAAAAAGATGACCTTTGTACTGTGTTAAACCTCAAGCGAGCTCTGATACCAACGCTGACACGACCCCACCGGTCTTGTCGAGCCAGGATCACACTGAGGGGTGCTGCGTTGCACAGCACCGGATAACACACGTCAAAGGTACAAAGCGGAAGCGAAATTTTATTACATAAACAAGTTTATGAACATGTTTACATCAAAATAAGTTCAATCTACACTCACGGGCGTAGACTACGCATCAAGTGCACGTTCAGCCCTTGAACGTGTCCTTGCTAGCGCGCACACACACTAACTCTGCGGCGTGCACGACTCCCACTCGACGGGGTTCCCCTCCTGGGGTTCCGTCTCTTCCTCGGGAGTCCCTTCCTCATAGAACCCTGCAAAAGCTTCAAACACAAGCAGTGAGCACGAAGGCTCAGCAAGTCTGACCCGTCTCACCTAAACATGGAACTTCTACATGAGTGGTGATGGGTTACATGAGGTAAAAATAATTTGCAAGGACTCGCCTAGTTAGTGGAACCTTACTTTCAAGTTTTAGCAGCAGTTTGTGGAGAACCTTACGCTAAGGCACATGAGAGAGCCGCAATCAAACAAGAAACACATTTCTCTCATGTACCTTGCCCAAAGTTGAAATGAACTTTAGTTAGCTCTACACTACAGCAAGTCATTAGCAATCAAGTCCATCTTTCAATCAGCAACATTTTAACATGCAACTAGCCTATTCTTTCTACGTCACGGTACAATGAACAAGTGGTACTCACTGACCGCGAGGGACGCGATTATAATCGATTTACACCTGCAGGGTTACCCGAACAACCCGTCACGTACGCCCGTACTCGATGTTGCCTACAACAACCATCACGGACGCCGTACGCAACTACCGCCAGAGGGTTGTCGACGTCGAGGAACTCGTCGGTGGTGTTAGGTCGGGCTGGGGGTGACTGGAAATAGCTCGGCGACATGCCGCGGCCTCGGTTGGGGTTCGGCGCCGTCGACCGTGGGCTCTAACCCGCCAACACCTCGAACAAACGGTCCTACAGCATCAGTGTACCTCTAGGAAGCTCGACAAGGTGTCAAAAGGGTTTAGGGATGGCGGCAAGTTGGTCGGCACCGTGTGACCGATCGTGCCCGCCATGACCGCCCTCGATCGAGCTCGAAATTCGTCACTCCTAGACAGTTTCACGCTACGGATGCAGAAAAGAACTTGATCGCCGGCTAGTCCAGCGTCTATGTGCAAAATTTGATAACCTCCGAAGGATCATAGAGCGAGAATTTAAAGAAACCGTACCGGAAGCTCGGTTTACGGTCGCCGGAGCAAAAACTGGAAATTCTCTGCGGATTCTTCACGGTTGGCTTCCAAACTTGGAGGAGCAGCACGGTGGTCGCGCGCTCCTGTTGCCTCTCTCGCTGGACCGTGAAAACGCCTGTGGAACGCTGCCCACGGGCGCCTGACTCTCGGCTGAGGCTAGGTCGCCGCGGTGGCGATCGTTTTCGGGCAAAGGAGGTCGGAGCTCGGATTGCTGGCGTTGGGGAGGTGGAGTGCGACCTCAGGCGGCTGTCTAGCAGCTCACGGACGAAGGAGGAGATGGTTTTTCTGGTTTTCCTGATTGAGCAGAGAGCTGCGGCGAGAGACAATGCCGCTGCTCGGGTTTGCCTGCGAGAAGATAAAGCCGACCGACTCCTGCTCGGCTGAGGCGGTGCCGGTCGCATGGGGGCGCGAGAAAGCCGCCCTGGGCGCCAGCACGCGGAGAGGGAAGCAGCTGGTGGCGCCGGTAGCTGCTCGGTGGCACAGCCGACAGCTGCTCGGTGGAATTTCCCACCGAGACTCTGACTTTGGGTGCAAGTTTCTCCTTCTTCCCTCTATGACATGTGGGTCCCACCCGGAGTTTTAACCTCTGAAATTTACTCCTAATCACTGTAATGAACAGTGAACCCCATAATACCCCTGGTGATTCAAATTATTCACCCCTGAGCCATTCGAATTGAATAGGATTCAAATTGGGTTTGGTTTGAGCGAATTTCAGCACAAGTTCAGTTTTGAATTCAAATAAAGTTTGAATTTATCCCACTTAGCTCATGTCAAGATCAACTCCAAATGGAGTGAAAATTGGTGTGTGAGCTCACAAAAATGTGCTGAGTAGGAATATGCCTCCCAATTTTAAATTCATGGGATATAAACAGTTTGAATCTGAATATGGTTTCAAACTGCCCTCTTTCTAACTATACCCAAAATGACCTCAAAAAGGTTTTGAATTTGGGTGAAACTTGGCATGGACATCCTTAGCAATGTGTAGGAGTTTTTCGTATGTCCAGCCCACCTATATCACATGTGGGAAATACCACTTTTGCAATATGTGAGTTTGTTCTCTAATGAGCATGTTGATGGTGGTTACTTGCTCTTCATTTGTGTTCATCATCTTTCCTCAAATGAGGTGTGTGGTGTGGTGATGAACACTTCAATTATGTGTCAAAAACTGAGGCCCTTACAGTTTCCATTTCAGGCAGTACTATATTTGAAAGTAAAACAAAACGCCTGTATCATTGTCATACGGCCGTCCTTGAGTTAAGTCACGTCTCAAGGTACGTGATCGTGTTTCAACACCACACGACGGGGAACCCGAGTATGTCATGAACGGGTCGTCAGGGTTGGGAATGTTATCAACCCAACAGATACCACCTACTGCCCTGCAGGGCATGCCGATGGCAAGCGCTGCGTATGTCCTCCTGGGCTATTTCCAGACGAACACACTCTCGCGTTACTGACCACGCGATGGGGTCTCCACTTACTTGCCTAATGCACGCTAGGGATCAGCGTTTCATATGAACTCAGGGACATGAAGAGTCCAAGAGTTTCATATTGATGTCTCACACCAAGCTGTGAGATCAATCCCTGAACCACATTCCTCGTCAGGGGGAGCTAACCGAAATTGAACCGCTTTCGGTGGCGTTCCTTACCATGCTTACCAAGCGTAGGTGCGTCGTTACATAATTGAAATTCAGAATTAAAACACATAGGTTAGTCTTTGCCACTTTAAATAGCTATGCTACTATAGTCCTTACTTGGGCTACTACCGAATCCTCACCATAAGCCTAAGTTTTCCCATAATGCAGTCCTTAAGTACTGTGCTACCCCCACTGCAGCTCTGATACCAGGCTGTGGCGGACCGGAATCCGCTCATCCATGGGGGTCTTGATGGGCTTGGCTTTGTCCATATTGAACTTTTTGAGGATGTCCTTCGTGTACTTAGTTTGGCAAATGAAAGTGCCCTCTTTCAGCTGCTTCACTTCGAATCCCAAAAAGAACTTTAATTCGCCCATCATTGACATATCGAATCGGTTTGTCATAATTTTACGAAATTCTTCACAAAAAGATTTATTAGTAGAACCAAAAATGATGTCATCAACATAAATCTGACATACGAATAGATGACCATCAAAATGCTTTGTAAATAAAGTATAATCATCTTTTCCTATTTTAAAGCCATTTTGAGTGAGAAAGTCCCTAAGGCACTCATACCAAGCTCGGGGAGCTTGTTTGAGCCATAGAGAGCCTTACGCAGTTTGTACACATGGTTGGGGTACTCTTGATCTTCAAATCCTGGTGGCTGCTCCACGTACACCTCTTCCTTGATAGGACCATTGAGGAATGCGCTTTTGACATCCATTTGATACAGCTTAAAATTGTCGTGAGTATGATAGGCTAATAAAATACGAATGGACTCAAGTCTAGCTACGAGAGCAAAGGTTTCATCGAAATCCAAACCTTCGACTTGTGAGTAACCTTCTGCCACAAGTTGTGCCTTGTTTCTCGTTACGACTCTGTGTTCATCTTGCTTGTTCCAAAAGACCCATTTGGTGCCCACGATGTTTGCCTTTGGTCTTTGCACAAGCTCCCATACTTCATTTCTTTTGAAACTGTTCAGTTCCTCTTGCATGGCGGTCACCCAATCTGAATATTTTAGTGCTTCTTCAACCCTGTATGGTTCCAGAAATGAGATGAAAGAGTAATGTTCACAAAAATTAGCAATACGAGATCTAGTAGTTACTCCCTTTGCAATATCTCCAATGATGTTGCCGACGGGATGATCTCTTTGTATACTCTGATGTACTCTTGTGTAAGGCACTTGTGAGGTCATTTGCTCTCATTATCTTCATTGTCAATGTCTCCCCCTAGATTATTGCTTCCATGCATATATTGATCTTCTTGATTCTGTTGATGTTGATCTTGTGCCGAAGCTCCCCCTTGATCATTGCTCTCTTGTTGATGTACATATTGAGCACTTGAGTCTTGTGATTACTCTTGCGGTCGAATATCACCAAGTGCCATACTCCTCAATGCTTGACATGGGGCTTCTTCTTGACCTAACACACACTTATCAACTTGCTCCACTTGGGAGCCATTAGTCTCATCGAACACTACGTCACGTGCCACTTCAACAATGCCAGAGACTTTATTGAACATACGATAAGCGTAGGCGTTCGAATCATAACTAAGCAAGAACCCTTCATTATATTTTGAAGCGAACTTCGAAGTTTTCGGTTTCTTGTTCAAAATAAAGCATCTACGTCCAAATACTCTGAAATATGAGACATTTGGTTTGTTACCAGTGAGGAGCTCATATGGCGTTTTCTTCAAAAGTCGGTGAAGATATAGGCGGTTCGTGGCGTGACAAGCGGTGTTTACCGCTTCAGCCCAAAGCCGGTCCGAAGTCTTGTCTTCATCTAGCATTGTCCTTGCCATCTCAATGAGCGTCATGTTCTTCCTTTCGGCCACCCCATTTTGTTGAGGGGAGTAGGGTGCCGAAAACTCATGTTTTATTCCATCTTCATCCAGATACTCCTCAACTTGTGTATTTTTGAACTCCGTTCCATTGTCACTTCTAATATTCTTGACGGTTGAGGAGAATTTATTTTGCGCTCTCTTCAAGAACTTCTTGAGAATCCCCTGGGTCTCTGATTTATCATACAATAAAATACCCAGGTAAATCTAGAAAAATCATCAACAATGACTAAACCGTATTTTTTACCGCCAATGCTTATACAAGCAATTGGACCAAAGAGGTCCATATGAAGAAGTTCCAACGGTCTTGATGTAGTCATCACGTTCTTTACAGGGTGTGGTACTCCAACTTGTTTTCCCTTTAGCATGCGCTACATGGCCTATTTTTCTCAAACACGACATCTTTCAAAACTCGGAAGTGACCACCCTTTAGAAGTTACTGCAGATTCCTCATCCCAACATGGGCTAGCCGTCTATGCCACAGCCATCCCATGTTAGTTTTTGCAACCAAGCAAGTGTTGAGTTCATCTTTATCTTTGTTGAAATCAACAAGATAAAATTTTCCCTTCAACATTCCCTTGAATGCAATTGAGTTATCGCATCTTCTAAAGACTATCACACCCTCATTAGTGAATAAACAATTGTATCCTTTTTCACATAGATGAGATATGGACAAAAGATTATATCTAAAGAATCAACATGTAAAACATTGGAGAGAGTGTGTTGAGAGGAGATTTCAATTTTACCGCTGCCAAGGACTTTTCCTTGGTTGTTGTATCTGAAATAAATTCCTTCACTTGGATTTGCATTTCACTCTATGAACATTCTCCTTTCTCCGGTCATGTGACTGGTGCATCCACTGTCGAGCACCCATTTTGATCCGCCGAAGGAATAGGCCTTCTTCTTGCCTTCCTTAGCCATGAGGCAAGTGTGGTTGTGGTTCTCCCTTCCTCCCATGTTTGGGACGAGTGTAGACTTCTTGGTTGGCTTCTAGATAGCAATTGTTGTCATCTCATGTTTATCATCTGAGGAGGACTCATCGTTTGAGTCCCACTCCTTGCTGATGTGCGCTTGATGTGCTTGCTTCTTTTTCTTGAAAGTTTTCTTCTCTTGCGACTTCGCTTCTTTTTTCTTCTTATTTTCCTCATACGGATAATCAACCATAAAGTGTCCGTATTTGCCGCGGTTGTAGCAAGTACGTCGAGTCTTGGATTTTCCTTTTTCTTTGTTCTTTCCTTCACTTGAGTTACTGCCTCTTATTCTTCTCATCATGCGCTTGAATCTTTTCATGAAGAGCACCATCTCTTCATCATCCATATATGTGCTTACATCGTCAGTGTCTTCTTATTCATATGTCTCACGAGTCTCCTTCCCTTTGGGCTTGCAAGTTACCTTGAGGGCGACCTCCTTCTTCTTGGATGATGTGAGTGCCCGGACCCGATCACGGGGCCGTGCCGCTCGCCCGAGAATCGCATTGGGTGGTGCCGTGCGATGTGGCACCCAACAGCACACATAATAAAGTATCATATTACATAAATCAAGCAGAAGCTTAGAAAATGTGAATTCTACAAATATTTATCAAATAATCTACAGCGGAAGACTAATACAACTCACGTCTCATAGCTATGCTAAGCAACAGAGAGTGTGTCCAGCCCGCGGACCCTTCTCATTAGCAACACGATCACAATAGCAGCGGCAGGGGTTGCCATGAGTTCACCACTCGGAGAGTTCCGAGTCTCATTGGACAATCGTACAATTCAGCGTAGGGTTATTACCTACAAAACAACTCATGCAGTATCTGTGAGCATGAAGCTCAGTAAGACTTAACCGTCACCCTAGTCATGAAACTCTACATGCTGAAAATAGAGGGCTGAATATAGAAGTTTGCACAAAATATGAACTTGAGATAAAGGAGAGTCCTTACTTCAAGTTTTAAGCAACTTTTATAGCCCTCGCGCAATTTATATCGAGACTCCACAATCAAACAAGAAACGCTTCATCTCGATGTCACTTGCCCGAGGTGAAAGTAACTTTAGTGAGCTACCCAAGACCCATACAGACCTTGTGCCATCAACGTCGAGACTCCACAATCAAACAAGAAACGCTTTGCCTCGACGCTACTAGCCCAAGGTGGAAATTAAATTTAGTGAAGGTGTTGATCATTTCCTCATCTCCAATATGAGGATTACTCACGAAGCATCTTAACTTTTTCCCAGTTTATTACTACGTCACAACTCAGTGTACAAGTATGCTCACTACCGCGAGCGACGGTGATCGCAATAAAAAACACCCGGCTGACACGACACGTACGCCCATACTCAACGTTGCACACAGCAACCATCACTGACGTCGTACGTGGCAACCTTTCACACGATACCCAAATGTCAAATCGGTCCCACCGACTGGGATTAAGTCTCACTACGGCAAACCCTCGTAGAGCCGACTTCTGTATCCTTTCAGCATCTGCATCAGACGGTGGGGTATGCCTTGACACCCAGGTTAACATGTCATCGGTTTCCTGGGTCCCATATAGCCAGTATGCATCCGGTACACATCTCAAACTTGTCCAGCGGGGCCACACACGAGAACGGGTCTTAATCGACTCAGACATAGACTAGGTTCACAGGACCACGTCCTCGAGCCTTCCATCCACTGCCCGGTCTCCATTCCCAACTATGAGGATCAATTCCCAACTCTTCCGATTGACCCCACTTAATCCCGGTTCACGAGTAGGAAACTGCCTACTCAAGTTATGCCTCTTATAATCCACTTTTGTTAACTTGAGATCAACAGTTATAATCAATTGATAACCTACTCTAAATTATACTCCAGGGTTCTGAGTCATGCATTTGGAGTTTCATACCATCTAGACTTAATGCAATAAACAAAATGCTAGACAATATAAAGTGAATACAAATAAAAATAGGTAAGTTTTGATGCAAACCGGGGCTTGCCTTTGTTTTGCAGGGGACTTATATATAAATCAGTTAGAGTCTGGTCCTCCTTGAGGCTTGATCAACTGATCCATTTCAATGGATTCACTCCGTCGAACTTCTCCGTTTATTGCCTCCGTCGTAAGTCCTATCGATATGTGTATGCACATGTTCTTATAATGCAATTCATATAACTAAAGACTTGAATTTGTGAAGAACAGAGGAATGTGTGGAAGTTCTAACAATGATGGGTTGCCTCTGTTGTGCAAGGAAAATAAGATAAACTAAAGCTTACTTAGAAGTTGGATTATAAACTAACTAAGTCTCTACTAATGAACATATATGGTGAGCTGAAAAGATTTGAAAGAGATTGAAGATACAGAACTCCAATGACTTCAAAACCTTTACAGCATGTACTACTCTAACCAGAGATTTAGCTTGCCAAATTGCAGCTAATGTGGAAAGAATATGTGTTCTCTAAAATTCCTCCAATACTCTTATGTATTTTCCCTCATACATAAGCTTGGAGAACAAGGACAGGGAGCTATACTTCTCAACTTGAGCTGAAACTTTACATGTGAGTTCCTTGTTACATGAAAGTCATCTGGACCAAAAATTAGCACTTTTCATTGGGTGTTTAATTCAGAACAATTCACTAAGAAATTAAGGGAAAAGGAATTAATTCTGAAGTAAATCACATGTTCATGCCAAACTTAGTGAACTAAAATTTCAATTATAGTTGATAGGGGCTGCATGAATTTTTCTAGGATTTTTGGAGCTAAGAATTACCCAGAACTGAATTTCCGAGTTTTGGGAATTCTCTGAAAATGTTTCTGTATCCAATTGAACACAGCAACTTCAAATCTGAATTACCCTAATAAAATCAACTCCATATGATATGAAATTTTTACAGGAGTTCACTAACATCCTAAATAATATTCTGGCAAAATTTGAGGATTTTTGGATAAACCAAACTCCCTCTGAAATGCTTTAGCTGAAAAGTTTTAAAGAATTTTCCAGAACTAATTAATAAATTTCATACAATTTGGGTTGCACATTTGGATAGAGTTCTTCAATATGAATCCAACCCAATTTGAATCACTAATTTTGTAGGTTCCTACACCAAGATATGACCTTAACAAGGATTGGTGGGAAACTGAAAATGATTCTTCTATTTTTCTAATTTTCAGAGACATAAGGAATTAACACCCCATTTGGCCAAAAAAAAGGTACAATGCCTCTGAAATTTTTACTGGAGTGCAAGTGTTTTTGGAAGAATCTCCTGCCCAAATTTAGGAATTTTACAATACATAGAACTCCTGGAAAAATTCCTACAAAGTTTTCCTTATATGAATTAATGAGCCAAATCCAGGTATTTTCATAAATATTGGGCTGTACCCCTGGATACTACTCTCTGAGAGGAATCCAACAAAATTTATTTGACAATTTTTGGACACTCCTACACAAAGTCGTGGCTCTCCAAAGTTTAAACTAAAAAGTGGAAATCCTGAAAATGTTTAAACGCTGACTGTAGGTCCCACCCATCAGCTCGTCTTCTTCCTCGCGCCAAACAGAGGGCCGTGGCAGCGCCCTCTGGCGAGGGTCGCCGGAACGGCTTTCCTGGCCCTCTCCCGACCTCAAACTCGCCGTCCTCCCTTAATTTGTGGCGCTGAACCCATCTAGAGGGTCGCCGGCGGCCGTAGATCACTGGAAAAGGGTGCGCGTCGGCGGCAGCGGCCGCTACGGTTCCGGCGTGATCGGAAACCGTCTACACCGCATCAAAATGGTCGGGAATTGATCGGAGAGCACCGTGGCGGCTTGAGGATGTCGAAAATGGATGCCAAACCTCGTGAAAAGGCCGGCAACATCGAGCTCCACGGTGACTCGAGACGATTTCTCCATGGTGGCACGAGAAATGGCTATAACTCGGTTGATCCTAGATGTTTTCGCTTGGTTCTTCTTTGAGGAGGGCCGCTAAGAGGTGTAGACGTTGTGTGCAAGCTCGCCCGAGCTTTGGTGGACCGTGCAACTAGAATTTTGGTATAAACCGGCCCCTACCCGCATGCACCATGTTTCGGGAACCTTGGAAATTCTCCCCACTCAGTTGATCGTTTGCTATAAGGGTTGCAGCTGCACGATCTGGGGAATATGGCGCACCTTTTTCGTGTAGAGAAGGGACGGTGAAGAGGGCCGTAGCTCGCTGTCCACGGTGACCCGACTTGACTTCCGCCGGTGAGCTTCGGTTCTTGGCGCCAGTTGCTGATTTGCGTGCACCACAAGCTAGGATCGTCCGAGTTGTGAGGCTAGCGTGATAGAGCACACACTGGCGCGACTTTTCTGTGTAGCACGTGCGAGCAACCGAGGCTCGGTTGGGGGGCGGCGATCGGGAGAAGCAGGGCGCGGTGGTGAGAGCAGAGCTCTGTTCGGGTGCTGTTCGTGAGAAGGAAGCCAAAGCACGATCGGCTCGGTCTGTGGAGAAGGGATTACGTCGAGGGAGGCAGCCACACCCGTGTTTACAGCGATCAGTGAGAAGAGCAGGAGGTGGCTCGGTAGCTGCTCCCGCGGTGGCACACGGTGAAGCTTCTGTTTTGCCGAGTGGGAGACTTAGGACTGAAGATTTGAAGATCTTTTTGCAATTTTAACCTCCCCAATGACATGTGGGGCAACTTTCCTCCCAAAAGATCTCCACAATTTGGTAATAATCATTCAAATGTTTGGAGTTGAAAATTGAGCTGCATTTGGAGAGTTGGGAAAATTTCATTCAAATTCAAATGTGTATTTGAATTCATTATACATTTAGGTCTATTTGGAAAAATGGGTAGCAATTAACTTAAAAAAATCATAAGACTTTGCCTACCCCCTAATTTGGACCTAAAGAATTCAAATATGAAACCTGATTTTCTGTTTGGCTGCTGCAAATGAGGTTTTGATCACAACAGTTTGTATTTCTCTTGCTGCCCTCATTTGAAAATTTGAGTTTGAACACTTTGAGTTTAAAAATCTGAATTTCATTTCCCCTTGCACATGAGAGCTTACACATGGGTTTTAAAATAACTTTGTCCCCCAACACTCAATTGATCCTAGGCTAGAGTGGTGGGACACTCATGCGTGTCATCACATGTGGAAAATTTTAAACAAGTCCAAATTTTCATAACCTGAAACCAAATGGTGTTCAAACTTCAGGCCCTTTGTATTCAAAACTTTGGGACCTTTACATTCCTCCCCCCTTAAAAGAATGTCGTCCCGAGATTATAAGGTAAAAATGAGAGGGAGGATGGTGAAAAATTACCGGATGTGTGACGTCTAAAGTCGGGATAATTAGCATGAAGAAATCCTTCGCTCTCCCATGTCGCTTCAACCTTGGAATGATTATTCCATGAAACTTTATAGAACCACAACGTACGGTCGCGTGTGGTTCAGTCCTTTGTGTCGACGATCTGAACCAGTCCCCTCCCTACTGTGTGAAATCTGGTTTCAGTTCCTCGATATTCCCCAGCTGAATGGTGGTTGGACAGTTGAGGCTCTTCCACAGCTGGAAAATGTGGAAGATGTCGTACACACCGGTGAATGTCTTTGGGAATTCCCGCCGGTATGCAACTAATCCACATCTTTCCATAACCTGGAATGGACCGATGAATCGAGATGAATAGAAACTTTGACAAGTGAGCCTCGTCAAAAACTTCTCTTCCTCAACTCTGGGTTACGGGGTACGACGATGTTGTCCTTAAACCACAGGATGCCGTCTCCGTCTTTCCGGAAATATTTCAGTTCCCCACTGTCTATACGTCTCTGCAAATGTGACATGCCCTTGTCATGTTCCTGGGCTGCCACCCTCTTTTCACGGATGGTGGGGCTAAAAGCTAAATTGCAGAGAGCTCTAAGGGGAACCATACGTAATGGTGGCTCGCTCTCTTCCAACGGGGTGATGGTTGGATTACGAACGTATGACTTGCGACTTCCGCATTCGCCCACGTTAAGGGTGATAATGGATCTCTATTTTGTAATCCTTTATCAACTCCAACCATCTATGCTGCCTCATGTTCCACTCCTTCGGAGTGAATATGTATTTGAGGCTCTTATGGTCGATATATAAATGCACGAGGTTACCGAGTAGGTAGTGCCTCCATATTTTGAGTGCGAGTACCACGGCAGCGAGTTCTAAGTCATGAGTCGGATAGTGTTGCTCATGAATCCTGAGTTGCCGTGATCCATACACGACCACACTTTGGTCTTGCATCAGCACACACCCTAGCCCAAAGCCGGATGCATCGCAGTAACACATCGAACGGTCTTGTTGTGTCTGGCTTCACTAAAACCGGTGCTGATGTTAGGTGCTTCACTAATGCCTTGAACGCTGTTTTACATGCTGGGCCCCAAACCTCATTGGTAGCCTTCTTCAGCAGCTATGTCATAGGCTTGGCAATCTTCGAGAAGTTTGGAATGAACCTCCGATAATATCCCGCGAGTCCGAGGAAACTCCGTACCTCATGAGAAGTTCTCGGGGACTCCCAATGCAGCATTTGTGCAAAATTACTCGGGTTTACAGCGATGCCCTTCGCTGAGATGATATGCCCGAGACAAAGTACTTGTGATATCTAGAATTCGCACTTGCTGAATTTTGGGTATAGCTTGTGATCCCGCAGCCGTTGCAAGACTATACGCAGCTGCTTCTTGTGTTCTTCCTCCGACTTGGAATAAACCAGTAGGTCGTCGATGAAGACCACGACAAACTTGTCCAGCTCCGGCATGAATACCGAGTTCATCAAGTACATGAACTGAGCTTGGAACGTTGGGAAAGCCAAGGAACATGGCAATGTACTCATAACCCCCGTACCTCGTCGAAAAGCTGTCTTCGGAATATCCTCAACACGTATCTCAATCTGATGGTACCCTAATCTTAAGTCCATCTTGGAAAATATCTTTGCTTTGACCAACTGATCAAACAATATGTCGATCTGTGGTAACGGGTACTTGTTCTTGATTGTCACAATGTTAAGCGGACAAAAATCAACACTAACCATAGTGTTTCGTCCTTCTTCCTATTACACAGCATAGAGCAACCCAAAGGTCATGAGCTTGGTCGTATAACTCATTTGCTCTTGAGTTCGCTTAGTTGCTCCTTCAGCCGTTCTCTTTGCTGTGCAGAACAGACTCTTCTGTCCTAACCCAGATTTTAATCCGTTTAGAAGCATTTTTATAACTCAAGTTGAATACCGAAGTTAAATTTAACTTAAATATCTTTCCAACGAGCACTCCTATGCCTCCAGATCATTTCTGGATCAGAAGTTATGATTGCTCAAAGTTGACAGAATTCCTGGACATAATTTGCCAGCATCTCCTTTGTATGTGGCTGATTTCATCACAGTTGTATATACAAATACCATATGAATCTGAACCAACTTTGAACTACAACAATGTTTCATATCTCATAAACTTTCCAACGGTGTATCATAGGCTCCTTAGGGATTTTTCTGCAGAAAGTTATGGCTTAAAAACAGAAAGGTCCAGAGAGGTTTCTTTTTGCTGTCCTGGTTCTGAACAGTTTGCCTTCAACTGGACTTTTCACCCACTCAACGTGTGATTCTGCTCTGGAGGTCTACAAAGAAGTTGTATAGCACTTGAAAATATTTCCAGAACTGTATCATACACCTTAATTGGTTAAAGATATTCAGAGTTATGCTCTGTCAAAGTCCAGTAAGAATTCCTGCCAGAAACAAAGCACTCTGTTTTTGAAATCTTTGAAACCTAAACCTTCTCTCATTTGATTCTTAGCTTAAAATAAGAGTTCAGTAACTAATATTTGTTTCAAACTTCCATTTTTAGTTGAAAGTTAGCTCATGAATCATTTCTTCATAGGGAAGAGGTTATTATGTTTAGTACGGCGTCGATGCACCGTAAGAAAAATGTTGGTACTACGTTCCTCACAAAAAGGAAAATCCTAACCGGATGATACCGGTATGTACGTCTCAATTGTGGCACTAAACGGTCTATCGCACACATGTACTACATGGGATACGTACGTGGTTAGAACCTGCATAAGAACACTCAATGATGATGCACACATAGGTTTTCTCATTTCAGGCAGTTTCATATCATACTAAAAACATACACCCTGTATCATTCCCATACGGGCCGTCCTTGAGTCAAGCCACGTCTCAAGGTACGTGATCGTGTTTTTACACCACACGACAGGGAACCTTAGTAGAGCATGAACGGGTCGTCACGGTTGGGAATTTTATCAACCCAACGGATACCACCTACTGCCCTGTAGGGCACGCCGATGGCAAGCGCTGCGTATGTCCTCCTAGGCTATTTCCAGAAGAACATACTATCGTGTTACTGACCACACGATGGGGTTTCCACTTACTTGCCTAATGCACGCTAGGGGTCAGCGTTTCATATGAACTCAGGAACATGAAGAGTCCAAGAGTTTCATATTGACGTCTCACACCAAGCTGTGAGACCTATCCCTGAACCACTTTCCTCGTCAGGGGAGCTAACCGAAATTGAACCGCTTTCAGTAGTGTTCCTTACCATTCTTACCTGAGCGTAGGTGCGTCGTTACATAATCGAAATTCAGAATTATAACACATATGTTAGTCATGCCACTTTAAGTAACCATACTACTATAGTCTTTATGTGGGCCTAATATCGTTTCCTCACTGTATGCTAAGTTTTTGTCGTAATACGATCCTTATTCCTTGCACTATCACCAATGAGGCTCTGATACCATGCTGTGAGTGCCTGGACCCGATTACGGGGCCGTGCCGCTCGCCCGGGAATCGCATGGGTGGTGTCGTGCGATGTGGCACCCAACAGCATACATAATAAAGTAGCATATTACATAAATCTAGCGGAAGCTTACAAAATGTGAATTTTATAAATATTTATCAAATAATCTACAGCGGAAGACTAATACAACTCACGTCTCATAGCTATGCTAAGCAACAGAGAGAGTGTCCATCCCGCGGACCCTTCTCGCTAGCAACACGATCACAATAGCAGCGGCAGGGGTTGCCATGAGTTCACCACTCGGAGAGTTCCGAGTCTCATCGGACAACCGTACAATTCAGCGTAGGGTTATTACCTGCAAAACAACTCATGCAGTATCTGTGAGCATGAAGCTCAGCAAGACTTAACCGTCACCCTAGTCATGAAACTCTACATGCTGAAAATAGAGGGCTGAATATAGAAGTTTGCACAAAAGATGAACTTGATCTAAACGAGAGAACTTACTTCAAGTTTTAAGCAACTTTTATAGCCCTCGCACAATTTATATCGAGACTCAACAATCAAACAAAAAACGCTTCATCTCGATGTTACTTGCCCGAGGTGAAAGTAACTTTGGTGAGCTACCCTAGACCCATACAGACCTTGCGCCATCAATGTCGAGACTCCACAATCAAACAAGAAACGCTTTGCCTCGACGCTACTAGCCCAAGATGGAAATTAAATTTAGTGAAGGTGTTGATCATTTCCTCATCTCCAATATGAGGATTACTCATGAAGCATCTTAACTTTTTTCCCAGTTTATTACTACGTCACGACTCAGTGTACAAGTATGCTCACTACCGCGAGCGACGGTGATTGCAATCAAAAACACCTGGCTGACACGACACGTACGCCCGTACTCGACGTTGCACACAGCAACCATCACTGATGTCGTACGTGGCAATCTTTCACACGACACCCAAATGTCGAACCGGTCCCACGGACTGGGATTAAGTCTCACTACGGCAAACCCTCGTAGAGCTCACTTCTCTATCCTTTCAGCATCTTCATCAGACGGTGAGGTATGCCTCGACACCCAGGTTAACATGTTACATTGGTTTCCTGGGTCCCATATAGCCAGTATGCATCCAGTACACATCTCAAACTTGTCCAGTGGGGCCGCACACGAGAACGGGCCTTAATTGACTCAGACATAGACTAGGTTCACAGGACCACGTCCTTGAGCCTTCCATCCACTGCCCGTTCTCCATTCCAACCTATGAGGATCAATTCCCAACTCTTCCGATTGACCCCCCTTAGTCCCGGTTCACGAGTAGGAAACTGCCTACTCGAGTTATGCCTCTTTTAATCCACTTTTGTTAACTTGAGATCAGCAGTTATAATAAATTAATAACCTACTCTACATTATACTCCAGGATTTTCTGGGTCATGCATTTGGAGTTTCATACCATCTAGACTTAATGCAATAAACAATATGCTAGACAATATAAAGTGAATACAAATAAAAACGGGTAAGTTTTGATGCAAACCGGGGTTTGCCTTTGTTTTGCAGGGGACTTATATACAAATCAGTTAGAGTCTGGTCCTCGTTGAGGCTTGATCAACTGATCCATTTCAATGGATTCACTCCGTTGAACTTCTCCGTTGATTGCCTCCGTCGTAAGTCCTATCGATATGTTTATGCACATGTTCTTATAATGCAATTCATATAACTAAAGACTTGAATTTGTGAAGAACAGAGGAATGTGTGGAAGTGCTAAGAATGATGGGTCGCCTCTGTTGTGCAAGGAAAATAAGAGAAACTAAAGCTTACTTAGAAGTTGGATTATAAACTAACTAAGTCTTTACTAATGAACATATATGGTGAGCTGAAAAGATTTAAAAGAGATTGAAGATACAGAACTCCAATGGCTTCAAAACTTTTACAGCATGTACTAATCTAACCATAGATTTAGCTTGCCAAAGCTAATGTGGAAAGAATATGTGTTCTCTAAAATTCCTCCAATACTCTTATGTATTTTCCCTCATACATAAGCATGGAGAACAAGGATAGGGATCTCTACTGCTCAACTTGAGCTGAAACTTTACATGTGAGTTCCTTGTCACATGAAAGTCATCTGGACAAAAAAATTAGCACTTTCCATTGGGTGTTTTATTCAGAACAATTCCCTAAGCAATTAAGCAAAAAAGAATTAATTCTGAAGTAACTCACATGTTCATGCCAAACTTAGTGAACTACAATTTCAATTATAGTTCATAGGGCCTGCATGAAATTTTCTAGGATTTTTAGAGCTAATAATTACCCAGAACTGAATTTCTAAGTTCTGGAAATTCTCTGAAAATGTTTCTGTATCCAATTGAACACAGCAACTTCAAATCTGAATTCCCCTAATAAAATAAACTCCAAATGAGCTAAATTTTTTACAGGAGTTCACTAACATCCTAAAAATTATTAAGGCAAAATATGAGAAATTTTGGATAAACCAAACTCCCTCTGAAATTCTTTTTCTGAAAAGCTTTAAAGAATTTTCCAGAATTAATTAATGACTTTCATACAAATTGGGTTGCACATTTGGATAGAGTTCTTCAATATGAATCCAACCTAATTTTAATCGCTAATTTTGGAGGTTCCTACACCAGGATATGACCTTAACAAGGATTGGTGAGAAACTGAAAATTATTCTTCTATTTTTCCAATTTTCAGAGACATAAGGAATTAACACCCCACTTGGCCAAGCAAATGAGGTCCAATGCCTCTGAAATATTTACTGGAGTTCAAGTGTTTTTGGAAGAATCTCCTTCCCAAATTTGGGATTTTTCCAATACACAGAACTCCTGGAAAAATTCCTACAATGTTTTCCTTATATGAATTAATGAGCCAAATCCAGATATTTTCATAAATGTTGGGCTGTACCCCTGGATACTACTCTCTGGGAGGAATCCAAAAAAACTAATTTGACAATTTTTGGACACTCCTACATAAAGTTGTGGCTCTCCAAAGTTTAAACTAAAAACTGGAAATCTTGAAAATGTTTAAACGCTGACTGTAGATCCCACCCGTCAGCTCGTCTTCTTCCTCGCGCCAAACAGAGGGCCGCGGCGGCGCCCTCCAGCGAGGGTCACCGGAACGGATTTCCCGGCCCTCTCCCGACCTCAAACTCGCCGCCCCCCCCTTAATTTGTGGCGCTGAACCCATCTAGAGGGTCGCCGGCGGCCGTAGATCACTGGAAAAGGGTGCGCGTTGGCGGCAGCGGCCGCTAGGGTTCTGGCATGATCGGAAACCATATACACCGCATCAAAACATTCAGGAATTGATCGGAGAGCACCGTGGCGGCTTGAGGATGTCGAAAATGGACACCAAACCTCGTGAAAAGGCCGGCAACATCAAGATCCATGGTGACCCAAGACGATTTTTCCATGGTGGCACGAGAAATGGCTATAACTTGGTCGATCCTAGATGTTTTCACTCGGTTCTTCTTCGAGGAGGGCCGCTAGGCGGTATAGAAGCTGTGTGCAAGCTCGCCCGAGCTTTGGTGGACCGTGCAACTAGAATTTTGGTATAAACTGACCCCTACCCGCATGCACCATGTTTCGGGAACCTTGGAAATTCTCTCCACTCAGTTGATCGTTTGCTATAAGGGTTGCAGCTACACGATCTGGGGAATATGGCACACCTTTTTTGTATAGAGAAGGGACGGTGAAGAGGGCCGTAGCTCGCTGTCCATGGTGAACCGACTTGGCTTCCGCTGGTGAGCTTCGGTTCTTGGCGCCAGTCGCTGATTTGCGCGCACCACAAGCTAGGATCGTCCGACTTGTGAGGCTAGCGTGGTAGAGCACACACTGGCGTGGCTTTCCTGTGTACCACGCGCGAGCAACCGAGGCTCAGTTGGGGGCCGGTGATCGGGAGAAGCTGTTCGGGTGCTGTTCGTGAGAAGGAAGCCAAAGCACGATCGGCTCGGTCTGTGGAGAAGGGTTTACGTCGAGGGAGGCAGCCACACCCGTGTTGCCAGCGATCGGTGAGAAGAGCAGGAGGTGGCTCGGTAGCTGCTCCCGTGGTGGCACACGGTGAAGCTTCTGTTTTGCCGAGTGGGAGACTTAGGACTGAAGATTTGAAGATCTTTTTGCAATTTTAACCTCCCCAATGACATGTGGGGCAACTTTCCTCCCAAAAGATCTCCACAATTTGGCAAATAATCAATTCAAATGTTTGGAGTTGAAAATTGAGCGGCATTTGGATAGTTGGGCAAATTTCATCCAAATTCAAATGTGTATTTGAATTCATTATACATTTAGGTATATTTGGAAAATGGGTAGCAATTATCTTCAAAAATTCATAAGACTTTGCCTACCCCCTAATTTAGACCTAAAGAATTCAAATATGAAACCTGATTTTCGGTTTGGCTGCTGCAAATGAGGTTTTGATCACAACAGTTTGTATTCCTATTGCTGCCCTCATTTGAAAACTTGAGTTTGAACACTTTGAGTTTAAAAATCTGAATTTCATTTCCCCTTGCACATGAGAGCTTACACATGGGTTTTAAAATAACTTTGTCCCCCAACACTCAATTGATCCTAGGCTAGAGTGGTGGGACACTCATGTGTGTCATCACATGTGGAAAATTTTAAACAAGTCCAAATTTTCATAACTTGAAACCAAATGGTGTTCAAACTTCAGGCCCTTTGTATTCAAAACTTTGGGACCTTTACATATGAGGTAAGTTCAGCTAATTCTTTGACATATTTAGCTTCTTTCTCCATCATCTCGTGATTGATAATTTTGCCAAGGACTTCATCGGGGGTCATTTTGTGAAACCCCGGGCTTTCTCTTATCATGGAACACAAGGTGACATTCCGAGGCATAAAGGCTCTTATCACTCTCTTCACAACCTCATGATCAGTCCACTTCTGCTTCCATAAGCACGGATCTTGTTGATGAGTGTCTTCAAGCGGTTGTACATCTCTTGAGGAGTTTCACCATCTTATTCTATGGCAAATCTCCCCAATTCTCCTTCAAGCATTTCAATCTTCGCTTCTCGGATGGATCGATTCCCTTCGTGAGCAGTTTTGAGTGTATCCCAAATGTCTTTGGCAACTTCAAGTCCATCCATCTTGGTGAACTCTTCTCGGCTCAAGGATGAAGTGATCACCACAACGGCTTGTGCATTGCGGTGAATTGCTTGTTCTTACTCTGGAGTGAGTTCATCGTCGGTGTCTGGAATATCTATACCTGTACAAACTATATGCCAAAGACTAGGATTAAGTGAGATAAGATGCATCTTCATATTATACTTCCACATTGAGTAACCATTGTCGTCAAACTGTGGAGGTCTTTCCATGGGAATAGAAGGATAATGATTGTAGTCGTTAAACCCCTCATAATTAAAAGGATACCGGGAATAGTCTTGATGACTACCCCTTTTGGCTTTTCATCCTCCATCTTGCCTTTCTGGCTTAGAAGCTTCTTCCTTAGAAGCGCCTTGAGTTCACGCACTTCTTCATCATCGTGTCCGTGCTCCTTGAGCACATCGAACGCCTTGGAGTCTTGTTCGTCTCCAATGATGGGCATTTTCTGGGATCTTGTTGTTCTTGTCGGTGGCCATTTGTCTCTCCGAGCAGTGAGTCTCGTAAAAGGAGAGCCTTGCTCTGATACCAATTGAATGTGTCCTAGAGGGGGGTGAATAGGCGTTGAAAACTTTTCCTGCAACACTTAACAAATTCGTCAAATATAGGAGGGGCCGGACTAGTCCGGTATCGGTACGGACTAGTCCGGTATGCTAGTTAAGTAGTTATACCGACGAAAAGATAGATTGTTTAATGTATTCTCCTCAAATGTTATAGCAGTGGAATTAAGTAAATTATCCTAATAACTTGTGTAAGTTTTAGGATGATTAATTTGAACGAGGAATACAAGATTAATATATGTTGCAAGATTAATCAACCCTATGCCCTAGATGATGATGATGATTGCAAAAGTAAATAACAAGAACACAAGAGACAAGGATTTTTACCGAGGTTTGATCTCACCAAAGAGATCTACTTCCTCGTTGAGGAGCCCACACAGAGCTGGGTCTCAATCAACCCTTTACCTCTTCAAGTCACCACGAAGGCCAACTTGAGTTCCACTATCATGGGGGCAATCACTAAGTCGGTGGGGCAACCTCACATGTTGAGGGCTCCCACAGAATTACACAAAGAAAAGCGATCAAACACACTCAAAAGATTTACAACAGATGCAAGAGTGTATAAGAGATCAAACCCCAAGAGATTAGCAATGCGTAGAAGACGATCTCCCTATCCCAAATCTGGATTCCCAAAAGATTTAACTTTTAAGGGCTTTAGATGTGTGAGGAGAGGTGTTTCTGTGCTCTTGGGACGAGTGACGGCAATAGGGTTCTTAGTTGTTCACTGTTGTGCACGGTTTTTTGTTGTGGGGTCATGGATCACCTATTTATAGAGTTCCCAAAAAAGTTACCCTTAGGGATCCCGACAGACGGACTAGTCCACTCTGGGGACCGGACTAGTCCGGTGTGCTATGTAAAATTTGCGTGAGTTGTGCAGCACACCTGAAACCCTATGTGAGGTGTACTGGACTTGTCCGTATTGGAACAGAAAGTTATTCGGACTAGTCTGTGATGGGTCCAGAGAATCAATCGGACTAGTCTGAAATTGGATGGACCTGTCCGATGCAGGGTGATATGTGTTGAGTGAATATCAGAAGGTTGAGCGGACTTGTCCGAGTGAGGTCAGTGAGTTGAACGGACTGGTCCGGTTCTGTTCCGGACTCGTCCGTGTGAGAACAGTAAGTCGATCTGACTAGTCCGTTGGTGAACGGACTAGTCCGGTACTTCAGTGTGTTGCTTAATTAATTGATTTTAGCCCTTACCCTCTACGCAAATATATAAGCTCTTGGGATGTGTCTCTCACACACATCCTATACATTGATATCTACTTTGTGCTTCCTTGATCATTTGGGCTTTTCCTTTTCTCACTCCTCATTTTTTCACCTTTTTGAGTGCACCATAAGTTCTAGTCTTTGTAGACCTACATTCATCTCAACGAATTTGTTAGGATCTCGATTTGTTTGTCATCAATCGTCCAAAACCCACAAGGGAATGCCTAGATGCACTTTCAAAGATTTTCAAGCCCATAATGCCGGCTGGAGACTTACCTTCCTTCCGCGGTTGCGTTGCCCTTCATCTCTTTCGATTTTTACTGGGGTTGAAGAGGCGCCGCTCGTCCCAACCCCCGTGTTGCACTTGTGGTTTTGCGTCATGGAGCCAAACGGTCGTGGCCCGATGGGCCCTCCGTACCCTTCCGGCTGGTTTCGCCTCGGGGGAACCAAGGAGGCGCCACTCGACTCAATTCCCAAGCAACCTATACGCATTTAATCCGGCGGGGTGAATTGATGTTATGACGATGGCTTCCTCGAGGATGAGGTGGTTATGAGGGGCCGCCTGCCACCTGACGGTTGTGAGCCTATGGACGCTATTTTGCCCACTTTATATTTTTTGTCCCCTGGATTTCCTTTCGCACTCGCTTGCTTCTCGTTCACCCGCTTTGCCTTCTCGCCTTTTTGTCTCGCGCATCGCTCCCGTCTATCTCCTGCCTCCCTTGTCATGCTTGATGATGTCTTCATGGTTGAAGCCGGAGTTCCGATAGGGACGCGTTGTCGCCCTTCATGAGATGGGGCTATCGTCGGAGCGCGATGCTCGCGGCATCCGAATCCACGCGGAGGAGCAGTTTCCCATTCCGCGGGCCGGCGAGGTTGTGTCGCTGGGCGCGTTCCACCTGCGCGGGCTTGGTCTGCCGGCGCAACACTTCTTTCCGCGGCTTGCTGCATGAATACGGGTTGTATCTTCATCACCTGACTCTGGACGGCATGCTCCAAGTGTCACTCGTTTTGTGCAAAGCCTACATGGGGATGGCTCCCCACTTTAGATTATGGAGGTACTTCTTCCGCGTGCGGCCGTCGTCCGATCAAATCCTGCTTCCATCCATGGGGGGCGCCATCATCGAGCTACGCCGTGGGCGATCAGACTTTGTCAGCATGTGCCTACCTCCTCCCCCAAACAGGTGGGAGCACCAGTGGTTCTACATCAAGAACGACGCTCCCGCCCTTCCGCCTTTCTCGGGCAGGCCTCCTATGGAGCAAGACTCTTGAAAGTGGGGGACCCCAAGGAGGGAGATCAAGAAACTCGACCCGATCCTTCAACATGTCCGAGATCTGAAGAGAAGCGGCCTTTCGGGCGCCCATCTCCTTCTGACCTTCCTTCGGCAGAGTGTGTTTCCCATCCGTGTGCAACCCCATACCTTGAACTTCTACAGGGGGCCGAACGATCCTTGCCGGGAGTCGGTCGAGGAGCTTTCTCAGGAGGAGGTGTCTTGTCATTTTCGGGTGATTCTGGGGCCAGGCGCCAGGGAGCCCCGTTCCCCCGGGCCGCCTCCTCTCAACACGGCTTCTCCGAATCTTCACGAGGTATGGGGTATTGTCAGCCTACCCAAGGTCCCTAAAGACCGTGAGAGGTGGGTATCGCGGGCCGCCTTGGAGGCCACCAAGAAGCGTAAGAGGGATGAGGCCAAAGCTTGTCGGATCCAACACGAGAAGCGGAGGCGTGCGGCACGTGCGGCCGGTGAATCCACTCCCGAGTCATCACCAGAAGACGACACCGGGTCAGAGGAGAGCAGGGGGGGCGTCCAAGCCCGCTCATGATCAGGGGCCGAAGGGATGGCCAATGCTGACCCCGCCAAGCGTCCCTGCTGGGGCCCGATGCCAGCCTTTTGAGGGCTCGGGCGCCGGGTGCTCGGATTGTTGGGGGGGGGGGGGCCTTGCCTTTCGATGAGGGGTCGCGGCGGACAAGCGGTCGAGCGTTGGAGAAAGTTCGATCCGACACCGAGACCAGACTGATGGCTCTCTTCGAGCGCAGCTCCACATCCTTGGGTTCTCGAAGGCCGAAGGAGGTGGCTCCTATTTTTGTTCCACCGCCCACCGCTTTCCGTTCCCCGGATAGAGCGTCCTCGTCATGCAGGTCATGCGCCATTCTTCGGCAGCGGGATAGGTACTCCCCTTTATCTTCTATTGTATTGTATTTTTTTCTTGATTAGGCTTTCTGATCTGCGACCTTGTGCAGGAGGCCCCTCCGTGCGCTAGAGGTTCTTCTGGGGGCCACGACCTCGCCTGAGGACTCGGCGAGGAGGCCTACCTTGCCGGCGGCTTAATTGGCGAGCGAGAGACCTGCGCCGGCCTCCGGCTCGATGGCTGTTCCGGGTCCCTCCGTCGCTGGAGGTGAAGTGGTGTTCGTAGGTGTCATTCCCTGACTCCCGATGCCACAGCGTCTGACGACCCTGGATGCGAGGGTTGCCGGGGTCGAAGCCAACGATGTCTCAGAGCCGGATGAGCAGGGGCGCGAGGGAGACCTGGGTTCCCTTTGTTCCCAACATGTCGGCGTTCAGTCGAGTCTCTCGGCGAAGTGCGGCCGTCTGGATGCCGTGTTGGGCAACTGCGGGAGGTGGCCCCGAGCGGTCTGGTGAGCCTTCTTTCTTCTCTTTTTGCCAACGCGGATTCTTGGGTTCTGAGGAAGGGTCTCTCCCTACCAGGCGCGCCAACTGTCTGCATTTTGGATATCCGAGTAGTAACCGATTGTGCCACGAGTTCTATCTCGAGGTGGCCTAACTAAGAGCTCACGACAAGGTTATCCTGGTTTGGACAAAATTCCCTACGTCCAACCTGGGTGTCTCACTTGTTCTTACTCAAGAATGGGGGTAGTTTTTGATATGGTTGAGCGCAGCTTTATACTAACAATGTTACAACACATGGGCTTCCCGGAGCAGTGGGTTCATTGTACCAGAGATATTCTATCATCAGCTACCTCATATGTACTGCTAAATGGAGTGCCAGGAAAAGTCTTCTATTGTAAGAAAGGAGTGAGGCAGGGTGACCCCTTGTCTCCTTTACTGTGTGTTCTTGCAGCTGAGTTGTTGCAGGTTCTGGTTAACAAAGCTGCTGGGATAGGGATGTTATCAGTACCCATGAGGCAACTGGACAATATGAAATTTCTAATTGTGCAATACGCTGATGATACGATAATGATCCTCAAAGCATCTCAGCGTGAACTTCATTTCCTCAAAAGTCTACTGCATACTATAGGATATGCCACAAGTCTAAGAGTGAACTGGGGGAAGTCTTGCCTGATGCCGGTAACCTAAGTCAGGAGCAATCTAATTTGATGGCTAGCACTTTGGGATGCCAAATTGGCAACTTTCCATTTACCTACTTAGGACTCCCAATGGGGCTGGCAAGGCCAAAAGCGGAATACTTTGCCTTAATTGTGACTAAAATAGAGAGGAGGCTCACCTCTGCAGCTACTTGGCTGTCAATGGGGGGTGCACTTTGATCAATAGTGTCATCTCCACCATTCCGATCTATGCAATGTGCACACTCAAGCTAAACAAACAGGTGATACATGCCATTGACAAGGTCAGAAAACTTTGCCTCTGGAGAGGCTCGGATATTGTCGGAAAAGGCAAGCCGCTGGTGGCCTGGAGAGAAGTCACTGCTCCGCTAAACAAAGGTGGATTAGGTATCAAATGTATGGAAAAAAATGAATGCAGCCCTGCTTACTAAATTTCTATCCAAGATTTATAACCACCAAGACATCCCGTGGGTAAATCTCATCCTTCAGTCTCACTGCCCCATCACACGAAAGAAAAAAGGGTTGTTTTGGTGGCGAGATGTTCTTAGTTTCTGGGATGACTTCAGAACACAAACAACTACTAGGGTGGGCACGAGAGACACACTAAGTCTGTGGCATGATAAGTGGGAAGGTCACCTCCTCCGAAGAGACTTCAACGCCTTGTATACTTTTGCCAAGAAGCCAAAAATTGCGTTTCATCATTTTTGTCACCATGAAGATGTACATCAATATTTCTTCTAGCCACTTTCACAAGAAGCACATGCACAGTTTGGCAACATGATGGTTCTTATAACACAAGTGCTAGACAGGGGCCAGCAGAGAGACATATGGACGGACATCAATCACAAAGAGCAATATTGCACAAACATAGCATATCTCTCCTACTTTAACCACATCAACCCTTCACCACTATTTCAATGGATCTAGAAATCAAGAGTAATCAAGAGAATCAAGATATTTATGTGGTTGCTATTCAGGGATCACCTAAATACCAGAAACTTGCTAAAAAGGAAAAATTTCAAGATAGAGGGGGATGACTACTTGTGTGTGCTTTGCAATCTAACTGTGGAGGAGTTGACATATCACCTATTCTTTCAATGCTCCATCAGTGAGGCCTGCTGGACCATAATTGGGATTCAATGGAATCATGACTTGAACTTCTTTGACACCATTGAGAGGGCTAACACAAGCTGGAACCACTCAAGCTTCCTGGAAGTAATAGCAACAGCTGCTTGGGAGATCTGGAGACAACGCAACAACAAGGTCTTCAGGGGGGTAATGCCTTCGGTTCAGGCCTGTAAATCATGCTTCAAAACTTCACTGCTACTTCAGAGTGTATGCTTCAAAGAGACAAACAAAAATAGAATTAATGCATGGGTTCAAAGCTCATAGGGGTTTTTTCCCATCTCGGGATTGCACCACCCTATGGCTTAGAGCTTGGGGTTTGAAGGTTTCCTCCTCTTGTAATAGACTATGTAGGGGTTTTGGCTGTCAATATATTCACTGTACGGGCTTCCCTTACAGTTCTGCGCTCAAAAAAAGAATGGGGGTGGTTCTTACAAGAGCGAGAGTCTGTCTCTTGGGGTCGACAGGACCCTATATTTACACACTCTCTCTCCACTACAGGAATCACGATAATAGACGACGGCCAGAAACCGTCGTCTATAAGGCTAAAACCATCGTCTATAGTTTATAGACAACAGTAATCACTAATTGACGATGGTTTTTATACGTCTATGATTATTAGTCATTTATAAAGTTATAGACGACGGTAACCGTCGTCTATAAGATAATTGACGACGGGAACTCCTGGCTGTCATCAATTAGGTACTCCTGCCATGTGGAACCTAGTGGAGCTTATAGACGATGGTGGTACGGTGGTCGTCGTCTATAAGGGCTCTTATAGAGGACGGCTTCTTCTAACCATAGTCTATGTTGGTACCCTGAAGACCGGGTACCCCCGCGTAGAGTGTAAAAGACAGCTTGGGCCCCACCTCCCTGCTGAGTCGGGCCCTAACGTAGCCACGTGTCCTTGGCCCCGAGGTCAGCTCTAGGGCTGCCATGTGCGCTTGAGTTCGAGAGCCGACACGTGCCCTGGGCTCTGGGTCGAGCCTCCTTGCCAAGGTGAGGTTCAGAGCTGCCACGTGTCAGTTGGCTCAGAACCCCCTCCCTGTTGAGGAGGTTCTCTAAAGCTAACACGTGCCCTGGGCTCCGGCCCGAGCCTCCCCGCTGAGGTGAGGTCCTGAGCTGCCACGTGTATCCGAGCTCCGACATTCCTCCCTGCTGAGGAGAGCTCCAGAGCTGACATGTGCCCTGGGCTCCGGTCCGAGCCTCCCCGCTGAGGTGAGGTCCGGAGCTGCCACGTGTATCCAGGCTCCGATACTCCTCCCTACTGAGGAGAGATCCAGAGCCGAAACGTGCCCTGGGCTCTGGTCCGAGCCTCCTCGCTGAGGTTAGGTCCAGAGCTGCCACGTGTCTCTAGGCTCAGAACCTCCTTCCTGCTGAGGAGAGCTCCGGAGCCGACACATGCCCTGGGCTCCGGTCCGAGCCTCTCCACTGAGGTGAGGTCCGGACCTGCCACGTGTCGCCCGGCTCCAAACCAGTCGGCAAGAGCTCCAAAGACGCCACGTGCCCCATGATCCGTCGTGGGCTGAGGGTCAACAAAGTCAAGGAGAAAGTGTGCTGTCAGGCCACGCATTCAAGGGTCGCGCCTTCCCCAGAAGCATGGCGCACGGTGCACGCCTCCATCCTCCGCCTGACCGCCATTACGGTGACAATGCTGCCCAACGGCACTGGGCCGCCCAAGCGGAATGACAAGATACGGCGACAAGACGGCGTCTTCATCATCAGCTAACACACAGACAGGGGTGCTCAGCGCGCCAGGCAGCGGGACTTAACTCCCCCACCGACTACTCTACTCAAAGTATACAACCCTAGATCATGTATAGGGTTCATATAGCTTCAAGGACACCTATCAGGCCCCAGGCCACATTGTAACCTCCCTCGCCTTGGACTATAAAAGGACCGGGGTGACCACCCGACAAACGGTTTGCAACTCAGCACCCTCTCACGCACACACGCACAAGCAATAGAACATACACTCCCGTGGACGTAGGGTATTACGCTCCGGCAGCCCAAACCATATAAATCTCGGTGTTCATCCGCTCTCTCGATCCCGATAGCGTAGGGCGTCAGGCCCCCTCCAATCAAGAAACCTCGCGAGATGCTTCCGTAGCAGGCCGGGAGGAGTGTGGCAGCTCACACACTCCGACATTTGGCGCGCCAGGTAGGGGGGCTTTTCGCGCTCTCGATGTGACCATGGTGAACATCACCTCCCATGGCGAGCATTCTCGCCCAACTTGTCGTCGTCTCCAGGCGGGAGACGACGAGGCCACCTCCCGCTCTAGAGCGGGCAAGTCTGGCCAGGCCAGCGATCAGACGACCGGTGTACCAGAGAAGCCCACAGCGCCCTAATTCGGTCGAACCGGCGGCCAGATCGGTGGTGTCCAGGTGGCGCCCACGGCGCCCAGGTCAGGGCGGGCCGGCAACCGTACGGTCGGTGTGACCTCGGCGCTCACACCGCCAGTGGCCGTTTCCTCTCGGCGGCCCTCTACTCCGATGATGGCGACAGCACCACCACTGCCGAGCCTGGAAAGCGTGTTGGCCACAGCACACGCTCTGCTCCACAACCCTCTAGGCGAGGGCGCCACCCCCAAAGCGGCAGAGCAGTGGCGACATGACGTTGAACACCTCGTCGCTGCAGCCATGAACTCTCCTGCCTACAGGAGACAGTGGACTGAACCTTCACTGAAGTCGCGTACGTCGACGGTGGCCCGTGGGACGACAGCGACATGTGCGACGGCTACAGATGACCTCAGGGTCAAGCTAAACCGTCGCCTTGCAAGCAAAAATGGTCGCATCACCATCGAACGACGCCGATAGAGGCGTCACAACCTCGAAGAGAGTATGGCTCTCCGAGCGCTGTACCAGCAGGTCATGCTCCGCCTACACCTGCCTCTCCAGGGGCAGTAGGGGGCTGCATGGCGCTCCCCCCGCACCTTCGTATGGTGGTCTAGCACCTAAGTTCCGGCCCCACTTGCTGAAAAAATATGGCAGGACAGTCAACCCCGCCAGGTTCCTGCATATCTACTCCACCTCCATCCTAGCTGCAGGAGGGGATGAGGCCGTCATGGCCAACTAATTCCCTGTCGCCCTGACTGGCACAGCCCGGTCATGGCTCATGAACCTTCCCCCAGGCTCCATCACGTCCTGGGAAGAGTTGTGCTGGAGGTTCACAGCAAATTTCGGGAGTTCCTACACGCGCCCCGGCACCGAGCTCGACCTCCACGCCGTGCGTCAGCGTGATGAGGAGTCGCTGTGATCCTTCATCCAGTGGTTCTCCTAGGTTAGGAACACCATCCCCTACATCTCCAATGCCTCCGTCGTTGTTTCCTTCCAGCAAGGCGTCCACGGCAAGAAGATGCTCAAAAAGTTAGCCCCGCATGACGTGCAAGACGTCTCCGAGCTTTTCAGCCTGGCCGACAAATGTGCAGGGCGGCAGAAGGCCAAGACTGGCACTCATGACCTGCCTCCGCGGTAAGGAGTGCCGGGGAGGCTGCTGCTCCGCGCAGCAGCAAGAAGAACAAGACTGGGGCAGGAACAAGCCTCTGGCCACCCACTATCGCCCTAGTAGCGGCCGGTGGGATCTGAGCCCCGCACACTGACAACCTCCCGCGACCGTCGTCTGCCAGCAACGACGGCCAGTGGTGCCCGGTGCACAACTCAAGCCACCACGGCACCAGCGACTGCCGTGCGATCAAGAAGCTTACAGAGTGCATCCCTGAGCTGCAACAACAGCGGCCGCGCCAAGACGGCGCACCATCCCGCCAGCGGGAGGGCAAACAAAAGGCCAAACCTGAGGCCAGCTGAGCAGGAGATGGAGTATCAAGACGTCGAGCGGGCATTGAAGGCCGTCTACGGCCACTCCGACTCCGACTCCAGCATCAACAGCGAGCGATGAAAGACGCTCCACGTCTAGGCAGACGTTCCCCCCGTCGTGCAACAAGGGAAATGCTTTCTTACACTGGTGTAGGGGGTCGAGGCTGCCCTCCCCCGGAACACACCAAGGGCTCATCCTGCGTCCAGACATACGACGAAGCCACGTAGGACCAGCTTCTGTGTGAGGATATCAACCTCGTCGATGTGGAAACATGGCTAGAGGCTGCTTGAAATGCGCTACACCACAAAAACGCTCTGGCGGTATCAGCAACGGTACGCGCAGAGTAGACAGCCCAAGGTAGGGCCACCTGATGCCTCAGCTAATACTTTCTCGAGAAGGGGGTGACAAACCCTCCCCCAGCTGGGAGGGTCCCTTCCGAGCAGCACAAGTATGCCGCCCCAGCTGCGCCTACCTAGCCACAGAGGATGGGGTACCTCTACCCAATCCACAGAACATAGAACACCTCCGTAAGTTCTATCATTAGCGCTGTGGTAGGGTATTTTTTCTTTTCCTCTTTCTTTGTAAAGGTTTCATAAAGTCAAAGAACAGCGCTTAGAACAGCAAAGCCCCAGAGGAGTCCTGCTACTCTTGTCATTCGGGGCGGGTTGCTGCCTTCTTGTATGGCCTGTTTCGTCCTATCATCCAAAGGAAGCCTGGAATGAGAAAATTTTATCCTACCCTGTGTACTTTTTATAGTTTGTGCTCACTCATGCATATCAACTGTAAATGGCATGTCTGGGGCCTGTCCTACACACTTGTCTTAGGTCTCGTGGCACTGAAAGGTCTCCTCGCTGAAAGATTAACACTCGCGGGAGGTCCAGGATGCGCAACCTGCTTAGCCAGGTTCCGTACCCTAAGCCTGCCGCACTGCCTCCCCTGCTATACAACTGAGTACTTGGGGGCAAGAAAGAACACGCCTACGGGCAAGAAAAGTAATTGGACCCCGGACATTGCCTCCCCTCCTTTCGTGCTTTCTTTCCATACTGCTCCGGCCGTTTGGCCAGTCACTTTTTCTTGTGTTCAACCATAGAAAGAGTTGTGCTATCCTTCAGCAGGTGGGTCTGCTTGAGGTACCTGTGGCGTATCCGGGGTCCTGTGGTTCTCTCATTGCTCGGGGGCCCTATGGCGCCAAATGGTCCCTCCCTTGAAAGGCTTACACCAGCGGGAGGTCATGGGTGTGTAGCCTGCTATGCATGATTTCGTACCCCTAGCGTGCACACCCTGCCTCTTCAGCGCTACAGCTCAGTACCAGGGAGCCAGATGACCCACATTGAATTACCCAAGCCCCGTAGCTCAGCTGAGGACCGTAAGCCACAGTAAAGCTACCAAAAGAGGAAGAGTGACCAGAGAGCACGATTGCTCCTCCTTTTTGCCATGTCTGCAGGTCTGAACAAGTCCTTGGCGTCTACGACCTCCCAGGGGGCCCGATGCCGACGTCCTTCCTCATCCAGTGGTAGGTGCGCCCCAACACAAGGGCCACACCTACCAGGGGACCATCACGGTGAACCACACAGGTAGGACGTCGGACCACTGCAGCAGCAAGAAGAATACTCAGAACACCAGCTACGACAAGCTGAAGACACGGGCTGAACTTCCCTCAGGTCCTTATGCTGCCAAGGACCCAGAAGGAGTGGTAGCCACACTGCCGGAGCGCCCTGGGTCCTTACGCTGCTAAGGACCTGGAGGAACAAGCTCGAGACATCGGAAAAGACTTATCCATGTCGGCTAAGTCATTCTGGACCTTTGTGCTGCCAAGGGTCCGAAGTCTACATCAACAACTCAAGACAACAAGGGCCGGACGCACTGCTGGAGTGGGGCGATCCAGTGGGACAAGAAGTCAGCCAAGACCATCAGCAAGGTCAGGCCTTCTTCTGCCAAGTACTTGATCCTCTCGAGCACCGGCTTGTAGGCGTCCTGCAGGTCGAGGATCTCATCCCCAACGGCCACCTCGGCCATCGGTGGGCCATCCAGAAGCTCCAAGTGGTCATGGACGTCTGTATGGGCGATCACCCAGTCCTCTCTCCAGTGCTCCCACTTTCCGGGAGTGAAGGTCGCAATGTAGGGTGCAGAGCTCCTCACTCGGTGCTGGAAGTATTAAGCACCCACGTGGATTTGCTTCTCCCCAAGGCCTTCAAGGAGAAGAACACTCTGAAGAGTCGCATCAAAGGTCGCATGAACATGAACATCTCGCAGAAGTGGACGACGACGGCCACCAGTGCGAGGGTGTGCGGCGTAAGGCGCAGGGTGAGGAGGAAGGACGACGCCGAGAGCACGAAACCGGACAACACGTACGAGGTGAAAAGAACCACCTCGTCGGGTTGCATTTCAGTCAGCGGGACCCTCCCGCGACGGATCTTTCCATCGAACGTGGCTGACTGCCAGCCGAGCAGGCGCCTTACAATAGTGATATCGCCATCGCTGCGAAGCCTGGACGAATGGAGGCCAGAAGACATGGTGGCAAGGAAAGGTTGTGAGCATTGGGGAGTGGAGGCTTCGAGCGCACAGGAGGAAGACGAAGATTGCAAAAGGTGGAAGGGAACCGTCCTTCTCCAGAAGGCTTCCCTTTCTACGTCCGCAACCTCTGGCAGGGCAACAGGAGCGACGTTTGGGTTTCCACCGTACCATGCCGTGGGCTACCTGTCTCCCCCAATGATGGGTAGGACCCAGGTCCACCCATCAGACACTCGGGGGCCAGGAAGGTAACTTCTCGGGGCGTCTGGCAGTTCCCAAAAAAGCGGCGCGGTGGAACCGCAGCTGTCGACCCAAGGGCTGCCGTATTAAATACCCTTGGGCAACCCCTTGAGCACGTCGCCACAACCCACCAGTCAGGAGTAAACACGTGTCCACTACGTCGACGACGTGCTGCCACTTCGACTGGCGGGTACGCCCACTACGCCGAGGATGTGCAGCCTTCTCGTCTCCCAGGTACAACCACTTGTCCACTACGCAAAAATCTCGCCAGCACTTTGGTTTCCAAAGTGCAGGATCAAAACCACCACGCAGGAAAGATGGAGGCCCCACCTGCGGGCTCATTTCCTCCCTCGAGATGGGCCTAGGGGCCACTATTGGTACCCTCCTCCCTACTGAGGAGAGCTCCGGAGCCGACACGTGCCATGGTCTTCGGTCCGAGCCTCCCCGCTGAGGTGAGGTCCGGAGCTGCCACGTGTCTCCCAGCTCCAAATCCGTTGGCAAGAGCTCCAAAGCCACTACGTGCCCCGCGATCCAATCGTGGGCTGAGGGTCGACGAAGTCAAGGAGGAAGTGTGCTATCAGGCCTCGCATTCAAGGCTTGCGCCTTCCCCAGAAGCATGGAGCATGGTGCACGCCTCCGTCCTCTGCCTGACCACCATTATGGTGACAAGACAGGACGACAAGGCGTGACAGCGGTACAGTGCCGCCCAACGGCACTGCGCCGCCCAAGCAGACGACAAGATGCGGCGACAAGACGACATATTCATCATCACTTGACACACGGACAAGGGCACTCAGCGCGCCAGGCGGCGGACTTAACTCCCCCACCGACTACTCTACTCAGAGTGTACAACCCTAGATCATGTATAGGGTTCATATAGCTTCAGGACCACCCGTCAGGCCCCAAGCTACATTGTAACCACCCTGGCCTTGGACTATAAAAGGACCGGGGTGACCACCTGACAAAGGGTTCGCAACCCAGCACCCTCTCACGCATACACGCGCAAGCAATAGAACAGACACTCCTGTGGACGTAGGGTATCACGCTCTAGTGGCCCGAACCACATAAATCTCGGTGTTCATCCGCTCTCTCGAGCCCGATCGCGTAGGGCACAAGCCCCCTCCAATCAAAGAACCTCACGGGCTGCTTCCTTAGCAGGCCGGGAGGAGTGTCGCAGCTCACACACTCCGACAGTCTATGGCTTATAGACGACGGCTATTGCTCCACCGTCGTCTACAAATATGGCTTATAGACGACGGCTAAGCACCTGAAACCGTCATCTATAAGGCTCGCATTTTTAAAAAAAAACAGAAAATGCTGCCCTGGTTTGAGGCCAGCCCTGGCTCGATGGCCAGCTCACACAGGCAGAAAACAATATACACAAGAACAAGCATATATATCACAAGAAACACTGCAAAACAGTTCAGAAACAATACATGCGACACACGCCACATTACATGCTACCCTGTCCACTACCGGAGTTTGGAAAGTCATACTCGTGCAGTCGTCCAAGCGGCGGAAGCTGGGGCGATAGTGTGCGAGCCTCCTTCCCGATCACTGTGATTTGCAAGTGTGGTTAGACAAGTTACAAGTATAAACATGCATATTTGACTAAATTTGCTTATTAAAATTCAGAATTGAGCAAGTTAACTAGATTTTGCTATGTTTGAGTAAGTTTGCTCATATTTTAGTAAGTTTGAGCAAGATCGACTAAGTTTGAGCAAGTTTAACTAGTTTTGTCTATAGTTGAGTAAGTTTGAACGAGTTTGAGCAAGTTTGACTAGTTTGAGAAAGTTTAACTTGTTTTGGCTATATTTAACTAGTTTTGGCTAGTTTTGGCTATATTACTCATCACATTTTACTAAGTTTGAGTAAGTTTAATGAGTTTTGGCTATATTTGAGTAAGTTTGATCAAATTTTACAGAATTTGAACAGGTTTAACTATTATTAGCTATTTTGAATAATTTTGTACCTGTGCAGCTGTCGTCGGCACCTGCACCTGCGGCAGCTCCAACGGTGGCGGCGCCCACTATGGAAAGACAACCTGCTGTCCTGTGGCCATAGCAGACGAACCAAATCATTTCACATAGCATTTATATATTAGAAATGTTAAGTACAATGATCAGAATTTACCTACATGGCAGCTTGCAACTCGAGCATGTACGAGGTTTGATACTTGTCCCTGTCCCTTGCCCTGAGCACCGCTGCCTGCATCTCGTCCCTAGCCCTGAGCGCCGCTGCCTGCATCTCGTCCCGAGCCCTCAACGCATCTTGCGTCCTCTGGAGCTCCTCGCGGACACTCCGTAGCTCCAGATCTTGGGTCATAAGGCTGCTGCTAGACCCAGCCTGCTTCCGTGCCGCCTTGACGCATACATTACCACTACAACGGTCTATACGGCACGAACGCATTTATTGTGTATTCTGTTGTGTCGTATCGGGTCGGGCGGCCCGAAACCCTTTACTTACATATATTAAGTAATCACTCAAATCACCCGCGCTTATTAACACTAACCTATTAATTGTTCCTCATTTAAATACACTAAGTTTTATACATGTCCTCACTTATTTAACATCTTTTTTAAATTTATAGCTCCTCGTCGCAATGCACGGGCAACTTATTAGTTGGAAAAGAAAAAGAATTCCCTCAAAAATTCAGAAAGGAATGCATTACAAAATGCAAAACAGTGGTGTGATGAATGAATTAAATGAAGGGGTATCACATTCAGCAAAATAAGAAAAAAGATCAGGGAGTCATGTAATTTAAAAACAAGAGAAAATGATCATCCCGTTTTGTATGCTCGTTGATCAGGGTGAGTAGGAATGTGCAGGAAAAACGAGAGGGCGCTGGGGAGGGGGCAGCCATGGTGGGGGTGTCGGGTAGGGGGCGCCAGGGAGAGGGCGCCGGGTAGAGGGCGCCGGGAGGTGGCGCACAGCGAGGGGCGTTGGGAGGGGTGACGCACGGGGAGGGGGCGCCGTGCAGGGGCGGTGGGTAGAGGCGGCGGCGTACCTCGACAGCGCGGTCCTCCTCGGTGAATGGCGGCAACGGCGATTCCTGTAGTGCTCACTCTCTCTTCTCCCTCCTTACCGCAGTGGGGAGATAAGTCATGGGCGCAGGGGTGAATTGTTTTGTCGGACGCTTGACACGGTACTCGATAGAGCCGCCGTATTTGTAGCCCGCTGCTACGCCTGCTCCTGTCCCCTCGTTAGGGAGCAGTCTATACCGAGGCACATGTGCCCCCCGTGTTCTACTCCTCTTTTTTCCCGTCAAAGGTTACGGGCATTCAATGCCGCTGCTAGGGGGAGGCACTCAAGTGCCCTCCCACTTGGATGAGGTGGCGCCTGCTACGCATTGAAGGCCACCTGCTTCTCTCCTACCTGAGGTCAGGCCCGGGTCCTCCCTTGGAGGCTCTTACTTCCTTCTGGATCGCCTTGCGGGTGGGTCCTGCGTCCCACCTAGGGGTCGGCCCCCCGGGCTCCTTGCCCCACCTCCTCCCGAGCTCGCACTCGGGCCAGCTTTGTCATCCTTCGTAGGATGTCCTTCCGCTCCTTCCCCGAGGGCCGGAGTCCGGAGTGTTGTAAATCTTGATCGCTAATGGTATGATCTAGTGGGTACTAAAGAGTAAAATTATCTATCTTACATGTGTACCTTTGGGCTTGATGATGATAACGGTCGTTGCAGCGATGAACTCGATGCAGCGATGGACCGGCGCAGCGACGAGAGAATAACCTACCACTTGGTAGAGGAACTCTGCCTTATATATGGTGATGTTGTGCGACAGGGGCCCACAACCAAAGACGGGTTAATTGTCCCCGATCAGGGTAGTGGGGCTGGACTCGGCCCACTTGATCGAGTCCAGTTGGAGATCAACTCCAACAAGTTATTTGCTATTTTACCACTCCCAACGTTGGGCTTCGCTAGAATATCACTCCCAACATGCAACTCGCTAAAATACAATTATAATAGAAGCATGTTTGCTCGTTTAACATCAGGGGGCTGTTAATAATTTGTTAATTATCATTTACCCTAGAACATGTACGGAAAAATCAAATTTGCCCTTCATTGCTTCATCCTTTCTCTTCCCGCGACGATGGCGCTCGGGCGGGAAGAGAAATAAAGAAGCAATGGAGGGCATATTTAACTTTAACGTACATGTTTTAGGGTAAATAATAATTATCAAATTATTAACAGACTCCCGATGGTAACAAGCGAATATGCTTCTATTATACTGATATTTTAGCGAGTTGCATGTTGGGAGTGATATTTTGGCGAAACCCAACGTTAGGAGTGGAAAAATAGCAAATGATTACAACTCCAACATGGAGCTCCATCACACCCCCCACCAGCAAACCCAACTATCCCCCACGCCGCCTCCCTCTCCCCGTCTCGTGAGATACATAACCCTAGATGTTTCTTCCCCTCCCCTCCGACTCCTCTCCCGATCTCTATAAAAGATCCCAAATTTCAAACTGCGCACTCCCCCGCGATATTTCCCACCCATTTAGGCCTCGATCCAGCTCGGATTCGCTGTGGGGAGCCGTTGGTGCCTAACGTGTGATTCGTATGGCAGAGGCGGGGATGTAGGGCAGTGAGCCGGTGGATATGTCCAAGCACCCCTCCGGCATCGTCCCCATGCTCCAGTAAGTTCCCGATCTCTGGGTTGTCTGGGGCTAGGTCCTTCTGATTCATGGTTCAACTTTACATGCTAGATGCCCTTTTGGTCGCTGTACATTTTAGGAGCGTACTTTCACCAACTCAATCATTGAAAAGTATCTTCTTTCTATTTTATGAACAAAGGAATACCAGTTTGATCCATGTATTTTATGATTTCTGGCTCGACACAAGGATATGTTATTATACATGGTATGCATTTATTGTGGGGTCAATACTGTGTGTTATACTTGCATTATCCACAGAACGAGAAACACAGTTCTATAGTATAGTGACTTCATTCATTGGCCGGATGACTTATTCTGTCTTTTGCTTTTGATAACAGGAATATCATATCAACGGTTAATCTGGATTGGAAACTGGACCTCAAAGCAATAGCTCCGCAAGCACGAAATGCAGAATATAACCCAAAAGTATAGGGATGACCCCAAAGCAGTAGATTTGGAAGTGCATCTGGCATACTCTCGGGGCTGTATTTTGTAGGTGTAGAGATGCAAGCGGTGCAGGCCTGTCCGCAACGCCGCTGGACCAGCCCGCGCCACAATCCTGCTAAAAACCCACATCAGGCCCGCTTTGATGAAACAGGAAAACGCGGTCGTCCAGTGGCTGTCCGTGGCGCCACAACGCTTGCTAGGGTTTGAATCCTAGCTGCTGGAGCCCATGCTCATGGCGAACCAAGCCGCATCAGAGATACGCACCATGAGCCCTCCAGCAAGGACACCAACGCCATGGACATGCGGTGGTGGGACCTGTACAAGAACGGCAACAACAAGTCCAAGCATCTCCCGGGTTTTGTCGTCTGGAGAGTAACACAGCTGGCCGTGGCGCAGACTGGTGCTGCGCACCGGCCTCCGGTTCGTCGCCATCGGGAATGGATTCATGTGACGAATTATAGAGGACCAGACAATGTCGATCACCCGCTTTGCCGACGACCTGACGGATGAGGCCGTCACCGGCGCTGTGGGTCGCCATTGTATTCGTGTACTGCTTTTAATCTTTACCTTTGATTCATCTTCCAATAACAAATTTGTCTCTGGTCTTGACAGCTTTGGAATCTGGAAGCGACCTAATGGATGTGGAAGCGATCTGCTGATCCTGTGCTGAAGCTGAAAAATAGACCCACTTGATCTGCGGTGCCGTGTAGGCAAGCGGCCTCGCGCTGCCGTTTACCAATTAGCAGCAAGCTGCGGCCGGCGTCCAAGCGGCTTTGCACCCTGCGGGCTGCGGGCAAAGCAAGCGGCTTATGCGGGACAGCCACTGTAAGCAGCAACATATGTGGGACAGTCGCATACGCCAGTTAATAATTTGCGGCGCGTGATGCGGGCGGACAGCCGTGTCCCGCCCTGCTTACACCCCTATGTAGGTGTTAGATATAACACTGTATTTCCTGTCGCATGCCTGTGTCACTTATGCTGATTCGTAGTATCAATGTGCAGCACTTGCCCATGGGTGTAAACATTTTTGTGCTGATAACGGTTATTGGATGCACTGGGAAAATGAGCATTAAGTTGAGTACTGTTTTGTCTTTCATTTTAGGGTAATTGTCATATGGAGATGTGTGGTTTATTTGTCGCAAGATAATCTTTCATGGAATAACACTACAGGAATCGCGACAATATATGACAGCCAAAATTATTGACGATGGTGCCGTCGTCAATAAACATATTGACAACGGCTAGAATCCACAATCGTCAATAAGTCACTATTTGATGATGGTTGACCTAGAACCGTCGTCTATAAGGTCTCGTGCCTTATAGACAACGGCCCGCCGTCGACAATAAAGACCCTCGTCAACATGGGCCGAAATTTGGGTCTGCCCAGACTTTATAGACGAGGTTAAACGGTACCGTCGTCAATAAGGCGTTGTAGATGACGGTACAAGTATACCATCGTTTATAAGAACCGATATACCCGGGCGGTATCCGCCACTCGGCTCGATTTCTTCCTCACTCGCTGCCACCGCTGTTGCTTCGTCAGACCGCCGCCGCTTCGTCAGCCTCGTCGGACCGCCGCCACCGCCGACCGCCTACACCGCCGCCGCTGACCGTCGTCACCCCGAGGTATGCCGCTGTCGGTACCTGAGATATGGGGTACCCCTGCGCACAGGGGAAAATGCCTAAGGAACTCGCCCTTCTCCGCAGGGAGAGCTCCGAAGGCGCCACGCGTCCGGCGGGGCCAGACCTCCATCTCCTCAGAGGAGAGCTCCGGGCCTGCCACGTGGCATACAGAAGCCGGACCTCCCCCTCTGCGGGCGAGGGGTCTGAAGGTGCCACGTATCCGGCGGGGCCGGACCTCCCTCTCCTCAGAGAGGAGCTCCAGGCCCGCCACGTGGCCAGAAGAACGGCGCTGCCTGCCCCCGAGCGATAGGCAGCGGGCGTAAAGACGCCCCATACCTTGCCCGTACAAGGTATTCAAGGCCCGCGTCTTCCCAAGACGCGGAGACGCGGAGCACGCCTCTGTCAGGTGCTGTTGCACCCAGTCGCATCACAGACTGGCGCGCGGTGTCAGAACCTGCCAGCCAATAAACACCGCGACAAGACATCCCATGCCGCCTGCGCCGTCATCAACCACTACGACTAGCATGCGGCATGGGCAGGGCGGCAAGACGGAGACTCGGAAGCCTTCGCCAGAGACAACTACCGGCATAACTGCAGATACGGTAGATAACAGTCAATCTCCCCGGGACCACCTGTCGGGTCCCGGGCCCCCCTTGTAAGCCACCCGAGTCTTGGACTATAAAAGGCTCGGGTAGGCGACGATAGCAAGGGTTCGCACTTCTGCAACTCATACGCTAGCCATTCACACCCAAGCTGTAACTTACCCCCAAGCTCAGGACTCCGGCCCTGAGCAGCAAGCAATACAACGAGCTCCATAGCTCGCCGTGGACGTAGGATTTTACGCTCCGGCGGCCTGAACCACGTAAAACCTCCCGTGTCAAGCTCTTACTAACTCGTCCATCCGCGCAAGCTCTCCGCAAGGGACTAGCCCCACCGAAAAAAGAACCTCCGCGGGCTGCCCAGTGCAGGCCCGGGGGAAGTGTCGACCGAACACCTCGACATTTGGCGCGCCAGGTAGGGGACTTTTCCCCTTGCGCGACGAGTTTCCACCGACGAAGATGACCAAGCTTCCCTCAGCGGCAAACTCTCCCCCTCCGCGTTCACGGTGAACCGCGACCAGGGGGGAGTACATGTCGACACGCTCAGGACGGAGTGTGTCGAAACAAGCTGGGAGCCAGCAACCGGCTCTGGCAGCGCCGACCCCGGCAATGCAGGCTCCAACCAGCATCAGGTCTTCAGTAGCGCTAGGCGTACCCAGTGGGGGTGCGCTAGCCGCAGCAAGAGAGCTACTGCACAATCCGCCTGCTGGGGACGCGCCTCAGGCAGCGACCCAGCAGTGGATTCGCGAGGTAGACCGTCTTGTCGTCGCCGCCGCAAACCCTCGACTTCGGCGGGGACGACGCTCCAGTCAACCGGCAGTGTCGCCGACGCGCACGCCCACGGTTGACGGGCAAACGGCGGGTTCCAGCTCCTCCAGGCTCCCGTCGACGGACCTGAGAAGGGAGCTGGAACGGTGCCACTTGGGCCAGGATGCCCGGGTGTACCTCGAGCGACGTCGAGAAAGGCGTCACAACCATGAGGCAGGCGACAGCATGACGTCGGCCTCGACACAACCTGGAGGGCAGATCTTCGCCACGCGAGTCCTGCCTCAGGCATACGCCGCGCAGCATATGCCACAACCATATGCGCCGCAAGCAGTGCCCCCGGTCTATGGTGCAGCCTTGCACATACCGGGGTACACGGTGCCAAGTGCGAACCAAGTGTTCGCAGAACCAATACCTGCGGCAGCAGGAGCAGGATGTGCGGCCCTGGCACCCCACCTTCGCTTCGCGAGGTGGCCACGCAAGTTTCGGCCGCACCTGCCCGAGAAGTACGACGGTAGCGTCAACCCGGCGGAGTTCCTCCAGATCTACTCCACCGCCGTAGTTACCGCAGGAGGGGATGAGGCTGTCATGGCCAACTACTTCCCCGTCGCCTTGACCGGCCCAGCTCGGTCTTGGCTCATGAATCTCCCCCAGGGGTCCATAACCTCCTGGTGAGAGCTCTGCCGGCAGTTCGTCGCCAACTTCGGCAGCTCCTACACCCGTCCCGGCACGGAGCTTGACCTTCATGCCATCAAGCAACAACCTGGGGAGTCGCTGCGCTCTTTCATCCAGCAGTTCTCCCAGGTACGCAACACCATCCCGCATATTCAAAGTGCTTCTGTGGTGGTGGCGTTCCGACAGGGTGTCCGGGACGAGAAAATGCTTGAGAAGCTCGCGACCAGAGAGGTCCGCGACGTCTCTGAGCTCTTAAACCTGGCGGACAAATGCGCCAGAGCAGCTGAAGGGCGGAACTGGCACTCTCTGCCAACCTCTGAGTCAGGAGGACAGCCCGGGTCCGGCGCCGCTGCCTATGGAGGTGGCAAGAAGGCCAAGAACCGGGGGAGTGGCAAGATGAAGTCATCGTTCACGGCTCCCGTCGCCGCAGCAGCGGCGACTAGTGAAGCACGGGGGCCGCGCCCCGACAAAAGGCAGCGGCAATCACCGGCCCCAGATAGTGACCAGGGCGGGCTATGCCCCGTGCATGGCACCGGCAACCATACTGCTGCCGAGTGCTGGGATATCCAGAGGCTCGCAGAGCGCTTCCGCAAAGGAAGACAGCAAAGAGCTGAAGCACCGCCCTACCCCCAGAGGGATGGCAAGCAGAAGGTCGATGCCCCAGTCACCGCCGCCCATCAGGTGGGGTTTCAGGAGCCTCAGCGTGTCATAAAGACAGTGCATAACGGTGAGGACTCCAGCTCCGACGGTGATGGGCCAGGGCGGTAGCCGGCCGCGGCTGCCGTTCCGGGTCAGTGGAGGCTGCACTGCTGCGGCGTCAACCTTGGAGAAGCCCCAAGTAGTCGCAGCAGCCCAAGTACCGACCAAAATGGTGCAAGGTCGGGCCAGCCTCACCCGAGAGCACGCCTCCGTGCCTCGGACATACCTCCCGGGGGCCGCCCAGGGTCTGTCAACCCCTTGAAGGCCTTGCCAGAAGGGGAAGACGCCTTAGGACATCTAAGACGAGCCCGGGTCCACCTACCCCTTGAAGGCCTTAGCCAGAAGGGGAGAACTCCCCGGGGGCCCCCAGGAGAAGCCGCGCAGGACCTGATCCAGCGTGAAGATAACAACCTCGTCGACGAGACTCGGCTGCAGGTAACACCCCACAATGCAAGGTCTCGGCTGATGCTCTAAGCACTACCGCCAAAGAACCAAACGCATCAAGGACCTGCAGAAGGGCAACCTGGTGTCGAGGCACGCTCTTTCCCGAGAAGGACCCATAAACTCTCCCCCAGCAGGGAAGGTCCCTTCCGAATCATGAAAGCTGCCGCCCCAGGTACACATGCCTTTCAACCGAGAGTGGGATCCGTTCCCAAAATCCATGGCGTGGAGCAACACTGTAAGTCCTCCTCCCTGAGCGTCAGTAGAACGGGGTCGTTCCCTTCTGTAATGAATCCCATAGAATCTAGGAACAGAGCTTGGGGCAGCCAAGTCTCAAGGGACAGTACAGGACTACGTCCAGTTTAGCCTGGTTCCGACCCTAAGCGCGTAGAGTCTTGCTTCCCCTGTAGACGAGGCGGAATATTGCCTCCATGTACAGCCAGAATTCCACCTATGGGCATTGTCGGTACCTGGGATATGGGGTACCCCCACGCACAGGGTAAAATGCCTAAGGAACTCGCCCTTCTCCGCAGGGAGAGCTCCGAAGGCGCCACGCGTCTGGCGGGGCCGGACCTCCCTCTCCTCAGAGGAGAGCTCCGGGCCCGCCACGTGGCGTACAGAAGTCGGACCTCCCCCTCCGCGGGAGAGAGGTCCGAAGGCGCCGCGTGTCCAGCGGGGCCGGACCTCCCTCTCCTCAGAGGAGAGTTCCGGGCCCGCCACGTGGCCAGCATAAGCCGAGCCTCTCCCTCCGCGGGGAGAGGTCCGGAGGCTCCACGTGCCCCGTGGGACTGACCCTTCTCTTCTCTGAGAAGGGCTCCGGGCTCGCCACGTGGCAGCAGAGCGACGCTGCCTGCCCCGAGCGATAGGCAGCGGGCGTAAATACGCCCCATACCTTGTCCGTACAAGGTATTCAAGGCCCGCGTCTTCCCAAGACGTGGAGACGCGGAGCACGCTTCTGTCAGGTGCTGTTGCGCCCAGTCGCATCACAGACTGGCGCGCGGTGTCAGAACCTGCCAGCCAATAAACACCGCGACAAGACATCCCATGCCGCCTGTGCCGTCATCAACCACTACGACTAGCATGCGGCATGGGCAGGGCGGCAAGATGAAGACTCAGAAGCCTTCGAACAGAGACAACTACTGGCATAACTGCAGATACGGTAGATAATAGACAATCTTCCCGGGACCACCTGTCGGGTCCCGGCTCCCCTTGTAAGCCGCCCGAGTCTTGGACTATAAAAGGCTCGGGTAGGCGTCGATAGCAAGGGTTCGCACTTTGCAACTCATACGCTAGCCATACACTCCCAAGCTGTAACTCACCCCCAAGCTCAGGCCTCCGACCCCGAGCAGCAAGAAATACAGCGAGCTCCATAGCTCGCCGTGGACGTAGGGTATTACGCTCCGGCGGCCTGAACCACGTAAAACTCACCGTATCAAGCTCTCACTAACTCGTCCATCTGCGCAAGCTCTCCGCTAGAGACTAGCCCCACCGAAAAAAGAACCTCCGCGGGCTGCCCAGTGCAGGCCCGGGGGAAGTGTCGACTGAACACTTCGACATTTGGCGCGCCAGGTAGGGGGCTTTTCTCCTAGCGCGACGAGTTTCCGCCAACGAAGATGACCAAGCTTCCTTCAGCGGCAAACTCTCCCCCTCCGCGTTCACGGAGAACCGTGACCACTGGGGAGTACATGTCGACACACTCAGGACGGAGTGTGACGGCACAAGCGGGTAGCCAGCAGCCGACTCCGGCAACGCCGACTCCGGCTATGCAGGCCCCGACCAGTGTGAGATCTTCTGCAGCGCTGAGCGTACACCATGGAGGTGCGCTAGCTGCAGCAAGAGCGCTGCTGCGCAACCCACCTGCGGGGGATGCGCCCCATTCAGCAACCCAGCAATGGGTCCGCGAGGTGGACCGCCTCGTCGTCGCTGCCGCGAACCCTCGGTTTCGGCGAGGACGGCGCCCAGGACAACCGGCTGTGTCGCTGACGTGCACACCCACGGTTGACGGGCTAACGGCGGATTCCAGCTCCTCCAGGCTCCTGCCGACGGACCTGCGAAGGGAACTGGAACGGTGCCACTTGGGCCAGGACGCCCGGGTGTACCTCGAGCGACGCCGAGAAAGGCGTCGCAACCATGAGGCTGGCGACAGCATGTCGTCGGCCTCGACACAACCAGAAGGGCAGGCCTTCGCCACGCGAGCCCAGCCTCAGGCATATGCTGTGCAGCATATGCCACAACCATATGCGCCGCAAGCAGCGGCCCCGGTCTATGGTGCAGCCTTGCCCATGCCGGGATACGCGGTGCCAAGTGTGAACCAAGCATTCGCAGCACCAGTACCTGCAGCAGCAGGTGCAGGATGTGCGGCCCTTGGACCCCACCTTCGCTTCGCAAGGTGGCCACGCAAGTTTCGCCCGCACCTGCCCGAGAAGTACGACGGCGGCGTCAACCCAGCGGAGTTCCTCCAGATCTACTCCACCGCCGTACTTGCCGCAGGAGGGGACGAGGCTGTCATGGACAACTACTTCCCCGTCGCCTTGACCGGCCCAGCTCGGTCTTGGCTCATGAATCTACCTCAGGGGTCCATAACCTCCTGGGGAGAGCTCTGCCGGCAGTTTGTCGCCAACTTCGGCAGCTCCTACACCCGTCCCGGCACGGAGCTTGACCTCCACGCCGTCAAGCAACAACCTGGGGAGTCGCTGCGCTCTTTTATCCAGCGGTTCTCTCAGGTACGCAACACCATCCCACATATCCAAAGTGCCTCTGTGGTGGTGGCGTTCCGACAGGGTGTCCGGGACGAGAAAATGCTTGAGAAGCTCGCAGCCAGAGAGGTCCGCGACGTCTCGGAGCTCTTCAGCCTGGCGGACAAGTGCGCCAGAGCAGCTGAAGGGCGGAACTGGCACGCGCTGCCGACCTCCGAGTCAGGAGGACAGCCCGGGTCCGGTGCTGCTGCCTATGGGGGTGGCAAGAAGACCAAGAACCGGGGGAGTGGAAAGATGAAGTCACCATTCACGGCCCCCGTCGCCGCAGCTGCGACGACCAGTGGAGCTCGGGGGGCCACGCCCCGACAAAAGGCAGCGGCAATCACCGGTCCCAGACAGTGACCAGGGCGGGCTATGCCCTGTGCATGGCACCAGCAACCATACTGCTGCTGAGTGCTGGGAGATCCAGAGGCTTGCAGAGCGCTTCCGAAAAGGAAGACAGCAGAGGGATGAAGCACCGCCCTACCCTCAGAGGGATGGCAAACAGAAGGTCGATGCCCCAGTCACCGCTGCTCATCAGGTGGGGTTCCAGGAGCCTCAGCGTGTCATAAAGACAGTGCATGACGGTGAGGACTCCAGTTCCGACGGTGACAGGCCAGGGCATTAGCCAACTGCGGCGCGCCTCCGTGCCTTGAACATACCTCTCGGGAGCCGCCTAAGGTCTGCCAACCTCTTGAAGGCCTCGCCAGAAGGGGAATACGCCTTAGGTCATCCAAGACGAGCCCGGGCCTACCTACCCCTTGAAGGCCTTAGCCAGCGGGGGAGAACTCCCCGGGGGCCCCCAGGAGAAGCCGTGCAGGACCTGATCCAGCGCGAAGATAACAACCTCGTCGACAATACTCGGCTGCAGGGAACACCCCACAACGCGCGGTCTCGGCTAATGCTCTAAGCACTACCGCCAAAGAACCAAACGCGTCGGGGGCCTGCAGGAGGGCAACTTGGTGAAGCGGCATGCTCTATTCCAAGAAGGACCCATAAGCTCTCCCCCAGCAGGGAAGGTCCCTTCCGAATCATGAAAGCTGCCGCCCCAAGTACACATGCCTTCCAACCGAGAGTGGGATCCGTTCCCAAAAATCCTTGCCATGAAGCAACACTGTAAGTACTACTTCCTGAGCATCAGTAGAACAGGGTTATTCCCTTTTGTAATAGATCCCATAGAATTTAGGAACAGAGCTAGGGGCAGCTAAGTCTCAAGGGACGGTACAGGACTACGTCCAGTTTAGCCTGGTTCCGACCCTAAACGCGTAGAGTCTTGCTTCCCTTGTAGACAAGGCGGAACATTGCCTCCATGTACAGCCAGAATTCCACCTATGGGCACGAATACAGAAACCTGTTCTACTTAGCTCTCTTTCATGCGCTCATTTAAATTATGCATTAATTTTTACGATCGCACTATCTCTGTATGTTCATCGTACATCTAGCTCCCCCTCTCCTGCGCTCATCCATAGTCGGCATTCGCTATCCTACCGAAGGCGGCTGCGCTTGAGGCACCTGCCGATGGCCGAGTGAGTCTTTCGGGCCTCCCCCAGTCAGGTGTTGCGGTGCCAGTTGGTTACCTCCAGGAAAGGCCTGCGTTGTGCATGGGGGGTCCAGGGTGCGTATCCAGCTTAGAAGGCCCTGAGCCCAAAGCATGCGCATCCTGCCCTCCGGAGGTACAAGGGAGTACAACCGCTTTGCCTGGTCATGAACCCAAAGCACGTGCACTCTGCTTCCCCAGCGCATGGCCCGGTACTAGGGATCGGACGGCCGTACCCGGACCTCGGAGGGAGCCGGAGCTCCGGCGCCTCGTGCACAGAATTGCCCAAGCCCCGTATAGCGAGTCAGGATCGTAAGATGGATAAGACTAGGAGACGGGAGGGGAGGACCCCCCGAGGAGAATTACGTTTCCTCTGCCTATGTGCAGGACCTCCAGGTTACGGCAACAGGGACTGCATGAAGCAGGGGGGAAAGGAGCTACCAACTACTCCGGCCTAGGACTGGAAGGACCGGGACCTGCCCCTCCAGCAGGGGCGGGACCCGGGGGCCCCACGTGTCCAGCGGGCCCGGAACCCTCTCCTCCCTTGAGGAGGGCTCCGGGCACGCCACGTGGCAGGCGGAAACCGGACCTCCCCCCTCGGTGGGAGGGCTCCAAAAGCCCTGCTTGTCCAACATGGCCGGAGCTCCCGCCTCTTAAGGAGGAGCTCCGGACCCGCCACGTGGCAAGCAGATTTGGAGCTCCCCATACGGCGAGATCCGGAGACCTCCGGGGGCCCCTAACACGGTTAGGACCCAGGGAGGGTGTCTGTGCAAAGCTCCGAGATTGGAAATGGCCTCTGAGTACCTTGCGGAGCTAAGGGCTCAGTCAGGCAAAGCCATGAAGGAGAGAAAAAGCATCACAGACACAAGTATCCAAAAGAGTCAAATTAAGCGAGGCTCCATGAGCTGGACTACAGACTCGATAAAAAGGGAGAAACAAGTCCTAAGGACCTCCCGGCTCCCGCCGGAACCTTGCGGCTATAAGGGCGGCCACATCCTCGACTTCTGCCCTGGCAGCTTGCTCCCGCTCTACGGCTGGGCCCTCTCTCGCTGGTTCTAGCGAAAAAGAGGGGTCGCGGCTCTTAAAGCATGCCAGCACATGTGAGGCGACCTCTAAGGCTAGGCCGCGCCCCTCGGCCTCAAGCTCGCTGGCGACCACCGAGTCTAGCCTGTCCAGCTTGGCGCCGATCGACTCCAGTGCGGGGATCACCTCCAACGCAGGGGCCGCGGTCCTCACCGGACTGAAGCCAAGAGGGATCAGGGCGGACCCCGCTCGATTATCGAAGCTCGAGACCGCAAGAGCCTCGGAGGACCGCAAAGCCGAAAGCTCCTCCACCTCGCGGCGGGCCGCCTGCAGAGCCTCCAGGTTCCTCTCGGAGAATTCCTTCTCCTTGGCCGCCAGGGAGCTCTCCCGAAGGTGGAGAGCCTTGGCGAGCCGCTCCAACTCAGCGGCCTTGAAGTCGGCGGTCAACTCCCGGTCCAAGACCGCCCGGCGATCACGGGAGACCTGTTCCTCCCTCAAGTCGAGGTCTGCCTTCAGGATCTCCAGCTCCTCGATCCGAGCTCAAAGGTCATCCTCGCCCGCCGCCAGCTGCGCGGCGACCCTCTCTGCCTCAGCTGCCATGGAACGCTCCCATTCCTCAACGGCGAGTTCACGGCGCTCCAACAGCTGCCGCATCTCCACAGCAGCAGAGAGGCTCTCTTCGGCCCGGGTGTGTGCCTCCAGAGCCTCCCTGTTGATCCGCCGCGATTGGGTGTCCATGCGGTCGACAGCCCGCTTCATCCGGTCGAGGAGCACTTCCCTGAAGTCGAGCAGCTCCCGCCTGGAGTCGAGCTCGCTCTTAACCTTCGCGGTCCTCTCCCGCAAAAGGTTCCCCCAGGTGAGGAGGCGATCTCGTTCAACCGTATACTCCTCCCGCTCGCGACCTAGTGCAGCCAAGACCTGCCGAATGCTCGTCTCGGCAAGCGTGAAGGCATCCGCCAGGGGCAATGGAGCGACAGAGGCTGGGGCAGTCCCCCCGACCTCCTCCATTACCTCATCCTCAAGAGGAGTCGACGCACCAGCAACCGAGACGAGACGCCGATCAGGAGAAGTTGGCTCCGAGGCTCTGGCAGCTGGGCCAGCCGGGCCCTCTTCAGCTTCTGGCTCCTCGATCTGAGGAGAGGGGCGAGCCGGGGAAGGCGGTGCTGGAGAAAAGTCCGGGCCGCCTAGTGCAGGGTTAACCAGCGCTGGCTTGGGGGCCGCGGTGGCCGTCTCGGCAGGAAGAGGCGACGCCGCCGCGGAGTCCGGGCACACCGGAACAGGAAAAGTTCGCGCTGGCCTGGGGGCCGCGGCAGTTGCCCCTGGCTCCGAGCGCAGCGGTACAGATTCCCCGCAAGTCGGGGAAGGCCGGGAAGCGCGGACACTCCAGCGGGCTCTGAACCCCGACTTCCGAGCCGGGGTAGGACTTCCAGAGCCCGCTACCGTCACTGACGGCCGCTCCACAGTCGCTTGAACTAGCGGAACAGGGGACGCCCCAGAGGCTTCCCCCAGCGCATCAGCCCGGGGCCTCTTCGAGTCACCACCGGAGGGAGTGTCAGGCACCCCAGAATCCCGACTTGGCACAGACGCCGCTGCTGGAGGAGATCGAGCGCGCTTCTTCTCTGGTGGTGGGTTGGAAGCCATGGCAAGGGAGAACTCAAGAGCAAAAACACAAGAGCCCGAGAAGAAACGCAGAGAAGTGCGAAGGGAAGCTGCAATGTGGGTGAGACCCCCTCTAAAAACTTCCCGGGTGCAATTCCAAGCGATTCGGAACTCTTCGGATACACTGCATCGGCAACCGCTTCGGCTCCTAAACCGAGTGCCGATGACGGGTGGGCCCAAGCCGCCCAGCTGAAGCGGTGGGTCAAGGAGTCAGTCTCCTGAGAAGATGAGCCAGCAAGGCACTTCGGCGGTTCCCGAAGAAAGCGCCGCAACGTGCAGAAGTGGCAGTCTTGGGAACCGCCGCATTAAAAGCAACCATCAATTGAGCGCACGCTCCCACGATCCCGTGGCTGTTCGTGCTCCGGCAGCGGTCAATTCGGGACTTAGAGAAAGTGCGCGGATCGGAAGAGACGGAGGTCCCACCTCGGGCTCGCTATCTCCCCCGAGATGGGCCCGGGGGCCACTGTCGGTACCTGGGATATGGGGTACCCCCGCGCACAGGGTAAAATGCCTAAGGAACTCGCCCTTCTCCGCAGGGAGAGCTCCGAAGGCGCCACGCGTCCGGCGGGGCCGGACCTCCCTCTCCTCAGAGGAGAGCTCCGGGCCCGCCACGTGGCGTACAGAAGCCGGACCTCCCCCTCCGCGGGAGAGAGGTCCGAAGGCGCCGCGTGTCCAGCGGGGCCGGACCTCCTCTTCTCAGAGGAGAGCTCCGGGCCCGCCACGTGGCCAGCAGAAGACGAGCCTCTACCTCTGCGGGGAGAGGTCCGGAGGCTCCACATGCCCCGCGGGACTGACCCTTCTCTTCTCTGAGAAGGGCTCCGGGCCCGCCACATGGCAGCAGAGCGACGCTGCCTGCCCCGAGCGATAGGCAGCGGGCGTAAATACGCCCCATACCTTGTCCGTACAAGGTATTCAAGACCCGCGTCTTCCCAAGACGCGGAGCACGCTTCTGTCAGGTGCCGTTGCGCCCAGTCGCATCACAGACTGGCGCGCGGTGTCAGAACCTGCCAGCCAATAAACACCGCGACAAGACATCCCATGCCGCCTGCGCCGTCATCAACCACTACGACTAGCATGCGGCTTGGGCAGGGTGGCAAGATGAAGACTCAGAAGCCTTCGAACAGAGATAACTACCGGCATAACTGCAGATACGGTAGATAATAGACAATCTTCCTGGGACCACCTGTCGGGTCCCGGCCCCCCTTGTAAGCCGCCCGAGTCTTGGACTATAAAAGGCTCGGGTAGGCGTCGATAGCAAGGGTTCGCACTTTGCAACTCATACGCTAGCCATTCACTCCCAAGCTGTAACTCACCCCCAAGCTCAGGCCTCCGGCCCCGAGCAGCAAGAAATACAGCGAGCTCCATAGCTCGCCGTGGACGTAGGGTTTTACGCTCCGGCGGCCTGAACCACGTAAAACTCACCGTGTCAAGCTCTCACTAACTCGTCCATCTGCGCAAGCTCTCCGCTAGAGACTAGCCCCACCGAAAAAAGAACCTCCGCGGGCTGCCCAGTGCAGGCCCGGGGGAAGTGTCGACTGAACACTTTGATAGGCATGAACACAAAACCCTATTCTACTTAGCTCTCTCTCATGCGCTCATTTAAATTATGCATTAATTTTTATGATCGCACTATCTATGTATGTTCATCGTACATCTAGATCCCCCTCTCCCGCGCCCATCCATAGTCAGCATTCGCTATCCTACCGAGGGCGGCTGCGCTTGAGGCACCTGTCGATGGCCGAGTGAGTCTCTCGGGCCTCCCCCAGTCAGGTGTTGCGGTGTCAGTTGGTCACCTCTAGGAAAGGCCTGCGTTGTGCATGGGGGGTCCAGGGTGCGTATCCAGCTTAGCAGGCCATGAGCCCAAAGCATGCGCATCCTGCCCTCTGGAGGTACAGGGGAGTACAACCGCTTTGCCTGGTCATGAACCCAAAGCACGTGCACTCTGCTTCCCCAGCGCATGGCCCGGTACTAGGGATCAGACGGCCGTACCCGGACCTCGGAGGGAGCCGGAGCTCCGGCACCTCGAGCACAGAATTGCCCAAGCCTCGTATAACGGATCAGGATCGTAAGATGAGTAAGACTAGGAGATGGGAGGGGAGGACCCCCCGAGGAGAATTACGTTTCCTCTGCCTGTGTGCAGGACCTCCAGGTTACGGCAACGGGGACTGCATGAAGCGGGGGGAAAGGAGCTATCAACTACTCCGGCCTAGGATTGGAAGGGTCGGGTCCCGCCCCTTCAGCAGGGGCAAGACCCGAAGGCCCCACGTGTCCAGCGGGCCCGGAGCTCCCGCCTCCCCTGAGGTGGGCTCCGGACTCGCCATGTGGCAGGCTTTTTTGGTCCGGACCTCCCCCCTGGTGGGAGGGCTCCGAAAGCCCTACGTGTCCAACAGGGCCAGAGCTCCCGCCTCCTAAGGAGGGGCTCCGGACCCGCCACGTGGCAGGCAGATCTGGAGCTCCCCATAGGGCGAGATCCGGAGACCCCCGGGGGCCCCTAACACAGTTAGGACCCGGGGAAGGTGTCTGTGCAGAGCTCCGAGATTGGAGAAGGCCTCTGAGTACCTTACGGAGCTAAGGACTCAGTCAGTCAAAGCCAAGAAGGAGAGAAAAGGCATCACAGACACAAATATTTAAAAGAGTCAAATTATGCGAGGCTCCATGAGCTGGACTACAGACTCGATAAAAAGAAAGAAACAAGTCCTAAGGACCTCCCGGCTCACGCCGGAACCTAGCGGCTACAAGGGCGGCCACATCCTTGACTTCAGCCCTGGCAGCTTCCTCCCGCTCCGCGGCTGGGCCCTCTCTCGCTGGTTCCAGCGAGAAAGAGGGGTCGCGGCTCTTGAAGCATGCCAACACATGTGAGGCGACCTCTAAGGCTAGGCCGCGTCCCTCAGCCTCAAGCTCGCTGGCGACCACCGAGTCTAGCCTGTCCAGCTTGGCGCCGATCGACTCCAGCGTAGGGATCACCTCCGCCACCTTCAACGCAGGAGCCGCTGCCCTCACCGGACTGAAGCCAAGAGGGATCAGGGCAGACCCCGCTCGATCAACGAAGCTTGAGACCGCATGAGCCTCGGAGGACCGCAAGGCCGAAAGCTCCTCTACCTCGCGGCGGGCTGCCTGCAGGGCCTCTAGGTTTCTCTCGGAGAATTCCTTCTCCTTGGCCGCCAGGGAGCTCTCCCGAACGTGGAGAGTCTTGGCGAGCCGTTCCAACTCAGAAGCCTTGAAGTCGGCGGCCAACTTCCGTTCCAAGACCGCCCGGCATTCACGGGAGACATGTTCCTCCCTCAAGTCGAGGTCTTCCTTCAGAATCTCCAACTCCTCGATCCGAGCTCGAAGGTCATCCTCGCCCGCCGCCAGCTGCGCGGCGACCCTCTCTGCCTCTGCTGCCGTGGAACGCTCCCGTTCCTCAACGGTGAGTTTACGGCGCTCCAACCGCTGCCGTATCTTCTCAGCGGCAGAGAGGCTCTCCTCGGCCCGGGCGTGTGCCTCCAGGGCCTCCCTGTTGATCCGCCGCGATTCGGCGTCCATGCGGTCGACAGCCCGCTTCAGCCGGTCGAGGAGCACTTCCCTGAAGTCGAGCAACTCCTGCCTGGAGTCGAGCTCGCTCTTGACCTTCGCGGTCCGCTCCCGCAAAAGGTTCCCCCAGGTGAGGAGGCGATCCCGTTCAACTGTATACACCTCCCGCTCGCGACCTAGTGCAGCCAAGACCTGCCGGACGCTCGTCTCGGCAAGCGCAAAGGCATCTGCCAGGGGCAATGGAGCAACAGAGGCCGGGGCAGTTCCCCCGACCTCCTCCATCACCTGGTCCTCAAGGGGAGTCGATGCACCAGCAACCAAGACTAGACGCCGGTCAGGAGAAGCTAGCGCCGGGGCCCTGGCAGCCGGACCTGCCGGGCCCTCTTTAGCTTCTGGCTTCTTGACCTGTGGAGAGGGGCGAGCCGGGGAAGGCGGCGCTGGAATAAAGGTCGGGCCGCCTGGTGCAGGGTCGACCTGCGCTGGCTTGGGGGCCGCGGCGGCCGTCTCGGCAGGAAGAGATGACGACGCCGTGGAGCCCGGGCACACCGGAAGAGGAGAAGCTCGCGCTGGCTTGGGGGCCGCGGCAGTTGTCCCGGGCTCCGAGCGCAACGGCACATACTCCCCGCTAGTCGGGGATGGCCGGGAAGCGCGGACACTCCAGCGGGCTCTGAACCCCGACTTCCGAGCCGGGGTAAGACTCCCAGAGCCCGCTGCCGTCACTGACGGCCGCTCCGCAGTCGCCTGAACTGGCGGAGCAGGGGACGCCCCAGAAGCTCCCCTCAACGCATCAGCCCGGGGCCTCTTCGAGTCGCCACCTGAAGGAGTGCCAGGCACCCCAGATTCCCAACTTGGCACAGACGCCGCCGCTGGAGGAGATCGAGCGCGCTTCTTCTCTGGTGGCGGGTTGGAGGCCATGGCGAAAGAGGGCACAAGGGCAGGAAAGTCGGGGCGCAAGAGTTCAAGGGAAGTACGAGTGCTAGGAAAGGCGAAGGGAAGCCGCGATGCGGGTGAGATCCCCTTTAAAACTTTCCAGGGATGATTCAAGGTGACTCGGAAACCTTCGAGAACATCGCACAGGTGACCGCGTTGGCTCCGGGACCGGGAGTCTATGACAGGTGGACCCAAGCCGCCCAACTGAAGCGGTGGGTCAAGGAGTCAGTCACCCCAGAAGACAAACCGGCAAGGCGCTTCGGCGGTTCCGGAAGAAAGCACCGTAGCGTGCAGAAGTGGCAGCCTTGAGAACCGCCGCAGTAAAAGCAACCATCAAGTGGGTGCACGCTCCCACGATCCTTCGACCGTTCGTGCTCCGGCAGTGGTCAATGCGGGACTTAGAGAAAGTGTGCGGATCAGAAGAGACGGAGGTCCCACCTCGGGCTCGCTATCTCCCCCGAGATGGGCCCGGGGGCCACTGTCGGTACCTGAGATATGGGGTACCCCCGCACACAGGGGAAAATGCCTAAGGAACTCGCCCTTCTCCGCAGGGAGAGCGCCGAAGGCGCCACGCGTCCGGCGGGGCCGGACCTCCCTCTCCTCAGAGGAGAGCTCCGGGCCCGCCACGTGGCATACAGAAGTCGGACCTCCCCCTCCGCGGGCGAGGGTCCGAAGGTGCCACGTATCCGGCGGGGCCGGACCTCCCTCTCCTCAGAGAGGAGCTCCGGGCCCGCCACGTGGCTGACAGAAGCCGAACCTCCCCCTCCGCGGGGAGAGGTCCGGAGGCTCCACGTGCCCCGCGGGCCGGACCCTCCTCTCCTCTGAGAAGGGCTCCGGGCCCGCCACGTGGCCAGAAGAACGGTGCTGCCTGCCCCCGAGCGATAGGCAGCGGGCGTAAAGACGCCCCATATCTTGCCCGTACAAGGTATTCAAGGCCCGCGTCTTCCCAAGACGCGGAGACGCGGAGCACGCCTCTGTCAGGTGCCGTTGCGCCCAGTCGCATCACAGACTGGCGCGCGGTGTCAGAACCTGCCAGCCAATAAACACCGCGACAAGACATCCCATGCCGCCTGCGCCGTCATCAACCACTACGACTAGCATGCGGCATGGGCAGGGCGGCAAGATGGAGACTCGGAAGCCTTCGCCAGAGACAACTACCGGCATAACTGCAAATACGGTAGATAACAGTCAATCTCCCCGGGACCACCTGTCGGGTCCCGGGCCCCCCTTGTAAGCCACCCGAGTCTTGGACTATAAAAGGCTCGGGTAGGCGATGATAGCAAGGGTTCGCACTTCTGCAACTCGTACGCTAGCCATTCACACCCAAGCTGTAACTTACCCCCAAGCTCAGAACTCCGGCCCTGAGCAGCAAGCAATACAGCGAGCTCCATAGCTCGCCGTGGACATAGGGTTTTACGCTCCGGCGGCCTGAACCATGTAAAACCTCCCGTGTCAAGCTCTTACTAACTCGTCCATCCGCGCAAGCTCTCCGCAAGGGACTAGCCCCACCGAAAAAAGAACCTCCGCGGGCTGCCCAGTGCAGGCCCGGGGGAAGTGTCGACCGAACACTTTGACAGCCGCCTACCTCCCTCCTCCCGTCCCGGACAGCACCGCCTACAACGCTCGAACCCGCGCCACCACCTCCCGCCGGATGGACCCAGAGCGTCCTCGATAACCCTACCGAGGACTTCCTGCTCCACCAACAACCGTTCCCTGCTCCCCGGTGGCACCGTCGCCTTGATCGCCTCGAACAGCGTGGAGTAGTGATCTATGGCCACAGCCACCCGCCGGTGCAGCTCATCGAAGCGGTCCAAGCCCCCACCTGTCGGCTCCCTCTCGGCGATGGACACTACAGCCGGGGCCATTGCCTTGACCCACTTCAAGAAGGCGACAAGCTCGTCCTACCTTGACTCACTTCAAGAAGGCCACTGCCGCTGCCGCGAGGACGCCGCTGGTGTTTTCGTTGCCATTCTTGTTGTCATTGCCGGTGTCAGAGGACGAGTGGTGGAGTGAGCCGAGCATAGCAGTAACCTTTCCTGGCAGGGGGACGCCACGGCGGCTCGCCTCGCCTGGTTGGGCGTCGCCGCCGCCTCACCTGGCCAGCTGCCACCGCCGTCGCCACCGAGGCCGAGACTTCGCGCGGCCGAGCCGTGGCCGCCGCCGGGCCCTCCTGCCGCTACCACGGCCGTCGATCTCTCGCGTCGCCACCGCCACCGCCTTGCCATTGTTTGATAGGAGCTTCTGCCGCCGCTGCTTTGCAAAGGAGAGAAATAGGTGGTGAGGAAAAAATAGGTGGGGTTAGGCATTTTATATGTCTTCATCTAAAATGTGGACCGCCGCCACTTTCTTCATGCTTGCAGTCGTATTTGGCACAGTATCCGCTAGCCGTGAGGTTAGTCCATGGCTGCCTGTTGCCACGGAAATGGCTTCGATCCCTTTTTACTCTCAACCAGCGGCCGGTGACTCTTATCCTTGCTGCCATATGTGACACCCGATTCCGAAAATGAACCAAGTGGATGCATATGTGTACCCAGGATGTTCATCACACATACACATGTACTTCACCAACTGAAATTCAGATTATAACCACGTACGAATAATGTTTAAGTACTTTATTACATTGACTCATTGTCTCAGTCATGAATATCTAACTTATTTTTGCAGCGGAAAGCTCTAAACGATAGCGGAAAATGGCTAAGACAGTAGGCTCCAACTTCAACTCCACAGGCATGTTGATGGTAGTGCGCACGCCTAGTACTCCACCTATTCCTCAAAGTATTCCTCTCCTGTAGCTGATGTATTTGTGGGAATGCAAGAGTGACTGTAAGGGCCTAAGTATTTGGCACACATTCAAAGTGTTCATCACACCACACACACCTCATTCGAGGAAAACTTATGAACACAATTGAGGAGCAAGTAACCACAATCAATATGGTCATTAGAGGATGAACTCACAAAAGCCAAAAGTGGTATTTCCCACATGCATCATATAGGGGCTGAGCATATGAAAAACTCCTACACCTTGCTAGGAATGCTCATGCCAAATTTCACCCAAATCCAAAACCTTTTTGAGGTATTTTTGGGTATAATTAGAAAGAGGCTAGTTTGAACCCAAATTCAAATTCAAACTCCTTTCATCCCATGAATTCAAAAGTGGGATTCATATTCACACTCAGCACATTTTTCTCAGCTCACACACCAATTTTAACTTCATTTGGAGTTAATCTTGACATGAGCTATTTTGGCTAAATTCAAATCCAGTTTGAATTTCAACTAAACCTTTGCTGAAAATTTGATCAAGTCAAATTCCACTTTGAATTGTTCAAATTCAATTGGCCATTTTGAAATTTGATCAACTCACCAAGGGTACTAGTGTCTCTACTGTTTAGAGCAGTGGGGAAAATTAACTTTCAGAGGTTAAACAAGTTGTGGGGCCCTCCTGTCAGCCTAACCAGTGATCAAACCGAGTGGAACAGCCGAGCTCGGTTTCTTGCGCTCGACAGAGCAGCCGCCACGGCGAGGAAATGGCGTGGACAGCAGCTGCTTGCCGCCTCTGGCCACCAAACCGCCTCTCTGCCCTCTTATCCTCGCGCCCGAGCCATCCCAGCCTCATCTCACCGCTGTTCCGACGTCCTCCCGCACAGAAACCCGCTCTACATCGCCGCTCACCCAAGCTCTCGGTTCCACAGTCACCCAGCTAAACCAGTGGTTGTCACGGAGAGCTGAGACCGCAACCGAGTTTGCCGACCCTTGCTCGACGTTCTCACACCGGTTCTAGACCGTAATCGACCCTCCTCGAGCCCCACCACGCCAAATCTTTCTTCTTCGGTTCAACTCGAGCCGCCGCCACGGGAACAACTCTTCCGGCCACCACAGTCCACCTTTCTCCAAGCTGTGAACAGCAAAGAGGTTCGCCATCGATCCCTCTTTCATTACTGCAAGCTTCGGCGGCGTGACATGAGCTGCCGACGCCGGAATTTCACGATTTTGCACCGGTGTACAAAAGAGACCGCTGGACCGATTCACAAAATTCGTGATACACACCGCACCACTCATCACCTAACGTAGAGAACTACTTTTAGACGTCCGTGCGAGTCTATAGGATCTGAAACTTCAAAGAGTCGTTGGGTGTAGCCACTGTTCTTTGAGTTTTGCTAAGATTTTAGGTTTCCGACCTAGGTCGCACGGTGACATCCTAGTTGCGGCCGTTTCCAAGCTCCTTTGAGTTCATGTCGACCTTCCTTAGGGTGCACTGATGCTCTACGACCTTTTGCTTGATCATTTGGGGTGCTAGGAAGCCTGGCGGACCCGGCCGAAGTTCTTCCGAAGCCACCGCTCGTCGCCGGCCATGTTCCGGTGGTTGTCGTGTCGAGCTAAGTTCAGCACCGTATTCCTCGTGTGGGATTAGTCAGAGGCGGTGAAAATCTTGGAGTTTGGCGCATGGCAAGGCCCCTCCGGCGAGCACTCCGATGAGGGGGGCGGCGGCCGAGCACGGGATGGCGGGAGGTTGAAGAAGCCCCTGGTCCCACGTGTCAGCGGCCAGATATTTAAACAGGGGATCAGCTGTGGCACCGGATTGGCTGTGGCTGTGTGCGAAATACTCTGTAGCCCCGTGTGTCAGCCAGTGAGAGGCCGACACGTCGCCCTGGTCCCACGCGCAGCAATTTAAACTTTTCCCCGATTTTCAGATTTAGTTCAAACTTCAAACCCACATAGCTTTAGCTAGGAAACTCCAAATCAAGTGAACCAAATTTTGTTGGATTCAGATCTCTGATTACTTTCCAACAAATCAAGTTTCACTTTATGAAAATCCTTATTTCTCCAGAATTAATTCTTCAAACTTCAAACTGTTTAGAATTTTAACTGGAGAACCCTTTGGAGGAAAATTCTGGAATTTGGCCAGGTTGTTCATCATAATATCCCTGAGCTACCATACAAACTTCAGATCCAATTGAGCTTATTTGATCCACCTAATGGTGCGATTAATAAAACTGTTCCAGAGAAAATAGAAAATGTCCAGAAACATTTTCAGAATTTTCCTGAAATTGTTTAGCTCATATCTTTAGCTAGGAACCTTCACATTAAGTGAAACCAACTCCATTAGAACCCTATGAAAATCTAATTTTCATAAAGTCATGGCTTGCTCCATGAAAATCCCTAGAACGCCCTAAGAGCTCCAATTAAGGCCAAGCACACAATTATTTTTGGAGGGCTCAAATGAGCTTTTCTTCAAATGAAACTTGGCCAAGTCTCTGTTTAGGTTGTATCCAAACAACAGTAAAAATTTCAGATTCATTGGGCCTGTCTATCAAGACTTATAGTCTTCACAAATTCAACTTCAAATTCAAATGCATTCAAATTGATACATATAAGTATTTATCTCATGTAGTCGCTAAGGTTGAGGAGGAGCAAGAAGTATTAGACTTCATCACTCCAGAGGAACAGCTAGCCTACGACCAACAGCAGCAAGGCAAGCTCCGTTTTGCATTATCCTTTTTATCAATTTTACTGTTTTGAGAACTTACATTGAGCACTCACTTCAATTTTGCATTAGAGTCTTGTTTGAAAACCCAAATGCATAGCCAAGAAAACCCTGGTTTGGGCTTAAGTTTTTAAGCCTCGATTAGCTACAGCAATGCTAAGATAGTGTAGGGTTCGGTACAAGTCGAGTAGTTGGAACTGCTCGCGAGAATAGGCTAGAGGCACACTACTCGGGTAAAGATAGCAAATGAAACACATGGCAATAAAAATGAGACCGAGCGGAGAGTAAGGGCAGAAGGACGTTGGGGCCTGGGTGCCATAGCTCTGCTTGTGTCGGTTGAGGACCGAGCCATGTGCGGGCCTGTTGAACAAGCTAGAACAGTACCAAAGACCTACCGGATATATGGGAACCGGGAAACCGATGTAACTCGGGTAGCTGGGTGTTGAGGCATGCTTTTCGTCCAGAGGGTAGGTTGAGAGCTTGAGGTGTAAATCGGCTGGCGGCACTGCAGATGTGCGCACAGAGACCTCTTGTTCACTGTACCGTGACGTAGAAAGAACAGGCTAGTTACATGTTAAAAGTTTGCTGATTTGAAGGATGGACCTTGAGTGCTAATGAAGTGCTATAGTATAGAGCTCATTAAAGTTCTTGTTGACATTGGGCAAAGTACATGAGAGAAATGTGTTTCTTGTTTGATTATGGCTCTCTCATGTGCCTTAGCATGAGGTTCTCCACAATTTGCTGCTAAAACTTGAAAGTAAGGTCCAACTACTTAGGCGAGTCCTTTGCAACTTATTTTCCCCATGTACCTTGTAATCCCTCATGTAGAAGTTTTATGTATAGGAGAGACGGGTCAGACTTGCTGAGCCATCATGCGCACTGCTTGTGTTTGAAGCTTTTGCAGGGTGTTATGAGGAAGAGACTCCCGTGGAGGAGACGGAACCCCAAGAGGGAAACCCCGTCGAATGGGAGTCGTGCACGCCGCCATGTTATGCGTGTGTGCTAGCGGGGACACGTTCATGGGCTGAACGTCAACTCGGTGCGTAGTCTACGCCCTTGAGTGTAGATTGAACATATTTTGTTGTAAAAATGTTCATAAACTCGTTTATGTAATAAAACTTTGCTTCCGCTTTGTACCCTTTATGTGTGTTATCCGGTGCTGTGCAATGCAACACCCCTCAGCGTGATCCTGGCAAGACGAGGCCGTGGGGCCGCGTCAGCGAGTGCATGTCATTGTCAGCAAGTGCGGAAAAACTATGACATGTAGCTTACAACAAGGCAGGGAATAAAGAGGCTCATTGCAGCAAGCACATTTTATTTCACAAACATGGTAAAAACAGCAGCTATATCTAAGTGAGTTAAATCCCATCATAACCAAGTTAATCATCAACATTCCTCCATCATAATTCAACATTTATGAAGTCTCAACCAGCCATTAATCTTTCTCGAGTTCATATCATGCGCATAATTATTCATAACCATCTCATTTTCATATAGCCGAAACCAAATCTTTGTCATGACCCAAAACAGTCCCAAAACCAATCCCAATAACCATACCACAACCATACCGAATAACCATCCCAAGTTTTTGCCTCTAATCATGGAAGATGGCCAGGTGCTTGTAACTGGAAGCACGACTATCATGATAGTTTTACACTCTGCAGAGGTGGCACACTTTACCCACAAGTTCATGATTTCGTCACCCATTGGCGACTAGAAAGAACATCCATTGTACCAGTATACAACCGTCAGTGTATGGCCAAGAGATCAAAAAATAGCCTTTACAAAGGGGCTACAAGGATGTACGGACCCACTGAGGTTTCACAGGCAGGCTCGAATCTCTATTCTCCCACCCACGGGCCCCCTCGTGTGCCATGCAGTTCCCAGGGCAGTCCTCCTCGACTCCCATTCCCTGCGCCATCCAATGGTCCATAAAAAACTAGCAACACATCTAATTAGTCAGCTAAGCCGCACCCATATTTGGCCTTTGGTGGCACTGTTTTTCTGGCATGTGCTCGCATGAACCGGTCCTTAGATCTACGGCAAGTAAACCACCATCTCATTCAGCAACATCCACGAACCAAGCTCGCCTAGATCTCCCCGATTCCATGCTCATTAATATCATCAAGTTCTCATCATCATTATTCATATGAGTGCAGTAGCTAAACAAGTTTTATTTCAGCTTCCCGTGTCCCGTAAGTTAAGCGAAGCAAAAGGGAAAAACGACCATATCCGACTGATATCTTTCCAGGGGACAAGGATAGTTAACAAAACTATTAAACTCCTATAAAAGGGTGTCCCATCAAGGTTACACAAGCATACGAGTTTTCGCAAGCAAAACAGTTTCAAAAACATAGGATCAATATGGTAAAGGGGCACTTGCCTTGCCCCCGTGGTTCGTGTTGCTCAAGCATCTTGAAGTCTTGGTGCGTAGATCCTCGTAGACGGCCTCTTGAGCGTGTCCATCTACTCACGACCACGCATATACAAAATTTACAGCAATTAATTATCATGCACAAACCTTACTCAAGATGCAATGAGATGGACGAATGCAATTCCTGTGGTGCACTTTATAAAAATCAGTTTGTACGTGTTCTTGCATGTTTTAGTAGGCTTCCATGGGGTTTTATGATGATCAAGGTTGCTGGGATCAAGTGTGCACGTGGTTATGATCTTGACAAATGTGTAGATCAATTCCACCGTCAAAAGTTGACCAAAACATGGTCTGTCCACACGCAGAATTTTCTGCTCGCAGGGGGTGAAGAAAACAGGTGCGTAGAAATAGCGGCGACGTTGAAAGAGGGGTAACGGAAACCTACCTCACTTGTTCCTCCTCTCTTCCTTGCGGCAGGACCTCCTCCTTGCAACGGCAGCAGCGGAAGATTTTCTGTGGAGAATTATGAGGCTGCGGCTAGGGCAGAACGTCGGGGGCTTCTTCTCAGGCGACGGCGAGGCGTGACGGAGCTCGACGGTGGCCAAACTCCAGCAGGGGGGCGGCGACTTGGCAGCAAGGGAGAGGGGGCGGCTACTTGGCAGCAAAGGAGAGGGGGCGGCCAAAAGAGGGGTGGGGTACGGCTAGGAGGGGAAAGGTTATATTTATAAGGGGGGAAGAGCTAGGGTGGCTAGGATTTTAGCAACCCAATTATCCAAGGGCTGAGATTTAATTTTAAAAGAGGTGGGAGCTAGGGGCTGGGATTTTATTATTTATTTTCCACCAATGACTTAGATTAATTGATAAATAAAATCCCACGAAAATCCAACAAGGGGGGCGGCTAGGGTTTCCCCCCTTAGTGGGCTGCGGCCAAGGGGTGCGGCCCATTAGGATCCCCCCTAAGTGGTGCGGCCAAATTAGGGGGAAATTCCCCCCAAATGTGGGGAAATCCCCCTAGGGGAATTTTGGGAAATTTGGGGAAATCAGGAATTGGAAAAAAATGGGAAATTAGGGGAGAGGGGAATTTGGGGGAAAATTGGGGTGGCCCAATTTGTCTATTTTATTTATTTTTATTTTTATTTTTATTTCTTTTATTTTTCTATTTATTTTCATTATTTTCCATTTCTATTCCCTTTTATTATTTTATTACCTTCTATATTCCTCTCTTTATTTCTTCTTCTTTTTAAATGCTTCTCTATATGAAAAATGTATGCAATGCATGGTAGTAAAATTGAGGGTGTTACAAACCTACCCCCCTTAAAATGAATCTCGCCCTCGAGATTCGATAGAGTGGAGAAAAGATGAGGGAATTCCGTCTTGAGGTCTTCCTCACGCTCCAATGTAGCTTCGGCTTCCGTGTGATGGCTCCATTGTACCTTGCACCAACGGATTACTTTGTTCCTCGTAACCTTTTCCTTTACATCCAAAATTTTGATGGGGTATTCAGCGTAGGTCAGTTCCTCTTGAAGTTCTAGCTCATCCGTCAGTACTTGTTCTTCCAGTACTCTTAGGCACTTCTTGAGCTAGGATACGTGAAATACATCGTGCACGTCGGAGAGGTGCGTTGGCAGCTCTAGTTTATAGGCTACCTCTCCTCGCTTGCTTAGAATCTTGAATGGCTCGATGTAGCGAGGCGCTAACTTGCCTTTGACGTTGAACCATCGTTGGCCTCGGATAGGCGACACCTTAAGATACACGAAGTCTACAACTTCTAATGTCAAACTCCTTCGCCTATTGTTCGCATAGCCCTTTTGTCGTAATTGAGCGGCCTTCAAGTTTTCACGTATCGTTTGTACTTGCTTTTCGGCGTCTTGCAGTACTTCAAGTCCAAATACTTGGCTTTCTCTGGTCTCATTCCAGAATAGTGGTGTCCTACACCGTCTACCGTATAGTGCCTCGAAGGGTGACATTTTCAAGCTGCTTTGGTAACTGTGGTTGTACGAGAATTCAGCATATTGTAAGCTCTTATCCCAACTACGCCTATGTTTCAAGGCGAAAGCTCTCAACATGTCTTCCAAAATCTGAATTGTCCTCTCAGTTTGCCCGTCGGTTTGCGGGCGATATGCAGAGCTGAAATTCAACCGTGTACCCATGGCTTCATGCAGCTTCTTCCAGAACCTAGAGGTAAATTGAGAACCTCGATCTGAAACTATCCTCTTCGGAACTCCATGACGACACATGATTTGCTCCATATACAGCTCGGTTAATTGCGCCACAGTGTACCTAGAGCTAACAGGAATAAAGTGGGTTGTTTTCGTCAATCGGTCCACGATGACCCAAATGGAATCGTAGCCCGACTGTGTACGTGGTATTCCGATAATGAAATTCATGCTGATGTCTTCCCACTTCCAATCGGGTACTTTTAATGGCTGCAATAATCCAGCGGGTCTTTGATGTTCGGCCTTCACTCGTTGGCACGTGTCGCATAAGGCAACATATTAAGCGATATCCCTTTTCATGCCATCACACCAATAGCAAGTTTTCAGGTCCTTGTACATCTTTGTACAGCCGGGGTGTATGGAATAAGGCGAGTTATGTGCCTCCTTTAGTATCGTGTCACGGATGTGCTTCACGTTAGGCACATAAATCCTTTTCCCTAACCAAAGCGTGCCATTCTCGTCTTCCTTGAAATCCTTTTCTATCCTTTGTCGGATTCTTTCTTTGATTTCCTTTATTTCCTCATCCGTTGCTTGGCCATCTCGTATCTCTTGTTGCAGCGTTGAGTTTAGTTCTATTAACTCCATCTCGTTCAAGAACCCAAGATGTAAGCGTTCGAACTCCTTACGCAGCTCGGGTGGCAGCTCCCGAACCGTGAGTTGGTGACATGCACCCTTTCGGCTCAACGCATCAACTACTACATTGGCCTTTCCGGGGTGATAGTTGATTCCAACATCATAATCCTTGATTAGTTCCAACCATCGACGTTGCCTCAAATTCAGATCCGTTTGTGTGAATAATTACTTGAGGCTCTTCTTTAGCTCCTCAAAGCTGTCTGACATGCTTATGTCCACTGAAATGCTTTCCTTTTCATGAGCAATTCAGTCATAGGCTTCGCTATTTTGGAGAAATCCTTGATGAAGCGGCGGTAGTATGCAGCCATCCCAAGGAAACTCTGAATATCCCTCACATTCTGCGGTTGGTTCCACTTCAAAACATTCCTCACTTTTTCAGGATCAACCAATACTCCTCCCTCGGAGATGATGTGGCCTAGGAACGATATCTCCTTTAGCCAAAACTGACACTTGCTGAACTTAGAATACAATTGATGCTCTCGCAGTTTCTGCAACGTCAATCTCAAGTGTTCTTCATGTTCTTCCTCGCTCTTTGAATACACCATGATATCGTTGATGAAAACCACGACGAACTTGTCCAAGTACTCCATGAAAACCATATTCATGAGGTACATAAAGTATGCGGGTGCATTCGTCAACCCAAAAGACATAACGATATACTCATACGAACCATACCGTGTTTGAAATGCAGTTTTGGGTATGTCAGAGGGCTTAGTCTTCAGCTGGAAGTATCCTGACCGAAGATCAATCTTGGAGAAAATTCTGGCATTTTTCATTTGATGGAATAGGTCCTCTATGCGGGGCAGCGGGTATTTATTCTTGATTGTCACCTCGTTGAGAGACCTATAGTCCATGCACATCCTTTGGGTTCCATCTTTCTTGTCTATGAAGAGCACGGGGGCTCCCCACGTGACGAGCTTGGGCGTATAAAACCCTTATCTAGCTGCTCCTGAATTTGCTTCTTGAGCTCCACTAGTTCATTAGCAGACATCCTATATGGCCTCTTCGCTATAGGTGCAGTTCCGGGTACTAAATCAATGGAAAATTCAATGTCCCGGTCAGGTGGCATACCTGGAAGTTCTTCCGAGAACACATCTGAATATTCTTGAACCACCGGAATGCTTTACAATGTCGCTTCTTCGATGTGGTTCAGCACTGCCTTCTCGGTTGCAGGTTGGGCTGCCTCAAACTCAATACGAGTACCGTACCCACTCGTCAACTGCACGATTCTATGAGCATATTGAATCACTCTGTTGTGCTTTCTTAACCAGTCCATTCCAAGTATTATGTCAATCCCTTGGGAATCCAAGATAATAAGGTTGGCAAGAAAGTCTACCCCCCTTATTTTAAGGCTTACTTTTGGACATACTACATTAGTCCTCATCTCTCCACTGGGAGAATTAACTAACATAGTTTGTTTTGTGTGGGATATGGGCAGTTTATACTTGGCAACATACTTGGATGAGATGAATGAATGCAATGCTCCGGAATCAAATAAAACAGTGGTTGGGTTGGAGTTGGCGAGAAACATACCAATCACGACATCCTCAGCTTGTTGTGCTTCCTCAGCGGATACGTGATTCATATTGCCACGAGCATAGTTCTGCTGTCCACGGTTACCTTGCATTGTTCCTCCATTCGGCCGTGGGTTCTGCTTCGATGCGTTGCTCGGCTGTCCGAGGCCTTTCTTCGGGCACTGACTTGCAAAGTGTCCTGCCTCTCCGTATGAAAAGCATGCCTTGTTTCCCATAACAGCAGGAATGTTGGGGCGAGGCTGGTTTTGAGCATAGGCGCCCATGGTTGGACGGGGCGCAGGAGGCATAGGAAAACGGGGTGCTTGCATAACAGGGCATTGCTGCGGTGGCTGATTAGAGTGAGGTGGATTTGTAGGGCAGAAAGTAGAAGCGGACGAGCCATAATGTGGTGCAGCTGGTGGCGTGAAGCGGGGACGTACATTACTTCCTTGTGGCTGTCCTTGATATGGCATCTTTCTCTTTCCATCTTGTTCAATCTCACGGATCTTGCTCTCCACCACTATAGCTTTGTCAACGAGCTTTTGAAAGTTTGCATAATCATTGTTGAGCAGCTGAACTTGAATTTCATTGTTCAATCCCTTCATGAACAAGTACTGCTTTCTGTGATCCAAGTTGACATTTTCTGGAGCATACCTTGACAGCTGTGTGAACTTATTGAGGTACTCATTCACGCTCTTTCTTCCTTGACAGAGACCTTCAAACTCTTGCCTTTTAAGTATCATGACTCCTGCAGGGACATAGTGAGAGCGGAAACTCTCCTTGAATTCAGCCCAAGTGATAGTCTCCTGGTTGACATGAGCATTGCAAAGAGCATCCCACCAATCAGCGGCTGCTGCCATAAGTTGGTGTGATGCGAAAAGAACTTTCTCCCAATCATTGCATTGAACAATAGCAAGCTTCTTTTCCATAGACTTCAGCCAATCATCAGCCTCCATAGGATCATTGGCTTGTGCAAAAGTAGGCGGTCTAGTCCTCATGAACTCTCCCAATCTGTTGTGAAGCGGCGGTGGTGGCGGTGGCAGCGGTGGGGGTGCAGGAATAGGGTTAGGATTGTTGTCGTTGTTGGCCTGCAGCTGTCCAAACGTTTGTATCATAGTTTGCATGAACTGGTTCTGCATAGCCATCAACCGTTCAAGGTTGCTTGCATCAGCCTTGGGTTGGTGTTTTCAGGAACTTCCACATTGTCATCCTCCTGTGGTTCGTTGTTACCACGAGCGTTCCTTCGTTGGCGGTTGGAGTTTTCCCTCACCATCTGTGAGAGAGTAGAGTAGGGAATAGAAATTTAGATTGATCTCCCAACTATATGCATCAAGGTGTATGAACTAAGCAACTTCTTATATTAGTTTCAGCCTATATGAGGATATGAACAAGTGTCGAAGCATCTCACATCTCTCTACTATGTGTGGATATGGACATTCGCTGAAGCGTCCAACAACTCACACCAAGCACACAAACACAAACAATCATCATGGAAATTAAGCACACCACTCTTATTCAAGCTACTACGATCTAAGTGTTCTTATTACAACTTTATTCAATGGGGAACCTAAACTTAATCGTGAGAACCTGTGCTGTTCTCGCCGTGTGACGGGGGTGGTCCATACATGGGTGCACGCCAAGGTAAGTCGGCAGCCCATGTAGGGATAGATGACGCTGGTGCTCCATTTGTTCCCGTGTTGGCATGAGTCTCCTCTTGTTTTTCCAGCAAGTACAACTTCTTGCAGAGGTAACGGATCTCTTCTTGTGCGCTTGCATAGCGGTTTCCTAACTCCACGAGCAACTTCTGAGACTTGTCAGCAGCTTGTGGGTTGGAAAGAGCTCCTTCATGGGGTCCAATGATCTCCCTTGTACCACTCTTCCGATACGGGTGCAGCTCAAAGGTAAGGTTCTCAAGCTGCTCACGGAAGGCGTAGCACAGTCCGGTGAGTGCATCCCATGCAGCATCATATAGCTTATGCCCTTGTAGCTCTCCATGTTGGTATGAAGTGCTGTGTGACAACCCTACCGTTAGATAGGATGGTTACCTCAGCCTTCCACTCTTCATGTCCGAGACGAGGGACTTTCTTGAGGAGATATTCCGGGTATAGGCTGCAGCAATCCAGGAACTCTTTAAGCTCCTTGGATATGTGTCCTCCCTCCATCGCATCGGACCAGAATTCTTGAACTGAACGGTTGGCCCATTCATCACCTTCATTCTCGGCCTCAGCAGGGGGTGGCTCCTCTTCAGATTCATCTCCTTCCGTCATAGCTTCATGAGGCTCCGCTGGGTGTAAGCCCGCGTGAAATTCCTCCTGAGGTGCGTACCAATGCTGTTCTTGTGGATGATCTTCCATGTCGTATTCAATTGGTTCCACCTCTTCCGGATCATCTTCCTCATGCATGGAGCTACTGACTTCATCTTCCTCATTGGTTTCCATCTTCACCTCCTCCCAATATGGTCCATCGGACACCTCAATGGGGTTAAGTGCACTCCCAAGTGGTGGTGGACGAGTCCTTATGCATGCTGCGCTCCTAGTCACCGGCATCTATAAATAAGACATGAGAACTTTAGAGAAGAAGGAAATAACTCCAAAACTTCAGAATCTATGAAGCAAGAAAACAAAAGTGTTGCTGTCCGAAAGAAGAGAAAAAGAGGGGCTGAAAATAGCACTTTGCAGTAGCTGAGTTGACAAATAAAGTACAGAAGCAAGCAATTTTAGAAAATAACAGTTTGGAGGAGTGTTCCTATGTGTTTTAGAGTGTACATTCTACCTAGGATTGCATCATACGGTCAACGTGGCTCTGGTACCAATTTGTGACACCCAGTTCCGAAAATGAACCAAGTGAATGCATATGTGTGCCCAGGATGTTCAACACACATACACATGTACTTCACTAACTGAAATTCAGATTATAACCACGTAAGAATAATGTTTAAGTACTTTATTACATTGACTCACTGTCTCACTCATGAATATCTAACTTATTCTTGCAGCGGAAGACTCTAAACGACAGCAGAAAATGGCTAAGACAGCAGGCTCCAACTTCAACTCCACAAGCATGTTGACGGTAGTGCGCACGCCTAGTACTCCACCTGTTCCTCAAAGTATTCCTCTCCTGTAGCTGATGTATATGTGGGAATGCAAGGGTGAGTACATGTCGTACTCAGCAAGTGCGGGAAAAGTATGACATGTAGCTTACAACAAGGCAGAGAATAAAGAGGCTCATTGCAGCAAGCAAATTTTATTTCACAAACATGGTAAAAACAATAGCTATTTCTAAGTGAGTTAAATCCCATCATAACCAAGTTAATCATCAACATTCCTCCATCATAATTCAACATTTATCAAGTTTCATCCAGCCATTAATCTTTCTCCAGTTCATATCATACTCATAATTATTCATATCCATCTCATTTTCATATAGCCGAAACCAAATTCTTTGTCATGAACCAAAACAGTCCCAAAATCAATCCCAATAACCATACCACAACCATACAAATAACCATCCCAAGTTTTTGCCTCTAATCATGGAAGTTGGGCAGGTGCTTGTAACCGGAAGCACGGCTATCATGATAGTTTTACACTCTGCAGAGGTGGCACCACTTTACCCACAAGTTTGTGATTTCGTCACCCGTCGGTGACTAGAAATAACCTCCATTATACCATTACACAATCATCGGTGTATGTCCAAGAGATCACAAAATAGCCTTTACAAAGGGGCTACTAGGATGTGCGGACCCACTGAGGTTTCACCGGCAGGCTCGAATCTCCATTCTCCCACCCACGGGCCCCCTCGTGTGTCATGCAGTTCCCAGGGCAGTCCTCCTCGACTCCCATTCCCCGCGCCATCCAACAGTCCATAACAAGCTAGCAACACACCTAATTAGTCAGCTAATCCACACCCATATTTGGCCTTGTGGTGGCACTGTTTTTTTGGCATGTGCTCGCATGAACCGGTCCTTAGATCTACGGCAAGCAAACCACCATCTCATTCAGAAACATCCACGAACCAAGCTCACCTAGATCTCCCCGATTCCATGCTCATTAACATCATCAAGTTCTCATCATCATTATTCATATGAGTGCAGTAGCTAAACAAGTTATATTTGAGCTTCCCGTGTCCCATAAGTTAAGCGAAGCAAAAGGGAAAAACGACCATACCCGACTCATCAACTTTCCCGGAGATCAGGATGGTTAACAAAACTACTAAACTCCTATAAAAGGGTGTCCCATCAAGTTGACACAAGCATACGAGTTTTCGCAAGCAAAACAGTTTCAAAAGCACAGGATCAATATGGTCAAGAGGCACTTGCCTTGCTCCCGTGGTTCGTGTTTCTCAAGCGTCTCGATGTCTTAGTGTTGTAGCTCCTCGTACACGGCCTCTTGAGCGTGTCTTTCTACTCACGACCACGCACATACAAAATTTACAGCAATCAATTATCATGCATAAACCTTACTCAATATGCAATGAGATGGATGAACGCAATTCCTATAGTGCAGTTTATAAAAATCAGTTTGTACGTGTTCTTGCATGTTTTAGTTGGCTTCCATGAGGTTTTATGATGATAAAGGTTGCTACGATCAAGTGTGGACGTGGTTATGCTTTTGACACAATGTCTAGATCAATTCCACTGTCAAAAGTTGACCAAAACATGGTTTGTCCACACGCAGAATTTTCTGCTCGCAGGGGGTGAAGAAAACGGGTGCGTAGAAACAGCAGCGATGTTGTAAGAGGGGTAACGGAAACCTACCTCACTTGTTCCTCCTCTCTTCCTTGCGGCAGGACCTCCTCCTTGCAACGGCAGCAGCAGAAGATTTTCTGTGGAGAATTATGAGGCTGCGGCTAGGGCAGAACGTCGGGGGCTTCTTCTTTAGCGACGGCGAGGCGTGACGGAGCTCGACGGCGGCCAAACTCCAGCAGGGGGGCGGTGACTTGGAAGCAAGGGGGAGGGGGCGGCGACTTGGCAGCAAGAGAGGGGGTGGCCAAAAGAGGGGTGGGGTGCGGCTAGGGGGGAAGGGTTATATTTATAAGGGGGGGAAAGAGCTAAGGTGGCTAGGATTTTAGCAACACAATTATCCAAGGGCTGAGATTTAATTTTAAAATAGGTGGGAGCTAGGGTCTGGGATTTTATTATTTATTTTCCACCAATGGCTGAGATTAATTGATAAATGAAAGCCCACAAAAATCCAACAAGGGGGGCGGCTAGGGGTTCCTCCCTTAGTGCGTTGCGGCCAAGGGGTGGGGCCCAATAGGGTCCCCCCCCTAAGTGATGCGGCCAAATTAGGGGGCAAATTCCCCCCAAATATGGGGGGAAATCCCCCTAGGGGAATTTTGGGGAATTTAGGGAAAATTAGGAAAATTGGGAAAAAAAATTGGGAAATTAGGGGAGAGGGGAATTTGGGGAAAATTGGGGAATTTGGGGAAAAATTAGGGTGGCCCAATTTGGCTATTTTATTTATTTTTTTCTTTTTTTTCTTTTTATTTTTTTTCTTTTTCTATTTATTTGCATTATTTTCTATTTTTCCTTTTATTATTTAATAAGCTTCTATATTCCTCTCTTTGTTTCTTCTTCTTTTTAAATGCTTCCTATAAGAAAAATGTATGCAATGCATGGTAGTAAAATTGAGAGTGTTACACCATGTCTGGCCCAGCCTACTCCGACCCTTCCTCCAAGAGGGCAGGACGGAGACTCAGTGTCCGGGGGCCATGCATCACTCTGCGTGCATGGCTCAGTGATGTTTAAACTGGCCCAGGCTTTGCTGCAAATGACACGTGGAGTAACAAATTTCCTTACGAGATGATTTGAACCGAAGCGAAGCTCGCCCGCGCCCCGACTCCTCGTCCCTGATCTGCTGCCATCGATGTCGGCTTTTGAGCCGCGTCAGTAGTCCCCAGCATGCATGTGTGCTCCATAGGCTCATCGAAAAGGCTATCTAGCTAGACATGAGATCAAATTTGTGCCATCTTTGTTGGACTGTGCTTTGTGCTTTAGGTTCCAAGGAGGAATAATTAGGTTTTCATGTGTGGTGGTGCCGAGGCTACTACAATTTGTCAAGTACTGAATCAGGGCCAAGTGGTAGCGTGAGCTGTTCTATGCGAATATTTGTAGCAACTACTAGTAGCTAGGAACAAGAAATTAGTTGTTTAAATCGTTTAATTAGTTGATTTCTTGTTTAATTTGTAGCTTTATGTATTAATTATTTGATTACTAGCGTAATTATTTAAATATTACTTTGATTGATGAAGTGCTAAATTATTATATAAATAGTCAGACTGGCCCAGCCTAGCACAAGCTGTTTAGGATCTGGCCCGACACGGTCCGTTTAGAGCCCGACCTGACACGATCGTTACATATGCGTCAGGACGAGCACGGAAGCAAACGACAATGGTGAGGACGTCAATCACCCGCGCTTGAGTGGACGCTAGATCTGGATGTGGAACTGCCATCTAAGACCAACTTTTAGATCTCTCTTTCTCTCGTTCTTTCCTCTCTCCTAAAGACTTAAAAATGAAAATCAGCAACGTAACCTATAGCAATGTGTCACCAATTGTGAATCGGCACGTCTCACATGCCATTGGCATGTGAGACGTGCAGGTTCGGAATTGTCCCTTTTGGACAGCCTAGGAGTGACCGAGGGGGCGTGGCTTGTGACGAGACGCGGGTCTGGATCTGGACGAGATTTCGACGGCATAACCCTGTTGTTCTCTGCTGCACCATTTTCGGGCATGCAGTGGAGAACAGCGGGGTTATGCTACCGAAATTTCATTCGGATCCGGACCACGCGTCTTGTCATGAGCACGCTCCGCTCGGCCACTCTTGGGTCAGTTTAGGACCTATCTGCCTAGTTGTAGGGCGGTGACATAACATAATAATGAAACTAATAATGATTTGTCTCCTTTGAAGGTATACCTTGATATATGGTTGAAGACCGCATTTGGATGTATACTGGTTAGAAAAAGAATGGGAGTCACTCAGAGGAGTGGTTTACCAAGACGGATGCTTTCATACAACGAGCTTTTTCGTTGCCAAACAACAGTAAGGTGTGGTGCCCATGTACCAGATGTCAGAATGCAAAGTGTTTTTACAAAGTGATGTTGGTGTTCCATTTGTGTTGAAACAGTTTCATGCAACATTATGGGGTGTGGACCTTTCACGTGAGACACCTTCTCAAGTCGTACAAGATGGAGATGAGGATGACAACACGGGGGTCGATAGGATGGACGAGATGCTTGAAGTCATAAATCTTGAATTGACTGACGATCCTCCTACAGCATAGGTTGAAGTGTTTTTCACGCTTCTCAAAGCTTCAGAAGAGACGTTGCATGAACACACTGAAGTGACACTCCTCAGTTTCATGACTAGATTTATGGCAATTATGTTTAAGTATTTCATCTCCAATAACTACTACAACGATCTCATAAAGTTGATCAGCGATATCCTTCCACAACCCCATAAAGTGCCTAAAGATATGTATCAGTCTAAGAAGTTGATTTCTGGTCTTGGTATCAAATATGAGATAATTGATATGTGCCCAGACAACTGCATGCTTTTCTAAAAAGAGCATGCCAACGAGAACAAGTGCTTAAAATGTGATAAAGCGATATAGGAGCGAGAGAGCGGTCGGAAGCCGACACCTATCGAGGTGTGGAAGAGGGGTCACTTGGGACGTGATCCGTCGCAGCCTGACCAGCTGTATTCTCAGGCGGCGTCAGAGGCGTTGGTAAGTTATTTTGTTAACTTAATTAAATTCTCTTTAATAGTTCTGAAGACGTTATTTTCCTGAATTTCCAGGCAAAGTACGGGCAGGAGACGCGGAGGCTTCGAGGCGAAGGGTATGATTGGGAGAGCGCACCAACAATTATCCCCGAAGCCGCGTATGCAAGCGGTGGCGGGAAACCCCACGGACGGTGAGTTTTGATATTTTTGGTTTACTATCACGAACTTTGAGATTTGAAAATTTAATAATCTTACTCCGTTGTTTAGGTTAGCCATCTTCGATGGAGTGGTCGACTCAAGGTAGGCGCGGTCTTCCTCGAGAGCCTCTTCATCGCAGCAGGGTGGGTCTTGCAGCAGCCGTATGACCCAAGAGCTGGAGCTACGGAGTGTCCGGGAGGAGCTCTAGAGGACGCAAGAAGCGTTGAGGGCTCGGGACGAGATGCAGGCAGCAGCACTCAGGGTTAGGGACGAGATGCAGGCAGCGGTGCTCAGGGCTAGGGACGAGTATCAAACCTCGTACATGCTCCAGTTGCAAGCTGCCATGCAGGTAAATTCTGACCGTTGTAATTAATATTTGTAATATATAAATAATATGCGAAATGATTTGGTTTCTATTTGTAGGCTATGGCCGCAGGACAGCAGGTTGTCTTTCCATAGTGGGCGCCGCCACCGCTAGAGCTGCCGCAGGTGCAAGTGCCGACGACAGGTGCACATGTACAAAATGACTCAAAATAGCTAATAATAGTTAAACCTGTTCAAATTCTATAAAATTTTATCAGACTTACTCAAATATAGTCAAACTAGTCAAAACTAGTTAAATATAGCCAAAACTAGTTAAACTTGCCCAAACTTAGTCGATCTTGCTCAAAATTACTAAAATATGAGCAAATTTACTCAAACATAGCAAAATCTAGTTAACTTTCTCAATTCTACATTTTAATAAGAAAATTTAGTCAAATATGCATGTTTATACTTGTAAATTATCTAACCACACTTGCAAATCACAAAGATCGGGAACGGAGGCTCGCACACCATCGCCTCAGCTTGCGTCGGTTGGACGACTGTAGGAGGACGACTTTCCAAACTCCGGTAGTGAACGGGGTAGCGTGTAATGTGGCGTGCGTCGCATGTATTGTTTTCAAACTGTTTTGCAATGTTTCTTGTGATATATATGCTTGTGCTTGTGTCTATTATTTTCTGCCTGTGTGAGCTGGCTATCGAGCCAGAGCTGGCCTCGAAGCCAGGGCAGTATTTTCTGTTTTTTAAATGCGAGCCTTATAGACGTTTCTGGTGCTTAGCCGTTGTCTATAAGCCATATTTATAGATGACGGTGGAGCAGTAGCCGTCGTCTATAAGCCATAATAAAAGACGATTGTCGGAGAAGAACCGATATCTATAAGATCCCCCTTATAGACGGCGGCCACTGTACAACCGTCGTCTATAAGTTCCACTAGGTGCCACGTGGCAGGAGTAACTTATTGAGTGGTCGTCGTCAATTGTATTATAGACGACGGTTACCGTCGTATATAACCTTATAGATGACTAATAATCGTAGACGGTCGGAAATCGTCATCAATAAGAGATTACCGTCGTCTATAAGTTATAGACGACGGTTTGGCCTTATAGACGACGGTTTCTAGCTGTCGCTTGTAGTGTAACCACAATATTCTGTGTCTAAGTTCCAAACTTTAGCTTATATAAGACTTGCTTCCACTTTGGAATCCAAATAGAATAAAAAGCTTGAACGTTATAAGAGCTTGTGGTTTCCTATTATATAGTTTATACTTTGATCGAGCATGTTTACTAGATAAAACGAATACTAAAACATAGAATATGTATTGTCCTTGTGAGAATTGAATTTAGCACCTTGATTAACATGACCTATTTTGAGTTATATGTTTTACACAGTGAATGGTGTGCTGACTTCGCTCTTTGTAAACAGCGTTTTGCTGCAGTTATCATGAGAATAAGGGAACCCAAAACTACAGCTCTAATATTTGCATCGGGTAGAATGGTACGGTCTCAACTTTTGTAGATATACATATTTTGCGTGTTAAATGCTTTTAGTGGCGCTCTTCCCACTGTTAAATTTTGTAAAACATCAATTTTGAGTTTCACCTAGCACCTAATTGAAATTTAATCTTCGCATGTCTTACTGCTGTAGTGCTGTATCATCTAAAAATAGAAAGAAAAGTCACCTTTCCGTGGCCCGTTGGTTTATCTAAGTTTTATGAGCAATCACATATAAAAAATGATACAACTCCATTTTTTACTTAGTGATATTTCTCGGTAGGACTTCGCTTGGCATTTTATTAGGACTAATATCTTCATTAAAATCAACATTCTCAGCTATCATGATGGACATTAAGTGCAGGGATGCGTCAACTTATTTTATCACTTATAAAAGTAGTAACGTGCATTTTTGGAAAGTAGGAATTGCATTTCAACCTAGACTTAAAATTTTTATTCGTCCAAATATATACCACTGAAGTAGCAACGTCTAATTTTGTTTCGCCAGGTTTGTACTGGAGCAAGAGTGAACAACAATCTAAGCTTGCAGCAAGAAAGGTCCTGCGACCGTTTTATTTATGTTGAATCTAGCTTTTTTAGACGTTTCTGCATTCTAATACTAGTCTCTGATTCCAGTATGCTCGTATTATTCAGAAACTTGGCTTTCCGGCCAAATTTAAGGTATTTACTATTTTACACCTATTTAAATTCAACAGTCCTTTGAGTGCTTCATTTTTTGTACAGTTATTAAATCATCATGCTATGACAGGACTTCAAGATCCAGAATATTGTTGGCTCTTGTGATGTCAAGTTTCCAATAAGGCTTGAGGGCTTTGCCTATTCGCACGGTGCTTTCTCAAGTGTACGTGGAATGATTTTATTTATGTTCTTTTAGCACCACCTTTTCTGTGTAAAATATGTTGTGTTTTTTTACAGTATGAACCTGAACTCTTTCCTGGTCTGATATATCGGATGAAACAACCAAAGATTGTTCTTTTGATTTTTTGTTTCAGGCAAAAATTGTTTTGACTGGTGCAAAGGTTAGCAATACATTTCTTTTAACCCCTCCATTCCAAAATATCAAGGATTCTAGGTCGGATCAACGAAAAATGTTTCTAACATTGACAAAAATATCTATAAATAAATAAGAAGAGTTAATATTATGATAGTTGGTTTCACAGTTAATCTAACAATATCATTTGTACATTATCAATCTTTTTTAATCTTTTACATATTACAATTAGCAATCACAGATGAAAAAGTTTGACCAAACCTAGAATCCCTTATATTTTGGAATGGAGTATATGCATTATATACTGTAATTTGCTTCATTATATTTTGCTCATTTCCTTCTCCATTTCCAGGTGAGAGAGGAGACATACACTGCCTTTGAGAACATTTATCCACGGAGTTTAGAAAAGTTCAGCATGGTATGCATATGTTTTTATTTGTGGTCAAATTTATGATGTACTAGAAGGCACAAATTGTGATCTGTTTATTCTTGTTAGTAGTTCTTTAAACACTGCAAACAAGTTAGGAACATATGGCTATGCATATGTTGGGTGTGATAGTAATGTGTAATTGTTGTGTTGGTAACATGTCCACTACTCTGTGGTCCAAACAAACTTGCATGGTGTTATGGTAACTGAGGACTGATGATTGGAGTAAAAATTATTGAGAGGATGAGGCCACTGTAAACTTGTTAGATGATCAAATATGCATCTTTCATTATCATTGTTGTATGATCAGGGCAAGTGTGTTTTGTGTGATGATTCGGCGAGGGATGCTGTCGGTACCCTGCAGACCGGGTACCCCTGCGTAGTGGATAAAAGATAGTATGGGCCCCGCCTCCCTACTGAGGCGAGCCCCAGCATAAGCCACATGCCCTTGGCCCCATGGTCAGACCTGGGGCTGCCACGTGCGCTTTAGCTCTAGAGCTGACACGTGCCCTGGGCTCCGGGCGGGGCCTCCCCGCTGAGAGGTCCGGGGCTGCCACGTGTCCTTTGGCTCCGAGCCACCTCCCTGCTGAGGACAGCACCGGAGCTGACACGTGCCCTGGGCTCCGGTCCGAGCCTCCCCACTGAGGTAAGGTCCGGGCCTGCCACGTGTTCCTGGCTCCGAGCCACCTCCCTGCTGAGGACAGCTCCGGTGCTGACACATGCCCTGGGCTCTTGTCCGAGCCTCCCCGCTGAGGTGAGGTCCAAGACTGCCACGTGTCCCCAGACTCTGAGCCACCTCCCTGCTGAGGACAGCTCCGGTGCAGACACGTGCCCTGGGCCCTGGTCTGAGGCTCCCCACTGAGGTGAGGTCCGGGGCTGCCACGTGTCCCCTGGCACCAAACCCTTCGATGAGAGCTCCAGGGCCGCCACGTGCCCCACGATCCGTCGTGGGCCGTGGGTCGACAAAGTCAAGAAGGAAGTGCGCTGTCAGGCTTCGAATTGGAGGCTCGCGCCTTCCCTAGAAGCATGGTGCACTGTGCACGCCTCCGTCCTCTGCCCGTTCGCCACTACAGTGACAAGATAGGGCGAAGGTGTGACGGTAGGACAGTGCCGCCCAACGGCACAAAGCTGCCCAAGTAGGGAGAGAAAACATAGCGACATGATGGCGTCCCCATCATCACCTGACATGCGGTCAGGGGCGCTCAACGCGCCGGACGACGGGACTTAACTCCCCCACTGGCCACTCTACTCAGAAGACGAAGCCTTAGATCATGTATAGGGTTCATGTAGCTCTGGGGCCACCTGTCTGGCCCCAAGCCTCATTGTAACCACCCCGGCCTTGAACTATAAAAGGATCGGGGTGACCACCCTGCAGAGGGTTCCCGTTCGCATTCTAGATCCCGCAACTCACAAGCACTCACACTCAAGCAATAGAACAAGCACCCCCGTGGACGTGGGGTATTACGCTCCGGTGGCCTGAACCACGTAAATCTTGGTGTTCATCCGCTCCCTCGAGCCCAGGTCGCGTAGGGTGCCAAACCCCCTCCGAAAAAAGAACCTCGTGGGCTATTTCCGAGCAGATCGGGAGGAGTGTCGCAGCTCATGCACTTCAACATCTGGTGCACCAGGTAGGGGGGCTTTCCGTCCTCTCCACACGACCATGGTGAACATCACCTCCCAAGGCGAGCCTTCTCGCCCAGCTCGCCGTCGTCTCCAGGCTGGAGATGGTGAGGCCACCCCCCGCTCCAGAGCGGACAGGTCTGGCCAAGAGACCGGCACACTCTGTGTGATGTACAGGTTCTTCCGATGTCTCGTCCAGGCGAGCCGTCAAGATCCTCCGTCGAGCAGTGGCAGCAGCTGCCTAGTCCCGGGGCCGGCGCCACATTGCAAATGGATGGAGACGCCGATCAGCTTCGACGCCTCCGACTGCCCCCAAGAACATGGCACGTGCCGGGCAGCTGCCTCTCCTCGTCGCCCCGACCATCTCCAACGTGAAGTTCTACCACGTGTTGATCGATGGCAGGGTGGCCCTCAGCGTTATCAGTCTCTTGCAGCTTTCAAGAAGCTGCAAATCCCTATGTCCTACCTTACTCTCTCGAGACCATTCTTGGGGGTAGGTCAGGACCCAATCTTCCCGTGCGGTAGCATCTCCCTCCCGGTGACATTTGGGACGCCTGGGAACTACCGTACAGACAGTGTCGCCTTTGATGTTGCGGAGGTCAACCTCCCCTTCAATGCCATAATCGGCAGACCAGCTTTGTGCTGGTTCATAGCGGTAGCACACTACTGCTACTTGGTCTTGAATATGCCAACCCCGAGTGGTGTCCTCAAGATCCGCGCTGACCGCACCGCGGATGTCTCAGCGCTGGAAAAGATCTAAGCGCTGGCAGCAGCACAGGAGGCCTCCTTCGGTCACGCTGAAGCTAGCCGGCCACCTCCAAGCATGCATCAGCGAGGGGTGACATCTGCACCCCGTGTGCAGCCCTCTTACGGCGAGGACGTACCGATCAATGTCGTCCAAGTCGGTCCTGATGCCGCCCAGACCACCCCAATCGCAGGGGGCCTGGGAGGAAAATAGGAAGACGCGCTCATCACCTTTCTCCGGGCCAATGTCAACGTGTTTGCCTGGCAACCATCGCAAATGTCGGGGATCCCAGGGAGGTGATTGAGCTCCAATTGAATGTTCATCCTGATGTCAGGCCGGTCCAACAAAAGCCTCGAAAACAATCCATCGAGCAGCAAGACTCCATCCGTGAAGAAATCAAGATGCCGCTCGATGCGGCTTCATTCGAGAGGTCCACCATCCACAGTGGTTGGCCAACCCTGTTTTCGTCCCCAAGGCTGGTAGGAAGCTACGTATCTGCATCGACTACAACACCCTCAATAAGGCATGTCCGAAGGATCCGTTCCCTATCCCCCGTATAGACCAAATAGTCGAGTCTACGTCTAGATGTGATCTACTGTGTTTCCCAGATGCATATTCAGGTTTCCACCAGATTCCTATGTCTAGGGAAGATGAAGAACATACCGCCTTCATCACAGTAGATGGTCTATACTGCTATGTGTACATGCCTTATGGTCTTAAGAATGCCCTTCCCACTTTTGTGCGTGCAATGCACAAGACGTTCAGGAACCTCATTCGGGACCTAATCGAGGTTTATGTCAATGACATCGTAGTGAAGGTTAAGTCACAAGCATCTCTGCTCGATAACCTATCCCTATTCTTCGACGGACTGCGTTGCACATGCCCGAAGTTGAACCCAGACCAATGTGTCTTCAGGGTCTCTGCCGGGAAGCTGCTCGGTTTCTTGGTCTAACACTGAGGGATCAAAGTAGACTCGGAGAAGATTAAGGCGATAGAACTGATGCGGCCCCCTGCCCACATCAAGGACGTGCAGAAGCTTACCGGATTCTTGTCTGCCCTAAGTTGATTTATCTCTAGACTGGCCGAGCGGGCTCTTCCGTTCTTCAAGCTTCTGTGCAAAACTGGTCCATTCGTATGGACCGAGGTGGCAGATGAGACGTTCCAGGATCTGAAGAAGTTCCTAACAACGCTGCAATTCATGGTGGCCCCTGAACAAGGTGAGCCACTACTCTACATCGCTGCTACAACCGAGGTCGTGAGCATGGTTTTGCTCGTGGAGCGGCCAGAACTCCATCGACCTGAAGTCCCAGAAAAGGCTCCTGGTGTCGTTGGTCTAAAGCCCCATGGCTCAGACTCTGCAACAAGCCCTTGGGATGGGGAAGTAATCAGGTCCCAAACAGGCGGACCTGATGATCAATGCATATCCGGGTCCAAGCTCCCAGAATGCAGTCCCGGACCCGGGGTCCTAGGGGCCTCGAGTCCCGGACCTCCCCAAGAAGAACTAGTCGGTTCTCAGCCATCTAGACCCAACAATCGGTGTGCATCTAGGTCCGAGATCCCGGAGTGCAGTCCCGGATCCGGGGGCCAGGGGCCCCCGAGTCCCGGACCTTTACAAGAAGACGTTTCGGACCCCTTTGGGAGGGTCCGAACCATCCAGCGTCCGGTCTACTTCATCAGCGAGGTCCTCCATGATGCCAAGACAAGATATAAGGAGGTGCACAATCTGCTCTATGCAGTCCTCGTTGCATCAATGAAGCTGCGCAGTTACTTCCAAGCTCACAAGATCTCGGTGGTTACCTCATACCCGCTGAGAACCGTCCTCCAAAGCCCCAACGCCACTTGAAACATAGCTAAATGGGATGCAGAGTTGGCAGAGTTCGAGCTAGACTTTCTACCGCGCCATGAGGTGAGAAGTCAGGCGCTAGCTGACTTCGTGGCAGAGTGGACTCCACCACCATGCCAGCCAGAGGGCCAGGGCATCGATGAACCAGAGCCCAGAGCTTCGGTCTTCACTGGGCCCTACTGGACTCTCTTCTTTGACGGCTCCTCGCGGAAGCAAGGTGCCGGAGTGGGGATTCTGCTCATTACACCAACTGGAAAGCAGTTCAAATACATGGTGCGACTTGACTTTAAGGCAACAACAACATGGCGGAGTATGGGGCTCTCATCTTTGAGTTAAAGACTGCGTTGTCCCTCGGCATCCAGCAGTTGTTGGTCAACGGTGATTCCCAATTGATCATCAAGCAAGTCAAGGGAGAGTGTTGCTGCAATGACCCACAACTTGCAGCATATCTCCTCCAAGTACAGAAGTTAGAGAAGGACTTCTTATCCTTGGACTTGTGCCATGTTTCCCGTGCCAATAATACGATAGCCGACGACCTATTAACGAAGGCTTCCACTTGGGCTCCGGTGTCTAAGGGGGTCTTTGAAAGGAAGTTGCTACGACCTACCGCCTTGCCATCCAAACCAGGCGAAGGGGACGAGACCAGCACCTCGAAGCTGGCGGCCCCGGCGACCATGTTACCATGGCGCCTGCCAAGGATCGTAAGCATCACCGGGGACTCCGTGCAATCCGGCGCTCAAGATCCAAGTGCTCAAGTAGGTCCCGTTGAATGGATCATGGAGATCCGGGACTACTTGAAAGACAATTTTCTTCCCGATGAGCGTTTATCCGTTGAACGGATTGCTCGGTTGGCTAAGAGATACACATTGGTAGAAGGGGATCTCTACCGACGTGGCGCTAATGGCGTCCTATTGCGGTGCATAACCCGGGAGGAGGGCTCCGACCTACTCGCAGAGATCCATGGGGGCGAGTGTGGGAACCATGCATGTTCCTGCACGCTGGTCGGTAAAGTCTTCCGACATGACTTTTACTGGCTGACAGCTCTCCAGGATGTCATCGACATGGTCAAGAGATGCAAGGCGTGCTAGTTCCACGCTAAGCAGATCCACACACCAGCTGAGACGCTGCAGATGATCCCACCTCATGGCCCTTCATTGTGTGGCGGCTGGACATCCTTGCACCATTCCCCAGATCCGTCGGAGTACCGGTACCTCTACGTCGCCGTAGACAAGTTCACCAAGTGGCCGGAAGCTACCCCTGTAATAACTATCAACAAGCAGTCGGCAGTCAAGTTCATCAAGTCAATTGTATACCGGTTTGGGGTCCCGAACAGAATCATCACCGACAACAGGACCCAGTTCACCAGTGCAGTACTCCAAGACTGCTGCGAAGACCTCAGCATCCAAGATTTATATGCTTCTGTTTCTCACCCAGAGAGTAACGGTCAAGCCGAAAGAGCAAACGCCGAGATACTCAGCGGACTCAAGACACGCACCTACAACATCTTGAAGAAGCATAGTGCCAATCAGGTTGAGGAGCTCCCATGTGCACTATGGGCTAGCCGGACGTCCCTCAATCACTCGACAGGGGAAACGCCCTTCTTCCTGGTGTATGGGGCTGAGGCCGTCCTTCCTCGAAAATCACCATGGGCTTATCCCGTGTTCAAGTGTACGACGAAGCCATGCAGAATCAGCTCCAGCATGAAGATATCGACCTTGTCGATGAGCGAAGGTGGCAAGCAGCTGTACGAAACACGCGATACCATCAAGCGCTCCTGTGTTATCAGCAGCGGTTCATGCGAACTAGACAGCTCAAGGTGGGTGACCTTGTGCTACGGCGAATACTTTCTCGAGAAGGTGGGAACAAACTCTCCCTCAGCTGGGAGGGCCCCTTCTGAGTGACACAAGTATGCCAACCTAGGTGCGTGCGCCTAGCCATAGAGGATGGGGTACCTCTACCCAATCCATGGAACATAGAACACCTCCGTAAGTTCTATCCTTAGCGCAGCGGTAGGGTTTTATTTTCTCTGAAAGGGTGTCATAGTGTCTAGGGACAACGCTTAGAACAGCTAAGTCCCGGAGGAGCCCTGTCACTCTCGACATCTGGGATGGGTCGCTGCCTTCTAGTACGGCATGTTTTCTATTATGAGAAAGAGCCTGAAGTGAGAAAGTTTTGCCTTGCCCTGTGCATTCCCCCTTTATAGTTTTTGCTTCCTCAAGCATATCAACTATAAACGGACAAGCCACGTGCCTTTGGCCCTAAGGTCAGCCCTGGGGCTGCCACATGAGCTTGAGTTCTGGAGGCAACGCGTGCCCTGGGCTTCGGTCCGAAGCCTCCCTGCTGAGGTGGAACCCGGAGCTGTCACACATCATCTGGCTTAGAGCCTCCTCCCCGCTAAGGATAGTTCTGGAGCTCACACATGCCCTGTGCATTCTCCCTTTACATTTTATGCTTCCTCAAGCATATCAAGTGTAAATGGGAAAGCCACATTCCCTTGTCCCTAAGGTCAGCTCTAGGGCTGCCATGTGAGCTTGAGTTCCGGACCCGATGCGTGCCCTAGGCTCCGGTCTGAAGCCTCCCCGCTGAGGTGGAACCCGGAGCTGCCACGCATCACCTGGCTCAGAGCCTCCTCCCCGCTGAGTATAGCTCCGGAGCTCACATGTGCCCTGTGCATTCTCCCTTTACAGTTTGTGCTTCCTCAAGCATATCAATTGTAAACGGGCAAGCCACGTGCCATTGGCTTTAAGGTCAGCCCTGGGGCTGCCACATGAGCTTGAGTTCCGGAGCCGATGCGTGCCCTGGGCTCCTGTCTGAAGCCTCCCCACTGAGGTGGAACCCGGAGCTGCCACGCATCACCTGGCTCAGAGCCTCCTCCCCGGTGAGGATAGCTCCGGAGCTCACACGTGCCCTATGCATTCTCCCTTTACAGTTTGTGCTTCTTCAAGCATATCAACTGTAAACAGGCAAGCCACGTGCCCTTGGCCCTAAGGTCAGCCCTAGGGCTGCCATGTGAGCTTGAGTTCCGGAGCCGACGCGTGCCCTGGGCTCCGGTCCGAAGTGTCCCCACTGAGGTGGAACCCGGAGCTGCCACGCATCACCTAGCTCAGAGCCTCCTCCATGTTGAGGATAGCTACGGAGCTCACACGTGCCCTGTGCATTCGCCCTTTACAGTTTGTACTTCCTCAAGCATATCAATTGTAAACGGGCAAGCCACATGCCCTTGGCCCTAAGGTCAGCCCTAGGGCTGCCACGTGAGCTTGAGTTCCGAAGTCGACGCGTGCCCTAGGCTCTGGTCCGAAGCCTCCCCGCTGAGGTGGAACCTAGAGCTACCATGCATCACCTGGCTTAGAGCCTCCTCCCTACTGAGGATAGATCCGGAGCTCACATGTGTCGTGTGCATTCTCCCTTTACAGTTTGTGCTTCCTCAAGCATATCGACTATAAACGGGCAGGCCACGTTCCCTTGGCCCTAAGGTCAGCCCTGGGGCTGGCACTTGCACTTGAGGTTCGGAGCCGACGCGTGCCCTAGGATCCAGTCCAAAGCCTCCCTGCAGAGGTGGAACCCGGAGCTGCCACGCATCACCTAGCTCAGAGCCTCCTCCCTGCTGAGGAAAGCTCCGGAGCTCACATATGCCCCAGGCTCCGGTCTAGAGCCTCCCCACAAAGGAGAGGTACGGAGTTGCCACGTGTCTCTCTGGGACAAGCTAAAGACAAGGTACGAACTTCCCTAAGTTCCTTAAGCCGCCGAGGACCCAGAAGGAGTGGTAGCCACACAGTCGGGGTGTCCTGGGTAATTACGTTGCTAAGGACCCGGTGGAACAAGCTCGAGACATCGGCAAAGAGCAATCCACGTCAACTAAGTCGTTTCGGACCCTTGAGCTGCTAAGGGTCTGAAGTCTACATCAACAATTTAAGCCAATACAAGACTTGAAACAGAGAGCTTCCATAAATGACAGAGTTCTAGCATACAAAAGGGGATACAAGGCAACTAAGGAACTCAACAGCTACAAGTCGAGCAATCTACTACTCCATGGCATACTTGGTTGCCCCCCAAGCCAATCTCTACACAGAGAGACGGTCACCAGCTATAAGACCGAAGATGGCAGCAATTCATGTTGAACCGAGGCAACGGTGACATCCAGTGTCGTGTGGGCCAAACGCCATCAATGGCAGATTTGGTTGTCTACAACAGTACCTAGAGGAAGGCTTTATCACTCTGGACTTAACCTTCCTCCGGTGCCGGCAGGTAGCTCTTCTTCGGCGAGGCGCCTAGAGGACATACCCCACACGACAAGGGCGTAGGTACTCCCTGCGAGTCGAGGATCCTGTCCCTGATGACCTCCCTTACCATCGGCATGCCATCAGGATGGCTTGTTCTTCTATCTGGGACCGTCAAAAAGAGGGACGCCACAGTGAGCCGCACCGAAGGTCGCATGCACACTAACATCTCGCAAAAGTGGACGAAGACGGCAACCGATGTAAGAGCATTTGGTGGGCAAAAGTGCTGAGAAGTGGAAGCTTCCAGCGCGCAAGAGGAGAACAAAGACCACATGGTGAGGGAGGGTGCCATCCAACATCGGAAGGCCCCATTTTATACACAACTACAACCTATCGCAGGAAAACAGGTGTGACAATTGGGCATTCACCTCTGCACGCCGCGGGTTATTCGCCTCCCCCAACGATAGGTTAGACCAAGGTACACCCGTTAGACACTGGGGGCCGAGCGAGTAACATCTAGGGAACGTCTGGCGGTTCTAGAGAAGAGCGGCAGGGTGGAACTGTGGCAACCAACTCATTGGATGCCGCAGTAAGTGCCCTGAGGCAACCCCTCGAGCACGTCGCCGCGAGTTATTCGCCTCCCCCGACGATGGGTAGGACCCAGGTCCACCCGTCAGACACTAGGGGCCAGGCGAGTAACGTCTCGAAAATATCTGGCGGTTCCCGAGAATAGCGGCGCGGTGGAACTGTGGCGACCAACCCATTGGTTGCCGTAGTAAGTACCCCGAGGCAACCCCTCGACACGTGCAGCCTTTTCGTCTCCCAGGTACGACCACTCGTCCAGTACGCGGAAGTCTTGCCACCGCTTCGGTCTCCAAAGTACAGGTTCAAAACCACCACGCGGGAGAAATGGGGGGCCCAACTACGGGCTCGATGCCTCCCCCGAGATGGGCCCGGGGACCACTGTCGGTACCCTGCAGACCAGGTACCCCCACATAGTGGGTAAAAGACAGCCTAGACCCCGCATCCATACTAAGACAGGCCCCAGCATAAGCCACGTGCCCTGGCCCTATGGCCAGCCCTGGTACTGCCACGTGTGCTTGAGCTCCAGAGCTGACACATGCCCTGGGCTCCGGACGGAGACTCCACGTTGAGGTAAGGTCCGGGGCTTCCACGTGTCTACTGGCTCCGAGCCACCTCCCTGCTAAGGACAACTCCCGTGCTGACATGTGCCTTGGGCTCCGGTCCAAGCCTCCCTGCTGAGGTGAGGTCCGGAGCTGCCACGTGTCCCCTAGCTCTGAGCCATCTCCCTGCTGAGGACAGCTCCGGTGTAGACGCGTGCCCTGGGCTCCGGTCCAAGCCTCCAAACTAAGGTGAGGTCCGGGGCTGCCACGTCTCCCCATGCACCAAACCCGTCGATGAGAGCTCCAAAGCCGACATGTGCCCCACGATCCGTCGTGGGTCGTGGGTCGACAAAGTCAAGAAGGAAGTGCACTATTAGGCTTCGCATTCAAGGCTCGCGCCTTCCCCAGAAGCATGGCACACTGCGCACGCCTCCGTCCTCTGCTCGTTCGCCATTACGGTGACAAGACAGGGCGAAGGCGTGACAGCAGGACAGTGCCGCCCAACGGCATGAAGCCACCCAAGCAGGGCAAGAAGACACGGTTAGAAGACGACATCCTCTCATCATCTGACATGCGGTCAGGGGTGCTCAGCGCGCCGGACAGCGAGACTTAACTCCCCCGCCGACCACTCTACTCAGAAGACGAAGCCCTAGATCGTGTATAGGGTTCATGAAGCTCTGGGGCCACCTGTCAAGCCCCAAGACTCATTTTAACCACCCCGGACTTGAACTATAAAAGGACTGGGGTGACCACCCTGCAGAGGGTTCCCCAATCGCATTCTAGATCCTGCAACGCACAAGCAATCATGCTCAAGCAATAGAACAAGAACCCCCATGAACATAGGGTATTACGCTCCGGTGGCCCAAACCACGTAAATCTCGGTGTTCATCTGCTCCCTCAAACCCGGGCCGCGTAGGGCGCCAAGCCCCCTCCGGAAAAAGAACTTCGTGGGCTGCTTCCGAGCAGGCCGGGAGGACTTTCGCAGCTCACGCACTCCGACATATGGCGCGCCAGGTAGGGGGGCTTTCCGCGCTCTCCACGCGACCATGGTGAACATCACCTTCCATGGCGAGCCTTCTCGCCCAGCTCGCCATTGTCTCCAGGCGGGAGACGGTGAGGCCAACCCCCGCTCCAGAGCGAGCAGGTCTGGCCAATCCGGTAGCCAAGCAGATGGTACACTCTATGTGATGTACGGGGGTTCTTCCGATGTCTCGTCTAGGCGAGCCGTCAAGACCTTCTCTGCCTCAGCGGAACGAGAAGCCTGGAGATCTTCGACCTCCTTGACGGAAGAAGCCAGCTCCCCCGCCAAACTCCTCCTTGCCAGCTCCTGTTCCCGAGCGGCTAGCCCCTGCTCCAGAGCAACCAGGGCCTGCTCCCTGGTGGCCAGCCGTGCAACCCGCTCCTCCATATCACACTTCCTGGATGCAGCAAAGACCTCACGGTCATCGACGCCCTAGAGCCGCTCCTCCAGGCGCCCCCGCTCCTCCTCATAGGCAGATAGACGGTCGAAGAGCTCCCTCTCCCTCGCCTTCGCCTCCTTCTCCTGCTGAAGGAGAGTCTCCTGGAGCTCCGTCAGTGCCGCGAGACGTGCATCGGCAGAGGCATGGAGGCTCTCAGCCTCAGCCTGGAGGTTCGTCGCATTTCTTTGGAGGGCTGCAACGGCAGCCTCTGTCCCCTCCAGCACCTCTTCCCAAGCCTTGAGCCGCTCCTCCCGAGCCCGAGCCTTCCGCCCTGGTAGACTGGACCCATGCCTTCAGCAGGTTGTCCCAGTCCTGAAGGTGCTCCCGCTCGGACCTCAGTTCGACCCACTCTTGCTCGATCGTGTCCTGCATCTGGTCCAGACTAGAGCGGACAGCCCTTGCGGCCCTGGGGACTGGGACAACCTTCGGCATAGTCAGGCGAGGTACTGCCTCGACACCCTCTCGCTCTTCGCCCACCGGTGGGGTTGCCATCATAGCAACATGTGAAGGGAGAGGAGGAGGGCTAGCAGCCCGCCCAGCAACAGCCGCACTGCTACCAGTGGCGTTCGCCGGTTGGCAGATCTCGGGGCCCAGGTGCCGATATGCGGAGATTCTCCAGGCACAGGCTCAGGCACTGCTGCCGGTGTTTGAGCTTCGGCAGACAGGGAGCTTCGACTCCCAAACTGCTGTGGCGGAGGAGGAGCAGAGGTGCTCTACTGAGAAGCCCTACAATAAGAAGCACCAAGCATCAACTACGCCATCCAGCGGCTGAGCACACAGCCATGCGAGGTTGAGTCGTACCTGGAGGTCTGGAAGTTCCACTACGTGATGAGCTTCTTACGCGGGGGGGGGGGGGGGGGGGGGGGCGTGGTGCTTGAGCCACTCGCCCCCGCCGATGCCGAGGTCGCCTCCGCCGGCTTCGAAGCTGGTGGAGCCTCAGGGTCTTCATCGATGAAGACACCACATCAGGAGCCTTCCGTGCAGAGGGCCTTGACGCCGAAGATGCGCCCTGATTTGGGGTGGCCCTCGATGGATGAGAAGTCGACGACATTGCTGGGGCCTGCCTTGTAGATCCAGCAGCACCAGACGCCCTTCCCGTGGCGCCAGGACTGCTCCGACAGCGGCAGCTTTAGAGCCGCCCCCGACGCCAGTCGTCGAGCCCGGTGTGGGATCACGGGAAGCCTCGGAACCCCTCGCCTAGGGACCGGAGACAAAACTTCCGTGAGTATGGACCAGCTTCCTCTTCGACGCCCTACTTGGCTCTAGGGCATCCTTGGGTGGCGAACGAGGGCATGCCGCAGACGCATACCTACCTGCCAAATCCTTTCCCCTGTTTGGGAATGAGTTCGGCGCAGGCCCTGCCTGACCACCAACGCCGTCTCCTCCGGGGATCTCAATGCCCCGCGAGGGGTCATCGATATGCCGCACTGCGACATCAATGTCGTCCAACGTTGGTAGATCTTTCAGCAGCCTCGACCGCGCCTGCGGGTTGAGGTAGACGGGCTGGTAGCTTGTCGGCGGGGTGATGGAGTCGTCGATAATCGGGTCACAGGAGAGCTTTTGCAGCATCATCTCCAACTCCTCCCGATTCCGCGACGACCCTGCTCCGCGCGCCAACCGGGTCATGTCGCCTTCTCCGGTGTACTGTCACGCAGCCTGGACATTCTGCTGGAGAGGGGCGATCCGGCGAGACAGGAAGTCAACCAGGACCATCATCGAGGTGAGGCCTTCCCCGGCCAGGTACCTGATCCTCTCCAACACCAGTGTGTAGGCGTCTTGCAGGTCGGGGATCTCATCCCCAACGACCACCTCCACCATCAGCGGGCCACCCGACAACTCCAGGATGTCGTGGACGTCAGTCTGGGCAATCACCCAGTCCTCCCTCCAGTGCTCCCACTTCCCGGGAGTGAAGGGCGCGATGTAGGGCGTGGAGTGCCTCCCTCAGTGCTGGAAGTAATAAGCCCCTAGTTGGCTTGTGCTTCTCCCCAAGGCCCTCAAGGAGAAGAACACCCTGAAGAGTCACACTGAAGGTCGTACGCACACGAACATCTCGCAAAACTTTACGAAAACGTCCACGAGAGCAAGGGCGTGCTGTGTGTAACACCCCAAATTTTTAGTCAAAACTCAAATTTTGATTTAGAACCATAAACCATGTTCAGAGGGGAATTTAGAAATTTTTGGACGTGTTGCATGTTTTGCAGAAATTCAAATTCAAACTGGAATTCAAATTAGACTCAAAACAGAAAAGAAATGGAAAAAGAAAAAAAGGAAAACCGGAAAAAAACTGGCCAGTGGGCCGAAACCCCAGCCGGCCCAGCAAACCCCCGCGCAGCCCGCCCCCGCGCGCGCCGCGCTGCCCCTCGCTGACGGGTGGGACCCGCCTGTCATCCCTAACCCCGCGACCCCGGACTTCTCCCCCGCGCGCGCGATCGCAACCGATCGGGAAACCGCGTCCCGCAGCCGAATTCTGGACCCTGAGGACTCTAACTCGATCACAACAGAACCACCGCCCTCCCCCGGCTATAAAAACAACCGATCCGATCAGTTTTTCTCACGCGATCGCCGATTTTCACTCCGGTGAGCACCGAGACTTCGCCGGTGAATTCTGGCCGATCTAAGCTCGGAAACTCTAATCTAACTCGTTGGTCTTGATCCACCGCCTCCGGGGAACTTTGCAGGTGCAGAAAACCCGAAGACTTACGGTGCAAATCCAGCTCCGACGAGCTTCGCCGTGGTTTTGCCTCGAACCTCGCCGCCGAGCACTTTCCAGGACCCCCGAGCTCGAGAAAACCTCCGAGGTGAGATCCCTGACCTCCCCTCTACCGATCTAGGCCATAAGATCACAGTTCTAGGCAGAATTCTCGAGGATCCAAAAGTTTCCGGCGAGATCGCCGCTTCCCGCCGCCGTGCGCCGCCGGCAGCGCCGCCCGCGCTCGATCAGAGCGACGTGGCCGCTTGTGCGCCGTTTATTTTAAATCGCACGGTAGACTTTAAAACCCCGCGTACCGGTTCGATGTTATAATCTCAGCCGTCGGTTTAAAATCAGACGGTCCACGTCAGCCCCGCGTTATAAAGACTGGAATTCTTACGTGCTACCCCCTGGGGTTCTCTGGAATTGAGAGCTAGCCCCGGAAACTTCAGATCTAGCCCCTGGAACTCCAAAAAATCATGTAAATTCATTTAAAAATCAGTTTTAGCCCCTAGACTTAATAGAAATTAAGAAAAACACCTCTGAAAAGTGTAGCTAGACCCCTGGAAATTATGAAAATAATATTATAGACCCTGTAATGGGGTGAATTCATTATTTTAGCCCTGTTTAGTATTTAATTTAGAAAATTGAATATGTAACTAGTGTTTAAATATTAAAAAGGGGGACAAACCTAATTGTCAAAATTATTAAAAACTTTCTCAGTACTTAGAAAACTTTGGAGTGAGATAAAAATATATTTTTGGGGCTGAAATAAATCTGTTTCATCTATTATTCACATTTAATAGTATAGGGACACATTTTTAAGTAAAGAATAGTTAAAGAAAAATAGGGAAAATAATTATGAAATAGTATACATCAGAAGCCAAGGTCAAAATATGATCTTAAATTATTTAGGACCAGAACCTAATCTGTTTAGGTAGTGTGTATTACTAATTTAATAATAAAATGCACAATTATGCATAAGAATATAAATCTGAAAATATAGAAACTAGTAAATGATAAATGGAGTTTCTAAAGTACAAAGAATTCAGTTTAGGGTTGATAGAAATTATGAAGGCACATATGGAGAAGAAAAATACTTTTCATACATACTTGGTAGTTTAATATATAAGGAATTTATTTAAAACTGAAACACACATATATACATGTATATATATATATAGTATGTGAGTATAAATATGAACACCAAAGTAGGAATCCTACACATGTAAATGAAAGTGTATGCAAGCCCCAAATCAACACACATAGAGTATCCACAACACATAAAATGGTAAAGAAACTTTCATAAATGTGAATGTGTGGTTTGTATGAAGTAGAAGTGTGAACTATGTCTTATGATTGTTGTTTTTCTTTTGCTATGTGTGATGGTATGAAGTAGAACCTGTTCAAGAGCAAGCTATCAGTTTCCAAGATCAGGACTACCCATTTCAGGAGCAGCAAGAAGGAGGCAAGTGTCCTTGACCACTTTGATCCTATGCTAGGATGTGTAGATAGAATTATTTGCATTGTCAAATGAAATATGAAACCCATGCTAGGAAAGTTTCCCTAGAATTGCATTACCTTGTTTCCTTGTAGCTTGGGTTGGGATTTATTTTACCATGTCATTTATTTCCATGCATATGCTTAGCCATGCTTAGAATGGGGGATTTGGGACATGAGATCATCAGTTCATATTACCATACTCTTGAATGAGATATTGTGAGTTATGTAGAGGTAGGGATCAAGGCAAGTTGGATGTTTTGGTTGTGTGCTGGGTGCACGAGACTTGGGTTTGTGTTTAGTACTTGCCTGGATCCTAAGGACCGGTTCATGGAGCATGTAACCCGGCTTTACAGTGCCAACCACATGCTGAGATGGGGCAGCTTAGCCAATTAATTAGGTGTATCCCCGGCGTAGTATGGGTGTGTTGGATGGTGCGGGGAATAGGAGTCAGCTGGACTGCCATATGAACCGCAAGGCTCAAGAGGGGGCCACTGCAGCGGGGTTGGAGCCTCTTGTATGCTGTTAGGGGTGAAACCTCAGTGGGCCCACGCTCGTCGGGAATCCCTTTGTAAAGGCTTCGTAGTGATCTCTTGGCCACACACCTGGGAAGTGTGAATGTGGTTCGTAGCCACTGGCATAATGGAGGTTCTTTTAGTCCACCCGGCAACGGGGGATGAAATCACTACTTGTGGGTACAGTGGTACAAACTCTGCAGAGTCAAAACTGTCTTGACAGCCGTGCTCACGGTTAAGAGCGGCCTGGACTTATTCATGATTAGAGAATTGATGGTTTTGGAAGTTAAGCGGGGAGCTTAACATTGGAAATGATGATTATGGTTATTGGTTTATGATGATGGGATGGGAGATTTGGATCATTTCACCTGTGTAGTAATGTAGGTGCTTAATAAGCTAAGGTGATAGGTATTAATTGCGTAGTGCTTTAACCATGAGTTCAACCTCTCCTTGTTCTAGCCATGCATGATATAATTTTCCCACACTTGCTGAGTACCATTGGTACTCAACCTTGCATATTTGTTGGTTTATATTGCTGCTCAGGTCAAGATAATGAGGTGGTGTATAATGACCAAGATTTTGGACCCGAGGAAGGTTTTTAGGTTCATGAAGACCCCCGGGCAACACCTGTGATGGAGCCCTAAAGAATAATATTCCGCTGCTAGTTTATTTACTTGTGATGAAGCATTAGTGTTCATTGAGACATTTGTGATGTAAGACTTATTTATATTCGACACCTGGCTTGTAATAAATGATGCTTCACTATTTGTCATCACATGTATGAGAAAATGATCCTGGCATACATGTGATATTCACTTGGTTGTTCTTCGGAAAAACCGGGTGTGACAGAGGTGGTATCAGAGCCAAGGTTGCCCGTAGGAACGTGGACCTAGGTAGGAATGGACGTATTTAAGGGCCCTATTTTCTAAAAAAAAATATTTTCCAAGGTGTGGGTGAAAAAGTGTTATCAAAAGAGTCATTTTCTTCATCTTACCCCAACTTTCATTCAAAAATAGGATTTTTGTTTGAAATTTTATCTAACCTAATTTTAAATTCTTTTGTTTTAGATGGTTCGCATGATTCGCACCGCTCGTAAATCCACGGGAGGGAGAGTTCCCGTAGTTGCCCTTGCTGAAAGAGAGGAGAGTCGTCCAGTGACGTACCTTTCCTACGGATTGGCAGTGGGAGATTTGTTGCGCCGTCTTCGACGTATGCTCGAAGCCGCCGGCAATACGGGCAAGCTCATCATCCACTATAACTCCACCAGGACCATCCGTGAGAAGAGGGAAGAATGGAGTTCGGAGATGAGGATTATACACAAGAATCAGCTGCTTAAGATCCACCACTCTCCAGCTTGTCGAGCAACACAAGTTGACGCGGAGAGAGATGTCACTTGGGAGGCCATCACCTGCCAGAGCCACATCTATCGTCGCCACTTGGACAAAACTGAGTACATGTATGTCCTCCAACGTGAGAGTGGTACCACGGAGTACAAGTACCCACCGGTGCAGCAAGGGACTTCCCATGAGCACATGGACTTGTGCTTGGAGGATGCTGCTATGCTCAGCACTCGACTGCAGGAGTGTCAACAAGAGCTTCAGGATGTCCGAGATACTCTGAAGGAGACGGAGGCATTGCTGCGAGCTTGCTTAAAGGCGAGAGAAAGAGGAGATGGGAATGAACTGTGTGTCACCGTAAGTGATCCATGGACCCCTGACTCCCCGGATCGCCGAGCGATCAGGCGTCGTCGCACTTCTCCACCAGCAGCCTCCCCACCCAAAGCAGAGTCAGAAGGTAGCCGAAATGAGGAGGAAGATCCCGAGGAGCCAGCTCAAGAGGATGAGTAGTGTAGAGTCTTTCCCCTAGCTAGCAAGAGGTCGAGTAGTCGAGTCGTTACGTAGTTAATGGTGTGATAATGCTTGGTGTGTGACGTGAGTTGTGGAAGCCATGAGCAAGTGTCCACAGCCTCGTCTTCAGATTGTTTTGCTTTGGTGTGTGAACCCACAGGAAATAATAGTGCATTTATTGGGTGTGAGATATAAAACCCTCGTAAGATTTTAACAAAACTTCAACACTTCAAAGTACAAACAAGTGAAAGTAGTAAGATGATACTAAATGCTTTCAAATTAACATTTGTTGATTCTACCAGATGGCCGGAAGAGGAAAAGGACGTGCTGCCAACCCCGCCAACAACAATGATGAGGCATGCAACTCTCATCTTTCTGGAGGCCAGAACCGGAGTGGTCGCCGTGAAGAAGTTGATCCTCTCCACCAAATGCTGGAGAATCAAAATCAGCTCATCCAGAACTTGACTCAAGTAGTGGCCAACTTGCATCAAGTTCCACCTCCACAAGCTGCACCACGCCAACCAAGGTTGAGTGAGTTTCTAGGAACTCAACCTCCAAAGTTTGCAAGTGCTGCTGAACCTCTGGAGGCAGATGATTGGCTGAAGACCATTGAAAGTAAGATGAGGATCATACAATGCCAAGGGTATGAGAGGGTGCTGTTTGCCTCTCATCAATTGCATGGACCTGCTGCTGATTGGTGGACCGCCTACGTGGCCGCCCATCATGACCCTGAGAGCATCACTTGGGAAGAGTTCAAGCGTAGCTTCCGCAACCATTACATCCCAAGAGGTGAACTCAAAAACAAGAGGAAAGAGTTTTTGGGACTGCAGCAGGGAAACATGACGGTGAGGGAATACCTCACTAAATTCACTCAACTATCCCGTTATGCTCCACGAGACATAGAGACAGATGAGCAGAAACAAGATTGTTTCGTGGAAGGACTTACCGCAGAGATGCAGTGTGCAATGTCCTCCAATGAGTATGAAAGCTTTCAAAAGATGGTGGACAGAGCGTTTGTGGTGGAAAGGAAGCTAAAGGCCCTGGAAAATGAGAATAAAAGGAAGGCTGGGTGGTCACATCAAGCCTCAGGGAGCAACACCTGCCCACGTATGATGCAGCAACCTACGGGGCAGACGAGCCGTGCTGCGGTACCCTATTCAGCACCAAGAGGGTACAACCCAAACTACAGGCCCCCCGCAGCACCAGCACAGCCGCAACGTCAGTTTATGCAGCAGCCTCGCCCTGCATATCCACCTCGACCAGCAGTGCAAGGACCCCCAAACCAACCCCAAGACAACAAGGGCCAAGCATCTAAGATTGGGGTGCAATGTTTCAGCTGTGGTGAAGTGGGGCACTACGCCCATAAGTGTCCAAAGAAGAAGCCCACGCAGCCACAGCAGCAGAACGTAATGAGAGGACGGGTGAACCACGTCACTATGGAGGAAGCACAAGAGGCACCCGACGTGGTAGTTGGTAAGTTTCCTGCCAATTTACACCTTGCAACTCTGCTGTTTGATTCTGGTGCTACCCATTCGTTCATTGCTCAAGGGTTTGTTAAGAAGCATGACCTAGCAACCACACAAATGAACCATATGCTAGCGGTAAACTCTCCAGGTGGAGAAATAAGGACAAGACAAGTGTGTCCCGAAGTGAACCTAGACATTAATGGGGTAGTATTTACCGCTAACCTCATAGTGATCGATTCACAAGGGATAGATATTATTTTGGGTATGGATTGGTTGACCAAACATAAAGGAATCATCCATTGTTCGACCAGAACGGTGGAACTAACTCACCCTAGTGGCACAAGAGTAAAGTTCATAACGATACACGAGCCTAGGAGGGACATTAAATTAAATCAAGTGGAGGTGAAAGTTGAGGAAATCAGGACTATCAGGGAATATCCAGATGTTTTTCCGGAGGAGTTGCCAGGAATGCCTCCCGACCGTGACGTGGAATTCGCAATCGAGCTAGTACCGGGAACAGCCCCGATATACAAGAGACCTTATCGAATGGACTCCAAGCAGCTAGAAGAGCTCAAGGATCATTTGAGAGAATTGACGGAAAAGGGGTATGTTCGCCCTAGTTCCTCACCATGGGGAGCTCCGGTAATATTTGTGCCTAAGAAAGATGGAACTCAAAGGTTATGCGTGGATTACCGTGCCTTGAATGAGGTGACCATCAAGAACAAGTATCCATTACCCCGCATTGAAGACTTGTTTGATCAGTTGAGGGGAGCTTGCGTGTTCTCGAAAATTGATCTCAGGTCGGGATACCACCAACTCAAGATAAGGCAATCTGATATTCCCAAGACAGCTTTCGTATCTCGGTACGGACTGTATGAATACACTGTCATGCCTTTCGGGCTAACCAATGCCCCGGCATATTTCATGTACCTCATGAACAAGGTATTCATGGAATATCTGGACAAATTTGTGGTGGTTTTCATAGATGATATTCTTGTCTTCTCCAAAGATGAAGAAGAACATGAGAAACATCTAAGGTTGGTGTTACAGAGGCTGAGAGAACATCAACTATATGCCAAGTTGAGCAAGTGTGAGTTTTGGCTAAAGAGAGTTCCCTTTTTAGGACATATAATCTCGGAGGGAGGAATCTCCGTAGATCCCGCCAAAATCGAAGATATCCAGAAATGGAAAACCCCTGAAAATGTCGGGGAAATTCGAAGCTTTTTGGGATTGGCTGGATACTATCGACGGTTTATTGAGGGATTCTCCAAGATCTCGAGACCTCTCACCAAACTGTTGGAAAAGGGAATCACATTCACCTGGACGCCACAGTGCGATACGAGCTTTCAGGAGCTAAAAAAGAGATTGACAACTGCCCCCGTGTTGGTTATGCCAGATATGCAGAAGAATTTCACGGTGTAATGCGATGCCTCTGGAAACGGGTTGGGATGTGTTCTCATGCAAGAGGGACATGTCGTGGCATATGCATCCCGGCAGCTTCGGAAGCACGAGAAGAACTATCCTACACATGACTTAGAACTAGCTGCAGTGGTACACGCGTTGAAAATTTGGCGGCACTATTTGATGGGGAAGAGGACAGAGATATATACGGATCATAAGAGTTTGAAGTACATATTCACACAGCCAGATCTCAACCTTAGACAAAGGAGATGGTTAGAGCTAATCAATGACTTTGATGTAGGCATCAACTATCATCCCGGGAAAGCAAACGTCGTGGCCGATGCCTTAAGTCGGAAAGTGCAGGTCAATAAGTTGAGCTTGAAGGATATGCCTGCAGAATTGAAGGACGAGGTTATAAGGCTCAATCTATGTCTAGTAAATAGTGGTGAAGCCATCGCCATGGAAGTGGACTCCACACTTGAGCGAGACATACGCGAGGGACAAAAGAATGATGAGAAGATACAAGAGATCAGACAGCTCATCAAGGAAAATAAAGCTCCTGGTTTTAGAGAGGATGAACAAGGAACGGTGTGGCACGGGAAAAGGATCTGTGTGCCAGAAGTAAAGGAGATTCGTAAATTAATTTTGAAGGAGGCTCACGATTCCGACTATTCCATTCATCCTGGGAGTACGAAGATGTATCAGGACCTCAAAAGCAGGTATTGGTGGTATGGCATGAAGCGAGATGTCGCGGAACATGTTGCCCTATGTGACACATGTCAGTTGGTGAAAGCAGAACATCAACGACCCGCGGGATTGCTGCAACCACTCAAAGTGCCTGAATGGAAGTGGGAAGAGATCAGCATGGATTTTGTCGTGGGATTGCCTAGGACCCAGTCCGGGTATGATTCAATATGGGTTATTATTGATAGGCTAACCAAGGTAGCTCATTTCATTCCGGTGAAGGAAAGCTACAGCGGAACCAAATTGGCAGAATTGTACATGTCAAGGATTGTGTGTTACCATGGAGTGCCAAAGAAGATAGTGTCGGACCGAGGGACACAGTTCACCTCGAGGTTTTGGCAAAAGTTGCATGAAACCATGGGAACCCATCTGAATTTCAGTTCTGCCTATCATCCCCAAACTGACGGACAGACGGAGAGAACCAATCAGATCCTTGAAGATATGTTAAGGGCATGTGCACTCAAAAACAATAGGAGTTGGGACAAGAACCTACCGTATGCGGAGTTTTCCTATAACAACAGTTATCAAGCTAGTATGAAGATGTCACCGTTTGAAGCTTTGTATGGAAGGAAATGCAGAACTCCCCTATTTTGGAACCAAACAGGAGAAAGTAAGGTGTTTGGTCCAGAAGTGCTACAAGAAGCCGAGGCAAAGGTGAGGGAGATTCGCAACAACTTGAGGATAGCACAGACACGCCAGAAGAGTTATGCTGATGTACGAAGAAGAGAGCTCATTTTCAACGTGGGAGACTATGTTTATCTCAAGGTGTCCCCTATCAGAGGACTTCGTCGGTTCAAGGTGAAAGGGAAGTTGTCACCTCGATACATCGGACCCTTTCAAGTTTTGGAAAGAAAAGGCGAAGTGGCGTACCAACTAGAGTTGCCGGTTCATCTGTCGGACGTGCACGATGTGTTCCATGTGTCGCAACTCAAGGAATGTCTGAGGACGCCTGAGGAGGTGTTACCCATGAATGAAGTGGATGTAGCTGAGGATTTGTCTTATGCCGAGCAACCATACAAGATTTTGGAGACAATGGAACGCCTCACCAGAAATAAGAGAATCAGGATGTGCAAGGTGCAGTGGAAGCATCACTCAGAAGAGGAAGCCACCTGGGAACGGGAAGATGAGCTTAAGGCACAATTTCCGGAATTGTTTTCTTAGAAACACCAATCTCGAGGACGAGATTTCTTTTAAGGGGGGTAGAGCTGTAACACCCCAAATTTTTAGTCAAAACTCAAATTTTGATTTAGAACCATAAACCATGTTCAGAGGGGAATTTAGAAATTTTTGGACGTGTTGCATGTTTTGCAGAAATTCAAATTCAAACTGGAATTCAAATTAGACTCAAAACAGAAAAGAAATGGAAAAAGAAAAAAGGAAAATCGGAAAAAAACTGGCCAGTGGGCCGAAACCCCAGCCGGCCCAGCAAACCCCCGCGCGCGCCGCGCTGCCCCTCGCTGACGGGTGGGACCCGCCTGTCATCCCTAACCCCGCGACCCCGGACTTCTCCCCCGCGCGCGCGATCGCAACCGATCGGGAAACCGCGTCCCGCAGCCGAATTCTGGACCCTGAGGACTCTAACTCGATGACAACAGAACCACCGCCCTCCCCCGGCTATAAAAACAACCGATCCGATCAGTTTTTCTCACGCGATCGCCGATTTTCACTCCGGTGAGCACCGAGACTTCGCCGGTGAATTCTGGCCGATCTAAGCTCGGAAACTCTGATCTAACTCGTTGGTCTTGATCCACCGCCTCCGGGGAACTTTGCAGGTGCAGAAAACCCGAAGACTTACGGTGCAAATCCAGCTCCGACGAGCTTCGCCGTGGTTTTGCCTCGGACCTCGCCGCCGAGCACTTTCCAGGACCCCCGAGCTCGAGAAAACCCCCGAGGTGAGATCCCTGACCTCCCCTCTACCGATCTAGGCCATAAGATCACAGTTCTAGGCAGAATTCTCGAGGATCCAAAAGTTTCCGGCGAGATCGCCGCTTCCCGCCGCCGTGCGCCGCCGGCAGCGCCGCCCGCGCTCGATCAGAGCGACGTGGCCGCTTGTGCGCCGTTTATTTTAAATCGCACGGTAGACTTTAAAACCCCGCGTACCGGTTCGATGTTATAATCTCAGCCGTCGGTTTAAAATCAGACGGTCCACGTCAGCCCCGCGTTATAAAGACTGGAATTCTTACGTGCTACCCCCTGGGGTTCTCTGGAATTGAGAGCTAGCCCCGGAAACTTCAGATCTAGCCCCTGGAACTCCAGAAAATCATGTAAATTCATTTAAAAATCAGTTTTAGCCCCTAGACTTAATAGAAATTAAGAAAAACACCTCTGAAAAGTGTAGCTAGACCCCTGGAAATTATGAAAATAATATTATAGACCCTGTAATGGGGTGAATTCATTATTTTAGCCCTGTTTAGTATTTAATTTAGAAAATTGAATATGTAACTAGTGTTTAAATATTAAAAAGGGGGACAAACCTAATTGTCAAAATTATTAAAAACTTTCTCAGTACTTAGAAAACTTTGGAGTGAGATAAAAATATATTTTTGGGGCTGAAATAAATCTGTTTCATCTATTATTCACATTTAATAGTATAGGGACACATTTTTAAGTAAAGAATAGTTAAAGAAAAATAGGGAAAATAATTATGAAATAGTATACATCAGAAGCCAAGGTCAAAATATGATCTTAAATTATTTAGGACCAGAACCTAATCTGTTTAGGTAGTGTGTATTACTAATTTAATAATAAAATGCACAATTATGCATAAGAATATAAATCTGAAAATATAGAAACTAGTAAATGATAAATGGAGTTTCTAAAGTACAAAGAATTCAGTTTAGGGTTGATAGAAATTATGAAGGCACATATGGAGAAGAAAAATACTTTTCATACATACTTGGTAGTTTAATATATAAGGAATTTATTTAAAACTGAAACACACATATATACATGTATATATATATAGTATGTGAGTATAAATATGAACACCAAAGTAGGAATCCTACACATGTAAATGAAAGTGTATGCAAGCCCCAAATCAACACACATAGAGTATCCACAACACATAAAATGGTAAAGAAACTTTCATAAATGTGAATGTGTGGTTTGTATGAAGTAGAAGTGTGAACTATGTCTTATGATTGTTATTTTTCTTTTGCTATGTGTGATGGTATGAAGTAGAACCTGTTCAAGAGCAAGCTATCAGTTTCCAAGATCAGGACTACCCATTTCAGGAGCAGCAAGAAGGAGGCAAGTGTCCTTGACCACTTTGATCCTATGCTAGGATGTGTAGATAGAATTATTTGCATTGTCAAATGAAATATGAAACCCATGCTAGGAAAGTTTCCCTAGAATTGCATTACCTTGTTTCCTTGTAGCTTGGGTTGGGATTTATTTTACCATGTCATTTATTTCCATGCATATGCTTAGCCATGCTTAGAATGGGGGATTTGGGACATGAGATCATCAGTTTATATTACCATACTCTTGAATGAGATATTGTGAGTTATGTAGAGGTAGGGATCAAGGCAAGTTGGATGTTTTGGTTGTGTGCTGGGTGCACGAGACTTGGGTTTGTGTTTAGTACTTGCCTGGATCCTAAGGACCGGTTCATGGAGCATGTAACCCGACTTTACAGTGCCAACCACATGCTGAGATGGGGCAGCTTAGCCAATTAATTAGGTGTATCCCCGGCGTAGTATGGGTGTGTTGGATGGTGCGGGGAATAGGAGTCAGCTGGACTGCCATATGAACCGCAAGGCTCAAGAGGGGGCCACTGCAGCGGGGTTGGAGCCTCTTGTATGCTGTTAGGGGTGAAACCTCAGTGGGCCCACGCTCGTCGGGAATCCCTTTGTAAAGGCTTCGTAGTGATCTCTTGGCCACACACCTGGGAAGTGTGAATGTGGTTCGTAGCCACTGGCATAATGGAGGTTCTTTTAGTCCACCCGGCAACGGGGGATGAAATCACTACTTGTGGGTACAGTGGTACAAACTCTGCAGAGTCAAAACTGTCTTGACAGCCGTGCTCACGGTTAAGAGCGGCCTGGACTTATTCATGATTAGAGAATTGATGGTTTTGGAAGTTAAGCGGGGAGCTTAACATTGGAAATTATGATTATGGTTATTGGTTTATGATGATGGGATGGGAGATTTGGATCATTTCACCTGTGTAGTAATGTAGGTGCTTAATAAGCTAAGGTGATAGGTATTAATTGCGTAGTGCTTTAACCATGAGTTCAACCTCTCCTTGTTCTAGCCATGCATGATATAATTTTCCCACACTTGCTGAGTACCATTGGTACTCAACCTTGCATATTTGTTGGTTTATATTGCTGCTCAGGTCAAGATAATGAGGTGGTGTATAATGACCAAGATTTTGGACCCGAGGAAGGTTTTTAGGTTCATGAAGACCCCCGGGCAACACCTGTGATGGAGCCCTAAAGAATAATATTCCGCTGCTAGTTTATTTACTTGTGATGAAGCATTAGTGTTCATTGAGACATTTGTGATGTAAGACTTATTTATATTCGACACCTGGCTTGTAATAAATGATGCTTCACTATTTGTCATCACATGTATGAGAAAATGATCCTGGCATACATGTGATATTCACTTGGTTGTTCTTCGGAAAAACCGGGTGTGACACTGTGTAAGGTGTTGCAGTTGGAGCCCACACACCTTCAGCAGGGTGAGGAGGAAGGACGACACCGGGAGTGCAAACCAGGACAACACGTACGAGGTGAAGAGTACCACCTCGCTGGTCGCATGTCGGTCAGCGAGACCCTCCCGCGACGGATCTTCCCATCGAACATGGCCGATTGCGAGCGGAGCAGGCGCCTCACGATAGTGATGTCGCCATCGCTGCTGAGCCTGGACGAACGGAGGCCAGAAGACATGGTGGTGAGGAAAGGTTGTGAGCGCTGGGGAGCGGGGGCTTCGAGCACACAAGAGGAAGGCGAAGATTGCAAAAGGCGGAAGGGAACCATCCTTCTCCGGAAGGATTCCCTTTATGCGTCTGCAGCCTCTGGCAGGGCAACAGGCGTGACGTTTGGGTTTCCACCGTGCCACGCCACGGGTTGATTGCCTCCCCCAACGATGGGTAGGACCCAGATCCACCCATCAGACACTAGGGGCCGGGCGGGTAACTTCCCGGAAACGCCCGGCGGTTCCCGGGAAAAGCGGCGTGGTGGAACTGCAGTGGTCGACCCAAGGGCTGCCACATTAAATGCCCCAAGGCAACCCCTCGAGCACGTCACCACGACCCATCAGTCAAGAGCAAGCATGTGTCCACTACGCCGACGACGTGCTACCACTTCGACTGGCGAGTACTCTCGCTACTCCAAGGACATGCAGCCTTTTCGTCTTCCAGGTACAACCACTCGCCCACTACGCGAGAATCTCACCACCGCTTAGGTCTCCAAAGTACAGGTTCAAAACCACAATACGGGAGAAATGGGGGCCCCACCTACGGGCTTGATGCCTCCTCCGAGATGGGCCTGGGGTCCACTGTCGGTACTCTGCAGACCGGATACCCCGCGTAGTGGGTGAAAGATAGTATGGGCCCCGCCTCCCTACTGAGGTGGGCCCTAGCATAAGCCATGTGCCATTGGCCTCATGGTCAGCCCTGGGGCTGCCATGTGCGCTTGAACTCTGGAGCTAACACGTGCCCTAGGCTCCGGACGGAGCCTCCATGCTGAGGAGAGGTCTGGGGTTGCCACGTGTCCTCTAGCTCCAAGCCACCTCCCCGCTGAGGATATCACCGGAGATGACACGTGACCTGGGCTCTGGTCCGAGCCTCCCCGCTGAGGTAAGGTCCGGGGCTGCCACGTGTTCCCTGGCTCCAAACTACCTTCCTACTAAGGACAGCTGCAGTACTGACATGTTCCCTGGGCTCCGGTCCGAGCCTCCCCGCTGAGGTGAGGTCCAGAACTGCCACGTGTCCTCGGGCTCTGAGCCACCTCCCCGCTGAGGACAGCTCCGGTGCAGACACGTGCTCTGGGCTCCGGTCCGAGCCTCCCCACTGAGGTGAGGGCCGGGGCTGCCACGTGTCCCCTGACACCAAACCTGTTGATGAGAGCTCCAGAGCCGCCACGTGCCCCACAATCCGTCGTGGGTCGTGGGTCGACAATGTCAAGAAGGAAGTATGTTGTCATGCTTCACATTCAAGGCTCGTGCCTTCCCTAGAAGCATGGTGCACTGCGCACGCCTCCGTCCTGTGCCCGTTCGCCATTACGGTGACAAGACAGCGCGAAGGCGTGACAGCAGGACAGTGCCGCCCAACGGCACGAAGCCGCCCAAGCAGGGCAAGAAGACGCGGCGACAAGACGGCGTCTTCATTATCACCTGACACACGGTCAGGGACGCTCAGCGCGCCGGACGACGGGACTTAACTCCCCCTCCGACCACTCTACTCAGAAGACGAAGCCCTAGATGATGTATGGGGTTCATGTAGCTCTGGGGCCACCTGTCAGGCCCCAAGCCTCAGTGTAATCACCCAGGCCTTGAACTATAAAAGGACTAGGGTGACCACCCTGCAGAGGGTTCTCCGTTCGCATTCCAGATCCCGCAACGCACAAGCACTCACGCTCAAGCAATACAACAAGCACCGCCGTGGACGTAAGGTATTACACCGCGACCCAAACCACGTAAATCTCGGTGTTTATCCGCTCCCTCAAGCCCAGGTCACGTAGGGCGTCAAGCCCCCTCCGAAAAAAGAACCTTGCGGCCTGCTTTCGAGCAGGTCAGGAGGAGTGTCGCAGCTCACGCACTCCGACAGATGCATATCAACAAAATGCCATCACAGTTATCCTGTTACATACTCCCTCCGTTCTGAAATAAATGATGTTTAGGATAAAAATTTTAGTTTAATTTGAACTAAATTAGTTGTTCTAAACGTCAGAACAGAGGGAGTATTTAACCGCTTGAAGGGATATTTTCCTCATTCATTATGTATATTATTCTTTGTGAAAGCATTCAATAATTATGTTTAGAGACTAATTTTTTTCCTCCTGCGTCATCCTGTATGCAGAAAACTGTCTGGGAGTCACATGCTCCTAACTAGAAGCTCAAGGTTTTGTGTTTCATACCAGTAGAGTTTGCCTGTACATAGAAGACTGGAGTAGCTTATAGCATCTTGTGATTTATACGTGCTTGGGTGGAATTGTTGTTGGTGCAGCAACATCGTTGTTCCGTTCGACTAAGCAATAATGATTGGCTACTTGTCATGGGTCTATTGGAGTCGACTGCAAGGTACATGCATGCCACATGTGTTTGTGGTGCTTACAGAAGTACTAACAAGAAAACATTGTGAACGCACCTGTGGCGCGATGGTAAGCCGGTTAGTTGCAGTGGCTCCCGCCCAGGTCCGATCCTGGCGCGCTGCGCTGCCTTTGTAGCCCACTCTGGTGTGCCTCTGTTCTGTCTCGGTAATGATGGGTTTTAAAATTAAACTAACCGGCGTTAAATATTTTGAAACGGAGGGAGTATATTGTTAGGGACCTGATGGAATTCTTAGCCTTTTCTGTGTATTGGTGTGCTTTGCAATATGGAAAGGCTGGTGCTTTATGTAACAGGGCAATAGCTATGTACCGTTGTAACATTGTGACTGGCTGTTGTCTTGTCATTAGGACGTTTTTAACTTGAGGACGGTGGGATTATCATGTTGACTAGCCTTGTGCAGTGGAACCAGTTTCTGTATTGTCTTTGCATTCGTTTCATACTGCAGCATCATCCATGCGACCCATGCGACGGCCGGGAAAGGTGGCAAGAAAACGAATCGAGAGCAGAGTGCTCTGACGCTCCCTTCCTCCTGGCATCCCTCGTTTGACCTTGGGGAATTACTGGCTGTTCAGCGTCAGCGGCGTATGCTCTGACACATGGATGCGTGTTGACCGTATGTTCGCCGCGACTCCCAGATCCATCCATACACGCTGGGCACTGCAGGGAGGGAGGGACGACCCCGGCTGTCGAGGTTGCACTTGCACGTACTGGATTTCTTCTTTCCAAAACCAACAAACGTGCACGTACCGGTTTCGACTTGGTAACGAAACGCGCGCACGTACTGTTTTATTTGTTGTTTTCGGGTGAACTAACGAGCGTGCACGTACCAGTTTTGACTTTGAAGGCGAAAACGCGACGTGCATTTCGTACATGCGTTCAAGGCGACAGCACCGTAGCTTCTCGTGTCGATAACGGATGTGACGAAACTGGTCGGCTAAAAACCAGGATGACGTGACACGGACTTCTTTCTTGCACACTCCTAGTGCCGGTCTTTAATGTATGGTACATGCGTCTATGTAACATGCATGGGATAGACCTGTTTTTCTTCGAGGCCATGAAAGCCAACTGCTCTAGAGTACATTCATGCACGGTCTCTTGGTTGGACTCTTGTGTGATATATTGCTACTCTCTGTTAGACGTAAAGCTCAATTTGGAATCCATGTATCCACGGACATGCTCGAATGCTCGAGATGCCTACATAGCCTACGGGACAGCGATGGGTTTCTACCCCTCCAAAAGTAAACTGCACATACTGATGCTATTTGCCTCTGATGTGTGCCGTTAGCAAAGGATCATGCTGCTTCATTCACGTGTCGACACGGCGGATCCCAGGGGCAGTATAATAGTCACCTAAGCGACATCATTGTCTCCCGTGTGGTGGTTTCCATTAAGTAGCGTCAGTCGAGTGATGGAATGTCATCGACGGTTTGTTCGCTGTCCAGGCTAGCATCGTTCAGCTGCCTTAACTTTACGAATGATTTTGGCACAGTATCTAACTATCAGAGCACAGTTAGCATCATCTTCTCAGCATATGTTATTCTTCGCTTTCTCCAAGGATAGATAATGTACTCACAGATAGTCAAATGCGATCTCGTCAAAAAAAAAGTCAAATGCGAGAACCTGGCATCATGCTTACTTTACGACCTGTGTGCTTTTGTAACGAAGCTGTTGCTATGGACTCCCGGGCAAAAATGAAAAGAAAAGAAAAGAAAAAAAGAGGCAAGATGCGTTCATGGCATCTCGCGTTGCACGGATACACTACACGTTTTGATTACCGTGAGTGTGCACGCCACGAAACAGTAGTGACCAATGTTTCGCTTTAGTGGATGCAGAGCCCATCCGATGGATTGTTTAGCTCTAGTGTAGTTAATAGGATGGGATACGGAGTGGAAGACGGCGTCCGGCTCATTTTACCGCTTTAAATTATTAGGTTACGGGAAGTTAACATAAAGCGAAGCGATTTGCGCCGCTCTGCCCCTGCTGCTGAGCTGGTTACTCAAAAACTCAGTCACCATCGATCTGGTTAGCCAAACGAGTATGGAAGAAGAGTTCGATACACCGATGAAGCAGCCCATATGTAGAAGAAAATAAAAGGTTTCAGTATCAGTGTGCGCCGGAAACTACTAGTACAAAGGAAGTGCTCGCCGTGAGGAGTCCATAGTTTGTCCAAGGGCACCTGAACAGTTCGATTTCCATTGCAAATTTCGTTGCAACAGTATGTACGTTCCACATACACCGAGCTTCGTCATGGATCCTTCCATGGACCCTCAACACACGGAATCAACCGAACCGAACCGAACCGCGCCGGCTGATGTGATGAGCAAACCGATATGATGGAACACGACGCGAATCAGGCGCACTGAGGAAAGGTCATGTCTTTAAGTGGTGTCCAGTCCATGGCTCGACCTGCTTCTATAGGTGGTGGCCGGCCGGCCGACGTCGCGCGCGCGAGGACGGAAGACCCGGACCGCACGTACGGCGACGTCTCGGCGGTCACGGCGGGCGTCCTTGAAGCAGATTGCATGGACAGCTCAGACGTTAGACGTGCGACGTGCGCAGCAATGGCGATCGAGCAGCGGCCCGTGAGATGCGGCACCTTGCGTCCGCTTCCCGGCTACTAGAGCAGCCTAACTCTCTCGCTCGATAGCTGGGTCCAGACCGTAGCTTACTGATGTGCTAGGTTTGACAGGGCCGTCTAGGCTGAAAGGGCCAAAAAAGTAATAATATAAAGGATCGGATCGAATTAGTATTCGAACAAATTTATATTTATTTTAAATTAATATTTGATAAAAATTAAAATAAATTGTGAAAGAAACCAACTACCTAACCCGTTTAACACCTTAGGACCATCTCGTCTGATCCCAAAGGACGGGGCTTGCGACCCGGCGTGTCGCCGGAGCGCTCGACAAGTCAGGAGACCCGAGTGCCGGTGGCAGAGATGGGTTCCGTTCGATCCCAAACCATGCCACTGCTGCTGCAACACAAAGCCTGAAAACCGTCTCTTCTGCTCGCTTGAACCTCCAGGAATCGTGCGCGCATCTGCAGGGGAGAGCCCAAAGAGATTTGCTCGCATCGGTGTTCGGGTCTCGATGCGCGCGCCAGGGCGTTCGGGAGATACGGAAAGCAGGGGATGGAGGCGACGGGCGTCCTGGTACTTGTGCGCAAACGTCGTTGATTTCGCTGAAAGCAGGGCTCCGCTGGATCGAAAACGTGTATGAGTTAAATATTGTGCTCTATGAGCGGCGCGACATCATCCCACGCCAACGCGTGATCAGAGAGCATCGATCTTGTGTGACACCTTGCTACGCCACTCGTGCGACCTCGATGGGGACGTCTGCTGTATTGGAATACAAGTCTGTTACATGTAGATCTAGTCATATTCTAACTACTTGTGTTAGCTTCTGTAACAGACTCCAAATCTATACGTTTCTCTGAACGTTATCTATAATATGCCTATTTATATGGCTGTTTGATCAATGAAACGTGTGGTGGTTTTGCCGTATTCCTTCATGGTAATCAGAGCATCCTAAGTACTCGATCCTTTGTTTCCCACCACCCTCCCAATGTCGCCGTCCTCTTCAACGGAGAGCAACACCGTTGCGGCAAACATGTCTTCAACTTTGGCCAGCGTGTTCACCGGCACTTCCTCCTCCCTTGCCAGTGTCACACAATCCGTGAACAATACCAGTTTCATCACGGCCTCGACATGTTCTCTACGGCTTACCGGCGTTGGAAGCATCTTTTCCTCGTCGTTATTGGCAAATTTCATCTGCGCCACCATGTCGACGGCTTCGAGCCGTGCCTCGATGATCCCATCTGGATCCAGGAGGACCTCATTGTCCTCATGTGGATACATGCTACGCTTGCAAATGATCTTCTTGACTTTGTTATGGAAGATGACAACACGACCTTCGATGTTTGGAACAAAATTGCAAATTACTTTCTCGGCAACAAGTCCAGTCGTGTTGTTCAACTTGAACAAGAGCTTCACAATCTTCAGCAAGGTGATTTCACTGCTTCCGCATTCTGTCATAAGTTAAAAACCCCTGCCGATGCACTTTCAAATTGTGATCAACCTGTTTCTGACCGAGCACTTGTTCATCAACTTATTCGTGGGTTGAATCCCAAGTACAATGTCCTCCATCAAATGCTTCCTGCGTTGCCATCATTCCCGACTTTTATAGAAGCCCGTGATCAATTGATTGTTGCTGAGAACTCCCTGTCTCCTCCTCTACACTATCGCAAGACACAGCTCTCACTACCCATGATGCCCATACTGGCAACAATGGACGTGCACGTGATGAGGATCATGAAAATGATCGTGGCAATTTTTCTTCCTCACATAGAGGTCGAGGCCGTGGCAGTTTCCGCGGTCGTGGCCGACGACGAGGTGGTCGCAGCCCCAACACTGGTTGTGGTCAATCCGACAACAACAATTGGATGCAGAATGTGCCTCCATGGGTTGCCTCATGGCTCAACCAGGCATCCATGTGGCGAGCACCATGGACTAGTGCATCAGGACCAGGCGTCCTTGGACCTCGTCCTTCTACTGGACAGACTTTCAACACATTTGTTAATACGCCTTCGACTCAAATGGCATCTTCCACATCATCTACATATGACACATCTGGACTTCGTCAAGCACTACAAGCTACGGCAACCAACACTAGATCCTCGCCTGACTGGTTCATGGACACCGTTGCAAGTGGTCACATGGCTTCAGACTCAGGTACGATGACCAATTATTATCCTACATCATCGCTTACTTCCTCATCTGTCATTGTTGGTAATGGTTCACAAATCCCAGTGCATGGTCATGGTTCTGTCACTCTGCCAACAACATCTACTGTTTTTCAGTTAAACCGTGTGTTGCACATACTAAAATAATACACAATCTAATCTCTGTTCGTAGGCCTGGCGTAGTGGTAGAGTCTCTCCACTTGTGTCCTGGAGGTCCTGGTTTCGAATCAGCCTCCTTGCAAAATAAGCAAGGGGAAGGCTGCCTAGAAATCCCCTTCCCCAGACCTCACAAAGTGTGGGAGCTTTCAGCACTGGGTATGCCCCTAATCTCTGTTCGCAAATTCACTACTGACAATTGTTGTTCTGTGGAATTTAATCCATTTGGGTTTTCCATAAAGGATCTCTTCAGCAGGGACGTGATCATGCGATCCAATAGTCACGGAGCCCTTTATCCTTTTCATTCGGCAAACATGTCTTCTGCAACTTCTTTAGCTTCGGCCATGGCTCTCACTACTGCATCCACTACTCTCTGGCATCGTCGCCTAGGGCACCCAGGAAGTAGGAGCCTTGGCGACATTTTGTCACAGTTTTCCATCCCGCCAACAAATAAAACCTCGCACATGTGTGATGCATGCCAACGAGGTCGTCATGTCAGGCTACCCTTCTCTGCATCTGTCTCAGTTACATATTTTCCTTTTCAACTTCTTCATTGCGATCTTTGGACGTCTCCAGTTTCAAGTGTATCAGGTTTTAAGTACTATATTGTGTTGCTCGATGATTATACTCACTTTTTGTGGACCTTCCCTCTCCGACTTAAATCCGATGCAACGAATGTCATTCAAAATTTGCATGCCTTTGTTTTGAATCAGTTTCGTTCTAATATACAGTCGTTTCAGTGTGACAATGTAAGTGCCATGTATCTGTCGAGCAATCCTGTCCAAAACCAACGTACAAAACACATTGAAATTGATCTGCATTTTGTTCGAGACAAGGTCTCACTCGGTGAGCTCAAAGCGTTGCACGTTCCATCCAAGTTTCAGTTTGCAGACATTTTTACCAAGGGACTGCCGAAGAGTCTGTTCAATGACTTCAAAAACAGCCTGCACATCACAGATGGCACAGGCTGAGGGGGGGCTATTGGAATATAAGTTCTGTTACATGTAGATCTAGTCATATCCTAACTACTTGCGTTATCTTAGCTTCTGTAACAGACTCCAAATCTATATGTTCCTCTAAACGTTATCTGTAACATGTCTATTTATATGGCTGCTTGATCAATGGAACGTGTGGTGGTTTTGCCTGGATTATCAAGGGTTGCTGTTGCTATTGACGCAGCGCCAAACGGGACTACGTACACCGCCGCCGTGGGGCTGGTCAGCATGGTGCATCCATCTGTTCGCGTGCCTGGAAAAAAGAGGCATTTTTTGGACCGTACGTCTAAGAACGCCTCTCTAATTATTATCGTGAGTAATCATGAAGAGACTATGATGGATGGCCAACCGTGTTAAGTCACTAATCCAAAGCGGCACAACGACACCATGGCCTTGCCCGCTTTAGATGTACTTTTTTTCTCGGTTCGGTTCTTGCACGGCAGCTACGTGCATGGATCGGCAGTGAAGGAGACGACACACAGCTAGGAAGACACTCATCGCACCAGCGGGGCAGACACAGCGGCTGCCTGGAATATTCTGTGTTGCCAGCGCCGCACCGCAGCACGAGAGCTCCGACAGTTTAAAAAGTGTGCCGTGGCGCTGGCCCGTACTGTCACTAACGTTTACTCCGTTAACCAGAGCCAAAGATCGCAGGCGCTGCCTCGGAGTTGGAGCTAAAGAGCAAAGGCTACGACGAGAGGGGCAAAGCGAGAGAGAGCAGCTCAGCAGCAACAGCCGAAGAAGAGCAGGGCCCCAAGCTTTTTTTTCGCTTTATTGCCTTCATATTTCTCGGCTCCCTTTGCTGCCTCGCTGCCTGCTCGCTCATCCAGTCCAGTACTGCTCTGCTGCTGCCGCTGCTCTCGCACTCCCCTGCAGCTGCCCCCAGCTCGCCGTCTCGGACAGAGAGAGCGCGCAGAGCAGCGTTCCCGTCCGTCTCCAAACCGTCTGCAGCTGCCCTCCCCAGCTCTCCGAATCCTCGGCCGCGCCGAGCAGAGCTGCCTGCCCCGGCCCTTGCATTGCTCGAGGCGGCTCGGCTCTGGACCTCTCTGGACTCTGGTCTCCCCCGTGCCTTCCGCCGTGTTCCTTGGGGCCCGGTGGTTAGTCTCATTTACTCCCTGCCGGGTGATGTCCAGCCTCCTGGGGGGCGGGACGTTTCTTTATGGTCCCGAGCAGCGGTAAGTGCGTCGGGCGTTGATCTGGCGACGTGAGCTGTAGGGTTTGGTGGGCGACGGAGGAGCCTTTTCCGGAGTCTGAAAGGCAGCATTTGATCGAGGTCTCCGTCGTCTTTGGCCGTAGCCTCTGTTCTTTCTTCACCAGTGGCCATTTCTGGATTTCCTGCATCCGTGTTCTTGGTTTAGCGCCCGAATCGCGTGGCATTTCTTTCGTCCCCTTCCGTTCTTGATCTTTCCCTAAGTGATTGTCCCTACTTTCCTCAATCCTTCTCTTCTTGTTCTGGAGCATTTCGAGCAACCGCCTTTTGCATCGTTGATCGCCCAAACAGTGGATGAACTGTCGGGAAATTTCTTGTTCTTTTTGTCCATAGTTTGGAGAAACAAGAGGTGGTTTGGACTCGGGGAGAGAAGTTTCAGGAGTTGGCAGAAGCAGAGTCCTGCTTCTTGCCTTTTCTCTTTGGGAGGTACTACTGTTTGTGGTGGGGGGCAAAGAGCCAAATTTTTTGGAGAGGGGAGGGCTCATCCATCCGTTTCAGCTGCATGAGGAAGCATTGAGACAATGAGAGATGAGAATCGGAGCAAGAAGGTAACGGTGTTTCAGGTTGATAGCTGTCTTGTCGATAATGATGTTTTTGTATAAGCCTTTGATCTTGTTTTGGGTGTGATTACTATGAAAGAAGCTGTCCTGGTCCAAGACCCTCGTTAGGAAGTGGTTCAACATCAAGACAAAAGCCAAGAACTTCCACACTGATTATGAAGTTGAAGAAGGTACATCAATCTAGCGATACTCTGCTACCTCTTTTAGCCTTTTGATTTAAGACCGCCGTGTTTGGCCATAATTTGTGAACTTTAGTTCACTTCTTGATTTATCTCTTCGCCCATAAGATTTCTGTAATTCTGTTACTTTGGTAGTATTTTGCTTGCGGGTGCCAGGTCTAAATTGACCTCTTGCATCCCCTGCGGCTGCAGAAGCACCTAAACGCTTTAGACCTCAATTACAAGGATGTTTCTTTATATTGTTTAGAATTGTTCTAATATTAATGTTTCTTCTGATCATTTCAGTGGGGGCGCAGAGGAGGCCCAGCTTCTCAGACAGAGATGCATGCAAATCCAAGAAAAGTAGGACAGGGACAATTGCCTGGTAGATAGTAACTACGATATTTTCAGATTTTTCATCCTTAAATCTGTTGGTTTTATGATAATATGGCTGAGTTCACTTTATGTTTACACAGACAGGTCGCCTCGGAAGAATGCGGATCGAGATAGTCGAGTAGCAAATGGATTTGATGGTGCTTATATTACAAACACACAGGACTACAGGTAACTAGATTGTACTTTCCTTCCCCTAATTATTGGTTAGAGGGCATTCCTGTGATATACGAATCCACATTTGTGCACATAGTATCTTCGTTGGTACATGGAATGTGGGTGGAAAGTCACCGTCTAGTCATTTGATTCTGGAGGACTGGCTCCATACTTCTCCTGCTGCTGATATATACGTGATTGGGTAATTCTCAGCTCATGAGTTTAGTTATCAGATTATTTTCTCTCTAACCTGAAAGTTTTCTCTAAAAACAATATTGTCCTAAAAGGGGAATATAAAATTCTAAAAGAAGGAAACTTAAAAAGTTTTTCATGCAGGTTTCAAGAAATTGTTCCTTTGAATGCTGGTAACGTTATATTGACTGAAGACAATGGTCCAGCGAAGAAATGGGTTTCTCTTGTTAGAAAAACTCTAAACAATCTGGATCAAGACTCTGGTGTCTACAACTATCACACCCCCTCACCGGCTCCTGATCCTATAGTGGAGCTCAATATTGACTTTGAGCGGTCATCAAAAAGACAAAGAAACTCATCATTCTTCCATCGACACTCATTCCAGTCTTTCAATCGCAGTTCAAGAATCGACATGATGGATCCTCACTCGTTAGTGGACCGTCGTTTCAGTGTTTGTGAGCGGATTAGCTTCGGGAGCAGGCCAAGTGATGTTGACACCATTATAAGATGTGGTGGGTCACCTGATGATGAGAATATTGACGATAAATCACCTAGTAGTATATTCTTCACACCAATGCCATATGTATATGGTGCTCCACTATGCACCGAGTCTAGGTAAGTTTGTGAAGTTTTAAAACATCAAAGTCAAAATATCCTATATGGCTATATATATTTTTGATGGAGTTTATATGTTAGCAAAGAAGGGCAGGCCTGGCGCAGTGGTAGAGTCTCTCCACTTGTGTCCTGGAGGTCCTGGGTTCGAATCGGCCTCCTTGCAAAATAAGCAAGGGGAAGACTGCCTAGAAATCCCCTTCCCCAGACCCCATAACGTGTGGGAGCTTTCAGCACTGGGTATGCCCTTTATATGTTAGCAAAACTAAACATATGCAACAGTTCTTAGTGAAAGAGGGCTAATGATGATTGTATTGAGATGATAGAAAAGTTGGAGTACAGGTGTGATTATATAGAGGGATCAGGAGGGGAGAAAAGACTAAACTACCCCTAACCCTAATCCCTCTCTAATGACTAATATACCCCTGTGTCACACCCCTAATTACAGTGTCTAACACCCCCAGCAGTCACAACATCTAGCCGCTGCAGATGTTGAGACTGGACCGAAACTCGAAGAACAACGACGACGGGAGGCCCTTCGTGAAGATGTCGGCGAACTGCGTCGTCGTCGGGACATGGTGTACCCGAACCTCGCCCCGTGCTACCCGCTCACGAACAAAATGAAGGTCAATCTCCACATGCTTCGTGCGCTGATGCTGGACCGGGTTGGTGGAGAGGTACATGGCGCTGACGTTGTCGCAGTAGATGAGGGTGCTTTTGATGACGGGAGTGTGGAGCTCCTGAAGTAGCTGCTGAAGCCAGGAGGCCTCAGCTACACCGTTAGCCACGGCGCGATACTCCGCCTCTGCACTCGAGCGCGACACTACGGGCTGTCGCTTCGAGGACCAGGAGACAAGGTTGCCGTCCAGGAAGACGGCGTACCCAGAAGTAGAGCCCCGTGTGTCCGGGCAGCCTGCCCAGTCAGCGTCTGTGTACACGACCAGCTCGGAGGCCGTGTCACGCCGAAGAAGGAGGCCGTAGTCGAGGATGCCTCATAGGTACCGAAGAATCCGCTTGACAGCGGTGAGATGCGGTTCCCTCGGGTCATGCATGTGGAGGCATACCTGCTGAACCGCATATGAGATATCCGGCCTGGTGAAGGTTAGGTACTGGAGAGCACCTGCAAGACTCCTGTAAGAAGTGGGGTCAGAGACGGGTGTCCCGTCGGTTGCGGAGAGCTTTGCCTGAGTATCCACTGGAGTGGAGCACGGCTTGCAATCAGCCATGCTCGCCCGCTGGAGGATATCCAGACAGTACTGTCGCTGGTGAAGGAATAGGCCGCCTGGTCGGTCCTCGACCGTAATACCCAGGAAGTGGTGGAGACGGCCCAGGTCCTTCATAGCGAACTCCTGCTGTAAAGCAGAAATGGTTCACTGAAGCAGAGTCGGACTAGATGCTGTTAGTACAATGTCATCGACGTACTTTAAGAGGTAACCTGTGTCACTGCCCCGTCGATAGACAAACAGCGAAGTGTCCGACTTAGCTTCAACAAACCCCAGTGAGACCAAGAAAGAGGCGAACCGGCTGTACCAGGCTCGCGGTGCCTGCTTCAGTCCGTACAGGGATTTGTTCAGCTTACAGACCATGTCTGGGTGAGCTGAATCTACAAATCCTGCCGGCTGACTGCAGTACACCGTCTCGGTCAGTGTACCGTGGAGGAAGGCGTTCTTGACGTCCAACTGGTGGACAGGCCAAGAACGTGAGAGAGCTAGCGACAGTACGGTACGAACTGTCGCCGGCTTCACCACCGGGCTGAAAGTCTCGTCGTAGTCAACTCCAGGGCGCTGAGTGAAGCCCCGGAGTACCCAACGAGCCTTGTATCTCTCCAAGGTGCCATCCGCCTTCTTCTTATGCGTGAATATCCACTTGCCTGTGACAACATTGCCACGACCAGGACGGGGAACCAGGTCCCAGGTCCGGTTGGCAAGCAAGGCCTCGTACTCTTCCTCCATAGCGCGACGCCAGTTAGGGTCGGCGAGGGCGCTACGCACGGAAGTAGGTATGGGCGAGATCGAAGAAGGCTCGGTCGGTAGAGTTGTCGTCGACGAGAAAGCGGTACTATCGAACCGCTCCACTGGTCGAAGACTCCCGGACGCACGTCGAGTCACCATCGGGTGGACGTGAACAGGATCCCTGTGAAGTAGAGGGGGGTTGTACGCCGGCCGGTCGGGTACAACCATCTTCTCTCGTCGTGGATAGACGAGAGTGGGTCTCGATGCCGCGCGTGGCGTCGTCGGAGCAGGAGCCTCTCCCCGCGCTCGTCGCTGGTAGACAAGTGCGGGGTCAGCAAAACGAGAAGACGTCGTCGGTGCCGCGCGTGGCGCGGCTGGTGGCGTCGTACTCGCTGTAGGTGACGTCGGGGAGGTAGCTGGTGATGCTGCTGGTGCCGTACGTGGTACAGCTGGAGACGCCGAGGGCACCTGGGGTACAGTAGATGGTGTCGGGGAAGCCGAGGCCGCGCGTGGCGCAGCAGGTGACGTCGGAGGCGTCGATGCCACACGGGGTGCAGCGGGTGACGCCTGAGACATCGATGCCACACGAGGTGCAGCAATCGGTGTCGAGTGCGTCTGGGATGTAGCTCGTGTCGATCCTGCAGAAGAAATAGGCCAAGGCAACTGGGAGGCAGCCTCGGGGTCAGTAGGAAAAAGGGAGTCCAGCTCTGTGGTGGAATCAGAAGAGGTGGTGGAAAAAGGAAAAGATGACTCGTCGAAGACGACGTGCCGAGAGATCAAAAGACGGTGGGTAGTGAGATCTAAGCATCGGTAACCCTTATGATCAAGGGAATACCCGAGAAAAACACACCGTGTCGAGCGGGGCACAAGCTTATGTGGGGCGGTGGCGGAAAGATTAGGGTAGCAAGCGCATCCGAAAACTCGAAGATGATCATAAAGAGGATTAGTGCCATATAGAGCAAAGTAGGGGGTGGAGGCACGAATCGCTTTGGTGGGAAGACGATTGATCAAAAGTGTGGCGGTATGAAGAGCCTCCACCCAGTATCGGGCTGGAATAGATGCCTGGAACATCAGGGAGCGTATGACATCATTAATGGTGCGAATCATGCGCTCTGCCTTGCCGTTTTGAGGAGAGGTATACGGACAAGACATGCGTAGCTGTACCCCATGTGCGGAGAGAAAATTACGAAACACAGAGTTATCAAACTCTCGTCCGTTATCGCACTGGACAGCTCGAATGGTACGCCCGAATTGAGTAGAAATCCAAACGAAGAAGTGAGAAAGAGTGACGAAAGTTTCAGACTTCAATCGTAATGGAAAAGTCCAGGAGAAGTGAGAAAAATCATCAATTATCACCAAATAGTAATTAAAGCCCGATATACTGGAGATGGGAGATGTCCACAAATCACAATGTATAAGATCGAATGAGTGCTCAACATGAGTCACAGATGTGGGAAAAGGGAGGCGAATATGGCGACCAAATTGACAGGCATGACATAGGGAGTCATGTGTACCCCTAGAACACGAGATAACTGAGCTACTGGACAGCTTCGACATAGCATCTGCACCAGGGTGGCCAAGCCGGCGATGCCAGATGGTAGATGAAGCTGTCGTAGTCAAAGCAAATGGTGGTGATGCAGCGGAAGTAGGAAGCCGAAGTGTGTATAGGGGCCCCGAGCTATCACATCGGAAAAGAGGTCGCCGGGTGGAAAGATCCTTCACAGACAAACCAAAAGGATCAAATTCAATGGAAACATTGTTGTCAGTGGTAAAACGGCGAACAGAAAGTAAGTTCTGAATGATATCCAGAGCAACAAGAATGTTTTTAAGCTGGAAAGTACCCGGAAGACCGGAATCACCTACTGAGGTGACCGGAAGAACGGACCCATTTCCAACAACGATAGATGAAGGAAAAGAGGGATTGGGAGGATGGGTGGAAGAGAGTATACCGGAATTAGGAGTGGTATGGTATGATGCTCCGGAATCAACTACCCAGTCGGCACCAGGTGGTGTAAGGTGCATGGTGCTAAAAGAGGAAGCAAGCGACTGTCGATCCCACGTCGACGGTGGCTCCTGAAGGGGTGCCGATGGCTCCGAGTTCCCAACAGGGTAGTCAGTGCCTCCGTAGGTAGGAGCTGACTGCCCGCCTGAAGAGTATCCAGGCCCACTATAGGCCTGAGCTGTCGGCCTACCAGCAATGTGGGCTGGTCCACTGTAGCCGGGGGTAGCCGTGAACGCCGGCTGAGGACGCGGTGGTCGTGGAGGCTGAGAACCTGGGGACGGTCCAGGCCACATGTAGATCTGGCCAGTCCACGGGTTGTAGGGTGTGGGCCAGGGTGCACCTCTCTGGCCGGTACCACCACTACTTCCAGTAGTCGAAGCCGTGGGGGTGTTGCCTGCACTGCTGCCACCACGGCCGCCGTTCTTTCCTCGGCGACAACGGTTTCCACCTCCTGTACTGGTAGGAGTAGAAGGTGGACGTGACGGCGGTCCACTAGCTGCTAGTAAGGGTGGACGCGGGGACTGCCCGGAGCCATAGAAAGCTGTGGCAGATCCAGAGCCAGTAGAGCCTCCTGCAGTGATCTCTTCAAGTTCAAGATCAGACCATACCTTCTCGAAGGTAGGTAGTGGCTCCAGTCGAAGTAGCCATGTCCGTAGGTGACAATAGCGCTCGTTCAGGCCCTAAAGGACCCGAAGGACAAGAGCGCTGTCGGTGACCGGCTCACCAAGGTCACGTAGGGCATCCGCCATGCCCTTCATCTCCCGACAATAGGTGGAGATGGAACGATCACCCTGGACGGTGTTCTGGAACCGAGTGCTTATGTGGAGGGCTCGAGTCGCACGGTTCCCTAGAAACCGTTGCTCGAGTACTAGCCAGGCCTGTCGAGCAGTACCGCCACCGCGCTGCCTGACGATGTCCTGTAGCTCCTCTGTCAGGGAGCCAAGGATCCAGAATAGTACCAGGCTGCCCATGCTGATCCAGGACACCTGTACTGAAGACTTGTCCTGGAGGACGTGGTCATCGAGGCAGTAGCGCCTCAGCGTGAGGAGCACCATATCACGCCACCGGGCATATGAGGTGGACTCGGAACTGAGAATAACCGGCACGAGCGTCCGGATGTTCTGAATCCCTGCGGCCTGTGCATGAAGAGCGGCCACAAGCGAAGTCGAGTACGTACCAGCGTCCGAGGGAGGCTCATGGACCGCACTCGTTGATCGGCGAGCACTCTCCTCAAGTTGGTGGGATAGTGATGCCACGGAGGCACGCTCCTGCTCTAGGGCAAGGGCGAGTGCCCGCTCGCGCTCGCGAGAGGCGGCCAGTGCTGCGGCGATGTCAGATGTCTCCGTAGTGTCGGTGCCGTAGGAAGAAGCTGTGTTCTCCACAGTAGTACCGGCGGCTGGGAACGGAATCGGCGGGATCGCCGTGGTGCTCCCGTCGATGTCGAGGCCGGTGGCGTCCCGTAGCGCGGAGGTACCTGCCATGAAGGTAACAGCAGTGGCGGGGTTTCTGGAGGTACCGACGAGGGGTTCACCGGCGGCTGGACCGGTTCTCGAGAAGGAGGGGGCGGCTGCAGAACCAGCAGCGAGGGGCCTGGGGGCTGTGGCTCCTCCTAAGAAGGCGGCGCCCCCTCCAGAGGCTGCTGTTCCTCCAGTTTCAGCAGTCCAGAGGGTGGCGCCCCCTCCAGTGGGGCTGGCGGACCCCCCAGGGGCGGCGGCGGCCCAGGCAGGCCAGGGGGGCCGGCGGACCCCCCAGGGGCGGCGGCGGCCCAGACAGGGGCGGTGACGCCCCCCCCCCCCCCCCCCCCCCCCCCCCCCGTGCGCGCACGGCCCCAATCCGGGTGGGGGCGGCCCGAATCCGGGCGGAGCCACCCCGATCCAGGGCGCGGCGGCGGCGGCCCCTCCCCGCGCCCAGGGTGGGGTGGCGGCGGCTCCGGCGTCCGCGCGCTGTCCTCCAGAGGAGGCGGCGCCCCCCCCCGCGTGCGCAGCCCAGATCCGGCGGCTGGCGGCGGCGGGCGGCGCACCAGGGGCGGCTGCTCAGGGGCGGTGGTGGTTCTGGCCCAGGGTGGGGTGGCGGGCGGCGTGCGCCCAGGGCTGCGGCGGCGGCTGGCCCATTAGGATTAGAGTTAGCCCTAATCCTGATTATTCCTAGCTAATGATACCATGAAAGAGGGCTAATGATGATTGTATTGAGATGATAGAAAAGCTGGAGTACAGGTGTGATTATATAGAGGGATTAGGAGGCGAGAAAAGACTAAACTACCCCTAACCCTAATCCCTCTCTAATGACTAATATACCCCTGTGTCACACCCCTAATTACAGTGTCTAACACTTAGCTATGTACTAATATTCACTAACGTAACATATGTTCCTCATTTGATATTCTTATAATTACAAACCTCCGTACTGAAATCAAGATTTTCATAACACTTCAGGTATTGCTTAGTTGCCAGCAAGCAAATGGTTGGAATATTCCTCATGGTTTGGGTACGCAGTGATATAAGAGAGCATGTGAAGAACTTGAAGGTTTCATGTGTTGGAAGAGGTTTGATGGGCTATCTTGGAAACAAGGTAACACCTGCTACCTTATTGTTTCTATTGGATGTTTGCTTGGTTATATTTTGTCTGTTTTACTTTGCATGTTTGTGCACTGAATTGTTAGTTGTTGCCGCTTAGTATGTGCGTCCAATGTATCAGAGCTTTTAGTGAGAGTCCTACTTATTCCTTTCACATTCCGTTTCATTAATTCAGGGATCAATATCAATCAGCATGTCTTTGCATCAGACAAGCTTTTGCTTTGTGTGCACTCACTTAACATCGGGGCAAAGAGATGGTGATCAGATTAGAAGAAATGCAGATGTTGTGGAAATTTTGAGGAAAACCAGATTTCCGCATGTCCATGGATCAGGTGACAAGAAGTCACCAGAGACAATTCTTGAACATGAGTAGGTCATGCTTTTTATGTTGCACTAATTTGGGTCAGCTAAACACTTGAAAATCTTCACTCCATCTGTTTTATTTCTCAGTCATGTAATATGGCTTGGTGATCTGAATTACCGGATAGCTCTTTCCTATCGCTCAGTGAAGGCATTAGTTGAGATGCATAACTGGAAACAGTTATTGGAAAAGGACCAGGTAATCTATTTTCATTCAAACTTGTGACAGTACTGTACTTCTTGAATCAACTAGTAATGTAGTTATGAAGATTTCATTCTTTGTCTTGGCTCTGATATTTAACATTTATTTCACAGCTTCGAATAGAACAAAGATATGGTCGAGTATTTGCAGGCTGGAAAGAAGGAAGGATTTACTTTCCTCCCACGTATAAATACTCATTCAATTCCGACAGATATGCTGGTGATGACATGCATCCAAATGAGAAACGAAGAACACCAGCATGGTAAAATCAACAAAGCTGAACCTACTGACGTAATGTTTACTTTGATCTTCCCGCAAAAAGAAAAAGTTTGCTTTGATCACTTACCTGAGACAGCATATGTTTAATGTGATCACTTTGAAGCTTCTCCCAGCACGCATTCACCTCCTGATTCGTGGTACTTATAGCAGCATTTTTTCTTTTGGTAAAGGTGTGATCGGATTCTATGGTTTGGAAGAGGTCTCAACCAACTCTGTTATGTGCGTGGGGAATCTAGATTCTCGGTATTAGAGGATAAATGAATGCTTAATTAATCTTAGGGGGTAGGGTACATATATATAATTACATAGGTGGGCTGGTACATGGGCCAGGCCCAACACACAATCTTACACAGTCCAACACCCCCCCGCAGTCCCAACATCTAGCCACAACAGATGTTGAGACTGGACCGAAACTCAGAAAACAGCGACGACGGGAGTCCCTTAGTGAAGATGTCGGCGAACTGTGACGTCGTCGGCACGTGGAGAACTCGAACCTCGCCGCGTGCAACCCGCTCACGAACAAAATGGAGATCAATCTCAACATGTTTCGTGCGCTGGTGCTGGACGGGGTTGGTGGAGAGGTAGACGGCGCTGACATTGTCACAATAGACCAACGTGCTCCGGGCGACGGGGGAGTGGAGCTCCTGAAGTAGCTGCTGGAGCCAAGACGCCTCTGCCACGCCGTTAGACACAGCACACACTCGGATCACAGGCCTGTGTACAGCATTTTCACAGCAGAGGTCCAAATTCCGAGCCAAATGCAGTTCAGTGGCATTGCACGTTCTAACGCTGTCATGGGCGTGGATGAACTACCATATCCGACTTATCCTCGCAGTTACATGGATATAAATTTTTATTGATTGCGATATTGCCAAGGTTTGTATCCTGTAGCCCTGGCAGTATGACATTGTTTATACGTGTTGCCCTGAATTCCATGTGAAAGCATTCTTTCTACTCATTGCAGCCCCCATGTGTACACTGCAGACACTCTTCATCACCTGAATGTCAGAGTGCACCTTCTGAACCCCGTGTCTCCGTCTCTCCCATGATTCCATCAATTTGGAATAGTTCTGGCTAACAGGTGACTCCTGAGCTATCCATTCCGTCCCATCATTTTTCTGTGCTCATGATATCTGATGTCTCATTCTACTCTTCTCTACAAAAGATATGTTTTTAATCCAGTACAATTTTTTTACTGCTGTAGACATCTCATTTTATACAATTCTTGACATGCAGATAGTGAAGATGATGCCTGCTTTGTATTAGGATTATTAGGTATGAACTAGTCACATGTCAAGATCATTCCTGTGGGATTTCAACGAATTGCATGACTGACGGCTAAGACATCTTCCTATCAATGAACAGGAACACTTGCACAGTTTTGAATCTAACCATCCCGGGGTAACATCTGAAGATAAGCTGATCGCTAACATCTGAAGATAATTAATTCCTTTTGAGCCTGCAAGGGCTGTTTTCTCTTTTTGTTTCGTTCTGCTTGGTGCCCTGATGTAACAAGAGAGACCCTTGGCTCATATTTTAATCGAAAGGAAACATGCATGGTCTGTACAGCATTGTGTCCCTGGAGCTCTGGCACCATGGTTCATGCTTGCAATGAAATGATCACCAGCACACTGCATGCCATTCAGGCTTGTGCGCGAAGCAACGGGCTGGAAAAGAGTGGGAAACACAGACCAATCTGCCTGACTGAGCCTCAGCCTGAGCCTGACTGGGGTGCTCGTCGAGGCAATCCTGCAGTATAGGTTTTGCTCTGCTCCATCTCTTTTTCCCCTCACGAGAGGTGAGGTGAAATATACAAGTCATGGAAAAGCAGGCCAGGGGATATGAAAGCGGCGGGGCCCCCAACTCAAAGGTGAAAGAAGGCTCAGTCAGATGTAGCGTTCGCTCCTGAAGATGCTATCGCAGCAGCACCCATCATCAATAGCAGGGTTGCATGCCATTGCCATGCCGAGCAGACTAGCATGATCCCGTGGTCTACTTGTAGCGCCACCCTCCCCTTCTTTCTCAAAAGAATGGACACGGAAAAACTGAAACGTTTGGTCCAAACCTCGAAGGCCAAAGCACGAGTTGCACTCTGTTGCGCTTCTTTGTTTTATTCACTTTTCTGAATGGAAGGAAGTACGACGAGCCCTAGGCTGATTTTGCAAACAGTACCTGATGCTTGTGGCGTTGCCAGTGCCAAAACGTGCATCTGTTTTTTTTTTCCTTTTTTGGGGTCATATTGCAATCTCGGGCACCTACAAAGTCAGCATCGTTAAGTAAAGAATAGCATCAGACTGCCTAGCTGATCAAAGTGAACATTGTTAAGTAAAAAAATTGATATCAGTTAAGTATAAAAGTTTTTTTTTGCGAGTAAGTTGATCTTAAGCTACAAGTCACACGGATAGATTCCTCGTCTTGTTTGGTAATCTGGAACCTGGACGGCGGCTTCGCGCCCCCCTCGGTTTGGGCAGCGTGATTAGCCGTCCACTATTTTCATGGACTCGGATTCGAGACCACACGGCCCAGACCAACCCAGTCACGCCGCGTTAGTCGTGGGCCTGGTTCGTTCCATAATCTTTGCGCGTGTCCCATTAGCAGCGCCAGCCAGCCTGGGAGTCGGTTTAAGTTCGTGGTCGGATTCCCGACTCGCCTGTGGAGTCCGAACGCAGACACCTTGCCACCTTGGCTATAAAATGTCCTACCTCTGCAGCGATTCTATTACGCAATTTCTTCCCGCATCCCCTACTTCCCTCTCCCACCAGCGATTCTACCGCCGCAGCTGCTGCTGTGCTCGCGATGGCGGCCTGCAGTCGGGAGCGCTTCGCCGTCGGCACCACGGAGGATTACGAAGAGACGTGCTACCTCGGCGAGGGCGGCTACGGCTCCGTCGTCATGGCGCGCCACCGCGTCACCGGCCAGGCCGTCGCCATCAAGCGCCTCGGAGCGCCTGGCCAAGGACAATCCGCGGTGCTGCGAGAGAAGAGCTTCCTCGAGGCTTGCAGCGGCATCCCGTTCGTCGTCGGCTTCCACGGCCTCGTTCGACAGCCCGAGACCATGGACCTCCGCCTCGTCATGGAGTGCGTCGGCCCCAGCCTCCGCGACCTCCTCCTCCATCGCCGCGACGATGACCCGCCGTTCTCGTTCTCGGAGACCATGGTGCGCTCCATCATGTGGCAACTGCTGTCCGGCGCCAAGAAGATGCACGGGCGCCACATCATCCACCGCGATCTCAAGCCCGCGAACGTACTCGTCAACGTCCGTCAGCGCACCGTCAAGATCTGCGATTTTGGGCTCGCATTGCACATGTCCGACGCGCCGCCTTACGAGATGGCGGGCACGAGGTGGTACATGGCGCCGGAGGTGTTGCTGGGGAAGACAGACTACGACGCGCTCGTGGACACATGGTCGCTGGGCTGCGTCATGGCGGAGCTCGTCTGCGGGGGTGTCCTCTTCCAAGGCCGGAACGAAGAAGACCAGCTACATGCCATCATCAACGTGCTCGGCGTGCCGGACAACAGGACGTGGCCGTGGTTTTCCTCCACGCCGTTCGCTACAAGACTGCTGCCCCAACTACCGTACGCTCCGAGGCGTAACCTGCTGCGCGAACTGTTCCCTGAGACGATACTGTCCGAGCAAGGATTCGAGGTCCTGAGCAGCCTCCTCACTTGGAATCCCGACAAGCGGCTCACGGCGAGGGCCGCCCTCAAGCATCCATGGTTTGCCCACATCCGCACCCCTGCGCCGGCTAGGAAGGAGGACTTTTTGCCATCGGTGTTGCCCAAGATGGAGGATGCCCAGATGATTCCCCTGAATATGCACGGGAGGCAGAAGATGGAATGTGCATGAGCGTTTCTTTTTTTTGGATAAAGGGCATTTTATTAAACTCAAAAGCATTAAGATGATACAAAAGCATCAAGAGGAGTGTTTCTTGCAAATCAAAGTGTTATTCAGAACAACTCATATTGTAATGGTTGTAATGTTTGTGAATATTAAAAAATATATAATGAGTACCACGTAATCAGTTCGGTCCCTTGAAAAGTATATCTTCATTTTTTCTGTTCTTGGATGAGTTATCTTATAATTAGTAGTTTTAATAAAGATAGCATTGCACAGGGTTAGAGATTTCTTGCAGCATTTCAACCACAACAGACAACAATAAACGGATCGCTCATCATGTACATACTAAAAAACGAATTACAAAGTACTAACAAGCTTCGAGTTATGTGATTAGTTTGAAATGCATTGTGGTATCTGATTTTGTTAAGCATGTTTCCAAGTGGTATTGTGACGGGATCAGTTTACATACATGTGCTGACAATAGTCTTGTTGATAACTTGCAGACCGGGGTACCCCAACATAGAGGATAAAAGACAGTCTAGACCCCGCCTCCCTGCCGAGGTCAGCCCTGGGGCTGCCACGTGCGCTTGAGTTCCAGAGCCAACACGTTCCCTGGGCTCTGGGCCGAGCCTCTCTGCCGAGGTGAGATCCGGAGCTGCCACGTGTCAGTTGGATTAGAACCGCCTCCCTGCTGAGGAGGTTCTCCTGAGCTAACACGTGCCCTGGACTCCGGTCCGAGTCTCCCCACTGAGGTGAGGTCCGAAGCTGCCATGTGTATCCGGGCTCTGACACTCCTCCCTGCCGAGGAGAGCTCCGGAGCCGACACGTGCCCTGGGCTCCGGTCTGAGCATCCCCGTTGAGGCGAGATTCGGAGCTGCCACGTGCCTCTAGGCTCAGAACCTCCTCTCTGCTGAGAAGAGCTCCGGAGCCGACACGTGTCCTGGGCTCCAGTCCGAGCCTCCTCCTTGAGGTGAGGTCCAGAGCTACCACGTGTCTCTTGGCTCAGAACCTCCTTTCTGTTGAGGAGAACTCCGGAGCCGAAACGTGCCCTGGGCTTCGGTACGAGCCTCCCCGCTGAGGTGAGGTCCGGATCTTCCACGTGTCTCCCGACTCCGAAGCCATCACATGCCCCACAATCTGTCGTGGGCCGTGGGACGACGAAGTCAAGGAGGAAGTACGTTGTCAAGAGCATTCAAGGCTCGCGCCTTCCCCAGAAGCATGGCGCATTACGCACGCCACCACTCTCCGCCTGTTCACCATTACGGTGACAAGACAGGGCGGCGAGGCATGACAGCGGTACAGTGCCATCCAACGGCACTGAGCCACCCAGCAGAGCGAGAAGACACGGCGACAAGACGGCGTCTTCATCAGCACCAGACACACGGACAGGGGCGCTCAGCGCGCCAGGCGGCGGGACGTAACTCCCCCACCGACTACTCTACTCAGAGTGTAAAAACCCTAGATCATGTATAGGGTTCACCTAGCTTCGGGGCCACCTGTCGGGCCCCAAGCCACATTGCAACCACCCCGGCCTTGGACTATAAAAAGGACCGGGGTGACCACCTGACAGAGGGTTCCACATTCGCGACCCAACACCCTCACACGCTCATACGCACGAGCAATACAGCAAACTCCCCCGTGGACGTAGGGTATTACGCTCCGGCGACCTGAACCACGTAAATATTGGTGTTCATCCGCTCTCTCGAGCTGGATCGCGTAGGGCACCAATCCCCCTCTAATCAAAGAACCTCGCGGGCTGCATCCATAGCAGGTCGAGAGGAATGTCGCCGCTCACACACTCCGACATTTAGCGCGCCAGGAAGGGGGGCTTTCTGCGCTTTCCATGCAACCATGGTGAACATCACCTCTCATGGCGAGTCTTCTCGCCCAACTCGCTGTCGTATCCAGGTGAAAGATGACGAGCCTACCTCCCGCTCCAAAGCGGGCAGGTCTGGCCAGACGGTCGGCATGCATGATGGTCAAACAGCTGGCACGTTCTGTGTGATTTATGGAGGTTCTTCTGACGTCTCGTACCAGCGAGCCGTCAAGACCCTTCGTCGAGCAGTGGTAGCAGCCGCCCCAGCCCTTGGGCCAACGCCGCATCGTAAGTGGACAGAGACGCCAATCAGCTTCAACGCCTCCGACTGCCCCAAGAACATGGCAGCCGCCGAGCAGCCGCCTCTCCTCGTCGCCCCGACCATCTCCAACGTGAAGCTCTACCACGTGTTGATTGATGGCGGGGCATCTCTCAGCGTTATCAGCCTCACAGCCTTCAAGAAGCTGCAAATCCCTATGTCCCAGCTTACCCCCTCGAGACCATTCTCGGGGGTATGCTGGGACCCAATCTTCCCATGCGGTAGCATCTCCCTCCCGGTGACATTCGGGATGCCTGAGAACTACCGTACGGAAAGCGTCGTCTTCGACGTTGCGGAGGTCAGCCTCCCCTTCAATGCCATAATCGGCAGGACAACCCTGTACTGGTTCATGGCGGTAGCCCACTACGGCTACTTGGTCCTGAAGACGCCAACTCCGAGTGGCGTCCTCAAGATCCACGGTGACCGCACTGCGACTGTCTCAGTGCTGGAAAAGCTCCAAGCGCTGGCAGCAGCATAGGAGGCCGCTTCCGGTCACGCTGAAGCTAGCAGGCCGCCTCCAAGCATACGTCAACAAGGGATGACATCTGCACCCCGTGTGCAGCCCTCGGACGGTGAAGGCGTACCAGTCAAGGTCGTCCAAGTCGGTCCTGATGTCGTCTAGACCACCCGAATCGTCGGGAGCCTGAGTGACAAATAGGAAGACGCGCTCATCACCTTCCTTCGAGCAAATGTTGACGTGTTTGCATGGCAACCGTCAGAAATGCCCAGGATCTCTAGAGAGGTGATTGAGCATTGACTTAAGATCCACCCCGACGCCAGGATGGTCCAACAGAAGCCTGGAAGCAATCCATTAAGCGAAAAAACTTCATCCGTGAAGCAATCAAGAAGCTACTTGATGTTGGCTTCATCCGAGAAGTCCACCATCCATGATGGTTGGCCACCCCTGTTGTCGTCCCCAAGGCTGGTGGGAAGCTACGTATGTGCATCGACTACACCATTCTCAATAAGGCATGTCCGAAGGATCCGTTTCCTCTCCCCCATATAGACCAAATAGTCGATTCCATATCCGGCTGTGACCTATTGTGTTTCCTAGACGCATATTCAGGTTTCCACTAGATACCTATGTATAGGGAAGATGAAGAGCATACCGCCTTCATCACAGTAGATGGTCTATACTGCTATGTGTCCATGCCTTATGGTGTTAAGAATGCCCTTCCCACTTTTGTGCATGCAATGCATAAAACATTTGGGGACCTCATTCGGGACCTAGTAGAGGTTTATGTCGATGACATCGTAGTGAAGGTTAAGTCGCAAGCATCTCTAATCTACAACCTAGCCCTAGTCTTCGAGAGACTGTGTTCGACACGCACAAAGTTGAACCCAGACAAATGTGTCTTCGGGGTCTCTGCCGGGAAACTGCTCGGTTTCTTGGTCTCACACCGAGGAATTGAAGCTAACCCAGAGAAGATTAAGGAGATAGAACTAATGCGGCCCCCTGCCCGCATCAAGGATGTGCAGAAGCTTACCGGATGCTTGGTTGCGCTCAGTCGCTTTATCTCTAGATTGGCTGAGCGGGCTCTTCTGTTTTCAAGCTTCTACGCAAATCCAGTCCATTCGTATGGATCGAGGAGGCGGATGAGGCATTCCAGGAGCTAAAGAAATTCCTCACAACGGTGTTGATCATGGTGGCCCCGGAACAAGGCGATCCTCTACTCCTGTACGTCACTGCAACAACTGATGTCGTGAGCATGGTTCTCGTTGCGGAGCGGCCAGAAATCCATCGACCTCAAGTCCCAGATGAGGCTCCTGGTGCCGTTGGATTGAAGTCTCAGGGCTCAGACTCCGTAGGAGACCCTAGGGATGAAGAGATAATCAGGTCCCAAACACCCGGACCAGATGGTGAATGTAGCCTAGAGGGGGGTGAATAGGCTTTTCGATGCTTTGTTGAAACCTGAAACACTTAGTAGTCTATCAAATACAGGGAAATCGAACTAGTCCAGTAGAGTCCAAACTAGTCCGTTTTCTAAACAGAGAAAAATCGGACTAGTCCGGTACCGGGCGGACTAGTCCGGTATACGTGGACCTGGGAGATCAAGATTGATCAATGTTCACTTCTAATACTTTATGCAGTGGAAATTGAACGATAACTTAGATGTATTGCAACAATAATACGATGAATGACAGGAATCAACTTGATTTTAATGTTTGAATGTGAGTTTCACAGTATTGATTAAACACTCTAAAATGATAAACAATTAATAAACAAGAGTGGGAGACAAGTGTTTATCCCGAGGTTCGATTCCACGAAGGCAATCTACGTCCCCGTTGAGGAGTCCACTAAGGATCGGGTCTTCTCCAACCCTACCCTCGTCGAATCGCCACAAAGGCCGATTCTCTTCCACTAATCACAAGGGGCAATAGAATTGTTCAAGGGGCCTTCTCACAAGTTGAGGGCTCCCTAAGAATTACAACGAATGAATGAACACAACTCAACACACTCAACAGATGAACAATTAACAATGAAAAGTGTGCGAGAGATCAAACCCAAGAGCTCAAGAGGTGTAGACCTAGTCTCTCTTTTGATCAATTGCCAATCCACAAGAATTGGTCCTTCTTGGGTTAGAATGTATGGAGAGAGGTGAATTTTGGGCTCTTGGGAGGTGTGACGACGCAGGGGGTCAAACTTTTTGTTGGTATGGCCGTACACCTCTTTTTATAGTCGGGTTTCCAAATGGTACGTTAGGGTTTACGATGTCCGGACTAGTCCGTGGTTGACTCCGGACTAGTACGGTATTTAGAAAACCCTAAGTGTCGTTAGATATCGTACTAGTCCATGATATTGCGTACTAGTCCGTTTTCTGTCTAGAGACAAAATCAGACTTGTCCGGATGATATCGGACTAGTCTGTTTTCTGGTCAGAAGGAAAATCGAACTAGTACGGCTGATATCGGACTAGTCCGGACGTGTTGAAATTGTGCAGTTAGTTAGATTTCTTTCTCTTGAGCTCTTGGGGTGTGTTTCTTCAACACACTCTATACTAAGTGATCTAATTTTTTCAGTTCTTGAGCTCTTATCATTTTGGATCCTCCTTCTCCTTTCTTTTTGCTCTTTTCTTCTTAATTCCTTTGAGAACCTGCGCTCATTCTCAACAATTTTGTTAGGTCTCATTTGTTTGTCATACATCAACCAAAACCCACAAGGGGTGCCTAGATGCACTTTCAATCTCCCCCTTTTTGGTGATTGATGACAACCAAATGAGATCTCACAAATATGACAATAAGAATTCAGATTTTCATAAAGTGTGCACATATGAGTTTTGAACAAAATATGCAATGAAGACATGAGACATATGTGCACTCTTTATGGTGGGGTGCAAAACTACATGTGTGAGTAGTAATTTTGATGTAAACATCATTATGAGCATAATCATCAAGAGTTATAACATACATCATTCATCAAAAGCATAACATAGTCATCATTTCACATCATGAAAGCATAAATATGGAATAATAGCATAAGTCTTACAACAGCATAACAGTCTTTCACAAGCTCATGTCTTAAGCTAAGATACAGAATGAAGAAAGACCTACGACCTATGACTCCCACTCAATCTCTCCCCCTTTGGCATCAAGACACCAAAAAGAAGGAGAGAAGGGATCTACTTGTCGTGGCCGGCTCACTCCTCGCTGTCCTTCCTTTCTTCATCTTCATCATCAGCCTGAGGAAGAGGAGGAGAGGAACCACTCGTCGTACCAAAGTAGGCACGCTGTGAAGGAGAGAGAGAGGAGAAAGCTCTGTAAACTCAGATGCAGAGTCTTCTGAGATAACCGGGGATCCAATGGGCTCAATCTCCAGTTTTTGGCATATTTGTTTGACATTTGCCTTCATGTATCTCATCTCTATTTTTCTTGCCTTGTTCATCTTCTGTAGCTTCACTTCAGTTTTGCGGCAAGAGCTGAAGATAGCAGCCAAAAACTTCATGATCCCACTGGAGGAACCCTTCTGTGGAGAGGCCCTAGTCTTGGATGTAGGCCTTGCCTCTTCATGCGCTCTCTCTGGATGTTCTTCAGGTGATCCAAGTGAGGGAGCAGCTGGGAGGGAGGCTTGAGGAGGCTTCTGAGGCCTTAGAGCAGTGTGCTCTACATCCTTCACAAACTCAATTCCTGTGACTTTCTCAATCATGAACATCAAGAAAGGAGCATGGCCACAGGAACGGTTTGGTGTGCAGGATATGTTCACCATGTCATTCCAAATATAGTCGAAGATATTAAATCTTCACGTCCTGCTGATCACTTTCATCAAGGTTCTCTGATAACCTTGGACGCTCCCAACATCTCCATCCTTTGGAGCGATTGGTTGAGGGAGGGTTGAAAGGAAGTCAAGTATCATAGAGGAACTCCATCTTGTCCTTATCCACCACTCCCAGATTGTGAATCACAATCTCATCATTATTGGTGTCCTCAAGATGCAGCAGTCTAGCAAATTCAGTGTAGGAGATTGTGTACTTGGATCCATGTGTCATCCAAGTCACTCTGTCCTCTCCATCATGAGCAAAGTGGCAAGTCGAGTAAAACTGGGCAATGATCTCATCGTTCCAGTTGTACCTGAAGGCGAGCAGGTCCTTGAGTCCATGTCTCTCTGCAGCCTCTATGACCTCCTCAAAGGCTTCACAGCTTTTCCTTTCAATGTACATCTAGTCGATCCATTGACTTCGGACCACTGGAGTCTTCATTTGGAGGTACACTGAACTGTAGTAGTCCGAGTGAAAGTTACTCCAAAATTTCTTGTCGGCTGCCTTTTTGCCGGAGCTGTAGGCATCAACCTTCCTCAGGTTCCATGCCACTTCGCTCCCTTTGCCATTGAATTTCTGCTCCGATGGATCTCTATTTCCCTGCCTTGGAGCTGTCATCTTCAGGGGACCAATCGGGCCGGAAGCAAGCCCCTTTCCCTTGCCCTTGACCTGGCGTTGAGCCGCCGAGCTAGAACCAGCCACATTTGCTTTTGAAGCTGGTCTCTTGATTGTGACCTTTCGGCGAACTCTAGGTGGGGTGAGCGAGGGCTCGTCAGCATGATCTTGTCTCTTTTTGGAGCGAGACTCCAGATGATGAGATATGACATCTTGATCCATTTCTGCCTCAAAGTCGGAGAGACTTTCATTTGATCCTGATATGTTTTCTGACAAGGAAGATAAAGTGGGTATGAATAATCAAGAATGACAAAGAATTGCATTGAGTTGACATAAGCTAGGATTTCCTAACAAGATCTCTAAATCAGGGCATACCGGACTAGTCCAGTGTTCAGGGTCGGACTAGTCCGGAGTACCGGACTTGTCCGCCCTAATAACGGACTAGTTCGTTATGTGGCTGCTCAAGCCCTAATTTGTTGAAATTTGAGATTATTCATTGCAAATGTGATCTAGGGTACATGTAATACATCAATGAAGCATGTATTGACTAGAGGAGGTAAGCTATTTGAGCAAAAACAAGGAAGATCGAAGGTTCTAAGGTTTGGAGAGAAGTTTACCAAATCTTTCGATTCGAGGTGTTGAGGAAGTTTTTGATTCGGACTAGTCCAGGATCTTTGATCCCTTGGCGGTGGAGAACGATTTCCACGGAAATTTGTGAGGTTTTGGTGGAGAACTTGCAAATTCACCTTGGAAGCTCTTGAGTGAGGAGAGAGAGAGTTGGGAGAGTTAAGGATGAAGAAAATTAGGTTTCAGCCATCCTTAGGGTTATGGAGTCAAAATATTGGACTAGTCCGGACCATATCGGACTAGTCCATGGTTGTCCGGACTTGTCCGGACTAACGGACTAAGTGTGGACTAGTCTGCCAGTGCGAACTAGTCCGGGGTGACCACGGACTAGTCCGTGGTCCCTTGTACAGAGGTGTATAAAACATATATATATATATATGTATTCAAGGGTTTCTATTGGAAAATAAGGTACAAAGGCACATAGGTATTCCTGATGAATATGATCAGTAAACATACAACAATCAAGTTATGACCATAATTCATCAAGATCAAGTAATTAATATAGTTTTTAAGAGAAAAATAGAGAGAGAGATGATTTTTCAATATCATTAACAAGATTTTGAGGATGGCATACAGATATGCAAGTTTTTAAGCCACATTTTGAGCATCAAGGATATTTAGTTCATTTCGGAGCTCACAAAAGCGTTTTTCATCAAGTGGCTTGGTAAAGATATCGGCTAGTTGTTTTTCAGTGTTGACATGGGAAATGGCTGTCTCCTTTCATTGAGTGATCTCTCAAGAAATGATGCCGGATATCTATATGTTTGGTTTTAGAGTGCTCAACAGGGTTATGGGCAATTTTGATAGCACTCTCATTGTAACAAAGGAGTGGAATACGCCTCATATTGTAACCGTAATCCCTTAGAGTTTGTCGCATCCAAAGGAGTTGTGCACAACAACTCCCGGCTGCAACATACTCCGCTTTGGCTGTGGATAGAGCAATTGAATTTTGTTTCTTGGAGGACCAAGAAACTAGGGATCTACCTAGGAATTGGCAAGTATCAGAAGTACTTTTTTCTATCTACCTTACATCCGGCATAATCTGCATCGGAGTATCCAATGAGATTGAATTTTGAACCTTTGGGATACCAAAGGCCTAGGTTGGTTGTATAAACTAAATATCTCAAGATCCTTTTAACGGCTGTCAAATGACACTCCTTAGGATTGGCTTGAAACCTTGCACATAGACATACACTCAACATGTATCAGGCCTAGATGCACATAGATAGAGTAGGGAGCCAATCATGGAACGATATACCTTTTGATCCACATTAGGTCCGTCTTCATTTAGGTCCAAGTGTCCATTTGTCGCCATGGGAGTCTTTATGGGCTTTGCTTTGTCCATTCGAAACTTTTTGAGAATGTATTGAGTGTACTTTGTTTGGCTTATGAACGTCCCGTCCTATTGTTGCTTCACTTGGAATCCCAAGAAGTACCTCAGCTCTCCCATCATGGACATCTCAAATCTATCTGTCATAATCTTGCTAAATTCTTGACAAAAGGATTTGTTAGTTGAACCAAATATTATATCGTCAACATAGATTTGGCAAATGAAGAGGTCATCATCAAAGTGTTTAGTAAACAAGGTGTAATCATCTTTTCCGATCTTGAAGTCATTTTCAATTAAAAAATCTCTAGGGCACTCATACCAAGCTCTAGGAGCTTGTTTGAGGCCATAGAGATCCTTACGCAGTTTGAACACGTAGTCGGGGTGCTCTTGATCTTCAAAATTGGGTGGTTGCTCCATGTACACCTCCTCCTTGATCGGTCCGTTGACAAAGGCGCTTTTCACGTCCATTTGATAAAGCTTGCAATCATGGTGAGTAGCATATGCAAGTAATATATGAATCGACTCAAGCCTAGCTACGGGAGCAAAAGTCTCATTGAAATCCAAACCTTCGACTTGTGAGTACCCTTTTGCCACAAGTCGTGCCTTTTTCCTTGTTACTACTCCATGTTCGTCTTGCTTGTTGCGAAAGACCCATTTAGTGCCGACGACATTGGACTTGGGTCTCTCAACAAGCTCCCACACTTCGTTCCTTTTGAAGTTGTTCAGTTCTTCTTGCATCGCCATCACCCAGTCCGGATCATTTAATGCATCCTCGACCCTGTATGGTTCCAAAAAGATACAAAGGAATAGTGTTCACAAAAATTAGCTATGCGAGATCGAGTTACTACTCCCTTTTGGATGTCACCGATTTTGTTGTCAACGGGGTGATCTCTTTGGATGCTTTGGTGCACTCTTGGATGTAGCACTTGTGGTCTTGAATCTTCATTATCATCTTCTTCTCCCCCTGGATAGTTGCCCTCATTGATGTTTTGGCCTTCTTGATTTTCTTGAGGTTGATCTTGTATGGAAGCTCCCCCTTGATCATTTTCCTCCATCTGTGGTTCATTTTCTTCATTCGCATTTGAAGGTGGCACTTGTGGTCGAACATCGCCCAAAGCCATTCTTCTCAGTGCTTGACATGGAGCTTCTTCTTGATCGAGCACACACTGATCAACTTGCTCTTCTTGAGAGCCGTTAGTTTCATCGAACACTACGTCACGTGCTACTTCAACAAGTCCGAAGGTTTTGTTGAAGACACGATAAGCTTAGGAGTTCGAATCATAGCCAAGTAAGAAACCTTCATCGGACTTTGAAGCAAACTTCGAGGCCCTTGGCTTCTTATTTAAAATATAGCATTTTGAACCAAAGACTCGAAAGTATGAAATATTTGGTTTGTTACCCGTGATTAGTTCATAAGAGGTTTTCTTGAGCAGCCGATGAAGATATAGTCGGTTTATGGCATGACAAGCGGTGTTAATCGCTTCAGCCCAAAACCCATCCGAAGTCTTGTATTAATCAAGCATTGTCCTCGACATCTCAATGAGAGTTCTGTTCTTCCTTTCGGCTACTCCGTTTTGTTGAGGAGTGTATGGTGCTGAAAATTCATGCTTTATCCCTTCTTCTTCTAGATACTCCTCAACTTGGGTGTTCTTGAATTCGGTTCCATTGTCACTTTGTATGTTCTTGATCTTCAATGAGAATTCATTTTGGGCACGCTTGATGAACTTCTTGAGAGTTCCTTGAGTTTCTGTCTTATCATGCAAAAAGAAAACCCACGTGAAGCGTGAAAAATCATCAACAATGACTAGACCGTATTTATTACCGCCGATGCGTATGTAGGCAATTGGACCAAATAGATCCATGTGAAGGAGCTCAAGCGGTCTTGTTGTAGTCATGACATTCTTCGCAGGATGGGGTGCTCCTACTTGTTTTCCTACTTGACATGCTCTACATGGCCTGTCTTTCTCAAAAACAACATCCTTTAAACCTCGGATGTGATCGCCTTTGAGGAGTTTTGAAGATTCCTCATACCAACATGTGCTAGCCGTCTATGCCACAACCAACCCATGTTGGTCTTTGCAATCAAGCATGTGTCAAGTTCACCTTTATCTTTGTTGAAGTCAACTAGATAAAGTTTTCCCTTCAACACACCCTTGAATGCAATTGAGTTATCACTCCTTCTAAAGACAGTCACACCCTCATTAGTGAATAAGCAATTATAACCCTTGTCGCATAATTGAGATATGGACAATAGATTATAATCCAGGGAGTCAACATGTAAAACATGAGAGAGAGTATGTTGTGATGAAATTGCAATTTTACCGGTACCAAGCACTTTTCCTTGACTATTATCACCAAAATAAATGCCTTGGCTTGAATTTTTATTTTCTTCATATTCCATGAACATTGTTCTTTCTCCGGTCATGTGATTGGTGCATCCACTATCTAGCACCCATTTTGCTCCGCCGGATGAATAAGTCTGCAAAAATTAAATTATGCCTTGTCTTAGGTACCCAAGCTTGCTTGGGTCCTTTGAGGTTAGTCACAAGTGATTTGGGAACCCACACATGAGACTTGGTATTCCCATAGCGTTTCCCAACATATTTAGCATAGACTCTTCCAAGATTACTTTTCATAAGTACATATGAAGCATCAAAGGTTCTAAACAGAAGTTGTTGTTCATATGTGTTCATATTATTAAATTTATCAACTTTACTAAGCTTTGTAGTTTGAGAAGAGTTTCCCTTGACAAAGGCAATGCAGCCCTTGTTATTCTTGTGGTTTCTAGCATTGAGTTTTTTACCATCAGAATATCCAATGCCATATTTGACATTAGGAGGCCTTGTGACCGAGTATGCACTGCGTGCATACTTGATCTTCTCCTTGTCAAATATGCCACTTTGAGAAGATTGCTTGTCCTTTGTCAAGTTTGGTTTTTTCTTCATGTTAGCGTCATTTTTGGCACAAGTACAAGTAATGCTAGTTTCAGACTTTGTGTGTTGAGAACGTGAGCTAGTAGTCGATGAAGAACCATTTTTCTTGAGTGACTCAACTTGTCCCTCAAGGATCTTGTTAACTTTGGTTAAGTTAGCAAGTTCATTCTTGATGGTGGTGTTTGAGTCTTTCAACTTCAAGAAAGCTTCCTTGCTTGAAGCTAATTGAAGCTCTAGTGATTTATTTTGTTCCTTTTCAAATTCAAGAAGCTTTTCAATCTCAAGATATTCCTCCTTTTGGGAGATAATCATATCTTGCTGACGATTGACTAGCTTCTCCATATCAACAAGCTTATCTAGTAGAAATTTCATTTTAGCAGCTGTCTTTTTGTCTAAACCCCTAAACATATATTGATATTCATCACTGCTATCATCCTCACTAGAGTTATCACTATCACTAGTAAAAGAATGCGAGAAGAAAGATTTAGTCGGTACCTTTCGTTTACCTTCCTTTTCCATTAGACAGGTGTTGTCGGTGTCCTTCCATGCGCCCATGGTTGGGAAGAGAGTGGATCTCTTGGTAGTCTTCTTTATGGCTATGGTGGCCATCTCTTCTTCTTCTTCGGATGAAGATTCATCATTGGAGTCCCACTCCTTTCCTAGATGCGCTTGGCCATATTGCTTCTTCTTCTTTAACATTTTCTTTGGTTGAGACTTGTTATCCTTTGTCTTCTTCTTGTTTTCCTCATGTGGACAATCTACTATGAAGTGATCGTATCCTCCGCAGTTATAGCACGCTCGTCTCATCTTGGGTCTTTGTTTGTCCCTTTATCTTCCTTCATTTGAGTTGTTGCCCTTTCATCTTCTCATCATTTTCTTGAACTTCTTCATGAACAAGATCATGTCTTCTTCATCGATATCACTGCTTTCATCGTCGCTGTCGTCTTCTCCATAAGCTTCTCGAGCTTCCTTTGATACGGGTTTACAAGTTGACTTCAAGGCGACTCCTTTCTTCTTTGCCGAGGTGAGATCGGCAATTTCCTTAACATGCTTGGCTTGCTTCTCCATCATCTAAAAGTTGATGATCTTGCCAAGAAGTTTGTCTGGGGTCATTTTCCGATACCCGGGGCTTTCTCTGATCATTGAGCAAAAAGTTACATTGCGAGGCATGAATGCTCTGAGAATCAGCTTCACAACCTCATGATCATTCCACTTCTTTCTGCCATAGGCTCGGACTTTGTTGATAAGATTCTTCAGTCGATTGTACATATCTTGTGGTGATTCATCTTCTTCTATCGTGAATCTTCCTAATTCACAGTCAATCATTTCTATCTTGGCTTCGCGTACGTGACGATCACCTTCATGTGTAGTTTGTAGTGTGTCCCATATCTCCTTGGCAATTTCGAGCCCATCCACCTTGGTGAACTCGTCTTGGCTTAGTGATGACGTGATCACAGCTGCAGCTTGAGCATTTCGATGAATGGCTTGTTCTTGGTTTGGGGTCAGCTCTTCATCATCATCCGAGATATCTATCCCTGTACACACTATATGCCACAAACTCGGATTAAGAGATATGAGATGCATTTTCATATTTTGTCTCCACATTGAATAATCATTTCCATCAAAGTAAGGTGCTTTCCCTAGGGGAATTGATAAGTAATGATTATTATGAGAATTGAAACGCTCATAATCAAAAGGATATCGAGAGTATTCTGTGTGACTACCCCCTTTCTTCTTCTTTTCATCATCGATGTTCTTCTTCCCTTTTGGGGAGATTGCCTTCTTCCGTAGAAGAGCCTTGTGTTGCAGCACCTCCTCATCATCGTCCTCACTATCTTGAATGGCGTCGAGTAGCTTCTTTAGCTTTTGAGTCCTTTCATCATTTCTCTTTTCATCGTCGATCTTTTTGTGTGCATCCTTGACGTCCATATCGTCTCTTCGAGCAGTGAGTCTCTTTCAAAGAGTTTGGCTCTGATACCAATTGAATGCAGCCTAGAGGGGGGTGAATAGGCTTTTCGATGCTTTGTTGAAACCTGAAACACTTAGTCTATCAAATACAGGGAAATCGGACTAGTCCGGTAGAGTGCGGACTAGTCCATTTTCTAAATAGAGAAAAATCGGACTAGTCCGGTACTAGATGGACTAGTCCGGTATACGTGGACCTAGGAGATCAAGATTAATCAATGTTCACTTCTAATACTTTATGCAGCGGAAATTGAATGATAACTTAGATGTATTGCAACAATAATACAATGAATGATAGGAATCAATTTGATTTTAATGTTTGAACGTGAGTTTCAAAGGATTGATTAAACACTCTAAAATGATGAACAATTAATAAACAAGAGTTGGAGACAAATATTTATCCCGAGGTTCGATTCCACGAAGGCAATCTACGTCCTCGTTGAGGAGTCCACTAAGGACTGGGTCTTCCCCAACCCTACCCTCGTCGAATCGCCACAAAGGCCGATTCTCTTCCACTAATAACAAGGGGCAATAGAATTGTTCAAGGGGCCTTCTCACAAGTTGAGGGCTCCCCAAGAATTACAACGAATGAATGAACACGACTCGACACACTCAACAGATGAACAATTAACAATGAAAAGTGTGCGAGAGATCAAACCCAAGAGCTCAAGAGGTGTAGACCTAGTCTCTCCTTTGATCAATTGCCAATCTACAAGAATTGATCCTTCTTGGGTTAGAATGTATGGAGAGAGGTGAATTTTGGACTCTTGGAATGTGTGACGGTGCAGGGGGGTCGAACTTTTTGTTGGTATGGCCGTACACCTCTTTTTATAGTCAGGTTTCCAAAGGGTACGTTAGGGTTTGCAATGTCCGGACTAGTCCGTGGTTAACTCCGAACTAGTCCGGTGTGCGGTGTTTAGAAAACCCTAAGTGTCGTGAGATATCGGACTAGTCCGTGATATTGCGGACTAGTCCGTTTTCTGTTCAGAGACAAAATCGGACTTGTCCGGATGATATCGGACTAGTCCGTTTTCTGGTCAGAAGGAAAATCAGACTAGTCCGACTAATATCGGACTAGTCCGAACGTGTTGAAATTGTGCAGTTAGTTAGATTTCTTTCTATTGAGCTCTTGGGGGATGTTTCTCCAACACACTCTATACTAAGTGATCTAATTTTTTCAGTTCTTGAGCTCTTATCACTTTGGATCCTCCTTATCCTTTCTTTTTGCTCTTTTCTTCTTAATTCCTTTGAGAACCTACGCTCATTCTCAACAATTTTGTTAGGGTCTTATTTGTTTGTCATAAATCAACCAAAACCCACAAGGGGTGCCTAGATGCACTTTCAGATGGTCAATGCATATCTGGGCCCGAGCTCCCGGAATGCAGTCCCAGACCTAGAGGCCTTGGGGCCCCGAGTCCCAGACCTCCCTGAGAAGATCTAGTCGGGTCTCAGCCAGCTATACCTGACGACTAGTGCGCATCTAGGTCTGAGCTCCCAGAGTGCAGTTCCGGACCTGGGGGTCGGGCCCCCCCGAGTTCCGAACCTCTACAAAAAGACGCATCGAACCCCTCTAGGAGGGTCCGAACCATCCAACGTCCAGTCTACTTCATTAGCGAGGTCCTCCACGATGTCAGGACAAGATATCTGGTGGTGCACAAGCTGCTCTATGCAGTCCTCGTTGCTTCAAGGAAGCTGTGCCACTACTTCCAAGCTCACAAGATCTCGGTGATTACCTCATACCCGCTGAGAACCGTCCTCCACAACCCCAACGCAATCGGAAACATAGCTAAATGTGCTGCGGAGCTGGCGGAGTTCGAGCTGGACTTCTTACCGTGCCATGCGGTGAAGAGTTAGGCGCTAGCTGACTTCGTGGCAGAGTGGACACCGCCACCATCCTAGACAGGGGGCCAAGACATCGGTGGACCAGAGCCTAGAGCTCCGGTCTTCACTAGGCCTTACTGGACTCTCTTCTTCGACGGCTCCTCGATCAAGCAAGGTGCCGGAGCAGGGGTTCTGCTCCTTACACCAACCGGAGAGCAGTTCAAGTACATGGTGCGACTTGACTTCAAGGCAACCAACAACATAGCGGAGTATGAAGATCTCATCTTCGGGTTAAAGACCATGCTATCCCTTGGCGTCCAGCAGTTGTTGGTCAAGGGTGATTCTTAGCTGATCATCAAGCTTGAAGCCTATATCCTCTAAGTACAGAAGTTGGAGAAGGACTTCTTATCCTTGGATTTGTGCCATGTTCCCCGCGCCAGCAACACAATAGCCGATGACCTGTCAACGAAGGCTTCCACTTGGGCTCCGGTGCCTGTGAGGGTCTTGAAAGGAAGTTGCTGCGACCTGCCGCCTGGCCGGCTGAACCAGGCGAATGGGGCGAGATCAGCACCTCGAAGCTGGCGGTCCTAGTGGCCCTACTACCATGGCTCCCGCCAAGGATCGTAAGTGTCATCGGGGACTCCGTGCAACCTGGCGCTCAAGATCCAAGTGCTCATGTAGGTACCGACGCATGGATCACGGAGATCCGAGAGTACATGAAAGACAATTTTCTTCCCGATGAATGTGTATCTGCTGAACGGATCGCTCGGTTGGGTAAGAGATACACACTAATAGAAGGGGATCTCTAACGACGTGGCACTACCGGTGCCCTATTACGGTGCATAACCTAGGAGGAGGTGACACGACCCCACGGTCTTGTCGAGCCAGGATCACGCTGAGGGGTGCTGCGTTGCACAGCACCGGATAACACACGTCAAAGGTACAAAGCGGAAGCGAAATTTTATTACATAAAACAAGTTTATGAACATGTTTACATCAAAATAAGTTCAGTCTACACTCACGGGCGTAGACTAAGCATCAAGTGCACGTTCAGCCCTTGAACGTGTCCTTGCTAGCACACACGCACACTAACTCTGCGGCGTGCACGACTCCCACTCGACGGGGTTCCCCTCCTGGGGTTCCGTCTCCTCTTCGGGAGTCCCTTCCTCATAGAACCCTGCAAAAGCTTCAAACACAAGCAGTGAGCACGAAGGCTCAGCAAGTCTGACCCGTCTCACCTAAACATGGAACTTCTACATGAGGGGTGATGGGTACATGAGGTAAAATCATTTGCAAAGGACTCACCTAATTAGTAGAACCTTACTTTCAAGTTTTAGCAGCAGGTTGTGGAGAACCTTACGCTAAGGCACATGAGAGAGCCGCAATCAAACAAGAAACGCATTTCTCTCATGTACATTGCCCAAAGTTGAAAAAGAACTTTAGTTAGCTCTAAACTACAGCATATCATTAACAATCAATGTCCATAATTCAATCAGCAACATTTTATCATGTGACTAGCCTGTTCTTTCTACGTCACGGTACAGTGAACAAGTGGTACTCACTGACCGCGAGGGACAGCGATTATAATCGATTTACACCTGCAGGGTTACCCGAACAACCCGTCACGTACGCCCGTACTCGATGTTGCCTACAACAACCATCACGGACGCCGTACGCGACTACCTTTCACCCGTTAGCCAAATGTTGAACCGGTCCAATCGTCCCGAGCAAGAGGTCTCTGCACACGCATCTCAGTGCTGCCAGCCGATTTACACCTCGAGCTCTCAACCTACCCTCTGAACGACCCGCTATGCCTCAACACCCAGCTACCCGAGTTACATCAGTGGTAGGTCTTCGGTATTGTTCTAGATTGTTCAACAGGCCCGCACACAGCTTGGTCCTCAATCGACGCAAGCGGAGCTATAGCACACAGGCCCCAAACTCCTGCTGCCCTTACTCCCCGCTTGGTCTCATATTCTTGCCATGTGTTTCATGTGTTATTTTCTACCCGAGTCGAGTGCCTCTAGCCTATGCTCGCGAGTAGTTCCAACTACTCGACTTGTACCGAATCCTACTCTATCTTAGCAATGCAGTGGCTAACGAGGTTTTCAATCCTAATCCCAGCCCATGGCTTTCTTGGCTATGCACTTAGGTTTTCAAACAAGACTCTAATGCAAGGCACAATAGTATTCATGTATGTGCTCAAAACAATAAAAATTTGTAAAAGGTTAATGCAAACCGGGGTTTGCCTTGCTGCTCTTGGTCGTAGGCTAGCTGTTCCTCTGGAGTAACGAAGTCTAGGACTTCGGGTTCCTCCTCGACCTTAGCGACTACATGATAAGAGAGGTACATGTATTAATTTGAATGCATTTGTATTAAGTTTGCACTTGTGAAGCTTATAAGTCCCACTAGACAGACTCAATGACTGTGAAATTTTTACTGTGGCTTGGTTACAACATAAATAGAGACTTGGTCAAGTTTTAGTTGCAGAAAAACTCATTTGAGCCCTCCACAATTAATTATGTCCTTGACCTTAACTGGAACTCTTAGGGTGCTCTAAGGATTTTCATGAAACAAACTATGACTTTCTAAAAACTAGATTTTCATAGGGTTCTAATGGAGTTGGTCTCACTTAATTTGGAAGTTCCTAACTAAAGATATGAGCTAAACAATTTCAGAGAAAATTCTGAAAATGTTTCTGAACATTTTCTATTTTCTCTGGAACAGTTTCACTAATCACACCATTAGGTGGATTAAATGAGCTCCAATGGGTCTGAAATGTTTATGGTAGTTCAGGGATATTTTGGTGAACATCCCAGCAAAGTTTCAGGATTTTCCTCCAAAGGATTCTCCAGTTAAAATTCCAAACAGTTTAAACTTTGAGGAATTAATTCTGGAGAAATAAGGAATTTCATGAAGTGAAACTTGATTTGCTGGAAAGTACTCAGAGAGCTGAATCCAGCAAAATTTGGTTCACTCAATTTGGAGCTTTCTAGCCAAAGTTATGAGGATTTGAAGTTTGGAAGAATTCTGAAAATCGGGGAAAAGTTTAAATCTCGCGGGGGCCCGCGGGGACACGTGTCGAGCGCGGCGGTGTCCGGCACACCGGGGCTCACAGGGTATTTGCGCGCCAGCACACCAGATCCCGGCCGCAGCCGGATCCCGATTCAAAATATCAGCCGCTGACAGCTGGGGTCCACCCCTTTCTTCAATCTCGCGACGCCCGCGCTCCGCCGCCGAGGAACCTCGCCGGAGAGCTCGCCGCCGGCTTCTGTAAAGCTCCAAACTTCATGATTTTGGCCGCCTCTGCCTATTTTCTCTCGGGGAACAGGATTCTTGGGCCAGCTCGCCATGAAAATGGCCGCCACATGGTCGGCGACGAGCCGCAGCCTCAGGAGAACTTCGGTCACGTTGTCCACCCTCCCTAGCACCTCCCCCGATCAAGCTAAGGGTCGTCGAGCATCAGTGGACCATAGGAAAGGTCGACATGAGCTCTATGGAGCTCGGGAAAGGCTGTGTTGGGCTGTCACCGTGCGACCTAGGCCGGAAATCGGGATTTCTACTAAAACTCGAAGAACAGCGGTTTCCCTCCACGGTTCTTCGTGGTTCTTGATCCTATGGATCCGCACGGGCTACTAGAAGTGATCCTCTCCATGAGAGGATGAGTGATGCAGTGTGGTTTACGAATTTCCGGGATCAGTACCGACCTCACTTTTGTACACCGTCGCGAAAATATGAAATTCCGGCCGGAGCAGTGCTTGTCACGCCGCCAGAGCTTGCGGAAAAGAAAGAGGGGTTGAAGGCGAACCTCTTTGCTGTTTACAGCTCCGTGAACGGTGGGCTGTGGTGGCCGAAAGGGCTGTTCCCGCAGTGGCGGCTCGAGCTGAACCGGCAGAGACAAGATCGCCGCGGTGGAGCTCGGGGAAGACCGCGCAGGGTCTGGAACCGATGCGAGGGCATTGGAGATGGCTTGGCGCACCCGGTGCTGGTCTCAGATCGCCGGGAGGGTCACTGGATCGGCCGGCGATGAGGAACCAAAATTTCACCCGGGCGGCGAGGTGTTTCGGTGTTTTCGGTGGAAGTGCGACGAGGCAGCGATGGAAGGCGCCGGTGACCGCTCGGGCGGGTAGGTAAAGACCCAGGGAGTCGGTTCCGCGGCTGAGATCGGCAAGCAGCTGGTGGCTTTGCCGTTTCTTCGCCGTGGCGGCAGCTGCAGCGCGCGCGGTTAACCGAGCTGAGTCTTCAGTCGGTTTCTTTTGCTTCAGTGGCTGACATGTGGGTCCCACCCGGGGTTTTAACCTCTGAAATTCACTCCTAATCACTGTTGTAAACAGTGAGCCCCAAAATACCCATGGTGATTCAAATTATTCACCCATGAGCCATTTGAATTGAGTAGAATTCAAATGGGGTTTGGTTTGAATGAATTTCAGCACAAATTCAGTTTTGAATTCAAATAAAGTTTGAATTTGTCCTACTTAGCTCATGTCAAGATCAACTCCAAATGGAGTGAAAATTGGTGTGTGAGCTCACAAAAATGTGCTGAGTAAGAATATGCCTCCCACTTTTAAATTCATGGGATAAAAACAGTTTGAATTTGAATGTGGTTTCAAACTGCCCTCTTTCAAGCTATATCCAAAATGACCTCAAAAGGTTTTGAATTTAGGTGAAACTTGGCATGGACATCCTTAGCAATGTGTAGGAGTTTTCATATGTCCAGCCCCTCTATATCACATGTGGGAAATACCCCTTTTGCAACATGTGAGTTTGTTCTCTAATGAGCATGTTGATGGTGGTTACTTGCTCTTCATTTTGTTCATCATCTTTCCTCAAATGAGGTGTGTGGTGTGGTGATGAACACTTCAATTATGTGTCAAAAACTGAGGCCCTTACAGGAGGGCTGCGACCTGCTCGCAGAGATCCATGGAGGCGAGTGTGGGAACAAAGCATGTCCCCGCACGCTAGTCGGTAAAGCCTTCCAGCATGGCTTTTACTGACCGACAGCTCTCCAGGATGCCGTCGACCTGTTCAATTGATGCATGGCATGCCAATTCTATGCTAAGAAGATCCACGCACCAGCGCAGGTGCTGCAGATGATCCCACCCTCATGGCCTTCCGCTGTGTGGGGGCTGAACATCTTGGGACCATTCCCCAGATCTGTCGGAGGGTACCGGTACCTATATGTCACTGTATACAAGTTTACCAAGTGGCCAGAAGCTGCCCCTATAGTAACTATCAACAAGCAGTCAGCAGTCAAGTTCATCAAGTCGATCATCTACCGGTTCGGGGTCCCAAACAGAATCATCACCGCCAACGGGACCCAGTTCACCAATTCCAAGACTACTGCAAAGACCTCGGCATCCAAGTTTGTTATGCTTCTGTTGCTCACCCAAAGAGTAACGGTCAAGTCGAAAGAGCAAACGTCGAGATACTCAGGGAACTCAAGACGCGCACCTACGACAGCTTAAAGAAGTGTGGTGCCAATTGGGTTGAAGAGCTTCCATGTGCACTGTGGGCTAGCCAGACATCCCTCAATCGCTCGATAGGGGAAATGTCCTTCTTCCTGGTGTATGGGGATGAGCCCCCCCCCCCCCCTAAATCACCATGGGATTATTCCGTGTCCAAGCGCATGACGAAGCCACGCATGATCAGCTCCGACATGAAGATATCGACCTTGTCGATGAGCGAAGGTGGCAAGCAGCTGCTAGAAATGTGCGATACCGTCAAGCTTCGATGTTATCAGCAGCGATTCATGCGGAGTAGACAGCTTGAGGTGGGTGACCTGGTGCTTCGGCGAATACTTTCTCGAGATGGGGGGGGGGACAAACTCTTCCCTAGCTTTGAGGGTCTCTTCCAAGTGACACAAGTATGCCACCCCGGGTGCGTCCGCCTAGCCACAGAGGATGGGGTACCTCTACCCAATCCATGGAATATAGAACACCTCCGTAAGTTCTATCCTTAGTGTAGAGGTAGGGTTCTATTTTCTCTGTAAGGGTGTCATAGTGTCTAGGAATAGCGCTTAGAATAGCTAAGCTCCGGAGGAGTCCTGCTACTCTTGTCATCCGGAGCGGGTCGTTGCCTTCTTGTACGGCCTGTTTCCTCCTATGGCGGAAGCCTGAAATGAGAAAATTTTGTCTTACCCTGCGCATTCTCTCTTTACAGTTTGTGCTTACTCATGCATATCAACTGTAAATGGCATGTCCGGAGCCTGTCCTACGTACTTATCCTAGGTCCCGTGGCATTGGAAGGTCTCCTCGCTGAAAGGTTAACGCCCACGGGAGGTCCAGGACGCGCAGCCTGTTTAACTTGGTCTTGTACCCTAAGCTTGCCGCACTGCCTCCCCTGCGCTACAACTGAGTAATTGGGGGCCGGAAAGTACACGCCTATGGACAGTAAAGTAACCGGACCCGACATTGCCTCCTTTCTTTTCGTGCTTTCTTTTCATACTGCTCCGGTCGTGTGGATAGTCACTTTTCCCTGTGTTCAACCATAGCAAGAGCTGTGCTATCTTTCTGCAGGCAGGTCTGCTTGAGGTACCTGTGGCGTACCCGTGGTCCTGTGGTTGTCTCATTGCTTGGGGGCGCTATGGTATCGCAGGGCCCTCCCTCGAAATGCTCATGCCAGTGGGGGTCCAGGGTGTGTAGGCTGCTATGCCTTGTTCCATACCCCTAGCGTGCACACCCTGCCTCTCCAGCGCTACAGCTCAGTACCGGGGAACCGAACGGCTCATACCCCTAGGCAAGGCTTTGACCATAGACCAGATGACCCACATCGAATATTCCCCAAGCCCCGTAGCTCAACTGAGGACCGTAAGCCACAGCAAAGCTAACAAACAGCGGAGAGTGAGCAGAGAGCACGGCTACTCCTTTCTTCCATGTCGGCAGGTCTGAATAGGTCCTTGGCGTCCGAGACCTCCCAGGGGGCTCGATGCTGACATCCTGCCTCATCCAGTGGTAGGTGCGCCCCAACACAAGGGCCACACCTACCAGGGGGCCATCACGGTGAACCACGCGAGCATGACATCGTACCACTGCAGCAGCAGGCAGAAGACTCGGAGCACCAGCTACAACAAGCTGAAGACACGGGTCGAATTTCCCTCGAGACCTTGCGCTGCCAAGGACCCGGAAGGAGTGGTAGCCACACTACTGAGGCGCCCTGAGTCCTTATGCTGCTAAGGACCCGGAGGAACAAGGTCGAGACATCGGCAAAGAGCTATCCACATCGGCTAAGTCATTCCGGACCTTTGCGCTGCCAAGGGTCCAAAGTTTACATCAGTAACTCAACACACAAGACTTAAAATAGAGAGCCTTCATTAGTGACAGAGTTCTGGCATCCAAAGAGGAATACAAGGCAACTAAGGAACCTAGCAGCTACAAGTCGAGCAATCTTCTGCTCGATGGCATACTTGATTGTCTCCCAAGCCAACCTCTGCACGGAGAGACGCTCACCTGCTATAAGCCCAAGGACGGCCAGCAAGCAGATCAGTCTGATGACTCAATTATCGTCAAGCATCACTGATCTGCCACACTGCGACCGTGGTGACATCCAGTGTTGTGTGGGTTAGACACCATCGATGGCAGACTTAGTTGTCCACAACGACATCCAATGTCGTGTGGGACATGTCTCCTCGACGCCTTGCCGGAGAAGGGCGATCTGGCGGCACCGGAAGGTCAAGCCTTCCTCCATCACGCACTTGATACCTCCCAACACTAGTGTGGAGACACCCTACGAATCGAGGATCTTGTCCCTGATGACTTCCCTTACAATTGGCATACAATTTGGATGGCTTGTGCTTCTATCCGGGACCTTCAAGGGGAAGGACGCCTCAGAGAGCCGCACCGAAGGCCGCACACACACGAACATCTCACAAAAGTGGACGAAGACAGCCACCGGTGTAAGGGCATAAGGTGGATGAGAGCGCTGGGAAGCGGAGGATTCTAGCGTGCAAAAGATAGACAAAGGCCGCATGATGAAGGAAGGTTCCACCCTGCACCGGAAGGCCTCCTTTTATACACATCCGCAACCTCTGACAGGGCAACATGCGCGGCGATTGGGTTTCCACCGCTGCACACCGTGGGCTATTCGCCTCCCCCAATGATGGGTAGGACCCAGGTCCACCCGTTAGACACGAGGTGCCACGCGGGTAACCTTTCGGGAACATCCGACGGTCCCCGAGAAAAGCAGTGCGGTGAAGCTGTAGCAACCAACCCTTTGGTTGCCGGAGTAAGCGCCCTGAGTAAATCCCTCAAACACGTCACCACAACACTCGCCTCCCCCAATGATGGGTAGGACACAGGTCCACCCATCAGACACTGGGGGGCAGGCGGATAACTTCTCAGGAACGTCTAGCCGTTCCCGAGGAGAGCGGCCCAGTAGACCTGCAGCAACCGACCTGTGGGCTGCTGCAGTAATTACCCCAAGGCAACCCCTCGAGTGCGTCGTCGCGAGACGTCAATCAAGAGTAGACACGATGACGTGCTACTACCTCTTCGACTAGCGAATGCGCCCACTACACCAAGGACGTGCAACCTTTTCAACTCCCGTGTACAACCACTCATCCACTACACAAAAATCTCGCCACCACATTGGTTTCCAATGTGCAGGATAAAAACCACCACGCGGGAAAGATAGAGGCCCCACATATGGGCTCACTACCTCCGCCGAGATGGGCCTGGGGGCCACTATCGGTACCCTGCAGAACGGGTACCCCCTCATAGAGGGTAAAAGACATCCTGGGCCTCGCCTCCCTGCTGAGGCGGGCCCCAACGTAGCCAAGTGTCCTTGGCCCTGAGGTCGGCCCTGGGGCTGCCACGTGCGCTTGAGTTCCAGAGCGTCATGTGCCCTGGGCTCTAGGATGAGCCTCCCCACCGAGGTGAGGTCCGAAGCTGCCACGTGTCAGTTGGCTCAGAACCCCCTACCTGTCGAGGAGGTTCTCCAGAGCTAACACGTGCCTTGGGCTCTGGTGCAAGCTTCCCCGCTGAGGTGAGGTCTGAAGCTGCCACGTGTATCCGGGCTCCGACACTCCTCCCTGCTGAGGAGAGCTCCGGAGCCGATACGTGCCCTAGGCTCCGGTCCGAGCCTCCCCGCTGAGGTGAGTTCCGGAGCTGCCACGTGTCTCTAGGATCAGAACCCCCTTCCTGATGAGAAGATCTCCGGAGCCGACACATGCCATGGGCTCCGATCCAAGCCTCTGCGCTGAGGTGAGGTCCAGAGCTGCCATGTGTCTCTAGGCTCAGAACCTCCTCCCTGCTGAGGAGAACTCCGGAGTCGACACGTGCCCTGGACTCCGTTCCGAGCCTCCCCGCTGAGCTGAGGTCCGGAGCTGCCACGTGTCTCCTAGCTCCGAACCCGTCGATGAGAGCTTCGAAGACACCACATTCACCATGATCCGTCGTGGGCCGTGGTATGATGAAGTCAAGGAGGAAGTGCGTTGTCAGGTTGAGCATTCAAGGATCGCTCCTTCCATAGAAGCATGGCGCACTACACACGCCACCGCCCTGTGCCCGTTCACCATTACGGTGACAAGAGAGGGCGGCGAGGGGTGACAGCGGTACGGTGCCACCCAACGGCACATAGCCGCCCAGCAGAGCGAGAAGACGCGGGGACAAGACAACGTCTTCATCATCACCTAACACACGGACAGGGACGCTCATTGCGCCAGGCGGCGGGACTTAGCTCCCCCACAAACTACTCTACTCAAAGTGTAAAAACTCTGGATCATGTATAGGGTTTACCTAGCTTCGGGGCTACCTGTCGTGCCCCAAGCCACATTATAACCACCCTAGCATTGGACTATAAAAGGACCAGGGTGACCACCTGACAGAGGGTTCCGCATTCACGACCCAACACCCTCACACACCCATACGCACGAGCAATACAACAAACTCCCACGTGGACGTAGGGTATTATGCTCCGGCGGGCCAAACCACATAAATCTCGGTGTTAATCCGCTCTCTCGAGTCGGATCGCGTAGCGCGCCAAGCCCCCTCCAATCAAAGAACCTCGCAGGCTGCTTCCGTAGCAGGCCGGGAGGAGTGTCGCAGCTCACACACTCCAACAAGTGTAATATCATGATAAATACAAGCCAAATACGTGTTATACATGAATAATACATAATTATCTTCAAATGACTAAACTAAATTATTATTTATATATCTATTATAGCAGCAGAATGTCTTTGTGTGGTGCTCCTTCAAAGGCGTTGCCCGTGTGTTCCGCCAGCCTAGTACAGCTCTTCGGGAACAAAATCCTCCTCGTTGTACTCTATCTCATCATCGTATCCTGAGCAGCAACTAAATTCCAACAAGCAAGTTTGAGTACCAATGTTACTCAACAAGTGTGGGAAAGTAATGATATGTAGGCCAAATTCAAGAAAGGTTGACTCAAGTTCGAGCACTAAGCATTAATCCTAATTCCTTAGCTTTAATTAGCAACCTATATTACTAAGTGATTGAATCCCACCATCTTCAGAATTAAACCATTAATGCTAGGTGACACCACCTAACATTCCTTTCCACGTTTCTCTAATCATGGACATGTCCAACCAGCTCTTGATCGTGAGCGCGGCCGTCATGACAATTTGGTTCTCTGTAGAGATTGTACCATTTTATCCACAAGTTGTGATTTCGTCCTCTGTTGCTGGGTGGACTAAAACCTCCCTGATACCCGTGGTAGGTAACCAAATTACACACTTCATTTGGTGTACGGTAAGAAGATCATAATGAACCCTTTCAAAAGGGTCTATCGGCAAGTACAAGCCCACTAAGCTTTTACCGCTGTAGTTCCCACGAGCACACCCTCCCCTGCAGAAGACCCCTCTTAAGCCATGCATTTCCTAGTGCAGTCCGACTGACTCCCATTCCCCTCATCATCTAAATACTTATACTATACCGGCAAAACACATAATTAATTGGCTAAGTTGCCCCATCTCAGTCTTGTGGTGGCACTGTAAAGCTGGGTTGACTGTTACACGAACTGTCCTTAGAATCTAATACAGACACTAAAACTTTCCCAAGTATCGTGCATGAAGCACCATACCAAACCAATAGGCTCTCTAGATTTCTGTTTCCACGACACACCATTGTGTCTCATATATATATTCATTATGACAAGCAACATCTATATTTCCATCATTTTCTAAATTATAAGCATGGCTAAGCACATAAAACGACAAATATCTATTCTAGATAAATCCCACCATGCTTTCAAGAAATAACATGGAAAAACTAGTGAAATATCCTAAACTGGGTTTCATATTAAGGACAACATAAAAATAATCTTACTAATCTTCCTAGATTAGGAGCAAAGTGGTCAAGTAACACTTGACTTCAAATTGCTGCTCAGAGATGTTAAATCCTTGCTCTTGAAGATTAACTGGCTCTTGGGCTGGTTCTATTTCCATGTAGATGCACACAGACAATACAAATAACACTCAATAAATAACATTACATAGCAGCAATCATTGTAAATCATCATGCACAAAATTATATTCATTAATATTATATAATGTCTATGTATTTAGGTCTCATATATGCTATTTTATATTTGTTTTATTTGTTACTGAGTGTTTTCATTTATGTCTCATATTGTGGATTTGGAAGCACCACTAGTTTAATTCCGCTGTTATGTTTATATTTGTATAATCATAGAAGACTTATATGTAATACCTTATTGTATATTGTACTTGTCTTGTAGTATAATGATACTTCACTCTTGTCGGCACATGTATGGTTAAACTGATCCTAGTTAGCCTGGGGAATCGGTTAACCTAAACCGATCAGTTTGGTTTTTCGTTTTTTAAGTTCGGTTTTTAGAAAATAGAAACCAGAATTGTTCATTTAAAAGTAAAAACCGGTCCTTCGGTTAACCGGAAAATTTTGTTTCAGTTTTTGGTTAACCAAAAAACCGAACTTCAATATAAAAAATTCAGCAAACAATATTTTTATTCACCATATTCAACTCGTCTTGATCGTAACGAGTTAGAAAGAAAATGTTGTTTGATGCATTACAATCTATTTTTTTATTTATTTAGGGGGTATCCTATCGCATTCTAGCATTCTTTTTGTGCACGATTAAATAATTCATATGATAAGTCACCGCCGACGACGACAACACAAGAAGGAAAAGTCGCCATATAAGGCGCACACATGAAAACACAAGACCACTGCTTAAGAGAAAGCAAGCTCGGAGGCCCTAAAGATTGTCACAAAGCTATGATGCTATATGTATGCTTCTATGTCGTGTATTTTTTAGGTTGTTCAACATACTCCTTCTTGACCATATCAAAACCGTTGTTTGACACTTAACCATAATCGTAGGCACAATTAGTTTGGTCGTAACCGTCTTTGTCCTAATCCTTCGAATCTTGGTTACATCTTTCTTGAAATATTTAATGAAACCATTTTGGTTAAGTTTTGAAACCCTAAACCTTTCGAATCTCAAGGCGAGATTCCATTTAAAGGGGGTCATTTGTCACACCCGCAGCCACCTCAGCGCGCTGCGCCCGTTCATGCCTGCAAGACACGTCCTTTGTCCTACAGCCGCCGCTCCGACAACAGCCCTCATCTATAAATTCAAGTCGTGTTGTACTCTCTCTCCCATTCTCACCCCCCACTTCGTTCCACGAAAGGAAGCCGCTCCTAGCACCTCCGACATGTTGTCGAGCATCCCGACGTCGCACCACCTTTGGAGGATCCATCCACGAAAAGAATCCACCGTCGAACCGCCTCCCCGACGCTGCCGAAGGTCGGGCATTGCACCTCATCATGGAACACACACTTCCGGCCAATTTCCCGCATGTGCAACATCCATGGTGAGTTCCCCACTAGCTCCTCTTCATTTTCCCCCAAATCCCGTCGAGTTTGGACCATTCAAACGCGATCCGGCCAACTCCAGCAAACTCCGGCCATGGCACCACCATCTTCCTCATCTCAGGCAGCCTCAAACCTCGCCGGAGCAACCTTAGCCGCCCATTTGTGAATCAACGACCCAAATTAGAAAATGCATACCCCTTCGTTGTTTTAAATATCAGTCATCCGATCTAAATCCTAGGGGGACAAGAATAGATCCTGCATACCCCTTCACAATTTTACACATAATCTTGTACTTTTCAAAATGAACCCTATACTTTATAGCAAATCTGAAAAACACTTTAAATTGAATTAATAGCCCATGTACTTATTATAAATTAGGAAATTACTTCTGTAAAATACTATGAAACCTATGTGTGCTGAAACATTGGCTATGACGATAAAAGTTTTGATTCTGCCAAAACACTCTTTTTGTCAAGGTCTGACTCTAGGTCCGAGCTCCGACAAGATCCGACGTAAGGTCCGACTTGCTGTGGCTAGGTCCGACATGTGTTTGGTTAGCTCCGATGGTAGGTCCGACTAGCTTTGGTAAGTTCCAGTGCTAGGTTTTGCTAGCTTTGGTAAGCTCCGGCTCAAGGTCCGGTTAGCTTTGGCAAAGTCCAGAGCTAAATCACAATGGTTTTGTTTTTACCATGCAAATGTTTCGAACTTGCTTTACATCTATGGAAAGTTTGCTTAGTATTCTTTTACTAAGTTTTTGAAGTGTTATGGCTGTTTACGGTGGTTAACATTTTGCTATGGTTTGCAACATGCTTATGTGAGGTGTTCACGTAAGGTGTTGTGATTTTCGGAACTAACGTGAGTCAACTCGCAAACTTGTGCTTGAAAGTATTGGTTGTTTATTCATGTGCAGGTGTTGCTTTAGTTCAAGATATGGCTGATGACGGGATTCATTGAACTAGTCTCAGGGAGAAGATGAGGTTCAACAACCAAGTTCAGGAGGAATTGTGGTTGAGTTGATCGGGAGGTCGTGCAACATGTTTGGATCAAGAACAATGCATATGAAGGTATCATGGAAGTTGTTGGAAGGTTTTTGCACGTGTGCAAGGAGTGCATGGGTGTGGCAACATGGTTCCAAGGCGTGATGAAGAGATGTGCACATAAAGAATTGGTAGGAAAGGTCCAACCGGCTGGATTATGGACTCAGGCTGCGGCTGAGTCGGTTATGGCTAAAATATGGAAAGATTTGAGTTGTTTTAGGAATGTGGGATACATTCCTAAGGTGTTTGGAAGTCTTAAGATTGCTTCTATCTGCATATAGAAGAGTCTTGAGCAGCTATGGAAAGTTTTGATTCAGAAACTTAGTAGGATTAGAGTCCTAGTTTGAATTGGGTAGGCCTCCAGGCTGGTTATATAAGCAAGGGAGGCCAGATCTCGTGGCAAGCCGACTTTGGGCTGTTCCTCTTATGTTTTGATCAATAAAATTCGTAATTTAGATAAGCTTTTGTGAATTGTTCGTCCGACTTGTTTTTGTCAAGTCTTTCTCGTCGAGTTTCTGGACAGCACGACAGTGCTTCGGTGTTTTGATTATAACTCGAGTTTTACAGATCCAATTGACGTGATTATTTTTGGGTTGTCTTCACAACTTGATTATCTATCATCTATGAAAATTTCACGGTCATTGGATTTGTAGTTTCTGATATACACGAGTTTCTTTGCAGTGTTGCAGATCTGGTTTTTACTCGAGTAGAACAGATTGACCCTTGTTTGATCTTTCGATCATAACTTGAGTTTTTCTTGACGGATTTCCGTGATTCTTGTTGTAGTGTCTTCATGACTTGATTGTCTATAATATATACCACTTTTTTCACGGTTGAACATATTTAGATCAGTTGCATACACGGTTTCTTTAACAGATCAATTTTCTACCGAGGGGTTTTTTGTTGCTTCCGCTAAAAAGATTTAAATCTACCATTAACCCCACTATGGTAGCTTTTCACGTGCTCTTTGATCCTACAATTGGTATCAGAGCCATGGTGCTCTAATCTTTGTGATTTGCATGTGTTTTAACTAATCATCATGGAGAAATACTCCACAAAACCTTGTGTGTTCAGTGGTATTGATTTTCAGGTTTGGAAGGCACGAATGGAGGCTTTCATCCAGGCGCAAGGCTTCGCAATATGGGAAAAGTGTACAAGCCTTATGAAGTGCCGCCAAACGATCAAGTCACGGCTACGAACATGAGAGATGTCGACAACAACAATAAAACATGGAACTTGATCATACAAGGATTAACTCAAAGTGACTTCGACCGTGTTGCACACCTCCGATCTACATACGATGTGTGGAAAGCACTTTGTGACTACCACGAAGGATCCAACACGATCAAGGAGGTAAGACAGATATGTTGAAGAAAGAATGCATGCGCTTCGAGATGCAACCCGGTGAGTCAATCGATGACCTCTTTGCTCGCTTCAAAAAAATTCTGAGCAACTTGCGTAGTGTCAACATTAATTTTTCAGATACTGAAAATGCTAGGCAATTACTAAGTGCATTAGACATGTCAATTTTGGAGATGAAAGTTACATCTATTCGTGAATCTACTGTCATGAGTACACTTACATTAGATGTGCTATATTCTAAGTTAAAAACTCATGAAATTGACATAATATCACATAAGAACACCAACAAGTCTCTTGCATTTGTTTCACAACGTGTCATGCCTAGCTCTAGTCAATCTTCATCTTTTGGTACACTTTCTTTGTTGTCCTCTCTAACCTTTGAACAGATTGAAGAGTTTCCAGAGGAAAAACTTGCACTCATCTCTACTCGGTTCTCAAAAGCATTGCAAAATGTGAAAACTAGAAGGAGAGGAAGTGTCGGACCTCAACGATGCTTCGAACGTAAGACATGACATTTTCGTACGGATTGCCCTAACCTTTCAGGTCCTACTTCCCATGATGAAAAGCAAACTAGGACGAAACACTCCTCTGCAAACGATAAGAAAAAAAGAAGGGTTTTATAGGACGCCAATTGGTAAATAGTTTTATCTCCGCACTTCAAGAACTTGGCTTGAGCGATGTGGACATTGGAAGTGACGAAGATGAAGATGATTTGGCAAACTTATGCTTCATGGCAGGCAAGTCAAGTTCAAGTATGGAGGAGGCAGAACACAACAGCGACAATGAAGAGATATGTCCTACTTGCGAAGAAATGTGTGATGCTATTTCTCGTGCCACTGTTATAGTTAAGAAAAAGGACAAAAAGCTTAGGGACAATGCTGTTAAAATTGAGTCATTAGAATCTTAAATCAATCGTTTGAAATATTTAATTCCTAGTGATGATTCTTGTTCCTCATGAGATTTAATATATGAACAATTGTCCTTCTAAGAAGTGCACATACCTCCACACTTGATAAACTTGAGTTAGAGATTGAAAAGAACAGAGAGCTTGCTGCAATTAATGATAAAAACTTGAAATATGCTTGTTGTTCTACAATTGATTTGCATTGTTCTACTTGTGATGATCTTAATAAGAAACTACAAGATGCTATGAATGAAATTTCTATATTGAACAATGTTTTACGTTCTCATGAAGTTAAGTATTGTTCCAATTGCAAACTAAAAGGAAAAAACTTCATGTCAAAGCTTCCTAGACTTGTCTAAGAAACTTGATGACATGAATATGACACTAGAGCGGTTTTATAATGGAATAAGAATCTGAACTTGCTGTTGAATTCTTCTAAATCTTGCAGTGATAAAACTGGTTTAGGTTTTGATTCTCATGCTCATGCTAAAGTACATCCACCTAAAATTGTAAATTCATTAGGAAGTGGTTTGATTAAAACAGTTCCTAAACAAAAGGAAGTGGTTTTTAAATCTGCAGAGTGTTGTCTCATTGGGTTTCAAATAAACCTGTTGTCTGCTTATCTAGATATGAACATAAAGTTAAATTTAATTGTACCTACTGTGGTAGAGATGGTCATATCATAGATTCTTATTATAGACTAGCTAAGCAACAGAAAAAGTAAAGAATGATTGCTAGATCACATAACAACTGTGCAAAACCTGTTGTGTGTGCTGAACCGAATGTTAGGAATATGCAACCTGCTGTAATGAATCAAAAACATGCAAAGTTTGCTTCCGGACCTACTGTTTTTAGTGCTACTCTTGTAACACCTCGTAGGTCAGTAGTTGGGTACAAAAATCCTCAAACTTTGGCTCATAAACCTACTTTTTTATCTCAGCCTTTGCGTGTTACTTCTGCTGGACGTCGTGTGACTCAGTACTGGATTCCTAAATTTTTTTTGACTAACCCCAGTATTGAGTCATCGACGTATTTACTTCTATGTAGGTTACACGCTTGAGGAAGGTGAACATTTGGATTGTGGATTCAGGATGGTTGCAGGTTCACATGCTCCTCTCACAATGACCATGACAACTGAACCGGGTCAACTTTTGCACCTTGACACCGTAGGACCTTCACGTGTACAATCCTTCGGAGCTAAATGGTATGTTCTTGTGATTGTTGATGACTATTCAAGATACTCTTAGGTTTATTTTATGGCATCTAAGAATGAAACATTTAGTCACTTTAGAACCTTATTTCTTAGATTATCAATTGATCACCCAGGATCTTTAAAGCAATTAGAAGTGATAACGGAACCAAATTTCAAAATCAATCATTTGATCACTTTTGTGCTGAAAATGGAATAGATCATCAATTTTCTCCACCATATGTACCTCAACAAAACGGTGTTGTAGAGAGAAAGAACAGAACCTTAGTTGAGATGCCTAGGACTATGCTTGATGAATATCAAACTCCTAGAAAATTTTGGGCTGATGCAATTGCAACTGCTTGTTATGTCTCAAATCGTGTTTTCTTGCGTGCTAAGCTAGGTAAAACACCATATGAACTTCGGTTTGGACATAGGCCTAGTGTCACACACTTTCGGGTCTTTGGTTGTGTAAGGGCCTCAGTTTTGGCACACATTTGAAGTATTCATCACCACACACCTCATTTGAGGAAAGATGACGAACACAAATGAAGAGCAAGTAACCACCATCAACATGCTCATTAGAGAACAAACTCACATATTGTAAAAGTGGTATTTCCCACATGTGATATAGGTGGGCTGGACATATGAAAACTCATACACATTGCTAAGGATGTCCATGCCAAGTTTCACCCAAATTCAAAACCTTTTGAGGTCATTTTGGGTATAGATAGAAAGAGGGCAGTTTGAAACCACATTCAAATTCAAACTGTTTTTATCCCATGAATTTAAAAGTGGGAGGCATATTATTATTCAGCACATTTTTGTGAGCTCACACACCAATTTTCACTCCATTTGGAGTTGATCTTGACATGAGCTAAGTGGGACAAATCCAAACTTTATTTGAATTCAAAACTGAACTTGTGTTGAAATTCACTCAAACTAAACCCAATTTGAATTCTATTCAATTCAAATGGCTCAGGGGTGAATAATTTGAATCACCAGGGGTATTATGGGGCTCACTATTTACAACAGTAATTAGGAGTAAATTTCAGAGGTTAAAAACCCCGGGTGGGGCCCACATGTCATAGAGGGAAGAAAGAGAAACTTGCACCCAAAGTCAGAGTCTCGGTGGGAAATTCCACCGAGCAGCTGTCGCTTCCCTCTCCGCGCGCTGGCACCCAGGGCGGCTTGCTCGCGCCCCCACGCGACCGACACCGGCTCAGCCAAGCAGGAGTCGGCCGGCTTTATCTTCTCGCGGGCAAACCCGAGCAGCGGCATTGTTTCTCGCCGCAACTCTCTGCTCAATCGGGAAAACCAGCAAAACCATCTCCTCCTTCGTCCCTGAGCTGCTAGACAGCCACCTGAGGTCGCACTCCACCTCCCCAACGCCAGAAACCCCGAGCTCCGACCTCCTTTGCCCAAAAACGATCGCCACCGCGGCGACCTAGCCTCAGCCGAGAGTCAGGCGCCCGTGGGCAGCGTTCCACAGGCGTTTTCACGGTCCAGCGAGAGAGGCAACAGGAGCGCGCGACCACCGTGCTGCTCTCCTCCAAGTTTGGAAGCCAACCGTGAAGAATCCGCAGAGAATCTCCAGCTTTTGCTTCGGCAACCGTAAACCGAGCTTCCGGTACGGTTTCTTTAAATTCTCGCTCTATGATCTTTCGGAGGTCATCAAATCTTGCACATAGACGCTGGACTAGCCGGTGATCAAGTTCTTTTCTGCATCCGTAGCGTGAAACTGGCTAGGAGTGACGAATTTCGAGCTCGATCGAGGGCGGTCATGGCGGGCACGATCGGTCACACGGTGCCGACCGACTTGCCGCCATCACTGAACCCTTTTGACACCTTGTCGAGCTTCCTAGAGGCACACTGATTCTGTAGGGCCGTTTGTTCGAGGTGTTGGCGGGTTTAGAAACCACGGTCGACGGTGCCGAACCTCAAACGAGGCCGCGGCACGTCGCCGAGCTATTTCCGGTCACCCCCAGCCCGACCTGACACCACCGACGTGTTCCTCGACGTCGACAACCCCCTGGCGGCGAGTTTCAGACCATGGGAGGTCCGGCAGCGGCGAGCCGGCGAGCCCGAGTCTGCTCCGGCGAGGTCGGCGGCGAGGGCGCGAGAGAACGGCGGGAGGAAGACGAAGCCGGCTGGCCCACGTGTCAGCGGCTGAAGAATTTAAATCGGGATCGGGTGTGGCCGGGGATCGGCTGTGCTGGCGCGCAAATACTCTGTGAGCTCCGGTGTGCCGGACACCTCCGCGCTCGACACGTGTGGTATCCCCGGTGTGCCGGACACCTCCGCGCTCGACACGTGTCCCCGCGGGCCCCGAGAGTTTAAACTTTTCCCCGATTTTCAGAATTCTTCCAAACTTCAAATCCTCATAACTTTGGCTAGAGAACTCCAAATCGAGTGAACCAAATTTTGCTGGATTCAGCTTTCTGAGCACTTTCCAGCAAATCAAATTTAACTTCATGAAAACCCTTGTTTCTCCAGAATTAATTCCTCAAAATTTAAATTGTTAGGAATTTTAATTGGAGAATCCTGGGGAGGAAAATCCTGAAATTTTGCTGGGATGTTTACCAAAATATCCCTGAACTACCATAAAAATTTCAAACCCATTGGAGCTCATCTATTCCGCCTAATGGTGTCATTAGTGAAACTGTTCCAGAGAAAGTAGAAAATGTTCAGAAATATTTTCAGGATTTTCTCGGAAATTGTTTAGCTCATATCTTTAGCTAGAAACATTCAAATTAAGTGAGACCAACTCCATTAGAACCCTATGAAAATATAGTTTTCAGAAAGTCATAGTTTGTTTCATGAAAATACTTAGAACACCCTAAAAGCCTTCAATTAAGGTCAAGTACATAATTAATTATGGAGGGCTCAAATGAGCTTTGCTGCAACTAAAACTTGACCAAGTCTCTATTTAGGTTGTAACCAAGCCACAGTAAAAGTTTCACAGTCATAGAGTCTGTCTAGTGGGACTTATAAGCTTCACAAGTTTAAAACTTAATACAAACACATTTAAATTGATACATATGTTTCTTCTAACATGTAGTCGCTAAGGTCGAGGAGGAACCCGAAGTCCTAGACTTCGTTACTCCGGAGGAACAGCTAGCCTATGACCAAGAGCAGCAAGGCAAGCTCCGGTTTGCATTAACCTTTTACAAGTTTTTATTGTTTTGAGCACATACTTGATTACTTTATTCTTTGCATTAGAGTCTTGTTTGGAAATCTAACTGCATAGACAAGGAAACCACGGGTTGGGTTTAGGATTGCAAACCCCGTTAGCTACTGCAATGCTAAGGTAGATTAGGATTCGGTACAAGTCGAGTAGTTGGAACTACTCGCGAGCATAGGCTAGAGGCACTCGACTCGGGTAGTGATAGCACATGAAACACATGGCAAGAAAATGAGACCAAGCGGAGGGTATGGGCAGCAGGACTTTGGGGCCTGTGTGCTGTAGCTCCGCTTGTGTTGATTGAGGACCGAGCCGTGTGCGGGCCTGTTGAACAAGCTAGAACAGTACCGAAAACCTACCGGCTATATGGGAACCGGGAAACTGATGTAACTCGGGTAGCTGGGTATTGAGGCATTGCCCGTCGTTCAGAGGGTAGGTTGAGAGCTTGAGGTGTAAATCGGCTGGCGGCACTGAAATGCGCGTGCAGAGACCTCTTGCTCGGGACGATGGGACCGGTTCAATATTTGGCTGACGGGTGAAAGGTAGTTGCGTACGGCGTCCGTGATAGTTGTTGTAGGCAACATCGAGAACGGGTGTACGTGATGGGTTGTTCGGGTAACCCTGCAGGTGTAAATCGATTATAATCGCCGTCCCTCGCAGTCATTGAGTACCACTTGTTCACTGTACCGTGACGTAGAAAGAACGGGCTAGTTACATGTTAAAATGCTGCTGATTGAAAGATGGACCTTGCTTGTTAATGGTTGTTGTAGTTTAGAGCTAACTAAAGTTCTTTTTAACTTTGGGCAAAGTACATGAGAGAAATGCGTTTCTTGTTTGATTGCGGCTCTCTCATGTGCCTTAGCGTAAGGTCCTCCACAACCTGCTGCTAAAACTTGAAAGTAAGGTTCTACTAATTAGGCGAGTCGTTGCAAATGATTTTACCTCATGTAACCCATCACCCCTCATGTAGAAGTTCCATGTTTAGGTGAGACGGGTCAGACTTGCTGAGCCTTCGTGCTCACTGCTTGTGTTTGAAGCTTTTGCAGGGTTCTATGAGGAAGGGACTCCCGAAGAGGAGACGGAACCCCAGGAGGGGAACCCCGTCGAGTGGGAGTCGTGCACGCCGCAGAGTTAGTGTGCGTGTGTGCTAGCAAGGACACGTTCAAGGGCTGAACGTGCACTTGATGCTTAGTCTATGCCCGTGAGTGTAGACTGAACTTATTTTGATGTAAACATGTTCATAAACTTGTTTATGTAATAAAATTTCGCTTCTGCTTTGTACCTTTGACGTGTGTTATCCGGTGCTGTGCAACGCAGCACCCCTCAGCGTGATCCTGGCTCGACAAGACCAATGGGGTCGTGTCAGCATTGGTATCAGAGCTCGCTTGAGGTTTAACACAGTACAAAGGTCATCCTTTTCAAAAATCCAGTGAGGAACGAGTTAGTAGCCCGTATAAGGATGTTATTAGTCTATAGAAAGTGGCATATTAACCTATTTGTTATATCGGAAAATCGTGTATCTCGGGACGTTTATGTCTTGGGGGGGGTACACGTAAGCGCTGTCCACCACTGCGCACAAGCTGAAGGGTGGAGCCCCACGGGTGGCAGGTTACCCGACCCGCTTTGATATCCTCTACGACTATTCATGTCGTTTGGGGTATTCGAGCAACGTCTGTCCCTGGCATGCGTGGTGCAACTTGGGAGACCCCGTCACGTGGTCTGAAACGTGAACACGTAGCTCAAGGCGTGGTTGGCTTGAGAACATCCGGGCGAGTGATGGCGGCCGGTTGTACAAACTGTATGGATTCCGGGCTCGGTGTGCAGCCGAGTCTGATGATTGCTTGAGTTTCTGCAGGTAGCCTGACCACGAAATGGTACACGTGTAGCATCCGTGTGCGAGTGACGTTTAGTGCCACTGAAATAATGAAGCCGGCTAAGTCCGGTATAGGTTTTTCTTTGTGAGGACGTAGTACCGACATAATCTGGTGACACATCGACGTCACACCCCATTAAATGAACAACTTCATTTAAAACTTGAAGGTATTGATCTAAAGTAGAAAAATTTGATGTAACTCCTTCCCTTGAACAGGATATTCAAAGTTAACAAGTTTTCAACTTATAGGTTGTTAAGGACAGAGCACTCTGTTTTCAGCTGAATTAAGGCTGAAGTTAACCAGAGGTTAGAGGTTGAGTTCTTTCGAGGTTGGGGTTGTATGATACATTTCTGGAAAGCTTTGGAAGATCTATACAACTATTCTGTTGAGGTCCATAGGTGTTTCATCTCTTAACCACTCGAAAAATGCAGTAGAGTTGAAACTGTCCAGAAAACAGGACAGAGTGAAGACTCTCTGTAAACTCTCTGTAAATTAAGCATAACTTCCTGCTTAAAAGTCTAAAAATAGAAAATGAGGTAGTTCTGGAAAGCTTATGCGATGGGTTACAACTTTGTAAAAGAAAGTTTTGCCAGATTAGGAACAGAATTAACTGGAATTCTTGGATCAAATCAGTACCTAAAGCAGGGAGGTGCTGTCCAGATTTCTCCAGAAATTCTGTTAACTTTGGCATCTCATAACATTTGAACCAGGACAGATATTAGGCCAAGCAAATACTTTCTGGAAAGCTATTGAAGTTAACTTTAACTTTGATGTTGAGCTCCAGAACTAGTTTTGCTTTTAACATGGCCTAAATCAGGTTGAAATGGAAACTGGTCAGAGCTGTCATGGGAACAGCAGACCAGCAGTCAAATTTGTCTAAAATTTGAACTATGTTTCCAAGTTTTATGGGTTCAATGACATGTTTTATGTTATGACTCAGAGGTTTACTGTATAAATAAATATTTGACATTTCTCAAATATATTTTTACAGATGACAGCAGATAAGCAATTGGAGAACGGGTGGGTGATGTCCCACTGTTCTCACCGTAGCGGCTACCCGGAAGCATTGTGGCAAATGCTCCAATATTTCGGGTACAACCAGATGCCGCAATACTTCGCCAAGGAAGAAGGCGAAGAGGGGAACAAGACGTGGACAATCCATGTCGAACTCCTTGCAGGACCTATGCCACCCGGTTGGGTGCCATTCACCGCCACGGTGAGAGGAAGACAACCGGTAGGGATGTGGCAAGTGGCAGCCCGTGACACCATGTCACGTTTCTGCCAACTACACGTGCGGGCTATGGAGGGCACTCCATACGCGCTCGTTCCGGTGGAGGGACGGGCTCAGCATGTGTGGGATGAAAGGTACCTGGAGGCAACGGACCCGAGTTGCCCAAGGTACAACCCCGCGGAGGCAAACCTTAGCCTCCAGATGAGGGCGGGAAACGCCGTGATGGACAGCCAAGCTGTTCATACGGAGCATCTCGCCACGAAGCTCAAGGAGAGCACGAGCCGTGGAGACCATTTCGAGAGTGCTCACAACGCACTCCGCAATGTGCTCCTTATGACGATCAAGCGACTGAATGAACAGCATAATCAGTTGCATCGTCTGAAGAAGGCGAAGAGAAAAAGCCGTGTCGACATCGCGGCGTTACAAGAACTGGTACAAAATCTGACCCAGCAGAACGAGGAACTTACTCAAGAGCGGGATGACGCTATTGAGGAAGGGCAAGGCTGGGAAGAAGATTATAACCAGGCTATGCACGAGGTGCATGCTTTGCAGGACCTCGTACCTCCGGTATTGGGCATACCGGTGGTCTTGGGCCTTCCAGCAATGGGAGAACCCGGGATGGGAGAAGAGGTGGTAGATCCTGAGCCACTAGCATAGGTACCGGAGGAGGACGACCCACATGAGGTCGAGTTCTACTCTGAGTAGGGGGTTACGGTTGCCAAGTAGGGCAGCTAGGGTAGTGTAGCCCAAATTTTGTAATAGGTGACATGTCATGTAGACAGTAGCGTATGTATGGGTAGTGACGACATGAGCATGACTTCTCGGAGACCCAAGAATAATGTATCTTGTATAAAGTTTATGCTTTATCAATATATGTGAATGTTGTGCAAATTAATCATGGGTCACTTCAATACCTACTGTTGCTTATGGAATTTTAAGTAAGACATGTGCTAATTGCTGCTGTTTTGAATTTCAGAATGACGCGTACTCGTGCCAAACCTGATGTTGGGGGTACTAGACAAGGGGGAGAGACCTCCCAACCACCTCCCGAGGACTCCTCGGGACAGCAGCAGCAACAGCAACAGCAAACACCGCCACCGCCATGCCAACGGTTACATTGGCCGACATCGTCGCGGCAATGGCGGGTTCACACCAGCAGCACACGGAGTTGCTGCAAACGCTTATCGCCAATACGTCTCGCCCAGAGAGACGTCAAGATCGTGAGGAGCGCCAACAGAGCTCATACTCCGACTTCCTGGCTACTCATCCCCCGGTATTCTCAAGGGCGGATGAACCACTTGACGCGGACAACTGGCTCCGCGCCATAGAGATGAAGTTCGGGCTGCTCCAGATAAGCGAGCAGCGCAAGACTCAGTTCGCGGTCCAGCAGCTCCAAGGATCTGCGAGCGCGTGGTGGGCCAACTTCTGTGCTTCACAGCCCACTGACCGAGTGATGACCTGGGCGGAATTCCGGACGGCCTTCAGGGCCTATCATATACCGCCAGGTTTAATGAAGAGGAAGACACAGGAGTTCCTGCGCCTGCAGCAAGGGAGCCGGAACGCGCTGGAATACTCCAGGGCGTTCAACGATCTCGCGCTTTACGCGTCATATCACGCTGATACTGACGAGAAGCGGCGGGACCACTTCTACCAGGGGCTTAACCCGCTCCTGAAGGACAAGTTGGCGATGTTCAATCGCGGCAGCCTCAACGACATCATTGATGCTGCGATTGTTCAGGAGGACTCCGGCAAGGAGTTAGCGGCGGCAGAGTGAAAGCGAAGCGCGCCGCAAAACAGCGGAGAAGGAGGCGGTCCTTCTCAGAAGTTTCGGATGGTGAATCGCCCACCATCAGGTCCACGCTGGCAACCACCACAACGGTCGATGCCGTTCCGCAGTCGGCCGTACTCTTCACCGGCATTCCGGCCGGCACTGCCAGCACCACCGCAACAACAACAGCAGCAGCGGGCGATGCCGCGTGCGTTTGCACCTCAGCAACGCATGCCGGGCTTCCGTTCCCCGAGCACTACACCAGCAGCGGCCACATGTTACAAGTGTGGTCGTCCAGGACACTTCGCGAGCAGTTGCCCGGAGAGGCAAGGCGGCGGAGTGGCACCGCAGTTTCCGGGGAGGAATCAACCCCGGAACCCTACTAATGCGCGGCGGGCAAACCCTAGGCCCGGCACCGTCCACCAGCTTGCCATTGAGGACGTGCCGGAGGGCGAGCCAATCCTTGCGGGTATGTTCCAACTCCACCAGCATCCCGCTATAGTACTGTTTGATTCAGGTGCCACGCATAACTTTATTAGCCAAGCTTTCATTGCTAAACACAGCTTGCCAATACTACCCACCGATAGTCCATATTTAATTTGTTCACCGGGTGGGAAGATTTCAGCAAGCGTAATGGTTTCCAAAGCACCATTATGCTTAGCGGGTAGAGTGTACCCCACGTCTCTTATTATCTTAGAGGGTCAGAAGGTCGATGTCATCCTAGGGATGTCGTGGTTAACCCGCCACAGCGCTGTTTTAGACACCGTCCTTCGAGTCGTGCACTTAAACTCAGAGGTGCACGGTTCTCACTCATTATTTCTGGACAGTACAGAAATAAAAATTCCAAGTGTCTATCAAGCCACAACCATCAGATTGGAAGATATCCCAGTGGTCCGAGAGTTCCCTGACGTATTCCCAGACGATTTGCCGGGGATGCCGCCCGATAGAGAGGTGGAGTTCAAGATTGAACTTGCAGCGGGAACCATGCCAATATTCCGAAGGCCGTACAAGATGGCACCCAAGGAGTTGGCTGAACTGAAGACTCAGCTCACGGACCTTCTAGAGAAGGGTTTTATTAGGCCGAGCTCCTCACCATGGGGATGTTCGGCATTGTTTGTGAAGAAGAAGGATGAGACGTTACGTCTTTGCGTGGACTATCGTCCATTAAATGCCATAACCATCAAGAACAAGTACCTGTTGCCACGGATCGACATGTTGTTTGATCAGTTGGTCGAAGCAAAGATCTTTTCTAAGATGGACTTAAGATCCGGGTACCATCAGATTAAGATAAGGGCGGAGGACATTCTAAAGACAGCTTTCTCGACGAGGTACAGACTTTATGAGTACCTGGTTATGTCCTTCGGCCTCACCAATGCTCCAGCTCACTTCATGTACTTGATGAACTCGGTACTCATGCCGGAGCTGGACAGGTTTGTCGTGGTCTTCATCGACGACATCCTGGTATATTCCAAGTCGGAGGAAGATCACAAGAAACATCTGCGTATAGTCTTGCAACGGCTGCGGGACCACAAGTTATACGCGAAATTCAGCAAATGCGAATTCTGGATATCGCAAGTGCCTTTTCTCGGGCATATCATCTCAGCGGAGGGTATCGCTGTAGACCCGAGCAAGATCACTCAAGTGCTGAATTGGAAATCCCCGAGAACTGTTCACGAGGTACAGAGTTTCCTCGGACTTGAGGGATATTATCGGAGGTTCATTCCGAACTTCTCGAAGATTGCCAAGCCAATGACAGAGCTGCTGAAGAAGGCTATCAAATATGTTTGGAGTCCAGCATGTGAAGCAGCGTTCAAGGCTTTATTCAAGCACCTGACATCAGCACCGGTTTTGGCGCAGCCAGACACAACAAAACCGTTCGATGTGTACTGCAATGCATCCGGCATTGGGCTCGGATGTGTGCTGATGCAAGACCGAAGGGTGGTCGCGTATGGATCACGGCAGCTTAGAAACCATGAGCAGAATTACCCAACCCACGACTTGGAGCTCGCTGCCGTGGTACTTGCACTGAAAATGTGGAGGCACTACCTACTCGGTAACCTCGTACAATTATATACCGACCACAAAAGCCTCAAGTACATATTCACTCAGAAGGAGCTGAACATGAGGCAGCGAAGATGGTAAGAATTGATAAAGGATCACGAAATAGAGATCCATTATCATCCGGGCAAAGCAAACATAGTGGCGGATGCGCTGAGCCGCAAGTCACACGTCAACAATCTGACCATCATACCGTTGGAAGAGAGCGAACCACCACTACATGTGATTCCACACGGAGCTCTCTACAACCTAGCTTTGATCCCCACCATCCGTGAAGAGATAGCGGCAGCCCAGAAGAATGATAAGGGCATGTCACATTTGTGGAGACGTGTAGACAGTGGGGAGCTGAAATGTTTCCGGAAGGACGGAGACGGCGTCCTATGGTTCAAGGACCGGATCGTCATACCCCGAAACCCGGAGTTACGGAAGAAATTTTTTGATGAGGCTCACTTATCAAAGTTTCCTATTCACCCCGGCAGTAACAAAATGTATCAAGAACTCAGAAGCAAGTTTTGGTGGACACGAATGAAGCGAGAGACTGCAAAATACATGTCCGAGTGTGATACATGTCGAAGGGTGAAGGCAGACCACATGCGGAAACCGGGACTGCTGCAACCACTGGGCATTCCTGCCTGGAAGTGGGAGGACGTGAGCATGGACTTCATCGTCGGTTTACCCACCACCTTGCAGAAACATGATTCTGTGTGGGTGATCGTCGATCGGCTCACCAAAGTTGCCCATTTCATCCCAGTCAACACCAACTACAACACCAAGAAGTACGCTGAACTGTACATCTCACGGATCCTATGCTTGTACGGCATACCCCGTACTATCATATCGGATCGGGGCACTTTATTTGTGTCCCGTTTTTGGGAGCAGCTGCACGCTTCCTTGGGGACGAAGCTGATCCGTAGTTCAGCATACCACCCGCAGACGGATGGGCAGACGGAGCGGGCAAATCAGATTTTAGAAGACATGCTACGAGCTTGCGCTATCAACCACGGCAAGAATTGGGATGATCACTTGCCGTTAGCCGAGTTCTCGTACAATAATGGGTACCAAGCCAACATCAAGATGGCACCTTACGAGGCACTATACGGGCGGAAATGCCGCACACCACTGAATTGGTGTGAATCTGGCGAAAGGGTTACCTTCGGGATTGACCTCGTCAACAACGCGGAAGAAAAGGTTCGACTGATTCAGGCAAACCTAAAAGCCGCTCAATCCTGTCAGAAACAGTATGCGGACCAGAGAAGGCACCCATTACAATTCAAAGTTGGAGATCACATATATCTACGGGTGTCTACAATGAAGGGCGTAAACAGATTTGGGGTGAGAGGGAAGTTGGCACCCCGACTCATCGGTCCACTCCAGATTACCGAAAGATGTGGATCAGTGGCATACCGGCTGAAATTACCAGAAGCACTTTCCGGTGTGCACGACGTCTTTCACATTTCCCAGCTGAGGAAGTGTCTTAAGCTATCAACTACCGTTCAGCTGGAGGATATTGAAGAACTGCAACCGGATCTCACCTATCGGGAGGAACCGGTGCAGATTATCGATGAAAAGGCCCGAACCAAGCAACCGTACGTTGTGGTTCTACAAGGTTCTATGGAGTAATCACTCCATGGACGAAGCAACATGGGAGAGCAAAGAATTTCTTCGCGCTAACTACCCCGACTTTTTCACGTCGCATACCCGGTAATTTTCCACCGTCCTCTCTCTCATTTTCACCTTATAATCTCGGGACGAGATTCTTTTAAGGGGGGAGGAATGTAAGGGATTCAGTTTTGGCACACATTTGAAGTATTCATCACCACACCACACACCTCATTTGAGGAAAGATGATGAACACAAATGAAGAGCAAGTAACCACCATCAACATGCTCATTAGAGAACAAACTCACATATTGTAAAAGTGGTATTTCCCACATGTGATATAGGTGGGCTGGACATATGAAAACTCATACACATTGCTAAGGATGTCCATGCCAAGTTTCACCCAAATTCAAAACCTTTTGAGGTCATTTTGGGTATAGATAGAAAGAGGGCAGTTTGAAACCACATTCAAATTCAAACTGTTTTTATCCCATGAATTTAAAAGTGGGAGGCATATTCTTATTCAGCACATTTTTGTGAGCTCACACACCAATTTTCACTCCATTTGGAGTTGATCTTGACATGAGCTAAGTGGGACAAATTCAAACTTTATTTGAATTCAAAACTGAACTTGTGCTGAAATTCACTCAAACCAAACCCAATTTGAATTCTATTCAATTCAAATGGCTCAGGGGTGAATAATTTGAATCACCAGGGGTATTATGGGGCTCACTATTTACAACAGTGATTAGGAGTAAATTTCAGATGTTAAAAACCCCAGGTGGGTCCCACATGTCATAGAGGGAAGAAGGAGAAACTTGCACCCAAAGTCAGAGTCTCGGTGGGAAATTCCACCGAGCAGCTGTCGGCTGTGCCACCGAGCAGCTACCGGCGCCACCAGCTGCTTCCCTCTCCGCGCGCTGGCGCCCAGGGCGGCTTGCTCGCGCCCCCACGCGACCGGCACCGCCTCAGCCGAGCAGGAGTCGGCCGGCTTTATCTTCTCGCGGGCAAACCCGAGCAGCGGCATTGTTTCTCGCCGCAGCTCTCTGCTCAATCGGGAAAACCAGCAAAACTATCTCCTCCTTCGTCCCTGAGCTGCTAGACAGCCACCTGAGGTCGCACTCCACCTCCCCAACGCCAGAAACCCCGAGCTCCGACCTCCTTTGCCCAAAAACGATCGCCACCGCGGCGACCTAGCCTCAGCCGAGAGTCAGGCGACCGTGGGCAGCGTTCCACAGGCATTTTCACGGTCCAGCGAGAGAGGCAACAGGAGCGCGCGACCACCGTGCTGCTCTCCTCGAAGTTTGGAAGCCAACCGTGAAGAATCCGTAGAGAATCTCCAGCTTTTGCTCCGGCAACCGTAAACCGAGCTTCCGGTGCGGTTTCTTTAAATTCTCGCTCTATGATCTTTTGGAGGTCATCAAATCTTGCACATAGACGCTGGACTAGCCGGCGATCAAGTTCTTTTCTGCATCCGTAGCGTGAAACTGGCTAGGAGTGACGAATTTCGAGCTCGATCGAGGGCGGTCATGGCGGGCCCGATCGGTCACACGGTGCCGACCGACTTGCCGCCATCCCTGAACCCTTTTGACACCTTGTCGAGCTTCCTAGAGGTACACTGATGCTGTAGGGCCGTTTGTTCGAGGTGTTGGTGGGTTTAGAAACCACGGTCGACGGTGCCGAACCTCAACCGAGGCCGCGGCACGTCGCCGAGCTATTTCCGGTCACCCCCAGCCCGACCTAACACCACCGACGAGTTCCTCGACGTCGACAACCCCCTGGCGGCGAGTTTCAGACCATGGGAGGTCCGACAGAAGCGAGCCGGCGAGCCCGAGTCTGCTCCGGCGAGGTCGGCGGCGCGAGCGCGAGAGAACGGCGGGAGGAAGACGAAGCCGGCTGGCCCATGTGTCAGCGGCTGAAGAATTTAAATCGGGATCGGGTGTGGCCGGGGATTGGCTGTGCTGGCGCGCAAATACCCTCTGAGCTCCGGTGTGCCGGACACCTCCCCGCTCGACACGTGTGGTATCCCCGGTGTGCCGGACACCTCCGCGCTCGACACGTGTCCCCGCGGGCCCCGAGAGTTTAAACTTTTCCCCGATTTTCAGAATTCTTCCAAACTTCAAATCCTCATAACTTTGGCTAGAGAGCTCCAAATCGAGTGAACCAAATTTTGCTGGATTCAGCTTTCTGAGCACTTTCCAGCAAATCAAATTTCACTTCATGAAAACCCTTTTTTCTCCGGAATTAATTCCTCAAAGTTTAAGCTGTTAGGAATTTTAATTGGAGAATCCTGGGGAGGAAAATCCTGAAATTTTGCTGGGATGTTCAAGAAAATATCCCTGAACTACCATAAAATTTTCAGACCCATTGGAGCTCATCTAATCCACCTAATGGTGTGATTAGTGAAACTGTTCCAGAGAAAGTAGAAAATGTTCAGAAACATTTTCAGGATTTTCTCGGAAATTGTTTAGCTCATATCTTTAGCTAGAAACATTCAAATTAAGTGAGACCAACTCCATTAGAACCCTCTGAAAATCTAGTTTTCAGAAAGTCATAGTTTGTTTCATGAAAATCCTTAGAACACCCTAAAAGCCTTCAATTAAGGTCAAGTACATAATTAATTATGGAGGGCTCAAATGAGATTTGCTGCAACTAAAACTTGACCAAGTCTCTATTTAGGTTGTAACCAAGCCACAGTAAAAGTTTCACAGTCATAGAGTCTGTCTAGTGGGACTTATAAGCTTCACAAGTTTAAAACTTAATACAAACACATTTAAATTGATACATATGTTTCTTCTAACATGTAGTCGCTAAGGTCGAGGAGGAACCTGAAGTCCTAGACTTCGTTACTCCAGAGGAACAGCTAGCCTACGACCAAGAGCAGCAAGGCAAGCTCCGGTTTGCATTAACCTTTTATAAGTTTTTATTGTTTTGAGCACATACTTTATTACTTTATTCTTTGCATTAGAGTCTTGTTTGGAAATCCAACTGCATAGCCAAGGAAACCACGGGTTGGGTTTAGGATTGCAAACCCCGTTAGCTACTGCAATGCTAAGGTAGAGTAGGATTCGGTACAAGTCGAGTAGTTGGAACTACTCGCGAGCATAGGCTAGAGGCACTCGACTCGGGTAGTGATAGCACATGAAACACATGGCAAGAAAATGAGACCAAGCGGAGGGTAAGGGCAGCAGGACTTTGGGGCCTGTGTGCTGTAGCTCCGCTTGTGTCGATTGAGGACCGAGCCGTGTGCGGGCCTGTTGAACAAGCTAGAACAGTACCGAAAACCTACCGGCTATATGGGAACCGGGAAACTGATGTAACTCGGGAAGCTGGGTATTGAGGCATTGCCCGTCGTTCAGAGGGTAGGTTGAGAGCTTGAGGTGTAAATCGGCTGGCGGCACTGAGATGCGCGTGCATAGACCTCTTGCTCGGGACGATGGGACCGGTTCAATATTTGGCTGACGGGTGAAAGGTAGTTGCGTACGGCGTCCGTGATAGTTGTTGTAGGCAACATCGAGAACGGGCGTACGTGACGGGTTGTTCGGGTAACCATGCAGGTGTAAATCGATTATAATCGCCGTCCCTCATGGTCAGTGAGTACCACTTGTTCACTGTACCGTGACGTAGAAAGAACAGACTAGTTACATGTTAAAATGCTGCTGATTGAAAGATGGACCTTGCTTGTTAATGGTTGTTGTAGTTTAGAGCTAACTAAAGTTCTTTTTAACTTTGGGCAAAGTACATGAGAGAAATGTGTTTCTTGTTTGATTGCGGCTCTCTCATGTGCTTTAGCGTAAGGTCCTCCACAACCTGCTGCTAAAACTTGAAAGTAAGGTTCTACTAATTAGGCGAGTCCTTGCAAATGATTTTTACCTCATGTAACCCATCACCCCTCATGTAGAAGTTCCATGTTTAGGTGAGACGGGTCAGACTTGCTGAGCCTTCGTGCTCACTGCTTGTGTTTGAAGCTTTTGCAGGGTTCTATGAGGAAGGGACTCCCGAAGAGGAGACGGAACCCCAGGAGGGGAACCCCGTCGAGTGGGAGTCGTGCACGCCGCAGAGTCAGTGTGCGTGTGTGCTAGCAAGGACACGTTCAAGGGCTGAACGTGCACTTGATTCTTAGTCTACGCCCGTGAGTGTAGACTGAACTTATTTTGATGTAAACATGTTCATAAACTTGTTTATGTAATAAAATTTTGCTTCCGCTTTGTACCTTTGACGTGTGTTATCCGGTGCTATGCAACGCAGCACCCCTCAGCGTGATCCTGGCTCGACAAGACCAATGGGGTCGTGTCAGGTTGCAAATGCTTTGTTAAGAAACATGGTAATCTTGATAAATTTTAACCTAGATCCGTTGATGGCATGTTTCTTGGTTACCCATCTCATACTAGAGGCTACCGTGTGCTTTTACATGACACTAACAAAATTGTGGAGACTTGTGAGGTTTCTTTTGATGAAGCTAGCCTAGGTACTAGCTCTAATATTCCAGGACCAGACCCATATCCGCAGGGGGAGAGTATTTTAATCGAAGAAGATGAAGAAGTGATGCTGCTGCCCAAAAATTCAGGAGCTAATGACATTGTTTCAGCTCCTGATTTTGATTCACAACCAGCACCGACGACCACCATTGCTGGTCCAGATCATCCTCAAGTCACAAGTTCTTCAATTTGTGATGAACATGAAGAAGGAGCTTATGAATTGTCTACTCCCCTCCGGGTCCTCAAAAGTCATCCTCCACAATAAATGATTGGAACCTTGCACAAACGAGTCACACGGTCCAGATTTTGTGATCTAAACTCTCACGCTCATTCTGCATTTGTTTCTTCTTTTGAACCCAAAGATATATCACACGCACTCACTAATGAATCTTGGATTATTGCCATGCAAGAAGAGTTAGAAAATTTTGAAAGAAATAATGTTTGGAAACTTGTACCTCCACCTCAAAGTCACACTCTAATCGGAACTAAATCGGTGTTTAAAAATAAACAAAGTGAGGATGGGGTTGTGGTTAGGAATAAGGCTAGGTTGGTTGCTCAAGGTTTCACACAAGTTGAAGGACTAGATTTTGATGAAACTTTTGCTCCTGTTGCTAGATTAGAAGCCATAAGAATTTTGTTAGCATTTGCTGCATCTAAAGGTTTCAAGTTATATCAGATGGATGTTAAAAGTGTTTTTCTTAATGGCTACATAGATGAGGAGGTTTATGTCAAGCAATCACCGGGTTTTGAAAATCCAAATTTTCCTAATCATGTTTACAAACTGTCGAAAGCCTTGTATGGTCTTAAACAAGCCCCTAAAACGTGGTATGATAAGTTACAAACATTCTTACTTGAAAAGGGGTTTACTATGGGCAAGGTTGATAAAACTCATTTTGTGCTTAAGCATGGCAATGACTCATTATTCGTTGAAGTGTATGTGGATGATATTATCATTGGTTGTGCTTCTCATGATCTTGTGTCCAAGTTTTCAGCTATGATGAGTTTAAAATTTGAGATGAGTATGATGGGAGAACTCACATACTTTTTGGGGCTGCAAATCAAGCAAACCAATGAGGGTACTTTTGTGCATCAAACAAAGTATACAAGAGACCTTCTTAAACGCTTCAACATGGACAAAAGAAAGTCTCTTCGAACACCAATGGGTACAACAACGACAATTGAACTTGATGAAGATGGTGAACCTGTGGATCAAAAGAATAGAGAAGTATGATTGGATCACTTTTGTACCTCACGGCATCAAGACCGGACATATAATTCAGCGTATGTCTTTGTGCATGATTTCAAGCTTCCCCACGTGCTTCACATCGTGAAGCCGTCAAAAGAATTCCTAGGTACTTACATGAAACTCAAGAATTTGGGATTTTTCTTCCTTCTTCCTCAACCGTTACTTTGAAAGCTTTTTCGGATGCTGCTTTTGGGAGTTGTAGAATTGATAGGAAAAGTACTTCGGGTGCTTGTCATTTTCTTGGTAATTCACTTGTTGCTTGGTCCTCTAGAAAACAAAATTCAGTTGCACAATCCACAGCTGAATCTGAATATGTAGCTGCTTCTAGCGCTTGCTCACAAATTCTTTGGATTGTTCAAACACTTAAGGACTATAGGGTTGATCTAGATAGTGTTCCACTATTTTTTGATAACACTAGTGTCATTTGCATTGCTAAAAACCCCATGCAACATTCGAGAACAAAGCACATTGACATTAGGTATCACTTTCTTCGTGATAAATGTTGAAAAAGGAAACATTGTGCTTCACCATGTAGAACCGAGCAACAATTGGCTGATATTTTTACAAATCCTTTGGATTTTACTCGTTTTTGTTTCATTCGTAGTGAAATAGGAGTTATGCATCCTCATGGCTTAAATCGAGGGGGAGTTTTAATATTTGGGAAGTCTATGTGTGAATCTGAATTTAAAATAATATGAGCATAGTATTTCATACATATATGACTTTGTGATTCCTTTTATATGCTAAAAGTTCTTACTACATTACCCATATTATACATTTTGTAGTTTTTGCTATGACTAGTAATTGGAATAATTATTTGCACTAAATCTGGTCAAATTTCTTGCTGTTTTAAACTTGTGCATGCTCACAAGTGCTTTTAATAATTACAAAAATAGTCAATCAACTATTCACATGTTGAGCTTTTATGTTCAAATAAAAAGTTAAGAAAAAGATCAATAGAATATGCATGCGTCACACTTCTTCTTTTTAGATGGCTTATCATTGCACTTAGATATGAACTTGGAAGAAGTTGTGTATGACTAAAACCATGTCCTTAAGCTTCTGATTGTTAAATGACATAGACTTGGCTTGGTTGGTTAGAATAAGGCTGATTCGACATATAATCTCTTGCAAATGTCATATGATCTGAATTTGTGCTTTAAAAAATAATTAAAATGCAGCAACAAGTGTCATGCTTTCAGGTCTTGACATAGTTAAGTTTGTGAGATCATGACTTGCTTAAATTGAAAATTACACTTGATCTCTAGCATGGCTTACACTACTTTATGTATCTCATTGATGTGATAGTGTAAGTTACTTGATAGTATGGCTTGGATGAGCTTTGTTTTATATGTATATGTTATAAATATGCTCATAACAATTAAAATTTCTCTTTTGAACCTTGCTGAATACATTGTCAAAGGGGGAGAAATTGATCACACATTGCACGATTCACAAGTGTTTTGGCATGATTCTTCTCAGGGGGAGAATTTTTGTTTTTCTTCTCATTTTATTTCTGATTTACAAAGGGGGAGAAATATGTATAGGGGGAGAATTTTTTTTCAAAAATTCTTTCCCATTTGATTGTTTTCAAAACTTTTCATGTGAATAAGCCAATGTTCGAATTTTAAGTGGTGTTGCCAATGCATTCATCAAGGGGGAGATTGTGAGACCTATGTGTGCTGAATACATTGGCTATGACGATAAAAGTTTTGAATTCTGTCGAAACACTCTTTTTGTCAAGGTCCGACTCTAGGTCTGAGCTCCTACAAGATCCGACGTAAGGTCCGACTTTCTATGGCTAGATCCGACATGTGTTTGGTTAGCTGTGGCGGTAGGTCCGACTAGCTTTGGTAAGTTCCGGTGCTAGGTTCTGCTAGCTTTGGTAAGCTCCGGTTCAAGGTCCAGTTAGCTTTGGCAAGGTCTGGAGCTAAATCGTAATGGTTCTGTTTTTACCATACAAATGTTTCAAACTTGCTTTACATCTATGGAAAGTTTGTTTAGTATTCTTTTACTAAGTTTTTGAAGTTTTATGGCTGTTTACGGTGGTTAACATTTTGCTATGGTTTGTAACATGCTTATGTGAGGTGTTCACGTAAGGTGTTGTGGTTTTCGGAACTAACGTGAGTCAAGTCCCAGAATTGTGCTTGAAAGTATTGGTTGTTTATTCATGTGCAGGTGTTGCTTGAGTTCAAGATATGGCTGGCGACGGGATCCACTGAACTAGTCTTAGGGAGAAAATAAGGTTCAGCAACCAAGTTCGGGAGGAATTGTGGTTGAGTTGATCAGGAGGTCGCGCAACATGTTTGGATCAAGAACAATGCATATGAAGGTATCGTGGACGTTGTTGGAAGGTTTTTGCACGTGTGCAAGGAGTGCATGGACGTGGCAACATGGTTACAAGGCGTGATGAAGAGATGTGGACGTAAAGAATTGGTAGGACAGATTGACCCTTGTTTGATCTTTCGATCATCACTTGAGTTTTTCTTGACGGATTTCCGTGATTCTTGTTGTCGTGTCTTCGTGACTTGATTCTCTATAATATATACCAGTTTTGTCACGGTTGAACAAATTTAGATCAGTTGCATACACGGTTTCTTTAACAGATTGATTTTCTACCGTGGGGATTTTTGTTGCTTCCGCTAAAAAGATTTAAATCTACCATTCACCCTCCCTCTGGTAGCTTTTCTTGTGCTCTTCGATCCTAAAAATATATTTAAACCCCTAAATAAGTTATGTAACTATATTTTAGTCTTGTAACAGTGTATAATAGAAATTTAAAACCTTTAATTAATCAAAATAACATATATATTGTGAAAAATTAAAGAAAATCCTTAAAATAAACATGTCTTCATATTATAAAGCATATATATATATGTTCTTATATTACAAATTAATATTTTTTAGGCTGAAAATATATTCCAAGTAAAATAATAAAGCTGAAATAAAAATAAAAACAATATATATTACAGAAATTTAGTGGAAATTATCTAAAATGCATAAATAAATTCTTAAAATACATTAAAAGCAATATATATTTTAGAAATAATTATAAAATGCTTTTAAAAGTAATATTTAGGTCTATATAAAAGTATTATATATTCATATATGCATAGCTAAAGTTCATATAAAATGATATAAAATTTATAAATCAATGTTTTATCATAACCAAAAATAATTATAAAGATAAATATCAAGTTATTGACCATAATACACTTAGTAATAAATAAAATGAATATAAAGTAACATATATGAGATATAAATACATAGAAATTATATAATACTAATGAATATAATTTTGTGCATGATGATTCAATGGTTCCTGCTATGTAATGTTACTTATTGTAATCTTCAAGTGCAAGAATTTGACATCGCTGAGCTGCAACTTGAAGTCAACTGTTCCTTGACCACTTTGCTCCTAATCTAGAAAGATTAGTTAGATTATTTGCATGTTGTCTTTAATATAAAACCCAGTTTAGGATATTTCACTAGTTTTTCTATATTATTCCTTGAAACCATGGTGGGATTTATTTAGAATAGATATTTTTCATTTTATGTGCTTAGCCATGCTTAAAATTTAGCAAATGATAAAAATATAGATGTTGCTTGTCATAATGAATATATATGAGACACAATTGTGTGTCGTAGAAATAGGAATCTAGACAAGTTGTTGGTTTGGCATGGTGCTTTGTGCACGAGACTTGGGAAATTGTTAGTGCCTGTGTTAGATTCTGAGGACCCGTTCATGGAACAGTTAACCCACATTTACAGTACCACCACAAGACTGAGATGGGGCAGCTTAACCAATTAATTAGGTGTTTTTCCGGTATAGTATGAGTGTTTGTATGGTACCGCCATAGGTACTGTAAAGGTCCCAAAAATGTGAATACAAAGAAACACTTGTTTGCAAAAGTTTGTTTCATATGAGCGAAATTTGGGACTTGTTAAAACTTTTCCACATGTGATAACCCACATGAGGGTTTTCTTCACACAAGTTCAAATGTTTATTTGAACACTTGGAACCCAAGAGGGTCAAAAACCAAGACGAGAAGTTTCCATAGGTGTGAGAAAACTAAAGACAGATTTGGAACAAATTGTTCAACTCAAAATTCAAATGAGAGCAACACTATGAATTTCAAAACTGTTGTGCTACAAATCTCATTCGCAGCAGCCAAATTAGAAATCAGATTTCATATTTGAATTCCTTGGGTCCAAATTAGTGGGTGTGCAAGGTTTCATGATTTGTTGATATGTTTGCAACCCATTTTCCAAAATGGACTTTAAATAACAAAGAATTCAAATGCATATTTGAATTTTGATGAAACTTGCCCAAATATCCAAATGCACCTCAGATTTGAACTCCCACAATTTGATTCCACAATTTGCAAATTTTCGGAGATATTTTGGAGAGGGATAAGGAGGGACTGAGCTGTGGGACCCACATGTCATTGAGGGAGTTAAAATATGCAAAAAGATCTCAGAGTGTAGTCTCTGTTTGAGTTCTGCAGTCGGTTCACTCGAGCCACCGAGGTTTCTCACCGAGCGACACCGAGACAGAGCCGGAGCCACCTCCTGTTCAATTCCATCGCGCTGGAGGGCTGCCCAGGCGTTTTATACCCTCTGCCGCGCTCCCTTTCGCCCTCATCGCTGAATCATCGGCCCTGTTCTTCTTCCCTCGCGCACGAAACAAACCGAGCACTGCCGCCGTGCTTGTGATCGATCGGCCACCGCCTAGCTCGCGTGCGAGCCTCAACTGAGCGACCAAACCACACCACAGACGCTCCTCCGACGTCCTCGCGCCACTCCAACGTGAGCTCCACCTCCAGAGACCGAGAACGCCGAGTTCCCGCGGCAACCGAAAACAACGGCGATGAGGCGCTCTCCTGGACAGCTCCACAGAGTGGTTTTCACGACCAAGAAAGAGGGCCCTTGGATGCGCAGGAGCTTCCTGCAGCTCCCATCCGAAGCACAGAGCTTGTCTGTGCGTCTTGCCGACGAATTTTAGAAATCCTCTCCGGCCGGTGTAAACCGACCTTCGGGTATGATTCCACAAAATTCCCGATTGATTTTTGTTTAGACCCCACGAAACTTCGCACACACGGGCTAGACTTGAAGGGGCACCAGTTTGCTTTTGAAGCCTCGCATGAAACGCATGGTGCACAACGTATTTCCTGTCTTTCCGACGGCGGCTATGGCGGGAAGGTTCGGGTGCACGGTGAACCCTAGTTCAGAGCCATCTCCGAGCCGTTTCATTCCCATGTCGACGTTCCTTAGCATCCTCCGGTGCTTTAGAACCTGGAAACCGGAGCTTGGGAGGCTTAGGCCGTTGGGGTAACGTCGCCGGACTTCATCCGAGCCGCAGCACCGGTGCGGGGTGGTTTAGAGACGTCGCCGGTCTGTGGAAGTCACACCAGCGTGTTCCTCACACAAAATAAGGGCCTGGCGGCGAGTTTAAGCATCGAAGGTGGCCGGATGACCGAATTCGAGGTAACTCCGGCGAGCCCAGGCGGCGCGGGCGCGCGGGCGGCTGGAGGTTGAAGAAGGCTGCCGGCCCCACGCGTCAGTCGCACAGAAACAGGAGCTGGATACTCTGTGGCGCCGGATCAACTGTGACAGCGTGGGAAACAACCCTGTGACCCCGTGTGGCACCCTCCCGGCAACAAACACGTGTCTCCCGGTCCCACCGTCAGTTTAAACTTTTTCCCGGATTTGTTCAAATCCCAGATTTTCCCCAGACTTTAGAAGAGCATAACTTTTGCTAGGAATCTCCAAATTTAGTGATTCAAATTGGGTTAGACTCAGATTGACAAACTCTATCCAAATATGCAACCCAATTTGTATGAAAGTCTTTATTTAGTTCTGGAAAAATCCTTTAAATTTTTCAGCAAAAGAATTTTAGAGGGAGTTTGGTTTATCCAAAAATCCTAAAATTTTGCCAGAATATTCTTTAGGGTGTTATTAAACTCCTGTAAAAGTTTCAGCTCATTTGGAGTTGATTTGATTAGGGTAATTCAGATTGTAAGTTGCTGTGTTCAATTGAATACAGAAATATTTTCAGAGAATTTCCAAAACTTGCAAATTCAGTTCTGGGCAATTCTTAGCTCCAAAAATACTAGGAAAATTCATGCAAGCTCCATGAACTATAATTGAAATTTTGGTTCACTAAGTTTGACATGAACATAGGTGTTACCTCAGAATAAATTCTTCTTTGCTTAATTGCTTAGAAAATTGTTCTGGATAAACCCCTCAATGAAAAGTGCTAATTTTTGGTCCAGATAACTTTCTTGTGATAAGGAACTCACATGAAAATTTTCAGCTCCATTGGAGCTATGGATCATCACTGTTATGTGTAACCTCTTAAGGAGATCAACACTTAAGTGGGAGAAGCACTCAACATTTGATCATAGTGTTTAAACCCAACCCAAACCACTAGCACCAGTATCATTTTAAATTCTTAAACAGAGTTCTAGTTTTAAAACTGTCATTAAATCTTATTAGAAAAAGCTTTTCAAGTAAATACATATGCATGATCATATCGTGTAGCATCTACGTGAAGAACATGAGAAGGACTTGAAGTGAAGGTCAAGGGGGAGGAAAGCAAGTGATCAAGCTCCAAGTGATCGTCACTAACTGATTGTAATCCTAATCACCTGCAAAACAGGCAAGCCCCGGTTTGCATTTGAACAGTTTTACAAAGTATTTTCATTTTTAGAGATCATAGTTTTGCGTCGTTGATTACATTAAGTCTAGTTGATATTGAAAACCCTAGTTGCATAACCAGAAATACCTAAGAGAGAAAGGGTAGAATAGCACCTCCTTGAGTGGATTCGGCTACGCTAATGTTAGTAGGAAAGGTCCGGTAGAAGTCGGGTAGTTGGAATCTACTCACGAGTTTAGGGCTGGTTTATTCGGAGCGGGTCCAAAATAGAAAAGATGAGGAAAGTTCACACATAAGAAATGGAGACCGGGCAGGGAGGTTTAGATGCAGCAGGTTGCGGACCGTGCGTGCATAGCCCTGCCTGTGTCGGTTAAGGCCTGTCCGTGCTTGGCCCTGTTGGACAAGTTTGAGTTGTGTACCGGGCGCATACTGGCTATATGGGACCCAGGAAACCGATGTACCTTGGGAGATCCATAGTGGAACTTTTCCAACTGCCTTAGGCTTTCGGCGTCAGGGTAGCAGGAGGTAACTCGCTTAAGAACATACCACTGCGGGTATGTACCTTGAGGGAGCTTGCGTACTCGGGGCAGTTGGACTGCGTCCAATGTGGAAGATCTTGGGAAAGGTGGCCGCGTACAACGTCAGTCGAGGTTGCTGCCGGCAACTCGGAGTACGGGTGTACGTGTCGTGTAGTCCGGGCGTGTACTGATTCGAATCACCGTCGCTCGCGGTTATATGAGCATACTTGCCCACTGCGTCTTGACGTAGTAACAACTGAAAGGGTTATCTTTTGAACCTGATAAATCTGTGATGTAAATTGTATTGCAACCATGATTGAATTAGAGATAGGCTCATTAAACTTTATTTTCTCCTTGTGCAAGGAGCATCGCAACAAAGCGTTTCTTGTTTGATTGTGTAGTTGCGATGCTTTTCGGCTTAAGGTCTGCACAATGAGGCTTAAAATTCTGAAAGTTAAGGATCAACTTTAGGCGAGTCCTTTATGCAAATCTAGCTAACCCAATTGCAACCGTCGTGCATGTAGAGTTTCTTGTTTAGGAAAGATGGATCAGTCTTGCTGAGCTTATGTGCTCACGCTTGCTATATAAGTGGTTTTGCAGGTTAACATCGATGCTAAGATGAAGGTTGTCTGGTGAGACTCGGAGAATTCCGAGTCATGTAACACATGGAGAACCCAGCCGCTGCTGTTGTCTTCGTGTTGCTAGCGAGAGGAGTCCGCGGGCTGGACTTCATCTCGAGTGCTCTTAGTTATTCGACATGAGTGGTTATAGACTTCCGCTGTAGCTATTTGATGTAAACTATTTACAAAGAAAAACTTGTAAGCTTCCGCTATTGTTTTATGTAATACATTGTTCCTTGTATGTGTGCTGTTGGGTGCCGCACAACACAACACCACCCAATGCGATTCCCCCATCCCCGTGACTAAACGGGCGGCGTCGGGCCGTCTCATCGTGGTATCAAAACTGTGACAAGTGGTATAATTAGCTGAGCCCTGTCTTAGTCGGTACCCGGCTCGTCTTAGGTACCGCAAGGCTCAAGAGGGGGCTTCTGCAAGGGAGGATGTACTCCTAGGAACTGCAGCGGTGAAACCTCATTGGGCTTGTACTTGCCAGTAGACCCTTTGTAAATGCCTCGTAGTGATCTCCTGACAGCATACCAAAGGAAGTGTGTAATGTGGTTAGCTACCACAGGTATCAGGGAGGTTTTAATCCACCTAGCAACAGGGGACGAAATCACGACTCATGGGTAAACTGGTACAATCTCTGTAGAGAACCAAACTGTCATGACAGCCGTGCTCACGGTCAAGAGCGGCTTGGACTTGTCCATCATTAGAGAAACATGGAAAGGAATTGGAAAGGAATGTTAGGTGGTGTAACATAGCATTGATGGTTTAATTATGAAGATGGTGGGATTCAATCACTTAGTAATATATGTTGCTAATTAAAGCTAAGGAATTAGGGTAAATGCTTAGTGCTCAACATGAGTCAGCCTTCCTTAAGTTTGGCCTACATATCATTACTTTCCTACACTTGCTGATTATCATTGCTACTCAAACTTGCTTGTTGGACTTTAATTGCTGCTCAGGATACGATAATGATATAGAGTACAATGAGGAGGATTTTATTCCGGAAGAGTTGAACTTGGCTGGCAGAAACCCGGGCAACGCCTGTGAATGAGCACCACATGAAGATATTTCACTGCTATAATAGTTGTGTAAATAATAATTTAGTTTAGTCATTTCAAGACAGTTATGTATTATTCATGTATAACACATATTTAGCTTGCATTTATCATGATATTACACTTTTGTCAGCACATGTATGATTAAACTAATTCTGACATACATGTAAGATATGCTCGGTTGTTCTTTATGAAAATCGGGTGTGACATTAGTCCATGCGTTATCCTTATTGTGCAGCTTGCTTATCAGCCTTATTATTTGAAAAGTGATCCCCTCATAGCATAATCTCTGTATAACAGTTCAAAACGATGGTGACGGGGTCATACACCGGGTAACCAAGAAGCAGTCACCCGACCAGTCGCACGAAGAAACTTGGCTTTACGGGCCACGACCAGGGACGGGCGCTCGAGGAGACGCTATTGAAGATCAACCCACGGGACGGGAGCGACGACCGACCTCCAAGCTCGGACGGCAGGCTGGAGGACGGAAGCACTACGGGCTAGAGCCCAGACTTGGAGCAGACAGAAGACTTAAATGCCGCCGCGATAGAACGGCAGAAGGGATTCAAGACGGAGTGGAAGCTGTGGCGGACCGGGATCCGCTCATACAGGATCGCAGAGGGTGGTGCCGCACAATGCAACACCCGACAGCACACATCATAAGGACACAATATATTACATGGGAAACCAACTGAACTGTACAAACAGGTACAATACTCAGTTACAAACTATTGTCTTTATTACACAGCGGAAGTCTACTTTTCTACAACTCACGCCCGCCTATCTATCAAAAGTCGGTTTCCCAGCCCTAGGGCAACCCACACTAGCTGCACTCCTCAGCTCAGCGCGGCGTGTACGGCTCCCACTCAGCCGTGGTCCCCGACAGAGGGTAACCCTCGCCGGTGGACTCGTAACCCGAGTCCGTGGGTGGCTCCTCACCTGAAAAACACTTAAGCAGCAACCATGAGCACGAGGGCTCAACAAGACTTAACCGACTCACCTAAGCATGAAACTCTACATGTAGGGTACAAGGAACATGAGATGGTACAATTGCAGCAAACGGACGAGCCTACAAGTTCATCCTTAGTTCATCTTTTAGACACAAGTTAACAGTTATGAATCTGAAATTTAGTAAGCAATATTTGGTGGCACACATGTAGTAATACAATATTATATCATAACAGCAATATTGAATCATCACATTTCATACATTAACTATGTTACGATGCAGTGAACAAGTGGTACTCGTCACCGCGAGGGACGGCGAATTGACTCGATATACACCTGCAGGGATACCCAAAGAGCACGTCACGTACGCCCACCCGTGGAGCTGCACAGCACGCTCACTCGATGTCCTACGGGACAACCTTTCACCCAACAGCCCAACCGTCGAACCGGTCGCACCGAAACGAGCAGGAGGTTCCCTACACGGAGCATCTCTCTATGCCCGTTAGCAGATTTCCACCTTTCTGCCCTCAGCCTACACCTATAAATCGGTGCGTTATGCCTCGACGCCCGGAGGTTTAGGCTATATCGGTTTATCGGGGCCCATATATCCGATATGCCTTCGGTACGTTCAATACTTGTTCAGCAGGGCCGCACGTGGATCGGTCCTCAATCGACACGGACAGGGCTGCGCACACAAGACTTCCTCTTGCTGCGCCCTAGCCCCTGCCTAGTCTCATTTTCATTACTAAAGTGATCTCACATCACTCGGACCAAACCCGTGTGTCCCAAACCTAACTCGCGAGTAGATTCCAACTACTCGACTTGTACCGAAGTCCTATGAATCATTAAGCATAGCCTATCTAATCGAGGCCTTAGACACTACCCTCACTCTTGGGGAAAATTCTGGTTATGCAGTTGGTATTCATCCATCCTACACCTAATGCACATACACACTTCACACTACGTATGTAAACAAAGTAAAAACTTTATAAAAGGCTTAATGCAAACCGGGGCTTGCCTTGTTGCTGCTGGTCAGCGGTTAGGTCTTCTTTCGGAAGGAGGAAGTCGAGCACTTCCGGAGTCCCCTCACCTTCAGGGACTACACGTTAACCATATGCTATATGTCAATTTAAATGCAATGTGTAAACTTGAATAAGTAATTACTATAACTCTAGCTAACTCTCCCCTTTGGTTCTGAAATTTTTATGATGGCTTGGTAGGGTCCTAACCAGAGTCTTGACCAAGTTTCATTTGAAACAAAGTTCATTTGAGCTTGTACAAATAAAAGCCTATTTGGTCAATATTAGAGTCTCTAAGTAATTCCAGGGTTTTTCATGGCTCCAACCATTACTTTCTGGAAACTAGAACTTAATATGGTTCTAATGGAATTGGTTTCATGTCATTTGAAGAATCCTAGAGATAGTTGTGCCCTAAACAAGGTTTGAGAAAATCTGAAAAATGTTTCTGTACATTTTTCTATTTTCTCAGGGCAGTTCACTTAATCACCCCATTATGGGGACTAAATGAACTTGGATGAGTCTGAAAATTTTACTGTGACTCAAGGATTTTCCAATGAACCTCTCAGCCAAATTTCAGAATTTTTCATAAAGTGATTCTCCAGATAAAATTCCCAACAATTTAAATTTTAGGGAATTAATTCTTAAAAACTGTTAGGTTTCATGAGCTGAAATTGGTATTACTGGAAAGTACTCAGAATCCTGAGTTCAGCAAAATTTGGTTCACTGAATTTGGAGTTTCCTAGCAAAAGTTCTATGCATTTGAAGTTTGAACTAAAACTGGAAATTCCTAAAATGTTTAAACTCTGCGGGTGGGGCCCACTCCTTAAACCGGCCCACTGAGAATGCGGCCACACCGTGGCCCACGGGGTTTTACCCGCGCTGCCGCACTGAATCCCGGCCGCAAACGGATCCCCGCGCGAGAACAGAGGCTGACCGGTGGACCGGGCCCCCTTTGTCTACCTCGCGCCATCCCGCGGCGGCACCTCGCCGGAGCTCTCACCGCCGGGCGTTCCACCGCCCGACCTTCGACGAAACTTGCCGCCTGTGCCTAACTTGGCTCGGAGAACACGCTGGTGCCCTCACCGAAGCTCAGCGATGGCCGGAACCATGCCCGCGACGGTGACAGTGGTTCTCTCTACTCCAGCGATGTCACCCGGGCTACTCAGGGTCTTATTCTTCAAACGGTTTGCTCCTACAGATCCGCTGTCACATTCTGAGCCTGAATATGAGCTCGGCTGACCATGGAAACGGCCGGAGCTACGTGCTCACCGTCGACCTAAGCCCGATATCGGCTGTACCCGGAAAAACTCGATAACCAGGGTCTATACTCCACGGTTCTTCATTCCTCTCGATCCTAGATGGTCGTGATAGGGTGTAGATCATGTGTGTAGCTCGGTATACCCGGTGATGAGCTAATACCCGCGAATTTCTGGATTTAGTATGGCTCGGCCTTAAGAACACAGAAACATTCCCGGGGAAAATTCTCCCACGACGGTGCATGAAATGTTGAACTGTATGGACACCAGCACCTTATGGCGATTGTTTCTTGTGTTGATCATCGGACACGAGGGAGCCTGTGCTGTCCGGGCGCCGGCGATCAGAGGGCGGCGAACTCAGGGCGCGCCGCTTCGGATGTGTGCGGGTGGAACAGGGAGAATGGATAGGGGATTCACGCAGACCAGCGTGCAATCGAGTGTATTGTAGCTGACGTCCTCATCCCCCGAGCAGGAGGTGGCGCGGTGGCCGCATTGGGACGGGGTCGATCCTGTGCGCTGGCGCCCGCAGAGGTGTTCGACCGAGTGACTGAGTCGGTTTGATCCCTGTGTGGCTGACCAGTGGGCCCTCTTCTCCCCTCTAATTCTTTCTCCCCCTTCTGCTGTAAATATCCCCAGCTACTAAACATTGAATGAGAGACTTAGCCACCAAGTCTTGGTTTGAATTCGAGTTCTCGAATTTAAACTTTGTTTGGCTAAATTTGCTTCATGTTTGAACTGAAATTCAAATTCCGTTTTGAATTCTTGCAAATCTAGCTCCCGACAAGATGGACTCCAATGGGGATGAAAATTGGTGGGCTAACTCAGAAAAATGTGCTGAGTTTGATATGAATCTAACTTTTGAATTTAAGTGATGAAAGCTGCTGTAATTTGAATTTACATTCAAATTGGCCTCTTTTTGAATCATCTCCAGAAGTGCCTCACAAGGTGTTGGGTTTGCATGAAATTTGGCATGAACTTTTCCAAGACTCTTCAAGTCCTAGGGGTGAGCTCAACCTCTCATGTTCATGTGAATACATCCTACTTTGTGAAAGTTAGGGCTTTCCCCTCTAATCATCCTTTTTATGGAGGTTACTTGCTCTTCCTCATTCTTCACAAGATATCCACAACAAAAACTGTAGTGTTGTGAGGTGATGAAAAGTTTTTGCAAGCCCCTTTTCTTGGGCTTTTACATCCCTCCCCCCTTAAAAGAATATCGTCCCGAGATTACAAAAGAAGAGACAGCGATGTAATAGGGACTTACCCGTGCTGAGACGCCATGAATTCCGGGTAATTTGAGCGAAGGAATTCCTCGCTCTCCCACGTCGCTTCTTCGGCGGTGTGGTTGCTCCAGGGTATTTTGTAGAACCACAACGTTCGGCTACGTGTGGTTCGGGCCTTCTGTCTGGCCATCTGTCTGAGGGTGATAGGTGGAGCTCCTAATCAGCTTGGTACCCAATGCAGCGTGTAGCTGCTCCCAAAAGCGAGATAAAAATAATGCCCCTCGATCTGAGACGATGGTCTTGGGTACCCCATATAAGCATAGAATCTTTGCTATGTACAGCTCCGCATATTTGCCAGCATTGTAACGTGTATGCACCGGGATGAAGTGAGCCGTCTTGGTTAACCGGTCAACGATTACCCAAATGGAATCATGCTTGTTGGATGTTAGGGGTAATCCCACAATGAAATCCATGCTCACATCTTCCCATTTCCATGCCAGGATCTTCAGGGGTTGCAGCAGCCCTGATTTCTTCATATGATCAGCTTTCACTCGTCTACACGTATCGCACTCGGATACGTACTTCGCTACCTCCCGCTTCATCCATGTCCACCAAAATTTCTTTTTCAAATCTTGGTACATTTTGTTGCTGCCCGGATGAATGGAGTATTTCGACAAGTGAGCTTCATCGAGGATCTTTTTCCTCAGCTCCATATCCCGGGGTACGACTATGCGGTCATTGAACCATAGCGTCCCCTCATCATCTTTCCGGAAACACTTGATCTCCCCGTTGTCTATCCGTCTCCGGAGATGTGCCATACCCTTATCAATCTTCTGAGCTGCAATGATGTCCTTTCTAATGGTAGGGATGAGGGCAAGGTTGTACAGCGATCCATAAGGAACCGAGTATAAACTCGGCTCTTCCTCCTCCACCGGGGTAATGGTGAGGTTATGAACATGTGACTTCCGACTCAGCGCGTCGGCAACCACATTTGCCTTGCCGGGGTGGTAATGGATCTCAATCTCATAGTCCTTGATTAATTCTAACCATCTCCTTTGCCTCATATTCAGCTCCTTCTGGGTGAAGATGTACTTTAAGCTCTTGTGGTCGGTGTAGAGATGCACCAAATTCCCCAGGAGATAGTGCCTCCACATTTTTAGTGCCAACACCACTGCAGCAAGCTCAAGATCATGAGTCGGATATTGCTGCTCATGATTCCGAAGTTGGCGTGAGCCATATGCAACCACACGTCCTTCCTGCATCAACACGCAGCCGAGCCCAATACCGGACGCGTCACAATACACGTCGAAGGGCTTGGTTGTATCCGGTTGAGCTAAGACCGGGGCTGTTGTGAGATGCTTCACCAATGCTTGGAACGCTCCTTCACACGCCGTGTTCCAAACATATTTTGTTCCCTTCTTCAGCAATTCTGTCATTGGCTTAGCGAGCTTGGAGAAACTTGGAATGAATCTCCGATAGTATCCCACTAACCCGAGGAAGATTCTGACCTCATGAACTGAAGTGGGAGCTTTCCATTTCAGCACTTGCTCTATCTTGCTTGGGTCAACCGCAATGCCTTCCGCGGAGATGATATGCTCCAAGAATGGCACTTGGCTGATCCAAAACTCGCATTTGCTGAACTTGGCGTAGAGCTTGTGGTCTCGCAATCGTTGAAGAACGATCCTCAAGTGTTCGGCATGTTCGGCTTCTGTCTTGGAGTAAACCAAGATATCATCAATGAACACTACCACAAACTTGTCCAGCTCCGGCATGAACACCGAGTTAATGAGATACATGAAATGGGCTGGAGCATTTGTGAGACCAAAAGACATGACGAGATATTCATATAAACCATATCTCATCGAGAAAGCCGTCTTCGGGACATCCTCCGCCCGGATCTTTATCTGATGATATCCAGAGCGAAGGTCCATCTTGGAGAACACACTTGCACCCACAAGTTGATCAAAAAATATGTCAATGCGGGGCAGTGGGTACTTATTCTTGATGGTGACGGTGTTGAGCGGCCGGTAGTCCATGCACAGCCTCAAGGTTTCATCCTTCTTCTTTACAAACAGCGCGGAGCATCCCCAAGGCGAGGAACTCGGCCTAATGAAACCCTTGCTCAACAGATCATTGAGCTGTTCTTTTAGTTCAGCCAGCTCATTGGGAGCCATTTTGTATGGTCTCCGTGATATGGGCGTAGTCCCGGGTGCAAGTTCAATCTTGAACTCGACATCCCGCTCAGGTGGCATGCCCGGAAGATCATCCGGGAACACGTCGGGGTACTCCCGGACTACGGGGATGTCCTCTAACTTGAGAGCTTCAGTATTATTGATTGCTGAAACCTCCTGGACTGGATTATCTAATATGAGGGACTGCGGACGGTGTAGTGGGGAGTGGAGGTGAACCGTCCGTGATAAGGTTTCCAGGACAGCGCCATGGTATCTTAGCCATGACATTCCTAAGATTGCATCAATCTTCTGCCCCTCAAGAATAATCATAGTGGTGGGATATATCTTCCCACCTAAGCACAATGGTGCTTTCGTAACCATCATAGTTGCTGAAATCTTTCCTCCCGGTGAGCAGATCATATAAGAACACTCGGTTGGAAAGGCTTCCAGCTGATGCTTAACCACATATGATACACATATGAAGTTGTGGGTTGCACCAGAATCAAACAATATGATGATGGCTTGGTCGTTGAGAGTGAACGTACCCGCCAGCACGTTGTCTTCCTCTGGGGCGTCCTCATTGTCGAGGTTGCGAACGCCCCCAGTCCGCTGACCAACCTTCTTGACCGGAGGTCGGCCTCGAGCACCGCCCTGGAACTGGGCTTACCCGCTGCTCTGCTGCCCCTGGGGACAGTCCTTCGCGAAATGGCCCGCCTGGCCACACGTGAAACAAGTGTAGCGGGGCGGTCCTCCGCTGATCGGCAGACGGAAACCCGGGGTGCGTTGTGGCGGTGGAAACGCCTGGGGTGTCGTCTGCTGCTGCTGCTGCTGTGGTCGCGGTGGTGGCATTGGCGGTCGGAACGGGGGTGCCTGGAAAGAACGTCCCCTGAACTGCTGAGGTCGTGCCGGTGGATGCCACTGCTGTCTGGATGGTGTCCGATACACCATGCGGTACTTCGGGGGAGCGCCACCCCCACTGCTGGGTGGAGTGCTGCGCTTCCGCTGCTCAGCTGCCAACTCCCGCTGAGCGTCCTCTTGCATAATCGCGGCATTGATGAGGTCGTTGAAAGTGCCGCGATTCCTTTGAACGGGATGCGTCTTCATCTCGGGGTGTAACCCCCGATAGAAGTGCTCCCGCTTCTTCTCCTAGGTGGAGATGTAGTGTGACACATATTGCGCCAGATGGTTGAAGGCACGGGAGTAGTCATGGGCACTCCTCCCGCCCTGCTTCAGCTCCAAGAATTCTTGGAACCTCCTCTTCATTATCCCGGGAAGGATATGATAGGCGCGGAACGCCTCCCGGAACTCTTCCCACTCCACGGCATGGCCAGCCGGACGTGAGGCGACATAGTTTGCCCACCATGCACCAGCGGCACCGTGAAGCTGCTGCGCCGCGAACAGAGTCTTTTGCCGCTCCGTACATTGGAGCAGCCCGAATTTGGATTCGATTGTCCGCAGCCAGTTGTCGGCCTCCAGTGGTTCTGCGACTTCTGTGAACACCAGAGGGTGCGTACTCATGAAGTCCGAGTACGTCACCTCACGGGGCTCACGAGGCCCCCTCTCTTGATGCCCCCCCGCCTGGGACGTATTCTGCACGATCGTGCGGAGCAGGTCGGTCTGCTCCTCACGACCACCCACCAGTGCCGCTATAACATCTGCTAGGGTAAGCGGAGGCGGCGGTGGTTGCTGCTGCTGCGGGGTGCTGTCGTAGGCAGGTGGCTGGGAGTCATCGCCTCCCTGCTGGCTAGAGCCACCAGTCTCGTGCGTGGTCCGGGTGCGAACCATCTGCAACCATACGGCATTAAACATCAGTCCCGCAACATATTGCATGCAGTCCAATAAAATAGGCGTAAAACATAATGACATTAAAACATGCGATACATCTCGTATACGAATAATGTAATAACTTTGCTCAAGCTACATCATTACCAGACCAAATACAAGCTAGTTAAATCCAACTTGATGAACCTCCTCTTTGGAAGCTCACTACAACAAGGTTTGGTCACTACGAGACGTTACTATCGCTTGGTCATCACGTATACCACCCTTCTATCTTCAATACGACACAAACATGGTCTCTAGCGAAAGAAACTTGAGTAAATCATATACTCAATCTTTCACTAGTTGAAGACACCCACTCGTGAGTATGTTCTACTCCATTGGAAGTACTTAAACCCCCTAGGGTACAACAATCTCTCAAATGAGTTCACTGTCATTCCTCTGCCAGAATGACCAGCTTCTACATATCCAAGATTTCGATCTGGTTCTGGGCATTTTCATGACTCAAGTTGAATACCAAAGTTAAATTTAACTTCAGTATATTTCCAACGAGTATTTATATTTCCCTCAGATCAGCTCTGGTTTAAAAGTTATGGTAATTCAAAGTCAACAGAATTTCTGGAAGAATTTCAACAGCACCTCCCTTGGAAGTTGCTGTTTTCAACCCTGGGTTCCACTGAATTCCATGCTGAAAATACAGAAACTTTGAATTACACAGATGTAACACATCTCCTACCCTTTCCAAATATGTATCATATGATAATTTCAGATTTTTCTACAGGACCTTACGCTTGAAAAACAGGACAGTCCAGAGAGTGTTTTAAATCTGTCCTGGTTCTGGACAGTTTACACTCCTCTGGGATTTAAGCCACCTTAAGGTGTGATTCAGCTCTGGAAGTCTACAACAAAGTTGTGGAGTACTTAAATACCTTCCCATAACTATATCCCACACCTCCATTGGCTACATGATCTGTGAGTTATGCCCTGTCAAAGTTCAGAAAACTTGCTGCCCAAAACAGAGCACTCTGTTTTTCAATCCTTTGGAACTACACTGAGAAACTATCACATTTTCCTACCCAAACTGGATCCTAAATGTTGAAACTTAGTGATTTTAATTCCTTGTTATCATTATCTTTCATGCACATGCCTATGATATATTGGTACTACGTTCCTCACAAAAAGAAAATCCTAACCGGATTATACCGGCATATACGTCTCAATTGTGGCACTAAACGGTCTCTCGCACACGTGTACTACACGGAATACATACGTAGTTAGTACCTGCAGAAGACCACACAATAATGATGCACTCAATGGTTGTTTCCATTTCAGGCAGATCCGTATTTAAAAGTAAATACAAACGCCCGTATCTTTGTCATACGACCGTCTTTGAGTTAAGTCATGTCTCAAGGTACGTGATCGTGTTTCAACATCACACGACGGGGAACCCGAGTAGATCATGAACAGGTCGTCACGGTTGGCAATGTTATCAACCCAACAGATACCACCTACTGCCCTGCAGGGCACGCCGATGGCAAGCACTGCGTATGTCCTGCTGGGCTATTTCCTGACGAACACACTCTCGCGTTACTGACCACGCGATGGGGTCTCCAGTTACTTGCCTAATGCACGCTAGGGATCAGCGTTTCATATGAACTCAGGAACATGAAGAGTCCAAGAGTTTCATATTGATGTCTCACACCAAGCTGTGAGACCTATCCCTGAACCACGTTCCTCGTCAAGGGAGCTAACCGAAATTGAACCGCTTTCGGTGGCGTTCCTTACCATTCTTACCAGAGCGTAGGTGCGTCGTTACATAATTAACATTCAGAATTAAAACACATAGGTTAGTCTTTGCCACTTTAAGTAACTACGCTAATATAGTCCTTACTTGGGCAAACTACCGGATCCTCACCGTAAGCCTAAGTTTTCCCGTAATACAGTCCTTAAGTACTGTGCTATCCCCAATGCGACTCTGATACCAGGCTGTGGCGGACCGGGATCCGCTCATCCAGGATCGCAGAGGGTGGTGCCGCACGATGTGACACCCGACAGCAAACGTCATAAGGACACAATATATTACATGAGAAACCAACTGAACTGTACAAACAGGTACAATACTCAGTTACAAACTATTGTCTTCATTACACAGCGGAAGTCTACTTTTCTACAACTCACGCCCGCCTATCTAGCAAAAGTCGGTTGCCCAGCCCTAGGGCAACCCACACTAGCTGCACTCCTCAGCTCAGCGCGGCGTGTACGGCTCCCACTCAGCCGTGGTCCCCGACGGAGGGTAACCCTCGCCGGTGGACTCGTAACCCGAGTCCGTGGGTGGCTCCTCACCTGAAAAACACTTAAGCAACAACCATGAGCACGAGGGCTCAACAAGACTTAACCGACTCACCTAAGCATGAAACTCTACATGTAGGGTACAAGGAACATGGGATGGTACAATTGCAGCAAACGGACGCGCCTACAAGTTCATCCTTAGTTCATCTTTTAGGCACAAGTTAACAGTTATGAATCTGAAATTTAGTAAGCAATATTTGGTGGCACACATGTAGTAATACAATATTATATCATAACAGCAATATTGAATCATCACATTTCATACATTAACTATGTTACGATGCAGTGAACAAGCGGTACTCGTCACCGCGAGGGACGGCGAATTGACTTGATATACACCTGCAGGGATACCCAAAGAGCACGTCACGTACGCCCACCCGTGGAGCTGCACAGCACGCTCACTCGATGTCGTACGGGACAACCTTTTACCCAAAAGCCCAATCGTCGAACCGGTCGCACCGAAACGAGCAGGAGGTTCCCTACACGGAGCATCTCTCTATGCCTGTTAGCAGATTTCCACCTTGCTGCCCTCATCCTACACCTATAAATCGGTGCGTTATGCCTCGACGCCTGGAGGTTTAGGCTATATCGGTTTATCGGGGCCCATATATCCGATATGCCTTCGGTACGTTCAATACTTGTTCAGCAGGGCCGCACGCGGATCGGTCCTCAATCGACACGGACAGGGCTGCGCACACAAGACTTCCTCTTGCTGCGCCCTAGCCCCTGCCTAGTCTCATTTTCATTACTAAAGTGATCTCACATCACTCGGACCAAACCCGTGTGTCCCAAACCTAACTCGCGAGTAGATTCCAACTACTCGACTTGTACCGAAGTCCTATGAATCATTAAGCATAGCCTATCTAATCGAGGCCTTAGACACTACCCTCACTCTTGGGGAAAATTCTGGTTATGCAGTTGGTATTCATCCATCCTACACCTAATGCACATACACACTTCACACTACGTATGTAAACAAAGTAAAAACTTTATAAAAGGCTTAATGCAAACCGGGGCTTGCCTTGTTGCTGCTGGTCAGTGGTTAGGTCTTCTTCCGGAAGGAGGAAGTCGAGCACTTCCGGAGTCTCCTCGCCTTCAGTGACTACACGTTAACCATATGCTATATGTCAATTTAAATGCAATGTGTAAACTTGAATAAGTAATTACTATAACTCTAGCTAACCCTCCCCTTTGGTTCTGAAATTTTTATGGTGGCTTGGTAGGGTCCTAACCAGAGTCTTGACCAAGTTTCATTTGAAAACAGAGTTCATTTGAGCTTTGTACAAATAAAAGCCTATTTGGTCAATATTAGAGTTTCTAAGTAATTCCAGGGTTTTTCATGGCTCCAACCATTACTTTCTGAAAACTAGAACTTAAGATGGTTCTAATGGAATTTGTTTCAAGTCATTTGAAGAATCCTAGAGATAGTTGTGCCCTAAACAAGGTTTGAGAAAATCTGAAAAATGTTTCTGTAAATTTTTCTATTTTCTCAGGGCAGTTCAGTTAATTACCCCATTATGGGGACTAAATTAACTTGGATGAGTCTGAAAATTTTACTGTTACTCAAGGATTTTCCAATGAACCTCTCAGCCAAATTTCAGAATTTTTCATAAAGTGATTCTCCAGATAAAATTTGCAACAGTTTAAAGTTTAGAGAATTAATTCTGGAAAACTATTAGGTTTCATGAGCTGAAATTAGTATTTTTGGAAAGTACTCAGAATCCTGAGTTCAGCAAAATTTGGTTCACTGAATGTGGAGTTTCCTAGCAAAAGTTCTATGCATTTGAAGTTTGAACTAAAACTGGAAATTCCTAAAATGTTTAAACTCTGCGGGTGGGGCCCACTCCTTAAACCGGTCCACTGAGAATGCGGCCACACCGTGGCCCACGGGGTTTTACCCGCGCTGCCGCACTGAATCCCGGCCGCAAACGGATCCCCGCGCGAGAACAGAGGCTGACCGGTGGACCCGGCCCCCCTTCGTCTACCTCGCGCCATCCCACGGCTCCCGCGGCGGCGCTTCGCCGGAGCTCTCGCCGCCGGGCGTTCCGCCGCCCGACCTTCGACGAAACTTGCCGCCTGTGCCTAACTTGGCTCGGAGAACACGCTGGTGCCCTCACCGAAGCTCGGCGATGGCTGGAACCATGCCCGTGACGGTGACAGTGGTTCTCTCTACACCGGCGATGTCGCCCGGGCTACTCAGGGTCTTATTCTTCAAACGGTTCGCTCCTACAGATCCACTGTCACATGCTGAGCACGAATATGAGCTCGGTTGACCATGGAAACGGCCGGAGCTACGTGCTCACCGTCGACCTAAGCCCGATATCGGCTGTGCCCGGAAAAACTCGATAACCAGGGTCTATACTCCACGGTTCTTCGTTCCTCTCGATCCTAGATGGTCGTGATAGGGTGTAGATCATGTGTGTAGCTCGGTATACCCGGTGATGGGCTAATTCCCGCGAATTTCCGGATTTGGTACGGCTCGGCCTTAAGAACACAGAAACATTCCCGGGGAAAATTCTCCCACGACGGTGCATGAAATGTTGAACGGTATGGACGAGCAGGACCAGCACCTTATGGCGATTGTTTCTTGTGTTGATCGTCGGACACGAGGGAGCCTGTGCTGTCCGGGCGCCGGCGATCAGAGGGCGGCGAACTCAGGGTGCGCCGCTTCGGATGTGTGCGGGTGGAACAGGGAGAATGGAGAGGGGATTCACGCAGACCAGGGTGCAATCGAGTGTATTGTAGCCGGCGTCCTCATCCCCCAAGCAGGAGGTGGCACGGCGGCCGCGTTGGGACGGGGTCGATCTCGTGCGCTGGCACCCGCAGAGGTGTTCGACCGAGTGACTGAGTCGGTTTGATCCCTGTGTGGCTGACCAGTGAGCTCTCTTCTCCCCTCTAATTCTTTCTCCCCCTTCTGCTGTAAATATCCCCAGCTACTAAACATTGAATGAGAGACTTAGCCCCCAAGTCTTGGTTTGAATTCAAGTTCTTAAATTGAAACTTTGTTTGGCTAAATTTGCTTCATGTTTGAACTGAAATTCAAATTCCGTTATGAATTCTTGCAAATCTAGCTCCCGACAAGATGGACTCCAATGGGGATGAAAATTGGTGGGCTAACTCAGAAAAATGTGCTGAGTTTGAATATGAATCTAACTTTTGAATTTGAGTAAAGCTGCTGTAATTTGAATTTACATTCAAATTGGCCTCTTTTTGAATCATCTCCAAAAGTGCCTCACAAGGTGTTGGGTTTGCATGAAATTTGGCATGAACCTTTCCAAGACTCTTTAAGTCCTAGGGGTGAGCTCAACCTCTCATGTTCATGTGTAGACATCCTACTTTTTGAAAGTTAGGGATTTCCCCTCTAATCATCCTTTTGATGGAGGTTGCTTGCTCTTCCTCATTCTTCACAAGATATCCACAACAAAAACTGTGGTGTTGTGAGGTGATGAAAAGTTTTTGCAAGCCCCTTTTCTTGGGCTTTTACAGAAGCCACACGCGATAAGACAAGCACGACACCGGGCCATCATCATCTACCATCCCGTCCCGCTCGACGTGGGTGTACAGGGATGGAAAATAGACGTAGGTCGTAGACTAGACGGGAGCAGATGTACTCATCGCTCCTGTCCTGCTTTGGGTCGCCTTAGGCGCTGACACACCATGTAATCCTCCGCCCTATTTATGAGGAGTCAACGGGTAGGTATAGGCGTCCGGGCCATAAAAGGGGAGGCCTGAAACCTCCACTCGCACGGCGAACACATCTCACGCACTAGCTCGACACTTAGGCTTTCTTTTCCGTCTCGCACGCGGGACAACCTCGCATGTAACCGCGGTTCCCCGCATCGTCTAAGCTAATACAAGACTGACGAACACCCCAGACTGGATGTAGGACAAGTTGTCCTATCCAGTATAAACTCTTGTCTTTGTTACCTAGCCATCCAGACATAAAACGAAAGGCATTCGATTACGAGTTGATGCTAAAAACACCGACAGATGGTGCGGCGGGTAGGGAGCCGGTCCAAATTTTTCATTCTTTTCGGTGATGGCTTTCGTGCGCGCGAGCTTCCACACGAACCAGAAGCTTCATTTCAACGGTCTCAACTTCATCATCATCCCCGACAATAGTCTTGTGGCCGACGTGGTCTTCACACCCCGCTAGGCCCTTCGCTTTGGAAGCTTGGAGTTCATCACCGACCACGACAGCATTCTATGACTTGTGGACAACGCAACAACCGATATCATCAGCATCGCTCCAGAGGGAGCTTCACAAGCGCGGTCGATAAGGTGTTGCCATTCTCTCCCTCAAAGGAAACGGCTGGCTACGACCACACTACCAAGGCCGAGTCCAACGAAGGATGCTACTCTCTCTGTTTTTGCTATGTCACGAAAACCGATAACACCTCCCTGACCGCTCCACCCGCTGATACCCTGCTTTTGCCAGCACCCATGCGCCAGGAAGTGTTGCGTAGGAACCACGGGGAGGAGTTGATGGCTGCAGAGGGGCTGGTTGGACGAGTCGAGGCACGACGCGCCGCACTTGAGGCAGAAAAGGCACGGCTAAATGTGGACCGTGCCGTGCTAGAAGCGTCATGTTGCCATTACCCCGGCTCTAGCGAAGCGTGAGCGCGTGACCGCCAAGTATGGGCTTGCATTATTGCCAGCCCACACAACCCGCTGCATTTCGAGCCGCCAAGTTAAAACGTGGTGGCCACAGCAGCCATGGCGTGCAACCTCCCGGAGCCGGAGGCACAACGTACGTACCATAGCCCCCATTCACTGCTAGAGAGGGCCACGACTCAACATGCCAATAGCTCTTTTGCTCACAGGAGGGTGACTTCCGCTCATACCAGATCCCGCGGGCACGCTCAGATTTGGCCGAGAAGACAGGCTCATCAAAACCCTCGCATAGTTCGACGCGCATGTATACGGGGTTATCCGACCTACAGAGAGACCCCAAGGCTCGTAGAGGAGTCAGCGATTGGGTGGCGGGGTAGCACCCCGAGCACCAACGTCAGCCACGCCAGGGCGGGCGACTCGAAGACGGAGAGGACTGAAGCCTGAGGGTGTGTTTGGTTCGGCTGTGGATCTTGAAAATCTGATTCTAGCTGTGAGAAAGCTGTTGTGAGCTGAGAGCTGCAGTGAAGCTGAAATCTGTTTGCTGGAACCAACTATTAACTGTGGATTCTGTAATAAATGTGTGTTATAAAGAAAATAATGTTTGGTTGTGTAATCAATGGCATGGTGAGTATTTCTGTGAAAAGTTGGAACAGGAATCTGGAAACTCTGGGGTTCTGGCAGATTTCCATTTGCACTAGGAAAGTCTGTAGATTATGAAGAATCAAATTCTCATGTGAACCCCTTTGGTTCAGATTTCTGATTTTTTGTAGAGAATCTGGTTGGTGTAGCTGATCCAAATGGACCCTGAGCCTCGATGCCCCTGGTCCTCGGCCTTCGGGAGGAAGATGTGCAACACACACTTCCCGCCACGTTTCTGAGCCCCGACCAATGTCACCAAGTACGACAGAGAGTCGAACCCCAGCGTATGGCTAGAAGACTACCGTTTGGCCTGCAGAGCTGGTGGAGCGACGAACGACTACTTCATCATCTAATACCTCACCCGTCTACTTGTCATACTCCGCCCATGGTTGGCTTGAATACCTACCAACAAACAGTATCTGAAGTTAGGCGGAGCAAAAAAAATACTTTCATCAACAACTTCCAGGGCACCTACATGCGCCTTAGGAACTCGTGGGATCTCAAGGCATGCCGACAGAAGCCCAACGAAACCTTGAGACAATACATCAGGCGCTTCTCCAAGAAATGCAACGAGATTCCCAACATTGTCGATTTGGAGGTAGTCGGAGATTTCCTCTCCTGGACGACTTGCATGTCCCTGGTGCACAAGCTCGCCTGCATCAATCCAAGGACTACCAAGGAGCTACTTGACGTCGCCAGCAACCACGCCTTGGGAGAAGAGGCGGTTGGGGCGATCTTTGACCAGGGAGCATTAAGGGCGGTCGAACCGAGGAGGGATGTAACACCTCGTCAGAGGGATCAAAGGAGAAAAAGAGTCGGCGCAAACAAATGACAACATCAAATGGAGGAAGCCGCAGACCTGGTTGCGACAACTGAGCGTCGCAAAGGCAAAAGGCTGGCCCTGATGCAGGCCGATCACTTTGAGAAATAGCTGGAAAATCCGTGCACCAACCACGCCTTTCCAGTCAGACATGCCAAAAGACTGCACCCCCCTCAAACGATTTTTTGGAAAGGAGTCAGGTCCCTCGAACAACAAAGGGAAAAAGTCCATACAGGCAGCATCCGAGCCCGAGGAGGAGGACCCTTCCCCGAGCCAACCAGTTGCCTCATGGTCTTTGGCGGACCAACGCTCATCGACTGAGGGACGCCGTCGAACGTGGGGAGGTGGATCAAGGATGTGTAGCCTTGGGCAAAGGAAAAGCACAACGCCCACAAGAAAAAGGGATATCCCTACCTTAAATTCAAGCCCAGGCACATCACCTCATCACGTAGGCCGGAACCCCCGACCTCGAACAGTTAAAGCTCGGAAATACCAAACGATTCAAGTACCACATGGCATATTAGTTAGCTCGGACGCCATGTGGTACTCGGGGTGTAAAAGTTCCAAAAACGTGGATGCAAAGAAATGGATGTTTGAGCATCATTGTGTTTCGGGTTCATAAAAATTGGGACTTGTTTAAATTTTTCCACATGTGATGACACACATGAGTGTCCCACAACTCTAGCCTAGGATCAATTGAGTGTTTGGGGACAAAGTTAATTTAAAACCCATATGTAAGCTCTCATGTGCAAGGGGGAATGAAATTCAGAGTTTGAACTCAAATTGTTCAACTCAAATTTCAAATGAGGGCAACCAATAGGAATGCAAAACTGTTGTGCTCAAAACCTCATTTGCAGCAGCCAAACCAGAAATCAAGTTTCATATTTGAATTCCTTGGGTCCAAATTAGTGGGGAGGCAAAGTCTCATGAAGTTTGGAGATTGTTTTGCTACCCATTTTTCAAATGGACTTTAAATTGCATAGGAATTCAATTACAAATTTAAATTTGGAGGAAACTTTCTCAAGTATCCAAATTGAGTTCAGATGGTAGCCTCACACAACTGAATTTGGTAATTTGCCAATTTTGAGAAAATTTGAGGGGATAAGGGGGACAGTGGGGCCCACATGTCATAGAGCCAACTAGACTTGCACCATAAGTCTCCATTCCCTGTTTTCCACTGAAGCAACTAAGTCAGTTCTCTGTTGCACCCGAGTTAACCAGCGTGCGCCACCGAGGGCAGTGTTACCGCCACCTCCCGAGCGAACCCCGGCTTGTTTTCCTTGCCCTTATCGGATCAAGTCGGGAGCTCGTCACCTCACAAACCGCTTCACCAGACCTTCTCATCCATTATCACATGTCCCTCGACGAAAACTCATCTGCACGCGAAGTCAACTTTACCAAGTGAATTGGACCACCTGCCAAATTTGGAAGGAATTTGGGGGCAACCAGGGGGGGTAAGAAGGAGAGTCTAAAGGTGGGACCCACATATCATTGGAAGGGAGACTTACAATCGAAGTAATTCTTCTCTCCTCTGTTCTGACTCGAAGCAGCCGAATTCACGTCCGGGCGCCACCGAGACTGAACTGAGCCACCTCCTCGTGAAGGTTACCGCCCTGGCGACCAGCTTGGTTGGTTCCTTCCACTCCCGGCGTGCTCTTCTTCTCTACAGACCGAGCAACTTGTTCTTTGCTACCTCCTCGCGAGCAACAACAGAGAAACATCGCCGCCACTCGGTCAATCGACGGGAACCAATCAAACCTCGCGCACCCCACCCCGCTGAGCTGAAAAATGGTCCTGAGGGAGGTCCTCCTACTTCCCTCGGCGCAAAAACAGCTCGAGATACAGTTCCCGAGCCCTAAAATAGCTCTCCTCCGCGGCGACCTCGCTCTACGGCGGCTCGGTGTTCACGTGGACAACTCTCCATAGAAGTTTTCATGCTCGAGCAAGCAAGGCCACGGGAGCGCCCTACCTTGGTGCTGCTTCTATCCAAAACTTGGATCAAGCCGTGAACCCTAGCGGCTGAATTTGCCGTTCTTCTTTCGGAGCACCTCCACGAACCTTTCGGTATGAAATTCCAAAATTCACACTCAATTCTCACTTAGAGTTCATCAAATCATGCACAAAGGAGCTAGAGTAGTCGGCGACCAACTTCTCTTCACAACCGTAGCCTTAAACTCCATGTAGACCTATCAATTTCCATCTTTTCCAAGCCCAACCATGGCGGCATCAATCGGGCGGGCGCACGGTGAGAAACCATTTGGAGGTGTTTTCACGCGCCGGTTCTTACTTGCCGTGCTTCCCTAGCATCCACTGGTGCTTTAGAGCGGGTAGATCAAGCTTTTGGCGGGTTAGGTTGGCCGGCCGACAGTGCCGAAGTGCTCCCGAGGTCGCCACACGTCGCCGATGATATTCCGGCAACCGGCAGCCCGAGCCAACCCCACAGACGTGTTTCCCGACTGCCCAAACCCCCTAGCGGTGAACCTCTGACCGAGGCGCGGCCGGAAACACCGAGCTGGCGAGCTCCGGTGTCGGTCCGGCGAGGGGGGCGGTGCGCGCGCGAGAGCGCGGGCAGCAGGAAGAAGAAAGGGCCGGGCCCAGTTGTCAGCGACCGCGGTTTAAAATTTGATCTGCTGTGGCTCGGGATCCACTGTGGCTGCACGCTGGAACCGTGTAGTCCCGTGTGTTCTTGGATTTCATTGGCTGAGGTTTAAAACGTGGGCCCAAGTCAATTTCCCGTAGTAAAACAATTCCAAAGTTCGCTACAACTTGGGAAATTCATAATTTTGTGTAGAAAACTCCAAATTGAGTGATTCAAATCGTGTTGGAATCATTTTGGAAAGATATATCCAAATATGAACCCCAATTTGTATGAAAGTCAATAATAAATTCTGGATAAGTCTTTAAAATTTTCAGTAAAAGAATTATGGAGGGAGTTTGGTTAAGCCAAAAATTCCCAAATTTTGCCAGAAAATTCTTTAGGACATTATTGAGCTCCTAGCAAAGTTTCAGCTCATTTGGAGGTGAATCGAGTAAAAATTTCCAGAGTACAATCTGCTGTGCTCAAAATTGTCCAGAAACTTTTTCAGAAAATGATCTTCCTTTGAAAAATCAGTTCTGGACAATTCTTAGCTCCAAAAATCATAGGAAAATTCAGACATGCTCTATGAGCCATACTTGAAAGGGGTAGTCTATTTGATTGGGCATAAAAATGCACATTACTCCAGAATTAATTCATTGTGGCATAACTGCTTATGGAATTATTCTGGAGGAACTACTCAATGAAAAGTCCTGAGTTTTAGACCAAGGTACTTTCTTATGACCAGGAACTCACATGTAAAGTTTCAGCTCAAGTTGAGCCTTAGAACTTCCTGTATGGGTTTTCCGTTCTTATGTATATGAGAATTACATAGGAAATCTTGAGGGAATTACGAGGGGCATAATTTCCATTCACTTTAGCTGCAATTTGGCAAGCTAAGTTACTGAGTAGTGTATGACTTTCTGTAAAAGTTTTGAAGTCAGTGGAGTTTCTAATCTTCAGTTTCATTCAAAGCTTATCATCCATCTCATATATCTATTATGCAACATAAATCATTAGGACTTAAGTTCCTATAGGTAGAAGGGTTTTTCTCTTTAATTTCTCAGCAAAACAGAGGCAAAACATCCCTTATTAGCACTTCCACACCATCCTCTGTTCTTAACAAGTTTAAGTTTTAAATTATCTAGTTGCATTATGAAACTTATACATATACATGTTGATAGTGCTTACAACGAAGGCGGTCGACGGCGGAGTCGACGGAGTAAATTCATGGAAGTAAATCAGTTGATCAAGCCTCAAGGGAGAGAAGACTCTAACTGAATTATATACTACTGACCACAGCAACAAGGCAAGCCCCAGTTTGCATTGAACAAGTTTTAAAGTTTTGCTTTATATACATATTTAGCTTGAGGTATGTATGTGCATTAGGTGTAGGATGGATGAAACCCCAAATGCATAACCAGATCATTCCAACAAGAGTGAGGGTAGTGTCTAAGTCCTCAAGTAGTTTATGCTCTGCTTAATGTGTATAGACTTCGGTACAAGTCGAGTAGTTGGAATCTACTCGCGAGTATAGGCTTCGGGACACACGGGATTGGTTCGAGTGATGTGAGATCACTTTCGTAAGAAAATGAGACTAGGCAGGGTCTAGGACGCAGCAAGAGGAAGTCTTGTGTGCGTAGCCCTGTCCATGTCGATTGAGAACCGATTCGTGTGCGGCCCTGCTGAGCAAGTTTGAATGTACCGAAGGCATATGGGATATATGGGGTCCGATAAACCGATGTATCCTAAACCTCCGGGCGTCGAGGCATAGCACACCGATTTATAGGTGTAGGTCGAGGGCAGCCAGGTGGAAATCTCCTAACGGGCATAGAGAGATGCTCCTTGTAGGGAACCTCCTGCTCATTTCGGTGCGACTGGTTCGACGTTTGGGCTGTTGGGTGAAAGGTTGTCCCGTACGACATCGAGTGAGCATGCTGTGCAGCTCCACGGGTGGGCGTACGTGACGTGCTATTTGGGTATCCCTGCAGGTGTATATCGAGTCGATTCGCCGTCCCTCGTGGTTATGTGTACCACTTGTTCACTGTGTCATGACGTAGATAAATTATGGAATATTGTGATTCAATTCTGCTGATATGTATAAATTGTATTGCTATGTGTGTGCCACCAAATATTGCTCACTAAATTTCAGATTCATGAACCGTTAAATTGTGGCTAAAAGATGAAGAATGATGAACTTGTAGGCGTGTCCGTTTGCTGCAATTTACCATCCTATCTTTGTTATGACCTGCATGTAGAGTTTCATGGGTAGGCGCATCGGTTAAGACTTGGTGAGCCATCGTGCTCACGGTTGCTGCTATGAGTGTTTTGCAGGTGAGGACTATCCCACGGACTCGGGGTACAAGTCCACCGGCAAGGACTACCCTCCATCGGGGACCACGGCTGTGTGGGAGCCGTACATGCCGCGCTAAGCTGGGGAGTGGAGGTAGTGTGGGTTGTCCATAGGGCTGGACAACCGACTTTTGCTAGTTAGGTGCGCGTGAGTTGTAAAAATTTAGCTTCCGCTGTTGTAGACTATGTAGATAAATGTAAACTGAAGGTTTGTACTACTTTGTACATATTCAGTTTGTTTTCGATGTAACAATGTGTGCCTTATGATGTGAGCTGTCGGGTGTCGCATCGTGCGGCACCACCCTCTGAGATCCTGGGCGTACGGATTTCGGTTCGTCACAGGCTGGTATCAGAGCTGCTTAGGGGACAGCATACTAAATAAGGACAGTATTATGGGAAAACTTAGGATTACGGTGAGGAATCACTAGTATGCCCAAATAAGGACTATAGTAGTATATTTACTTAAAGTGGCATCACTAACATACTTGTTATAATTCTGAATTTTGAATATAACGAAACACATACGCTCAGATAAGCATGGTAAGGAACACCACCGAAAGTGGTTCAATTTCAGTTAGCTCCCCTGACGAGGAACATGGTTCAGGGATAGGTCTCACAGCTTGGTGTGTGTGACACCCTCAATTCTGTGGAAAACCACAGAACCGAGAACTGATGCATATGTGTGCCCAGGATGTTCATCACACATATACATATGTTCCACAAACTGAATTCAGAATATATATTACCACGAATAACAGGGTTTATTACAAAGTCTCATGAGTCTTGGACTCATGCTGGCAGCCGAAGTATATTCTTACAGCGGAAGTTTTATTTCTATGCACCGGAAGTCTTCTAACTAGTGCGGAAGCAATCTAAACAGCAGCAGCGGCTCCATCTCTACTCTATCCCCACAGGCAAGGTTGAGGACAGATTACACGCCTAATGCTCCACGGGGTCTTCATAGTAATCTTCTCCTGTAGCTGATGATGAAGTAATAATACAAGTTTGAGTACAATGATGTACTCAGCAAGTGTGGGAAAATATGATGTGTAGCTCACAACAAGGTAGGTATAAAAAGGCTTATTGCAGAAAGCAAAGTTATTTCTTAAAACCACGATAAAACAGTAACTCAGCTTAAAGTGAATGTAACCCCAACATGTATTAAAATACCAACATACCTCCATTGTGTTTCATCACTTTCCACGTCTCAAACTGACATTAATCTTTTTCAACTTTGCTCACGAACACCTCCTCGTATTTGCTACCATCTCACGAATACCATCTCGTATTTGCTACTATTTCATCTCATAAACAATTCCGTCTCACACCGAGACCCATCTTGTTGCCATGACTCAACAGTCATGCAACCAAATCTTATCACCCGGACTCAACAGTACCACAAACCAAACCCATAACCAAAAACCATCCCAACTAATCATGTGGGTTGTCCAGGCGCTCGTGATCATAAGCTCGGCTATCATGATAGTTTTAAGACTCTGCAGAGTTTGTACCACTTTAGCCACAAGTTTGTGATTTCGTCACCCGTCAGCGACTGCAGAACCTCCATTATACCAGTACACAACCATCGGTGTATGGTCAAGAGATTACAAAATAGCCTTTACAAAGGGGTTACTAGATTTATGGACTCACTAAGGTTTAACCGGCAGGCTAGAATCTCCAATTCTCCCACCCACGGGCCCCCTCTTGTGCCATGCAGTTCCCAGGGCAGTCCTCACTCGACTCCCATTCCCAGCGCCTTCCACGGTCCATAACAATCTAGCAACTTACCTAATTACTCAGCTAAGCCGCACCCATACTTGGCCTTGTGGTGGCATTGTTATCCTGGCATGGCTGGCATGAACCGGTCCTTAGATCTACGACAAGTAAAACCACCATCTCATGCTACCTCATTCACAAACCCAGGCTTGCCTAGATCTCCCTCCGATCCATGTTCATTAACAACATCAAGTTCTCATTATTATTACGAGTGCAGTTAGCTAGACACATCTATCTCGCTTCCCAAAATCCCGTGGACTCAGCGAAGCAAAAAGTAAAAACCATACCCGACTCATAAACTTCCCTGGTGACAAGGGTGGTTTGAGAAAATTAGTAAACTCCTATGAAAGGGTTTTCCATCATGTTTGACTCAGCACACACACACCTTTTCACAAACAAAACAGTTTCCCAAAACATAGGATCATTATGGTCAAGGGGCACTTGCCTTGTTCTTGCGGTTCCGGTTGCTCTTGGATCTCGAAACCTTGTTGTTGCAGCTCGTCGTAGACAGCTCCCTGAGCTTGTCCTTCTATACACGATCATGCACATATAAGATTCACAACAATCAATATCATGCACAAACTCTAATCAAGATGCGATGATGCATATGCATGTTAATCCTATGATGTAGTTTTTATTAGATCTGTTCACACGTGTTCTTGCATGTTTGCATGGCTTTTACGATGAACAAAGGTATTCGGATCAAATGTGGACGTGGTGATGATCCTGACTTCAGATCAAACCGACCAACACGTGATCTGTCCTTGAAAAAGCTTCTGTTTGAAAGGAATCAAAGAACAGATGCAAAGAAAACGCGATGATGTCGTAAGGTGGTATTGGAAACCTAACTTACTCTCTTCGGTCCTCCCTCCTAGCAAAACAGATCGTCGGGGCTCCTCTGGTGATGTCGATCGTGATCCAGGCTCGTCGGCGGTCTCTTCCGGCGGTTGTACTCTGGCGAAGAGGGTTACTCGGCAAGCTAGGGGCTAGGGCTCTAAGTTGTCTGCTCGAGAGTTGGAAATGAAGTTCGTGGTTGCGGCCAAAGGTTTTCGGTTCTATTTATAACCAGGAAGAGAAAAGTTCTAATTGGAGTGGACTTCGAATAACAGTCCCATTCAAACTGTTTTTAGATCTTAACAACTCATCCTTGATTGATTCAGTGCAGTAACATTGTGGAAATCGTGTCGATTTCCACCGGTACCGGTATTCCCGTGCGTACAGAAGCAAAACTGCTTCAGAATCGCGTTACCTTCGCGGCGGTGAGCTCCGGAAGCTCCACGTGTCCTATGGAAACCTGGGCTCCCTTTTCCACAGAGGCGGGCTTCTGTTGTGCCGCGTGTCAGGCGGGCGAGACCTCCCTCTTCCTCAGAGGTGAGCTCCGCTTGCGCCATGTGTCCTGGCAGGCGGGAACCTCCCCTCTCTCCAGAGAGGAGCTCCGCGTGCGCCACATGTCAGTTCCGGACCTCCCCCTCTCTTCGGAGGTGGCTCCGGCGGTGCCACGTGTCCCAACAGCGCCAGACTTCTTCCTTTTTTTCTCAGAGACGAGCTCCGTGATTGACACGTGCCCATCAGTGACGGACCTCCCGGAGGTAAGCTCCGGAGGTGACACGTGTCCAATAGGACCGTACCTCTCGGAGGTGAGATCCGAGAGCGACATGTGTCTAGCGGGGCTGGACCTCTCGGAAGTGAGCTCTGAGAGCAACTGGTGTCCCGCGCGGCTGGTCCTCTCTCTTTTCCGTGGTGAATAGCTCCGTAGCCGACACATGTCCTTTGGGACTGGCCTCGCTCCTCTGCAGAGGCTAGCTCTGGGGGCAACCGGTGTCCCACCGGGTTGGACCTCTCTCCTTTTGCGGGGATGAGCCCCGAGCCCGCCACGTAGCCAGTTTAGTGGCGGACCTCTCCCCATTTGCGGAGATGAGCTCTGAACACGCCACGTGGCCAGCGAGCCGCGGGAGTTGTCTTCGGCGCTCTATGTAAATTGGAATTTGCTCTTTTTGGCTAACTTTTTGATTCTTTCTCGGTTTCAACTTATTTTAAAAAAATGTTTTTCTACATGAAACATGAATACATGCAGAACCCGAAAATGAGGGTGTCACAAATCTACCCCCCTTAAATTGAATCTCGCTCTCGAGATTCGTTAGTAGAGAATAGATGAGGAAACTCTGCCTTGATGTCTTCTTCACGTTCCCATGTAGCTTCAGCTTCCGTGTGATGGCTCCATTGTATCTTGCACCATCGGATCACTTTGTTCCTCGTGACCCTTTCCTTTACGTCCAAAATTCGGACAGGGGCTTTGCATAGGTCAGATCTTCTTGAAGTTCTAGCTCTTCCATTGGTACTTGCTCCTCTGATACTCTCAAGCACTTCTTGAGCTGGGATACATGAAACACGTCATGTACGTCGGAGAGGTGTGTTGGGAGCTCTAGTGGATAGGCTACTTCTCCTCGCTTGTCCAGAATCTTAAACGACCCGATGTAGCGAGGTGCTAGCTTGCCTTTGACGTTGAAACGTCGTTGGCCTCGGATAGGAGATACCTTAAGGTATACGAAGACTCCTACTTCGAAAGTAACCTTCCTTCGCCTCTTGTCCGCATAGCCTTTCTGTCGTGACTGAGCAGCCCTCAAGTTCTCCCGTATCGTTTGGACTTGCTTTTCAGCTTCTTGTAGCACTTCCGGTCCAAACACTTGATTCTCTCTGGTCTCGTTCCAAAACAACGGCATTCTACACCGTCTACCATACAATGCTTTGAAAGGCGACATCTTCAAGCTAGCTTGATAGCTGTTGTTATAGGAGAATTCGGCGTACGGTAAACTCCTATCCCAACTACGCCCATGTTTCAAGGTGCAAACTCTCAACATGTCCTCCAAAATTTGGTTTGTCCTTTCGGTTTGCCCATCGGTTTGCGGATGGTAGGTGGAGCTAAAATCCAGTCATGTACCGATCACTTTCTGCAGCTTCCTCCAAAATCTAGAGGTACACTGAGAACCCTGATCTGAGATTATCCTCTTCAGGACTCCATGGCGGCACATGATTTGCTCCATGTACAGCTCGGCTAGCTGTGCAACGTTGTACACGGTCTTAACAGGAAGAAAATGCGCTGTTTTCGTCAATCGGTCCATGATAACCTAGATTGAGTCGTAACCCGATCGAGTACGTGGCAACCCGACGATGAAATCCATACTGATATCTTCCCACTTCCACTCGGGTACCTTCAAGGGTTGCAATAATCCAGCGGGTCTTTGATGTTCGGCCTTCACCCATTGGCATGTGTCGCATAGGGCAACATACTCGGCTATGTCCCTCTTCATACCATCCCACCAATAACAAGTCTTTAGGTCCTTGTACATCTTGGTACTTTCGGGATGTATGGAATAAGGTGAATCATGTGCCTCTTTTAATATCGTGTCGCGGATGTGCTTCACGTTAGGCACACAAATCCTTTTTCCTAGCCAAAAGCGTACCCTTCTCATCTTCCTTGAAGTCCTTCTCTTTTCCTTGCTGGATCCTTTCCTTGATCTCCTTGATCTCCTCATCCGTAGCTTGTCCATCTCTTATCTCTTGTTCCAATGAATGGAGTTCCATCACTTCCATCTCATTCAAGAAACCGAGTAACCATTCGAACTCCTTTCGTAGCTCGGATGGTAGCTCCCGAACCGCAAGTTGGTGACATGCTCCCTTCCGGCTCAATGCATCGGCTACTACATTGGCCTTTCCGGGGTGATAGTTGATTCCAACATCATAATCCTTGATAAGTTCCAACCATCGATGTTGCCTCAAATTCAAAACCGTTTGAGTGAATATGTACTTGAGGCTTTTATGATCCGTATAGATCTCACATCGATGACCAAGGATATAATGTCTCCAAATCTTCAATGCATGCACCACGGCTGCGAGCTCCAAGTCATGTGTGGGGTAATTGAGCTCGTGTTTCTTCAACTGTCTTGAGGCATAGGCTACCACTTGTCCTTCTTGCATGAGCACACATCCAAGCCCTTGTCTGGATGCGTCACAATATATGTCAAAGCTCTTGCTCACGTCCGGCAATACCAAAACCGGCGCTGTGGTTAGCCTTTTCTTGAGCTCCTCAAAACTTTCTTGGCATGCTGGTGTCCATTGGAAGGCTTTTCCCTTCGTTACACTACAGGATTCCTGTCAACATACGACGGCTAAAACCATCGTATATAAAGCAGAAGCCGTCGTATATAGTTTATATACGACGGCAGTTGTTTATATACGACGGTTTGCGGCCGTCGTATATAATTTGTCGTATATATAGTTATATACGACGGGGCCATCGTATATAACAGTATATATACGACGGCAGCTTATATACAACGACCCATTTCGTGGACTTGGACCAGTGGACCAGGGCCTTTATATACGACGGCTGGGCCCTGGCTGTCGTATATAAGCCCTTATATACGACAGCCGCTGGGCCCTGGCTGTCGTATATAAGGTCTTATATACGACAGCCTGGCCCAGCCGTCGTATATAATTTAGGCTTATATACGACGGCCCTGTATAGCGGCCGTTGTATATAAACTATACAGGCCGTCGTATATAAGCTTTTCCATTTTTTTAAAAAAAAATAGAAAACGGCTAACCTGGCTCGATGGCTAGCTACACATACAAAGACAACAAAAAAACAGTTTGATATATAAATTCACAACAAAGTTCAATAGTACACATCGACAATCACAAAGTCTGACATCCACACAAATGAAAACAAAATCACAAATCTATTGATTACTAGCCCCTCCACTACCTCCGGGAGCGAAGAAGTCATCCTGCCGCGGCGAACCTGGCGCCCTTAGCTGTGGCGATGGAGTCTGAGCCTCCGTCCCTGATCCCTGCGAAACAAAGTGACATATGTACAAGTTTACAATTGTTTTTCTAGTTTCATTAGGATTCTTAGCGGTTGGGGCTTCCACTTAATGTAACTTTCTTTTTATACCTGTACTCCAGGAAACTGCTCCTGTGGTGGCGACGGCTCCAGCACGAACGGAGGTGACTGCCACAACGGTATCTGGATTTGCTGCCCTTGCTGTCGAGCTAGTGCCTGCCATTTCAAACATTACAATTTACAAAACTAATTGAAATGCAATGTAATTAAACTATAATTGTATGTTTCTTACTTCCATTGCCGCTTGCATCTGTGCCATATAGGACGCATGGTACGCCATGGCAGCCCTGTTGTTGTCTCGCTCTCTCGCCAAGGCCTCCTCCTGCCGAGCCAAGCTCTCCCGAAGCGTCATGACTTCGAGATCTCTCTCGGTGACACGGCGGCTGGAGGAGCCTGCAGCCGAAGACTGCGAGGAGCTGCCTCTCGCAGGTCGTGCCTCCCTAGAGTTGACGACTCCAGAGAATATGGCAAGCCTAAAAAAATGAATCAATTTAAGGTAAAATTAAATAATCTTGAATTGAAAACAATGAAAGTAAATGAATTCACCTTCCGTGTGCTTTTCCACCTCCGCTTGCATACGCGGCTTGAGGGTCGATGTTCGGCGAGTTTTCCCAATCGAACCCTTCGCCGTGTATCCTCACAGCCTCTTGCCCATACCTAGTCTGAAAAACAATGAAATTGTGTAAGTTCAACAACATATATAGTGTCAAACAATTTCAGAGGTCATGAAACTTACCAGGCGCTCCGCTGCGTACTGACTACACTGCTCCGGCTGAGAAGGGTCAGCGTGACCTCTCCTATAGACCGCAGTAGCACTCGGTCGCACGCCGGTCTCCTTTTCCTGTGAACATATGTTAGTACGAACAATACTACATTATGAATATAATAAAAACTACCAAGAAACTTACCATCCGTTTAGCCATTCGCACAAAACCTTGGACGCCCATACCGTGCTTCCCTGAGCTCCCTCTGGCATCTCGAGCCTTCTTGGACTTAGCGATGAACTCATCGCTAGCCCAATACCTGCAAAGGGCTCGGTAATCTTCAGTTCGTCCCTGTAACCAAGGGACACTAACCTGCACACATGCGTAGTTCATTAGGTGTTACTTAGCAATATTAATATGAACAATTTAAAGATTACGCAACCTACCTCTGCGTATTGCTCCTCCGTCAAGTACGTGTCGGAGGCGTCTCTGAATGACCCAACCTCGTGGTCGTGGACCTTTAAGTAGTCGTTAACTACTTGACTCCGAGCGTTCGAAAGCATTTGCATAACAAGCTTCCGAGCGTTCACTTTGAACACGGAGCGGGCGTGATCCATCTGCTCAGCCGGGTCCTCAAGGCACCTGAGCTGTAGGAAGCCAACACAGTTCGACATATACGCACATTAATATTTGAAGGAACAAAAAGAATTGAAACTTCAAATATTTATGAAAGTTACTTACCCAAAAATCTGCCCACACGACTCCCTGTAGGTTGTCGTTCTCCGGGTGAGGAACGCGCGCGTAGTCGTCCCACGACGTAGCTGCACGTCCAACAATCGCACCGGGGTAGTGCAGACGCACTAAGTTCCCGATGCAACCGTTCACCGTCCTGTGGTGTTTCTGCCCGTCGTACGAGAGGTCCTCCCAAGAACTAAAAAGTTGTTTGTTAAGTCATTAAGTAAGATCATAGTCTTTGAGAACAAATAGAAATGAATACTTTAGTAATGTGTTACCTGTCTCCAACCGGACGAATAATTACCGACTCTCTAGGAATAGGTGGAGGACCAACAAAGTTACTCCTCCTCGTGCGTCTCCTCCGCTGCGGCACCACGTCTGGTGACCCAGAAGGCTGGTCACCGGACGTGTCCTCAGGCTGGGTGCCTCGGGCTCGCTGGGCAGACTACCCTGGGGGTGGCTGCCGGAGGGCTGGCTACCAGAGGGCTCGCTGCCCGAGGGCACGCTGCGCTGCGTACCCGTCTCCTGAGGTGCCGCTCTGGCCTCAGACTCATAGTCCAAATCAGACTACAATGGTAAAGTAAGTAAGCTAAATTGAAAAAGTGATTTTAATAATTTTGTGCAATGTAGAAAAATTTACCTCTGTACGCTGCAAACTGACAACCCTGTCCCGCAACTCTGGACACGCACTTAACAGCTGAGTGCGTCTGCTCCCGCTGTAAGTGGAACCGTAGAAGTAGTCGTCCCTCTCCTGCGAGGGGAGGAAACCCCTCACACTCGGCGCCTTCTTCCCCTTTGAACCCTTGCTTGACGACATCCTAATCAGTTTAAAAAGTAATTACTCCTAATCAGTTTCAAAAGTAATGTAAGCGATAATTAATGTCACTTTCATTTAAAAGAACATTACTCGTAATCAGTTTCAAAATTCATCAACATCATGATCATCAACATCGCGATCTGTCGTCTTGAGCTGTTTACGCTTCCGCTTTCGCATTGTAGATGTCTCTACATCTGCAATGTCTCCTACTAAGTTATCGAGTCCTGCACCAGACTCGACGATAAAAGAGTCTGGCAACTCTTCGTCTTGGTAAACTTCTTCAATGTCTCCACTATCATGAAATACTTAGATTTGATTGCCATAAATCTGGTCATGAAAGTAAGAAGAGTCATTTCAGTATGATCATGCAACACCTCTTCAGAAGCTTTCAAGAGATTAAAGAATGTGTCTGCCTCATTTGTGGGCGGATCCTCCGTTTGTATATCTTGTAACATCTCATCGATCCTGTCAACACCCGGACAATCATCATCATCTACATGAACGGCTCGAGGAGCAGACTCACCGTGGAAACTCCAAACCTCATAATATGGCATGTAACCGTTTTTGCACAAGTGTAATGACAATGTCGTTTTGTCCAAAAACTTAGTATTTCGGCATTTCGCACATGGACAACGAACTTTATCGGTCGTAGACAACGAGAACACTCGATCAATAAAGTCGTCTGTCTCGGCATACCACTCATCTGAGTGACCAGTTGCCTTGTTCCAACCGGTATACATCCAACTACGGTCTTCACTCATGTTTAACTCTGCAGTTTTAAGTCAAAGAATTTATAGTTAGTTTATTATTTATTTATATTACGAACCTATATCTATTGGAAAGGATAGGTCCTAAACCCACCCACGAGTGACCGAGACGAACATGCTTATAACAAGACACGAGGTCTAGATTCAGACGAAATTTCGGGAGCATAACCCCGCTGTTCTCCAACTGCACGTCTGAAAATGGAGCAGCGGAGAACATTAGGGTGACGCTGTTGAAACTACGTCCAAATCTAAACCCCGCGTCTCATTATAAGCACACCCTCTCGGTCACTCCTAGGCTGTCCAAAAAGGGACAATTCCGAACCTACACGCCTCACATGCGTAACACGTGTGAGACGGGCTGGTTCGAAACGGGTGACGCATATTGTAAAGGTTTACGTCAATCTTTCATTTTTGAGTGATTTCAAAGAGAGAGAGGAAAGAACAATAGAGAGAAGGAAAGAACCATAGTTGTTAAGGCATCGCTTAAGCGTCGCTTAAGCGGTAAGGCGCCTGGGGATCGTAAGGCATCCCATCGCCTTAGATCCCGGCGTAAGGCAGGTGAATACGGTGGCGGCGCTTGCAGACAAGGGAGGCAGCGGCGGCGCCCACGCACAGGATCTTGCGTTCGTATGAGGTTGAGCGCCGGCAGATCCGCGGCAGCCGGTCAATGGAGGCCGACGAGTGCCGGCAGATCGACAGTCCCGCGACGGAGGAGGCCCAACGCCGAAGGATTGCCAGTTCCGCGGCAGAGTGTCAGAGGCCGAGCGCTGGCTAAGCCGCGGGGGGGGGGGGGGGAGGGGAGGGGGAGGGGGGTAGGGCGAGGCGGCCTAGGTTGTTCACATCGTGCTTTTGTAGACGTATACGTTACCACTAAATGGGTTGTATCGGGCCCTAAGCCCATTTATGTACATATAGTACTTTTAAACACTCAAACAATCGAAACAATAATCAATTAAACTATTAACTCATATGCATTAATCATCTAAGCAATTAACAACTCATCTAAACAAACATAATTACCGTAGTTAACAAACTTATCAATTCTAAGCAATTAAAAAACCACCTAGCTAGCAATTCAAATAAACATGGGCAATAATTAAACCTAAGCATATCAATTCATCTAAAGCTAAGAAATTATCCACCTGTCGGGCGGGGTGGCGGCCGGGGTGCCGGCTGTCGGGGGCGGCCGGGGCGGCGGCTGGCGGCGGCGGGCGGGTGGCGGGTGGCGGCCGGGGCTTCGGCCGCTGGGGCGGCCGGGGCGGCGGGCGGGCGGCGGCCGGGTGGCGGACGGGGGGCGGCCGGGGGGGCGGCCGGGGCGGCAGCGGGCGGGCGACGGCCGAGCGCTGGCTAAGCCGCGGGGGGGGGGGGGGGAGGGGGATGGGGGATCGGAGGCCGAACGCCGCGGGGGGGGGGGGGGGGGGGGGAGGGCGAGGCGGCCTAGGTTGTTCACATCGTGCTTTTGTAGACGTATACGTTACCACTACCACTAAATGGGTCGTATCGGGCCCTAAGCCCATTTATGTACATATAGTACTTTTAAACACTCAAACAATCGAAACAATAATCAATTAAACTATTAACTCATATGCATTAATCATCTAAGCAATTAACAACTCATCTAAACAAACATAATTACCATAGTTAACAAACTTATCAATTCTAAGCAATTAAAAAAACACCTAGCTAGCAATTCAAATAAACATGGGCAATAATTAAACCTAAGCATATCAATTCATCTAAAGCTAAGAAATTATCCACCTGTCGGGCGGGGTGGCGGCCGGGGCGCCGGCTGTCGGGGGCGGCCGGGGCGGCGGGTGGCGGCCGGGGCGCTGGCTGGCGGGCGGGGGACGGCCGGGGCGGCGGCCGGGGCTTCGGCCGCTGGGGCGCCGACTGGCAGGGGTGGCCGGGGCGGCGGCCGGGGCTGCGGCCGCTGGGGCGACGGGGGGCGGCCGGGGGAGCGGTCGGGCGGCGCCTGGCTGGCGGCGGCCGAGGGGCGGCCGGGCGGCGCCTGGCGGGTGGTGGCCGGGTGGCAGGCCGGGGCGGCCGGGGCGGCGGCCGGGGGGGGGGGGGGGGGGGCGGCCGGGGCGGCCGGGCGCGGGCGGGCTGCGGCGGGCGGGCGGCGGCGGGCGGCTCGGGCTCGGGTCGGCGCGGGCATGAATGCCCGCGCCGACCCGAGCCCCCGCGGGTATATAAGCCTTATTTACGACGGCCACAACATGGGCCGTCGTAAATAAGGCTTATTTACGACAGCCTCGGTGTGGCTGTCGTATATAACTGCTATATACGACAGCCTAGGGTTGGCTGTCGTATATAACTGCTATATACGACAGCCTAGGGTTGGCTGTCGTATATAACACTTATATACGACAGCCACGTACTAAATGACGGCTGTGCTGTCGTTTATAAACTTATATACGACAGCTTCAACTGACCGTCGTATGTTATACTGGCTGACGTATGTTGCCCTATTTCCTGTAGTGTTAGCAACTCCGTCATAGGCTTTGTTATCTTAGAGAAGTCCTTGATGAACCTTCGGTAGTATCCGGACATCCCAAGAAAACTCCGAATATCCCTCATGTTTGCAGTTGGTTCCACTTCAGAACATCTCCCACTTTTCCGGGATCAACTGATACTCCTTCCTTGGAGATGATGTGGCCTAGGAACGATATCTCCTTTAGCCGAAATTGACATTTGCTGAACTTGGCATACAATTGATGCTCCCGCAGCTTTTGCAATGTCAATCTCAAATGTTCTTCATGCTCCTCCTCGCTTTTTGAATACACCATGATGTCGTCAATGAAAACCACGATGAACTTGTCCATGTACTCCATGAAAACCTTGTTCATGAGGTACTTGAAGTATGCGGGTGCATTCGTTAATCTAAAAGACATAATGGTATATTCGTACGAACCATACCATGTCCGAAAGGCAGTCTTGGGTATATCGGAGGGCTTAATCTTCAGCTGGAAGTATCCTGACCGAAGATCAATCTTGGAGAACACTCGGGCTCCCTTCATCTGGTCGAACAGGTCCTCTATACGGGGCAGAGGGTATTTGTTCTTTATTGTCACCTCGTTGAGAGACCTATAGTCCATGCACATCCTTTGGGTTCCATCCTTCTTGTCTACGAAGAGCATGGGGGCTCCCCATGGTGACGAGCTTGGACGTATAAAACCCCTCTCTTGCTGCTCCTGGATTTGCTTCTTGAGCTCCACTAGTTCGTTGACGGGCATCCTATATGGTCTCTTTGCTATAGGTGCGGTTCCGAGCACCAGGTCAATGGAAAACTCAATGTCCCGGTCAGGTGGCATACCGGTAAGTTCTTCTGGGAACACGTCCAAAAACTCTTGAACCACCGGAATGCTGTCTAGGGTTACTTCTTTGACGTAGTTCAATGTTGCCTTCTCGGTTGCCAGTCGGGCTGACTCAAAGTCGATAAGGGTACCGTGCTCGTTGGTCAACTGCACGCTCCTTTCAGCACATTGGATTACCCCGTTGTGCTTACTTAGCCAATCCATTCCGAGTATTATGTCAAGCCCTTGGGAATCCAAGCAATGAGGTCGGCAAGGAAGTCTACCCCCCTTATATTAAGGTGTACTTTCAGACATACTATATTAGTCCTCATCTCTCCACCGGGAGAATAAACCAACATAGTATATTTCAAGTGTGATATGGGTAGATTATACTTGGCAACATACTTGGATGATATGAAGGAATGTGATGCTCCAGAATCAAATAAGATGGTGGCTGGGTTGGAGTTGGCAAGGAACATACCAATTACGACGTCCTCCGCCTGTTGTGCTTCCTCAGCAGAAACATGGTTCACGTTGCCGCGAGCGTAGTTCTGCTGTCCACGGTTGCCTTGATTGGCTCCCCCGTTCGGCCGTGGGTTCTGCTTGGGGATGTTGCCTTGCTGTCCAGGACCTCTCCTCGGGCACTGGCTCGCGAAGTGCCCCGTCTCCCCGCATGCAAAGCATGCCCTGTTGCCCACGGCAGCAGGTACATTGGGGCGGGGGTTTTGAGCAGGAGCACCCACGTTGGGACGGGGCGCAGGAGTCAAAGGCACACGAGGTGCTTGTGCAACGGGTCGTTGCTGTGGTTGCTGATTAGGGCGGTATGCAGGAGCGGTCGATCCATACTGCGGTGCAGCTGGGGGCATGTACCGAGGTTGTACATTGCTCCCTTGTGGCTGGTATGGCATCTTCCTCTTGCCCTCTCGCTCAATCTCTTCGATCTTGCTTTCAACCACGATAGCCTTGTCAACCAGCTTCTGGAAGCTCGCATAGTCATTGTTGAGGAGCTGAACCTGGATCTCATTGTTCAACCCTCTCATGAACATGTACTGCTTCCTCTGGTCTGAGTTGACATCATCGGGGGCATACCATGACAGTTGTGTGAACTTGTTGAGATACTCATTCACACTTTTCTGTCCTTGGCGGAGACCTTTGAACTCCTGCCTCTTGAGCATCATTACACCAGCAGGAATGTAATGAGATCGGAAACTCTCCTTGAACTCAGTCCAAGTGATCGTCTCCGGGTCGATGTGAGCGTTACAAAGGGCATCCCACCAGTCAGCGGCAGCTCCCATGAGTTGGTGCGACACAAAGAGAACTTTCTCTCTGTCGTTGCATTGAACGATGGCAAGCTTCTTCTCCATGGACTTCAACCAGTCGCTGGCCTCCATCGGGTCGTTAGCTTGAGCAAAAGTGAGTGGTCGAGTCCTCATGAACTCTCGCAGCCTATTATGAGCCGGCGGTGGTGGCGGTGGTGCCGGAACAGGGTTGTTGTTGGCCTGCAGCTGACCCAAAGTTTGGATCATGGTCTGCATATGCTGATTCTGCATGGACATCAACCGTTCCAGGTTGTTCTCGCCAGCTCCGTGGTTAACAGGAACTTCGCCGTGGCCATCTTCTTGGTTGCCACAGACGTTCCTTCCTTGGCGGCCGGCGTTTCCTCTCACCATCTGTGAGAGAGAATGGAATAGAATGGAGGTTAGAAGGTTAGATGGATCCTTCCCCACTATATGCATCAAGGTGGATTGGACTATATATATTAGCCCATATGAGGATGTGAACAAGTGCCGAGGCATCTCACACCTCTTTCTACTTATGTGTGGATATGGACAACGCTTGAGACGTCCCACAACTCACACTAAGCATGCAATCACAAAAAATCATTACAAAGGCTCACACAACTCCTATTAAAGGCTTTTTCAAATGGGGTCCTATGGGTTTTAGGGTGATATCAATCTGTGACTTCACCCTATGTCGAGGTGGTTTGGGGTGATACCCATCTGTGATCCAACTATGGCTTCTCCTAGGCTTGCATCCTATATCAAGGTGGTTCCAATGCCAATATATGCATCCTAGGCTTGCATCCTATGGTCAGCGTGGCTTCTAACACCAATCTGTTACTAGGGTGCGTCCTACAGTCAACGTGGCAGCTACCAATCCGCGATCATTCTAGGTTTGTGACCTACAGTCAACCGTGGTAGCTTGGTACCAATCTGTGGATTGTATCAATCTGTGACTAGGCATGGCAGCTTTAATATCAAGCTGTGACCTATCTAGACTGTGTGATCTTCGATCTACCCGTGACAGGATGATACCAATTTGTGTCTGATACCAATCTGTGTTTTCTATCTAGTCTTGTGTGATCTATGGTCAACCATGGTAGGTTGATACCAATCTGTGATTGTATCTAGGTGTATAATCTACCCTAAACCGTGGCTCTGATACCAATCTGTGACGCCCTCAATTCTGTGAAAAATCACAGAACCGAGAACTGATGCATATGTTTGTCCAGGATGTTCATCACACATATGCATATGTTCCACAAACTGAATTCAGAATATATATTACCATGAATAACAGGGTTTATTACAAAGTCTCATGAGTCTTGGACTCATGCTGGCAGCGGAAGTCTATTCTTACAGCAGAAGTTTTATTTCTATGCAGCGGAAGTCTTCTAACTAGTGCGGAAGCAATCTAAACAGCAGCAGCGGCTTCATCTCTACTCCATCCCCACAGGCAAGGTTGAGGACAGATTACACGCCTAATGCTCCACAGGGTCTTCATTGTAATCTTCTCCTATAGCTGATGATGAAGTAATAATGCAAGTTTGAGTACAATGATGTACTCAGCAAGTGTGGGAAAATATGATATGTAGCTCACAACAAGGTAGGTAATTCTTATTGCAGAAATCAAAGGTATTTCTTAAAACAACGATAAAACAGTAACTCAGCTTAAAGTGAATGTAACCCCAACATGTATTAAGAATACCAACATACCTCCATTGTTTTTCATCACTTTCCACGTCTCAACCGGACATTAATCTTTTTCAACTTTGCTAACGAATACCTCCTCGTATTCGCTACCATCTCACGAATACCATCTCGTATTCGCTACCATTTCATCTCATAAACAATTCCGTCTCAAACTGAGACCCATCTTGTTGTCATGACTCAACAGTCATGCAACCAAATCTTATCACCCGGACTCAATAGTCCCACAAACCAAACCCATAACCAAACCATAACCAAAACAATAACCAAAAACAATCCCAATTAATCATGTGGGTTGTCCAGGCGCTCGTGACCGTAAGCTCGGCTATCATGATAGTTTTAAGACTCTGCAGAGTTTGTACCACTTTACCCACAAGTTTGTGATTTCGTCACCCGTCGGCGACTGCAGAACCTCCATTATACCAGTACACAACCGTCGGTGTATGGTCAAGAGATCACAAAATAGCCTTTACAAAGGGGTTACTAGATGTATGGACTCACTAAGGTTTCACCGGCAGGCTAGAATCTCCGATTCTCCCACCCACGGGCCCTCTCTTGTGCCATGCAGTTCCCAGGGCAGTCCTCACTCGACTCCCATTCCCCGCGCCTTCCACGGTCCATAACAATCTAGCAACTTACCTAATTACTCAGCTAAGCCGCACCCATACTTGGCCTTGTGGTGGCACTGTTATCCTGGCATGGCTTGCATGAACCGGTTCTTAGATCTACGGCAAGTAAAACCACCATCTCATGCTACCTCATTCACAAACCCAGGCTTGCCTAGATCTCCCTCCGATCCATGTTCATTAACAACATCAAGTTCTCATTATCATTACGAGTGCAGTTAGCTAGACACATCTATCTCGCTTCCCAAAATCCCGTGGACTCAGCGAAGCAAAAACTAAAAACCATACCCGACTCATAAACTTCCCTGGTGACAAGGGTGATTTGACAAAACTAGTAAACTCCTATGAAAGGGTTTCCCATCATGTTTGACTCAGCACAAACACCTTTTCGCAAACAAAATAGTTTCCCAAAATATAGAATCAATATGGTCAAGGGGCACTTGCCTTGTTCTTGCGGTTCCGGTTGCTCTTGGATCTCAAAACCTTGTTGTTGCAGCTCGTCGTAGACAGCTCCCTGAGCTTGTCCTTCTATACACGATTACACACATACAAGATTCACAACAATCAATATCATGCACAAACTCTAATCAAGATTCGACGATGCATATGCATGTTAATCCTATGATGTAGTTTTTATTAGATCTGTTCACACGTGTTCTTGCATGTTGACATGGCTTTTATGATGAACAAAGGTATTCGGATCAAATGTGGACGTGATGATGAACTTGACTTTAGATCAAACCGATCAACACGTGATCTGTCCATGAAAAATCTTCTGTTCGAAAGGAATCGAAGAACATATGCAAACAAAACGCGATGATGTCGTAAGGTGATATTGGAAACCAACCTTACTCTCTTCGGTCCTCCCTCCTAGCAAAACAGATCATCAGGGCTCCTTCGGCGAAGTCGATCGTGATCAAGGCTCGTCGGCGGTCTCTTCTGGTGGTTGTACTCCGGCGAAGAGGTTTACTCGACGAGCTAGGGACTAGGGCTCTAAGTTGTCTGCTCGAGAGTTGGAAAAGAAGTTCGTGGTTGCGGCCAAAGGTTTTCGGTTCTATTTATAACCGGGAAGAGAAGAGTTCTAATCTGATTGGACTTCGAATAAGAGTCCCATTCAAACTGTTTTTAGATCTTAACAACTTATCCTAGATTGATTCGGTGCGGTAACATTGTGAAAATCATGTCGGTTTCCTCCCATACCGGCATTCCCGTGCGTACAGAAGCAAAACCACTTTAGAATCGTGTTACCTTCGCGGTGGTGAGCTCCGGAAGCTCCACGTGTCCTGTGGGAACCTGGGCTCCCTTTTCCACAGAGGCGGGCTCCGGTTGTGCCGCGTGTCAGGCGGGCGAGACCTCCCTCTTCCTCAGAGGTGAGCTCCGCTTGCGCCACATGTCATGGCGGGCGGGAACCTCCCCTCTCTCCAGAGACGAGCTCCGTGTGCGCCACGTGTCAGTTCTGGACCTCCCCTTTCTTCGGAGGTGGCTCCGGATGTGCCACGTGTCCTAACAGCGCCAGACTTCCTCCTTTTTTCTCAGAGACGAGCTCCGAGATTGACATGTGTCCATCAGTGACGGACCTCTCGGAGGTAAGCTCCGAAGGTGATACGTGTCCAATAGGACCGGACCTCTCGGAGGTGAGCTTCGAGAGCGACATGTGTCTAGCGGGGCCGGACCTCTCGGAAGTGAGCTCCGAGAGCGACACGTGTCCCGCGCGGCTGGTCCTCTCTCTTTTCCGCGGTGAATAGCTCCGCAGACGACATGTGTCCTTCGGGACCGGCCTCGCTCCTCTGCAGAGGCTAGCTCCGGGGGCAACACCTATCCCACGGGGTCGGACCTCTCCCCTTTTGCAGGGATGAGCCCCGAGCCTGCCACGTAGCCAGTTTAGCGGCGGACCTCTCCCCATTTGCAGAGATGAGCTCCGAACACGCTGTGAGACCTATGTGTGCTGAATACATTGGCAATTAGGATAAAAGTTAGCATTAACATTCAAAGTTTTGAATATTGCCAAAACATTCTTCTGTGGCAAGGTCCGACAAGTTCTTTGTTAGGTCCGCCAAGTGTTGGCAAGGTCCGGAGCTTGTTTTTAGGGAGCTCCCGTGAAGTTCAACTCGTAGAACTGCAGCGTCTTGTTTTTGCTTTTAACTCGCAATGTTTCAAACTTGCTTTATGGGAAGGTTTGCTTAGTATTAATTTGCTAAGTTTTTGGTGTGTTTTGGTGGTTATGGCTGTTATCATTTGATATGGTTTGCAACATGCTTATGTGACGTGCTCATGTAAGGTGTTGTGGTTTTCGAACTAACGTGAGTCAAGTCGAGGACTTGTGCTCAGAAGAATTGGTTGTTTATTCATGTGCAGGTGTTGCTTGAGTTCAAGACATGGCTGGTGACGGGATCCTTGGACTAGTCTCAGGGAGGAGATGAGGTTCCAACAACCCAGTTCGGGAGGAGCTGTGGTTGAGTTGATCGGGAGGTCGCGCAGCATGTTTGGATCAAGGGCAGTGCATATGAAGGTTGCGTGTACGTCGTTGGAAGGTGTTTGCAAGTGTGCAAGGAGTGCATGGACGTGGCAACATTGTTCCAAGGCTTGATGAAGAGAAGTGGACGTAAAGAATTGGTCGGAAAGGTCCAACCGGCTGGATTGCGTACTCAGGCTGAGGCTGAGTCGGATATGGCTCAAATATGGAATATTTGAGTTGGTTATGATAGGATTTCATGGTAGGCACGAAGTTGAGTTGTTTTAGAAATGTTTAGGACGTTCCTAAGGTGTTTGGAAGTCTCACGATTGCTTCTATCTGCGAATAGGAGAGTCCTGAGCAGTTATGGTAAGTTAGGATACGAGTCCAATTAGGAGTAGGAGTCCTAGATTGGATTGTTTAGCCTGAGGGCTGGCTATAAAATCAAGGGAGGCCAGAGCTCTCGTGGGTAGAGAACTTTGGGCTTTCCTCTTGTGTTTCTATTGAATAAAGTTCATAGTTTCGAGAAGCTTTTGTGCCTTGTTCGTCCGACTTGTTTTTTGTCAAGTCTTTCTCGCCGAGTTTCTGGACAGACCGACGTTGCTTCGGTGTTTCATTCATAACTCGAGTTTTACAGATCCGATTGACGTGATTCTTTTTGGGTTGTCTTCACAACTCAATTATATATCATATGTGAAATTTTCACGAGCTTCAGATTTTTAGTTTTTTAGATACGCGAGTTTCTTTGCAGCGTTGCAGATCTGTTTTATATCAGGTAGAACAGATTGATCTTCGTTTAATGTTTTGATCGTATCTAAAGTTTTACTTCGTGTTTTCAAGTGATTCTTGTTGCATTAGATCCGTGACTTGATTCTCTACCTCTCTACTTGATTTGTCACGGTTGAACACGTTTGAAAACACTTGCACACACGGTTTCTTTAACTGATTGATTTTTTGCTGAGGGGTTTTTGTTGTTTCCGCTGTGAAAAGTTTTAATCTACCATTCACCCCCCTATGGTAGCTTTTCACGTGCTCTTCGATCCTACAATTGGTATCAGAGCCAAGGTGCTCTAATCTTTGTGATTTGCACGTGTTTTGACTAACCATCATTGAGAAGTACTCTACAAAACCTTGTGTGTTCAATGGCATCGATTTTCAGGTTTGGAAGGCGCGGATGGAGGTCTACATACAGGCGCAAGGCTTCGCCATGTGGGAAAAGGTCTACCGGAACTTCGATGTACCACCCAACGATCAAGTTACGGCTGCGAACATGAGAGATGTTGACAACAACAACAAGGCTCGCAACTTGATCATCCAAGGATTGACTCAAAGCGACTTCGACCGTGTTGCACACCTCCGATCTGCATATGATGTTTGGAAAGCTCTTTGTGACTACCATGAAGGATCCAATACGATCAAGGAGGTAAGGCAAGATATGTTCAAGAAAGAATACATGTGTTTTGAGATGCAACCCGGTGAGTCAATTGACGACCTTTTTGTTCGCTTTAATAAAATTCTCAGCAACTTGCGTAGTGTCAATGTTAACTTTTCAGATGCTGAAAATGCTAGAAAATTGTTAGGAGCATTAGATATGTCAATTTGGGAGATGAAAGTTACATCTATTCGTGAATCTACTGTCATGAGTTCTCTTACTTTAGACATGCTTTATTCTAAATTGAAAACTCATGAAATTGACATCATCTCACGTAAAACCCCAACAAGTCTATTTCATTTGTTTCGCAACGTGACATGTCTAGTTCTAGTCAATCATCATCTGGTGGTGCACTCTCTTTGCTGTCCTCTCTAACCCTCGAACAGATTGAAGAGTTTCCAGAGGAAGAGCTTGCACTCATCTCTACTCGGTTCTCAAAAGCATTGCAAAATGTGAGAACTAGAAGGAGAGGAAGCTCCGGACCTCAATGATGTTTTGAATGTGGTAAGACAGGACATTTTCGTATGGAGTGCCCTAACCTTTCAGGTCCGACTTCACGTGAAGAAAAGCAAACAAGGCCGAAGAAATCGTTTGCAAAGAATAAGAAGAAGAAAGATTTATCAATGCGCAACATAGTGCATAGTATGATCTCTGCACTTCAAGATTTTGGCTCAAGTGATGTGGACACCGGTAGTGATGAAGATGAAGAAGCTATGGCAAATATGTGCTGCATGGCGAGCAAGTCAAGTTCAAGCTCCGAGGAGGCAGAACACAACAGCGACGATGAAGAGGTATGTCCCACTTGCGAAGAAATATGTGATGCTATTTCTCGTGCCACTGTTATATTAAAGAAAAAGGATAAAAAACTTAGGAACAATGCTGTTAAAATTGAATCACTAGAATCTGAAATTAATCGTTTAAAAACTTTGATTCCGAGTGATGATTCTTGTTCCTCATGTGATTTGATTTATGAACAATTATCCTTTTTAAGAAGTGCACACGCACCTACACTTGATAAACTTGAACTTGAAATTGAAAAGAACAAAGAGCTTGCTGCACTTAATGATAAAAATTTGAAAGATGCTTGTTGTTCTACAATTGATTTGCATTGTTCTTCATGTGATGATCTGAATAAGAAACTAAATGATGCTATGAATGAGATTTCTATTTTGAACAATGCTTTACGTGTGCATGAAGTTAAATATTGTTCAAATTGCAAACTAAAAGGAAAAACTTCATGTGAAAACTGCTTTGATCTGTCCAATAAACTTGATGACATGCATAGGACACTAGATCGGTTTTATAATGCAAATAAGAACCTAAACTTGATGCTGAATTCTTCCAAGTCTTGTAATGATAAAACTGGTTTAGGTTTTAATTCTCATGCTCATGCTAAGGCACACCCACCTAAAGTTGTAAAGTCATTAGGAAGCAGTTTGATTCAAACAGCTCCTAGACAAAAAGAGGTGATTTTCAAATCTGCAGGAGTACTGTCCCATTCGGGTTCTAATAAACGTGTTGCTTGCTCATCTAGACATGATAATAAGGTTATTTTTCATTGTACCTACTGTGGTAGAGATGGTCATGTCATGGATTTTTGTTATAGACTAGCTAAACACGATAAGAAACAAAGAATACTTGCTAGATCACATAACAACCAAGCAAAATCTGCTAGACCGAATGTTCGGAGCTTGCAACCTGCTGTAATGAGTCAAAAACTTGCTTCCAGACCTACTGTTTTTTGTGCTACATATAACACATCTTCTAAGTCAGTAGTTGGGAACAAAAATTTTCGATGTTTGGCTCATAAACCTGCTGTACCTTCTCAGCTTTCGCGTGTTATTCCTGTTGGACGTCGTGTGACTCGGTACTGGATTCCTAAAAGTCTTTTAACTAACCCCAGTATTGAGTCATCGACGTATTGTGCTGCTGTGTAGGTTTCACGTTTGAGGAAGGAGAACATTTGGATTGTGGATTCAGGTTGCTCATGCCACATGATCGGTAACAAAGAATGGTTCTCATCTCTCTCTTTTGTGTCACGTGTAGAAAATGTTACTTTCGCCGATAACTCTTCTACTCCCATAATTGCTAAAGGTTCGGTTAGAGTAAACAATCTCTACACTTTGAAAGATGTGGCACTTGTTAAAAATTTGAAATACAACTTGCTTTCGGTTTCACAATTGCTAGATGAAAATCTAGAGGTTAGCTTTGCTAAAAATTGCTGCAAGGTTGTAGATTCAAAAGGTGAGCTTTTGTTTAACATATCTAGGTTTGGAAGAGTTTTTAAAGCTGATTTTGATTTGTCAACTTCTAAGCATCGGTGTCTAGTTGCTAATGATACAAATGATCTATATTTTTGGCATCGTAGACTTGGTCACATAGGCTTTGATCATCTCACTCGTGTTAGTGCTCTCGATCACATACGTGGGCTGCCGAAGCTTAAAAAGGACAATGATATTGTGTGCTCTTCTTGTAGACATGCTAAGTTTGTTGCAGGTTCACATGCTCCTCTCACAATGACAATGAAAGCTGAACCGGGACAACTTTTACATCTTGACACAGTAGGTCCGGCACGTGTTCAATCCTTCGGAGGTAAATGGTATGTGCTTGTGATTGTTGATGATTATTCCAGATATTCTTGGGTTTATTTTATGGCATCTAAGAATGAAGCTTTTAGTCATTTTAGAACTTTATTTCTTAGATTATCTATTGATCACCCAGGATCATTAAAAGCAATTAGAAGTGATAACGGAACTGAATTTAAAAACCAATCCTTTGATCACTTTTGTGCTGAAAATGGAATAGATCATCAATACTCTTCACCGTATGTACCACAACAAAATGGTGTCGTAGAAAGAAAGAACAGGACCTTAGTTGAGATGGCTAGGACTATGCTTGATGAATATCAAACTCCTAGGAAATTTTAGGCTGATGCAATTGCAACCGCTTGTTATGTCTCAAATCGTGTTTTCTTGCGTGCTAAGCTTGGAAAAACCCCATATGAGCTCCGGCTTGGACATAGGCCTAGTGTTACACACTTTAGGGTTTTTGGTTGCAAATGCTTTGTTAAGAAACATGGTAATCTTGATAAATTTGAAGCTAGATCTGTTGATGGCATGTTTCTTGGTTATCCATCTCATACTAGAGGCTACCGTGTGCTTTTACTTGACACTAACAAAATTGTGGAGACTTGCGAGGTTTCTTTTGATGAAGCTAGCCCAAGTACTAGCTCTGATATTGCAGGTCCGGATCCATATCCGCAGGGGAGAGTATTTTTATTGAAGAAGATGAAGAAGTGGTGCTGCTGCCCGAAAACTCGAAAGTAAATAACGATCAAGCTGCTGATTTTGCACCACAACCAGCACCAACAGTCACTACTGCTGGTTTGGACCTTCCTCAATCAACAAGCTCTCCTAATCAAAGGTCCGAACATGAATAAGAAGGTGCTTGTGAAGTGTCTACTCCCCTCCGAGTACTCAAAAGTCATCCTCCACAACAAATCATTGGAAGCTTGCATGAACGAGTCACTCGGTCCTGGTTTTGCGATCCAAACTCTCATGCTCATTCTGCTTTTGTTGCTTTATTTGAACCCAAGGATATATCACACGCACTCGCTAATGAATCTTGGATTAATGCCATGCAAGAAGAGTTATAAAATTTTGAAAGAAATAATGTTTGGAAACTTGTACCCCCACCTCAAGGTCACACATTAATTGGAACTAAATGGGTATTTAAAAATAAGCAAAGTGAGGATGGGGTTGTGGTTAGAAATAAAGCTAGGTTGGTTGCTCAAGGTTTCACTCAAATTGAAGGTCTAGATTTTGATGAAACATTTGCTCCTGTTGCTAGATTAGAAGCTATAAGAATTTTATTAGCATTTGCTGCATCTAAAGGTTTCAAGTTATATCAAATGGATGTTAAAAGTGCTTTTCTTAATGGCTACATAGAGGAGGAGGTTTATGTTAAGCAGCCACCGGGTTTTGAAAATCCAAATTTTCCTAATCATGTTTACAAACTGTCCAAAGCCTTGTACGGTCTAAAACAAGCCCCTAGAGCATGGTATGATAGGTTAAAAACATTCTTACTTGAAAAGGGGTTTACCATGGGCAAGGTTGATAAAATTCTTTTTGTACTTAAGCATGGCAATGACTCATTATTCGTTCAAGTGTATGTGGATGATATTATCTTTGGTTGTGCTTCTCATGATCTCGTGTCCAAGTTTTCAGCTATGATGAGTTCAGAATTTGAGATGAGTATGATGGGAGAACCCACATACTTTTTGGGGCTGCAAATCAAGCAAACAAAAGAAGGAACTTTTGTGCATCAAACTAAGTATACAAAGGACCTTCTTAAGCGCTTCAACATGGACAAATGCAAGCCTCTTCGGACACCAATGGAAACAGCAACAACACTTGAACTTGACGAAGATGGTGACCCGGTCGATAAAAAAGAATACAGAAGTATGATTGGATCACTTTTGTATCTCACGGCGTCAAGACCGGACATACAATTCAGCGTATGTCTTTGTGCATGTTTTCAAGCTTCTCCACGTGCTTCACATCGCCAAGCCATCAAAAGGATTCTCAGGTACCTACATGGAACTCAAGAATTTGGCATTTCTCTTCCTTCTTCCTCAACCGTTTCTTTGAAAGCTTTTTCGGATGCTGATTTTGGGAGTTGTAGGATTGATAGGAAAAGTACTTCGGGTGCTTGTCATTTTCTTGGTAATTCACTTGTTGCTTGGTCCTCTAGAAAACAAAGTTCAGTTGCACAATCCACGGCCGAATCTGAATTGTAGCTGTGGCTAGCGCTTGCTCACAAATTCTTTGGATTGTTCAAACACTTAAGGACTATGGGGTTGATTTAGATAGTGTTCCACTGTTTTGTGATAACACTAGTGCAATTTATATTGCTAAAAACCCCGTTAAACACTCTAGAACTAAGCACATTGACATTAGGTATCACTTTCTTCGTGATAATGTTGAAAAAGGAAACATTGTGCTTCACCATGTCGATACCGAACAACAATTGGCTGATATTTTTACAAAACCTTTGGATTTCACTCGTTTTTGTTTCATTCGTAGTGAAATAGGGGTTATGCATCCTCATGGCTTAAATTGAGGGGGAGTTTTTGAAACTTTGAAAGTCTATGTGTGAATCTGAAACTAAAATAATATGAGCATAGTATTTCATACATATATGACTTTGTGATTCCTTTTACAGGCTGAAAGTTCTTACTACATTACTCATGTTATACATTTTGTAGTTTTTGCCATGACTAGTAATTGGAATAATTACTTACACTAAATCTGGTCATGATTGAACTTTCTTGCTGTTTTGAACTTGTTGCGTGCTCACAAGTGCTTTTAATCGTAAAAAATTAATCAAGTGATCAGCTCACATATTGAGTTTTCAAATAAAAAATTGAGAAAAGATCAAGAGAATATGCATGCATCGCACTTCTTCTTTTGAGATTGCTTATCATTGCACTAATATATGAACTTGGAAGGAATTGTGTATGACTAAAACCATGCCCTTAAGCTTCTGATTGTCAAATGACATAGGCTTGGCTTGGCTGGTTAGAATAAGGCTGATGCGGCATATAATCTCTTGCAAATATCATATGATCAACTTTGTGCCTTAAATGATTATGAATAATAAAAATGCAGCAACAAGTGTCATGTTTTCAGGTTTTGAAATAGTTGAGTAAGGGAGATCATGACTTGCTTAAACTGAAAAATACATTTGATCTCTAGCATGGCTTACACTACTTTATGTATCTCATTGATGTGATAGTGTAAGTAACCTGATAGTATGACTTGGATGAGCTTTGTTTTGTATGTATATGTTATAATATGCTCATAACATTTAAAAATTTCTCTTTTGAACCTTGCTGAATACATTGTCAAAGGGGGAGAAATATGTATAAGGAGAGATTTTTTTACACTTTGCATATGTTATACACTTTCTTCCTTCTCTGATTTTAAAAAATGGGGAGAAATTAATAAAGGGGGAGAAATGAGTTTTCAAAGCTATTCAAAACTTTTCATAAGCCAATGTTCGGATTTTAATCGGTGTTGCCAATGCATTCATCAAGGGGGAGATTGTGAGACCTATGTGTGTTGAATGCATTGGCAGTTAGGATAAAAGTTAGCATTAACATTCAAAGTTTTGAATATTGCCAAAACATTCTTCTGTGGCAAGGTCCGACAAGTTCTTTGTTAGGTCCGCCAAGTGTTGGCAAGGTCCGGAGCTTGTTTTTAGGGAGCTCCCGTGAAGTTCAACTCGTAGAACTGCAGCGTCTTGTTTTTGCTTTTAACTCGCAATGTTTCAAACTTGCTTTATGGGAAGGTTTGCTTAGTATTAATTTGCTAAGTTTTTGGTGTGTTTTAGTGGTTATGGCTGTTATCATTTGATATGGTTTGCAACATGCTTATGTGACGTGCTCATGTAAGGTGTTGTGATTTTCGAACTAACGTGAGTCAAGTCGAGGACTTGTGCTCAGAAATTGGTTGTTTATTCATGTGCAGGTGTTGCTTGAGTTCAAGACATGGCTGGTGACAGGATCCTTGGACTAGTCTCAGGGAGGAGATGAGGTTCCAACAACCAAGTTCGGGAGGAGCTGTGGTTGAGTTGATCGGGAGGTCGCGCAGCATGTTTAGATCAAGGGCAGTGCATATGAAGGTTGCGTGTACGTCATTGGAAGGTGTTGCACGTGTGCAAGGAGTGCATGGACGTGGCAACATTGTTCCAAGGCGTGATGAAGAGAAGTGGACGTAAAGAATTGGTCGGAAAGGTCCAACCGGCTGGATTGCGTACTCAGGCTGAGGCTGAGTCGGATATGGCTCAAATATGGAAGATTTGAGTTGGTTATGATAGGATTTCATGGTAGGCACGAAGTTGAGTTGTTTTAGGAATGTTTAGGACGTTCCTAAGGTGTTTGGAAGTCTCACGATTGCTTCTATCTGCGAATAGGAGAGTCCTGAGCAGTTATGGTAAGTTAGGATACGAGTCCAATTAGGAGTAGGAGTCCTAGATTGGATTGTTTAGCCTGAGGGCTGGCTATAAAAGCAAGGGAGGCCAGAGCTCTCATGGGTAGAGAACTTTAGGCTATTCCTATTTTGTTTCTATTGAATAAAGTTCATAGTTTCGAAGAGCTTTTGTGCCTTGTTCGTCCGACTTGTTTTTTGTCAAGTCTTTCTCGCCGAGTTTCTGGACAGACCGATGTTGCTTCGGTGTTTCGTTCATAACTCGAGTTTTACAGATCCGATTGACGTGATTCTTTTTGGGTTGTCTTCACAACTCAATTATCTATCATCTGTGAAATTTTCACGAGCTTCGGATCTGTAGTTTTCTAGATACACGTGTTTCTTTGTAGCATTGCAGATCTGTTTTATATCGGGTAGAACAGATTGATCTTCGTTTAATGTTTTGATCGTATCTCAAGTTTTACTTCGTGTTTTCAAGTGATTCTTGTTGCATTAGATCCGTGACTTGATTCTCTACCTCTCTACTTGATTTGTCACAGTTGAACACGTTTGAAAACACTTGCACACACGGTTTCTTTAACCAATTGATTTTTTGCTGAGGGGTTTTTGTTGTTTCCGCTGCGAAAAGTTTTAATCTACCATTCACCCCCCCTCTGGTAGCTTTTCACGTGCTCTTCGATCCTACACACGCCACATGGCCAGCGAGCCACGGGAGTTGTCTTCGGCGCTCTCTGTAAACCGGAATTTGCTCTTTTTGGCTAACTTTTTTATTCTGTCTCGGTTTCAACTTATTTTTAAAAAAAATGTTTTTCTACATAAAACATGAATACATGCAGAACCCGAAAACGAGGGTGTTACAGTGTGGGACGTTAATATGAAACTCTTGAATTCTTCATGTTCCTGAGTTCATATGAAACGCTTGTCCCTAGCGTGCATTAGGCAAGAAAGTGGAAACCCCATCGTGTGGTCGGTAACACGATAGTGTGTTCTTCTAGAAATAGCCTAGGAGGACATACGCAATGCTTGCCATCGGCGTGCCCTGCAGGGCAGTAGGTGGTATCTGTTGGGGTGATAAAATTCCCAACCGTGACGACCCGTTCGCGTTCTACTCAGGTTCCCCGTCTTGTGGTGTGAAAACATGATCACGTACCTTGAGACATGGCTTAACTCAAGGACGACCGTATGGAAATGATACGGGCGTATGTATTTACTTTCAAATATGGACCTGCCTGAAATGACAACAACCTTTGATTGCATCACTGAAAGTTGCCTAGAGGGGGTGAATAGGCTAATAAAACCTGAAATTTAAATAAACAGCGGATAAAACCAGAGCAGGCCGGACTAGTCCGGTATGAGGTCGGACTAGTCCGGTCTAAGCCTAATTTGTGTTTTAGGTTTCCTTTTAAGTTTGTTTGAGCGGAAAATATGTGGTAGTCAAATGATATCACTAATTAGTTGAAAATGATTAGATTGCAAAATAATAGAACAATTTGCGGGAGATAACACAATGAAAGCTTGACCAATAATTCTAGTGAGCAATTTAAATAGTGGAGAGACCAAGTGACACGATTTATCCCGAGGTTCGATTCCACACAGGAATCTACGTCCTCGTTGAGGAGTCCACCAAGAACCGGGTCTTTTCCAACCCTTCCCTCACCGAGCGATCACCAAGATCAAGCCCGGGTTTTCTCACTATCAATCGAATGTAATTACAATGATCTTAGGGGCTACTCACACTTTGAGGCTCCCTACACCAACCAAGTAGTTCTATAATTCAAAGTACAACTGTTAACAATTCAAAATAACAGTTAGAGTGCAAAGGAATCAAACCGAGAGCTCAAACGTTGGTCACCACTTCTTTCCTCTCACAAAAACCGCTAACACCTTAAGATCCAATATTAGGGGTCTAGAAGGTGAGGAAAGAGGCTTAAAAGAGCTCTAGGAATGAGTTTTCAATGCTTGGGTTCGTGTATATTTTATTCTCAGCCGAGGGGTCTCCTTTTATAGAAATCCCGGCATTTAGCCGTTACCAACTAAAGTCCGGACTAGTCCGGTCCCAACCCCGTACTAGTCCGATCTTGAGGGACCACTCACGTCACGGCTTACCAAATAAAGTTTTAGTGACCGTTGAATTCAAACGGTCATGAAACCCCGGACTAGTCCGGCCAAGGGCGGACTAGTCCGATCTCAGTCAGGAACCTTTGTTCCGTACGAGAATGGACTAGTCTGGTAAGGGCGGACTAGTCCGGCCCGAGGGGCGGACTAGTCCGGTCTTACCAGACTTAGTCTAGAAGACTCTCTCAATTGGAGCTGCGGACTAGTCCAGCCAACCTCGGACTAGTCCGAGCACACACAGGAACCTTTGTTCCGTCCTATTTCGGACTAGTCTGAAAAGATCGGACTAGTCCGGCCTGTGGAGCGGACTAGTCCGATGACACTCAGAAACTCCTTCTCCGGATCTAAGCGGCTTAGTCCGCTTAGCGTACTAGTCCGACCTCTTGGGCGGACTAGTCCGGCCTTCTGAGACTTAGTCTCATAATGGCTCAGACTCACATAACAACGGACTAGTCCGGCCTTTATCGGACTAGTCCGAGCTGACTCAGGAACTCTTTGTCTGGTCTAAAATGGATTAGTCCGCTTCTGAACAGACTAGTCCGGCCATTTGTCGGACAAGTCCGATCTTCCCTTTTCTTCATGTCTATGACTACCTCATCTCTTGATTCTAACGTTCTATCCTTCGTTTGAGCTCTCTAGTGATTCTTAAGCACTCTAAAGGAGAAGACCCTATAAACAACTAAAAAATGTGAAGATTAATAGGAAAATGCTATTTTTAACTCTTCCAAGTATTCTTCTTTTCCTTTTGCTTCTTGAGAGACTCCACATCCATTTCTTTGATAAACACCTGTGCTCATACTCAGTAGAAACTTATTAGCATCTTAATTGTCATCAATCAACCAAAACCACATGTATTATCTAGATGTACTTTCAATCTCCCCCTTTTTGGTGATTGATGACAACTCATTAAGATTTTCGCAAAGTAGATATAGTAGATTGTTTCCATAAAGATTTGCTCCCCCTAGATGTGTGCATAATGGATTATCAAGAACGAGAGAAAAATGTACACAAGAGTGAGTTTATGGGGAATTTTATGCTTACATGTGTTGTGATGGTGGGACTAAGTATAAGCAGTAACCACATTTAGTAAGATATAACATTTATGAGCAAGCAGGCATAATGTGAAGAGATAAAGTAACATAGTCATTACAAAAGCAACATAACGTGGCGTAATGTAGCATAGTTATTACAAGCCATCATGAAATGAGTGTAATAAGCAAGACTAGACTATGATTATGACTAGAATACTCCCCCTTGTTCTCTCCCCCTTTGGCATCAAGGCACCAAAAAGGAAGGAAAAGGAGAAAACCTAATCACTATCATCGTGATCTTCGTCTTGGTCACTCTGGGTCTCTTCGTCCTCATCCTCTTCTTCATCGTCATCCTGGTGATGGGTGTGGGAGGTAGGAGGAGCAGCTGAGGTGGATCCAAAGTAGGCAAGCTCATCCTCCGTGAGGGTGGGAAACTCTGTCACGTCGTCATCATCTGATGACAGTGGAGACATAGGTATCTCCATCTTGTCGCACATGGCCTTGAGATACTTCTCTTGGCGTTGCTTCATCTTCTGTGTGCGAACTTCCACCTTCCGGCACGAGGAGAAGATGGCCTTGAAGATCTTGAGCAGTCCACTAGAGGAGCCACTCGATGACGGAGGAATGGATGGTCCAGCAGAAGATGATGGAGCTGCAGTAGATCCCCTGCCCATGGATGCAGGAGGGCGAGGAAGAGGAGTCGGCATCTGAGGACGGAGCTTCCGGTGCTTCACATCCTTTGCAAACTCTAGCCCTGTGACTTTTTCAATCATGCACATGATGTATGGTGCATAGCCACAGGATCTGTTCGGGGTGTGGGAGATGTTGAAGATGTCGTTGTAGATGTATTCAAAGACATTGAATTTCTCTTCTTCATTGAGCAGCTTCAACAGGTTTCGGAGGTACCCCTGTATCGTCCCCGCATCTCCATCTTTTGGAGCTAGAGTCTTCCTCAGAACTCTGTTCATCACTCCAAAGAAGGGTTTGATGTTGTGGGTGGAGGATGCTTCATAGGAGAGATAGGAGGGGTACATGAAGTCCAAGTCATCCTTTCCCAGAGTTCTCTCATTGTGAACTATTATCTCATAGTTCAAATGCTCCCCAAGTCCTAGGATGCGAGCAAACTCATCATAGAGGACCGAGTATACTGCACCATTTGTCATCCATGTTATTTTCCTGTTTTCGTAGGTGTGGAAGTAACATGTGGTGTAGAACTGGACTATGACCTCAATGTTCCAGTCATATTGAAAAGCCATCAAGTCTTTGATCCCATGCCGCTCTGTTGCTTCGATTACTGCATCTAAGGCTTGATATTTCTTGTCGGCCATGTATGGCCAGTCCACCCACTGAGCATCAACTACCGGTGTCTTCATTTGGAGATAGACATGCCGGTAGTAGTCACAGTGGAAGTCACACCAGAAGCGAGGGTCTGGTGTAGACTTCTCATACTTGTAGACCTCCTCCTCCTCCCGGAACCTTCTTGCCTTGTCGGCTCCTTTCCCCTTGAAGGTTGCACTCGCCAAATTGGGTTGACGGTTTGGATTGTGCATGGTAGGTGCCCTTTCAAGGGGCCCAACAGGTCCTTGTGGGGGATTTTCCCTTCCCCGTCTAGGGTTGTCACGAATGATGAGTCCCCTGTTGGCTAGAGCTTTCTTTCTGGAAGGATCAACTGCTTTGCCTTTTCCTTTGTCCTGGGTTGTTTATTTGTGGCTCGGCAGGTTGTTTGTCCTTTAGAGTGACTAATCTCTTCCTCCTCAGAGGGTCAACGGACTGGGAGGATTGAGCTTCCCTGTCAGCCCGTTTCTTCGTCCGAACTTCCCTTGCAGCAGCCTCTACTGCTTCTGCCTCGGCTGCCGCGCGATAAGCGGCTTGACGAGCTGCTTCAGCCTCGGGATTTGGAAGAGGGTTGTCGTTGGATCCTGACATGATCTGGTGAGAAAAGAAGTTTTTAGTTGATGGAGTACTGCGTTTCAATTGGTTTACAAACCCAAAGTTAGAGGTTAAGGCTGTATCATCCGGACTTGTTCGGGCAGGAGCCGGACTAGTCCGCTCAGGCCGGACTTGTTCGTTGGAGTCCGGACTAGTCCGGAATTTACAGTTTTAAACCCTAACTAATGTGATTTGCTTATCAATTCATCAAAGTAGGTGCAATACTACGGGGGTTTGAAATGATATGGTCTAGGAAACTCAGAGAGGCCCTAAGGTACCCAAGATATGTTCTAGAAATAGGATTTTTTGTGAAAAATCAAGGCTAGGTCAAAAAGTACCTTGGAGTGAAGGAACGTGATGAAATCCGCGTTCGAAGGAGCGGAGATGGTCGGAGAAGAGTTCCCCGCACTCCACAAGCCTTGAATCGAGGATGCCTTCGAGGGATTTGAGGAAGAACTCTAAAATCGCCAATGGGGGCGAGTTTTGGAGGAGAGAGGTGGAGTGGAGGTGAATGAGGGAGAGAGAGGGGGGGCAGCCCGATCCTTGGAGGTTTAGTCTCCAGGGGCCGGACTAGTCTGGAACTCAGTCTGGACTAGTCCGATCTGTCGGACTAGGTCCGGACTAGTCTCTAGTCCGGACTTGTCTGTGTTCCGGGCGGACTAGTCCGTTGTGGACTTGTCCGCTGCTCCTCGGACTTCTTTTAGAATGCCCGGACTTGTCCGGCCACTAGGTCGGACTAGTCCGTCTTTTTAAAGTCTAAAAATTCTTATATATCAGAATTTTGCCTTGGTGAATTTACTTGTACTTGCTATATGATCCACATATATATATATATCAAACACATAATTATGTGATAACAATATAGCCAAAGATAATATGAGATGAAAATAGAGGAGGTACAAGTTTCCACAATCATGCACATTTTTGAAGGTTGTAAAAGAGTTTTTGAGAACTTCTATTTGCACAATTTTTTTTTCAGCTTACATTCCTAGAGTCTAATATATTCAGCTCATTTCAAAGTTCACAAAATCGTTTTTCATCTAGTTGTTTGGTAAAGATATCGGCTAGTTGTTTTTCAGTTCTTACGTGTGAGATAGCTATGTCCCCCTTTATAGAGTGATCTCTTAAAAAGTGATGCCAAATGTCTATGTGTTTGGTTCTAGAGTGCTCAACGGGATTGTGGGCTATCTTAATAGCACTCTCATTGTCACAAAGGAGTGGAATATTGTTCATATTGTGTCCATAATCCCTTAAAGTTTGTCGCATCCAAAGAAGTTGAGTACAGCAACTTTCGGCTGTGACATACTCCGCCTCTGCTGTGGAGAGAGCGATGGAATTTTGTTTCTTGGATGACCATGATACTAGAGACCTACCAAAAAATTGACAAGTTCCTGAGGTGCTTTTTCTATCTATTTTACATCCGGCGTAATCCGCATCGGGGTATCCGATGAGATTAAACTTAGACCCCTTTGGATACCATAATCCTAGGTTGGGTGTGTGAACTAGATATCTTGGGATCCTTTTAACGGCTGTTAAATGGCATTCTTTAGGTGATGCTTGAAATCTTGCACATAAACATACACTAAGCATGATATCGGGTCTAGATGCGTAAAGATAAAGTAATGAGCCAATCATGGAGCAATATACCTTTTGATTCACGCTTGGTCCATCTTCATTGAGGTAAAGATGCCCATTTGTTGCCATTGGTGTCTTGATAGGTTTTGCTTTGTCCATGTCGAACTTCTTGAGTATGTCTTGTGTGTACTTGGTTTGACTAATGAATGTGCCTTCCTTGAGTTGCTTGACTTGAAATCCGAGGAAGAACTTCAACTCTCCCATCATGGACATCTCAAACCTATCTGTCATTATCTTGCTAAACTCATTGCAAAAGGATGTGTTAGTAGAACCAAATATAATGTCATCGACATATATTTGGCATACAAAAAGATCGTTGTCTACATTCTTTGTGAACAGTGTATAATCTGCTTTGCCTATCTTAAATCCGTTATCAATAAGAAAGTCTCTAAGACATTCATACCAAGCTCTAGGAGCTTGTTTAAGGCCATAGAGAGCTTTATGCAATTTAAACACATGATCAGGATATTCTCGGTCTTCAAAGCCGGGAGGTTGCTCCACGTACACCTCCTCCTTGATTGGACCGTTTAGAAAGGCACTTTTCACATCCATTTGATAGAGTTTAAAATCATGATGGGTAGCATAGGCTAATAGAATACGAATAGATTCAAGCCTAGCTACGGGAGCAAAAGTTTCATCGAAATCCAAACCTTCGACTTGAGCATATCCCTTTGCTACAAGTCTGGCCTTGTTTCTTGTCACCACTCCGTGTTCATCTTGTTTGTTGCGGAACACCCACTTGGTGCCTACCACATTTGCGTTTGGTCTTTTCACTAGCTCCCATACTTGATTTCTTGTAAAGTTGTTTAATTCTTCTTGCATGGCTACTACCCAATCCGGGTCCTTGAGTGCATCTTCCACCCTAAATGGTTCCAAGGACGACACAAAAGAGTAATGTGCACAAAAGTTAGCTATACGAGAACGTGTTGTTACCCCTTTTGTGATATCTCCAAGGATGTTATCAGCGGGATGATCTCGTTGAATGCTTTGATGAACCCTTGGGTGAGGCACTTGATTTCTTGAGTGGTTTTCTTCATCTTCATCTTCTTCTCCCCCTTGATCAACGCCATGGTTTTGATTTTCTTCTTCCTCAAACTGACCGTCTTGATCTTGGGGTGCTTGGTTTTAATCTTGAGTGAGAGGTGCCACTTTTGATGAGCTTGTAGCATCTTGTCCTACGTTTTCTTGGGGACGTATTTATCGAAGCCCCATTCTTCTTAGTGCTTCACTTGGTGCCTCTTCTTCATCTAATACACATTGATCAACTTGCTCCACTTGGGAGCCATTAGTTTCATCAAACACCACGTCACGTGCAATTTCAACGAACCCGGAGGTTTTGTTGAAGACACGATAAACGTAGGTATTTGAGTCATAACCAAGTAGGAAACCTTCATCGGATTTCGAAGCAAATTTTGAAATCCTTGGCTTCTTGTTAAGAATATAGCATTTGCTTCCAAAGACTTGAAAGTAGGAGATATTGGGTTTGTTACCGGTTAGGAGCTCGTATGAGGTTTTCTTTAAGAGTCGATGAAGGTAGAGGCGGTTCGTAGCATGACAAGCGGTGTTGATTGCTTCCGCCCAAAATCGATCCGAGGTCTTGTATTCGTCGAGCATGGTTCTTGCCATCTCTATGAGTGTCCGGTTCTTCCTTTCAGCCACCCCATTTTGTTCGGGAGTATAAGGGGCTGAAAACTCATGTTTGATGCCTTCTTCATCCAAAAATTCTTCCACTTGAGTGTTCTTGAATTCAGAACCGTTGTCACTTCTAATCTTCTTAGTCTTTGAAGAAAACTCGTTTTGAGCTCTCTTCAAGAACTTCTTGAGGATTCCTTGAGTTTCTCCCTTATCATGCAAGAAAAATACCCAAGTGAAACGAGAATAGTCATCAACAATTACAAGACCATACTTGTTACCGCCAATGCTTATATAGGTGACAGGACCGAAGAGGTCCATGTGAAGCATCTCCAATGGTCTTGTTGTCGTCATCACGTTCTTGGCGGGGTGAGCTGTTCCAATTTGCTTTCCTGCTTGGCACGCACTACATGGTCTATCCTTTTCAAAAACAACACCTTTTAGTCCACGGATGTGATCCCCCTTTAGAAGTTTTTGTAAATTCCTCATTCCAACATGGGCTAGTCTTCTATGCCACAGCCATCCCATGTTGGTTTTTGCTATTAAGCATGTGTCAAGCTGAGCTTTACTTGTGAAAAAATCCACCAAGTAGAGCTTTCCTTTTAACACACCCTTAAAGGCAATTGAGTTGTCACTTCTTCTAGAGACGGTCACATTCTCGTTAGTAAACAAGCAATTATAACCTTTCTCACATAGTTGAGATATGGACAATAGGTTATAATCCAATGATTCAACGTGTAGAACATGTGAAAGAAAGTGTTGAGAAGAGATTGCGATTTTACCAATACCTAGTACCCTTCCTTGGCTGTTGTCACCAAAATAGATGCCTTCATTTGGATCATCATTTTCTTCATACTCAACAAACATTTTCTTCTCTCCGGTCATATGGTTAGTGCATCCACTATCTAGCACCCATTTAGTGCCACCGGAGGAGTAGGCCTGCAAAACAATTTAAACATTGCTCTTAGGTACCCAAACTTGGTTGGGTCCTTTGAGGTTAGTTACTAGGCATTTGGGCACCCACACACAAGTTTTTGGACTCTTGTGGAGTGGCCCAACATATTTTGCATAAACTTTACCATACTTGCTTTTCATAAGAACATAAGATGCATCGAAATTATGAAATACTATAGATTTTATATTTTTGGTAATCTTATGTGAGGTAGATGCAAGGTTTTTACTCTTGTCTTGACTTGAGTTTTCTTTTACGAAGGCTACGAACTTGCTATTGTTTTTAAGGATTCTAGCATTTTGCATTCCTCCCCTAGTATATCTAAGTCCATCTTTGATGAAGGGAGATCTTGTGATTGTGTATGCACTGCGTGCATAATTGATTTTTTCTTTATCAAAGATCCCACTCTTGTGTGTATTTTTGCTTTGTGCCTCTTTGAGCTCATTTTTTAAGTTTAAGATAGTGCTAGCACATTTGCAAGTTTTAGTGTTGGATTCTATCTTTGTTGAGAGAGAGCCTTTAGAGGATGTATTAATTGGGACGCTAGACTTAAGTGAGTTAAGTTGTGCTTCAAGATTCTTGTGAGCTTTGGTTAAACTTACAAGTTCATCTTGAAGGGCTATATTATCACTTTTAAGCTGAGCACATGTCTCCTTGCTCGTGGCAAGTTCACTTTCAAGTGTTCTACACTTTTCTCTCTCAAATTCAAGAAGTTTCTCAATCTCAAGGTTTCTTTCCTTTTCAAAGATAAGCAATTCTTCTTGTTGATTGAGAAGCTCTTCTTGTTCAAATATTTCATCCGATAGCATTTTCATTTTAGCTATAGCCTTTTTGTTTAATCCTCTAAACATGAATTCGTTTTCACTACTACTATCGAAGTCACTATCATCTTCAATATGTATTAGAAGGCTTAGTCATTACCTTGCGTGTTCCTTCCTTTGCCATGAGGCATGTGTGACTTCAGCTTTTCCAATCACCCTTGTTTGGCAAGAGTGATTTCTTCATGGTTGGCCTCTTGATGGCTACAGTTGCCACTTTTTCTTCATCTTCGGAGGAAGATTCTTCATTTGAGTCCCATTCTTCTCCGATGTGGGCTTGTCCATATGTCTTCTTCTTTATGAAGAATTTCTTGTCTTGTGGCTTCCCATCCTTTTTCTTTCTCTTGTCATCTTCCTTGCTATGGGGACAGTTCACAATGAAATGCCCATGTTCTCCACAGTTGTAGCAGGTCTTCTTTGTTCTTGACTTGACTTTGTCTTTGCTCTTGTTCTCATAGTGATGGCTTCTCCTTCTTCTCATTAACCTTTTGAATCTTTTGATGAAGAATGTCATTTCTTCATCATCCATATTTGTGCTTTCATCATCACTTTCTTCATCTTCACTTCTGAGTTGTGTTTCTTTTGCCTTTGACTTGGATGTGGCCTTGAGAGCAATGCCCTTCTTCTTGGATGAAGTGATTTTGGCTAAGTCGTTGACGTGTTGGGCTTCCTTCTCCATCATCTCATGGTTAACGATTTTCCCTAGCACTTCATCCGGAGTCATCAAATGAAAGTTTGGACTTTCCCAGATTAGGGTGCATAGGGTCACATTGCGAGGCATAAATGCTCGTATCATTCTTTTAACCACCTCATGGTCATTCCATTTCTTGCATCCGTACGCCCGACTCTTGTTGATAAGAGTTTTGAGTCGGTTGTACATTTCTTGAGGTATTTCGCCTTCTTCCATGGCAAACCTTCCCAGCTCTCCTTCAATCATCTCAATCTTAGCTTCCCTCACGGATCGGTTTTCTTCATGTGCGATCTTGAGGGTGTCCCAAATATCTTTGGCGAGCTCCAATCCATCTACCTTGTTAAATTCTTCAATGCTCAAAGATGAGTTGAGCACGGCTGCTGCTTGTGCATTGCGATGGATTTGTTGTTCTTGTTCTAGAGTGAGTTCATCCTCGTCTTCGGGGATATCTATACCTGTACATACCACATGCCAAAGACTTGGGTTCAAGGAAATTAGATGCAACTTCATGTTGTGTTTCCACATTGTATAGTTAGTTCCATCAAAGTGTGGTGGTTTGCCTAGAGGAATTGATAAATAACTGGAATGAGAATTTAGTCGTTCATAGTTAAAAGGATATCGCGAGTAGTCATGTTGACTACTCTTGAGTTTCTTCTCTAACTTCTCCTTCTTTTTCCTTTTGGCCTCCTCCTTCTTCTTTTTGAGGAGTGCCATAAGACGAAGAACTTCTTCATCTTCTTCTGAGCTTGTAACGTCTTGTGGAGGAGCAACTGCGGAAGGTGGGTTAGACCCTTGTTCTTCAAAGTTGCTCGAGCTTGCTCCTTTTCCCTTGTTGAGATCAATTTGGCTACCGATCTTGTCCCCCATCTCCTCTCCAAGCGGTTAAACTTTTTGTGGAGAGTTAGGCTCTGATACCAATTGAAAGTTGCCTAGAGGGGGGGTGAATAGGCTAATAAAACCTGAAATTCAAATAAAGAGCGGATAAAACCAGAGCAGGCCGGACTAGTCCGGTATGAGGTCGGACTAGTCCGGTCTAAGCCTAATTTGTGTTTTAGGTTTCCTTTTAAGTTTGTTTGAGCGGAAAATATGTGGTAGTCAAATGATATCACTAATTAGTTGAAAATGATTAGATTGCAAAATAATAGAACAATTTGCGGGAGATAACACAATGAAAGCTTGACCAATAATTCTAGTGAGCAATTTAAATAGTGGAGAGACCAAGTGACATGATTTATCCCGAGGTTCAATTCCACACAGGAATCTACGTCCTCGTTGAGGAGTCCACCAAGGACCGGGTCTTTTCCAACCCTTCCCTCACCGAGCGATCACCAAGATCAAGCCCGGGTTTTCTCACTATCAATCGAATGTAATTACAATGATCTTAGGGGCTACTCACACTTTGAGGCTCCCTACACCAACCAAGTAGTTCTATAGTTCAAAGTACAACTGTTAACAATTCAAAATAACAGTTAGAGTGCAAAGGAATCAAACCGAGAGCTCAAACGTCGGTCACCACTTCTTTCCTCTCATAAAAACCGCTAACACCTTAAGATCCAATCTTAGGGGTCTAGAAGGTGAGGAAAGAGGCTTAAAAGAGCTCTAGGAATGAGTTTTCAACGCTTGGGTTCGTGTATATTTTATTCTCAGTCGAGGGGTCTCCTTTTATAGAAATCCCGACATTTAGCCGTTACCAACTAAAGTCCGGACTAGTCCGGTCCCAACCCCGGACTAGTCCGATCTTGAGGGACCACTCACGTCACGGCTTACCAAATAAAGTTTTAGTGACCATTGAATTCAAACGGTCATGAAATCCCGGACTAGACCGGCCAAGAGTGGACTAGTCCGATCTCAGTCAGGAACCTTTGTTCCGTACGAGAACGGACTAGTCTGGTAAGGGCGGACTAGTCCGGCCCGAGGGGCGGACTAGTCCGGTCTTACCAGACTTAGTCTAGAAGACTCTCTCAACTGGAGCTGCGGACTAGTCCAGCCAACCTCGGACTAGTCCGAGCTCACACAGGAACCTTTGTTTCGTCCTATTTCGGACTAGTCTGAAAAGATCGGACTAGTCCGACCTGTGGAGCGGACTAGTCCGATGACACTCAGAGACTCCTTCTCCGGATCTAAGCGGCTTAGTCCGCTTAGCGGACTAGTCCGGCCTCTTGGGCGGACTAGTCCGGCCTTCTGAGACTTAGTCTCATAATGGCTCAGACTCACATAACAACGGACTAGTCCGGCCTTTATCGGACTAGTCCGAGCTGACTGAGGAACTCTTTGTCCGGTCTAAAACGGATTAGTCCGCTTCTGAACGGACTAGTCCGGCCATTTGTCGGACAAGTCCGGTCTTCCCTTTTCTTCATGTCTATGACTACCTCATCTCTTGATTCTAACGTTCTATCCTTCATTTGAGCTCTCTAGTGATTCTTAAGCACTCTAAAGGAGAAGACCCTATACACAACTAAAAAATGTGAAGATTAATAGAAAAATGCTATTTTCAACTCTTCCAAGTCTTCTTCTTTTCCTTTTGCTTCTTGAGAGACTCCACATCCATTTCTTTGATAAACACCTGTGCTCATACTCAGTAGAAACTTATTAGCATCTTAATTGTCATCAATCAACCAAAACCACGGGGATTATCTAGATGTACTTTCAATCACTATTGAGTGTTCTTCTGCAGGTACGAACCACGTATGTATCCTGTGTAGTACACGTGTGCAAGAGACCGTTTAGTTCCACAATTGAGACGTATATGCGAGTATAATCCGGTTAGGATTTTTCTTTTTGTGAGGAACGTAGTATCGACATGTAATAGGCATTTGCATTAAAGATAATGGTAACAAGGAACTAAAATAACCAGGTTTCAATATTTAGGACCATGGTTGGGTAGAAAAATTCAACAGTTGATTAGTTTAGCTCAAAGAGATTGAAAAACAGAGTGCTCTGTTTTGGCAGCAAAGTTGCTGAACTTTAACAGAGAATAACTCACAGGTTACTTAGCCAATGGGGGTGTGGGATATAGTTCTGGAAAGGAGTTTAAGTTCTCTACAACTTTGTTGTAGACTTCCAGAGAAGAATCACACCTTAAACTGGTTGAAATTCCTGATTATTGTAAACTGTCCAGAACCAGGATAGGTTCAAAAACTCTCTTGAGTGTTCTGTTTTTCAAGCATAACTTCTTGTAGAAAAATCTAAAATTATCATATGATACATTTTTGGAAAGTTTAGGAGATTTTTTACATCTTTGTAATTCAAAGTTTTTGCAGTTGCAGCACGAAATTTAGTGAAATTTAGAGTTGAAAACAGCAACTTCCAAAGGAGGTGCTGTTGAAATTCTTCCAGAAATTCTGTTGATTTTGAATTATCATAACTTTTTAACTAGAGCTTATCTGGGGGCAAACAAATACTCGTTGGAAAGATACTGAGTTAAATTTAACTTTGGTATTCAACTTGAGTCATGAAAATGCTAAGTACCAGGTCAAAATCTGAGATATGTAGAAACTGGTCATTCTGGGCAGAGGGATGGACAGTTGAACTCATTGGAGAGATTGTTGTACCTATTGGGATTCCCTTACTTCCAATGGGGTAGAACATACTCCTGAGTTGTTATCTTCAACTAGTGAAAGATTGGAGTATAATTCCTACTCAAGTTCTTTTTGCTAGAGACCATGTTTGTGTCGTATTGAAGATAAAGGGTAGTGTACGTGATCACAAAGCGATATTGACATCTCTTAGTGACCGAATATAGTTGAGATGAACTTAGAAAGAGGAATTCCATCAATTTGGATCTCACTAATGTATATTTGGTCTGGTAATGATGTAGCTTGTGCAAAGTTATTACATTATTCATGTACGAGAAGTATCGCATGTTTACAGTCATTATGTTTTACTCCTATTTTATGGACTGGTTAGGCCTACCACACGGAAGTGATTAAACTAGAAGACATTCCGGTGGGACGTGAATAACCGATGTGTTCCGATGAGTTACCGGGCATGCCGGCTAACAGGACGTCGAGTTCAAGATTGAACTGGCGCCGGAAACGACACCGATTTCACGGAGGCCGTACAAGATGGCATCCAATGAACTAGCGGAGTTGAAGGAGCAACTAAGGGAACTCATGAGCAAAGGTTTTATCTGACCAAGCTCATCACCTTGGGATTGCTCTTCGCTGTTCGTTAAGAAGAATGACGAGACACTGAGATTAGGTGTTGATTATCGTTCACTCAATGCCGTCATGATGAACAAGTACCCTGCCCCACATAAATATTTTAGTCGCTCAACGGGTTGGTGCAAGGGTATTCTCGAAGATGGTTGGAGCTCATAAAAGATTATGACATCAAGATCCACTACCATCCAGAAAAAGTGAAAGTGGTTGCCGACGTGTTAGTCGGAAGAACCCACGTTCACAACTTGGCGATTGCTGAGTTAGAAGGAGAGGAACCAAGTCTCCGGGTTATTCCGTATGGAGCACTTTAAAATATGGCTCTCATTCCAACAATCCGAGAGGAGATTGTTGAGATTCAAAGAAGAGACAAGAGTATGACTCACATACGGAGAAGAATAGACAATGGAGAGATGAGGTGTTTTGGAGGGACAATGAGGGTACTCTATGGTTTAAAGACCGTATAGTTATACCTCATATTATGAAGCTCTCTACAGCCGGAAATGTCGCACACCGCTGAAGTGATGTGAGTACGGCGAAAGAGTACTGTTCGGGATTGATGTAGTCAACAAAGCCGGCGACTGAGTTCGGTTAATACAAGCGAACCTGAAGGCTGCAAAATCCTGACAGAAAAATCTATGCTGATCTATTTCGACGTCGGAGAACACATTTATCTTCATGTGTCTCCGATAAAAGGAATTCACCGGTTCAATGTAAAAAGGATATTTTGCTCCCCGAGCTTGAGATCCATTTGCTATCACGGAGAAGTGCGGACCCGTAGCCTACCGGCTGGAACTACCGGCAAGCCCTGCTGGTGTTCACGACATATTCCATGTGTCACAGCTACGGAAGTGCCTCAAAGTTACCATTGCTGTCCGCACCGAAGAAATCGACGAGTGGAGACCGGACCTTAGGTGCGTCGAGCGACTGGTTCATACTATCAATGAAAGGATCCGGAACACCTGGAACCGGACATTAAGATTTTACAAGGTGCAGTGGAGTAATCGTACCACGGAAGAAACAACGTGGAAAGCAAAGATTACCTCCGCATGAACGATCTGGAACTTTTATCGTCGTACAGCTTGGAATTACCTCTCCCGTCTCATTCTTCTTTTGGAATCTCGGGACGAGATTCTTGTTAAGGGGGAGGAATGTAAAAGTCTCAAAAATGTGGATGCAAAGAAACAGATGTTTGAACATCATTGTGTTTTGGGTTCATAAAAGTTGGGACTTGTTTAAATTTTTCCACATGTGATGACACACATGAGTGTCCCACCACTCTAGCCTAGGATCAATTGAGTCTTTGGGGGACAAAGTTAATTTAAAACCCATTTGTAAGCTCTCATGTGCAAGGGAGAATGAAATTCAGAGTTTGAACTCAAATTGTTCAACTAAAATTTCAAATGAGGCAACCAATAGGAATGCAAAACTATTGTGCTAAAAACCTCATTTGCAGCAGCCAAACAAGAAATCAAGTTTCATATTTGAATTCCTTGGGTCTAAACTAGTGGGGAGGCAAAGTCTCATGAAGTTTGGAGATTTTTTTGCTACCCATTTTTCAAATGGACTTTAAATTGCATAGGAATTCAATTACAAATTTAAATTTGGAGGAAACTTGCTCAAGTATCCAAATTGAGTTCAGATGGTAGCCCCACACAACTGAATTTGATCATTTGCCAATTTTGAGAAAATTTGAGGGGATAAGGGGGACAGTGGGGCCCACATGTCATAGAGCCAACTAGACTTGCACCATAAGTCTCCATTCCCTGTTTTCCACTGAAGCAACTAAGTCGGTTCTCTGTTGCACCCGAGTCAACCAGCGTGCGTCACCAAGGGCAGTGTTACCGCCACCTCCCGAGCGAACCCCGTCTTGTTTTCCTTGCCCTTATCGGATCAAGTCGGGAGCTCGTCACATCCCAAACCGCTTCACCGAAGCTGCTCGTCCATTATCACGTGTCCCTCGACGAAAACTCGTTCGCACGCGAAGTCAACTTTACCAAGTGAATTGGACAACCTGCCAAATTTGGAAGAAATATGGGACCAACCCCGGGGGGGGGGGGGAAGGAGAGTCTAAAGGTGGGACCCACCTGTCATTGGAAGGGAGACTTACAACCGAAGTAATTCTTCTCTCCTCTGTTCTGACTCAAAACAGCCGAATTCACGTCCGGGCGCCACCGAGACTGAACTGAGCCACCTCCTCGTGAAGGTTACCGCGCTGGCGACCAACTTGGTTGGTTCCTTCCACTCCCGGCGTGCTCTTCTCCTCTACAGAACGAGCAACTTGTTCTTAGCTACCTCCTCGCGAGCAACAACAGAGAAACATCGCCGCCACTCGGTCGATCGATGGGAACCGATCAAACCTCGTGCACCCCACCCCGCTGAGCTGAAAAATGGTCCTGAGGGAGCTCCTCCTACTTCCTCGGTGCAAAACAGCTCGAGATACAGTTCCCGAGCCCTAGAATAGCTCTCCTCCGCGGCGACCTAGCTCCACGGCGGCTCGGTGTTCACGTGGACAGCTCTCCACAGAAGTTTTCACGCTTGAGCAAGCAAGGCCACGGGAGCGCCCTACCTTGGTGCTGCTTCCATCCAAAACTTGGATCAAGCCGTGAACCCTAGCGTCTGAATTTGCCGTTCTTCTCCCGGAGCACCTCCACGGACCTTTCCGTATGAAATTCCAAAATTCTCACTTAGAGTTGATCAAATCGTGCACAAAGGAGCTAGAGTAGTAGGCCACCAACTTCTCTTCACAATCCTAGCATTAAACGCCATGTAGACCCATCTTTTCCGATCTCAACCATGGCGGAATCGATCGGGCGCACGGTGAGAATCCATTTGGAGAGGTGTTTTCACGTGCCGGTTCTTACTTACCGTGCTTCCCTAGCATTTACTGGTGCTTTAGAGCGGGTTGGTCGAGCTTTTGGCGGGTTAGGTTGGCCGGCCGACGGTGCCGAAGTGTTCCCGAGGTCGCCACACGTCGCCGACGATATTCCGGCCACCGACAGCCCGAGCCAACCCCACATATGTGTTTCCCGACTGCCTAAACCCCCTAGCGGCAATCCTCAGACCGAGGAGTGGCCGGAAACATCGAGCCGGCGAGCTCCGGCGTCGGTCCGGCGAGGGGGGGCGCCGCGTGCGAGAGCGCGGGCGGGAGGAAGAAGAAAGGGCCGGGCCCAGCTGTCAGCGACCGCGGTTTAAAAATTTGATCTGCTGTGGCTGGGGATCCACTGTGGCTGCGCGCTGGAACCGTGTAGTCTCATGTGTTCTCGGATTTCATTGGCTGAGGTTTAAAACGTGGGCCCAAGTCAATTTCCCGTAGCAAAACAATTCCAGAGTTTGCCACAACTTGGGAAATTCGTAACTTTGTGTAGAAAACTCCAAATTGAATGATTCAAATTGGGTTGGAATCATTTTGCAAAGATATATCCAAATATGTTCCCTAATTTGTATGAAAGTCAACAATAAATTTTGGATAATTCTTTTAAGTTTTTCTGTAAAAGAATTATGGAGGGAGTTTGAGTAAGCCAAAAATTCCCAAATTTTGCCAGAATATTATTTAGGATATTATTGAGCTCCTAGAAAAGTTTCAGCTCATTAGGAGTTGAATTGAGTAAAAATTTCCAGAGTACAATCTGCTGTGGTCAAAATTGTCCAGAAACTTTTTCAGAAAATGATCTTCCTTTGAAAAATCAGTTCTGGACAATTCTTAACTCCAAAAATCATAGGAAAATTCAGACATGCTCTATGAGCCATACTTGAAAGGGGTAGTTCATTTGATTGGGCATAAAAATGCACATTACTCTAGAATTAATTCATTGTGGCATAACTTCTTATGGAATTATTCTGGAGGAACTACTCAATGAAAAGTCCTGAATTTTTGACCAAGGTACTTTCTTATGACCAGGAACTCACATGTAAAGTTTCAGCTCAAGTTGAGCCTTAGAACTTCCTGTATGGGTTTTCCGTTCTTATGTATATGAGAATTACATAGGAAATCTTGAGGGAATTACGAGGGGCATAATTTCCATTCACTTTAGCTGCAATTTGGCAAGCTAAGTTACTGAGTAGTGTATGACTTTCTGTAAAAGTTTTGAAGTCAGTGGAGTTTCTAATCTTCAGTTCCATTCAAAGCTTATCATCCATCTCATATATCTATTATGCAACATAAATCATTAGGACTTAAGTTCCTATAGGTAGAAGGGTTTTTCTCTTTAATTTCTCAGCAAAACAGAGGCAAAACATCCCTTATTATCACTTCCACACCATCCTCTGTTCTTAACAAGTTTATGTTTTAAATTATCTAGTTGCATTATGAAACTTATACATATACATGTTGATAGTGCTTACAACGAAGGCGGTCGACGGCGGAGTCGACGGAGTAAATTCATGGAAGTAAATCAGTTGATCAAGCCTCAAGGGAGAGAAGACTCTAACTGAATTATATACTACTGACCACAGCAACAAGGCAAGCCCCAGTTTGCATTGAACAAGTTTTAAAGTTTTGCTTTATATACATATTTAGCTTGAGGTATGTATGTGCATTAGGTGTAGGATGGATGAAACCCCAAATGCATAACCAGATCATTCCAACAAGAGTGAGGGTAGTGTCTAAGTCCTCAAGTAGTTTATGCTCTGCTTAATGTGTATAGACTTCGGTACAAGTCGAGTAGTTGGAATCTACTCGCGAGTATAGGCTTCGGGACACACGGGGTTGGTTCGAGTGATGTGAGATCACTTTAGTAAGAAAATGAGACTAGGCAGGGTCTAGGACGCAGCAAGAGGAAGTCTTGTGTGTGTAGCCCTGTCCATGTCGATTGAGAACCGATTCGTGTGCGGCCCTGCTGAGCAAGTTTGAATGTACCGAAGGCATATGGGATATATGGGGTCCGATAAACCGATGTATCCTAAACCTCCGGGCGTCGAGGCATAGCACACCGATTTATAGGTGTAGGTCGAGGGCAGCCAGGTGGAAATCTTCTAACGGGCATAGAGAGATGCTCCTTGTAGGGAACCTCCTGTTCATTTCGGTGCGACTGGTTCGACGTTTGGGCTGTTGGGTGAAAGGTTGTCCCGTACGACATCGAGTGAGCATGCTGTGCAGCTCCACGGGTGGGCGTATGTGACGTGCTATTTGGGTATCCCTGCAGGTGTATATCGAGTCGATTCGCCGTCCCTCGTGGTTATGGGTACCACTTGTTCACTGTGTCATGACGTAGATAAATTATGGAATATTGTGATTCAATTCTGCTGATATGTATAAATTGTATTGCTATGTGTGTGCCACCAAATATTGCTCACTAAATTTCAGATTCATTAGGAGTTAAATTGAGTAAAAACATCCAGAGTACAATCTGCTGTGGTCAAAATTGTCCAGAAACTTTTTCAGAAAATGATCTTCCTTTGAAAAATCAGTTCTGGACAATTCTTAGCTCCAAAAATCATAGGAAAATTCAGACATGCTCTATGAGCCATACTTGAAAGGGGTAGTTCATTTGATTGGGCATAAAAATGCACATTACTCCAGAATTAATTCATTGTAGCATAACTGCTTATAGAATTATTCTGGAGGAACTACTTAATGAAAAGTCCTGAATTTTGGACCATGGTACTTTCTTGTGACCAGGAACTCCCATGTAAAGTTTCAGCTCAAGTTGAGCCTTAGCAGCACTTCCTGTATGGGTTTTCCATTCTTATGTATATGAGAATTACATAGGAAATCTTGAGGGAATTATGAGGGGCAACATTTCCATTCACATTAGCTGCAATTTGGCAAGCTAAGTTACTGAGTAGTGTATGACTTGCTGTAAAAGTTTTGAAGTCAGTGGAGTTTCTAATCTTCAGTTTCATTCAAAGGTTATCAGCCATCTCATATATCTATTATGAAACATAAATCATTAGGACTTAAGTTCCTATAAATTATTAGGACGCAGCAAGAGGAAGTCTTGTGTGCGTAGCCCTGCCCGTGTCGGTTGAGGACCGATTTGTGTGCGGCCCCGCTGAGTGTAAAAGCCCAAGAAAAGGGACTTGTAAAATTTTTTCATCACCTCACAACACTACAGCTTTTGTTGTGGATATCTTGTGAAGAATTGTGAAGAGCAAGTAACCTTCATCGAAAGGGTGATTAGAGGGGAAAGCCCTAATTTTTCACAAAGTAGGATTTCTACACATGAACATGAGAGGTTGAGCTCACCCCTAGAACTTGAATAGTCTTGGGAAGGTTAAGCCAAGTTTCATGCAAATCCAACACTTTTTGAGGCACTTTTGGTGGCATTTGAAAAAGAGGCCAATTTGAATGTAAATTCAAATTGCAGCAACTTTCATCACTTAAGTTCAAAAGTTAGCTTCATATTCAAACTCAGCATATTTTTCTTAGTTAGTCCACCAATTTTCATCCCCATTGGAGTTCATCTTGTCGGGAGCTAAATTTGCAAGAATTCAAAACTGAATTTAAATTTCAGTTCAAATGTGGAGCAAATTTAGCCAAACAAAGTTCAAATTTGGGAAACCAAATTCAAAATATGACTTGGTGAGGAAGTCTCACATTCAATTGTGAGTAGCTGGGGATATTTCACCAAAAAACAGAGATGAAAAGAATTAAGAGAGTATTAGAGGGGAGGGGCCCACAGGTCAGCTGCACACAGGGAGTTTTCAGTCGGTTCTCTTCAGCCGGTCGCTGCTTCGCGCATAAGGCACGGGAGAGGCGGGCTGGCCACTGAGGCATCGACGTGCCCCTCTGCGCTTGACGTTTCTCGCATGTAACACCTCAGTAGAGCAAACCGAACGCTTCACTTCGGTCTTCTCCCCGTTTTCCTCGAGAGCAGCCACCCGAGCCGGATATTTCTCGCCGCCCGACCCCTCTTCGGACCCGATCACCTCTCGGCACCCCCAGGACCTCCCGTGACCACCGGTGACTGTGAGAGCGTGCACAAGACTCCACTGGACCTCACCGAGCTGCCAAGCCGGTCCATCACCCTCTTGTGTGGTGCACAGCAAGAACTTTCGTCGGAAGTTCCAGTTTAAGCTGCCGCCGGGCCTCCTCGATGTTCCGGCGATACAGAGCACGTCGCACCGACTGTTGAGCAGCAAGAAGGTGCGCCTACTCATCCTTTTCACGCTGCCGAAAGCCTTAGTCCATTCCTCCACGGGAGCCACGAGAATTTGGAAAATGCCAATGACATGTTCCTAGGCCGTGGGGTTAGATTCTTCCAAAATTCGTGATCCATATGGGTTCTCCGGCCATTCTGGTCATAGTTTAAGCTACAGACCTCCGTGCGAGTCACCGAGGCCGGAAAGAAATGAGAGTCGTTGAGCCACGACAGTGTTCTTCAAGTTTTATCCTCTGCCGCCGGTTTTCAGCCTAGGGCGCACAATGACATGGGGTTTGGAGGCGTTTCCAAGCCCTTCGGCGTACATGATGCCCCTTGCCATGAGCCACTGATGCTTTAGAATGAAGAAGCCACACGTTTGAGCCGGTAGAGGGGGCGGCCGACGTCGCCGGACTTGATCCGAAGCTGCTGCCCGTCGCCCGACCTTTGCGGACCTCGAGGGCTCACACCGACCCCAAAAACGGTTTTCCCGAACCTCAAAACCCCTAGGCGGCGAAAATCAGGCCGGGAGATGGTCTAGGAGGGAGGGGCCGAGGGGGAGAAGAAACGGCCGACGAGGAGAGCGTGCGCGGGAAGAAGGGGGCTGGAGGTTGAAGAAGAGGTGCCGGTCCCACCTGTCAGCCACTCTGCGGTTTGACTGAGATCCTCTGTGGCTGCTGATCTTTTGTGGCTACACCGTGGGAACTCAGTAACCCCGTGTGTTCTCGGTTGTTACTGGCTGAGAATTAAAGCGTGGGCCCAGGTTCTTTTCCAATAGCAAAACATATCCAGTTTCAGCCCAAACTGTAGAAATTCATAACTTTGGCTAGGAAGCTCCAAATTCAGTGAACCAAATTTTGCTGAACCGTACACGCCGCGCTGAGCTGAGGAGTGCAGCTAGTGTGGGTTGCCCTAGGGCTGGGCAACCGACTTTTGCTAGATAGGCGGGCGTGAGTTGTACAAAAAAGAAACTTCCGCTGTGTAATATAGACAGTAGTTGTAACTGAGTATTGTACCTGTTTGTATAGTTACAACTGGTTTCCCATGTAATAAAAGGTGTCCTTATGATGTGTGCTGTCAGGTGTCACATCGTGCGGCACCACCCTCTGCGATCCTGGGAGAGCGGATTCCGGTCTGCCACAGGCTAGTATCGAGCTGCATTGGGGATAGCACATTAATTAAGGACTGTATTACGGGAAAACGTAGGTTTACGGTGAGAAATCGGTAGTTTGCCCAAGTAAGGACTATATTAGCATAGCTACTTAAAGTGGCAAGACTAACCTATCTGTAATACCAATTTCAGCTCATGAAACTAAATAGTTCTCCAGAATTAATTCCCTAAAGTTTAAAATGTTAGGAATTTTATCTGGAGGACTACTTTATGAAAAATGCTGAAATTTGGCTGGGAGGTTCATTGGAAAATCCTTGAGACACAGTAAAATGTTCAGACTCATCCAAGTTCATTTAGTCCCCCTAATGGGGTGATTAAGAGAATAACCCTGACAAAATAGAAAAATGTACAGGAACATTTTTCAGATTTTCTCAAATCTTGTTTAGGGCACAACTTCCTCTAGAATTCTTCAAATGACATGAAATCAATTCCACCAGAACCATATTAAATTCTAGTTTCCAGAAAGTAATGGTTGGAGCCATGAAAGCCCCTGGAATTACTTAGAGGCTCAAATATTGACCAAATAGGCTTTTATTTGTACAAGGCTCAAATGAACTTTGTTTCAAATGAAACTTGGTCAAGACTATGGTTAGGACTATACCAAGCCACCACAAAAATTTCAGAGCCAAAGGGGAGGGCTAGCTAGAGTTATAGTAATTATTTATTAAAGTTTACACATTGCAGTTGAATTGTCATGTAGTATCTCATTAACGTGTAGTCGCTGAAGGCGAGGAGACTCCGGAAGTGCTCGACTTCCTCCTTCCGGACGAAGACCTAACCACTGACCAGAAGCAACAAGGCAATCCCCGGTTTGCATTAACCCCTTTATAAAGTTTTGCTTTGTTACATGTTTAGGGTGAGGTATGGAGGTGCATTAGGTATAGGATGGATGAAACCCAATTGCATAACCAGAATTTTCCTATAAGAGTGAGGGTAGTGTCTAAGGCCAAGAGTAGACAGGCTATGCCTAATGATTTATAGGACTTCGGTACAAGTCGATTAGTTGGAATCTACTCGCGAGTTAGGCTTGGGATACACGGGTTTGGTTCTAGTGATGTGAGATCACTTTAGTAATGAAAATGAGACTAGGCAGGGGCTAGGGAGCAGCAAGAGGAAGTCTTGTGTGCGCAGCCCTGTCCATGTCGATTGAGGACCGATCCGTGTGCCGCCCCGCTGAACAAGTATTGAACGTACCGAAGGAATATCGGATATATGGGCCCCGATAAACCGATGTAACCTAAACCTCCGGGCGTCGAGGCATAGCACACCGATTTATAGGTGTAGGTTGAGGGCAGCAAGGTGGAAATCTGCTAACGGGCATTGAGAGATGCTCCGTGTAGGGAACCTCCTGTCCGTTTCGGTGCGACCGGTTCGACGTTTGGGATGTTGGGTGAAAGGTTGTCCCGTACGACATCGAGCGAGTGTGCTGTGCAGCTCCACAGGTGGGCGTACGTGACGTGCTCTTCGGGTATCCCTGCAGGTGTATATCGAGTCGATTTGCCGTCCCTCGCGGTGACGAGTACCGCTTGTTCACTGCGTCGTAACGTAGATAATTTATGCAATGTTATGATTCGATTCTGCTGTATTATATAATTGTATTGCTACATGTGTGCCACCAAATATTGCTTACTAAATTTCTTATTCATGAACTGTTAACTTGTGGCTAAAAGATGAACTAAGGATGAACTTGTAGGCGTGTGTATTTGCTGAAATTTACTATCCCATGTTCATACCAACTGCATGTAGAGTTTCGTGCCTAGGCGAGTCGGTTAAGTCTTGTTGAGCCATCGTGCTTATGGTTGCTGCTTAAGTGTGTTTTTCAGGTGAGAAGCCACCCACGGACTCGGGTTACGAGTCCACCGGCGAGGGTTACCCTCCGTCAGGGACCATGGTTGAGTGGGAACCATACACGCCGCGCTGAGCTGAGGAGTGCAGCTAGTGTGGGTTGCCCTAGGTCTGGGCAACCGACTTTTGCTAGATAGGCGGGCGTGAGTTGTACAAAAAAGAAACTTCCGCTGTGTAATATAGACAGTAGTTGTAACTGAGTATTGTACCTGTTTGTATAGTTACAACTGGTTTCCCATGTAATAAAAGGTGTCCTTATGATGTGTGCTGTCAGGTGTCGCATCGTGCGGCACCACCCTCTGCGGTCCTGGGAGAGCGGATTCCGGTCTGCCACAGGCTAGTATCAGAGCTGCATTGGGGATAGCACATTAATTAAGGACTGTATTACGGGAAAACGTAGGTTTACAGTGAGGAATCGGTAGTTTGCCCAAGTAAGGACTATATTAGCATAGTTACTTAAAGTGGCAAGATCAACCTATGTGTTATAATTCTGAATTTGAATTATGTAATGACGCACCTACGGTCTGGTAAGAATGGTAAGGAACACCACCGAAAGAGGTCCAATTTCGGTTAGCTCCCCTGACGAGGAACGTGGTTCAGAGATAGGTCTCACAGCTTGGTGTGAGACGTCAATGTGAAGCTCTTGGACTCTTCATGTTCCTGAGTTCATATGAAACACTGATCCGTAGCGTGCATTAGGCAAGTAAGTGGAGACCCCATCGCGTGGTCAGTAACGTGAGAGTGTGTTCGTCTGGAAATAGCCCAGGAGGATATACGCAGCACTTGCCATCGGTGTGCCCTGCAGGGCAGTAGGTGGTATACGTTGGCTTGATAACATTCCCAACCGTGATGCCCCGTTCATGATCTACTCCGGTTCCCCGTCGTGTGGTGTTGAAACACGATCACGTACCTTGAGACATGACTTAACTCAAGGACGGCCGTATGGCAATGATACGGGCATTTGTATTTACTTTCAAATATGGAACTGCCTGAAATGAAAATAATCTTTTAGTGCATCATTATTGTGTGGTCTTCTGCAGGTACTAACCACGTATGTATTCCGTGTAGTAAACGTGCGCGAGAGACCGTTTAGTGCCACCATTGAGACGTATATGCCGGTATAATCCGGTTAGGATTTTCTTTTTGTGAGGAACGTAGTACCGACATATCATAGGCATGTGCATGAAATATAATGATAAGAAGGAATTAAAATCACTAAGTTTCAACATTTAGGATCCTGGTTGAGTAGAAAAATTTGATAGTTGATCAGTATAGTTCCAAAAGATTGAAAAACAGAGTGCTCTGTTTTAGGCAGCAAGTTTGCTGAATCTTAACAGAGCATAACTCACAGATCATTTGGCCAATGGAGGTGTGGGATATAGTTCTGTAAAGGTATTTAAGCACTCCACAACTTTGTTGTAGACTTCCAGAGTTGAATCACATCTTAATATGGTCTAAATTCCAGAGGGATGTAAACTGTCTAGAACCAGGACAGATTCAAAACACTCTCTGGACTGTTCTGTTTTTCAAGCATAACTTCCTGTAGAAAAATCTAAATTTATCATATGACACATCTTTGGAAAGGTTAGAAAAGGTGTTGCATCTTTGTAATTAAAAGTTTCTGAAATTTCAGCACGGAACTCAGTGGAAACCAGAGTTGAAAACGGCAACTTCCAAGGGAGGTGCTGTTGAAATTCTTCCAGAAATTCTGTTGACTTTGAATTACCATAACCTTTAAACCAGAGCTGATCTGAGGGCAAATAAATACTTGTTGGAAATATACTGAAGTTAACTGTAACTTTGGTATTCAACTTGAGTCATGAAAATGCCCAGAACCAGATCAAAATCTTGGATATGTAGAACCTGTTCATTCTTGCAGAGGAATGACAGATGAACTCATTTGAGAGATTGTTGTACCCTAGGGGGTTTAAGTACTTCCAATGGGGTAGAACATACTCATGAGTGGCTATCTTAAACTAGTAAATGATTTAGTATATGCCTTACTCAAGTTTATTTTGCTAGAGACCATGTTTGTGTCGTATTGAAGATAAAAGGGTGGTATACGTGATGACAAAGCGATAGTAACGTCTCGTGGTGACCAAACCTAGTTGAGATGAACTTCCAAAGAGGAAGTCCGTCAAGTTGGATTTAACTAGCTTGTATTTGGTCTGGTAATGGTGTAGCTTGTGTAAAGGTATTACATTATCTGTATACGAGATGTATCACATGCCTTATTGTCATTGTGTTTTATGCCTAAATTATTGGAGTGCATGAAATATGTTGCGGGACTGATGTTTACTGTCGTATGGTTGCAGATGGTTCGCACTCGGACCACGCACGAGATTGGTGGCTCTATCCAGCAGGGAGGTGATGACTCCCAGCCACCTGCCTACGAAAGCACCCCGCAGCAGCAACCACCACCGCCGCCTCTGCTTACCCTAGCGGATGTGATAGCGGCACTGGTGGGTAGTCGTGAGGAACAGACCGACCTGCTCCACACGATCGTGCAGAATACGTCCCAGGCGGGGGGGGGGGGCGTCAAGAGAGGGGGCCTCGTGAGCCCCGTGAAGTGACGTACTCGGACTTCATTAGTACGCACCCTCCGGTGTTCACAGAAGCCGCAGAACCACTGGAGGCCGACGACTGGCTGCGGACAATCGAGTCCAAATTCGGGCTGCTCCAATGTACGGAGCGGCAAAAGACTCTGTTCGCGGCGCATCAGCTTCACGGTGCCGCTGGTGCGTGGTGGGCGAACTATGTCGCCTCACGTCCGGCTGGCCATGCCGTGGAGTGGGAGGAATTCCGGGAGGCGTGCCGCGCCTATCATATCCCTCCCGGGATAATGAAGAGGAAGTTCCAAGAATTCTTGGAACTGAAGCAGGGCGGGAGGAGTGCCCATGACTACTCCCGTGCCTTCAACCATCTGGCGCAATATGCGTCGGACTACGTCTCCACCGAGGAGAAGAAACGGGAGCACTTCTATCGGGGGTTACACCCTGAGATGAAGACGCATCTCGTTCAATGGAATCGCGACACCTTCAACGACCTCGTCAATGCCGCGATTATGCAAGAGGACACTCAACGGGAGTTGGTAGCTGAGCAGTGGAAGCGCAGCACTCCACCCAGCAGTGGGGGTGGCGCTCCCCAGAAGTACCGCATGGTGTATCGGACATCATCCGTACAACAGTGGCATCCACCGGCACGACCTCAACAGTTCGGGGGTCATTCTTTCCAGGCACCCCCGTTCCGACCGCTGATGCCACCACCGCGACCGCAACAGCAACAGCAGATGGCACCCCGGGCGTTTCCACCGCCACAACGTGCCCCGGGTTTCCGTCCACTGATCAGCGGAGGACCGCCCCGCTACACTTGTTTCACGTGTGGCCAGGCGGGCCATTTCGCAAAGGACTGTCCCCAGGGGCAGCAGAGCAGCGGGCAAGCCCAGTTCCAGGGCGGTGCTCGAGGCCGACCTTCGGTCAAGAAGGTTGGTCAGCGGACTGGGGGCGTTCGCAACCTTGACAATAAGGACGCCCCAGAGGGAGACAACGTGCTGGCGGGTACGTTCACTCTCAACGATCAAGCAATCATCATTTTATTCGATTCTGGTGCAACCCACAGTTTTATAAGTGCATCCTATGTGGTTAAGCATCAAATGCAAGTCTTCCCTACCGACTGCACATATATGATCTGCTCACCAGGAGGGAAGATTTCAGAAAATAAGATGATTCCAAAAGCACCTCTGTGCTTAGGTGGGAAGCTATATCCCACCACCTTGATAATCCTCACGGGGCAAAAGATTGATGCAATCTTAGGGATGTCATGGTTACACTACCATGGCGCTGTCCTGGACACTCGGACACAGACGGTTCATTTAAATTCTCCATTCCACCGTCCGCATTCCATGGTGTTAGACACTCCAGTCCGGGAAGTTTCAGAAATTAATAATGCTGAAGCTCTCAATTTAGAGGATATCCCCGTAGTCCGGGAGTACCCCGACGTGTTTCCGGATGATCTTCCGGGCATGCCACCTGAGTGGGATGTCGAGTTCAAAATTGAACTTGCACGCGGGACTACGCCCATATCACGAAGACCATACAAGATGGCTCTGAACGAGCTGGCTGAATTAAAAGAATAGCTCAATGATTTGTTGAGCAAAGGTTTCATTAGGCCGAGTTCCTCGCCTTGGGGATGCTCGGCTCTGTTCGTGAAGAAGAAGGATGAAACCTTGAGGCTGTGTGTGGACTACCGGCCGCTCAACGCCGTCACCATCAAGAATAAGTACCCACTGCCCCGCATTGACATATTATTTGATCAGCCTGTGGGTGCAAGTGTGTTCTCCAAGATGGACCTTCGCTCTGGGTATCATCAGATAAAGATCCGAGTGGAGGATATCCCGAAGACGACCTTCTCGACGAGATATGGCTTATATGAATATCTCGTCATGTCTTTTGGTCTCACTAATGCTCCAGCCCATTTCATGTATCTCATGAACTCGGTGTTCATGCCAGAGCTGGACAAGTTCGCGGTGGTGTTCATTGATGATATCTTGGTTTACTCCAAGACAGAAGCAGAACACGCCGAACACTTGAGGATCATTCTTCAACGATTGCGAGACCACAAACTCTACACCAAGTTCAGCAAATGTGAGTTTTGGATCAGCCAAGTGCCATTTCTGGGACATATTATCTCAGCGGAAGGTATTGCGGTTGACCCAAGCAAAATAGAGCAAGTGCTGAAATGGAAGGCTCCCACTTCGGTCCATGAAGTCAGAAGCTTCCTCGGCTTAGCGGGATACTATCGGAGATTCATTCCAAGCTTCTCCAAGCTTGCTAAGCCGATGACAGAATTGCTGAAGAAGGGAACAAAATATGTTTGGAACACGGCATGTGAAGGAGCGTTCCAAGCATTAGTAAAGCATCTCACAACAGCCCCGGTCTTAGCTCAACCGGATACAACCAAGCCCTTTGACGTGTATTGTGACGTCCGGTATTGGGCTCGGCTGCGTGTTGATGCAGAAAGGACATGTGGTCGCATATGGCTCACGCCAACTTCGGAACCATGAGTAGCATTATCCAACTCATGATCTTGAGCTTGCTGCTGTGGTTTTGGCGTTGAAAATGTGGAGGCACTATCTCCTGGGGAATTTGGTGCATCTCTACACCGACCACAAGAGCTTGAAGTATATTTTCACCCAGAAGGAGCTGAACATGAGGCAAAGAAGGTGGTTAGAATTAATCAAAGATTATGAGATTGAGATTCACTACCACCCCGACAAGGCGAATGTGGTTGCCGACGCGCTGAGTCGGAAGTCACATGTCCATAACCTCACCATTACCCCGATGGAGGAGGAAGAGCCGAGTTTATAGTTGGTTCCTTATGGATCGCTCTACAACCTTGCCCTCATCCCTACTATTAGGGAGGGCATCATTGCAGCTCAGAAAGTTGATAAGGCCATGGCACATCTCTGTAGACGGATAGACAATGGGGAGATCAAATGTTTCCGAAAGGATGATGAGGGACGCTGTGGTTCAATGACCGCATAGTCGTACCCCGGGATATGGAGCTGAGGAAAAAATCCTTGATGAAGCTCACTTGTCTAAATACTCCATTCATCCGGGCAGCAAAAAAATGTACCAAGATTTGAGAAAGAAATTTTGGTGGACACGGATGAAGCGGGAAGTGGCGAAGTACGTATCCGAGTGTGATACGTGTAGACGAGTGAAAGCTGATCATATGAAGAAATCAGGGCTGCTGCAACCCCTGGAAATCCCAGCATGGAAATGGGAAGATGTGAGCATGGATTTCATTGTGGGATTACCCCTGACGTCCAACAAGCATGATTCCATTTGGGTAATCGTTGATCGGTTAACCAAGACGGCTCACTTCATCCCAGTGCATACACGTTACAATGCTGGCAAATATGCAGAGTTGTACATAGCGAAGATTCTATGTTTATATGGAGTACCCAAGACCATAGTCTCAGACCGAGGTGCATTATTTGTATCTCGCTTTTGGGAGCAGTTACACGCTGCTTTGGGTACTAAGTTGATTAGGAGCTCCGCCTATCACCCTCAGACAGATGGGCAAACAGAGAGGGTGAACCAAGACCTAGAAGACATGTTGAGAGCATGTGCCATCCACCATGGTAGGAACTGGGATGATCACCTACCGTTGGCGGAATTCTCGTATAACAACGGCTATCAGGTGAGTATCAAGATGGCACCCTACAAAGCTCTCTACGGTTGCAAGTGCCGCACCCCATTAAACTGGTGCGAGTCCGGTGAAAGGGTCACATTCGGGGTTGATGTGGTGAACGACGCCGAAGAGCGCGTTCGGATGATTAAAGCCAACTTGAAGGCCGCTCAATCCTGGCAGAAAAGATACACTGATAAGAGGCGTAGACCGCTGCACTTTGACTTGGGAGAGCACGTGTACCTCCGTGTGTCTCCGATGAAAGGCGTGCACCGGTTCGATGTGAAGGGGAAACTCGCTCCCCGTTTCATTGGACCCTATGCTATCACCGAGAAGTGTGGACAACGGCGTATAGGCTGAAGCTACCGGCATCTCTTGCTGGTGTTCATGACGTTTCCCATGTTTCACAACTACGAAAATGTCTGAAGCATACAGCTGCTGTTCCCACCGAAGACATCGGCGAGTTGCAACCGGATTTGACATATGATGAATATCCGGTGGCAATTATTGATGAGAAAGCCCAGACCACGCGTAGTCGAACATTATGGTTCTACAAGATACTCTGGAGTAACCACACCGCCGAAGAAGCGACGTGGGAGAGCGAGGAATTCCTTCGCTCAAATTACCCGGAATTCATGACGTCTCAGCACGGGTGAGTTCCTATTGCATCGCTATCTCTTCTTTTGTAATCTCGGGACGAGATTCTATTAAGGGGGGAGGGATGTAAAATCCCAAGAAAAGGGACTTGTAAAATTTTTTCATCACCTCACAACACCACAGCTTTTGTTGTGGATATCTTGTGAAGAATTGTGAAGAGCAAGTAACCTCCATCAAAAGGGTGATTAGAGGGGAAAACCCTAATTTTTCACAAAGTAGGATTTCTACACATGAACATGAGAGGTTGAGCTCACCCCTAGAACTTGAATAGTCTTGGGAAGGTTCAAGCCAAGTTTCATGCAAATCCAACACTTTTTGAGGCACTTTTGGTGGCATTTGAAAAAGAGGCCAATTTGAATGTAAATTCAAATTGCAGCAACTTTCATCACTTAAGTTCAAAAGTTAGCTTCATATTCAAACTCAGCATATTTTTCTGAATTAGTCCACCAATTTTCATCCCCATTGGAGTTCATCTTGTCGGGAGCTAAATTTGCAAGAATTCAAAACTGAATTTAAATTTCAGTTCAAATGTGGAGCAAATTTAGCCAAACAAAGTTCAAATTTGGGAAACCAAATTCAAACTGTGACTTGGTGAGGAAGTCTCACATTCAATTGTGAGTAGCTGGGGATATTTCACCAATAAACAGAGATGAAAAGAATTAAGAGAGTATTAGAGGGGAGGGGCCCACAGATCAGCTGCACACAGGGAGTTTTCAGTCGGTTCTCTTCAGCCGGTCGCTGCTTCACGCGTAAGGCACGGGAGAGGCGGGCTGGCCACCGAGGCATCGACATGCCCCTCTGCGCTCGACGTTTCTCGCGTGTAACACCTCAGTAGAGCAAACCGAACGCTCCACTCCGGTCTTCTCCCCGTTTTCCTCGAGAGCAGCTGCCCGAGCCGGATATTTCTCGCCGCCCGACCCTTCTTCGGACCCGATCGCCACTCGGCACCCCCAGGACCTCCCGTGACCACCGGTGACCGTGAGAGCATGCGCAAGACTCCACTGGACCTTACCGAGCTGCCAAGCCGGTCCATCACCCTCTGTGTGTGGCGCACAGCAAGAACTTTCGTCGGAAGTTCCAGTTTGAGCCGCCGCCAGGCCTCCTCGACGTTCCAGCGATACAGAGCACGTCACACCGAGTGTTGAACAGCAAGAAGGTGCTCCTACTCCTCCTCTTCACGCTACCGAAAGCCCTAGTCCATTCCTCCACGGGAGCCACGAGAATTTGGAAAATGCCGACGACATGTTCCTAGGACGTGGGGTTAGATTCTTCCAAAATTCGTGATCCATATGGGTTCTCCGGCCATTCTGGTCATAGGTTAAGCTACAGACCTCCGTGCGAGTCGCCGAGGCCGGAAAGAAATGAGAGTCGTTGAGCCACGATAGTGTTCTTCAAGTTTTATCCTCTGCCGCCGGTTTTCAGCCTAGTAGTTTACATCAATACTAACATGCATAGAATTGTGGTGGTTATCTTTACTCTTACATAGATAGGTTTGCTTGTCATGTGATCTTGTAGTGATTGAGTAGTTTGAAATATATTTTCTGTTGTGTCCGATCCACCCTTCTTCCTCTCGGTTATACGATCCTTACAAGTGGTATCACAGCCAAATTCTCAAATCGAGCTTAAGTGCCATTGAGATGTGGTCGAGCATGTGTGGGATATCATCTGGTATGTTGTTAATAAGATGGTCTCTTTAGCTCCTCAAGTTGAGCTCATTTTCAAGTCATCATGGGGATTATCATACATCAAGAACAAGCCACGATATATTGCAATGAGAGATGTGTCAAGTCATCAACGAGTACAATGAGAACTCTATATCCTTTATTGATAACGTTGCTTGTGATTCTCATATATCATCTTGTTGACGGTAGCGTGCCACCTTGTTCTTGTGGCGGACAAGGATGAGACTTATTCAGGCGTTACCAATCTAATACGTCTAATCTTTATCATGACTTAGTACTTAAAATTGTCTCTTTTTTATAAACTCGATGGTAAAGCTCTAACTAATGCACTCTTATGTTTTGGTTGTCTTGTTCAAAGGATCAAATGGACAAGAGATGCTGACCAATTACTTTGGCCTTCCAAATGAGCGTCAAATGTGAATATTATATTACACTACCAGTTTAGAGAAGTTAGAGGTTAAGTGAATCGAATATTTCAGAAGTAAAATAGAACTTTTTTCTAAACAAAATCGAACTAACACCGCAACTGCAAATGGAAGAGATTCAAGTGTATGTTGACGTGATGACGTGTATGACTCTCGATGATCATCGACGCGTGGGAGAGAAAGTTGTTGCCCTCCTTGGACGCAGCACCGCCTAGCAGTGGCGGCACAGGAGCAGGAACCAGGAAGAGGATCGATGAGGGTTCTTCTCCCCCCGCGTTCGCTATGCATTAGAAATTGCGTATTGTTATTTCTGTTGTATTTTATCTAGTACTCTCTACATTTCGAAATATTTAACGCTGTCTCAACTCCGGATATATGAATTAAGGACAATATACCAGACGCCGAAGAAACAGAGCAAATGGGTAGCACTGAGGGGCGTGAGTCACGAGCTAGTGCACCAGGTATAGGAGAGACGTACGGCCGAGACAGCGATGGATCTATGTCGCGTCGCGCGGGCGGCGACTGCCCGGCTCCGTTCTCTTCTTCCCATCTTCAGTCGCAGCATCGCTTTGGTCGCGGATCCATCACCGGGCATGGATCGCTGAGTACGTGCCTAGCGTTGAACCGTCCGTCGTCTGGTGCTACAGCTACACTTCCCAGTGTGATTAAGCATTGAGAGACCTAGCTACAAATTAAAGGCACCTATGAGTGCGAACGTTTGTTCGGTGCAACTAAGCAGTTGGTAGCTACGACAAGCTCGTTCTTTCTGTAGTGTAGGCGCCGGCAGCCTGTGGAATATCCAGCCACACGACTATCCGTCACGCCACCGAAACAGCAATCCACTTTTGTAGCAGCCGCACATGGAGATCCGAGAGTTTTCTTTTTTCTTTTTTAAATCCTCTTGTATCGGATGTATTTGTTTATATGTGAACGCATTATCTATTCATATGTACACATATATACAATCCTACGACTGCATAAGACATATAAGATTGCGTCGTTCGAAAGATCAACAAAATTTATTAGAATATAGTGCGCGACAGAGACGTACTACCATTGTGTCCTCACACGTGAGAGACACATAAAATATTATTTTATGAACAAATGATCAACACTATAGTTCCATTCCTAGAATCGAATACCGAGCAGCCTCTGGGCACTCAGCTGGAGCCCATTCTCATCGAGAGTTCGCTTCCGAGATTGCAGCTCCTGGTCTTCCGCGGTTATCCAGCGGCCCGTCCGTCTAGTCGCTAGCTGCCGTACGAGTAACAATCTTTAGCTCCTGGCCCAATGCAATCTTTAGCGAACACTAATAATTACTTCCTCCATTTTGAATTATTTGAACTAACCAACGTCAAATAATTCAAAACGAGAGAGTTGATGGTTAAAAAACAATTGCTTAATAATTAATTCTAGTCTTACTTGAAGGACGTGTATAGAGCTGCCACTTACTTTACCACACTCCGGTGTTGCTTGGCATGTGCATATCCAGAGAAGGAACAATAAAATATGCTTTATTTTCAAGTCCTAACTCTGACAATATGGTAATCATAGATTTTGTAAGAGAATATCAATCAAATACCTTCTCAGCCTGAAGACATTTGTTCTCCTCCTTGATATTTTGAAGTTGTGCTTCAAACTCCATGATGTGAACCTGATACACACGATAAATACACATAGAATAAATGCTTATAATGATAAATTGCACACACATGTCTGTACTGATAAACTGAACACATATACCTACTTCTTCTAAAGTGACCTGACTGGCTGCTGACTCATGTTTTTTTATTGATTTCCCCATGTGCTTATCAATGTAAATTTCAACAAACTCCACATCATGGGCTCTACGCCTCCTTTTGCTTATATTCTTCATCACTACACTATCACCACTGTGCGACAGACTAGCATATGTGCAATGGAAGCACCCATTAGATGAATTAGCTATTTTCTGAAATAGGATGTAGCCTAGTGGCGAAGACGGCTTGATTGTGAGTGCTGCCACCATGATTCAATTCCTGACTCAAACCTAGGGTCTTACTAGGATTCGTCTAAAATAACTTTTTAGTGTCTCTTACGCGTGAAGACATGTCTTAGAACTCATGTACTATAGAGCTGGATGTGTGTACGTGTGTGTTTGTGTGTATGGGTGAGTGTGTACTACGGTTGTACCCAATAAAGAGGCTTGAAAAATAGGTATTTCAAGAGTCATTTCAGCTTTACCTTGATTTGGCAATGGTACTAATGGCATCTCTAATCATCCACTAGGAAATGTCATCCCATGACAAATAGTCACATACATTGGGCAGCCCTACTAGATCCACGAGTGGACCATGGCGATTGACATGCGCTGCAACGGATTTTCTAGCCTAGGTGCAATTTACCGGTGATGAGTCCCTGGACCAAGTTAGGTGTCTTCCTTTGTAGATTTCTGAACTTTTTTTTATTAAATGCTTTTTATTCATTTAATAAAAATAAGCGGGTGGATTCAAAAATAGCAACAACAGGTGACACATCTGTGGTCCAATGAACGAGCGAGAGGCGCTGACGTGACGTCTTGTAGCCTGTTCATTGGGCGACAAACAATCTGTTGCCTGTTTATTGGGCGACAACAGCACCACATCAACATGTCGGCTAATGAACAGGCGACGGATGCCTAGTTTTACAATTTTTCAAAAGAGCCATTATTTTTATTAAATGAACAAACAATCATCTATTAATAAAAAATCTGAAATTTTCCGATTCCACCCGCTAGCCTAGTGGCAAGGATAACACTAGGCCCAATCTATTGTTTGGGCATTACATGGGCTTGAACTTAAGCCTCGGAAGGTTGCACAATATCGGCAAAAAAATCATCCAAATTGAAAGGTCCTTACTGGAACAGATATGATCCTCTATTAACGCCACCTTCAAATCCACCAAGGTCCATCATTATGTCCTTCTTGCCTGTTTTTTTTTATATTGCTTCCAACAGCAGCATAAAATTCCTCAAAACTCCATTCTTTGTCCCTTTACTGGTTGGTGTCTAAAAAATTAAAATATCTCGCTTGATTACCCACCATCGTCAGAGAGGGTATTGATGGATCCTGCTTTAAAGGAGTCATCTGCATCTCACTTGTGGGTTGATTCCCTGCAAGAGTAGAATCTCTATCTCATAGATCTGCATGTTTCAACTGTTTTTGACACACGCTTATTATGCGGCTTTGGAAACCAAAGCAACTTTATATGCTACTAAAAACATGATTCACATACTTCCATGTGAAGGCAAGTGGTAATGAAACTGATAAAGAGGCATTCTATCATGAGAGTGATATGCAATCACTAGTTTGGTGTAATCGTGCAATCAACTTCTCAAGTCCAAACAGTCTCCATTCTACGATTGTTGTATTATTTTCACATAAGTTCCTTCACCTGGCAACACAAATTAAGAATCTGCACGCACGATGGCAAGCAATACTCTTTCCACATTGGCCTTGATTCGAAAACACCACATTTCCACAACGGCCTCCACATTCCAACCAATGATTGATAGGGATGAAAACGATTGGATACAATTAGAAAATAAAAAGGCCAGATCATTTTCACTTTCATATACCAATTTCTAAATCAGGGTCGGCAACAATATTGTCAAAAACAATTCAGTATTGAATATGCCAGAAATATCAAAAACCGGTTGGCGGTGGTGATAGGGACTATTGGGGTCGCATGGTGGGCAGTGCTGTCGAGGCGTATTTTGATTGGCCGATCGGGGACAGGGATTGTTGGATTGACTAGAATGACGGAAGGGATTTGGGTTACGGGTGGTTGTTGGGCTAAGGCGCAAGGGGTCAAATTAAGTCTTGTTGTGGTTCAGATTTCAAACAGATTATCTAAATATATCCTAATAAATATGGATATCTGAATATTATGTTGTATGTTTGTCAAAACCATTTACGATCCGATATCCAAAATTATTGATCCGAATTCTGTCCAATTCCAGATAAAATCCGATGAAAACAAGATTTGATCAATTTTTTTTTGAAAAAATGGTACCGGATGATAAAAAATATCCTATACGTTTCATCGCTAATGATCGAGCTTACAAAAGGGTATCAGTAATAAACTGATAGAGACGAAGTGGGTGGACTAATTGTTAACCGGTGAAGTGACAACGAGAACAGTATTATGCGTTATGCACACCTACATATACTATCAGTTCGTACGGGCTCATCCATGCTCCGATTCTTCTTGAACAGGCCAAGTCTCTCAAACGTATTGGGCACATGTGTAAGGCTGCGCTTAGCGTGTGAGGATTACCATACCCTTTTAACCGTTCCATCAAGAGTGGATTAAATTATTATTATTATTTTCTCAATGGCAAAATATCGGCTAAGCAATTCGTCTATGCCGTTCAACAGCAGAGGAGCTCATTATAAAAACAAAAATCTGGCCTCGTCCAAACAGAAGTGTTGTAAATTTTCTCGTGTGCAACATGTATTAAATTTCTACCATGCGTTCACCGCACAAATCTTAAAACATGAAGCAGATAATGGGGGCATGTATAGAGACGCCACTTCAGCACTTCACCACACGTAGGTATCTCTGCGCCGGTGCATTGCACGGCCACTCTTTTTCGAATTTCATTTCCACCTTCAACTGTTCCATTGCATTCTCCACCGCCAGCTAAAAAACCACAAATATTGCTGATATTTTGATATCATTGAAAAAGGATTATCATTGCATATATACAGGATATATCCAGAGAAGGAACAATACAATATGCTTTATTTTCATGTCCTAATTATGAAAATAGGTAATCATAGATTTTTAAGAAAATATCAATCAAATACCTCAACACCTGAAGACGTTTGTTCTCCTCGAGATTTTCAAGTTGTGCTTCAAGCTCCATGATGTGAATCTGATACACATGGCAAATATATATAAATTGTACATACATGTGTGTAATGATAAATTGCTGTGAACTCACATTTTTTATCATTTTCTCCATTTGCTTATCTATGTTAATCTCAACAAACTCCACATCTTGGGCTGTACGCCTCCTTTTGCTTATCTTCTTCATCACTACATTGTCACCACTGTGCAACAGACTAGCATGTGCACTTAAAGTCATCCCATCTGATGAATTAGCTATTTCGAGAAGTGGGTAGTAGCCTACTCGCAAAGATGGCTTGGGTGTGAGTCCTGCCACCACAGTCCAATTCCTTAATCAAACCTACGGTCTCACAAGGACTCATCTAGAATAATTTTTTAGTGTGTCTTACGCGTGACGACATGTCTTAAAAGTCATGTGCTATAGAGCTGGATGTGTGTGGGTGTGTGTCTGTGTGTGTGGGTGAGTGTGTACTAAGTTTGTACCCAATAAACAGGCTTGAAAAATAGGTATTTCAAGAGTCATTTCAGCTTGAGCTTGATTTGGCAATAGTACTAATGGCATCTCAAGGCATGTATTAGGAAATGTCATCCCATGACGAATAGTCCGTACATTGGGCAGCCCACTAGATCCGCGAGTGTACGATGGCTATTGACATGCTGCATCAGATTTTCTGGCCTAGGTGCAATTTCAAATGCAGAAAATTCTTTACCAGTGACGAGTCCCTAGACCAAGTTAGATGTCTTTGTTGGAGATTTTCAGATTTTTTATTATTAAATGTTTTTTATTCATTTAATAAAAATAACCGGATGGACTCAAAAATTTCAAAACAAGACACCCTATCACCCGTTCATTGGGTGACAGCATAACGTGACACATCCGTCGTTGTAGGATCGAAGAGCACGTGAAAAGGTACCAGAGGGAGGTGAATGGTAGATTTAAACTTTTTAGCGGAAGCAACAAAAAACCCCATCGGCAGAAAATTGATCTGTTAAAGAAACTGTGTATGCGACTGATCTAAATGTGTTCAACCGTGACAAAAGTGGTATATATTATAGAGAATCAAGTCACAAAGAAACAACAACAAAAATCACGGAAATTCGTCAAGAAAAACTCAAGTTATGATCGAAGATCAAACGAGAGTCAATCTGTTCTACTCGAGTAAAAACCAAATTTACGACACTGCAAATTAACTCGTGTAGATCAGAAACTACAAATCTAATGACCGTAAAATTTTCATAGATGATAGATAATAAAGTTTTGAAGACAACCCCAAAAAAATCACGCCAATTGGATCTGTAAAACTCGAGTTATGATCAAAATACCGAAGCACTGTCGTGCTGTCTATAAACTCGACGAGAAAGACTTGACAAAAACAAGTCGGACGAACAAGGCACAAAAGCTCCTCTAAATTACGAAATTTGTTGATCAAAACATAAAAGGAACAGCCCAAGGCTGTCTTGCCACGAGCTCTGGCCTCTCTTGCTTATATAACGCTACAGAGATACGACTGACTTACGACGACCGAAATCGTCGTAAGTAAGTCATAAACTGTCGTAAGTAGCTAACTTACGACGGTATTCCATTACTTACGATGGTGACGAGCCGAGGTAACTATTTTGTCGTAAATAAGCTAACTTACGACGGCATCGCGCATCCGTCGTAAGTAACGGCCTAGGCCACGTGGTGGCCCAAGCCACTTCACTTAAGACAGCTTGCTCAATGCCATCGTAAGTAACTGAGACTAACTTACGACGATTCTAGTGACCGTCGTAAGTAACAGAGGCTAACTTACGACGGCTTCTAGGCAGTGGCCGTCGTAAGTTATGTTTGTAATTTAAAAAAAAAACAAAAACTGACTAACCTAGCTCGACGGCGAGCTCATAGAATAGACAATATAGAAAATATAAACTCATAGAAGCATTAGATAGTCTTAAATAGAAGCATACACATCAAACACAACACAAAACAAAAAAGGGAAACACACTATCCCCTTGACTACCTCCGGAGTTGAAGAAACCGTCTCCGCGCGTCCCTTCCGGAACCGGTAGCTGTGGCGATGGAGTCGAAGCCTCCGTCGCCGAATCCTACAAAGCACATGAGTAGTTAGACATATTTTGGATCAAATATCCATGTCTTTCCCTTTTTTCTCACTCTCTTCGTCTCTCTCTACTTTTCATCTTCTCTCTCACTCTGTTCCTCTATCTTTGTACCATCCATCCCCTTTTTCTGTCACTCTCACTCTCACCCTCTCTCTCGCACTCTCTCTCTCCCTCTATTGTAACACTCCGTCTCTCCATTTCACTCTCACCCTCTCTCGCACTCCCTCTCTCTCTCCCTTCTATACCACTTTATATCTCTCTATGTCTCCCTCTCTCCCTATGTTAAATGAATAATACAATATTAAAGAGTTTATTACCTGTACCGGAGGCACCTATGCTGCGGGCTCCTGTGACAGGTTCACCTGTGGCGGCTGCCACGCAGGAATCACGATCTGCTGGCCGTTCTGTCGAGCTAAGTCCTATAATTGCAAAATATTACAACATGCATATTACTTAAATGCTATGAAAGTAAACTACAGTAATTTAAATTACTTACCTCCATTGCTGCCTGCATCTAGGTCATGTAGTTGGCTTGGTACTCCTGGATGGCCCTCGTCCTGTCGAGCTCCTCCTGGGTCTGCGTCAGCCTCTCCTGCATGGCACGGAACTCCATGTCCCTCTGCGAGAGACGGCCACTCGATGGCCAACTGACGAAGCTTGTGTCGATGAAGTGCCTCTCGATGGTCGCGCCGACCTCGAGTCGATAACTCCATCAAAAATGGCAAACCTACAAAAGAAAGAAAAATAATAAGTAAAAGAAGGAAAAATTAAAAACATAAATCAAAGAAACTAACTCGCCGGCCATGGGCCTTCCCGCCGTCGCTTGCATACACGGCTTGATGGTCGATTGGCGCATTTTCCCAATCGTACCCTTCACCGTGTATTTTGACGACCTCCTGCCCGTACTTTTCCTTAAAAACATAGAAATGGTGTTGTAAGTGCATCTAGGTATCCCCGTGGGTTTTGGATGATTGATGACGATAATTAAGAGACTAATGAGCTGAGATGATCATAAGCACAGGATATTTCCAAGGCGGACACCTAAACTCTCAAAAAGGAAAAAGATGAAGAACGACGTCGAGGACTCGAAAAGTAGAAATTAGGGGTTCACTTGAGTCTTTAGTAGGATAGCCGTGTAAAAGAAAGAGTGTGTGTGTCAAGTGCATTGAGATCATAGAAGAGAGCTCAAAGCGTTAGAAGTGTCAAATCCTTAGTGGAGAGGCGTAGAGAGGTAAAGTTGGGTAGGCCGGACTTGTCCGGGGAAGAGGCCGGACTAGTCCGGAAGTCCTACGACTTAGTCCGTTTTGGGGCGGACTTAGAGTTCCTGACTGAGTTCGGACTCGTCCGTTGGGGGACGGACTAGTCCATTTCTCTCTTGGTGAGAGTGTTTCGGGACTAAGTCCTGGTAGATCGAACTTGTCCGCCTCAGTGGCCGGACTAGTCTGGGCTAGCCAAACTAGTCCGTTTTCACCCGAACAACCAGTCTCTGTGTGAGTTCGGGCTAGTCCGTTCTGAGGGGGACTAGTCCGTATGGTTGTGACATGAGAGCTCCCATGGCTAAGTCTTGGTGGACCGGACTTGTCCGCCTTAGTGGCCGGACTAGTCCGGGTCCTCCAGACTTGTCCGTTATCACCCGGACAAATAGTTCTCTGTGTGAGATCGGACTAGTCCGGTGTGACGCGGACTAGTCTGGACTTTCGGTAGGTGGCAACGGTTGGCTTCGGGACTTCTATAAAAGGAGATTCCCCGACTTCATTTAGAAAAACCTGGAACCCTAGCGCTACCACAGCGATCCTAGAGTCCCCCTAAGCCTTCTCTCTTGCCTACTCACCCTCTAGAACCAATTCTTGAGTGGATTTAGGTGTGTGAGGAGAGGAGAAGGAAGAACTTCGTGTTTTGGCTCTCGGAGTGATCTTGTGCACTTGGTGTCAGTCTTTGTGACCTGTGGCTTGTGAGATCCGTGGAGTTTTGTGGACGTGATCAAGTGGGAGCCTGATTGTGAGCAACCCCAACACTTTGTAAGTTCACCCTTGATATAGTGAAGAACCGGGTTGGCCTTAGTGGCGACTTGGTGAGGGAAGGGTTGTTAAACCCAGTCCTTTGTGGACTCCTCAATGGGGACGAAGATTCCTGAGTGGAATCGAACCTCGGGCAAAAATCTTCGTGTCATTTTGCACTTACATTTCATTGATCATTAGAATTGCTTAGGGTTCGTTCGATCATTTCGCTCTTATAATATTTCAGGTTACAATCTTGCAATCCACCTCAATACTTTATCATATTTGTTATATTAGATTGCTAGATAGTTTATCTACATTTCGTTAAACTAAACTCTAAAGAAAAACCCATAAAAATCAAGTTTAGGCTTTTCAGTAGTCTGACCAGACTAGTCCGCCCCTGAGCCAGACTAGTCCGGCCCCTATGCTCTAATCTCACTTAATTAAGTCATTTCGGGAATTTTAGCCTATTCACCGCCCCTCTAGGCAATTTCAATTGGTATCAGAGCAGGTCTCTCCATCAAGAGTCCAACCACTCGTAGAGAAGATGGCCGGAGTGGAGGGATACGAGATTCTGTCGACGTCACAAGGTGACAACACATATGACAAGAAACAGAACACGGATGTGATGCAAGACCACTCGAGTGACCATGAAGAAGTTCGCCAGCTCAAGGCACGACTTCGCGAGAAGCTATGTCACTCAAGTAAAGAGAAGAAGCCGAAGGATCAAGAAAGGAGTGGTCAACCAGACTACTCCAAATATCCTTTCAACTATGAACGATTAACTTCTAACAATCACTACTTATCTATTCCTCTTGGCAAACATCCTCAATTCGATGGAAATGATTACTCAATGTGGAAGCATAATATGAAGATGCATCTAATATCCTTAAACCCTAGCTTGTGGAAAATTGTATTAACAGGTGTCCATCTTCCAAGAAATGAAGAAGACGTTACCCCGGAGCAAGCCATTCTACTTCATCGTAATGCTCAAGCAGTTGAATGATCACCTCATCCTTGACTCAAGAAGAGTTCAACCGAGTCGACGGATTGGAGGTGGCCAAAGACATATGGGACACACTCAAGACAACGCATGAAGGAAACCGAGTCATTAGGGAAGCCAAGATCGAGATGATTGAAGGAGAGCTTGGGAGGTTCACTATCATGGATGGTGAATCCCCACAAGACATGTACAACCGTCTCAAGGTTCTCATCAACAAGATCCGATCTTATGGATGCACCCGGTGGACGGATCATGAGGTGGTGAAGAGGATGCTTTGGGCATTCATGCCTCGAAACATTGCTCTTTGCTCCTTGATCCGTGAGAGCCCGAGATATGCTCAAATGAGCCCGGAGGAAGTGCTTGGAAGAATCATCACCGATGGAGAAGGAAGCCATGTTCTAAGCGACCTCCAAAGGCTCGCCTCCTCAAAGAAGAAAGATGTTGCTTTCAAAGCAACATCCTCATTACAAGACTTCGAAGCAAGTGATGATGAGAGCCTCGACACCGATGAAGAAGAGGCGCTTTTCATCAACAAGTTCAAGAGGATAATGAGAAGAAGGAAGGGGGGCAACCATTATGAGAACAAGAACAAGGAAAGGTTCAAGCCCAAGACGAAAAGAGCATGCTACAACTGTGGTGAATATGGACACTTCATTGTGGATTGTCCATATCAAGAGAGTAAGAAGAAGAAAGATGGCAAGTCTCAACAGAAAAAATTCTTCAAGAAGAAGAAGCCATCAGGACATGCTCACTTTGGGAAGGAATGGAACTCAAAGGAAGACTCATCCTCCGAGGATGAAGAGAAAGTGGCAACACTTGCCATTGGAAGGAGCAAGCTATTCCCAAACATTGAAGACTTTAAATCTACATGTCTCATGGCTAAGGAAGGAAGAAGAAAGGTTAAATCTAAACCATCCTCCTCTACTTCTTCACTTGATAGCTTTGATAGTAGTAGTGATAATGAATCCATGCTCAAGGATCTAAGTAGGAGCACCTTGAAAAAGATGAGATTGTTGTCGGAAGAAATCTTTGAGAAGGATGAACTCATCAACCGTCAAGAAGACATGTTCATCCTTGAAAAGGAGAGATGTCATGAGCTTGAAGAGCTCCTTGAGGTTGAAAGGAAAAGAAGCAAGGCACTTGAGCGTGAACTCGCTTTGAGCAAGGAAACTTGCTCAAATCTTGAAGACACAACTGTTGTGCTCAAGGATGAAATTGTTAACTTAACTAAAGTCAATAAGATCCTTGAAACACAAGTTGAATCTCTCAAGATCAATGCACCTTCTTCCTCTATGAGTTCACCCTCCTCAAAGAAATCTCCCGAAGCAACTCAAACTTGCAAGTGCTCAAACTTAATCCTAAAACTCAAAGATGAACTCAAGTTGGCACAAAACAAGAATTCACCGAAAGTTGGTATCTTTGACAAGGAAAAAGTGGCATATGCACGAAGTGCATATATCAATGTAAGACCTCCACATGTCAAAGATGGTCTTGGCTATTCTTGGGAGTGGAGGCAACATGCTAAAACTCCCAAGAAGGGAAAAGACTTGATTGTATTTGTCAAGGAAGGTTCATCCAACAAAGAAAATGTAAAGAACATTGCAAACTCATCTAACATGCCTAAAAATAAATCTCATCCTTTGTTCCATGATTTTGATGCCTCATATGTTTTATTGAGAAACAAATTTGTAAAGATCTATGCTAGGTATGTTGGGCCACTCCGCAAGAGTCCAAAACCGTGTGTGTGGGTGCCCAAGTGCCTCTTGACTAACATGAAAGGACACAACTCTGCTTGGGTACCAAAAGGTAAGGCATAACTCTATTTTGTAGGTATACTCCTCCGGTGGATCAAAATGGGTGCTAGACAGTGGATGCACAAACCATATGACCGGAGAGAGAAAGATGTTTGTGGAATATGAGGAAAACAAAGATCCAAGTGAAGGAATATCCTTTGGGGACAATAGCTAAGGGAAAATCCTTGGCACCGGTAAAATTGCTATCCCTCCCCATCATATGTTTTGCATGTTGACTCTCTTGATTATAACCTTCTATCCATATCCCAATTATGTGATAAAGGTTATAATTGCATGTTCACTAACGAGGGTGTGACTGTCTCGAGAAGAAGCAATGACTCAATCGCCTTTAAGGGCGCACTCAAGGGAAAGCTTTACCTTGTGGATTTCACCACGGATAAAGCTCAACTTGAAACGTGCTTAATGGAGAAGACCAACATGGGATGGATGTGGCATAGAAGGCTAGCCCATGTTGGGATGAGGAACTTGCAAAAACTTCTCAAGGGAGAACACATTCGAGGCTTGAAGAATGTTGTTTTTGATAAGGATAGACCATGTAGTGCTTTTCAAGCCGGAAAGCAAGTTGGAGCTCAACATCCATCCAAAAATGTCATGACAACTACAAGACCTTTGGAGCTACTTCACATGGACCTCTTTGGTCCAATCGCCTACATAAGCATCGGCGGTAACAAATATAGTCTTGTTATTGTAGAAGATTATTCTCGTTTCACTTGGGTGTTCTTTTTGTATGACAAAGGAGAAACTCAAGGTGTGCTCAAGAAGTTCTTGAGAAGAGCTCAAAACGAGTTCTCCTTAAGAATTAAGAACATAAGGAGCAATAACGGCACCGAGTTCAAGAACACTCAAGTGGAAGAATACTTGGATGAAGAAGGCATCAAGCATGAGTTTTCAGCCCCCTACTACCCTCAACAAGAGGGGTTGCTGAGAGGAAGAATAGAACTCTAATTGAGATGGCAAGAACCATGCTTGATGAGTACATGACGTCGGACCGGTTTTGGGCGGAAGCGGTTAACACCGCTTGCCATGCCATAAACCAGTTGTATCTTCATCGACTTTTGAAGAATACGTCTTACGAACTTCTAACCGGTAACAAACCAAACATCTCTTATTTTCGTGTCTTTGGGAGCAAGTGTTATATTCTCAACAAGAAGCCTAGGACTTCGAAGTTTGCTTCAAAGTCTGATGAAGGTTTCTTGCTTGGTTATGACTCAAACATCTACGCCTATCGTGTTTTCAACAAAACTTCCAGAATTGTTGAAATAGCGAGAGACGTAATGTTTGATGAGACTAATGGCTCCCAAGTGGAGCAAGTTGATCAAAGTGTGCTAGATAAATAAGAGGCTCCACAAGAAGCACTTAAAAGGATGGACTTGGAGAAATTTTTCCTCAAGAACATCCTCAAGACTCAAATGATCTTCCAACAAACGAGAATATGTCTCCCTCCCATGATCAAGCTCAAGATGAGCAAGGCCAACCTCAACAAGATCAAAACAATCAAAGTCAAGATAGAGGATTGGATCAAGGGGGAGATGAAGAAAAGAGTGACAATGAATATGAAGATCAAAGAGTTCAACCACCTCATCCAAGAGTGCACCAAAGTGTTCAACGGGATCATCCCACTGACAACATACTAGGAGATATCTCCAAATGGGTGACCACTCGCTCTCGAATAGCTAATCTTTGTAAACATTACTCTTTTGTTTCCTCTTTGGAGCCCCGCAAGGTAGAAGAAGAACTACAAGATCCGAATTGGGTGGTGGCCATGCAAGAGGAACTCAATAATTTTGAAAGAAATCAAGTGTGGGAATTTGTGAAGCGACCCAACGCAAATGTTGTGGGAACCAAATGGGTATTCTGCAACAAGCAAGACGAGTATGGGGTTGTAACAAGAAACAAGACAAGACTTGTTGCAAAGGGATATGCACAAGTAGAAGGTTTGGATTATGATGAAACTTTTGCTCCCGTAGCTAGGCTTGAATCAATTCGTATCTTGCTTGCTTTTGCAACTCATCATGATTTCAAGCTATACCAAATGGATGTGAAAAGTGCTTTCCTAACCGGTCCAATCAAGGAGGAAGTGTACGTGGAGCAACCACCTGGGTTTGAGGATGATAAGTATCCTAACCATGTATTTAAACTTCGGAAAGCCCTTTATGGCCTCAAACAAGCTCCTAGAACTTGGTATGAGTGTCTTAGAGATTTTCTTATTAAAAATGGTTTTAGGATAGGAAAAGAAGACTATACACTCTTCACTAAGCATTTTAATGATGATTTATTCGTGTGCCAAATATATGTCGATGACATTATATTTGGTTCTACTAACAAAGCTTTTTGTGATGAGTTTTCAAAGATAATGACTGAAAGGTTCAAGATGTCAATGATGGGGGAATTGAAGTTCTCCCTAGGATTCCAAGTTAAACAACTCAAGGAAGGAACGTTCATAAGTCAAACCAAGTATACTCAAGACATACTTAAGAGGTTCGACAGGGACAAAGCCAAACCCATCAAGACTCCCATAGGAACCAACAGACATCTTGACCTTAATGAAAATGGTCCAAGTGTGGACCAAAAGGTATTTCGTTCCATGATAGGCTCTTTGCTTTACCTTTGTGCATCTAGACCCACATAATGCTTAGTGTGTGTATTTGTGCACGGTTCCAAGCCGCTCAAGGAGTGCCACTTGACGGCCGTTAATTGGATTCTTAGATATTTGGTTCACACTCCTAATCTAGCACTTTTGTATCCCAAGGGATCCAATTTCAATCTCATTGGATACTCCGATGCCGATTATGCCGGTTGTAAGGTAGATAGGAAGAGCACGTCATGGACTTGTCAATTTCTTGGTAGGTCCTTGGTTTCGTGGTCTTCAAAGAAACAAAACTCCATTGCCTTATCCACAGCCGAAGCGAGTACGTCGCAGCCGGGAGTTGTTGTGCACAACTCCTATGGATGCGACAAACTCTTAGGGACTATGGTTACACTTTGATCCATATTCCACTCCTATTTGACAATGAGAGTGCCATCAAGATTGCTCACAATCCCTTGGAACATTCTAGAACCAAACATATTGATATCCATCACCATTTCCTGGGAGATCACTCTATCAAGGGTGTAGGATCGAAGAGCACGTGAAAAGCTACCAGAGGGGGGGGTGAATGGTAGATTAAAACTTTTTGCAGCGGAAACAACAAAAACCCCTCAGCAAAAAATCAATCGGTTAAAGAAACCGTGTGTGCAAGTGTTTTCAAACGTGTTCAACTGTGACAAATCAAGTAGAGAGGTAGAGAATCAAGTCACGGATCTAATCAAAAAGAATCACTTGAAAACACGAAGTAAAACTTGAGATACGATCAAAACATTAAACGAAGATCAATCTGTTCTACCCCGATATAAAACAGATCTGCAATGCAACAAAGAAACTCGTGTATCTCACAAACTACAGATCCGAAGCTCGTGAAAATTTCACAGATGATAGATAATTGAGTTGTGAAGACAACCCAAAAAGAATCACGTTAATAGGATCTGTAAAACTCGAGTTATGAACGAAACACCGAAGCAACGTCGGTCTGTCCAGAAACTCAGCGAGAAAGACTTGACGAAAAACAAGTAGGACGAACAAAGCACAAAAGCTACTCGAAACATGAACTTTATTCAATAGAAACACAAGAGGAACAGCCCAAAGTTCTCTACCCATGAGAGCTCTGGTCTCCCTTGCTTTTATAGCCAGCCCTCAGGCTAAACAATCCAATCTAGGACTCCTACTCCTAATTGGACTCGTATCCTAACTTACCATAACTGCTCAGGACTCCCCTATTCGTAGATAGAAGCAATCGTGAGACTTCTAAACACCTTAGTAACGTTCTAAACATTCCTAAAACAACTCAACTTCGTGCCTAGCACGAAATCCTATCATAACCAACTCAAATCTTCCATATTTGAGCCATATCCGACTCAGCCTCAGCCTGAGTACGCAATCCAGCCGGTTGGACCTTTCCGACCAATTCTTTACGTCCACTTCTCTTCATCACGCCTTGGAACAATGTTGCCACGTCCATGCACTCCTTGCACATGTCCAAACACCTTCCAATAACGTACACGCAACCTTCATATGCACTGCCCTTGATCCAAACATGCTGCGTGACCTCCCGATCAACTCAACCACAACTCCTCCCGAACTTGGTTGTTGGAACCTCATCTCCTCCCTGAGACTAGTCCAAGGATCCCGTCACCAGCCATGTCTTGAACTCAAGCAACACCTGCATATGAATAAACAATCAATTCTTCCGAGCACATGTCCTCGACTTGACTCACGTTAGTTCGAAAACCACAACACCTTACATGAGCACGTCACATAAGCATGTTGCAAACCATATCAAATGATAACAGCCATAACCACCAAAACACACCAAAAACTTAGCAAATTAATACTAAGCAACCTTCCCATAAAGCAAGTTTGAAACATTGCGAGTGAAAAGCAAAAACAAGACGCTGCAGTTCTACGAGTTGAACTTCACAGGAGCTACCTAAAAACAAGCTCCGGACCTCACAGAAGCTCTCCGGACCTTGCGTTGGACCTTGCCAACACTTGGCGGACCTAACAAAGAACTTGTCGGACCTTGCCACAGAAGAATGTTTTGGCAATATTCAAAACTTTGAATGTTAATGCTAACTTTTATCCTAATTGCCAATGTATTCAGCACACATAGGTCTCACAATCTCCCCCTTGATGAATGCATTGGCAACACCAATTAAAATCTGAACATTAGCTTATGAAAAGTTTTGAAAAGCTTTGAAAACTCATTTCTCCCCCTTTATTAATTTCTCCCCATTTTTTAAAATCAGAGAAGGAAGAAAGTGTAAATCTCTCCTTATACATATTTCTCCCCCTTTGACAATGTATTCAGCAAGGTTCAAAAGAGAAATTTTTAAATGTTATGAGCATATTATAACATATACATACAAAACAAAGCTCATCCAAGTCATACTATCAGGTTACTTACACTATCACATCAATGAGATACATAAAGTAGTGTAAGCCATGCTAGAGATCAAATGTATTTTTCAGTTTAAGCAAGTCATGATCCCTTACTCAACTATTTCAAAACCTGAAAACATGACACTTGTTGCTGCATTTTTATTATTCATAATCATTTAAGGCACAAAGTTGATCATATGATATTTGCAAGAGATTATATGCCGCATCAGCCTTATTCTAACCAACCAAGCCAAGCCTATGTCATTTGACAATCAGAAGCTTAAGGACATGGTTTTAGTCATACACAATTCCTTCCAAGTTCATATCTTAGTGCAATGATAAGCAATCTCAAAAGAAGAAGTGTGATGCATGCATATTCTCTTGATCTTTTCTCAATTTTTTATTTGAAAACTCAACATGTGAGCTGATCACTTGATTAATTTTTTATGATTAAAAGCACTTGTGAGCACGCAACAAGTTCAAAACAGCAAGAAAGTTGAATCATGACCAGATTTAGTGTAAGTAATTATTCCAATTACTAGTCATGGCAAAAACTACAAAATGTGTAACATGAGTAATGTAGTAAGAACTTTCAGCCTGTAAAAGGAATCACAAAGTCATATATGTATGAAATACTATGCTCATATTATTTTAGTTTCAGATTCACACATAGACTTTCACAGTTTCAAAAACTACCCCTCAATTTAAGCCATGAGGATGCATAACCCCTATTTCACTATGAGTGAAACAAAAACGAGTGAAATCCAAAGGTTTTGTAAAAATATCAGCCAATTGTTGTTCGGTATCGACATGGTGAAGCACAATGTTTCCTTTTTCAACATTATCACGAAGAAAGTGATACCTAATGTCAATGTGCTTAGTTCTAGAGTGTTTCACGGGGTTTTTAGCAATACAAATTGCACTAGTGTTATCACAAAACAGTGGAACACTATCTAATTCAACCCCATAGTTCTTAAGTGTTTGAACAATCCAAAGAATTTGTGAGCAAGCGCTAGCCGCAGCTACATATTCAGATTCGGCCGTGGATTGTGCAACTGAACTTTGTTTTCTAGAGGACCAAGCAACAAGTGAATTACGAAGAAAATGACAAGCACCCGAAGTACTTTTCCTATCAATCCTACAACCCCCAAAATCAGCATCCGAAAAAGCTTTCAAAGAAACGGTTGAGGAAGAATGAAGAAAAATGCCAAATTCTTGAGTTCCATGTAGGTACTTGAGAATCCTTTTGATGGCTTGGCGATGTGAAGCACGTGGAGGAGCTTGAAAACGTGCACAAAGACATACGCTGAATTGTATGTCCGGTCTTGACGCCGTGAGATACAAAAGTGATCCAATCATACTTCTGTATTCTTTTTTATCGACCGGGTCACCATCTTCATCAAGTTCAAGTGTTGTTGTTGTTCCCATTGGTGTCTGGAGAGGCTTGCATTTGTCCATGTTGAAGCGCTTAAGAAGGTCCTTTGTATACTTAGTTTGATGCACAAAAGTTCCTTCTTTTGTTTGCTTGATTTGCAGCCCCAAAAAGTATGTGAGTTCTCCCATCATACTCATCTCATATTCTGAACTCATCATAGCTGAAAACTTGGACACGAGATCATGAGAAGCACAACCAAAGATAATATCATCCACATACACTTGAACGAATAATGAGTCATTGCCATGCTTAAGTACAAAAAGAGTTTTATCAACCTTGTCCATGATAAACCCCTTTTCAAGTAAGAATGTTTTTAACCTATCATACCATGCTCTAGGGGCTTGTTTTAGAGTACAAGGCTCTGGACAGTTTGTAAACATGATTAGGAAAATTTGGATTTTCAAAACCCGGTGGCTGCTTAACATAAACCTCCTCCTCTATGTAGCCATTAAGAAAAGCACTTTTAACATCCATTTGATATAACTTGAAACCTTTAGATGCAGCAAATGCTAATAAAATTCTTATAGCTTCTAATCTAGCAACAGGAGCAAATGTTTTATCAAAATCTAGACCTTCAATTTGAGTGAAACCTTGAGCAACCAACCTAGCTTTATTTCTAACCACAACCCCATCCTCACTTTGCTTATTTTTAAATACCCATTTAGTTCCAATTAATGTGTGACCTTGAGGTGGAGGTACAAGTTTCCAAACATTATTTCTTTCAAAATTTTCTAACTCTTCTTGCATGGCATTAATCCAAGATTCATTAGTGAGTGTGTGTGATATATCCTTGGGTTCAAAAGAAGCAACAAAAGCAGAATGAGCATGAGAGTTTGGATCGCAAAACCTGGACCGAGTGACTCGTTCATGCAAGCTTCCAATGATTTGTTGTGGAGGATGACTTTTGAGTACTCGGAGGGGAGTAGACACTTCACAAGCACCTTCTTCTTCATGTTCGGACCTTTGATTAGGAGAGCTTGTTGATTGAGGAAGGTCCAAACCAGCAGTAGTGACTGTTGGTGCTGGTTGTGGTGCAAAATCAGCAGCTTGATCGTTATTTACTTCCGAGTTTTCGGGCAGCAGCACCACTTCTTCATCTTCTTCAATAAAAATACTCTCCCCCTGCGGATATGGATCCGGACCTGCAATATCGGAGCTAGTACTTGGGCTAGCTTCATCAAAAGACACCTCGCAAGTCTCCACAATTTTGTTAGTGTCAAGTAAAAGCACACGGTAGCCTCTAGTATGAGATGGATAACCAAGAAACATGCCATCAACAGATCTAGCTTCAAATTTATCAAGATTACCATGTTTCTTAACAAAGCATTTGCAACCAAAAACCCTAAAGTGTGTAACACTAGGCCTTTGTCCAAACCGGAGCTCATATGGGGTTTTTCCAAGCTTAGCACGCAAGAAAACACGATTTGAGACATAACAAGCGGTTGCAATTGCATCAGCCCAAAATTTCCTAGTAGTTTGATATTCATCAAGCATAGTCCTAGCCATCTCAACTAAGGTTCTGTTCTTTCTTTCTACAACACCATTTTGTTGTGGTACATAGGGTGAAGAGTATTGATGATCTATTCCATTTTCAGCACAAAAGTGATCAAAGGATTGGTTTTTAAATTCAGTTCCGTTATCACTTCTAATTGCTTTTAATGATCCTGGGTGATCAATAGATAATCTAAGAAATAAAGTTCTAAAATGACTAAAAGCTTCATTCTTAGATGCCATAAAATAAACCCAAGAATATCTGGAATAATCATCAACAATCACAAGCACATACCATTTACCTCCGAAGGATTGAACACTTGCCGGACCTACTGTGTCAAGATGTAAAAGTTGTCCTGGTTCAGCTGTCATGGTCATTGTGAGAGGAGCATGTGAACCTGCAACAAACTTAGCATGTCTACAAGAAGAGCACACAATATCATTGTCCTTTTTAAGCTTCGGCAGCCCACGTATGCGATCGAGAGCACTAACACGGGTGAGATGATCAAAGCCTATGTGACCAAGTCTACGATGCCAAAAATAAGGATCCTTTGTATCATTAGCAACTAGACACCGATGCTTAGAAGTTGACAAATCAAAATCAGCTTTAAAAACTCTTCCAAACCTAGACATGTTAAACAAAATCTCACCTTTTGAATCTACAACCTTGCAGCAATTTTTAGCAAAACTAACCTCTAGATTTTCATCTAGCAATTGTGAAACCGAAAGCAAGTTGTATTTCAAATTTTTAACAAGTGCCACATCTTTCAAAGTGTAGAGATTGTTTACTCTAACCGAACCTTTAGCAATTATGGGAGTAGAAGAATTATCGGCGAAAGTAACATTTCCTACACGTGACACAAAAGAGAGAGAGGAGAACCATTCTTTGTTACCGGTCATGTGGCGTGAGCAACCTGAATCCACAATCCAAATGTTCTCCTTCCTCAAACGTGAAACCTACACAGCAGCACAATACGTCGATGACTCAATACTGGGGTTAGTTAAAAGACTTTTAGGAATCCAGTACTGAGTCACACGACGTCAGCAGGAATAACACGTGAAAGCTGAGAAGATACAGTAGGTTTATGAGCCAAACATCGAAATTTTTTGTTCCCAACTACTGACTTAGAAGATGTGTTATATGTAGCACAAAAAACAGTAGGTCCGGGAGCAAGTTTTTGACTCATTACAGCAGGTTGCAAGCTCCGAACATTCGGTCTAGCAGATTTTGCTTGGTTGTTATGTGATCTAGCAAGTATTCTTTGTTTCTTATCGTGTTTAGCTAGTCTATAACAAAAATCCATGACATGACCATCTCTACCACAGTAGGTACAATGAAAAATAACCTTATTATCATGTCTAGATGAGCAAGCAACACGTTTATTAGAACCCGAATGGGACAGTACTCCTGCAGATTTGAAAATCACCTCTTTTTGTCTCGGAGCTGTTTGAATCAAACCGCTTCCTAACGACTTTACAACTTTAGGTGGGTGTGCCTTAGCATGAGCATGAGAATTAAAACATAAACCAGTTTTATCATTACAAGACTTGGAAGAATTCAGCAGCAAGTTTAGGTTCTTATTTGTATTAGAAAACCGATCTAGTGTCCTATGCATGTCATCAAGTTTATTGGACAGATCAAAGCAGTTTTCACATGAAGTTTTTACTTTTAGTTTGCAATTTGAACAATATTTAACTTCATGCACACGTAAAGCATTGTTCAAAATAGAAATCTCATTCATAGCATCATTTAGTTTCTTATTCAGATCATCACATGAAGAACAATGCAAATCAATTGTAGAACAACAAGCATCTTTCAAATTTTTATCATTAAGTGCAGCAAGCTCTTTGTTCTTTTCAATTTCAAGTTCAAGTTTATCAAGTGTAGATGTGTGTGCACTTCTTAAAGAGGATAATTGTTCATAAATCAAATCACATGAGGAACAAGAATCATCACTAGGAATTAAAGTTTTTAAACGATTAATTTCAGATTCTAGTGATTCAATTTTAACAGCATTGTTCCTAAGTTTTTTTATCCTTTTTCTTTAATATAACAGTGGCACGAGAAATAGCATCACACATTTCTTCGCAAGTGGGACATACCTCTTCATCGTCGCTGTTGTGTTCTGCCTCCTCGGAGCTTGAACTTGACTTGCTCGCCATGCAGCACATATTTGCCATAGCTTCTTCATCTTCATCAGTACCGGTGTCCACATCACTTGAGCCGAAATATTGAAGTGCAGAGATCATACTATGCACTATGTTGCGCATTGATAAATCTTTCTTCTTCTTATTCTTTGCAAATGATTTCTTCGGCCTTGTTTACTTTTCTTCACGTGAAGTCGGACCTGAAAGGTTAGGGCACTCCGTACGAAAATGTCCTGTCTTACCACATTCAAAACATCGTTGAGGTCCGGAGCTTCCTCTCCTTCTAGTTCTCACATTTTGCAATGCTTTTGAGAACCGAGTAGAGATGAGTGCAAGCTCCTCCTATGGAAACTCTTCAATCTGTTCAAGGGTTAGAGAGGACAGCAAAGAGAGTGCACCACTAGATGATGATTGACTAGAACTAGACATGTCACGTTGCGAAACAAATGCAATAGACTTGTTGGGGTTTTTACGTGAGATGATGTCAATTTCATGAGTTTTCAATTTAGAATAAAGCACATCTAAAGTAAGAGAACTCATGACAGTAGATTCATGAATAGATGTAAATTTCATCTCCCAAATTGACATATCTAATGCTCCTAACAATTGTCTAGCATTTTCAGCATCTGAAAAGTTAACATTGACACTACGCAAGTTGCTGAGAATTTTATTAAAGCGAGCAAAAAGGTCGTCAATTGACTCACCGGGTTGCATCTCAAAATGCATGTATTCTTTCTTGAACATATCTTGCCTTAACTCGTTGATCGTATTGGATCCTTCATGGTAGTCACAAAGAGCTTTCCAAACATCATATGCATATCGGAGGTGTGCAACACGGTCGAAGTCGCTTTGAGTCAATCCTTGGATGATCAAGTTGCGAGCCTTGTTGTTGTTGTCAGCATCTCTCATGTTCGCAGCCGTAACTTGATCGTTGGGTGGTACATCGAAGTTCCGGTAGACCTTTTCCCATATGGCGAAGCCTTGCGCCTGTATGTAGGCCTCTATCCGCGCCTTCCAAACCTGAAAATCGATGCCATTGAACACACAAGGTTTTGCAGAGTACTTCTCCATGATGGTTAGTCAAAACACGTGCAAATCACAAAGATTAGAGCACCTTGGCTCTGATACCAATTGTAGGATCGAAGAGCACGTGAAAAGCTACCAGAGGGGGGGTGAATGGTAGATTAAAACTTTTCGCAGCGGAAACAACAAAAACCCCTCAGCAAAAAATCAATCGGTTAAAGAAACCATGTGTGCAAGTGTTTTCAAACGTGTTCAACCATGACAAATCAAGTAGAGAGGTAGATAATCAATTCACGGATCTAATGCAACAAGAATCACTTAAAAACACGAAGTAAAACTTGAGATACGATCAAAACATTAAACGAAGATCAATCTGTTCTACCCGATATAAAACAGATCTGCAACTCTGCAAAGAAACTCGTGTATCTCAAAAAATACAGATCCGAAGCTCGTGAAAATTTCACATATGATAGATAATTGAGTTGTGAAGACAACCCAAAAAGAATCACGTCAATTGGATCTGTAAAACTCGATTTATGAATGAAACACCGAAGCAACGTCGGTCTGTCCAGAAACTCGGCGAGAAAGACTTGACGAAAAACAAGTCGGACGAACAAAGCACAAAAGATCCTCGAAACTATGAACTTTATTCAATAAAAACACAAGACAAACAGCCCAAAGTTCTCTACCCACGAGAGCTCTGGCCTCCCTTGCTTTTATAGCCAGCCCTCAGGCTAAACAATCCAATCTAGGACTCCTACTCCTAATTGGACTCGTATCCTAACTTACCATAACTGCTCAGGACCCTCCTATTCGCAGATAGAAGCAATCGTGAGACTTTCAAACACCTTAGGAACGTCCTAAACATTCCTAAAACAACTCAGCTTCGTGCCTAGCACGAAATCCTATCATAACCAACTCAAATCTTCCATATTTGAGCCATATCCGACTCAGCCTCAGCCTGAGTACGCAATCCAGCCGGTTTGACCTTTCCGACCAATTCTTTACGTCCACTTCTCTTCATCACGCCTTGGAACAATGTTGCCACGTCCATGCACTCCTTGCACACGTGCAAACACCTTCCAACGACGTACACGCAACCTTCATATGCACTGCCCTTGATCCAAACATGCTGCGCGACCTCCCGATCAACTCAACCACAGCTCCTCCCGAACTTGGTTGTTGGAACCTCATCTCCTCCCTGAGACTAGTCCAAGGATCCTGTCACCAGCCATGTCTTGAACTCAAGCAACACCTGCACATGAATAAACAACCAATTCTTTCGAGCACAAGTCCTTGACTTGACTCACGTTAGTTCGAAAACCACAACACCTTACATGAGCACGTCAGATAAGCATGTTGCAAACCATATCAAATGATAACAGCCATAACCACCAAAACACACCAAAAACTTAGCAAATTAATACTAAGCAAACCTTCCCATAAAGCAAGTTTGAAACATTGCGAGTTAAAAGCAAAAACAAGACGCTGCAGTTCTACGAGTTGAACTTCACGGGAGCTCCCTAAAAACAAGCTCCGGACCTCACAGAAGCTCTCTGGACCTTGCAGTAGCTCTCCAGACCTTGCGTCGGACCTTGCCAACATTTGGCGGACCTAACAAAGAACTTGTCGGACCTTGCCACAGAAGAATGTTTTGGCAATATTCAAAACTTTGAATATTAATGCTAACTTTTATCCTAATTGCCAATGTATTCAGCACACATAGGTCTCACAAAGGGAGATATCGTTATCTCTCATGTTAGGAGTGAGAAGCAATTGGCGGACATCTTCACAAAACCCCTTGATGAGAAACACTTTTGTGACCTAAGGAGTGAACTAAATATCTTATATTCTCGAAATGTTGCTTGAAGTGTGCAGATCTGTCTGTTGCTTGTTTATAAACTTCAAAAACCGCATGTTTTCAACATACTACCCTAATCTCTCTTACTCTATGAAAACTATGTTCAAAAGGGCTCTTTGTCAAATATGGTCATTGTTTGTTTGATGTTTGCTTGCTGACCATGTTTGCCAAACATATGTGCAAAAACTTGTATAAAAGGATCATACTCTTGAGCTAAAACTCAAATTATATGAACTTCAGCTTGTAGCCAGACTAGTCCGCCTGGGAGGCCGGACTGCCCGGCCTCAGAGAAGTCCGGCTCTGGTCTGCCAACAGAACTTATCCGGACAACAAGCCGGACTAGTCCGGCCCTTCCAGACACGTGTCGACTTTGGAGCTCACCCCTGCGAAAGGGATGAGGTCCAGCCCCGCGGGACACTCGTCGCCACCGGAGCTCACCGCTGTGGAAGGGATGAGGTCCAGCCCCACGGGACACGTGTCACCACCGGAGCTCGCCTCTGAGGAGAGGAGAGGCTCCGGCCCGCTGGACACGTGTCACCACTGGAGCTTGCCTCTAAGGAGAGGAGAGGTCCAAACCCGCTGGACACATGTCACCACCGGAGCTCGCCTCTGAGGAGATGTCCCGGCCTGCTGGACACGTGTCGCAACGGGAGCTCGCCTCTGAAGAGAGGGGAGGTCCGGCCCCACCGGACACGTGGCACCCTCGGAGCTCGCCTCTGAGGAGAGGGGAGGTCCGGCCCCGCCGGACACGTGGCACCCTCGGAGCTCGCCTCTGAGGAGAGGGGAGATCCGGCCCCGCCCGACACGTGGCATCCTCGGAGTTCGCCACTGAGGAGAGGGGAGGCCCGTCCCCACTGGACACGTGGTTTCTTCGGAGCTCACCCTGGCAGTGGCCACGTGGCAGGGTCAGACTTCGCAGTGGACAAGTCCAAACCGGACTAGTACGCCTGGGCAGGCCGAACAATTCCGGCCCCCAGAGAAGTCTGGCTTTGGTCCGCCAACCGGACTTGTCCGGACGCCTAATCCGGACTAGTCCGACCCCTGGGGACTTAACCTCCCAGGGGCGGCCAGACTTCTCTCTTCACAGACTAGTCCGCTCACATCCTCTCTCAAGCCGGAAGCGCCCACAAATTGGCGATTTTTACTTTCCTCCACCAAAAATATTATCCAATCCACGTATTGGAGACCTAAGGAGTGCGGAAACCCTTCCCCGGGCATCGTTGCTCAAGTTTCAACTCCAAATTCATCACATTTGAAGATTTCAAGAGGTATTCTTGACCTAACCAAAAATCCTTCCTTTTCTTCACTCTTAGGTCTTTTGATAGAAACCTCTTCACAAATGTTGTTCCTAGTGCCGATGCGATCATAGCCTAGGAGTATTGCAACTTAATTCGAAGTTCTTGTGAAAAATTGTTAGGGTTAGGGTTCCTCCTGTATAACCCAGACTAGTCCGGTTTTGGGTAGACAAATCCATTCTCGAGCGGACCAGTCCGGTCCTTTAACGGACAAGTCCGGTTTACACAGAACAAACTCCAACTTTAGCCATTTTTCATGAATTCTCTTGCAATATTCCACTCCCTTGACCTCTAATATCTTGTCTCTAAGGAAATATGTCAAACTCCGACCAAAGCTCTGCCCTTCCAAGTCCCACGGACGAGGAGGCTCGACAAGCCCTTCATCGGCGCATTGCCGAAGAAAGGGCAGCAAAGGAGGCCCAAGCGGCTAAAGAAGCCGTCCGTCGAGAGGCAAGAACAAAGAAGAAGCTTGAACTCGACCGAGGAAGCACAATTGCCCAAGCCGTTGAAGAATCCTTGAAGGATCAACAGAGAAAGAAAAGGGCCGAACGTGAAGCCTAGAGCTCCCAAGCTGCTAGTGCCTCAGAGCCTAAGGGAAAGAGGTTGGTCACCTTGGGAGATAAAGGGCGGGAAAAGGAGAAGGAAAAGGAATCCGAGGGTAGGGTTCCTCATGATCCAAAGAAGGGTAAGGCTCCACTTCCTGAGGAGCCCAAGAACAAAAAGGCAACTGCAAAAGCACTGACAAACAGAGCAGGAGGGATAAAAATTTGAGAGAAAGGGCAACCGAAGCCCATCGGCCCCTTAAAGATGGCTGCCCCTGCTAGAGACCCAAACCGGCAGCCCAACAATCCAGCATTTGTATTCAAAGGAAAGAGGGCTGAAAAGGCGAGAAGGCTAAGGATAGATAAAGTCTATGACTATGAGAAGCACACAGCCGACCCTAGGTTTTGGTGTGACTTTCACTGCGATAACTATCGCTTGGTGTACCTAAAAATGAAGACCCCAGTCACTCAAGCTCAATGGGTAGATTGGGACTACATGGCCAAAAGAGAGCACAAAGCTTTTGATGCAGTGATTGAAGCCGCAGAGCGCCATGGAATCAAGGAAATCATGAGCTTCAAGTATGACCGGAACATTGAGGTAATTGTGCAGTTCTACACCACTGTGTACTTCTCCACCTACGGTGACCGGAAAATCACCTGGATGACTCATGGAGAGCAGTACTCAGTCACCTATGAGAGGTTTGCATAGATACTTGGCCTTGAGGAGCACTTGGATCATGAGATTATCATTTCCAATCTAAAGGCAGTGGACAGGGATCAGCTTGAATATATGTATCCTAGTCATGTTCCCTATGAGGCCGGGCTTGCTAGGAACATCAAGCCGTTCTATAGCATCCTCAACCGGATTCTGAGGAGGACCATTGCCCCCAAGGATGGAGATGTAGGGCTAATTCAAGGAAACTTAAGGCATCTCCTCCTCTTGATAGATGGTGAAGATAAGTTCAACCTTGTTGAGCACATTTATGATGACATCTTCAACATCTCTCACACTCCCAACCGCTCATGTGGTTATCCACCGTACATCATGTGCCTAATTGAGAAGGTGTCGGGGATAGTCTTTGTCAAGTATGTCACTCATCGACCTCTCCGTCCTCAGCTACCCCCCATTCTGCCAGAACCCTCAAGGAGGAAAAATGCTCAACCTCCATCCAGCTCAGCGGCCCCTTCTATCTCAGCGGCTCCCCCATCATCTCCTCCTCCGCAGTCCATGAGCGGATTCTTCAAGTGCTTCAACGCAATTTTTGCCTCCTGTCAGCGTGTGGAGGTCCGTACGCGACGCATGGAGAGGCGTCAGGAGAAGTACCTCAAGGCTGTGTGTGACAAGCTTGAGGTACCCATGTCTCCCCCTGAGGAGAGTGATGGGGAACTCACTCCATATCCTGAGTTCACCGCTGATGAGCTCGGCTAGTTCATGGAAGATGGAAGCTCTTCCAAGGCCGTGCCTCCATCCACCACCGCCGACGAAAAAGAAGAGGATACGGAGGCTACGGAGAGCGAGTGAAAATGGCGATGAAGAAGAAGACGAAGAAGATGACGAGTAGACTTAGGCGTATCTTCCTCCCTACTTTCCTTTTTGGTGCCTTGATGCCAAAGGGGGAGAAATGTGAAAAAGGATGTCCTATTTTTTATCATCTTCCAGTCTCGTAATAGATCTTTTGGACATGACTCTTTTAGACATGGCTATCTATGTTTTATGTTTTACGCATGACTATCTTTTGTGTAACACTACGTGTTGGATTTTATGGCTGTTTTATGCTTATTGTCTTCTCACATTTTTTTGGCACAACACGTAGGCACCCCACCATAACATGTGAATGTATGCCAAGACCCCTCTTTTACTGTTGCATACATCCAGGGGGAGTTATGCATACAAACACATGTTATGAAAATCAAATTTTTACCTCTTATGTTGAAACTTAATGTGTTGTAATCAGTCACCAAAAAGGGGGAGATTGTAAGTGCATCTAGGTATCCCCATGGGTTTTGGATGATTGATGACGACAATTAAGAGACTAATGAGCTGAGATGAACATAAGCATAGGATATTTCCAAGGCGGACACCTAAACTCTCAAAAAGGAAAAAGATGAAGAACAACGTCGAAGACTCGAAGAGTAGAAAGAAGGGTTTCACTTGAGTCTTTAGTAGGCTAGTCGTGTAAAAGAAAGAGTGTGTGTGTAAGGTGCATCGAGATCATAGAAGAGAGTCAAATCCTTAGTGGAGAGAGGTAGAGAGGTAAAGTTGGGCAGGCCGGACTTGTCCGGGGAAGAGGTCGGACTAGTCCGGAAGTCCTACGGCTAAGTCCATTTTGGGACGGACTAAGAGTTCCTGACTGAGTTTGGACTCGTCTGTTTGGGGACGGACTATTCTGTTTCTCTCTTGGTGAGAGTGTTTCGGAACTAAGTCCTGGTATGCCGAACTTGTCCGCCTCAGTGGCCGGACTAGTCCGGGCTAGCCAGACTAGTCCGTTTTCACCTGGACAACCAGTCTCTGTGTGAGTTCGAGCTAGTCCGTTCTGAGGCAGACTAGTCCGTATGGTTGTGACATGAGAGCTCCCACGGCTAAGTCTTGGTGGACCGGACTTGTCAAGCTTAGTGGCCGGACTAGTCCGGGTCCTCTAGACTTGTCTGTTCTCACCCGGACAAATAGTTCATGTGTGAGATCGGACTAGTCCGGTGTGAGGCGGACTAGTCCGGACTTTTGGTAGGTGGCAACGGTTGGCTTCGGGACTTCTATAAAAGGATATGCTCCGACTTCATTTAGAATAACCTGGAACCCTAGCGCCGCCACAACGATCCTAGAGTCCCCCTAAGCCTTCTCTCTTGCCTACTCACCCTCTAGAACCAATTCTTAAGTGGATTTCGGTGTCTGAGGAGAGGAGAAGGAAGAACTTAATGTTTTGGCTCTCGGAGTGATCTCGTGCACTTGGTGTGAGTCTTTGTGACCTGTGGCTTGTGAGATTCGTGGAGTTTTGTGGACGTGATCAAGTGGGAGCCTTAGATTATGAGCAGCCCCAACACTTTGTAAGTTCACCCTTGAGATAGTGAAGAACCGGGTTGGCCTTAGTGGTGACATGGTGAGGGAAGGGTTGTTAAACCCGGTCCTTTAAGGACTCCTCAATGGGGACGTAGATTCCTGACTGGAATTGAACCTCGGGCAAAAATCTTCGTGTCATTTTGCACTTACATTTCATTGATCATTAGAATTGCTTAGGGTTTGTTCGATCATTTCGCTCTTATAATATTTCAGGTTACAATCTTGCAATCCACCTCAATACTTTGTCATATTTCTTATATTAGATTGCTAGATAGTTTATCTGCATTTTGTTAAATTAAAATCTGAAGAAAAACCCATAAAAATCAAGTTTAGGCTTTTCAGTAGTCTGACCGACTAGTCCGCCCCTGAGCTAGACTAGTCCGGCCCGTGTGCTCTAATCTCATTTAATTAAGTATGTGTCGGAGTCTCTTCTTAAGGGACCCCGTTCCTGCTGCTGTTGATGCCATTTCTAGTAGTTGTTAACGGCCTGTATGCGAGCGTATGACAACGCCTGCGTCACGAGCTTCCGAGCGTTTGTGTGGAACACGACTGTCGCGTGCTCCATCATGCTTTCGCTCGTTTCCTCTAACTGGTACCTCAGCTTTAAGAAAACAAACATTTAATCAATATGCATTAACAATTTAAATGAGTTGAAGAGTATAAACATTTAAACTTACCATAAAATCATTCCACACGGCCCCCTGAAGGGTGTCGTGCACCTCGTGCAAGACACGAGCGTAGTCGTTCCACGACAAAGCAGGGACACCATCGATGACACTGGGATAGTGCAAACGCACTAAAGCCCCGATGACACCGTTAACCTGCCTGTGGTGTCCCTGGCCCGTGAATGAACAGTTAATGAGAAAATGTTGCCAAGTTAACGAGAAAATATTACATGATCTCGAAACCAGGATAGGAAATTAGGTCCTCCATCTATTCCTTCAGTTGCATCACTTCTACGTGTTTGCTTGTAGGTTGATACCTATGTGTCCAATTTTGCTTGTGAAACTCACTGTACGAAAAGAAAACTTTTTAGAATAGATGTGTTACAAAATACGCCGATTAGCATAAATGTAAGACAAACACTTACTCGAAATATTTGTCCATCTCATCTATATTCGCGTACATGTAGAAGAAAGCATCACTCCTTTCTTCTGCGGTAGAATTGTAGGAAGTGGAACTACCAACAGTAGTGCCTCTTGTTGCAAAAATAGAGAGATCACTATAAGGAGGTTGCTCATCCACATTGTACCGCATTGCCGAAGTGTTGACATTGTTTTCCTCTGCAAAGTAAACAATTGAAAAGTATCATACTTCTTTAAGAGTAAATGCTTCGGTGATTCATCCTTCTACCTTTGCCCTGTTACGAACCATTGGTTTTTAGTGCTCTTTCAATATGATACATCCACCTATACTGCACAGGACCTCCAACTTTAGCCTCAAATGGAAGATGGATGAGGAGATGTTGCATTGGATTGAAGAACCCTGGAGGAAAAATTTTCTCCATCTTACATAATAGTACCGGTATCTCCTTCTCCAATTTACGCGTCATCTCTATCGTGATTTCTTTTGCACAGAGTTGTCTATAGAAGTGACTAAGCTCGGCTAGCACCTTCCACACTGCATCATCAAAATAGCTCTGAAACATAATAGGTAGAAGTCTTTCCAAAATTATGTGATAATCATGACTCTTCAACCCTCTCAGCTTTCCCGTTTTGATATTCACGACTCATTTCAGACTAGCTGCATAACCATATGGGAATTTCAAAATTTTCAACTATTTGAGTACTTCTTTCTTTTCTTTAGGTCGAAGACAGAAAGAAGCACGTGGTTTAGCACCACTTTCAGAGAGCTCAAGAGTTGGACGGTTACAAAGCTCTGCTAGGTCCTTTTGAGCCTTTATATTATCTTTTGTTTTACCTGTCATGTCCATGCACGTGCTTATGATACATTCCCCATATTATGCTCTTGATGAATGACATCAATGTTGTGCATTAGTATCAACGACTTCACATATGGTAGCTCCCATAGTCCACATATATGAGTTCAATTGTGATCCTTTCGTAACCGAGAAAATATCCAGGACACCCTTTATCTGGCACCAGTTTGTCCAGCATATCAGATATTTCTGATCTGTGTAGACGTTTTGGTGGTCCTTTAGTGACAACAGTGTCTTTTTTAAAGACATTCCTCTTTTACCTAAACATGTGATTCAGAGGCAGCCATTGTCTGTGACAATCGAAGTAGCATATCTTTCCTCCATGAGTAAGTCAAAAACAGTCCGTGTCAGAAGCACATATCGGATACATCAAACGACCATGAGTGCTCCATCCAGAAAACATACCGTATGCTGAGAAATCATGGACGGACCACAAATAAGCAGCTCGAAGGTTGAATTTCTGCTTCTTGTAACAGTCATACGCTTCGACTCCTGTCCACAATATTTTCAATTCTTCGATCAACGGTTTCAACATCACGTTGAGACGTGGCTCAGGATGATCCGGCCTAGGTATAATGAGGCTAAGGAACATGAACTCGTACTTCATACAAAGAGCTGATGGTAGGTTGTACGGAATGACAAAGACGGGCCAACAGGAGTATGATGTGGCGTTTGTACTGAACAGTGAGAATCCATCTGTCGCCAACCCGATTCGAACATTTCTACATCACGACTGAAGTCTGGATCGAACCGGTCAAGCGTCTTCCATGTCTCACCGTCGGCCGGGTGTATCATGACTCCATTGTTCTCACGTACACCTTCTTTATGCCATCTCATGTGTCTAGCCGTTCTTTTTGATAGAAACAACCGCTTCAACCGAGGTGTCACGGATAAGTAACGAAGTTGCTTACGCGCGACTTCTGTCATCACATTATCACCATCATTATTAACAACTTCAACAAATTACCTTGATTCACCACATTTTAAGCATTACTTCTCTTTTGCATGCTCTTTCCAGAAAAGCATGCAATTGTTTGGACACACATTAATCTTCTCATACTTCATACCGAGACCGAAAAGCAATTTCTTCACCTGATACATATCTTTAGATACTTTACGAGGCTATGGAAGGATATCACTGATCAATTTGATGATGACGTTGTAACAGTTATTAAAAAAAGCACTTAGACTTAATTGCCATAAGTCTAGTCATGAAAGTGAGGAGGGTCACTTCAGTGTGTTCATGCAGCGGCTCTTCTGAAACTTTGAGAAGCTTGAAGAACGCTTCAACCTCCGTTGTAGGAGGATCCTCCGTAAACTCTAGTTGTATAGCTTCAAGCATCTCATCCATACTATCAATCTCCGTGTTATCATCATTTTCCTCTTCCACTTCTTGTACAATTTGAGAAGTTGTCTCGTCGTGGAAGGTCCACACCTCATAATGTGGCACGTAACCATTTTTACACAAGTGTATCGAGACCGTAATTTTGTCCAAAAACTTGATATTCCTGCATTTCGTACATGGGCACCGCACCTTACCGATCATTGACAATGAAAAGACTTGATCTACAAAAGCATCTGTCTTGGCGAACCACTCATCCGAGTGACCACCAGAACTGTTCTTCCAACCGATATACATCCAACTACGGTCCTCACCCATGTTTGAATCTACAGTTTAATGTCAAGGAAATTATAGTTACTTTATAATTTATTTATGTCACGGCCCTACATCTATTGGAAAGGATACGTCCTAAACCCACCCAAGAGTGACCGAGAGGAATGTGCTTATGACAAGACACGGGGTCTAGATTAAGACGAAATTTCGACAGCATAACCCCGCTGTTCTCCAACTGCATGCCCGAAAATGGTGGGGTGGAGGCGGCGCGGCTCAGCGCATATATAGGTATTAAATTCTGACGGTTTACTTACTTACGACGGCCAAGGTTCCAACCGTCGTAAGTTATACATTAAATTCCGTCGGCCAAGGTTCCGACCATTGTACCAATGACGCTTCTTGATCGAAACCACACGGTTCCCAACGGTTGTCTCGGCGGCGGCCATGGCTATGGCCATTGACCTTTAAATGGCCCGTGTCAGGCCCGAATCCCGTATATATATATATATATATATATATATATATATATATATATATATATATATATATATATATATATATATATATATATATATATATATATATATATATATATATATATATATATATATATCGATATTATACACTCAAGTAATTAAATTAAATAAAAATTACTAACTTAATAATCAACTAACTCAAAATTTTAAAAGAAATATAAAACTAACTTAATACTCAAAAAACAAAAATTAAGTAATCTAATAAGTAATAAATTAAATCATTAACTAAACTAATTAATAAAAAATTAAATGAACTAAATTACTTACTAAATTAACTAAATTAATTACTAAATGAAATAAAATGAACTAAATTACTTCGTAAATGAACTAAATAAACTAGATTAATTACTACACGAACTAAATTAATTACTAAATGAACTACATAAACTAAATTAATTCCTAAACAAACTAAATTAACTAAATTAATTACTAAATAAAACGTACCTCGAAGTGGTGGTGAAGCGGAGCGGGCTTGGGGCCTAGCGGCCGTGGCGGGGAGGCGCAGGGCGGCGGCGTCGGGATGACGCGGGGAGGCGCGCGGCGGTGGCGCTCGGGCGGCGGCGCGGCCGGGGGAGCGCGGGGCGGCGTGGGGAGGCCGGGGGACCTCGGGGCGGCATGCAGCAGGGGCGGCGTGGGGGGCCGGGGGACCTCGAGGTGGCGGCACGGGGGCCGGGTTACCTCGGCGGTGGCATGGGGCGGTGGCAGCAGCGGTGCGTGGGGCGGCGGCGGCGCTGGGGGCGGCGGCGGTGGCGTTGGGGCAGCGGCGGCATGGGGCAGAGGCGCGGCGGTGGGCTCGGTCTGAATGAGCCCGAGCCCGGACCCGGGGCGGCGGTTGAAACCCGCAACTTATGATGGCTGTAACCTAAGCCATCGTAAGTAACTCTTAGTTTGTGTCATCTCTATAACATACGACGGCTTAGGGATATGGCCGTCGTAAGTTATGTGTAACTTACGACGGTCCCTTAACTTACAACGGCCATGGGCCTAAGGCCGTCGTAAGTTAGTTTACTTACGACGATCGATGTGTGCCGTCGTAAGTTAGGTTACTTACGACAGCTAGCCATCATAAATAACTTGGCCGTCGTAATGTGTTAGGTTTGCTGTAGTGTAACCAGCCCGGAGGCCAACCCAATTAAAACTAGGATTCTAATTCTACTCAGTTTCTGTATCGAAACTTTCCATAACTGCTTAAGACTCTTCTATACGCAGATAGAAGCAATCTTAAGACTTCTAAACACCTTAGGAAGTATCCCACATTCCTAAAACAACTCAACTTTGTGTCCCACACGAAATCCTATCATAACCAACTCAAATCTTTCCATATTTGAGCCATAACCGACTCAGCCACAGCCTGAGTCCATAATCTAGACGGTTAGACCTTTCCTACCAATTCTTTACGTCCACATCTCTTCATCACGCCTTGGAACCATGTTTCCACGTCCATGCACTCCTTGCACACGTGCAAACACCTTCCAACGACGTCCACGATACCTTCATATGCATTGTTCTTGATCCAAACATGTTGCGCGACCTCCTGATCAACTCAACCACAATTCCTCTCGAACTTGGTTGTTGAACCTCATCTTCTCCCTAAGACTAGTTCAATGGATCCCTTCACTAGCTATATCTTGAACTCAAGCAACACCTGCACATGAATAAACAACCAATACTTTCGAGCACAAGTCCGCGACTTGACTCACGTTAGTTCCGAAAACCACAACACCTTACGTGAACACCTCACATAAGCATGTTGCAAACCATAGCAAAATGTTAACCACTGTAAACAGCCATAACACTTTAAAAACTTATTAAAAGAATACTAAGCAAACTTTCCATAGATGTAAAGCAAGTTCGAAACATTTGCATGGAAAAAACAGAACCATTGCAATTTAGCTCCGGACCTTGCCAAAGCTAACCAGACCTTGAGCCGGAGCTTACCAAAGCTAGCAGAACCTAGCGTTGGAACGTACCAAAGTTAGTCGGACCTACCGCCGAAGCTAACCAAACACATGTCGGACCTAGCCATAGCAAGTTGGACCTTACGTCGAATCTTGTCGGAGCTCGGACCTAGAGTCGGACCTTGACAAAAAGAGTGTTTTGGTAGAATTCAAAATTTTATCGTCATGGCCAATGTATTCAGCACACATAGGTCTCACAATCTCCCCCTTGATGAATGCATTGGCAACACCACTTAAAATTCGAACATTGGCTTATTCACATGAAAAGTTTTGAAAACAATGAAATGAGAAAGAAATTTTGAAACAAAAAATTCTCCCCCTATACATATTCCCCCCCTTTGTAAATCATAAATAAAATGAGAAGAAAAACAAAAACTCTCCCCCTTAGAAGAATCGTGCCAAAATACTTGTGAATCGTGCAATGTGTGATCAATTTCCCCCCTTTGACAATGTATTCAGCAAGGTTCAAAAGAGAAATTTTAATTGTTCTGAGCATATTTATAACATATACATATAAAACAAAGCTCATCCAAGCCATACTATCAAGTAACTTTCACTATCACATCAATGAGATACAAAAAGTAGTGTAAGCCATGCTAGAGATCAAGTGTAATTTTCAATTTAAGAAAATCATGATATCACAAACTTAGCTATGTCAAGACCTGAAAGCATGACACTTGTTGCTGCATTTTAAATATTTTTCAAATCACAAATTCAGATCATATGACATTTGCAAGAGATTATATGCCGCATCAGCATTATTGTAACCAACCAAGCCAAGCCTATGTCATTTAACAACCCCATAAGCTTAAGGACATGGTTTTAGTCATATACAACTTCTTCTAAGTCCATATCTAAGTGCAATGATAAGCCATCTAAAAAGAAAAAGTGCGATGCATGCACATTCTCTTGATCTTTTTCTCAATTTTTCATTTCAACACAAAAGCTCAACATGTGAATAGTTGATTGATTATTTTTTCATTATTAAAAGCACTTGTGAGCATGCAACTAGTTTAAAACAGCAAGAAAGTTCGATCATGACCAGATTTAGTGTAAATAATTATTCTAATTACTAGTCATGGTAAAAACTATAAAATGTATAACATGAGTAATGTAGTAAGAACTTTCAGCATATAAAAGGAATCACAAAATCATATATGTATGAAATACTATGCTCATTATTTTAAATTCAGATTCACACATAGACTTTCAAGTTTCAAAACTTCCCGTCAATTTAAGCCACGAGGATGCATAACCCCTTATTTCACTACAAAGGAAATAAAAATGAGTGAAATCCAAAAGTTTTGTAAAAATGTCAGCCAATTGTTGTTTGGTATCTACATGGTGAAGCACAATGTTTCCTTTTCCAACATTATCACGGAGAAAGTGATACCTAATGTCAATGTGCTTTGTTCTCGAATGTTACACGGGGTTTTTAGCAATGCAAATGGCACTAGTGTTATCACAAAATAGTAAAACACTATCTAGATGAACCCCATAGTCTTTAAGTGTTTGAACAATCCAAAGAATTTGTGAACATGCGCTAGCATCAGCTACATATTCAGATTCGGCTGTGGATTGTGCAATTGAATTTTATTTTCTAGAGGACCAAGCAACAAGTGAATTACCAAGAAAATGACAAGCACCCGAAGTACTTTTCCTATCAATTCTACAACCCCAAAATCAGCATCCGAAAAAGCTTTCAAAGTAAAGGTTGAGGAAGAAGGAAGAAAAATCCCAAATTCTTGAGTTCCATGTAAGTACCTGAGAATTGTTTTGATGGCTTGACGATGTGAAGCACGTGGGGAAGCTTTAAATTATGCACAAAGAGATACGCTGAATTGTATGTCCGGTCTTGATGCCGTTGAGGCGGACCCGTCAACCGAGACAGGCCACTCGCCCGGGAATCGCATTGGGTGGTGCCGTGTTGTGCGGCACCCAACAGCACACAGATGAGGAACAATGTATTACATAAAACAATAGCGGTAGCTTACAAGTTTTTCCTTTGTAAATACTTTACATCAAGTAACTACAGCGGAAGTCTATATCAACTCACGTCGAATAACTAAAAGCACTCGAGATGAAGTCCAGCCTGCGGACTCCTCTCGCTAGCAACATGAAGACAAGCAGCAGCGGCTGGGTTCTCTATGTGTTACCTGACTCGGGAGTCCCCGAGTCTCACCGGACAACCTTCTTTTCAGCATCGTTGTTAACCTGCAAAACCACTTATATAGCAAGCGTGAGCACATAGGCTCAGCAAGTCTGACCCGTCTCTCCTAAACAAGAAACTCTACATGCACGACGGTTACAATTGGGTCGGCTAGATTTGCATAAAGGACTCGCCTAAAGTTGATCCTTAACTTTCATATTTTAAGCCTCATTGTGTAGACCTTGAGCCGAAAAGCATCACAACTCCACAATCAAACAAGAAACGCTTTGTTGCGATGCTCCTTGCACAAAGTGAAAGTAAACTTTAATGAGCCTATCTCTAATTCAATCATGGTTGCAATACAAGTTATAGCACAGCCTTATCAAGTTCAAAAGAATAACCAGTTCAGTTCTTACTACGTCAAGACGCAGTGGGCAAGTATGCTCATATAACCGCGAGCGACGGTGATTCGAATCAGTACACGCCCGGACTACACGACACGTACACCCGTACTCCGAGTTGCCGGCAGCAACCTCGACTGACGTTGTACTCGGCCACCTTTCCCAAGATCTTCCACATTGGACGCAGTCCAACTGCCCCGAGTACGCAAGCTCCCTCAAGGTACATACCCGTTGTGGTATGTTCTTGAGCGAGGTACCTCCTGCTACCCTGACGCCGAAAGCCTAAGGCAGTTGGAAAAGTTCCACTATGGATCTCCCAAGGTACATCGGTTTCCTGGGTCCCATATAGCCAGTATGCGCGCGGTACACAACTCAAACTTGTCCAACAGGGCCAAGCACGGACGGGCCTTAACCGACACAGGCAGGGCTATGCACGCACGGCCTGCAACCTGCTGCATCTAAACCTCCCTGCCCGGTCTCCATTTCTTATGTGTGAACTTTCCTCATCTTCTCTAAATTGGACCCGTTCCAAGTACACCAGCCCTAAACTCGCGAGTAGATTCCAACTACTCGTCTTCTACCGGACCTTTCCTACTAACATTAGCGTAGCCAAATTCCCTCGAGGAGTTGCTATTCTACCCTTTCTCTCTTAGATGTTTCTGGTCATGCAAGTGGGGTTTTCAATATCTTCTAGACGTAATGCAATCAATGATGCAAAGCTATGATCTCTACAAATGAAAATGCTTTATAAAACTGTTTAAATGCAAACCGGGGCTTGCCTGTTTTGCAGGTGACTAAGGTTACAATCAGTTAGTTACGATCACTTGGAGCTTGATCACTTGTTTTCCTCCCTCCTTGATCTTCACCTCAAGTTCTTCTCACCTTCTTCACGTATATGCTACACGATATGATCATGCATATGTATTTAATATAAAAGCTTTTGCTCATAAGATCTAATGACAGTTTTAAAACTGGAACTCTGTTTAAGAATTTAAAATGACACTGGTGCTAGTGGTTTGGGTTGGGCTTAAACACTAAGATCAATTATTAAGTGCTTTTCCCACTTAAGTGTTGATCACCTTAAGAGATTACACATGACAGTGGTGATCCAGAGCTCTAATGGAGCTGAGAATTTTCATGTGAGTTCCTTGTCACAAGAAATTCCTCTGGATCAAAATTTAGCACATTTCATGGAGTGGTTTATTCAGAATAATTCTTTAAGGGTTTAGTCAAAGATGAATTAATTCTGAGGTAACCTCTCTTGCGGTACTGCTGCACCCGGGCGAAGATATGAGGTATTGCCTCTTTGTATAAACGGTTTGGAGCTGATGTTGAGCCACAAAAGATTTGCTAATGAAGTTGTGTGTGGCACCGGAATCAAAGAGAACTAAAACCAGTAGCTGATTCAGAGAAAACATCCCTGCTAAAGCGGCTTCTCCTTCCGGAACATCATCAATCACAGTATAGTGAATATTGCCCCTTATCTGCCCTCCTATCTGCAGATTAAGGTACGGATCGTATTGTTGTACATATGATGACCCGTAGCCTCGAATTCCCTCCGAACATTGCCTAGCATAATGGCCCGTACGCCCACAAGTAAGACACGGATGCCTCTCCGGTTCTTCGTTGACTTGCGGTGGACTGCTAGGTACATATGGCTGCAGCGATGGAGCACAAACCACCGTCTGATTCTGCAGCTGTGGAGGTGGTGCAAGTTGTAGAACTTGACCAGCAATCAATCTCTGATGAGTTGATCGTACAGGTGGCCTCCATCTTTCACCGGGTGGCGTTTGATACACCAAACGGTACTTTTGAGGCACATAACTTGTGCTGACCTGCTCGATCTCACTCATCTTTCTCTTCTCGGCTTGCCACTCAAGTGTTGGCTTCTCTTGAATGAAAGCCGCATTGACCATGTCGGTGTAACTGCCGTTATTATGTATGGCCAGCTTCTCCCGTAATATGGCATTCAGGCCATAGAAGAATAGGTCACACCGTGCCTCTTCTTTCGCCACATATTCGGGAGCATATTGGGCCAAAAGATTAAATCTCCTGACATACTCGGGGACACTCATGTCCCCTTGCTTCAAGCCCAAAAATTCCTCCCGCTTTGCTTTGACAATACCTAGTGGTATGTAACGTGTACGAAAGGCTTCACAAAACTCTCTCCATGTCACTTGATGGCCCTCCGGAATGGTGGCAATATGATCCACCCACCAGTTTCCGGCGGCTCCATGGAGTTGTTGAGCGGCAAACTTTGTCTTCTGGTATTCATCACACTTGAATACTCCAAATTTAGACTCCATGACACGAAGCCATTGATCTGCTTCCATAGGTTCGGTGGCTTCAGTAAAAATTGGCGGTTGAGTCGCCAAGAAGTCCAGATAAGCGTTCCGAGGTGGAACGACTTGTTGCGTGTTCTGGAGTACGCCTTGCTGTACCAAAGCTTGGAGTAAGCGTGTGTGTTCTTGTGTTGCTTCTTGGAGTAGCCTAGCGTTCTCTTGATTAGACTCGACAACTCGATTCATAAGATCCATCCATCCCGTAGATGGTGGTTCCGACGGTGGAATGGAAGCATCACCGCCTCGACGAGAACTTCCGGCCCTACTCCTAGAGCGGTTACGAACCATACTGCAAAAATGTAGTTGCGAAGAGTTAAACAAGAACCCAGCAGTATGTGAGACTAATGAAAACATGAATATGTCAAAACTTTATGAAAGCAGTAACAAAATCCATGTTTACATAATTCCTTAGTGGGCATAGCTATCCAGCCTATCTGTACAGGACAGACCTTTATGCACTATCTCCAGATTTTGATCTAGTTAAAGCATTTTCATAACTCCCGTTGAATACCAAAGTCAAAGTTAACTTCAGTATCTTTCCAACGAGTACTCATATGCCTCCAGATCGTCTCCGGATTTAAAGTTATGATTTTCCAAATTTGACAGAATTCCTGGATAAAATTTGCCAGCACCTCCTTTGTACGTGGCTGATTTTATCACAGTTGTATATGTAAATACAATAAGAACCTGAACAAACTTTGAACTACAACAATGTTGCACATTTCATAACCTATCCAATGGTGTATCATAGGCTTCTTAAGGGTTTCTCTACAGAAAGTTATGGCTTAAAAACAGAAAGGTCCAGAGAGGTTTTGTTACTGTCCTGGTTCTGGACAGTTTACCTTACTCTGAACTTTCTACTCATTTAGCATGTGATTTAGCTCCGGAGGTCTACAAGGAAGTTGTAGATAACTTGAAAATCTTTCCAGAGCTGTATCATACACCTTAATTGGGTTAAGATACCCAGAGTTATGCTCTGTTGAATCCAGCAAAAATTTTTGCCGAAAACAAAGCACTCTGTTTTTGAAATCTTTGAAGCCTAGTCTTCCTCTCATTTGAATCTTAGCTCAAAATAAGAGTTCAGTAACTAATATTTGTTTCAAACATTCGTTTTTAGTTGAAAGTTAGTTCATGAGTCATTTCTTCAAAGAAAGGAGTTATAAAGTTTAGTACGGCGTCGATGCACTGTAAGAAGCATGTCGGTACTACGTAGCCTCACCAAAAGAAAATCCTATCCGGATTATACCGGCATAAACGTATCTTAGGTGGCACTAAAACGGTCACTCGCAAACGTGCACTATTTGTACTACGGTTTCGTGGTTAAACCTGCATAAGTCACACTCAATCGTCAGGTCCGGCTGCACACCGAACCCGGTATCCATACAGTCCTTACACCTGTCCGTCATCACTCGCACAGGTGTTCTCAAGCCAAACACGCCCTGAGCTACGTGTTCACGTTACTAACCACGTGACGGGGTTTCCCAAATTGCACCACGCACGCCTGGGACAGACGTTGCTCGCGTACCCCAAACGACATGAGGAGTCGTAGAGGATACTGAAGCGGGTCGGGTTACCTGCCACCCGTGGGGCTCCACCCTTCAGCTTGTGCGCTCTGGTGGACAGCGCTTACGTGCACCCCCCAAGACATAACTCGTCCTGAGATGCACGATTTTCCGACATAACAAATAAGTTTGCTTACCACCCTTATATTATTCTAATAGTAATCCTTATGTGGGCCTAGTACCGTATCCTCACCGTAACCTAAATTTTTGTCGTAATACCTTCCTTATTCTGTGTGCTATTACCAATGCGGCTCTGATACCAGCTGAGACGGGTGCGGTACCGACTGAGACAGGGCTCAGCTCTGATACCAGCTGAGGCGGACCCGTCAACCGAGACAGGCCACTCGCCCGGGAATCGCATTGGGTGGTGCCGTGTTGTGCGGCACCCAACAGCACACATATGAGGAACAATGTATTACATAAAACAATAGCGGTAGCTTACAAGTTTTTCCTTTGTAAATACTTTACATCAAGTAACTACAGCGGAAGTCTATATCAACTCACGTCGAATAACTAAAAGCACTCGAGATGAAGTCCAGCCCGCGGACTCCTCTCGCTAGCAACACGAAGACAAGCAGCAGCGGCTGGGTTCTCCATGTGTTACCTGACTCGGGAGTCCCCGAGTCTCACCGGAGACAACCTTCTTTTCAGCATCGTTGTTAACCTGCAAAACCACTTATATAGCAAGCGTGAGCACATAGGCTCAGCAAGTCTGACCCGTCTCTCCTAAACAAGAAACTCTACATGCACGACGGTTACAATTGGGTCGGCTAGATTTGCATAAAGGACTCGCCTAAAGTTGATCCTTAACTTTCATATTTTAAGCCTCATTGTGTAGACCTTGAGACGAAAAGCATCACAACTCCACAATCAAACAAGAAATGCTTTGTTGCGATGCTCCTTGCACAAAGTGAAAGTAAACTTTAATGAGCCTATCTCTAATTCAATCATGGTTGCAATACAAGTTATAGCACAGCCTTATCAAGTTCAAAAGAATAACCAGTTCAGTTCTTACTACGTCAAGACGCAGTGGGCAAGTATGCTCATATAACCGCGAGCGACGGTGATTCGAATCAGTACACGCCCGGACTACATGACACGTACACCCGTACTCCGAGTTGCCGGCAGCAACCTTGACTGACGTTGTACGCGGCCACCTTTCCCAAGATCTTCCACATTGGACGCAGTCCAACTGCCCCGAGTACGCAAGCTCCCTCAAGGTACATACCCGCTGTGGTATGTTCTTGAGCGAGGTACCTCCTGCTACCCTGACGCCGAAAGCCTAAGGCAGTTGGAAAAGTTCCACTATGGATCTCCCAAGGTACATCGGTTTCCTGGGTCCCATATAGCCAGTATGCGCCCGGTACACAACTCAAACTTGTCCAACAGGGCCAAGCATGGACAGGCCTTAACCGATACAGGCAGGGCTATGCACGCACGGCCTGCAACCTGCTGCATCTAAACCTCCCTGCCCGGTCTCCATTTCTTATGTGTGAACTTTCCTCATCTTCTCTAAATTGGACCCGTTCCATGTACACCAGCCCTAAACTCGCGAGTAGATTCCAACTACTCGTTTTCTACCGGACCTTTCCTACTAACATTAGCGTAGCCAAATTCCCTCGAGGAGTTGCTATTCTACCCTTTCTCTCTTAGGTGTTTCTGGTCATGCAAGTGGGGTTTTCAATATCTTCTAGACGTAATGCAATCAACGATGCAAAGCTATGATCTCTACAAATGAAAATGCTTTATGAAACTGTTCAAATGCAAACCGGGGCTTGCCTGTTTTGCAGGTGACTAAGGTTACAATCAGTTAGTGACGATCACTTGTGTAACACCTCAAATTTTGATTCAAAACCCTAAACCAAGTTCAGAGGAGAATTTAAAAATTTTTGGACGTATTGCATGTTTTGCAAAAATTCAAATTCAAACTGGAATTCAAATTATACTCAAAACAGAAAAGAAATGGAAAAAGAAAAAGAAAAACGGGAAAAAACCGGCCAGTGGGCCGAAACCTGCCAGCCGGCCCAGCTTCCCCGCGCCAGCCCGCCCCCGCGCGCGCCGCGCTGCCTCTCACCGACGGGTGGGACCCACATGTCATCCCTAACCCTGAGCCCCCGCGACCCCGGACTTTTCCCCCGAGCGCGCGAAATCGCAACCGACCGGAAACCGCGTCCCGTCGCCCGGATTCTGATCCCAGAGGACTCCAACACGATCACAACAGACCCACCGCCCTCTCCCGGCTATAAAAACCCCCGATCCGATCAGTTTTTCCCACGCGATCGCCGATTTTCACTCCGGTGAGCACCGAGACTTCGCCGGTGAATTCTGGCCGATCTAAGCTCGGAAACTCTGATCTAACTCGCTGGTCTTGATCCACCGCCTCCGGGGAACTTTGCAGGTGCAGAAAACTCGGAGAGTTACGGTGCAAACACAGCGCCGACGAGCTTCGCCGTGGTTTTGCCTCGGACCTCGCCGCCGATCACTTTCCAGGACCCCCGAGCTCGAGAAAACCCCCGAGGTGAGATCCCTGACCTCCCCTCTACCGATCTATGCCATAAGATCACAGTTCTAGGTAGAATTCTCGCAGAACCGAAACTTTCCGGCGAGATCGCCGCTTCCCGCCGCCGTGCGCCGCCGGCAGCGCCGCCCGCGCTCGATCAGAGCGACGTGGCCGCTTGTGCGCCGTTTATTTTAAATCGCACGGTAGACTTTAAAACCCCGCGTACCGGTTCGATGTTATAATCTCAGCCGTCGGTTTAAAATCGGACGGTCCACGTCGACCCCGCGTTATAAAGACTGGAGTTCTTACGTGCTACCCCCTGGGGTTCTCTGGAATTGAGAGCTAGCCCTGGAAACTTCAGATCTAGCCCCTGGAACTCCAGAAAATCATGTAAATCCATTTAAAAATCAGTTTTAGCCCCTGGACTTAATAGAAATTAAGAAAAACACCTCTGTTAAGTGTAGCTAGACCCCTGGAAATTATGAAAATAATATTATAGACCCTGTAATGGGGTGAGTTTACTTTTTAATTCTGCTTAGTATTTAATTCAGAAAATTGAATATGTAACTAGTGTTTAAAAATTAAAAAGTGGGACAAACATAATTGTCAAAATTGATTAAAAACTTTCTCAGTACTTAGGAAACTTTGGAGTGAGATAAAAATATATTTTTTGGGCTGAAATAAATCTGTTTTATCTATTATTCACATTTAATAGTATAGGGACACATTTTTAAGTAAAGAATAGTTAAAGAAAAATAGGGAAAATAATTAGGAAATAGTATACATCAGAAGCCAAGGTCAAAATATGATATTAAATTATTTAGGACCAGAACCTAATCTGTTTAGGTAATGTGAATTACTAATTTCATAATAAAATACACAATTATGCATAGGAATATAAATCTGAAAATATAGAAACTAGTAAATGATAAATGGAGTTTCTAAAATACAAAGAATTCAATTTAGGGTTGATAGAAATTGTGAAGGCACATTGTATGCAAGTATAAATGTGGACACAAAAGTAGGAATCATATATACATGGTTAAAAGTGCATGCAAGTCACAACTTAACCACACATAAAGTAACCACAACATATATAATGTTAAAGAATTTTTGTAAGTATGAATGTGTGGTTTGAATGAAGTGTAAGTGTGAATTATGTCTTATGGATTGTTGTTTTTTTCTTTTGCTATGTGTGATGGTATGAAGTAGAACCTGTTCAAGAACAAGTTATTCAATTCCAAGACCAGGAATACCCATTTCAAGAGCAGCAAGAAGGAGGCAAGTGTCCTTGACCACTTTGATCCTATGCTAGGATGTGTAGATAGAATTATTTGCATTGTAAAATGAAATATGAAACCCATGCTAGGAAAGTTTCCCTAGAATTGCATTACCTTGTTTCCTTGTAGCTTGGGTTGGGATTTTTTTTTGTCATGTCATTTATTTACATGCATTTGCTTAGCCATGCTTAGAATGGGATATTTGGGAAATGAGATCATCAGTTTATATTACCATACTCTTGAATGAGACATTGTGAGTTATGTAGAGGTAGGGATCAAGGCAAGTTCGATGTTTTGGTTGTGTGCTGGGTGCACGAGACTTGGGTTTGTGTTTAGTACTTGCCTGGATCCTAAGGACCGGTTCATGGAGCATGTAACCCGGCTTTACAGTGCCAACCACATGCTGAGATGGGGCAGCTTGGCCAATTAATTAGGTGTATCCCCGGCGTAGTATGGGTGTGTTGGATGGTGCGCGGAATAGGTGTCAGCTGGACTACCATATGAACCGCAAGGCTCAAGAGGGGGCCACTGCAGCGGGGTTGGAGCCTCTTGTATGCTGTTAGGGGTGAAACCTCAGTGGGCCCACGCTCGTCGGGAATCCCTTTGTAAAGGCTTCGTAGTGATATCCTGGCTATACACCTGGGAAGTGTGAATGTGGATCGTAGCCACTGGCATAATGGAGGTTCTTTTAGTCCACCCGACAACGGGGGATGAAATCACTACATGTGGGTACAGTGGTACAAATTCTGCAGAGTCAAAACTGTCTTGACAGCCGTGCTCACGGTTAAGAGCGGCCTGGACTTATTCATGATTAGAGGATTGATGGTTTTGGAAGTTAAGCGGGGAGCTTAACATTGGAAATGATGTTATAGTTATTGGATTATGATGATGGGATGGGAGATTGGGACCATTTCACCTGTGTAGTAATGTAGGTGCTTAATAAGCTAAGGTGATAGGTATTAATTGCGTAGTGCTTTAACCATGAGTTCAACCTCTCCTTGTTCTAGCCATGCATGATATAATTTTCCCACACTTGCTGAGTACCATTGGTACTCAACCTTGCATATTTGTTGGTTTATATTGCTGCTCAGGTCAAGATAATGAGGTGGTGTATAATGACCAAGATTTTGGACCCGAGGAAGGTTTTTAGGTTCATGAAGACCCCGGGCAACGCCTGTGATGGAGCCCTAAAGAATAATATTCCGCTGCTAGTTTATTTACTTGTGATGAACTTGTTATTGTCCATCGAGACATTTACTATGTAAGACTTACTTATATTCGACACCTGGCTTGTAATAAATGATGCTTCACTATTTGTCATCGCATGTATGAGAAAATGATCCTGGCATACATGTGATATTCACTTGGTTGTTCTTACGAAAAACCGGGTGTGACAGAGGTGGTATCAGAGCCAAGGTTGCCCGTAGGAACGTGGACCTAGGAAGAAATGGACGTAGTTAAGGGCCCTATTTTCTTAAAAACTATTTTTCCAAGGTGTGGGTGGAAAAGTGTTATTAAAGGAGTCATTTTCTTCATCTTACCCCAACTTTCATTCAAAACAGGGTTTTGTTTGAGAATTTATCTAACCTAATCTTAAATTCTTTTGTTTTAGATGGTTCGCATGATTCGCACCGCTCGTAAGTCTACAGGAGGGAGAGTTCCAGTAGTTGCCCTTGCCGAAAGAGAGGAGAGTCGTCCAGTGACGTACCTTTCCTACGGATTGGCAGTAGGAGATTTGTTGCGCCGTCTTCGACGTATGCTCGAAGCCGCAGGCAACACGGGCAAGCTCATCATCCACTATAACTCCACCAGGACCATCCGTGAGAAGAGGGAAGAATGGAGTTCGGAGATGAGGATTATACACGAGAATCAGCTGCTTAAGATTCACCACTCTCCAGCTTGTCGAGCAACACAAGTTGATGCGGAGAGAGATGTCACCTGGGAGGCCATCACCTGCCAGAGTCACATCTATCGTCGCCACTTGGACAAAACTGAGTACATGTATGTCCTCCAACGTGAGAGTGGTACCACGGAGTACAAGTACCCACCGGTGCAGCAAGGGACTTCCCATGAGCACATGGACTTGTGCTTGGAGGATGCTGCTATGCTCAGCACTCGACTGCAGGAGTGTCAACAAGAGCTTCAGGATGTCCGAGACACCCTGAAGGAAACGGAGGCGTTGCTGCGAGCTTGCTTAAAGGCGAGAGAGAGAGGAGATGGGAATGAACTGTGTGTCACCGTGAGTGATCCATGGACCCCTGACTCCCCGGATCGCCGAGCGATCAGGCGTCGTCGCACTTCTCCACCAGCAGCCTCCCCACCCAAAGCAGAGTCGGAAGGTAGCCGTAATGAGGAGGAAGATCCCGAGGAGCCAGCTCAAGAGGACGAGTAGTGTAGAGTCTTTCCCCTAGCTAGCAAGAGGTCGAGTAGTCGAGTCGTTACGTAGTTAATGGTGTGATAATGCTTGGTGTGTGACGTGAGTTGTGGAAGCCATGAGCAATTGTCCACAGCCTCATCTTTAGATTGTTTTGCTTTGGTGTCTGAACCCACATGAAATAATATTGCATTTGTTTTTGTGTGAGAAATGAACCCTCAGAAAAGTATAACCAAGCCTCAACACTTCAAAGTACAAACAAGTGAAAGTAGTAAGATGATACTAAAATGCTTTCAAATTAACATTGGTTAAGTCTGCCAGATGGCCGGAAGAGGAAAAGGACGTGCTGCCAACCCCGCCAACAACAATGATGAGGCATGCAACCCTCATCTTTCTGGAGGCCAGGACAGGGGTGGTCGCCGTGAAGAAGTTGACCCTCTCCACCAAATGCTGGAGAATCAAAATCAGCTCATCCAGAACTTGACTCAAGTGGTGGCCAACTTGCATCAAGTTCCACCTCCACAAGCTGCACCACGCCAACCAAGGTTGAGTGAGTTTCTAGGAACTCAACCTCCAAAGTTTGCAAGTGCTGCTGAACCTCTGGAGGCAGATGATTGGCTGAAGACCATTGAAAGTAAGATGAGGATTATTCAATGCCAAGGGTATGAGAGGGTGCTGTTTGCCTCTCATCAATTGCAGGGACCTGCTGCTGATTGGTGGACCGCCTACGTGGCCGCCCATCATGACCCTGAGAACATCACTTGGGAAGAGTTCAAGCGTAGCTTCCGCAACCACTACATCCCAAGAGGTGAACTCAAAAACAAGAGGAAAGAGTTTCTGGGACTGCAGCAGGGAAACATGACGGTGAGGGAATACCTCACTAAATTTACTCAACTATCCCGTTATGCTCCACGAGACATAGAGACTGATGAGCAGACACAAGATTGTTTCGTGGAAGGACTTACCGCAGAGATGCAGTGTGCCATGTCCTCCAATGAGTATGAAAGTTTTCAAAAGATGGTGGACAGAGCGTTTGTGGTGGAAAGGAAGCTAAAGGCCCTGGAAAATGAGAATAAGAGGAAGGCGGGATGGTCACATCAGGCCTCAGGGAGCAACGCCCGCCCACGTATGATGCAGCAACCTACGGGGCAGACAAGCCGTGCTGTGGTACCCTATTCAGCACCAAGAGGGTACAACCCAAACTACAGGCCACCCGCGGCACCAGCACAGCCGCCACGTCAGTTTATGCAGCAGCCTCGCCCCGCATATCCACCTCGACCAGCAGTGCAAGGACCCCCAAACCAACCCCAAGACAACAAAGGCCAAGCACCTAAGGTTGGGGTGCAATGTTTCAGCTGTGGTGAAGTGGGGCACTACGCCCATAAATGCCCAAAGAAGAAGTCTGCGCCGCCACAACAGCAGAATGTAGTGAGAGGACGGGTGAACCACGTCACTATGGAGGAAGCACAAGAGGCACCCGACGTGGTAGTTGGTAAGTTTCCTGCCAATTTACACCTTGCAACTCTGCTGTTTGATTCTGGTGCTACCCACTCGTTCATTGCTCAAGGGTTTGTTAAGAAGCATGACCTAGCAACCACACAAATGAACCATATGCTAGCCGTAAACTCTCCAGGTGGAGAAATAAGGACAAGACAAGTGTGTCCCAAAGTGAGCCTAGACATTAATGGGGTAGTATTCACGGCTAACCTCATAGTGATAGATTCACAAGGGATAGATATTATTTTGGGTATGGATTGGTTGACCAAACATAAAGGAATCATCCATTGTTCGACCAGAACGGTGGAACTAACTCACCCCAGTGGCACCAAAGTAAAGTTCATAACGATACACAAGCCTAGGAGGGACATTAAATTAAATCAAGTGGAGGTAAAAGTTGAGGAAATCAGGACTATCAGGGAATATCCAGATGTTTTTCCGGAGGAATTGCCAGGAATGCCTCCCGACCGTGACGTGGAATTCGCAATTGAGCTAGTACCGGGAACAACCCCGATATACAAGAGACCTTATCGAATGGACTCCAAGCAGCTAGAAGAGCTCAAGGATCATTTGAGAGAATTGATGGAGAAGGGGTATATCCGCCCTAGTTCCTCACCATGGGGAGCTCCGGTGATATTTGTGCCTAAGAAAGATGGAACCCAAAGGTTATGCGTGGATTACCGTGCCTTGAATGAGGTAACCATCAAAAACAAGTACCCATTGGCTCGCATTGAAGACTTGTTTGATCAGTTGAGGGGAGCTTGTGTGTTCTCGAAAATTGATCTCAGGTCGGGGTACCACCAACTCAAGATAAGGCAATCAGATATTCCCAAGACAGCTTTCGTATCTCGGTACGGACTGTATGAATACACTGTCATGCCTTTCGGGCTAACCAATGCCCCGGCATATTTCATGTACCTCATGAACAAGGTATTCATGGAATATCTGGACAAATTTGTGGTGGTTTTCATAGATGATATTCTCGTCTTCTCCAAAAATGAAGAAGAACATGAGAAACATCTAAGGTTGGTGTTACAGAGGCTGAGAGAACACCAACTATATGCCAAGTTGAGCAAGTGTGAGTTTTGGCTGAAGAGAGTTCCCTTTTTAGGACTTATAATCTCGGAGGGAGGAATTTCCGTAGATCCCGCCAAAATCGAGGATATCCAGAAGTGGAAGACCCCTGAAAATGTCGGGGAAGTTCGAAGCTTTTTGGGATTGGCTGGATACTATCGACGGTTTATTGAGGGATTCTCCAAGATCTCGAGACCTCTCACCAAACTGTTGGAAAATGGAATCACATTCACCTGGACGCCACAGTGCGAGACGAGCTTTCAAGAGCTAAAGAAGAGATTGACAACAGCCCCAGTGTTGGTTATGCCAGATATGCAGAAGAATTTCACAGTGTACTGCGATGCCTCTGGAAATGGGTTGGGATGTGTTCTCATGCAAGAAGGACATGTCGTGGCATATGCATCCCGGCAGCTTCGGAAGCACGAGAAAAATTATCCTACACATGATCTAGAACTAGCTGCAGTGGTACACGCGTTGAAAATTTGGCGGCACTATTTGATGGGGAAGAGGACAGAGATATATACGGATCATAAGAGTTTGAAGTACATATTCACACAGCTAGATCTCAACCTCTGACAAAGGAGATGGTTAGAGCTAATTAATGACTTTGATATAGGCATCAACTATCATCCCGGGAAAGCAAACGTCGTGGCCGATGCTTTGAGTCGGAAAGTGCAGGTCAATAAGTTGAGCTTGAAGGACATGCCTGCAGAATTGAAGGACAAGGTTATAAGGCTCAATCTATGTCTAGTAAATAGTGGTGAAGCCATCGCCATGGAAGTGGACTCCACACTCGAGCAAGACATACGCGAGGGCCAAAAGAATGATGAGAAGATACAAGAGATCAGACAACTCATTAAGGAAAATAAAGCTCCTGGTTTTAGAGAGGATGAACAGGGAACGGTGTGGCACGGGAAAAGGATCTGTGTGCCAGAAGTAAAAGAGATCCGTGAATTAATTTTGAAGGAGGCTCACGATTCTGACTATTCCATTCATCCTGGGAGTACGAAGATGTACCAGGACCTCAAAGGCAGGTATTGGTGGTATGGCATGAAGCGAGATGTCGCGGAACATGTTGCCCTATGTGACACATGTCAGTTGGTGAAAGCTGAACATCAACGACCCGCGGGATTGCTGCAACCACTCAAAGTGCCTGAATGGAAATGGGAAGAAATCAGTATGGATTTTGTCGTGGGATTGCCTAGGACCCAATCCGGGTATGATTCAATATGGGTCATTATTGATAGGCTAACCAAGGTAGCTCATTTCATCCCTGTGAAAGAAAGCTACAGCGGATCCAAATTGGCAGAATTGTACATGTCAAGGATCGTGTGTTACCATGGAGTGCCAAAGAAGATTGTGTCGGATCGAGGGACACAGTTCACCTCGAGGTTTTGGCAAAAGTTGCATGAAACCATGGGAACCCATCTGAATTTCAGCTCTGCCTATCATCCTCAAACTGACGGGCAGACGGAGAGAACCAATCAGATCCTTGAAGATATGTTAAGGGCATGTGCACTCAAAAACAATAGGAGTTGGGACAAGAACTTACCGTATGCGGAGTTTTCCTATAACAACAGTTATCAAGCTAGTATGAAGATGTCACCGTTTGAAGCTTTGTATGGAAGGAAGTGCAGAACTCCCCTATTTTGGAACCAAACAGGAGAAAGTAAAGTGTTTGGTCCAGAAGTGTTACAAGAAGCCGAGGCGAAGGTGAGGGAGATTCGCAACAATTTGAGGATAGCACAAACACGCCAAAAGAGCTATGCCGATGTACGAAGAAGAGAACTCGTTTTCAACGTGGGAGACTATGTTTATCTCAAGGTATCCCCTATCAGAGGACTTCGTCGGTTCAAGGTGAAAGGGAAGTTGTCACCTCGATACATCGGACCCTTTCAAGTTTTGGAAAGGAAAGGCGAGGTGGCGTACCAACTAGAGTTACCGGTTCATCTATCGGATGTACACGATGTATTTCATGCGTCACAACTCAAGAAATGTCTGAGGACGCCTGAAGAGGTGTTACCCATGAATGAAGTGGATGTAGCTGAAGATTTGTCTTATGCCGAGCAACCATACAAGATTTTGGAGACAATGGAACGCCTCACCAGAAATAAAAGAATCCGGATGTGCAAGGTGCAGTGGAACGGGAAGATGAGCTCAAGGCACAATTTGCGGAATTGTTTTCTTAGAAACACCAATCTCGAGGATGAGATTTCTTTTAAGGGGGGTAGAGCTGTAACACCCCAAATTTTGATTCAAAACCCTAAACCATGTTCAGAGGAGAATTTAAAAATTTTTGGACGTATTGCATGTTTTGCAAAAATTCAAATTCAAACTGGAATTCAAATTATACTCAAAACAGAAAAGAAATGGAAAAAGAAAAAGAAAAACGGGAAAAAACCGGCCAGTGGGCCGAAACCCGCCAGCCGGCCCAGCTTCCCCGCGCCAGCCCGCCCCCGCGCACGCCACGCTGCCTCTCACCGACGGGTGGGACCCACATGTCATCCCTAACCCTGAGCCCCCGCGACCCCGGACTTTTCCCCCGAGCGCGCGAAATCGCAACCGACTGGAAACCGCGTCCCATCGCCCGGATTCTGATCCCAGAGGACTCCAACACGATCACAACAGACCCACCGCCCTCCCCCGGCTATAAAAACCCCCGATCCGATCAGTTTTTCCCACGCGATCGCCGATTTTCACTCCGGTGAGCACCGAGACTTCGCCGGTGAATTCTGGCCGATCTAAGCTCGGAAACTCTGATCTAACTCGCTGGTCTTGATCCACCGCCTCCGGGGAACTTTGCAGGTGCAGAAAACTCGGAGAGTTATGGTGCAAACACAGCGCCGACGAGCTTCGCCGTGGTTTTGCCTCGGACCTCGCCGCCGATCACTTTCCAGGACCCCCGAGCTCGAGAAAACCCCCGAGGTGAGATCCCTGACCTCCCCTCTACCGATCTATGCCATAAGATCACAGTTCTAGGTAGAATTCTCGCAGAACCGAAACTTTCCGGCGAGATCGCCGCTTCCCGCCGCCGTGCGCCGTCGGCAGCGCCGCCCGCGCTCGATCAGAGCGACGTGGCCGTTTGTGCGCCGTTTATTTTAAATCGCACGGTAGACTTTAAAACCCCGCGTACCGGTTCGATGTTATAATCTCAGCCGTCGGTTTAAAATCGGACGGTCCACGTCGACCCCGCGTTATAAAGACTGGAGTTCTTACGTGCTACCCCCTGTGGTTCTCTGGAATTGAGAGCTAGCCCCGGAAACTTCAGATCTAGCCCCTGGAACTCCAGAAAATCATGTAAATCCATTTAAAAATCAGTTTTAGCCCCTGGACTTAATAGAAATTAAGAAAAACACCTCTGTTAAGTGTAGCTAGACCCCTGGAAATTATGAAAATAATATTATAGACCCTGTAATGGGGTGAGTTTACTTTTTAATTCTGTTTAGTATTTAATTCAGAAAATTGAATATGTAACTAGTGCTTAAAAATTAAAAAGTGGGACAAACATAATTGTCAAAATTGATTAAAAACTTTCTCATTACTTAGGAAACTTTGGAGTGAGATAAAAATATATTTTTTGGGCTGAAATAAATCTGTTTTATCTATTATTCACATTTAATAGTATAGGGACACATTTTTAAGTAAAGAATAGTTAAAGAAAAATAGGGAAAATAATTAGGAAATAGTATACATCAGAAGCCAAGGTCAAAATATGATATTAAATTATTTAGGACCAGAACCTAATCTGTTTAGGTAATGTGAATTACTAATTTCATAATAAAATACACAATTATGCATAGGAATATAAATCTGAAAATATAGAAACTAGTAAATGATAAATGGAGTTTCTAAAATACAAAGAATTCAATTTAGGGTTGATAGAAATTGTGAAGGCACATTGTATGCAAGTATAAATGTGGACACAAAAGTAGGAATCATATATACATGGTTAAAAGTGCATGCAAGTCACAACTTAACCACACATAAAGTAACCACAACATATATAATGGTAAAGAATTTTTATAAGTATGAATGTGTGGTTTGAATGAAGTGTAAGTGTGAATTATGTCTTATGGATTGTTGTTTTTTTCTTTTGCTATGTGTGATGGTATGAAGTAGAACCTGTTCAAGAACAAGTTATTCAATTCCAAGACCAGGAATACCCATTTCAAGAGCAGCAAGAAGGAGGCAAGTGTCCTTGACCACTTTGATCCTATGCTAGGATGTGTAGATAGAATTATTTGCATTGTCAAATGAAATATGAAACCCATGCTAGGAAAGTTTCCCTAGAATTGCATTACCTTGTTTCCTTGTAGCTTGGGTTGGGATTTATTTTTTTTGTCATGTCATTTATTTACATGCATTTGCTTAGCCATGCTTAGAATGGGATATTTGGGAAATGAGATCATCAGTTTATATTACCATACTCTTGAATGAGACATTGTGAGTTATGTAGAGGTAGGGATCAAGGCAAGTTGGATGTTTTGGTTGTGTGCTGGGTGCACGAGACTTGGGTTTGTGTTTAGTACTTGCCTGGATCCTAAGGACCGGTTCATGGAGCATGTAACCCGGCTTTACAGTGCCAACCACATGCTGAGATGGGGCAGCTTGGCCAATTAATTAGGTGTATCCCCGGCGTAGTATGGGTGTGTTGGATGGTGCGGGGAATAGGTGTCAGCTGGACTACCATATGAACCGCAAGGCTCAAGAGGGGGCCACTGCAGCGGGGTTGGAGCCTCTTGTATGCTGTTAGGGGTGAAACCTCAGTGGGCCCACGCTCGTCGGGAATCCCTTTGTAAAGGCTTCGTAGTGATCTCCTGGCTACACACCTGGGAAGTGTGAATGTGGATCGTAGCCACTGGCATAATGGAGGTTCTTTTAGTCCACCCGGCAACGGGGGATGAAATCACTACATGTGGGTACAGTGGTACAAACTCTGCAGAGTCAAAACTGTCTTGACAGCCGTGCTCACGGTTAAGAGCGGCCTGGACTTATTCATGATTAGAGGATTGATGGTTTTGGAAGTTAAGCGGGGAGCTTAACATTGGAAATGATGTTATAGTTATTGGATTATGATGATGGGATGGGAGATTGGGACCATTTCACCTGTGTAGTAATGTAGATGCTTAATAAGCTAAGGTGATAGGTATTAATTGCGTAGTGCTTTAACCATGAGTTCAACCTCTCCTTGTTCTAGCCATGCATGATATAATTTTCCCACACTTGCTGAGTACCATTGGTACTCAACCTTGCATATTTGTTGGTTTATATTGCTGCTCAGGTCAAGATAATGAGGTGGTGTATAATGACCAAGATTTTGGACCCGAGGAAGGTTTTTAGGTTCATGAAGACCCCGGGCAACGCCTGTGATGGAGCCCTAAAGAATAATATTCCGCTGCTAGTTTATTTACTTGTGATGAACTTGTTATTGTCCATCGAGACATTTACTATGTAAGACTTACTTATATTCGACACCTGGCTTGTAATAAATGATGCTTCACTATTTGTCATCGCATGTATGAGAAAATGATCCTGGCATACATGTGATATTCACTTGGTTGTTCTTCGGAAAAACCGGGTGTGACAACTTGGAGCTTGATCACTTGTTTTCCTCCCTCCTTGATCTTCACCTCAAGTTCTTCTCACCTTCTTCACGATATGATCATGCATATGTATTTAATTGAAAAGCTTTTGCTCATAAGATCTAATGACAGTTTTAAAACTGGAACTCTGTTTAAGAATTTAAAATGACATGGTGCTAGTGGTTTGGGTTGGGCTTAAACACTAAGATCAATTATTAAGTGCTTTTCCCACTTAAGTGTTGATCACCTTAAGAGATTACACATGACAGTGGTGATCCAGAGCTATAATGGAGCTGAGAATTTTCATGTGAGTTTCTTGTCACAAGAAAGTCCTCTGGATCAAAATTTAGCACATTTTATGGAGTGGTTTATTCAGAATAATTCTCTAAAGGTTTAGTCAAAGATGAATTAATTCTGAGGTAACACCCATGTTCATGTCAAACTCAGTGAACCAAAATTTCAATTATAGTTCATAGAGTCTACATGAATTCTCCTAGGATTTTTGGAGCTAAGAATTTCCCAGAACTGAATTTACAAGTTTTGGAAATTCTCTGAAAATATTTTCTGTATTCATTTGAATACAGGAACTTACAATCTGAATTACCCTGATCAATTCAAGTACAAATGAGCTGAAACTTTTGCAGGAGTCTAATAACACCCTAAAGAATATTCTGGCTAAATTTGAGGATTTTTGGATAAACCAAACTCCCTCTAAAATTCTTTTGCTGAAAAGCTTTAAAGAATTTTCCAGAATCAAATAAAGACTTTCATACAAATTGGGTTGCATATTTGGATAGACTTTGTCAATCTGAATCTAACCCAATTTGAATCACTAAATTTGGAGGTTCCTAGCAAAAGTTATGCTCTTCTAAAGTTTGGGGAAAAATCTGGGATTTGAATAAATCCGGGAAAAGTTTAAACCTGACTGTGGGACCAGGGACACGTGTCTTCTGCCGGGAGCGCGCCACACAGGGTCACAGGGTTATTTCCCGTGCTGTTACAATTGATCCCGCGCCACAGAATATCCAGCCCGCTCCCCTGAGCCGCTGACATGCAGGACCGGCGAGGTCTTCTTCAACCTCGCGCTCCCGCGCGATCCCGCCGCCGGGCTCGCCGGAGCAGCCACGGGATCAGTCGTCCGGCCACCTCTGTCAATGAAACTCTCCGCCAGCCCCTAATTCAACGCGAGGAACACGCTGATGGGGTTTTCTTGAGCTGGCAGGGCCCCCAAACTAGCCCGCGACGGCGCAACGGTTCGGACGAAGTCCGGCGACGTCGCCCCGACGCCCTAAGCCTTCTAGGCTTCGGTTTCCAAGCTCTAGAGCACCAGAGGGCGCTAAGGATCATCGACGTGGAAAGGAAATGGCTCGGAGATGGCTCTAACTTAGGGTTCACCGTGCACCCGCATCTTCCCACCATAGCCGCCTTCGGAAAGCTTGAAATTGCACCGTGCACAGGGTGTTTCATGCGAGGTTTCAAAAGAGAACTGGTGCTCCTACATGTCTAGCCGGTGTGTGCGAAGTCTCGTGGTGTCTAAACAACAATTGATCGGGAATTTTACAGAATCATACCGGAAGGTTGGTTTTCACCGGCCGGAGAGGATCTTCAAAATTCGCCGTCGAGAGGCCGAGGCAGGCTCTGTGCGTCGGGTGGAAGCTGCACGGAGCTCCTGCGCGTCCAAAAGTGGCCTCGCTTGGTCGTGAAACATTCTGGAGGAGGCTGTCCACGGGAGCACATCGCCGCCAGGGTGTTCGGCTGCCGCGGAAACTCAAGGTTCTCGGCGTAGAGGGCACAAACACACTGGGTGATGGCTCGAGGAGGTCATGGGGACGTTGGTGGTGTTGTTTTGCTGCTCAGAGGCGCTACTCACTAGAATTTCCCGAGCTCCTGATCGATCGAAGCAGGGCGGCTGTGTTTTCTGTCTTCCGGTGCGAGAGAGAGAAGAACTGCGCCGTGGCTTCGGTTAAGAGGCGGGAGAGGCGGTGAGGCGGTAGCCACCGACGTCCAGCAGCTCTCCAGCGCGAAGAACCCAGCAGGAGGTGGAGGCGTCGGCCGAGCTCGGTGTCGAGCGGAGGGAAGGCGGCTCGGCCGTTGCTTCACGTGGGAGGAGAGCAAATGAAGACTGAGGACTGAAGATCTTTTGCAATTTCAGTGCTCCCAATGACATGTGGGTCCCACATGTCAGTCCTCCTTATCCCCTCTAAAATATCTCCCCAATGTGAATATTGATGGAATTCAATTGTGGGAATTCAAATCTGGTATGCATTTGGATAATTGGGCAAGTTTCATCCAAATTCAAATAAGTGTTTGAATTCTTTGTCATTTAAAGTCCATTTTGGAAAATGGGTTGCAAATTATTTTCATAAATCATGAAACTTTGCACACCCCCTAATTTGGACCCAAGGAATTCAAATATGAAATCTGATTTTTAATTTGGCTGTTGCAAATGAGATTTGTAGCACAACAGTTTGGAAATTCCTAGTGTTGCTCTCATTTGAATTTTATTTTGAACACATTGTTCCAAATCTGATTTTTGTTTTCTCACACATATGGGAACTTCCCATCCTTGTTTTAGACCCCTCTAGGGTTCCAAGTTCTCAAATAAACATTTGACTTGTGTGAAGAAAAATCCTCATGTGTGTTATCACATGTGGAAAAGTTTTTAACAAGTCCCAAATTTCTCCCATATGAAACAAAACTTTGCAAACAAGTGTTTCTTTGTATTCATAATTTTTGGGACCTTTACAGCCGTGAGGTACAAAAATGATCTAATCATACTTCTATATTCTTTTTGATCTACAGGTTCACCATCTTCGTCAAGTTCAAGTATCGTTGCTGTACCCATTGGTGTCCGAAGAGACTTGCTTTTGTCCATGTTGAAACACTTAAGAAGGTCTCTTGTATACTTTGTTTGATGCACAAAAGTACCCTCCTTGGTTTGCTTGATTTGCAGCCCCAAAGAGTATGTGAGTTCTCCCATCATACTCATCTCAAGTTATGAACTCATCATAGCTGAAAACCTGGACACAAGATCATAAAAAGCACAACCAAAGATAATATCATCCACATACACTTGAACGAATAATGAGTCATTGCCATGCTTAACCACAAAAAGAGTTTTATCAACCTTGCCCATGGTAAACCCCTGTTCAAGTAAGAACGTTTTTAACCTATCATACCGTGCTCTAGGGGCTTGTTTAAGACCATACAAGGGTTTGGACAGTTTGTAAACATGATTAGAAAAATTTAGATTTTCAAAACCCAGTGGATGCTTGACATAAACCTCCTCATCTATGTAGCCATTAAGAAAAGCACTTTTAACATCCATTTGATATAACTTGAAACCTTTAGATGCAGCAAATGCTAACAAAATTCTTATGGCTTCTAATCTAGCAACAGGAGCAAAAGTTTCATCAAAATCTAGTCCTTCAACTTGTATGAAACCTTGAACAACCACCTTAGCCTTATTCCTAACCACAACCCCATCCTCACTTTGTTTATTTTTAAACACCCATTTAGTTCCGATTAGAGTGTGAGCTTGAGGTGGAGGTACATGTTTCCAAACATTATTTCTTTCAAAGTTCTAACTCTTCTTGCATGGCAATAATCCAAGATTCATTAGTGAGCGCGTGTGATATATCTTTGGGTTCAAAAGAAGCAACAAATGCAGAATGAGCGTGCGAGTTTGGATCACGAAACCTGAACCATGTGACTCGTTAGTGCAAGCTTCCAATCATTTGTTGTGAAGGATGACTTTTGAGGACCCGGAGGTGAGTAGACAATTCACAAGCTCCTTCTTCTTCATGTTCATCATAAATTGAAGAACTTGTGACTTGAGGACAATCTGGACTAGCAATGGTGGGCGTCGGTGCTGGTTGTGAATCAAAATCAGGAGCTGGAACAATGTCATTAGCTCCTAAATTTTTAGGCAGCAGCATCACTTCTTCATCTTCTTCGATGAAAATACTCTCCCCATGCGGATATGGGTCTAGTCCTGCAATATTAGAGCTAGTACCTGGATTAGCTTCATCAAAAGAAATCTCACAAGTCTCCACAATTTTGTTAGTCTCATGTAAAAGCACACGGTAGCCTCTAGTATGAGATGGTCCGAAAGCAAACTTTGCATGTTTTTGACTCATTACAGCAGGTTGCATATTCCTAACATTTGGTTCAGCACACACAACAGGTTTTGCACCATTATTATGTGATCTAGCAATCATTATTTCCTTTTTCTGTTGCTTAGCTAGTCTATAACAAAAATCTATGACATGACCATCTCTACCACAGTAGGTACAATTAAATTTAACTTTATGTTAATGTCTAGATGAGCAGACAACATGTTTATTTGAAACCAAATGAGACAACACTCCTGCAGATTTAAAAACCACTTCTTTTTGTTTAGGAACTGTTTTAATCAAACCACTTCCTAATGACTTTACAATTTTAGGTGGATGTGCTTTAGCATGAGAATGGGAATAAAAAACTAAACCAGTTTTATCACTGCAAGATTTAGAAGAATTCAACAGCAAGTTCAGATTCTTATTCCCATTATAAAACCGCTCTAGTGTCCTATTCATGTCATCAAGTTTCTTAGACAAGTCTAGGCAGTTTTGACATGAAGTTTTTCCTTTTAGTTTGCAATTGGAACAGTACTTAACTTCATGAGAATGTAAAGCATTGTTCAATATAGAAATTTCATTCATAGCATCTTGTAGTTCCTTGTTAAGATCATCACAAGTAGAACAATGTAAATCAATTGTAGAACAACAAACATCTTTCATGTTTTTATCATTAAGTGCAGCAAGGTCTCTGTTCTTTTGAATCTCTAACTCAAGTTTATCAAGTGTGGAGGTATGTACACTTCTTAGAGAGGACAATTGTTCATATATTAAATCACATGAGGAACAAGAATCATCACTAGGAATCAAAGATTTCAAACGATTAATTTCAGATTCTAGTGACTCAATTTTAACAGCATTATACCTAAGCTTTTTATCCTTTTTCTTAACTATAACAGTGGCACGAGAAATAGCATCACACATTTCTTCGCAAGTAGGACATACCTCTTCATTGTCGTTGTTGTATTCTGCCTCCTCCATACTTGAACTTGACTTGCTCGCCATGAAGCATAAGTTTGCCAAATCATCTTCATCTTCGTCACTTCCGATGTCCACATCGCTCGAGCCAAGTTCTTGAAGTGCGGAGATAAAACTATTTACCAATTGGCACCCTTTAAAACCCTTCTCCTTTTTTCTTATCGTTTGCAGAGGAGTGCTTCGTCCTAGTTTGCTTTTCATCACGGGAAGTAGGATCTGAAAGGCTAGGGCAATCCCTACAAAAATGTCCTGTCTTACCACATTCAAAGCATCGTTGAGGTACGACACTTCCTCTCCTTCTAGTTCTCACATTTTGCAATGCTTTTGAGAACCGAGTAGAGATGAGTACAAGTTCTTCCTCTAGAAACTCTTCAATCTGTTCAAGAGTTAGAGAGGACAGCAAATAAAGTGTACCACAAGATGAAGATTGACTAGAGCTAGGCATGTCACGTTGTGAGACAAATGCAAGAGACTTGTTGGGGTTCTTACATGATATTATGTCAATTTCATGAGTTTTTAACTTAGAATATAGCACATCTAATGTAAGTGTACTCATGATAGTAGATTCACAAATAGATGTAACTTTCATCTCCCAAATTGACATGTCTAATGCACTTAGTAATTACCTAGCATTTCCAGCATCTGAAAAATTAACGTTGATACTATGCAGTTGCTGAGAATTTTATTGAAGCGGGCAAAGAGGCCATCGATTGACTCACCGGGTTGCATATCGAAGCACATGTATTCTTTCTTGAACATATCTTGTCTTACCTCCTTGATCGTGTTGGATCCTTTGTGGTAGCCACAAAGTGCTTTCCACATATCGTATGCAGATCGGAGATGTGCAACACGGTCGAAGTCACTTTGAGTTAATCCTTGTATGATCAAGTTCCGTGCTTTGTTGTTATTGTCGACATCTCTCATGTTCGTAGCCGTGACTTGATCATTTGGCGGCACGTTATAAGGCTTGTACACCTTTTCCCATATTTCAAAGCCTTGCGCCTGGATGAAAGCCTCCATTCGTGCCTTCCAAACCTGAAAATCAATGCAACTGAACATGGTTTTGCGGAGTATTTCTCCATGATGATTAGTCAAAACACGTGCAAATCACAAAGATTAGAGTACCATGGCTCTGATACCAATTGTAAGATCGAAGAGAACGTGAAAAGCTACCAAAGGGGGGTGAATGGTAGAATTAAACTTTTTAGCGGAAGCAACAAAAAAACCCCTCGGTAGAAAATTGATCTGTTAAAGAAACCGTGTATGTGACTGATCTAAATGTGTTCAACCATGACAAAAGTGGTATATATTATAGAGAATCAAGTCACAAAGACACGACAACAAGAATCACGGAAATCTGTCAAGAAAAACTCAAGTTATGATCGAAAGATCAAATGAGGGTCAATCTGTTCTACTCTAGTAAAAACCAGATCTGCAACACTGAAAAGAAACTCGTGTATATCAGAAACTACAAATCCAATGATCGTAAAATTTTCACAGATGATAGATAATCAAGTTTTGAAGACAATCCAAAAATAATCATGTCAATTGGATCTGTAAGACTCGATTTATGAACAAAACACCGAAGCACTGTCGTGCTGTCCAGAAACTCGACGAGAAAGACTTGACAAAAACAAGTCGGACGAACAAGGCACAAAAGCTCCTCTAAATTACGAATCTTATTGATCAAAACATAAAAGGAGCAGCCCAAGGTCGTCTTGCCATGAGCTCTGGCCTCCCTTTCTTTTATAACCAGCCCGGAGGCCAACCCAATTCGAACTAGGATTCTAATCCTACTCAGTTTCTGTATCGAAACTTTCCATAACTGCTCAAAACTCTTCTATACGCAAATAGAAGCAATCTTAAGACTTCTAAACACCTTAGGAACGTATCCCACATTCCTAAAACAACTCAACTTCGTGTCCCACATGAAATCCTATCATAACCAACTCAAATCTTTCCATATTTGAGCCATAACCGACTAAGCAGCAACCTGAGTCCATAATCCAGCCGGTTGGACCTTTCCTACCAATTATTTACGTCTACATCTCTTCATCACGCCTTGGAACCCTGTTGGCATGTCCATGCACTCCTTGCACACGTGCAAACACCTTTCAATGATGTCCACAATACCTTCATTTGCATTGTTCTTGATCCAAACATGCTGCGCGACCTCCCGATCAACTCAACCACAATTCCTCCCGAACTTGGTTGTTGAACCTCACCTTCTCCCTAAGACTAGTTCAATGGATCCCATCACCAGACATATCTCGAACTCAAGCAACACCTGCACATGAATAAACAACCAATACTTTCGAGCACAAGTGCGCGACTTGACTCACGTTAGTTCCAAAAACCACAACACCTTACATGAACACCTCACATAAACATGTTGTAAACCATAGCAAAATGTTAACCACCATAAACAGCCATAATACTTCAAAAACTTAGTAAAAGAATACTATGCAAACTTTCCATAGATGTAAAGCAAGTTCAAAACATTTGCATGGTAAAAACAGAACCATTGCGATTAAGCTCCGGACATTGCCAAAGCTAACCGTACCTTGAGCCGGAGCTTACCAAAGCTAGCAGAACCTAGCGTTGGAACTTATCAAAGTTAGTCGGACCTACCATCAGAGCTAATCAAACACATGTCAGACCTAGCCATAGCAAGTCCGACCTTACGTCAGATCTTGTCAGAGCTCGGACTTAGAGTCGGACCTTAACAAAAAGAGTGTTTTGGCAGAATTCAAAACTTTTATCGTCATAGCCAATGTATTCAGCACACATAGGTCTCACAGTCGTCCAGTGAACGAGCGAGTGGCGCTGCCGTGATGTCTTTTCGCCTGTTCGTTGGGAGACAACAGCATGTTGCTGTTCATTGGGCAATAGCAACACCACGTCAGCCTGTCGCCTAGTGAACATGCGACAGATGTCTAGTTTTACAATTTTGAAAACATCCATTATTTTTATTAAATGAATAAACAATCATCTATCAATAAAAAATCTGAAACTTTCCAGTTCCACCTGTTGGCCAGCGGTGAGGACAGCACTAGGCCCAATCTATTATTCTGTTGTGGGCATTACATGGGCTTCAACTTGAGCCTCAACTGGTTGCACCATCTCCACAAAAAAAATTATCCAGATTGAAAGGTTCTTGCTAGAATAGATCTGATCCTCTATCAACGCCATCTTCAATTCCACCAAGGTCCATCACTATGTCCTTCTGACCCGTTTTTTATATTGCTTTCGACCGCAGCATAAAATTTCTCAAAACTCCATTCTTTGTCGCTTAACTGGTTGGTGTCTAAGGAACTAAAATCTCTCTCTTGGCTGAACGCCAAATTTTGATTGCCCACAATCATCAGAGAGGGAATTGATGGATCCTGCTTTAAAGGAGTCATCTGCATCTCACTTATGTGGTTGGTTTCCTTGCAAGGGTAGAATCTCTTACTCATAGATCTTCATGTTTCTACTGTTTTTGACACACTTATTGTGCGCCTTTAGAATCCAAAGCAACTTTATATGCTACTAAATAAACATGATTCTGAGGCATACACGATTCAAAAACACCCCATTTCCACAACAGCCTCCACATTCCAATCGATGATTGATAGGGATGAAAACAGTGGGATACAGTTAGAAAATAAAAAGGCCAAATCATTTTCACTTTCATATACCAATTTCTAAACCAGGATTGGAAACAATATTGTCAAAAAACTGATTCGGTATCGAATATGCCGAAAGTATAAAAAACAGGTTGGCGGTGGTGACAGGGAGTATTGGGGTCAGCCTGGTGGGCAGTGCTGTCGAGGCGTATTGGGGTTGGCCGATCGGGGATGTAGAGTATTGGGGTCAAATTAAGTCTGGTTGAAGTTTGGATTTTAAGCGGATATTATTCGAATATATCCGAATAAATATGGATATCCAACTATTCAGTTGGATGTTTGTCAAAGTCATTTCCGATCCGATATCTAAAATTATTGATCCAGATTCTGCCCAATTCTGAATAAAATCCGATGAAAACAAAATTGGACCATTTTTTTTCTAAAAGGTAGCGGATGATCTGAAAAATATCCTATCCATTTTCATCGCTAATGATCGAGCTCACAGAAGGGTATCAGTAATAAACTGATAGCGACGGATTGGGTGTACTAATTGTTGACCAATGAAGTGACAACGATAACGACATTACTCGTTATGCACAGCCACATATACAGCTCTTATAGCTCTCAAACGTATCAGGCACACGTGTAGGGCTGTGCTGGATTAGCATACCCTTTTAACCATTGCATCAAGAGAGGATTAAATTATTCTTATTTTCTCAACGGCGAAATATCAGATAAGCAAATAGACTATGCCATTCAACAGTAGGGGGGCTCATTATAAAAAACAAAAGCTGGCCTGGTCGAAACAGAAGTGTTGTAAATTTTCTCGTGTGCAACACATATTAGATTTCTATCACGTGTTCACTGCACAAATCTTAAACCAAGAAGCAAATAAGGAGGCCGTGTATAGAGACGCCACTTCAGTACTTCACAACACGCAGGTGTCTCTGCACCGGTGCATTGCATGACCACTCTTTTTTTAATGTCATTTCCACCTTCAACTATTACATTGCCTTCTCCACCGCCAGCTAAAAAACCACAAATATTGCTGATATTTTGATACCGTTGAAAAGGGATCATCATTGCACAGATACGGGATATATCCAGAGAAGGAACAAACAATATGTGTTATTTTCAAGTCCTAATCCATAAAATAGGCAATCATATATTTTTAGGAGAATATCAATCAAATACCTCCTCAGCCTGAAGACGTTTGTTATCCTCCTGGAGACTTTCAAGTTTTTCTTGAAGCTCCATGGTGTGAACTTGATACACATGGCAAATATATATAGAATAAATGCTTATAATAATAAATTGCACACACATGTGTGTAATGATAAATTGCACACACATGTGTGTAATGATAAACTGCACACACACACACACACCCCTTCTTCTACGCAAGAGACCTGGCAGCCGACTCATGTATTTTTTTTATCATTTTGAACTTTTGCTTATCTATGTTAATCTCAACAAACTCCACATTATGGGATTTTAGCCTCCTTTTGCATATCTTCTCCATCACAACACTGTCACCACTGCAACAGACTAGTATATGCAATGGAAGTTATCCCATCAGATAAATTAGCTATTTTGAGAAGTGGGCTGTATCCTAGTGGCAAAGACGGCTTGGGTGCGAGTCCTGCCACCACGGTTCAATTCCTGAATCAAACCCAGGGTCTCACTAGGACTCAGTCTAGAATAATTTTTAGTGTGTCTTACACGTGAAGACATGTCTTAGAAGTCATGTACTATAGAGCTGGATGTGTGTGAGTGTGTGTCTCTGTGTGTGTGGGTAAGTGTGTACTATGGTTGTACCCAATAAAGAGACTTGAAAAAATAGGTATTTCAAGAGTCATTTCAGCTTTTAGCTTGATTTGGCAATGGTACTTAGGGCATCTCTAGGCATCCATTAGGAAATGTCATCCCATTACTAACAGTCACGTACATTGCGCAGCCCCACTAGATCTACGAGTGGACCATGGCGCTTGACATGCTGCATCGGATAATTCAGATTTTTCTAACCTAGGTGCAATTTCAAAAGCAGAAAATTCCTTACCAATGATGAGTCCCTGGACCAAGTTAGGTGTCTTTTTTTGTAGATTTTCTTAATTCTTTTATTTAATAAACATAACCGGGTGGATTCGTAAATTGCAAAACTGGGCACTCTATCGCCCGTTAATTGGACCACAGTCTAACATGAAACATTTTTCGTCCAATCAACAAGCAAGAGGCACTGACGTGATGACTTTTCACCTGTTCTTTGGGCTAGTCTGTTGCCTGTTCATTGGGCGACAACAGCACCACGTCAGCTTGTCGCCTGGTGAACAGAGACTGATGTCTAGTTTTACAATTTTTGAAAACATCCATTATTTTTATTAAATAAATAAACAATCATCTATTAATAATAAACAAATCTGAAATTTTCTGGTTCCACCCGTTGGCCAGTGGCGACGACATCACTAGGCCCAATCTTGTTCAGTTGGTGGGACATTACATGGGCTTGAGCTTGAGCCTCAGAAGGTTGCACCATCTTTGCAAAAAGAAATCACCCACTTTGAAAGATTTTGCTGGAATAGATCTGATCATCTATCAAGGCCACCTTCAATTCCACCAGGGTCCATCACTATGTCCTTTCTGTCCGTTTTTTATATTGCTTTCAACCACAACATCAAATTCCTCAAAACTCCATTCTTTGTCCCTTAACTGGTTGGTGTATAAGGAACTAAAATCTCTCTCTTGGCTGAACGCCGGATTTTGATTGCCCACCATCGTCAGAGAGGTGATTGATGGGTCCCACTTTACAGGAGTCATCTGAATCTCACTTCTGTTGTTGGTTCCCCGCAAGGGTAGAATCTCTTTCTCATAGATCTCCATGTTTCTTCTGTTTTCGACACACGCTTTTTGTGCGGCTTTGGAAACCAAAGCAACTTTCTATTCTACTAAAAAACATGATTCACATACTTCCATGTGAAGGCAAATGGTAATGAAACCAATAAAGAGGCATTCTATCATGACAGTGAGATGCAATCACTAGTTTGGTGTACTCGTGCAAGCAACTTCTCAAGTCCACACGATCTTGATTCTACTATTGCTGCATTTTTTTCACATAAGTTACTTTATCTGGCAAAACAAATTAAGAAATATATAAAGTGTAGATATATCTAGAGAAGGAATAATGCAATATGCTTTATCTTCATGTCCTAATTCTTAAAATAGTTAATGATAGATTTTTTAAGAGAATATCAATCAAATACCTCCATGTAAGGGCTTAAGTTTTTGGCACATGTTCAAAGTGTTCATCACCACACACACCCTTCATTTGAAGAAACTTGATGAACACATTTGAAGAGCAAGTAATCACCATCAACATGCTCATTAGGGAATAAACTCACAAAATGCAAAAGTGGCATTTCCCACATGCATCATCTAGAGGCTGAGCATATGAAAAACTCCAACACCGTGCTAGGAAGGCTCATGCCAAAATTTACCCAAATCCAAAAACTTTTTAGCTCTTTTTGGTATAAATAGAAAGAGGGTGGTTTGAACTCAAATACAAACTGTTTCCATCTCATGAATTCAAAAGTGGGAGGCATATTCTTGCTCTGCACATTTTTGTGAGCTCACCCACCAATTTTCGCTCCATTTGGAGTTGATCTTGACATGAGCCAAGTTTAGCAAATTCAAACTTCATTTGAATTTCAAACTGCATATGTGCTGAAATTTAGTCAAACAAAACCCAATTTGAATTCTCTCCAATTCAAATGGCCCAGGGGTAGATAATTCAATGACCAAGGTTAATTGGGTCTCTACTGTTTAGAGCAGTGGGGAAAATTTAATTTCAGAGGTTAAACCCCGGGTGGGACCCACATGTCAGCCTCTATAGCAAATTCAACCGACTGAAGATTCAACACTCGGTTTCTTGGGCTTCACCCGAGGGCGCCACCGAGCTGGTCACCGGGACAGCTCCTGCTCCAGCTGGCCGCGTCGACCGACGTCGCCCTTGCCTTCTTATCCAGGCATTCGGCTGTTTCTCTGCTCCCTCGCAAGAAACGCAGCTCTCGCCGCCGCCCTTTCGGTTGATCGGAAAAGCCCGTGATCACAGCCGCTCCACTCCCTCCAAGCTGCAAAACGGTACGAGAGGATCTCCTTCTTTTTCCCCGTTGCTGGAAAGTGGCTGAACTCGGTTGATCTCGCCCCTACCGAGGGTTCTTTTAGGTGACCTAAGTTCGCCGCACTTCGGGCTCCCGTGGACATCCCAAACGGGAGGGTGTTACGCCCAAGCTAAGGCGTCCCCGGACGCGTTAGGGACTGGTGCTGCTCACCCCCGAGCCACAGCCCGAGTGTTTGATCACCGGCGGCGAATTTCAGTTTTCCTTTCACTCGGCGCAGACCGACCTTCGGGTGCGTATCCAACAAATTCTCACCCTATAGTTGTTTAGAGACCCTCAAACTGTTCCTACACGATCTAGGCTTAGTGTCGCACAAGTTAGCTTCACAACACCTAGCATGAGAACCTTCGTACATGGCATATTTTGAAGCTTGCCAACGGCGTCTTATGCGGGAAGCATCGGGCGCACGGTGAGAGTCTACTTAGGAACTCTCCCGAGCTGCTTCGAGCTCATGTCGGTCTTTCCTAGGGTCCACTGATGCTCTACGGCCTTGTGCTCGATCGTTTGGGGTGCTAGGGAGGCTGGCCGACACGGCCGAAGTTCTTCCGAAGCCGCCGCTCGTCACCGACTATGTGCCGGTGGTTTTCATGATGAGCAGAGCCCAGAATCGTATTCTACAGGTGGATTTAGGCAGAGGCGGCCAAAATCATAGAGTTTGGTGCACGGCAGAGGCCACCGGAGAGCTCTCCGGCGAGGGGTCGCGGCGGCCGAGCGCGGGAGGCCGGAGGTAGACGAAGCCCCCAGTCCCACGCGTCAGCGGCAGATATTTTAAAACCAGGATTTGCTGTGGCACCGGATCGGGTGCGGCTGCGCGCGAAGGATTCCGTAGCCCCATGTGGCGACCGCTGAGAAGTTGACACGTAGCCCCCGGTCCCACGCGCAGCGGTTTAAACTTTTTCCCGAGTTTTAGATTTAGTTCAAACTTCAAACCCACATAACTTTGGCTAGGAAACTCCAAATCGAGTGAACCAAATTTTGTTGGATTCAGATCTCTGAGTAATATCCAGCAAATCAAGTTTCACTTCATGAAAATCCTTATTTCTCCAGAATTAATTCTGCAAAGTTGAAAATGGTTAGAATTTTAACTGGAGAACCCTTTGGAGGAAATTTCTGAAATTTTGCTGGGATGTTCACCAAAATATCCCTGAGCTACCATAAAAATTTCAGATCCATTTGAGCTCATTTGATCCACCTAATGGTGTGATTAATAAAACTGTTCCAGAGAAAATAGAAAATGTCCAAAAACATTTTTAGAATTTCTCTAAAATTGTTTAGCTCATATATTTAGACAGGAACCTTCAAATTAAGTGAGACCAACTCCATTAGAACCCTCTGAAAATCTAGTTTTCAGAAAGTCATGGCTGGCTCCATGAAAAATCCCTAGAACACCCTAAGAGCTCTAATTAATGTCAAGTACATAATTATTTGTGGAAAGCTCAAATGAGCTTTGCTGCAAATGAAACTTGGCCAAGTCTCTGTTTAGGTTGTAACCAAACCACAGTAAAAATTTCAGAGTCATTGGATCTGTCTAGTAAGACTTATAGTCGTCACATGTTTAAATTCAATTCAAAAGCATTTAAATTGATACATATACTTGTTATCTCATGTAGTCGCTAAGGTTGAGGAGGAACCCGAAGTCTTAGACTTCGTCACTCCGGAAGGGCAGATAGCCTACGACTAAGAGCAACAAGGCAAGCTCCGGTTTGCATTAACCTTTTTACAAATTTGTATTGTTTTGAGAACTTCCTTTGAGTACCACTTATCTCTTGCATTAGAGTCTTGTTTGAAACCCAAATGCATAGCCAAGAAAACCATGGGTTGGGATTAGGATTGAAAACCTCGCTAGCCACTGCAATGCTAAGATAGAGTAGGATTCGGTACAAGTCGAGTAATTGGAACTACTCGCGAGAATAGGCTAGAGGCACATCGCTCGGGTAAAAATAGCAAATGAAACGCATGGCAAGAAAAATGAGACCGAGCGGAGAGTAAGGGCAGCAGGACTTTTGGGCCTGGGTGTTATAGCTCCGCTTGTGTCGATTGAGGACCGAGCCATGTGCAGGCCTGTTGAACAAGCTAGAACAGTACCGAAGACCTACCGGCTATATGGGAACCGGGAAACTGATGTAACTCGGGTAGCTGGGTATTGAGGCATTGCCTGTCGTTCAGAGGGTAGGTTGATAGCTTGAGGTGTAAATCGGCTAGCGGCACTGTGGATGCGCGCGCAGAGACCTCTTGCTCGGGACGATAGGACCGGTTCAATATTTGGCTGACGGATGAAAGGTGGTTGCGTACGACGTCCGTGATGGTTTCTGTAGGCAACATCGAGTATGGGCATACGCGACGGGTTATTCAGGTAACCCTGCAGGTGTAAATCGATTATAATCGCCGTCCCTCGCGGTCAGTGAGTACCACTTGTTCATTGTACCATGACGTAGAAAGAACAGGCTAGATTCATGTTAAAAGTTTGCTGATTTGAAAGATATACCTTGCTTGTTAATGTCTTATTGTAGTTTAGAGCTAATTAAAGTTCTTTTCAACTTTGGGCAAAGTACACGAGAGAAATGCGTTTCTTGTTTGATTGCGGCTCTCTCATGTGCCTTAGCGTAAGGTTCCCCACCACCTGCTGCTAAAACATTGAAAGTAAGGTTCAAATAATTAGGCGAGTTCGTTGCAAATTATTTACCTCATGTACCCTGTAACCATCATGTAGAAGTTTCATGTATAGGAGAGACGGGTCAGTCTTGCTGAGCCATCGTGCTCACTGCTTGTGTTTGAAGCTTTTGTAGGGGTCTATAAGGAAGGGACTCCCGAGGAGGAGACGGAACCCCAGGAGGGGAACCCCGTCGAGTGGGAGTCGTGCACGCCGCCGTGTTAGTGTGTGTGCGTGCTAGCGGGGACACGTTCACGGGCTGAACGTGAACTCGATGCGTAGTCTACACCCATGAGCGTGGACCGAACATATTTTGTTGTAAAAGTGTTCATAAACCTGTTTATGTAATAAAACTTTGCTTCCGCTTTGTACCTTTGATGTGTGTTATCCGGTGCTGTGCAACGCAGCACCCCCTCAGCGTGATCCTGGCTTGACAAGGCCGATGGGGTCGTGTCAGCGTGGTATCAGAGCTCGCTTGAGGTTTAACGCACTACAAAGGTCATCTTTTTCAAAAATCCAGTGAGGAACGAGTTAGTAGCCCATATAAGGAGGTATTAGTGTATAGAAAGTGGCATGCTAACCTATTTGCTTATGTCGGAAAATCGTGCATCTCGAGACGCTTTATGTCTTGGGGGGTGCATGTAAGCGCTGTCCACCAGTGCGCACAATCTGAAGGGTGGAGCCCCACGGGTGGCAGGTAACCCGACCCGCTTTAATATCCTCTTCGACTCTTCATGTCGTTTGGGGTATTCAAGCAACGTCTGTCCCTGGCGTGCTTTGGGCAATTTGGTAGACCCCGTCACATGGTCAGTAATGTGAACACGTAGCTCAAGGCGTGTTTGGCTTGAGAACATTCGGGCGAGTGATGAAGGCCGGGTGTACGAACTGTATGGATATCGGGATCTGTGTGCAGCCGAGTCTGACGATTGTGTGAGTTATCTGCAGGTAGTATGAACACGAAACGGTAAACGTGTAGCATCCGTGTGTGAAAGACGTTCAGTGCCAATGAACTAACAAAGCCGGCTAAAGTCTGGTATAGGTTTTTCTTTGTGAGGACGTAGTACCGACATGCTCTGGTGACGCATCGACGTCACACCCCACTCAGTGAGCAACTGCATTGTAAAACTTGAAAGTTTTAATCTAGAGTACTAAAACTTGATGTAACTCCTTCCCTTAATCAGGATATTCAAAGTTAACAAGTTTTCAACTTATAGGATACTAAGGACTGTTGGTGATATGGCCAAGAGGCAATCATAGTAATTCGGATAAAGGCCTGATGGATATTTGATCCATAAGAAATTAGGGTACTAATGGGCCTGTGACCTAAAAGCCCATTAGCGCGCCTATAAATATGAGGGGTAGGGTTAGGGACAGAGGTCTCCACCAGATAGCAGTCCCAGCCACCGCCCCTCACAGGTCAGCCGCCGAAACCCCTGCCGCGCGTACAGTGCTAGCACACCGACGCACGACGTTCCTCCCTGTACGTGTGGACTCCGTGGAGGCGCTGCTGTTACTGCTGCGCTGATCGGCCACGACGCGCATCTACGATCCGCTGCGCTGCGCGTCTAGTGGTAACGATCCATGACCTTCTTACTCGCATGTTTCCTGGGTGATACGGTCGAATTGCTAGAGTAGCGCACCTATTTTCCTTCAGTGGTATCAGAGCCGACTTGCGTAGTTTTTGGTCTGGATCTTAGATGCGATCTACTGCAGACAAGTTCATATGATGAATTTTTATAGTTCGGCTTTTGGGGTTTGGAATTGGTTAGAGTAGATTGCCATCATATGACTAATAAAGGATTAGTTCGTGCTCCTTCTCTACTGTGTGCGCAACCTGTCCCTACCGGCTGGAATCACCATCGGGACTAATAGTGTACATAGCTAACAGATTGAGCCAACAGATCACGGTCATGTGACGCGATCTTCTCGTGGATAACCAGTCACAATGAAAATTGAGGCATTCTGAATGGCTCAGATTCGGGTTGATCTGATCAATTCGATGAGATTTTCATAGTGATTTCATAGACCGCCGTTGTTGTCTGCTATAGTGACATCATTAAGTTGTTTCGCGATAGACATCGTCCAACGCTTAAGTTGTTTTTGCAGGGAATGATGTGAATGGTATGGCCTAAATATGATGTGATAATCTGTGTGTAAAATTCGTGCAGCCTGCGTGTTGCAAATTTAACACAACTGGGTTGAGGTTGTCACATATTTGTATAACGACCTGCGTGTCGCCCTGTAATGTCTGATCTCTCATGTAATTTATTTGATAGCTATTAGATGTATTAGCTTCTTTTATATTCATTGAGAAACCTCAAGCATGATGGCGATGGTGATCACCATAAGAAGGGAGACATGGCGGTGTAGATCATGATGGAACCATGGTGATGGAGACCACTATGATCCTAAAGGCCATACTATTCACATATATGATATGATCGTATGCCTGTGATGTTTTACTATTCTTTTCATGCTTTTCATATGGTGGATGTTTTGTCATGATAGAATAGCTTCCCTCGGAAAAGTTGAGTATTTGATGCCATTTACCTATAGCTGCACCTATGTTGTTTTGATCGTTGTATGGTAGGTTTGCCAAAGCAAAATACCGTCATCTATCATAATGAATAGGGTGAATGTTGGACATTCACATGTATAGTATTGGTTTACTCAACAAGGCTATCAAAACGGTTTTGGGCTTTATGGCATAGTGTTGGGAGCCGGGGCATTGGATGTCACCAAACAAACAAGAATCATATAGAGATATGATTAACAATGGTTGTTTACCTATGTCACTAATTTTCTAGCAGTGAAGCCAAAGCTCACTAGGAATTAGTGAATATGGATCTTGGACCACTATATGTCGTTAGAGGGAGGACGATGCTCATATAGTGGTGGTGTCTTTTATTAAACTGTTAATAAAAGATTGGTACATAACATAGTGCTAAAACCTTGCATATTTATTTTCTATTGTAGATCATGTCTGCTAGTAACAATTCCGGTTTCAATTTGCGATCTGTGCTTGAGAAAGAAAAGCTCAATGGAGCTCACTTTATTGATTGGTACCGCAACCTGAGAATTGTTCTCAGGCAAGAGAAAATTGAGTATGTTCTTGAGCAACCATACCCCAATGACCTCCTCGATGATGCAAATGCCGCAACTCGGAGGACTTATGAGAAGCACTGCGATGATGCGCTTAATGCAAGCTGCCTCATGCTTGCCACAATGTCCCCTGATCTACAGAAACAATATGAGCATGCAGATGCTTATTCTATGATTCAGGGACTACGTGGAATGTTTGAGAACCAAGCAAGGGCTGAGAGGTACAACATCTCAAAGTCCTTGTTCTCATGCAAGCTGGCAGAAGGTAGCCCGGTCAGTCCCCATGTAATCAAGATGATTGGTTACATTGAGACTTTGGACAAACTTGGTTCTGAACTCAAGAATGACTTGGCTATTGACGTTATTCTCCAGTCACTCCCACCGAGCTATGAGCCATTTATATTGAATTATCAAATGAATGGCATGGAGAAAACGTTAGCTGAATTGCATGGGATGCTTAAAACAGCCGAGGAAAGCATTAAGAAAAACACCACTCATGTAATGATGGTTCAAAAGGAGAATAAAAAGAGGAAGCGTGTGATGCATCCTAAAGGCAAGGGAAAGGTTCCCAATGAGTCTTCAAGCTCAAAGCCAAAGGGCAAATCAGGCCCTTCTCCTAATGATGAATGCTTCTACTATCATGCTAAGGGGCATTGGTCTAGGAACTGCAAGAAGTACTTGGAGGACAAGAAGAAGAAAGGGAGTGAGACTTCCACTTCAGGTATAAATGTTATAGAAATCAATATTGCTACATCTTCTACTGAATCATGGGTATTTGATACCGGATCAATGATTCACACTTGCAAATCGTTGCAGGGTCTAAGTGAGAATAGAAGATTTGCAAAAGGCGAGTTGGATGTTCGGGTCGGCAATGGAGCAAAGGTTGCTGTCATAGCTGTCGGAACTTATCACTTGTCATTACCCTCAGGATTAGTTTTGGAATTAAATAATTGTTATTGCATTCCTTCTTTGAGCAAGAACGTTATATCCTCTTCATGTTTGGAAGAAGTTAATGGTTATGAGATTATAATAAAGAACAAATGTTGTTCTATTTATTGTAATAATATTTTCTATGCTCAATGTCCATTAGTGAATGGATTATATGTTCTTGATCTTGAGGATAAAACAGTCTATAACACTAATACAAAAAGTTCTCGGCGAAATGATCTAAATCCCACTTTTATTTGGAATTGTCCCTTAGGTCATATAAATGAGAAACGCATTGAGAAACTCCATAAAGATGGTTTGTTAAGTTCATTTGATTTTGAATCACTTGACACATGCGAGTCTTGTTTGTTTGAGAAGATGACCAAAGCACCCTTCACTGGTCAAAGTGAGAGGGCAAGTGACTTGTTGGGACTTATACATACTGATGTATGTGGACCAATGAGTTCGGTAGCTAGAGGTGGTTTTCAGTATTTCATTACTTTTACCGATGACTTTAGTAGATATGGATATGTCTATCTAATGAGGCACAAGTCTGAATCTTTTGAAAAGTTCAAAGAATTTCAGAATGAAGTACAAAATCAGTTGGGCAAGACAATTAAACTTCTACGACCTGATCGTGGGGGTGAATATTTGAGCCATGAATTTTATGATCATTTAAAACAATGTGGAATTGTTCCACAGTTGACTCCACCTGGAACGCCCCAATGGAATGGGGTGTCCGAGCGGAGGAACCGAACCTTGTTAGACATGGTTAGGTCGATGATGAGCCAAACTGATCTTCCACTATCCTTTTGGGGTTATGCTCTTGAAACTGTTGCGTTTACACTAAACAGAGTCCCAACTAAGTCTGTTGAGAAGACACCATATGAGATGTGGAGCGGAAAACGTCCCGGATTGTCTTTCCTCAAAGTTTGCGGATGTGATGCTTATGTCAAACGTTTGACGTCAGACAAACTTACTCCCAAATCAGACAAATGCTTCTTTGTGGGATATCCTAGGGAAACTAAAGGATATTATTTTTATAATAAAATAGAGGGTAAAGTGTTTACTGCTCGCAATGGTGTCTTCTTGGAGAAAGAGTTTCTCTCAAAAGGAGTTAGTGGGAGCAAGGTGCATCTTGAAGAAATTCAAGAAATATCTGAAAATGTTTCGGCACCCTCTAATCCTATACAGGATGTACAAGATGTTGTACAACCACTTGATGAAACACCAGCCCCACGAAGGTCTACAAGAGTACGTCGTGCAACTCAAAAGTTGACACTCCTAACCACGGAACCACAGGACATGGTATTGTTGGACAATAATGAGCCTGCGACCTACACTGAAGCAACAATGGGGCCCGACTCTAAGAAATGGCTTGGAGCCATGGAATCCGAAATAGAATCCATGCATGAGAATCAAGTTTGGAACTTGGTTGATCCAATCGATGGTGTGAGACCGATCGATTGCAAATGGATTTTCAAGAAAAAGACTGATATGGATGGAAAAGTTCACATCTATAAAGCACGATTGGTGGCGAAAGGTTTCAAACAAATTCAAGGTGTTGATTATGATGAAACATTTTCGCCCGTCGCTATGCTAAAGTCTGTTCGGATTCTCCTAGCAATTGCTGCATATTTTGATTATGAAATATGGCAGATGGATGTCAAAACAGCCTTTCTTAATGGGAGTCTAACTGAGGATGTGTACATGATACAACCTGAGGGTTTTGTCGATCCTAAAAATGCTATAAAAATATGCAAACTTCAAAAGTCCATCTATGGATTGAAGCAAGCATCTCGGAGTTGGAATCTACGTTTTGATGAAGTGGTCAAAGGGTTTGGTTTCATCAAGAACGTAGAAGAACCTTGTATTTACAAGAAGGTTAGTGGGAGCACACTTATATTTCTGGTCCTATATGTAGATGACATATTGTTGATCGGAAATGACATTTCAGTACTAGATGCTGTTAAATCCTCATTAAGGAAAAGTTTCTCAATGAAGGATTTAGGAGAGACAGCGTACATTTTGGGCATAAAGATCTATAGAGATAGATCTAAAAGGTTAATTGGATTAAGCCAAGACACATATATTGACAAGATATTGAATCGGTTCAATATGCAAGATTCTAAGAAAGGTTTCTTGCCAATGTCACATGGCATCACTCTAAGCAAAAGTCAGTGTACTTCGACGCCTGATGAGCAAAAGAGGATGAGAGCGATTCCTTATGCTTCGGCTATTGGATCTATCATGTATGCCATGTTTTGTACACGCCCAGATGTATCCTATGCTCTAAGTGTTACGAGCAGGTATCAATCAGATTATGGTGAGGCTCATTGGACAGTTGTCAAAAACATTCTTAAGTACTTGAGAAGAACTAAGGATGTATTCCTAGTGTTTGGAGGTGAAGAAGAGCTCGTTGTAAGAGGTTACACCGATGCTAGCTTCCAAACAGACAAGGATGACTCTAGATCGCAATCCGGTTTTGTGTTCTGCCTCAATGGAGGGGCAGTGAGCTGGAAAAGTTCCAAGCAAGACACAGTAGCAGATTCAACGACGGAGGCGGAGTATATTGAAGCTTCTGAAGCTGCAAAGGAAGTTGTTTGGATCAGAAAATTTGTTTCTGAGTTGGGTGTTGTTCCTAGTGCGTCCGAACCTGTGGATCTCTATTGCGATAATAGTGGAGCCATTGCACAGGCAAAGGAGCCTAGATCACACAAAAGATCCAAACATATACTACGACGCTATCATCTGATTCGAGAGATTATCGACCGAGGTGATGTGAATATATGCAAGGTGCATACGGATTTGAATATGGCAGATCCGTTGACAAAGCCTCTTCCACAATCAAAGCATGAGACGCACACGAGATCTATGGGTATTAGATACTTACATCAGTGATCCTAGTGTGTAGTGGGAGACTTGTGTCATAGCTATGTTTATGTACTATTTGAGTAACTATTATTCACATTGATCATCAAGTATGTGACTTGTTCGTGAGACTCTTTGTTAATTATAATGTTACTCAAAATGATCCCTAGTCTATATCGTTATATGAGATAATAATAGTACGCAGACTAGCACATGTATTAATTGATGATCATGTTTCACGGATCATAGATATGGAGATATCAAATTAATAATGTGAACACATGTTAGTGAACATGGTGTTGGATAGACCCATTCCGAGACACTGTTGGGATTGTTATTTACATATGTTTCATCAGTTGATCTTGAGCGATACACCTGCTAGATTCTTTGACCTGAGATCGCCATTGTTTCTCACTATGTGTAGTTGTGCACTTTGAAACTATCAAATGCTACTCCGTAACTGGGTGGTCATAAAAATAGTCTTCAGGTGCATGATGAAGCATGGAATGAGATGTGTGCAGATCAAGATGGGATTTGCCCCTCCTAAATAACAGGAGAGATATCTCGGGGCCCCTCGAGATAGTTGGATTGAAAGTGCATGGCCATGCCAAAATGATTAAAGAGTTAATCATTATGACTAAAAGTTAGTCATAGATTGAATCCACTATTTGATCGAGTGAATGGTCGAGCTATCACAAGGATGGCACATATCTCGCCTTGAGCTTGACTGATATCGTGTGGCAAATGAATTAGCATGTGAATGTATCTAGGTTCAGCCGATATGATCTTTATGTACATTCAGGAGTCAGTATGTCCTGCTAGGTACCTCTACTGACTTGTGTTTGAAAACGGTTTTCATTCATAACCGACTGTACATGAACCTAATGGGTCACACACTTAAGGGGATGGGATATTGAAAAACTTGGCTATATGATTGTCTCTAGTGCAAGTGGGAGATTGTTGGTGATATGCCCAAGAGGCAATCATAACAATTCGGATAAAGGCCTGATGGATATTTGATCCATAAGAAATTAGGGTACTAATGGGCCTGTGACCTAAAAGCCCATTAGCGCGCCTATAAATATGAGGGGTAGGGTTAGGGACATAGGTCTCCACCAGATAGCAGTCCCAGCCGCCGCCCCTCACAGGTCAGCCGCCGAAACCCCTGCCGCGCGCACGGTGGTAGCACACCGACGCACGACGTTCCTCCCTGTACGTGTGGACTCCGTGGAGGCGCTGCTGTTACTGCTGCGCTGATCGGCTACGACGCGCATCTACGATCCGCTGCGCTGCGTGTATAGTGGTAACGATCCATGACCTTCTTACTCGCATATTTCCTGGGTGATACGGTCGAATTGCTAGAGTAGCGCATCGCCTATTTTCCTTCAAGGACAGAGTCCCCTGTTTTCAGCTGAATTAAGGCTGAAGTTAATCTGAGGTTAGAGGTTGAGTTCTTTCAAGGTTGGGGTTATATTATACATTTCTGGAAAGCTTTGGAAGAGCTTTACAACTTTTTTGTTGAAGTACAGAGGTGTTTCATCCCTTAACCAATCAAAAAATGCAGTAGAGTTGAGACTGTCCAGAGAACAGGGCAGAGCAAACACTCTCTATAACTCTCTGTAAGTTGAGCATAACTTCCTGCATAAAAATCCAAAAATAGAAAATAAGGTAGTTCTGAAAATTTTATGAGATGGGTTACAACTTTGTAACAGAAAGTTTTGTCAGATTGGGAGTAGAATTAACTGGAATTCTAGGATCAAATCAGTACCTAAAGCAGGGAGGTGCTATCCAGTTTTATCCAGAAATTCTATCAACTCTGACATCTCATAACTTTTGAACCAGGATAGATCTTAGGCCAAGCAAATACTTTGTGGAAAGCTATTGAAGTTATCTTTAACTTTGATGTTGAGCTCCAGAATTGGTTTTGCATTTAGCATGGTCTAAATCAGGTTGAAATGGAAACTGGTCAGGGCTGTCATATTGGGCAGCAGATCAGCAGTCAAATTTGTTTAAGCTTGAACTATGTTTCCAAGTTTTATGAGTTCAATGGCAGGTTTTATGATATAACTCAAGGGTTAACTGTTCAAATAAATATTTGACATTTCTCAAATTTGTTTTTACAGATGACAGCGGATAGACAGTTGGAGAACGGGTGGGTGGTGTCCCACTGTTCTCACTGCAGCGGCTATCCGGAAGCATTAAGGCAAATGCTTCAATATTTCGGGTACAGCAAGATAACACAGTACTTCACCAAGGAAGAAGGCGAGGAAGGGAACAAGACTTGGACGATCCATGTCGAAGTTCCTGCAGGACCTACGCCACCCAGTTGGGTGCCGTTCACCATCATGGTGAGAGGCAGACAGCCGGAGGAGATGTGGCAAGTGGAAGCCCGCGACACTATGTCACGTTTCTGCCAACTACACGTGAGAGCTATGGAGGGAACTCCATATGCGCTTGTTCCGGTGGAGGGACGGGCTAATCACGTGTGAGAAGGGAGGTACATGGAGGCAACAGATCCGGGTTGCCCAAGGTACAACCCCACGGAGGCGAACCTCAGTCTCCAGATAAGGGCAGGAAAAGCCGTGATGGACAGCCAAGATGTTCATACGGATTGTCTTGCTGCAAATCTCAAGGAGAGCACAAGCCATGGAGATCATTTCGAGAGTGCTCACAGCGCACTCCGCAATGTTCTCCTTCCGACGATTAAGCGACTGAACAAACAGTATAATCAGTTGCATCGTCTGAAGAAGGCGAAGAAGAAAAGCTGTGTTGACATCACGGCTTTGCAACAACAGGTGCAGGCTCTGACCCAGAAGAATGAGGTCCTTACTCAAGAGCGGGACGACGCTATTGAGGAGGGACAAGGCTGGGAAGAGGACTACAACCAAGCCATGGACGAGGTGCACGCGTTGCAGGACCTCGTACTGCCGGTAATGGGCATACCGGTGGTAGGCGCCGTGCCCGTGGTCTTGGGTCTTCCGGCAATGGGAGAACCCGAGCCGAAAGAGAAGGTTGTGGACCCAGAGCCACCAACAGAGGTACCGGAGGAAGACGACCCACAGGAGGTCGAATTCTACTCTGAGTAGGGTTTACTGTTGCCAAGTAGGGCAGCAAGGGTGATGTAACCCAAACTTTTGTAATCGATGACATGTCGTGTAAACAGTAGTATATGTATAGGTAGTGACGACATGAGCACGACTTCTCGGAGATCCGAGGCTAATGTATCTTGTATAAAGTTTATGCTTTATCAACATATGTGAATGTTGTGCAAATTATTCACGTGTCACTTCAAATACCTACTGCTTCATATGGAATTTTAAGTATGACATGTGCTGATCGCTGCTGTTTTGAATTTCAGAATGACTCGTACTCGTGCCAACCCGGACGTTAGGGGTTCCAGTCAGGGGGGAGAGACCTCCCAACAGCCTCCCGAGGACTCCTCGGGACAGCAACAGAAGCAACAGCAACAGCAACAACCGCCACCGCCAGTGGTTACATTGGCTGATATCGTGGCAGCAATGGCAGGCTCTCATCAGCAGCACACGGAGTTGCTGCAAACTCTCATTGCAAATACGTCTCGACCAGAGAGGCGCCAAGATCGTGAGGAGCGCCAACAGAGCTCCTACTCCGACTTTCTGGCTACTCATCCCCCGGTATTTTCAAGGGCGGATGAACCCATCGATGTGGACAACTGGCTTCGCACGATGGAGACGAAGTTCGGGCTGCTCCAAGTGAGTCAGCAGCGTAACACTCAATTCTCGGTCCAACAGCTTCAGGGATCCGCGCGTTCTTGGTTGGCCGGAATTCAGGACGGCCTTCAGGGCCTATCACATACCGTCGGGTATCATGAAGAGGAAGACGCAGGAGTTCCTACGCCTGCAACAAGGAAGCCGGAACGCACTGGAATATTCCAGGGCGTTCAATGATCTTGCGCTCTACGCTTCTTATCACGCCGATACCGACGAGAAGCGACGGGATCATTTCTACCAGGGGCTTAACCCGCTCCTGAAGGATAAATTGGCGATGTGTAATCGCGGCAGCCTCAATGATATAATTGATGCTGCGATTGTTCAGGAGGACTCCGGCAAGGAGTTAGTGGCGGCGGAAAGGAAGCGAAGCATGCCGCAAAGCATCGGAGAAGGAGGTGGTCCTTCTCAAAAATACCAGATGATGAATCGCCCACCATCGGGTCCACGCTGGCAGCCACCACAGAGGTCGATGCCATTCCGCAGTCGGCCATATTCTCCGCCAGCATTCAGGCCGGCACTGCCAGTACCACCTCCGCAGCAACAACAGCAGCAGGCGATGCCGCGTGCGTATGCACCTCAGCAGCGCATGCCGGGCTTTTGTGTGACACCCTCATCTAAGGTGTCAGCATATGTTCATGAGTAATGAAGAAGAAAACATTTTAAGAAAAGATGGAACAATGACAAATATCAAAAGGATAGCCAATAAAGCCCTCAGAGAGCACCGAAGGCAACTTCCGCAGCCAACCGGCCACATGGCGTGTTCGGAGCTCGTCCCTGCAAGGTGAAGAGAGGTCCGCCGCTAAACTGGCTACGTGGAAGGCTCGGGGGTCACCTCCGTAATTGGAAAAAGGTTCGACCCTGTGGGACACGTATTGCCCATGGAGCTAGCCTCTGCGGAAGAAGCAAGGGCATTTTTCGTAGGACACATGTCATCCTCGGAGCTAGTCCTCGCGGAAATCAGAGGACCCGTCCCGCGGGATATGTGTCGATCTTGGAGCTCATCTCAGAGGAATCCGGATCTATCGAACACGTGTCGCCACCGGAGCTTATGTCCGGGAGGTCTTTCGCTGCTAGACACGTGTCGACCTCGGAGCATGTTCCTGAGGAAGGAAGAGAGGGAAGACCGGCGCCAACATGTGGCATGCGCGGAGCTCACCTCCAAAAGAGGGGGAGGTCTCGGTCGATTGACACGTGGCACAACCGGAGCTCGTCTCTGCGGAGAAGTAGATACCAGGCCCCGGAAGGACACGTGGAGCCTCCGGATCTCATCACCACGAAGGTAACGAGTCTGGAGTGGTTTTCACGCGTAAAGATACCGGTATGCAACAGAAACCGATCTAAATTTCCACAATGTTACCAAAGATAAGACGATTAGGATCCAACAAAGATTTGAATAAGACTCTTATTCGGGATCCAATCAGATTAGGACTCTTCTCTTCCCGATTATAAATAGAACCCAAAACCTCTGGCCGAAACCACAAACTTCTCTTTCAACTCCTGAGCCGACGACTTAGAGCCCTAGCCCTAACTTGCCGAGCAAAACATCGCCAAAGCGCAACAAGGGAGATCATCGGAGGAGAACCAAGCGGTCTGAGGAGGACCTCGGAGACAAGAAGAGCGTGAGGTAGGACTTCAATACCACCTTACGACATCATTGTGTTCATCTCTTTGCATCTGTTCTTCAATTCCTTTCGGACAGAAGCCTTCTCGTGGGCAGATCACTTGATGATCAGTTTGATCTAAAGACAAGATCATCGCCACGTCCATCTTTGATCCGAACACCTCTGCCCATGTAAGGCCATGCAACAACACGTACAGATCAATCTAATAAAACTAATCATGAGACAGCATGCATATGCATCATCGCATCTAGTTTAAGGTTTGTGCATAAATATTGATTGCTGTGAATCCTGTATGCACGTGATCCTACCTAGCAGGACAAGCTCAGGGAGCTGTCTACGACAAACTGCAGCAACAAGGTTTTGAGAATCAAGAACAACAGGAACCGCAAGAACAAGGCAAGTGCTCCTTGACCATATTGATCCTATACTTTGGGAAAAACTGTTTGTTTTTGCGAAAAGGTGTGCGTACTGAGTCAAACATGATGGGAAACCCTTTTATAGGAGTTTACTAGTTTTGATTAAACCACCTCGTCGCCTGGGAAGTTTATGAGTCGGGTATGGTTTTTGCTTTATGCTTCGCTGAGTCCATGGGATCGGGAAGCGAGATAGATGTGTCTAGCTAACTGCACTCGTACTGATAATAAGTAACTGATGAGGTTAATGAACATGGATCGGAGGGAGATCTAGGCAAGCCTGGGTTTGTGAATGAGGTAGCATGAGATGGTGGTTTTACTTGCCGTAGATCTAAGGACCGGTTCATGCATGCACATGCCAGGATAACAGTGCCACCACAAGGCCAAGTATGGGTGCGGCTTAGCTGAGTAATTAGGTAAGTTGCTAGAGTGTTATGGACTGTGGAAGGCGCGGGGAATGGGAGTCGAGTGAGGACTGCCCTGGGAACTGCATGGCACAAGAGGGGGCCCGTGGGTGGGAGAATTGGAGATTCTAGCCTGCCGGTGAAACCTTAGTGAGTCCATACATCTAGTAACCCCTTTGTAAAGGCTATTTTGTGATCTCTTGACCATACACCGACGGTTGTGTACTGGTATAATGGAGGTTCTGCAGTCGCTGAAGGGTGACGAAATCACAAACTTGTGGGTAAAGAGGTGCAAACTCTGCAGAGTTATTAAAACTATCATGATAGCCGAGCTTACGGTCACGAGCACCTGGCTAAACTGCCATGATTAGATGGGATGGTTATTGGGATGGTTATTGAGAGGGTTCTTGGTTATGGTTATTGGTTTGGAACTGTTGAGTCCGGATGATGAGATGGTTGCATGACTGTTGAGACATGACATGAGATTGGTCTCGGTGTGAGACAAGGTTGTTTTACGAAGTAAGATGGTAGCGAATACGAGGAGGTATTCGTGAGTATGAATAAAGGATTGGTTAATGTTTGGATGGAACACGGGAAGTGATGGAGGTATGTTGGTAATTTAATTCATGCTGGGATTACATTCATCTAAAGTTAAGTTGCTGTTTTATCATGGATTTACAAGTTTGCTTTTCTGCAAATAAGCCTTTCTATACCTACCTTGTTTATGAGCTGCATATCATGTGTTTTCCCTCACTTGCTGAGTACATCATTGTACTCAAATTTGCATTATTATTTCTTCATCAACAGCAAGAGAAGGCTACTATGAAGACCAAGTAGAGCATTATGGCGTGTGATCTATTCTCAACCTTGCCTGTGGAGGGAGTAGAGATGGAGCCACTTCTGCTTAGTTATGCTTCCGCATTAGTTTTTGCTTCCGCATTTAAATAAGGACTTCCGCTGCATAGAAATAATACTTCCGCTGTAAGCATGAGTCCAAGACTCATGAGGTATTGTAATAAACTCTGTTATTTGTGGCAATATATAAATTCAGTTTGTGGAACGTATGTGTATGTGTGATGAACATCCTGGGCACACATATGCATTAGTTCTCGGTTCCGTGGTTTTCCCACAGAATTGAGGGCGTCACAGATTGGTATCAGAGCCACGGGTTGACAGTAGGTTACACGCCTAGATAGAAAGCCTTAGATAGATAATAGAGCTACGGGTTGCACCCCTAAATAGGAGTCACGAGCGTCCTAGGGTGAATAGCTTAGATTGGCCTTTAAAACCACCTTGACATAGGAAACCATCCTTGAACAGGAGTCGTGTGGGCCCTTGTGGTGATTATTTGTGATTGTGTGCTTAGTGTGAGTTGTGGGACGTCTCAAAAACGTTGTCCATATCCATACGTAAGAAGAAAGAGGTGTGAAATGCTTCGGCACTTGACCACATCCTCATAAGGGCTAATATATATATATATAGTCCAACCCACCTTGATGCATATAGTTGAAGGGACCTACCGAACCTTCTAACCTTCTATTCTATTTTTGACATCTCTCACAGATGGTGAGAGGAAACGCCGGCCGAAGGAACGTCCGTGACAACCAAGAGGATGATCACGAGGAAGTTCCCGTTAACCCCGGAGCTGGCGAGAACAACCTAGAAAGGTTGATGGCCATGCAAAACCAGCTTATGCAAACCATGATCCAAACTTTGGGTCAGTTGCAGGCCAACCAAAACCCCGTTCCGGCACCACCGCCACCACCACCGCCGGCTCATAACAGGTTGGAAGAGTTCATGAGGACTCGACCACCCACCTTTGCTCAAGCAAGCGATCCAATGGAGGCCGATGATTGGTTGAAATCCATGGAGAAGAAGCTCGCCATTGTTCAGTGCAACGACCGAGAGAAGGTTCTCTTTGCGTCGCACCAACTTATGGGAGCCGCTGCTGACTGGTGGGATGCCTTGAGCAACGCCCATGCCAACCCGGAGACAATCACTTGGACTGAGTTCAAGGAAAGTTTCCGCTCCCACTACATCCCTGTTGGTGTAATGATGCTCAAGAGGCAGGAGTTTGAAGGTCTCCGCCAAGGACAGAAAAGTGTGAATGAATATCTTAACAAGTTCATACAACTGTCCCGGTATGCCCCCGAAGATGTCAACTCAGATCAGAGGAAGCAGTACCTGTTCATGAGAGGGTTGAACAATGAGATCCAAGTTCAGCTCCTCAACAATGAACTACGTAAGCTTCCAGAAGCTAGTTGATAAGGCTATTGTGGTGGAAAACAAGATCCGAGAGATCGAGCGAGAGTGCAAAAGGAAGATGCCATACCAGCCCCAAGGGAGCAACGTACGACCTAGGTACATGCCCCCTGCACCGCAGTATGGACCGACCACTCCTGCGTACCGCCCTGATCAGCCACCACAGCAACGATTCGTTGCACCGGCACCTCGTGTGCCCATGCCTCCTGCGCCCCGGCCTAACAATGGCGCCCCTGTTCAAAACCCCCGCCCCAACGTATCTGCTGCCATAGGCAACAGGGCATGCTTTGCATGCGGGGAAGTAGGCCACTTCGCTAACCAGTGCCCAAAGAGAGGCCCTGGACAGCAAGGTAACGTGCCCAAGCAGAACCAGCGACCAAACAGAGGGGACAACCAAGGGAACCGTGGACCGCAGAACTATGCTCGTGGCCACGTTAACCATGTCACTGATGAGGAAGCACAACAGGCTGAGGACATCGCCATTGGTATGTTCCTTGCCAACTCCAACCCAGCCACCATTTTATTTGATTCTGGAGCATCACATTCCTTCATATCATCCGAATATGTTGCCAAACATCATATACCCGTATCCCACTTAGAATGTGCTATGTTCGTAAATTCTCCCGGAGGAGAAATGAGGACTAATGTAATATGCCCTAAAGTAAGCCTTAAAATAAGGGGGGTAGACTTCCTTGCCAACCTTATTGTTTTGGACTCCCACGGGATTGACATCATACTCGGAATGGATTGGTTAAGCAAGCACAATGGAGTAATCCAATGTGCTGAAAGGAGCGTGCAGTTGACAAACGAACATGGCATTCGTGTCGAGTTTGAGTCGGCCCAGAAAACAACTGAACGGGCAGATTTGAACCATGTTGAGGGAACAACATTGGACAGCATTCCAGTGGTTCAGGAATTTTCGGACGTGTTCCCGGAAGAACTTCCAGGAATGCCACCTGATCGGAACATCGAGTTTGCCATAGATTTGGTACCCAGAACTGCACCTATTGCTAAGAGACCATATAGGATGCCCGTCAACGAGTTAGTTGAACTCAAGAAGCAAATTCAAGAACAGTTGGAGAAGGGTTTTATCCGTCCAAGCTCGTTGCCATGGGGAGCTCCGGTACTCTTCGTGGAAAAGAAGGATGGGACCCAAAGGATGTGCGTGGACTATAGGTCTCTCAACGAGGTAACAATCAAGAACAAATACCCTCTGCCCCGTATAGAGGACCTGTTCAATCAAATGAAAGGAGCCCGAGTGTTCTCCAAGATTGATCTTCGGTCGGGATACTTCCAGCTGAAGATTAAGCCCTCCGATATACCTAAGACAGCCTTTCGGACACGGTATGGTTTGTATGAATATAACGTTATGTCTTTTGGATTGACGAATGCACCCGCATACTTCATGTACCTTATGAACAAGGTTTTCATGGAATACTTGGACAAGTTCGTCGTGGTTTTCATGGATGACATTATGGTGTATTCAAAAAGTAAGGAGGAGCATGAAGAACATCTGAGATTGACCTTGCAGAAGTTGCGCGAGCATCAGTTGTATGCCAAGCTCAACAAGTGTCAATTTTGGCTAAAGGAAATATATTTCCTAGGCCACATCATCTCCAAGGAAGGGGTATCGGTTGATCATGGAAAGGTGAGAGATGTTCTGAAGTGGGACCAACTGAAGAGCGTGAGGGATATTCGAAGTTTCCTTGGGATGGCAGGATACTATCGGCGCTTCATTAAAAACTTCTCTAAAATAGCAAAACCTATGACGGAGTTGCTAATGAAAGGAAAAGTCTTTCAATGGACACAAGCCTGCCAAGAAAGTTTTGAGGAACTCAAGAAAAGTCTAACCACAGCACCAGTTCTGGTATTGCCAGACGTAAGCAAGATCTTTGACATATATTGTGACGCATCCAGACAAGGGCTCGGATGTGTGCTCATGCAGGAAGGACAAGTGGTAGCCTATGCCTCATGACAATTAAAGAAGCACGAGCTTAATTATCCTACACATGACTTGGAGTTAGCAGCAGTAGTGCATGCATTGAAGATTTGGAGACATTATATCCTTGGCCATCGATGTGAGATCTATACGGATCATAAGAGCCTCAAGTACATATTTACCCAAACAGATTTGAATTTGAGGCAACGTCGATGGTTAGAACTCATCAAGGATTATGATGTGGGAATCAACTACCACCCCGGGAAGGCCAATGTAGTAGCTGACACATTGAGCAGAAAGGGAGCATGCCACCAACTCACGGTTCGGGAGCTACCACCCGAACTACGTAAGGAGTTCAAACGGTTACACCTCGGATTCTTGAATAACGTGGAGATAATAGAGATCCACTCCCCATTGGAGCAAGAAATAAGAAAGGGCCAAGCAACGGACGAGCGGATTAAAGAGATCAAGGAAAGAATCCGACAAGGGATAGAGAAGGATTTCAGGGAGGATGAAAAGGGTACGCTTTGGCTAGGAAAAAGGATTTGTGTGCCAAACATAAGACACCTTCGCGACATGATATTGAAAGAGGCACATGATTCACCCTATTCCATACATCCAGGGAGCACCAAAATGTACAATGATTTGAAAACTTGCTATTGGTGGGATGGTATGAAGAGGGATATAGCCGAATACGTTGCCCTATGCGACACATGCCAACGGGTAAAAGCCGAACATCAAAAACCCGCTGGATTGCTGCAACCTTTGAGGATACCCGAATGGAAATGGGAGGACATCAGTATGGATTTCATCGTCGGATTACCACATACTCAGTCAGGATACGACTCCATCTGGGTCATTGTGGACCGGTTGACGAAAACCGCCCATTTTCTTCCGGTAAAGACCAGTTACAACGTTGCACAATTGGCAGAGTTGTACATGGAGCAGATCGTGTGCCATCACGGAGTTCCGAAGAGGATAGTCTCAGATCGAGGTTCTCAGTTTACCTCTAGATTCTGGAGGAAGCTGCAGAAAGCCATGGGTACACGACTGGATTTTAGCTCCGCCTATCACCCACAAACAGATGGACAAACCGAAAGGACGAACCAAATTTTGGAGGACATGCTGAGAGCTTGCGCCTTGAAACGTGGGCGTAGTTGGGATAGGAGTTTACCGTATGTCGAGTTCTCCTATAACAACAGCTATCAAGCTAGCTTGGAGATGTTGCCTTTCGAAGCCTTATATGGTAGACGGTGTAGAACGCCGCTGTTCTGGAACGAAACTGGAGAGAACTAGGTGTTTGGACCTGAAGTACTACAAGAAGCTGAAAAGCAGGTCCAAACGATACGGGAGAACTTAAAGGCTGCTCAGTCACGACAGAAAGGCTATGCGGACAATAGGCGTAGGAAGTTGACCTTTGAAGTAGGAGACTTCGTATACCTTAAGGTATCGCCTATCCAAGGCCAACGACGTTTCAACGTCAAAGGCAAGCTAGCACCTCGCTACATCGGACCCTTTAAAATTTTGGACAAGCGAGGAGAAGTAGCCTATCAACTAGAGCTCCCAAACCACCTCTCCGACGTACATGACGTGTTTCATGTATCCCAGCTCAAGAAGTGCTTGAGAGTACCAGAGGAGCAAGTGTCAATGGGGAGCTTGAACTTCAAGAGGACCTGACTTACGCAGAACACCCTGTCCGAATCTTGGACGTAAAGGAAAGGGTCACCCGAAACAAGGTGATTCGATGGTGCAAGGTACAATGGAGCCATAACACCGAAGCTGAGGCCACATGGGAGCGTGAAGAGGATATCAAGGCAGAATTTTCCCATCTATTTTCTACTAACGAATCTCGAGGGTGAGATTCAGTTTAAGGGGGTAGATTTGTGACACCCTCATCTCGGGTGTCAGCATATGTTCATGAGTAATGAAGAAGAAAACATTTTAAGAAAAGATGGAACAATGGCAAATATCAAAAGGATAGCCAATAAAGCCCTCAGAGAGCACCGAAGGCAACTTCCACGGCCAACCGGCCACGTGGTGTGTTCGGAGCTCGTCCCTGCGAGGTGAAGAGAGGTCCGCCGCTAAACTGGCTAAGTGGAAGGCTCGGGGGTCACCTCCGTAATTGGAAAAAGGTTCGACCCTGTGGGACACGTGTTGCCCACGGAGCTAGCCTCTGCGGAAGAAGCAAGGCCATTTTTCGTAGGACACATGTCATCCTCGGAGCTAGTCCTCACAGAAATTAGAGGACCCGTCACCGGGATACGTGTCGATCTCGGAGCTCATCTCAGAGGAATCCGGATCTATCGAACACGTGTCGCCACCGGAGCTTATCTCCGGGAGGTCTTTCGCTGCTAGACACGTGTCGACCTCGGAGCATGTTCCTGAGGAAGGAAGAGAGGGAAGACCGGCGCCAACACGTGGCGTGCGTGGAGCTCACCTCCAAAAGAGGGGGAGGTCTCGGTCGATTGACACGTGGCACAACCGGAGCTCGTCTCTGCGGAGAAGTAGATACCAGGCCCCGGAAGGACACGTGGAGCCTCCGGAGCTCATCACCACGAAGGTAACGAGTCTGGAGCGGTTTTTACGCGTAAAGATACCGGTACGCAACAGAAACCGATCTAAATTTCCACAATGTTACCAAAGATAAGACGATTAGGATCCAACAAAGATTTGAATAAGACTCTTATTCGGGATCCAATCAGATTAGGACTCTTCTCTTCCCGATTATAAATAGAACCCAAAACCTCTGGCCAAAACCACAAACTTCTCTTTCAACTCTTGAGCCGACGACTTAGATCCCTAGCCCTAACTCGCCGAGCAAAACATCACCGAAGCGCAACAAGGGAGATCATCGGAGGAGAACCAAGCGGTCTGAGGAGGACCTTGAAGACAAGAAGAGCGTGAGGTAGGACTTCAATACCACCTTACGACATCATTGTGTTCATCTCTTTGCATCTGTTCTTCAATTCCTTTCGGACATAAGCCTTCTCGTGGGCAGATCACTTGATGATCAGTTTGATCTAAAGACAAGATCATCGCTATGTCCACCTATGATCCGAACACCTCTGCCCATGTAAGGCCATGCAAGAACACGTACAGATCAATCTAATAAAACTAATCATGAGACAGCATGCATATGCATCATCGCATCTAGTTTAAGGTTTGTGCATAAATATTGATTGCTGTGAATCCTGTATGCACGTGATCCTACCTAGCAGGACAAGCTCAGGGAGCTGTCTACGAAAAACTGCAGCAACAAGGTTTTGAGAATCAAGAACAACTGGAACCGCAAGAACAAGGCAAGTGCTCCTTGACCATATTGATCCTATACTTTGGGAAAAACTGTTTGTTTTTGCGAAAAGATGTGCGTACTGAGTCAAACATGATGGGAAACCCTTTTAAAGGAGTTTACTAGTTTTGATTAAACCACCCTTGTCGCCTGGGAAGTTTATGAGTCGGGTATGATTTTTGCTTTATGCTTCGCTGAGTCCATGGGATTGGGAAGCGAGATAGATGTGTCTAGCTAACTGCACTCGTACTGATAATAAGTAACTAATGAGGTTAATGAACATGGATCGGAGGGAGATCTAGGCAAGCCTGGGTTTGTGAATGAGGTAGCATGAGATGGTGGTTTTACTTGCCGTAGATCTAAGGACTGGTTCATGCATGCACATGCCAGGATAACAGTGCCACCACAAGGCCAAGTATGGGTGCGGCTTAGCTGAGTAATTAGGTAAGTTGCTAGAGTGTTATGGACTGTGGAAGGCGCGGGGAATGGGAGTCGAGTGAGGACTGCCCTGGGAACTGCATGGCACAAGAGGGGGCCCGTGGGTGGGAGAATTGGAGATTCTAGCCTGCCGGTGAAACCTTAGTGAGTCCATACATCTAGTAACCCCTTTGTAAAGGCTATTTTGTGATCTCTTGACCATACACCGACGGTTGTGTACTGTTATAATGGAGGTTCTGCAGTCGCCAACGGGTGACAAAATCACAAACTTGCGGGTAAAGAGGTGCAAACTCTGCAGAGTTATTAAAACTATCATGATAGCCGAGCTTACGGTCAGGAGCACCTGGCTAAACTGCCATAATTAGATGGGATGGTTATTGAGAGGGTTCTTGGTTATGGTTATTGATTTGGAACTGTTGAGTCCGGATGATGAGATGGTTGCATGACTGTTGAGACATGACATGAGATTGGTCTCGGTGTGAGACAAGGTTGTTTTACGAAGTAAGATGGTAGCGAGTACGAGGAGGTATTCGTGAGTATGAATAAAGGATTGGTTAATGTTTGGATGGCACACGGGAAGTGATGGAGGTATGTTGGTAATTTAATTCATGCTGGGATTACATTCATCTAAAGTTAAGTTGCTGTTTTATCATGGATTTACAAGTTTGCTTTTCTGCAAATAAGCCTTTTTATACCTACCTTGTTTATGAGCTGCATATCATGTGTTTTTCCGCACTTGCTGAGTACATCATTGTACTCAAACTTGCATTATTATTTCTTCATCAACAGCAAGAGAAGGCTACTATGAAGACCAAGTAGAGCATTATGGCGTGTGATCTATTCTCAACCTTGCCTGTGGAGGGAGTAGAGATGGAGCCACTTCTTCTTAGTTATGCTTCCGCATTAGTTTTTGCTTACGCATTTAAATAAGGACTTCCGCTGCATAGAAATAATACTTCCGCTGTAAGCATGAGTCCAAGACTCATGAGGTATTGTAATAAACTCTGTTATTCGTGGCAATATATAAATTCAGTTTATGGAACGTATGTGTATGTGTGATGAACATCCTGGGCACACATATGCATTAGTTCTCGGTTCCGTGGTTTTCCCACAGAATTGAGGGCGTCACATTTTGTCCCCCAAGCACCGGACAAGCAGCAGCCACATGCTACAAGTGTGGTCGTCCGGGACACTTCACCAGCAGTTGTCCGGAGAGGCAAGGCGGCGGAGTTGCACCGCAACTTCCGGGGAGGAATCATCCCCGGAACCCTACTAATGTGCGGTGGGTAAACCCTAGGCCTGGCACCGTCCACCAACTTGCCATAGAGGACGTGCCGGAGGGTGAACCAATCCTTGCGGGTATGTTCCAACTCCACCGGCATCCCGCTATAGTATTATTTGATTCAGGCGCCACGCACAATCTTATTAGCCAAGCTTTCATTGCTAAACACAGCTTGCAAATACTACCCACCGGTAGCCCATATTTGATTTGTTCACCGGGTGGGAAGGTTTCAGCAATCATGATGGTTTCTAAAGTACCATTATGCTTAGCGGGTAGAGTATACCCTACGTCTCTCATAATTCTAGAGGGACAGAAGGTCGATGTCATCTTAGGGATGTCGTGGTTAACCCACCACGGCGCTGTTTTAGACACCATCCTCCAAGTCGTGCATCTACACCCAGAAATGCACGAGTCACATTCCTTATTTCTGGACAGTCCAGAAATAGAACTTCCAAGCGTGTATCAATCCACAACCATCAGATTGGAAGATATTCCAGTGGTCCGAGAGATCCCTGATGTGTTCCCGGATGATTTACCGGGGATGCCGCCCGACAGAGAGGTGGAGTTCAAGATTGAACTTGCGCCGGGAACCATGCCAATATCCCGAAGGCCGTATAAGATGGCGCCCAAGGAGTTAGCTGAACTGAAGACCCAGCTAACGGACCTACTAGAAAAGGGTTTTATTAGGCCGAGCTCCTCGCCATGGGGCTGTTCGGCATTATTCGTGAAGAAGAAAGATGAGACGTTGCGGCTTTGCGTGGACTATCATCCATTAAATGCTGTAACCATCAAGAACAAGTACCCGTTGCCACGGATCGACATGTTGTTTGATCAGTTGGTCGAAGCAAAGATCTTTTCCAAGATGGATTTAAGATCCGGGTACCACCAGATTAAAATACGGGCTGAGGATATTCCGAAGACGGCTTTCTCAACGAGGTACGTACTTTATGAGTACCTGGTCATGTCCTTCGGCCTCACCAATGCTCCAGCTCATTTCATGTATTTGATGAACTCGGTATTCATGCCGGAGCTGGACAAGTTTGTCGTGGTCTTCATTGACGACATATTGGTATATTCCAAGTCGGAGGAAGAGCACAAGAAGCATTTGCGTATAGTCTTGCAACGGCTGCGGGGTCACAAACTATACGCAAAATTCAGCAAGTGCGAGTTATGGATACCGCAAGTGCCTTTTCTCGGGCATATCATCTCAGCGGAGGACATCGCTGTAGACCCGAGTAAGATCACACAAGTGCTGAATTGGAAATCCCCGAGAACTGTTCACGAGGTACGGAGTTTCCTCGGACTCGCGTGATATTATCGGAGGTTCATTCCGAACTTCTCGAAGATTGCCAAGCCTATGACGGAGCTGCCGAAGAAGGCGACCAAATATGTTTGGAGTCCAACATGTGAAGCAGCGTTCAAGGCATTAGTGAAACACCTAACATCAGCACCGGTTTTGGTGCAGCCAGACACAACAAAACCGTTCGATGTGTACTGCGATGCATCCGGCATTGGGCTCGGATGTGTGCTGATGCAAGACCTAAGGGTGGTCGCATATGGGTCACGACAGCTCAGAAACCATGAGCAGAATTATCCAACTCAAGACTTGGAGCTCGCTGCCGTAGTACTTGCACTTAAAATGTGGAGGCACTACCTACTCGGTAACCTCGTACATTTATATACCGACCACAAAAGCCTCAAGTACATATTCACTCAGAAGGAACTGAACATAAGGCAGCGAAGATGGTTAGAGTTGATAAAGGATTACAAAATATAGATCCATTATCACCCCGGCAAGTCAAACGTAGTGGCGGATGCGCTGAGCTGCAAGTCACACGTCAACAATCTGACCATCACACCGTTGGAAGAGAGCGAACCACCACTGCATGTGATTCCACATGGAGCTCTCTACAACTTAGCTTTGATCCCCACCATCCGTGAATAGATAGCGGCAGCCCAGAAAAATAACAAGGGCTTGTCTCATTTGCGGAGACGTATAGACAGTGGGGAGCTGAAATGTTTCTGGAAAGACGGAGATGGCGTCCTATGGTTCAAGGACCGGATCGTCATACCCCGTAATCCGGAGTTACGGAAGAAAATCTTTGATGAGGCTCACTTGTCAAAGTTTTCTATTCACCCCGGAAGCAACAAAATGTATCAAGAATTCAGAAGAAAGTTTTGGTGGACATGAATGAAGCGGGAGATCGCAAAGTACATGTCCGAGTGTGATACATGTCGAAGGGTGAAGGCAGATCATATGCGAAAACCGAGACTGCTACAACCACTGGGCATTCATGCCTGGAAGTGGGAGGATGTGAGCATGGATTTCATCGTCGGTTTACCCACCACTTTTCAGAAACATGATTCTTTTTGGGTGATCATTGACCGGCTCACCAAAGTTGTCCATTTCATCCCGGTCAACACCAACTACAACGCCAAGAAGTACGCTGAACTGTACATCTCACGGATCCTATGCTTGTACGGCGTACCCTGTACCATCATATCGGATCGGGGCACTTTATTTGTGTCCCGTTTTTGGGAGCAGCTACATGCTGCATTGGGGACAAAGCTGATCCGTAGTTCAGCATACCACCCGCAGACGGATGGACAAACTGAGCGGGTAAACCAAATTTTAGAAGATATGCTACGAGCTTGCGCTATCAACCACAGAAAGAATTGGGATGATCACTTGCCGTTGGCCAAGTTCTCGTACAACAATGGGTACCAAGCCAGCATCAAGATGGCGCCTTACGAGGCGCTATACGGGAGAAAATGCCGCACATCACTGAATTGGTGTGAGTCTGGCGAAAGGGTCACCTTCGGGATTGATATTGTCAACAACGCGGAGGAAAAGGTTCGGCTGATTCAAGCGAACCTAAAAGCCGCCCAATCCCGACAGAAACAATATGCGGACCGGAGAGGACGCCCATTACAGTTCGAAGTCGGGAATCACGTATACCTACGTGTGTCTCCAATGAAGGGCGTGAATAGATTTGGGGTGAGGGGAAAGTTTGCCACCCGATTCATCGGTCCATTTCAGATTACCGAAAGATGTGGATCGGTAGCATACCGGCTGAAATTACCAGAAGCACTTTCTGGTGTGCACTACGTCTTTCACATCTCCCAGCTGAGGAAGTGTCTCAAGATGTCAACTACCATTCAGCTGGAGGATATAGAAGAACTGAAACTGGATCTCACGTATCGGGAGGAACCGGTTCAGATTATAGATGAAAAGGCCCGAACCACATGCAGCCGTACGTTGTGGTTCTTCAAAGTTCTATGGAGTAATCACTCCGTGGACGAAGCGACATGGGAGAGCGAAGGATTTCTTCACGCTAACTACCCCGACCTTTTCACGTCACATATACGGTAATTTTCCACCGTCCTCTCTCTCATTTTCACCTTATAATCTCGGGACGAGATTCTTTTAATGGGGGAGGAATGTAAGGACTTAAGTTTTTGGCACATGTGAAAGTGTTCGTCACCACACACACCCTTCATTTGAAGAAACTTGATGAACACATTTGAAGAGCAAGTAACCACCATCAACATGCTCTTTAGGGAATAAACTCACAAAATGCAAAAGTGGCATTTCCCACATGCATCATCTAGGGGCTGATCATATGAAAAACTCCAACACCGTGCTAGGAAGGCTCATGCCAAAATTTACCCAAATCCAAAACCTTTTGAGGTCTTTTTGGGTATAACTAGAAAGAGGGTGGTTTGAACTCAAATTCAAATTCAAACTGTTTCCATCCCATGAATTCAAAAGTGGGAGGAATATTCTTGCTCAGCACATTTTTGTGAGCTCACCCACCAATTTTTGGTCCATTTAGAGTTGATCTTGACATGAGCTAAGTTTAGCAAATTTAAACTTCATTTGAATTTCAAACTGCATATGTGCTGAAATTTAGTCAAACAAAACCCAATTTGAATTCTCTCCAATTCAAATGGCCCAGGGGTAGATAATTCAAATGACCAAGGTTAATTGGGTCTCTACTGTTTAGAGCAGTGGGGAAAATTTATTTTCAGAGGTTAAACCCCGGGTGGGACCCAGATGTCAGCCTCTATAGCAAATTCAACCGACTGAAGATTCAACACTCGGTTTCTCGGGCTTCATCCGAGGGCGCCACCGAGCTGATCACCAGGACAGCTCCTGCTCGGGCTAGCCGCGTCGACCGACGTCGCCCCTGCCTTCTTATCCCCGAGCCCGAGCCGGCGCGAGAGGCATTCGGCTGTTTCTCTGCTCCCTCGCGCAAGAAACGCAGCTCTCGCCGCCGCCCTTTCGGTTGATCGGAAAAGCCCGTGATCACAGCCTGTGAGGGCACGCCGTCCCGATCACTCACGGGGACGGGGCACCTCGCCCAGGAATCGCATTGGGTGGTGCCGTGCGATGCGGCACCCAACAGCACACATAATAAAGCAACATATTATATAAATCAAGCGGAAGCTTACAAAGTGTAAATTTTACAAATACTTCTCAAAATGTTCTACAGCGGAAGACTATTACAACTCACGTCTCATACCTATGATAAGCAATAGAGAAGGTGTCCAGCCCGCGGACCCTTCTCGCTAGCAACACTATCACAATAGCAGGGGCAAGGGCTGCCATGAGTTCACCACTCGGAGACCTCCAAGTCTCATCTGACGCCCGTACATATCAGCGTACTGTTATTACCTGCAAAACAACTCATGCAGTATTTGTGAGCATGAAGCTCAGCATGACTAATGTAAAAGCCCAAGAAAAGGGACTTGCAAAATTTTCTATTCACCTCACAACACCACAGTTTTTATTGTGGATATCTTAGGAAAAAGTGTGAAGAGCAAGTAACCTCCATCAAAAGTGTAATTAGAGGGGAAAGCCTACACTTTCATAAAGTAGAATTTCTACACATGAACATGAGAGCTTGAGCTCACCCCTAGGACTTGAAAAGTCTTGGGAAGGTTCAAGCCAAATTTCATGTAAATCCAACACTTTTTGAGGCACTTTTGGAGGTGATTGAAAAAGAGGCCAATTTGAATGTGAATTCAAATTGCAGCAACTTTCACCACTCAAATTCAAAAGTTAGCTTCATATTCAAACTCAGCACATTTTTCTGAGTAAGCCCACCAATTTTCATCCTCATTGGAGTTCATCTTGTCAAGAGCTAAATTTGCAAGAATTCAAAACTGAATTTGAATTTCAGTTTAAACATGCAGCAAATTTAGCCAAACACAGTTCAAATTTGATAATTCAAATTTAAACCAAGAGTTGGTGACTAAGTCTCACATTAAATTGTGAGTAGCTGAGGATATTTTGGCACAACAGAATTCAGAAAATTGGAAAAACAAAAGAATTAGAGGGGAGGCCCACTGGTCAGTAGACTTAGCACAGAAGTCTCCTCAGCCGACTTCCTCGACCGAGCGCGCTCGCCAGCTGCAGCCAGCATCGGCGCCCGACCACCTCGGCCGGCCAGCTCCTGCTTCGGCAGAGGAGGTGGCACAGCAGGTGTCGCGCTCTCCACTGGCCTCAGGGGCCTATAAAAGGCCCGAGACCGCCGGCGAGTTGCTGATTTTCGCGAGTTCCGTAACCAGCAGCATAGTCGCCCGAGCTCCGATCATATGCCACCCCAGCTGTGATCATCTTCCGGCTTTGACCTCCATAGGAAAGTGAAGCGCTAGCTCGTCCTCAAGACCACCGCGCAAACCGTTCCAAGGTTCGACCTTTGTGCGCGGAGAATTTTCCAGTTTAGGACGGGTAGCTCCTTTCGGGACCCGATTAGGTTTAGGAGAAATTCGGGAAGCTTAGTGGGTGGGAGGTCGAACGGAGCTGTGAGAGAGCATCTAGAGGTTCTGGCGGCCCTTCTCGATCGAAAACCGGAAGGAAATCACCGCCGGAACCCTAAGTTCACCCTAGGACAGTATGGCGGAGGAGGGGGTCGCCGGTGAGGTCTGGGTTGCCGGCCGTTTAGGGCCCAACAGAGCTCATGCCGAGTTTCCCGAGGTTTCCCTGAGTGTGGCGACGCGATTAGCGCACGAAGGAGATGGTCAGAAGGGCGGGAACACGTTGCCGAGGTAGCACAGAGGCATAGGGCTCATCGCCGGCGAGCTATGGCGGTTAGCCGGCGGTGACATGGTGTCCAGCGGGTTCAGCACCCGAGATTACGTGGGGGCGGCGAGTCTCGTCGGCTCCGGTGAGCTAGATTGCAGGGAACGCTGACCTCGCCGGAGCTCCGGCGGCTCAGGGCGGCGACGTCGGGAGGTAGACGAAGGGCGCGGCCCCACCTGTCAGCCCCTGTGCTAATCGCGTGCGAGCTCGCGTTTAGTTCAATTTAAATGGGCGGGCCCCGCTGTCAGCCTCTGGTTTAGCGCGGGAGGGGATTTTCTGTAGGAAAATAATTCAGGGATTAGCTCAAGCTTTAGAAATTCATAATTTGGTGTAGGAAGCTCCAAATTCAATGAACCAAATTTTGCTGAACTCAGGATTCTGAGTACTTTCCAGCAATACCAAATTCAGCTCATGAAAGTGAATAGTTTTCTAGAATTAAATCCCTAAAGTTTAAACTGTTGGGAATTTTATCGGGAGAACTACTTTATAAAAATTCTGAAATTTGGCTGAAAGGTTCATTGGAAAATCCCTGAATCTCAGTAAAATTTTCAGATTGATCCAAGTTCATTTAGTTACCCTAATGGGGTGATTAAGAGAACTGCCCTGAGAAAATAGAAAAATATGCAGAAACATTTTTCATATTTTCTCAAATCTTAATTAGGGCATAACTTTCTGTAGAATTCTTCAAATGACATGAAACCAACTCCATTAGAACCATCTTGAAGTCTAGTTTCCAGAAAGTAATGGTTGGAGCCATGAAAACCCCTGGAATTTTTCAGAGGCTCAAATATTGACCAAATGGGCTTTTATTTGTACAAGGTGCAAATGAACTCTGTTTCAAATGAAACTTGGTCAAGACTCTGGTTAGGACCCTGCCAAGCCACAATAAAAATTTCAGAACCAAAGGGGAGGGCTAGCTAGAGTTAGTAGTAAATAAGTATTCAAGTTTACACATTGCATTAACATTTACATGTAGTATTATATTCGACGTGTAGTCATTGAAGAAGAGACTCCGGAAGTGCTGGACTTCCTTCTTCCGGACGAAGAACTAACCCCTGACCAGCAGCAACAAGGCAAGCCCCGGTTTGCATTAACCCTTTTTATAAGTCTTACTTTGTTTACATGTGTCATATGAAGTATGTATGTGCATTAGGTATAGGATGAATGAAACCCCACTTGCATAACCAAAGGTTCCTAAAAGACTGAGGGTAGTATCAAGGACCTCGAGTACACAGCTATGCTTAATGAGTCATAGGACTTCGGTACAAGTCGAGTAGTTGGAATCTACTCGCGAGATAGGCATTGGGACACACGGGTTCGGTTGAGTGATGTGAGATTACTTTAGTAATGAAAATGAGACTAGGCAGGGGCTAGGGCGCAGCAAGAGGAAGTCTTGTGTGCGCAGCCCTGTCCGTGTCAATTGAGGACCGATCCGTGTGCGGCCCTGCTGAACAAGTATTGAACGTACCGAAGGCATATCGGATATATGGGCCCCGATAAACCGATGTAGCCTAAACCTCCGGGCGTCCAGGCATAACGCACCGATTTATAGGTGTAGACTGAGGGCAGCAAGGTGGAAATCTGCCAACGGGCATAGAGAGATGCTCCGTGTGGGGAACCTCCTGCTCGTTTCGGTGCGACCGGTTCGACGTTTGGGCTGTTGGGTGAAAGGTTGTCCCGTACGATATCGAGTGAGCGTGCTGTGCAGCTCCACGGGTGGGCGTACGTGACGTGCTCTTTGGGTTTTCCCTGCAGGTGTATATCGAGTCGATTCGCCGTCCCTCGCGGTGACGAGTACCGCTTGTTCACTGCTTCGTAACGTAGACTAATGAATGAACTGTTATGATTCCATATTGCTGTTATGTTATAATTGTATTTCTACATGTGTGCCACCAAATATTGCTCACTAAATTTCAGCTTCATGAACAGTTAACTTGTTGCTAAAAGCTGAACTAAGGATGAACTTGTAGGCGTGTCCATTTGCTGCAACATTGCTACCCTATGTCATAGTACACCTCATGTAGAGTTTCATGCTTAGGTGAGTCGGTTTAACCTTGCTGAGCCTTCGTGCTCACGGTTGCTGCTTAAGTGTTTTACAGGTGAGGAGCCACCCACGGACTCGGAGTACGAGTCCACCGGTGAAGGTTACCCTCCGTCGGGGACCACGGCTGAGTGGGAGCCGTACACGCCGCGCTGAGCTGAGGAGTGCAGCTAGTGTGGGTTGCCCTAGGGCTGGGCAACCACTGTTGCTAGATAGGCGGGCCTGAGTTGTATAAAAGAAACTTCCGCTGTGTAATAAAAGACCCTAGTTTGTATCTGAGAAGTGTACTATTTTGTACATTCAGTTTGTCCTCCCATGTAATATAATGTGTTCTTATGACGTGTGCTGTCGGGTGTCGCATCGTGCGGCACCACCCTCTGCGATCCTGGATGACCGGATCCCGGTCCGCCACAGCCTGGTATCAGAGCTGCAGTGGGGATAGCACAGTACTTAAGGACTGCATTATGGGAAAAACTTAGGTATACGGTGAGGAATCGGTAGTTGCCCAAGTAAGGACTATATTAGCATAGTTACTTAAAGTGGCAAAGACTAACTTATGTGTTATAATTCTGAATTCCAATTATGTAACGACGCACCTACGCTCTGGTAAGTATGGTAAGGAACGCCACCGAAAGCGGGTCAATTTCGGTTAGCTCCCCCTGACGAGGAAAGTGGTTCAGGGATTGGTCTCACAGCTTGGTGTGAGACGTCAATATGAACCTCTTGGACTCTTCATGTCCCTGAGTTCATATGCAACGCTGATCCCTAGCGTGCATTAGGCAAGTAAGTGGAGACCCCATCGCGTGGTCAGTAATGCGAGAGTGTGTTCGTCTGGAAATAGCCCAGGAGGACATACGCAGCGCTTGCCATCGGCGTGCCCTGTAGGGCAGTAGGTGGTATCTGTTGGGTTGATAACATTCCCAACCGTGACGACCCGTTCATGACATACTCGGGTTCCCCGTCGTGTGGTGTTGAAACACGATCAAGTGCCTTGAGACGTGACTTAGCTCAAGGACGGCCGTATGACAATGATACGGGCGTTTGTATTTACTTTCAAATATGGAACTGCCTGAAATGAATAGCCATTGAGTGCACCATTATTGTGTGGTCTTCTGCAGGTACTAACCATGTATGTATCCGTGTAGAAAACGTGTGCGAGAGACCGTTTAGTGCCACACTTGAGACGTATATACCGGTATGATCCGGTTAGGATTTTCTTTTGTGAGGAACGTAGTACCGAGATATTGTAGGCATATGCATGAAAATATTTAGAACAAGGAACTAAAATCATTAGGTTCAACAATTTTGACCCTGGTTGGGTATAAAAATGGGATAGTGAAGCAGGATAGCCAAATGGATGAAAAACAGAGTGCTCTGCTTTGGACAGCAAGTTTGCTGATCTTCAACAGGGCATAACTCACGGGTCCTTTAGCCCAAAGAGGTGTGATATATAGTTCTGGAAAGGTATTGAAGTACTCTACAACTTTGTTGTAGACTTCCAGAGCTGAAACTCACCTTAAGATGGCTTAAATCCCAGAGGAATGTAAACTGTCCAGAACCAGGACAGAGTAAAACATTCTCTGAACTGTTCTGTTTTCAAACATAACTCCCAGTAGAAAAATCTAAAATTTTCATATAATACATCCTTAGAAAGGAGAGAAGAAGTGTGACATCTTTGTAATTCAAAGTTTCTGAAGTTTCAGCACAGATTTCAGTGGAAACTCAAATTGAAAACAGCCACTTCCAAGGGAGGTGCTGTTAAAATTCTTCCAGAAATTCTGCTGACTTTGAATTAGCATAACTTTTTAACCAAGGCTGATCTGGGGGCAATTGAATACTCGTTGGAAAGATACTGAAGTTAACTTCAACTTTAGTATTCAACGTGAGTCATGAAAATGCACAGAACCAGATCAAGACTTGGAATAGGTGGAAACTGGTCATTCTGACAGAAGAATGACAGTTGAACTCTTTGAAAAGGGTGTTGTACCCTAAGGGTGTGATACGTGATGACAACGCAATAATAATGTCTCGTAGAGACCAAACCCAGTTATGGTGAGCTTCCAAAGTGAAGGTTCATCAAGTTGGATTAAACTAGCTTGTGTTTGGTCTGGTAATGGTGTAGCTTGTGCAAAGTTATTACATTATCTACTTACGAGATATATCGCATGTTTTTGTTGTCATAATATTTTTACGCCCATTGTAATGGAAATGCATGCAAGTGTTGCGGGACTGATGTTATTGTCGTATGGTTGCAGATGGTTCACACTAGGACCACGCACGAGGTAGGTGGCTCTAGCCAAGGGGGAGGCGATGACTCCCAGCCACCGGCCTACGACAGCACCCCTCAGCAGCAGCCACCACCGCCGCCTCCGCTTACTCTAGCGTATGTGATAGCGGCACTGGTGGGAGGTCGGGAGGAGCAGACCGACCTGCTCCGCACGATCGTGCAGAATACGTCCCAGGCGGGGGGACGTCAAGAGCGAGGGCCTCGTGAGCCCCGTGAAGTGTCGTACTCGGATTTCATGAGTACGCACCCTCCAGTGTTCACCGAAGCCGAAGAACCACTGGAGGCGGACAACTGGCTGCGGACTATCGAGTCCAAGTTCGGGCTGCTCCAATGTACGGAGCGACAGAAGACCCTGTTCGCAGCACAGCATCTCCACGGTGCCGCTGGTGCGTGGTGGGCGAACTATATCGCCTCACGTCCGGCTGGCCATGCCGTGGAATGGCAAGAGTTCCGGGAGGCGTTCCGCGCCTACCACATTCCTCCCGGAATAATGAAGAGGAAGTTCCAAGAATTCTTGGAGCTGAAGCAGGGCGGGAGGAGTGCCCACGACTACTCCCGTGCCTTCAACCATCTGGCGCAGTATGCGTCAGACTATATCTCCACGGAGGAGAAGAAGAGGGAGCATTTCTATCGGGGGTTACACCCCGAAATGAAGACGCACCTCGTTCAGTGGAATAGCGGCACATTCAACGACTTAGTCAATGCCGCGATCATGCAAGAGGACGCTCAGCGGGAGTTGGCAGCTGAGCAGGGGAAGCGCAACGCTCCACCTAGCAGCGGTGGTGGCGCGCCTCAGAAGTACCGTATGATGTATCGGACACCATCCGGGCAGCAGTGGCGTCCACCGGCGCGACCTCAACAGTTCGGGGGACGTTCGTTCCAAGCACCTCCGTTCCGTCCGCCGATGCCACCACCAAGACAACAGCAACAGCAGCAGCAGACGGTACCCCGGGCATTGCCACCGCCACAACGCGCCCCGGGATTCCATCCACCGATTAGCGGGGGACCGCCCCGTTTCACCTGCTTCACATGTGGCCAGGCGGGCCACTTCGCGAAGGACTGTCCCCAGGGGCAGCAGAGCAGCGGGCAAGCCCAGCTCCAGGGCGGTGCTCGAGGCCGACCTCCGGTGAAGAAGGTTGGTCAGCGGACTGGAGGCGTCCGCAACCTCGACAATGAGGACGCCCCAGAGGGAGACAACGTGCTGGCGGGTACGTTCACTCTCAACCATCAAGCCATCATAATATTGTTCGATTCTGGTGCAACCCACAACTTCATTAGTGCATCATATGTGGCTCAGCATCAGCTGGAAGCCTTTCCAACCGAGTGTTCTTATATGATCCGCTCACCGGGAGGAAAGATTTCAGCAACGATGATGGTTCCAAAAGCACCACTGTGCTTAGGTGGGAAGATATATCCCACCACTATGATTATCCTAGGGGGACAGAAGATTGATGCAATCTTGGGAATGTCATGGCTAAGCTACCATGGCGCTGTCCTCGAAACTTTAACATGGACGGTTCACCTCAACTCCCCATTACACTGTCCGCAGTCCCTCCTATTAGATAATCCAGTCAGAGAGGTTTCAGCGATCAATAGTGCTGAGGCTCTCAAGTTAGAAGACATCACCGTAGTCCGGGAGTATCCCGACGTGTTTCCGGATGATCTACCGGGCATGCCACCTGAGCGGGATGTCGAGTTCAAGATCGAGCTCGCACCCGGGACTACACCCATATCACGGAGACCATACAAGATGGCTCCAAATGAGCTGGCGGAACTGAAAGAACAGCTCAATGATCTGTTGAGCAAGGGTTTCATTAGGCCGAGTTCCTCGCCTTGGGGATGCTCGGCGCTGTTCGTGAAGAAGAAGGATGAAACCCTGAGGCTGTGTGTAGACTACCGGCCGCTCAACGCCGTCACCATCAAAAATAAGTACCCACTGCCCCACATCGACATATTTTTTGATCATCTTGTGGGTGCAAGTGTGTTCTCCAAGATGGACCTTCGCTCTGGATATCACCAGATAAAGATCCGGGCGGAGGATATCCCGAAGACGGCCTTCTCGACGAGATATGGGTTATATGAATATCTCGTCATGTCCTTTGGTCTCACAAATGCTCCAGCCCACTTCATGTATCTCATGAACTCGGTGTTCATGCCGGAGCTGGACAAGTTCGTGGTAGTGTTCATCGACGACATCTTGGTTTACTCCAAGACAGAAGCCGAACATGCCGAACACTTGCGGATCGTTCTTCAACGATTGCGAGACCACAAGCTCTACGCCAAGTTCAGTAAGTGCGAGTTTTGGATCAGCCAAGTGCCATTCTTGGGACATATCATCTCAGCAGAAGGCATTACGGTTGACCCAAGTAAAATAGAGCAAGTGTTGAAATGGAAAGCTCCCACTTCAGTTCATGAAGTCAGAAGCTTCCTCGGGTTAGCGGGATACTACCGGAGATTCATTCCAAGCTTCTCCAAGCTCGCTAAGCCGATGACGGAGTTGCTGAAGAAAGGGACGAAATATGTTTGGAACACGGCGTGTGAAGGAGCGTTCCGAGCATTGGTGAAGCATCTCACCACAGCCCCGGTGTTAGCTCAGCCAGACACAACAAAGCCCTTCGACGTGTATTGTGACGCGTCCGGTATTGGGCTCGGCTGCGTGTTGATGCAGGAAGGACGTGTGGTCGCTTATGGCTCACGCCAACTTCGGAACCATGAGCAGCATTATCCCACTCATGACCTTGAGCTTGCTGCAGTGGTTTTGGCGCTGAAAATATGGAGGCACTATCTCCTGGGGAATTTGGTGCATCTCTACCCCGACCACAAGAGCTTGAAATACATTTTCACCCAGAAGGAGCTGAACATGAGGCAACGGAGGTGGTTAGAATTAATCAAGGACTATGAAATTGAGATTCACTACCACCCCGGCAAGGCGAATGTGGTTGCCGACGCGCTGAGTCGGAAATCACATGTCCATCACCTCACCATTCTACCGGTGGAGGAGGAAGAGCCAAGTTTATACTTGGTTCCTTATGGATCGCTGTACAACCTTGCCCTCATCCCTACCATTAGGGAGGACATCATTGCAGCTCAGAAGACGGATAAAGGCATGGCACATATCTGGAGACGTATGGACAACGGGGAAATCAAATGTTTCCGGAAGGATGATGAGGGGACGTTGTGGTTCAATGCCCGCATAGTCGTACCCCCGGATATGGAGTTGAGAAAGAAGATCCTCGATGAAGCTCACTTGTCCAAGTACTCCATTCATCCGGGCAGCAACAAAATGTACCAAGATTTGAAAAAGAAATTTTGGTGGACACGGATGAAGCGGGAGGTAGCTAAGTACGTATCCGAGTGCGATACGTGCAGACGAGTGAAAGCTGATCACATGAAGAAATCAGGGCTGTTGCAACCCCTGAAGATCCCGGCATGGAAATGGGAAGATGTGAGCATGGATTTCATTGTGGGATTACCCCTAACGTCCAACAAGCATGATTCCATATGGGTAATCGTTGATCGGTTAACCAAGACGGCTCACTTCATCCCGGTGAATACACGTTACAATGCCGGCAAATATGCGGAGCTGTACATAGCAAAGATTCTATGCCTATACGGGGTACCCAAGACCATTGTCTCAGATCGAGGTGCATTATTTGTATCTCGCTTTTGGGAGCAGCTACACGCTGCATTGGGTACTAAGTTGATCAGGAGCTCCGCCTATCACCCTCAGACAGATGGCCAGACAGAGAGGGTGAATCAAGTCCTGGAAGACATGTTGAGAGCATGTGCCATCCACCATGGTAGGAACTGGGATGATCACCTACCATTGGCGGAATTCTCGTACAACAACGGCTATCAGGCGAGTATCAAAATGGCACCTTACGAAGCTCTCTACGGTCGTAAATGCCGCACCCCATTAAATTGGTGCGAGTCCGGTGAAAGGGTCACATTCGGGGTTGATGTGTTGAACGACGCCGAGGAGCGCGTTCGGACAATTCAAGCCAATTTGAAGGCCGCTCAATCCCGACAAAAGAGCTACGCTGATAAGAGGCGTAGACCGTTGCACTTTGACGTTGGGAAACACGTGTACCTCCGCGTGTCTCCAATGAAGGGCGTGCACCGGTTCGGTGTGAAGGGGAAGCTCGCTCCCTGTTTTATTGGACCCTACGCTATCACCGAGAAGTGTGGACCAGCGGCGTATCGATTGGAACTACCGGCGTCTCTCGCTGGTGTCCATGATGTTTTTCATGTTTCGCAACTGCGAAAATGTTAAAAGCATACGGCTGCTGTTCCTACCGAAGACATCGGCGAGCTGAAACCGGATTTAACCTATGAGGAGTATCCGGTGGAAATTCTTGATGAGAAAGCCAGAACCACGCGTAGCAGAACATTGTGGTTCTACAAGATACTCTGGAGTAACCACACCGCGGAAGAAGCGACGTGGGAGAGCGAGGAGTTCCTTCGCTCAAATTACCCGGAGTTCATGGCATATCAACACGGGTAAGTCCCTATTACATCGCTACCTCTTCTTTTGTAATCTCGGGACGAGATTCTTTTAAGGGGGGAGGGATGTAAAAGCCCAAGAAAAGGGACTTGCAAAATTTTCTCTTCACCTCACAACACCACAGTTTTTATTGTGGATATCTTAGGAAAAAGTGTGAAGAGCAAGTAACCTCCATCAAAAGGGTAATTAGAGGGGAAAGTCTACACTTTCACAAAGTAGAATTTCTACCCATGAACATGAGAGCTTGAACTCACCCCTAGGACTTGAAAAGTCTTGGGAAGGTTCAAGCCAAATTTCATGTAAATCCAACACTTTTTGAGGCACTTTTGGAGGTGATTGAAAAAGAGGCCAATTTGAATGTGAATTCAAATTGCAGCAACTTTCACCACTCAAATTCAAAAGTTAGCTTCATATTCAAACTCAGCACATTTTTCTGAGTAAGCCCACCAATTTTCATCCTCATTGGAGTTCATCTTGTCAAGAGCTAAATTTGCAAGAACTCAAAACTGAATTTGAATTTCAGTTTAAGCATGCAGCAAATTTAGCCAAACACAGTTCAAATTTGATAATTCAAATTTAAACCAAGACTTGGTGACTAAGTCTCACATTAAATTGTGAGTAGCTGAGGATATTTTGGCACAACAGAATTCAGAAAATTGGAAAAACAAAAGAATTAGAGGGGAGGCCCACTGGTCAGTAGACTTAGCACAGAAGTCTCCTCAGCCGACTTCCTCGACCGAGCGCGCTCGCCACCTGCAGCCAGCGTCGGCGCCCGACCACCTCGGCCGGCCAGCTCCTGCTTCGGCAGAGGAGGTGGCACAGCAGGTGTCGCGCTCTCCACTGGCCTCAGGGGCCTATAAAAGGCCCGAGACCGCCGGCGAGTTGCTGATTTTCGCGAGTTCCGTAACCAGCAGCCTAGTCGCCCGAGCTCCGATCGTATGCCACCCCAGCTGTGATCATCTTCCGGCTTTGACCTCCATAGGAAAGTGAAGCGCTAGCTCGTCCTCAAGACCACCGCGCAAACCGTTCCAAGGTTCAACCTTTGTGCGCGGAGAATTTTCCAGTTTAGGACGGGTAGCTCCTTTCGGGACCCGATTAGGTTTAGGAGAAATTCGGGAAGCTTAGTGGGTGGGAGGTCGAACGGAGCTGTGAGAGAGCATCTAGAGGTTCTGGCGACCCTTCTCGATCGAAAACCGGAAGGAAATCACCGCCGGAACCCTAAGTTCACCCTAGGACAGTATGGCGGAGGAGGGGGTCGCCGGTGAGGTCTGGGTTGCCGGCCGTTTAGGGCCCAACAGAGCTCATGCCGAGTTTCCCGAGGTTTCCCTGAGTGTGGCGACGCGATTAGCGCACGAAGGAGATGGTCAGAAGGGCGGGAACACGTTGCCGAGGTAGCACATAGGCATAGGGCTCGTCGCCGGCGCGCTATGGCGGTTAGCCGGCGGCGACATGGTGTCCAGTGGGTTCAGCACCCGAGATTACGTGGGGGCGGCGAGTCTCGTCAGCTCCGGTGAGCTAGATTGCAGGGAACGCTGACCTCGCCGGAGCTCCGGCGGCTCGGGGCGGCGACGTCGGGAGGTAGACGAAGGGCGCGGCCCCACCTGTCAGCCCCTGTGCTAATCGCGCGCGAGCTCGCGGTTAGTTCAATTTAAATGGGCGGGCCCCGCTGTCAGCCTCTGGTTTAGCGCGGGAGGGGATTTTCTGTAGGAAAATAATTCAGGGATTAGCTCAAGCTTTAGAAATTCATAATTTGGTGTAGGAAGCTCCAAATTCAATGAACCAAATTTTGCTGAACTCAGGATTCTGAGTACTTTCCAGCAATACCAAATTCAGCTCATGAAAGTGAATAGTTTTCTAGAATTAAATCCCTAAAGTTTAAACTGTTGGGAATTTTATCGGGAGAACTACTTTATGAAAAATTCTGAAATTTGGCTGAAAGGTTCATTGGAAAATCCCTGAATCTCAGTAAAATTTTCAGATTGATCCAAGTTCATTTAGTTACCCTAATGGGGTGATTAAGAGAACTGCCCTGAGAAAATAGAAAAATATACAGAAACATTTTTCATATTTTCTCAAATCTTAATTAGGGCATAACTTTCTGTAGAATTCTTCAAATGACATGAAACCAACTCCATTAGAACCATCTTGAAGTCTAGTTTCCAGAAAGTAATGGTTGGAGCCATGAAAACCCATGGAATTATTCAGAGGCTCAAATATTGACCAAATGGGCTTTTATTTGTACAAGGTGCAAATGAACTCTGTTTCAAATGAAACTTGGTCAAGACTCTGGTTAGGACCCTGCCAAGCCACAATAAAAATTTCAGAACCAAAGGGGAGGGCTAGCTAGAGTTAGTAGTAAATAAGTATTCAAGTTTACACATTGCATTAAAATTTACATGTTGTATTATATTCGACGTGTAGCCATTGAAGAAGAGACTCCGGAAGTGCTGGACTTCCTTTATCCGGACGAAGAACTAACCCCTGACCAGAAGCAACAAGGCAAGCCCCGGTTTGCATTAACCCTTTTTATAAGTCTTACTTTGTTTACATGTGTCATATGAAGTATGTATGTGCATTAGGTATAGGATGAATGAAACCCCACTTGCATAACCAAAGGTTCCTAAAAGAGTGAGGGTAGTGTCAAGGACCTCGAGTAGACAGGCTATGCTTAATGAGTAATAGGACTTCGGTACAAGTCGAGTAGTTGGAATCTACTCGCGAGATAGGCATTGGGACACACGGGTTCGGTTGAGTGATGTGAGATTACTTTAGTAATGAAAATGAGACTAGGCAGGGGCTAGGGCGCAGCAAGAGGAAGTCTTGTGTGCGCAGCCCTGGCCGTGTCAATTGAGGACCGATCCGTGTGCGGCCCTGCTGAACAAGTATTGAACGTACCGAAGGCATATCGGATATATGGGCCCCAATAAACCGATGTAGCCTAAACCTCCGGGCGTCGAGGCATAACGCACCGATTTATAGGTGTAGACTGAGGGCAGCAAGGTGGAAATCTGCCAACGGGCATAGAGAGATGCTCCGTGTGGGGAACCTCCTGCTCGTTTCGGTGCGACCGGTTCGACATTTGGGCTGTTGGGTGAAAGGTTGTCCCGTACGATATCGAGTGAGCGTGCTGTGCAGCTCCACGGGTGGGCGTACGTGACGTGCTCTTTGGGTTTTCCCTGCAGGTGTATATCGAGTCGATTCGCCGTCCCTCGCGGTGACGAGTACCGCTTGTTCACTGCATCGTAACGTAGACTAATTTATGAACTGTTATGATTCCATATTGCTGTTATGATATAATTGTATTGCTACATATGTGCCACCAAATATTGCTCACTAAATTTCAGCTTCATTAACAGTTAACTTGTTGCTAAAAGCTGAACTAAGGATGAACTTGTAGGCGTGTCCATTTGCTGCAACATTGCTACCCTATGTCATAGTACACCTCATGTAGAGTTTCATGCTTAGGTGAGTCGGTTAAGCCTTGCTGAGCCTTCGTGCTCACGGTTGCTGCTTAAGTGTTTTACAGGTGAGGAGCCACCCACGGACTCGGAGTACGAGTCCACCGGTGAAGGTTACCCTCCGTCGGGGACCACGGCTGAGTGGGAGCCGTACACGCCGCGCTGAGCTGAGGAGTGCAGCTAGTGTGGGTTGCCCTAGGGCTGGGCAACCACTGTTGCTAGATAGGCGGGCGTGAGTTGTATAAAAGAAACTTCCGCTGTGTAATAAAAGACCCTAGTTTGTAACTGAGAAGTGTACTATTTTGTACATTCAGTTTGTCCTCCCATGTAATATAATGTGTTCTTATGACGTGTGCTGTCGGTTGTCGCATCGCGCGGCACCACCCTCTGCGATCCTGGATGACCGGATCCCGGTCCGCCACAACTAACCCGTCACCCTAGTCATGAAACTCTACATGATGAAAATAGAGGGATGATTATAGAAGTTTGCACAAACGATGAACTTGAGCTAAACAAAAGTCCTTACTTCAAGTGTTAAGCGACTTTTATAACCCTCGCGCAACTTACATCGAGACTCCACAATCAGACGAGAAACGCTTCATCTCGATGTCACTTACCCGAGGTGAAAGTAACTTTAGTGAGCTATCCTAGACTCATACTGACCTTGCGCTATCAACGTTGAGACTCCACAATCAAACAAGAAACGCTTTGCCTCAATGCTACTAGCGCAAGGTGGAAATAAAATTTAGTGAAGTGTTGGTCGTTCCTCATCTCCATTATGAGGATTACTCACGAAGCATATTAAACGTTTCCCAGTTTATTACTACGTCACGACTCAGTGCACAAGTATGCTCACTACCGCGAGTGACGGTGATTGCAATCAAAAACACCCGGCTGACACGACACGTACGCCCGTACTCGAAGTTGCACACAACAACCATCACTGACGTCGTACGTGGCAACCTTTCACGTGACACCCAAATGTCGAACCGGTCCCACCGACTGGGATTAAGTCTCTCTACAGCAAACCCTCGTAGAGCCGACTTATCTATCCTTTCAGCATCGGCATCAGACGGTGAGGTATGTCTCGACACCTAGGTTAACATGTTACATCGGTTTACTGGGTCCCATATAGCTAGTATGCATCCGGTACACATCTCAAACTTGTCCAGCGGGGCCGCACACGAGAACGGGCCTTAATCGACTCAGACATAGACTAGGCTCACAGGACCACGTCCTCTACCTTCCATCCACTGCCCGGTCTCCATTCCCAACTATGGGGATCAATTCCCAACTCTTCCGATTGGTCCCCCTAAATCCCGATTCATGAGTAGGAATCTGCCCACTCGAGTTATGCCTCTTTTAATCCATTTTTTGTTGATATCAGCAGTTATAATCAATTAATAACATATCCTACATTAAACTCCAGGGTTTTCTGGGTCATGCATTTGGAGTTTCATACCATCTAGACGTAATGCAATAAACAAATGCTAGACAATATAATGTGAATACAAATAAAAACTTGTAAGTTTGATGCAAACCGGGACTTTCCTTTGTTTTGCAGGGGACTTATATATATAAATCAGTTAGTGAAGACCACTTGAGGCTTGATCAACTGCTTTCCTCCTTCCTTGATTTCTACTCCGCTGACTTCAACTCCTCCACGTAGATACTACATGTGATGAATAAGCATATATGCTTAATTGTAAAACTTTGCTACAAGTTCTAACAACAAGTTTCAAAACTAGAACTCTGTTCAAGAATTTAAAATGACTCTGTTGCTAGTGGTTTGGGTTTGGATCCAAGCACATGATTAGTGCTAAGTGGTTTCCCCCTCTTCTATATTGATCACCTTAAGAGGTTAAACAGAACAGGGGTGATCCAGAGCTCCAATGGAGCTGAGAATTTTCATGTGAGTTCCTTGTCACAAGAAAACCCTCTGGACCAAAAATTATCACTTTTCATTGAGTGGTTTGTTCAGAACAATTTTCTAAGCAATTAAGCAAAGAAGAATTAACTCTGAGATCGCATCCATGTTCATGCCAAACTTAGTGAACTACCTTTTCAATTATAGTTCATATAGCTTGCACGAATTTTCCTAGGAATTTTGGAGCTAAGAATCTCTCAGAAATGAATTTCCATGCTCTGGAAATTCCCTGAAAATGTTTCTGTATCCAATTGAACACAGCAACTTAAATCCTGAATTGCCCTGATCAAATCACTCCAATTGAGCTGAAACTTTTACAGGGGTTCACTAACACACCCTAAAGACTATTCTGGCAAAATTTGAGGGTTTTTGGATGAACCAAACTCCCTCAAGAATTCTTTTTCTGAAAAGGTTTAAAGAATTTTCCAGAATTAAATAATGAGTTTCATACAAATTGGGTTGTAGATTTGGACAGAGATATTCAATATGAATCCAATCCAATTTGAATCACTAAATTTGGGGCTTCCTAGCAATAGTTATGAGGTTCTAAAGTTTGGGGAAAAAATCTGAAATTGAACTCTGTTTATTTTCCAATTTTCAGAGACATAAGGAATTAACACCACATTTGGCCAAGCATGAGGTCCAATGCTTCTGAAAATTTTACTGAAGTTCAAGTATTTTTGGAGGAATCTACTGCCCACATTTGGGAATTTTCCAATACACAGAGCTCCTGGAAAAATTCCTACAAATTTTCTATGAATTAATGAGCCAAAACCAGGGATTTTCATAAATATTGGGCTGTACCCCTGGATAGTACTCTCTTAGAGGAATCCAACAAAATTTATCTTACTATTTTTGGAGCTTTCTACACGGATTTATGCATTTTCCAAGTTTGAACAGCTCTCCGTTTGATTTTAAACAGAACAGTCACACGTGGGGCCCACGGTCAGGTGCTTCTTCAACCTCCCGCCCGAGCCCGCGGGTGCACACCGGCAGAAAACGTGGCGCGGCTTGTTCTCTCTCATTTATCCACCAAATGAGCTCCGGTTTCACCCTACATGCTCCTTGGGACATGGCGCAGCTGCCGGGCAAGGTTTTCGCGCATGAAAACGGCCGAAAACAGGTCGGCACTGGTGGGGCGGCTCGGAAGCTCGGCATCAACGCGTTCTGGCACATCCGAAGCTTCTCCCGGCGAGCAACCTTGCCCTAAAGCATCACCAGAGCTCGTGGAGCATAGAACGCACCTCAGTTCGTGCAGCAATTGGCGGGAATAGGGCGGTCACCGGAGACCCGACCCGTTTTAGCCGCCGGCGGCGAATTCTCGTCGCCCGGGGCCTGTGATGATCAGTTTTCTTTGGTTCTCAGCATGGGAGAGCGCTAGGGCATACAGTTGCTGTGGTTTGAATTGTATGAGGGATGATCAAGCGTTTCGGGTGAATTTTCAAGATTTACCAAAGGTCTGTTCTATACGTGCGCCGGTGCAAAAAATCGAATTCCAGCGAGCCGGCGTCGGGGGAGAGCAGGGGGACGACGGGATGAGTATCTAGACTGCTTGGCGCACCTCTGTGAGCTTTGGAGCACGTCGGGGAGGCTCGGGGATGGCCAGGCAACGTGGAGACGGGGAGGCACCGTAGCTCTGTTTTGCCGGGAAAAATATGGCTCAGCAGCAGCGGGGAAAGGACGGGGACGAGCTGAGAACACGTTGAGGACGTCGGGGAGACTTTGGCGCAGCTCTGGGATGGTCCAGCCGGCGTTCAACTGGTGGGAATGGCTCAGCGGCGATCGACCGAGGCGCAGCAGCGTGTTTGGGTCGGGTGAGCGCGTGAGGAAGAAAAACACTCGGTGGCTGCCTCGGCTGTGCGGGAAAATCACGTAGGGAGGGCACCGCGTGCTGCCAGCGACCGGTGCAAAGAGCAGGAGGTGGCTCAGAGCAGCTCCCGTGGTGTCGCCCGGGGAGTCTTCAGCTCTGTCACGGTGACCAGTGAGTAGAGAACTGAAGACTGCACACTGAGATCTTTTTTGCCATATGACAACTGGGTCCCACTTTCCCCCTTATCCCCTCTCAACAGCTCTCAGTTATCTCCACAGTTTGGTAAATAATCCATCCAAATGTTTGAAGTTGCAAATTGAATTGCAGTTGGAGAGTTGGGCAAATTTCATCCAAATTCAAATGTGCATTTGAATTCTTTGTACATTTAAGTCCTTTTGGGAGAAATGGATAGCAAATCTTTTCAAAAATTGATGAAACTTTGCCTACCCCCTAATTTTTGGACCTAAGGAATCCAAATGTGAAACCCGGTCCTTGATTTGGCTGCTGCAAATGAGACTTCTAATACAACAGTTTAGAAACCCTTGCATTACTCTCATTTGAATTTTTGAGTGGAACACTTTGTTCTCAAAATCAAACTTTAGCTTCCTCACACATATGGGAAGTTCCCACCTTAGTTTTAGATCCCTCTTGGGTTCCAAGTCTTCAAATAAATATTTGAACTTATGTGAAGAAAGCTCTCATGTGTATTATCACATGTGAAAAAGTTTAAACAAGTCCCATTTTTTCATACACATGAAACCATCATTGTGCAAACAAGGGTTTCTTTGTATGCATATTTTGGGACCTTTAGAATCCTCCCCCCTTAAAAGAATCTTGTCCCGAGATTACAGGGTAAAAATGAGAGGAAGGATGGCGGAAGTTCATAGGATGTGCGACGTCAAGAGTTTGGATAATTGGTGCGAATAAATCCTTCGCTCTCCCATGTCGCTTCAACCTTGGAGTAATCACTCCCTAAAACTTTATAGAACCACAACGTATGGTCACGTGTGGTTCAGTCCGTTATGTCGATGATCCGAACCAGTCCCTCCTGATGTGTGTGATCTGGTTTCAGTCATTCGATATTCCCCAGCTGAATATTGGTTGAACACTAGAGGCACTTCCTCAGCTCAGAAATGTGGAAGATGTCACACATACCAGTGAATCGCTGGCAATTCCAGCCGGTATGCAACGGATCCACAATTTTCCGAAAACCTGGAATAGACCGATAGGTATGCAACGGCTCCGGCGAGGTCGTGCACGGTGATTTCTCCACCAAATGGTCGGTTGTTGAGCTCTAAAGCACCAGGCCATCAGGGAGAAGACCGACATAAGGTCTAAACAGGTCGGGGAGAGCTCCAAACCTATCGGAACCGTGCACCCGACATGGTTCAGTGGTATACCCTCAAAAAGAACTCAAATTCCTCGCTCCACACTCAATTTCTTGGTCTAAAATCGATGGAGGAGGTGTGCTAGGAAGTTAAGAACTTGTGTGCGGAGTTTGAAACACAACCAACACGAATTGAGGACGAATTTTGCAATTCCTTACCTCAAGGTCAGTTTCGGCCGCCCGGGAGAAAAACTTGAAATTCTCCCTCTGTGATCAATGGCTTGGGCTGAGTTTTGGAGGTGAGAAACTAGGCTTGTATGTGCACCTATGGGGTGGCTTGCTTGGGCGTGATCACTGCTGCTTTGGGCTGGCCACGGCGACCAGTTCAGTTTTCTCGGCGTTCACCCGAGAGTTGCAGACCTTTGCTGTTTTCCGGTGCTAACGAGCTCGGGGCCGTGGGGAAAAGTTGCTGGCCGGCTAGAGCACCCTTGGGCGCAGCTCTTTGCTGTTGGGGGCTCGAGCAATTGGGCTCTGGTGGTGGCCGTGTGACAGGGAGAAGAACAGCGGCAGAGTTCTGCTCGTGAGGATAAACAGAGAGCTGGTGCTCGGCTGAGAGAAGCAAAATGGCGTTGCTGCACTCACTGTGGTGATCAGAACAAGTAAAGGACGATCCAGCAGGAGGTGGCATCGGGAGTACGTCGGTAGGCGCTGAAAGTCGGAGGTGTGGCGCGTGCGTGTGGTCTGAGCGAAAAACAGAAGACTTGAGGGTTAAGTCTACTGACATGTGGGCCCTATTTCTCCCCTCTTATCCCCAATTCCGTTTAAAATAGCAAACGGGCTCCAAATTTGATCAAACTTGGAGGATAGGCCAAAAGAAATATGAGGAACACAATGGTGCACTCAAATTTTAATTTCGGTGAAGTCAGAATTTGAAACTGAGATTTAAATTCAAATTCTAATTTTCTCCCGTTTAAATTCCAACAAATAGGAAATCCTTTTCAAGTGCTCTGAAAATTTGCCAGGCTATTATTGTATGTGTGGAGAACCAAACGATAGCTTTAGATCTCTGTGTTCGGGAATTTTTGCAAGTTGAAGTTTAGACTTGAAGCTCACACCGTTAAATTCAAAAGTTTAAATTCCCTCTCCTTTTCTCGGTGTGAACTGCAGCTCCACTTGCTAGAATTTTGGGATTTCACATCCCTCCCCCCTTAAAAAGAATCTCATCCCGAGATTCCAAAAGAAGAGACAAGCGGTAGAGAAGGAATTACCTTATATGAGCGGACAGCGAGCCCGGGTAGTTCGAACGGAGGTATTCTTCACTCTCCCATGTTTCTTCCTCCGCGGTATGATTGCTCTGTAATACCTTATAGAATTGGAGCGTCCGATTCCTTGTCGACCGAGACTTTTCGTCAATAATTCGGATTGGATGCTCGGCATAAGAGAGATCTGGTTGCAATGTCCCGAGATCTTCATTGCGGACAGCAGTGGTATTCTTGAGACATTTCCAAGGCTGAGAGATGTGAAATATATTATGCACCCCCGCGAGATTCGTCGGTAGCTCAACTCGGTAAGCTATGGGTCCACATTTCTCCGTGATAGCAAATGGACCAATAAACCGGGGAGCGAGCTTCCCTTTTACACTGAATCGGTGAACTCCCTTCATTGGAGATACGCGGAGATATACGTACTCTCCGACGTTGAAGTTCAGCTGTCGACGTCGCTGGTCTGCATAACTCTTCTGTCGAGATTGAGCAGCTTTTAAATTTGCTTGTATGACCCGAACTCGTTCTTCGGCATCATTGACAAGGTCAATCCCGAATGTCACTCTTTCACCGGATTCGCACCAATTCAGCGGTGTGCGACATCTCCGGCCGTAGAGAGCCTCATACGGTGCCATCTTGATACTCGTTTGATAGCTGTTGTTGTACGAGAATTCCGCCAACGGTAGATAAGCATCCCAGTTCTTACCATGGTGGATGGCACAGGCTCTCAACATATCTTCCAAGACTTGATTCACCCTCTCGGTTTGTCCATCGGTTTGAGGGTGATATGCGGAGCTTCTAAGCAATTTGGTTCCCAAAGATGCGTGCAGCTGTTCCCAGAAACGAGAAACAAACAGTGCACCATGATCTGAAACTATTGTTCTTGGAACTCCATGCTGGCATAATATCCGTTCAATGTATAACTCCGCATATTTCTTGGCATTGGATCCCACATTCACCGGTGTGAAGTGTGTTGACTTGGTTAATCGGTCAACGATTACCCAAACCGAATCATGCTTTTGAGATGTGAGCGGCAGTCCAACAATGAAATCCATACTCACATCTTCCCACTTCCATGTCGGAATATGAAGGGGCTGCAGCAAACCAGGTTTCTTCATGTGATCTGCTTTCACCCTTCGACAAGTATCACACTCGGATACGTATTTAGCTATTTCCCGCTTCATCCGTGTCCACCAAAACTTGTTTCTCAAATCTTGGTACATCTTGTTGCTTCCGGGATGAATGGAAAATTTTGATAGATGAGCTTCGTCTAATATCTTCTTACGAAGCTTCATGTTCCTCTGTACGACTATACGGTCCTTGAACCATAGCGTACCATTCTCATATTTCCAGAAGCACTTAGCTTCTCCCTTGTCTATTCTCTTCCGGAGATGGGCCATGCCCTTATCTTTCTTTTGAGCCGCTACAATTTCATCGCGAATTGTAGGAATGAGGGCAAGGATAAACAATGACCCATAAGGAACCAAGCGCAGGCTCGGTTCTTCCTCTTCCATTGCAGCCATGTTTAAATTATGCACATGTGATTTCCGACTAAGTGCGTCGGCAACCACATTCGCTTTTCCAGGATGGTAATGAATCTCCAGTTCATAATCCTTGATTAACTCTAACCATCTTCGCTGCCTCATATTTAATTCCTTTTGTGTGAAGATGTACTTTAAACTCTTGTGGTCGGTGTAGAGGTGGACTAAGTTTCCAAGCAAATAGTGCCTCCACATCTTTAGAGCAAGAACCACAGCAGCTAGCTCGAGATCATGTGTCGGATAATTCTGCTCATGATTCCGAAGCTGCCTGGATCCATATGCGACCACTCGCCCTTCTTGCATAAGCACGCAGCCAAGGCCGATGCCGGATGCATCGCAATAAACATCAAAAGCCTTAGTTGTATCAGGCTGCGCCAACACTGGGGCTGTTGTGAGGTGCTTTACCAATGCTTTGAACGTCTCCTCACATGCTTCACTCCACACATATTTGTTGCCTTTCTTCAGAAGTTCCATCATCGGTTTAGAGACCTTGGAGAAATTCGGAATGAATCTCCGGTAGTAACCCGCTAAACCGAGAAAGCTACGGACTTCGTGGACTGACTTTGGTGAACTCCAATTCAGCACTTGTATGATCTTGCTCGGATCAACTGCAATGCCCTCCGCAGAAATAATGTGCCCAAGAAATGGCACTTGATTGATCCAGAACTCGCACTTGCTGAATTTCGCATACAGTTTGTGATCCGGTAGGCGTTGGAGCACAATATGCAGATGTTCGACATGTTCTTCTTCCGACTTAGAATATACCAGAATATCGTCGATGAAGACCACGACGAACTTGTCCAGCTCTGGCATGAAGACTGAATTCATCAAGTACATAAAATGAGCCAGAGCATTAGTGAGTCCGAATGACATGACGAGATACTCATATAACCCGTATCTCGTTGAGAATGCTGTCTTGGGTATGTCTTCCGCCCGGATTTTTATCTGGTGATATCCGGACCGAAGATCCATCTTCGAGAAAACCTTAGCACCCACTAGTTGATCGAAAATCATATCGATACGTGGTAGTGGATACTTGTTCTTGATAGTTACGGCATTTAGCGGACGATAGTCCACACATAACCTCAGAGTCTTGTCCTTTTTCTTGACGAACAGCGCGGAGCATCCCCATGATGATGAACTGGGGCGAATGAAGCCTTTGCTTAACAAATCGTTCAGCTGCTCCTTCAGCTCCGTGAGTTCCTTCGGTGCCATTTTATACGGCCTCCGAGAGATGGGTGTGGTTCCTGGTGCTAGTTCAATTTTGAACTCCACTTCACGATCGGGCGGCATGCCCGGTAGATCATCGGGAAACACGTCCGGATATTCCCGGACCACTGGAATGTCCTCCAGTTTCTTAGCTTCAACGGTGTGTACAGCAGTGACTTCCGGTGCAACATTTCTCAGAATCAACGTGTGTTGCCCGTGCTTCTTTGAATTCAGCTGCACCGTTCGTGAACTAATATCAAAGATAGCTTGGTGGTACGTCAACCAAGCCATTCCCAATATGATGTCAATCCGCAAGCCTTCTAGGATGATAAGAGTAGTAGGATATATTCGCCCATCCAAACATATAGGTGCTCGAGCAACAATTCTGCCTGCTGTCCTACTACCTCCCGGTGAATTAATATGATATGATGCGGCCAAGGTCGTTGATGGTACTTGGTGCTTAACCACATAATCTTTGCTGATAAAATCATGTGTAGCACCTGAGTCGAACAACACGAGCGTGGGCTGATCACGTAGGCTGAACATGCTCGCCAACACGGGTTCTCCTACGGGAACGTCTCCAACTGCCATATAGTTTACGTTCCCCACCTTCAGTGGTGTCCTCCTTGGCTGACCATGAAATTTCTTTGCCGCTTGAGATGACACGTGACTGCTGCTTTGCTGGGTCACTTGACCCTCCTGAGGAATATGCTCTACATCGCTACAAGTGTTATACGATGCGAGCTCAGGATCTTCGCCATATGGAAGTGGTTGATAGTCTTGTGCACTTTGCTGAGGTGAGGGTGCACAAATACTCATTTGCTGCTGTTGCAGCAGTGGCTGAACCTCCATGGGTGAATATGGACAGTATTGCATCTGAGGTGGCCCATCAAAGGACTGAATTTCCACCTCGGATGGTAAGCAATATATCACCGATTGTTCTTGATGATAATCATCCGTACTTGCCAGTGATAATTTTCTCTTCCTCTTACTTTCCTTGTGCTCGAGTTCAGCTATTTCTTGAATCATAGCGGCATTGACTAACTCGCTATAATTCCCTTTATTGCATTGTGCCACTTTTGTCCGAAGCTTCACATCGAGGCCTCGGAAGAAGTAATGACACTTCATTGTCTCATTATGCACATAAGCGGATGCATATTGTACTAAACGTTAAATTCCGTAAAGTACTTCATGCCTTCTTGTTTGAGTTCATAGAACTCTTCAATTCTTGTTTTGACAATGCCCTCACAAATATGACGTGCACGGAAAGCCTCACGAAACTCCATCCACGTCACACGATGACCTTCAGCGATCTTAGCAAGATATTCAGACCACCAAGCCCCAGCGGATCCATGAAGTTGCTGAGCGGCAAATGAAGCCTTCTCATATTCATCGCACTGGAGCATTCCCAATTTAGATTCAATCACTCGGAGCCAATGATCTGCCTCCAAGGATTCTTTAGCTTCAGAGAATACCGGTAGTTGTCTTGCTAGAAAATCCAGATACGTATTCAGTGTGGGGTTTAGCTGGGAGGTCTCCGGTCGGATGCCTTGCTGCACCAAAAACTCGAGAGACTCAGCCATTCTCCCCAACACCTCCGCCAGTCTGGTTGATGATGGCGGTGATCGTCGCTGTGACGAATCATTTCCTTCCCGACTGAAACCACCAACTTCATACCCAGAATGAGTATGATCCATACTGCAAGAGTGAGCAATTTACGGTTAATATCCAGGAGTGTACTCAGCTTTAACTCGAAATTATTAACCGCAAAAGCATCACATCAACTGTGCAGCATATATAAAGGAACACAAGGTTTTTGACAATTCTGAAATGCGACCAAAGATTGTTCAAGTTTGTCAAACACTTAAATCAACAGCAAGGAATGATGAAAGATGACTAATGAATATGTCATGGAACTTAGAGAAGTATAAAAATCTTCATGTCCATAACAAGTCTCAAGTTACATGGGCAATGAACAATGCTCTGTTCCGAATGACCATTTGACCTAATTCCCAGAATTTGATTATGAAAATGGCAGTTTCATGTCTCAAGGTGAGTATCAAAGTTATATGTAACTTCAATATCTTTCCAACGAGTACTTATTTGCCTTCATACCAATTCTGGATCAGGAGTTGTGACCTTTCAAAGTTGACAGAAATCTGGAACAATTTTGACAGCACCTCCTCTGAAAGTGTCTGTTTTGTCCGGAATATTTCATAAAGTTCTACACCAAATCTGTAGAAACTTTGAACTACAAAGTCGTAGCACATATCACAACCTTTCCAACGGTGTATCACATGACCCATAGATATTTTTCTACAAGAAGTTATGGTCGAAATACAGAAAATTCCAGAGAGTATTTTTGGTCTGCCCTGTTTTTGGACAGTTAACACTCATCTGAGATTACCATCCAGTTGCAGGGGGATTCTGTTCTGGAGTTCTACAGAAAAATTGTAGAAGACTTCAAAACCTTTCCAGAAATGTATCCTTCACCTCCATTGGTTCAACCAATCAAAAGTTATGCCCTGTTCAAGTTCAGAAAAAATTCTGCTGAAAACAGGGGAGGTTGTTTCTAATGGTTTGAAATGGAAACTATACTCCCAATTGACTCTTAGTTCAATATAGGAGTTCATTAACCCCTAATGAAATCCTAGACTCCAAATTTACTCTTTTCTTTGAAAACTTTCTTTTCCATGCAGTTAGGAACATTTCACGGTACTACGTTTCCTCACCAAATAAAAAATCCTAACCGGTGTTACACCAGCATATACGTCTCAAGGGGTGGCACTAAAACGATCACTCACACACGTGTTCTAAACGGAATGTGCTAACGTGGTTAAGGTACCTGCAGAAAAACAATCAATAGTGATGCACACAAAGGTTCTCCATTTCAGGCAGGTCCATATCATAGTAAAAACATACGCCTCGTATCATTGCCATACGGGCCGTCCTTGAGTCAAGTCACGTCTCAAGGTACATGGTCGCGTTTTAACACCACACGACGGGGAACCCGAGTAGAGCGTGAACGGGTCGTCACGGTTGGGAATGTTATCAACCCAACGGATACCACCTACTGCCTCATGACCGTTGAGGCACGCCGATGGTGAGCGCTGTGTATGGCCCTATGAACATTGAATGTTCAAGAGTTGCATACTATCGTGTTGCTTACCACACGATGGGGTATTCTCACTTTTGCCTAAAGCACGCTGGAGATCAGCATTTTCATATGCTCTCAGAACCATAGAGAGGTTCAGAGACTCATATTAACTACCGTGCCAAGCCACGGCATACCATTCCATACTATTACTCGTATGTCGAGTTACCGCAATTGATCCGCCTGCGGTGGCGTACCTTACCTCTTACCTCCACGTAGGTGCGTCGTTACAGAATTGAAATACTGAATATTAACACACTGTTAGCTTGCCACCTTAAGTAACTATGCTTCTAATAGTCCTTATGTGGGCATACTATACGTTTCTCACTCGTATACTTCTAAGTTTTCGAAAATAAGCTCTTTTCATGCGTGCTATTCCCAATGCGGCTCTGATACCACGCCTGTGAGGAACCCTCTTCTGGGATCCACACTCCAGGATACACATTGGGTGGTGCCGTGCGATGCCGCACCCAACAGCATACACGAAAAGAACCATAAACGTACAGTGTCCTTTATTTATCAACATAGTGTCTTTTACAAAATAATGTACCACGAGGGTACACGCAGCAGAATATACATACACACTCACTCTCGGTCCTAACTAAGCAAAAGAGAAGACGTCCAGCCCGCGGACGCTTCTTACTAGCTTCCACAAAGATGGGTGCAGCGGCAGGGTTTCCGGTGAGTCTCTGATGGCTCACCGAACAACCATCTTCATAGCAAATTTTATAACCTGCAAAACACTAATAATGCAACCGTGAGCACGATGGCTCAGCAAGACTTAACCGACACTCCTAAACATGGAACTCTACGTGCAGAGATTACTAACATTGGAAAGGTATGATGCAATAACGACACGCCTAAATGTTGATCCTTACTTTCATGTTTATAGCAGCAGATTATTTTGCCTTAGGCAGCCCTCACATCGGAAGTCCACAATCAAACAAGAAACGCTTTCCTCCGATGTGGTGATGCCCAAAGAGGAAAATAAACTTAATGAGCTCTACAACTACAGCATACATGGTTGGCAATACAATGAATTTAAGAACTTCACATCAGCAATGATTCATCACACTTTATCTGGAATTTATTACTACGTCACAACTCAGTGAACAAGTGGTACTCATATAACCGCGAGGGACGGTGATTGCAATCAGGACACACCCGGAATACACGACACATACACCCACCTCGAAAGACTCACGCGAGCTCTTTCTTACGTTGTATGCAGCAACCTTTCACCCGTCACTCCAATGCCGAACCACTTCCGCCGACCCATCAGAAGGGCCACTACACGGAACACGTCGAAGTTGCTCCGCTAGCGGGTTTACACCTCTGACACCAACCCCCAAAGGACGGCCGTATAAGTTTCGACACGAGAGTACCTGAGTTACATCAGTTTATCGGGTCCCATATATCCGACATGCATCCGGTACTGTTCAAACTTGCTCAGCATGGCGGCATACGCATCGGTCCTTAACCGACACAAACAGAGCTACAGCCACACAGGCCCCACGTCCTGCTGCTCCTACTCTCTGCTCGGTCTCATTTTCCATTCCAGAACTTTCATTTTCTAGAATCATACCCCGCTGTACCCATCCTAAACTCGTGGGTAGCTTCCAACTACCCGACTTGTACCGGATCCTATACAACTCAAGCCTAGCAGAATCTACACGAAGGTAACGTGTTCTACCCTGTACTCCAAGGGTTTGTGGGTCATGCATTTGGAGTATCAATCACCTTGACCTAATGCACAATACATGCTAGACCAATAGAAGTGATACAAAGTAAAATATAACTAAAAGCTGTTAAATGCAAACCGGGGCTTGCCTTATGTTGCTGCAGGTTTATTTCTACTTTTAAGTCAGTAGCTTAGCGATGAGTTAAGCCTCAACTTGCTTCTCTGAGTCAAGTTGCTCGTCGACCTCCTTCGTCGTGTTTCCTACCGATATGAATATGCACAGTTTTAATAGGAGTAACTGAATTATAAAACAAATGTGTTTTAGAAACTAAGAATGGTTTAGACCAACTCTAAAGTGAGTGAAGAGCTCTGTTATAGACAAAAACAGAGGATATATTTAGGTGGGCAGTGGATGTTTGTTGAAAAAAATGCAAAGATCTATTTATAATGGACATAAGAAAGGTAGTAGAAGGAACCAACAGAAAACTGGAGAAGATGATCTCAATTTGCTCTGAAATTTTTTACAGTGGACCATAGATCATACAGAGGTATGGCTTGCAAAATTTCAGACAATGTTGATGGAAGATGTGGCCTAGGGAATTTTCTTACTATTTGGCTTCTCTGAAATCCTATGGCAATTATAGTGTCTTGTCATGCTCCAAATTTGGTTTTTCAGAAACTTGAGAGTCTGATGAGTCCATAGGACTTGGTTTCACCATTTTTGGAGCTTCCTACACAGAGATATGGATTTTAGAAGTTGGAGGTAAAAGCTGAAAACCTTTCTGCTACTTTTCCTAATTTTCAGAGACATACAAGATTGAATCAACATTTGGACAAGCAAATGAAGTCCAATGCCTCTGAAATTTTTACTAGAGTTCAAGGATTTTTGGAATAGTGTCCTGCCGAAATTTGGGAATTTTCCAATACACAGAACTCCTGTAAAAATTCCTCCAAGATTTTATTTAATTAATTAATGGGCCAAATCCAGAGATTTTCATAAATATTGGGCTGCACCCCTGGATAGTACTCTTTGAGAGGAATCCAAAAAAATTTGTTTCACAATTTTTGGACACTCCTATACAAAGTTATGGCTCTCCAAAGTTTGAACTGAAATGGGAAAATCTGGAAAATGTTTAAATGCTGACAGTGGGTCCCACTCGTCATCCCTAACCTCCAGCCACGCGCCAAACAGAGCAGGGGCGGCTCCCTCCGGTGAGGTCGCCGGAAATGACCTTCCCAGCCACCTCCGGACCCCCTGCTGGCTGCCCCCCCCCATTTTCCACCATGCTGAACTCATTGGTGAGGTCGCCGGCGGCTGAAACTCGCCGGAAAATGGGGCGCACCGGCAACAGCAAATCCTAGGGCTCCGGCGAGGTCGTGCACGGTGATTTCTCCACCAAATGGTCGGTTCTTGAGCTCTAAAGCACCAGGGCATCATGGAGAAGACCGACATAAGGTCTAAACAGGTCGGGGAGAGCTCCAAACCTATCGGCACCGTGCACCCGACATGGTTCAGTGGTATACCCTCAAAAAGAACTCAAATTCCTCGCTCCACACTCAATTTCTTGGTCTAAAATCGATGGAGGAGGTGTGCTAGGAAGTTAAGAACTTGTGTGCGGAGTTTGAAACACAACCAACACGAATTGAGGACGAATTTTGCAATTTCTTACCTCAAGGTCAGTTTCGGCCGCCCGGGAGAAAAACTTCAAATTCTCCCTCTGTGATCAATGGCTTGGGCTGAGTTTTGGAGGTGAGGAACTAGGCTTGTATGTGCACCTATGGGGTGGCTTGCTTGGGCGTGATCACTGCGGGTTTGGGCTGGCCACGGCGACCAGTTCAGTTTTTTCGGCGTTCACCCGAGAGTTGCAGACCTTTGCTGTTTTCCGGTGCCAACAAGCTCGGGGCCGTGGGGAAAAGTTGCTGGCCGGCTAGAGCACTCTTGGGCGCACCTCTTTGCTGTTGGGGGCTCGAGCAATCGGGCTCTGGTGGTGGCCGTGTGACAGGGAGAAGAACAGCGGCAGAGTTCTGCTCGTGAGGATAAACAGAGAGCTGGTGCTCGGCTGAGAGAAGCAAAATGGCGTTGCTGCACTCACTGTGGTGATCTGAACAAGTAAAGGACGATCCAGCAGGAGGTGGCATCGGGAGTACGTCGGTAGGCGCTGGAAGTCGGAGGTGTGGCGCGTGCGTGCGGTCTGAGCGAAAAACAGAAGACTTGAGGGTTAAGTCTACTGACATGTGGGCCCTATTTCTCCCCTCTTATCCCCAATTCCGTTTAAAATAGCAAACGGGCTCCAAATTTGATCAAACTTGGAGGATAGGCCAAAAGAAATATGAGGAACACAATGGTGCACTCAAATTTTAATTTCGGTGAAGTCAGAATTTGAAACTGAGATTTAAATTCAAATTCGAATTTTCTCCCGTTTAAATTCCAACAAATAGGAAATCCTTTTCAAGTGCTCTAAAAATTTGCCAGGCTATTATTGGATGTGTGGAGAACCAAATGATAGCTTTAGATCTCTGTGTTCGGGAATTTTTGCAAGTTGAAGTTTAGACTTGAAGCTCACACCGTTAAATTCAAAAGTTTAAATTCCCTCTCCTTTTCTCGGTGTGAACTGCAGCTCCACTTGCTAGAATTTTGGGATTTCACAGCTAAATTGTAGAGAGCTCTAAGGTGAACCATACGTCTTGGTGGCTCGCTCTCTTCCAACGGGGTGATAGTTGGATTATGAACGTGTGACTGGTGACTCCCGCATTCGCCCACGTTAACCTTGCCGGGATGATAATGGATCTCTATTTCGTAATCCTTTATCAACTCCAACCATCTTTGCTGCCTCATGTTCCACTCCTTCTGAGTGAATATGTATTTGAGGCTCTTTGGTCGATATATAAATGCACGAGGTTACCGAGTAGGTAGTGCCTCCACATTTGAGTGCGAGTACCACGGCAGAGAGTCCTAAATCATGAGTCGGATAGTGTTGCTCATGATTCCTGAGTTGCCGTGATCCATATACGACTACCCTTTGGTCTTGCATCAGCACACATCCTATCCCAAAGCCGGATGCATCGCAGTACACAACGAACGGTTTTGTTGTATTTGGCTGCGCCAAAACCGGTGCTGATGTTAAGTATTTTATTAATGCCTTGAACGCTGCTTTACATGCTGGACTCCAAACCTATTTGGTAGCCTTCTTCAGCAGCTATGTCCTAGGCTTGGCAATCTTCGAGAGGTTCGAAATGAACCTCCGATAATATCCCGCGAGTCCGAGGAAACTCCGTACCTCGTCGAAAAACTGTCTTTAGAATAGCCTCAGCCCTTATCTCAAGCTGATGGTACCCTGACCCTAAGTCCATCCTGGAAAAGATCCTTGCTTTGACCAACTGATCAAACAATAAGTCGATCTGTGGTAACGGGTACTTATTCTTGATTGACACAATGTTAAGCGGACGAAAATTAACACTAAGCCATGGTGTTTCGTCCTTCTTCCTACTACACAGCGCAGAGCAACCCCAAGATCATGAGCTTGGTCGTATAACTCATCTACTCATGAGTTCACTTAGTTGCTCCTTCAACCGTTCTCTTTGCTGTGAAGAACAGACTCTTCTGTCCTAACCTAGATTTTGATCCGTTTAGAAGCATTTTCATAACTCAAGTTGAATACAAAAGTTAAATTTAACTTCAATATCTTTCCAACGAGTATTCAAATGCCTCCATATCACTTCTGGATCAAAGTTATGATTGCTCAAAGTTGACAGAATTCCTGGATAAAACTTGCCAGCATCTCCTTTGTATGTGGCTACTTTATCACAGTTGTATATGAATATACAGTAAGAATCTGAGCAAACTCTGAACTACAACAATGTTGCATATCTCATAACCTTTCTAAAGGTGTGTCTCAGGCTCCTTAGGGATTTTTCTACAGGAAGTTATGGCTTAAAAACAGAAAGGTCCAGAGAGGTTTTTCTGCTGTCCTGGTTCTGGACAGTTTTGTCTTAAACTGAACTTGTCACCAAATTAACGTGTGATTTTGCTCTGAAGGTCTACAAGAAAGTTGTAGAGCACTTGAAAAGCTTTCCAGAACTGTATCATAAACCTTAATTGGATCAAGCTACTCAGAGTTATGCTCCGTTAAAGTCCAGCAAGAATTCCTAGCAGAAACAGAGCACTCTGTTTTTGAAGTCTTTGAGACCTAAACCTTCTCTCATTTGAATTTTAGCTCAAAATAAGAGTTCAGTAAGTAATACTAATTTCAAACTTCCATTTTTATTTGAAGTTAGTTTCATGAGTCATTTCTTCATAGGGAAGAGGATTATTAGTGTAGTACGGTGTCGATGCACCGTAAGAAGCATGTCGGTACTACGTGGCCTCTCCAAAAGAAAATCTTAAATTGGATTATACCGGCATATCCGTTTTATCAGTGGCACTAAACGGTCTCTCGCACACGTGTGCAACATGGGATACGTACGTGGTTGATACCTGCAGAAGAACACTCAATAGTGCTGCACTCAAAGGTTGTTTCATTTCAGGCAGTTCCATATTTGAAAGTAAATACAAACGCCCGTATCATTGCCATACGGCCGTCCTTGAGTTAAGTCACGTCTCAAGGTACGTGATCTTGTTTCAACACCACATGACGGGGAACCCGAGTATATCATGAACGGGTCGTCACGGTTGGGAATGTTATCAACCCAATGGATACCACCTACTGCCCTGCAGGGCACGCCGATGGAAAGCGCTGCATATGTCCTCCTGGGCTATTTCCAGACGAACACACTCTCGCGTTACTGACCATGCGATGGGGTCTCCACTTACTTGCCTAATGCACGCTAGGGATCAGTGTTTCATATGAACTCAGGAACATGAAGAGTCCAAGAGTTTCATATTAACGTCTCACACCAAGCTGTGAGATCTATCCCTGAACCTCATTCCTCGTCAGGGGAGCTAACCGAAATTGAACCGCTTTCGGTGGCGTTCCTTACCATTCTTACCTGAGCGTAGGTGCGTCGTTACATAATCAAAATTTCAGAATTATAACAAGTACGTTAGTACTGCCACCTTAAGTAACTATACTACTATAGTCCTTATGTGGGCCTAATACCGTTTCCTCACCGTATCCTAATTTTTTGTCGTAATACGATCCTCATTCCATGTGCTATTACCAATGCGGCTCTGATACCACGCTGTGAGGGCCCGCCGTCCCGATCACTCACGGGGACGGGGCACCTCGCCCGGGAATCACATTGGGTGGTGCCGTGCGATGCGGCACCCAACAGCACACATAATAAAGCATCATATTACATAAATCAAGCGGAAGCTTACAAAGTGTAAATTTTACAAATATTTCTCAAAATATTCTACAGCGGAAGACTATTACAACTCACGTCTCATACCTATGCTAAGCAACAGAGAAGGTGTCCAGCCCGCATACCCTTCTCGCTAGCAACACTATCACAATAGCAGCGGCAAGGGCTGCCATGAGTTCACCACTCGGAGATCTCCGAGTCTCATCGGACGCCCGTACATATCAGCATACTGTTATTACCTGCAAAACAACTCATGCAGTATCTGTGAGCACGAAGCTCAGCAAGACTAACCCGTCACCCTAGTCATGAAACTATACATGATGAAAATAGAGGGCTGATTATAGAAGTTTGCACAAACGATGAACTTGAGCTAAAGGAAAGTCCTTACTTCAAGTGTTAAGCGACTTTTATAACCCTCGTGCAACTTACATCGAGACTCCACAATCAAACGAGAAACGCTTCATCTCGATGTCACTTGCCTGAGGTGAAAGTAACTTTAGTGAGCTATCCTAGACTCATACTGACCTTGCGCTATCAACGTTGAGACTCCACAATCAAACAAGAAACGCTTTGCCTCAACGCTACTAGCGCAAGGTGGAAATAAAATTTAGTGAAGTGTTGGTCGTTCCTCATCTCCATTATGAGGATTACTCACGAAGCATATTAAACGTTTCCCAGTTTATTACTACATCACGACTCAGTGTACAAGTATGCTCATTACCGCGAGCGACGGTGATTGCAATCAAAAACACCCGGCTGACACGACACGTACGCCCGTACTCGAAATTGCACACAGCAACCATCACTGACGTCGTACGTGGCAACCTTTCACACGACACCCAAATGTCGAACCGGTCCCACCGACTGGGATTAAGTCTCTCTACGGCAAACCCTCGTAGAGACGACTTATCTATCCTTTCAGCATCGGCATCAGACGGTGAGGTATGCCTCGACACCTAGGTTAACATGTTACATCGGTTTCCTGGGTCCCATATAGCTAGTATGCATCCGGTACACATCTCAAACTTGTCCAGCGGGGCCGCACACGAGAACGGTCCTTAATCAACTCAGACATAGACTAGGCTCATAGGATCACGTCCTCTACCTTCCATCCACTGCCCGGTCTCCATTCCCAACTCTTCCGATTGATCCCCCTAAATCCCGGTTCATGAGTAGGAATCTGCCCACTCGAGTTATGCCTCTTTTAATCCATTTTTTGTTGATATCAGCAGTTATAATCAATTGATAACATATCCTACATTAAACTCCAGGGTTTTCTGGGTCATGCATTTGCAGTTTCATACCATCTAGACGTAATGCAATAAACAAATGCTAGACAATATGATGTGAATACAAATAAAAACTTGTAAGTTTGATGCAAACCGGGACTTTCCTTTGTTTTGCAGGGGACTTATATATATAAATCAGTTAGTGAAGACCACTTGAGGCTTGATCAACTGCTTTCCTCCTTCCTTGATTTCTACTCCGCTGACTTCAACTCCTCCACGTAGATACTACACGTGATGAATAAGCATATTTGTTTAATTGTAAAACTTTGCTACAAGTTCTAATAACAAGTTTCAAAACTAGAACTCTGTTCAAGAATTTAAAATGACTCTGGTGCTAGTGATTTGGGTTTGGATCTAAGCACATGATTAGTGCTAAGTGGTTTCCCCCTCTTCCATATTGACAACCTTAAGAGGTTAAACAGAACAGGGGTGATCCAGAGCTCCAATGGAGCTGAGAATTTTCATGTGAGTTCCTTGTCACAAGAAAATCCTCTGGACCAAAAATTAGCACTTTTCATTGAGTGGTTTGTTCAGAACAATTTTCTAAGCAATTAAGCAAAGAAGAATTAATTCTGAGATCACATCCATGTTCATGCCAAAATTAGCGAACTACCATTTCAATTATAGTTCATATAGCTTTCATGAATTTTCCTAGGATTTTTGGAGCTAAGAATCTCTCAGAAATGAATTTCCAAGCTCTGTAAATTCCCTGAAAATGTTTCTGTATCCAATTGAACACATCAACTTAAATCCTGAATTGCCCTGATCAAATCACTCTAATTGAGCTGAAACTTTTACAGGGGTTCACTAACACACCCTAAAGACTATTCTGGCAAAATTTGAGGGTTTTTGGATGAACCAAACTCCCTCAAGAATTTTTTTTCTGAAAAGGTTTAAAGAATTTTCCAGAATTAAATAATGAGTTTCATACAAATTGGGTTGTAGATATGGACAGAGATATTCAATATGAATCCAACCCAATTTGAATCACTGAATTTGGGGCTTCCTAGCAAGAGTTATGAGGTTCTAAAGTTTGGGGAAAAATTCTGAAATTGAACTCTGTTTATTTTCCAATTTTCAGAGACATAAGGAATTAACACCACATTTGGCCAAGCAAATGAGGTCCAATGCTTCTGAAAATTTTACTGAATTTCAAGTATTTTTGGAGGAATCTACTGCCCACATTTGGGAATTTTCCAATACACAGAGCTCCTGGAAAAATTCCTACAAATTTTCCTTATATGAATTAATGAGCCAAAACCAGGTATTTTCATAAATATTGGGCTGTACCCCTGGATAGGACTCTCTTAGAGGAATCCAACAAAATTTATCTTACTATTTCTGGAGCTTTCTACACGGAGTTATGCATTTTCCAAGTTTGAACAGCTCTCTGTTTGATTTTAAACAGAGCAGTCACACGTGGGGCCCACGGTCAGGTGCTTCTTCAACCTTCCGCCAGAGCCCACGGGTGCACACCGGCAGAAAGCGTGGCGCTGCTCGTTCTCTCTCATTTCTCCACCAAATGAGCTCAGCGGATCCCTACATGCTCCTTGGAACATGGCGCAGCTGCCGGGCAAGGTTTCCGCGCATGAAAACGGCCGAAAACAGGTCGGCACCGGTGGGGCGACTCGAGAGCTCGGCATCAACGCGTTCTGGCACGTCCGAAGCTTCTACCGGCGAGCAACCTTGCCCTAAAGCATCATCAGAGCTCGTGGAGCATAGAACACACCTCAGTTTGTGCAGCAATTGGCGGGAATAGGGCGGTCACTGGAGACCCGACCCGTTTTTGCCGCCGGCGGCGAATTCTCGTCGCCCGGGGCCTGTGATGATCGGTTTTCTTTCGTTCTCAGCGTGGGAGGGCGCTAGGGTATATAGTTGCTGTGGTTTGAATTGTAGGAGGGATGATCAAGCGTTTCGGGTGAATTTCAAGATTTACCAAAGGTTTGTTCTATACGTGCGCCGGTGCAAAAAATCAAATTCCGGTGAGCCAGCGTCGGGGGAGAGCAGGGGGACGATGGGATGAGTATCTAGAATGGTTGGCACACCTTTGTGAGCTTTGGAGCACGTCGGAGAGGCTCGGAGATGGCCAGGCGACATGGAGACGGGGAGGCACTGTAGCTCTGTTTTGCCGGGAGAAATATGGCTCAGCAGCAGCGGGGAAAGTCCGGGGACGAGCTGAGAAGACGTTGAGGACGTCGGGGAGACTTTGGCGCAGCTCTGGGATGGTCCAGCCGGTGTTCAACTGGTGGGAATGGCTCAGCGGCGATCGACCGAGGCGCAGCAGCGTGTTTGGGTCAGGTGAGCGCGTGAGGAAGAAAAACACTCGGTGGCTGCCTCGGCTGTGCGGGAAAATCACGTAGGGAGGGCACCGCGTGCTGCCAGCGACCGGTGCAAAGAGCAGGAGGTGGCTCGGAGCAGCTCCCGTGGTGTCGTCCGGGGAGTCTTCAGCTCTGTCACGGTGACCAGCGAGTAGAGAACTGAAGACTGCACACTGAGATCTTTTTTGCCATATGACAAGTGGGTCCCACTTTCCCCCTTATCCCCTCTCAACAGCTCCCAATTATCTTCACAGTTTGGCAAATAATCCATCCAAATGTTTGAAGTTGCAAGTTGAATTGCATTTGGAGAGTTGGGCAAATTTCATCCAAATTCAAATGTGCATTTGAATTCTTTGCACATTTAAGTCCTTTTGGGAGAAATGGATAGCAAATCTTTTCAAAAATTGATGAAACTTTGCCTACCCCCTAATTTGGACCTAAGGGATCCAAATGTGAAACTCGATCCTTGATTTGGCTGCTGCAAATGAGACTTCTAATACAAAAGTTTAGAAACCCTTGCATTACTCTCATTTGAAATTTTGAGGGGAAAATTTTGTTCTTAAAATCAAACTTTAGCTTCCTCACACATATGGGAACTTCCCACCTTAGTTTTAGATCCCTCTTGGGTTCCAAGTCTTCAAATAAATATTTGAACTTATGTGAAGAAAGCTCTCATGTGTATTATCACATGTGAAAAAGTTTAAACATGTCCCATTTTTTCATACACATGAAACCATCTTTGTGCAAACAAGGGTTTCTTTGTATGCATATTTTGGGACCTTTACACAGCCGCTCCACTCCCTCCAAGCTGCAAAACGGTACGAGAGGATCTCCTTCTTTTTCTCCGTTGCTGGAAAGTGGCTGAACTCGGTTGATCTCGCCCCTACCGAGGGTTCTTTTCGGTGACCTAAGTTCACCGCACTTCGGGCTCCCGTGGACAGCCCAAACGGGAGGATGTTACGCCCAAGATAAGGCATCCTCGAACGCGTTAGGGACTGGTGCTGCTCACCCCCGAGCCACAGCCCGAGCGTTTGATCACCGGCGGCGAATTTCAGTTTTCCCTTTCACTCGGCGCAGACCGACCTTCGGGTGCGTATCCACTAAATTCTCACCCTATAGTTGTTTAGAGACCCTCAAACTGTTCCTACATGATCTAGGCTTAGTGGCACACAAGTTAGCTTCACAACACCTAGCATGAGAACCTTCGTACATGGCGTATTTCGAAGCTTGCCAACGGCGGCTTATGCGGGAAGCATCGGGCGCACGGTGAGAGCCTACTTAGGAACTCTCCCGAGCTGCTTCGAGTTCATGTCGGTCTTTCCTAGGGTCCACTGATGCTCTACGGCCTTGTGCTCGATCGTTTGGGGTGCTAGGGAGGCCGGCCGACACGGCCGAAGTTCTTCCGAAGCCGCCGCTCGTCGCCGACTATGTGCCGGTGATTATCATGACGAGCTGAGCTCAGCATCGTATTCTCTGGGTTGATTTAGGCAGAGGCAGCCAAAATCATAGAGTTTGGTGCACGCCAGAGGCCACCGGCGAGCTCTCCGGCGAGGGGTCGCGGCGGCCGAGCGCGGGAGGCCGGAGGTAGACGAAGCCCCCGGTCCCACGCGTCAGCGGCAGATATTTTAAAACCAGGATTCGCTGTAGCACCGGATCGGGTGCGGCTGCACGCGAAGGATTCCGTAGCCCCCTGTAGCGACCGCTGAGAAGTTGACACTTAGCCCCCGGTCCCACGCGCAGCGGTTTAAACTTTTTCCCGACATTCAGATTTAGTTGAAACTTCAAACCCACATAACTTTGGCTATGAAACTCCAAATCGAGTGAACCAAATTTTGTTGGATTCAGCTCTCTGAGTACTTTCCAGCAAAACAAGTTTCACTTCATGAAAATCCTTATTTCTCCAGAATTAATTCTGCAAAATTCAAACTGGTTAGAATTTTAACTGGAGAACCCTTTGGAGGAAATTTAAGAAATTTTGCTGGGATGTTCACCAAAATATCCCTGAGCTACCATAAAAATTTCAGATCCATTGGAGCTCATTTGATCCAACTAATGGTGTGATTAATAAAACTGTTCCAGAGAAAATAGAAAATGTCCAGAAACATTTTTAGAATTTCTCTGAAATTGTTTAGCTCGTATCTTCAGACAGGAACCTTCAAATTAAGTGAGACCAACTCCATTAGATCCCTCTGAAAATCTAGTTTTCAGAAAGTCATGGCTGGCTCCATGAAAATCTCTAGAACACCCTAAGAGCTCTAATTAAGGTCAAGTACATAATTATTTGTGGAAAGCTCAAATGAGCTTTGCTGCAAATGAAACTTGGCCAAACCTCTGTTTAAGTTGTAACCAAACCACAGTAAAAATTTCAGAGTCATTGGGTCTGTCTAGTAAGACTAGTCGTCACATGTTTAAATTCAATTCAAAAGCATTTAAATTGATACATATACTTGTTATCTCATGTAGTCGTTAAGGTTGAGGAGGAACCCGAAGTCTTATACTTCGTTACTCCGGAAGAGCAGCTAGCCTACGACCAAGAGCAGCAAGACAAGCTCCTGTTTGCACTAACCTTTTTACAAAATTTTATTGTTTTGAGAACAGCCTTTGACTACCACTTATCTCTTGCATTAGAGTCTTGTTTGAAACCCAAATGCATAGCCAAGAAAACCATGGGTTGGGATTAGGATTGAAAACCTTGTTAGCCACTGCAATGCTAAGATAGAGTAGGATTCGGTACAAGTCGAGTAGTTGGAACTACTCGCGAGAATAGGCTAGAGGCACATCGCTCGGGTAAAAATAGCAAATGAAACACATGGCAAGAAAAATGAGACCGAGCGGAGAGTAAGGGCAGCAGGACTTTGGGGCCTGGGTGCTATAGCTCCGCTTGTGTCGATTGAGGACTGAGCCGTGTGCGGGCCTGTTGAACAAGCTAGAACAGTACCAAAGACCTACCGGCTATATGGGAACCGGGAAACCGATGTAACTCGGGTAGCTGGGTATTGAGGCATTGCCTGTCGTTCAGAGGGTAGGTTGAGGGCTCAAGGTGTAAAACGGCTGACGGCACTGTGGATGCACGCGCAGAGACCTCTTGCTCAGGACGATAGGACCGGTTCAATATTTGGCTAACGGGTGAAAGGTGGTTGCGTACGACGTCCGTGGTGGTTGCTGTAGGCAACATTGAGTACGGGCGTACATGACAGGTTATTCGGGTAACCCTGCAGGTGTAAATCGATTATAATCGCGGTACCTCACGGTCAGTGAGTACCACTTGTTCACTGTACCATGACGTAGAAAGAACATGCTAGATTCATGTTAAAAGTCTGCTGATTTGAAAGATATACCTTGCTTGATAATGTCTTGTTGTAGTTTAGAGCTAATTAAAGTTCTTTTCGACTTTGGGTAAAGTACATGAGAGAAATACATTTCTTGTTTGATTGCGGCTCTCTCATATGCCTTAGCGTAAGGTTCTCCACCACCTGCTGCTAAAACATTGAAAGTAAGGTTCAAATAATTAGGCGAGTCCGTTGCAAATTATTTACCTCATGTACCCTGTAACCATCATGTAGAAGTTCCATATATAGGAGAGACGGGTCAGTATTGTTGAGCCATCGTGCTCACTGCTTGTGTTTGAAGCTTTTGCAGGGGTCTATGAGGAAGGGACTCCCGAGGAGGAGATGGAACCCCAGGAGGGGAACCCCGTCGAGTGGGAGTCGTGCACGCCGCCGTGTTAGTGTGTGTGCGTGCTAGCGTGGACATGTTCAGGGGCTGAACGTGAACTCAATGCTTAGTCGACGCCCATGAGTGTGGACCGAACATATTTTGTTGTAAAAGTGTTCATAAACCTGTTTATGTAATAAAACTTTGCTTCCGTTTTGTACCTTTAATGTGTGTTATCTGGTGCTGTGCAACGCAGCACCCCTCAGCGTGATCCTGGCTCGACAAGGCCGATGGGGTCGTGTCACTCCACAGCATGAAGAAGTTTGTTCTCCTCGAGATTTTCAAGTTCTGCTTCACGATCCATGATGTGAACCTGATACACATGGCAAATATATATAGAATATATGCTTGTAATGATAAATTGCACACACATACCTGCTTCCACGCAAGCAACCTGGCTGCCGGCTCAAATTTTTGTTATCATTTTTTCCATTTGCTTATCTATGTTAATCTCAACAAACTCCACATCATGGGCTCTACTCCTTTTGCTTATCTTCTTCATCACTACACTGTCACCACGGTGCAACAGACTAGAATGTGCAATGGAAGTCATCCCATCAGATGAATTAGCTATTTCAAGAAGTGGGCTGTAGTCTAGTGGCAAAGACGGCTTGGATGTGAGTCCTGCCACCACGGTTCAATGTCTGAATCAGACCCAAGTCTCACTACGACTCATATAGAATATTTTTTGTGTGTCTTACGCGTGAAGACATGTCTTAGAAGACATGTACTATAGAGCTGGATGTGTGTAGGTGTGTGTTTGTGTGTGTGGATGAGTGTGTACTACGGTTGTGCTCAATAAAGAGGCTTGGAAAAAAATAGGTATTTCAAGAGTCATTTCAGCTTTAGCTTGATTTGGCAATGGTACTAATGGCATCTCTAGGCATCCATTAGGAAATGTCATCCCATGACCAATAGTCATGTACATTGGGCAGCCCCACTAGATCCACAAGTGGACCATGGCGATTGACATGCTGCATCCGATTTTCTGGCCTAGGTGAAATTTTAAATGCAGAAAATTCTTTACCGGTGATGAGTCTCTGGACCAAGTTAGGTGTCTTTCTTTGGAGATTTCTGAAATCTTTATTATTAAATGTTTTTATTTGTTTAATAAAAATAACAGAGTGACTTCAAAAATAGCAAAAATAGATACCCTATCGCCCGTTCATTTGGCGGCAGGCTCCACGTGACACATCTGTCGTCCAATGAACGAGCGAGAGGTGCTGATGTGACGTCTTGTAGCCTGTTCATCGGGTGACAACAATCTGTGGCCTGTTCATTGGGCGACAACATCACAACGTCAACATATCGCCTAGTGAACAGGCGACAGATGCCTAGTTTTACAATTTTGAAAAGGGCCAGTATTTATATTAAAGGAATAAAAATTATTTATTAATAAAAAAATCTGAAATTTTCTGATTCCACCCGCTGGCCAGGGGCTAGGACGGCACTAGGCCCAATCTATTGTTCGGTTGTGGGGCATTACATGGGCTTGAACTTGAGCCTCAGAAGGTTGCACCATATCTGAAAAAAAGAATCATCCACATTGAAAGGTCCTTGCTGAATAGATCTGATCCTCCATCAACGCCATCTTCAATTCCACCAGGGTTCATCACTATGTCTTTCCTGCCCGTTTTTATATTGTTTTCAACTGCAGCATAAAATTCCTCAAAACTCAATTCTTTGTCACTTAACTGCTTGATGTCTAAGGAACTAAAATCTCTCTCTTGACTGAACACCGAATTTCAATTGCCCACAATTTTCACAGAGGGGATTTATGGATCCCGCTTTAAAGGAGTCATCTGCATCTCACTTCTATGGTTGGTTCCTTGCAAGAGTAGAATCTCTCTCATAGATCTTCATGTTTCTACTGTTTCCGACATACACTTATTGTGCGTCTTTGGAATCCAAAGCAATTTTATATGCTACTAAAAAAACATGATTCACCTACTTCCATGTGAAGGCAAATGGTAATAAAACTGATAAGGTGGAATATGTCAAATTAGGTATGGTTGAGGTTCAGATTTTAAACGGATATTATTTGAATATATCCGAATTAATACGGATATCCAACTATTTGGTTGGATGTTTGTCAAAATCATTTCGGATCCGATATCCAAAAGTACTGATCTGAATTCTGTCCGATTCGGGGTATAATCCGCTGACAATGAAATTGGATCAGCTTTTTTTTCAAAAAGGTACCCGATGATCTGAAAAATATTCGATATGTTTCGTCGCGAATGATCGAGCTCGCAAAAGGGTATCAGTAATACACTAATAGCAGCTGAGTGGGTGGACTATTTGTTGATCGGTGAAGTGAAAAAGAATGACATTACTCGTTATGCACAGCCACATATACAACCAGCTCGTACGGGCTCGGCCATGCTCCGATTCTTAATGAACAGTCCAAGTCTCAAACGTATCGGGCACATGTGTAGGGCTGCGCTTAGCGTGTGTGGATTACCATACCCATTCAACCGTCGCATCAAGAGAGGATTAAACTATTCTTATTTTCTCAACGGCGAAACATCGGCTAAGCAATTCGACTATGTCATTCATCAGCAGGGGGGCTCATTATAAAAACAAAAGCTGGCATGGTCCAAACAGAAGTGTTGTAAATTTGCTCGTGCGCAACACGTATTAGATTTCTATCACGCGTTCACCGCAGAAATCTTACACCAGGAAGCAGATACGGAGGGTGTGTATAGAGACGCCACTTCGATACATCACCACACGCTGGTGCCTCTACGCAGGTCAGGGCCACTTTTCTTTTTTAATATCATTTCCACCTTCAGCTCTTCCATTGCCTTCTCCACCGCCAGCGAAAAACCCACTAATATTGCTGATATCTGATATCGTTAAAAAAGGATCATCATTGCATAGATATGGGATATCTTCAGAGAAGGAACAATACAATATGCTTTATTTTCAAGTCCTAATTCTGAAAATAGGTAATCATAGATTTTTAGGTGGATATCATCAAACATCTCCTCGGCCTGAAGACGTTTGTTCTCCTCCTGAAAATTTTCAAGTGTTGCTTCAAGCTCCATGATTTGAACCTGATACACATAGAAAATATATATAGAATAAATGCTTGTAATGATAAATTGCACACATATGTGTGTAATGATAAATTGCACATACATACCTGCTTCTAAGCAAGCGACCTGGCGGCCAGCTCACATTTTTTTTATTTTCTACATTCGCTTATCTATGTTAATCTCAACAAACTCCACATCATGGGCTCTACGTCTCCTTTTGCTTATCTTCTCCATCACTACACTGTCACCACTGCAACAGACTAGCATGTGCAATGGAAGTCATCCCATAAAATAAATTACCTATTTCCAGAAGTGGGCTGTAGCCTACTGGTAAAGACGCCTTGGGTGTGAGTCCTGCCACTATGGTTCAATTCCTGAATCAAACCCAAGGTCTCACTAGGAATCGTGTAGAATAATTTTATAGTGTGTCTTATGCGTGAAGACATGTGGATTGCCATACCCTTTCAACTCTTGCATCAAGAGAGGATTAAATTGTTCTTATTTTCTCAATGGTGAAATATCAGGTAAGTAATTAGGCTGTGCCGTCCAACAGCTGGGGGCTCATTATAAAAACATAAGCTGGCCTCAGCTAAACAAATGTGTTGTAACTTTCCTCGTGTGCAACACGTATTAGATTTCTATCATGCGTTCAGCACACAAATATTAAACCAGGAAGCAGATAAAGATTAAAGAGGGCGTGTAGAGAGACGCCACTTCAGTACTTCACCACACGCAGGTGTCTCTGCGCCAATGCATTGCACGACCACTCTTTTTTGAATGTCATTTCCACCTTCAACTGTTCCATTGCCTTCTCCATCGCCAGCTAAAAAAACTACAAATTGCTAATATTTTGATACCGTTGAAAAAGGATCATCATTACATAGATACGGTGTATATAAAGAGAAGGAACAATACAATATGCTTTATTTTCAAGTCCTAATTCTGAAATATGGTAATCGTAGATGTTGTAAGAGAATATCAATCAAATACCTTCTCAGCCTGAAGACATTTGTTCTCCTCCTTGAGATTTTCAAGCTGTGCTTTAATCTCTATTATGTGAACCTGATACACATGACAAATATATATAGAATAAATGCTTGTAATGATGAACATGTCTGTAATGACAAATTGCACATGCACACACAAACCTATTTCTACAAAAGCGACCTGGCTGCTGACTCACGTTTTTTTATCAATTTCCCCATTGCTTATCAATGTAAATTTTAATAAACTCCACATGGGCTCTACGCCTCCTTTTGCTTATCTTCTTCATCACTGCACTGTCACCACTGTGCAACAGACAAGCATGTGCAGTGGAAGTCATCCCATTAGATGAGTTAGCTATTTTGAGAAGTGGGCTGTAGTCTAGTGCAAAGACGGCTTGATTATGACTGCTGCCACCACGGTTCAGTTCCTGACTCAAACCTAGGATCTTACTAGGACTCGTCTAGAATAATTGTTTAGTGTCTCTTACGCGTGAAGACATGTATTATAGAGCTGTATGTGTGTGGGTGTGTGTCTGTGAGTGTGGGTGAGTGTGTACTGGTTGTATCTAATAAAGAGGCTTAGGTATTTCAAGAGTCATTTTAGCTTGAGTTTTATTTAACATTGGTACTAATGACAACTCTAGGCACCCATTAGGATATGTCATCCTATGACCAATAGTCAGGTCATCAGGCAGCCCCACTAGATCCATGAGTGGACCATGGCATGGACATGCTGCATCGGATTTACTGGCCTTGCAATTTTAAATGCAGAAAATTCCTTACCAGTGATAAATCCCTGGACCAAGTTAGACGTCTTTCTTTGGAGATATTCTGAATTTTTTATTAATAATCAGTTTTTTATTCATTTAATAAAAATAACCAGGTAGATTCAAAAATTGAATACTAGACAACCTATCGGCTGTTCATTGGGCTACAGGCTAATGTGACACATCTGTCGTCCAGTGACGGGTGAGGGGCGCTGACATGATGTCATGTAGCCCGTTTGTTGGGCGATAACATTCTGTTGTCTGTTTATTAGGCGACAGCAGCACCACTTCAGCCTGTCGCCTAGTGAGCAGGCGGCATATGTCTAGTTTTACAATTTTGAAAACATCCGTTATTTTTATTAAATAAATAAATAATAATCTATTATTAAAATATCTAAAATTTTCTGGTTCCACCGCTGGCCAGCCGAGAGGACAGCACTAGGCCCAATCATTTTTCAGTTGTGGGGCATTACATGGGCTTGAATTTGAGCCAGAAGGTTTCACCATCTCTGCAAAGAAATCATCCACATTGAAAGTTCTTTGCTGGAATAGATCTGATCCTCCATCAACGCCATCTTAAATTCCATCAGGGTCCATCACTATGTCCTTCCTACCTATTTTTTATATTGTTTTCAACCACAGCATAAAATTTTTCAAAACTCCATTCTCTGTCCCTGAACTGGTTGGTGTCTAAGGAACTAAAATCTCTCTCTTGACTGAACACCGAATTTTTATTGCCCACCATCGTCAGAGATGGATTGATGGATCCCGCTTTAAAGGAGTCATCTGCATCTCACTTCTGTAGTTGGTTTCCTGCAAGGGTATAATCCATTTCTCATAGATCTGCATGTTCCTACTGTTTCCGACACACGCTTATTCTGCGTCTTTGGAAACCAAGGCAACTTTATATGCTACTAAAAAACATGATTCACATAGTTCCATGTGAAGCAAATGGTAATGAAACCGATAAAAAGGCATTCTGTCATGAGAGTGAGATGCAATCACTAGTTTGGTGTAATCTTGGACACAACTTCTCAAGTCCATACGATCTCTATTCTACGGCTACTGTATTTTTTCACTTAAGTTCCTTCACTTGGCAACACAAATTAAAAAATATATGAAGTGTAGATATTGTTGCTAGGTAAACGGTATTAAAAATGAAAAAGTACAGTGACCATAGAATAAAAATTGTGTGGACTTGAGATGATTGCACGATCACAAGCAATACTCTTTCCACATTGGCCATGATTCAAAAACACCCCATTTCCATAATGGATTCCACATTTTAACTAGTGATAAGGATGAAAACGATGGGATACATTAGAAAAAAGGCCAAATCATTTTCACTTTCATATACCAATTTCTCAATCAGGGTCGAAAACAATATTGTTAAAAATGGATTCGGTATCAAATATGGCGGAAGTATAAAAATCGGGTTGGCAGTGGTGACGGGGAGTATTGAGGTCGGTCTGGTGGGTAGTGCTGTCGAGGCGTATTGGGGTTAGACGATCGGGGACAGGGATGGTTGGATTGGGTAGAATGATGAAATGGATTAGGGTTACAAGTGGTTGTTGGGCTAAGGCGCAAGAGGTCAAATTAGGTCTGGTTGAGATTCGGATTTTAAACAAATATTATTCGGATATATGTGAATAAATATAGATATTCGACTATTCGGATGGATGTTTGTCAAAACCATTTCCTATCTAATATCCAAAATTATTGATACGGATTCTGCCCAATGTCGAATAAAATCCAATGAAATAAAAAATTGGACGATTTTTTTCCAAAAGCGGTACCGGATAATCCAGAAAATATCCTATCCGTTTTCGTCGCTAATGATTGAGCTTACAAAAGGGTATCAGTAATAAACTAATAGCGCAGGAGTTGGTGGACTAATTGTTGACTGGTGAAGTGACAACAAGAACGGCATTACTCGTTATGCACAGCCATATATACAACCAGCTTGTACAGGCTCAGCCATGCTTCGATTCTTCTTGAATAGGACAAGTCTGAAACACGTGTAAGGTCGCGCTTAGCGTGTGTGGATTACCATACACTTTCAACGTTGCATCAATAGTGGAGTAAATTGTTCTTATTTTCCCAATGGAGAAATCGGCTAAGCAATTCGACTATGCCGTTCAACAGCAGGGGGCCTCATTATTAAAACAAAAGCTGGCCTCGTCCAAATAGAAGGGTTGTAAACTTCCATGCGTTCACTGCATAAATCAAACCAGGAAGCAGATAAGGAGGGTGTGTATAGAGACACCAATTATATACTTCACCATACGTGTCTCTGCGCCGGTGCATTGCACGATCACTCTTTTTTGAATGTCATTTCCACCTTCCACCGTTCCATTGCCTTCTCTAATGCCAGCTAAAAAAACCATAAATACTGCTGATATTTTGATACCGTTAAAAGGATCACCGTTGCATAGATACGGGATATATCCAGGGAAGGAACGATACAATATGCTTTATTTCAAGTCCTAATTCTGAAAATATGGTAATCATAGAATTTGTAAGAGAATATCAATCAAATACCTCCGCAGCCTGAAGACATTTGTTCTCCTCCTTGAGATTTTCATGTTGTTCTTCGAGCTCCATGATGTGAACCTGATACACATGGCAAATATATATAGAATAAATGCTTGTAGTGATAAATTGTACACAAATGTCTGTAATGATAAATTACACACACATACCTGCTTATCTTCTTCATCAATAAATTGTCACCACCGTGCAACAGACTAGCATGTGCAATGAATGTCATCCCATCAGATGAATTAGCTATTTGGAGAAGTGGGTTGTACCCTAGTGGAAAAGACGGCTTGGGTGTGAGTCGTGTCATTATGGTTCAATTTCTGAATCAAACAGATAGTGTCACTAAGACTCGTCTAGAATAGTTTTTTAGTGTCTCTTACGCGTGAAGACATGTATTTGAAGTCATGTAATATATAGTTGGATGTGTGTGGGTGTGTGTCTGTGTGTGTGGGTGAGTTTGTACTATGGTTGTACCCAATAAAGAGGCTTGAAGAAAATAGGTATTTCAAGAGTCATTTCAGCTTGAGATTGATTTGGCAATGGTACTAATGGTATCTCTAGTATCCATTAGGAAATGTCATACCATGACCAGTAGTAACATACATTGGGCAGCCCCACTAGATCCACGAGTGGACCATGGTGATTGACATGCTGCATCGGATTTTTCTGGCCTAGGTGCAATTTTAAATTTAGAAATTTCCTTACCAGTATAAGTCCCTGGACCAAGTTAGGTATCTTTCTTTGGAGATTTTCACAATTCTTTATTAGTAAATGGTTTTTTATTTATTTAATAAAAATAAACATGTGGATTTGAAAATTGCAAAACTAGACAACATATCGCCCGTTCATTGGACAACAGGGCTAACTTGACACATCTATCGTCCAATTAACAAGAGAGAGGCGCTGAAGTGACATCTTGTCATCTGTTGTTGGGTGACAACAGTCTGTTGCCTATCCATTAGGCGACAGCAACACCTCGTCAGCTTGTTCCTAGTGAACAGGCGACGGATGTCATGTTTTACAATTTTTAAAAACATCCATTATTTTTATTAAATGAATAAACAATCATCTATTAATAAAAAAATCTAAAATTTTCCGATTCCACCCGCTGGCTAGTGGCGAGGACAGCACTAGACCCAATCTATTGTTCAGTTGTGGGGCATTACATGGGCTTGAACTTGAGCCTTAGAAGGTTGCAGCATCTCTTCAAAAAAATCATCCATATTAAAAGGTTCTTGCTGGAATAGATCTGATCCTCCATCAATGCCATCTTCAATTCCACCAGGGTCCATCACTATGCCCGTTTCTTATATTGCTTTCAACTGCAGCATAAAATTTCTCAAAACTCCACTCTTTGTCCCTTAACTGATTAGTGTCTAAGGAACTAAAATATCTCTCTTGACTGAAAGCCGAATTTAGATGAATTAGTTATTTTGAGAAGTGGGTTGTAGCCTAGTGGAAAAGATGGCTTGGGTGTGTGTTGTGCCACCACGGTTAATTCTTGAATCAAACCTACGGTGTCACTAGGACTTTCTAGAATAAATTTTTAGTGTCTCTTACGCGTGAAGAAATGTCTTAGAAGTCATGTAATATAGAGTTGGATGTGTGTGGGTGTGTGTTTGTGTGGGTGGGTGAGTGTACTATGGTTGTACTAAATAAAGAGACTTGAAAAATAGGTATTTCAAGAGTCATTTCAGCTTGAGCTTGATTTGACAATGGTACTAATGGCATCTCTAAGCATCCATTAGGAAATGTCATCCCATGAACAATAGTCACATACATTGGGCAGCCCCACGATATCCATGAGTGGACCATGGCGATTGACATGCTGAATCGGATTTACTGGCCTAGGTGCAATTTTAAATGCAGAAAACTCCTTACCAGTGATGAGTCCCTGGACTAAGTTAGGCGTCTTTCTTTGGAGATTTCCTGAATTGTTTATTAATAAAGAAATATTCATTTAATAAAAATAACCGGGTGGATTCGAAATTACAAGACTGCACACCTATCGCCCGTTCATTGAGCGATAGGCTAACGTGACACATTTGTCATCCAATGAATGAGCGAGGGGCACTGACGTGACGTCATGTTGCATGGTTCGTTGGACGGCAACATCCTGTTGCTTGTTCATTGGGCGACAACAGCACCACCTCACCCTGTTGCTTAGTGAACAGACGACAGATGTATAGTTTTACAAATTTTAAAAACATCTGTTATTTTTATTAAATGAATAAACAATCATATATTAATAAAAAATCTAAAATTTTCCGGTTCCACCCGATGGCCAGTGGCAAGGACATCACTAGGCCCAATTTGTTGTTAGGTTGTGGGGAATTACATGAGCTTGAACATGAGTCTCAGATAGTTGCACCATCTCTGTGAAAAAAATCATCCACATTAAAATGTCCTTGCTGAAATAGATCTAATCCTCCATTAACACTACCTTCAATTCCACCAGGGTCTATCACTCTGTCCTTCTTGCCTGTTTTTTACATTGCTTTCAAACGTAGCATAAAATTCCTCAAAACTCCATCCTTTGTACTTTAACTGGTTGGTGTCTAAGGAACTAAAATCTCTCTCTCTTGACTGAACGCTGAATTTTGATTGGGCATCATCGTCAGAGAGGGGATTGATGGATCCTGGTTTAAAGGAGTCATCTACATCTCACATCTGTGGTTGGTTCCCCGCAAGGGTAGAATCTCTTTCGCATTCCATGTTTCTACGCTTATTGTGCCTCTTTGGAAACTAAATCTACTTTATATGCTACTAAAAAAACAAGATTCACATACTTCCATGTAAACACAAATGGTAATTGTCAGCACCCTGCAGACCGGGTACCCCCGCGTGGAGGGAAAAAGACAGCACAGGTCTCGCCTCCCTGCTGAGGTCGGTGCCAACGTAGCCACATGTCCTTGGCCCCGAGGTCAGCCCCGTGGCTGCAACGTGCGCCTGGGCTATGAAGCCCACACGTGCCTCTGGTTTCGGTCTGAGCCTCCCCGCTGAGGTGAGGTCCGGAGCTGCCACGTGTCGGTGGGCTCTGAACCTCCACCCTACTGAGGAGGGCTCCAGAGCTGACACGCGCCCTTGGCTCTGGTCTGAGTCTCCCCGCTAAGGTGAGGTCCGGAGCTGCCACGTGCCGGTAGGCTCCGAACCTCCTCCCTGCTGAGGAGGGCTCCGGAGCCGACACGTGCCCTTGGCTCCGGACCGAGCCTCCCCGTTGAGGTGAGGTCCAGAGCTGCCACGTGTCGGTAGGTCCGAACCTCCTCCCTGAGGAGGGCTCCGGAGCCGACACGTGCCCTTGGCCCTGGTCCTAGCTTCCCTGCTGAGGTGAGGTCTAGAGCTGCCACATGTTGGTGGGCTCCGAACCTTCTCCATGCTGAGGAGAGCTCCGGAGCCGACACGTGCCCTTGGCCTCACACTAAGCCTCCCCGTTGAAGCCAGATCCGGAGCTTCCACGTGTATCCCGGCTACAAATCCACCAAGGAGAGCTCCGGAGCCGCCACATGCCCCATGATCCGTCGTGGGCCGTGGGTCGACGAAGTCAAGTAGGAAGAGCGCTGTTAGGTCATGCATTCAAGGCTCACACCTTCCCCAAAAGCATGGTTCATGGCGCACGCCTCCGTCCTCTGCCTGTTCGCCATTACGGTGACAAGACAAGGCGGTTCGGCATGACAGCGGTACAGTGCCGCCCAACGGCACAGAGCCGCCCAGCAGAGCGAGAAGACATGGTGACAAGACGGTGTCTTCATCATCACCTGCCACACGGACAGGGGCACTCAGCACGCCAGGTGGCGAGACTTAACTCCCTACCGACTACTCTACTCAAGGTAGTAAAAACCCTAGATCATGTATAGGGTTCATACAGCTTCGGGGCCACCTATCGGGCCCTGAGCCTCACTGTAACCACCTCGGCCTTGGACTATAAAAGGACCAGGGTATCCACCTGACAAAGGGTTTTCAACCCTGTGACTCCCACACTCATAAGCGCAAGCAATATAGCAAACACTCCCTTGGACGTAGGGTATTACGCTCCGGCGGCCCGAACCACGTAAATCTTGGTGTTCACCTGCTCTGTCGAGCCGGATCGCGCTAGGGACACCAAGCCCCTCCAAACAAATAACCTCCGCGGGCTGCTCCTGTAGAAGTTCGGAAGGAGTGTGTAGGATCAAAGTACACTTGTAAAGCTACCAGAGGGGGGTGAATGGTAGATAAAAACTTTTCAGCGGAAGCAACAAAACACCCCTCAGAAGAAAACCTATCTGTTAAAGAAACCATGTGTGCGACTAATCTAAATGTGTTCAACTGTGACAAAACTAGTATAGATTGTAGAGAGTCAAGTCACGAATACGTCACAACAGGAATCATGAAAATCCGTTGAGAGAAACTCAAGTTACGATCGAAAGATCGAACAAAGGTCAATCTGTTCTACGCGAGAAAAACAGTTCTGAAATACTGCAAAGAAACTCGTATAGATCACAAACCACAAATTCAATGACCGTGAAATTTTCAGAGATGATGGATAATCAGGTTGTGAAGACAATCTAAAAAGAGTCACATCAATTGGATCTGTAAAACTCGAGTTACGATAAAACCACCGAAGCAAGGTAGTGCTGAACAGAAACTCGATGAGAAAAACTTGTCTGAAACAAGTCGGACGAACAAGGCACAAAAGTTCCTTTAGAATACGAATTTTATTTATCAAAACACAAGAGTAACAGCCCCAAAGTCGTGCACCCATGAGCCTTGGCATCCCTTTCTTATATAACCAGTCCTAAGGCCAACCCAATTGAAACTAGGACTCCTACTCCTACTTGGATTCAAACTGTAACTTTCCAATACTGCTCAAAACTCTTCTACACGCATATAGAAGCAATATTAAGACTTCCAAACACCTTAGTAACGTCCCAAACATTCCTAAAACAACTCAAGTTCGTGACCCACATGAAATCCTATCACAACCAACTCAAAACTTTCCATATTTGAGTCAAACACGACTCAGCCGCTGCCTGAGTCCATAACCTAGTCGGTTGGACCTTTCCGACCAATTCTTTACGTCCACATCTCTTCATCACACCTTGGAACCATGCAGCCACGTCCATACACTTCTTGCACACGTGCAAACATCTTCCAACGACGTCCAAGATACCTTCATATGCATTATTCTTGATTCAAACATACTGCGCAACCTCCTGATCAACTCAACCACAATTCCTCCCGAACTTGGTTGTTGAACCTCATCCTCTCCCTAAGACTAGTTCAATGGATCCCTTCACCAGCCATGTCTTGAACTCAAGCAACATCTGCACATGAATAAACAACCAATACTTCCGAGCACAAGTCCTCGACTTGACTCTCGTTAGTTCCGAAACTACAACATCTTACGTGAGCACCTCACATAAGCATGTTGTAAACCATAGAAAAATGATATCAGCCATAACCACCAAAACACACCAAAAACTTAGTAAAATAATACTAAGCAAACTTTCCATTAGAGTAAAGCAAGTTCGAAATATTGCAAGTTAAAAGCAGAACCATTGCAATCAAGCTCCGAACCTTACCAAAGCTAACCGGACCTTGAACCGGAGCTTACCAAAGCTAGTCGGACCCAGCGCCGGAGCTTACTAAAGCTTAGTCGGACCTAGCATGGAACTTACCAAAGCTAGTCGGACCTAGCACTGGAGCTAGCAAAAACAAGTCGTACCTAGCCAAAATAAGTCAGACCTAGACAAAGCAAGTCGGACCTTACGTCGGACCTATCGTCGGACCTTGCAGGAGCTCACACCTAGAGTCGGACCTTGTTAAAAAGGTGTTTTGGTAGTATTCAAAACTTTTATCGTCAAAGCCAATGTGTTCAGCACACATAGGTCTCACAATCTCCCCCTTGATGAATGCATTGGCAACACCACTTAAAATCCGAACATTGGCTTATTCACATGAAAAGTTTTGAAAACAATTTCTTCCCCTTTGTAAATCAGAAATAAAATGATAAGAAAAACAAAAATACCAAAAATTCTCCCCCTGAGAAGAATCGTGCCAAAACACTTGTGAATGTGTGCAATGTGTGATCAATTTCTCCCCCTTTGACAATGTATTCAGCAAGGTACAAAAGAGAATTTTTAATTTGTTATGAGGACATTATAACATATACATATAAAACAAAGCTCATCCAAATCATACTATCAAGTAACTTACACTATCACATCAATGAGATACATAAAGTAGTGTAAGCCATGCTAGAGATCAAGTGTAATTTTCAATTTAAGCAAGTCATGATCTCACAAACTTAACTATTTCAAGACCTGAAAGCATGACACTTGTTGCTGCATTTTATTTATCATTTAAAGCACAAATTTTGATCTTATGACATTTGCAAGAGATTATATGCAGCATCAGCCTTATTCTAACCAACCAAGCCAAGCCTATGTCATTTGACAGTCAGAAGCGTAAGGACATGGTTTTAGTCATACACAACTCTTTTCAAGTTCATATCTAAGTGCAATGATAAGCCATCTCAAAAGAAGAAGTGCGATGCATGCATATTCTCTTGATCTTTTCTCATTTTTTATTTGAACATAAAAACTCAACATGTGAGTTGATTACTTGATTAATTATTTATGATTAAAAGCACTTGTGAGCATGCAACAAGTTCAAAACAGCAAGAAAGTTCGACCATGACCAGATTTAGTGTAAGTAATTATTCCAATTACTAGACATGGTAAAAACTACAAAATGTATAACACGAGTAATGTAGTAAGAACTTTCAGCATGAAAAAGGAATCACAAAGTCATATATGCATGAAATACTATGCTCATATTATTTTAATTTCAGATTCATACATAGACTTCCCAAGTTTCAAAATTCTCCCTCAATTTAAGCCATGAGGATGCATAACCCCCTATTTCACTACGAATGTAACAAAAATGAGTGAAATCCAAAGGTTTTGTAAAAATGTCAGCCAATTGTTGTTCGGTATCTACATGGTGAAGCACAATGTTCCCTTTTTCGACATTATCACGGAGAAAGTGATACCTAATGTCAATGTGCTTAGTTCTCGAATGTTGCACGGGGTTTTTAGCAATGCAAATGGCACTAGTGTTATCACAAAACAGTGGAACACTATCTAGATCAACCCCATAGTCCTTAAGTGTTTGAACAATCCAAAGAATTTGTGAGCAAGCACTAGCAGCAGCTACATATTCAGATTCGGCTGTGGATTGTGTAACTGAACTTTGTTTTCTAGAGGACCAGGCAACAAGTGAATTACCAAGAAAATGACAAGCACCAGAAGTACTTTTCCTATCAATCCTATAACCCCCAAAATCAGCATCGGAAAAAGCTTTCAAAGTAACGGTTGAGGGAGAAGGAAGAAAAATGCCAAATTCTTGAGTTCCATGTAAGTACCTGAGAATCCTTTTGACGGCTTGACGATGTGAAGCACGTGGGGAGGCTTGAAACCGTGCATAAAGACATACGCTGAATTGTATGTCCGGTCTTGATGCCGTGAGATACAAAAGTGATCCGATCATGCTTCTATATTCTTTTTGATCAACGGGATCACAATCTTCATCAAGTTCAAGTGTTGTTGCTGTTCCCATTAGTGTCCGAAGAGGCTTGCTTTTCTTCATGTTGAAGCGCCTTAGGAGATCTTTTGTATACTTTGTTTGATGCACAAAGGTACCCCCCTTGGTTTCCTTGATTTGCAGCCCCAAAAAGTACATGAGTTCTCCCATCATACTCATCTCAAATTCTGAACTCATCATAGCTGAAAACTTGGACACAAGATCATGAGAAGCACAACCAAAGATAATATCATCCACATATACTTGAACGAATAATGAGTCATTGCCATGCTTAAGCACAAAAAGAGTTTTATCAACCTTGCCCATGGTAAACCCCTTTTCAAGTAAGAATGTTTTTAACCTATAATACCATGCTCTAGGGGCTTGTTTGAGACCGTACAAGGCTTTGGACAGTTTGTAAACATGATTAGGAAAATTTGGATTTTCAAAACCAGGTGGTTGATTGACATAAACCTCCTCATCTATGTAGCCATTAAGAAAAGCACTTTTAACATCCATTTTATATAGCTTAAAACCTTTAGGCGCAGAAAAAGCTAACAAAATTCTTATGGCTTCTAATCTAGCAACAGGAGCAAAAGTTTCATCAAAATCTAGACCTTCAACTTGTGTGAAACCTTGAGCAAACAACCTAGCCTTATTCCTAACCACAACCCCATCCTCACTTTGTTTATTTTTAAACACCCATTTAGTTCCAATTAAAGTGTGACCTTGAGGTGGAGGTACAAGTTTCCAAACATTATTTCTTTCAAAATTTTCTAACTCTTCTTGCATGGCAATAATCCAAGATTCATTAGTCAGTGCGTGTGATATATCTTTGGGTTCAAAATAAGCAATAAAAGCAGAATAAGCATGAGAATTGGGGTCGAAAAACCTGGATTTTGTAACTCGTTCATGCAAGCTTCTAATAATTTGTTGTGGAGGATGACTTTTGAGAATCCGGAGGGGAGTGGACACTTCACAAGATTCTTCTTCTTCATGTTCATCACAAATAGATGAGCTTGTGACATGAGGAGGATCTGGACCAGCAATGGTGGTCATCGGTGCTGGCTGTGAATCAAGATCAGGAGCTGGAACAATGTCATTAGCTGCTGATTTTTCGGGCAGCAGCACCACTTCTTCCTCTTCTTCAACGAAAATACTCTCCCCCTGCGGATATGGACCCGGACCTGCAATATTTAAACTAGTACCTGGGCTAGCTTCATCAAAAGAAACCTCACAAGTCTCCACAATTTTATTAGTATCAAGTAAAAGCACACGGTAGCCTCTAGTATGAGATGGATAACCATGAAACATGTCATCAACAGATCTAGCTTCAAATTTATCAAGATTACCATGTTTCTTAACAAAGCATTTGCAACCAAAGACCCTAAAGTGTGTGACACTAGACCTATATCCAAACCTGAGCTCATATGGTGTTTTACCTAGCTTAGCACGCAAGAAAACACGATTTGAGACATAACAAGCGGTTGCAATTGCATCAGCCCAAAATTTCCTAGGAGTTTGATATTCATCAAGCATAGTCCTAACCATCTCAACTAAGGTTCTGTTCTTTCTCTCTACAACACCGTTTTGTTGAGGTACATATGGTGAAGAAAATTGATGATCTATTGCATTTTCAGCACAAAAGTGATCAAATGATTGATTTTTAAATTCGGTTCCATTATCACTTCTAATTGCTCTTAAAGATTCTGGGTGATCAATTAATAATATACGAAATAAATTTCTAAAGTGACTAAAAGCTTCATTCTTAGATGCCATAAAGTAAACCCAAGAGTATCTAGAATAGTCATCAACAATCACAAGAACATACCATTTACCTCCGAAGGATTGAACACGTGAAGGTCCTACGATGTCAAGGTGTAAAAGTTGACCCGGTTCAGTTGTCATGGTCATTGTGAGAGGAGCATGTGAACCTGCAACCATCTTAGCATGTCTACAAGAAGAGCACACAATTTCTTTGTCCCTTTAAGCTTAGGCAGCCCACGTATGCGATCAAGAGCACTAACACGCGTGAGATGATCGAAGCCTACATGACCAAGTCTACGATGCCAAAAATATAAATCTTTGAAATCATTTGCAACTGTACATCTATGCTTAGAGGAAGACATATCAAAATCAGCTTTAAAAACTCTTCCAAACCGAGACATGTTAAAAATAAACTCACTATTTGAACCTACAACTTTGCAGCAGTTTTTATTGAAAATAATTTCCAGATTTTCATCTAGCAATTGTGAAACAGAAAGCAAGTTGTATTTCAAATTTTTGACAAGTGCTACATCCTTCAAAGTGTAGTGATCATTTACTCTAACCGAACCATTAGCAATTATAGGAGTTGAAGAATTATCGGTAAAAGTAACATTCTCTACATGTGACACAAAAGAGAGAAAGGAGAACCATTCTCTGTTACCGGTCATGTGGCGTGAGCAACTTGAATCCACAATCCAAATGTTCTCCTTCCTCAAGCGTGTAACCTACATAGAAGCACAATACGTCGATGACTCAATACTGGGGTTAGTTAAAAGGCATTTAGGAATCCAGTACTGAGTCACACGACGTCAAGCAGGAATAACATGCGAAAGCTGAGATAAAACAGCAGGTTTATGAGTCAAAGTTTGAGATTTTTTGTGCTTAACTACTGACCTATGAGGTGTTACTTGTGTAGCACGAAAATCAGTAGCTCCGGAGGCAAAAACAGAAGGTCCGGAGGCAAAAACTGAAGCTCCGAAGGCAAAAACTAAAGCTCCGGAGGTAAACTTTGAATATTTCTGACTCATAACAGCAGTTTGCGTGTTCCTGACATTCGGTTTAGTATGTGCAGTAAATTTTGCATGAGAGTTATAAGATCTAGCTTGCATTCTTTCCTTTTTATGTTGTTTAGGTAGTCTATAACAAAAATCTATGACATGACCATCTCTACCACAATAGGTACAATAAAATTTAACTTTGTGTTCATGTCTAGATGAGCATGCAGTATGCTTATTTGAACCCGAATGTGACAACACTTCTGCAAATCTAAAAACCACTTATTTTTTGTTTAGGAACTGCTTGAATCAAACCACTTCCTAATGATTTTACAATTTTAGGTGGATGTTCCTTAGCATGAGCATGTGAATCAAAACCTAAACCAGTTTTATCATTGCAAGACTTGGAAGAATTCAGCAGCAAGTTTAGGTTCTTATTCCCATTACAAAACCGATCTCATGTCCTATGCATGTTATCAAGTTTATCTGATAGATCAAGACAATTTTCACATGAAGTTTTTCCTTTTAATTTGCTATTGGAACAATATTTAATTTCATGAGAACGTAAAGCATTGTTCAATATAGAAATTTCTTTCATAGCATCTTGTAGTTTCTTATCAAGATCATCGCAAGTAGAACAATGCAAATCAATTGTAGAACAACAAGCATCTTTCAAGTTTTTATCATTAAGTGCAGCAAGATTTTTGTTCTTTTTGATTTCAAGTTCAAGTTTATCAAGTGTGGAGGTGTGTGCACTTCGTAGAGAGGATAATTGTTCATATATTAAATCACATGAGAAACAAGAATCGCCACTAGGAATCAAGGATTTTAAACGATCAATTTCAGATTCTAGTGACTAAATTTTAACAGCATTGTTCCTAAGCTTTTTGTCCTTTTTCTTAACAATAATAGTGGCACGAGAAATAGCATCACACATTTCTTTGCAAGTAGGACATACCTCTTCATTGTCACTGTTGTGTTCTGCATCCTCCATACTTGATTTTGATTTGCCCGCCATGAAGCACAAGTTTGCCAGATCATCTTCATCTTCATCACTTCCAATGTCTACATCACTCGAGCCAAGTTCTTGAAGTGCGGTGATGAAACTGTTTATCAGTTTGCGTCCTGTAAAACCCTTCTTTTTCTTGTTGGTGTTGCCAAAAGAGGACTTGACTTTATTCTGCTTTTCATCACGGTTAGAAGGACCTGAAAGGTTAGTGCAATCTGTATGAAAGTGTCCTGTCTTACCACATTCAAAGCATCGTTGAGGTCTGGAGCTTCTCACATTTTGCAATGCTTTTGAGAACCTAGTAGAAAGAAGTACTAGCTCCTCCTCTGGAAACTCCTCAATCTGTTCCAGGGTTAGTGAAGACAGCAAAGCAAGTGTTTTGCTAGATGATTGGTCGGAGCTAGGCATATCACGTTGTGAGACAAATGCAATAGTCTTATTTGGGTTCTTACGTGATATAATGTCAATTTCATGAGTTTTTAGCTTAGAATAAAGCACATCTAATGTAAGAGTACTCATGACAGTGGATTCACGTATGGATGTTACTTTCATCTCCCAAATTTACATGTCTAATGCACTTAGTAATTACCTAGCATTTTCAGCATCTGAAAAATTAACATTGACGCTACGCAAGTTGCTGAGAACTTTATTAAAGCGAGCAAAGAGGTCATCAATGGACTCACCGGGTTGCATCTCAAAGCGCATGTATTCTTTCTTGAACATATCCTTTCTTACCTCGTCGATCGTGTTGGATCCTTTGTGGTAGTCACAAAGTGCTCTCCACACATCGTATGCCGATCGGAGGTGTGCAACACGGTCGAAGTCGCTCTGAGTTAGTCCTTGTATGATCAAGTTCCGAGCCTTGTTGTTGTTGTCGACATCTCTCATGTTTGTAGCCATGACTTGATCGTTTGAAGGCACATCGTAAGGCTTGTACACCTTTTCCCATATTGCAAAGCCTTGCGCCTGGATGAAATCTTCCATGCGTGTCTTCCAAACCTGAAAATCAATACCACTAAACGCACAAGGTTTGGCGGAGTATTTCTCCATGATGATTAGTCAAAACACGTGCAAATTACAAAGATTAGAGCAACCTGGCTCTGATACCAATTGTAGGATCGAAGTACACGTGTAAAGCTACCAGAGGGGGGTGAATGGTAGATAAAAACTTTTCAGCGGAAGCAACAAAACACCCCTCAGCAGAAAACATATCTGTTAAAGAAACCGTGTGTGCGACTAATCTAAACGTGTTTAACTGTGATAAAACTAGTATAGGATGTAGATAATCAAGTCACAAAGACGTCACAACAAGAATCATGAAAATCCGTTGAGAGAAACTCAAGTTACGATCGAAAGATCGAACAAAAGTCAATCTGTCCTACGCGAGAAAAACAGTTCTGGAATACTTCAAAGAAACTCGTGTAGATCAGAAACCACAAATTCAATGACCGTGAAATTTTCACGTATGATATATAATCAAGTTTTGAAGACAACCCAAAAAGAATCACATCAATTGGATCTGTAAAACTCGAGTTATGATAAAACCACCGAAGCAAGGTAGTGCTAAACAGAAACTCTACGAGAAAAACTTGTCTGAAACAAGTCGGACGAACAAGGCACAAAAGTTCCTTTAGAATACGAATTTTATTTATCAAAACACAAGAGGAACAACCCCAAAGTCGTGCACCCACGAGCCTTGGCCTCCCTTGCTTATATAACCAGCCCTAAGGCCAACCCAATTCAAACTAGGACTCCTACTCCTACTTGGATTCAAACTGTAACTTTCCAATACTGCTCAAAACTCTTCTACACGCAGATAGAAGCAATTTTAAGACTTCCAAGCACCTTAGTAACGTCCCAAACATTCCTAAAACAACTCAAGTTCGTGACCCACATGAAATCCTATCATAACCAACTCAAAACATTCCATATTTGAGTCAAACATGACTCAGCCGCAGCCTGAGTCCATAACCTAGTCGGTTGGACCTTTCCGACCAATTCTTTACGTCTACATCTCTTCATCACGCCTTGGAACCATGCATCCACGTCCATGTGCTCCTTGCACACGTGCAAACATCTTCCAACGACGTCCAAGATACCTTCATATACATTGTTCTTGATTCAAACATACTGCACAACCTCCCGATCAACTCAACCATAATTCCTCCCGAACTTGGTTGTTGAACCTCATCTTCTCCCTAAGACTAGGTCAATGGATCCCTTCACCAGCCATGTCTTGAACTCAAGAAACACCTGCACATGAATAAACAACAAATACTTCCGAGCACAAGTACTCGACTTGACTCTCGTTAGTTCCGAAACTACAACATCTTACGTGAGCACCTCACATAAGCATGTTGTAAACCATAGCAAAATGATATCAGCCATAACCACCAAAACACACCAAAAACTTAGTAAAATAATACTAAGCAAACTTTCCATAAGAGTAAAGCAAGTTCGAAACATTGCAAGTTAAAAGCAGAACCATTGCAATCAAGCTCCGAACCTTACCAAAGCTAACCAGACCTTGAACCGGAGCTTACCAAAGCTAGTCGGACCCAGTGCTGGAGCTTACTAAATCTTAGTCGGACCTAGCACGGAACTTACCAAACCTAGTCGGACCTAGCACTGGAGCTAGCAAAAACAAGTCGGACCTAGCCAATATAAGTCAGACCTAGACAAAGCAAGTCGGACCTTACGTCGGACCTATCGTCGGACCTTGCAGGAGCTCGGATCTAGAGTCGGACCTTGTTAAAAAGGTGTTTTGGTAGTATTCAAAACTTTTATCGTCAAAGCCAATGTATTCAGCACATATAGGTCTCACAGAGTGTCGCAGCTCACACTCAAACATTTGGCACGCCAGGAAGGGGCTTTTCGCGCTCTCTAAGCGACTATGGTGAAGATCACCTCCCATGGTGAGACTTCTCGACCAACTCGCCGTCATCTCCAGGCGGGAGACGACGAAGCCACCTCCCGTTCTATGGCAGGCAGGTCTGGCCCGGCCGGCGAACAGACGGTCGGCACACCCACGGGGACCAGATCCGGCCGAGCTGGTCGGTGCGCCTGCAGCGCCCGCGGCGCCTAGGTCAGGACGGGCCGGCGACCGCACGGTCGGCGTGCCCTCGGCGTTCACACTGCCAGTGGCTGCTTCATCCCAGCGACCCTCGACTCCGACGGTGGCGACGGTACCACCACGACTGAGCCCAAAGAGTGTGCTGGCCGCAGCACGCGCCCTGCTCCATAACTCTCCAAGCGAGGGCGCCACCCCCGAGGTGGCAGAGCAGTGGTGACACGACGTCAACCACCTCGTTGCTGTAGCCACAAACTCTCCTTCGTACAGGAGACAGAGGGCTGAACCCTCGCTGGCCCAGTCGCGTACGCCGACGTTGGCCCATGGGACGGAAGCTATGTGCATGACGGCCACAACTGACTTTAGGGTTAAGCTAAACCATCGCCACGCAAGCGAGGATGGTCGCATCACCATCGAGCGACGCCAAGAGAGGCGTCGCAACCTCGAAGGAGAGTACGGCTCCCCAAGCACCGTACAAACAGGACGCGCCCCGCAAGCCCTGCCTCTCCAGGAGCAGTCGGAGGCTGCATAGCGCTCACCCCAAATCTTCGCATGGTGGTCTGGCCACCCAAGTTCTGGCCCCACTTGCCGGAGAAATACAACGGGACGATCAACCCCGTCGAGTTCCTGCAGATCTACTCCACCTCTATCCTTGCTGTGGGAGGGGATGAGGCCGTCATAGCCAACTACTTTCCCATGGCCCTGACCGTCATTGCCCGGTCATGGCTCATGAACCTTCCCTCAGGCTCCATCACGTCCTGGGAAGAGTTGTGCTGGAGATTCACAGCCAACTTCGGGAGTTCCTACGCGTGCCCCGACACCAAGGTCGACCTCCAAGCCATGCGTCGGCGCGATGGGAAGTCGCTGCGATCCTTCATCCAGCGGTTCTCCCAGGTTAGGGACAGCATCCCTCGTATCTCCAACGACGTCATCGTCGCCTTCCGGCAAGGCATCCGCGGCAAGAAGATGCTCGAGAAGTTAGCCACGCACGGCGTGCAAGACGTCTACGAGCTTTTCAGCCTGGCCGACAAGTGCACCAGGGCGGCGGAAGGCAGGGACTGACACTCTCGACCTGCCTCCGTGGCAGGGAGTTCCGGGCAAATCGCTGCTCCGCGCAGCGGCAAGAAATACAAGCCTCTGGCCGGGGCACCCACTGCCGCCCTTGCAGCGGCTGGTGGGGGTTGAGCCCCACGCACCAACAAGCGTCACCGTCGTCTGCCAGCGATGACTGCTAGTGGTCCCGGTTCATAACTCCAACCATCACGGCGCCAGCGACCGCCGTGAGATCAAGAAGCTTGCGGAGCGCTTCCGTGAGCTGCAACAACAGCGGCTACATCAAGACGGCACACACTCCCACCAGCGGGAGGGCAAACAAAAGGCCAAACCAGAGCCCAGCGTTGAGAAGGAGATGGAGTATCAATACGCCAAGCGGGCATCGAAAGCCGTCTACGGCCACTCCGACTCCGACTTCGGCACCAACAACGAGCGACGAATGGCGCTTCACGTGTAACCAGATGTCTCCCCCCGTCGTGCGACAAGGGAAACACCCTCTTACACTGGTGTGTGGGGTTGAGGCCGCCCTCCCCCCGGAAACCACCATGGGCTCATCCCACGTCCGAGCATACGGCGAAGCCGCACAGAACCAGCTCCGGCATGAAGATATCGACCTCGTCGAAGAGGAAATGTGGCTAGCTGCTGCTCGAAACGCGCTACACCGCCAAACTCTCCGGAAATATCAGCAGCGGTACGTACGGAGTAGACAGCCCAAAGTGGGGCCACTTGGTGCTTTGGCGAATACTTTCTCAAGAAGGGATGACAAACCCTCCCCCAGCTAGGAGGATCCCTTCCGAGCAACACAAGTATGCCGCCCCAGGTGTGTCCGCCTAGCCACGCAGGATACGGTACCTCTAACCAATCCAAGAACATAGAACACCCCCGTAATTTCTACCCTTAGCGCAGCGGTAGGATTCTTTTTTCTATGAAAGGGTGTCATAGAGTCTAGGAACAACGCTTAGAACAGCTAAGCTCCGGAGGAGTCCTGCTGCTCTTGTCATTCGGAGCGGGTCGCGCTGCCTTCTTGTACGGCATGTATCCTCCTATGAAGGAAGCCTGAAATGAGAGAAAATTTTCTTCCCCTGCGTACTGTTTACAGTTTGTGCTCACTCATGCATATCAACTGTAAATGGCATGTCCAGAGCCTGTCCTACATAGTTGTCCTAGGTCCCGTAACACTGGAAGGTCTCCTCGCTGAAATGATAACGACAGCGGGAGGTCCAGGACGCGCATCCTGCTTAGCCTGTGTCCATACCCTAAGCATGCCGGACTGCCTCCCCTGTGCTACAACTGAGTACTTGGGGGTCGGAAGGTACACGCCTATGGACAAAAAACTAACCGGATCCCGGACATCGCTCCCTTTCTTTTTCGTGCTTTCTTTCCATACTGCTCCGGCCGTATGGCCAGCTGCTTTTTCCCGTGGTATCCTTAGTAGGAGTTGTGCTATCCTTCTGCAGGCGGGTCTGCTTGAAGTACCTGTGGTGTACAAGGAGGTCCTTTGGTTGACTCATTGCTCGGGGGCCCTATGGCGCCGAATGGTCCCTCCCTCGAAAGGCTTATGCTAGCGGGAGGTCCAGGGTATGTTGCCTGATTTTTCTGGTTCCGTACCCCAAGCGTGCACACCGTGCCTCTCCAGCGCTACAGCTCAGTACCGGAGAACCGGACGGCTCATATCCCTAGGCAAGGCTTTAACCATAGCCCGGACTACCCACATCGAATTACCCAAGCCCCGCAGCTCAACTGAGGACCGTAAGCCGCAGCAAAACTAACAACAGGAAAGGCTGGCCAGAGAGCACGACTACTCCCTTTCTTCTGCCATGTCTGCATGTCCAAACAGGTCTTTGGCGTCCCAGAACTCTCAGGGGGACCATTGCTGATGTCCTGCCTCCTTTGGTCTACTTGGTAGGTGCGCCCTAACTCAAGGGCCACACCTACCAGGGGGTCATCACGGTGAACTATGCAGGCAGGACGTCGGACCGCTGCAGCACCAAGCAGAAGACTCGGGGCTCTGACTATGACAAGATGAAGACACTGGCCGAGGTTCCCTCGGGCCCTTGCGCTGCCAAGGACCCGAGAGGTGTGTTAGCCACACCGGTGGTGCACTCTGGGTCCTTACACTGCTAAGGACCCAGAGAACAAGCTCGGGACAATGGCAAAGAGCTATCCACCTCGGCTAAGTCATTTCGGACCTTTGTGCTTCCAAGGGTCCGAAGTCTACACCAACAACTCAAGACAGCACAAGACTTGACACAAAAGAGTCTTTATTAAATGGCAGAGCTCTGACATACAAAGGAGGATACAAGGTGAGCAAGAGACCTAGGAGCTATCCGCGCTAGAACCTAGCAGCTACAAGTCGGGCGACTTCCTCCATGGCAGACTTGGCCGCCCCCGACAGCTATGTGTTATGGCCCTGTGCCACGAGTTCCAGGGAGATGTTGGGGTTGCAACTCCGAAGGCAGGAGAGCACATGCTCTGCTACCTGCTGGGCCAGAGCCTTGCCTTCGGCCTCTAGTTACTCTCCCATGATGTTCTCCAGCTTCAGGAGCTTCTCCCCGACCGAGTCCAGGGTAGGGAGCACTTGGCTCACCTCGTGGGACGGACCACCGGAGTGCAAGGGGCCAAAGCCGAAGGGTTCCAGCGCTGCTTCCACGCGGCCAAGGAAGTCCCATACCTTCTCTGCCTCAGCGGCACGAAAATCCCGGAGGTCTTCGACCACCTTGGTGGAAGAAGCCATCTCCCCTGTCAAACTGCTCCTCGCCAGCTCCTGCTCCTGGGCGGCCAGCTCCTGCTCCATAGCTGCCAAGGGTCTGCTCCTTGGTGGCCAGCCATGCGGTCTGCTCGTACAGTTCAGTCTCCCTGGCCAAAGCGGTGAGCTCCTGGTTGTAGACGCCTTGAAGTCGGTTCTTCAGGCGCCCCTGTTCATCCCCATGAGCGGCCACACGATCTGAGAGCTCCCTCTTCCTTGCCTCCAACTCCTTCTCCCGACAAAGGAGCGTCTCCCGGAGCTCCGTCAGACCCGCGAGACGTGAATCAGCAGTAGCATGGAGGTCCTTGACCTCAGCCAGGAGGCTCACCGCATTCTTATGGAGGCCAGCAACGACAGCCTCCTTCTCCTCGAGGACCTCCTCCCGTGCCTCAAGCTGCTCCCCCCGATCCTGCGTCTTTGCCCTGGCGGACTGGACCCGCACCTTCAGTAGGTCGTCTCGGTCCCAGAGGTACTCCCGCTCACACCTCAGCTCGGCCCACTCCTGCTCGACGTCCTACATCTGGTCCAGGATATAGCGGACTGCTCTCACGATCCTGGGGAGCGGGACAGCCTTCAGCAACGCTAGGCGAGGGACTGCCTCGACACCCTCCGGTTCTCCATCTTTCTGTGGGGCTACCACCACGGCATCCTGCGGAGGAAGAGGAGGAGGGCTGGCAGATCGCTCAGCAGCAGCCGCACCGCTACGAGAGGCGTCCACGCCTACCGGTTGACTGGCCTCGGGGGCCTGGGTGCCGACATCCGGAGCCTCCCCAGGCACAGGCTCAGGCACTACCACTGGCGAAGGAGCTTCGGCTCCCAGACTGCTGCGGAGGAAGAGGAGGGGTGCTCTGCTGAGGAGCACTGCAAGAAGAAACAACAAGAGTCAACTATCTCATCCAGAGGCTCGGTACACAACCTAGACAGAAAGGTTAAGCCGTACCTGGAGGTATGGAGGTTCCACCCCGCGTGAAGCTTCTTATGCGGAGGGCTCGAGCCACTCGCCCCCGCCGGTGTTGAGGTCGCCTCCGTCGGCTTCGTAGCCGGCAGAACCTCAGGGGTCTTTGTCGCCGAAGACGGCGTAGCAGGATCCTTCCCTGCTGAGGACCTCGACGCTGTAGATGTGCCCTGTGTTGGGGCTGCCCTCGATGGCTGAGGAGCCAATGACACTACTGGAACCCTCGCTTCTGCTGACGCCACTTCAAGAGCCTTCCCCGACGATGGCTTCCGAACCAGGGATGCACCCAAGGGCTTCTTTTGCAACAAAGGTGCGTCGGTGGCCCCTCCTTGAAGCTCCAGCTGTGTCAGCCAACCTTCCCGCGGTCGCTGGGGCTTCTCCGGCAGCAGCACATCATGGTGAACCATGCGGGCAGGACGTCGGACCGCTGCAGCACCAAGCAGAAGACTCAGGGCTCCGGCTACGACAAGATGAAGACACTGGCCGAGGTTCCCTCAGGTCCTTGCGCTGCTATGGACCCAAGAGGTGTGTTAGCCACACCTCCGGAGCGCTCTGGGTCCTTACGCTGTTAAGGACCCAGAGGAACAAGCTCAGGACATCGGCAAAGAGCTATCCACCTCGCCTAAGCCATTCTGGACCTTTGCACCACTAAGGGTCCGAAATCTACACCAAGAACTCGAGACAGCACAAGACTTGACACAAAAGAGTCTTTATTAAATGGCAGAGCTCCGACATACAAAGGAGGATACAAGGCGAGTGGGAGACCTAGGAGCTATCCGTGCTGGAACCTAGCAGCTACAAGTCGGGTCACCTCCTCCACGACAGACTTGGCCACCCCCGACAACTCTGTGTTGTGGCCCTGTGCCACGAGTTCTAGGGAGATGCTGGGGTCACAGCTCCAAAGGCAAGATAGCACATGCTCTGCCACCTGCTAGGCCAGAGCCTTGCCTTCAGCCTCTAGTTGCTCCCCCATGACGTTCTCCAGCGTCAGGAGCTTCTCCCTGACCTAGTCCAGGGCAGGGTGCACCTGGCTGACCACCTGGGTTGGACTACTGGAGCGCAAGGGACCGAAGCTGAAGGGTTCTAGCGCCACTTCCGCGCGGAGGTCTTCGACCACCTTGGCGGAAGAAGCCAGCTCCCCCGCCGAACTCCTCCTCGCCAGCTCCTGCTCCAAAGCAGCCAGAGCCTCCTCCTTGGTGGCCAGCCATGCGGTCCGCTCGTCCAGGTTAGTCTCCCTAGCCGAAGTGGAGAGCTCCCGGTTGTAGAAGCCGTAAAGTTGTTTCTTCAGGTTCCCCCCGCTCCTCCTCATGAACGGCCACACGATGGAGAGCTCCATCTCCCTTGCCTCCGCCTCCTTCTCTCAACAAAGGAACGTCTCTCGGAGCTCTGTCAGACCCATGAGACGTGCATCAATAATAGCATGGAGGTCCTTGGCCTAAGCCAGGAGGATCACCGCATTCTTATGGAGGTCGGCGATGATGGCCTCCTTCTCCTCGAGGACCTCCTCCCGCGCCTCAAGCTACTCCTCTCAAACCTGCGCCTTTGACCTGGCGGACTTGACACACACCTTTAGTAGATCGTCCCAGTCCTGGAGGCACTCCCGCTCAGACCTCAGCTCGGCCCACTCCTGCTCGAGCACATCCTACATCAGGTCCAGGCTAGAGCGGACTGCTCTCAAGACCCTGGGGAGCAGGACAGCCTTCGGCATCGCCATGCGAGGGACTGCCTCGACACCCTCTGGTTCTCCATCTTCCTGTGGGGCTACTACCAAGGAGGAGGGCTGGCAGCTTGCTCAGCAGCATCCGTGCCGCTACCAGAGGTGTCCGCGCTTGCCGATTGACTGGCCTCGGGGACCCGGGTGCTAACATCTGGAGCCGCCCCAGGCACAGTGAAATTGCCTAGAGGGGGGTGAATAGGCTAAAATACCTGAAATGACTTAATTAAATAAAATTAGAACACAGTGGCCGGACTAGTCTGACTCAGGGGCGTACTAGTCCGGTTTGCTTGCTGAAAAAACTAAAAGGGCCGGACTAGTCTGCCTTAGGGGCGGACTAGTCTGGTCAAATTGCTGGAAAGGCTTAAAACTTGGTTTTTATGGGTTTTTCTCCAGATTTTAGTTTAACAAAATGTGGATGAAACAACTAGCAATCCTATATGACAAGTGTGATAGAATATTAGAATGGATGGCAAGATTTTGATGATGTATACTCTAATCACGAGATAATTAAAACAAACCCTAAGCAATATTGATCTTCAAAGAAATGTACATGCAAGAGAGACACTGAGGATTTTTTCCCGAGTTTTGATTCCACTCAGGAATCTACGTCCCCGTTGAGGAGTCCATGAAGGACCGGGTCTAACAACCCTTTCCTCACCAAGTCGCTACTAAGGCCAACCCGGTTCTTCACTATCTCAAGGGTGAACTTACAAAGTTTGGGACTGCTCACAATCCGAGGCTCCCACTTGATCACTTCTACAAAGCTTCACCGTTCTTACAAGCCACAGGTCACACCAAGTGCACGAGATCACTCCGAGAGCCTTAAACGCAAAGTCCTTCCTTCTCCTCTTCTCACAAACCCAAATTCACTTAGGATTTGATTCAAGAGGGTGAGTAGGCAATGGAGAAGGCTTGGAGAGATTCTAGAAAGGTTGTGGCGGCGTAGGGTTCCAGAGTTATCTAAATGAGGTCGGGGCATCTCCTTTTATAGAAGTCCCTAAGCCAACCGTTGCCACCTACCAAAAGTCCGGACTAGTCCGGTCAGGACCCGGACTAGTCCGATCTCACACAGGAACTCTTTGTACGGGTAAGAACGGACAAGTTAGATGACCCGGACTAGTCCGGCCATTGAGGCGGACAAGTCCGGTCCACCAAGACTTTGCCGTGAGAGCTCTCATCTCATAACCTTATGGACTAGTCCGTGACACGACCCCACGGTCTTGTCGGGCCAGGATCACGCTGAGGGGTGCTGCGTTGCATAACACCGTATAACACACGTCAAAGGTACAGAGCGGAAGCAAAATTTTATTACATAAACGAGTTTATGGACATGTTTACATCAAAATAAGTCCAGTCAACACTCACGGGTGTAAACTACGCATCAAGTCCACGTCCAGCCCTTGAACGTGTCCTAGCTAGCACACACGCACACTAACTCTGCAGCATGCACGATTCCCACTCGACAGGGTTCCCCTCCTGGGGTTCCGTCTCTTCTTCGGGAGTCCCTTCCTCATAGAACCCTGCAAAAGCTTCAAACGCAAGCAGTGAGCACGAAGGCTCAGCAAGTCTGACCCGTCTCACCTAAACATGGAACTTCTACATGAGGGGTGATGGGTTACATGAGGTAAAAATCAGTTGCAAGGACTCGCCTAATTAGTAGAACCTTACTTTCAAGTTTTAGCAGCAGGTTGTGGAGAACCTTACGCTAAGGCACATGAGAGAGCCGCAATCAAACAAGAAACACATTTCTCTCATGTACTTTGCCCAAAGTTGAAAAGAACTTTAGTTAGCTCTAGACTACAGCAAATCATTAGCAATCAAGTCCATCTTTCAATCAGCAACATTTTAACATGTAACTAGCCTGTTCTTTCTACGTCACGGTACAGTGAACAAGTGGTACTCACTGACCGCGAGGGACGGCGATTATAATCGATTTACACCTGCAGGGTTACCCGAACAACCCGTCACGTACGCCCGTACTCGATGTTGCCTACAACAACCATCACGGACGCTGTACGCAACTACCTTTCACCCGTTAGCCAAATGTTGAACCGGTCCAATCGTCCCAAGCAAGAGGTCTCTGCACGCGCATCTCAGTGCCGCCAGCCGATTTACACGTCGAGCTCTCAACCTACCCTCTGAACGACCAGCTATGCCTCAACACCCAGCTACCCAAGTTACATCAGTTTCCCGGTTCCCATATAGCTGGTAGGTCTTCGGTACTGTTCTAGCTTGTTCAACAGGCCCGCACACGGCTCGGTCCTCAATCGACACAAGCGGAGCTACAGCACGCAGGCCCCAAAGTCCTGCTGCCCTTACTCTCCGCTCGGTCTCATCTTTCTTGCCATGTGTATCATGTGCTATCTCTACCCGAGTCGAGTGCCTCAGCCTATGCTCGCGAGTAGTTCCAACTACTCGACTTGTACCGAATCCTACCCTAACTTAGCTTTGCAGTAGCTAACGGGGTTTGCAATCTTAAGCCCAACCCAGGGTCTTCTTGGTTATGTAATTGGGTTTCCAAACAAGACTCTAATTCAAGGAATCATAATACTCAAGTAAGTGCTCAAAACAATAAAAATTTGTAAAAGGGTTAATGCAAAGCGGAGCTTGCCTTGCTGCTTTTGGTCGTAGGCTAGCTGTTCCTCCGGAGTAACGAAGTCTAGGACTTCGGGTTCCTCCTCGACCTTAGCGACTACATGATAGCAGAAGTACATGTATCAATTTAAATGCATTTGTATTAAGTTTGAACTTGTGAAGCGTATAAGTCCCACTAGACAGACTCAATGACTGTGAAATTTTTACTGTGGCTTGGTTACAACGTAAGTACAGACTTGGTCATGTTTTAGTTGCAGTAAAGCTCATTTGAGCCCTCCACAACTAATTATGTACTTGACCTTAATTGAAGGCTTTTATGGTGTTCTAAGGATTTTCATGAAACAAACTATGACTTTCTGAAAACTAGATTTTCAGGGGGTTCCAATGGAGTTGGTCTCACTTAATTTGAAGGTTCCTAGCTAAAGATATGAGCTAAACAATTTCAGAGAAAATTCTGAAAATGTTTCTGAACATTTTCTATTTTCTTTGGAACAGTTCCACTAATCACACCATTTGGTGGATTAAATGAGCTCAAATGGATCTGAAATTTTTATGGTATTTCAGGAATATTTTGATGAACACTCCAGCAAAATTTCAGAATTTTCCTCCAAAGGATTCTTCAGTTAAAATTCCAAACAATTTAATTTTTGAGGAATTAATTCTGGAGAAATAAGGATTTTCATGAAGTGAAACCTTATTTTCTGGAAATTTCTCAGAGAGCTGAATCCAACAAAATTTGGTTCACTCGATTTGGAGTTTTCTAGCCAAAGTTATGAGGATTTGAAGTTTGAAGGAAATCTGAAAATCGGGGGAAAGTTTAAATCTGCCGGGGCCCGCGGGGACACGTTTTAAGCGCGGAGGTGACCGCACACTGCAGCCCACAGGGTCTTTGCGCGCCAGCACACCAGATCCCGGCCACACCCGATCCTGATTTAAAATTTTGAGCCACTGACACGTGGGCCAGCCGGCTTCGTCTTCCTCCCGACGCGCCCGCGCGCCCGCGCCGCCTCCCCTCGCCGGAGCAGACCCGGAGCTCGCCGGCTTGCCGCTGCCGGCCATCCCATGGTCTGAAACTCGCCGCCAGGGGGTTGTCGACGTCGAGGAACACGTCTGTGGGTCAGTTCGAGTTGGCGATGACCGGAAATAGCCCGGCGACGTGCCGCGACCTCGGTTGAGGTTCGGCGCCGTCGACCGTGAGTTCTAACCCGCCAAAACCTCGAACAATCGGTCCTACAGCATCAGTGTATCTCTAGGAAGCTCGGCAAGGTGTCAAAAGGGTTCAAAGATGGCGGCAAGTCGGTCGGCACTGTGTGACCGATCGTGCCCTCCATGACCGCTCTTGATCGAGCTCGAAATTCGTCACTCCTAGACAGTTTCACGCCACGGATGCAGAAAAGAACTTGATCGCCGGCTAGTCCAGCGTCTATGTGCAAGATTTGATAGCTAGAGAAGGATCTTAGAGCGAGAATTTGAAGGATCCGTACCGGAAGCTCAGTTTAAGGTCGCCGGAGCAAAAACTGAAAATTCACCGGGGATTCTTCACGGTTTGCTTCCAAACTTGGAGGAGGGCAGCACGGCTGTTGCGCGCTCCTGCCTCTGCCCTTGCTGGACCGTGAAAACGCCTGTGGAGCGCTGTCCACGGGCGGCTGACTTTCGGCTGAGGCTAGGTCGCCGCGGTGGCGATCGTTCTCGGGCAAGGGAGGTCGGAGCTCGGGGTTTCTGGCGTTTGGAGGTGGAGTGCGATCTCAGGTTGCTGTCTAACAGCTCAGGAACGAAGGAGGAGATCGTTTGCTGGTTTTCCCGATCGAGCAGAGAGCTGCGGGGAGAAGAATTGCCGCCGCTCGGGGTCGCACGCGAGGAGATAAAGCCCGCCGATCCCTGCTCGGGCTGAGGCGGTGCCGGTCGCGTGGAGGCACGAGCAAGCCGCCCTGTGCGCCAGCGCGCGGAGAGGAAAGCAGCTGGTGGCGCCGGTGGCTGCTCGGTGGCACAGACAACAGCTGCTCGGTGGAATTTCCCACCGAGGCTGTGACTTTGTGTGCAAGTTTTCCCTCCTTCTCTCTATGACATGTGGGTCCCACCCAGGGTTTTAACCTCTGAAATTTACTCCTAATCACTGTTGTAACCAGTGAGCCCCAAAATACACATGGTGCTTCAAATTATTCACCCATGAGCCATTTGAATTGGTTAGAATTCAAATTGGGTTTGGTTTGAATGAATTTCAGCACATGTTCAGTTTGGAATTCAAATAAAGTTTGAATTTGCCCCACTTAGCTCATGTCAAGATCAACTCCAAATGGAGTGAAAATTGGCGTGTGAGCTCACAAAAATGTGCTGAATAAGAATATGCCTCCCACTTTTGAATTCATGGGATAAAAACAGTTTGAATTTGAATATGGTTTCAAACTGCCCTCTTTCTAGCTATACCCGAAATGACCTCAAAAAGGTTTTGAATTTGGGTGAAACTTGGCATGGACATCCTTAGCAATGTGTAGGAGTTTTCATATGCCCAGCCCCTCTATATCACATGTGGGAAATACCACTTTTGCAATATGTGAGTTTGTTCTCTAATGAGCATGTTGATGGTGGTTACTTGCTCTTCATTTGTGTTCATCAACTTTCCTCAAATGAGGTGTGTGTGTATGGTGATGAACACTTCAAATATGTTTCAAAAACTGGGGCCCTTACATTCCTCCCCCCTTAAAAGAATCTCGTCCCGAGATTATAAGGTGAAAATGAGAGAGAGGACGGTGGAAAATTACCGGATATGTGACGTGAAAAAGTTGGGGTAGTTGGCGTGAAGAAATCCTTCGCTCTCCCATGTCGCTTCGTCCACGGAGTGATTACTCCATAGAACCTTGTAGAACCCCAACATACGGTTGCGTGTGGTTCGGGCTTTTTCGTCAATAATCTGAACCGGTTCCTCCCGATAGGTGAGATCCGGTTGCATTTCTTCAATGTCTTCCAGCTGAACGGTAGTTGATAGCTTGAGACACTTCCTCATCTGGGAAATGTGAAAGACATCGTGCACACCGGAAAGTGCTTCTGGTAATTTCAGCCGGTATGCTACCGATCCACATCTTTCGGCAATCTGGAATGGACCGATGAATCGAGGTGCTAACTTTCCCCTCACCCCAAATCTGCTTACACCCTTCATTGGAGACACACGTAGATATACGTGATCCCCCACTTCGAATTGTAATGGGCGTCTTCTCCGGTCCGCATACTGTTTCTGATGGGATTGGGTGGCTTTTAGGTTCGCTTGAATCAGTCGAACCTTCTCTTCCGCGTTGTTGACAAGGTCAATCCCGAAGGTAACCCTTTCGCCAGACTCACACCAGTTCAATGGTGTGCGGCATTTTCTTCCGTATAGCGCCTCGTAGGGTGCCATCTTTATGCTGGCTTGGTACCCATTGTTGTACGACAACTCGGCTAGCAGCAAGTGATCATCCAAATTCTTGCCGTGGTTGATAGCGCAAGCTCGTAGCATGTCTTCTAAGATTTGATTTACCCGCTCGGTTTGTCCATCCGTCTGTGGGTGGTATGCTGAACTACGGATCAGCTTCGTCCCCAATGCAGCGTGCAGGTGCTCCCAAAAACGGGACACAAATAAAGTGCCCCGATCCGATATGATAGTACGGGGTACGCCGTACAAGCATAGGATCCGTGAGATGTACAGTTCAGCGTACTTCTTGGCGTTGTAGTTGGTGTTGACCGGGATGAAATGGGCAACTTTGGTGAGCCGATCAATGATCACCCACACAGAATCATGTTTCTGCATGGTGGTGGGTAAACCGACGATGAAATCCATGCTCACATCCTCCCACTTCCAGGCAGGAACGCCCAGTGGTTGTAGCAGTCCCGGTTTCCGCATATGGTCTGCCTTCACCCTTTGACATGCATCACATTCGGACACGTACTTCGCGATCTCCCGCTTCATCCGTGTCCACCAAAACTTGCTTCTGAGTTCTTGATACATTTTGTTGCTGCCAGGGTGAATAGAAAACTTTGACAAGTGAGCCTCATCAAAGATTTTCTTCCGTAATTCCGGGTTACGGGGTACGACGATACGGTCCTTGAACCATAGGACGCCGTCTCCGTCCTTCCGGAAACATTTCAACTCCCCACTGTCTACACGTCTCCGCAAGTGCGACATGTCCTTGTCATATTTCTGAGCTGCCGCTATCTCTTCACGGATGGTGGGGATCAAAGCTAGGTTGTAGAGAGCTCCGTGTGGAATCACATGTAGTGGTGGTTCGCTCTCTTCCAACGGTGTGATGGTCAGATTGTTGACGTGTGACTTGCGGCTCAGCGCATCTGCCACTACGTTTGCCTTGCTCGGATGATAATGGATCTCTATTTCGTAATCCCTTATCAATTCTAACCATTTTCGCTGCCTCATGTTCAGCTCCTTCTGAGTGAATATGTACTTGAGGCTTTTGTGGTCGGTATATAAATGTACGAGGTTACCGAGTAGGTAGTGCCTCCACATTTTCAGTGCAAGTACCACGGCAGCGAGCTCCAAATCGTGAGTTGGATAATTCTGCTCATGGTTTCTAAGCTGCCGTGATCCATACACGACCACTCTTCGGTCTTGCATCAGCACACATCCGAGCCCAATGCCGGATGCATCGCAGTACACATCGAACGGTTTTGTTGTGTCTGGCTGCACCAAAACCGGTGCTGATGTCAGGTGCTTGACTAAAGCCTTGAATGCTGCTTCACATGCTGGACTCCAAACATATTTGGTAGCCTTCTTCAGCAGCTCCTTCATAGGCTTGGCAATCTTTGAGAAGTTCGGAATGAACCTCCGATAATATCCCGCGAGTCCGAGGAAACTCCGTACCTCGTGAGCTGTTCTCGGGGATTTCCAATTCAGCACTTGAGTGATCTTGCTCGGGTCTACAGCGATACCCTCTTCTGAGATGATATGCCTGAGGAAAGGCACTTGCGATATCCAGAATTCGCACTTGCTGATTTTCGCGTATAGCTTGTGATCCCGCAGCCGTTGCAAGACTATACGCAGATGCTTCTTGTGATCTTCCTCCGACTTGGAATATACTAGTATGTCGTCGATGAAGACCACGACAAACTTGTCCAGCTGCGGCCTGAATACCGAGTTCATCAAGTACATGAAATGAGCTGGAGCATTGGTGAGGTCCAAGGACATGACCAGGTACTCATAAAGTCCGTACCTCGTCGAGAAAGCTGTCTTTGGAATGTCCTCCGCCCTTATCTTAATCTGATGGTACCCGGAATTTAAGTCCATATTGGAAACGATCTTTGCTTCGACCAACTGATCAAACAACATGTCGATCCGTGGCAACGGGTACTTGTTTTTGATGGTTACGGCATTTAGTGGACGATAGTCCACGCAAAGCCGTAACGTCTCATCCTTCTTCTTCACAAATAATGCCGAACAGTCCCATGGTGAGAAGCTCGGCCTAATAAAACCTTTTTCTAGGAGGTCCGTTAGCTGAGTCTTCAGTTCAGCCAACTCCTTGGGCGCCATCTTGTACGGCCTTCGGGATATTGGCATGGTTCCTGGTGCAAGTTCAATCTTGAACTCCACTTCCCTATCAGGTGGCATCCCCGGCAAATCATCCGGGAATACGTCAGGGAACTCTCGGACTACTGGAATGTCTTCCAATCTGATAGTTGTGGCTTGATAGACACTTGGAAGTTTTATTTCTGGGCTGTCCAGAAATAAGGAGTGAGACCCGTGCACTTCTGAGTTTAAGTGCACGACTCGAAGGACGGTGTCTAAAACAGCGCTGTGGCGGGTTAACCATGACATCCCTAGATGACATCGACCTTTTGTCCCTCTAAAATTATGAGAGACGTAAGGTATACTCTACCCTCTAAACATAATGGCGCTTTTGGGACCATCATGCTTGCTGAAATTTTCCCACCCGGTGAACAGATCACATAAGGACTATCGGTGGGTAGTATTTGCAAGCCATATTTTTCAATGCAAGCTTGGCTAATGAAGCTATGCGTAGCGCCTGAATCAAATAGCACTATGGCAGGATGCTGGTGGAGTTGGAACATACCCGCAAGGATTGGCTCACCCTCTGGCACGTCCTCTATGGCAAGCTGGTGGACGGTGCCGGGCCTAGGGTTTGCCCGCCGTGCATTAGTAGGGTTCCGGGGTTGATTCCTCCCTGGAAACGGTGCCACTCCGCCGCCTTGTCTCTCCGGGCAACTGCTCGCGAAGTTTCCTGGACAACCACACTTGTAACATGTGGCCGCTGCTGGTGTAGTGCTCGGGGGACGAAAGCCCGGCATGCGTTGCTGAGGTGCATACGCACGCGGCATCGCCCGCTGCTGCTGTTGTTGCAGAGGTGGTACTTGCAGTGCCGGCCTGAATGCCGGTGAAGAATACGGCCGACTGCGGAACGGCATCGACCTCTGGGGTGGCTGCCAGCGTGAACCTGATGGTGGGCGATTCACCATCAGAAACTTCTGAGAGGGACCACCTCCTTCTCCGCTGCTTTGTGGCGCGCTTCACTTTCGCTCCGCCGCCGCCAACTCCTTGCCGGAGTCCTCCTGGACAATCGCAGCATCAATGATGTCGTTGAGGCTGCCGCGATTGAACATCGCCAATTTGTCCTTCAGGAGCGGGTTAAGACCCTGGTAAAAGTGGTCCCGCCGCTTCTCGTCGGTATCGGCGTGATACGACGTGTAGAGCGTGAGATCGTTGAACGCCCTGGAGTATTCCAGCGCGTTCCAGCTCCCTTGTTGCAGGTGTAAGAATTCCTGCGTCTTCCTCTTCATTAGACCCGGTGGTATGTGATAGGCCCTGAAGGCCGTCCGGAACTCCGCCCAGGCCATTACTCGGTTGGTGGGCTGTGAAGCACAGAAGTTTGTCCACCACGCGCTCGCGGATCCTTGGAGCTGCTGGACCGCGAACTGAGTCTTGCGCTGCTCGCTTATCTGGAGCAGCCCGAACTTCATCTCTATTGCGCGGAGCCAGTTGTCCGCGTCAAGAGGTTCATCCGCCCTTGAGAATACTGGGGGATGAGTTGCCAGGAAGTCGGAGTAGGAGCTCTGTTGACGCTCCTCACGGTCTTGACGTCTCTCTGGGCGAGACGTATTGGCAATAAGAGTTTGCAGCAACTCCGTGTGCTGCTGATGGGAACCTGCCATTGCCGCGACGATGTCGGCCAATGTAACTGTTGGCAGTGGCGGTGGCGGTGTTTGCTGTTGCTGTTGCTTCTGTTTCTGCTGCTGCCCCGAGGAGTCCTCGGGAGGCTGTTGGGAGGTCTCTCCCCCTTGGCTAGTACCCCCAACGTCAGGGTTGGCACGAGTACGCGTCATTCTGAAATTCAAAACAGCAGCGATTAGCACATGTCTTACTTAAAATTCCATATGCAACAGTAGGTATTGAAGTGACACATGATTAATTTGCACAACATTCACATATATTGATAAAGCATAAACTTTATACAAGATACATTATTCTCGGGTCTCCGAGAAGTAGTGCTCATGTCGTCACTACCTATACATACGCTACTGCCTGCACGACATGTCACCGATTACAAAAGTTGGGTTACACTACCCTAGCTGCCCTACTTGGCAACTGTAACCTCCTACTCGGAGTAGAACTCGACCTCCTGCGGGTCTTCCTCCTCCGGTACCTCTGCTGGTGGCTCTGGATCTACCACCTCTTCTCCCATCTCGGGTTCTCCCATTGCTGGAAGGCCCAAGACTACCGGTATGCCCAATACCGGAGGTACGAGGTCCTGCAAAGCATGCACCTCGTCCATAGCCTGGTTGTAGTCCTCTTCCCAGCCTTGCCCTTTCTCAATAGTGTCGCTCGCTCTTGAGTAAGGTCCTCGTTCTGCTGGGTCAGATTCTGTACCAGTTCTTGCAACGCCGCGATGTCGACACGGCTCTTCTTCTTTGCCTTCTTCAGACGATGCAACTGATTATGTTGCTCATTCAGTCGCTTGATCGTCGGAAGGAGCACATTACGGAGTGCACTGTGAGCACTCTTGAAATGATCTCCATGGCTTGTTCTCTCTTTGAGCCTTGCGGCGAGATGCTCCGTATGAACAGCTTGGCTGTCCATCACGGCATTTCCCGTCCTCATCTGGAGGCTAAGGTTTGCCTCCGCGGGGTTGTACCTTGGGCAACTCGGGTCCGTTGCCTCCAGGTACCTCTCTTCCCACACATGCTGAGCCCGTCCCTCCACCGGAAAGAGCGCGTATGGAGTACCCTCCATAGCCTGCACGTGTAGTTGGCAGAAACGTGACATAGTGTCACGGGCTGCCACTTGCCACATCCCTTCCGGTTGTCTTCCTCTCACCGTGACGGCGAACGGCACCCAATCGGGTGGCGTAGGTCCTACAGGGACTTCGACATGGATTGTCCACGTCTTGTTCCCCTCTTCGCCTTCTTCCTTGGTGAAGTACTGCGGCATCTGGTTATATCCGAAATACTGAAGCATCTGCCTCAATGTTTCCGGATAGCCGCATCGGTGAGAAAAGTGGATACCACCCACCCGTTCTCCAACTGTTTGTCTGCTGTCATCTGTAAAAATATATTTGATAAATGTAAAATATTTATTTAAACAGTAAACCACTGAGTTATAACATAAGACATGTCATTGAACCCATAAAACTTGGAAACATAGTTCAAATTTTAAACAAATTTGACTGCTGATCTGCTGTTCCCATGACAGCCCTGATCAGTTTCCATCTCAACCTGATTTAGGCCATGTTAAAGCAAAACCAATTCTGGAGCTCAACATCAAAGTTAAAGCTAACTTCAAAAGCTTTCCAGAAAGTATTTGCTTGGCCTAAGATCTGTAAGGGCCTCAGTTTTTGACACCCATTTGCAGTGTTCATCCCCACACCACACACCTCATTTGAGGAAAAATGATGAACACAAATAAAGAGCAAGTAACAATTATCAACATGCTCATTAGGGAACAAACTCACACATTGCAAAAGTGGTACTTCCCACATGTGATATAGATGGGCTGGACATATGAAAACTCCTACACTTTGCCAAGGATGTCCATGCCAAGTTTCACCCAAATTCAAAACATTTTTGAGGTCATCTTGGGTGTAGATAGGAAAGGGGCAGTTTGAAAACATATTCAAATTCAAACTGTTTTCACCCACTGAATTTAAAAGTGGAAGGCATATTCTTGCTCAGCACATTTTTGTGAGCTCACACACCAATTTTCACTCCATTTGGAGTTGATCTTGACATGAGCTAAGGGGGAGAAATTCAAACTTTATTTGAATTTCAAACTGCACTTGTGCTGAAATTCATTCAAACCAAACCTCATTTGAACTTTGATCAATTCAAATGGCTCTTGGGTGAATAATTTGAGTTGCCAAGGGTAGAATAGGGTTCACTGTTTACCACAGCTGTTAGGAATAAATTTCAGAGGTTAAAAGAGGAGTGGGACCCACATGTCAGCCTCAGCCTCAAAGCAAACCGACTGAACCACAGTTCAGTCGGTTCCCGGCTGTTGTGCGCGCGCGCCACCGAAAGGGGCCGGCCGGCGCCAGCTCCTGCTGCGTGCCCCAAGCCGGAGGCCAGCCGGCCGAGCTATTTATTCCCTCCCCGGCGTGCCTCAGTCACCATTTCCCCGAGCTACCGACGTGCGCGACTGCTTTTCCCACTGCCATCGCCGCCGCTCGAGTTCCTGCTTGATCAAGCCGATCGCAGCTCCCTCTTTCCATTCCAAGGTCCCAGCAAGGTACTAGCAACCATCCTCCATCCTTCCCATTGATAGAAATCGATTGAAACCGAGTGATATCGGCTGTGCCGAAAGATCAAACTCGGAACTGGAAACCGCCGCACCTCGGGCTCTCGTGGACAGCCCAACCTGGGCGTTGTCACGCCCGAGCCAAGGCACCCTTGGACGCGCAAGTGATCGGTGGTGCTCATCCCCGAGCCGCAGCTCGAGTGGTTGCTCACCGGCGGCGAATTTCCACTTTTCCCCTTTCTGTGTGCAGAACGACCCTCGGGTACGATTCTGTTTAATTCGTGCTCTAGAAAGGATTAGAGGGCCTCAGGCCACTCCCACACGAACTAGACACGGTGACGCACAAGTTGCCTTCACAACTCTGGGCCGGAGAACTTCTGTGCCCGGCGTAATTCAAGGTCTACTAATGGCGGAACGCACGGGGGGTATCGGGCGCACGGTGAGGACCTATTTCGGGCCTTCCCCGAGCTGCCCCGAGTTCATGTCGACCTTCTCTGAGGTCCACTGATGCTCCCCGACCGGTTTCCCAAGTAGCTGAGGCACTAGGAGCATCAGCCGACATGGCCGAAGTCGTTCCGATATGGCGGCTCGTCGCCGACCATGCTCCGGCCGTTGTCATGAGCAGCTGACCCTCGGATCATGTTCCCCAAGTAAAAGTAGGCAGGGGCGGCCAGAATCAAGAAGTTTGAAGCTGTACAGCAGCCGGCGGCGAGCTCTCCGGCGAGGTCCCTCGGCGGCGGAGCGCGGGTGTCGCGAGGTTGAAGAAGGGGGTGGACCCCAGCTGTCAGCGGCCGATATTTTAAATCGGGATCCGGCTGCGGCCGGGATCGGGTGTGCTGGCGCGCAAAAGCCTTGTGGGCCGCGGTGTGCTGTCGCTTCGGCGTGCGACGCGTGTCTCCTGGGCCCACGCGCGAGTTTAAACTTTTCCCCGATTTTCAGATTTCCTTCAAACTTCAAATCCTTATAACTTTGGCTAGAAAGCTCCAAATTGAGTGAACCAAATTTTGCTGGATTCAGCTCTTTGAGTACTTTCCAGAAAATCAAGTGTCACTTCATGAGATTCCTTAATTCTCCAGAATTAATTCCTTAAAGTTTAAACTGTTAGGAATTTTAACTGGAGAATCATTTGGAGGAAAATCCTGAAATTTTGCTGAGATGTTCACCAAAATATCCTTGAACTACCATAAAAATTTCAGATCCATTTGAGCTCATTTAGTCCACCTAATGGTGTGATTAGTAAAACTGTTCCAGAGAAAATAGAAAATGTTCAGAAACATTTTCAGAATTTTCTCTGAAATTGTTTAGCTCATATCTTTAGTTAGAGACTTCCAAATTAAGTGAGACCAATTCCATTAGAACCCTCTGAAAATCTAGTTTTCAGAAAGTCATAGTTTGTTTCATGAAAATACCTAGAACACCCTAAAAGCCTTTAATTAAGGTCAAGGACATAATTATTTGTGGAGGGCTCAAATGAGCTTTGCTGCAACTAAAACTTGACCAAGTCTCTGTTTAGGTTGTAACCAAGCCACAGTAAAAGTTTCACAGTCATTAGGTCTATCTAGTAAAGGTTATAGACTTCACAACTTCAAAGTTAATACAAAAGCATTTAATTAATACATACATTGTTCTTATCATGTAGTCGCTAAGGTCGAGGAGGAACCCGAAGTCCTAGACTTCGTTACTCCGGAGGAACAGCTAGCCTACGACCAAGAGCAGCAAGGCAAGCCCCGGTTTGCATTAACCATTGTATAAATTTTTATTGTTTTGAGCACATACTTGTTTTCTTTATGTTGTGCATCAGAGTCTTGTTTGGAAACCCCACTGCATAGCCAAGAAAACCATGGGTTGGGGTTTAGGATTGCAAACCCCGTTAGCCACTGCATTGCTAGGATAGAGTAGGATTCGGTACAAGTCGAGTAGTTGGAACTACTCGCGAGAATAGGCTAGAGGCACATTGCTCGGGTAGAGATAGCACATGATACACATGGCAAGAAAATGAGACCGAGCGGAGAGTAAGGGCAGCAGGACTTTGGGGCCTGTGTGCTGTAGCTCCGCTTGTGTCGATTGAGGACCGAGCCGTGTGCGGGCCTGTTGAACAAGCTAGAACAGTACCGAAGACCTACCGGCTATATGGGAACCGGGAAACTGATGTAACTCGGGTAGCTGGGTATTGAGGCATTGCCCGTCGTTCAGAGGGTAGGTTGAGAGCTCGAGGTGTAAATCAGCTGGCGGCACAGAGATGCGCGTGCAGGGACCTCTTGCTCGGGACGATGGGACCGGTTCAATATTTGGCTAACGGGTGAAAGGTAGTCGCGTACGGCGTCCGTGATGGTTGTTGTAGGCAACATCGAGTACGGGCGTACGTGACGGGTTGTTCGGGTAACCCTGCAGGTGTAAATCGATTATAATCGCCGTCCCTCGCGGTCAGTGAGTACCACTTGTTCACTGTACCGTGACGTAGAAAGAACAGGCTAGTTACATGTTAAAATGTTGCTGATTGAAAGTTGGATATTGATTGTTAATGATATGTTGTAGCTTAGTGCTAACTAAAGTTCTTTTCAACTTTGGGCAAAGTACATGAGAGAAATGCGTTTCTTGTTTGATTGCGGCTCTCTCATGTGCCTTAGCGTAAAGTTCTCCACAACCTGCTGCTAAAACTTGAAAGTAAGGTTCTACTAATTAGGCGAGTCCTTGCAAATGATTTTTACCTCATGCAACCCATCACCCTCATGTAGAAGTTTCATGTTTAGGTGAGACGGGTCAGACTTGCTGAGCCTTCGTGCTCACTGCTTGTGTTTGAAGCTTTTGCAGGGTTCTATGAGGAAGGGACTCCCGAAGAGGAGACGGAACCCCAGGAGGGGAACCCCGTCGAGTGGGAGTCGTGCACGCCGCAGAGTTAGTGTGCGAGTGTGCTAGCAAGGACACGTTCGAGGGCTGAACGTGCACTTGATGCTTAGTCTACGCCCGCGAGTGTGGACTAAACTTATTTTGATGTAAACATGTTAATAAACTTGTTTATGTAATAAAGCTTCCGCTTCCGCTTTGTACCTTTGACGTGTGTTATACGGTGTTGTGCAACGCAGCACCCCTCAGCGTGATCCTGGCTCGACAGGACCAGTGGGGTCGTGTCAGCGTGGTATCAACGCTGACACGACCCCACTGGTCCTGTCGAGCCAGGATCACGCTGAGGGGTGCTGCGTTGCACAACACCGTATAACACACGTCAAAGGTACAAAGCGGAAGCGGAAGCTTTATTACATAAACAAGTTTATTAACATGTTTACATCAAAATAAGTTTAGTCCACACTCGCGGGCGTAGACTAAGCATCAAGTGCACGTTCAGCCCTCGAACGTGTCCTTGCTAGCACACTCGCACACTAACTCTGCGGCGTGCACGACTCCCACTCGACGGGGTTCCCCTCCTGGGGTTCCGTCTCCTCTTCGGGAGTCCCTTCCTCATAGAACCCTGCAAAAGCTTCAAACACAAGCAGTGAGCACGAAGGCTCAGCAAGTCTGACCCGTCTCACCTAAACATGAAACTTCTACATGAGGGTGATGGGTTGCATGAGGTAAAAATCATTTGCAAGGACTCGCCTAATTAGTAGAACCTTACTTTCAAGTTTTAGCAGCAGGTTGTGGAGAACTTTACGCTAAGGCACATGAGAGAGCCGCAATCAAACAAGAAACGCATTTCTCTCATGTACTTTGCCCAAAGTTGAAAAGAACTTTAGTTAGCACTAAGCTACAACATATCATTAACAATCAATATCCAACTTTCAATCAGCAACATTTTAACATGTAACTAGCCTGTTCTTTCTACGTCACGGTACAGTGAACAAGTGGTACTCACTGACCGCGAGGGACGGCGATTATAATCGATTTACACCTGCAGGGTTACCCGAACAACCCGTCACGTACGCCCGTACTCGATGTTGCCTACAACAACCATCACGGACGCCGTACGCGACTACCTTTCACCCGTTAGCCAAATATTGAACCGGTCCCATCGTCCCGAGCAAGAGGTCCCTGCACGCGCATCCCTGTGCCGCCAGCTGATTTACACCTCGAGCTCTCAACCTACCCTCTGAACGACGGGCAATGCCTCAATACCCAGCTACCCGAGTTACATCAGTTTCCCGGTTCCCATATAGCCGGTAGGTCTTCGGTACTGTTCTAGCTTGTTCAACAGGCCCGCACACGGCTCGGTCCTCAATCGACACAAGCGGAGCTACAGCACACAGGCCCCAAAGTCCTGCTGCCCTTACTCTCCGCTCGGTCTCATTTTCTTGCCATGTGTATCATGTGCTATCTCTACCCGAGCAATGTGCCTCTAGCCTATTCTCGCGAGTAGTTCCAACTACTCGACTTGTACCGAATCCTACTCTATCCTAGCAATGCAGTGGCTAACGGGGTTTGCAATCCTAAACCCCAACCCATGGTTTTCTTGGCTATGCAGTGGGGTTTCCAAACAAGACTCTGATGCACAACATAAAGAAAACAAGTATGTGCTCAAAACAATAAAAATTTATACAATGGTTAATGCAAACCGGGGCTTGCCTTGCTGCTCTTGGTCGTAGGCTAGCTGTTCCTCCGGAGTAACGAAGTCTAGGACTTCGGGTTCCTCCTCGACCTTAGCGACTACATGATAAGAACAATGTATGTATTAATTAAATGCTTTTGTATTAACTTTGAAGTTGTGAAGTCTATAACCTTTACTAGATAGACCTAATGACTGTGAAACTTTTACTGTGGCTTGGTTACAACCTAAACAGAGACTTGGTCAAGTTTTAGTTGCAGCAAAGCTCATTTGAGCCCTCCACAAATAATTATGTCCTTGACCTTAATTAAAGGCTTTTAGGGTGTTCTAGGTATTTTCATGAAACAAACTATGACTTTCTGAAAACTAGATTTTCAGAGGGTTCTAATGGAATTGGTCTCACTTAATTTGGAAGTCTCTAACTAAAGATATGAGCTAAACAATTTCAGAGAAAATTCTGAAAATGTTTCTGAACATTTTCTATTTTCTCTGGAACAGTTTTACTAATCACACCATTAGGTGGACTAAATGAGCTCAAATGGATCTGAAATTTTTATGGTAGTTCAAGGATATTTTGGTGAACATCTCAGCAAAATTTCAGGATTTTCCTCCAAATGATTCTCCAGTTAAAATTCCTAACAGTTTAAATTTTAAGGAATTAATTCTGGAGAATTAAGGAATCTCATGAAGTGACACTTGATTTTCTGGAAAGTACTCAAAGAGCTGAATCCAGCAAAATTTGGTTCACTCAATTTGGAGCTTTCTAGCCAAAGTTATAAGGATTTGAAGTTTGAAGGAAATCTGAAAATCGGGGAAAAGTTTAAACTCGCGCGTGGGCCCAGGAGACACGCGTCGCACGCCGAAGCGACAGCACACCGCGGCCCACAAGGCTTTTGCGCGTCAGCACACCCGATCCCGGCCGCAGCCGGATCCCGATTCAAAATATCGGCCGCTGACAGCTGGGGTCCACCCCCTTCTTCAACCTCGCGACACCCGCGCTCCGCCGCCGAGGGACCTCGCCGGAGAGCTCGCCGCCGGCTGCTGTACAGCTTCAAACTTCTTGATTCTGGCCGCCCCTGCCTACTTTTACTTGGGGAACATGATCCGAGGGTCAGCTGCTCATGACAACGGCCGGAGCATGGTCGGCGACGAGCCGCCATATCGGAACGACTTCGGCCATGTCGGCTGATGCTCCTAGTGCCTCAGCTACTTGGGAAACCGGTCGGGGAGCATCAGTGGACCTCAGAGAAGGTCGACATGAACTCGGGGCAGCTCGGGGAAGGCCCGAAATAGGTCCTCACCGTGCGCCCGATACCCCCCGTGCGTTCCGCCATTAGTAGACCTTGAATTACGCCGGGCACAGAAGTTCTCCGGCCCAGAGTTGTGAAGGCAACTTGTGCGTCACCGTGTCTAGTTCGTGTGGGAGTGGCCTGAGGCCCTCTAATCCTTTCTAGAGCACGAATTAAACAGAATCGTACCCGAGGGTCGTTCTGCACACAGAAAGGGGAAAAGTGGAAATTCGCCGCCGGTGAGCAACCACTCGAGCTGTGGCTCGGGGATGAGCAGCACCGATCACTTGCGCGTCCAAGGGTGCCTTGGCTCGGGCGTGACAACGCCCAGGTTGGGCTGTCCACGAGAGCCCGAGGTGCGGCGGTTTCCAGTTCCGAGTTTGATCTTTCGGCACAGCCGATATCACTCGGTTTCAATCGATTTCTATCAATGGGAAGGATGGAGGATGGTTGCTAGTACCTTGCTGGGACCTTGGAATGGAAAGAGGGAGCTGCGATCGGCTTGATCAAGCAGGAACTCGAGCGGCGGCGATGGCAGTGGGAAAAGCAGTCGCGCACGTCGGTAGCTCGGGGAAATGGTGACTGAGGCACGCCGGGGAGGGAATAAATAGCTCGGCCGGCTGGCCTCCGGCTTGGGGCACGCAGCAGGAGCTGGCGCCGGCCGGCCCCTTCGGTGGCGCGCGCGCACAACAGCCGGGAACCGACTGAACTGTGGTTCAGTCGGTTTGCTTTGAGGCTGAGGCTGACATGTGGGTCCCACTCCTCTTTTAACCTCTGAAATTTATTCCTAACAGCTGTGGTAAACAGTGAACCCTATTCTACCCTTGGCAACTCAAATTATTCACCCAAGAGCCATTTGAATTGATCAAAGTTCAAATGAGGTTTGGTTTGAATGAATTTCAGCACAAGTGCAGTTTGAAATTCAAATAAAGTTTGAATTTCTCCCCCTTAGCTCATGTCAAGATCAACTCCAAATGGAGTGAAAATTGGTGTGTGAGCTCACAAAAATGTGCTGAGCAAGAATATGCCTTCCACTTTTAAATTCAGTGGGTGAAAACAGTTTGAATTTGAATATGTTTTCAAACTGCCCCTTTCCTATCTACACCCAAGATGACCTCAAAAATGTTTTGAATTTGGGTGAAACTTGGCATGGACATCCTTGGCAAAGTGTAGGAGTTTTCATATGTCCAGCCCATCTATATCACATGTGGGAAGTACCACTTTTGCAATGTGTGAGTTTGTTCCCTAATGAGCATGTTGATAATTGTTACTTGCTCTTTATTTGTGTTCATCATTTTTCCTCAAATGAGGTGTGTGGTGTGGGGATGAACACTGCAAATGGGTGTCAAAAACTGAGGCCCTTACATTCCTCCCCCCTTAAAAGAATCTCGTCCCGAGATTATAAGGTGAAAATGAGAGAGAGGACGGTGGAAAAATTACCGGATATGCGACGTGAGAAAGTCGGGGTAGTTAGTGCGAAGGAATTCTTCGCTCTCCCATGTCGCTTCATCCATGGAGTGATTACTCCACAGAACCTTGTAGAACCACAACGTACGGTTGCGTGTGGTTCGGGCCTTTTCATCAATAATCTGCACCGGTTCCTCCCGATAGGTGAGATCCGGTTGCAGTTCTTCAATGTCTTCCAGCTGAACGGTAGTTGATAGCTTGAGACACTTCCTCAGCTGGGAAATGTGAAAGACGTCGTGCACACCGGAAAGTGCTTCTGGTAATCTTAGCCGGTATGCCACCGATCCACATCTTTCGGTAATCTGGAATGGACCGATGAATCGGGGTGCTAACTTTCCTCTCACCCCAAATCTGTTTACGCCCTTCATTGGAGACACTCGTAGATATACGTGGTCTCCAGCTTCGAATTGTAACGGACGCCTTCTCCGGTCCGCATACTGTTTCTGTCGGGATTGAGCGGCTTTTAGGTTCGCTTGAATTAATCGAACCTTTTCTTCCGCGTTGTTGACAAGATCAATCCCGAAGGTAACCCTCTCGCCAGACTCACACCAATTCAATGGTGTGCGGCATTTTCTCCCGTATAGCGCCTCGTAGGGCGCCATCTTGATGCTGGCTTGGTACCCATTGTTGTACGAGAACTCGGCTAACGGCAAGTGATCATCCCAGTTCTTGCCGTGGTCGATAGCGCAAGCTCGTAGCATGTCTTCTAAGATTTGATTTACCCGCTCCGTTTGCCCATCCGTCTGCGGGTGGTAGGCTGAACTACGGATCAGCTTCGTCCCCAAGGCAGCGTGGAGCTGCTCCCAAAAACGGGACACAAATAAAGTGCCCCGGTCCGATACGATAGTACGGGGTACGCCGTATAAGCATAGGATCCGTGAGATGTACAGTTCAGCGTACTTCTTGGCGTTGTAGTTGGTGTTGACCGGGATGAAATGGGCAACTTTGGTGAGCCGATCGACGATCACCCACACAGAATCATGTTTCTGTAAGGTGGTGGGTAAACCGACAACGAAATCCATGCTCACGTCCTCCCACTTCCAGGCAGGAATGCCCAGTGGTTGCAGCAGTCCCGGTTTCCGCATGTGGTCTGCCTTCACCCGTCGACATGTATCACACTCGGACACGTATTTTGCAGTCTCTCGCTTCATCCGTGTCCACCAAAACTTGCTTCTGAGTTCTTGATACATCTTGTTGCTGCCGGGGTGAATAGAAAACTTTGATAAGTGAGCCTCATCAAAGATTTTCTTCCGTAACTCCGGGTTTCGGGGTACGACGATCCGGTCCTTGAACCATAGGACGCCGTCTCCGTCCTTCCGGAAACATTTCAACTCCCCACTGTCTACACGTCTCCGCAAATGTGATATGCCCTTGTCATTCTTCTGGGCTGCCGCTATCTCTTCACGGATGGTGGGGATCAAAGCTAGGTTGTAGAGAGCTCCATGTGGAATCACATGTAGTGGTGGTTCGCTCTCTTCCAACGGTGTGATGGTCAGATTATTGACGTGTGACTTGCGGCTTAGCGCGTCTGCCACAACGTTTGCCTTGCCCGGATGATAATGGATCTCTATCTCGTAATCCTTTATCAGTTCTAACCATCTTCGTTGCCTCATGTTCAGCTCCTTCTGAGTGAATATGTACTTGAGGCTTTTGTGGTCGGTATATAAATGTACGAGGTTACCGAGTAGGTAGTGCCTCCACATTTTCAGTGCAAGTACCACGGCAGCGAGCTCCAAGTCGTGAGTTGGATAATTTTGCTCATGATTCCTAAGCTGCCGTGACCCATACGCGACCACCCTTCGGTCTTGCATCAACACACATCCGAGCCCAATGCTGGATGCATCGCAGTACACATCGAACGGTTTTGTTGTGTCTGGCTGCGCCAAAACCGGTGCTGATGTCAGGTGCTTGACTAAAGCCTTGAATGCTGCTTCACATGCTGGACTCCAAACATATTTGGTAGCCTTCTTCAGCAGCTCTGTCATTGGCTTGGCAATCTTCGAGAAGTTCGGAATGAACCTCCGATAATATCCCGCGAGTCCGAGGAAACTCCGTACCTCATGAACAGTTCTCGGGGATTTCCAATTCAGCACTTGCGTGATTTTGCTCGGGTCCACAGCGATACCCTCCGCTGAGATGATATGCCCGAGGAAAGGCACTTGCGATATCCAAAACTCGCATTTGCTGAACTTTGCGTATAACTTGTGATCCCGCAGCCGTTGCAAGACTATACGCAGATGTTTCTTGTGATCTTCCTCCGACTTGGAATATACCAGGATGTCGTCGATGAAGACCACGACAAACTTGTCCAGCTCCGGCATGAACACCGAGTTCATTAAGTACATGAAGTGAGCTGGAGCATTGGTGAGGCCAAAGGACATGACCAGGTACTCATAAAGTCCGTACCTTGTCGAAAAAGCTGTCTTTGGAATGTCCTCAGCCCTGATCTTAATCTGATGGTACCCGGATCTTAAATCCATCTTGGAAAAGACCTTTGCTTCGACCAACTGATCAAACAACATGTCGATCCGTGGCAACGGGTACTTGTTCTTGATGGTTACGGCATTTAATGGACGGTAGTCCACGCAAAGCCGCAACGTTTCATCCTTCTTTTTGACAAATAATGCCGAACAGCCCCATGGCGAGGAGCTCGGCCTAATAAAACCCTTCTCCAGAAGGTCCGTGAGCTGAGTCTTCAGTTCAGCCAACTCCTTGGGCGCCATCTTGTACGGCCTTCGGGATATTGGCATGGTTCCCGGTGCAAGTTCAATCTTGAACTCCACCTCTCTATCGGGTGGCATCCCCGGCAAATCATCCGGGAATACATCAGGGAATTCTCGGACCACTGGAATGTCTTCCAATCTGATGGTTGTGGCTTGATAGACACTTGGAAGTTTTATTTCTGGACTGTCCAGAAATAATGAGTGAGAACCGTGCACTCCTGAGTTTAAGTGCACGACTCGGAGGACGGTGTCTAAAACAGCGCCGTGGCGGTTTAACCACGACATCCCTAGGATGACATCGACCTTCTGTCCCTCTAAGATAATGAGAGACGTGGGGTACACTCTACCCGCTAAGCATAATGGTGCTTTGGAGACCATTACGCTTGCTGAAATCTTCCCACCCGGTGAACAAATTAAATATGGACTATCGGTGGGTAGTATTGGCAAGCTGTGTTTAGCAATGAAAGCTTGGCTAATAAAATTATGCGTGGCGCCTGAATCAAATAGTACTATAGCGGGATGCTGGTGGAGTTGGAACATACCCGCAAGGATTGGCTCGCCCTCCGGCACGTCCTCAATGGCAAGCTGGTGGACAGTACCGGGCCTAGGGTTTGCCCGCCGCGCATTAGTAGGGTTCCGGGGTTGATTCCTCCCCGGAAACTGTGGTACCACTCCGCCGCCTTGCCTCTCCGGGCAACTGCTCGCGAAGTGTCCTGGACGACCACACTTGTAACATGTGGCCGCTGCTGGTGGAGTACTTGGTGGACGAAAGCCCGGCATGCGTTGCGGAGGTGCAAACGCACGCGGCATCGCCCGCTGCTGCTGTTGTTGTTGCGGTGGTGCTGGCAGTGCCGGCCGGAATGCCGGTGAAGAATACGGCCGACCGCGGAACGGCATCGACCGCTGTGGTGGCTGCCAGCGCGGACCTGATGGTGGGCGATTCACCATCCGAAACTTCTGAGAAGGACCGCCTCCTTCTCCGCTGCTCTGCGGCGCGCTTCGCTTTCGCTCTGCCGCCGCCAACTCCTTGCCGGAGTCTTCCTGAACAATCGCAGCATCAATTATGTCGTTGAGGCTGCCGCGATTGAACATCGCCAGCTTGTCCTTCAGGAGCGGGTTAAGCCCCTGGTAAAAGTGGTCCCGCCGCTTCTCGTCCGTATCTGCGTGATACGACGCGTAGAGTGCGAGATCGTTGAACGCTCTGGAGTACTCCAGCGCGTTCCGGCTCCCTTGTTGCAGGTGTAGGAATTCCTGCGTCTTCCTCTTCATCAAACCGGGCGGTATATGATAGGCCCGGAAGGCCGTCCGGAACTCCGCCCAGGTCATCACTCGGTCGGTGGGTTGTGAAGCACAAAAGTTGGCCCACCACGCGCTCGCGGATCCTTGGAGCTGCTGGACCGCGAACTGAGTCTTGCGCTGCTCGCTGATTTGGAGCAGCCCGAACTTCATCTCTATGGCGCGGAGCCAGTTGTCCGCGTCAAGTGGTTCATCCGCCCTTGAGAATACAGGGGGATGAGTCGCCAGGAAGTCAGAGTAGGAGCTCTGTTGGCGCTCCTCACGATCTTGACGTCTCTCTGGGCGAGACGTATTCGCAATTAACGTTTGCAGCAGCTCTGTATGCTGCTGATGTGAACCCGCCATTGCCGCGACAATGTCGGCCAATGTAACCGTTGGCAGTGGCGGTGGCGGTGTTTGCTGTTGCTGTTGCTGCTGCTGTCCCGAGGAGTCCTCGGGAGGTGGTTGGGAGGTCTCTCCCCCTTGGCTAGTACCTCCAACATCGGGGTTGGCACGAGTACGCGTCATTCTGAAATTCAACACAGCAGCAATTAGCACATGTCTTACTCAAAATTCCATAAACAGGAGTAAGTATTGAAGCGACGCATGATTAACTTGCACAACATTCACATATATTGATAAAGCATAAACTTTATACAAGATACATTATTCTCGGATCTCCGAGAAGTCGTGCTCATGTCGTCACTACCTATACATACGCTACTGTCTACACGACATGTCACCGATTACAAAAGTTGGGTTACGCTACCCTAGCTGCCCTACTTGGCAACCGTAACCCCCTACTCGGAGTAGAACTCGACCTCCTGTGGGTCGTCCTCCTCCGGTACCTCTGCTGGTGGCTCGGGGTCTACCACCTCTTCTCCCATTCCAGGTTCTCCCATGGCTGGAAGACCCAAGACTACCGGTACGCCCAATACCGGGGGCACGAGGTCCTGCAATGCATGCACCTCGTCCATAGCCTGGTTGTAGTCCTCTTCCCAGCCTTGTCCTTCCTCAATAGCGTCGTCCCGCTCTTGAGCAAGGTCCTCATTCTGCTGGGTTAGGGTCTGCACCAGCTCTTGCAACGCCGCAATGTCAACACGGCTCTTCTTCTTTGCCTTCTTCAGACGACGCAACTGATTGTGTTGTTCATTCAGTCGCTTGATCGTCGGAAGGAGCACATTGCGGAGTGCACTGTGAGCACTCTCAAAATGATCTCCACGGCTTGTGCTCTCCTTGAGCTTGGTGGCGAGATGCTCCGTATGAACAGCTTGGCTGTCCATCACAGCGTTTCCCGCCCTCATTTGGAGGCTGAGATTTGCCTCCGCGGGGTTGTACCTTGGGCAACTCGGGTTTGTTGCCTCTAGGTACCTCTCTTCCCACACATGCTGAGCTCGTCCCTCCACCGGAACGAGTGCGTATGGAGTTCCCTCCATAGCCTGTACGTGTAGTTGGCAGAAACGTGACATAGTGTCACGGGCTGCCACTTGCCACATCCCTTCCGGTTGTCTTCCTCTCACCGTGACGGTGAATGGCACCCAACCGGGTGGCGTAGGCCCTGCAGGAACCTCGACATGGATCGTCCACGTCTTGTTCCCCTCTTCGCCTTCTTCCTTGGCGAAGTATTGCGGCATCTGGTTGTACCCGAAATATTGGAGCATTAGCCACAATGCTCCCGGGTAGCCGCTACGGTCAGAGCAGTGGGAAACTACCCACCCGTTCTCCAACCGTTTATCTGCTGCCATCTGTAAAAATATATTTGAGAAATGTCAAATATTTATTTAAACAGTAAACCATTGAGTTATAACATAAGATATGTCATTGAACCCTTAACACTTGGAAACATAGTTCAAATTTTTAAACAAATTTGACTGCTGATCTGCTGTTCCCATGACAGCCCTGACCAGTTTCCATATCAATCTGATTTAGGCCAGGTTAAAAGCAAAACCAGTCCTGGAGCTCAACATCAAAGTTAAAGTTAACTTCAATAGCTTTCCAGAAAGTATTTGGTTGGCCTAAGATCTGCTCTGGTTCAAAAGTTATGAGATGTCAAAGTTAACAGAATTTCTGGGAACAATTGGACAGCACCTCCCTGCCTTAGGTACTGATTTGATCCAAGAATTCCAGTTAATTCTGTTCCTAATCTGACAAAACTTTCTGTTACAAAGTTGTAACCCATCTCATAAGCTTCCCAGAACCACCTCATTTTCTATTTTTGGATTTTTATGCAGGAAGTTATGCTTAATTTACAGAGAGTCTACAGAGAGTCTTTGCTCCGTCCTGTTTTCTGGACAGTTTCAACTCTACTGCATTTTTCGAGTGGTTAAGGGATGAAACACCTCTGGAACTCAACAGAAAAGTTGTAAAGCTCCTCCAAAGCTTTCCAGAAATGTATCATACGACCCCAACCTCGAAAGAACTCAACCTCTAACCTCTGATTAACTTCAGCCTTGATTTAGCTGAAAACAGAGTGCTCTGTCCTTAACATCCTATAAGTTGAAAATTTATTAACTTTGAATATCCTGTTCAAGGGAAGGAGTTACATCAAGTTTTACTACTTTGGATCAAAACCTTCAAGTTTTTAAATGAAGTTGTTCATTTAGTTGGGTGTGACGTCGAGGCGTCACCAGATTATGTCGGTACTACGTCCTCACAAAGGAAAAACCTATACCGGATTTAGCCGGCTTCGTTAGTTCAGTGGCACTACTCGTCACTCGCACACGGATGCTACACGTCTACCGTTTCGTGGTAAGGCTACCTGCAGAAACTCAAACAATCATCAGACTCGGCTGCACACCGAGCCCGGAATCCATACAGTTTGTACACCCGGCCGTCATCACTCGCCCGGATGTTCTCAAGCCAAACACGCCTTGAGTTACGTGTTCACGTTTCAGACCACGTGACGGGGTCTCCCATGTTGCACCACGCACGCCAGGGACAGACGTTGCTCGAATACCCCAAACGACATGAAGAGTCGTAGAGGATATCAAAGCGGGTCGGGTTACCTGCCACCCGTGGGGCTCCACCCTTCAGCTTGTGCGCACTGGTGGACAGCGCTTACGTGCACCCCCCAAGACATGAACGTCCTGAGATGCACGATTTTCCGACATAACAAATAAGTTAATAAGCCACTTTCTATATACTAATAACATCCTTATACGGGCTACTAACTCGTTCCTCACTGGATTTTTGAAAAAGAAGACCTTTGTACTGTGTTAAACCTCAAGCGAGCTCTGATACCACGCTGACACGACCCCACTGGTCCTGGCTCGACAGGACCAGTGGGGTCGTGTCAAGATCTGTCCTGGTTCAAAATTTATGAGATGTCAAAGTTAGCAGAATTTCTGGAGAAAACTGGACAGCACCCCCTGCTTTAGGTACTGATTTGATCCAAGAATCCCGGTTAATTATGCTCCCAATCTGACAAAACTTTCTGTTACAAAGTTGAACCCATCTCATAAGCTTTCCAGAACTACCTCATTTTCTATTTTTGGATTTTTATGCAGGAAGTTATGCTCAATTTACAGAGAGTTTACAGAGAGTCTTTGCTCTGTCCTATTTTCTGGACAGTTTCAACTCTACTGCATTTTTCGATTGGTTAAGGGATGAGACACCTCTGGACCACAACAGAAAAGTTGTAAATCTCTTCCAAAGATTTCCAGAAATGTATCATATGACCCCAACCTCGAAATAACTCAACCTCTAACCTCTGATTAACTTCAGTCTTAACTCGGCTGAAAACAGAGTGCTCTGTCCTTAACAACCTATAAGTTGAAAACTTGTTAACTTTGAATATCCTGACTAAGGGAAGGAGTTACATCAAGTTTTACTACTTTGGATCAAAACCTTCAAGTTTCACAATGAAGTTGTTCATTTAGTGGGGTGTGACGTCGATGCGTCACCAGATCATGTCGGTACTACGTCCTCACAAAGAAAAACCTATACCGGACTTAGCCGGCTTCGTTACTTCAGTGGCACTAAACGTCACTCACACACGGATGCTACAGTCTACTGTTTCGTGGTTAGACTACCTGCAGAAACTCAAACAATCGTCAGACTCATCTGCACACCTAGTCCGGTATCCATACAGTTCGTACACCCGGCCGTCATCACTCGCCTGGCTGTTCTCAAGCCAAACACGCCTTGAGTTACGTGTTCACGTTTCAGACCACGTGACGGGGTCTCCCAAATTGCACCACGCACGCCAGGGACAGACGTTGCTCGTATAACCCAAACGACATGAAGAGTCGTAGAGGATACCAAAGCGGGTCGGGTTACCTGCCACCCGTGGGGCTCCACCCTTCAGCTTGTGCGCACTGGTGGACAGCGCTTACGTGCACCCCCCAAGACATAAACGTCCCGAGATGCACAATTTTCCTACATAGACAGATAGGTTAGTATGCCACTTTCTATATGCTAATAACATCCTTATACAGGCTACTAACTCGTTCCTCACTGGATTTTTGAAAAAGATGACCTTTCTAGTGCGTTAAACCTCAAGCGAGCTCTGATACCAACGCTGACACGACCCCACGGTCTTGTCGGGCCAGGATCACGCTGAGGGATGCTGCGTTGCACAGCACCGTATAACACATGTCAAAGGTACAAAGCGGAAGCGAAATTTTATTACATAAACGAGTTTATGAACATGTTTACATCAAAATAAGTCCAGTCTACACTCACGGGCGTAAACTACGCATCAAGTCCACGTCCAGGCCTTGAACGTGTCCTTGCTAGCACACACGCACACTAACTCTGAGGCGTGCACGACTCCCACTCGACGGGGTTCCCCTCCTGGGGTTCCGTCTCTTCTTCGGGATTCCCTTCCTCATAGAACCCTGCAAAAGCTTCAAACGCAAGCAGTGAGCACGAAGGCTCAGCAAGTCTGACCCGTCTCACTTAAACATGGAACTTCTACATGAGGGGTGATAGGTTACATGAGGTAAAAATCAGTTGCAAGGACTCGCCTAATTAGTAGAACCTTACTTTCAAGTTTTAGCAGCAGGTTGTGGAGAACCTTACGCTAAGGCATATGAGAGAGCCGCAATCAAACAAGAAACGCATTTCTCTCATGTACTTTGCCCAAAGTTGAAAAGAACTTTAGTTATCTCTAGACTACAGCAAATCATTAGCAATCAAGTCCATCTTTCAATCAGCAACATTTTAACATGTAACTAGCCTGTCCTTTCTACGTCACGGTACAGTGAACAAGTGGTACTCACTGACCGCGAGGGATGGCGATTATAATCGATTTACACCTGCAGGGTTACCCGAACAACCCGTCACATACGCCCGTACTCGATGTTGCCTACAACAACCATCACGGACTCCGTACGCAACTACCTTTCACCCATTAGCCAAATGTTGAACCGGTCCAATCGTCCCGAGCAAGAGGTCTCTGCACGTGCATCTCAGTGCCGCCAGCCGATTTACACCTCGAGCTCTCAACCTACCCTCTGAACGACCAGCTATGCCTCAACACCCAGCTACCCGAGTTACATCGGTTTCCCGGTTCCCATATAGCCGGTAGGTCTTCGGTACTGTTCTAGCTTGTTCAACAGGCCCGCACACGGCTCGGTCCTCAATCGACACAAGCGGAGCTACAGCACGCAGGCCCCAAAGTCCTGCTGCCCTTACTCTCCGCTCGGTCTCATCTTTCTTGCCATGTGTATCATGTGCGATCTCTACCCGAGTCGAGTGCCTCTAGTCTATGCTCGCGAGTAGTTCCAACTACTCGACTTGTACCGAATCCTACCCTAACTTAGCTTTGCAGTAGCTAACGGGGTTTGCAATCTTAAACCCAACCCAGGGTCTTCTTGGTTATGCAATTGGGTTTCCAAACAAGACTCTAATGCAAGGAATCATAATACTCAAGTAAGTGCTCAAAACAATAAAAAATTGTAAAAGGGTTAATGCAAAGCGGAGCTTGCCTTGCTGCTTTTGGTCGTAGGCTAGCTGTTCCTCCGTAGTAACAAAGTCTAGGACTTCGGGTTCCTCCTCGACCTTAGCGACTACATGATAGCAGAAGTACATGTATCAATTTAAATGCATTTGTATTAAGTTTGAACTTGTGAAGCATATAAGTCCCACTAGACAGATTCAATGACTGTGAAACTTTTACTGTGGCTTGGTTACAAACTAAGTACAGACTTGGTCAAGTTTTAGTTGCAGTAAAGCTCATTTGAGCCCTCCACAACTAATTATGTACTTGACCTTAATTGAAGGCTTTTATGGTGTTCTAAGGATTTTCATGAAACAAACTATGACTTTCTGAAAACTAGATTTTCATAGGGTTCCAATGGAGCTGGTCTCACTTAATTTGAAGGTTCCTAGCTAAAGATATGAGCTAAACAATTTCAGAGAAAATTCTGAAAATGTTTCTGAACATTTTCTATTTTCTTTGGAACAGTTCCACTTATCACACCATTTGGTGGATCAATGAGCTCAAATGGATCTGAAATTTTTATGGTATTTCAGGAATATTTTGGTGAACATTCCAGCAAAATTTCAGAATTTTCCTCCAAAGGATTCTTCAGTTAAAATTCCAAACAGTTTAAATTTTGAGGAATTAATTCTGGATAAATAAGGATTTTCATGAAGTGAAACCTGATTTGCTGGAATGTGCTCAGAGAGCTGAATACAACAAAATTTGGTTCACTCAATTTGGAGTTTTATAGCCAAAGTTATGAGGATTTGAAGTTTGAAGGAAATCTGAAAATCGGGGGAAAAGTTTAAATCTGCCGGGGCCCGCGGGGACACGTGTTAAGCGCGGAGGTGACCGCACACTGCGGCCCACAGGGTCTTTGCGCGCCAGCACACCAGATCCCGGCCACACCCGATCCTGATTTAAAATTTTGAGCCACTGACGCGTGGGCCAGCCGGCTTCGTCTTCCTCCCGACGCGCCGGCGCCGCCTCCCCTCGCCGGAGCAGACCCGGAGCTCGCCGGCTCACCGCTGCCGGCCATCCCATGGTCCGAAACTCGCCGCCAGGGGGTTGTCGACATCGAGGAACACGTCTGTGGGGTCAGTTCAAGTTGGCGGTGACCGGAAATAGCCCGGCGACGTGCCGCGGCCTCGGTTGAGGTTCGGCGCCGTCGACCGTAAGTTCTAACCCGCCAAAACCTCGAACAATCGGTCCTACAGCATCAGTGTATCTCTAGGAAGCTCGACAAGGTGTCAAAGGTTCAAAGATGGCGGCAAGTCGGTCGGCACCATGTGACCGATCGTGCCCGCCATGACCGCCCTTGATCGAGCTCGAAACTCGTCACTCCTAGACAGTTTCACGCCACGGATGCAGAAAAGAACTTGATCGTCGGCTAGTCCAGCATCTATGTGCAAGATTTGATAGCTAGAGAAGGATCTTAGATCGAGAATTTGAAGGATCCGTACCGGAAGCTCAGTTTAAAGTCGCCAGAGCAAAAACTGAAAATTCGCTGGGGATTCTTCACGGTTTGCTTCCAAACTTGGAGGAGAGCAGCACGGCTGTTGCGCGCTCCTGCTGCTGCCCTTGCTGGACCATGAAAACGCCTGTGGAGCGCTGTCCACGGGCGCCTGACTTTCGGCTGAGGCTAGGTCGCCGTGGTGGCGATCGTTCTTGGGCAAGGGAGGTCAGAGCTCGGGGTTTCTTGCGTTGGGGAGGTGGAGTGCAATCTCAGGTTGCTGTCTAGCAGCTCAGGAACGAAGGAGGAGATCGTTTGCTGGTTTTCCCGATCGAGCAGAGAGCTGCGGGGAGAAGAATTGCCGCCGCTCGGGGTCACACGCGAGGAGATAAAGCCCGCCGATCCCTGCTCGGGCTGAGGCGGTGCCTGTCGCGTGGAGGCGTGAGCAAGCCACCCTGGGCGCCAGCGCGCGGAGAGGAAAGCAGCTGGTGACGCCGGTGGCTGCTCGGTGGCACAGCCGACAGCTGCTTGGTGGAATTTCCCACCGAGGCTGTGACTTTGTGTGCAAGTTTTCCCTCCTTCTCTCTATGACATGTGGGTCCCACCCGGGGTTTTAACCTCTGAAGTTTACTCCTAATCACTGTTGTAAACAGTGAGCCCCAAAATACCTTTGGTGCTTCAAATTATTCACCCATGAGCCATTTGAATTGGTTAGAATTCAAATTGGGTTTGGTTTGAATGAATTTCAGCACATGTTCAGTTTGGCATTAAAATAAAGTTTGAATTTGCCCCACTTAGCTCATGTCAAGATCAACTCCAAATGGAGTGAAAATTGGTGTGTGAGCTCACAAAAATGTGATGAATAAGAATATGCCTCCCACTTTTGCATGGGATAAAAACAGTTTGAATTTGAATATGGTTTCAAACTGCCCTCTTTCTAGCTATACCCAAAATGACCTCAAAAAGGTTTTGAATTTGGGTGAAACTTGGCATGGACATCCTTAGCAATGTGTAGGAGTTTTCATATGCCCAGCCCCTCTATATCACATGTGGTAAATACCACTTTTGCAATATGTGAGTTTGTTCTCTAATGAGCATGTTGATGGTGGTTACTTGCTCTTTATTTGTGTTCATCAACTTTTCTCAAATGAGGTGTGTGTGTATGGTGATGAACACTTCAAATATGTGTCAAAAACTGAGGCCCTTACAGTCCGCCTCAGAACGGACTAGCTCAAACTCACTCAGGGACTCTTTGTCCGGGTGAAACCGGACAAGTCTGGCTACTCCGGACTAGTCCGGGCACTGAGGCGGACAAGTCCGGTCTACCAGGACTTAGTCCCAAAACACTGTTTTTAACAGAGAAATGGACTAGTCCGTCCCAAAACGGACAAGTCCAAACTTAGTCAGTAACTCTTAGTCCGCCCCAAAACGGACTAAGCCGGGGGGACTTCCGGACAAGTCCAGCCTGCCCAATTTTACCTCTCTACCTCTCTCCACTATGGTTTTGACACTTCTAACACTTTGAGCACTACTCTATGATCTCAATGCACTTGACACACACATACTCTCACTTTTACACGGCTAGCCCGCTAAAGACTCAAGTGAAAACCTAATTTCTACTCTTCGAGTCTTCGACGCTATTTTTCATCCTTTTCCTTTTTGAGAGTTTAGGTGTCCGCCTTGGAAACATCCAGTGCTTATGATCATCTCAGCTCATTAGTCTCTTAATTGTCGTCATCAATCATCCAAAACCCACGGGGATACCTAGATGCACTTACAATCTCCCCCTTTTTGGTGATTGATGACAACACATTAAGTTTCAACATAAGAGGTAAAAATTTGATTTTCATAACAAGTGTACGTATGCAAAACTCCCCCTGAATGTATGCAAGAGTAAAAGAAGGGCAGTGACTTACATTCACATGTTATGGTGGGGTGCCTACGTGTTGTGCTAAAAATGTGATAAGACAATAAACATAGCAAGGAGCAACAATGATCAAATATAAACCATAAAATCCAACACGTAGTGTTACACAAAAGATAGTCATGCTTAAAACATAGATAGCCACGTCCAAAGATCTATTACAAGATAGTCACATCCAAAAACATAAAACATAGGTGTCCAAAAGATCTATTACAAGACTAGGAGATGATAAACAAAAGAGACCCTCTCCCCATCTCTCCCCCTTTGGCATCAAGGCACCAAAAAGGAAAAGAGGGAAGAAGATACGCCTAAGTCTACTCGTCATCTTCTTCGTCTTCTTCTTCATCATTTTCATCGCTCTTTGTGGCCTCCATATCCTCTTCCTCGTCGTCAGCGGCGGTGGATGGAGGCACGGCCTTGGAGGAGCTTCCATCTTCCCTGAACTGGAAGAGCTCATCAGCGGTGAACTCTGGATATGGAGTGAGTTCCCCATCACTCTCCTCGGGAGGATACATGGGTACCTCAAGCTTGTCACACACAGCCTTGAGGTACTTCTCCTGACGCCTCTCCATGCGTCGAGTCCAGACCTCCACACACTGACAGGAGGCGAAGAGTGTGTTGAAGCACTTGAAGAATACGCTCATGGACTGCGGAGGAGGAGATGATGGGGGTGCCGCTGAACTAGGAGGGGCTGCTGAACTGGAAGGTGGTTGAGCATTTTTCCTCCTTGAGGGTTCTGGTACAATGGGGGGTAGCTAAGGACGGAGAGGTTGATGAGTGATATACTTGACAAAGACTATCCCCGGCACCTTCTCAATAAGACACATGGTGTACGGTGCATAACCACATGAGCGGTTGGGAGTGTGAGAGATGTTGAAGATGTCTTCATAAATGTGCTCAACAAGGTTGAACTTCTCTTCACCATCTATCAGGAGGAGGAGATGCCTTATGTTTCCTTGAATTAACCCTGCATCTCCATCCTTAGGGGCAATGGTCTTCCTCGGAATCTTGTTGAGGATGCTATAGAACGGCTTGATGTTCCTAGCAAGCCCGGCCTTATAGGGGACATGGCTAGGATACATATAGTCAAGCTGGTCCCTGTCTACTACCTTGAGGTTGGAAATAATAATCTCATGATCCAAGTGCTCCTCAAGGCCAAGTATCTGTGCAAACCTCTCATAGGTGACTGAGTACTGCTCTCCATGAGTCATCCAGGTGATTTTCCGGTTACCGTAGGTGGAGAAGTACACAGTGGTGTAGAACTGCACAATTACCTCAATGTTCCAGTCATATTTGAAGCTCATGATTTCCTTGATTCCATGTCGCTCTGCGGCTTCAATCCTCCCCTTGAGCTTGAGCGACTGGGGTCTTCATCTTTAGATAGACCAAGCGGTAGTAGTCGCAGTGGAAGTCACACCAAAACCTAGGGTCGGCTGTGTTCTTCTCATAGTCATAGAGTTTATCCATCCTCAGCCTTCTCGCCTTTTCAGCCCCTTTTCCTTTGAATACAAATGCCGGATTGTTGGGCTGCCGGTTTGGATCTCTAGTAGGGGCAGCCATCTTCATGGGGCCGATGGGCTTCGGTCGCCCTTTCTACCTGATTACTATCCCTCCTGCCCTGTTTGTCGGTGCTTTGGCAGTTGCCTTTTTGTTCTTGGGCTCCTCAGGAAGTGGAGCCTTGCCTGTAACACCCTCAATTTCATATTCATGCATTGCATATAGAAAAACATTATAAAAGAAATAGAAATGGGAAAGAATCATAAAAATGGGAGAAAGATAGCTGAAAAGAGCCAATTCCAATTCGCGGAGGAGCGTCGTCGACACTTCCCGCGGCCTACTGGCCATGTGGCGCCTTCGGAGCTCATCCCTGCGGAGGGGGTGAGGTCTGGCACTGCTGGCCACGTGGGAGGCTCGGAGCTCACCTCAGGAGAAGGGGCGAGGTCCGACCCCGCTGGACACGTGGTGCCTTCGGAGCTAGTCTCTGCAGATAAGCGAGGCCCAGCCCATGGGACACGTGTCGCTCTCGGAGCTCGCCTTCGAGAGGTCCGGCCCCGCTGGACACATGTCACCTCGGAGCTCGCCTCTGAGAGCTCCGGCCCCGCTGGACACGTGTCGCCCTCGGAGCTCGCCTCCGAGAGGTACGGCCCCGCTGGACACGTGTCGTCCTAGGAACTCATCTCCGAGGAGAAGGGAGGTCCGACACTGCTGGACACGTGTCGTCCTCAGAGCTCACCTCCGAGGAGAAGGGAGGTCTGACACTGCTGGACACGTGTCATCCTCGGAGCTCACCTCCGAGGAGAATGGAGGTCCGGCTCTGCTGGACATGTGGCACTCTTGGAGCCCACCTCCGAGGAGAGGGGAGGTCCGGCACTGACACGTGGCTCCCCCAGAGCTTGCCTCTGAGGAAAAGGGAGGCCCCGCCCCGCCAGACACGTGGCGCATGCGGAGCTCACCTCTGAGGAAAAGGGAGGCCCCGCCCCGCTGGACGCGTGGCAGGTCCGGAGCTCGCCTCTGAAGAAAAGGAAGGGCCGGCCCCCACTGGACACGTGGCGCCTCCGGAGCTCACCTTGCGGAGGTGATGAGATCCTTAAGCAGTTTTTTCTCCTGTGCGCGCGGGAATACTCGGTACTGAGGAAACCGACACGATTTCTTCCACGATGACACCGCACCCAAATCAATTGGAGATAAGTTGTTAAGATCCAAAACAAATTGAATAGGACTCTTAATTAAAATCCAATCGGAGTAGGACTCTTCTTTCACCCCTTATAAATACAACCCAAAACCCCTTGGTCGCAACCATGTACCTATTTTCCACCTCCCGAGTCGACGACTTGGAGGCCCTAGCTTCCAACTCGCCGAGTTTCCCCCTTCGCCGGAGTTCAGTCGCTGGTGAGTTGCCGACAAGCCCCATCACACCTCGCCGTCGCCGGAAGAGAGCTGACGATCTGACCTGCTGCCATTGCTAGGAGGAAGGCCGAGGTAGGTCTTCGTTACCATCTTACGACATCATCGCGGTTTCTACACATCTGTTTCCTCCGAACAGAACCTTTTTCGTGTGGGCAGATCACGTCTTGATCAGTTTTTGATGGTGGAATTGATCTAGATCTTGAGTCAAGATCATCACCTCGTCCACACTTGATCCTTAAACCCTTGTTCACCATAAAACCCCATGCAAGCCCAGTAAAACAAGCAAGAACATGTACGAACTGGTGTAATAAAACAGTATCATAGGATTTGCACCATTGCATCTTGATATTTGATTGCTATAATTTTGTATGTGCGTGGTTGTGAGTAGAAGGACAAGCTCAGGAAGCTATCTACGAAGGACTACAGCACCAAGGCTTCGAGACACTTGAGCAACAAAAGCCACAGGAACAAGGCAAGTGTGATGAGGACATCACAACAGTGGATACTCACATTAATATACAAGGACCAATCACAAGAGCACGAGCACGGTTACTAAATCAGCAGGTGAACTCGTTCCTAACTTCCTACCCATGTGAGTTTGAGAATGGATTGCTATTTAATGACTTAATGGTTATTAGGAACTGTCGGTACCCTCAATACCGGGTACCCCCACGCACAGGGTGAAATTGCCTAAGGACCTCACCCCCTCCGCAGGGGCGAGCTCCGAAGGCGCCACGTGTACAGCAGGGCCGGAGCTCCCCTCTCCTCAGAGGATAGCTCCAGGCCTACCACGTGGCCTAGAAGGCCGGACCTCACCCCCTCCGAAGGGGCGAGCTCCGAAGGCGCCACGTGTCTAGTAGGGCCGGAGCTCCCCGCTCCTCAGAGGAGAGCTCCGGGCCTGCCACGTGGCCCAGGAGGCCAGACCTCGCCCCCTCCGCAGGGGTGAGATCCGAAGGTACCACGTGTCCAGTAGGGCCGGAGCTCCCCGCTCCTCAGAGGAGAGCTCCGGGCCTGCCACGTGGCCCAGGAGGCCGGACCTCGCCCCCTCTGCAGGGGCAAGCTCCGAAGGCTCCACGTGTCCAGCGGGGCCGGACCTCCCCTCCACAGAGGTGAGCTCCGGGCCCGCCATGTGGCCAGCAGAGCCAGACCTCCCTCCTCTGCGGGGGCGAGCTCCGAAGGCTCCATGTGTCCAGCGGGGCCGGACCTCCCCTCTCCACAGAGGTGAGCTCCGGGCCTGCCACATGGCCAGCAGAGCAGCGCTGCCCGCCCGACGCGGTAGGCAGCAGGAGTAAAGGCACACCATGCCTTTACCATACAAGGCATTCAAGACCCGCGCCTTCCCAAGATGAAGAGGTGTGGCGCACGCCTGTCAGGAGGCATTGTGAACAGTCATAGTCAAGACAGGCGTACAGTGTCTGAAGCTGCAGACCATTGAAGGCAGCGACAAGACATGGACAAGACGTGCCCTGCCGCCCCTGCCATCACCAACGGCTACACCTAGCCTGCGGCATGGACAGGGTGGCAGGACGACCACCTCGAAGCCAGCGCCAAGACTATGTAGCTGGTAGGAAATCACCCCGGGGCTACCTGTCGGGTCCCCGGGGCCAACCTTGTAAGCCGCCCAAGCCTTGTACTATAAAAGGCTCGGGTAGGCAACATTACAAGGGGTTCGACTTTTGCTCGACTCCCTCTAGCGGTTCGCCTTTTACACACTCTCACGCAGGATTCGCTCCTGAGCACCAAGCAATACAACGAGCATCTCCGCTCACCGTGGACGTAGGGTATTACGCTCCGGCGGCCTGAACCACGTAAAAATCCTTGTGTCAAGCTTCTCCCTCCATCATCCCTACGCATAAGCTCTCCGTGAGTGACTAGCCCCTCCGAAAAAGAACCTCCGCGGGCTGCCCAGAGCAGGCCCGGGGGAAGTGTCAGCTACACACTTCGACATTTGGCACGCCAGGTAGGGGGCTTTTTCCTTGCGCGACGAGCTTTCGCCGGCAAAGATGACGAAGCTTCCTTCAGCGGCAATCTCTCCCCGCCCATGTTCACGATTAACGGTGACCAGCGGGGACTACATCTCGACACACTCAGGACGGAGTGTGTCGGTGCAAGCTGGAAGCCAGCAGCCGGCTCCGGCAGCGCCGACTCCAGCAAGCCCAAGATCTGCTGCAGCGCCGAGTGTCTCCCAAGCAAGCGCGCTAGCAGCCGCAGAAGCGCTCCTGGACAATCCGCCTGCTGAAGACGCCCTCCAAGGGGCTACCCATCAGTGGATCCGCGACATCAAGGACCTCGTCGCTGCTACCATTTATCCTCCGCTGCAGCGGGGATGACGCCCTGCTCAACCATCTACCTCGTCGTCGAGGCAAGGTGGTGAGCAACGCCTCGGATCGCGCGGTACCGGCAGACGCCCTGGCGCCACTAGTCCGTGCTTGGGGGCCCAAGACAGGCGCTCCGGCGCTATCCCAGTAAGTTCACCATGCTTACTTAGGTGTTCATTTAAATTACGCATTAATTTATATGATCACCTCCCCGCGCTCTAGATAGTGTACGCCCATTGTACACTCGGTTCCTCCTTCCTGATCTCATGCATAGTCGACATTTGCTATCCTGCCGAGTGCGGTCGCGCTTAGGGTACCTGCCGATTGGCCGGAGGCCTCTTGGACCCCCCCCCCCCAGTCAGGGTACTGTGACACCAGTCGGTCTCCTCCAGGAAAAGACCTATACCAGAGCGGGGGGCCCAAGAGCCTTGCTTTGCCCGGTCTTGCACCCAAAGCATGCGCACTCTACCTCCCCAGCACTATGGTCTGAGTACTTGGGGGCCAGACGATTACACCCTGACTAGGGCGGGGGGCCAGACCTCCGGGACCGAGTGCACTGGATTGCCCGAGCCCCGTATTCCGGCCCGGGACAGTAAGCCAAATAAGACTAAGAGATAGGGAAGGGAGGACCTCTGAGCAGAGCCGGTCATCACCCCCTCCGCAGGGGTGAACTCTTAAGCCGGATCTCACCCTCTCCTCAGAGGCTGAGCTCCGATGACCCCCGGACCTCATGCCCTCCGTGGGCCTAAGCTCCGGTGTCGGCCCTCGCCCTCTCTTCAGAGGCAAGCTCCGAAGCCGGACCTCACCCTCTCCTCGGAGGCTGAGCTCCGATGACCTTCGGACCTCACGCCCTCCGTTGGCCTGAGCTTCGATGCCGGCCTCGCCCTCTCCTCAGAGGCGAGCTCCGAAGCCGGACCTCACCCTCTACTCAGAGGCTGAGCTCCGATGACCTCCGGACCTCACGTCCTCCGTGGGCCTGAGCTCCGATGTCGGCCCTCGCCCTCTCCTCAGAAGCGAGCTCCGAAGCCGGACCTCACCCTCTCCTCAGAGGCTGAGCTCCGATGACCTCCGTACCTCACGCCCTCCGTGGACCTGAGCTTCGATGCCGGCCCTCGCCCTCTCCTCAGAGGCGAGCTCCGAAGCCGGACCTCACCCTCTCCTCAGAGGCTGAGCTCCGAGGAGCTCCGGACCTCACGCCCTCCGTGGGCCTGAGCTCTGATGCCGGCCCTCGCCCTCTCCTCAGAAGCGAGCTCCGAAGTCGGACCTCACCCTCTCCTCAGAGGTTGAGCTCCGATGATCTCCGGACCTCACGCCCTCCTGGGCCTGAGCTTCAATGCTGGCCCTCGCCCTCTCCTCAGAGGCGAGCTCCAAAGCCGGACCTCACCCTCTCCTCAGAGGCTGAGCTCCGATGAGCTCCGGACCTCACACCCTCCGTGGGCCTGAGCTCCGATGCCGGCCCTCGCCCTCTCCTCAGAGGCGAGCTCCGAAGCTGGACCTCGCCCTCTCGTCAAAGGCGAGCAGCTTATAATATGGAAGATCATAACAATCAACCATGCCTTCCACGTTATCTATGAGGTATGTGAGGTAATAATCGTTATAATTACAATGATCGTCATAATAATTTTAATCGCCCTCTTGATGATCCTTTTGCTAAAGTCAAATTTACTATACCCTCTTTTTCTGGTGCTTATGATGCTGAGGCATATCTTGATTGGGAGATGACAGTAGAGCAGAAATTTAATGCCCACCTTGTTCCTGAACAACATAGAGTTCATCAAGCCACTAGTGAGTTTAAGGATTTTGCTTTCATATGGTGGAATGAACTTGTTAAAACTAGAACTGATCCTCCAACATGGGATAGATTAAAGGAAGCTATGCATGTTCGTTTTGTTCCTCTTTTTCAGCGGGACCTTCACAAAAAGTTACAGCACTTAGACCAAGGTAACAGGTCTGTAGAGGAGTATTATCAAGAGTTACAAAAGGATATGTTGCGCTGTGGGGTAGTAGAGGACATGGATGATAAAATAGCTTGCTTTTATGGGGGGTTGAGGCGTGAAATTTAGAACATTGTTGATTATAAGGAGTATGATACTGTTAACAGATTATTTCAGCTGGCTATGTTGGCAGAAAAAGAATTGCAGGGTCGCCAACAGCAGCAGCAGCAAGGCACGAGGAGCACCTTCACACCGTGTTCGACATCTACACCATCTAAAACAGCACCATCTTCGAGTTTTCCTACTGCCACTACACCATCCAATTGTGGACAACGAATTTCATCTACTGCTCCATTTTCTCGCGCGCCCGAGGGCAGCAAGACGACACCATTCAAGCCTACGTATTCCACTCCTTCCATGAGTCGAACTTCCAGCATTAAGTGTCACCGCTGCCAGGGAGTTCGTCATGTGATGAAAGATTGCCCTAGCAAACGAGCATACATAGCACGAGATGATGGCGGGTATGATAGTACTTCGGATGTTTGAAGATGAATATTCTCTTGCTACTAACGTTGCAGGACCAAAAGATGACCATTATAGCACAGATGAAGAGGTACTTGGTACTGCAGCAACGTAAAATTATAGAAGCATATTTGTGCAGCGTGCTTTGAGATCCAAAGTTGTGGTGGATGACAAGCTACAGTGACACAATCTTTTTCACATGTTTCTCATCGTCAAGGACTGCCGTGTGCACACTATAATTGATGGAGGCAGTTGCAATAACTTGGTAAACACGGATGTGGTCAAGAAACTTGGGTTGACAACAAGAGCACACCCTCATCCATACCACATTCAGTGGTTCAACAACAGTGGTAAGGTTAGGGTAACACAAACAGCGAGGGTACATTTTTCGATTGGTTCTTACCATGATTTTGCCGATTTTGATGTCGTACCTATGGATGCTTGTTCTCTTTTGTTGGGACGTCCTTGGGAATTTGATACGGATGCTATTCATCATGGTAGAACTAATAAATATACTCTGATGCATAAAGGAAAGAAAATCACTTTGCTTCCTATGACTCCTGCTGAAATTGCACATTTGGAGAAAAGTAAAACACGTGATGATAAGGCAACAAAATCACTAGACTTTGAAAAACAGAAAGTAATTAAGTTAAAATCACATTTGCTGCTCACAACTTAATCTAACCTTGCTGATTTATTTAATACCAAGGGGATGTACTATGCTTAGTATGCAAAGAAGCCATGTTTTCGCTTCATGAAGTGTCCATTGCATTGCCCCCTTCTGTTGCTAACCTTTTTCAGTATTTTGCGGATGTGTTTCCCCCGATATACCACTGGATTACCACCTATGAGGGCCATTGAACATAAGATCAACTTGATTACAGGGGCAAGTTTGCGAAATCGTGCGGCGTACAGGGCGAATCCGGGAAAAACAAGGGAAATTCAGCAACAAGTTCAAGATCTTTTGAACCGCGGGTATATTCGTGAAGGCCTTAGTCCTTGTTCTGTTCCTGTTCTTTTGGTTCCTAAGAAAGATGGTAGCTGGCGCATGTGTGTTGATTGTAGAGCGATTAATAACATCACCATTCGATATCGTTATCTTATTCCTCGCTTAGATGACATGCTTGATGAATTGAGTGGTGCTATTATTTTCACAAAAATTGACTTGCGTAGTGGTTACCACCAAATTAGAATGGCACTAGGAGATGAATGGAAAACTGCATTTAAAACCAAGTTTGGACTTTATGAGTGGTTAGTCATACCTTTTGGTTTAACTAATGCACCTAGCACTTTTATGCGATTAATGAACGAGGTTTTACGTACTTTTATTGAAAAATTTGTGGTGGTTTACTTCGATGATATCCTCATTTACAGCAAGTCATATGACGAACATCTTAATCATTTACGTGTTGTTTTCACTGTCTTGAGAGATGCACGTTTGTTTGGTAACCTCGAAAAGTGCGTCTTTTGCACCAATCGAGTTTCGTTTATTGGATATGTCGTTTCATCGCAGGGAATTGAGATGGATGAGGCAAAAATCGTGGCAATCACTAGATGGCCAACTCCATCGACCGTCACGCAGGTGTGTATTTTTCTTGGTCTTGCAGGTTTTTATCGACGCTTTGTGCGGGATTTCAGCACCACTGCAGCACCTCTCCATGAACTGACGAAGAAGGGAGTGCAGTTTCGATGGGGCGAACAGAAGCAACAAGCTTTTGATGTTCTCAAATCAAAGCTTACACAAGCACCATTGCTACAACTTCCTGATTTTGACAAGACATTTGAGCTAGAATGTGATGCAAACGGCATTGGTATTGGAGCTGTTCTCATACAAGGAGGTAAACCCATTGCATTCTTTAGTGAAAAATTGCATGGTCCTTCTCTGAATTATTCTACTTATGATAAGGAATTGTATGCCTTAGTGCGAGTTCTACAAACTTGGCAACATTACCTGTGGTCTAAGGAGTTCGTCATACATTCCGATCATGAATCTTTGAAGTATCTTAAGTGTCAAAATCTGAATAAACGACATGATAAATGGATTGAGTTCATAGAATAGTTTCCATACATCATTAAGCATAAGAAAGGGAAGGAGAATGTTATTGCAGATGCATTATCTAGACGTTACACCATGCTGTCCCAACTTGATCATAAACTATTTGATTTGGAAACAACAAAAGGATTATATCCTACTGATTTTATACCTTGTCATAAAAATGATAATGCATCACACATTGCTGATTTGTTTATGACGGAAATTATTCGTTTACATGGTGTGCCAAATACCATTGTTTCTGATCGTGATGCAAAATTTTAAGTCATTTTTGGAGAACTTTGTGGTATAAATTGGGAACCAAGCTGTTGTTTTCAACCACATGTCACCCACAAACCGATGGATAAACTGAGGTAGTAAATCGTACTCTATCCACTATGTTGCGGGCTGTTTTAAAAAACAAATTTAAAGGGTTGGGAGGATTGTTTACCACATATAGAATTTGCTTACAACAGGTCAGTTCACTCTACTACAAAGGTAAGCCCTTTCCAGGTAGTGTATGGTTTCAATCCCCGTGCTCCTATTGATTTATTACATTTGCCTCCTTCTGAAACTATAAATTTGGATGCTACACAACGATCTGAATTCATTCTTAAGATGCATGAAACTACAAAGAAAAATATTGAACGGATGAATGAGAAGTATAGAATTTCTGGTAGTAAAGGTAGAAAAGAAGTAAAACTTGAACCTGGGGACTTGGTATGGCTACATTTGAGAAAATAACGATTCCCTCACTTGAGAAAATCTAAACTTATGCCACGAGCTGCTGGTCCTTTTAAGATTTTTGAAAAGATCAATGACAATGCATATAAGCTTGAGTTGCCTCCGGATTTTGGGGTTAGTCCCACATTTAACATTTTGGATTTACGACCATACATGGGAGAAGAAAATGATCTTGAGTCGAGGACGACTCCGATTCAAGAGGGGGAGGATGATGAGGACATCACAACAGTCGATACTCACATTGATATACAAGGACCAATCAGAAGAGCATGAGCACGGTTACTAAATCAGCAGGTGAACTCGTTCCTAACTTCCTACCCATGTGAGTTTGAGAATGGATTGCTATTTAATAATTTAATTGTTATTAGGAACCATGGACATGATCAAAAAGTAAAGGTAGGAGATTTGGGGACGTGGAGAACCATATGGGACGTCCACAAGTTGATGGAAACAGTCGCCAACTTGGACTCGATTTCAACTCGGAGTCCAGGAGCAGTCCATCTTAAAATGAACGCCCAGGATGCATACGGACTCCGTTTTTGACGTTCTACATATGCATGGAAAGATGAGAAGATAAACTTTTCAATGGCTCTGGTCCTACATTAAAATTTGCCAGGAGTCATTAAGAATTGTCGAAACAAGTCGAATTCGGAGTTATGTCCGGTGTTGCACCACCGTATTGGGCTTTTGGGACTTGTATCCCGTATGAGTCCATTAGGGACGCGTCTATGGGTTTTATGGACGAACTCTAGCATTTAAATACTGCATCCGCCAGCCATATTCGGTGGGTTTTGCTTAGATTATACACTTTCACCGTTCTACGGTTTGTGAGACCCCAATTTTGCAATTTCAGATTGCATCTTCATCGTTCTTGCTTGTGTTCTCGGTTGCACCTGCAGGGATAGCCTTCTTGGCGAGGTCAAGCATGTGAAGCATGGTTGATAACCAACGGAGCAGTGGTGTAGTTATTGCAGGGGTATTCGGGCCTGCTCGAGTGCCTCGGATCATCAACGTCGAGATCTCCACTTCAATCGACCTATCTTTCGGAAGATCGGGCCTAAACCACTCATCAAACTGCCCCTTGACCATATTGATCCCATGTTTTGAAAACTGTTTGTTTGCGAAAACATGTATGCTTGAGTCAACTTGATGGGAAACCCTTTTATAGGAGTTTACTAGTTTTGTTAACCATCCTTTTCACCGGGAAAGTTTATGAGTCGGGCTTAGCTGACTAATTAGGTAAGTTGCTAGATTATTATGGACCGTGGAAGGCGCGTGGAATGGGAGTCGAGAGAGGACTGTCCTGGGAACTGCATGGCACAAGAGAGGGCCCGTAGGTCGGAGAATGGTGATTCGAGCCTGCTGGTGAAACCTTAGTGAGTCCATACATCTAGTAGCCCCTTTGTAAAGGCTATTTTGTGATATCTTGGCCATACACCAACGGTTGTGTACTGGTATAATGGAGGTTCTGCAGTTGCCGACGGGTGACGAAATCACAAACTTGCGGGTAAAGTGGTGCCACCTCTGCATAGTGTAAAACTATCATGATAGCCATTCTTACGGTCACAAGCGCCTGGCCAACTCACATGATTAGATGGGAGAACTTGGGATGGTTATTTGGGATGGTCATTGGTTTGGTTATGGTATGGTCATTGGAAATTGATTTTGGGACTGTTGAGTCATGATAATGAGTTTTGGTTTCGCTTATGAGATGGATATGAATATGAGATGGTTATTATGAGCATGAGATGATGTTGCGAAAGATTAATGGCTGGATGAGACAGGATAAGTGGTAAATTATGATGGAGGTATGTTACTTTTTAATTGGATATATGTTGGGATCAAATTCACTTAAAGATAGTTGCTGTTTTATCGTGTTATGAAATAAATTTTGCTTTCTGCAATGAGCCTTTTTATACCTACCTTGTTGTAAGCTACATGTCATACTTCTTCCGCACTTGCTGAGTACGACATGTACTCACCCTTGCATTATCATACAAACATCAGCAACAGGAGAAGAGTACTTCGAAGATCATGTGGAGTACTAGGCGTGCGAACTACCGTCAACTTGCCTGTGGAGTTGGAGATGGAGCCGCTGCTGTTTAGTTGCTTCCGCTATCGTTTAGAGACTTCCGCTGCTAGAATAAGTTAGAGACTTCCGCTGCAAGAATAAGTTAGAGATTGATGTAATAAAGTACTTAAACCCTATTACTCGTGGTTATATTCTTAATTCAGTTTGTGGATTACATGTGTATGTGTGATGAACATCCTGGGCACACATATGCATTAGCTGGGTTCCGTGTTCTACGGGACCGGGCGTCACATTGCCCTTCTTTGGATCACAAGGAACCCTACTCTCGGATTCCTTCTCCTTCTCCTTCTCCCGCTCTTTATCTCCCAAGGTGACCAGCCTCTTCCTCTTGGGCTCTGAGGCACTACCAGCTTGGAAGCTTTGAGCTTCACGTTCATCCCTTTTCTTTCTCCATTGATCCTTCAATGATTCTTCAACGGCTTGGGCAATTTGTGCCTCCTCATTGAGATCATGCTTCTTCTTTGTTCTTGCCTCTCGACGGATGGCTTCTTTAGCTGCTTGGGCCTCCTTTGCCGCCCTTTCTTTGGCAATGTGCCGATGAAGGGCTTGTCGAGCCTTCTGGGCTGTGGGACTTGGAAGAGGAGATCTTTGGTCGGAGTTCGACATATTTCCTGAGAAACAAGAGATGAGAGGTCAAGGAAGTGGAATATTGCAAGAGAATTCACTAAAAATGGCTACAGTTGGAGTTTGTTCTATGTAAATCGGACTTGTCCGTTAAAGGACCGGACCCGCTCAAGAACGGACTTGTCCGCCCAAAACCGGATTAGTCTGGGTTATACAGGATGAACCCTAACCCTAACATTTTTTTCACAAAAACTTCGAATTAAGTTGCAATACTCCTAGGCTATGATCGCATTGATACTAGGTATAAAAATTGCGAAGAGGTTTCTAGCAAAAGACCTAAGAATGAAGAAAAGGAGGGATTTTTTGGTTAGGTCAAGAATACCTCTTCAAATCTTCAAATGTGATGAAATTGAAGTCGAGGCTTGAGCAACAAAGCACGGGGAAGAGTTTCTGCACTTCTTAGGGCTCCAATCCCGTGGATTGGATGAGATTTTTGGTGGAAGAGATCGAAAATCGCCAATTTGGGGGTGCTTCCGGCTTAAGTGAGGGCGTGAGCGGACTAGTCTGTGTGAAGAGAGAGGTCTGGCTGCCCCTAGGTGGTTAAGTCCCCAGGGACCGGACTAGTCCGGCCAGGTGCCCGGACAAGTCCTATTGGCGGACCAGAGCCGAACTTCTCTAGGGCCAGACTTGTCCGGCCTCCCAGGCGGACTAGTCCGGTTTGGACTTGTCCGCTGTGAAGTCTGACCTAGATATTCTGGACTTGTCCGGTCCATGGGCGGACTAGTCCAGTTACATGCTGAAATTCATATAATTTGAATTTTAGCTCAAGAATATGATCCTTTTGGACAAGTTTTTGCAAATACCTTTGGCAAATATGGTCAAGAAGCATACGTCAAACAAACAATGACCATATTTGACAAAGAATCCTTTTGAACATAGTTTTCATAGAGTAAGAGAGATTAGGGTAGTATGTCAAAAACATGCGATTTTTGAAGTTTATAAACAAGCAACAAACAGATGTGCACACTTCAAGCAACATTTCGAGAATCTAGGATATTCAGTTCACTCCTTAGGTCACAAAAGCGTTTCTCATCAAGGGGTTTTGTGAAGATGTCCGCCAATTGCTTCTCACTCCTAACATGAGAGATAACGATATCTCCCTTGATAGAGTGATCTCGTAGGAAATGGTGACGGATATCAATTTGTTTGGTTCTAGAATGCTCCACGGGATTGTGAGCAATCTTGATGGCACTCTCATTGTCACATAAGAGTGGAATATGGCTCAAAGTGTAACCATAGTCCCTAAGAGTTTGTCGCATCCATAGGAGTTGTGCACAACAACTCCTGGCCGCGACGTACTCCGCTTTGGCTGTGGATAAGGCAATGGAGTTTTGTTTCTTTGAAGACCACGAAAACAAGGACCTACCAACGAATTGTCATGTCCTTGACGTGCTCTTCCTATCTACCTTGCAACCGGCATAATTGGCATCGGAGTATCCGATGAGATTGAACTTGGATCCCTTGGGATACCAAAGTCCTAGGTTAGGAGTGTGTACCAAATATCTAAGTGAAATTGCCTAGAGGGGGGGTGAATAGGCTAAAATTCCTGAACGACTTAATTAGACGAGATTAGAACACAGGGGCCGGACTAGTCTGGCTCAGGGGTGGATTAGTCCAATCAACCTGCTGGAAAAGCCTAAAAGGTCGGACTAGTCTGGCTCTGGGGCGGACTAGTCCGGCCAGGCTGCTGAAAAACCTAAACTTAATTTTTATGGGTTTTTCTTCAGATTTTAGTTTAACGAAATGCAGATAAACTATCCAGCAATCTAATATAACAAATATGACAAAGTATTGAGGTGGATTGCAAGATTGTAACCTGAAATATTGTAAGAGCGAAATGATCGAATGAACCCTAAGAAATTCTAATGATCAATGAAATGTAAGTGCAAAATGACACAAAGATTTTTGCCCGAGGTTTGATTCCACTCAGGAATCTACGTCCCCGTTGAGGAGTCCACAAAGGACCGGGTTTAACAACCCTTCCCTCACCAAGTTGCCACTAAGGCCAACCCGGTTCTTCACTATCTCAAGGGTGAACTTACAAAGTGTTGGGGCTGCTCACAATCTGAGGCTCCCACTTGATCACGTCCATAAAACTCCATCGATCTTACAAGCCATAGGTCACACCAAGTGCACGAGATCACTCTGAGAGCCTTAAACGCGAAGTTCTTCCTTCTCCTCTCCTCACACACCCAAATCCACTCAAGAATTGGTTCTAGAGGGTGAGTAGTCAAGAGAGAAGGCTTAGGAGGGGCTCTAGGATCGCCGTGGCGGCGCTAGGGTTCATTGTGACTCTAAATGAAGTCGGGGCATCTCCTTTTATAGAAGTCCCGAAGCCAACCGTTGCCACCTACCGAAAGTCCGGACTAGTCCGCCTCACACCGGACTAGTCCGATCTCACACAGGAACTATTTTTCGGATGAGAACAGACAAGTCTCGAGGACCCGGACTAGTCCGGCCACTAAGGCGGACAAGTCCGGTCTACCAAGACCTCCGTGGGAGCTCTCATCTCACACCCATACGGACTAGTCCGCCTTAGAACGGACTAGCCTGAACTCACACAGGAACTCTTAGTCCGTGTGAAAACGGACAAGTCTGGCTAGCCTGGACTAGTCCGGCCACTGAGGCGGATAAGTCCAGTCTACCAGGACTTAGCCCCAAAAACACTCTCACCAAGAGAGAAACGGACTAGTCCGTCCCAAAACGGACAGGTCCAATCTCAGTCAGGAACTCTCAGTCCGCCCCAAAATGGACTAAGGCGTAGGACTTCCGGACTAGTCTGGCCTCTTCCGCGGACAAGTCCGGCCTGCCCAACTTTACCTCTCTACCTCTCTACACTAAGGATTTGACACTTCTAACGCTTTGAGCTCTCTTCTATGATCTCAATGCACTTGACACACACATACTCTTTCTTTTACACGGCTAGCCTACTAAAGACTCAAGTAAAACCCTAATTTCTACTCTTCGAGTCTTCGACGCCGTTCTTCATCTTTTTTCCTTTTTGAGAGTTTAGGTGCCGCCTTGGAAATGTCCTGTGCTTATGATCATCTCAGCTCATTAGTCTCTTAATTTGTCGTCATCAATCATCCAAAACCCACGGGGGTGCCTAGATGCACTTACAATCTCCCCCTTTTTGGTGATTGATGACAACACATTAAGTTTTAACATAAGAGGTAAACATTTTATTTTTATAACAAGTGTACGTATGCAAAACTCCCCCTGAATGTATGCAAGAGTAAAAGAGGGGAGTTGGCATACATTCACATGTTATGGTGGGGTGCCTACGTGTTGTGCTAAAAAAATGTGATAAGACAATAAGCATAAAACAGCCATAAAATCCAACACGTAGTGTCACACAAAAGATAGTCATGTATAAAACATAAAACATAGATAGCCATGTCCAAAGATCTATTATAAGATAGTCATGTCCAAAAGATCTATTACCAGATAGTCATCTCCAAAAGATCTATTACAAGACTAGAAGATGATAAAAATAGGACATCCTTTTCACATTTCTCCCCCTTTGGCATCAAGGCACCAAAAAGGAAAAGAGGGAAGAAGATACGCCTAAGTCTACTCATCACCTTCTTCGTCTTATTCTTCATCGCCATTTTCATCGCTCTCCGTAGCCTCTGTATCCCCTTCTTCTTCGTTGGCAGTGGTGGATGGAGGCACGGCCTTGGAAGAGCTTCCATCTTCCCTGAACTGGGCGAGCTCATCAGTGGTGAACTCTGGATATGGAGTGAGTTCCCCATCACTCTCCTCAGGGGGAGACATGGGCACCTCAAGCTTGTCACACACAGTCTTGAGGTACTTCTCCTGACGCCTCTCCATGCGTCGAGTCCGGACTTCCACATGCCGACAGGAGGCGAAAAGTGCGTTGAAGCACTTGAAGAATCCACTCATGGACCGCGGAGGAGGAGATGATGGGGGAGCCGTTGAGCTAGAAGGGGCCACTGAGCTGGACGAAGGTTGAGCATTTTTCCTTCTTGAGGGTTCTGGAACAATGGGGGGGTAGTTGAGGATGGAGAGGTCGATGAGTGACATCCTTGACAAAGACTATCCCCGACACCTTGTTAATTAGGCACATGATGTACGGTGCATAACCACATGAGTGGTAGGGAGTGTGAGAGATGTTGAAGATGTCATCATAAATGTGCTCAACAAGGTTGAGCTTCTCTTCACCATCTATCAAGAGGAGGAGATGCCTTAAGTTTCCTTGAATTACCCTTACATCTCCATCCTTGGGGGCAATGGTCCTCCTTAGAATCTAGTTGAGGATGCTATAGAACGTCTTGATGTTCCTAGCAAGCCTGGCCTCATAGGGAACATGACTAGGATACATATAGTCAAGCTGATCCCTGTCCACTACCTTGAGATTGGAAATGATAATCTCATGATCCAAGTGCTCCTCAGGGCCAAGTATCTATGCAAACCTCTCATAGGTGACTGAGTACTGCTCTCCATGAGTCATCCAGGTGATTTTTCGGTCACCGTAGGTGGAGAAGTACACAATGGTGTAGAACTGCACAATTACCTCAATGTTCCAGTCATACTTGAAGCTCATGATTTCCTTGATTCCATGGCGCTCTGCGGCTTCAATCACTGCATCAAAAGCTTTGTGCTCCCTTTTGGCCATGTAGTTCCAATCTACCCATTGAGCTTGAGTGACTGGGGTCTTCATTTTTAGGTACACCAAGTGGTTGTAATCGTAGTGAAAGTCACACCAAAACCAAGGGTCGGCTGTGTGCTTCTCATAGTCATAGACTTTATCCATCCTCAGCCTTCTCGCCTTTTCAGCCCCCTTTCCTTTGAATACAAATGATGGATTGTTAGGCTGCCGGTTTGGGTCTCTAGCAGGGGCAGCCATATTTAAGGGGCCGATAGGCTTTGGTTGCCCTTTCTCTCTGATTTTTATACCTCCTGCTCTCTTTGTCGGTGCTTTGGCAGTTGCCTTTTTGTTCTTGGGATCCTCAGGAAGTGGAGCCTTACCCTTCTTTGGATCACGAGGAACCCTACCCTCGGATTCCATTTCCTTCTCCTTTTCCCCCTCTTTATCTCCCAAGGTGACCAACCTCTTTCTCTTGGGCTCTGAGGCACTAGCAGATTGGGAGCTTTGGGCTTCACATTCGGCCCTTTTCTTTCTCTATTGATCCTTCAAGGAGTCTTCAACGGCTTGGGCAATTTGTGCCTCTTCGTCGATATCATGCTTCTTCTTTGTTCTTGCTTCTCGACGGACGGCTTCTTTATCCACTTGGTCCTCCTTTGTTGTCCTTTCTTTGGCAACGCGTCGATGAAGGGCTTGTCATGCCTCCTCGGCCGTGGGACTTGGAAGGGGAGAGCTTTGGTCGTAGTTTGACATATTTCCTGTGAGATAGGAGATTAGAGGTCAAGGAAGTGGAATATTGCAAGAGAATTCACTAAAAATGGCTAAAGTTGGAGTTTGTTCTATGTAAACCGGACTTGTCCGTTAAAGGACTGGACTAGTCCGCTCGAGAACGGATTTGTCTGCCCAAAACCGGACTAGGCTGGGTTATACAGGAAGAATCCTAACCCTAACAATTTTTTGCAAAAACTTCGAATTAAGTTGCAATACTCCTAGGCTATGATTGCATCGACTCTAGGAACAACATTTGTGAAGAGGTTTCTAGCAAAAGACCTAAGAATGAAGAAAAGGAAGGATTTTTTGTTAGGTCAAGAATACCTCTTGAAATATTCAAATGTGATGAATTTGGAGTCGAAACTTGAGCAACAAAGCCCGGGGAAGGGTTTCCGCACTCCTTAGGTCTCCAATCCATGGATTGGATGAAATTTTTGGTGGAAGAAAGCGAAAATCGCCAATTTTTGGGCGCTTCCGGATTGAGAGAGGATGTGAGCGGACTAGTCCGGTTTGGACTTGTCCACTGCGAAGTCCGACCCTGCCACGTGGCCACTGCTAGGGTGAGCTCCGAAGGCGCCACGTGTCCAGCGGGGCCGGGCCTCCCCTCTCCTCAGAGGCGAGCTCCGAGGGTGCCACGTGTCCAGCAGGGCTAGACCTCCCCTCTCCTCAGAGGCGAGCTCCGGTGGCGACACGTGTCCAGCGGGCCGGGGCCTCTCCTCTCCTCAGAGGCGAGCTCCGGTGGTGACACGTGTCCCGCGGTACCGGACCTCATCCCTTCCATAGAGGTGAGCTCCGGTGGCGACACGTGTCTCGCGGGACCGGACCTCATCCCTTCCACAGGGGTGAGCTCCGGTGGCGACACGTGTTCGATGGGGCCGGACCTCATCCCTTCCACAGGGGTGAGCTCCGGTGGTGACACGTGTCCTACGGGACCGGACCTCATCCCTTCCACAGGGGTGAGCTCCGATGGCGACATGTGTCTCGCGGGGCCGGACTTCATCCCTTCCGCAGGGGTGAGCTCCAAAGTCAACACGTGTCCCGCAGGGCCGGACCTCATCCCTTTCACAGGGGTGAGCTCCGGTGGTGACACGTGTCCCATGGGACCAGACCTCATCCCTTCCACAGGGGTGAGCTCCGGAGTCGACACGTGTCTGGCGGGGCCGGACCTCATCCCTTCCACAAGGGTGAGCTTTGAAGTCAACACGTGTCTGGCGGGGCCGGACTAGTCCAGCTTGTTGTCCGGATAAGTCCTGTTGGCGGACCAGAGGCGGACTTCTCTGAGGCCGGACTTGTCTGGCCTCCCAGGCGGACTAGTCAGGTTACAAGCTGAAGTTCATATAATTTGAGTTTTAGCTCAAGAATATGATCCTTTTGGACAAGTTTTTGCAAATATCTTTGGCAAATATGGTCAGTAAGCATACATCAAACAAACAATGATCATATTTGACAAAGAGTCCTTTTGAACATAGTTTTCATAGAGTAAGAGAGATTAGGGTAGTATGTTGAAAACATGCAGTTTTTAAAGTTCATAAACAAGCAACAAACAGATGTGCGCACTTCAAGCAACATTTCGAGAATCTAGGATATTCAGTTCACTCCTTAGGTCACAAAAGTGTTTCTCATCAAGGGGTTTTGTGAAGATGTCCGCCAATTGCTTTTCACTCCTAACATGAGAGATAACGATATCTCCCTTGATAGAGTGATCTCTCAGGAAATGGTGACGGATATTAATATTTTTGGTTCTAGAATGCTCCACGGGGTTGTGAGCAATCTTGATGGCACTCTCATTGTCCCATAGGAGTGGAATATGGCTCAAAGTCTAACCATGGTCTCTAAGAGTTTGTTGCATCCATAGGAGTTGTGCACAACAACTCCCGGCTGCGACGTACTCCGCTTCGGCTGTGGATAAGGCAATGGAGTTTTGTTTCTTTGAAGACCACGAAACCAAGGACCTACCAAGAAATTGACAAGTCCCTGACATGCTCTTCCTATCTACCTTACAACCGGCATAATCGGCATCGGAGTATCCAATGACATTGAACTTGGATACCTTGGCATACCAAAGTCCTAGGTTAGGAATCTGAACCAAATATCTAAGAATCCGCTTAACGGCCATCATGTGGCACTCCTTATGAGCGGCTTGGAACCGTGCACACATACACACACTAAGCATTTTGTCGGGCCTAGATGCACAAAGGTAAAGCAAAGAGCCTATCATGGAACTAAATACTTTTTGGTCCACACTTGGACCATCTTCATTAAGGTCAAGATGTCTGTTGGTTCCCATGGGAGTCTTGATGGGTTTGGCTTTGTCCATGTCGAACCTCTTAAGTATGTCTTAAGTATACTTGGTTTGACTTATGAACATTCCTTCCTTGAGTTTTTTGACTTGGAATCCAAGGAAGAACTTCAATTCCCCCATCATTGACATCTCGAACCTTTCAGTCATTATCTTTGAAAACTCATCACAAAAAGCTTTGTTAGTAGAACCAAATATAATGTCATCGACATATATTTGGCACACGAATAAATCAACGTTAAAATGCTTAGTGAAGAGTGTATAATCGGCTTTTCCTATCCTAAACCCACTTTTAATAAAAAATCTCTAAGACACTCATACCAAGCTCTAGGAGCTTGTTTGAGGCCATAGAGGGCTTTCCGAAGTTTAAATACATGGTTAGGATACTTATCGTCCTCAAATCCGGGTGGTTGCTCCATGTACACTTCCTCCTTGATTGGACCGTTGAGGAAAGCGCTTTTCACATCCATTTGGTATAGCTTGAAATCATGGTGATTGCAAAAGCAAGCAAGATAAGAATTGATTCAAGCCTAGCTACGGGAGCAAAAGTTTCATCATAATCCAAACCTTCTACTTGTGCATATCCATTTGCAACAAGTCTTGCCTTGTTTCTTGTTACAACCTCATACTCGTCTTGCTTGTTGCGGAATACCCACTTGGTTCCCACAACATTTGCGTTGGGTCGCTTCACAAGATCCCACACTTGATTTCTTTGAAAATTATTGAGTTCCTCTTGCATGGCCACCACCCGATCCGGATCTTGTAGTGCTTCTTCTACCTTGCGGGGCTCCAAAGAGGAAACAAAAGAGTAATATTCACAAACATTAGCCATTCGAGAGTGAGTGGTCACCCCTTTGGAGATATCTCCTTGTATGTTGTCGACGGGATGATCTCGTTGAACACTTTGGTGCACTCTTGGATGAGGTGGTTAAACTCTTTGATCTTCATCTTCATTGTCACTCTTTCCTTCGTCTCCCCCTTGATCCAATCCTCTATCTTGACTTTGATCGTTTTGATCTTGTTGAGGTTGGCCTTGCTCATCTTGAGCTTGATCTTGGGAGGGAGACATATTTTCTTTTGTTGGATGATCATTTGATTCTTGAGGATGTTCTTGAGAAAAACTTTCCCCAAGTGCCATCCTTTTAAGTGCTTCTTGTGGAGCCTCTTCTTTATCTAGCACACTTTGATCAACTTGCTCCACTTGGAATCCATTAGTCTCATCAAACACTATGTCTCTCGCTATTTCAACAATTCCAGAAGTTTTGTTGAAAACACGATAGGCATAGGTGTTTGAGTCATAACCAAGCAAGAAACCTCCATCGGACTTTGAGGCAAACTTCGAAGTCCTAGGCTTCTTGTTGAGAATATAACACTTGCTCCCAAAGACACGAAAACAAGAGATGTTTGGTTTGTTACCAGTTAGAAGTTCGTAAGACATTTTCTTCAAAAGTCGATGAAGATACAACTGGTTTATGGCATGGCAAGCGGTGTTAACCGCTTCCGCCCAAAACCGGTCCGACGTCTTGTACTCATCAAGCATGGTTCTTGCCATCTCAATGAGAGTTCTATTCTTCCTCTCAGCAACCCCAATTTGTTGAGGGGAGTAGGGGCTGAAAACTCATGCTTGATGCCTTCTTCATCCAAGTATTCTTCCACTTGAGTGTTCTTAAACTCGGTTCCGTTATCGCTCCTTATGTTCTTAATTCTTAAGGAGAACTCGTTTTGAGCTCTTCCCAAGAATTTCTTGAGCACACCTTGAGTTTCTCCTTTGTCATGCAAAAAGAGCACCCAAGTGAAACGAGAATAATCATCTACAACAACAAGACCATATTTGTTACCGCCGATGCTTATGTAGGCGATTGGGTCGAAGAGGTCCATGTGAAGTAGCTCCAAGGGTCTTGTGGTCATCATGATATTTTTGGATGGATGTTGAGCTCCAACTTGCTTTCCGGCTTGACAAGCACTACATGGCCTATCCTTATCAAAAACAACATTTCTTCAAGCCTCGAATGTGTTCTCCCTTGAGAAGTTTGTGCAAGTTCCTCATCCCAACATGGGCTAGCCTTCTATGCCACAACCATCCCATGTTGGTCTTCGCCATTAAGCACGTGTCAAGTTAAGCTTTATCCGTGGTGAAATCCACAAGGTATAGCTTTCCATTGAGTACGCCCTTAAAGGTGATTGAGTCATTGCTTCTTTTCAAGACAGTCACACCCTCGTTAGTGAACATACAATTATAACCTTTATCACATAATTGGGATATGGATAGAAGGTTATAATCAAGGGAGTCAACATGCAAAACATTTGAAAGAGTATGATGGGGAGAGATAGCAATTTTACCGGTGCCAAGGATTTTCCCATGGCTATTGTCCCCAAAGTATATTCCTTCACTTGGATCTTTGTTTTCCTCATATTCCACAAACATCTTTCTCTCTCCGGTCATATGGTTTGTGCATCCACTGTCAAGTACCCATTTTGATCTAACGGAGGAGTATGCCTACAAAATAGAGTTATGCCTTACCTTTTGTTACCCAAGCGGAGTTGGGTTCTTTCATGTTAGTCAAGAGGAACTTGGGCACCCACACACAAAGGTTTTGGACTCTTGCGGAGTGGCCCAGGACCACAGAAAAACCACGGAACCGAGAACTGATGCATATGTGTGCCCAGGATGTTCATCACACATATACACATCATCCACAAACTGAATTTCAGAATATATATAACCACGAATAACAGAGTTTATTACAAGGTTTCATGAGTCTTGGATTCAGGTTGGCAGCGGAAGTCTTATTTCTATGCAGCGGAAGTCTTCTAACTAGTGCGGAAGCAATCTAAGCAGCAGCGGTGGCTCCATCTCTACCCATTCCCACAGGCAAGGTTGAGGACAGATTACACGCCTAATGCTCCACCTGGTCTTCATAGTAATCTTCTCCTGTTGCTGATGATGAAATAATAATGCAAGTTTGAGTACAATGATGTACTCAGCAAGTGCGGGAAAATATGATATGTAGCTCACAACAAGGTAGGTATAAAAAGGCCCATTGCAGAAAACAAGTTATTTATCAAAACCACGATAAAACAGCAACTTAACTTTAAGTAAATGTAATCCCAACATGTATTAAAATACCAATCATACCTCAATTATGTTCATCACTTTCCATGTCCCAACCAGACATTAATCAACTCCATTCTTGCTCACGAATACCTCCTCGTATTCGCTACCATCTCACGAATGCCATCTCGTATTTGCTACCATTTCATCTCATAAACAATTCCGTCTCACACCGGGACCAATCTCGTTGCCATGACTCAACAGTCATGCAACCAAATCTTATCACCCAGACTCAACAGTCCCGAAAGATAAACCTTAACCAAAACCATAACCAATAGCCATCCCAACTAATAATGGAAGTTGGCCAGGCGCTCGTGACTGTAAGCTCGGCTATCATGATAGTTGTAAACTCTGCAGAGTTTGTACCACTTTACCCACAAGTTTGTGATTTCGTCACCCGTCGGCGACTGCAGAACCTCCATTATACCAGTACACTACCATTGGTGTATGGTCAAGAGATCACAAAATAGCCTTTACAAAGGAGCTACTAGATGTATGGGCTCACTAAGGTTTCACCGGCAGGCTAGAATCTCCAATTCTCCCACCCACGGGCCCCCTCTTGTGCCATGCAGTTCCCAGGGCAGTCCTCACTCGACTCCCATTCCCCGCGCCTTCCACGGTCCATAACAATCTAGTAACTTACCTAATTAGTGAGCTAAGCCGCACCCATACTTGGCCTTGTGGTGGCACTGTTATCCTTGCATGTGCTCGCATGAACCGATCCTTAGATCTACGGCAAGTAACCACCATCTCAGGCTACCTCATTCACAAACCCAGGCTTGCCTAGATCTCCCTCCGATCCATGTTCATTAACAACATCAGTTTCTCATTATCATTACGAATGCAGTTAGCTAGACACATCTATCTCGCTTCCCAATCCTATGGACTCAGCGAAGCATAAAAGCAAAAACCATACCCGACTCATAAACTTCCCTGGCGACAAGGGTAGTTTAACCAAAACTAGTAAACTTTTATAAAAGGGTTTCCCATCATGTTTGACTCAGCACACATACCTTTTTGCAAAAACAAAATAGTTTCCCAAAACATAGGATCAATATGGTCAAGCGGCACTTGCCTTGTTCTTGCGGTTCCGGATGCTCTTGGATCTCGAAACCTTGTTGTGGAAGCTCGTCGTAGACAGCTCCCTGAGCTTGTCCTTCTATACGCGATTACGCACATACAAGATTCATAGCAATCAATACCATGCACAAACTCTACTTAAAGATGCAATGATGCATATGCATGTAAATCCTACGGTGCAGTTTTTATTTGATCGGTTGTACGTTTCTCTTGCATGTTTGCATGGTTTTTACGATGAACTGTCACACCCGGTTTCTCCAAAGAGCAACCGAGTGAATATCACATGTATGCCAGGATCATTTTCTCATACATGTGACGACGAATAGTGAAGCATCATTATATTACAAGCTAAGTATTCGAATATAAATAAGTCTTACATATCATGACGTCTCGATGGACGATAATATGTTCATAACATGTAAATAAAACAGCAGCGGAAGATAAGTCTTGTGAGCCTCATCACAGGCATTGCCCGGGGGACTCCGTGAACCTAGAATCCTTCTTCGGGACGAAGTCTAGGTCATTGAATACCACGTCATTCCCTTGGCCTGAGCAGCAATTTAAACCAACAGAAAAGCAAGCTTGAGTACCGTTGGTACTCAGCAAGTGTGGGAAAATTATGTCATGCATGGCTAGAGCAAGGAGAGGTTAAACTCATGGTTAAAGCACTACGCAACTAATACCTATCACCTTAGCTTATAAGCACCTACATTACTACATAGGTGAAATGGTCCCAATCCCCCCAACCCATCATCAATATCAAGTAACCATAACAGCATTTCCAATGTTAAGCTCCCCGCTTAACATCCTCGACTTCCCAATTCCTCATCCTCTAATCATGAATAAGTCCAAGCCGCTCTTGACCGTGAGCACGGCTGTCATGACGGTTTTGACTCCGCAGAGTTTGCACCACTGTACCCACATGTAGTGATTTCATCCCCCGTTGCCGGGTGGACTAAAAGAACCTCCCTTATGCCAGTGGCCGCGAACCACGTTCACACTTCCGAGGTGTGTAGCCAGGAGATCACTACGAGGCCCTTACAAAGGGATTTCTGACGAGCGTGGGCCCACTGAGGTTTCACCCCTAACAGCATACAAGAGGCTCCAACCCCGCTGCAGTGGCCCCCTCTTGAGCCTTGCGGTTCATATGGTAGTCCAGCTGACACCTATTCCCCGCACCATCCAAACATCCATACTACGCCGGAGATACACCTAATTAATTGGCCAAGCTGCCCCATCTTAGCATGTGGTTGGCACGGTAAAGCCAGGTTACATGCTCCATGAACCGGTCCTTAGGATCCAGGCAGGCACTAAACACAAACCCGAGTCTCGTGCACACATCACCAACCAAAGCATCCAACTTGCCTCGATCCCTACCTCTACATAACTCATAAGATCTCATTCAAGACTAAGGTAAACAAGTTGATTATCTCATATCCCACTTATCCCATTCTAAGCATGGCTAAGCATAAGTAATATGAATGAATGACATAATAAAATAAATCTCAACCCAGGCTACAAGGAAATAAGATAATGAAAATCTAGGGAAACTTCCTAGCTTGGGTACCATATTCCAAATTGACAATGCAATTAATTAAATTCTAACTACACATCCTAGTATAGGATCAAAGTGGTCAAGGACACTTGCCTTCTTCCAGCTACTCTGGGAATGGAAAGTCTTGATCTTGAAAGGTGAGAACCTGCTCTGGGGCTGGTTCTACTCATGCCAGTACACACATAGCAAAAAGGAAACAATATTCCATAAGCCATAGTCCACACTTCCACTCATGCAAACCACACATACATACATGTACCTAATTGGTGGAAACGGCCGTGGGCTATTGGGCCGGCTGAGGCAGGTTTCGGCCCACTAGCCATTTTTCTTTTTCCTTTTCTTTTTTCTGTTTTGATTCAAATTTAAATTCCCATTTGAATTTGAATTGTTTCACCACATGCACTACATCCAAAAATTTTAAATTCTCCTATTTAACAGGTTTTGGGGTGTTACAACTCTACCCCGCTTAAAAGAAATCTCGTCCTCGAGATTGGTGACTCTAGGAAAATAAATCTAGAAACTGTGCCTTGAGCTCGTCTTCTCGCTCCCATGTGGCTTCTGCTTCCGAGTGATTCTTCCACTGCACTTTGCACATTCGGATTCTTTTATTTCTTGTGAGGCGTTCCATTGTCTCCAGAATCTTGACCGGTTGCTCGGCATATGAAAGATCATCTCGTACGTCCACCTCATTCATGGGTAACATCTCTTCAGGTGTTCTTAAACATTTCTTGAGTTGTGACACATGGAATACATCGTGCACATCTGATAGGCGAGCTGGGAGTTCTAGCTGATATGCCACTTTGCCTTTCCTCTCCAGAATCTGGAAGGGTCCGATGTATCGAGGTGATAGTTTCCCTTTCACCTTGAACCGATGAAGCCCTCGGATACGGGACACCTTGAGATAAACATAGTCCCCCACGTTGAAAACGAGCTCTCTTCTCCGTACATCGGCATAGCTCTTTTGTCGGGTCTGGGCTATCCTCAAGTTGTTGCGGATTTCCCTCACTTTCGCCTCGGCTTCATGTAGTACCTCGGGCCCAAACACTTTACTTTCCCTAGTTTGGTTCCAAAATAGTGAAGTTCTGCACTTCCTCCCATACAACGTCTCAAATGATGACATCTTCATACTAGCCAGATAGCTGTTGTTGTAAGAGAACTCCGCATACGGTAAGTTCTTATCCCAACTCATATTATTCTTGAGTGCACAAGCTCTCAGCATATCCTCAAGGATTTGATTGGTCCTTTCGGTCTACTCGTCAGTCTGGGGGTGATAGGCAGAACTAAAATTTAGATGAGTTCCCATGGTTTCATGTAACTTCTGCCAGAACCTTGAGGTGAATTGTGTCCCTCGATCTGACACTATCTTCTTTGGCACTCCATGAAAACACACGATTCTTGACATGTACAATTCTGCCAACTTGGATCCGTTGTAGCTTTCTTTCACGGGGATGAAATGAGCTACTTTAGTCAGCCTGTCGATGATGACCCATATCGAATCATATCCCGATTGGGTCCTAGGCAGTCCCACTATGAAGTACATACCTATTTCTTCCCATTTCCATTCAGGTACTTTGAGTGGTTGCAACAGTCCCGCGGGTCTTTGATGCTCTGCTTTTACTAGCTGACATGTGTCACATAGGGCGACATGTTCCGCGACATCTCGTTTCATGCCATACCACCAATATCTGCTCTTGACATCATGATACATCTTCGTACTCCCAGGATGAATGGAATACTCGGTCGGAATCATGAGCCTCCTTCAAAATCAGTTCACGTATCTCCTTCACCTCAGGCACACAGATTCTTTTCCCATGCCACACCGTACCTTGTTCATCCTCTCTGAACCCAGGAGCTTTATTCTCTTTGATGAGTTCTCTGATTTCTTGTATCTTCTCGTCATTCTTCTGACCGTTGTGTATGTCTTGCTCCAATGTGGAGTCCACCTCCATGGCGATAGCCTCACCACTATTCACCAGGCATAGATTGAGTTTTGCAATCTCTTCCTTCAACTCCGTAGGCGTATCATTTAAGCTCAACATGTTGGCGTGCTCCTTCCGGCTTAAAGCATCTGCCACGACGTTCGCTTTCCCAGGATGATAGTTGATGCCCACATCAAAGTCGTTGATTAGCTCTAACCATCTCCTTTGTCTGAGGTTGAGATCTGGCTGTGTGAAAATGTACTTTAAGCTCTTATGATCTGTATATATCTCTGCCCTCTTTCCCATCAAGTAATGCCGCCAAATCTTCAATGCGTGGACCACTGCGGCTAGTTCTAGGTCATGCGTAGGATAATTCTTCTCGTGTTTTCGGAGCTGTCGAGACGCATAGGCAATGACATGCCCCTCTTGCATGAGAACACATCCCAATCCGTGTCCCGAAGAGTCACAATATACCGAAAAATTCTTCTGCATGTCTGGCATAACAAGCACTGAGGCTGTTGTCAATCTTTTCTTCAGCTCTTGGAAACTCGTCTCACACTTCGGTGTCCATGTGAATGTGATTCACTTCTCTAACAATTTGGTGAGGGGTCTCGAGATCTTGGAGAAACCCTCAATGAACCGTCGATAATACCCAGCCAATCCTAAGAAGCTTCGAATTTCCCCGACATTTTCAGGGGTCTTCCACTTATGCACATCCTCGATCGTGGTGGGATCAACGGAGATTCCTCCCTCCGAGATTATGTGTCCTAAGAAAGGAACTCTCTTCAGCCAAAACTCACACTTGCTCAACTTAGCATATAGTTGCTGTTCTCTCAACTTTTGCAACACCAGTCCTAAATGTCCCTCATGTTCTTCTTCATCTTTGGAGAAGACGAGAATATCATCAATGAAAACCACTACAAATTTGTCCAGATATTCCATGAACACCTTGTTCATGAGATACACGAAATACGCCGGGGCATTAGTTAGCCCGAACGGCATGACGGGGGTATTCATACAGCCCGTACCGAGATACGAAAACTGTCTTTGGAATGTCAGTTTGCCTTATCCTCAGTTGGTGATATCCCGACCTGAGATCAACTTTTGAGAATACACAAGCTCCCCTCAACTGATCAAATAAGTCTTCAATGCGGGGTAATGGGTACTTGTTTTTGATGGTTACTTCATTCAACGTCCGGTAGTCTACGCATAACCTTTGGGTTCCGTCCTTCTTGGGCACAAATATCACTGGAGCTCCCCACGGTGAGGAACTAGGACAAATATACCCCTTCTCTGTCAATTCTCTTATATGTTCTTTGAGCTCTTCCAGCTGTTTGGAGTCCATCCGATAAGGCCTCTCGTATATTGGGGATGTTCCAGGTACTAGTTCAATTGCGAATTTCACTTCACGATCTGGAGGCATACCTGGCAAATCCTCCGGAAAGTCATCTGGATATTCCTTGATAACCCTTATCTCTTCCACTTCCACCTCAACTTGATTGAGTTTAATGTAAAAGCCCAAGAAAAGGGACTTGTAAAAACTTTTCTTCACTTCACCACACCTCAGCTCTTGTTGTGGATGGCTGGTAAGGAATGGGAGGAGAAAGTAACCTCTATCAAAGAAGTGGTTAGAGGGGAAACTTACACTTTCACAACATGGGAAAATTATACACATATGATCACACATGAGAGTGTGTTTCCAAACTGTTGCATTCAAACTCAGGATTTCAGCAGCTAAACCAAGGATCAAAGTGCATAATTGGATTCCTCAGGTCCAAATTAGTGGGGAGGCAAAGTTTCAGAAATTTTCAAAAATATTTGCTACCCATTTTTCCAAAAAGGATCCAAATATGCCAAGAATTCAAATATACATTTGAATTTGAGGTAAATTTGCCAAACAATACCAATGTAGCTCAGTTGAAGATTTCCAACGATTGAATTCATCTTTTGTCAAGTTTTGGAGATATTTTGAGAGGGGGTAGAGCACTGACCAGTGGGGCCCACATGTCATTGGGTGAAATAGACTTAGCCCCCAAGTCTGCTCTCTGTTTCTCAGTCAACCGAGTGCAGCCAGCTGCCGCGCGCGCACCGCCGGCCGAACGGCCACCTCCTGGTTCCCGTCGCTCGCGCTGGCAGCCGGGGAACGGCGCGCCCTCTCCTCTACATGACCCCCTCGCCAAGCCACCGAAGACGTACGCGTGCTTCTTTGCAAAACAGCGAGCCCCCGCTCTGCTCGGTCACCGACGCCGCTCCCCCGATCCTCCCCTGCACGCCGACGTCCGCTCGGCCTTTGCCCGAGCTCCCAACGCAGAAAGAGAGCGCCGGTGTGTGCTCTAGCTAGCCATCTCACCACCCCACGGTGTTAGCACCGCACTCGACCACAAATCGACGATCGCCACTGAGAGCTCAGGCCACCGGCGGAAAGGCGCGAACTGCTCCCCGTGGACAGCACGCCACGGCCAGTTTCACCGCCGGACTTCTACACAGAAAAGGTGCGCCTTAGCCTCCAGATCATGTAGCTGCAACCCTTCTAACCATTGGTAGACGGTGCGCTGAGAATTCCTAAGGATCCCGAGAACTAGTGCAACCGGGTAAGGATCGGTCTACCCCGAAATTCGAGCTGCACCGTCCAATCCAGCTCGAGTGAGCTTACACATACCTTCCTCACTTCCTAGCGGCCCTCCTCGACCAAGAATCAAGGGAAATGACCCAGAAATGGCCGGGTTTAGGTTGTTTCTCGGGCCGCCATAGAATAACAGCTCGGTTCACCGTGGAGCTCTAGGTTGCCGACCTTTTCATGGGGTTTGGCGGCCATTTCCATCACCCTCGAGCTCCCGTGGTGCTCTCCGACCCTTTGCCAATCATTTTGATGCGTTATAACGCATTCCCGACCACGCCGGAACCCTAACCGCCACTGTCACCGTCGGGAGCCCTGTTCCGGTGAGCTACGGCCGCCGGCGACGCCACCGACGAGTTCAGCGATGTGAGTTAGGGCGGGGCGGCAAGTTTGGGGCCGGGAGACGGCCGGGAGAGCAGTTCCGGCGAAGCTCGCCGGAGTGCGCCGCCGCGGGCCCCTGTTTGGCGCGAGGAAGGGGAAGACTGCCGGGTGGGACCCACCGGCAGACATTTAAACATTTTGAAATGTCCAGTTTGTAGTTCAAACTTTGGAGGACCACAACTTGGGTTAGGAGAATCCAAAAATCATGAAACAAATTTTGTTGGATTCCTCTAACAGAGTACAATCCAAATCTGAAACCCATTAATTAATTCTGGAAAATTCTTTAAAGCTTTTGAGCAAAAGAATTTTTGAGGGAGTTTGGTTCATCCCAAAATCCCCAAATTTTGCCAGAATGTTCTTTAGGACATTAGTAAACCCCTGTAAAAGTTTCAGACCATTTGGAGTTGATTTGGTCAGAGCAATTCAAATTGGAAGGTGCTGTGTTCATTTGAATGCAGAAACATTTTCAGAGAATTTCCAAAACTTGGAAATTCAATTCTGGGCAAACCTTGACTCCAAAAATGCTAGGAAAATTCATGCAAACTCTATGAGCTATAATAGAAATTGTAGTTCATTAAGTTGAGCATGAACAGGGGTATTACCTCATAATTAATTCTTCCTTGCTGATTTGCCAAGAGAATTATTCTGAGCAAACCACTCCATGAAAAGTGCTAATGTTTGGTCCAGAGAGTTTTCTTGTGACAAGGAACTCACACAAAAATTCTCAGCTCTATTGGAGCTCTAGATCACCCCTGTCCTGTTTAACCACTTAAGGGATTAAGATGGAAAAGGGGGAAAACCACTTAGCACTTAACCATGTGACTAAGTCCAAGCCAAACCACCAACACCAGTTCATATTTAAATTCTTAAACAAAGTTCCAGGTGTTAGAGGCTGGTTATTAAAACCAATAGTAGAAGTTTTACTCTAAAACTCACATTTGCATCTAAATTAACGTATAGTATTTCATTAACGTGTAGCCGTTGAAGAAGAGACTCCGGAAGTGCTGGACTTCCTCCTTCCGGACGAAGAACTAACTCCTGACCAGCAGCAACAAGGCAAGCCCCGGTTTGCATTAACCTTTTTTATAAGTTTTCTTTTGTTTACATGAGTCGTGTGAAGTATGATTGTGCATTAGGTGTAGGATGAATGGAACCCCACTTGCATAACCAAAGGTTCCTAAAAGAGTGAGGGTAGTGTCTAAGACCTCGAGTAGACAGGCTATGCTTAATGAGTCATAGGACTTCGGTACAAGTCGAGTAGTTGGAATCTACTCGCGAGATAGGCTTGGGACACACGGGTTCGGTGGAGTGATGTGAGATCACTTTAGTAATGAAAATGAGACTAGGCAGGGACTAGGGCGCAGCAAGAGAGAGTCTTGTGTGCGCAGCCCTGCCCGTGTCGATTGAGTACCGATCCGTGTGCGGCCCTGCTGAACAAGTATTGAACATACCGAAGGCATATCGGATATATGGGCCCCGATAAACCGATGTAGCCTAAACCTCCGGGCGTCGAGGCATAGCACACCGATTTATAGGTGTAGGTTGAGGGCAGCAAGGTGGAAATCTGCCAACGGGCATAGAGAGATGCTCCGTGTGGGGAACCTCCTGCTCGTTTCGGTGCGACCGGTTCGACGTTTGGGCTGTTGGGTGAAAGGTTGTCCCGTACGACATCGAGTGAGCGTGCTGTGCAGCTCCACGGGTGGGCGTACGTGACGTGCTCTTTGGGTTTTCCCTGCAGGTGTATATCGAGTCGATTCGCCGTCCCTCGTGGTGACGAGTACTGCTTGTTCACTGCGTCGTAACGTAGACTAATGGATGAAATATGTTGATTCAATGATGCTGATTGATATAATTGTATTGCTACATGTGTGCCACCAAATACTGCTTACTAAATTTCAGATTTCATGAACTGTTAACTTGTTGCTAAAAGATGAACTAAGGATGAACTTGTAGGCGTGTCCTTTTGCTGAAATGTTACTATCCTATGTCCATGGTACCCCTCATGTAGAGTTTCATGCCTAGGTGAGTCGGTTAAGCCTTGCTGAGCCTTTTTGCTCACGGTTGCTGCTTAAGTGTTTTCAGGTGAGGAGCCACCCACGGACTCGGAGTACGAGTCCACCGGCGAGGGTTACCCTCCATCGGGGACCACGGCTGAGTGGGAGCCGTACACGCCGCGCTGAGCTGAGACGTGCAGCTAGTGTGGGTTGCCCTAGGGCTGGGCAACCGACTTTTGCTAAATAGGCGGGCGTGAGTTGTATGGTGTAGTCTTCCGCTGTGTAATAGAACAATAATTGTAACTGAAGTTTGTACTTGTTTGTACAGTTTCAGCTGTTTTTCCCATGTAATATATTGTGTTCTTATGACGTGTGCTGTCGGGTGTCGCATCGCGCGGCACCACCCTCTGCGATCCTGGATGAGCGGATTCCGGTCCGCCACATTTAATGTCCCTCCTAGGTTCTTGTATGGCTATGAACTTTACTTTTGTGCCACTAGTGTGAGTTAGTTCCACCGTTCTTGTTGAACAATGGATGATACCTTTATGTTTGGTCAACCAATCCATACCCAAGATAATATCTATCCCTTTTGAACCTATCACTATGAGGTTTGCAGTAAATACTACCCCATTAATGTCTAGATTCACCTTGGGACACACTTGTCTTGTTCTTATTTCTCCCCCTGGAGAGTTCACTGCTAACATATGATTCATTTGTGTGGTTGCTAGATCATGCTTCTTAACAAACTCTTGAACAATGAATGAGTGGGTAGCACCAGAATCGAACAATATGGTTGCAATGTGTAAATTTGCAGGAAACTTACCAATTACCACGTCAGGTGCCTCTTGTGCTTCCTCCATGGTCACGTGGTTCACCCGTCCTCGCATCACATTCTGCTGCTGTGGCTGCATGGGCTTCTTCTTTGGGCACTTATGAGCGTAGTGCCCCACTTCACCACAGTGGAAGCATTGCACCCCAATTTTTAGGTGTCTGGCCTTTGTTATCTTGGGGTTGGTTCTGTGGCCCTTGTCCTGCTGGTCGAGGTTGATAAGTGGGGTGTGGCTGCTGCACAAACTGACGCTGCGGCTGTACTGGTGCCGATGGAGGCCTGAAGTTCGGGTTGTACCCTCTCGGTGCCGGGTAGGGTACCACAGCACGGCTCGTCTGCCCTGCAGGTTGCTGCATCAGACGTGGACGTGTGTTGCTGCTTGATGCTTGATGGGACCATCCCATCTTCCTCTTGTTTTCATTCTCCAAGGCTTTCAGCTTCCTTTCCACGACAAACGCCCTGTCCACCATCTTTTGGAAACTTTCATATTCGTTGGAGGACATTGCACATTGCATTTCCATGGTAAGTCCTTCCATAAAACAGTCTTGTTTCTGCTCATCAGTTTCGATGCCCCGTGGTGCACAACGGGATAGCTGGGTGAACTTGGTGAGGTATTCCCTCACAGTCATGTTGCCTTGCTGCTGTCCCAAGAACTCCTTTTTCTTGTTCTTGAGTTCTCCCCTTGGTATGTAGTGGTTGCGGAAACTGCGCTTGAACTCTTCCCAAGTGATGTTCTCGGGGTCGTGATGAGCTGCCACGTAAGCGGTCCACCAATCAGCAGCGGGTCCATGCAATTGGTGAGAGGCAAACAGCACCCTCTCATACCCTTGGCATTGTATAATCCTCATCTTGCTCTCAATGGTCTTTAGCCAATCATCTGCCTCCAGGGGTTCAGTAGCACTTGCAAACTTTGGGGGTTGAGTTCCCAGAAACTCACTCAACCTTGGTTGACAAGGTGCAGCTTGTGGGGGTGGAGCTTGGTGTAAGTTGGCCACCACTTGAGTTAAACTCTGGATGAGCTGATTCTGATTTTCGATCATTTGGTAGATAGGATCAGCTCCTTCACGGCGATCACCCCTGTCTTGCCCTCCAGGAAAGTAAGGATTGGCGGCCTCATCATTGTTGTTGTTATTGGGGTTGGCACCACGACCTTTTCCTCTTCCAGCCATCTATCATGATCAACCAAATGTTAACTTTAATCATTACGCATTAACTTCACAAATTGCTTGTTTAAACTTAAACTTTTGAGGCCTTAATATATTGTCTGAAGATTTCACATGGATCTTTGGGCGTCATGTCTCACGCGAAAATAAATGCACTATTGATTCATAGGGGTTCACACACCAAAGCAAAGCAAACTTAAAGACGAGGTTGTGGACAAGTGCCTATGGCTTCCACAACTCACGTCACACACCAAACACTAACAAGCAAACAGATGGGTTCTTGACTCGACTACTCGATAATCATGCGGAAATAAGGGACATGACTCTAACAACTCGTATCACTGAGGTTGCTCGTCGGGGTCTTCCTTATCATTGCGGCTGCCCTCTGATTCCGCTTTAGGTGGGGAAGCTGCTGGGGTAGAAGGGCGGCGACGCTTGCTCGCCCGGCGGTCTAGGGAGTCAGGAGTCCACGTGTCATTCACGGTGACACACAGTTCATTCCCATCTCCTCTTTCTCTCGCCCTCAAGCTGGCGCGAAGCAACGCCTCAGTCTCCTTCAGGGTGTCACGAACATCCTGAAGCTCATGTTGGCACTCCTGCAGTCCAGTGCTAAGTGTCACACCCGGTTTTTCCGAAGAAACAACCAAGTGAATATCACATGTATGCCAGGATCATTTTCTCATACATGTGATGACAAATAGTGAAGCATCATTTATTACAAGCCAGGTGTCGAATATAAATAAGTCTTACATAGTAAATGTCTCGATGGACAATAAATAGTTCATCACAAGTAAATAAACTAGCAGCGGAATATTATTCTTTAGGGCTCCATCACAGGCGTTGCCCGGGGGTCTTCATGAACCTAAAATCCTTCCTCGGGTCCAAAATCTTGGTCATTATACACCACCTCATTATCTTGACCTGAGCAGCAATATAAACCAACAAATATGCAAGGTTGAGTACCAATGGTACTCAGCAAGTGTGAGAAAATTATATCATGCATGGCTAGAACAAGGAAAGGTTGAACTCATGGTTAAAGCACTACGCAATTAATACCTATCACCTTAGCTTATTAAGCACCTACATTACTACACAGGTGAAATGGTCCCAATCTCCCATCCTATCATCATAATCCAATAACCATAACCATCATTTCCAATGTTAAGCTCCCCGCTTAACTTCCAAAACCATCATTCCTCTAATCATGAATAAGTCCAGGCCGCTCTTAACCGTGAGCACGGCTGTCAAGACAGTTTTTAACTCTGCAGAGTTTGTACCACTGTACCCACAAGTAGTGATTTCATCCCCCGTTGCCGGGTGGACTAAAAGAACCTCCATTATGCCAGTGGCTACGATCCACATTCACACTTCCCAGGTGTGCGTCCAAGAGATCACTACGAAGCCTTTACAAAGGGATTCCCGACGAGCGTGGGCCCACTAAGGTTTCACCCCTAACAGCATACAAGAGGCTCCAACCCCGCTGCAGTGGCCCCCTCTTGAGCCTTGCGGTTCATATGGTAGTCCAGCTGACACCTATTCCCCGCACCATCCAACACACCCATACTACGCCGGGGATACACCTAATTAATTGGCCAAGCTGCCCCATCTCAGCATGTGGTTGGCACTGTAAAGCCGGGTTACATGCTCCATGAACCGGTCCTTAGGATCTAGGCAAGTACTAAACACAAACCCAAGTCTCGTGCACCCAGCACACAACCAAAACATCCAACTTGCCTTGATCCCTACCTCTACATAACTCCCAATAGCTCATTCAAGAGTATGGTATAATAAACTGATGATCTCATGTCCCAAATATCCCATTCTAAGCATGGCTAAGCATATGCATGTAAATAAATGACATGGTACAATAAATCCCAACCCAAGCTTCAAGGAAACAAGGTGATGCAATTCTAGGGAAACTTCCTAGCATGGGTTTCATAATTAACTTGACAATGCAAATAATTCTATCTACTCATCCTAGCATAGGATCAAAGTGGTCAAGGACACTTGCCTCCTTCTTGCTGCTCTTGAAATGGGTATTCCTGGTCTTGGAATTGAATAACTTGTTCTTGAACAGGTTCTACTTCATACCATCACACATAGCAAAAGAAAAACAACAATCCATAAGACATAATTCACACTTACACTTCATTCAAACCACACATTCATACTTATAAAAATTCTTTACCATTATATATGTTGTGGTTACTTTATGTGTGGTTAAGTTGTGACTTGCATGCACTTTTAACCATGTATATATGATTCCTACTTTTGTGTCCACATTTATACTTGCATACAATGTGCCTTCACAATTTCTATCAACCCTAAATTGAATTCTTTGTATTTTAGAAACTCCATTTATCATTTACTAGTTTCTATATTTTCAGATTTATATTCCTATGCATAATTGTGTATTTTATTATGAAATTAGTAATTCACATTACCTAAACAGATTAGGTTCTGGTCCTAAATAATTTAATATCATATTTTGACCTTGGCTTCTGATGTATACTATTTCCTAATTATTTTCCCTATTTTTCTTTAACTATTCTTTACTTAAAAATGTGTCCCTATACTATTAAATGTGAATAATAGATAAAACAGATTTATTTCAGCCCAAAAAATATATTTTTATCTCACTCCAAAGTTTCCAAAGTACTGAGAACGTTTTTAATCAATTTTGACAATTATGTTTGTCCCACTTTTTAATTTTTAAACACTAGTTACATATTCAATTTTCTGAATTAAATACTAAACAGAATTAAAAAGTAAACTCACCCCATTACAGGGTCTATAATATTATTTTCATAATTTCCAGGGGTCTAGCTACACTTATCAGAGGTGTTTTTCCTAATTTCTATTAAGTCCAGGGGCTAAAACTGATTTTTAAATGAATTTACATGATTTTCTGAAGTTCCAGGGGCTAGATCTGAAGTTTCTGGGGCTAGCTCTCAATTCCAGAGAACCCCAGGGGGTAGCACGTAAGAACTCCAGTCTTTATAACGCGGGGTCGACGTGGTCCGTCCGATTTTAAACCGACGGCTGAGATTATAAGATCGAACCGGTACGCAGGGTTTTAAAGTCTATCGTGCGATTTAAAATAAACGGCGCACATGCGGCCACGTCGCTCTGATCGAACGCGGGCGGCGCTGCCGGCGGCGCACGGCGGCGGGAAGCGGCGATCTCGCCGGAAAGTTTCGGATCCTTGAGAATTCTGCCTAGAACTGTGATCTTATGGCCTAGATCGGTAGAGGGGAGGTCAGGGATCTCACCTCGAGGGTTTTCTCGAGCTCGGGGGTCCTGGAAAGTGATCGGCGGCGAGGTCCGAGGCAAAACCACGGCGAAGCTCGTCGGCGCTGTGTTTGCACCGCAACTCTCCGAGTTTTCTGCACCTGCAAAGTTCCCCGGAGGCGGTGGATCAAAACCAGCGAGTTAGATCAGAGTTTCCGAGGTTAGATCGGCCAGAATTCACCGGCGAAGTCTCGGTGCTCACCGGAGTGAAAATCGGCAATCGCGTGGGAAAAACTGATCGGATCGGGGGTTTTTATAGCCGGGGGAGGGCGGTGGGTCTGTTGTGATCGAGTTGGAGTCCTCTGGGACCGGAATCCGGCTGCGGGAACGGGTTTCCCGATCGGTTGCGATCGCGCGCGCGGGAGAGAGTCCGGGGTCGCGGGGTTAGGGATGACATGTGGGTCCCACCCGTCAGCGAGGGGCAGCGCGGTGTGCGCGGGGGCGGGCTGGCGCGGGGGTTTGCTGGGCCGGCTGGCGGTCTCGGCCCACTGGCCAGTTTTTTTCCCGATTTCTTTTTTTTTTCCATTTCTTTTCTTTTTTGGGTATAATTTGAATTCCAGTTTGAATTTGAATTTTTGCAAAACATGCAACACGTCCAAAAATTTCTAAATTCCCCTCTGAACATGGTTTAGGGTTTTAAATCAAAATTTGGGTTTTGACTAAAAATTTGGGGTGTTACAGCTCTACCCCCCTTAAAAGAAATCTCGTCCTCGAGATTGGTGTTTCTAAGAAAACAATTCCGGAAATTGTGCCTTGAGCTCATCTTCCCGTTCCCAGGTAGCTTCCTCTTCTGAGTGATGCTTCCACTGCACCTTGCACATCCGGATTCTCTTGTTTCTGGTGAGGCGTTCCATTGTCTCCAAAATCTTGTATGGTTGCTCGGCATAAGACAAATCTTCAGCTACATCCACTTCATTCATGGGTAACACCTCCTAGGCTTGTGTATCGTTATGAACTTTACTTTGGTGCCACTGGGGTGAGTTAGTTCCACCGTTCTGGTCGAACAATGGATGATTCCTTTATGTTTGGTCAACCAATCCATACCCAAAATAATATCTATCCCTTGTGAATCTATCATTATGAGGTTAGCCGTGAATACTACCCCATTAATGTCTAGGCTCACTTTGGGACACACTTGTCTTGTCCTTATTTCTCCACCTGGAGAGTTTACGGCTAGCATATGGTTCATTTGTGTGGTTGCTAGGTCATGCTTCTTAACAAACCCTTGAGCAATGAACGAGTGGGTAGCACCAGAATCAAACAGCAGAGTTGCAAGGTGTAAATTGGCAGGAAACTTACCAACTACCACGTCGGGTGCCTCTTGTGCTTCCTCCATAGTGATGTGGTTCACCCGTCCTCTCACTACATTCTGCTGTTGTGGCGGCGCAGACTTCTTCTTTGGGCATTTATGGGCGTAGTGCCCCACTTCACCACAGCTGAAACATTGCACCCCAACCTTAGGTGCTTGGCCTTTGTTGTCTTGGGGTTGGTTTGGGGGTCCTTGCACTGCTGGTCGAGGTGGATATGCGGGGCGAGGCTGCTGCATAAACTGACGTGGCGGCTGTGCTGGTGCCGCGGGTGGCCTGTAGTTTGGGTTGTACCCTCTTGGTGCTGAATAGGGTACCACAGCACGGCTTGTCTGCCCCGTAGGTTGCTGCATCATACGTGGGCGGGCGTTGCTCCCTGAGGCCTGATGTGACCATCCCGCCTTCCTCTTATTCTCATTTTCCAGGGCCTTTAGCTTCCTTTCCACCACAAACGCTCTGTCCACCATCTTTTGAAAACTTTCATACTCATTGGAGGACATGGCACACTGCATCTCTACGGTAAGTCCTTCCACGAAACAATCTTGTTTCTGCTCATCAGTCTCTATGTCTCGTGGAGCATAACGGGATAGTTGAGTAAATTTAGTGAGGTATTCCCTCACCGTCATGTTTCCCTGCTGCAGTCCCAGAAACTCTTTCCTCTTGTTTTTGAGTTCACCTCTTGGGATGTAGTGGTTGCGGAAGCTACGCTTGAACTCTTTCCAAGTGATGCTCTCAGGGTCATGATGGGAGGCCACGTAGGCGGTCCACCAATCAGCAGCGGGTCCATGCAATTGATGAGAGGCAAACAGCACCCTCTCATACCCTTGGCACTGTATGATCCTCATCTTACTTTCAATGGTCTTCAGCCAATCATCTGCCTCCATAGGTTCAGCAGCACTTGCAAACTTTGGAGGTTGAGTTCCTAGAAACTCACTCAACCTTGGTTGGCGTGGTGCAGCTTGTGGAGTGGAACTTGATGCAAGTTGGCCACCACTTGAGTCAAGTTCTGGATGAGCTGATTTTGATTCTCCAGCATTTGGTGGAGAGGGTCAACTTCTTCACGGCGACCACCCCTGTCCTGGCCTCCAGAAAGATGAGGGTTGCATGCCTCATCATTGTTGTTGGCGGGGTTGGCAGCACGTCCTTTTCCTCTTCCGGCCATCTGGCAGACTCAACCAATGTTAATTTGAAAGCATTGAGTATCATCTTACTACTTTCACTTGTTTGTACTTTGAAGTGTTGAGGCTTGGTTATACTTTTCTGAGGGTTCATTTCTCACACAAAACAATTGCAATATTATTTCATGTGGGTTCACACACCAAAGCAAAACAATCTGAAGACGAGGCTGTGGACAATTGCTCATGGCTTCCACAACTCACGTCACACACCAAGCATTATCACACCATTAACTACATAACGACTCGACTACTCGACCTCTTGCTAGCTAGGGGAAAGACTCTACACTACTCGTCCTCTTGAGCTGGCTCCTCGGGATCTTCCTCCTCATTTCGGCTACCTTCTGACTCTGCTTTGGGTGGGGAGGCTGCTGGTGGAGAAGTGCGACGACGCCTGATTGCTCGGCGATCCGGGGAGTCAAGAGTCCATGGATCACTCACGGTGACACACAGTTCATTCCCATCTCCTCTTTCTCTTGCCTTTAAGCAAGCTCGCAGCAACGCCTCCGTTTCCTTCAGGGTGTCTCGGACATCCTGAAGCTCTTGTTGACACTCCTGCAGTCGAGTGCTGAGCATAGCAGCATCCTCCAAGCACAAGTCCATGTGCTCATGGGAAGTCCCTTGCTGCACCGGTGGGTACTTGTACTCCGTGGTACCACTCTCACGTTGGAGGACATACATGTACTCAGTTTTGTCCAAGTGGCGACGATAGATGTGACTCTGGCAGGTGATGGCCTCCCAGGTGACATCTCTCTCCGCGTCAACTTGTGTTGCTCGACAAGCTGGAGAATGGTGGATCTTCAGCAGCTGATTGTCGTGTATAATCCTCATCTCCGAACTCCATTCTTCCCTCTTCTCACGGATGGTCCTGGTGGAGTTATAGTGGATGATTAGCTTGCCCGTATTGCCGGCGGCTTCGAGCATACGTCGAAGACGGCGCAACAAGTCTCCTACTGCCAATCCGTAGGAAAGGTACGTCACGGGGCGACTCTCCTCTCTTTCGGCAAGGGCAACTACGGGAACTCTCCCTCCTATGGACTTACGAGCGGTGCGAATCATGCGAACCATCTAAAAACAAAAGAATTTAAAATTAGGTTAGATAAATTCTCAAACAAAAATACTATTTTGAATGAAAGTTGGGGTAAGATGAAGAAAATGACTCCTTTAATAACACTTTTCCACCCACACCTTGGAAAATAGTTTTTAAGAAAATAGGGCCCTTAAATACGTCCATTTCTACCTAGGTCCACGTTCCTACGGGCAACCTTGGCTCTGATACCACCTCTGTCACACCCGGTTTTTCCGAAGAAACAACCAAGTGAATATCACATGTATGCCAGGATCATTTTCTCATACATGTGATGACAAATAGTGAAGCATCATTTATTACAAGCCAGGTGTCGAATATAAATAAGTCTTACATAGTAAATGTCTCGATGGACAATAAATAGTTCATCACAAGTAAATAAACTAGCAGCGGAATATTATTCTTTAGGGCTCCATCACAGGCGTTGCCCGGGGGTCTTCATGAACCTAAAATCCTTCCTCGGGTCCAAAATCTTGGTCATTATACACCACCTCATTATCTTGACCTGAGCAGCAATATAAACCAACAAATATGCAAGGTTGAGTACCAATGGTACTCAGCAAGTGTGGGAAAATTATATCATGCATGGCTAGAACAAGGAAAGGTTGAACTCATGGTTAAAGCACTACGCAATTAATACCTATCACCTTAGCTTATTAAGCACCTACATTACTGCACAGGTGAAATGGTCCCAATCTCCCATCCTATCATCATAATCCAATAACCATAACCATCATTTCCAATGTTAAGCTCCCCGCTTAACTTCCAAAACCATCATTCCTCTAATCATGAATAAGTCCAGGCCGCTCTTAACCGTGAGCACGGCTGTCAAGACAGTTTTTAACTCTGCAGAGTTTGTACCACTGTACCCACAAGTAGTGATTTCATCCCCCGTTGCCGGGTGGACTAAAAGAACCTCCATTATGCCAGTGGCTACGATCCACATTCACACTTCCCAGGTGTGCGGCCAAGAGATCACTACGAAGCCTTTACAAAGGGATTCCCGACGAGCGTGGGCCCACTGAGGTTTCACCCCTAACAGCATACAAGAGGCTCCAACCCCGCTGCAGTGGCCCCCTCTTGAGCCTTGCGGTTCATATGGTAGTCCAGCTGACACCTATTCCCCGCACCATCCAACACACCCATACTACGCCGGGGATACACCTAATTAATTGGCCAAGCTGCCCCATCTCAGCATGTGGTTGGCACTGTAAAGCCGGGTTACATGCTCCATGAACCGGTCCTTAGGATCCAGGCAAGTACTAAACACAAACCCAAGTCTCGTGCACCCAGCACACAACCAAAACATCCAACTTGCCTTGATCCCTACCTCTACATAACTCCCAATAGCTCATTCAAGAGTATGGTATAATAAACTGATGATCTCATGTCCCAAATATCCCATTCTAAGTATGGCTAAGCATATGCATGTAAATAAATGACATGGTAAAATAAGTCCCAACCCAAGCTTCAAGGAAACAAGGTGATGCAATTCTAGGGAAACTTCCTAGCATGGGTTTCATAATTAACTTGACAATGCAAATAATTCTATCTACTCATCATAGCATAGGATCAAAGTGGTCAAGGACACTTGCCTCCTTCTTGCTGCTCTTGAAATGGGTATTCCTGGACTTGGAATTGAATAACTTGTTCTTGAACAGGTTCTACTTCATACCATCACACATAGCAAAAGAAAAACAACAACCCATAAGACATAATTCACACTTACACTTCATTCAAACCACACATTCATACTTATAAAAATTCTTTACCATTATATATGTTGTGTTTACTTTATGTGTGGTTAAGTTGTGACTTGCATGCACTTTTAACCATGTATATATAATTCCTACTTTTGTGTCCACATTTATACTTGCATACAATGTGCCTTCACAATTTTTATCAACCCTAAATTGAATTCTTTGTATTTTAGAAACTCCATTTATCATTTACTAGTTTCTATATTTTCAGATTTATATTCCTATGCATAATTGTGTATTTTATTATGAAATTAGTAATTCACATTACCTAAACAGATTAGGTTCTGGTCCTAAATAATTTAATATCATATTTTGACCTTGGCTTCTGATGTATACTATTTCCTAATTATTTTCCCTATTTTTCTTTAACTATTCTTTACTTAAAAATGTGTCCCTATACTATTAAATGTGAATAATAGATAAAACAGATTTATTTCAGCCCAAAAAATATATTTTTATCTCACTCCAAAGTTTCCTAAGTACTGAGAAAGTTTTTAATCAATTTTGACAATTATGTTTGTCCCACTTTTTAATTTTTAAACACTAGTTACATATTCAATTTTCTGAATTAAATACTAAACAGAATTAAAAAGTAAACTCACCCCATTACAGGGTCTATAATATTATTTTCATAATTTCCAGGGGTCTAGCTACACTTATCATAGGTGTTTTTCCTAATTTCTATTAAGTCCAGGGGCTAAAACTGATTTTTAAATGAATTTACATGATTTTCTGAAGTTCCAGGGGCTAGATCTGAAGTTTCCGGGGCTAGCTCTCAATTCTAGAGAACCCCAGGGGGTAGCACGTAAGAACTCCAGTCTTTATAACGCGGGGTCGACGTGGTCCGTCCGATTTTAAACCGACGGCTGAGATTATAAGATCGAACCGGTACGCAGGGTTTTAAAGTCTACCGTGCGATTTAAAATAAACGGCGCACATGCGGCCACGTCGCTCTGATCGAACGCGGGCGGCGCTGCCGGCGGCGCACGGCGGCGGGAAGCGGCGATCTCGCCGGAAAGTTTCGGATCCTCGAGAATTCTGCCTAGAACTGTGATCTTATGGCCTAGATCGGTAGAGGGGAGGTCAGGGATCTCACCTCGAGGGTTTTCTCGAGCTCGGGGGTCCTGGAAAGTGATCGGCGGCGAGGTCCGAGGCAAAACCACGGCGAAGCTCGTCGGCGCTGTGTTTGCACCGCAACTCTCCGAGTTTTCTGCACCTGCAAAGTTCCCCGGAGGCGGTGGATCAAAACCAGCGAGTTAGATCAGAGTTTCCGAGCTTAGATCGGCCAGAATTCACCGGCGAAGTCTCGGTGCTCACCGGAGTGAAAATCGGCGATCGCGTGGGAAAAACTGATCGGATCGGGGGTTTTTATAGCCGGGGGAGGGCGGTGGGTCTGTTGTGATCGAGTTGGAGTCCTCTGGGACCGGAATTCGGCTGCGGGAACGGGTTTCCCGATCGGTTGCGATCGCGCGCGCGGGAGAGAGTCCGGGGTCGCGGGGTTAGGGATGACATGTGGGTCCCACCCGTCAGCGAGGGGCAGCGCGGTGCGCGCGGGGGCGGGCTGGCGCGGGGGTTTGCTGGGCCGGCTGGCGGTTTCGGCCCACTGGCCAGTTTTTTTCCCGATTTCTTTTTTTTCCATTTCTTTTCTGTTTTGGGTATAATTTGAATTCCAGTTTGAATTTGAATTTTTGCAAAACATGCAACACGTCCAAAAATTTCTAAATTCCCCTCTGAACATGGTTTAGGGTTTTAAATCAAAATTTGGGTTTTGACTAAAAATTTGGGGTGTTACACTAAGCATAGCTGCATCTTCCAGGCACAGGTTCATGTGCTCATGGGAAGTCCCCTGCTGCACTGGCGGGTACTTGTACTCCGCGGTGCCACTCTCACGCTGGAGGACATACATGTACTTAGTCCTGTCCAAGTGGCGACGGTTGATGTAACTCTGGCAGGTTATAGCCTCCCAGGTGACATCCTCCTCAGCATCGGCCTGAGTCGCCCGACAAGCTGGAGAGCGGTGGATCTTGAGCATCTGGTTTTCATGGATAATCCTCATCTCTGAGCTCCATTCTTCACGCTTCTCACGGATGGTCCTGGTGGAGCTGTAGTGTATGATCATCTTGCCTACATTGCCGGCGGCGTGGAGCATACGCCGAAGGCGGCGCAACAAGCCTCCTACTGCCAATCCGTAGGAGTGGTACGTCACCGGACGGTTCTCCTCTCTCAAGGCAAGGGCAGCTGCAGGAACTCTCCCTCCGGTGGACTTGCGAGCGGTGCGGGCCATGCGAACCATCTAAAACATAAAGCATTTAAAATCAAGTTAGATAAAAATTAGATAAAGATTGTATTTTGAATAAAGTTGGGGCAAGATGAACAAATAAAGTGACCCCTTTAAATAACACTTTCAACCCACACCTTTTGTAAAATAGTTTTTACGAACATAGGGTCCTTAAATAAGTCTATTTCTACCTAGGTCCACGTTCCTACGGGCAACCTTGGCTCTGATACCACTTCTGTCACACCCGGTTTCTCCAAAGAGCAACTGAGTGAATATCACATGTATGCCAGGATCATTTTCTCATACATGTGATGACGAATAGTGAAGCATCATTATATTACAAGCCAAGTATTCAAATATAAATAAGTCTTACATAGCATGACGTCTCGATGGACGATAATATGTTCATAACATGTAAATAAAACAGCAGCGGAAGATAAGTCTTGTGACCTTCATCACAGGCGTTGTCCGGGGGACTCCGTGAACCTAGAATCCTTCTTCGGGTCCGAAGTCTTGGTCATTGAATACCACGTCATTCCCTTGGCCTCAGCAGCAATTTAAACCAACAGAAAAGCAAGCTTGAGTACCGTTGGTACTCAGCAAGTGTGGGAAAATTATGTCATGCATGGCTAGAGCAAGGAGAGGTTGAACTCATGGTTAAAGCACTACGCAATTAATACCTATCACCTTAGCTTATAAGCACCTACATTACTACATAGGTGAAATGGTCCCAATCCCCCAACCCATCATCAATATCAAGTAACCATAACAGCATTTCCAATGTTAAGCTCCCCGCTTAACATCCTCGACTTCCTAATTCCTCATCCTCTAATCATGAATAAGTCCAAGCCGCTCTTGACCGTGAGCACGGCTGTCATGACGGTTTTGACTCTGCAGAGTTTGCACCACTGTACCCACATGTAGTGATTTCATCCCCCATTGCCGGGTGGACTAAAAGAACCTCCCTTATGCCAGTGGCCGCAAACCACGTTCACACTTCCGAGGTGTGTAGCCAGGAGATCACTACAAGGACTTTACAAAGGGATTTCCGACGAGCGTGGGCCCACTGAGGTTTCACCCCTAACAGCATACAAGAGGCTCCAACCCCGCTGCAGTGGCCCCCTCTTGAGCCTTGCGGTTCATATGGTAGTCCAGCTGACACCTATTCCCCGCACCATCCAAACACCCATACTACGCCGGAGATACACCTAATTAATTGGCCAAGCTGCCCCATCTCAGCATGTGGTTGGCACGGTAAAGCCAGGTTACATGCTCCATGAACCGGTCCTTAGGATCCAGGCAAGCACTAAACACAAACCCGAGTCTCGTGCACACAGCACCAACCAAAGCATCCAACTTGCCTCGATCCCTACCTCTACATAACTCATAAGATCTCATTCAAGAGTAAGGTAAACAAGTTTATGATCTCATATCCCACTTATCCCATTCTAAGCATGGCTAAGCATAAGTAATATGAATGAATGACATAATAAAATAAATCCCAACCCAGGCTACAAGGAAGTAAGATAATGAAAATCTAGGGAAACTTCCTAGCTTGGGTACCATATTCCAAATTGACAATGCAATTAATTAAATTCTAACTACACATCCTAGTATAGGATCAAAGTGGTCAAGGACACTTGCCTTCTTCCTGCTGCTCTGGAATGGAAAGTCTTGATCTTGAAAGGTGAGAACCTGCTCTGGGGCTGGTTCTACTCATGCCAATACACACATAGGAAAAAGGAAACAATATTCCATAAGCCATAGTCCACACTTCCACTCATGCAAACCACACATACATACATATGAAAGTCATTCACATGTTTAAGTGTTGGGGTTACCCTAGATATGTTGATTTTTGGCCTACATGCACTTTTAATCATATATATTATTTTTAACTTTAATATTCATATTTCTAAGTGCACACTATATATGAATTTCCAATTTGAACAAATTCTCTATATTAGATAATACACTTCTTAGCCACAAAATTTGCATGAAAGATAATTTCCTGCTCCAAATAGGTTTTCAGATCTTCTACAAAATCTTAATTTGAAGTTTTTTTGGATTTGGAGACCTCATTTAACATTTTCTAATTATGCATGCCTATTTTCCTATATTTTCAGATTTATTTTCTATGCCTACAAATGAACTTTAATATTAAAATAGCAAGACATATCACCTAAACAGAATATGTTCTGATCTAAAATGTTCAATAAAATATCTTTGGACTTCCTCTCTGATGGGGATCAAATTAAATTTATTTTACCCATTTTCAGAATTATTTTCTAGCCTAAAAATGAATTTCCAGCAATAGTAAAAGTAAACAACACATAGTCAGATTTCATTTCAGCCTAAAATCAGTTCTCAACTCATTCTAAATGTTTTCCAAGTGCTAGAAAAATTTAAATTTGTATTTGCACATGTGTTTGCATCACCCTTTGAATTTAAATTCTACTCATATGTTCAAATTTCTGAATTTAATATCCTATCGGGTCTGAAGTGCAAATCCACCCTACTGCAGGGTCTAATTTACTATTTCCTAAATTTCCAGGGGCCTAATTACACAAAACAGAGAGGTTTTCTAATTTTTATTAAGTCCAGGGGCTAAAACTGATGTTTAAACGGGTTTGCATAAATTCAGAGGGTCCAGGGGCTAGATCAGAAGTTTTCCGGGGCTAGATGCGTTTTCCTCAGAACCCCAGGGGGTAGCGCGTAAGTTTCCTGGAGTTTAATATGCGGGGCTCATGTGGGCCGTTGGATTTAAAACGGACGGCTGATATTATAACGTGAAGGGGTACGCGGGGGTTCTGTCTTCATCCGCCCGATTAAAAATTAAAAATGGACGGGCCACAGAGGGCCACGTCGCCCTGGCCGTGTGTGGGCGGCGCTGCCCGGCGGCGCGCGGCGGCGGGAGGCGGCGATCTCGCCGGAATTTCTCGAAATCTCATCTACCGACCCTAGACTACCGTTTTCTCTGCACAATTCGGAGGAGGGGGAGTAGGGGATCTCACCTCGGGGGTTTTCTTGAGCTCGGAGGCCCTGGAAGGCGGTCGGCGACGAGGTCCGAGGGGTAAGCTCGGCGGTGCTCACCGGAGCTGTGTCCAAAGCGCAAAACACAGGGTCTCCTTACCCTGCAAGACTCCCCGGCAGCGGCAGGACGCACTACACGCGTTAGATCGGAGAGAATGGACGGAGATCAAAAGAAAACGGCGATGGGAGCTTCGGTTCTCACCAGGAACTAAGGTGGGTCGATCGGGGAGAGAAAGGGGCGGACCTCAGTGTTTATATGGGTGAGGGGGCGGCGGGGGCGTGTGGGGTTCGTGTCGCACCGAGAGCGGCCACAGATCATGGGCGCAAGCGGCGAATACGGACGGGGGCGCGCGGCGGTTGCTTGGAGCGGGAAAAGACCGGGTGGCGGTTGGAGAAGAAAGTGCCGACAGGTGGGCCCTGCACGGCAGAGAGAGGGGAGGGGGAAAACAGCTGCGGGCTGTTGGGCCGGCTGATGCAGGTTTTGGCCCACTGGCCATTTTTCTTTTTCCTTTTCCTTTTCTTTTTCTGTTTTGATTCAAATTTAAATTCCCGTTTGAATTTGAATTGTTTCACCACATGCACTACATCCAAAAATTTTAAATTCCCCTCTTTAACAGGTTTTGGGGTGTTACATGAACAGAGGTGTAAAGATCAATTGTGGACGTGACGATGATCTTGACTTTAGATCAAACCGATCAACAAGTGATTTGTCCACGAAAAAGCTTCGGTTCGAAAGGAATCGATGAACAGATGCAAAGAAACGTGATGATGTTGTAAGGTGTATAGGAGACCTACCTTACGTTCTTCTGGGTCTCGGGGTCCTTCTCCTAGCAAGACAGATCGTCGGGTCTCCTCCGGCGATTTTCGGCGACTGAACTCCGGCGAAGCGGTTTACTCGGCGAGCTGGGGCTAGGGCTCTAAGTCGTCGGCTCAGGAGTTGAAAAGACGTTTGTGGTTTCGGACAAAGGTTTTCGGTTCTATTTATAATCAGGAAGAAAGAGTTCTAATCTGATTGGACTTTGAATAAGAGTCCCATTCAAACTGTTTTTAAATCTTAACAACTTATCTTTAGTTGATTTAGTGCGGTAACATTGTGGAATTCGTGTCGGTTTCCTCAGTATCGGGGATTCCCACGCGTACAGAAGAAAACCACTTTAGAATCGCGTTACCTTCACGGCGGTGAGCTCCGGAAGCTGTAAACGTCCTGCTGGTATCATCTGTGACAGGGCTCTGGCACCACTCGTCACAGCTCTGATACCACGCTGTGGGGGACCACAGGACCTCGTTGGGTGGTGCCGTGTTATGTGGCACCCAACAGCACACGGTTTGCAGAAACACACATCATATTACATAAATAGTTTGCGGAAGACTACAAGAATGTTTTAAAAATAGTTATATCAGAGTAAACTACAGCGGAAGACTATCACTCTCACGACTGATTCTAAACTAGCAACAAAGAAACGGTTCAGCCCGCGGACGTTTCCTACTAGCAACACGAAGAACAATCTGCAGCGGCGAGGATGCTCTTTGAGTAAACACTCGGAGGTTCCTGAGTCTCATCGGCATCCCTTCTCATAAGCATCGAGTCAATTACCTGCAAAACAACTCAGATAGCATCCGTGAGCATAACGCTCAGCAAGACTTAACCGTCATCCTAAACAGGAAACTCTAAGTGAGGTTATGAACCTAACATAGGATGGCAGAAGCATAATTAAACTCGCCTAAAAGTGAATCCTTACTTTCAGGTATTAATTGCAGCATTTTAAGTAACCCTGGGCACGCCACATCGGGAGTCCACAATCAAACAAGAAACGCTTTCCCCCGATCTAAATTGCTCATGGCATAAAAGAATCGAGTTTGCACTAGCCTATTCATCAAGATCCAATAAAAAGGTAGGATAATACTTCACATCAAAATGATTAGTTCCTTTCATATGCAAGTTCTTACTACGTCACGACTGTGAGAACAAGTATGCTCGGTCCATTCCGCGAGCGACGGTGATTCGAATCAATAACACCCGGACTACACGACACGTACGCCCGTACTCGACGTTGCCAACAACAACCATCACTAACATCGTATGTGGCAGCCTTTCCCCCGTTTCACCCCCACTGAATCGATCAAGTCACCCCGTACAGTAGCTACTCTCATGGTGCACCTTCCGACGTGAGATGTCATGAGAATATTCCCCACATACTGCACACCGGCCGTCCGCCTGAGGCGACCCGAAAAGTCCCAACGACAGCTTCCCGAGCTACATTGGTTTACTGGGTCCCATATAGCCAGCATGAGTCCGGTACACAACTCAAACTTGTTCAACAGGGCCGCATACGGATCGGTCCTTGACCGACACGGACAGGTCTACGGCACCCAGGCCCCTATGTCCTGCCGCCCTTACAACCTTCCGGTCTCAACTTGAACTTGCTAATTCAATTATGAACCAATCCCGTATGCCCCTGTTGTTCCTGAAACTGTGAGTAGCATCTCACCACTCGACTTCTACCGAACCGTACATAAGCATGGCAGTTCTACACGGTGAAATACACCTACCCAATACTCCATGGGTCATTTGGCTATGCAAGAGGAGTATCAAACACTAGACCTAATGCATAATTCATATCCTGACCGAAAGTGAATACAAAACAAAAACTTAACAGCTGTTAAATGCAAACCGGAGCTTGCCTGTTTTGCAGGGTAGTCGTATATATCAGTTAGTGTCCTTGCATATCCACCCTTGACTCTCCGGAGCTTGATCCACTTCGATGAATCACTCCTTTGAGTCCCCTTCGTTGTGGTTCCTATTGAAATGCATATGCATATGTTTTATAGACTGTAATGGAAAGAAGTTATAGAATTACTTTCTTAAGAACAGAGGTTGTGTGGAAAAGCCAAGCATGGCTTGGTTTGCCTCTGTTGTGCAAAGAACAGAAATAAACTAGATTGACCTTAAGGCCTTAGCTATACCCTAACCATTTTCCTTAATGAACCTAATAGAGAAGCTGAAACGATTTGAGTGCAACTGAAGAACAAGAACTCCAATGGCCTCAACACTTTTACAGCAGGTTCTATACTACCTAAGGATTTAGCTTGCCAAATTGCAGCTAATGTGGAGTCATATTGTACCCTCCCTAATTCTCACAATATCTCTTATGTATTCCCACATATACACAAGTATGGAGAATAAGAACAGGGAGTTCAAGGACTCATCTTGGGCTGATAATTTACATACGAGTTCTTGATCACATGAGAGTAACCTGGTCCAAAATCCAGCCCTTTTACTTGAGTAGTTCTTCCAGAACAATTCTTTAAGCATTTGTGCTCAAAAGAATTAATTCTGAAGTAATGTGCTCTTTCATGCCCAATTAAGTGAACTACAATTCCAAGTATGTCTCAGAGAGCTTGCCTAAATTTTTCTATGATTTTTGGGGCTATGGATTGCTCAGAACAGATTTTAGAAGTGGGAAACATTTTTTTGAAAATGTTTCTGGACTCTTTTGAACACAGTAGTTTGCATTTAGCAAATTCCTACTCAAATGTTCTTCAAATGAGCTGAAAATTTGATAGTAGGTCACTACTATGCTTAAGAATGCTAAAGAATATTCTTGCAAAATTTGGGGATTTTTGGATAATCCAAACTCCCTCAATAATTATTTTTCAGAAAACCTTCCAAACATTTTCCAGAATATAATATTAACTTCCATACAAATCTGAGTTCGTATTTGGATAGAACTCAGAGAGATGAATCCAACCCAATTGGAATCACTCAAATTGGAGTTTTCTACAGGGAGATATGAATTTCTAAAGATTGAGCTAAGTCTGGAATTATTTCCTATTGAAAATCCGACTGGACCCACAGTTTTGAATTCCAGCCAATAGAAACGAAGCCACACCGGGCCACAGCGTCTCTGCGCGCCAACACACGGGATCCCGGCCACACCCGATCCCGGGTTTAAAATTTGAGCTGCTGACAGCCGGGGCCCATGCTTCGTCTTCTTCCTCCGGCTTCCTCCCCGCGCCCGCGCTGCCCCTCGCCGGCCCGACGCCGGAGCTCGCCGGCTCGCCGTTTCCGGCCACCGCCTGAGCTGAAACTCGCCGCCAGGGAGTTTGTGACACCGAGGAACACGGCTGTGGGGTTGGCTAGGGCTGCCGACGACTGGAACATGTCCGGCGACGTGTAACTGCCTCTGTGGTAGTTCGGCAGCATCGCCCGAGGTCTCCAGCCCTCAAAAACTTGTGCCGACGAGCCCTACAGCACCAGCGTACCTCTAGGAAGATCAACACGACCTCAAACTAGCTCGGAAATGGCTGGAACTAGGTTGTCGTCGTGTGACCGAACGGGTCCGCCGTGAACCACCCAAGAAAAGCTCAAAATTCGTCGATCTGAGGCGTTTTCATGCGCTGGATGCAAAAGGGAAAATGATCGCTGGCTAATCCAGCTTCTACGTGCAAGATTTGAGAACCTAGGAAGGATTAGAGAGCGGGAATTTGCTGAATTCATACCGTAAGCTCGGAACGAGGTCGCCGGAGCAAAACCTTGAAATTCGCCGCCGATAGCTCGCGGCACGGCCTGAGCTTGGGCTGAGAGCAGCACCGCACCCGTGCGCGTCCGTAGGTGTGATCGCTCGGCCGTGAAACTCCCTGTGGAGGGCTGTCCACCAATCACTTTCTCGAACTGGGTCACCGCGGTGGCGTTTGTTCTCAGGCAACGGAGGTCGCAGCTCGCTTGCTTTTGTGTCGGGGAGGTGGAGGCTGACCTCAGGGAGAGGTTTAGTAGCTCGGGGGAGGAAGAGGCGCGGTGGTTCCTTCGGTTTCCCGATCGACCGAGAGGGCGGAGGGGAAGAGGGTTGCTGGCCGTGCGCTCGCGAGGAGGAGAAGAAGGGATGGCCTTTGCTTCGTCCAGGGGAGGTGATCAGGCCGCAGAACCACCTCTGGGCGCCGTGCGTGGGGAAAGGGAGCAGCTGGTGGCGCTGCCGAGCGTCCCAGTGGCTCCACGGTGGGAGCTTCTCGTGGCTCATGTGTTGTTCGGTGAATTTCCCCACTGGGCTGAGACTTAGGTTGCAAGGCTTCTTCCTTTAGCTCTATGACATGTGGGTCCCACTCCACAGGTACCTCCCAAATATCTGTTCAAGCTGATCTCTTTAATTCCCAGAATTCTAAGTTTAAAAAGGTGGGCTAGAATTTGAATTTCTCAAATTCAGTTTGAATTTGCAAGACTAAATCTGAATTTGGTTAGAATTTGCAAATGCTCCTCTTTAACTCCTTTTTGAGCCCACCCTACAAATGCAAAGTTGGTGATAAAACTTTTTCCTGCAAATTCCAACTATATGGCTGCATGTTTATTCAAAGTTTTTGGTCACCCCATGTGTGAACTTTGAATTTCAAATCTGATTTTTAAACTTACATGCAAAGAGGTATTTAACTCCTTATTTGTTCAACACTTTTAAATAAAAAGGTGAACCTCATGTTGGATGTTCATCCATGTATTACTTTGCATGAGGAAAAGTTTTAGCAAGTCCCATTTTTCATGTATTTGCCACACATATGAATTCAAACCTTGGTTTTTATTCATACACATTTTTGGGACTTTTACATTCCTCCCCCCTTAAAAGAATCTCGTCCCGAGATTACAAAAGAGGAACGAGACGGAAGAGGTAATTAGAAACTGTACACAGATAAAAGTTCCGGGTAGTTGGTGCGGAGATAATCTTCACTTTCCCACGTCGCCTCTTCCGCCGTGTGATTACTCCACAGCACCTTGTAAAATTTGATCGTTCGGTTCCGGGTTACCCTGGCCTTTTCATCCAAAATCTGAACCGGTCGCTCGGTGTAGGTAAGGTCCGGTTTCAACTCGTTGATGTCCTCAGTGCGAACAACCGCGGTGAATTAGAGGTACTTCCGCAGCTGTGATACATGAAATACATCATGAACACCCGCTAGACTTGCCGGTAATTCCAGCCGGTAGGCTACGGGTCCGCACTTCTCTGTGATAGCAAAAGGACCAATAAAATGGGGAGTGAGTTTCCCCTTTACACCGAACCGGTGAATTCCCTTCATCGGAGATACGCGAAGATACACGTGCTCTCCGACGTCAAAATGTAAAGGCCTACGCCGTTGATCAGCGTAGCTCTTCTGTCGGGATTGTGCAGCCTTCAAGTTTTCTTGTATCAACCAAACTCGGTGTTCGGCTTCGTTCACAAGATCAATCCCAAACAGAACTCTTTCGCCGGACTCACACAAATTCAGTGGTGTGCGACACTTCCGGCCGTAGAGAGCTTCATACGGTGGCATTTTAATACTCGCTTGATAACCGTTGTTGTATGAAAACTCCGCCAATGGTAGGTGATCATCCCAATTCCTACCGTGGTGGATAGCACACGCCCTCAACATATCTTCTAGCACCTGATTCACCCTCTCAGTTTGTCCATCGGTTTGAGGGTGATATGCGGAGCTCCTAATCAGCTTGGTGCCCAACGAGACATGCAGCTGCTCCCAAAAACGAGCAACAAACAGCGCACCTCGATCTGAGATGATGGTCTTCGGGACACCATGTGAGCATATAATTCTGGAGATGAATAACTCCGCATATTGCTTTGCTCGATAATGAGTGTTCACGGGTATGAAATGAGCCGACTTCGTCAATCGGTCGACGATCACCCATATCGAGTCATGCTTCCTGGATGTGAGTGGTAATCCGACGATGAAGTCCATACTCACATCCTCCCATTTCCATGCCGGTATCTTTAACGGTTGTAGTGGTCCGGCTTTCTGCATATGATCAGCCTTGACCCGTCTACACGTATCGCATTCGGATACGTATTTAGCAATCTCCCTCTTCATCCTCGTCCACCAAAATTTCTGTTTCAAATCTTGGTACATCTTGTTACTTCCGGGATGAATGGAAAACTTCGACAGGTGGGCTTCATCCAATATTTTCTTCCGGAGTTTCATATTACGCGGTACCACTATACGGTCGTTGAACCATATTGTACCGTTCTCATCCTTCCGGAAACATTTCACCTCTCCATTGTCTAGTCTTCTCTGTATGTGAGACATACCTCTGTCTCTTCTTTGAGCCTCAAAAATCTCTTCACGGATTGTTGGAATGAGCGCTAGATTGTAAAGTGCGCCATACGGAATGACACGGAGATTTGGTTCTTCAGCTTCCACCTCAGCAGCCGCTAAGTTGTGAACGTGGGCTTTCCGACTAAGCGCGTCGGCAACCATGTTGGCTTTTCCCGGGTGATAGTGGATCTCAAATTCATAATCTTTTATGAGCTCCAACCATCTCCGTTGTCTCATATTCAGCTCCTTCTGCGTGAAGATATACTTCAGGCTTTTATGGTCGGTGTAGAGGTGAACAAGATTACCATGTAGGTAATGCCTCCACATCTTCAACGCCAACACCACTGCAGCAAGCTCAAGATCGTGAGTTGGATAATTCTGCTCGTAGTTTCACAGTTGATGATACCCATAGGCGACTACACGCCCTTCTTGCATCAGAACACAGCCGAGACCGATGCCGGATGCATCACAGTATACATCAAATGGCTTTGTCGTGTCCGGCTGAGCAAGAACTGGAGCTGTGGTGAGATGTTTCACCAAAGTTTTGAATGCGGCTTCACATGCTGCATTCCACATGTATTTAGTGCCCTTCTTCAGCAGCTCCGTCATTGGTTTAGCAATCTTTGAGAAGCTCGGAATAAACCTCCGATAATACCCCGCTAAACCTAGGAAACTTCGGACCTCGTGGACTGATTTGGGAGATGCCCACTTCAGCACTTGTTCAATCTTGCTGGGGTCCACGGCAATACCTTCTGCTGAAATAATGTGGCCTAGGAAAGGCACTTGATCAATCCAAAATTCGCACTTGCTGAACTTGGCATATAGTTGGTGCTCCCGCAACCGTTGTAGCACAATGCGTAGATGTTCAGCATGCTCTTCTTCAGATTTGGAGTAAACCAATATGTCGTCGATGAATACCACGACGTACTTGTGTAACTCCGGCATGAACACAGAATTCATCAAGTACATGAAGTGTGCCGGAGCGCTGGTTAACCAAAATGACATGACGAGGTACTCATAGAGTCCGTATCTTGTCGAGGAAGCTGTCTTCGGTATGTCCTCCGGTCGGATCTTGATTTGGTGATACCCCGACCGAAGATCCATCTTTGAAAATACCTTTGCACCCAGAAGTTGATCGAACAGGATGTCGATGCGGGGCAAAGGATACTTGTTCTTGATCGTGACAGCATTTAGAGGACGGTAATCAACACATAGCCGTAGTGTTTCGTCCTTCTTCTTAGTGAACAGCGCTGAGCAACCCCAAGGTGAAGAACTTGGTCGGATGAAACCCTTGCTCATGAGTTCATTCAGTTGCTCATTCAACTCCGCTAGCTCGTTAGGTGCCATCTTGTAAGGCCTTCGTGAGATAGGCGTCGTTCCTGGCGCCAGTTCAATCTTGAACTCGACGTCCCGTTCAGGTGGCATACCCGGTAAATCATCGGGAAATACGTCGGGATAATCACGTACCACCGGAATGTCTTCAAGTTTAAGTGCTTCCATGTGGTAGGCCTCTACCATATCTGGATCTTCGCTGTCTAAAAACAGCGTGTGCTGTCCGTGAATCGGCAAGTCAATCTGGACAGTCCGGTTACCGATATTGAGAATGGCACCGTGACGATTTAACCAAGACATCCCCAAGATAATGTCTATCTTCTGCCTATCCAACATAATCAGCGATGTTGGGTATATTTTTCCGCCCAAACACAAAGCTGCTCGGGACACAATCTGCTTGGCAGAGATATTCCCTCCTGGTGAACGTATAAGAAAACTCGTTGTGGGGGTATTGGTGGATAATTGGTGCTGATCCACGCATGTTTTGCTGATAAAATTTTGGGTGGCACCGGAATCAAAAAGTACAAGCACGGGCACGTCTTTGAGAGTAAACATGCCCGCTAACACCGGTGCTCCCTCCGGGACATCCTCAATAGCAAGATATTGCACACTCCCGGATTGCAATGCTGTTATGTTGACTCGAGCAGGTGGCGGCATACCACCTGACGATGATGGCTGTCTGGTGTTCCCCAACTTCTCCCGGCATTCCTGCCTAAAATGCCCTGAACGGTGCCAATAATAACATGGAGGTCTCCCCAGTTCTTCGTTGACTTGTGGTTAAGAAGTTGATGTACTTGGCTGCAGCAATGATGCCACAGGTGTCATTCGTTGCTGCGGCAATAGTGTTGCTTCAAGACATGATTCTTGAGCAGGAAATCTGTACGGAGTTGATCTCACTGGTGCTTGCCATCTTTCATCGGATGGTGTGTGATACACCACACGGTATTTACGAGGAACGACTGGTGTGTCTTCTTGCACATCCTCCCGGTCCCTCTTCTCTGCTTGACACTCAAGTGTCGCTTGTTCTTGTAGCAGAGCAGCACTGATCAACTCGGTGTAAATGCCTTGATTGAACAAAGCTAACTTCTCTTGAGTGCCATAGAAAAAGTAGTCACACATTGCAGCTTCGCTCGTCGCATAAGTAGGAGCATATTGTGCCAAAAGGTTGAACCGTTTGACATAATCGAGGACACTCATGTCCCCCTGCTTCAAGTTCCTAAATTCTTGCTGTTGGGCCTTGATAAAACCCATAGGAATGTGACGAGCACGGAATGCTTCACGAAATTCCGTCCACTCCACTTGATGGCCTTCCAGAACGGTGGCGAGATAAGCAAACCACCAATTTTCGGCGGCTCCATGGAGCTGTTGAGCTGCAAATAATGTCTTCTTATACTCATCGCACTCAAACACTCCAAACTTGGACTCCATAACTCGAAGCCACTGGTCAGCTTCCACTGGTTCATTGGCTTCCATGAAAATTGGTGGCTGTGTCGCCAGGAAGTCCAAATAGGCGTTCCGAGGTGGAACGTCCTGTTGGGCACGTTGGAGTAAGCCCTGTTGTACCAAGGTTTGGAGTAGTCTCGTGTTCTCTTGAATTGAATCGACCATCTGGGCCATAATATCTGCCCATACCGTTGATGGTGGTGCCCGGGGTGGAGTCGGGTCATTATCGTCTCGTCGAGAACCTTCGGCCCTACTCGGTGAATGAGTACGCACCATACTGCAAAAGCATTATTTTGAGGAGAGTCAAAACTTGATCTCAGCAGTATGTGAAAGTATGCAAAACATGAACATGCTAAAACTTTATGAAAACATAACAATACTTCATGTTTACACATCTTTCTAAAGCAAAAATTAGAACACTCCATCTATTCTGTACAGAATCGACCTTTCTGTACTTAACCCAGATTTTGATCCAGTTACTAGCATTTTCATAACTCAAGTCGAATACCAAAGTTAAAGTTAACTTCAGTATCTTTCCAACGAGTACTCACATGCCCCTAGATCATTTCTGGAACAGAAGTTATGATTGTTCAAACTGCCAGAATTTCTGGAGAAAATTTGCCAGCATCTCCTTTGTATGTGGCTGTTTTCATCACAGTTTTACATACAAATGGGGTACAATTCTGAACAAACTATGAACTAACAAATCGTTGCAAGTTTCATAAACTTTCCAACGGTGTATCATATGACCCTTAGAAATTTTTCTACAGATTTTGACGGCTAATTTACAGCAACATCCAGAGAAGTTTGCAGCTGCTCTGTTTTCTGAACAGTTTGCATTCACCTGGACATTCAACCAAGTTGGTGTCAGACTTGACTTTGGAGTTCTACAGAAAAGTTGTAGAGCACTTAATAACCTTTCGAAAACTGTATCAAACACATCCATTGGGTCAAGCTAATCAGAGTTACGCTCTGTTAAAGCCCAGAAATATTTCAGTCTGAACAGAGCACTCTGTCTTTGAGATCAAAAGAAGCCTAACAAGTCTCTTCTTTGAAACTTAGTTCAAGTGAAGAGCTCAGTAACTAATATGTGCTTTATCACATCCATTTTTAGTTTGGAAGTTAGTCATGAATGATTTCTTCATGGGTAAGAATACTATCCAGTGTAGTACGGTGACGATGCACCGTAAGACATATGACGGTACTGCGTCGCCTCACCAAAGAAAAACCTAACCGGATTACACCGGAATATACGTATCCTTAGGTGGCACTATAACGGTCACTCGCAAACGTGTTCTACAAGCACTAAGGTTTTCATGGTTAGTACCTACATAAGCCACACTCAATCATCAGGTTCGGCTGCATACCGAACCCGGTATCCATACAGTTCGTACACCCGGCCGTCATCACTCGCCCAAGTGTTCTCAAGCCAAACACGCCTTGAGCTACGTGTTCACGTTACTGACCACGTGACGGGGTCTCCCAAATTGCACCACGCACCCCTGGGACAGACGCTGCTCGAATACCCCAAACGACATGAAGAGTCGTAGAGGATACTAAAGCGGGTCGGGTTACCTGCCACCCGTGAGGCTCCACCCTTCAGCTTGTGCGCCCTGGTGGACAGCGCATACGTGCACCCCCCAAGACATAGACGTCCCGAGATGCACGGTTTTCCGACATAACAAATAGGTTAGCTTGCCACCTTCATAATATGCTAATAGTAGTCCTTATGTGGGCCTAGTACCGTTATCTCACCGTATCCTAAGTTTTTGACATAATATGATGCTCAATCTGTGCTCTGTTCCCAACATAGCTCTGATACCATGTGTAAACGCCCTGCTGGTATCAACTGCGACAGGACTCTGGCACCACTCGTCACAGCTCTGATACCACGCTGTGGGGGACCACAGGACCTCGTTGGGTGGTGCCGTGTTATGCGGCACCCAACAGCACACGGTTTGCAGAAACACACATCATATTACATAAATAGTTTGTGGAAGCTACAAGAATGTTTTACAAATAGTTATATCAGAGTAAACTACAGCGGAAGACTATCACGCTCACGACTGATTCTAAACTAGCAACAAAGAAACGGTCCAGCCCGCGGACGTTTCCTACTAGCAACACGAAGAACAATCTGCAGCGGCGAGGATGCTCTTTGAGTAAACACTCGGAGGTTCCCGAGTCTCATCGGCATCCCTTCTCATAAGCATCGAGTCAATTACCTGCAAAACAACTCGGATAGCATCCGTGAGCATAACGCTCAGCAAGACTTAACCGTCACCCTAAACATGAAACTCTAAGTGAGGTTATGAACCTAACATAGGATGGCAGAAGCATAATTAAACTCGGCTAAAAGTGAATCCTTACTTTCAGGTATTAATTGTAGCATTTTAAGTAACCCTGGGCACGCCACATCGGGGGTCCACAATCAAACAAGAAACGCTTTCCCCCGATGTAAATTGCTCATGGCATAAAAGAATCGAGTTTGCACTAGCCCATTCATCAAGATCCAATACAAAGGTAGGATAATACTTCACATCAAAATGATTAGTTCCTTTCATATGCAAGTTCTTACTACGTCACGACTGTGAGAACAAGTATGTTCGGTCCATTTCACGAGCGACGGTGATTCGAATCAATAACACCCAGACTACACGACACGTACGCCCGTACTCGATGTTGCCTACAACAACCATCACTGACGTCGTACGTGGCAGCCTTTCCCCCGTTTCACCCCCACTGAATCGATCAAGTCACCCCGTACAGTAGCTACTCTCATGGTGCACCTTCCGACGTGAGATGTCATGAGAATATTCCCCACATACTGCACACCGGCCGTCCGCCTGAGGCGACCCGAAAAGTCCCAACGACAGCTTCCCGAGGTACATCGGTTTACTGAGTCCCATATAGCCAGCATGAGTCCGGTACACAACTCAAACTTGTTTAACAGGGCCACATACGGATAGGTCCTTGACCAACACAGACAGGTCTACGGCACCCAGGCCCCTATGTCCTGCTGCGCTTACAACCTTCCGGTCTCACCTTTAACTTGCTAATTCAATTATGAACCAATCCCGTATGCCCTTGTTGTTCCTGAAACTGCGAGTAGCATCTCACCACTCGACTTCTACCGAACCGTACTTAAGCATGGCAGTTCTAAATGGTGAAAGACACCTACCCAATATTCCATGGGTCATTTGGCTATGCAAGAGGAGTATCAAACACTAGACCTAATGCATAATTCATATTCTGACCGAAAGTGAATACAAAACAAAAACTTAACAGCTGTTAAATGCAAACCGGAGCTTGCCTGTTTTGCAGGGTAGTCGTATATATCAGTTAGTGTCCTTGCAGATCCACCCTTGACTCTCCGGAGCTTGATCCACTTCGATGAATCACTCCTTTGAGTCCCCTTCGTTGTGGTTCCTATTGAAATGCATATGCATATGTTTTATAGACTGTAATGGAAAGAAGTTATAGAATTACTTTCTTAAGAACAGAGGTTGTGTGGAAAAGCCAAGCATGGCTTGGTTTGCCTCTGTTGTGCAAAGAACAGAAATAAACTAGATTGACCTTAAGGCCTTAGCTATACCCTAACCATTTTCCTTAATGAACCTAATAGAGAAGCTGAAACAATTTGAGTGCAACTGAAGAACAAGAACACCAATGGCCTCAACACTTTTACAGCAGGTTCTATACTACCTAAGGATTTAGCTTGCCAAATTGCAGCTAATGTGGAGTCATATTGTGCCCTCCCTAATTCTCACAATATCTCTTATGTATTCCCACATATACACAAGTATGGAGAATAAGAACAGGGAGTTCAAGGACTCATCTTGGTCTAATAATTTACATATGAGTTCTTGATCACATGAGAACCTGGTCCAAAATCCAGCCCTTTTACTTGAGTAGTTCTTCCAGAACAATTCATTAAGCATTTGTGCTCAAAAGAATTAATTCTGAAGTAATGTGCACTTTCATGCCCAATTAAGTGAACTACAATTCCAAGTATATCTCAGAGAGCTTGCCTAAATTTTTCTATGATTTTTGGGGCTATGGATTGCTCATAACAGATTTTAGAAGTGGGAAATATTTTTTTGAAAATGTTTCTGGACTCTTTTGAACACAGTAGTTTGCATTTAGCAAATTCCTACTCAAATGATCTTCAAATGAGCTGAACATTTGCTAGTAGGTCAATACTATGCTAAAGAATATTCTGGCAAAATTTGGGGATTTTTGGATAATCCAAACTCCCTCAATAATTCTTTTTCAGAAAACCTTCCAAACATTTTCCAGAATATAATATTAACTTCCATACAAATCTGAGTTCGTATTTGGATAGAACTCAGAGAGATGAATCCAACCCAATTGGAACACTCAAATTGGAGTTTTCTACAGGGAGATATGAATTTCTAAAGATTGAGCTAAGTCTGGAATTATTTCCTATTGAAAATCCGACTGGACCCACAGTTTTGAATTCCAGCCAATAGAAACGAAGCCACACCGGGCCACAGCGTCTCTGCGCGCCAACACACGGGATCCCTGCCACACCCGATCCCGGGTTTAAAATTTGAGCTGCTGACAGCCGGGGCCCATGCTTCGTCTTCTTCCTCCGGCTTCCTCCCCGCGCCCGCGCTGCTCCTCGCCGGCCCGACGCCAGAGCTCGCCGGCTCGCCGTTTCCGGCCACCGCCTGAGCTGAAACTCGCCGCCAGGGAGTTTGTGACACCGAGGAACACGGCTGTGGGGTTGGCTAGGGCTGCCGACGACTGGAACATGTCCGGCGACGTGTAACTGCCTCTGTGGTAGTTCGGCAGCATCGCCCGAGGTCTCCAGCCCTCAAAAACTTGTGCCGACGAGCCCTACAGCACCAGCGTACCTCTAGGAAGATCAACACGACCTCAAACTAGCTCGGAAATGGCTGGAACTAGGTTGTCGTCGTGTGACCGAACGGGTCCGCCGTGAACCACCCAAGAAAAGCTCAAAATTCGTCGATCTGAGGCGTTTTCATGCGCTGGATGCAAAAGGGAAAATGATCGCTGGCTAATCCAGCTGCTACGTGCAAGATTTGAGAACCTAGAAAGGATTAGAGAGCGGGAATTTGCTGAATCCATACCGGAAGCTCGGAACGAGGTCGCCGGAGCAAAACCTTGAAATTAGCCGCCGATAGCTCGCGGCACGGCCTGAGCTTGGGCTGAGAGCAGCACCGCACCCGTGCGCGTCCGTAGGTGTGATCGCTCGGCCGTGAAACTCCCTGTAGAGGGCTGTCCATGAGCGCCCGATCACTTTCTCGAAATGGGTCGCCGCGGTGGCGTTTGTTCTCTGGCAACGGAGGTCGCAGCTCGCTTGCTTTTGTGTCGGGGAGGTGGAGGCTGACCTCAGGGAGAGGTTTACCAGCTCGGGGGAGGAGGAGGCGCGGTGGTTCCTTCGGTTTCCCGATCGACCTTGAGGGCGGAGGGGAAGAGGGTCGCTGGCCGTGCGCTCGCGAGGAGGAGAAGAAGGGATGGCCTTTGCTTCGTCCAGTGGAGGTGATCAGGCCGCAGAACCGCCTCTGGGCGCTGTGCGTGGGGAAAGGGAGCAGCCGGTGGCGCTGCTGAGCGTCCCAGTGGCTCCACGGTGGGAGCTGCTCGTGGCTCACGTGTTGTTCGGTGAATTTCCCCACTGGGCTGAGACTTAGGTTGCAAGACTTCTTCCTTTAGCTCTATGACATGTGGGTCCCAATCCACAGGTACCTCCCAAATATCTGTTCAAGCTGATCTCTTTAATTCCCAGAATTCTAAGTTTAAAAAGGTGGGCTAGAATTTGAATTCCTCAAATTCAGTTTGAATTTGCAAGACTAAATCTGAATTTGGTTAGAATTTGCAAATGCTCCTCTTTAACTTCTTTTTGAGCCCACCCTACAAATGCAAAGTTGGTGATAAAACTTTTTCCTGCAAATTCCAACTATATGGCTGCATGTTTATTCAAAGTTTTTGGTCACCCCATGTGTGAAATTTGAATTTTAAATCTGATTTTTAAACTCACATGCAAAGAGGTATTTAACTCCTTATTGGTTCAACACTTTTAAATAAAAAGGTGAACCTCATGTTGGATGTTCATCCATGTATTACTTTGCATGAAGAAAAGTTTTAGCAAGTCCCATTTTTCATGTCTTTGCCACACATATGAATTCAAACCTTGGTTTTTATTCATACACATTTTTGGGACTTTTACAGAAGCTCCACGTGTCCTGCGGGCGGGACCTCCCTTTCCCTTAGAGGTGAGCTCCGCGTGCGCCACGTGTCTGGTGGGTCGGGACCTCTCCTTTCAACAGAGGCGAGCTCCGAGAACGCCACGTGTCAGTTCCGGACCTCCCCTCTCTTCGTAGGTGAGCTCTGAGAATGCCACGTGTCAAGTAGCGCTAGACTTCCTTTCTTCTCAGAGACAAGCTCCGAGGTTGACACGTGTCCAACAGTGACGGACCTCGTGGAGATGAGCTCCGGAGGTGACACGCGTCCGAAAGTGTCCGACCTCCCGGAGATAAGCTCCGGAGGTGACACGCGTCCGAAAGTGTCAGACCTCCCGGAGATAAGCTCCGGAGGTGACACGTGCCCAATAGGACCGGACCTCTCGGAGGTGTGCTTCGAGAGCGACATGTGTCTGACGGGGCCGGACCTCTCGGAGGTGTGCTTCGAGAGCGACACGTGTCTGACGGGGCCGGACCTCTCGGAGGTGAGCTCCGAGAGTGATGAGGACATCACAACAGTGGATACTCACATTGAGATACAAGGACCAATCACAAGAGGACGAGCACGGTTACTAAATCAGCAGGTGAACTCGTTCCTAACTTCCTACCCATGTGATTTTTAGATGGATTGCTATTGAATGATTTAATTGTTATTAGGAACCATGGACATGATCAACAAGTAAAGGGACGAGGATTTGGGGACGTGGAGAATCATATGGGACATCCACAAGTTGATGGAAACAGTCACCAACTCGAACTCGAGTTCAACTCGGAGTCCAGGAGCAGTACATCTTAAAATGAACGCCTAGGATGCATACGGACTCTGTTTTTGACGTTCTACATATGCATGGAAAGATGACAAGATAAACATTCCAATGGTTCTGGTCCCACATTAAAATTCGCCGGGAGTCGTTGGGAGTTGTCGAAACAATTTGAATTCGGAGATTCTGTCCGGTGTTGCACCATCGTATTGGGCTTTTGGGCCTTGTATCCCGTATGAGTCCATTAGGGACGCGTCTAAAGGTCTTATGGTCGAACCCTAGCCTTTAAATACTGCAGCCGCCGGCCATATTTGGTGGGTTTTTCTTAGATAAACAGCCGCCGTTCTACGGTTTGTGTGAAACCCCAACTTCGTGATTTTCATATCACATCTTCTACGTTCTTGCTCGTGTTCTCGGTTGCACCTGTAGGGATTAGCCTTCTTGGTGAGGTCAAGCGTGTGCTGCACGGTTGATAACCAACGGAGCAGTGGTGTAGTGATTGCAGGGGTGTTCGAACTGCTCGAGTGCCGTGGATCATCAACGTCGAGTTCTCCACCTCAATCGACCTACCTTTCGGAAGATCGGGCCTAAACTACTCATCATTTGGTATCAGATTTCAGGTTGCCCGTGAGGTACTTTGATTTCCCACTAGATTAGTTTTTGTTTTTCATACCTAGAGTCCACAGAAAAAGCCACAAAAAAACATATCGTGTTACCGATTCCTAGACTATAGTGCCTGCAAGTTTTCGTTTTTCAGTTTGCATTGTTGAGTTTGCATTCGTGTGGTCGAGTCTTGTTGCTGGTTTACCTTTGTGTTTTTGGGTCATAGTTATCGTTTTTCTTCCTTGTTTTTCTTGCTGCTCACCTATTCCACAATTCCTAAACAACAAACCGAGCTACCAAGATCATCGGTTTGCCCTAGCTAGCCGCCTTGCGTGAACTTCCGCATCGCCAGCCCTAGAACAGGTGACAAACCATTGTGCCAGTCCTCCTTGATTCATCACACAACATCCCATCAGCCGCCATTGCTAAATTCCGATTGTTTTTCACATCCTATTGCGAGATCTTTTTCAAAACCGAGTTTGAATCAGCATAAAAAACAGTAACTCGGGTAGCCTAACTTAAAACAGCCATAACTTTTGCATACGAACTCGAAATTGGGCGATTTTTTTTTCAAATTGATCTACTCGAAATTTCGGAACCGATTCTCCACCGCTTTGCCGTGTTCGGCAAAATTTGTTTGGTCAAATTCCCCTCGGAAGATAGACTATCCGGCCTCCGAAGTTTCAGCACAAATTTTAAAGAATCTTCCTGATTTTCTATAGGCCACATCTTACATCGAAATGAGCTGCAAAGTTGTGTGCTTCCTATTTTTGTGCTCTCAAGTAAACAAAAAATATCAGAAAAATATTAAAAAAAAGAAAAAAATAGTGAAGAGAGCACAGATATTAAAGCATTGACATCACACATTTGAAACAGTTGGCCTATACACTTGTGCTGTACTTATTGGGGAACATCTAGAATGCAAACAAGCATTTGGTGCAATCATGCAAAAATCCCTTCTAAACCACACGATCTACATCCTACGGTGAGTGTATTTTTACACTTAAACCCTTCCACCTGCACACTTCAATTCTTTCAACTTATATTGCCAGGTGGGAGGGTTTAAGTGTAAAAATACACTCACCGCAGGATGTAGATTGTGTGGTTTTGAAGGGATTTTTGCACGATTGCACCAAATGACTGTTTGCATTCTAGTCGTTCCCGTACTTATTGTTTATATCTTTCTGATCTTCTATTTGCCTCTCTACCGCCTTGTGTTGTGCTAGGCCTAGAACACTTGTTAACCAGCAACGGTTCCTACACGGAATACTTATTCAACTTTGTTTTGCTGTTAACGATTTTCTTTGCTTATTAGCCACTATATTGTGCCATCAAAACTCCACTTTTCCTCTTGAGCAGAACAGGTACCTTTGCAATCACTCCATGCTTCATTGGTTCTCAGCGCCCACCGTTTACCACCTGTTGTGTCGGTAAGAACACTTGTAAGAACGTGGTAAGACGCTTGAGAGAAAGAGAGAGATTGTTTCCTTCCTTCCACTTTTCACATTGCCACTATCCTTAGCAGTTGATAGGGATAACATCTTTTTGTTGTCTTTTGTTTACTACTAACAATGGCAGAAGATAAAAGGGATGATGAATGTGTTCAACATGCTGAGTTGTGTGACATGATGAGGGAAATGACAGATATGTTCACCAAAACCCAAGCATCGACAGAGGCGTCATTGACGACCTTGAATCGCCAACTTGCTGATCTTGTTCGGATGGATACTCTTGAGGCGCGGCTGCCTCTCGCTGAAGATCGTGAAGACGGTGCTTATAATATGGAAGATCATAACAATCAACCATGACTTCCACGTTATCTATGAGGTATGGGAGGTAATAATCGTTATAATTACAATGATCGTCATAATAATTTAATCGCCCTCTTGATGATCCTTTTGCGAAAGTCAAATTTACTATACCCTCTTTTTCTGGTGCTTATGATGCTGAGACATATCTTGATTGGGAGATGACAGTAGAGCAGAAATTTAATGCCCACCTTGTTCCTGAACAACATAGAGTTCATCAAGCCACTAGTGAGTTTAAGGATTTTGCTTTCATATGGTGGAATGAACTTGTTAAAAATAGAACTGATCCTCCAACATGGGATAGATTAAAGGAACCTATGCGTGTTCGTTTTGTTCCTCCTTTTCAGCGGGACCTTCACAAAAAATTGCAGCGCTTAGACCAAGGTAACAGGTCCGTAGAGGAGTATTATCAAGAGTTACAAAAGGATATGTTGCGCTGTGGGGTAGTAGAGGACATGGATGATAAAATAGCTTGTTTTTATGGGGGGTTGAGGCGTGAAATTCAGGACATTGTTGATTATAAGGAGTATGATACTGTTAACAGATTATTTCAGCTGGCTATGTTGGCAGAAAAAGAATTGCAGGGTCGCCAACAGCAGCAGCACCAACGCACGAGGAGCACCTTCACACCGCGTTCGACATCTACACCATCTAAAATAGCACCATCTTCGAGTTTTCCTACTGCCACTACACCATCCAATTGTGGCCAACGAACTTCATCTACTGCTCCATTTTCTCGCGCGCCCGAGGGCAGCAAGATGACACCATTCAAGCCTACGTCTTCCACTCCTTCCACGAGTCGAACTTCCAACATTAAGTGTCACCGCTGCCAGAGAGTTGGTCATGTGATGAAAGATTGCCCTAGCAAACGAGCATACATAGCACGAGATGATGGCGGGTATGATAGTACTTCGGATGTTTGAAGATGAATATTCTCTTGCTACTAACGTTGCAGGACCAAAAGATGACCATTATAGCACAGATGAAGAGGTACTTGGTACTGCAGCAACGGAAAATTATAGAAGCATATTTGTGCAGCGTGCTTTGAGCTCCAAAGTTGTGGTGGATACCAAGCTACAGTGACACAATCTTTTTCACATGTTTCTCATCGTCAAGGACTGCCACGTGCACAATATAATTGATAGAGGTAGGTGCAACAACTTGGTAAACACGGATGTGGTCAAGAAACTTGGGTTGACAACAAGAGCACACCCTCATCCATACCACATTCAGTGGTTCAACAACAGCGGTAAGGTTAGGGTAACACAAACAGCGAGGGTACATTTTTCGATTGGTTGTTACCATGATTTTGCTGATTTTGATGTTGTATCTATGGATGCTTGTTCTTTTTTGTTGGGACATCCTTGGGAATTTTATACGGATGCTATTCATCATGGTAGAACTAATAAATATACTCTGATGCATAAAGGAAAGAAAATCACTTTGCTTCCTATGACTCCTGCTGAAATTGTACATTTAGAGAAAAGTAAAACACGTGATGATAAAGCAAAAAAATCACTAGACTCTGAAAAACAACAAGTAATTAAGTTAAAATCACCTTCATTGCTCACAACTAAATCTGACCTTGCTGATTTATTTAATACCAAGGGGATGTACTACGCTTTAGTATGCAAAGAAGCCATGTTTTCAATTCATGAAGTGTCCATTGCATTGCCCTCTGCTGTTGCTAACCTTTTGCAGGATTTTGCGGATGTGTTTCCCCCCGAGATACCCCCTGGATTACCACCTATGAGGGGCATTGAACATAAGATCGACTTGATTCCAGGGGCAAGTTTGCTAAATCGTGCGGCGTACAGGGCGAATCTGGAAGAGACAAGGGAAATTCAGCGACAAGTTGAAGATCTTTTGAACAGTGGGTATATTCGTAAAAGCCTTAGTCCTTGTTTTGTTCCTGTTCTTTTGGTTCCTAAGAAAGACGGTAGCTGACGCATGTGTGTTGATTGTAAAGCGATTAATAACATCACCATTCGATATCGTTATCCTATTCCTCGATTATATGACTTGCTTGATGAATTGAGTGGTGCTATTATTTTCACAAAATTGACTTGCGTAGTGGTTACCACCAAATTAGAATGGCACTAGGAGATGAATGGAAAACTGCATTTAAAACCAAGTTTGGACTTTATGAGTGGTTAGTAATGCCTTTTGGTTTAACTAATGCACCTAGCACTTTTATGCGATTAATGAACGAGGTTTTACGTGCTTTTATTGGAAAATTTGTGGTGATTTACTTCGATGATATCCTCATTTATAGCAAGTCATATGATGAACATCTTAATCATTTACGTGCTATTTTCAGTGTCTTGAGAGATGCATGTTTGTTTGGTAACCTTGAAAAGTGCGTCTTTTGCACCAATCGAGTTTCGTTTCTTGGATATGTCGTTTCATCGCAGGGAATTGAGATGGATGAGGCAAAAATTGTGGCGATCACTAGCTGGCCAACTCCATCGACCGTCACGCAGGTGCGTAGTTTTCTTGGTCTTGCAGGTTTTTATCGACGCTTTGTGCGGGATTTCAGCACCATTGCAGCACCTCTCCATGAACTGACGAAGAAGGGAGTGCAGTTTCGATGGGGCGAACAGCAGCAAGAAGCTTTTGATGTTCTCAAACCAAAGCTTACACAAACACCATTGCTACAACTTCCTAATTTTGACAAGACATTTGAGCTAGAATGTGATGCAAGTGGCATTGGTATTGGAGGTGTTCTCATACAAGGAGGTAACCCGTTGCATTTTTTAGTGAAAAATTGCATGGTCCTTCTCTAAATTATTCTACTTATGATAAGGAATTGTATGCCTTAGTGCGAGTTCTACAAACTTGGCAACATTACCTTTGGTCTAAGAAGTTCGTCATACATTCCGATCATGAATCTTTGAAGTATCTTAAGTGCCAAAACAATCTGAATAAACGACATGCTAAATGGATTGAGTTCATAGAGTCATTTCCATACATCATTAAGCATAAGAAAGGGAAGAAGAATGTTATTGCAGATACATTATCTAGACGTTACACCATGATGTCCTAACTTGATCATAAAATATTTCGTTTAGAAACAATAAAAGGATTATATCCTACTGATTTGGACTTCAAAGATGCCTTTGAAAATTGTAGAGAAGGAAGAACATGGAATAAATATGTACTACGGGAGGGCCTCCTCTATCGTGCTAACAAGCTATGTGTTCCTGCTAGTTTCGTTCGCCTATTACTTTTGCAGGAAGCACATGGAGGAGGTTTGATGGGACATTTTGGAGTGAAGAAAATGGAGGACGTGCTGGCCACACACTTCTTTTGGCCAAAGATGAGACGTGATGTCGAGCGCTACGTGTCACGATGCACTACTTGCAATAAAGCTAAGTCTCGACTTAACCCACATGGTCTTTATATGACTCTTCCTGTTCCTAGTTTACCTTGGCAGGATATTTCCATGGATTTTGTTTTAGGATTTCCTAGGACTAAGAGGGGGAGGGATAGTATTTTTGAGGTTGTTCATCGTTTCTCCAAAATGGCACATTTTATACCTTGTCATAAGAATGATAATGCCTCACACATTGCTGATTTGTTTATGACGGAAATTATTCGTTTACATGGTGTACCAAATACCATTGTTTCTGATCGTGATGCAAAAATTTCAAGTCATTTTTGGAGAACTTTGTGGTATAAATTGGGAACCAAGCTGCTGTTTTCAACCACATGTCACCCACAAACCGATGGACAAACTGAGGTAGTAAATCGTACTCTATCCACTATGTTGCGGGCTATTTTAAAAACAAATTTAAAAGGTTGGGAGGATTGTTTACCACATATAGAATTTGCTTACAACGGGTCAGTTCACTCTACTACAAAGGTAAGCCCATTCCAGGTAGTGTATGGTTTCAATCCCCGTGCTCCTATTGATTTATTACCTTTGCCTCCTTCTGAAACTATAAATTTGGATGCTACACAACAATCTGAATTCATTCTTAAGATGCATGAAACTACAAAGAAAAATATTGAAAGGATGAATGAGAAGTATAGAATTTCTGGTAGTAAAGGTAGAAAAGAAGTAAAACTTGAACCAGGGGACATGGTATGGCTACATTTGAGAAAAGAACGATTCCCTCACTTGAGAAAATCTAAACTTATGCCACGAGCTGCTGGTCCTTTTAAGATTGTTGAAAAGATCAATGACAATGCATATAAGCTTGAGTTGCCTCCCAATTTTGGGGTTAGTCTCACATTTAACATTTTAGGTTTACGACCATACTTGGGGAAAGAAGATGATCTTGAGTCGAGGACGACTCCGATTCAAGAGGGGGAGGATGATGAGTACATCACAACAGTGGATACTCACATTGATATACAAGGACCAATCACAAGAGGACGAGCACGGTTAGTAAATCAGCAGGTGAACTCGTTCCTAACTTCCTACCCATGTGATTTTGAGAATGGATTGCTATTGAATGATTTAATTGTTATTAGGAACCATGGACATGATCAACAAGTAAAGGGACGAGGATTTGGGGACGTGGAGAATCATATGGGACATCCACAAGTTGATGGAAACAGTCACCAACTCGGACCCGAGTTCAACTCGGAGTCCAGGAGCAGTACATCTTAAAACGAACGCCTAGGATGCATACGGACTCCGTTTTTGACATTCTTATGCATGGAAAGATGAGAAGATAAACTTTCCAATGGTTCTGGTCCCACATTAAAATTCGCCGGGAGTCGTTGGGAGTTGTCGAAACAATTTGAATTCGGAGATTCTGTCCGGTGTTGCACCACCGTATTGGGCTTTTGGGCCTTGTATCCCGTATGAATCCATTAGGGACGCGTCTAAAGGTCTTATGGTCGAACCCTAGCCTTTAAATACTGCAGCCGCCGGCCATATTTGTTGGGTTTTGCTTAGATAAACAGCCGCCGTTCACGGTTTGTGTGAAACCCCAACTTCGTGATTTTCATATCACATCTTCTACGTTCTTGCTCGTGTTCTCGGTTGCACCTGCATGGATTAGCCTTCTTGGCGAGGTCAAGCGTGTGCTGCACGGTTGATAACCAACAGAGCAGTGGTGTAGTGATTGCAGGGGTGTTCGAACTGCTTGAGTGCCGTGGATCATCAACGTCGAGTTCTCCATCTCAATCGACCTACCTTTCGGAAGATCGGGCCTAAACTACTCATCAGAGAGCGACACGTGTCCCGTGCGGCTAGTCCTCTCTTTTCGGTGGGGACTAGCTACGCAACCGACATGTGTCCTTCGGGACTGGCCTCGCTCCTCTGCAGAGGCTAGCTTCGGTGGCAACACGTGTCCCATGGGGTCGGAACTCTCCCTCCCTTACGGGGACGAGCCCCGAGCCTGCCAAGTAGCCAGTTTAGCGGCGGACCTCTCCCCATTTGCGGAGATGAGCTCCGAACACGCCACGTGGCCAGCGAGCCACGGGAGTTTTCTTCGGCGCACTCTATGAACTGGAATTTGCTCTTTTTGGCTAACTTTTTTATTTCTTTTCTGTTTCTATTTATTTATTTATTTTAAAATGTTTTTCCACATGAAACATGAATACATGCAGAACCCAAAAATGAGGGTGTCACATCTCTGTAGAACATGGCTTCCTTCTCCATCATCTCGTTGTTGATGATTCTTCTAAGCACTTCCACTGGGGTCATTTGAGAATATCCCGGGCTCTCACGGATCAAGGAGCAAAGAGCAATGTTTCAAGGCATGAATGCTCGAAGCATCCTCTTTACCACCTCATGATCCGTCCACCGGGTGCATCCATTAGATCAGATCTTGTTGACAAGGACCTTGAGACGGTTGTACATGTCTTGAGGGGACTCACCATCAGTGATGTTGAACCTCCCAAGCTCTCCTTCAATCATCTCGATCTTGGCTTCCCTAATGACTCGGTTTCCTTCATGCGTTGTCTTGAGTGTGTCCCTTATGTCTTTGGCCACCTCCAATCCATCGACTCGGTTGAACTCTTCTCGAGTCAAGGATGAGGTGATCACCCCAACTGCTTGAGCATTGCGATGAAGTAGAATGGCTTGCTCCGACGTAACGTCTCTTCATTTCTTGGAAGATGGACACCTGTTAAGACAATTTGCCACAAGCTAGGGTTTAAGGATATTAGATGCATCTTCATATTATGCTTCCACATTGAGTAATCATTTCTATCAAATTGAGGAGGTTTGCCAAGAGGAATAGATAAGTAGTGATTGTTGGAAGTTAATCGTTCATAGTTGAAAGGATATTGGGAGTAGTCCAGTTGACCACTCCTTTCTTGATCCTTCGGCTTCTTCTTCTCTTTACTTGAGTGACCTAGCTTCTCGCGAAGTCGTGCCTTGAGCTGGCGAACTTCTTCATCGTCACTCGAGTGGTCTTGCAGCACATCCGTGACATCGACGGAATCTCGTATCCCTCCACTCCGGCCATCTTCTCTCCGAGTGGTTAGACTCTTGGTGGAGAGACCTGCTCTGATACCAATTTAAATTGCCTAGAGGGGGGTGAATAGGCTAAAATACTTGAAATAACTTAATTAAACGAGATTAGAACACAGGGGTCGGACTAGTCTGGCTCAGGGGCGGACTAGTCCGATCAACCTGCTGGAAAAGCCTAAAAGGCCGGACTAGTTTTGCTCAGGGGCGGACTAGTCCGGTTAGACTGCTGAAAACCCTAAACTTGTTTTTTATGGGTTTTCTTCAAATTTTAGATTAACAAAATGCAGATAAACTATCTAGGAATCTAATATAACAAATATGACAAAGTATTGAGGTGGATTGCAAGATTGTAACCTGAAATATTATAAGAGCGAAATGATCGAACGAACCCTAAGCAATTCTAATGATCAATGAAATGTAAGAGCAAAAAGACACGAAGATTTTTGTCCGAGGTTCGATTCCACTCAGGAATCTAAGTCCCTGTTGAGGAGTCCACAAAGGATCGGGTTTAACAACCCTTCCATCACCAAGTCGCTACTAAGGCCAACCCGGTTCTTCACTATCTCAAGGGTGAACTTACAAAGTGTTGGGGCTGCTCACAATCTGAGGCTCCCACTTGATCGCGTCCACAAAACGCCACCGATCTTACAAGCCACAGGTTACACCAAGTGCACGAGATCACTCCAAGAGCCCTAAAAGCGAAGTTCTTCCTTCTCCTCTCCTCACACACTCAAATCCACTCAAGAATTGGTTCTAGAGGGTGAGTAGGCAAGAGAGAAGGCTTAGGGGGGCTCTAGGATCGCTGTGGTGGCGCTAGGGTTCCAGGTGACTCTAAATGAAATCGGGGCATCTCCTTTTATAGAAGTCCATAAGCCAACCGTTGCCACCTACCGAAAGTCCGGACTAGTCCGCCTCACACCTGTGACACCCTCATTTTTGATTTCTGCATATATTCATGTTTCATGAAGAAAGAACATTTTAAAAGAAGTAGGAACAGAGAAAAATATCAAAAAGATAGCCAATAAGAGCCGAATCCAGTTCCCAGAGAGCGCCGAAGACAACTTCCGCGGCCCACTGGCCACGTGGCGTGTTCGGAGCGCATCCCTGCGGAGTGGGGTGACGTCCGCTGCTAAACTGGCTACGTGGCAGGCTCGGGGCTCATCTCCACAAAGGGGGAGAGGTCCGACCCTGTGGGACACGTGTTGCCCCCAGAGCTAGCCTCTGCGGAAGAAGCAAAGGCAGTTCCGCAGGATACATGTCACCTTCGGAGCTAGTCACCGCGGAAATCAGAGGACCCTTCGCGCGGGATACGTGTCAATCTCGGAGATCACTCCTGAGAAGTCCGGTTCTATTGGACACGTGTCGCCACCGGAGCTTATCTCCGGGAGGTCCGTCACTGTTGGACATGTGTCTACCTTCGGAGCTCGTCTCTAAGGAAAAAGAGAAGTCCGGCGCTACTTGACGTGTGGCATTCACGGAGCTCACCACCGAATAGAGAGGAGGTCCCGACCGCCAAGATACGTGGCGCACGCGGAGCTTACCTCCGAAGGAGAAGGGAGGTCTCGCTCGCTTGACACGCGGCACAACCGGAGCTCGTCTCTGCGGAGAAGGAGATACCAAGCCCCGATGGACATGTGGAGCTTTCGGAGCTCATCACCGCGGAGGTAACGAGTTCTGGAGCGGCATTTGGATTCTGGACCGACCTGAATTCCACAATGTTACTGCATCAAATCAACTCAAGATAAGTTGTTAAGATTCAACGACAATCTGAACATAACTCTTATTCGAAGTCTAATCAGAGTAGGACTCTTCTTCTCCCGATTATAAATAAAACCCAGAACCTCTGGCCGAAACCACGAACTTTATTTCCAACTCCTGAGCCGACGACTTAGAGCCCTAGCCCCAACTCGCCGAGCAAGCCCATCGTCGGAGTTCAGTCGAGGAAGATCGCTGGAAGAGAGCCCCAACGATCTGTCTGGTCAGAGAAGGACCCCGAGACCGAGAAGGACGTAAGGTAGGTCTCCAATACCACCTTACGACATCGTTGTGTTTTCTTTGCATCTGTTCCTCGATTCCTTTCGAACAGAAGATTTCTCGTGGACAGATCACTTGTTGATCGGGTCGATCTAAAGACAAGGTCATCCCCACGTCCACATCTAATCCGAACACCTCTGTTCATCATAAAACCATGCAAGAACACGTACAAACCGACCTAATAAAACTAAACTGATTATAGGATAGCATGCATATGCATCATGGCATCTAGTTTAAAGTTCGATATTGATTGTTGTGGATCTTGTATGTGCGTGATCCTGTATAGCAGGACAATCTCAGGGAGCTGTCTACGACGAGCTGCAACAACAAGGTTTCGAGATTCAAGAGCAACCGGAACCGCAAGAACAAGGCAAGTGCTCCTTGACCATATTGATCCTATGTTTTGGGAAAAACTGTTTTGTTTTGCGAAAAGGTGTGTGTGAGAGTCAAACATGATGGGAAACCCTTTTATAGGAGTTTACTAGCTTTGGTTAAACCACCCTTGTTGCCAGGGATGTTTATGAGTCAGGTATAGTTTTTACTTTTATGCTTTGCTGAGTCCATGGGATTGGGAAGCGAGATAGATGTGTCTAGCTAACTGCACTCGTAATGATAATGAGAAACTGATGTTGTTATTGAACATGGATCGGAGGGAGATCTAGGCAAGACTGGGTTTGTGAATGAGGTAGCATGAAATGGTGGTTTACTTGCCGTAGATCTAAGGACCGGTTCATGCGAGCACATGCCAGGATAACAGTGCCACCACAAGGCCAAGTATGGGTGCGTCTTAGTGGACTAATTAGGTAAGTTGCTAGATTGTTATGGACCGTGGAAGGCGTGGGGAATGGGAGTCGAGTGAGGACTGCCCTGGGAACTGCATGGCACAAGAGGGGGTCCGTGGGTGGGAGAATTGGAGATTCTAGCCTGCCGGTGAAACCTTAGTGAGTCCATACATCTAGTAACCCCTTTGTAAAGGCTATTTTGTGATCTCTTGGCCATACACCGATGGTTGCGTACTGGTATAATGGAGGTTCTGCAGTCGCCGACGGGTGACGAAATCACAAACTTGTGGGTAAAGAGGTGCAAACTCTGCAGAGTTCTAAAACTATCATGATAGCCGAGCTTACGGTCACGAGCGCCTGGTCAACTTCCATGATTAGTTGTGATGGTTATTGGATATGGTTATTGGTTATGGTTTTGGATGGTTTGGTTTTCGGGACTGTTCAGTCCGGGTGTTAAGATGGGTTGCATGACTGTTGAGTCATGGCAATGAGTTTGGTCTCGATGGGAGACGAAGTTGTTTATGAAATGGTAGCGAATACGAGATGGTATTCGTGAGATGGTACCGAATACGAGGAGGTATTCCTGAGCAAGAATGAGGTTGATTAATGTCTGATTGTGACATGGAAGGTAATGAACAACGGAGGTATGATTGATATTTTAATACATGTTGGGATTACATTCACTTAAAGATGGGTTGCTGTTTTATCATGGTTTTGATAAATAACTTTGCTTTCTGCAATGAGCCTTTTTATACCTACCTTGTTATGAGCTTCATATCATATTTTTCCCGCACTTGCTGAGTGCATCATTGTACTCAAACTTTCATTATTATTTCATCATCAGCAACAGGAGAAGATTTCTATGAAGACCAAGTGGAGCATTAGGCATGTGATCTGTTCTCAACCTTGCCTGTGGGGATGGAGTAGAGATGGAACCATTGCTGCCTAGAATTGCCTCCGCATTAGTTAAATTGCTTCCGCATTAGAATGAAGACTTCCGCTGCATAGAAGTAAGATTTCCGCTGTGAGCATGAGTCCAAGACTCATGAGACATTGTAATGAACTCTGTTATTCGTGGTTATATATATTCTGAATTCAGTTTGTGGAACATATGTGTATGTGTGATGAACATCCTGGGCACACATATGCATCAGTTCTCGGTTCCGTGGTTTTCCACAGAATTGAGGGCGTCACAGATTGGTATCAGAGCCACGGTTGACAGTGGGTTACACGCCTAAATAGGAAACACAGATTGGTATCAAAAGCCACGGGTGAGAGTAGATTACACACCTAGATACAATCACAGATTGGCATTAGAACCACGGTTCGCGGTAGGTTACACACTTAGATAAGTTCACAGATTGGTATCAGACACAGATTGGTAGCTAAGCCACGCTGACCATAGAATGCATAGATTGGCATTGGAACTACCTTGACATAAGATACAAGCCTAGGAGAAGCCATAGTTGGATCACAGATTTGACATCACCCTAAGTCATATAGGACCCCCATTGAATAAGCCTTGAATAGGAGTTGTGTGAGCCCTTGTGATGATTGTTTGTGATTATGTGCTTAGTGTGAGTTGTGGGACGTCTCAAAACGTTGTCCATATCCACACATAAGTAGAAAGAGGTGTGAGATGCTTCGGCACTTGTTCACATCCCCATATGGGCTAATATATGTAGTCCAACCCACCTTGATGCATATAGTTGAGGGGATCTACCTAACCTTCTAAATTTCTATTCTATTTCGATCTCTCTCACAGATGATGAGAGGAAACGCCGGCCGAAGGAACGTCCGTGACAACCAAGAGGATGGCCACGATGAAGTTCCTGTTAACCCCGGAGCTGGTGAGAACAACCTGGAACGGTTGATGGCCATGCAGAATCAACTTATGCAAACTATGATCCAAACTTTGGGTCAGTCGCAGGCCAACAACAACAACCCCATTCCAGCACCACCGCCACCACCACCATCGGCTCATAACAGACTGGGTGAGTTCATGACGACTCGACCGCCCACCTTTGCTCAAGCTAACGACCCCATGGAGGCCGACGACTGGTTGAAATCCATGGAGAAGAAGCTTGCCATAGTACAGTGCAATGACCGAGAGGAGGTTCTCTTTGTGTCGCACCAACTTATGGGAGCTACCGCTGACTGGTGGGATGCCCTAAGCAACGCTCATGTCGACCTAGAGACGATCACTTGGACTGAGTTCAAGGAACGTTTCCGCTCTCATTACATCCCTGCTGGTGTAATGATGCTCAAGAGACAGGAGTTTGAAGGTCTCCGCCAAGGACAGAGAAGCGTGAATGAGTATCTCAACAAGTTCACACAACTGTCCCAGTATGCCCCCAAAGATGTCAACTCAGACCAGAGGAAGCAATACCTGTTCATGAGAGGGTTGAACAATGAGATTCAGGTTCAGCTTTTCAACAATGACTACGCAAGCTTTCAGAAGCTGGTTGACAAGGCTATAGTGGTTGAAAGCAAGATCCGAGAGATCGAGCGAGAGTGCAAGAGGAAGATGCCATACCAACCTCAAGGGAGCAACGTACGACCTTGGTACATGCCCCTGGCCGCACCGCAGTATGGATCGACCACTCCTGCATACCGCCCTAGTCAGCCACCACAGCAATGACCCATTGCACCAGCACCTCGTGTGCCCATGCCTCCTGTGGCCCGACCTAATATGGGCGCTCCTGTTCAAAACCCCCGCCCCAACGTACCTGCTGCCGTAGGCAACAGGGCATGCTTTGCATGCGGGGAAACCGGACACTTCACGAACCAGTGCCCGAGGAGAGGCCCTGGACAGCAAGGCAACGTGCCCAAACAGAACCCGCGACCGAACGGAGGGGACAATCAAGGAAACCGTGGACAGCAGAACTATGCTCGCGGCAACGTGAACCCTGTCTCTGCTGAGGAAGCACAACAGGCTAAGGACGTCGTAATTGGTATGTTCCTTGCCAACTCCAACCCAGCCACCATCTTATTTGATTCTGGAGCATCACATTCCTTCATATCATCCAAGTATGTTGCCAAGCATAATCTACCCATATCCCGCTTAAAATGTGCTATGTTTGTTAATTCTCCTAGAGGAGAAATGAGGACTAATATAGTATGTCCGAAAGTAAGCCTTAAAATAAGGGGGGTAGACTTCCTTGCCAACCTTATTGTGTTGAATTCCCAAAGGATTGACATAATACTCGGGATGGATTGGTTAAGCAAGCACAACGGGGTAATCCAATGTGCTGAAAGAAGCGTGCAGTTGACAAATGAGCACGGTATTCGTGTCGAGTTTGAGTCAGCCCAACAAACAACCGAAAAGGCAATCTTGAACCACGTTGAAGGAGTAACATTGGACAACATTCTAGTGGTTCAAGAATTCTTGAACGTGTTTCCAGAGGAGCTTCCAGGTATGCCCCCTGATTGGGACATTGAGTTTGCCATTGATTTGGTACCCGGAACTGCACCCATAGCAAAGAGACCCTATAGGATGCCTGTCAATGAACTAGTAGAACTCAAGAAGCAAATCCAAGAGCAGTTGGAGAAGGGTTTTATACGTCCAAGCTCGTCACCATGGGGAGCTCCAGTGCTCTTCGTAGACAAGAAGGATGGGACCCAAAGGATGTATGTGGACTGTAGGTCTCTCAACGAGGTGACAATCAAGAACAAATACCCTTTGCCCCGTATAGAGGACCTATTCGACCAAATGAAAGGAGCCCGAGTTTTCTCCAAGATTGATCTTCGGTCGGGATATTTCCAGCTGAAGATTAAGCCCTCCGATATACCCAAGACTGCCTTTTGAACACGGTATGGTTCGTATGAATATACTGTCATGTCTTTTGGGTTAACAAATGCACCCGCATACTTCATGTACCTCATGAACAAGGTTTTCATGGAGTACTTGGATAAGTTCGTCATGGTTTTCATCGACGACATTATGGTGTATTCAAAAAGTGAGGAGGAGCATGAAGAACATTTGAAATTGACCTTGCAGAAAATGCGTGAGCATCAATTGTATGCCAAGCTTAACAAGTGTCAATTTTGGCTAAAGGAAATATCGTTCATAGGCCACATTATCTCTGAAGAAGGGGTATCGGTTGATCCCGGAAAAGTGAGGGATGTTCTGAAGTGGGACCAACCGCAAAACGTGAGGGATATTCGGAGTTTTCTTGGGATGGCTGGATACTACCGACGCTTCATTAAGGACTTCTCTAAGATAGCAAAGCCTATGAAGGAGTTGCTAACGAAGGGAAAATTCTTTCGATGGACACCAGCATGCCAAGAAAGCTCTGAGGAACTCAAGAAAAGGCTAACCACAGCACCGGTTTTGGTATTACCGGACGTAAGCAAGAGCTTTGACATATATTGTGACGCATCCAGACAGGGGCTCGGATGTGTGCTCATGCAAGAAGGACAAGTGGTAGCCTATGCCTCACGACAATTAAAGAAGCACAAGCTTAATTGTCCTACACATGACTTGGAGCTAGCAGCAGTAGTGCATGCATTGAAAATTTAGAGACATTATATCCTTGATCATCGATGTGAGATCTGTACGGATCATAAAAGCCTCAAGTACATATTTACACAAACGGACTTGAATTTGAGGCAACATCGATGGTTGGAACTCATCAAGGATTACGATGTTGGAATCAACTACCACCCTGGGAAGGCCAATGTAGTAGCAGATGCATTGAGCCGGAAGGGAGCATGTCACCGACTCACGGTTCGGGAGCTACCACCCGAACTACGTAAGGAGTTCGAACGGTTACACCTCGGATTCTTGAACAACATGGAAATGATGGAGATCCACTCTTCATTGGAGCAAGAGATAAGAGATGGCCAAGAAACGGATGAGGAGATCAAGGAGATCAAGGAAAGGTTCCGACAAGTAATAGAGAAGGATTTCAAAGAAGATGAGAAGGGTACGCTTTGGCTAGGAAAAAGGATTTTTGTGCCTAACGTGAAGCACCTCCATGACATGATATTAAAAGAGGCACATGATTCACCCTATTCCATACATCCCGGAAGTACCAAAATGTACAAGGACTTGAAGACTTGTTATTGGTGGGATGGTATGAAAAGGGATATAGCCGAATACGTTGCCCTATGCGACACATGCCAACGGGTGAAGGCCGAACATCAAAGACCTGCTGGATTGTTGCAACCTTTGAAGGTACCCGAGTGGAAGTGGGAGGACATCAGTATGGATTTCATCGTCGGATTGCCACGTACTCAGTCGGGTTACGACTCCATCTGGGTTATCATGGACCGATTGACGAAAACAGCCCATTTTCTCCCTATAAGGGCCAAGTACAACGTTGCACAACTAGCCGAGTTGTACATGGAGCAGATCGTGTGCCGTCATGGAGTCCCGAGGAGGATAGTCTCAGATCGAGGTTCTCAGTTTACCTCTAGATTCTGGAAGAAGCTGCAGAAAGCTATGGGTACACGACTGGATTTTAGCTCCGCTTACCACCCACAAACCGATGGGCAAATCGAAAGGACAAACCAAATTTTGGAGGACATGTTGAGAGCTTGCGCCTTGAAACGTGGGCGTAGTTGGGATAGGAGTTTACCGTACGCCGAATTCTCCTATAACAACAGCTATCAAGCTAGCTTGAAGATGTCACCTTTTGAAGCATTGTATGGTAGGCGGTGTAGAACGCCGCTGTCTTGGAACGAGACCGGAGAGAACCAGGTGTTTGGACCCGAAGTGCTACAAGAAGCTGAAAAGCAAGTCCAAACGACACGGGTGAACTTAAAGGCTGCTCAGTCATGACAAAAAGGCTATACGGACAATAGGCGAAGGAAGTTGACCTTCGAAGTAGGAGACTTCGTATACCTTAAGGTATCACTTATCCGTGGCCAATGACGTTTCAACGTCAAATGCAAGCTAGCACCTTGCTACATCGGACCATTTAAGATTTTGATCAAGCGAGGAGAAGTAGCCTATCAACTAGAGCTCCCGACATATCTCTCCGACGTAAATACCGTGTTTCATGTATCCCAGCTCAAGAAGTGCTTGAGAGTACCAAAGGAGCAAATACCAATGGAAGAGCTTGAACTTCAAGAGGACCTGACTTATGCGGAGCACCCTGTCTGAATTCTGTACATAAAGTAAAGGGTCACCAAGAACAAAGTGATCCGATGGTGCAAGGTACAATAGAGCCATCACATCGAAGCTGAAGCCACATGGGAGCGTGAAGAAGACATCAAGGCAGAATTTCCTCATCTATTCTCTACTAACGAATCTCGAGGACGAGATTAAATTTAAGGGGGGTAGATTTGTGACACCCTCATTTTTGGTTTCTGCATATATTCATGTTTCATGAAGAAAGAACATTTTAAAAGAAGTAGGAACAGAGAAAATATCAAAAAGATAGCCAATAAGAGCCGAATCCAGTTCCCAGAGAGCGCCGAAGACAACTTCCGCGGCCCGCTGGCCACGTGGCGTGTTCGGAGCTCATCCCTGCAGAGTGGGGAGAGGTCCGCCGCTAAACTGGCTACATGGCAGGCTCGGGGCTCATCTCCGCAAAGGGGGAGAGGTCCGACCCTGTGGGACACGTGTTGCCCCGGAGCTAGCCTCTGCGGAAGAAGCAAAGGCAGTTCCGCAGGACACATGTCACCTTCGGAGCTAGTCACCGCGGAAATCAGAGGACCCGTCACGCGGGATACGTGTCGATCTCGGAGATCACTCCCGAGAAGTCCGGTTCTATTGGACACGTGTCACCACCGTCATCTTTAGAAACATAAACTTTAGTTTGCCTCTCTTTCAAACCCCACTTATGTGATCCAAAACAACGCTCGCGAGTAGATTCCAACTACTTGTCTTCTACCGGATGTCCTAGCCTATTTAGCACGGCCTTATTCTACAGCGATGACACAATGCTACCCTTGACCTCAGGGTTTATGTTTGGTTATGCAAGTGGAGTATCAACATCCTTGACCTAATGCACATCCAAACCTTGACCAAACGTAGTGAACAAAGGGAAAACTTTAAAAACAACTTAAGTGCAAACTGGGGCTTGCCTTGGTTTTGCAGGTGACTAAAGTCAGATGATTATGAAGTTAGTTGATGCTGCCTTGAAGCTGAATCACTGCCTTCTTGCTTCTTGATTCAAGCTCAACTCTTCCTTCTTCACTTTCCACGTCTAAGCACTACACGTTATGAATATGTATACATGTTTAATTATAAAGCTTTTGCTAACAATGCTAAAGACAAGTTTGAAACTGGAACTTTGTTTAAGAATTTAAAATGACACTGGGGTGGTGGTTTGGATGTGTGTCTAAGCTTTATCCTCAAGTGAGAAGTGAGGTTCATCACTTGGGTGGGGAGATAAACTAATGGTTGAACAGAACACTAATGATCCAGGGCTCCAATGGAGCTGGGAATTTTCTTGGGAGTTCCTTGTCACAAGAAAGTCCTCTGGACCAAAATCCAGAATAATTCACTAAGTAGATCACCCAGAACAATTCCCTAAGCATTTAGGCAAAAAGGAATTAATTCTGATTAAATTTGCACTTTCATGCAAATTCAAGTGAACTATAATTTCATACATAGCTCAGGGAGTATGCATTAATTTTCCTAGGATTTTTGGAGCTAAGGAATGGCTAGAACTGAATTTCCAAGTTTTGGAAATCCTCTGAAAATGTTTCTGTACTTATTTGAATACAGAAACTTGAATTTAGAATTACCCTAACTAATTCAACTCCCAATGAGCTGAAATTTTACAGGAGTCTCCTAATATCCCAAAGAATATTCTCTCAAAATTTGGGGAATTTTGTATGAACCAAACTCCCTCTAAAATTCTTTTGCTGAAAAGTTTTAAAGAATTCTCAAGAATTTTCTATTGGTTTTCATGCAAATTGGGTTGCATATTTGGATAGAGCTTTTTATTCTGAATTCAACCCAATTTGAATCACTAAATTTGGAGCTTCCTAGCAAATGTTATGAGGTTCTAAAGTTTGAACCGAATCTGGAATTCAAATTAATTCGGGAAAAGTTTAAACTCTGACAGTGGTCCCATCCCCACGTGTCAGCTGCTGCGTTCACGCCACACGGGGCCACAGACCTGTCCCCGCGTTGTCACAGACCGATCCGAGGCCACAGACAATCCCCCTCCCTCGCAACAGCGACTGACGCGTGGGCCAGCCCCCGTCTTCGCCTTCCTCCGGCTGCCCGCGCTCCCGCGCCGCCGAGCTCGCCGGAGCTCTCGCCGGAAGTGGGTTCCGATGCTCGGAACTTGCTGGATCTCGCTGCCCCCACGTATTCTCACACGAGGAACACGTTGCCGGGCTTATCTCAGCTCGACGATGGTCGGAAACCTAGGTGCGACAGCGACAGCGGCGGTGGCCACTCCGGCGACGTCGCTAGGGCGTTATACTACACCAAACACGTAGCCGTTTGCGCGTACAGCACCACCGCACCGAGGAGAACACGGACCCAACTGCCGATCTCTCTGGAACTCGCCGGAAATATGACCTCACCGTCGGCCTAAGTCAAAATCTGGCGAAAATCGAAAAACTCGATGAACAGCGGCTCTGCTCGATGGTTCTCGGTGGCTCTGGATCCTATGAATGCGCACGGGGGTATAGAAGATGTATGCTACGTCGTGTGGGGGAGTGGTTCAACGTGTGAAACGAATTCGCCGAGTTTCTCCTCTCGGCTATTATCATATGTTGTCGGCAAAACTGAAATTCAGGCGAGCACGGTCCATGACACGCTGCCGGCGTTGTTGTGAAGCGAGAAGGTCTACAGGCGCACCTTTTTGCTTTTGTAGCTGGGTGGGAGAAGCCCTGTGGCGGCCGGGCGACGAGTTCTTCCGGCCGGCGGCTCGCAGTGACGTCGCTGGATAAACTGAGCTCGGCGCCGCGTTTCCGTGGGAGAAGACGCCGGTGTCTCGGACCAGACACCTCGAGGAGGCACCGGCGATGTCGTGGGGAAGCTTAGATCAGCGTGAGAGCTGCTGAGGCGGTCGGACGTCGTTGCTCCAGTGGGGCGCGGTGGCTGCGGGAGGAGCGGCGCTCACGGCAGCAGTCACGGGGTTGGGGAGGCGCAGTCAATTTTTCCTACGTGCGGCAGCTGCTCCTGGGATATTACCGGGGCTTTAGGCGGTTCGATCGACCGCGCCGGGAGGTGGCAGCAGTGCTGCCGCGGTGTCGCGCTCTGCTCGGCGGCCACCGGTTCGAGTGGGAACAGAGAAGAAATTTCCTTCGGGAGTAAGTCTCCTCCTCTAACTTACAAGTGGGTCCCACTCACTTCTCCCCTAAATATCTCCAAAATTCTTGGCACTTTACAAATTCAACTCTGAGGAACTCAATTTCCAAAGTTATTTGGCAATTTGACCTGTTTTGCCTCAGTTTCAAATTTGAATTCAAATTAATATGAAATTTACAAGTCCCTTTGATAATCATATCAAGGCACCTCCAAATTTGCTCAAAATTTGCCTCCTTCACAACTTGAACCTGAGGAATTCAAATATGTCCTCTGATCATTGAGTTGGCCATTGCAAACACAACTTTTCCATCAACAGTTTGAATTTCCTCTTTTGAAACATGCCCTTCTTCTTTTTGGAAGTGACCCTCTTATTTCAAACTGAATTCAAAGTTTTACAGCACATGCCAACACTTTCATGAGTAAACAATAGTTTTTGTAAGTCCCATTTCTTGTATTCAAACTCAACTTTATTCATAGCTCAAGTTCTCTATTTACAAGTTTTGGGACTTTTACATTCCTCCCCACTTAAAAAGAATCTCGTCCCGAGATTCATGATTAAGGACATGGTGGAGAGGACAACTACTACATATAAGCCTCTAACAACTCCGGATAATTGCACTGCAAATATGCCTCGCTTTCCCATGTAGCTTCGTCGGACATGTGATTTTCCCATAGCACTTTGAAAAATCGCAGTGTCCGGTTTCTGGTCTCACGAGTCTTTCCATCAATTATCCGGGTTGGTCGCTCAACATAAGTGAGGTCCGGCTTCAGATCTGCTATGTCTCCCGTGAGAATCTCCGTTGGAACTTTCAAACACTTCTGCAACAGAGATATGTGGAAGACGTTATGCACTCCGGCTAAGGCTGCCGGCAGCTCCAAACGGTATGCCACGGGTCCACATCTTTCAATGATGGCAAAAGGACCGATAAAGCGCGGAGCTAATTTTCCTTTCACTCCGAATTGGTGAATGCCCTTCATAGGAGATACGCGGAGATACACGTGGTCCCCAACATGGAAGTCTAGAGGACGACGTCTCTTATCCGCATAGCTCTTTTGTCTGGACTGAGCGGCTTTAAGATTTGCTTGAATAAGCCGTACCCGCTCTTCCGCTTCATTTACGAGATCAATCCCGTAAATAACTCTCTCGCCGGCTTCACACCAGTTCAAGGGTGTGCGGCACTTCCAGACGTAGAGAGCTTCGTAAGGCGCCATTTTTATGCTCGCTTGATACCCATTATTATAAGCAAATTCCGCCAATGGTAGATGATCGTCCCATCGCTTACCGTGGTGAATGGCACATGCTCGAAGCATGTCTTTGAGAACTTGATTCACCCTCTCCGTTTGCCCATCGGTTTGAGGGTGATATGCAGTGCTTTTAATCAATTTGGTCCCCAGTGAGGCATGCAGCTGCTCCCAGAAACGAGCAACGAACAGCGCGCCTCGATCGGAGATGATCGTCCGGGGAACTCTATGTAGGCATAGTATTCTTGCAATATATAGCTCCGCATACTTCTTGGCATGGTATCCCGTATGTACCGGGATGAAATGGGCTGACTTGGTTAAGCGATCCACGATTAGCCAAACCGAGTCATGCTTATTAGCCGTGAGAGGTAGCCCAACAATAAAGTCCATACTAATATCCTCCCACTTCCATGCCGGAACACTTAGCGGTTGTAAGGTTCCCGCCTTCTTCATGTGGTCGGCTTTAACTCGCCGACACGTATCACATTCTGATACGTATTTAGCAACCTCCCTCTTCATCCGGGTCCACCAAAATTTGGTCTTCAGCTCTCGGTACATCTTGTTGCTGCCCAGATGAATAGAAAATTTGGATAAGTGAGCCTCATCCAAAATTTTCTTCCGCAGCCTCATATCACGGGGTACGACTATCCGGTTCCTGAACCATAGGGTGTCTTCATCATCTAACCGGAAACATTTCATCTCCCCGTCTTTCAACCTCCTTCTGATATGAGCCATGCCCTTGTCTTTCTTTTGAGCTGCCATAACCTCCTCTTTTATTGTGGGTATGAGGGCTAGATTATGTAGGGCTTCATATGGAACCAAGTAAAGACTTGGTCCTTCCTCTTCTATCGGCGTATTGGTCAGGTTATGAATATGAGACTTCCGGCTGAGTGCATCGGCAACCACATTTGCCTTGCCCGGATGATAATGAATTTCAATCTCATAGTCCTTGATCAGCTCCAACCATCGCCGTTGTCGCATATTCAACTCTTTCTGAGTGAATATGTACTTCAAACTTTTGTGGTCTGTGTAGAGATGAACCAGATTTCCCAATAGGTAATGTCTCCACATCTTCAAAGCTAGTACCACGGCAGCGAGCTCGAGATCATGAGTTGGATAATGTTTCTCATGATTCCATAATTGCCGTGATCCATATGCGACCACACGTCCTCCTTGCATGAGTACACAACCAAGCCCGATGCCCGACGCATCACAATAAACATCAAAAGGCTTGGTTGTATCTGGTTGAGCTAGAACCGGGGCTGTTGTGAGGTGTTTCACCAACGCTTGAAAAGCTTCCTCACATGGCTTGCTCCAATCATATTTGATGCCCTTCTTCAGTAGCTCCGTCATAGGTTTGGAGATTTTTCAGAAGCTCGGGATGAACCTCCGATAATATCCCGCCAAACCCAAGAAGCTACGAACTTCATGGACTGATGTTGGAGACTTCCACTTCAGCACTTGCTCAATCTTGCTGGGATCAACAGCAATGCCTTCTGCTGAAATAATGTGTCCAAGAAATGGCACTTGGTCGATCCAGAATTCACATTTACTAAACTTTGCATAGAGTTTGTGATCTCTCAGTCGTTGGAGCACAATATGCAAATGTTTAGCGTGTTCCTCTTCAGATTTGGAATAGACCAAGATGTCGTCGATGAATACCACGACGAACTGATCCAGCTCCGGCATGAACACCGAGTTCATAAGGTACATAAAGTGGGCCGGAGCATTGGTCAACCCAAATGACATGACAAGATACTCATAGAGTCCATATCTTGTCGAGAATGCTGTTTTCGGGACATCTTCCGCGCGAATCTTGATTTGATGATATCCCGACCTTAAGTCCATCTTGGAGAAGACTTTAGCACCCACTAGCTGATCGAAGAGGATATCAATTCTTGGTAGTGGATACTTGTTCTTTATGGTCACAGCATTTAAAGGACGATAATCGACGCATAGCCTCAGCGTCTCATCCTTCTTTTTCACAAACAAAGCTGAGCAACCCCATGGTGATGAACTTGGACGAATAAACCCCTTGTCCATCAGATCTTTGAGTTGCTCCTTCAGCTCGGCTAATTCATTAGGAGCCATTTTGTATGGTCTCCGAGAGATCAGCGTGGTTCTCGGTATCAACTCTATTTTGAATTCCACCTCACGCTCAGGTGGTAAGCCTGGAAGATCTTCGGGAAACACGTCCGGATATTCACGGACTACCGGAATGTCTTCTAACTTGCACGCCTCGGCATTACATACTTCCGGGTCTTTGGAAACCGCTTTGCCGAGATACAAGTTTTGACGCCCGTGAAGTGGAGAGTCCAAGTGAACACTCCTGTTCTCGATGTCCAGAACGGCCCTATGGAAGGTCAACCATGATATTCCCAATATGGCATTGATTCCTTGGTCTTCGAGAATGATGAGGGTGGTAGGATAAATTTTTCCACCCAAGCAAAGTGGTGCTCGAGAGACGACTTCATTAGTTGATATATCTCCACCTGGCGAATGAATAAGGTATGAACCTTTGGTGATAGTGGTGGATATCTGGTCCTGGATTACCGTTGCCTGGCTAATGAAGTTATGTGTTGCACCAGAGTCGAACAAAATGACAACCGGCTTGTCATTTAAGGTGAACCTGCCGGCAAGAACAGGTCCTCCTTTTGGCAGATCATCGACTGACACATAATTAACTGTCCCCACTTTGGACATAGCTTTCCTTTGCTGCCCAAGATCGCTCTGTGGAACTGGACCCGCAGACACATTATTGCTGCTCGGTTCAGTGGCTTTATTGGCCTTAAGACCATTGTCAAGCTGAAGTGGGACAGCACTTGGCTCAGCTGAGAAATCACCTTGTTCATCTTCAACCTCTTGAGGGTAATAATATTCTAGTGCACCTTGTTGATACTGAGGTGCATAAGAAACAAGTTGTTGCTGCGGTGGAGGTGAATAAGACCTCTGTGGAGTAGAAGAGTCGTCACACTTCCAGAATGATTGCACCTCTTGTGGAATCTCTCGACCGGAAGGTGAACGGATTACCAACCGATACTTCTGAGGTAGACGATTGTCTTCATCTTGTGATGAGTCCCTCTCCCTCTTTTCTTTGAGGTAAAGGTTGGAATAATATTCTTGAGCAATAGCACAGCTCACGAACTCATCAAAATTCTCTTGGCTAACTTGAGCCAATTCACATCGCAGCCTAGCGGTCAGCCCTCGATAAAAATGATAACCCTTCATGGCTGGTGATTTCACGTAGTCAGGGACATATTGAGCTAAGGGACTGAATTCCTTCACATACTGTGACACCCTCACCTTGGGTGTCAGCATATGTTCATGTTTTATGAAGAAGAAAAACATTTTAAGAAAAGTAGGAACAGAGACAAGTATCAAAAGGATAGCCAATAAAGCTCTTCGAGAGCACCGAAGGCAACTTCCACGGCCAGCAGACCACGTGGCGTGTTCGGAGCTCATCCCCGAGAAATTGGGAGAGGTCCGCCTCTAAACTGGCTACGTGGCAGGCTTGGGGGTCATCTCCACGATTGGAAAGAGGTCCGACCCTGTGGGACACGTGTTGCCCGTGGAGCTAGCCTCTGCGGAAGAAGCAAAGGCATTTTTCATGGGACACATGTCACCTCCGGAGCTAGTCCTCGCGGAAGTCAGGGGACCAGTCGCACAGGATACGTGTTGATCACGGAACCCATCTCCGAGAAGTCCGGATCTATTGAACACGTGTCACCACCAGAGCTTATCTCTGGAGGTCCGTCGCTGCTGGACACGTGTCGACCTCGGGGCATGTCCCTGAGGGAAGGAAAGGCGGAAAGACTGGCACCCACACGTGGCGTGCACGGAGCTCACCTCCGAAGAAGAGGGGGGGTCTCGATCGATTGACACGCGGCACAACCGGAGCTCGTCTCTGCGGACGAGGAGATACCAGGCCCCGGAGGACACGTGGAGCTTCCGGAGCTCATCATCACGGAGGTAGCGAGTTCTGGAGCGGTTTTTACGCGTAAAGATACCGGTACGCAACAGAAACCGATCTAAATTCCACGATGTTACCAAAGATAAGACGTTAGGATCTAACAAAGATCTGAATAAGACTCTTATTCGGGATCCAATCCGATTAGGACTCTTCTCTTCCCGATTATAAATAGAACCCAAAACCTCTGGCCGAAACCACAAACTTCTCTTTCAAATCCTGAGCAGACGACTTAGAGCCCTAGCCCTAACTCGCCGAGCAAAACATCGCCAAAGCGCAACAAGGGAGATCATCGGAGGAGAACCAAGCGGTCTGAGGAGGACCCCGAAGACAAGAAGAGCGTGAGGTAGGACTCCATTACCACCTTACGACATCATTGTGTTCATCTCTTTGCATCTGTTCTTCAATTCCTTTCGAACAGAAGCCTTCTCGTGGGCAGATCACTCGATGATCAGTTTGATCTAAAGACAAGATCATCGCCACGTCCACCTTTGATCCGAACACCTCTGCCCATGCAAGCCATGCAAGAACACGTACAGATCAATCTAATGAAACTAATCATAGGATAGCATGCATGTGCATCATCGCATCTAGTTTAGGGTTTGTGCATGATATTGATTGCTGTGAATCTTGTATGCACGTGAATCCTACATAGCAGGACAAGCTCAGGAAGCTGTCTACGACGAACTGCAGCAACAGGGTTTTGAGAATCAAGAACAACCGGAACCGCAAGAATAAGGCAAGTGCTCCTTGACCATGTTGATCCTATGTTTTGGGTAAAACTATTTTGTTTTGCGAAAAGGTGTGTGTGCTGAGTCAAACATGATGGGAAACCTTTTTATGGGAGTTTACTAGTTTTGGTTAAACCACCCTTGTCACCAGGAAAGTTTATGAGTTGGGTATGGTTTTTGTTTTTATGCTTCGCTGAGTCCATGGGATGGGGAAGCGAGATAGATGTGTCGAGCTAACTGCACTCGTACTGATAATAAGTAACTGATGAGGTTAATGAACATGGATCGGAGGGAGATCTAGGCAAGCTTGGGTTTGTGAATGAGGTAGCATGAGATGGTGGTTTTACTTGCCGTAGATCTAAGGACCGGTTCATGCATGCACATGCTAGGATAACAGTGCCACCACAAGGCCAAGTATGGGTGCGGCTTAGCTGAGTAATTAGGTAAGTTGCTAGAGTGTTATGGACTGTGGAAGGCGCGGGGAATGGGAGTTGAGTGAGGACTGCCCTGGGAACTGCATGGCACAAGAGGGGGCCCGTGGGTGGGAGAATTGTAGATTCTAGCCTGCCGGTGAAACCTTAGTGAGTCCATACATCTAGTAACCCCTTTGTAAAGGCTATTTTGTGATTTCTTGACCATACACCGACGGTTGTGTACTGGTATAATGGAGGTTCTGCAGTCGCCGACGGGTGACGAAATCACAAACTTGTGGGTAAGGAGGTGCAAACTCTGCAGAGTTATTAAAACTATCATGATAGCCGAGCTTACGGTCACGAGCACCTGGCTAAACTGCCATGATTAGATGGGATGGTTACTGGAATGGTTATTGGGAAGGTTTTTGGTTATGGTTATTGGTTATGGTTTGGTTTGGGACTGTTGAGTTTAGGAGGTGAGATGGTTGTATGACTGATGAGTCATATGAGAATGGTCTCGGTGCGAGACTAGGTTGTTTCATGAAGTGAGATGGTAGCGAATACGAGGAGGTATTCGTGAGTATGGGTAAAGGATTGGTTAATGTTTGGATGTAACATGGAAAGCGATGGAGGTATGTTGGTAATTTAATACATGCTGGGATTGCATTCATCTAAAGTTAAGTTGCTGTTTTATCATGGTTTTATAAATCTGCTTTTCTACAAATAAGCCTTTTTATACCTACCTTGTTTATGAGCTGCATATCATGTGTTTTCCCGCACTTGCTGAGTACATCATTGTACTCAAACTTGCATTATTATTTCTTCATCATCAGCAAGAGAAGGCTACTATGAAGACCGAGTAGAGCATTATGGCGTGTGATCTGTTCTCAACCTTGCCTGTGGAGGGGGTAGAGATGGAGCCACTTCTGCTTAGTTTTGCTTCCGCATTAGTTTTTGCTTCCGCATTTAAATAAAGATTTCCGCTGCGTAGAAATAAAGACTTCCGCTGTGAGCATGAGTCCAAGACTCATGAGGTGTTGTAATAAACTCTGTTATTCATGGTAATATATAATCTGAATTCAGTTTGTGGAACGTATGTGTATGTGTGATGAACATCTTGGGCACACATATGCATTAGTTCTAGGTTCCGTGGTTTTCCACAGAATTGAGGGCGTCATAGATTGGTATCAGAGCCACGGGTTGACTGTAGGTTACACGCCTAGATAGAAACCTTAGATTGATATTAGAATCACGGGTTAACAGCAAGTTACACCCCTAAATAGAAATCACAGGTAGCTAAGCCACGCGGACCAAAGGAAGCATCCTAGGGTGAATAGCTTAGATTGGCCTTGAAACCACCTTGACATAGGAAACCAACCTTGAATAGGAGTTGAGTGGGCCCTTGTAATGATTATTTGTGAATATGTGCTTAGTGTGAGTAGTGGGACGTCTCAAAAACGTTGTCCATATCCACACATAAGAAGAAGGAGGTGTGAGATGTTTCGGCACTTGCTCACATCCTCATAAGGGCTAATATATATAGTCCAACTCACCTTGATGCATATAGTTGAAAGGACCTACCTAACCTTCTAACCTTCTATCACTATTTCGTTCTCTCTCACAGATGGTGAGAGGAAACGCCAGCCGAAGGAACGTCTAGGAAGATGACCACGAGGAAGTTCCTGCTAACCCCGGAGCTGGCAAAAACAACCTAGAAAGGTTGATGGCCATGCAAAACCAGCTTATGCAAACCATGATCCAAACTTTGGGTCAGTTACGGGCCAACCAAAACCCCGTTCCGGCACCACCGCCACCACCACCGCCGGCTCATAACAGGTTGGGAGAGTTCATGAGGACTCGACCACCCACCTTTGATCAAGCAAGCGATCCAATGGAGGCCGATGATTGGTTGAAATCCATGGAGAAGAAGCTTGCCATTGTTCAGTGCAACGACCGAGAGAAGGTTCTCTTTGCGTCGCACCAACTGATGGGAGCAGCTGCTGACTGGTGGGATGCCTTGAGCAACGCCCATGCCAACCCGGAGACAATCACTTGGACTGAGTTCAAGGAAAGTTTCCGCTCCCACTACATCCCTGTTGGCGTAATGATGCTCAAGAGGCAGGAGTTTGAAGGTCTCCGCCAAGGGCAGAAAAGTGTGAACGAATATCTCAACAAGTTCATACAACTGTCCCGGTATGCCCCCGAAGATTTCCACTCAGATCAGAGGAAGCAGTACCTGTTCAGGAGAGGGTTGAACAATGAGATCCAAGTTCAGCTCCTCAACAATGACTACGTAAGCTTCCAAAAGCTGGTTGATAAGGCTATTGTGGTGGAAAACAAGATCCGAGAGATTGAGCGCGAGTGCAAAAGGAAGATGCCATACCAGCCCCAAGGGAGCAACGTACAACCTAGGTACATGCCCCCTGCACCGCAGTATGGATCGACCACTCCTACGAACCGCCATGGTCAGCCACCACAGCAACGGTTCGTTGCACCGGCACCTCGTGTGCCCATGCCTCCTGCGCCCCGGCCTAACAATGGCGCTCCTGTTCAAAACCCCTGCCCCAACGTACCTGCTTCCGTAGGCAACAGGGCATGCTTTGCATGCGGGGAAGTAGGCCACTTCACTAACCAGTGCCCGAAGAGAGGCCCTGGACAGCAAGGTAACGTGCCCAAGCAGAACCAGCGACCAAACGGAGGGGACAACCAAGGGAACCGTGGACCGCAGAACTATGCTCATGGCCACGTTAACCATGTCACTGCTGAGGAAGCACAACAGGCTGAGGACGTCGCAATTGGTATGTTCCTTGCCAACTCCAACCCAGTCACCGTTTTATTTGATTCTGGAGCATCACATTCCTTCATATCATCCGAATATGTTGCCAAACATCATCTACCCGTATCCCACCTCGAATGTGCTATGTTAGTTAATTCTCCCGGAGGAGAAATGAGGACTAATATAGTATGTCCTAAAGTAAGCCTTAAAATAAGGGGGTAGACTTCCTTGCCAACCTTATTGTCTTGGACTCCCACGAAATTGACATCATACTCGGAATGGACTGGTTAAGCAAGCACAAAGGAGTAATCCAATGCGCTGAGAAAAGCGTGCAGTTGACAAACGAACACGGTATCCGTGTCGAGTTTGAGTCAGCCCAGCAAGCAACCGAACGGGCGGATTTGAACCATGTTGAAAGAATAGCATTGGACAACATTCCAGTGGTTCAGGAATTTTCGGACGTGTTTCCGGAAGAACTTCCAGGTATGCCACCTGACCGGGACATCGAGTTTGCCATAGATTTGCTACCTGGAACTGCACCCATAGCTAAGAGACCATATAGGGTGCCCGTCAACGAGTTAGTAGAACTCAAGAAGCAAATTCAAGAACAGTTGGAGAAGGGTTTTATCCGGCCATGCTCGTCACCATGGGGAGCTCCGGTACTCTTCGTGGACAAGAAGAACGAAACCCAAAGAATGTGTGTGGACTATAGGTCTCTCAACGAGGTAACAATCAAGAATAAATACCCTCTGCCTCGTATAGAGGACCTGTTCAATGAAATGAAAGGAGCCCAAGTATTCTCCAAGATTGATCTTCGGTCGGGATATTTCCAGCTGAAGATTAAGCCCTCCGATATACCTAAGCAGCCTTTCGAACACGGTATGGTTCATATGAATATACCGTTATGTCTTTTGGATTGACGAATGCACCCGCACACTTCATGTACCTTATGAACAAGGTTTTCATGGAGTACTTGGACAAGTTCGTCGTGGTTTTCATCGATGACATCATGGTGTATTCAAAAAGTAAGGAGGAGCATGAAGAACATCTGAGATTGACCTTGCAGAAGTTGCGCGAGCATCAGTTGTATGCCAAGCTCAACAAGTGTCAATTTTGGCTAAAGGAAATATCTTTCCTAGGCCACATCATCTCCAAGGAAGGGGTATCGGTTGATCCTGGAAAGGTGAGAGATGTTCTAAAGTGGGACCAACCAAAGAGCGTGAGGGATATTCGAAGTTTCCTTGGGATGGCAGGATACTATCGTCGCTTCATTAAAGACTTCTCTAAGATAGCAAAACCTATGACGGAGTTGCTAATGAAGGGAAAAGTCTTTCAATGGACACAAGCCTGCCAAGAAAGTTTTGAGGAACTCAAGAGAAGGCTAACCACAGCACCAGTTCTGGTATTGCCAGACGTAAGCAAGAGCTTTGACATATATTGTGACGCATCCAGACAAGGGCTCGGATGTGTGATCATGCAGGAAGGACAAGTGGTAGCCTATGCCTCACGACAATTAAAGAAGCATGAGCTTAACTATCCTACACATGATTTGGAGTTAGCAGCATTGGTGCATGCATTGAAGATTTGGAGACATTATATCCTTGGTCATCGGTGTGAGATCTATACGGATCATAAAAGCCTCAAGTACATATTCACACAAACGGACTTGAATTTGAGGCAATGTCGATGGTTAGAACTCATCAAGGATTATGATGTGGGAATCAACTACCACCCCGGGAAGGCCAATGTAGTAGCTGACGCATTGAGCAGAAAGGGAGCATGCCATCAACTCACGGTTCGGGAGCTACCACCTGAACTACGTAAGGAGTTCGAATGGTTACACTTCGGATTCTTGAATAATGTGGGGATAATGGAGATCCACTCCCCATTGGAGCAAGAAATAAGAAAGGGCCAAACAATGGACGAAGGGATCAAGGAGATCAAGGAGAGAATCCGACAAGGGGTAGAGAAGGATTTCAAGGAGGATGAAAAGGGTGCGCTTTGGCTAGGAAAAAGGATTTGTGTGCCAAACCTAAGACACCTTCGCGACATGATATTAAGGGAGGCACATGATTCACCCTATTCCATACATCCAGGGAGCACCAAAATGTACAAGGACATGAAAACTTGCTATTGGTGGGATGGTATGAAGACGGATATAGCCGAATACGTTTCCCTATGCGACACATGCCAACGGGTAAAAGCCGAACATCAAAAACCCGCTGGATTGTTGCAACCTTTGAAAATACCTGAATGGAAATGGGAGGACAACAGTATGGACTTCATTGTCGGATTGCCACAAACTCAGTCAGGATACGACTCCATCTGGGTCATTGTGGACTGGTTGACAAAAACCGCCTATTTTCATCCGGTAAAGACCAGTTACAACGTTGCACAGTTGGCAGAGTTGTACATGGAGCAGATCTTGTGCCGTCATGGAGTTCCGAAGAGGATAGTCTCAGATCGAGGTTCTCAGTTTACCTCTAGATTCTGGAGGAAGCTGCAGAAAGCCATGGGTACACGACTGGATTTTAGCTCCGCCTATCACCCACAAACAGATGTGCAAACCGAGAGGACGAACCAAATTTTGGAGGACATGCTGAGAGCTTGCGCCTTGAAACGTGGGCGTAGTTGGGATAGGAGTTTACCGTATGCCGAGTTCTCCTATAACAACAGCTATCAAACTAGCTTGAAGATGTCGCCTTTCGAAGCCTTATATGGCAGACGGTGTAGAACGCCGCTGTTCTGGAACGAGACTAGAGAGAACCAGGTGTTTGGACCCGAAGTACTACAAGAGGCTGAAAAACAAGTCCAAACAATACAGGAAAACTTAATGGCTGCTCAGTCACGAAAGAAAGGCTATGCAGACAATAGGCGTAGGAAGTTGACCTTTGAAGTAGGAGACTTCGTATACCTTAAGGTATCGCCTATCCGAGGCCAACGACGTTTTAACGTCAAGGGCAAACTAGCGCCTCGCTACATCGGACCATTTAAGATTTTGGACAAGCGAGGAGAAGTAGCCTACTAACTAGAGCTCCCAAACCACCTCTCCGACGTACATGACGTGTTTCATGTATCCCAGCTCAAGAAGTGCTTGAGAGTACCAGAGGAACAAGTGCCAATGGGTGAACTTGAACTTCAAGAGGACCTGACTTACGCAGAACACCCTGTCCGAATCTTGGACGTAAAGGAAAGGGTCACCCGAAACAAGGTGATTCGATGGTGCAAGGTACAATGGAGCCATCACACTGAAGCTGAAGCCACATGGGAACGTGAAGAGGATATCAAGGCAGAATTTCCCCATCTATTTCCTACTAACGAATCTCGAGGGCGAGATTCAATTTAAGGGCGGTAGATTTGTGACACCCTCACCTCGGGTGTCAGCATATGTTCATATTTTATGAAGAAGAAAAACATTTTAAGAAAAGTAGGAACAGAGACAAGTATCAAAAGGATAGCCAATAAAGCTCTCCGAGAGCACCGAAGGCAACTTCCACGGCCAGCAGACCACGTGGCGTGTTCGGAGCTCATCCCCGAGAAATTGGGAGAGGTCCGCCTCTAAACTGGCTACGTGGCAGGCTCGGGGGTCATCTCCGTGATTGGAAAGAGGTCCGACCCTGTGGGACACGTGTTGCCCGTGGAGCTAGCCTCTGCGGAAGAAGCAAAGGCATTTTTCATGGGACACATGTCACCTTCGGAGCTAGTCCTCGCGGAAGTCAGGGGACCAGTCGCACGGGATACGTGTTTATCTCGGAACCCATCTCCGAGAAGTCTGGATCTATTGAACACGTGTCGCCACCGGAGCTTATCTCCGGAGGTCCGTCGCTGCTGGACACGTGTCGACCTTGGGGCATGTCCCTGAGGGAAGGAAAGGCGGAAAGACCAGCACCCACACATGGCGTGCACGGAGCTCACCTCCGAAGAAGAGGGGGGGGTCTCGATCGATTGACACGCGGCACAACCGGAGCTCGTCTCTGCGGACGAGGAGATACCAGGCCCCGGAGGACACGTGGAGCTTCCGGAGCTCATCATCACTGTCACACCCAGTTTTTCCGAAGAACAACCGAGTGAATATCACATGTATGCCAGGATCATTTTCTCATACATGTGATGACAAATAGTGAAGCATCATTTATTACAAGCCAGGTGTCGAATATAAAGAAGTCTTACATAGCAAATATCTCGATGGACAATAATAAGTTCATCACAAGTAAATAAACTAGCAGCGGAATATTATTCTTGAGGGCTCCGTCACAGGCATTGCCCCGGGGTCTCCATGAACATAGAAACCTTCTTCGGGTCCAAAGTCTTGGTCATTATACACCACCTCATTATCTTGACCTGAGCAGCAATATAAACCAACAAATATGCAAGGTTGAGTACCATGGTACTCAGCAAGTGTGGGAAAATTATATCATGCATGGCTAGAACACGGAGAGGTTGAACTCATGATTTAAGCACTATGCAATTAATTCCTATCACCTTAGCTTTTTAAGCACCTACATTACTACATAGATGAAATGGTCCCAAGCTCCCATACCCTCATCATAATCAAATAACCATAACATCATTTCCGATGTTAAGCTCCCCGCTTAACATTCACAACTTCCAAAACCATCAATCCTCTAATCATGAATAAGTCCAAGCCGCTCTTGACCGTGAGCACGGCTGTCATGACAGTTTTGACTCTGCAGAGTTTGTACCACTGTACCCACATGTAGTGATTTCATCCCCCGTTGCCGGGTGGACTAAAAGAACCTCCATTATGCCAGTGGCTACGAACCACATTCACACTTCCCAGGTGTGTAGCCAGGAGATCACTACGAAGCCTTTACAAAGGGATTCCTGACGAGCATGGGCCCACTGAGGTTTGACCCCTAACAGCATACAAGAGGCTCCAACCCCGCTGCAGTGGCCCACTCTTGAGCCTTGCGGTTCATATGGTAGTCCAGCTGACACCTACTCCCCGCACCATCCAACACACCCATACTACGCCGGGGATACACCTAATTAATTGGCCAAGCTGCCCCATCTCAGCATGTGGTTGGCACTGTAAAGCCAGGTTACATGCTCCATGAACCGGTCCTTAGGATCCAGGCAAGTACTAATCACAAACCCGAGTCTCGTGCACCCAGCACACAACCAAAACATCCAACTTGCCTTGATCCCTACCTCTACATAACTCACAATATCTCATTCAAGAGTATGGTAAAATAAACTGATGATCTCATATCCCAAATATCCCATTCTAAGCATGGCTAAGCATATGCATAATAATAAATGACATGATAGAATAAATCCCATCCCAAGCTACAAGGAAACAAGGTAATGCAATTCTAGGGAAAACTTCCTAACATGGGTTTCATATTTCATTTGACAATGCAAATAATTCTATCTACACATCCTAGCATAGGATCAAAGTGGTCAAGGACACTTGCCTCCTTCTTGCTGCTCTTGAAATGGGTAGTCCTGGTCTTGGAAAGGAATAACTTGCTCTTGAGCAGGTTCTACATCATACCATCACACATAGCAAAAGAAAAACAACAATCATAAGACATAGTTCACACTTCTACTTCATACAAACCACACATTCACATTTATGAAAGTTCTTTACCATTATATGTGTTGTGGTTACTCTATGTGTGTTGAGTTGTGGCTTGCATGCACTTTTAACCATGTGTATATGATTCCTACTTTTGTGTCCACATTTATACTTACATACTATATATATGAGTTTCCAATAAATTTCTTATATTCAACTACTACACCTTTTCACTACCAAGTGTGTATGAAAAGTATTTTTCTTCCCCATATGTGCCTTCATAATTTCTACCAACCCTAAACTGAACTCTTTGGATTTTAAAAACTCCATTTATCATTTACTAGTTGCTATATTTTCAGATTTATATTCCTATGCATAATTGGGTATTTTATTATGAAATTAGAAATACACATCATCTAAACAGAATAGGTTCTGGTCCTAAATAATTTAATAACATATTTTGACCTTTTCCTCTGATGTAAACTATTTCATAATTATTTTCCCTATTTTCTAAAACTATTTATTACTTAAAAATGTGTCCCTAATTGTGAATAATAAATTAAACAGATTCAATTCAGTCCAAAATATGTTTTTATCTCACTCCAAAATTTCCTAAACACTGAGAAAGTCTTTAACTTAATTTTGACAATATGTTTGTCCCACTTTTTAATTTTTAAACACCAGTTACATATTCAATTTCCTAAATTAAATACTAAATAGGGCTAAGAAAAATAAACTCACCCCACTACAGGGTCTATAATATTATTTTCAAAATTTCCAGGGGTCTAGCTACACTTATCAGAGGTGTTTTTCCTAATTTTTATTAAGTCCAGGGGCTAAAACTGATTTTTAAATGAATTTACATGATTTTCTGGAGTTCCAGTGGCTAGATCAGAAGTTTCCGGGGCTAGCTCTTATTTTCCGAGAACCCCAGGGGGTATCACGTAAGATTTCCAGTCTTTATAACGTGGGGCTGACGTGGACCGTCCGATTTAAAACAAACGGTTGAGATTATAACGCTGAATCGGTACGCGGGGTTTTAAAGTCTACCGTGCGATTTAAAATAAACGGCGCACAAGCGGCCACGTCGCTCTGATCGAGTGCGGGCGGCGCTGCTGGCGGCGCACGGCGGCGGGAAGCGGCGATCTCGCCGGAAACTTTCGGATCCTCGAGAATTCTGCCTAGAACTGTGATCTTATGGCATAGATCGGTAGAGGGGAGGTCGGGGATCTCACTTCGGGGGTTTTCTTGAGCTCGGAGGTCCTGGGAGGTGATCGGCGGCGAGGTCCGAGGCAAAACCACGGCGAAGCTCGTCGGCGCTGTGTTTACACCGCAAGTCTCCGAGTTTTCTGCACCTGCACGGTTCCCCGGAGGCGGTGGATCAAGACCAGCGAGTTAGATCGGAGTTTCTGAGCTTAGATCGGCCGGAATTCACCGGAGAAGTCTCGGTTCTCACCGGAGTAAAAATCGGCGATCGCGTGGGAAAAACAGAACGGGGCCGGGGTTTTTATAGACGGGAGAGGGCGGCGGGGTGGTTTAGATCATGTCCGTTTCCTCCTCGAGCGAAATTCGGCTGTGATCCGCAGCAGTTCCGATCGGTTTGGATTCAGTGAGAGAGAGTCCAGCGCGGCGCGAGGTGGAAGACGAAGCCCGGGTGGGTCCCGCCTGTCAGCGTGAGAAAACGCGGGCGCGTGGCTGCGGGCTGGCACGGGGTAAGTTGGGCCGGCTGGTGGGTTTCGGCCCACTGTCCATTTTTTTTTCTGTTTTCTCTTTTTCTTTTTTCCATTTCTTTTCTGTTTTGAGTTTAATTTGAATTCCAATTTGAATTTGAATTTTTGCAAAACATGCAACACGTCCAAAAATTTTTAAATTCCCCTCTTAACATGATTTAAGGTTTTGAATCAAAAATTTTGGGGTGTTACAATCACGGAGGTAGCGAGTTCTGGAGCGGTTTTTACGCGTAAAGATACCGGTACGCAACAGAAACCGATCTAAATTCCACGATGTTACCAAAGATAAGACGTTAGGATCCAACAAAGATCTGAATAAGACTCTTATTCGAGATCCAATCCGATTAGGACTCTTCTCTTCCCGATTATAAATAGAACCCAAAACCTCTGGCCGAAACCACAAACTTCTCTTTCAAATCCTGAGCCGACGACTTAGAGCCCTAGCCCTAACTCGCCGAGCAAAACATCGCCAAAGCGCAACAAGGGAGATCATCGGAGGAGAACCAAGCGGTCTGAGGAGGACCCCGAAGACAAGAAGAGCGTGAGGTAGAACTCCAATACCACCTTACGACATCATTGTGTTCATCTCTTTGCATCTGTTCTTCAATTCCTTTCGAACAGAAGCCTTCTCGTGGGCAGATCACTCGATGATCAGTTTGATCTAAAGACAAGATCATCGCCACGTCCACCTTTGATCCGAACACCTCTGCCCATGCAAGCCATGCAAGAACACGTACAGATCAATCTAATGAAACTAATCATAGGATAGCATGCATGTGCATCATCGCATCTAGTTTAGGGTTTGTGCATGATATTGATTGCTGTGAATCTTGCATGCACGTGAATCCTACATAGTAGGACAAGCTCAGGAAGCTGTCTACGACGAACTGCAGCAACAGGGTTTTGAGAATCAAGAACAACCGGAACCGCAAGAACAAGGCAAGTGCTCCTTGACCATGTTGATCCTATGTTTTGGGTAAAACTATTTTGTTTTGCGAAAAGGTGTGTGTGCTGAGTCAAACATGATGGGAAACCTTTTTATAGGAGTTTACTAGTTTTGGTTAAACCACCCTTGTCGCCAGGAAAGTTTATGAGTCGGGTATGGTTTTTGTTTTTATGCTTCGCTGAGTCCATGGGATGGCGAAGCGAGATAGATATGTCGATCTAACTGCACTCGTACTGATAATAAGTAACTGATGAGGTTAATGAACATGGATCGGAGGGAGATCTAGGCAAGCTTGGGTTTGTGAATGAGGTAGCATGAGATGGTGGTTTTACTTGCCGTAGATCTAAGGACCGGTTCATGCATGCACATGCCAGGATAACAGTGCCACCACAAGGCCAAGTATGGGTGCAGCTTAGCTGAGTAATTAGGTAAGTTGCTAGAGTGTTATGGACTGTGGAAGGCGCGGGGAATGGGAGTCGAGTGAGGACTGCCCTGGGAACTGCATGGCACAAGAGGGGGCTCGTGGGTGCGAGAATTGGAGATTCTAGCCTGCCGGTGAAACCTTAGTGAGTCCATACATCTAGTAACCCCTTTGTAAAGGCTATTTTGTGATCTCTTGACCATACACCGACGGTTGTGTACTGGTATAATGGACGTTCTGCAGTCGCCGACGGGTGACGAAATCACAAACTTGTGGGTAAGGAGGTGCAAACTCTGCAGAGTTATTAAAACTATCATGATAGCTGAGCTTACGGTCACGAGCACCTGGCTAAACTGCCATGATTAGATGGGATGGTTACTGGAATGGTTATTGGGAAGGTTTTTGGTTATGGTTATTGGTTATGGTTTGGTTTGGGACTGTTGAGTTCGGGAGGTGAGATGGTTGTATGACTGATGAGTCATATGAGATTGGTCTCGGTGCGAGACGAGGTTGTTTCATGAAGTGAGATGGTAGCGAATACGAGGAGGTATTCGTGAGTATGGGTAAAGGATTGGTTAATGTTTGGATGGAACATGGAAAGCGATGGAGGTATGTTGGTAATTTAATACATGCTGGGATTGCATTCATCTAAAGTTAAGTTGCTGTTTTATCATGGTTTTATAAATCTGCTTTTCTGCAAATAAGCCTTTTTATACCTACCTTGTTTATGAGCTGCATATCATGTGTTTTCCCGCACTTGCTGAGTACATCATTGTACTCAAACTTGCATTATTATTTCTTCATCAACAGCAAGAGAAGGCTACTATGAAGACCGAGTAGAGCATTATGGCGTGTGATCTGTTCTCAACCTTGCCTGTGGAGGGGGTAGAGATGGAGCCACTTCTGCTTAGTTTTGCTTCCGCATTTAAATAAAGATTTCCGCTGCGTAGAAATAAAGACTTCTGCTGTGAGCATGAGTCCAAGACTCATGAGGTGTTGTAATAAACTCTGTTATTCGTGGTAATATATAATCTGAATTCAGTTTGTGGAACGTATGTGTATGTGTGATGAACATCCTGGGCACACATATGCATTAGTTCTCGGTTCCGTGGTTTTCCACAGAATTGAGGGCGTCACACATACTCAATAACACTCATGTCCCCTTGCTTCAGACTCCAGAACTCATCCAGACTGGTTTGCATGATGCCCGCAGGGATGAAACGAGCACGAAATGCAGCCTGGAACTCCGTCCATGTGACACGATGTCCTGCTGGTTGAACAGCAAGGTACTCTGCCCACCATGCTCCAGCAAAGCCGTGAAGCTGTTGAGCGGCATATAGAGTCTTCAAGAATTCTTCACATTGGATCAACCCAAACTTGGACTCGATGACACGTAACCAGTGATTTGCTTCACAATGGTCAGCCGCCTCGGAGAATACCGGCGGTTGTGTCGCCAAGAAATCCAGATACGTGCTCTGGGTTGGCATGTGACGTTGAGCTTCTCGATCTATGCCTTGCTGAACTAGAGTTTGGAGAGTTTCATTCATCTTCGCCATAATTTCAGCCAATCCGGTTGGCGATGGCTCTTGTGATGAAGTCGAATCATTCCCACCTCGACTTAAACCTCCACGCTCCATTTGAGAATGTGTACGTACCATACTGCACGAAACAAAATTTTGAGTCCATCAAAATTCTATCTCAGTAGTAAGTAAAGATAAGTAAAACATGAACATGTCATGAACTTTATGATAGCATAACCACATTCATGTTTAAACAAATCTTATGTACGCTAAGCTAATCAGCAGGACTACCCTGACCAGCTCACACAAACTCCAAATTTTACTCAAGTTATCAACAGATTCTTGACTTGAGTTCAACACCAAAGTTTTAGTAAACTTCAGTATCTTTCCAACGAGTACTTATAGGCTTCTTAAAGATTTTTCTACAGTAAGTTATGGCTTAAAAAACAGAAAGGTCCAGAGAGGTTTTGCTACTGTCCTGGTTTTGAACAGTTTTCCTTCAACTGGACTTTTCACCAAATTAAAGTGTGATTTTGCTCTGGAGGTCTACAAAGAAATTGTAGAGCACATGAAAATCTTTCCAGAACTGTATCATACACCATATTTGGGTCAAGCTACTCAGAGTTATGCCCTGTTAGAGTCCAGCAAGAATTCCTGCCAGAAACGGAGCACTCTGTTTTTTTGAAAACTTTGATACCTAGTTATACTCTCATTTGAATCTTAGCTCAAAATAAGAGTTCAGTAGCTACTACTTGTTTCAAACTTCCCTTTTTAGTTGAAAGTTAGTTCATGAATCATTTCTTCATAGGGAAGAGGTTATTAAGTGTAGTACGGTGTCGATGCACCGTAAGAACATGTCGGTACTACGTAGCCTCACCAAAGAAAATCCTAAACCGGATTATACCGGCATATACGTATTATCAGTGGCACTAAGACGGTCTCTCGCACACGTGTACTACATGGGATACGTACGTGGTTAGTACCTGCAGAAAAACACTCAATAGTGGTGCACTCAAAGTTTTTCTCATTTCAGGCAGTTCTATAATTGAAAGTAAATACAAACGCCCGTATCATTGTCATACGGCCGTCCTTGAGTTAAGCCACGTCTCAAGGTATGTGATCGTGTTTCAACACCACACGACGGGGAACCCGAGTATGTCATGAATGGGTCATCACGGTTGGAAATGTTATCAACCCAACGAATACCACCTACTGCCCGGCAGGGCACGCCGATGGCAAGCGCTGCGTATGTCCTCCTGGGCTATTTCCAGACGAACACACTATCGCGTTACTGACCACACGATGGGGTCTCCACTTACTTGCCTAATGCACGCTAGGGATCAGCGTTTCATATGAACTCAGGAACATGAAGAGTCCAAGAGTTTCATATTAACATCTCACACCAAGCTGTGAGATCTAACCCTGAACCACTTTCCTCGTCAGGGGAGCTAACCAAAATTGATCCGCCTTCGGTGGCGTTCCTTACCATTCTTCCAGAACGTAGGTGCGTCGTTATATAATGAAAATTCAGAATTAAAACACATATGTTAGTCTTGCCACTTTAAGTAACTACACTACTATAATCCTTATGTGGGCCTAATATCGTTCCCTCACCGTATCCTAAGTTTTGTCGTAATACGATCCTTACTCCATGTGCTATTACCAATGCGGCTCTGATACCACGCTGAGGGGGCCCGACCTCGATCACGGGGATGGGGCGCCTCGCCCGAGGAATCGCATTGGGTGGTGCCGTGTTATGCGGCACCCAACAGCACACATATAAGGAACACAGTATTACATAAATCAAAGCGGAAGGTTACAATTATTCTTTGTAAATAATTTACACAAAATAGCTACAGCGGAAGTCTATAATCAGCTCAAGTTGAATAACTATGAAGCACCGAGAAGAGGTCCAGCCCGCGGACTCCTCTCGCTAGCAACACGAAGACATGGCAGCGGCTAGGTCCTCCAAATGTGACATGACTCGGGAGTTCCCGAGTCTCACCGGATAACCTTCTTTATAGCGTCGAGATTTTTCCTGCAAAACCACTTATATAGCAAGAGTGAGCACAAAGGCTCAGCAAGACTTAACCGTCTCTCCTAAGACATGAAACTCTACATGAAAGGGACCTAAGACCTAAACCTGTCTTTTGCGAAAAGACTCGCCTATGAGTTTATCCTTAACTTTCAGGTTTTAGCCATAATCATAGTGACCTTGCGCCCAGTAACTTTGGAACTCCACAATCAAACAAGAAACGCTTCATTCCAATGTTACTTGTCCCAAGGTAAAAAAATAAATTTAGTTTGCTCTATCTCTACTTCAAACAAGGTTCTCATGCAGTTTAACATAATCATAGCAGCAATTGTACTTTTGCAAACTGTTCCCACACAACTTGCTTACTACGTCACAACACAGTGAGCAAGCGGTACTCATAACCGCGGGGGACGGTGATTCGAATCAAACACTACCCGGATAACTCACACATGTGCCCGCCTCTGAAGACTCAACTCTGGCGTCCTTCATTACGTCGTATGTGGCAACCTTTCTCAGGACACTAAACTGTAGAACCGGTCGCGCCGTCTCGGTCTCATAGGTCTAACGAGACGATGTGGTATGCCTCTACAATCCAGTGAACCTGGTACATCGGTTTCCTGGTTCCCATATATCAGTAAGCATGCGGTACACAACTCAATACTTGCTCAGCGGGGCTGCATACGCTTCGGTCCTTGACCACACGGGCAGAGCTACTCGACCAAGACCTCGTCTTGTCGCTACCTAACTCTCCTGCCTGGTCTCATCTTTAGAAACGTAAACTTTAGTTTGCCTCTCTTTCAAACCCCACTTATGTGATCCTAAAACAATGCTCGCGAGTAGATTCCAACTACTCGTCTTCTACCTGATGTCCTAGCCTATTTAGCACGGCCTTATTCTACAGCGATGACACAATGCTACCCTTGACCTCAGGGTTCATGTTTGGTTATGCAAGTGGAGTATCAACATCCTTGACCTAATGCACATCCAAACCTTGACCAAACGTAGTGAACAAAGGGAAAACTTTAAAAACAACTTAAGTGCAAACCGGGGCTTGCCTTGGTTTTGCAGGTGACTAAAATCAGATGATTATGAAGTTAGTTGCTGCTGCCTTGAAGCTGAATCACTGCCTTCTTGCTTCTTGATTCAAGCTCAACTCTTCCTTCTTCACTTTCCACGTCTAAGCACTACACGTTATGAATATGTATACATGTTTAATTATAAAGCTTTTGCTAACAATGCTAAAGACAAGTTTGAAACTGGAACTTTATTTAAGAATTTAAAATGACACTGGGGGTGGTGGTTTGGATGTGTGTCTAAGCTTTATCGTCAAGTGAGAAGTGAGGTTCATCACTTGGGTGGGGAGATCAACTAATGGTTGAACAGAACACTAATTATCCAGGGCTCCAATGGAGCTGGGAATTTTCTTGGGAGTTCCTTGTCACAAGAAAGTCCTCTGGACCAAAATCCAGAATAATTCACTATGTAGATCACCCAGAACAATTCCCTAAGCAGTTAGGCAAAAAGGAATTAATTCTGATTAAATTTGCACTTTCATACAAATTCAAGTGAACTATAATTTCATACATAGCTCAGGGAGTATGCATGAATTTTCCTTGGATTTTTGGAGCTAAGGAATGGCTATCACGATCGCCGATTTTTACTCCGGTGAGAACCGAGACTTCTCCGGCGAATTCTGGCCGATCTAAGCTCGGAATTTCCGATCTAACTCGCTGGTCTTGATCCACCGCCTCCGGGGAACCTTGCAGGTGCAGAAAACTCGGTGACTTGCGGTGTAAACACAGCGCCGACGAGCTTCGCCGTGGTTTTGCCTCGGACCTCATCGCCGATCACTTTCCAGGACCTCCGAGCTCAAGAAAACCCCCGAGGTGAGATCCCCGACCTCCCCTCCACCGATCTATACCATAAAAATCACAGTTCTAGGAAGAATTCTCGAAAACCCGAAAGTCTCCGGCGAGATCGCCGCTTCCCGCGGCCGTGCGCCGCCGGCAGCGCCGCCCACGCTCGATCAGAGCGACGTGGCCGCTTGTGCGCCGTTTATTTTAAATCGCACGGTAGGGTTTAAACCCCCGCGTATCGGTTCGATGTTATAATCTCAGCCGTCTGTTTTAAATCGGACGGTCCACGTCAGCCCCACGTTATTAAGACTGGAAATCTTACGTGCTACCCCCTGGGGTTCTCGGGAAATAAGAGCTAGCCCCGGAAACTTCTGATCTAGCCCCTGGAACTTCAGAAAATCATGTAAATTCATTTAAAAATCAGTTTTAACCCCTGAACTTAATAAAAATTAGGAAAAACACCTCTGTTATGTATAGCTAGACCCCTGGAAATTCTTAAAATAATATAATAGACCCTGCAGTAGGGTGAGTTTACCTTTTTAGCCCTTTTTAGTATTTAATTTAGGAAATTGAATATGTGGCTAGTGTTTAAAAATTAAAAAGTGGGACAAGCATATTGTCAAAATTTAATTAAAGACTTTCTCAGTATTTAGGAAACTTTGGAGTGAGATAAAAACATATTTTGGGCTGAATTGAATCTGTTTAATTTATTATTCACATTTAGGGACACATTTTTAAGTAATGAATAGTTTTAGAAAATAGGGAAAATAATTGTGAAATAGTTTACATCAGAGGCCAAGGTCAAAATATGTTATTAAATTATTTAGGACCAGAACCTATTCTGTTTAGATGATGTGTATTACTAATTTCATAATAAAGCACACATGTATGCATAGGAAAATAAATCTGAAAATATAGCAACTAGTAAATGATAAATGGAGTTTCTAAAATCCAAAGAATTCAGTTTAGGGTTGGTAGAATTTCTGAAGGCACATGTGGAGAAAAATATCTTTCATACATACTTGGTAGTAAAAAGGTGTAGTAGTTGAATATAAGGAATTTATTTAAATTGGAAACTCATATATATATATATATATATATATATATATAGTATGTAAGTATAAATGTGAACACCAAAGTAGGAATCATATACATATGATTAAAAGTGTATGCAAGCCACAAATCAACACACATAGAGTAACCACAACACATATAATGGTGAATGACTTTCATAAATATGAATGTGTGGTTTGTATGAAGTGGAAGTGTGAACTATGTCTTATGGATTGTTGTTTTTCTTTTGCTATGTGTGATGGTATGATGTAGAACCTGCTCAAGAGCAAGTTATTCCTTTCCAAGATCAGGACTACTCATTTCAAAAGCAGCAAGAAGGAGGCAAGTGTCCTTGACCACTTTGATCCTATACTAGGATGTGTAGCTAGAATTATTTGCATTGTCAATTGAAATATGAAACCCATGCTAGGAAGTTTCCCTAGAATTGCATCACCTTGTTTCCTTGTAGCTTGGGTTGGGATTTAGTTTATCATGTCATTTATTTACATGCTTATGCTTAGCCATGCTTAGAATGGGATATTTGGGATATGAGATCATCAGTTTATTCTACCATACTCTTGAATGAGATATTGTGAGTTATGTAGAGGTAGGGATTAAGGCAAGTTGGATGTTTTGGTTGTGTGCTGGGTGCACGAGACTCGGGTTTGTGTTTAGTACTTGCCTGGATCCTAAGGACCGGTTCATTGAGCATGTAACCTGGCTTTACAGTGCCAACCACATGCTGAGATGGGGCAGTTTGGCCAATTAATTAGGTGTATCCCCGGCGTAGTATGGGTGTGTTGGATGGTGCGGGGAGTAGGTGTCAGCTGGACTACCATATGAACAGCAAGGCTCAAGAGGGGGCCACTGCAGCGGGGTTGGAGCCTCTTGTATGCTGTTAGGGGTGAAACCTCAGTGGGCCCACGCTCGTCGGGAATCCCTTTGTAAAGGCTTCGTAGTGATCTCCTGGCTACACACCTAGGAGGTGTGAATGTGGTTCGTAGCCACTGGCATAATGGAGGTTCTTTTAGTCCACCCGGCAACAGGGGATGAAATCATTACATGTGGGTATAGTGGTACGAACTCTGCAGAGTCAAAACTGTCATGACAGCCGTGCTCACAGTCAAGAGCGGCTTGGACTTATTCATGATTAGAGGATTGATGGTTTTGGAAGTTGTGAATGTTAAGCGGGGAGCTTAACATTGGAAATGATGTTATGGTTATTGGATTATGATGATGGGATAGGAGATTGGGACCATTTCACCTGTGTAGTAATGTAGGTGCTTAATAAGCTAAGGTGATAGGTATTAATTGCGTAGTGCTTTAACCATGAGTTCAACCTCTCCTTGCTCTTGCCATGCATGATATAATTTTCCCACACTTGCTGAGTACCATTGGTACTCAACCTTGCATATTTGTTGGTTTATATTGCTGCTCAGGTCAAGATAATGAGGTGGTGTATAATGACCAAGACTTTGGACCCAAAGAAGGTTTCTTGGTTCATGAAGACTCCCGGGCAACGCCTGTGACGGAGCCCTCAAGAATAATATTCCGTTGCTAGTTTATTTACTTGTGATAAACTTATTATTGTCCATCGAGACATTTGCGATGTAAGACTTATTTATATTCGACACCTGGCTTGTAATAAATGATGCTTCACTATTTGTCATCACATGTATGAGAAAATGATCCTGGCATACATGTGATATTCACTTGGTTGTTCTTCAGAAAAACCGGGTGTGACAGAAGGTGGTATCAGAGCCAAGGTTGCCCGTAGGAACGTCGACCTAGGTAGAAATGGACGTATTTAAGGGCCCTATTTTCTTAAAAACTATTTTTCAAAGGTGTGGATTGAAAAGTGTTATTTAAATGAGTCACTTTCTTCATCTTACCCCAATTTTCATTCAAAATAGGATTTTTGTTTGAGAGTTTATCTAACCTAATTTTAAATTCTTTTTGTTTTAGATGGTTCGCATGATTCGTACCGCTCGCAAGTCCACAGGAGGGAGAGTTCCCGTAGTTGCCCTTGCCGAGAGAGAGGAGAGTCGTCCGGTGACGTACCTTTCCTACGGATTGGCAGTATGAGGCTTATTGCGCCGTCTTCGGCGTATGCTCGAAGCCGCCGGCAATACGGGCAAGCTAATCATCCACTATAACTCCACCAGGACCATCCGTGAAAAGAGGGAAGAATGGAGTTCAGAGATGAGGATTATACACGAAAATCAGCTGCTTAAGATTCACCACTCTCCAGCTTGTAGAGCGACACAGGTCGATGCGGAGAAAGATGTCACCTAGGAGGCCATCACCTGCCAGAGTCACATCTATCGTCGCCATTTGGACAAAACTGAGTACATGTATGCCCTCCAACATGAGAGTGGTACCACGGAATACATGTACCCGCCGGTGCAGCAAGGGACTTCTCATGAGCACATGGACTTGTGCTTGGAAGATGCTGCTATGCTCAGCATTCGACTGCAGGAGTGTCAACAAGAGCTTCAGGATGTCCGAGACACCCTGAAGGAAATGGAGGCGGTGCTGTGAGCCTGCTTGAGGGCGAGAGAAAGAGGAGATGGGAATGAACTGTGTGTCACCGTGAATGATACATGGACTCCTGACTCCCCAGATCGTCGAGCGATCAGGCGTCGTCGCACTTCTCCACCAGCAGCCTCCCCACCCAAAGCAGAGTCAGAAGGTAGCCAAAATGATAAGGAAGATCCCGAGGATCCAGCTCAAGAAAACGAGTAGTGTAGAGTCCTTCCCTTAGTTAGCAAGATGTCGAATAGTCGCGTCGTTACGTTAAGTTAATGGTGTGTTAATGCTTGGTGTGTGACGTGAGTTGTGGAAGCCATGAGCAATTGTCCACAGCCTCATCTTCAGATTGTTTTGCTTTGGTGTGTGAACCCACATGAAATAATAGTGCATTTATTTGGTGTGAGATATGAACCCTCGTAAAAGTATAACAAAGTCTCAACACTTCAAAGTACAAACAAATGAAAGTAGTAAGATGATACTAAATACTTTCAAATTAACATTGGTTGATTCTGCCAGATGGCCGGAAGAGGAAAAGGACGTGCTGCCAACCCCGCCAACAACAACGATGAGGCCTGCAACCCTCATCTTTCTGGAAGCCAAGACAGGGGTGGTCGCCGTGAGGGAGTTGATCCCATTCACCAAATGCTGGAGAATCAAAATCAGCTCATCCAGAACTTGACTCAAGTGGTGGCCAACTTGCATCAAGTTCCACCTCCACAAGCTGCACCACGCGCAACCAAGGTTGAGTGAGTTTCTAGGAACTCAACCTCCAAAGTTTGCAAGTGCTGCTGAACCTCTGGAGGCAGATGATTGGCTGAAGACCATTGAAAGTAAGATGAGGATCATGCAGTCCCAAGGGTATGAGAGGGTGCTGTTTGCTTCTCATCAATTGCATGGACCTGCTGCTGATTGGTGGACCGCCTACGTGGCCGCCCATCATGACCCTGAAAACATCACTTGGGAAGAGTTCAAGCGTAGCTTCCGCAACCATTACATCCCAAGAGGTGAACTCAGAAACAAGAGGAAGGAGTTTTTGGGACTGCAGCAGGGAAACATGACGGTGAGGGAATACCTCACTAAATTTACTCAACTATCCCGTTATGCCCCACGAGACATAGAGACTGATGAGCAGAAACAAGATTGTTTCGTGGAAGGACTTACCGTGGAGATGCAGTGTGCAATGTCCTCAAATGAGTATGAAAGCTTCCAAAAGATGGTGGACAGAGCATTTGTGGTAGAAAGGAAGCTAAAGGCCTTGGAAAATGAGAATAAGAGGAAGGTCGGGTGGTCACATCAAGCCTCAGGGAGCAACACCCGCCCACGTATGATGCAGCAACCTACGGGGCAGACGAGCTGTGCTGCGGTACCCTATTCAGCACCAAGAGGGTACAACCCAAACTATAGGCCTCCCGCAGCACCAGCACAGCCGCAACGTCAGTTTGTGCAGCAGCCTCGCACCGCATATCCACCTCGACTAGCAGTGCAAGGACCCCCAAACCAACCCCAAGACAACAAAGGCCAGGCACCTAAGGTTGGGGTGCAATGTTTTAGCTGCGGTGAAGTGGGGCATTACGCCCATAAATGCCCAAAGAAGAAGCCTGCGCAACCACAACAGCAGAATGTAATGAGAGGACGGGTGAACCACGTCACTATGGAGGAAGCACAAGAGGCACCCGACGTGGTAGTTGGTAAGTTTCCTGCCAATTTACACCTTGCGACCCTGCTGTTTGATTCTGGTGCTACCCACTCGTTCATTGCTCAAGGGTTTGTTAAGAAGCACGACCTAGCAACCACACAAATGAACCATATGCTAGCTGTAAACTCTCCAGGTGGAGAAATAAGGACAAGACAAGTATATCCCAAGGTGAATCTAGACATTAATGGGGTAGTGTTTACTGCTAACCTCATAGTGATAGATTCCCAAGGGATCGATATTATTTTGGGCATGGATTGGTTGACCAAACATAAAGGAATCATCCATTGTTCGACCAGAACGGTGGAACTAACTCACCCTAGTGGCACAAGAGTAAAGTTCATAACAATACACGAGCCTAGGAGGGACATTAAATTAAATCAAGTTGAGGTGAAAGTTGAGGAAATCAGGACCATCAGGGAATATCCAGATGTTTTTCCAGAGGAGTTGCCAGGTATGCCTCCCGATCGTGAAGTGGAATTCGCAATTGAGCTAGTACCTGGAGCAGCCCCGATTTACAAAAGGCCTTATCGGATGGACTCCAAGCAGCTAGAAGAACTCAAGGATCATTTGAGAGAATTGACGGAGAAGGGGTATATTCGTCCTAGTTCCTCACCATTGGGAGCTCCGGTGATATTTGTGCCCAAGAAGGACGGAACCCAAAGGTTATGCGTGTATTACCGTGCTTTGAATGAGGTAACCATCAAGAACAAGTACCCATTACCCCGCATTGAAGACTTGTTTGATCAGTTGAGGGGAGCTTGTGTGTTCTCGAAAATTGATCTCAGGTCGGGATACCACCAACTCAAGATAAGGCAATCTGATATTCCCAAGACAGCTTTCGTATCTCGGTACGGACTGTATGAATACACCGTCATGCCTTTCGGGCTAACTAATGCCCCGGCATACTTCATGTATCTCATGAACAAGGTATTCATGGAATATCTGGACAAATTTGTGGTGGTTTTCATAGATGACATTCTTGTCTTCTCCAAAGATGAAGAAGAACATGAGAAACATCTAAGGTTGGTGTTGCAGAGGCTGAGAGAACACCAACTATATGCCAAGTTGAGCAAGTGTGAGTTTTGGCTGAAGAGAGTTCCCTTCTTAGGACATATAATCTCGGAGGGAGGAATCTCCGTAGATCCCGCCAAAATCGAGGATATCCAGAAGTGGAAAACCCCTGAAAATGTCGGGGAAGTTCGAAGCTTCTTGGGATTGGCTAGATACTATCGACGGTCTATTGAAGGATTCTCCAAGATCTCGAGACCTCTCACCAAACTGTTGGAGAAGGGAATCACATTCACATGGACGCCACAGTGCGAAATGAGTTTTCAGGAGCTAAAGAAAAGATTGACAACAACCCCAGTGTTGGTTATGCCAGATATGCAGAAGAATTTCACAGTGTACTGCGATGCCTCTGGAAACGGGTTGGGATGTGTTCTCATGCAAGAAGGGCATGTCGTGGCATATGCATCCCGGCAGCTTCGGAAGCACGAGAAAAACTATCCTACACATGACTTAGAACTAGCCGCAGTGGTACACGCGTTGAAAATTTGGCGGCACTATTTGATGGGGAAGAGGACCGAGATATATACGGATCATAAGAGTTTGAAGTACATTTTCACACAGCCAGATCTCAACCTCAGACAAAGGAGATGGTTAGAGCTAATCAATGACTTTGATGTGGGCATCAACTATCATCCCGGGAAAGCAAACGTCGTGGCCGATGCTTTGAGTCGGAAAGTGCAGGTCAATAAGTTGAGCTTGAAGGACATGCCTGCAGAATTGAAGGACGAGGTTATAAGGCTCAATCTATGTCTAGTAAATAGTGGTGAAGCCATCGCCATGGAAGTGGACTCCACACTAGAGCGAGACATACACGAGGGTCAAAAGAATGATGAGAAGATACGAGAGATCAGACAACTCATCCAGGAAAATAAAGCTCCGGGTTTTAGAGAGGATGAACAAGGAACGGTATGGCACGGGAAAAGAATCTGTGTGCCAGAAGTAAAGGAGATCCGTGAATTGATTCTAAAGGAGGCTCATGATTCTGACTATTCCATTCATCCTGGGAGTACAAAAATGTATCAGGACCTTAAGAGCAGGTATTGGTGGTATGGTATGAAGCGAGATGTCGCGGAACATGTTGCCCTATGTGACACATGTCAGTTGGTGAAAGCAGAACATCAACGACCCACGGGATTATTGCAACCACTCAAAGTGCCTGAATGGAAATGGGAAGAAATCAGCATGGATTTCATCGTGGGATTGCCTAGGACCAAATCAGGATATGATTCGATATGGGTCATCATTGATAGGCTAACCAAGGTAGCTCACTTCATCCCTGTGAAGGAAAGCTACAGCGGATCCAAATTGGCAGAGTTGTACATGTCAAGGATCGTGTGTTACCATGGAGTGCCAAAGAAGATTGTGTCGGATCGAGGGACACAGTTCACCTCAAGGTTCTGGCAGAAGTTGCACGAAACCATGGGAACCCATCTGAACTTTAGTTCTGCCTATCATCCCCAAACTGATGGGCAGATGGAAAGAACCAATCAGATCCTTGAAGATATGCTAAGGGCATGTGCACTCAAAAACAATAGGAGTTGGGACAAAAACTTACCGTATGCGGAGTTTTCCTATAACAACAGCTATCAAGCTAGCATGAAGATGTCACCGTTTGAAGCCTTGTACGGGAGAAAGTGCAGAACTCCCGTATTTTGGAACCAAACAGGGGAACGTAAAGTGTTTGGTCCAGAAGTACTACAAGAAGCCGAGGCGAAGGTGAGGGAAATTCGCAATAACTTAAGGATAGCACAGACACGCCAAAAGAGCTATGCCGATGTACGAAGAAGAGAGCTCGTTTTCAACGTGGGAGACTATGTCTATCTCAAAGTGTCCCCTATCAGAGGACTTCGTCGGTTCAAGGTGCAAGGGAAGTTTTCACCTCGATACATCGTACCCTTTCAAGTTTTGGAAAGGAAAGGCGAAGTGGTGTATCAACTAGAGTTACCGGCTCGTCTATCGGATGTGCACGATGTGTTCCATGTGTCACAACTCAAGAAATGCCTGAGAACGCCTGAAGAGGTGTTACCCATGAATGAAGTGGACGTAGCTGAGGATTTGTCTTATGTCGAGCAACCATACAAGATTTTGGAGACAATGGAACGCCTCACCAGAAATAAAAGAATTCGGATGCGCAAAGTGCAGTGGAAGCATCACTCAGAAGAGGAAGCCACCTGGGAGCGGGAAGATGAGCTCAAGGCACAATTTCCGGAATTGTTTTCTTAGAACCACCAATCTCGAGGACGAGATTTCTTTTTAGGGGGGTAGAGCTGTAACACCCCAAAAATATTGTTAAGACCCTAAATCATGTTAAGAGGGGGATTTAAAAATTTTTGGACGTGTTGCATGGTTTGCAAAAATTCAAATTCAAACTGGAATTCAAATTAAACTCAAATCAGAAAAGAAATAGAAAAAGAAAAACAGAAAACAGAAAAAAACCGGACAGTGGGCCGAAACCCACCAGCCGGCCCAGCCAGCGCCCATGCCATCCCGCAGCCGCGCGTGCTGCTTCCTCACGCTGACAGGCGGGACCCACCCGATCTTCGTCTACCTCGTGACAGCGCCAGACTCCCTCGCACCCGAATCAAAACCGATCGGGATTTCGGCGTATCCCCGCTGAATTCTGTTCGTAGGCGACGCGGACATGATCTAAACCACCCCGCCGCCCTCCCCCATCTATAAAAACCCCGGCCTCGTTCTGTTTTTCCCCCACGATCGCCGATTTTTACTCTGGTGAGAACCGAGACTTCTCCGGCGTATTCTGGCCGATCTAAGCTCGGAATTTCCGATCTAACTCGCTGGTCTTGATCCACCGCCTCCGGGGAACCTTGCAGGTGCAGAAAACTCAGTGACTTGCGGTGTAAACACAGCGCCGACGAGCTTCGCCGTGGTTTTAACTCGGACCTCATCGCCGATCACTTTCCAGGACCTCTGAGCTAAGAAAACCCCCGAGGTGAGATCCCCGACCTCCCCTCCACCGATCTATACCATAAAAATCACAGTTCTAGGAAGAATTCTCGAAAACCCGAAAGTCTCCGGCGAGATAGCCGCTTCCCGCCGCCGTGTGCCGCCGGCAGCGCCGCCCGCGCTCGATCAGAGCGTTTATTTTAAATCGCACGGTAGGGTTTAAACCCCCGCATATCGGTTCGATGTTATAATCTCAGCCGTCTGTTTTAAATCGGACGGTCCACGTCAGCCCCGCGTTATTAAGACTGGAAATCTTACGTGCTACCCCCTGGGGTTCTCGGGAAATAAGAGCTAGCCCCGGAAACTTCTGATCTAGCCCCTGGAACTTCAGAAAATCATGTAAATTCATTTAAAAATCAGTTTTAACCCCTGAACTTAATAAAATTAGGAAAAACACCTCTGTTATGTATAGCTAGACCCCTAGAAATTCTTAAAATAATATAATAGACCCTGCAGTAGGGTGAGTTTACCTTTTTAGCCCTTTTTAGTATTTAATTTAGGAAATTGAATATGTGGCTAGTGTTTAAAAATTAAGAAGTGGGACAAGCATATTGTCAAAATTTAATTAAAGACTTTCTCAGTATTTAGGAAACTTTGGAGTGAGATAAAAACATATTTTGGGCTGAATTGAATCTATTTAATTTATTATTCACATTTAGGGACACATTTTTAATTAATGAATAGTTTTAGAAAATAGGGAAAATAATTGTGAAATAGTTTACATCAGAGGCCAAGGTCAAAATATGTTATTAAATTATTTAGGACCAAAACCTATTCTGTTTAGATGATGTGTATTACTAATTTCATAATAAAGCACACATGTATGCATAGGAAAATAAATCTGAAAATATAGCAACTAGTAAATGATAAATGGAGTTTCTAAAATCCAAAGAATTCAGTTTAGGGTTGGTAGAATTTCTGAAGGCACATGTGGAGAAAAATATCTTTCATACATACTTGGTAGTAAAAAGGTGTAGTAGTTGAATATAAGGAATTTATTTAAATTGGAAACTCATATATATATATAGTATGTAAGTATAAATGTGAACACCAAAGTAGGAATCATATACACATGATTAAAAGTGTATGCAAGCCACAAATCAACACACATAGAGTAACCACAACACATATAATGGTGAATGACTTTCATAAATATGAATGTGTGGTTTGTATGAAGTGGAAGTGTGAACTATGTCTTATGGATTGTTGTTTTTCTTTTGCTATGTGTGATGGTATGATGTAGAACCTGCTCAAGAGCAAGTTATTCCTTTCCAAGATCAGGACTACTCATTTCAAGAGCAGCAAGAAGGAGGCAAGTGTCCTTGACCACTTTGATCCTATACTAGGATGTGTAGCTAGAATTATTTGCATTGTCAATTGAAATATGAAACCTTTGCTAGGAAGTTTCCCTAGAATTGCATCACCTTGTTTCCTTGTAGCTTGGGTTGGGATTTAGTTTATCATGTCATTTATTTACATGCTTATGCTTAGCCATGCTTAGAATGGGATATTTGGGATATGAGATCATCAGTTTATTCTACCATACTCTTGAATGAGATATTGTGAGTTATGTAGAGGTAGGGATCAAGGCAAGTTGGATGTTTTGGTTGTGTGCTGGGTGCACGAGACTCAGGTTTGTGTTTAGTACTTGCCTGGATCCTAAGGACCGGTTCATGGAGCATGTAACCTGGCTTTACAGTGCCAACCACATGCTGAGATGGGGCAGCTTGGCCAATTAATTAGGTGTATCCCCGGCGTAGTATGGGTGTGTTGGATGGTGCGGGGAGTAGGTGTCAGCTGGACTACCATATGAACCGCAAGGCTCAAGAGGGGGCCACTACAGCGGGGTTGGAGCCTCTTGTATGCTGTTAGGGGTGAAACCTCAGTGGGCCCACGCTCGTCGGGAATCCCTTTGTAAAGGCTTCGTAGTGATCTCCTGGCTACACACCTAGGAAGTGTGAATGTGGTTCGTAGCCACTGACATAATGGAGGTTCTTTTAGTCCACCCGGCAACGGGGGATGAAATCATTACATGTGGGTACAGTGGTACAAACTCTGCAGAGTCAAAACTGTCATGACAGCCGTGCTCACAGTCAAGAGCGGCTTGGACTTATTCATGATTAGAGGATTGATGGTTTTGGAAGTTGTGAATGTTAAGCGGGGAGCTTAACATTGGAAATGATGTTATGGTTATTGGATTATGATGATGGGATGGGAGATTGGGACCATTTCACCTGTGTAGTAATGTAGGTGCTTAATAAGCTAAGGTGATAGGTATTAATTGCGTAGTGCTTTAACCATGAGTTCAACCTCTCCTTGCTCTAGCCATGCATGATATAATTTTCCCACACTTGCTGAGTACCATTGGTACTCAACCTTGCATATTTGTTGGTTTATATTGCTGCTCTGGTCAAGATAATGAGGTGGTGTATAATGACCAAGACTTTGGACCCGAAGAAGGTTTCTTGGTTCATGAAAACTCCCGGGCAACGCCTGTGACGGAGCCCTCAAGAATAATATTCCGCTGCTAGTTTATTTACTTGTGATGAACTTATTATTGTCCATCGAGACATTGTGATGTAAGACTTATTTATATTCGACACCTGGCTTGTAATAAATGATGCTTCACTATCTGTCATCACAAGTATGAGAAAATGATCCTGGCATAAATGTGATATTCACTTGGTTGTTCTTCGGAAAAACCGGGTGTGACACCATAGAGGGCTTTCCGATGTTTAAATACATGGTTAAGATACTTATCATCCTCAAATCCGGGTGGTTGCTCCACGTACACTTCCTCCTTGATCGAACCGTTGAGGAAAGCGCTTTTCACATCCATTTGGTATAGCTTGAAATCATGGTGAGTAGCAAAAGCAAGCAAGATACGAACTGATTCAAGCCTAGCTACGGGAGCAAAAGTTTCATCATAATCCAAACCTTCTACTTGTGCATATCCCTTTGCAGCAAGTCTTGCCTTGTTTCTTGTCACAACCCCATACTCGTCTTGCTTGTTGCGGAATACCCATTTGGTTTCCACAACATTTGTGTTGGATCGCTTCACGAGTTCCGATACTTGATTCCTTTCAAAATTGTTGAGTTCCTCTTGCATGGCCACCACCCAATCTGGATCTTGTAGTGCTTCTTCTACCTTGCAGGGCTCCAAAGTGGAAATAAAAGAGTAATGTTCACAAAAATTAGCCATTCGAGAGTGAGTGGTCACCCCTTTGGAGATATCTCCTAGTATGTTGTCGACGGGATGATCATGTTGAACACTTCGGTGCACTCTTGGATGAGGTGGTTGAACTCTTTGATCTTCATCTTCATTGTCGCTCTTTTCTTCGTCTCCCCCTTGATCCAATCCTCCCTCCTGACTTTGATCGTTTTGATCTTGTTGAGGTTGGCCTTGCTCATCTTGAGCTTGATCATGGGAGGGAGACATATCTTCGTTTATTGGATTATCTTTTGAGTCTTGAGGATGTTCTTGAGGAAAAATGTCTCCAAGTGCCATCCTTTTAAGTGCTTCTTGTGGAGCCTATTCTTTATCTAGCACACTTTGATCAACTTGCTCCACTTGGGAGCCATTAGTCTCATCAAACACTACGTCTCTCGCTATTTCAACAATTTCGGAAGTTTTGTTGAAAACACGATAGGCGTAGGTGTTTGATTCATAACCAAGCAAGAAATGTTCATCAGACTTTGAAGCAAACTTCAAAGTCCTAGGCTTCTTGTTGAGAATATAACACTTTCTCCCAAAGACACGAAAATAAGAGATGTTTGGCTTGTTACTGGTTAGAAGTTCATAGAACGTCTTCTTCAAAAGTCGATGAAGGTACAACCAGTTTATGGCATGGCAAGCGGTGTTAACCGCTTCCGCCCAAAACAGATCCAACGTCTTGTATGTAAGGGCCTCAGTTTGTGACACATAGTTGAAGTGTTCATCACCATACACACACACCTCATTTGAGGAAAGATAATGAACACAAATGAAGAGCAAGTAACCACCATCAACATGCTCATTAGAGAACAAACTCACATATTGCAAAAGTGGTATTTCCCACATGTGATATAGGTGGGCTGGACATATGAAAACTCCTACACATTGCTAGCTAAGGATGTCCATGCCAAGTTTCACCCAAATTCAAAACCTTTTTGAGGTCATTTTGGGTATAGCTAGAAAGAGGGCAGTTTGAAACCATATTCAAATTCAAACTGTTTTTATCCCATGAATTTAAAAGTGGGAGGCATATTCTTATTTAGCACATTTTGTGAGCTCACACACCAATTTTCACTCCATTTGGAGTTGATCTTGACATGAGTTAAGTGGGACAAATTCAAACTTTATTTGAATTCAAAACTGAACTTGTGCTGAAATTCATTCAAACCAAACCCAATTCGAATTCTAATCAATTCAAATGGCTCATGGGTGAATAATTTGAATCACCAAGGGTATTATGGGGCTCACTGTTTACAACAGTGATTAGGAGTAAATTTCAGAGGTTAAAACCCCAGGTGGGACCCACATGTCATAGAGAGAAGGAGGCAAAACTTGCACACAAAGTCACAGTCTCGGTGGGAAATTCCACCGAGCAGCTGTCGGCTGTGCCACCGAGCAGCCACCGGCGCCACCAGCTGCTTCCCCTCTACGCGCGCTGGCGCCGAGGGCGGCTTGCTCGCGCCCCCACGCGACCGGCACCGCCTCAGCCAAGCAGGAGTCAGCCGGCTTTATCTTCTCGCGGGCAAACCCGAGCAGCGGCATTGTTTCTCGCTGCAGCTCTCTGCTCAATCGGGAAAACCAGCAAAACAATCTCCTCCTTCGTTCCTGAGCTGCTAGACAGCAACCTGAGGTCGCACTCCACCTCCCCAACGCCAGAAACCCCGAGTTCCGACCTCCTTTGCCCGAAAACGATCGCCACCGCGGCGACCTAGCCTCAGCCGAGAGTCAGGCGCCCGTGGACAGCGTTCCACAGGCGTTTTCACGGTCCAGCAAGAGAGGCAACATGAGCGTGCGACCACCGTGCTGCTCTCCTCCAAGTTTGGAAGCAAACCGTGAATAATCCACAGAGAATTTCCAGTTTTTGCTCCAGCACCGTAAACCGAGCTTCCGGTACGGATTCTTCAAATTCTCGCTCTATGATCTTTCGGTGGTTATCAAATCTTGCACATAGACGCTGGACTAGCCGGCGATCAAGTTCTTTTCTGCATCCGTGGCGTGAAATCGTCTAGGAGTGATGAATTTCGAGCTCGATCAAGGCGGGTCATGGCGGGCACGATCGGTCACACGGTGCCGACCGACTTGCCGCCATCCCTGAACCCTTTTGACACCTTGTCGAGCTTCCTAGAAGTACACTGATGTTGTAGGACCGTTTGTTCGAGGTGTTGATGGGTTAGAACCCACGGTCGACGGTGTCGAACCTCAACCGAGGTCGCGGCACGTCGCCGGGCTATTTCCGGTCACCCCCAGCCTGACCTGACACCACCGACGTGTTCCTCGACGTCGACAACCCCCTGGCGGCGAGTTTCAGACCATGGGAGGTCCGGCAGCGGCGAGCCGGCGAGCTCCGGGTCTGCTCCGGCGAGGTCGGCGGCGCGGGCGTGAGAGCGGCGGGAGGAAGACGAAGCCGGCTGGCCCACGTGTCAGCGGCTGAAGAATTTTAAATCGGGATCGGGTGTGGCCGGGATCGGCTGTGCTGGCACGCAAATACCCTGTGGGCCTCGGTGTGCCGGACACCTCCGCGCTCAACACGTGTTCCCGTGGGCCCCCGAGAGTTTAAACTTTTTCCCCCGATTTTCAGAATTCTTCCAAACTTCAAATCCTAATAACTTTGGCTAGAAAGCTCCAAATCGAGTGAACCAAATTTTGTTGGATTCAGATCTCTGAGCACTTTCCAGAAAATCAAGTTTCACTTCATGAAAATCCTTATTTCTCCAGAATTAATTCCTCAAAGTTCATACTGTTTGGAATTTTAACTAGAGAATCCTTTGGAGGAAAATCCTGAAATTTTACTGAGATGTTTACCAAAATATCCCTGAACTACCATAAAAATTTCAGACCCATTTGAGCTCATTTGATCCACCTAATGGTGTGATTAGTGAAACTGTTCCAGAGAAAATAGAAAATGTTCAGAAACATTTCCAGAATTTTCTCTGAAATTGTTTAGCTCATATCCTTAGCTAGGAACCTTCAAATTAAGTGATACCAACTCCATTAGAACCCTCTGAAAATATAGTTTTTAGAAAGTCATAGTCTGTTTCATGAAAATTCTTAGAACACCCTAAAAGCCTTCAATTAAGGTCAAGTACATAATTAATTGTGGAGGGCTCAAATGAGCTTTGCTGCAACTAAAACTTGACCAAGTCTCTGTCTAGGTTGTAACCAAGCCACAGTAAAAGTTTCATAGTCAGTGAGCCTGTCTAGTGGGACTTATAAGCTTCAGAAATTCAAACTTAATACAAATGCATTTAAATTGATACATGTATTTCCTCTATCATGTAGTCGCTAAGGTCGAGGAGGAACCCGAAGTCCTAGACTTCGTTACTCCGGAGGAACAGCTAGCCTACGACCAAGAGCAGCAAGGAAAGCCCCGGTTTGCATTAATCTTTTTATAAATTTTTATTGTTTTGAGCACTTACTTGAGTATTATGATTCTTTGCATTAGAGTCTTGTTTGGAAACCCAATTGCATAGCCAAGAAAACCATGGGTTGGGTTTAGGATTGCAAACACCGTTAGCTACTGCAATGCTAAGATAGTGTAGGATTCGGTACAAGTCGAGTAGTTGGAACTACTCGCGAGCATAGGCTAGAGGCACTCGACTCGGGTAGAGATAGCACATGATACACATGGCAAGAAAGATGAGACCGAGCGGAGAGTAAGGGCAGCAGGACTTTGGGGCCTGTGTGCTGTAGCTCCGCTTGTGTCGATTGAGGACCGAGCCATGTGCGGGCCTGTTGAACAAGCTAGAACAGTACCGAAGACCTACCGGCTATATGGGAACCGCGTAACTGATGTAACTCGTGTAGCTGGGTGTTGAGGCATAGCTGATCGTTCAGAGGGTAGGTTGAGAGGTCGAGGTGTAAATCGGCTGGCGGCACTGAGATGCGCGTGCAGAGACCTCTTGCTCGGGACGATTGGACCGGTTCAACATTTAGCTAACGGGTGAAAGGTAGTTTCGTACGGCGTCCGTGATGGTTGTTGTAGGCAACATCGAGTACGGGCGTACGTGACGGGTTGTTCGGGTAACCCTGCAGGTGTAAATCGATTATAATCGCCGTCCCTCGCGGTCAGTGAGTACCACTTGTTCACTGTACCGTGACGTAGAAAGAACAGGCTAGTTACATATTAAAATGTTGCTGATTGAAAGATGGACTTGACTGCTAATGACTTGCTGTAGTTTAGAGCTAACTAAAGTTCATTTCAACTTTGGGCAAAGTACATGAGAGAAATGCGCTTCTTGTTTGATTGCGGCTCTCTCATGTACCTTAGCGTAAGGTTCTCCACAACCTGCTGCTAAAACTTGAAAGTAAGGTTCTACTAATTAGGCGAGTCCTTGCAAATGATTTTTACCTCATGTAACCCACCACCCCTCATTTAGAAGTTCCATGTTTAGGTGAGACGGGTCAGACTTGCTGAGCCTTCGTGTTCACTGCTTGTGTTTGAAGCTTTTGCAGGGTTCTATGAGGAAGGGACTCCCGAAGAGGAGACGGAACCCCAAGAGGGGAACCCCATCGAGTGGGAGTCGTGCACGCCGCAGAGTTAGTGTGCGTGTGTGCTAGCAAGGACACGTTCATGGGCTGAACGTGGACTTGATGCGTAGTCTACGCCCGTGAGTGTAGACTGGAACTATTTTGATGTAAACATGTTCATAAACTTGTTTATGTAATAAAATTTTGCTTCCGCTTTGTACCTTTAACGTGTGTTATCCGGTGCTGTGCAACGCAGCACCCCTCAGCGTGATCCTGGCTCGACAAGACCTTTGGGGTCGTGTCAGCGTTGGTATCAGAGCTCTCTTGAGGTTTAACACACTACAAAGGTCATCTTTTTCAAAAATCCAGTGAGGAACAAGTTAGTAGCCCGTATAAGGATGTTATTAGCATATAGAAAGTGGCATACTAACCTATTTGCTTATGTCAGAAAATTGTGTATCTCGGGACGTTTATGTCTTGGGGGCACACGTAAGCGCTGTCCACCAGTGCGCACAAGCTGAAGGGTGGAGCCCCACGGGTGGCAGGTAACCCGACCCGCTTTGATATCCTCTACGACTCTTCATGTCGTTTGGGGTATACGAGCAACGTCTGTACCTGGCGTGCGTGGTGCAACTTGGGAGATCCCGTCACGTGGTCTGAAACGTGAACAAGTAGCTCAAGGCGTGTTTGGCTTGAGAACATCCGGGCGAGTGATGACGGTCGGGTGTACGAACTGTATGGATTCCGGGCTCGCTGTGCAGCCGAGTCTGATGATTGTTTGAGTTTCTGCAGGTAGTCTGACCACGAAACGGTAGACGTGTAGCATCCGTGTGCGAGTGACGTTTAGTGCCACTGAAATAACGAAGCCGGCTAAGTCCGGTATAGGATTTTCTTTGTGAGGACGTAGTACCGACATGATCTGGTGATGCATCGATGTCACACCCCTCTAAATGAACAACTTCATTTAAAAACTTGAAGGTTTTGATACAAAGTAGTAAAACTTGATGTAACTCCTTCCCTTGAACAGGATATTCAAAGTTAACAAGTTTTCAACTTATAGGTTGTTAAGGACAGAGCACTCTGTGTTCAGCTGAATCAAGGCTGAAGTTAATCAGAGGTTAGAGGTTGAGTTATTTCGAGGTTGGGGTCATATGATACATTTATGGAAAGCTTTGGAAGAGCTTTACAACTTTTCTGTTGAGGTCCAGAGGTGTTTCATCCCTTAACCAATCGAAAAATGCAGTAGAGTTGAAACTGTCCAGAAAACAGGGCAGAGCAAACACTCTCTGTAAACTCTCTGTAAATTAAGCATAACTTCCTACTTAAAAATCCGAAAATAGAAAATGAGGTAGTTCTGGAAAGCTTATGAGATGGGTTACAACTTTGTAACAGAAAGTTTTGTCAGATTAGGAAAAGAATTAACTGGAATTCTTGGATTAAATCAGTACCTAAAGCAGGGAGGTGCTGTCCAGATTTCTCCAGAAATTCTGTTAACTTTAGCATCTCATAACTTTCGAACCAAGACAGATCTTGGGCCAAGCAAATACTTTATGGAAAGCTATTGAAGTTAGCTTTACTTTGATGTTGATCTCCAGAATTGGTTTTGCTTTCAACGTGGCCTAAATTAGGTTGAAATGGAAACTGGTCAGGGCTGTCATGGGAACAGCAGATCAGCAGTCAAATTTGTTTAAAATTTGAACTATGTTTCCAAGTTTTATGGGTTCAATGACATGTCTTATGTTATCACTCAGAGGTTTACTGTTTAAATAAATATTTTACATTTCTCAAATATATTTTTACAGATGACAGCAGATAAGCAATTGGAGAACGGGTGGGTGGTGTCCCACTGTTCTCACCGTAGCGGCTACCCGGAAGCATTGTGGCAAATGCTCCAATATTTCGGGTACAACCAGATGCCACAGTACTTCGCCAAGGAAGAAGGCGAATAGGGGAACAAGACATGGACGATCCATGTCGAAGTCCCTGCAGGACCTACGCCACCTGGTTGGGTGCCGTTCACCGTCACGGTGAGAGGAAGACAACCGGAAGGGATGTGGCAAGTGGCAGCCCGTGACACCATGTCACGTTTCTGCCAACTACACGTGCAGGCTATGGAGGGCACTCCAGAAGCGCTCGTTCCGGTGGAGGGACGGGCTCAGCATGTGTGGGAAGAGAGGTACCTGGAGGCCACGGACCCGAGTTGCCCAAGGTACAACCACGCGGAGGCAAATCTCAGCCTCTAGATGAGGGCGGGAAACGCCGTGATGGACAGCCAAGCTGTTCATACGGAGCATCTCGCCACGAAGCTCAAAGAGAGCACGAGCCATGGAGACCATTTCGAGAGTGCCCACAGCGCACTCCGCAATGTGCTCCTTCTGACGATCAAGCGACTGAATGAACAACATAATCAGTTGCATCGTCTGAAGAAGGCGAAGAGAAAAAGCCGTGTCGACATCGCGGTGTTGCAAGAACTGGTACAGAATCTGACCCAGCAGAACGAGGAACTTACTCAAGAGCGGGACGACGCTATTGAGGAAGGGCAAGGCTGGGAAGAAGATTACAACCAGGCTATGGACGAGGTGCATGCTTTGCAGGACCTCGTACCTCCGGTATTGGGCATACCGGTGGTCTTGGGTCTTCCAGCATGGGAGAATCCGGGATGGGAGAATAGGTGGTAGATCCAGAGCCACCAGCAGAGGTACCGGAGGAGGACGACCCACAGGAGGTCGAGTTCTACTCCGAGTAGGGGGTTACAGTTGCCATGTAGGGCAGCCAGGGTAGTGTAGCCCAAATTTTGTAATCGGTGACATGTCGTGTAGACAGTAGCGTATGTATAGGTAGTGACGACATGAGCACGACTTCTCGGAGACCGGAGAATAATGTATCTTGTATAAAGTTTATGCTTTATCAATATATGTGAATGTTGTGCAAATTAATCATGTGTCACTTCAATACCTACTGTTGCATATGGAATTTTTAGTAAGACATGTGCTAATTGCTACTGTTTTGAATTTCAGAATGACGCGTACTCGTGCCAACCCGGATGTTGGGGGTACTAGTCAAGGGGGAGAAACCTCCCAACAGCCTCCCGAGGACTCCTCGGGACAGCAACAGCAACAGCAAACACCGCCACCGCCACTGCCAATGGTTACACTGGCCGACATCGTCGCGGCAATGGCGGGTTCACATCAGCAGCACACGGAGTTGCTGCAAACGCTTATCGCCAATACGTCTCGCCAAGAGAGACGTCAAGACCGTGAGGAGCGTCAACAGAGCTCCTACTCCGACTTCCTGGCAACTCATCCCCCGGTATTCTCTAGGGCGGATGAACCTCTTGACGCGGACAACTGGCTCCGCGCCATAGAGATGAAGTTCGGGCTGCTCTAGATAAGTGAGCAGCGCAAGACTCAGTTCGCGGTCCAGCAGCTCCAAGGATCCGCAAGCGCGTGGTGGGCCAACTTATGTGCTTCACAGCCCACCGACCGAGTGATGACCTGGACGGAGTTCCGGACGGCCTTCAGGGCCTATCATATACCGCCAGGTTTGATGAAGAGGGAGACGCAGGAGTTCCTGCACCTGCAGCAAGGGAGCCGCAATGCGCTGGAATACTCCAGGGTGTTCAACGATCTCGCGCTTTATGCATCGTATCATGCCGATACCGACGAGAAGCGGCGGGACCATTTTTACCAGGGGCTTAACCCGCTCCTGAAGGACAAGTTGGCGATGTTCAATCGCGGCAGCCTCAACGACATCATTGATGCTGCGATTGTTCAGGAGGACTCCGGCAAGGAGTTAGCGGCGGCAGAGAGAAAGCGAAGCACGCCGCAGAGCAGCGGAGAAGGAGGCGGTCCTTCTCAGAAGTTTCGGATGGTGAATCGTCCACCATCAGGTCCACGCTGGCAGCCACCACAGCGGTCGATGCCGTTCCGCAGTCGGCCGTACTCTTCACCGGCATTCAGGCCGGCACTGCCAGTACCACCGCAACAACAACAGCAGCAGCGGGCGATGCCGCGTGCGTATGCACCTCAGTAGCGCATGCCGGGCTTTCGTCCCCCGAGCACTATACCAGCAGCGGCCACATGTTACAAGTGTGGTCGTCCAGGACACTTCGCGAGCAGTTGCCCGGAGAGGCAAGGCGGCGGAGTGGCACCACAGTTTCCGGGGAGGAATCAACCCCGGAACCCTACTAATGCGCGGCAGGCAAACCCTAGGCCCGGCACTGTCCACCAGCTTGCCATAGAGGACGTGCCGGAGGGCGAGCCAATCCTTGCGGGTATGTTCCAACTCCACCAGCATCCCGCTATAATATTATTTGATTCAGGCGCCACGCATAGCTTCATTAGCCAAGCTTTCATTGATAAGTATAGCTTGCAAATACTACCCACCGATAATCCTTATGTGATCTGTTCACCGGGTGGGAAAATTTCAGCAAGCATGATGATCCCAAAAGCGCCATTGTGCTTAGAGGGTAGAGTTTACCTTACGTCTCTCATAATTTTAGAGGGACAAAAGGTCGATGTCATCTTAGGGATGTCGTGGTTAACCCGCCACGGCGCTGTTTTAGACACCGTCCTCCGAGTTGTGCACTTGAACTCAGGAGTGCACGAGTCTCACTCATTATTTCTGGACAGTCCAGAAATAAAGCTTCCAAGTGTCTTCAAGCCACAACCATCAGATTGGAAGATATTCCAGTGGTCCGAGAGTTCCCTGATGTATTCCCAGACAATTTGCCGGGGATGCCATCCAATAGAGAGGTGGAGTTCAAGATTGAACTTGCACCGGGAACCATGCCAATATCCCGAAGGCCGTACAAGATGGCGCCCAAGGAGTTGGCTGAACTGAAGGCTCAGCTCACGGACCTTCTGGAGAAGGGTTTTATTAGGCCGAGCTCCTCGCCATGGGGCTGTTCGGCATTATTTGTCAAGAAGAAGGATGAGACGTTATGGCTTTGTGTGGACTATCATCAATTAAATGCCGTAACCATCAAGAACAAGTACCCGTTGCCACGGATCGACATGTTGTTTGATCAGTTGGTCGAAGCAAAGATCTTTTCCAAGATGGATTTAAGATCCGGGTACCATCAGATTAAGATAAGGGCTGAGGACATTCCAAAGACAGCTTTCTCGACAAGGTACGGACTTTATGAGTACCTGGTCATGTCCTTTGGCCTTACCAGTGCTCCAGCTCACTTCATGTACTTGATGAACTCGGTATTCATGCCGGAGCTGGACAAGTTTGTCGTGGTCTTCATCGACGACATACTGGTATATTCCAAGTCGGAGGAAGATCACAAGAAGCATCTGTGTATAGTCTTGCAACGGCTGCGGGATCACAAGCTATATGCAAAAATTCAGCAAATGCGAATTCTGGATATCGCAAGTGCCTTTTCTCGGGCATATCATCTCAGCAGAGGGTATCGCTGTAGACCTGAGCAAGATCACTCAAGTGCTGAATTGGAAATCCCCGAGAACTGTTCACGAGGTACGGAGTTTCCTCGGACTAGCGGGATATTATCGGAGGTTCATTCTGAACTTCTCAAAGATTGCCAAGCCAATGACAGAGCTGCTGAAGAAGGCTACCAAATATGTTTGGAGTCCAGCATGTGAAGCAGCGTTCAAGGCTTTAGTCAAGCACCTGACATCAGCACCGTTTTTGGCGCAGCCAGACACAACAAAACCGTTCGATGTGTACTGCGATGCATCCGGCATTGGGCTCGGATGTGTGCTGATGCAAGACCGAAGAGTGGTCGCGTATGGATCACGGCAGCTTAGAAACCATGAGCAAAATTATCCAACACACGACTTGGAGCTCGCTGCCGTGGTACTTGCACTAAAGATGTGGAGGCACTACCTACTCGGTAACCTCGTACATCTATATACCGACCACAAAAGCCTCAAGTACATATTCACTCAGAAGGAGCTGAACATGAGGCAACGAATATGGTTAGAACTGATAAAGGATTACGAAATAGAGATCCATTATCATCCGGGCAAGGCAAACGTAGTGGCAGATGTGCTGAGCCGCGAGTCACACGTCAACAATCTGACCATCACACCGTTGGAAGAGAGCGAACCACCACTACATGTGATTCCACACGGAGCTCTCTACAACCTAGCTTTGATCCCCACCATCCGTGAAGAGATAGCGGCAGCTCAGAAACATGACAAGGGCATGTCGCATTTGCGGAGACGTGTAGATAGTGGGGAGCTGAAATGTTTTCGGAAGGACGGAGACGGCGTCCTATGGTTCAAGGACCGGATCGTCGTACCCCGTAACCCGGAATTACGGAAGAAAATTTTTGATGAGGCTCACTTATCAAAATTTTCTATTCACCCCGGCAGCAACAAGATGTATCAAGAACTCCGAAGCAAGTTTTGGTGGACACGGATGAAACGGGAGACTGCAAAATACGTGTCCGAGTGTGATACATGTCGAAGGGTGAAGGCAGACCATATGCGGAAACCGAGACTGCTGCAACCACTGGGCATTCCTGCCTGGAAATGGGAGGATGTGAGCATGGATTTCATCGTTGGTTTACCCACCACCTTGCAAAAACATGATTCTGTGTGGGTGATCGTCGATCGGCTCACCAAAGTTGCCCATTTCATCCCGGTCAACACCAACTACAACGCCAAGAAGTACGCTGAACTGTACATCTCACGGATCCTATGCTTGTATGGCATAACCCGTACCATTATATCGGATCGGGGCACTTTATTTGTGTCCCGTTTTTGGGAGCAGCTGCACGCTGCCTTGGGGACGAAGTTGATCCATAGTTCAGCATACCACCCGCAGACGGATGGGCAAACGGAGCGGGTAAATCAGATCCTAGAAGACATGCTATGAGCTTGCGCTATCAACCACGGCAAGAATTGGGATGATCACTTGCCGTTAGCCGAGTTCTCGTATAATAATGGGTACCAAGCCAGCATCAAGATGGCATCTTACGAGGCGCTATACGGTAGGAAGTGCCGCACACCATTGAACTGGTGTGAGTCTGGCGAAAGGGTTACCTTCGGGATTGACCTTGTCTACGCATAACCTTTGGGTTCCGTCCTTCTTGGGCACAAATATCACTGGAGCTCCCCATGGTGAGGAACTAGGACGAATATACCCCTTCTCCGTCAATTCTCTTAAATGATCCTTGAGTTCTCCCAGCTGCTTGGAATCCATCCGATAAGGTCTCTTGTATATCGGATCTGTTCCGGGCACTAGCTCAATCGCGAATTCCACTTCACGATCGGGAGGCATACCTGGCAATTCCTCCGGAAAAACGTCTGGATACTCCCTGATAATCCTGATCTCCTCCACTTTCACCTCAACTTGATTTAATTTAATGTCTCTCCTAGGCTCTTGTATTGTTATAAACTTTACTCTTGTGCCACTAGGGTGAGTTAGTTCCACCGTTCTGGTCGAACAATGGATGATTCCTTTATGTTTAGTCAACCAATCCATACCCAAAATAATATCGATCCCTTGTGAATCTATCACTATGAGGTTGGCAGTAAATACTACCCCATTAATGTCTAGATTCACCTTGGGACACACTTGTCTTGTCCTTCTTTCTCCACCTGGAGAGTTTACTGCTAGCATATGGTTCATTTGTGTTGTTGCTAGATCATGCTTCTTAACAAACCCTTGGGCAATGAACGAGTGGGTAGCACCAGAATCGAACAGCAGGGTTGCAATGTGTAAATTGGCAGGAAACTTACCAACTACCACGTCGGGTGCCTCTTGCGCCTCCTCCATGGTGACGTGGTTCACCCGTCCTCGCATTACATTCTGCTGTTGCGGCTGCACGGGCTTCTTCTTTGGGTACTTATGGGCGTAGTGCCCTACTTCACCACAGTTAAAGCATTGCACCCCAACCTTAGGTGCCTGGCCTTTGTTGTCTTGGGGTTGGTTCGGGGGTCCTTGTACTGCTGCTCGAGGTTGATATGTAGGGCGAGGCTGCTGTACAAACTGACGTTGTGGCTGCGTTGGTGCTGACGGAGGCCTGAAGTTCGGGTTGTACCCTCTCGGTGCTGAGTAGGGTACCGCAGCACGGCTCGTCTGCCCTGCGGGTTGCTGCATCAGACGTGGGCGGGTGTTGCTACCCGAGGCTTGGTGTAACCACCCGGCCTTCCTCTTGTTTTCATTTTCCAAGGCTTTCAGCTTCCTTTCTACAACAAATGCTCTGTCCACCATCTTTTGGAAGCTTTCATACTCATTGGAGGACATTGCACACTGCATTTCTGCGGTAAGTCCTTCCACGAAGCAATCCTGTTTCTGCTCATCAGTCTCTATGTCCCGTAGGGCGTAACGGGATAGTTGAGTGAATTTAGTGAGGTATTCCCTCACAGTTATGTTTCCTTGCTGCAACCCCAAGAACTCCTTCCTCTTGTTTTTCGGTTCACCCCTTGGTATGTAATGGTTGCGGAAGCTACGCTTGAACTCTTCCCAAGTGATGTTCTCAGGGTCATGATGGGCGGCCACGTAAGCGGTCCACCAATCAGCAGCAGGTCCATGCAATTGGTGAGAGGCAAACAGCACCCTCTCGTATCCTTGGCATTGTATGATCCTCATCTTGCTCTCAATGGTCTTTAGCCAATCATCTGCCTCCAGAGGTTCAGCTGCACTTGCAAACTTTGGAGGTTGAGTTCCTAGAAAGTCACTCAACCTTGGTTGGCGTGGTGCAGCTTGTGGAGGTGGAACTTGATGCAAGTTGGCCACCACTTGAGTCAGGTTCTGGATGAGCTGATTTTGATTCTCAAGCATTTGGTGGATGGGATCAACTCCCTCACGGCGTCCACCCCTGTCTTGGCTCCCAGAAAAGATGAGGGTTGCAGGCCTCATCGTTGTTATTGGCGGGGTTGGCAGCACGACCCTTTCCTCTTCCGGCCATCTAGCATGATCAACCAAATGTCAATTTAAAGCATTATGTATTATCTTACTACTTTCACTTGTTTTTACTTTGAAGTGTTGAGGGTTTGTTGTATTTATACTTTCTGAGGGTTCATGTCTCACACAAAAATAAATGCACTATTATTTCATGTGGGTTCACATACCAAAGCAAAACAACCTGAAGACGAGGCTGTGGACAATTGCTCATGGCTTCTACAACTCACGTCACACACCAACCATTAACACTCCATTAACTAGGGTAACGACTCGACTACTCGACATCCTGCTAAACTAAGGAAAGGACTCTACACTACTCGTATCACTGAGTTGGCTCCTCGTGATCTTCCTCATTATTGCAACTGCCTTCTGACTCTGCTTTGGGTGGGGAGGCTGCTGGTGGAGAAGTGCGACGACGCCTGATTGCCCGGTGATCTGGGGAGTCAGGAGTCCATGTATCATTTACGGTGACACACAGTTCATTCCCATCTCCTCTTTCTCTCGCCCTCAAGCAAGCTCAAAGTAACGCCTCGGTTTCCTTCAGGGTGTCACGAACATCCTGAAGCTCCTGCTGACACTCCTGTAGTCGAGTGCTGAGCTTAGTAGCATCCTCCAAGCACAGGTCCATGTGCTCATGGGAAGTCCCCTGCTGCACTGGCGGGTACTTATACTCCGTTGTACCACTCTCGCGCTGGAGGACATACATGTACTCAGTTCTTTCCAGGTGACGATGATAGATGTGACTCTGGCAGGTGATGGCCTCCCAGGTGACATCCTTCTCCGCATCGACCTGTGTCGCTCGACAAGCTAGAGAGCGGTGGATCTTAAGCAGCTGATTTTCATGGATAATTCTCATCTCTGAACTCCATTCTTCCCTCTTCTCACGGATGGTCCTGGTGGAGCTATAGTGTATGATTAGCTTGCCCGTAACTACGGGAACTCTCCCTCCTGTGGACTTGCGAGCGGTGCGAATCATGCGAACCATCTAAAACATAAAGCATTTAAACTTAAGTTAGATAAAATTTTAAACAAAAATCCTATTTTGAATAAAAGCTGGGGTAAGATGAAGAAAGTGACCCCATTAAATAACAGTTTTCAACCCACACCTTGTAAAGTAGTTTTTAAGAAAATAGGGTCCTTAAATACGTCCATTTCTACCTAGGTCCACGTTCCTACGGGCAACCTTGGCTCTGATACCACTTCTGTCACACCCGGTTTTTCCGAAGATCAACCGAGTGAATATCACATGTATGCCAGGATCATTTTCTCATACATGTGATGACAAATAGTGAAGCATCATTTATTACAAGCCAGGTGTCGAATATAAATAAGTCTTACATAGCATATGTCTCGATGGACAATAATAAGTTCATAACATGTAAATAAAATAGCAGCGGAATATTATTCTTGTGGGCTCCGTCACAGGCGTTGCCCGGGGGACTCCATGAACCTAGAATCCTTCCTCGGGTCCGAAGTCTTGGTCATTGAACACCACATCATCCCCATGACCTGAGCAGCAATTTAAACCGACAAATATGCAAGGTTGAGTACCGATGGTACTCAGCAAGTGTGGGAAAGTTATGTCATGCATGGCTAGAACAAGGAGAGGTTGAACTCATGGTTAAAGCACTACGCAATTATTGCCTACCACCTTAGCTTATTAAGCACCTACATTACTACACAGGTGAAATGGTCCCAAACTCCCAACCCATCATCATAATCAAATAACCATAACATCATTTCCAATGTTAAGCTCCCCGCTTAACATCCTCAACATCCAAAGCCATCCATCCTCTAATCATGAATAAGTCCAAGCCGCTCTTGACCGTGAGCACGACTGTCATGATAGTTTTGACTCTGCAGAGTTTGCACCACTGTACCCACATGTAGTGATTTCATCCCCCGTTGTCGGGTGAACTAAAAGAACCTCCATTATGCCAGTGGCTACGAACCACATTCACACTTCCCAGGTGTGTAGCCAGGAGATCACTACGAAGCCTTTACAAAGGGATTCCCGACGAGCATGGGCCCACTGAGGGTTCACCCCTAACAGCATACAAGAGGCTCCAACCCCGCTGCAGTGGCCCCCTCTTGAGCCTTGCGGTTCATATGGTAGTCCAGCTGACACCTATTCCCCGCACCATCCAACACACCCATACTACGTCGGGGATACACCGAATTAATTGGCCAAGCTGCCCCATCCCAGCATGTGGTTTGCACGGTAAAGCCAGGTTACATGCTCCATGAACAGGTCCTTAGGATCCAGGCAAGTACTAAACACAAACCCGAGTCTCATGCACCCAGCACCAACCAAATCATCCAACTTGCCTTGATCACTACCTCTACATAACTCATAACATATCTCATTCAAGAGTAAGGTAAATAATTTGATGATCTCAAATCCCAATTATCCCATTCTAAGCATGGCTAAGCATAAGTAATATGAATGAATGACATGATAAAATAAATCCCAACCCAAGCTACAAGGAAACAAGGTAATGCAATTCTAGGGAAACTTCCTAGCATGGGTTTCATATTTATTTTGACAATGCAAATGATTCTATCTACACATCCTTGCATAGGATCAAAGTGGTCAAGGACACTTGCCTTCTTCCTGCTGCTCTGGGAATGGGTAGTCCTGATCTTGGAAAGGAAGAACTTGCTCTGGAGCAGGTTCTACTCATACCATCATACATAGCAAAAGAAAACAACAATCCATAAGACATAGTTCACACTTCCACTTCATACAAACCACACATTCACATTTATGAAAGCCATTCACATTTCTCTGTGTTGTGGTTACTCTATGTGTGTTGATTTTGGGCTTACATGCACTTTTAAACATGTGCATAGGATTTCTACTTTTGTATTCATATTTATGTTTGCATACTATATATGAATTTCCAATTTAAATAAATTCCTTATATTCAATTGATACATATTTTAGCTACCAAGTATGCATGTAAGGTATTTTCCTACTCCAAATGCGTTTTCAGATCTTCTACCAAATCCTAAACTGAAATCCTTGGATTTTGGAGATTTCATTTATCATTTTCTAGTTATGCATACCTATTTTCCTATATTTTAAGATATATTTTCTATACCTAATTGTGAACTTTATTATGAAAATAGTAAGACACATCATCTAAACAGAATAGGTTCTGATCTAAAATAGTAAATAATATATTTTTGAACTTCTCCTCTGATGTGAACTATTTTACATTTATTTTACCAATTTTTAGAATTATTTCCTAGCCTAAAAATGTGTTTCTAGATCTAATAAACATGAACACACCCAAACAGATTTCATTTCAGCTAAATTTATTTTTTAGCTCATTCTAAAGCTTTCCAATTGTTAGTAAAGTTTAAACTTGAATTTACAATGTGTGTGCCTCACCCTTTTAAATTTAAATCTTAATTACATATTCAAATTCCTAAATTTAATATTATATAAGGTTAAAAAGGCAAACTTACCCCATCAAAGGGTCTATTATATTATTTTATAAATTTCCAGGGATCTAACTACACATAACAGAGGGTTATTGCTAATTTTTATTTAGTCCAGGGGGCTAAAACTGATTTTTAATTGAATTTACATGAATTTCTGAAGTTCCAGGGGCTAGATCAGAAGATTCCGGGGCTAGCTCGTATTTTCTGAGAACCCCAGGGGGTAGCGCGTAAGAATCCCGGCCTTTATAACGCGAGGCTAACGTGGACCGTCCGATTTAAAACAGACGGCTGAGATTATAACGCCGAACCGGTATGCGGGGATTTAAATTCTACCGTGCGATTTAAAATAGACGGCGCACAAGCGGCCACGTCGCTCTGACCGAGCGCGGGCGGCGCTGCCCGGCGGCGCGCGGCGGCGGAGGCGGCGATCTCGCCGGAATACTTCGGATCTTCGTCAATTCTTCCTTAAAATGGGATTTCATAGCTTAGATCGGTGGAGGGGAGGTCGGGGATCTCACCTCGGGGGTTTTCTTGAGCTCGGAATTCCTGGAAAGCGATTGGCGACGAGGTCCGAGGTGAATTCACGGTGAGGCTCGTCGGCGCTGTGTTTGAGGCGCAAACCACCAAGTTTTCTGCACCTGCGTGATTCCCTGGAGGCGGTGGATCAAGATCAGCGCGTTAGATCAGAAATCCCGAGCGAAGATCGAGTGAAATTGGCCGGAGAAACTCGGGTTCTCACCGGAAGGAAAACGGCTGATCGTGGGTGAAAATCGGGAAGATGTCGGTGTTTATATAGCCGGGGAGGGGCGGCGTTCGGTTGTGATCGAGTTTGCGTCGTCCAGAACCAAAATTTGGCTGGGATACGCGAGTATCCGGGGCGGTTTTTATTCGGAGGAGAGAAGAGTCCCGGCCGGCCGAGCGCGAGCGCGAGGAGGAAGAAGGATGGTGGGCCCCACACGTCAGCGAGAAAGAGAACGGGGCGCGCGGCTGCGGTCTGGCGCGGGGTGGGGTGGGGTGGGCCGGCTGGTGGGTTTCGTCCCACTGGCCGGTTTTTTTCTGTTTTTCTTTTTCTTTTTCCATTTCTTTTTCGGGTTTGAATTTGAATTTGAATTCCAACTAAATTTGAATTTCTGTAGCCCATGCAATACATACAAAAAATTTTAAATTCCCCTCTTAACAGGATTTTGGGGTGTTACAGGCCCCAAGGAGTAGATGGCTCGGATCCTTTGAAGTTTTTGGTGAAGATCTTCAAAAGTCGCCAATAGGGCGATTTTTGAGAGTGGGCGCACGTTTGAACGTTGTGGCGGGTGAAGGGGATTCTGGACTAGTCCCAACTGTCCGGACTAGTCCGGGCGTAGATACCGGACAAGTCCGGTGACCGGATTAGGTCCGGACTTCTGTGATGGTGCGGACTAGTCCGGTTGGTAGCGGACTAGTCTGTTATTGACTTGTCTAAACTCAGTCGGACTTATCTAAGACTCCGGACTTGTCCGACCCCTGGGCCGGATTATTCCGGTCCTTGACATCATGTCCTTATATATATATGATATGATATTTAGGAATTGATTCACATGGACTAATTTTTCACATGTATTCCCATTGAATCATGACCAGTAGAGCAAACAACCAAACAAACAATGGCCATGATTCAAGGAGATGATAATTTTAAAATAATTTGATAAATAATAGATGATAACAACTAGATGTGCAACATCTCAAGACACATTTCGGGAGTCAAGGATATTCAGCTCACTTCTATGTTCGCAAAAGCATTTTTTATCTAGTGGCTTGGTGAAGATACCCGCTAGCTGTTTTTCAGTTCTAACATGTGAAATGACTATGTCTCCCTTTATTGAGTGATCTCTTAGGAAATGATGTCGGATATCAATGTGTTTGGTTCTAGAGTGTTCAATAGAATTGTGGGCAATTTTAATAGCACTCTCATTGTCACAAAGGAGTGGAATGTGGTTCATATTGAGACCGTAGTCTCTCAGAGTTTATCTCATCCAAAGAAGTTGTGCACAACAACTTCCAGCTGCGACGTACTCCGCTTCAGCTGTGGATAGGGCAATGGAATTTTGCTTCTTGGATGACCATGACACTAAGGACCTGCCCAAGAATTGACAGGTGCCCGGGGTACTTTTTCTATCTACCTTACATCCGGCATAATCGGCATCGGAGTATCCAATGAGATTATATTTTGATCCTTTCGGATACCACAGCCCCAAGTTAGGTGTATGAAATGGATAGCGCAAGATTCTCTTTACGGCTATTAGATGACATTCTTTGGGTGCGGCTTGAAACCTTGCACACATGCATACACTTAACATAATGTCGGGCCTAGATGCACAAAGATAAAGAAGGGATCCAATCATGGAACGATATACCTTTTGATCCACGCTAGGGCTGTCTTGGTTGAGGTCGAGGTGTCCGTTTGTCACCATTGGTGTTTTGATGGGCTTCGCCTTTTCCGTACCAAACTTCTTGAGTATGTCTTGAGTGTACTTCGTTTGACATATAAAGGTGTCTTCTTTGAGCTGCTTCACTTGGAAGCCTAGAAAAAACTTTAGTTCTCCCATCATTGACATTTCAAACCTCTCCTTCATGATTTTGCTAAATTCTTCACAAAAAGATTTATTAGTAGAACTAAATATTATGTCATCTACATAAATTTGACACACAAATAAGTCATTGTCGAGGGTCTTTGTGCAAAGCATGTAGTCGGCCTTTCCTATCCTAAAATCATTGTCAATGAGGAAATCTCTAAGACATTCATACCAAGCTCTAGGAGCTTGTTTGAGGCCATAGAGAGCTTTGTGAAGCTTAAAGACATGGTTAGGATACTTATTGTCTTCAAAATCAGGTGGTTGTTCCACATACACTTCCTCCTTGATTGGTCCATTGAGAAAGGCGCTTTCACATCCATTTGATACAACTTGAAATTATTGTGAGTAGCATAGGATAATAATATACGAATTGATTCAAGTCTAGCTACAGGAGCAAAGGTTTCATCGAAGTCCAAACCTTTGACTTGTGAGTATCCCTTCGCCACAAGTCTATCTTTGTTTCTTGTTACTACTCCATTCTCATCTTGCTTGTTACGAAAGACCCACTTGGTGCCCACTATATTTGCATTTGGTCTCTCCACAAGCTCCCATACTTTGTTTCTTATGAAGTTTTTAAGCTCCTCTTGCATCGTCACCACCCAATCCGGATCTTGTAGAGCCTCCTCCATCCTTAGAGGTTCCAAAGAAGAAACAAATGAGTAATGTTCACAAAAAATTGCTACACGGGATCGAGTGGTTACCCCTCTAGTGATATCACCAAGAATGTTGTCGAAGGGGTGATCGCGTTGAACGCTTTGGTAGACCCTTGGATGTGGTAATTGGGGTCTTGGGTCAGTTTCTTCTTCATTATCGCTCCCCCTTGAAAAATAACATCATCTTGATCTTGGTAAACTTGGACTTGAGCGTCTTATGGTCGGTCATTATAAGCTTGATCTTGTGCTTGTGTTGGGGGAGAAACTTGAGTTGAGGATTGATATGTTTAACCTTGACTTTTCTCTTGTGGGCGCACGTCACCATTGGCCATCCTTCTTAGTGCTATGTACGGAGCTTCCTCTTCAACTAGCATGGATTGGTCAACTTTATCTACTTGAGAGCTGTTAGTTTCATCAAACACTACATCGCGTGCTATTTCAACACAACCGGAGTTTTTGTTGAAAACACGGTATGCATAAGTGTTTGAGTCATATCCAAGCAAGAATCCTTCATCGGATTTTGATGCAAACTTTGAAGTTCTAGGTTTCTTATTAAGAATGAAGCACTTGATACAAAAGACTCTAAAATATGAAACATTTGGCTTGTTACCGATTAGAAGTTCATATGACATTTTCTTCAAGAGTCGATGAAGATTGAGCCGGTTTGTGGCATGACAGGCGGTGTTAACCGCTTCAGACCAAAACCGGTCTGAAATCTTGTATTCTTCAAGCATGGTTCTTGCCATCTCGATGAGTGTGTGGTTCTTCTTTTCGGCGACTCCATTTTGTTGAGGAGAGTATGGAGCTAAAAATTTATGCTTGATTCCTTCTTCATCGAGATACTCCTCCACCTGTGTGTTCTTGAATTTGGTTCCATTGTCACTTCTAATCTTCTTGATTCTTAAGGAGAATTAATTTTTAGCTCTCCTCAGGAATTTCTTCAACAGTCCTTGTGTTTCACTCTTCTCATATAAAAAGAACACCCAAGTAAATCTAGAATAATCGTCAACTATAACAAGTCTGTATTTGTTACCGCCTATGCTTATATAAGGGATGGGACCAAAAAGGTCCATATGAAGCAGCTCCAAGGGTCTTGTGGTAGTCATCACATTCTTTGCGGTATGAGGTGCTCCAACTTGCTTTCCGGCTTGACAAGCACTACAAGGCCTATCTTTCTCAAACATGACATTTGTTAGTCCTAAGATGTGTTCGCCTTTTAGAAGTTTTTGCAAGTTCCTCATACCAACATGGGCTAGTCTCCTATGCCACAATCAACCCATCTTCGTTTTTGCAATTAGACATGTGTCAAGTTCAGCGTTATCCATGGAAAAATCCACAAGATAAAGCTTTCCCTTGAGCTCGCCCTTAAATGCAATTGAGTTATCGCTTCCTCTAAGGACGGTCACACCTTCATTAGTGAACATGCAGTTGTATCCTTTTTCACAAAGTTGTAAAATGGATAATAATTTATAATCAAGTGAATCGACATGCAAGACATGATAAATTGAGTGTTGAGAGGAAATAGCTATTTTACCAACGCCAAGTACTTTTCCTTGGCTATTGTCTCCAAAGGAATGATTTCGCTTGGATCATCATTTTCTACATATGCGATGAACATCTTCTTCTCCCCAGTCATGTGGTTTGTACACCCACTATCAAGTCCCCATTTTGATCCACCGGAGGAGTATGCCTACAAAACAAGTTATGCCTTGGTTTTAGGTACCCAAGCTTGTTTGGGTCCTCTCACGTTAGTCACAAGAGTTTTGGGTACCCACACACAAGTTTTTGTTTTCTTGTGGCGTGGCCCAACATATTTCGCAACAACTCTACCATATATGTTTCTCATAAGAACGTAAGTAGCATCGAAATCATAAAATGGCATAGTTGGAACTAAAACATCTTTTACATGATAGGAATTGTTTGAGTGCACATAATTATATGATTCTTGCTTAACAAAGGTAATGTGTTCCTTGTTATTCGTAATAGTTCTAGCATTTTCTTTTCCACCCCTAACATATCCAAGATCATCTTTAATTAAAGGGGATCTAGAGTTCAAAAATGCATTTCAAGCATAATCAACCTTTTCTTTGTCAAACACTTCCCTTTTTGTTTGAGATTTTCCCTGGGCTGCACTAAGTTGTTCCCTTAGGTTAGTTATCAATTTTGCACACTTGCAGCTTTTTGTCGTTAATTGCTTAGCTAATTTAGGTGAATCTCTAGAGAGTGAAGTGCTAGACTTAATAGACTCAAATTTTGCTTCAAGTGATTTGTCAGTTTTTGCCAAACTATTAAATTCGTCTTGAAGCATCACATTTGAGCTTTTGAGACTTGCACAAGTCTCTTTGCATGATGCAAGTTCTAATTCCATCTTTCTACATTTTTCTTTTTCAAGTTCTAGGAGTTCCTCTAGTTCATGGTTTTTCTCCTTTTCAATAACAAGTAATCCTTTCTGCTTATCAAGAATTGTTTCCATATCATCTACTTGATTCATGAGGTTTTCCATATTAGCGATAGTATTTTTACTCATGCCTTTAAACATAAATTCTACATCACTACCGCTACTATCATAGAGACTATCACTAGCAATATACTTAGTGGAGGATTTTGAGATTACCTTGCGCTTTGTCTCCTTGGCCATGAGACTAGTGTGTTTTTCCTTCCTCCAATCACATCGGTTGGCCAAGAGCATATTCTTGGTTGAGGACTTGTCAATGGCAATGTTTGCCACTCCCTCATCCTCGGACGATGAGGTTTCATCATTTGAGTCCCATTCTTCTCCTATGTGAGCAGCTCCATGAAATTTCTTCTTCTTGAAGAATTTCTTGTCTTTAGATTTTTTCTTGTCTTCATCGTCTTCCTTTTTCCCATGAGGGTAGTTTGCAATGTAGTGGCCATATTTGCCACAGTTGTAGCAGGCTCGCTTTGTCTTTGACCTTATCTTGTCCTTGGATTTGTTCTCATAGCTTGAGTTCTTCTTCTTTCTCATCATTCTTTTGAATTTCCTTATGAAAAGAGCCATTTCTTCATCATCCATAGAGCTCTCATCATCGCTTCCCTCACTTCAGCTCTCTTCTTGCACTTCCTTGCCCTTTCACTTCTTGGATGCCTTGAGTGCAATATCGTATCTTTTGGAGGAAGTGATCTTGTGCAGCTCATTAACATGTTGGTCTTCTTTTTCCATCATCTCATGGTTGACGAATTTTCCAAGGACTTCATCGGGAGTCATAGATTTAAGTGAGGGTTTTCCCGAATCAAGGTGCAAAGAGTGAGGTTACGCACCGTGAATGCCCTTATCATTCTTTTGACCACTTCATGGTCAGTACATTTTTTGCATCCATAAGCTCTACTCTTGTTGATTAGTATATTGAGCCGGTTGTACATCTCTTGGGGAGTCTCATTGTCTTCAATAGCAAATCTTCCGAGCTCCCCTTCGATCATCTCAATTTTGGCCTCACGGATGGATTTTGTGTCTTCATGTGCCACCTTTACAGTGTCCCAAATTTACTTTGCAATTTCCAACCCATCCACCTTGTGAAACTCATCTTTTGACAATGATGAGATGATGACGGCTGCAGCTTGAGCGTTGCGATGAATTTGTTGTTCTTGCTCCAGAGTGAGCTCTTAATCATCCTCCGGAATTTCTATTCTTGTACAAACAACACTCCAAAGACCGGGGTTAAGTGAGATGAGGTGTAACTTCATGTTATGCATCCACATCGTGTAGTTTGTACCATCAAGGTGAGGAGGCTTGCCAACAGGGATGGAAAGAAAATTTGAATTGTTATTTAAACGTTCATAGTTAAAAGGATATCAGGAGCAGTCCTTGGACTCCTCCTCCTCCTCCTTCTTCTTCTTCTCTCTCCTCTTGTCGTCTTTTCTCTTTTTGAGCAGTGCCATGAGATGTTGTACTTCTTGGTCTTCATCACTTGAAATGACGGGGTGTCTTCTTCTACCCGCACGCTTCTTGCTCATGAAAGGAGTGACGGAATTCACTTCATTGTCACTACCACTTGTGTGAGAGTGATTTGAGTTGTTCTTCTCGCTCTTTCCTTTGGAGCCTAGGTTCTTGCCCTCGTAGTAGGTGCTTGTCTCCCCCATGACCTCTTCGTGCGGTTAAGCACTTAAATGAAGAGTTTGGCTCTGATACCAATTGAAAGTTGCATAGAGGGGGGTGAATAGGCGGAAAATCTGAATTTCGGCTTAATAAAAACGATTAGTTCACGGAGAGCGGACTTGTCTGGTCCTGAGGGCGGACTAGTCCGGTCACAATGAATTATAGCTTAATGAGACCAGAACACAATGTTTATCTCGTGGTTCAGCTCCACAAAGGAGCTTACGTTCATGTTGACGAGTCCACTAAGGACCAGGTTGCTCTCAACCTTTTCCTCACCAAGCCACCACCAAGGTCAGATTGTTCTTCCACTATATCACAAATGCTTCACAATATGTCGTGGGGCAATTCACAGATTGAGGCTCCCACGAGAACTCAGCTCAAAAACCCTTACAAAAACCTCTGACTCAGTGCCGGAGAATCAGCCAAGAGCTCTAAGTGCACACTCCCCTTCTTCTCCTCTTCCCAAAATTCACAAACCCTTAAGAATCACACTTAGGGTTCCAAGAACTCGAAGAGAGGGGACTAGAAAAGCTCTAGGAAGGCTATTTTGCTGTTGGGGTGCTTATGCTATTCTTCGAGGCCTGGGCAACCTCTTTTGATGAGGACATCACTACCACAGTTACACCCATAGCCCCTGCTACCACACATATGAGACCAATTACTAGAGCTCGCGCACGCGAGTTAAATTATCAGGTACTTTCGTTTCTTGGTAATGTTTCTAATATTTATGAGAATATGATGTGTAACACCCAAAAATCTTGTTAAGAGGGGAATTTAAAAAATTTTGGACGTATTGCATGTTTTGCAACAATTTAAATTCAAACTAGAATTCAATTTAAACTCAAAACAGAAAAGAAATAGAAAAAGAAAAAATTAAACGGAAAAAAACCGGCCAGTAGGCCGAAACCCACCAGCCGGCCCACCCAGCCCACGCGCCAGCCCGCAGCCACGCGCGCCCCTTCCTCCCACTGACAGGCGGGGCCCACCAGCTTTCTTCTTCCTCGCGCCGCGCCGCGATCGGCCGGGACTCTCTCACCCGAATCGAAACCGATCGGGAATTCTCGCGTATCCCAGCCGAATTTCATTCGGGGGTGACGCAAACTCGATCTAAACCACCCCGCCGCCCTCCCCCGTCTATAAAAACCCCGGTGTAACACCCCAAATTTTGATTTAAAATCCTAAACCATGTTCAGAGGGGAATTTAAAAATTTTTGGACGTGTTGCATGTTTTGCAAAAATTCAAATTCAAACTGGAATTCAAATTAGACTCAAAACAGAAAAGAAATGGAAAAAAGAAAAAGAGAAACGGGAAAAAACCGGCCAGTGGGCCGAAACCCGCCAGCCGGCCCAGTTTCCCCGCGCCAGCCCGCAGCCGCGCGCGCTCGCGCTCTCTCACACAGACAGGTGGGGCCCACCTGTCATCCCCAACCCCGCGACCCCGGACTCTCCCGAGCGCGCGCGATCTTAACCGATCGGAAAACCGCGTCCCTCAGCCCGAATTCCGGTCCCAGAAGAATCAAACTCGATCACAACTGACCCACCGCCCTCCCCCGGCTATAAAAACCCCAACCCCGATCGGTTTTTCCCACGCGATCGCCGATTTTCACTCCGGTGAGCACCGAGACTTCGCCGGTGAATTCTGGCCGATCTAAGCTCGGAAACTCTGATCTAACTCGCTGGTCTTGATCCACCGCCTCCGGGGAACCTTGCAGGTGCAGAAAACTCGGAGACTTACGGTGTAAACACAGCGCCGACGAGCTTCGCCGTGGTTTTGCCTCGGACCTCGCCGCCGATCACTTTCCAGGACTCCCGAGCTCGAGAAAACCCCCGAGGTGAGATCCCTGACCTCTCCTCTACCGATCTATGCCATAAGATCACAGTTCTAGGCAGAATTCTCGAGGATCCGAAACTTTCCGGCGAGATCGCCGCTTCCCGCCGCCGGCAGCGCCGCCCGCGCTCGATCAGAGCGACGTGGCCGCTTGTGCGCCGTTTATTTTAAATCGCACGGTAGACTTTAAAACTCCGCGTACCGGTTCGATGTTATAATCTCAGCCGTCGGTTTAAAATCGGACGGTCCACGTCAGCCCCGCGTTATAAAGACTGGAATTCTTACGTGCTACCCCCTGGGGTTCTCGGGAAATAAGAGCTAGCCCCGGAAACTTCTGATCTAGCCCCTGGAACTCCAGAAAATCATGTAAATTCATTTAAAAATCAGTTTTAGCCCCTGGACTTAATAAAAATTAGGAAAAACACCTCTGATAAGTGTAGCTAGACCCCTGGAAATTATGAAAATAATATTATAGACCCTGTAATGGGGTGAGTTCATTATTTTAGCACTGTTTAGTATTTAATTTAGAAAATTGAATATGTAACTAGTGTTTAAAAATTAAAAAGTGGGACAAACATAATTGTCAAAATTAATTAAAAACTTTCTCAGTACTTAGAAAACTTTGGAGTGAGATAAAAATATATTTTGGGCTGAAATGAATCTGTTTCATTTATTATTCACATTATTTAGTATAGGGACACATTTTTAAGTAAAGAATAGCTATAGAAAAATAGGGAAAATAATTATGAAATAGTTTACATCAGAGGCCAAGGATCAAAATATGTTATTCAATTATTTAGGGCCAAAACCTATACTGTTTAGATGATGTGTATTACTAATTTCATAATAAAGTACACAATTATGCATAGGAATATAAATCTGAAAATATAGCAACTAGTAAATGATAAATAGAGTTTTTAAAATCCAAAGAGTTCAGTTTAGGGTTGATAGGAATTATGAAGGCACATATGGAGAAGAAAAATACTTTTCATACATACTTGGTAGTTTAATATAAGGAATTTATTTAAAAACTGAAACACACACACACACACACACACATATATATATATATATATATATATAGTATGTAAGTATAAATATGAACACCAAAGTAGGAATCATATACATATAAATAAAAGTGTATGCAAGCCACAGATCAACACACAAAGTAACCACAACACATATAATGGTGAATGAATTTCATAAATATGAATGTGTGGTTTGTATGAAGTAAGAAGTGTGAACTATGTCTTATGATTGTTATTTTTCTTTTGCTATGTGTGATGGTATGAAGTAGAACCTGTTCAAGAGCAAGTTATCCCTTTTCAAGATCAGGACTACCCATTTCAAGAGCAGCAAGAAGGAGGCAAGTGTCCTTGACCACTTTGAACCTATGCTAGGATGTGTAGGTAGAATTATTTGCATTGTCAATTGAAATATGAAACCCATGCTAGGATGTTTCCCTAGAATTGCATTACCTTGTTTCCTTGTAGCTTGGGTTGGGATTTATTTTATCATGTCATTTATCATTATGCATATGCTTAGCCATGCTTAGAATGGGATATTTGGGACATGAGATCATCAGTTTATTTTTACCATACTCTTGAATGAGATATTGTGAGTTATGTAGAGGTAGGGATCAAGGCAAGTTGGATGTTTTGGTTGTGTGCTGGGTGCACGAGACTTGGGTTTGTGTTTAGTACTTGCCTGGATCCTAAGGACCGGTTCATGGAGCATGTAACCTGGCTTTACAGTGCCAACCACATGCTGAGATGGGGCAGCTTGGCCAATTAATTAGGTGTATCCCCGGCGTAGTATGGGTGTGTTGGATGGTGCGGGGAGTGGGTGTCAGCTGGACTACCATATGAACCGCAAGGCTCAAGAGGGGGCCACTGCAGCGGGGTTGGAGCCTCTTGTATGCTGTTAGGGGTGAAACCTCAGTGGGCCCATGCTCGTCGGGAATCCCTTTGTAAAGGCTTCGTAGTGATCTCCTGGCTGCACACCTGGGAAGTGTGAATGTGGATCGTAGCCACTGGCATAATGGAGGTTCTTTTAGTCCACCCGGCAACGGGGGATGAAATCACTACATGTGGGTACAGTGGTACAAACTCTGCAGAGTCAAAACTGTCTTGACAGCCGTGCTCACGGTCAAGAGCGGCCTGGACTTATTCATGATTAGAGGATTGATGGTTTTGGAAGTTAAGCGGGGAGCTTAACATTGGAAATGATGATTATGGTTATTGGATTATGATGATGGGATGGGAGATTGGGACCATTTCACCTGTGTAGTAATGTAGGTGCTTAATAAGCTAAGGTGATAGGTATTAATTGCGTAGTGCTTTAACCATGAGTTCAACCTCTCCTTGTTCTAGCCATGCATGATATAATTTTCCCACACTTGCTGAGTACCATTGGTACTCAACCTTGCATATTTGCTGGTTTATATTGCTGCTCAGGTCAAGATATTGAGGTGGTGTATAATGACCAAGATTTTGGACCCGAGGAAGGTTTTTAGGTTCATGAAGACCCCGGGCAACGCCTGTGATGGAGCCCTAAAGAATAATATTCCGCTGCTAGTTTATTTACTTGTGATGAACGTATTATTGTCCATTGAGACATTTACGATGTAAGACTTATTTATATTCGACACCTGGCTTGTAATAAATGATGCTTCACTATTTGTCATCACATGTATGAGAAAATGATCCTGGCATACATGTGATATTCACTTGGTTGTTTCTTCGGAAAAACCGGGTGTGACACCCGGCCTCGTTCTGTTTTTCACACGCGATCCGCCGATTTTACTCCGGTGAGAACCCGAGCCCCTCCGGCGAATTCTGGCCGATCTACGCCCGGAAATTCCGATCTAACTCGCTGGTCTTGATCCACCGCCTCCGGGAAACCTCGCAGGTGCAGAAAACTCGGTTGTTTGCAGTTCAAACACAGCGCCGACGAGCCTCGCCGTGAATTCACCTCGGACCTCGTCGCCGACCACCTTCCAGGACCTCTGAGCTCAAGAAAACCCCCGAGGTGAGATCCCCGACCTCCCCTCCACCGATCTATGCCATAAAATCACAGTTTTAGGAAGAATTGACGAAGATCCGAAACTCTCCGGCGAGATCGCCGCCTCCCGCCGCCGTGCGCCACCGGGCAGCGCCACCCGCGCTCGATCAGAGCGACGTGGCCGCTTGTGCGCTGTTTATTTTAAATCGCACGGTAGAGTTTAAATCCCCGCGTACCGGTTCGACGTTATAATCTCAGCCGTCTGTTTTAAATCGGACGGTCCACGTCAGCCCCGCGTTATAAACACTGGAAATCTTACGTGCTACCCCCTGGGGTTCTCGGGAAATAAGAGCTAGCCCCGGAAACTTCTGATATAGCCCCTGGAACTTCAGAAAATCATGTAAATTCATTTAAAAATCAGTTTTAGCCCCTGGACTTAATAAAAATTCGGAAAAACTCCTCTGTTATGTGTAGCTAGACCCCTGAAAATTGTTAAAATAATATTATAGACCCTGTAGTGGGGTGAGTTTACCTTTTTAACCCTGTTTGATATTTAATTTAGGAAATTGGATATGTGACTAGTATTTAAAATTTAAAAAGTGGGACAAACATATTGTCAAAATTATATTAAAAACTTTCTCAGTACTTAGAAAACTTTGGAGTGAGATAAAAATATATTTGGGCTGAAATGAATCTGTTTAATGTATTATTCACATTTATTAGTTATAGGGACACATTTTTAAGTAAAGAATAGTTCTGAAAATAGGGAAAATAAATGTAAAATAGTTTAGATCAGTGGAAAAGGTCAAAAATATATTAGTAAATATTTTAGATCAGAACCTATTCTGTTTAGATGATGTGTCTTGTTATTTTCATAATAAAGTTCACATTTAGGCATAGGAAATAAATCTGAAAATATAGCAACTAGTAAATCATAAATGAAGTTTCTAAGATCCAAAGAATTCAGTTTAGGGTTGGTAGAAATTCTGAAGACACATATGGAGTAGGAAAATACCTTTTATGCATACTTGGTAGCTAAAAGGTGTAGTAATTAAATATAAAGAATTTATTTAAATTGGAAACTCATATATAAAGTATGCAAGCATAAATGTGAATACTAAAGTAGGAATCATATACACATGATTAAAAGTGCATGTAAGCCACAAATCAACACATATAGAGTAACCACAACACATATAATTGTGAAAGACTTTCATAAATGTGAATGTGTGGTTTGTATGAAGTGGAAGTGTGAACTATGTCTTATGGATTGTTGTTTTTCTTTTGCTATGTGTGATGGTATGATGTAGAACCTGCTCCAGAGCAAGTTCTTCCTTTCCAAGATCAGGACTACCCATTCCAAGAGCAGCAGGAAGGAGGCAAGTGTCCTTGACCACTTTGATCCTATGCTAGGATGTGTAGATAGAATTATTTGCATTGTCAAGTTAAATATGAAACCCATGCTAGGAAGTTTCCCTAGAATTGCATCATCTTGTTTCCTTGTAGCTTGGGTTGGGATTTGTTTTATCATGTCATTTATTATTATGCATATGCTTAGCCATGCTTAGAATGGGATATTTGGGATATGAGATCATCAGTTTATTTTACCATACTCTTAAATGAGATATTGTGAGTTATGTAGAGGTAGGGATCAAGGCAAGTTGGACGTTTTAGTTGTGTGCTGGGTGCATGAGACTCGGGTTTGTGTTTAGTACTTGCCTGGATCCTAAGGACCGGTTCATGGAGCATGTAACCTGGCTTTACCATGCCAACCACATGCTGAGATGGGGAAGCTTGGCCAATTAATTAGGTGTATCCCCGGCGTAGTATGGGTGTGTTGGATGGTGCGGGGAATAGGTGTCAGCTGGACTACCATATGAACCGCAAGGCTCAAGAGGGGGCCACTGCAGCGGGGTTGGAGCCTCTTGTATGCTGTTAGGGGTGAAACCTCAGTGGGCCCACGCTCGTCGGGAATCCGTTTGTAAAGGCTTCGTAGTGATCTCCTGGCTACACACCCGGGAAGTGTGAATGTGGTTCGTAGCCACTGGCATAATGGAGATTCTTTTAGTCCACCTGGCAACGGGGGATGAAATCACTACATGTGGGTACAGTGGTACAAACTCTGCAGAGTCAAAACTGTCATGACAGCCGTGCTCACGGTCAAGAGCGGCTTGGACTTATTCATGATTAGAGGATTGATGGTTTTGGAAGTTGTGGATGTTAAACGGGGAGCTTAACATTGGAAATGATGTTATGGTTATTTCATTTGGATGATGGGATTGGGAGATTGGGACCATTTCACCTATGTAGTAATGTAGGTGCTTAATAAGCTAAGGTGATAGGTAATAATTGCATAGTGCTTTAACCATGAGTTCAACCTCCCCTTGTTCTAGCCATGCATGACATAATTTTCCCACACATGCTGAGTACCATCGGTACTCAACCTTGCATATTTGTTGGTTTATATTGCTGCTCCAGTCAAGATAATGAGGTGGTGTATAATGACCAAGACTTTGGACCCGAAGAAGGTTTCTAGGTTCATGGAGACACCCGGGCAACGCCTGTGACGGAGCCCTCAAGAATAATATTCTGCTGCTAGTTTATTTACTTGTGATGAGCTTATTATTGTCCATCGAGACAATTGATATGTAAGACTTATTTATATTCGACACCTGGCTTGTAATAAATGATGCTTCACTATTTGTCATCACATGTATGAGAAAATGATCCTGGCATACATGTGATATTCACTTGGTTGTTCTTCGGAAAAACCAGGTGTGACAGAAGTGGTATCAGAGCCAAGGTTGCCCGTAGGAACGTGGACCTAGGTAGAAATGGACGTATTTAAGGGCCCTATTTTCTTAAAAACTATTTTACAAAGTGTGTGTTGAAAAGTGTTATTTAATGGAGTCACTTTCTTCATCTTACCCCAATTTTCATTCAAAATAGGATTTTTGTTTAAAAAGTTTATCTAACCTAAGTTTAAATGCTTTTTGTTTTAGATGGTTCGCATGATTCGCACCGCTCGCAAGTCCACAGGAGGGAGAGTTCCCGTAGTTGCCCTTGCCAAAAGAGAGGAGAGCCGTCCAGTGACGTATCTTTCCTACGGATTGGTAGTAGGAGGCTTGTTGCGCTGTCTTCGACGTATGCTCGAAGCCGCCGGCAATACGGGCAAGCTAATCATCCACTATAACTCCACCAGGACCATCCGTGAGAAGAGGGAAGAATGGAGTTCAGAGATGAGGATTATACACAAAAATCGGCTGCTTAAGATCCACCGCTCTCCAGCTTGTAGAGCGACACAGGTCGATGCGGAGAAGGATGTCACCTGGGAGGCCATCACCTGCCAGAGTCACATCTATCGTCGCCACCTGGACAGGACTGAGTACATGTATGTCCTCCAGTGTGAGATTGGTACCACGGAGTACAAGTACCCGCCGGTGCAGCAAGGGACTTCCCATGAGCACATGGACTTGTGCTTGGAGGATGCTTCTATGCTCAGCACTCGACTGCAGGAGTGTCAACAGGAGCTTCAGGATGTCCGGGACACCCTGAAGGAAACGGAGGCGTTGCTGCGAGCCTGCTTAAGGGCGAGAGAAAGAGGAGATGGGAATGAATTGTGTGTCACCGTGAATGATACATGGACTCCTGACTCCCCAGATCGCCGAGCGATCAGGCGTCGTCGCACTTCTCCACCAGCAGCCTCCCCACCCAAAGCAGAGTCAGAAGGCAGCCGAAATGATGAGGAAGATCCCGAGGAGCCAGCTCAAGAAAACGAGTAGTGTAGAGTCCTTCCCTTAGTTAGCAAGATGTCGAATAGTCGAGTCGTTACCTTAGTAAATGGTGTGTCAATGCTCGGTGTGTGACGTGAGTTGTGGAAGCCATGAGCAATTGTCCACAGCCTCGTCTTCAGATTGTTTTGCTTTGGTGTGTGAACCCACATGGATTAACATTTCATTTATTTTTGCGTGAGATATGAACCCTCAGAAAAGTATAACAAAACCTCAACACTTCAAAGTACAAACAAGTGAAAGTAGTAAGATGATACGGAATGCTTTAAATTAACATTGGTTGATCATGCCAGATGGCCGGAAGAGGAAAAGGACGTGCTGCCAACCCCGCCAATAACAACGATGAGGCCTGCAACCCTCATCTTTCTGGAGGCCAAGACAGGGGTGGACGTCATGAAGGAGTTGATCCCCTCCACCAAATGCTGGAGAATCATAATCAGCTCATCCAGAACTTGACTCAAGTGGTGGCCAACTTGCATCAAGTTCCACCTCCGCAAGCTGCACCACGCCAACCAAGGTTGAGTGAGTTTCTAGGAACTCAACCTCCAAAGTTTGCAAGTGCTGCTGAACCTCTGGAGGCAGATGATTGGCTAAAGACCATTGAAAGCAAGATGAGGATCATACAGTGCCAAGGGTATGAGAGGGTGCTGTTTGCCTCTCATCAATTGCATGGACCTGCTGCTGATTGGTGGACCGCCTACGTGGCCGCCCATCATGACCCTGAGAACATCACTTGGGTAGAGTTCAAGCGTAGCTTCCGCAACCATTACATCCCAAGAGGTGAACTCAAAAACAAGAGGAAGGAGTTCTTGGGACTGCAGCAGGGAAACATGACGGTGAGGGAATACCTCACTAAATTTACTCAACTATCCCGTTATGCCCCACGGGACATAGACACTGATGAGCAGAAACAAGATTGTTTCGTGGAGGGACTTACCGCAGAGATGCAGTGTGCAATGTCCTCAAATGAGTATGAAAGCTTCCAAAAGATGGTGGATAGAGCGTTTGTGGTGGAAAGGAAACTGAAGGCCTTGGAAAATGAGAATAAGAGGAAGGCCGGGTGGTCACATCAAACCTCAGAGAGCAACACCTGCCCACGTCTGATGCAGCAACCTGCAGGGCAGACGAACCGTGCTGCGATACCCTACTCAGCACCAAGAGGGTACAACCCAAACTACAGGCCTCCGGCAGCACCAGCACAGCCGCAACGTCAGTTTGTACAGCAGCCTCGCCCCGCATATCCACCTCGACCAACAGTGCAAGGGCCCTCAAACCAACCCCAAGACAGCAAAGGCCAGGCACCTAAGGTTGGGGTGCAATGTTTTAGCTGTGGTGAAGTGGGGCACTACGCCCATAAGTGCCCAAGGAAGAAGCCCACGCAGCCACAACAGCAGAATGTAATGAGAGGACGAGTGAACCACGTCACTATGGAGGAAGCACAAGAGGCATCTGACGTGGTAGTTGGTAAGTTTCCTGCCAATTTACACATTGCAACCCTGCTGTTTGATTCTGGTGCTACCCACTCATTCATTGCTCAAGGGTTTGTTAAGAAGCATGACCTAGCAACAACACAAATGAACCATATGCTAGCCGTAAATTCTCCAGGTGGAGAAATAAGGACAAGACAAGTGTGTCCCAAAGTGAACCTAGACATTAATGGGGTAGTATTTACTGCTAACCTCATAGTGATAGATTCACAAGGGATAGATATTATTTTGGGTATGGATTGGTTGACCAAACATAAAGGAATCATCCATTGTTCAACCAGAACGGTGGAACTAACTCACCCTAGTGGCACAAGAGTAAAGTTCATAACAATACACGAGCCTAGGAGGGACATTAAATTAAATCAAGTTGAGGTGAAAATTGAGGAGATCAGGACCATCAGGGAATATCCAGATGTTTTTCCGGAGGAGTTGCCAGGTATGCCTCCCGATCGTGAAGTGGAATTTGCAATTGAGCTAGTGCCTGGAACAGCCCCGATATACAAGAGACCTTATCGGATGGACTCCAAGCAGCTGGGAGAACTCAAGGATCATTTGAGAGAATTGACGGAGAAGGGGTATATTCGTCCTAGTTCCTCACCTTGGGGAGCCCCGGTCATATTTGTGCCCAAGAAGGACGGAACCGAAAGGTTATGCGTGGATTACTGTGCCTTGAATGAGGTAACCATCAAGAACAAGTACCCATTACCCCGCATTGAGGACTTGTTTGATCAGTTGAGGGGCGCTTGTGTGTTCTCAAAAATTGATCTCAGGTCGGGATACCACCAACTCAAGATAAGGCAATCTGATATTCCCAAGACAGCTTTCGTATCTTGGTACGGACTGTATGAATATACTGTCATGCCTTTCGGGCTAACTAATGCCCCGGCATACTTCATGTATCTCATGAACAAGGTATTCATGGAGTATCTGGACAAATTTGTGGTGGTTTTCATAGATGACATTCTCGTCTTCTCCAAAGATGAAGAAGAACATGAGAAACATCTAAGGTTGGTGTTGCAGAGGCTGAGAGAACACCAACTATACGCCAAGTTGAGCAAGTGTGAGTTTTGGCTGAAGAGAGTTACCTTCTTAGGACATATAATCTCGGAGGGAGGAATCTCCGTAGATCCCGCCAAAATCGAGGATATACAGAAGTGGAAGACCCCTGAAAATGTCGGGGAAGTTTGAAGCTTTTTGGGATTGGCTGGATACTATCGACGGTTTATTGAGGGATTCTCTAAGATCTCGAGACCCATTACCAAACTGTAGGAGAAGGGAATCACATTCACATGGACGCCACAGTGCGAGATGAGTTTTCAGGAGTTAAAGAAAAGATTGACAACAGCCCCAGTGCTAGTTATGCCAGATATGCAGAAGAACTTTACGGTGTACTGCGATGCCTCTGGAAACGGGTTGGGATGTGTTCTCACGCAAGAAGGGCATATCGTGGCATATGCATCCCGGCAGCTTCGGAAGCACGAGAAAAACTATCCTACGCACGACTTAGAACTAGCCGCAGTGGTACACGCGTTGAAAATTTGGCGACACTACTTGATGGGGAAGAGGACAGAGATATATACGGATCATAAGAGTTTGAAGTACATTTTCACACAGCCAGATCTCAACCTCAGACAAAGGAGATGGTTAGAGATAATCAATGACTTTGATGTGGGCATCAACTATCATCCTGGGAAAGCAAACGTCATGGCCGATGCTCTAAGTCGGAAAGTGCAGGTCAATAAGTTGAGCTTGAAGGACATGCCTGCAGAATTGAAGGACGAGGTTATAAAGCTCAATCTATGCCTGGTACATAGTGGTGAAGCCATCGCCATGGAAGTGGACTCCACACTCGAGCGAGACATACGCGAGGATCAAAAGAGTGACGAGAAGATACAAGAAATCAGGCAACTCATCAAGGAAAATAAAGCCCCTGGTTTCAGAGAGGATGAACAAGGAACGGTGTGGCACGGGAAAAGAATCTGTGTGCCAGAAGTAAAGGAGATCCGTGAATTGATTTTGAAGGAGGCTCATGATTCTGACTATTCCATTCATCCTAGGAGTACGAAGATGTACCAGGACCTCAAGAGCAGGTATTGGTGGTATGGCATGAAGCGCGATGTCGCGGAACATGTTGCCCTATGTGACACATGTCAGTTGGTGAAAGCAGAACATCAACGACCCGCGGGATTATTGCAACCACTCAAAGCGCCTGAATGGAAATGGGAAGAAATCAGTATGGATTTCATAGTGGGATTGCCGAGGACCCAATCAGGATATGATTCGATATGGGTCATCATTGACAGGCTAACCAAGGTAGCTCATTTCATCCCCGTGAAAGAAAGCTACAGCGGATCCAAATTGGCAGAGTTGTACATGTCAAGGATCGTGTGTTTACCATGGAGTGCCAAAGAAGATTGTGTCGGATCGAGGGACACAGTTCACCTCAAGGTTCTGGCTGAAGTTGCACGAAACCATGGGAACCCACCTGAACTTTAGTTCTGCCTATCATCCCCAAACTGATGGGCAGACGGAAAGAACCAATCAGATTCTTGAAGATATGCTGAGGGCGTGTGCACTCAAAAACAATCGGAGTTGGGACAAGAACTTACCGTATGCGGGGTTTTCCTATAACAACAGCTATCAAGCTAGTATGAAGATGTCACCGTTTGAAGCCTTGTACGGGAGGAAGTGCAGAACTCCCCTATTTTGGAACCAAACGGGGGAAAGTAAAGTGTTTGGTCCAGAAGTACTACAAGAAGCCGAGGCGAAGGTGAGGGAAATTCGCAACAATTTGAGGATAGCACAGACACGCCAAAAGTTTTATGCCGATGTACGAAGAAGAGACCTCGTTTTCAACGTGGGAGACTATGTCTATCTCAAGGTGTCCCCTATCAGAGGACTTCGTCGGTTCAAGGTGAAAGGGAAGTTGTCACCTCGATACATCGGACCCTTTCAAGTTCTGGAAAGGAAAGGCGAAGTGGCGTATCAACTAGAGCTACCGGCTCGTCTATCGGATGTGCACGATGTGTTCCATGTGTCACAACTCAAGAAATGCCTGAGAACGCCTGGAGAAGTGTTACCCATGAATGAAGTGGACGTAGCTGAGGATTTGTCCTATGCCGAGAAACCATACAAGATTTTGGAGACAATGGAACGCCTCACCAGAAATAAAAGAATCCGGATGTGCAAGGTGCAATGGAAGCATCACTCAGAAGAGGAAGCCACCTGGGAACGGGAAGATGAGCTCAGGGCACAATTTCCGGAATTGTTTTCTTAGAACCACCAATCTCGAGGACGAGATTTCTTTTAAGGGGGGTAGAGCTGTAACACCCCAAAATCTTGTTAAGAGGGGAATTTAAAAATTTTTGGACGTGTTGCATGTTTTGCAACAATTTAAATTCAAACTGGAATTCAATTTAAACTCAAAACAGAAAAGAAATAGAAAAAGAAAAAAAGAAAACAGAAAAAAACCGGCCAGTGGGCCGAAACCCACCAGCCGGCCCACCCAGCCCCCGCGCCAGCCCGCAGCCGCGCGCGCCCCTTCCTCCCACTGACAGGCGGGGCCCACCAGCTTTCTTCTTCCTCGCGCCGCGCCGCGATCGGCCGGGACTCTCTCACCCGAATCAAAACCGATCGGGAATTCCCGCGTATCCCAGCCGAATTTCGTTCGGGGGTGACGCAAACTCGATCTAAACCACCCCGCCGCCCTCCCCCGTCTATAAAAACCCCGGCCTCGTTCTGTTTTTCACACGCGATCCGCCGATTTTACTCCGGTGAGAACCCGAGCCCCTCCGGCGAATTCTGGCCGATCTACGCTCGGAAATTCCGATCTAACTCGCTGGTCTTGATCCACCGCCTCCGGGGAACCTCGCAGGTACAGAAAACTCAGTGGTTTGCGGTTCAAACACAGCGCCGACGAGCCTCGCCGTGAATTCACCTCGGACCTCGTCGCCGACCACCTTCCAGGACCTCCGAGCTCAAGAAAACCCCCGAGGTGAGATCCCCGACCTCCCCTCCACCGATCTATGCCAAAAAATCACAGTTTTAGGAAGAATTGACGAAGATCCGAAACTCTCCAGCGAGATCGCCGCCATGCGCCGCCCGCGCTCGATCAGAGCGACGTGGCCGCTTGTGCGCCGTTTATTTTAAATCGCACGGTAGAGTTTAAATCCCCGCGTACCGGTTCGACGTTATAATCTCAGCCGTCTGTTTTAAATCGGACGGTCCACGTCAGCTCCACGTTATAGACACTGGATATCTTACGTGCTACCCCCTGGGGTTCTCGGGAAATAAGAGCTAGCCCTGGAAACTTCTGATCTAGCCCCTGGAACTTCAGAAAATCATGTAAATTCATTTAAAAATCAGTTTTAGCCCCTGGACTTAATAAAAGTTAGGAAAAACTCCTCTGTTATGTGTAGCTAGACCCCTGAAAATTGTTAAAATAATATTATAGACCCTGTAGTGGGGTGAGTTTACCTTTTTAACCCTGTTTGATATTTAATTTAGGAAATTGGATATGTGACTAGTATTTAAAATTTAAAAAGTGGGACAAACATATTGTCAAAATTAAATTAAAAACTTTCTCAGTACTTAGAAAACTTTGGAGTGAGATAAAAATATATTTTGGGCTGAAATGAATCTGTTTAATGTATTATTCACATTTATTGGTTATAGGGACACATTTTTAAGTAATGAATAGTTCTGAAAATAGGGAAAATAAATGTAAAATAGTTTATGTCACACCCGGTTTTTCCGAAGAACAACCAAGTGAATATCACATGTATGCCAGGATCATTTTCTCATACATGTGATGACAAATAGTGAAGCATCATTTATTACAAGCCAGGTGTCAAATATAAATAAGTCTTACATAGCAAATGTCTCGTTGGACAATAATAAGTTCATCACAAGTAAATAAACTAGCAGTGGAATATTATTCTTGTGGGCTCCATTACAGGCGTTGCCCGGGGGTCTCCATGAACCTAGAAACCTTCTTCGGGTCCAAAGTCTTGGTCATTATACACCACCTCATTATCTTGACCTGAGCAGCAATATAAACCAACAAAATATGCAAGGTTGAGTACCAATGGTACTCAGCAAGTGTGGGAAAATTATATCATGCATGGCTAGAACAAGGAGAGGTTGAACTCATGGTTAAAGCACTACGCAATTAATACCTATCACCTTAGCTTATTAAGCACCTACATTACTACACAGGTGAAATGGTCCCAATCTCCCATCCCATCATCATAATCCAATAACCATAACATCATTTCCAATGTCAAGCTCCCCGCTTAACATCCACAACTTCCAAAACCATCAATCCTCTAATCATGAATAAGTCCAAGCCGCTCTTGACCGTGAGCACGGCTGTCATGACAATTTTGACTCTGCAGAGTTTGTACCACTGTACCCACATGTAGTGATTTCATCCCCCGTTGCCGGGTGGACTAAAAGAACCTCCATTATGCCAGTGGCTACGAACCACATTCACACTTCCCAGGTGTGTAGCCAGGAGATCACTACGAAGCCTTTACAAAGGGATTCCCGGCGAGCGTGGGCCCACTGAGGTTTCACCCCTAATAGCATACAAGAGGCTCCAACCCCGCTGCAGTGGCCCCCTCTTGAGCCTTGTGGTTCATATGGTAGTCCAGCTGACACCTACTCCCCGCACCATCCAACACACCCATACTACGCCGGGGATACACCTAATTAATTGGCCAAGCTGCCCCATCTCAGCATGTGGTTGGCACTGTAAAGCCAGGTTACATGCTCTATGAACCGGTTCTTAGGATCCAGGCAAGTACTAAACACAAACCCGAGTCTCGTGCACCCAGCACACAACCAAAACATCTAACTTGCCTTGATCCCTACCTCGACATAACTCACAATATCTCATTCAAGAGTATGGTAAAATAAACTGATGATCTCATATTCCAAATATCCCATTCTAAGCATGGCTAAGCATATGCATAATAATAAATTAGATGATAAAATAAATCCCAACCTAAGCTACAAGGAAACAGGGTAATGCAATTCTAGGGAAACATCCTAGCATGGGTTTCATATTTCAATTGACAATGCAAATAATTCTACCTACACATCCTAGTATAGGATCAAAGTGGTCAAGGACACTTGCCTCCTTCCTGCTGCTCTTGAAATGGGTAGTCCTGATCTTGGAAAGGAATAACTTGCTCTTGAGCAGGTTATACATCATACCATCACACATAGCAAAAGAAAAACAGCAATCCATAAGACATAGTTCACACTTCCACTTCATACAAACCACATATTCATATTTAAGAAAGTCTTTCACAATTATATGTGTTGTGGTTACTCTATGTGTGCTGATTTGTGGCTTGCATGCACTTTTAATCATGTGTATATGATTCCTACTTTTGTATTCACATTTATGCTTACATACTATGTATATGAGTTTCCAATTTAAATAAATTCCTTATATTCAGTTACTACACCTTTTTGCTACCAAGTATGCATGAAAGATATTAGCCTTCTCCATATGTGTCTTTAGAATTTCTACCAACCATAAACTGAATTCTTTGGATTTTAGAGACTCCATTTATCATTTTCTAGTTGCTATATTTTTAGATTTATTTCCTATGCCTAAATGTGAACTTTATTATGAAAATAACAAGACACATCATCTAAACAGAATAGGTTCTGATCTAAAATATTTACTAATATATTTTTGACCTTTTCCTCTGATGTAAACTATTTTACAATTATTTTCACTATTTTCAGAACTATTCTTTACTTAAAAATGTGTCCCTATACTAATAAATGTGAATAATAAATGAAACAGATTCATTTCAGCCCAAAATATATTTTTATCTCACTCCAAAGTTTTCTAAGTACTGAGAAAGTTTTTAATTTAATTTTGAAAATATGTTTTGTCCCACTTTTTAAATTTTAAATACTAGCCACATATTCAATTTCCTAAATTAAATATCAAACAGGGCTAAAAAGTTAAACTCACCCCACTACAGGGTCTATAATATTATTTTAACAATTTTCAGGGGTCTAGCGACTCATAACAGAGGAGTTTTTCCTAATTTTTATTAAGTCCAGGGGCTAAAACTGATTTTAAATGAATTTACATGATTTTCTGAAGTTCCAGGGGCTAGATCAGAAGTTTCCGGGGCTAGCTCTTATTTCCCGAGAACCCCAGGGGGTAGCACGTAAGATTTCCAGTCTTTATAACGCGGGGCTGACGTGGACCGTCCGATTTTAAACCGACGGCTGAGATTATAACATCGAACCGGTACGTGGGGATTTAAACTCTACCGTGCGATTTAAAATAAACGGCGCACACGCGGCCACGTCGCTCTGATCGAGCGCGGGCGGCGCTGCCGGCGGCGCACGGCGGCGGGAAGCGGCGATCTCGCCGGAGACTTTTGGATCTTCGAGAATTCTTCCTAGAACTATGATCTTATGGCATAGATCGGTGGAGGAGAGGTCGGGGATCTCACCTCGGGGGTTTTCTTGAGCTCGGAGGTCCTGGAAGGCGGTCGACGACGAGGTCCAAATTGAAACCACGGCGAGGCTCGTCGGCGCTGTGTTTGAACCGCAGGTCACCGAGTTTTCTGCACCTGCAGGGTTCCCCGGAGGCGGTGGATCAAGACCAGCGAGTTAGATCAGAATTTTCGAGATTAGATCGGCCAGAATTCGCCGGAGAAGGCTCGGTTTCTCACCGGAGTAAAATCGGCGGATCGCGTGGGAAAAACAGAACGAGGCCGGGGTTTTTATAGACGGGGAAGGGCGGCGGGGTGGTTTAGATCGAGTTTGCTTCGCCCCCGATCGAAATTCGGCTGGGATTCGCAGAAATCCGGGTCAGTTTGGATTCGGGGTGAGAGAGTCCCGGCGCGGGCGCGAAGTAGAAGAAGGGCTGGCGGGCCCCGCCTGTCAGTGGGAGGAAGAGGCGCACGCGGCTGTGGGCTGGCGTGGGTGCTGGGTGGGCCGGCTGGTGGGTTTCAGCCCATTGGCCATTTTTTTTTGTTTTCCTTTTTCTTTTTTCTATTTCTTTTCTGTTTTGAGTTTAATTCGAATTCCAGTTTGAATTTGAATTTTTGCAAAACATGCAATACGTCCAAAAAATTTTAAATTCCCCTCTTAACATGATTTAGGGTCTTAACAAGATTTTTGGGGTGTTACAGCTCTACCCCCCTCAAAAAAAATCTCGTCCTCGAGATTGGTGGTTCTAAGAAAACAATTCCGGAAATTGTGCCTTGAGCTCGTCTTCCCGCTCCCAGGTGGCATCCTCTTCTGAGTGATGCTTCCACTGCACCTTGCACATCCGGATTCTTTTATTTCTGGTGATGCGTTCCATTGTCTCCAAAATCTTGTATGGTTGCTCGGCATAAGACAAATCCTCAGCTACGTTCACTTCATTCATGGGTAACACCTCTTCAGGCGTCCTCAGGCATTTCTTGAGTTGTGACACATGGAATACATCGTGCACATCCGATAGACGAGCCGGTAACTCTAGTTGATACGCCACTTCGCCTTTCCTTTCCAGAACTTGAAAGGGTCCGATGTATCGAGGTGACAACTTCCCTTTCACCTTGAACCGACGAAGTCCTCTGATAGGGGACACCTTGAGATAGACATAGTCTACCACGTTGAAAATGAGCTCTCTTCTTCGTACATCGGCATAGCTCTTTTGGCGTGTCTGTGCTATCCTCAAATTGTTGCGAATTTCCCTCACCTTCGCCTCGGCTTCTTGTAGTACTTCTGGACCAAACACTTTACTTTCCCCCGTTTGGTTCCAAAATAGGGGAGTTCTGCACTTCCTCCCGTACAAGGCTTCAAACGGTGACATCTTCATACTAGCTTGATAGCTGTTGTTATAGGATAACTCCGCATACGGTAAGTTCTTGTCCCAACTCCTATTGTTTTTGAGTGCACATGCCCTCAGCATGTCCTCAAGGATCTGATTGGTTCTCTCCGTCTGCCCGTCAGTTTGGGGATGATAGGCAGAGCTGAAATTCAGATGGGTTCTCATGGTTTCATGTAACTTCTGGCAGGACCTTGAGGTGAACTGTGTCCCTCGATCCGACACAATCTTCTTTGGCACTCCATGGTAACACACGATCCTTGACATGTACAATTCTACCAATTTGGATCCGCTGTAGCTTTCTTTCACGGGGATGAAATGAGCCACCTTGGTTAGCCTATCGATGATGACCCATATTGAATCATATCCTGATTGGATCCTAGGCAATCCCACTATGAAATCCATACCGATTTCTTCCCATTTCCATTCAGGCACTTTGAGTGGTTGCAATAATCCCGCGGGTCGTTGATGTTCTGCTTTCACCAACTGACATGTGTCACATAGGGCAACATGTTCCGCGACATCTCGTTTCATGCCATACCACCAATACCTGCTCTTGAGGTCCTGGTACATCTTCGTACTCCCAGGATGAATGGAATAGTCGGAATCGTGAGCCTCCTTCAAAATTAATTCACGAATCTCCTTTACTTCAGGCACACAGATCCTTTTCCCGTGCCACATCGTACCTTGTTCATCCTCTCTGAAACCAGGAGCTTTATTTTCTTTGATGAGTTGTCTAATCTCTTGTATCTTCTCGTCCTTCTTTTGACCCTAGAGGATGTATCGCTCTAGTGTGGAGTCCACTTCCATGGCGATGGCTTCACCACTATTCACAAGGCATAGATTGAGCCTTATAACCTCGTCCTTCAATCCTGCAGGCATGTCCTTCAAGCTCAACTTATTGACCTGCACTTTCCGACTTAAAGCATCGGCCACGACGTTTGCTTTCCCAGGATGATAGCTGATGCCCACATCAAAGTCATTGATTAGCTCTAACCATCTCCTTTGTCTGAGGTTGAGATCTAGCTGTGTGAAAATGTACTTCAAACTCTTATGATCTGTATATATCTCTGTCCTCTTCCCCATCAAATAGTGTCGCCAAATTTTCAACGCGTGTACCACTGCGGCTAGTTCTAAGTCATGTGTAGGATAGTTTTTCTCGTGCTTCCGAAGCTGTCGGGATGCATATGCCACGACATGCCCTTCTTGCATGAGAACACATCCCAACCCGTTTCCAGAGGCATCGCAGTACACCGTGAAATTCTTCTGCATATCTGGCATAACCAACACTGGGGCTGTTGTCAATCCTTTCTTTAGCTCCTGAAAACTTGTCTCGCACTGTGGCGTCCATGTGAATGTGATTCCCTTCTCCAACAGTTTGGTGAGGGGTCTCGAGATCTTAGAGAATCCCTCAATAAACCGTCGATAGTATCCAGCCAATCCCAAGAAGCTTCGAACTTCCCCGACATTTTCAGGGGTCTTCCGCTTCTGCATATCCTCGATTTTGGTAGGATCTACGGAGATTCCTCCCTCCGAGATTATATGTCCTAAGAAGGGAACTCTCTTCAGCCAAAACTCACACTTGCTAAACTTGGCATATAGTTGGTGTTCTCTCAGCCTCTGCAACACCAACCTTAGATGTTTCTCATGTTCTTCTTTATCTTTGGAGAAGACGAGAATGTCATCTATGAAAACCACCACAAATTTGTCCAGATATTTCATGAATACCTTGTTCATGAGATACATGAAGTATGCCGGGGCATTAGTTAGCCCGAAAGGCATGACAGTGTATTCATACAGTCCGTACCGAGATACGAAAGCTGTCTTGGGAATATCAGATTGCCTTATCTTGAGTTGGTGGTATCCCGACCTGAGATTAATTTTCGAGAACACACAAGCTCCCCTCAACTGATCAAACAAGTCTTCAATGCGGGGTAATGGGTACTTGTTCTTGATGGTTACCTCATTCAAGGCATGGTAATCCACGCATAACCTTTGGGTTCCGTCCTTTTTGGGCACAAATATTACCGGAGCTCCCCATGGTGAGGAACTAGGGCGAATATACCCCTTCTCCGTCAATTCTCTCAAATGATCATTGAGTTCTTCTAGCTGCTTGGAGTCCATCCGATAAGGTCTCTTGTATATCGGGGCTGTTCCAGGCACTAGCTCAATTGCGAATTCCACTTCACGATCGGGAGGCATACCTGGCAAAACCTCTAGAAAAACATCTGGATATTCCCTGATGGTCCTGATTTCCTCAACTTTCACCTCAACTTGATTTAATTTAATGTCCCTCCTAGGCTCGTCTATTGTTATGAACTTTACTCTTGTGCCACTAGGGTGAGTTAGTTCCACCGTTCTGGTCGAACAATGGATGATTCCTTTATGTTTTGTCAACCAATTCATACCCAAGATAATATCTATCCCTTGTGAATCTATCACTATGAGGTTAGCAGTAAATACCACCCCATTAATGTCTAGGTTCACTTTGGGACACACTTGTCTTGTCCTTATTTCTCCACCTGGAGAGTTTACGGCTAGCATATGGTTCATTTGTGTTGTTGCTAGGTCATGCTTCTTAACAAACCCTTGAGCAATGAACGAGTGTGTAGCACCAGAATCAAACAGCAGGGTTGCAAGGTGTAAATTGGCAGGAAACTTACCAACTACCACGTCGGGTGCCTCTTGCGCTTCCTCCATAGTGACGTGGTTCACCCGTCCTCGCATCACATTCTGCTGTTGTGGCTGTGCGGGCTTCTTCTTTGGGCATTTATGGGCGTAGTGCCCCACTTCACCGCAGCTAAAACATTGCACCCCAACCTTAGGTGCCTGGCCTTTGCTGTCTTGGGGTTGGTTTGGAGGTCCCTGTACTGCTGGTCGAGGTGGATATGCGGGGCGAGGCTGCTGTACAAACTGACGTTGCGGCTGTGCTGGTGCTGCCGGAGGCCTGTAGTTCTGGTTGTACCCTCTTGGTGCTGAGTAGGGTACCGCAGCACGGTTCATCTGCCCTGCAGGTTGCTGCATCAGACGTGGGCGGGTGTTGCTCCCTGAGGCTTGATGTGACCACCCGGCCTTCCTCTTATTCTCATTTTACAAGGCCTTCAGCTTCCTTTCTACCACAAACGCTCTGTCCACCATCTTTTGGAAGCTTTCATACTCATTTGAGGACATTGCACACTGCATTTCTGCGGTAAGTCCTTCCACGAAATAATCTTGTTTCTGCTCATCAGTCTCTATGTCTCGTGGAGCATAACGGGATAGTTGAGTAAATTTAGTGAGGTATTCCCTTACCGTCATGTTTCCCTGCTGCAGTCCCAAAAATTCCTTCCTCTTGTTTTTGAGTTCACCTCTTGGGATGTAATGGTTGCGGAAGCTACGCTTGAACTCTTCCCAAGTGATGTTCTCAGGGTCATGATGGGCAGCCACGTAGGCGGTCCACCAATCAGCAGTAGGTCCATGCAATTGATGAGAGGCAAACAGCACCCTCTCATACCCTTGGCACTGTATAATCCTCATCTTGCTCTCAATGGTCTTTAGCCAATCATCTGCCTCCAGGGTTCAGCAGCACTTGCAAACTTTGGAAGTTGAGTTCCTAGAAACTCACTCAACCTTGGTTGGCGTGGTGCAGCTTGTGGAGGTGGAACTTGATGCAAGTTGGCCACCACATGAGTCAAGTTCTGGATGAGCTGATTTTGATTCTCCAGCATTTGATGGAGAGGATCAACTCCTTCACGGCGACCACCCCTGTCCTGGCCTCCAGAAAGATGAGGGTTGGAGGCCTCATCGTTGTTGTTGGCGGGTTTGGCAGCACGTCCTTTTCCTCTTTCGGCCATCTGGCATGATCAACCAATGTTAATTTAAAGCATTACGTATCATCTTACTACTTTCACTTGTTTGTACTTTGAAGTGTTGAGGCTTTGTTATACTTTTCTGAGGGTTCATATCTCACACAAAATAAATGCAATATTATTTCATGTGGGTTCACACACCAAAGCAAAACAATCTGGAGATGAGGCTGTGGACAATTGTTCATGGCTTCCACAACTCACGTCACACACCAATCATTAACACACCATTAACTACGTAACGACTCGACTACTCGACATCCTTCTAATTTAAGGGAAAGGCTCTACGCTACTCGTTTTCTTGAGCTGGCTCCTCGGGATCTTCCTCATCATTTCGGCTGCCTTCTGACTCTGCTTTGGGTGGGGAGGCTGCTGGTGGAGAAGTGTGACGACTCCTGATCGCTCGGCGATCTGGGGAGTCAGGAGTCCATGTATCATTCACGGTGACACACAGTTCATTCCCATCTCCTCTTTCTCTCGCCCTCAAGCAGGCTCGAAGCAACGCATCGGTTTCCTTCAGGGTGTCCCGAACATCCTGAAGCTCTTGCTGACACTCCTGCTGTCGAGTGCTGAGCATAGCAGCATCCTCCAAGCACAAGTCCATGTGCTCATGGGAAGTCCCTTGCTGCACTGGCGGGTACTTGTACTCCGTGGTACCACTCTCACGCTGGAGGACATACATGTACTCAGTCCTGTCCAGGTGGCGACGATAGATGTGACTCTGGCAGGTGATGGCCTCCCAGGTGACATCCTTCTCCGCATCGACCTGTGTCGCTCTACAAGCTGGAGAGCGGTGGATCTTAAGCAGCTTATTTTCGTGTATAATCCTCATCTCTGAACTCCATTCTTCCCTCTTCTCACGGATGTTCCTGGTGGAGTTATAGTGGATGATTAGCTTGCCCGTATTGCCGGCGGCTTCGAGCATACGTCGAAGACGGCGCAACAAGCCCCCTACTGCCAATCCGTAGGAAAGGTACGTCACCGGACGGTTCTCCTCTCTTTGGGCAAGGGCAACTACGGGAACTCTCCCTCCTGTGGACTTGCGAGCGGTGCGAATCATGCGAACCATCTAAAACAAAAAGCATTTAAACTTAGGTTAGATAAACTTTTAAACAAAAATCCTATTTTGAATGAAAATTGGGGTAAGATGGAGAAAGTGACTCATTAAATAACACTTTTCAACACACACTTTGTAAAAATAGTTTTTTAAGAAAATAAGGCCCTTAAATACGTCCATTTCTACCTAGGTCCACATTCCTACGGGCAACCTTGGCTCTGATACCACTTCTTTCACACCCGGTTTTCCCGAAGAACAACCAAGTGAATATCACATGTATGCCAGGATCATTTTCTCATACATGTGATGACAAATAGTGAAGCATCATTTATTACAAGCCAGGTGTCGAATATAAATAAGTCTTACATAGCAAATGTCTCGTTGGACAATAATAAGTTCATCACAAGTAAATAAACTAGCAGCGGAATATTATTCTTGTGGGCTCCATTACAGGCGTTGCCCGGGGTTCTCCATGAACCAAGAAACCTTCTTCGGGTCCAAAGTCTTGGTCATTATACACCACCTCATTATCTTGACCTGAGCAGCAATATAAACCAACAAAATATGCAAGGTTGAGTACCAATGGTACTCAGCAAGTGTGGGAAAATTATATCATGCATGGCTAGAACAAGGAGAGGTTGAACTCATGGTTAAAGCACTACGCAATTAATACCTATCACCTTAGCTTATTAAGCACCTACATTACTACAGAGGTGAAATGGTCCCAATCTCCCATCCCATCATCATAATCCAATACCATAACATCATTTCCAATGTCAAGCTCCCCGCTTAATGTGATGCCCTCAATTCTGTGAAAAACCACGGAACCGAGAACTAATGCATATGTGTGCCCAGGATGTTCATCACACATACACATACGTTCCACAAACTGAATTCAGATTATATATTACCACGAATAATAGAGTTTATTACAATACCTCATGAGTCTTGGACTCATGCTCACAGCGGAAATCTTAATTCTATGCAGCAGAAGTCCTTATTTAAATGCGGAAGCAAAAACTAATGCGGAAGCAAAACTAAGCATAAGTGGCTCCATCTCTACTCCCTTCACAGGCAAGGTTGAGAACAGATCACACGCCATAATGCTCTACTCGGTCTTCATAGTAGTTTTTTCTTGCTGTTGATGAAGAAATAATAATGCAAGTTTGAGTACAATGATGTACTCAGCAAGTGCGGGAAAACACATGATATGCAGCTCATAAACAAGGTAGGTATAAAAGGCTTATTTGCAGAAAAGCAGATTTATGATACCATGATAAAACAACAACTTAACTTTAGATGAACGTAATCCCAGCATGTATTAAATTACCAACATACCTCCATCACTTTCCGTGTTCCATCCGAACATTAACCAATCCTTTATTCATACTCACGAATACCTCCTCGTATTCGCTACCATCTCACCTCATAAACAACCTCGTCTCGCACTGAGACCAATCTCATGTCATGACCCATCAGTCATGCAACCATCTTATCATCCAAACTCAACAGTTCCAAACCAAACCATAACCATAACCAAGAACCTTCCCATTAACCATCCCAATAACCATCCCATTAACCATCCCATCTAATCATGGCAGTTTAGCCAGGTGCTCGTGACCGTAAGCTCGGCTATCATGATAGTTTTTATAACTCTGCAGAGTTTGAACCTCTTTACCCACAAGTTTGTGATTTCGTCACCCGTCGGCGACTGCAGAACCTCCATTATACCAGTACACATCCATCGGTGTATGGCCAAGAGATCACAAAATAGCCTTTACAAAGGGGTTACTAGGTGTATGGACTCACTAAGGTTTCACCGGCAGGCTAGAATCTCCAATTCTCCCACCCATGAGCCCCCTCTTGTGCCATGCAGTTCCCAGGGCAGTCCTCACTCGAGTCCCATTCCCCGCGCCTTCCACAGTCCATAACACTCTAGCAACTTACCTAATTACTCAGCTAAGCCGCACCCATACTTGGCCTTGTGGTGGCACTGTTATCCTGGCATGTGCATGCATGAACCGGTCCTTAGATCTACGGCAAGTAAAACCACCATCTCATACTACCTCATTCACAAACCCAAGCTTGCCTAGATCTCCCTCCGATCCATGTTCATTAACCTCATCAGTTACTAATTATCAGTACGAGTGCAGTTAGCTAGACACATCTATCTCGCTTCCCAATCCCATGGACTCAGCGAAGCATAAAACAAAAACCATACCCGACTCATAAAATTCCCAGGCGACAAGGGTGGTTTAACCAAACTAGTAAGCTCCTATAAAAAGGTTTCCCATCATGTTTGACTCAGCACACACACTTTTTCGCAAAACGAAATAGTTTTACCCAAAACATAGGATCAACATGGTCAAGGAGCACTTGCCTTGTACTTGCGGTTCCGGTTGTTCTTGATTCTCAAAACCTTGTTGCTGCAGATCGTCGTAGACAGCTTCCTGAGTTTGTCCTGCTATGTAGGATTCATGTGCATACAAATTCACAGCAATCAATATCATGCACAAACCATAAACTAGATGCGATGATGCACATGCATGCTATCCTAAGATTAGTTCTATTAGATCGATCTGGTGTTCTTGCATGGCTTGCATGGTCAGAGGCGTTCAGATCAAAGATGAACGTGGCGATGATCTTGTCTTTAGATCAAACTGATCATCGAGTGTTCTGCCCACGAAAAGGCTTCTGTTCGAAAGGAATCGAAGAACAGACGCAAAGAGATGAACAACATGATGTCGTAAGGTGGTATTGAAGTCCTACCTCACGTTCTTCTTGTCTTCGGGGTCCTTCTCAGACCGCTTGGTTCTCCTCCGATGATCTCCCTTGTTGTGCTTCGGCGATGTTTTGCTCGGCGAGTTAGGGCTAGGGCTCTAAGTCGTCGGCTCAGGAGTTGAAAGAGAAGTTCATGGTTTCGGCCACAGGTTTTGGGTTCTATTTATAATCGAGAAGAGAAGAGTCCTAATCTAATTGGATCTCGAATAAAAGTCTTATTCAGATCTTGTTGGATCCTGACATCTTACTTTGGTAACATCGTGGAGTTTAGATCGGTTTCTGTTGCGTACCGGTATCTTTACGCGTAAAAACAGCTCCAGACTCGTTACCTTCGTGATGATGAGTTCCGGAAGCTCCACGTGTCCTCCGGGCCTGGTATCTCCTCATCCGCAGAGACGAGCTCCGGGTGTGCCGTGTGTCAATCGATCGAGACCTCCCTCTTCTTCGGAGACGAGCTCCGCGCATGCCACGTGTGGGTGCCGGTCTTTCCGCTCTCCTTTCCTCAGGGACATGCCCCGAGGTCGACGCGTGTTTAGCTGCGACAGACCTTCCGGTGATAAGCTCCGGTGGCGACACATGTTCGATAGATCCGGACTTCTTTGAGATGAGCTCCGAGATTGACATGTATCCACCGCGACTGGCCCTCTTATTTCCGTGAGGACTAGCTCCGGGGATGACACGTGTCCTATGAAAAATGCCTTTGCTTCTTCCGCAGAGGCTAGCTCCGTGGGCAGCACGTGTCCACAGGGTCGGACCTCTTTTCAATTGCGGAGGTGACCCCCGAGCCTGCCACGTAGCTAGTTTAACGGCGGACCTCTCCCAAATTTCTCGGGGATGAGCTTCGAACGCGCCACGTGGTCTGCTGGCCGTGGAAGTTTCCTTCGATGCTTTCGGAGAGCATTATTGGCTATCCTTTTGATACTTGTCTCTGTTCCTTCTTTTCTTAAAATGTTTTTCTTCTTCATAAAACATGAACATATGCTGACACCCGAGATGAGGGTGTCACAAATCTACCCCCCTTAATTTGAATCTCGCCCTCGAGATTCGTTAGTAGGAAATAGATGGGGAAATTCTGCCTTGATATCCTCTTCACGTTCCCATGTGGCTTCGGCTTCAGTGTGATGGCTCCATTGTACCTTGCACCATCGAATCACTTTGTTTCGGGTGACCCTTTCCTTTACGTCCAAGATTCGGACAGGGTGTTCTGCGTAAGTCAGGTCCTCTTGAAGCTCAAGTTCTCCCATTGACACTTGTTCCTCTGGTACTCTCAAGCACTTCTTGAGCTGGGATACATGAAAACACGTCATGTACGTCGAAGAGGTGGTTTGGGAGCTCTAGTTGGTACGCTACTTCTCCTCGCTTGTCCAAAATCTTAAATGGTCCGATGTAGCGAGGCGCTAGTTTGCCTTTGACATTAAAACGTCATTGGCCTCGGATAGGCGATACTTTTAAGGTATACGAAGTCTCCCACTTCAAAGGTCAACTTCCTACGCCTATTGTCCGCATAGCCTTTCTGTCGTGACTGGGCAGCCTTTAAGTTCTCCTGTATCGTTTGGACTTGCTTTTCAGCCTCTTGTAGTACTTCGGGTCCAAACACCTGGTTCTCTCCAGTCTCGTTCCAGAACAGCGGCGTTCTACACCATCTACCATATAAGGCTTCGAAAGGCGACATCTTCAAGCTAGCTTGATAGCTGTTGTTATAGGAGAACTCAGCATACGGTAAACTCCTATCCCAACTACGCCCATGTTTCAAGGCGCAAGCTCTCAGCATGTCCTCCAAAATTTGGTTCGTCCTCTCGGTTTGCCCATCTGTTTGTGGGTGATAGGCGGAGCTAAAATCCAGTCGTGTACCCATGGCTTTCTGGAGCTTCCTCCAGAATCTAGAGGTGAACTGAGAACCTCGATCTGATACTATCCTCTTCGGAACTCCGTGAAGGCACACGATCTGCTCCATGTACAACTCTGCCAATTGTGCAACGTTGTAACTGGTCTTTACCGGAAGAAAATGGGCGGTTTTCGTCAACCGGTCCACAATGACCCAGATGGAATCGTATCCCGACTGAGTACGTGGTAATCCGACGATGAAGTCCATACTGATGTCCTCCCATTTCCATTCGGGTATTCTCAAAGGTTGTAGCAATCCAGCGGGTTTTTGATGTTCAGCTTTCACCCGTTGGCATGTGTCACATAGGGCAACGTATTCGGCTATATCCCTCTTCATACCATCCCACCAATAGCAAGTTTTCAAGTCCTTGTACATTTTGGTGCTCCCTGGATGTATGGAATAGGGTGAATCATGTGCCTCCCTTAACATCATGTCGTGAAGGTGTCTTAGGTTTGGCACACAAATCCTTTTTCCTAGCCAAAGCGTACCCTGTTTATCCTCTTTGAAATCCTTCTCTATCCCTTGTCAGATTTTTTCTTGATCTCCTTGATCCCCTCGTCCGTTGCTTGGCCTTCTCTTATTTCTTGCTCCAATGGGGAGTGGATCTCTATTATCTCCACGTTATTCAAGAATCCGAGGTGTAATCGTTCGAACTCCTTTCGTAGTTCGGGTGGTAGCTCCCGAACCGTGAGTTGGTGACATGCTCCCTTTCTACTCAGTGCATCAGCGACTACATTGGCCTTCCCGGGGTGGTAGTTGATTCCCACATCATAATCCTTTATAAGTTCTAACCATCGACGTTGCCTCAAATTCAAGTCCGTTTGTGTAAATATGTACTTGAGGCTTTTATGATCTGTATAGATCTCACATCGATGACCAAGGATATAATGTCTCCAAATCTTCAATGCATGCACCACTGCTGCTAACTCCAAATCATGCGTAGGATAATTAAGCTCATGCTTCTTTAATTGTCGTGAGGCATAGGCTACCACTTGTCCTTCCTGCATGAGTACACATCCGAGCCCTTGTCTGGATGCGTCACAATATATGTCAAAACTCTTGCTTACGTCCGGCAATACCAGAACTGGTGTTGTGGTTAGCCTTTTCTTGAGCTCCTCAAAACTTTCTTGGCAGGCTTGTGTCCATTGAAAGACTTTTCCCTTCATTAGCAACTCCGTCATAGGTTTTGCTATCTTAGAGAAGTCTTTAATGAAGCGCCGATAGTATCCTGCCATCCCAAGGAAACTTCGAATATCCCTCACGTTCTTTGGTTGGTCCCACTTCAGAACATCTCTCACCTTTCCAGAATCAACCGATACCCCTTCCTTGGAGATGATGTGGCCTAGGAAAGATATTTCCTTTAGCCAAAATTGACACTTGTTGAGCTTGGCATACAACTGATGCTCGCGCAACTTCTGCAAGGTCAATCTCAGATGTTCTTCATGCTCCTCCTTACATTTTGAATACACCATAATGTCGTCGATGAAAACCACGACGAACTTGTCCAAGTACTCCATGAAAACCTTATTCATAAGGTACATGAAGTATGCGGGTGCATTCGTCAATCCAAAAGACATAACGGTATATTCATATGAACCATACCGCGTCCGAAAGGCTGTCTTAGGTATATCGGAGGGCTAAATCTTCAGCTGGAAATATCCCGACCGAAGATCAATCTTGGAGAACACTTGGGCTCCTTTCATTTGATCGAACAGGTCCTCTATACGGGGCAGAGGGTATTTATTCTTGATTGTTACCTTGTTGAGAGACCTGTAGTCCACGCACATTCTTTGGGTTCCGTCCTTCTTGTCCACGAAGAGTACCGGGGCTCCCCATGGTGACGAACTTGGACAGATAAAACCCTTCTCCAACTGTTCTTGAATTTGCTTCTTGAGTTCAACTAACTCGTTGACGGGCATCCTATATGGTCTCTTAGCTATGGGTGCAGTTCCAGGTACCAAATCTATGGCAAACTCAATGTCCCGGTCAGGTGGCATACCTGGAAGTTCTTCCGGGAACACATCCAAAAATTCCTGAACCACTAGAATGTTGTCCAATGCTACTCCTTCAACATGGTTCAAATCCACCCGTTCGGTTGCTTGCTGGGCTGACTCAAACTCGACACGGATACCGTGTTTGTTTGTCAACTGCACGCTTCTCTCAGCCATTGGATTACTCCATTGTGCTTGCTTAACCAGTCCATTCCGAGTATGATGTCAATTCCGTGGGAGTCCAAGACAATAAGGTTGGCAAGGAAGTCTACCCCCCTTATTTTAAGGCTTACTTTAGGACATACTATATTAGTCCTCATTTCTCCTCCGGGAGAATTAACTAACATAGCACATTCTAGGTGGGATACGGGTAGATGATGTTTGGCAACATATTCGGACGATATGAAGGAATGTGATGCTCTAGAATCAAATAAAATGGTGGCTGGGTTGGAGTTGGCAAGGAACATACCAATTGCGACGTCCTCAGCCTGTTGTGCTTCTTCAGCAGTGACATGGTTAACGTGGCCACGAGCATAGTTCTGCGGTCCACGGTTCCCTTGGTTGTCCCCTCCGTTTGGTCGCTGGTTCTGCTTGGGCACGTTACCTTGCTGTCCAGGGCCTCTCTTTGGGCACTGGTTAGCGAAGTGGCCTACTTCCCCGCATTCAAAGCATGCCCTGTTGCCTACGGCAGCAGGTACGTTGGGGCGGGGGTTTTGAACAGGAGCGCCATTGTTAGGCCGGGGCGCAGGAGGCATGGGCACACGAGGTGCCGGTGCAACGAACCGTTGCTGACCAGGGCGGTTCGTAGGAGTGGTCGATCCATACTGCGGTGCAGGGGGCATGTACCTAGGTCGTACGTTGCTCCCTTGGGGCTGGTATGGGATCTTCCTTTTGCACTCGCGCTCGATCTCTCAGATCTTGTTTTCCACCACAATAGCCTTATCAACCAGCTTCTGGAATCTTACGTAGTCATTGTTGAGGAGCTGAACTTGGATCTCATTGTTCAACCCTCTCATGAACAGGTACTGCTTCCTCTGATCTGAGTTGACATCTTCGGGGGCATACCGGGACAGTTGTATGAACTTGTTGAGATATTCGTTCACACTTTTCTGCCCTTGGCGGAGACCTTCAAACTCCTGCCTCTTGAGCATCATTACGCCAGCAGGGATGTAGTGGGAGCGGAAACTTTCCTTGAACTCAGTCCAAGTGATTGTCTCCGGGTTGGCATGGGCGTTGCTCAAGGCATCCCACCAGTCAGCAGCTGCTCCCATCAGTTGGTGCGACGCAAAGAGAACCTTCTCTCGGTCGTTGCACTGAACAATGGCGAGCTTCTTTTCCATGGATTTCAACCAATCATCGGCTTCCATGGGATCGCTTGCTTGAGCAAAGGTGGGTGGTCGAGTCCTCATGAACTCTCCCAGCCTGTTATGAGCCGGCGGTGGTGGTGGTGGTGGTGCCGGAACGGGGTGTTGGTTGGGCTGCAACTGACCCAAAGTTTGGATCATGGTTTGCATAAGCTGGTTTTGCATGGCCATCAACCTTTCTAGGTTGTTTTCGCCAGCTCCAGGGTTAGCAGGAGCTTCCTCGTGGTCATCTTCCTGGACGTTCCTTCGGCTGGCGTTTCCTCTCACCATCTGTGAGAGAGAACGAAATAGAATAGGAGGTTAGAAGGTTAGGTAGGTCCTTTCAACTATATGCATCAAGGTGAGTTGGACTATATATATTAGCCCTTATGAGGATGTGAGCAAGTGCCGAAACATCTCACACCTCCTTCTTCTTATGTGTGGATATGGACAACGTTTTTGAGACGTCCCACCACTTACACTAAGCATATATTCACAAATAATCATCACAAGGGCCCACTCAACTCCTATTCAAGGATGGTTTCCTATGTCAAGGTGGTTTTAAAGGCCAATCTAAGCTATTCACCCTAGGGTGCTTGTAGCTCATTCTTGGGGGTTAACTCGTAGTTTTATTATCTATCTAAGGCTTTCTATCTAGGTGTGTAACCTACTGTCAACCCGTGGCTCTGATACCAATTTGTGACGCCCTCAATTCTGTGGAAAACCACGGAACCGAGAACTAATGCATATGTATGCCCAGGATGTTCATCACACATACACATACGTTCCACAAACTGAATTCAGATTATATATTACCACGAATAACAGAGTTTATTACAACACCTCATGAGTTTTGGACTCATGCTCACAGCGGAAATCTTAATGCTATGCAGTGGAAGTCCTTATTTAAATGCGGAAGCAAAAACTAATGCGGAAGCAAAACTAAGCAGAAGTGGCTCCATCTCTACTCCTTCACAGGCAAGGTTGAGAACAGATCACACGCCATAATGCTCTACTCGGTCTTCATAGTAGTCTTCTCTTGCTGTTGATGAAGAAATAATAATGCAAGTTTGAGTACAATGATGTACTCAGCAAGTGCGGGAAAACACATGATATGCAGCTCATAAACAAGGTAGGTATAAAAGGCTTATTTGCAGAAAAGCAGATTTATGAGACCATGATAAAACAGCAACTTAACTTTAGATGAACGTAATCCCAGCATGTATTAAATTACCAACATACCTCCATCACTTTCCGTGTTCCATCCGAACATTAACCAATCCTTTATTCATACTCACGAATACCTCCTCGTATTCGCTACCATCTCACCTCATAAACAACCTCGTCTCGCACTGAGACCAATCTCATGTCATGACCCATCAGTCATGCAACCATCTTATCATCCAAACTCAACAGTTCCAAACCAAACCATAACCATAACCAAGAACCTTCCCATTAACCATCCCAATAACCATCCCATTAACCATCCCATCTAATCATGGCAGTTTAGCCAGGTGCTCGTGATCGTAAGCTCGGCTATCATGATAGTTTTTATAACTCTGCAGAGTTTGCACCTCTTTACCCACAAGTTTGTGATTTCGTCACCCGTCGGCGACTGCAGAACCTCCATTATACCAGTACACATCCATCGGTGTATGGCCAAGAGATCACAAAATAGCCTTTACAAAGGGGTTACTAGGTGTATGGACTCACAAAGGTTTCACCGGCAGGCTAGAATCTCCAATTCTCCCACCCACGGGCCCCCTCTTGTGCCATGCAGTTCCCAGGGCAGTCCTCACTCGACTCCCATTCCCCGCGCCTTCCACAGTCCATAACACTCTAGCAACTTACCTAATTACTCAGCTAAGCCGCACCCATACTTGGCCTTGTGGTGGCACTGTTATCCTGGCATGTGCATGCATGAACCGGTCCTTAGATCTACGGCAAGTAAAACCACCATCTCATGCTACCTCATTCACAAACCCAAGCTTGCCTAGATCTCCCTCCGATCCATGTTCGTTAACCTCATCAGTTACTTATTATCAGTACGAGTGCAGTTAGCTAGACACATCTATCTCGCTTCCTAATCCCATGGACTCAGCAAAGCATAAAACAAAAACCATACCCGACTCATAAAATTCCCAGGCGACAAGGGTAATTTAACCAAACTAGTAAACTCCTATAAAAAGGTTTCCCATCATGTTTGACTCAGCACACACACTTTTTCGCAAAACAAAATAGTTTTACCCAAAACATAGGATCAACATGGTCAAGGAGCACTTGCCTTGTACTTGCGGTTCCGGTTGTTCTTGATTCTCAAAACCTTGTTGCTGCAGCTCGTCGTAGACAGCTTCCTGAGTTTGTCCTGCTATGTAGGATTCACGTGCATACAAATTCACAGCAATCAATATCATGCACAAACCCTAAACTAGATGCGATGATGCACATGCATGCTATCCTACGATTAGTTCTATTAGATCGATCTGGTGTTCTTGCATGGCTTGCTTGGTCAGAGGTGTTCAGATCAAAGATGAACGTGGCGATGATCTTGTCTTTAGATCAAACTGATCTTTGAGTATTCTGCCCATGAAAAGGCTTATGTTCGAAAGGAATCAAAGAACAGACGCAAAGAGATGAACAACATGATGTCGTAAGGTGGTATTGAAGTCCTACCTCACGTTCTTATTGTCATCGGGGTCCTCCTCAGACCGCTTGGTTCTCCTCCGATGATCTCCCTTGTTGTGCTTCGGCGATGTTTTGCTCGGCGAGTTAGGGCTAGGGCTCTAAGTCGTCGGCTCAGGAGTTGAAAGAGAAGTTTGTGGTTTCGGCCAGAGGTTTTGGAGACAAGCTCCGCACACGCCACGTGTGGGTGCCGGTCTTTCCGCTCTCCTTTCCTCAGGGACATGCCCCGAGGTCGACACGTGTTTAGCTGCGACGGACCTTCCGGTGATAAGCTCTGGTGGCGACACGTGTTCGATAGATCCGGACTTCTCTGAGATGAGCTCCGAGATTGACACGTATCCCCCACGACTGGCCCTCTTATTTCCGCGAGGACTAGCTCCGGGGATGACACGTGTCCTATGAAAAATGCCTTTGCTTCTTCCGCAGAGGCTAGCTCCGCGGGCAGCACGTGTCCTCAGGGTCGGACCTCTTTTCAATTGCGGAGGTGACCCCTGAGCCTGCCACGTAGCTAGTTTAACGGCGGACCTCTCCCAAATTTCTCGGGGACGAGCTCCGAACGCGCCACGTGGTCTGCTGGCCGTGGAAGTTTCCTTCGATGCTTTCGGAGAGCATTATTGGCTATCCTTTTGATACTTGTCTCTGTTCCTTCTTTTCTTAAAATGTTTTTCTTCTTCATAAAACATGAACATATGCTGACACCCGAGATGAGGGTGTCACACTTAACATCCACAACTTCCAAAACCATCAATCCTCTAATCATGAATAAGTCCAAGCCGCTCTTGACCGTGAGCACGGCTGTCATGACAGTTTTGACTCTGCAGAGTTTGTACCACTGTACCCACATGTAGTGATTTCATCCCCCGTTGCCGGGTGGACTAAAAGAACCTCCATTATGCCAGTGGCTACAAACCACATTCACACTTCCCAGGTGTGTAGCCAGAAGATCACTATGAAGCCTTTACAAAGGGATTCCCGACGAGCGTGGGCCCACTGAGGTTTCACCCCTAACAGCATACAAGAGGCTCCAACCCCGCTGCAGTGGCCCCCTCTTGTGCCTTGCGGTTCATATGGTAGTCCAGCTGACACCTACTCCCCGCACCATCCAACACACCCATACTACGCCGGGGATACACCTAATTAATTGGCCAAGCTTCCCCATCTCAGCATGTGGTTGGCACTGTAAAGCCAGGTTACATGCTCCATGAACCGGTCCTTAGGATCCAGGCAAGTACTAAACACAAACCCGAGTCTCGTGCACCCAGCACACAACCAAAACATCCAACTTGCCTTGATCCCTACCTCTACATAACTCACAATATCTCATTCAAGAGTATGGTAAAATAAACTGATGATCTCATATCCCAAATATCCCTTTGTAAGCATGGCTAAGCATATGCATAATAATAAATGACATGATAAAATAAATCCCAACCCAAGCTACAAGGAAATAGGGTAATGCAATTCTAGGGAAACATCCTAGCATGGGTTTCATATTTCAATTGACAATGCAAATAATTCTACCTACACATCCTAGTATAGGATCAAAGTGGTCAAGGACACTTGCCTCCTTCCTGCTGCTCTTGAAATGGGTAGTCCTGATCTTGGAAAGGAATAACTTGCTCTTGAGCAGGTTCTACATCATACCATCACACATAGCAAAAGAAAAACAACAATCCATAAGACATAGTTCACACTTCCACTTCATAAAACCACATATTCATATTTATGAAAGTCTTTCACAATTATATGTGTTGTGGTTACTCTATGTGTGTTGATTTGTGGCTTGCATGCACTTTTAATCATGTGTATATGATTCCTACTTTTGTATTCACATTTATGCTTACATACTATGTATATGAGTTTCCAATTTAAATAAATTCCTTATATTCAATTACTACACCTTTTTGCTACCAAGTATGCATGAAAGGTATTAGCCTTCTCCATATGTGTCTTCAGAATTTCTACCAACCATAAACTGAATTCTTTGGATTTTAGAGACTCCATTTATCATTTTCTAGTTTCTATATTTTTAGATTTATTTCCTATGCCTAAATGTGAACTTTATTATGAAAATAACAAGACACATCATCTAAACAGATTAGGTTCTGATCTAAAATATTTACTAATATATTTTTGACCTTTTCCTCTGATGTAAACTATTTTACAATTATTTTCACTATTTTCAGAACTATTCTTTACTTAGAAATGTGTCCCTATACTAATAAATGTGAATAATAAATGAAACAGATTCATTTCAGCCCAAAATATATTTTTATCTCACTCCAAAGTTTTCTAAGTACTGAGAAAGTTTTTAATTTAATTTTGACAATATGTTTTGTCCCACTTTTTAAATTTTAAATACTAGCCACATATTCAATTTCCTAAATTAAATATCAAACAGGGTTAAAAAGTTAAACTCACCCCACTACAGGGTCTCTAATATTATTTTAACAATTTTCAGGGGTCTAGCTACTCATAACAGAGGAGTTTTCCTAATTTTTATTAAGTCCAGGGGCTAAAACTGATTTTTAAATGAATTTACATGATTTTCTGAAGTTCCAGGGGCTAGATCAGAAGTTTCCGGGGCTAGCTCTTATTTCCCGAGAACCCCAGGGGGTAGCACGTAAGATTTCCAGTCTTTATAACGCGGGGCTGACGTGGACCGTCCAATTTTAAACCGACGGTTGAGATTATAACATCGAACCAGTACGCGGGGATTTAAACTCTACCGTGCGATTTAAAATAAACGGCGCACACGCGGCCACGTCGCTCTGATCGAGCGCGGGCGGCGCTGCCGGCGGCGCACGGCGGCGGGAAGCGGCGATCTCGCCGGTGACTTTCGGATCTTCGAGAATTCTTCCTAGAACTGTGATCTTATGGCATAGATCGGTGGAGGAGAGGTCGGGGATCTCACCTCGGGGGTTTTCTTGAGCTCGGAGGTCCTGGAAGGCGGTGAGCGACGAGGTCCGAATTGAAACCACGGCGAGGCTCGTCGGCGCTGTGTTTGAACCGCAGGTCACCGAGTTTTCTGCACCTGCAGGGTTCCCCGGAGGCGGTGGATCAAGACCAGCGAGTTACATCGGAATTTCCGAGCTTAGATCGGCCAGAATTCGCCGAGAAGGCTCGGTTTCTCACCGGAGTAAAATCGGCGGATCGCGTGGGAAAAACAGAACGAGGCTGGGGTTTTTATAGACGGGGAAAAGGCGGCAGGGTGGTTTAGATCGAGTTTGCATCGCCCCCGATCGAAATTCGGCTGGGATTCGCAGAAATCCGGGTCGGTTTGGATTCGGGGTGAGAGAGTCCCGGCGCGGGCGCGAGGTAGAAGAAGGGCTGGCGGGCCCCGCCTGTTAGTGGGAGGAAGAGGCGCGCGCGGCTGCGGGCTGGCGTGGGTGCTGGGTGGGCCGGCTGGTGGGTTTCGGCCCACTGGCCGTTTTTTTTCTGTTTTCCTTTTTCTTTTTTTCTATTTCTTTTCTGTTTTGAGTATAATTCGAATTCCAGTTTGAATTTGAATTTTTGCAAAACATGCAATACGTCCAAAAATTTTTAAATTCCCCTCTTAACATGATTTAGGGTCTTAACAAGATTTTTGGGGTGTTACAGTTTACATCAGAGGAAAAGGTCAAAAATATATTAGTAAATATTTTAGATCAGAACCTATTCTGTTTAGATGATGTGTCTTGTTATTTTCATAATAAAGTTCACATTTAGGCATAAGAAATAAATCTGAAAATATAGCAACTAGTAAATGATAAATGAAGTTTCTAAAATCCAAAGAATTCAGTTTAGGGTTGGTAGAAATTCTGAAGACACATATGGAGTAGGAAAATACCTTTTATGCATACTTGGTAGCTAAAAGGTGTAGTAATTAAATATAAGGAATTTATTTAAATTGGAAACTCATATATAAAGTATGCAAGCATAAATGTGAATACTAAAGTAGGAATCATATACACATGATTAAAAGTGCATGTAAGCCACAAATCAACACATATAGAGTAACCACAACACATATAATTGTGAAAGACTTTCATAAATGTGAATGTGTGGTTTGTATGAAGTGGAAGTGTGAACTATGTCTTATGGATTGTTGTTTTTCTTTTGCTATGTGTGATGGTATGATGTAGAACCTGCTCCAGAGCAAGTTCTTCCTTTCCAAGATCAGGACTACCCATTCCAAGAGCAGCAGGAAGGAGGCAAGTGTCCTTGACCACTTTGATCCTATGCTAGGATGTGTAGATTGAATTATTTGCATTGTCAAGTTAAATATGAAACCCATGCTAGGAAGTTTCCCTAGAATCGCATCATCTTGTTTCCTTGTAGCTTGGGTTGGGATTTATTTTATCATGTCATTTATTATTATACATATGCTTAGCCATGCTTAGAATGGGATATTTGGGATATGAGATCATCAGTTTATTTTACCATACTCTTGAATGAGATATTGTGAGTTATGTAGAGGTAGGGATCAAGGCAAGTTGGATATTTTGGTTGTGTGCTGGGTGCACGAGACTCGGGTTTGTGTTTAGTACTTGCCTGGATCCTAAGGACCGGTTCATGGAGCATGTAACCTGGCTTTACCGTGCCAACCACATGCTGAGATGGGGCAGCTTGGCCAATTAATTAGGTGTATCCCCGGCGTAGTATGGGTGTGTTGGATGGTGCGGGGAATAGGTGTCAGCTGGACTACCATATGAACGCAAGGCTCAAGAGGGGGCCACTGCAGTGGGGTTGGAGCCTCTTGTATGCTGTTAGGGGTGAAACCTCAGTGGGCCCACGCTCGTCGGGAATCCCTTTGTAAAGGCTTCGTAGTGATCTCCTGGCTACACACCTGGGAAGTGTGAATGTGGTTCGTAGCCACTGGCGTAATGGAGATTCTTTTAGTCCACCCGGCAACGGGGGATGAAATCACTACATGTGGGTACAGTGGTACAAACTCTGCAGAGTCAAAACTGTCATGACAGCCGTGCTCACGGTCAAGAGTGGCTTGGACTTATTCATGATTAGAGGATTGATGGTTTTGGAAGTTGTGGATGTTAAACGGGGAGCTTAACATTGGAAATGATGTTATGGTTATTTGATTTGGATGATGGGATTGGGAGATTGGGACCATTTCACCTATGTAGTAATGTAGGTGCTTAATAAGCTAAGGTGATAGGTAATAATTGCATAGTGCTTTAACCATGAGTTCAACCTCCCCTTGTTCTAGCCATGCATGACATAATTTTGCCACACTTGTTGAGTACCATCGGTACTCAACCTTGCATATTTGTTAGTTTATATTGCTGCTCAGGTCAAGATAATGAGGTGGTGTATAATGACCAAGACTTTGGACCCGAAGAAGGTTTCTAGGTTCATGGAGACCCCCGGCAAACGCCTGTGACGGAGCCCTCAAGAATAATATTCCGCTGCTAGTTTATTTACATGTGATGAGCTTATTATTGTCCATCGAGACAATTGATATGTAAGACTTATTTATATTCGACACCTGGCTTGTAATAAATGATGCTTCACTATTTGTCATCACATGTATGAGAAAATGATCCTGGCATACATGTGATATTCACTTGGTTGTTCTTCGGAAAAACCGGGTGTGACATGATGCTGCCTAAATTGGATACATTTGTGTTTCTTACAAATGAAGGGCCTAGCATGGACAAGAGGAATGAACATGGGAGCATCATCAAGCAGGGAGATGAAGGCGCGTGAGAAGGGAACCAGAACGGAGTTTCTAGTGGAGTTTTCAGCACATTGAAGCCACCTTGATGACATACAAGGACATGGACGAAATATACAAGCTGGTGGACTAGAATAAAGTCAAGTGGATGAATAGGGTACTGTGCACCAAATCTTGAGGCTAGGGCCATGTAATAAAGAGATATTTAGAAAAATAAGGAAAGGAATAAGGGAAATCTCGTCCAACTTTGTTGTTGGACGAAATTTCCCTCTTTCTTCCCCCATTTAAAGATAGATATACTATAATGAGGAAAGAAATAGAGGAAATCATATCCTGCCTTGTTGCTAGATGGATTTCCCTCTTTCTTCCCCTATTGAAAGGTAGTCTATCTCAAAAAAAGGAAGGGAATAAGGGAGATCACGTCCTACCTTTTTTGTTGGACGAATTTCCCTCTTCCCTCTCCTATTTAAGTAGGCCAAGAGCTCCTTGAGAGGGCGGGTTTTGTTTAGATTAAAGTTTGCCATAGCTGCAACTCTCGTACCTTGTTTGTGTCCAACGACCAGACCAGGACGTTTCAGAACCCCACTTTCATCAATAAAGTTTTCTTCTTGAATTCGTAATATCCAGATTGCAATCCCAGTTTCTTGCTTGTTCTTCGTTTGCCTATAGGAAATAGACCCTCGTGGTCAGGTTGATCGTGCTCCGACGTGGTCAATAACCTCTTGGAGTTGGTTTAGCGATTGCTAAGGCGCGACGTCTTCACACGTTCATAGTCGGATCGTCAAAGTCTACTCCACTAAAAATGATAGTTACCATCTCATCGAAAGACGGGGCACCTTTGTCTCTATCAAGTGGTATCAGATTTCCAGGTTGCTCGGTGACACTTTACCAGATTTTCGTAGTCTAGATCACATCTGTTCCTTCATACCTAAAGTCCACGAAAAAGCCAAAAAAATTAGGTTTAGATCATCATATCTGAACCAATTTGTGCCTTTCACAATTTTCTTTTCAGTTTTTTTTTTGCTTTGTTGAATAGTCGGTTGCATCGTCGTGTCAAGTTGCTGGTCTTAGTGTTTACTCCTTTAGAGTTTCGAGTTCTTTTCACATTTGATCTGCATAAAAAACACCATCATCACCACCATCACGAAATTAGAGAGACATTCACTTCCTAATTTGCATCTCCAAAAGAGGAAATAATCAGATCAGATCTGATTTTGAGTATCTTTTGGGTTTTGGAAGAAAAAGGTCATAACTTATTCATCCGTTGTCCGTGTGGAAAGTGTAAGCACAATCTAGAAAGGTTATCTCGCCATCTTTTTAACGGATCCAACCTTGCCTGAAAATTCCGTATGTGCGCATCGCAATCACCAAAGAGATTTCAAGATCTCATGTGTACCTTTTTCTTTGGGAAAGCAATATCTACAAGACCTGCAAGGAACCTGCGAAAATAAGTGTGTTATTTGTGGTATTTGGTAGCTTATCATCTGATCCCTGTGTAATCTTTTAGAACTGTGGGCCTTTGTAAGAAAAAAGAAAGAAAAAAAAAGAAAAGGAAGAAAGAAAGAATAAAAAAGAAAACGAGAGGAAAAGTACAAAAAAAGTGAGCTTCAGTTGCTGCTATTATAGTCTATTGTGTTACTGGTGTGAATTCCTTTGTGTCTAGGCTCGCATCTCTAGTATGGTCTAGCCTAGGACTAGCACAGTATCGTCATTGAACGTTTATTCAACTTTGCATCTCTGAATTGATTATTGCTGACATTTTTGCTACCATAATTTAAGCCTTCCCAGCTCCACATACATCTACATCGTGCGTTTGAAACTACCTGGCAATTGCTTTATCCAATCTTTGAGAGTTTGACTACAACGGTTGCCGATCACCACCTGCTGGTTGGTAAGAACGGGTAAGAATTTGTGATTCGCTTGACGGACTTGTGACTTTCCACCACACGACATCCTGTTAGTAGTCAGTAGGACCATATTCTTGTGTGTTTCTATTTCTGCTAACCATGAAAGAATCACAAGTTGACGAGCTGGAATGGGAGAACATGACGAACAAGGAGCTACATGATAAATTTCAACAAATGATGGGTGAACAGGTGCAAGACGTGCTAAACAGATTTGGAGAGGCCATGGAGAAGCTAGATGGCTTTGAGAAGACATTCGGCACCAAGCTGGAGGCCAAGTTTAATGAAGTGCTCGCGCGTCTACCACCACCACCAGCTGCACGTGTCGCACCTTGGCAGCAACAACAACAACAACAATGCCGCCTACCAAATCAAATGGGACGCGAACAGCGTGTGCCTCTCGACCAAGGCCAACATTCTGGTGCCGTTGCTACTTCTGCTGCTTCTGCAGATCCTGCTACTACTGTTGATCAGTACAATGACTACGAGGGCGAGTACGAGGATGAGATTTCTCCACTTCAGAACTACGTACAACATCCCGGTCGTCCACACACCTACAATCAAAACGGTAGGGCTGCACCACCCCCTCAGGTACGAAATAATGATCATGTCCCTAAACTGAAATTGAATATTCCATCATTTGAGGGTAGATACATTCCTGATGTATATCTTACTTGGGAGTTAGAAACTGAACAACGTTTTACATGCTTACAATATCCTGAGGATAGAAGGGTTGCTGCTGCTGTTTGTGAATTCACTAGTTTTGCTTCTGTTTGGTGGTCTGAACATTGTAGATTATATCATAATAATATCCCAACTACTTGGGCTGCATTGAAAACTGCTATGCGTACTCGTTGGGTTCCACCATATTATCAACGTGAATCACTTCAAAAATTACAGCGCTTAAGACAGGGAAAAAATCTGTAGAGGAATATTATCAGGAATTATAAAATGGGTTGATTCAATGTGGTATTATTGAGGATAATGAAGCTATGCTTGCACGGTTTATGGGTGGGCTAAACAGAGAAATTCAAACTATCTTAGAGTATAAGGAGTATAACAACATCACTTATTTATTCCATCTTGCTTGCAAAGCTGAACGTGAAGTGCAGGATCAACAGGACATGGCACGGACTAACTTTTCTACAGGTCAATCTTCATCATGGACACCACGTGCATCTTCTACTTCCACACGTCCTACTGCACCACCGCCTACTTCAGACACCAACTCCAACTGTGATACAAGAAAACAGGCACCACCACCACCATATGCCAAGAGCACACCTTCGAGTCCCGCACGGAGCTCTTCTTCATCCATGGCATCAACCGGGCAAACACATGATATTATATGTCATCATTGCTAGGGTGGAGGTCACTATGCGAGCCAATGCCCATCCAAGCGTGTGATGATGGTTGCTGAGGATGGTAGGTATGAGTCCGCTAGTGACTATGATGAGGAGACTTTGGCTCTTATTGCAAGTGAAGAACAGGGTGGCACTGATGCTGAACAAGAGAAACAATACATGGCTGCTGAAGACGCTGAGAGGTATGAAAGTTTAGTTGCTCAACGTGTTTTGAGTGTGCAGGTAACACATGCTGAGCAAAATCAGAGGCACAATTTGTTTCATACAAAGGGAGTTGTTAAGGAACGGTGTGTCCGCATCATCATCAATGGTGGGAGTTGCAACAACTTAGCTAGTATGGACATGGTGGAGAAGTTGTCTCTTACCACCAGACCACATCATCATTCTTACTACATACAATGGTTCAACAACAGCGGCAACGTTAAAGTAACACGTACTGTTCGTGTACATTTTAGTATCGCTACATATGCGGATTATGTTGATTGTGATGTGGTACCCATGCAAGCATGCTCCCTTTTACTTGGTAGACCATGGCAATTTGATAAAAAATATGTACACCATGGTAGGAAAAATCAGTATACTCTTGTTCATAAGGATCAAAATATTACTTTGCTTCCTATGTCTCCAGAACATATTTTGAAAGATGATCTTACTAGCGCTAGTAAGGCAAAGCAGGAACAAAATAAGAGTGAAAATAAGATTGTGGCAAAAGAATTAAGCAACAACATAAGCCTACTAACAAACCATCATATAGTGTTGCCTCTGAAATAAAATTGAAAAGTGATTGTTTACTTGCCGCCAAATCTGATATTACTGATCTTGATTTTAGCATATCTGTTTGCTATGCTTTTGTGTGCAAAGAGGCATTATTTTTATTTGAGGACGTGCCTCCCTCTTTGCCACCTGTTGTCACTAACATTTTGCAGGAGTTCGCTGATGTCTTTCCACAAGAGGTGCCACCGGGATTACCACCTATTCGCGGGATTGAGCATCAGATTGACTTAATTCCCGGTGCCTCGCTGCCCAATCGTGCGCCATACCGTACAAATCCTGATGAGACGAAGGAGATTATGCGTCAAGTTCAGGAGCTACTCGACAAAGGTTATATACGCGAATCCCTTAGTCCTTGTGCTGTTCCTGTTATACTAGTACCAAAAAAGGATGGTACATCTCGTATATGCGTTGATTGTAGAGCCATTAATAATATTACTATTCGATATCGTCATCCTATTCCTAGGCACAATGATATGCTCGATGAATTAAGTGGCTCTACCATATTCTCCAAAGCTGATTTGCGTAGTGGATACCATCAACTTCGTATGAAATTGGGAGATGAATGGAAAACAGCATTTAAAACTAAGTTTGGCTTATATGAGTGGTTAGTCATGCCGTTTGGGTTAACTAATGCACCTAGCACATTCATAAGATTAATGAATGAAGTTTTACATGCTTTCATTGGATGATTTGTGGTAGTCTATTTTGATGATATGCTGATTTATAGTAGAACTTTGGAGGAACATTTGGAACATTTACGTGTTGTTTTTATTGGTCTATGTGATGCACGTTTGTTTGGTAACCTTGGGAAGTGCACCTTTTGCACCGATCGAGTATCTTTTCTTGGCTATGTTATTACTCCACAGGGAATTGAAGTTGATAAAGCCAAGGTTGAAGCAATTGAGAGTTGGCCGCAGCCCAAAACGGTCACACAAGTGAGGAGTTTTCTTGGTCTTGCTGGTTTCTACAGGCGTTTTGTGAGAGATTTCAGCACCATTGCTGCACCTCTAAATGAGCTTACAAAGAAGGATGTGCCTTTTGTTTGGGGTACCACACAGGAAGAAGCCTTCACGGTATTAAAGATAAGTTGACACATGCTCCTTTACTCCAACTTCCTGATTTTAATAAGACTTTTAAACTTGAATGTGATGCTAGTGGAATTGGATTAGGTGTGTTATTACAAGATGGTAAACCTGTGGCATACTTTTTCTGAAAAATAGTGGGCCTAGTCTGAATTACTCTACTTATGATAAGGAATTATATGCTCTTGTTCGGACTTTGAAAACATGGCAACATTATTTATGGCCCAAAGAATTTGTTATACATTCTGATCATGAATCTTTGAAACACATTAAAAGTCAAGCAAAACTGAACCGTAGACATGCCAAATGGGTTGAATTCATTGAGACTTTCCCTTATGTCATTAAACACAAGAAGGGTAAATAAAATGTTATTGCTGATGCATTGTCTCGACGTTATACTATGCTTTCACAACTTGACTTTAAAATATTTGGTTTGGAGACCATCGAAGATCAATATTTGCATGATGCTGAATTTAAAGATGTAATGCAGAATTGTAAGGAAGGAAGAACATGGAACAAGTTTGTCTGTAATGATGGATTTGTGTTTCGTGCTAACAAGCTATGCATTCCAGCTAGCTCCGTTCGTCTTTTGTTGTTGTAGAAGGCACATGGAGGAGGATTAATGGGACACTTTAGCGTGAAGAAAACGGAGGACATACTTGCTACACATTTCTTTTGACCAAAGATGAGATGAGATGTTGAGTGTTTTGTTGCTCGCTGTACTACATGTCAAAAAGCTAAGTCACGACTCAATCCTCATGGTTTATATATGCCTTTGCATACCTAGTGTTCCATGGGATGACATCTCCATGGACTTTGTTTTAGGGTTACCTTGAACAAAGAAGGGGAGGATAGCATATTTGTTGTCGTGGATAGATTTTCGAAAATGGCACACTTTATACCATGTCATAAAAGCGAGGGTGCTACTAATGTTGTTGATTTGTTTTTTTGTGAAATTATTCGTTTGCATGGTGTGCCAAATACAATTGTTTCAGATCATGACACTAAATTTTTTAGCCACTTTTGGAGATGTTTATGGGCTAAGTTGGGGACTAAACTGTTTTTTAGTACTACATGTCACCCCCAAACTGATAGTCAAACTGAAGTAGTCAATAGAACATTGTCTACTATGCTTAGGGATGTTTTGAAGAATAACCTGAAAATGTGGGAAGAATGCTTGCCTCATATTGAGTTTGCTTATAATCTTCGCTGCATTCTACTACTAAGATGTGCCCTTTTGAAATTGTGTGTGGTTTCCTACCTCGTGCACCTATTGATTTGTTGCCTCTTCCATCTTAGGAGAAGGTTATTTTTGATGCTAAACAACGTGCTGAATTGATATTAAAAATGCATGAGTTAACTAAGGAAAACATTGAGCGCATGAATGCTAAATACAGACTTGCTGGCGATAAGGGTAGAAAACATATTGTGTTTGAACTAGGAGATCTTGTTTGGTTACATTTACGAAAAGATAGGTTGTCCTGATTTGCGCAAATCAAAGCTAATGCCACGTGTTGATGGTCCTTTTAAGGTGTTAAAGAAAATAAATGATAATGCATATAAACTTGAGCTGCTTGCAGACTTTGGAGTTAGTCCCACTTTTAACATTGCAGATTTGAAGCCTTATTTGGGTGAGGAAGATGTGCTTCCATCGAGGATGACTTCAATTCAAGAAGGGAAGGATGATGAGGACATCACTACCACAGTTACACCCATAGCCCCTGCTACCACACATATAGACCATTTACTAGAGCTCGCGCACGCTAGTTAAATTATCAGATACTTTCATTTCTTGGTAATGTTTCTAATATTTATGAGAATATGATGCTGCCTAAATTGGATACATTTGTGTTTCTTACAAATGAAGGGTCTAGCATGGACAAGAGGAATGAACATGGGAGCATCATCAAGCAGGGAGATGAAGGCGCGTGAGAAGGGAACCAGAACGGAGTTTCTAGTGGAGTTTTCAGCACTTTGAAGCCACATTGATGACATGCAAGGACATGGACAAAATATACAAGCTGGTGGACCAGAATAAAGTCAAGTGGATGAATAGGATATTGTGCACAAAATCATGAGGCTGGGGCCATGTAATAAAGAGAGATTTAGACAAATAAGGAAAGGAATAAGGGAAATCTCGTCCAACCTTACTGCTGGACAAAATTTCCCTCTTCCTTCCCCTATTTAAAGATAGATGTACTATAATGAGGAAAGAAATAGAGGAAAGCATATCCTGCCTTGCTGCTGGATGGATTTCTCTCTTTCTTTCCCTATTAAAAGGTAGTCTATCTCAGAAAAAGGAAGGGAATAAGGGAGATCACGTCCTACTGAATAGCCTAGAGGGGGGGTGAATAGGCTTTTCGATGCTTTATTGAAACCTGAAACACTTAGTAGGTTTATCAAATACAGGGAAATCAGACTAGTCCGGTAGGGTGTGGACTAGTCCATTTTCTAAACAGGGAAAAATCGGACTAGTCCGGTACCGTGCGGACTAGTCCGGTAATCGTAGACTAGAGAGACCAATATTGATCAATGTTCACTTCTAGTACTCTATGCAGCGGAAATAAATTGATGACTTAGGTGTATTGCAACAGTGATACGGTGAATGACATGAATCAACTTTGATCCTAATGTTTGAACGTGAATTTCAAGGGATTGATTATACACTAGAAAATGATGAACAATTAATAAACAAGAGTAGGAGATAAGTGTCTATCCCGAGGTTCGATTCCACGAAGGAAATCTACGTCCCCATTGAGGAGTCCACTAAGGACCGGGTCTTCACCAACCCTATCCTCGTCAAATCGCCACAAAGGCCGATTCTCTTCCACTAATCACAAGGGGGAATAAATCATTCAAGGGGCCTTCTCACAAGTTGAGGGCTCCCCAAGAATTATAAAGAATTAACTCAACCAAACACACTCAACAGATGAACAATTAACAAACAAGAGTGTGCGAGAGATCAAACCCAAGAGCTCAAGATGTGTAGAACAAGTCTCTCCTTTGATCAATTTGCTAATCCCCAAAGAATTGATCCTTCTAGGGTTAGAATGTGTGGAGACATGTGAATTTTGGGCTCTTGGGAGGTGTGACGGCGTAGGGGGTTGAAGAGTTATGTTGGTATGGCCGTACACCTCTTTTTATAGTAGGGTTTCCAATGGTTACGTTAGGGTTTGCGATGTCCGGACTAGTCCGTGGTTGACTCCGGACTAGTCCGATGTGCGGTGTGTAGAAAACCCTAAGTGTTGTGATATATCGGACTAGTCCATAGTAGTGCGGACTAGTCCGTTTTCTGTCCAGAGATAAAATCGGACTTGTTCGGCTGATATCGAACTACTCCGTTTTCTGATCAGAAAGAAAATCGGACTAGTCCGGTTGATATCGGACTAGTCCGCACATGCTGAAATTGTGTAGTTAGTTTGATTTCTTTCACTTGAGCTCTTGGGGTGTGTTTCTCCAACACACTCTATACTAAGTATTCTAATATTTTCAGCTCCTGAGCTCTTATCAATTTGGATCCTCCTTCTCCATTCTTTTTGCGCTTTCTTCCTGATTTCTTTTAAGAACCTGCGCTCATCTCAACAATTTTGTTAGGGTCTCATTTGTTTGTCATAAATCAAGCAAAACCCACAAGGGATACCTAGATGCACTTTCAATCTAGTGATTTATTTTGTTCCTTTTCAAGTTCAAGAAGCTTTTCAATCTCAAGATATTCCTTCTTTTGGGAGATGATCATATCTTCCTGACGATTGACTAAATTCTCCACATCAACAAGCTTATCAAGTAGAAATTTCATTTTAGCAGCTGTCTTTTTGTCTAAACCCCTAAGCATATATTCATCTTCATCACTGCTATCATCCTCACTAGAATTATCACTATCACTAGTAAAAGAATACGGGAAGGAAGATTTAGTTGGTACATTTCGTTTACCTTCCTTTGCCATTAGACAAGTGTTGTTGGTGTCCTTCCATGCGCCCATGGTTGGGAAGAGAGTGGATTTCTTGGTCGTCTTCTTTATGGCTATGGTGGCCATCTCCTCTTCTTCTTCGGATGAAGATTCATCATTGGAGTCCCACTCCTTACCTAGATGCGCTTGACCATATTGCTTCTTCTTCTTGAACATTTTCTTTGGTTGAGGCTTGTTGTCTTTTGTCTTCTTGTTTTCATCATGTGGACAATCTACTATGAAGTGATCGTATTCTCCGCAGTTATAGCACGCCCGTCTCATCTTGGGTCTTTGTTTGTCCCTTTGTCTTCCTTCATTTGAGCTGCTACCCTTTCTTCTTCTTATCATTTTCTTGAACTTCTTCATGAACAGGATCATGTCTTATTCATCGATATCACTACTTTCATCATCGTTGTCGTCTTCTCCATAAGCTTCTCGAGCTTCCTTTGATACGGGTTTACAACTTGACTTCAAAGCAACTCCTTTTTTCTTTGCCGAGGTGAGATTGGCAATTTCCTTAACATGCTTGGCTTGCTTCTCCATCATCTCAAAGTTGATGATCTTGCCAAGAAGTTTGTCTGGGGTCATCTTCCGGTACCCGGGGCTTTCTCTAATCATAGAGCAAAGAGTTAGGTTGCGAGGCATGAATGCTCTGAGAATCAATATCACAACCTCATGATCATTCCACTTTTTGCTGCCATAAGCTCGGACTTTGTTGATAAGATTCTTCAGTCGATTGTACATATCTTGTGGTGATTCATCTTCTTCTATCGCGAATCTTCCCAATTCACATTCAATCTTTTCTATCTTGGCTTCGCGTACGTGACGATAGCCTTCATGTGCAGTTTGTAGTGTGTCCCATATTTCCATGGCAATTTCGAGTCCATCCACCTTGGTGAACTCGGCTTAGTGATGACGTGATCACAGCTGCAGCTTGAGCATTCCGATGAATGGCTTGTTCTTGGCTTGGGGTCAGCTCTTCATCATCATCCGGGATATCTATCCCTGTACACACTATATGCCACAAACTTGGGTTAAGAGATATAAGGTGCATTTTCATGTTTTGTCTCCACATTGAATAATCATTGCCATCAAAGTAAGGTGCTTTCCCTAGGGGAATTGATAAGTAATGATTATTGTTAGAATTCAAATGCTCATATATCAAAAGGATATCGGGAGTAGTCTGTGTGACTACCCCCTTTCTTCTTCTTTTCACCATCGATGTTCTTCTTCCCTTTTGGAGAGATTGCCTTCTTCCATAGAAGAGCCTTGAGTTGGAGCACCTCATCATCATCGTCCTCACTGTCTTGAATGGCGTCGAGTAGCTTCTTTAGCTTTTGAGTCATTTTATCATTACTCTTTTCATCGTCGATCTTCTTGTGTACATCCCTGACGTCCATATCGTCTCTTCGAGCGGTGAGTCTCTTTTGAAGAGTTTGGCTCTGATACCAATTGAATGTATCCTAGAGGGGGGTGAATAGGCTTTTCGATGCTTTATTGAAACCTGAAACACTTAGTAGGTTTATCAAATACAGAGAAATCGGACTAGTCCGGTAGGGTGCGGACTAGTCCGTTTTCTAAACAGAGAAATATCGGACTAGTCCGGTACTGTGCGGACTAGTCCGGTATTCATGGACTAGAGAGACCAAGATTGATCAATGTTCACTTCTAGTACTCTATGCAGCGGAAATAAATTGATGACTTAGGTGTATTGCAACAGTGATACAGTGAATGACAGGAATCAACTTTGATCCTAATGTTTGAACGTGAATTTCAAGGGATTGATTATACACTAGAAAATGATGAATAATTAATAAACAAGAGTAGGAGACAAGTGTTTATCCCTAGGTTTGATTCCACGAAGGAAATCTGCATCCCCGTTGAGGAGTCCACTAAGGACCGGGTCTTCACCAACCCTATCCTCGTCGAATCGCCACAAAGGCTGATTCTCTTCCACTAATCACAAGGGGGAATAAATCGTTCAAGGGGCCTTCTCACAAGTTGAGGGCTCCCCAAGAATTATAAAGAATTAACACAACCAAACACACTCAACAGATGAACAATTAACAAACAAGAGTGTGCGAGAGATCAAATCCAAGAGCTCAAGATGTGTAGAACAAGTCTCTCCTTTGATCAATTTGCTAATCCCCAAAGAATTGATCCTTCTAGGGTTAGAATGTGTGGAGACATGTGAATTTTGGGCTCTTAGGAGGTGTGACGGCGCAGGGGGTTGAAGAGTTATGTTGGTATGGTCGTACACCTCTTTTATAGTAGGGTTTCCAATGGTTACATTAGGGTTTGCGATGTCCGGACTAGTCCGTGGTTGACTCCGGACTAGTCCGATGTGCGGTGTGTAGAAAACCCTAAGTGTTTTGATATATTGGACTAGTCCGTTTTTTGTCCAGAGACAAAATCAGAATTGTCTGGCTGATATCGGACTAGTCCATTTTCTGATCAGAAAGAAAATTGGACTAGTCCGGTTGATATCGGACTAGTCCGCACATGCTAAAATTGTGCAGTTAGTTTCATTTCTTCCACTTTAGCTCTTGGGGTGTGTTTCTCCAACACACTCTATACTAAGTATTTTAATATTTTTAGCTCCTGAGCTCTTATCAATTTTGATCCTCCTTCTCCTTTCTTTTTGCGCTTTCTTCCTGATTTCTTTTAAGAACCTGCGCTCATCTCTACAATTTTGTTAGGGTCTCATTTGTTTGTCATAAATCAACCAAAACCCACAAGGGATGCCTAGATGCACTTTCAATCTCCCCCTTTTTAGTGATTGATGACAACCAATTGAGATCTCACAAATATGACAATAAGAATTCAGATTTTCATAAAGTGTGCACATATGAGCTTTGGACAAAATAGGCAAAGTAGACATAAGACATATGTGCACTCTTTATGGTGGGGTGTAGAACTATGTGTGTGAGCAATAATTTTGATGTGAATAACATAATGAGCATAGTCATAACATCATCAAGAGTCTCAATCCTTCATAGCAGTTTTAAACATACATCATTAATCAAAAGCATAACATAGTCATCTCACGAAAAGCATAATGCTAACATAAGTATTACAAAATCATAATGGTAGTTTAAGTCTTACAACAGCATAATAATAGCATAATAGTATAAGTCTTACAAAACTCATTTCTCAAGCTAGGACATGAAAAGAAAGACCTACGACCTAAGACTCCCCCTCAATCTCTCCCCCTTTGGCATCAAGGCACCAAAAAGAATGAGGGGAGGGATCTACTTGTCGTCACCGGCTCACTCCTCGCTGTCGGTTCTTTCTTCATCTTCATCATCAGCCTGAGGAAGAGGAGGAGAGGAACCACTTGTTGTGCCAAAGTAGGAACGCTCTGATGGAGAGAGAGGAGGAAGCTCTGTAAACTCAGATGCAGAGTCCTCTGAGATGACCGGGGATCCAATGGGCTCAATCTCTAGTTTTTGGCATATCTCTTTGACATTGGCCCTCATATATCTCATTTCTTCTTTTCTTGCCTTGTTCATCTTATGAAGCTTCACCTTAGTTTTGCGGCGAGAACTGAAAATTGCAGCCAAAATCTTCATAACTCCACTAGAGGAACTTTTGTGTGGAGAGGCCCTGGTCTTGGATGAAGGCCTTGCATCTTCTTGAGCTCTCTCTGGATGCTCTTCAGGTGATCTAGGGGAGGAGGCAACTAGGAGGGAGGCCTGAGGAGGCTTCTGAGGCCTTAGAGCAGTGTACTCCACATCCTTCACGAACTCAATTCCTGTGACTCTTTCAATCATGAACATCAAGTAAGGTGCATAGCCACAGGAATGGTTTGGTGTGCAGGATATGTTTACCATGTCATTCCAAATATAGTCGAAGATATTAAATCTTCACCTCCTGCTGATCACTTTCATCAAGGTTCTCTGATAACCTTGGACGCTCCCGACATCTCCATCCTTTGGAGCGATTGTCTTCCGGAGCACTCTGTTGAGAACAATGAAGAAATGCTTCATGTTCTTGGTTGAGGGAGGGTTGAAAGGAAGTCAAGTATCATAGAGGAACTCCATCTTGTCCTTATCCACCACTCCCAGATTGTGAATCACAATCTCATCCTGCTGATTACTTTCATCAAGGTTCTCAGATAACCTTGGACGCTCCCGGCATCTCCATCCTTTGGAGCAATGGTCTTCCGGAGCACTCTGTTGAGAACAATGAAGAAGGGATTCATGTTCTTGGTTGAGGGAGGGTTGAATGGAAGTCGAGTATCATAGAGAAACTCCATCTTGCCCTTCTCCACAACTCCTAGATTGTGAATCACAATCTCATCATTGCCGATTTCCTCAAGGTGCAGCAGTCTGGCAAACTCAGTGTAGGAAATTGTGTACTTGGATCCATGTGTCATCCAAGTCACTTTGTCTTCTCCATCATGAGCAAAGTGGCAAGTTGAGTAAAACTGGGCAATGATCTCATCATTCCATTTGTACCTGAAGGCGAGCAGTTCCTTGAGTCCATGTCTCTCTGCAACCTCTATGACCTCCTCAAAGGCTTCACAACTCTTCCTTTCAAAGTACGTCCAGTCGATCCATTGACTTCGGACCACTTGAGTCTTCATTTGGAGGTACACCGAACTGTAGTAGTCCGAGTGAAAGTTGCTCCAAAATCTCTTGTCGGCTGCCTTTTTGCCGGAGCTATAGGCATCAACCTTCCTCAGGTTCCATGCCACATCACTCCCCTTGCCATTGAACTTCTGCTCCGAGGGATCCCTATTTCCCTGCCTTGGAGCTGTCATCTTGAGGGGACCAATTGGGCCGGAAGCAAGTCCCTTTCCCTTGCCCTTGGTTTGGTGTTGAGCCGCCGAGCTAGAACCAGCCACATTTGCTTTTGAAGCTGGTCTCTTGATTGTACCTTTCAACTCACCCTAGGTGGGGTGAGTGAAGGCTCGGCAGCACACTCTTTTCTCTTGTTGGAGCAAGACTCTGGAGGATGAAACACTATATCTTGATCCATCTCAGCCTCAAAGTCGGAGAGACTCTCATTTGATCCCGACATGATTTCTGACAAGGAAGATAAAGTGGGTATGAATAATCAAGGATGACAAAGGATTGCACTTGTCGGTACCCTTAATACCGGGTACCCCCACGCACAGGGTGAAATTGCCTAAGGACCTCGCCCCCTCCACAGGGGTGAGCTCCGAAGGCGCCACGTGTCCAGCGGGGCTGGAGCTCCCCTCTCCTCAGAGGATAGCTCCAGGCCTGCCACGTGGCCTAGAAGGCCGGACCTCGCCCCCTCCATAGGGGCGAGCTCTGAAGGCGCCACGTGTCCAGTAGGGCCGGAGCTCCCCGCTCCTCAGAGGAGATCTCCGGGCCTGCCAAGTGGCCCAGGAGGCTGGACCTCGCCCCCTCCGCAGGGGCGAGCTCCGAAGGCGCCACGTGTCCAGTAGGGCCGGAGCTCCCCGCTCCTCAGAGGAGAGCTCCGGGCCTGCCACGTGGCCCAAGAGGCCGGACCTCGCCCCCTCCGCAGGGGCGAGCTCCGAAGGCTCCACGTGTCCAGTGGGGCCGGACCTCCCCTCTCCTCAGAGGTGAGCTCCGGGCCCGCCATGTGGCCAGCAGAGCCAGACCTCCCCCCTCTACGGGGGCGAGCTCCGAAGGCTCCACGTGTCCAGCGGGGCCGGACCTCCCCTCTCCACAGAGGTGAGCTTCGGGCCTGCCATGTGGCCAGCAGAGCAGCGCTGCCCGCCCGACGCGGTAGGCAGCAGGAGTAAAGGCGCACCATGCCTTTACTGTACAAGGCATTCAAGACCCGCACCTTCCCAAGTGAAGAGGCGCGGCACATGCCTGTCAGGAGGCGCTGTGACCAGTCACATTCAAGACAGGCATACAGTGTCTGAAGCTGCAGACCATTGAAAGCAGCGACAAGACATGGACAAGACTTGCCCTGCCGCCCCTGCCATCACCAACGGCTACACCTAGCCTGCGGCATGGACAGGGTGGCAGGACGACCACCTCGAAGCCAGCGCCAAGACTATGTAGCTGGTAGGAAATCACCCCGGGGCCACCTGTCAGGTCCCCAGGGCCCACCTTGTAAGCCGCCCAAGCCTTGGACTATAAAAGGCTCGGGTAGGCAATGTTACAAGGGGTTCGACTTTTGCTCTACTCCCTCTAGAGGTTCGACTTTTGCTCGACTCCCTCTAGCGGTTCGACTTTTGCTCGACTCCCTCTAGCGGTTCGCCTTTTACACACTCTCACGCAGGGTTCACTCCTGAGCACCAAGCAATACAACAAGCATCTCTGCTCACCGTGGACGTAGGGTATTACGCTCCGGTGGCCTGAACCACGTAAAAATCCCTGTGTCAAGCTTCTCCCTCCATCGTCCCTAACGCGTAAGCTCTCCGTGAGTGACTAGCCCCTCCAAAAAAGAACCTCCGCGGGGTGCCCAGAGCAGGCCCGGGGGAAGTTTCGGCTACACACTTCGACAGCACTGAATTGACATAAGCTAGGATTTCCCTAATCAGGGGCATACCGGACTAGTCCGGTGTTCAGGGTCGGACTAGTCCGTTATGAGGCTGCTCAAGCCCTAATTTGTTGAAATTTCAGATTATTTAATGCAAATATGATCTAGGGTACATGGAATACATCAATAGAGCATGCATTGACTAAAGGAGCTAAGTATTTGAGCAAAAACAAGGAAAATTGAAGGTTCTTGGGTTTGGAGTGAAGTTTACCAAATCCTTCGATTTGAAGTGTTGAAGGAGTTCTTGATCCGGACTAGTCTGGGGTTTTTGATCCCTTTGCAGTGGGGATCGATTCCCACAGAAATTTGAGAAGTTTTGGTGGATAACATGCAAATTCACCTTGGGAGCACTTGAGTGAGGAGAGAGAGAGAGAGAGGAGAGTTGTGAGGATAAAGAAGATTAGGTTTGAGCCGTCCTTAGGTTTATGGAGGCGAAATATCGGACTAGTCCGGACCATATCGGACTAATCCGGTCTAACGGACTAAGTGAGGACTAGTCTGCCGGTGCGGACTAGTCCGGGGTGACCACGAACTAGTTCATGGTCCCTTCTACAGAAGTGTACAAAACATGTCACCCGAACTAGTTCATGGTCCCTTGTACAGAAGTGTACAAAACATATATATGTATGTATTCAAATGTTCCTATTAAGTGATAAGGGACAAAGGTACACAGATATTCTTGATGAATATGATCAGTAAACATACAACAATCAAGCTATGACCATGATTCACCAATATCAAGTAACTAACATAGTTTTTAGGAGGAAAAATAGAGAGAGATGATTTTTCAACATAATTAACATGATTTTGAGGATGGCATACAGATATGCAAGTTTTCAAGCCACGTTTCGAGCATCAAGGATATTTAGTTCATTTCGGAGCTCACAAAAATGTTTTTCATCAAGTGGCTTGGTAAAGATATCGGCTAGTTGCTTTTCAGTGTTGACATGGGAAATGGCTATGTCTCCTTTCATTGAGTGATCACTCAAAAAATGTTGCCATATATCTATGTGTTTAGTTCTGGAGTGCTCAACAGGGTTATGGGCAATTTTAATAGCACTCTCATTGTCACAAAGGAGTGGAATATGGCTCATATTGTAACCGTAATCCCTTAGAGTTTGTCGCATCCAAAGGAGTTGTGCACAACAACTCCCGGCTGCAACATACTCCGCTTCAGCTGTGGATAGAGCAATTGAATTTTGTTTCTTGGAGGCCTAAGAATCTAGGTATCTACCTAGGAATTGGCAAGTTCTAGAAGTACTTTTTTTATCTACCTTGCATCCAGTATAATCTGCATCGGAGTATCCAATGAGATTAAATTTTGAACCTTTGGGATACCAAAGGCCTAGGTTGGGTGTATGAACTAAATATCTCAAGATCCTTTTAACGGTTGTCAGATGACATTCCTTAGGATTGACTCGAAATCTTGCACACAAACATACACTCAACATGATATCAGGCCTAGATGCACATAAATAGAGTAGGGAGCCAATCATGGAACGATATACCTTTTGATCCTTATTTGGTCCGTCTTCATTGAGATCCAGGTGTCCATTTGTCGCCATGGGAGTCTTTATTGGCTTTGCTTTGTCCATTCCAAACTTCTTGAGAATGTCTTGAGTGTACTTTGTTTGGCTTATGAACGTCCCGTCCTTTTGTTGCTTCACTTGCAATCCCAAGAAGTACCTAAACTCTCCCATCATGGACATCTCAAATCTATCTGTCATAATCTTGCTAAATTCTTGACAAAAGAATTTGTTGGTTGAACCAAATATAATATCGTCAACATAGATTTGGCAAATGAAGAGATCATCATCAAAGTGTTTAGTAAATAAGGTGTAATCAGCTTTTCCGATCTTGAAGTCATTTTCAATCAAAAAATCTATAAGGCACTCATACCAAGCTCTAGGAGCTTGTTTGAGGCCATAGAGAGCCTTACGCAGTTTGAACACATAGTCGGGGTGCTCTTGATCTTCAAAACCGGGTGGTTGCTCCACGTACACCTCCTCCTTAATCAGTCCGTTGAGAAAGGCGCTTTTCACGTCCATTTGATAAAGCTTGAAATCGTGGTGAGTAGCATATGCAAGTAATATACGAATCGATTCAAGCCTAGCTAGGGGAGCAAAAGTCTCATCGAAATCCAAACCTTCGACTTGTGAGTACCCTTTTGCCACAAGTCGTGCCTTGTTCCTTGTCACCACTCCATGTTCGTCTTGCTTGTTGCGGAAGACCCATTTAGTGCCGACGACGTTGGACTTGGGTCTTTCAACCAGCTCTCACACTTCATTCCTTTTGAAGTTGTTCAATTCTTCTTGCATCGCCATCACCCAGTGCGGATCTTTTAATACATCCTCAACCCTGTATGGTTCCAAAGAAGATACAAAGGAATAGTGTTCACAAAAATTAGCTATGCGAGATCGAGTTATTACTCCCTTTCAGATGTCACCGATTATGTTGTCAACGGGGTGATCTCTTTAGATGCTTTGGTGTACTCTTGGATGTGGCACTTGTGGTCTTGAATCTTCATCATTATCTTCTTCTCCCTCTGGATAGTTGCTCTCATTGATGTTTTGGTCTTCTTGATTTTCTTGAGGTTGATCTTGTATTAAAGCTCCCCCTTGATCATTTTCCTCCATCTGTGGTTCATTTTCTTCATTCGCATTTGAAGTTGGCACTTGTGGTTGAACATCGCCCAATGCCATTCTTCTCAATGCTTTACACGGAGCTTCTTCTTGATCTAGAACACACTGATCAACTTGCTCTTCTTGAGAGCCGTTAGTTTCATCAAACACTACGTCACGTACGACTTCAACAAGTCCGGAGGTTTTGTTGAAGACACGATAAGTATAGGAGTTTGAATCATAGCTAAGTAAGAAACCTTCATCAGACTTCGAAGCAAACTTCGAGGCCCTTGGCTTCTTTTTTAAAATATAACATTTTGAACCAAAAACTTGAAAATATGAAATGTTTGGCTTGTTACCGTGAGTAATTCATAAGATGTTTTCTAGAGTAACCGATGAAGATATAGTCGATTTATGGCGTGACAAGCGGTGTTAACGGCTTCAGCCCAAAACCTGTCCGAAGTCTTGTATTCATCGAGCATTGTCCTCGTCGTCTCAATGAGAGTTATGTTCTTCCTTTCGGCTACTCCGTTTTGTTAAGGAGTATATGGTGCTGAAAATTCTTGCTTTATTCCTTCTTCATCTAGATACTCCTCAACTTGGGTGTTCTTGAATTCTGTCCCATTGTCACTTCGTATGTTCTTGATCTTTAATGAGAATTCATTTTGGGCACGCTTGATGAACTTCTTGAGGGTTCCTTGAGTTTCTGTCTTATCATGCAAAAAGAAAACCCACGTGAAGCGTGAAAAATCATCAAAAATGACTAGACCGTATTTATTACCGCTGATGCTTATGTAAGCAATTGGAACAAATAGGTCAATGTGGAGGAGCTCAAGCGGTCTTGTTGTAGTCATGACATTCTTCGTGGGATGAGGTGTTTCTACTTGCTTCCCTGCTTGGCACGCTCTACATGGCCAGTCTTTCTCAAAAACAACATCCTTAAACCTCGGATGTGATCGCCTTTGAGGAGTTTTTGAAGATTCCTCATACCAACATGTGCTAGCCGTCTATGCCACAGCCAACCCATGTTGGTCTTTGCAATCAAGCATGTGTCAAGTTCGGCTTTATCTTTGTTGAAGTCAACTAAATAAAGTTTTCCATTCAACACACCCTTGAATGCAATTGAGTTATCACTCCTTCTAAAGACAGTCACACCCTCATTAGTGAATAAGCAATTATAACCCTTGTCACATAATTGAGATATGGACAAAAGGTTATAATCCAAGGAGTCAACGTGTAAAACATGAGAGAGAGTATGTTGTGATGAAATTGCAATTTTACCAGTACCAAGCACTCTTCCTTGACTATTATCACCAAAGTAAATACCTTCGCTTAGATCTTCATTTCCATCATATTCCACGAACATTCTTCTTTCTCCGGTCATGTGATTGGTGCATCCACTATCTAGCACCCATTTTGCTCCACCGGATGAATAAGTCTGCAAAAACAATTTATGCCTTGGTCTTAGGTACCCAAGCTTGCTTGGGTCCTTTGAGGTTAGTCACAAGTGATTTGGGCACCCACACATGAGACTTGATATTCCCATGGCGTGGCCCAACATATTTAGCATAAACTCTTCCAAGATTACTTTTCATAAGTACATATGAAGCATCAAAGGTTCTAAATAGAAGTTGTTGTTCATATGTGTTCACATTGTTAAATTTATCAACATTACTAAGCTTTGTAGCTTGAGAAGAGTTTCCCTTGACAAAGGCAATGCAACCCTTGTTATTCTTGTGGCTTCCAGCGTTTTGCTTTTCACCATTAGAATATCCAATGCTATATTTGACATTTGGAGGTCTTGTGACCGAGTATGCACTGCGTGCATACTTGATCTTCTCCTTGTCAAATATGCCACTTTTACAAGATTGCTTGTCCTTTGTCAAGTTTGGCTTTTTCTTCATGTTAGTGTCACTTTTGACACAGGGGCAAGTAATACCAGTTTTAGACTTTATGTGTTGAGAAGGTGAGCTAGAAGTTGATGAAGAACCACTTTTCTTGAGTGACTCAACTTGTCCCTCGAGGATCTTGTTGACTTTGGTTAAGTTAGCAAGTTCATCCTTGATGGTGATGTTTGAGTCTTTTAACTTCAAACAAGCTTTCTTGCTTGAAGCTAATTCAAGCTCTAGTGATTTATTTTGTTCCTTTTCAAGTTCAAGAAGCTTTTCAATCTCAAGATATTCCTCCTTTTGGGAGATGATCATATCTTCCTGACGATTGACTAACCTCTCCATATCAACAAGCTTATCAAGTAGAAATTTTATTTTAGCAGCTGTCTTTTTGTCTAAACCCCTAAGCATATATTCATCTTCATCACTGCTATCATCCTCACTGGAATTATCACTATCACTAGTAAAAGAATGCGAGAAGGAAGATTTAGTTGGTACCTTTCGATTACCTTCCTTTGCCATTAGACAAGTGTTGTCGGTGTCCTTCCATGCGCCCATGGTTGGGAAGAGAGTGGATTTCTTGGTAGTCTTCTTTATGGCTATGGTGGCCATCTCCTCTTCTTCTTCGGATGAAGATTCATCATTGGAGTCCCACTCCTTCCCTAGATGCGCTTGACCATATTGCTTCTTATTCTTGAACATTTTCTTTGGTTGAGGCTTGTTGTCTTTTGTCTTCTTCTTGTTTTCATCATGTGGATAATCTACTATGAAGTGATCGTATTCTCCACAGTTATAGCACGCCCGTCTCATCTTGGGTCTTTGTTTGTCCCTTTGTCTTCCTTCATTTTAGCTGCTACCCTTTCTTCTTCTTATCATTTTCTTGAACTTCTTCATGAACAGGATCATGTCTTCTTCATCGATATCACTACTTTCATCATCGCTGTCGTCTTCTCCATAAGCTTCTCGAGCTTCCTTTGATACGGGTTTACAACTTGACTTCAAAGCAACTCCTTTCTTCCACTACAAGAAAACGTATTATTTTCGTCGGCCATAATTATTTTCGTAGGCCCTCATGAAAATAAACATAATTTCGTGAGCCTGAACCGAGCTCACGAAAATAGGATCTAATTTCGTGGGCTAGAAACAGGGCACCCGAAAATAGGATCTAATTTCGTAGGCCAGGAAAAAGCACACGAAAATAGGATGTAACTTCGTGGGCCAACAAAAAGCACACGAAAATAGGTTGTAATTTGTGGGCCAGGAACGGAGCACACGAAAATAGGTTGTAATTTTGTGGGCCAGAAAAAAAGCACACGAAAATAGGATGTAATTTCGTGGGCCAGGAACAAAGCACACGAAAATAAGTTGTAATTTCATGGGGCAGTAAAAAAGCATACAAAAATACTTCGGTTATCCATTGGGCTACAGGGTTGCAAGCCCTGCCCACTCCCATCATCTCCCCACCACTCTCCACCACCTCCTCGCCGCCGCCGCTATAGGGTTGTGAGCGCCGCCGGCGCCCAATCCCAACCACCGACCATCCCCAGCCGTCTGCCCGCGCGGGCTACGTGCTGCTGACACCGTCAGGAAAGAGGGCCGGATCGGCAGCCCCCCATCTCGCAGATCCATGCCATGGCCATGTCCCACTCTGCATCCACGCCGTGCGTTGCCCTCTGCTCCATGACCTCCCGTCCATGTCCTGGTCTGGACGTCGTCCATCCCACGAAGGGATCCGATCGAGCGCCTGATACTCCACACGCATCGTGCCCGGCTCCGGCTGCTAGTCACATGGGTAAGGAGGCTCTTGAATTGTCTAATTCTTTATTTGCTTGGTTGGTTTTGTTTGGTCAGCATAAGTTTAAGGTCCATGGAGTATTTGTCTGTTGCAATTCCATGTTGGGCATAGATCCAGAATGTTTAGGCAATTGGAAGCTCTTGACATTTATGTCTTTAAAATGGGGTGTGCCTCTATCTTGCTGTTGGGTAATTTTAGATGTTTCCATGCTACTTATTTGTCATATGCCAAACCTGGCGTATACTTTCCAGTTTAGGCAAATGTTTCTTTTTACTATGGACTACTGTCTGAGTAAATGGGTGAAAATCTATGGTTTACACGTCCCTTTCGTGTGAATTATTTAATTTCTATGGTACGCTTGTGAGGTGGCAGTCAAATAATCTCTCTTGTTCATTCAGGAACACCATATTTAAAGGAATCATGGACCTTTATCTGTTGCAGTGTATGGTGACCATGACAAGCCTGCTCTTGTAACTTACCCAGACATTGCTCTAAATCGCAAGTACAAGCCATTAATTTTACAGTTTAAATTTCTCTTTGCAAATTATTCCAGTAGTTCATAAATATTGATTTCTCTCCCTGCTACTTGTCACTTGTCAAATATGTCTTGCTTTCAAGGATTATTATTTTGCCCTGAAACTGCTTCTCTGCTGCTTCACAATTTTTGCAGTTGTTCCTGAGCCTATTTGGGTTGGATGATTTTGTTGCAGCCATTAATTGCAGTGTGCAGAATAACTTGTTGGATGCTATACATGTCTTCCTGTTGCGGACGCTTACATCTTGAAACTAAATCTGGTCAAGGATCAAAACTTGCTTCAAATTGCTTGAAGTACATGTGTTTCTGCCCTCTATTGACTAGAATAATTGTTTCCATAAATGTTAGGTCCCTTACTTCAGATGCTGATTATTTTTAACTTTCTTTTTACTGTTGCAGTTATATAGATTGGCATTACTAGACACACTAACGTGAGCAACTTTCTTATCAGAGTACCTCTACGTGATGGGTTTCATTAAGAATCTTGGGGCCAAAGTTTTAGTAGAAACCTCGTAGCCATTGAAACATGTAATGGATGTCTTAGTGGCCTGCCCCTTGCCCCACACGGCTGGCGGCCCCTGCAATGTGGTACGAAACATGTAATGGATGTTTTAATGTGAGTTGAACTTGGTTGTTAGTTCTAATGTGAATTGAACTTGTTTGTGAGTTGAAATGTGTTATATTTGTTATGAAGAGTGAAAATGTACAGTGTGGTTGTTGCTAATACTATTCTGTTTATGTATGTGCTCAAAACGAAACAACAAATGTCTTTTTTATACTGTTATGTTACGTATTTTGGTGGGCCAGCTTGGCTCATGAAAATACTGCCACAGTATTTTCGTGGGCTAGCCTTAAGCCCACGAAAATAATGCCTCAATATTTTCATGGGCTAGGCCCATGAAAATATTGAGGCATTATTTTCGTGGGCCAAAAGATGGCCCATGAAAATATTCTAGCAGTATTTTCGTGGGCTAGAAAAAACCCACGAAAATATTTCGTTGGCTGCCCACGAAAATAAGTTTATTTTGGACGGTTTATTTTCGTGGGCTTTTGGCCCACGAAAATAAGTCATAAACCCATGAAAATAATTATTTTCATGGGTTTTTTGTTTATTTTCGTGGGTTTTTGGCTGACGAAAATAAATCGTTTTCCTGTAGTTTTCTTTTCCGAGGTGAGATCAGCAATTTCCTTAACATGCTTGGCTTGCTTCTCCATCATCTAAAAATTGATGATCTTGCCAAGAAGTTCGTCTGGGGTCATCTTCCGGTGCTCGGGGCTTTCTCTAATCATAGAGCAAAGAGTTACGTTGCGAGGCATGAATGCTCTGAGAATTAACTTCACAACCTCATGATCATTCCACTTTTTGCTGCCATAAGCTCAGACTTTGTTGATAAGATTCTTTAGCCGATTGTACATATCTTGTGGTGATTCATCTTCTTCTATCGCGAATCTTCCCAATTCACCTTCAATCATTTCTATCTTGACTTCGCGTACGTGACGATCACCTTCATGTGCAGTTTGTAGTGTGTCCCATATTTCCTTGGCAATTTTGAGTCCATCCACCTTGGTGAACTCGTCTCGGCTTAGTGATGACGTGATCACAGCTGCAGCTTGAGAATTCTGATGAATGGCTTGTTCTTGGCTTTGAGTCAGCTCTTCATCATCATCCGGGATATCTATCCCTGTACACACTATATGTTACAAACTTGGGTTAAGAGATATAAGGTGCATTTACATGTTTTGTCTCCACATTGAATAATCATTGCCATCAAAGTAAGGTGCTTTCCCTAGGGGAATTGATAAGTAATGATTATTATTAGAATTCAAACGCTCATAATCAAAAGGATATCGAGAGTAGTCTGTGTGACTACCCCCTTTCTTCTTCTTTTCATCATCGGTGTTCTTCTTCCCTTTTGGAGAGATTGCCTTCTTCCGTAGAAGAGCCTTGAGTTGGAGAACCTCCTCATCATCGTCCTCACTGTCTTGAATGGCGTCGAGTAGCTTCTTTAGCTTTTGACTCCTTTCATCATTACTCTTTTCAGCGTCGATCTTCTTGTGTACATCCTTGATGTCCATGTCGTCTCTTTGAGCGGTGAGTCTCTTTTGAAGAGTTTGGCTCTGATACCAATTGAATGTAGCCTAAAGGGGGGTGAATAGTCTTTTCGATGCTTTATTGAAACGTGAAACACTTAGTAGGTTTATCAAATACAGGAAAATCGGACTAGTCCGGTAGGGTGCGAACTAGTTCGTTTTCTAAACAGAGAAAAATCGGACTAGTCCAGTACCGTGCGGAATAGTCCGGTATTCATGGACTAGAGAGACCAAGATTGATCAATGTTCACTTCTAGTACTCTATGCAGCGGAAATAAATTGATGACTTAGGTGCATTGCAACAGTGATACAGTGAATGACAGGAATCAACTTTGATCCTAATGTTTGAACGTGAATTTCAAGGGATTGATTATACACTAGAAAATGATGAACAATTAATAAACAAGAGTAGGAGACAAGTGTTTATCCCGAGGTTTGACTCCGCGAAGGAAATCTACGTCCCCGTTGAGGAGTCCACTAAGGACCGGATCTTCACCAACCCTATCCTCGTTGAATCGCTACAAAGGCTGATTCTCTTCCACTAATCACAAGGGGGAATAAATCGTTCAAGGGGCCTTTTCACAAGTTGAGGGCTCCCCAAGAATTATAAAGAATTAACACAACCAAACACACTCAACAGATGAACAATTAACAAACAAGAGTGTGCGAGAGATCAAACCCAAGAGCTCAAGATGTGTAGAACAAGTCTCTCCTTTCATCAATTTGCTAATCCCCAAAGAATTGATCCTTCTAGGGTTAGAATGTGTGGAGAGATGTGAATTTTGGGCTCTTGGGAGGTGTGGCGGCGTAGGGGGTTGAAGAGTTATGTTGGTATGGCCGTACACCTCTTTTTATAGTAGGGTTTCCAATGGTTACGTTAGGGTTTGCGATGTCCGGACTAGTCCGGTGTGCGGTGTGTAGAAAACCCTAAGTGTTGTGATATATCGGACTAGTCCGTAGTAGTGCGGACTAGTCCGTTTTCTGTCCAGAGACAAAATCGGACTTGTCCGGTTGATATCGGACTAGTCCGCACATGCTGAAATTGTGCAGTTAGTTTGATTTCTTCCACTTGAGATCTTGGGGTGTGTTTCTCCAACACACTCTATACTAAGTATTTTAATATTTTCAGCTCCTGAGCTCTTATCAATTTGGATCCTCCTTCTCCTTTCTTTTTGTGCTTTCTTCCTGATTTCTTTTAAGAACCTGCGCTCATCTCAACAATTTTGTTAGGGTCTCATTTGTTTGTCATAAATCAACCAAAACCCACAAGGGATGCCTAGATGCACTTTCACCTACCTTTGTTGCTGGACGAATTTCCCTCTTCCTATCCTATTTAAGTAGGCCAAGAGCTCCTTAAGAGGGCAGGTTTTGTTTAGATTAAAGTTTTCCACAGCTGCAACTCGCGTACCTCGTTTGTGTCCAACGACCAGACCAGGACGTTTCAGAACCCCACTTTCATTAATAAAGTTTTCTTCTTGAATTCGCAATATCCAGATTGTAATCCTAGTTTCTTGCTTGTTCTCTGTTTGCCTGCAGGAAATAGACCCTCGTGGTCAGGTTGATCGTGCTCTGGTGTGGTCAATAACCTCTTGGAGTTGGTTTAGCGATTGCTAAGGCGCGACGTCTTCACACATTCATAGTTGGATCGTCAAAGTCTACTCCACCAAAAATGATAGTTACCATCTCATCGAAAGGCGGGGCACCTTTGTCTCTATCATCTTTTTATAGAGGTCCTGGGGACTAGCAGTTGCCAACTGCCAAACCCCGGACTAGTCCGCCCTTTGACCCCGGACTAGTCCGGCCTACGGGGCCGATGACATCACTCCCCACCTCCTAAATGGTCGGATCTCACCAACTAAACAGTCATATTTCACCAACTAAACGGTCACATACCACGGACTAGTCTGGTCCACAACAGACTAGTCTGATCTCACTCAGAAACCATTGTTCCGGTTGAGAACGGACAAGTCTGGTCCACCAGACTAGTCCGGCCTCCATGGGCAGACAAGTCCGGCCATCCAAGACTTAGTCCATGCAGCTACTTCCTAGTTTCACACGGACTAGTCCGACACACAGAGGACTAGTCCGATCTCAATCAGAAACTCCTTGTGACACCCGGTTCCGAAAATAGAACCAAGTTAATACATATGTGTGCCTAGGATGTTCATCACACATACACATGTAATCCACAAATTGAGTTCAGAATATAACCATGAACAAATAGTGTTTAAGTATTTTATTACATCGACTCGTTGTGTCACTCATGAATCTCTAACTTATTCTTGCAGCGGAAGTCTCTAAACGACACCGGAAATAACTAAATAGCAGCAGGCTCCATATTCAACTCCACAGGCATGTTGACGGTAGTTCGCAGGCCTAGTACTCCACATGGTCCTCGAAGTACTCTTCTCCTGTTGCTGATGTTTATGTGATAATGCAAGGGTAAGTACAAGTCGTACTCAGCAAGTGCGGGAAAAGTATGACATGTAGCTTACAACAAGGTAGGAATAAAAAGGCTCATTGCAGCAAGCAAATTTTATTTCACAAACATGATAAAAACAGCAACTATTTCTAAGTGAGTTTAATCCCATCATAACCATGTTATAACAGCAACATTCCTTCGTCATAATTCACCACTTATCATGTCTCAACCAGCCATTAATCTTTCTGAACTTCATATCATGCTCATAATATTATAACCATCTCATATTCATATAACCAAAGCCAAACTCATTGTCATGACTTAAAACAGTCCCAAAACCATTCCCAATGACCATACCATAACCATACCGAATAACCATCCCAAGTTTTCCCTCTAATCATGGAAGTTGGCCAGGTGCTTGTGACCGGAAGCACGGCTATCATGATAGTTTTACACTCTGCAGAGATGGCGCACTTTACCCACAAGTTCGTGATTTCGTCACCCGTCGGCGACTGCATAACCTCCACTATACCAGTACACAACCGTCGGTGTATGGCCAAGAGATCACAAAATAGCCTTTACAAAGGGGCTACTAGATGTATGGACTCACTGAGGTTTCACCGGCAGGCTTGAATCACCATTCTCTCACCCACGGGCCCCCTCTTGTGCCATGCAGTTCCCAGTGCAGTCTTCCTCGACTCCCATTCCTCGCGCCATCCACGGTCCATAACAAGCTAGCAACACACCTAATTAATCAGCTAAGCCGTACCCATACTTGGCCTTGTGGTGGCACTGTTGTCCTGGCATATTCTCACATGAACCGGTCCTTAGATCTACGGCAAGCACCACTATCTCATCCAGCAACATTCACGAACCAAACTTGCCTAGATCTCACCGATTCCATGCCCATTATCATCATCAGGTTCTCATCTTCATTATTCATATGAGTGCAGTAGCTAAACATGTTTCAATTCAGCTTCCCGTATCCTATAGATTAAGTGAAGCAAAAAGGAAAAACAACCATACCCGACTCAACAACTTTCCCGGCGACAAGGATGGTTTAACAAAACTATTAAACTCCTATAAAAGGGTGTCCCATCAAGTTGACTAGTGCACACGTTTTCGCAAACAAAACAGTTTCAAAACATGGGATCAATATGGTCAAGGGGCACTTGCCTTGCTCCCGTGGCTCTTGTTGCTCAAGCGTCTCGAAGTCTTGGTATTGTAGTTCTTCATAGATGGCCTCTTGAGCTTGTCCTTCTATTCACGACCACGAACATACAAAATTCACAGCAATCAATCATCATGCACAAACTTTACTCAAGATGCAATGGAGTAGATGGATGCAAATCCTATGGTGCTGTTTTATTAAACTAGTTTGTACGTGTTCTTGCATGTTTTAATGGGCTTTCATGGATTTTTATGATGAACAAGGGTGTAGGGATCAAGTGTGGACGTGGTGATGATCTTGACCCAAGATCTCGATCAATTCCACCGTCAAAAATTAATCAAAACACGATCTGTCCACACGTATAAGTTTCTGTCGAAAACGGATGCATAGAAACAGTGGAGACGTTGTAAGATGGGTAATGAAGACCTACCTCACTTCCTTTTGGTGGAAGGGCCTTCCTCCTAGCAATGGCAGCAGTGGGGAATTTTTCTATGGAAGATTAGGGCAGGACAGATCGTCGGGCTTCTTCTCCGGCGACGACGGGGCTCGATGGCAGTCAAATTCCGGCAAGGGGGAAACTTGGCGACTTGGCAGCAAGGAAGGGGGCTTGGCAGCAGGGGGAGGACGTCCAAAATAGAGAGGGGTCAGCCAAGGGGGTGGGGGTTATATTTTTAAGGGGAAAAAGAGGAGTCCTACTCCAATTGGAGCTCAAATAAGAGTCCTACTCAATTTTGGATCTCAACAAACTTATCTTTTCAGTTAGGTGTGGCAGCCTTGGGGATTTTACCCCCCCCCCCCCCCCAAATATAGGGAAAATACCCCTTTTGTGGAATTGGGGAATCTGGAAATTTTGGGGGAAATTTATGTTGGTGATATGCCCAAGAGGCAATCATAACAATTCGGATAAAGGCTTGATGGATATTTGATCCGTAAGAAATTAGGGTACTAATGGGCCTGTGACCTAAAAGGTCATTAGTGCGCCTATAAATATGAGGGGTAGGGTTAGGGGCAGATCACTCCACCACATAACAGCCCCAGCCGCCGACCCTCACAGGCCAGCCGCCGAAACCCCTGTCGTGCGTGCGGTGATAGCACACCGACGCACAACGTTCCTCCCTGTACGTGTGGACTCCGTGGAGGCGCTGCTGTTACTGCTGCGCTGATCGGCTACGACACGTATCTACGATCCTCTGCGCTGTGCGTCTAGTGGTAACGATCCATGACCTTCTTACTCGCATGTTTCCTGGGTGATACAGTCGAATTGCTAGAGTAGTGCATCGCCTATTTCCCTACAGTGGTACCAGAGCCGACTTGCGTAGTTTTTGGTCTGGATCTTAGATGCGATCTACTGCAGACAAGTTCATATGATGAATTTTTATAGTTTGGCTTTTGGGGTTTAGAATTGGTTAGAGTAGATTGCCAACATATGACTAAAGGATTAGTTTGTGCTCCTTCTCTGCTGTGTGTGCAACCTGTCCCTACCGGCTGGAATCACCATCGGGACTAATAGTGTACATAGCTAACAGATTGAGCCAACAGATCACGGTCATGTGTCGCGATCTTCTCGTGGATAACGAGTCACAATGAAAATTGAGGCATTCTGAATGGCTCAGATTAGGTTGATTTGATCAATTCGATGAGATTTTCATAGTGATTTCATAGATGCGATCTATGTAATTTTGTTTGGTGTTCAGGGCGCTTCCCTGAAACCCGCGGGGGGCGACTCCCCCCTCGACCCCCCCGCCCGCTAACCAGCTAGCGGGACCGCCGTTGCTGTCTGCTATAGTGACATCATTAAGTTGTTTCGCGATAGACATCGTTCTACGATTAACTTGTTTTTGCAGGGAATGATGTCAGTGGTATGGCCTAAATGTGATGTGATGATCTGTGTGTAAAATTCGTGCAGCCTGCGTGTTGCAAATTTAGCACAACCGGGTTGAGGTTGTCACATAATTGTATAACGACCTGCGTGTCACCCTGTGATGCCTGATCTCTCATGTAACTTATTTGATAGCTATTAGATGTATTAGCTTCTTTTATATTCATTGAGAAACCTCAAGCATGATGGCGATGGTGATCACCATAAGAAGGGAGACATGGCGGTGTAGATCATGATGGAACCATGGTGATGGAGACCACTATGATCCTAAAGGTCATACTATTCACAGATATGATATGATCGTATGCCTGTGATGTTTTACTATTCTTTTCATGCTTTTCATATGGTGGATGTTTTGTCATGATAGAATAGCTTCCCTCAGAAAAGTTGAGTATTTGATGCCATTTACCTATAGCTGCACCTATGTTGTTTTGATCGTTGTATGGTAGTTTTGCCAAAGCAAAATACCGTCATCTATCATAATGAATAGGCTGAATGTTGGACACTCACATGCATAGTATTGGTTTACTCAATAAAGCTATCAAAACGGTTTTGGGCTTTGTGGCATAGTGTTGGGAGCCGGGACATTGGATGTCACCCAACAAACAAGAATCATATAGAGATATGATTAACAATGGTTGTTTACCTATGTCACTAATTTTCTAGCAGTGAAGCCAAAGCTCACTAGAGATTAGTGAATATGGATCTTGGACCACTATATGTCGTTAGAGGGAGGACGATGCTCATATAGTGGTGGTGTCTTTTATTAAACTGTTAATAAAAGATTGGTACATAACATAGTACTAAAACCTTGCATATTTATTTTCTATTGTAGATCATGTCTGCTAGTAACAATTCCGGTTTCAATTTGCGATATGTGCTTGAGAAAGAAAAGCTCAATGGAGCTAACTTTATTGATTGGTCCCGCAACCTGAGAATTGTTCTCAGGAAAGAGAAAATTGAGTATGTTCTTGAGAAACCATACCCTAATGATCTCCTCGATGATGCAAATGCCGCAACTCGCAGGACTTATGAGAAGCACTACGATGATGCGCTTAATGCAAGCTGCCTCATGCTTGCCACAATGTCCCCTGATCTACAGAAACAATATGAGCATGCAGATGCTTATTCTATGATTCAGGGACTACGTGGAATGTTTGAGAACCAAGCAAGGGCTGAGAAGTACAACATCTCAAAGTCCTTGTTCTCATACAAGCTGGCAGAAGGTAGCTCGGTCTGTCCCCATATAATCAAGATGATTGGTTACATTGAGACTTTGGACAAACTTGGTTCTGAACTCAAGGATGACCTGGCTATTGACGTTATTCTCCAGTCACTCCCACTGAGCTATGAGCCATTTATATTGAATTATCAAATGAGTGGCATGGAGAAAACGTTGGCTGAATTGCATGGGATGCTTAAAACAGCCGAGGAAAGCATTAAGAAAAACACCACTCATGTGATGATGGTTCAAAAGGAGAATAAAAAGAGGAAGCGTGTGATGCATCCTAAAGGCAAGGGAAAGGTTCCCAATGAGCCTTCAAGCTCAAAGCCAAAGGGTAAATCAGGCCCTTCTCCTAATGATGAATGCTTCCACTGTCATGCTAAGGGGCATTGGTCTAGGAACTGCAAGAAGTACTTGGGGGATAAGAAGAAGAAAGGGAGTGAGACTTCCACTTCAGGTATAAATGTTATAGAAATCAATATTGCTACATCTTCTAGTGAATCATGGGTATTTGATACCGGATCAATGATTCACACTTGCAAATTGTTGCAGGGTCTAAGTGAGCCTAGAAGATTTGTAAAAGGCGAGTTGGATGTTTGGGTCGGCAATGGAGCAAAGGTTGCTGTCATAGCTGTCGGAACTTATCACTTGTCATTACCCTCAGGATTAGTTTTGGAATTAAATAATTGTTATTGCATTCCTTCTTTGAGCAAGAACATTATATCTTCTTCATGTTTGGAAGAAGTTAATGGTTATGAGATTATAATAAAGAACAAATGTTGTTCTATTTATTATAATAATATTTTCTATGTTCAATATCCATTAGTGAATGGATTATATGTTCTTGATCTTGAGGATAAAACGGTCTATAACATTAATACAAAAAGGGCTCGACGAAATGATCTAAATCCCACTTTTATTTGGCATTGTCGCTTAGGTCATATAAATGAGAAACGCATTGAGAAACTCCATAAAGATGGTTTGTTAAGTTCATTTGATTTTGAATCACTTGACACATGCGAGTCTTGTTTGCTTGGGAAGATGACCAAAACACCCTTCACTGGTCAAAGTGAGAGGGCAAGTGACTTGTTGGGACTTATACATACTGATGTATGTGGACCAATGAGTTCGGTAGCTAGAGGTGGTTTTCAGTATTTCATTACTTTTACCGATGACTTTAGTAGATATGGATATGTCTATCTAATGAGGCACAAGCCTGAATCTTTTAAAAAGTTCAAAGAATTTTAGAATGAAGTACAAAATCAGTTGGGCAAGACAATTAAACTTCTACGATCTGATCGTGGGGGTGAATATTTGTGAGAGGGCCCGGTCCCTCCATCATGGGGCAGTGCCGCCTCGCCCGAGGAATCGCATTGGGTGGTGCCGTGTTATGCGGCACCCAACAGCACACATATAAGGAACACAGTATTACATAAATCAAAAGCGGAAGCTTACAATTATTCTTCGTAAATAATTTACATAAAATAGTTACAGCGGAAGTCTATAAACAGCTCACGATGAATATCTAAGAAGCACTCGAGAAGAGGTCCAGCCCGCGGACTCCTCTCACTAGCAACACGAAGACATGGCAGCGGCTAGGTTCTCCAAGGGTGACATGACTCGGAAGTTCCCGAGTCTCACCTGACAACCTTCTTTATAGCGTCGATGTTTACCTGCAAAACCACTTATATAGCAAGAGTGAGCACAAAGGCTCAGCAAGACTTAACCGTCTCTCCTAAGACATGAAACTCTACATGAAAGTAACCTAAGACTTAAGCCTGTCATTTGCGAAAAGACTCGCCTATGAGCTCATCCTTAACTTTCAGATTTTAGCCATAATAGTAGTGACCTTGCGCCCAGCAACATTGGAACTCCACAATCAAACAAGAAAAGCTTCATTCCAATGTTACTTGTCCCAAGGTGAAAAATAAATTTAGTTTGCTCTATCTCTACCTCAAACAAGGTTCTCATGCAGTTTAACATAATCATAGCAGCAATTATACTTTTGCAAACTGTTCCCACACAACTTGCTTACTACGTCACAACACAGTGAGCAAGCGGTACTCATAACCGCGAGGGACAGTGATTCGAATCAAACACTACCTGGATAACTCGACACATACGCCCGCCTCTGAAGACCCAACTCTGGCGTCCTTCATTACGTCGTATGTGGCAACCTTTCTCAGGACACTAGACTGTAGAATCGGTCGCGCCGTCTCGGGCTCATAGGTCTAACGAGACGATGTGGTATGCCTCTACAACCCAGTGAACCTGGTACATCGGTTTCCTGGTTCCCATATATCAGTAAGCATCCGGTACACAACTCAAAACTTGCTCAGCGGGGCTGCATACGCTTCGGTCCTTGACCGACACGGGCAGAGCTACTCGACCAAGACCTCGTCTTGTCGCTACCTAACTCTCCTGCCCGGTCTCATCTTTAGAAACGTAAACTTTAGTTTGCCTCTCTTTCCAACCCCACTTATGTGATCCTAAAACAAAGCTCGCGAGTAGATTCCAACTACTCATCTTCTACTGGATGTCCTAGCCTATTTAGCACGGCCTTATTCTACAGCGATGACACAACGCTACCCTTGACCTCAGGGTTCATGTTTGGTTATGCGAGTGGAGTATCAACATCCTTGACCTAATGCACATACAAACCTTGACCAAATGTAGTGAACAAAGGGAAAACTTTAAAAATAACTTAAGTGCAAACCGGGGCTTGCCTTGGTTTTGCAGGTGACTAAAGTCAGATAGTGTGATGTTAGTTGCTGCTGACTTGAAGCTCAATCCCTGCCTTCTTGCCTCTTGATCCAATATTCACTCATCCACGTTTAAACACTACACGTTATGAATATGCATACAAGTTTAATTATAAAACTTTTTGCTAACAAACACTAAAGCCAAGTATAAAACTGGAACTCTGTTCAAGAATTTAAAATGACACTGGGAGTGGTGGTTTGGGTGTGTGTCTAATCACTATCATCAAGTGAGAAGTGAGGTTCATCACTTGGGTGGTGATCACCTAAGTGGTTGAACAGAACACTACTGATCCTGGGCTCCAATGGAGCTGATAATTTTCTTGGGAGTTCCTTGTCACAAGAAAGTCCTATGGACCAAAATTCAGAATATTTCATTAAGTGGATCACCCAGAACAATTCCCTAAGCATTTAGGCAAAGAGGAATTAATTCTGAATAAATTTGCACTTTCATGCAAATTCAAGTGAACTATAATTTCATACATGGCTCAGGGAGTATGCATGAAGTTTCCTAGGATTTTTGGAGCTAAGGAATGTCCAGAACTGAATTTCCAAGTTTTGGAAATTCTCTGAAAATGTTTCTGTATTCATTTGAATACAGAAACTTGAAATTAGAATTACCCAAACCAGATCAACTCCAAATGAGCTTAAACGTTTACAGGAGTATCCTAACATCCTAAAGAATATCCTGGCAAAATTTGGGAATCTTTGTATGAACCAAACTCCCTCAAAAATTCTTTTGCTGAAAAGATTTAAAGAATTTTCCAGAATTTTATATTGATCTTAATGCAAATTGGGTTGAATATTTGGATAGAGCTTTTCATCCTGAATCCAACCCAATTTGAATTACTAAATTTGGAGCTTCCTAGCAAAAGTTATGAGGTTCTAAAGTTTGAACTAAATCTGGAATTCAAATTAAATCGGTGAAATGTTTAAACTCTGACAGTGGCCCCATCCCCACGTGTCTGCTGCTGCATTCAAGCCACACAGGGCCACAGACCCGTCCCCGCGTTGTCACAGACCGATCCGAGGCCACAGAAAATCCCACTCCCTCGCAACAGAGACTGACGCATGGGCCAGCCCCCGTCTTCGTCTTCCTCCGCCTCCCGCGCGACCCCGCCGCCGGGCTCGCCGGAGACCTCACCAGGAAGGGGTTCCGGTCCTCGAAACTCGTTGATTTTTGCCGCCACTGCATATTTTCGCGCGACGAACACGTTGCCGGCCTTACCTCCGATTGAAGATGGCCAGAACCCTAGGCGCGACGGTGACAGTAACCGCGGCAATTCCGGCGACGTTGCTAGGGCGCTGTACTGCCACAACCTTGCTCCGGTTAGCTCCTACAGCATCGCCACGACCTAGGGAGCAATGTCCCGGGTTCTGATCTCGTGAGAAACACCGGCAACTAGGAGCTCACCGTGCGACCTAGGTGGTTTTTGGTGAAAACTCGAAAAACCCGAAGAACCGAAGGTTTCCTCGACGGTTCTCTCTAGTTCTTGATCCCACGGGTCCGCACGGGTGTCTACAGCTGGGTTTCTAAGTCTGGTGATGAGTGGTGCACCGGGTTGCCTTAATTTCTAGGTTTTCTGCAGGCGGCTCATATTGCATGTCTGCGGGGAAAACCAAATTCCGGCGAGCACGGCCGGTGACAAGCTACCAGCGCTTCTGTGGAGCAAGAAGGGTTACAGGCGCACCTTTTTGCTTTTGCAGCACGACGTGATCTTGCCGCGGCTTCCTTCGGTGTTGTGGAGGAGAACCGAGCTCGACGCTGCGTTCCCGTGGGAGAAACGTCGGTCTCTGGTGCTGGACACCTTGAGGGAGACCCGGCGACACCGTGGGGAAGCTTAGATCGGCGTGGGAGCTACTGAGGCGGCCGGTCGCCGTTGCTCTGATGGGCGCGGTAGCGGCGGGAGGGGCTGTACACACGGGAGCGGCCACGGGAGTGGGAAAACGCTATCAGTTCTCCTACGTGCGGCAGCCGTCCGTGGGTAATATTGGGGCTGAGGCGGTTCCCTCGTGGAGACAGCCGGGAAGCCACGGGCGCGCGCTCTGTCGCTGCGGTGCTGCTGCTGTCGCGCGCTCAGCAGAGGAGAAACGAAGACCGGGCTCCCTCTCACAGACAGCTGGGCCCCAGTGACAGGCAGAGAGACTTAAGGAGCAAGTTTATTTGACTCAATGGCAAGTGGGTCCACCCTTGCTCCTCCTAAAAGATCTTCCAAAATTTGGCACAGAGCAAATTTAACTTCTGAAGAGCTCAGATTCAAAAGTTGTTTGGAATTTTGACCTGTGTCCTTCAGTTGAAATTTAAATTCGAATTTGAAGGAAATTCCTAAGCCCCTTTGATACTCATATCAAAGCTCCTCCAAATTTTCTCAAAATTTGTCTCCCTCATAATTTGGACCTGAGGAATTCAAATATGCCATCTGATCCATAAGTTGGCCATTGCAAATACAAATTTTCAAACAACAGTTTGAATTTCCTTTTTGAAAAGGGCCTTCTTTGCCTTGAAGTAAACCATTTAATTCAAACTGAAATTTAAGTCCTCTTTGGTGATGACCCATCTGAATTTGGGTGAAACACTTTGGTTTGCTCCTAGCCCATGCTTGATCCATCTTGGTCCCAACCTGAACCTCACCAGTTCAGTTTTGACCATGCCCCTCAAATTTGAATTTGAAGGTGATCTCAAACAAAGCTTTGAACAAATGGTATATGAGCTCAAACACTCTCCAATTTTTGGAACTTAAGCTCTTTAATACCTGAGGACTGCAATGGTCATCTCATATATATGCTTTTGGACCATCTGACCATGAATGATTTGCAAGGGTTCAAAAATGGGGTTTAAACTTCCCTCCCCTCTACTCATAGGGAATGTACATATGAGTTAGATTTTTGGGAGTGACATCCTTTCCCGGGTTAACATGTGTTCAACAGGAGTTAAAGAAGATTTTTGCTCTTCCCACATGTCCATGTTTGAGTTTATCATTTTATGTGACATAACTCAAATCATTCCCTTGTCCTAACATGTTTGAATTCAGCATGAACTCAACATGATCATAGTCCATTCCCTTTTGGCTCACCCTCAAATCAGGAAGTTGCCACCACATTCTCCTCAATTCAAATGTATGAGGCTCCATGTGTATACAAAAGCTTGGCAGTAATTTGAGCTGAGCCTTTGATACTAAAGACCTTACTTTTGTTCTTACTCATGTTCATGTATGCTTACATATGAGTTTAACTCCACCTTGGTCCAACACTTTCAAAGGCATGCTTGAACCCATGTGGTTGCACCTCATGTGTACCATCCCATGTAAGAAAGTTTTTGTAAGTCCCATTTTTCATGAACAGAAACACAGTGACGTTCAATCATCCGTTCCTTTGCATTCATGTTTTTGGGACTTTTACATTCCTCCCCCCTTAAAAAGAATCTCGTCCCGAGATTCCAATAGGAGAACGAGACGGGAGAGGTAATGCCAAGTGGTAGGACGATAAAAACTCCGGATAGTTCATGCGGAGGTAATCTTTGTTCTCCACGTTGTTCCTTCCATGGTATGATTACCCCACAGCACCTGGTAAAATCTTAATATCCGATTCCAGGTGTTCTGGATTCTTCTCATCGATAGTCTGAACCGGTCGCTCGGTGTAGGTACGATCCGGCTTCAACTAGTCAAGTTCTTCGGTGTGGATGGCAATGGTAGCTTTATGCCACTTCCATAGCTGTGACCTATGAAATATGTCGTGAACACCAGCAAGGCTTGCCGGTAGTTCCAGCCGGTAAGCTATGGGTCCACACATCTCCGTGATAACAAGTGGATCTAAGGCTCGGGGAGCAAAATCCCCCCCCTTTTACATCGAACCGGTGAATTCCTTTCATCGGAGACACGCAAAGACAACGTCTTCTACGCCGTCGAAATGCAATGGTCGATGCCTTTGACCATCGTGATTTTGCTGTCGGGATTTGAACAGCCTCCAAGTTCGCTTCTACCGTTCGAACTCGGCCATCGGTTTTGTTGACAAATCAACCCCGAACAGTACTCTTTCACCGTACTCACACCACTTTCACGGTGTGCGACATTTCTGACTGTAGAGCTTCATCTTACGAGGTATAACTATATGGTCTTTAAACCATAGAGTACCCTCATTGCCCTTTATAGTGACGGCATTGAGTGAACGAAAATCAACACTTAATCTTAGTGTCCCCTCGTTCTTCTTAACGAACAGCGCAGAGCAACCCCATGGTGATGAGCTTGGTTGTGTAAAACCGTTGCTCATAAGTGCACTTAGTTGCTCCTTCAACTCCGCTAGTTCATTGGGTGCCATCTTATACGGCCTTCGTGAAATCGGTGTTGTTTCCGGCGTCAGTTCAATCTTGAACTTGACGTCCCGTTAGCTGGCATTTCCCGGTAACTTATCGGAACACATTGGATATTCACGTCCCACCGGACTATCCTCGAATTTAATCACTTTCGTGGGATAGGCCTAGCCAGTCCTCCTTTCGGTACAGAACAGACTCTTCTGTCCTCATCCAGATTTTTATCCGTTTATCAGCATTTCCATAACTCAAGTTGAATACAAAAGTTAGAGTTAACTTCAGTATATTTTCAATGAGTATTCATATGCCTTCAGATCATCTCTGGATCAAAAGTTATGATTGCTCAAAGTTGACAGAATTCCTGGATAAAATTTACCAGCATCTCTTTTGTATGTGGCTACTTTATCACAGTTGTATATGGAAATACAGTAAGAATCTGAGCAACTTTGAACTACAACAATGTTGCAAATTTCATAACCTTTCCAACAGTGTGTCATAGGCTCCTTAACAATTTTTCTACAGGAAGTTATGGCTTAAAAACAGAAAGGTCCAGAGAGGTTTTTGCTACTGTCCTGGTTCTGAACAGTTTGCCTTCAACTGGACTTCTCACCAACTTAACGTGTGATTTTGCTCTGGAGGTCTACAAAGAAGTTATTGAGCACTTAAAGATCGTTCCAGAACTGTATCACACACCTTAATTGGTTAAAGCTACTCAGAGTTATGCTCTGTCAAAGTCCAGCAAGAATTTCTGCCAGAAACAGAGCACTCTGTTTTTGAAAACTTTGATACCTAGTTATACTCTCATTTGAATCTTAGCTCAAAATAAGAGTTCAGTAGCTACTACTTGTTTCAAACTTCTATTTTTAGTTGAAAGTTAGTTCATGAATCATTTCTTCATAGGGAAGAGGTTATTAAGTGTAGTACGGTGTCGATGCACCGTAAGAAACATGCCGGTACTACGTAGCCTCACCAAAATAAAAATCCTAACCGGATTACACCGGCATATACGTATGAGCAGTGGCACTAAAACGGTCTCTCACACACGTGTACTACACGGGATACGTACGTGGTTAGTACCTGCAGAAGAACACTCAAAAGTGGTGCACTCAAAGGTTGTTTCATTTCAGGCAGTTCCATAATTGAAAGTAAATACAAACGCCCGTATCATTGTCATACGGCCAACCTTGAGTAAAGCCACGTCTCAAGGCACGTGATCGTGTTTCAACACCACGCGACGGGGAACCCGAGTATATCATGAACGGGTCGTCATGGTTGGGAATGTTATCAACCCAACAGATACCACATACTGCCCTGCAGGGCACGCCGATGGCAAGCGCTGCGTATGTCCTCCTGGGCTATTTCCAGACGAACACACTTTCGCGTTACTGACCAAGTGATGGGGTCTCCACTTACTTGCCTAATGCACGCTAGGGATCAGCGTTTCATATGAACTCAGGAACATGAAGAGTCCAAGAGTTTCATATTGACGTCTCACACCAAGCTGTGAGACATATCCCTGAAACACTTTCCTCGTCACGGGAGCTAACCGAAATTGAACCGCTTTCGGTGGCGTTCCTTACCATGCTTACCAGAACGTAGATGCGTCGTTACATAATCAAAATTCAGAATTATAACAAATAAGTTAGCAATGCCACTTTAAGTAACTATACTACTATAGTCCTTATGTGGGCCTAATACCGTTTCCTCACCGTATCCTAAGTTTTTGTCGTAATACGATCCTTATTCCGTGTGCTATTACCAATGTGGCTCAGATACCACGCTGAGAGGGCCCGGTCCCTCCATCACGGGGCCGTGCCGCCTCGCCCGAGGAATCGCATTGGGTGGTGCCGTGTTATGCGGCACCCAACAGCACACATATAAGGAACACAGTATTACATAAATCAAAAGCGGAAGCTTACAATTATTCTTTGTAAATAATTTACATAAAATAGCTACAGTGGAAGTCTATAAACAGCTCACGATGAATATCTAAGAAGCACTCGAGAAGCGGTGCAGCCCGCGGACTCCTCTCGCTAGCAACACGAAGACATGGCAGCGGCTAGGTTCTCCAAGGGTGACATGACTCGGAAGTTCCCGAGTCTCACTGGACAACCTTATTTATAGCGTCAATGTTTACCTGCAAAACTACTTATATAGCAAGAGTGAGCACAAAGGCTCAGCAAGACTTAACCGTCTCTCCTAAGACATGAAACTCTACATGAAAGTAATCTAAGACTTAAGCCTGTCATTTGCGAAAAGACTCGCCTACGAGTTCATCCTTAACTTTCAGATTTTAGCCATAATAGTAGTGACCTTGCGCCCAGCAACATTGGAACTCCACAATCAAACAAGAAACGCTTCATTCCAATGTTACTTGTCCCAAGGTGAAAAATAAATTTAGTTTGCTCTATCTCTACCTCAAACAAGGTTCTCATGCAGTTTAACATAATCATAGCAGCAATTATACTTTTGCAAACTGTTCCCACACAACTTGCTTACTACATCACAACACAGTGAGCAAGCAGTACTCATAACCGCGAGGGACGGTGATTCGAATCAAACACTACCCGGATAACTTGACACATACGCCCGCCTCTGAAGACCCAACTCTGGCGTCCTTCATTACGTCGTATGTGGCAACCTTTCTCAGGACACTAGACTGTAGAACCGGTCGCGCCATCTCGGGCTCATAGGTCTAACGAGACGATGTGGTATGCCTCTACAACCCAGTGAACCTGGTACATCGGTTTCCTAGTTCCCATATATCAATAAGCCTCCGGTACACAACTCAAAACTTGCTCAGCGGGGCTGCATACGCTTCGGTCCTTGACCGACACGGGCAGAGCTACTCGACCAAGACCTCGTCTTGTCGCTATCTAACTCTCCTGCCCGTTCTCATCTTTAGAAACGTAAACTTTAGTTTGCCTCTCTTTCCAACCCCACTTATGTGATCCTAAAACAAAGCTCGCGAGTAGATTCCAACTACTCGTCTTCTACCAGATGTCCTAGCCTATTTAGCACGGCCTTATTCTACAGCGATGACACAAAGCTACCCTTGACCTCAGGGTTCATGTTTGGTTATGTGAGTGGAGTATCAACATCCTTGACCTAATGCACATACAAAACTTGACCAAATGTAGTGAACAAAGGGAAAACTTTAAAAACAACTTAAGTCTAAACCGGGGTTTGCCTTGGTTTTGCAGGTGACTAAAGTCAGATAGTGTGATGTTGGTTGCTGCTGACTTGAAGCTCAATCCCTGCCTTTTTGGCTCTTGATCCAATCTTCACTCATCCACGTTTAAACACTACACGTTATGAATATGCATACAAGTTTAATTATAAAACTTTTTGCTAACAAATGCTAAAGCCAAGTTTAAAACTGGAAATCTGTTCAAGAATTTAAAATGACACTGGGAGTGGTGGTTTTGGTGTGTGTCTAATCACTATCATCAAGTGAGAAGTGAGGTTCATCACTTGGGTTGTGATCACCTAAGTGGTTGAACAGAACACTACTGATCCAGGGCTCCAATGGAGCTGATAATTTTCTTGGGAGTTCCTTGTCACAACAAAGTCCTCTGGACCCAAAATTCAGAATATTTCATTAAGTGGATCACCCAGAACAATTCCCTAAGCATTTAGGCAAAGAGGAATTAACTCTGAATAAATTTGCACTTTCATGCAAATTCAAGTGAACTATAATTTCATACATGGCTCAGGGAGTATGCATGAATTTTCCTAGGATTTTTGGAGCTAAGGAATGTCCAGAACTGAATTTCCAAGTTTTGGAAATTCTCTGAAAATGTTTCTGTATTCATTTGAATACAGAAATTTGAAATTAGAATTACCCAAGCCAGATCATCTCCAAATGAGCTGAAAAGTTTACAGGAGTCTCCTAACATCCTAAAGAATATCCTGGTAAAATTTGGGAATTTTGGATGAACCAAACTCCCTCAAAAATTCTTTTGCTGAAAAGCTTTAAAGAATTTTCCAGAATTTTCTATTGCTTTTAATGCAAATTGGGTTGCATATTTGGATAGAGCTTTTAATCCTGAATCCAACCCAATTTGAATTACTAAATTTGGAGCTTCCTAGCAAAAGTTATGAGGTTCTAAAGTTTGAACTAAATCTAGAATTCAAATTAGATCGGGGAAATGTTTAAACTCTGACAGTGGCCCCATCCCCACATGTCAGCTGCTGCATTCAAGCCACACGGGGCCACAGACCCGTCCCCGTGTTGTCACAGACCGATCCAAGGCCACAGAAAATTCCACTCCCTTGCAACAGAGACTGACGCATGGGCCAGCCCCCGTCTTCATCTTCCTCCGGCTCCCGCGTGACCCCGCCGCCGGGCTCGCCGGAGACCTCGCCGGGAAGGGGTTCCGGTCCTCGGAACTCGTTGATTTTCGCCGCCACTGCATATTTTCGCGCGAGGAACACGTTGTAGGCCTTACCTCCAATCGAAGATGGCCGGAACACGTTGCAGTGAGAAACGAAGACCGGGCTCCCTCTCACAGACAGCTGGGCCCCAGTGACAGGAAGAGAGACTTAAGGAGCAAGTTTATTTGACTCAATGGCAAGTGGGTCCACCCTTGCTCCTCCTAAAAGATCTTCCAAAATTTGGCACAAAGCAAATTTAACTTCTGAAGAGCTCAGATTCAAAAGTTGTTTGGAATTTTGACCTGTGTCCTTCTGTTCAAATTTAAATTCGAATTTGAAGGAAATTACTAAGCCCTTTTGATACTCATATCAAAGCTCCTCCAAATTTTCTCAAAATTTGTCTCCCTCATAATTTGGACCTGAGGAATTCAAATATTCCATCTGATCCATAAGTTGGCCATTGCAAATACAAATTTTCAAACAACAGTTTGAATTTCCTTTTTGAAAAGGGCCTTCTTTGCCTTGAAGTAAACCATTTAATTCAAACTGAAATTTAAGTCCTCTTTGGTGATGACCCATCTGAATTTGGGTGAAACACTTTGGCTTGCTCCTAGCCCATGCTTGATCAATCTTGGTCCCAACCTGAACCTCACCAGTTCAGTTTTGACCATGCCCCTCAAATTTGAATTTGAAGGTGATCTCAAACAATGCTTTGAACAAATGGTATATGAGCTCAAACACTCTCCAAATTTTGAAACTTAAGCTCTTTAATACCTGAGGACTGCAATGGTCATCTCATATATATGCTTTTGGACCATCTGACCATGAATGCTTTGCAAGGGTTCAAAAATGGGGTTTAAACTTCTCTCCCCTCTACTCATAGGGAATGTACATATGAGTTAGATTTTTGGGAGTGACATCCTTTCCCGGGTTAACATGTGTTCAACAGGAGTTAAAGAAGATTTTTGCTCTTCCCACATGTCCGTGTTTGAGTTTATCATTTTATGTGACATAACTCAAATCATTCCCTTGTCCTAACATGTTTGAATTCAGCATGAACTCAACATGATCATAGTCCATTCCCTTTTGGCTCACCCTCAAATCAGGAAGTTGCCACCACATTCTCCTCAATTCAAATGTATGAGGCTCCATGTGTATACAAAAGCTTGGCAGTAATTTGAGCTGAGCCTTTGAGACTAAAGACCTTATTTTTGTTCTTTCTCATGTTCATGTATGCTTACACATGAGTTTAACTCCACCTTGGTCCAACACTTTCAAAGGCATGCTTGAACCCATGTGGTTTCACCTCATGTGTACCATCCCATGTAAGAAAGTTTTTGTAAGTCCCATTTTTCATGAACAGAAACACAGTGACGTTCAATCATCCGTTCCTTTGCATTCACGTTTTTGGGACTTTTACAATTTGAGCCTTGAATTTTATGATCATTTAAAACAATTTGGAATTGTTCCACAGTTGACTCCACCTGGAACGCCTCAATGGAATGGGGCGTCCGAGCGGAGGAACCGAACCTTGTTAGACATGGTTAGGTCGATGATGAGCCAGACTGATCTTCCACTATCCTTTCGGGGTTATGCTCTTGAAACTGCTGCGTTTACACTAAATAGAGTCCCAACTAAGTCTGTTGAGAAGACACCATATGAGATGTGGACCGGGAAACGTCCCGGATTGTCTTTCCTCAAAGTTTGGGGATGTGATGCTTATGTCAAACGTTTGACATCAGACAAACTTACTCCCAAATCAGACAAATGCTTCTTTGTGGGATATCCTAGGGAAACCAAAGGATATTATTTTTATAATAAAATGGAGGGTAAAGTGTTTACTGCTCGCAATGGTGTCTTCTTGGAGAAAGAGTTTCTCTCAAAAGGAGTTAGTGGGAGCAAGGTGCATCTTGAAGAAATTCAAGAAATACCTGAAAATGTTTCGGCACCCTCTAATCCTATACAGGATGTACAAGATGTTGTACAACCACTTGATGAAACACCAGCCCCACGAAGGTCTACAAGGGTACGTCGTGCAACTGAAAAGTTGACACTCCTAACCACGGAACCACAGGACATGGTATTGTTGGACAATAATGAGCTTGTGACCTACACTGAAGCAATAATGGGACCCGACTCTGAGAAATGGCTTGGAGCCATGGAATCCGAAATAGAATCCATGCATGAGAATCAAGTTTGGAACTTGGTTGATCCAATCGATGGTGTGAGACCGATCGATTGCAAATGGATTTTCAAGAAAAAGACTGATATGGATGGAAAAGTTCACATCTATAAAGCACGATTGGTGGCGAAAGGTTTCAAACAAATCAAGGTATTGATTATGATGAGACATTTTCGTCCGTCGCTATGCTAAAGTCTGTTCGGATTCTCCTAGCAATTGCTGCATATTTTGATTATGAAATATGGCAGATGGATGTCAAAACAGCCTTTCTTAATGGGAGTCTGACTGAGGATGTGTACATGACACAAACTGAGGGTTTTGTCGATCCTAAAAATGCTAGAAAAATATGCAAACTTCAAAAGTCCATCTATGGATTGAAGCAAGCATCTCGGAGTTGGAATCTACATTTTGATGAAGTGGTCAAAGGGTTTGGTTTCATCAAGAATGTATAAGAACCTTGTATTTACAAGAAGGTTAGTGGGAGCGCACTTATATTTCTGGTCCTATATGTAGATGACATATTGTTGATCAGAAATGACTTCCAGTACTAGATGCTGTTAAATCCTCATTAAGGAAAAGTTTCTCAATGAAGAATTTAGGAGAGGCAGCGTACATTTTGGGCACAAAGATCTATAGAGATAGATCTATGAGGTTAATTGGATTAAGCCAAGACACATATATTGACAAGATATTGAATCGGTTCAATATGCAAGATTCTAAGAAAGGTTTCTTGCCAATGTCACATGGCATCACTCTAAGCAAAAGTCAGTGTCCTTCGACGCCTGATGAGCAAAAGAGGATGAGAGCGATTCCTTATGCTTCAGCTATTGGATCTATCATGTATGCCATGTTGTGTACACGTCCAGATGTATCCTATGCTCTAAGTGTTACGAGCAGGTATCAATCAGATTATGGTGAGACTCATTGGACAGTTGTCAAAAACATTCTTAAGTACTTGAGAAGAACTAAGAATGTGTTCCTAGTGTTTGGAGGTGAAGAAGAGCTCGTTGTAAGAGGTTACACCGATGCTAGCTTCCAAACAGACAAGGATGACTCTAGATCGCAATCCGGTTTTGTGTTCTGCCTCAATGGAGGGGCAGTGAGCTGGAAAAGTTCCAAGCAAGACATAGTAGCAGATTCAACGATGGAGGCGGAGTATATTGCATCTTCTGAAGCTGCAAAGGAAGTTGTTTGGATCAGAAAATTTGTTTCTGAGTTGGGTGTTGTTCCTAGTGCGTCCGGACCTGTGGATCTCTATTGCAACAATAATGGAGCCATTGCACTAGCAAAGGAGCCTAGATCACACAAAAGATCCAAACATATACTACGACGCTATCATCTGATTTGAGAGATTATCGACCGAGGTGATGTGAATATATGCAAGGTGCATACGGATTTGAATATGACAGATCCATTGACAAAGCCTCTTCCACAATCAAAGCATGAGACGCACATGAGATCTATGGGTATTAGATACTTACATCAGTGATCCTAGTGTGTAGTGGGAGACTCGTGTCATAGCTATGTTTATGTACTATTTGAGTAACTATTATTCCCATTGATCATCAAGTATGTGACTTGTTCGTGAGACTCTTTGTTAATTATAATGTTACTCAAAATGATCCCTAATCTACATCGTTATATGAGATAATGATAGTACGCAGTCTAGCACATGTATTAATTGATGATCACGTTTCACGGATCATAGATATGGAGATATCAAATTAATAATGTGAACACATGTTAGTGAACATGGTGTTGGATAGACCCATTCCGAGATACTATTGGGATTGTTATTTACATATGTGCCATCAGTTGGTCTTGAGTGATACACCTGCTAGATTCTTAGACCTGAGATCGCCATTGTTTCTCACTATGTGTAGTTGTGCACTTTGAAACTATCAAACGCTACTCCGTAACTGGGTGGTCATAAAAATAGTCTTCAGGTACATAATGAAGCATGGAATGAGATGTGTGCGGATCAATATGGGATTTGCCCCTCCTAAATAACAGGAGAGATATCTCTAGGCCCCTCGAGATAGCTGGATTGAAAGTGCATGGCCATGCCAAAGTGATTAAACAGTTAATCATTATGACTAAAAGTTAGTCATAGATTGAATCCACTATTTGGTTGAGTGAATGGTCGAGCTATCACAAGGATGGCACGTATCTCGCCTTGAGCTTGACTGGTATCGTGTGGCAAAGGAATTAGCATGTGAATGTATCTAGGTTCAGCCGATATGATCTTTATGTAGATTCGGGAGTCAGTATGTCCTGCTAGGTACCTCTACTGACTTGTGTTTGAAAACGGTTTTCATTCATAACCGACTATACATGAACCTAACAGGTCACACACTTAAGGGGATGGAATATTGAAAAACTTGGCTATATGATTGTCTCTAGTGCAAGTGGGAGATTGTTGGTGATATGCCCAAGAGGCAATCATAACAATTCGGATAAAGGCCTGATGGATATTTGATCCATAAGAAATTAGGGTACTAATGGGCCTGTGACCTAAAATCCCATTAGTGCGCCGATAAATATGAGGGGTATGGTTAGGGGCAGATCACTCCACCACATAACAGCCCCAGCCGCCGCCCCTCACAGGCCAGCCGCCAAAACCCCTGTCGCGCGTGCGGTGCTAGCACACCGACGCACGACGTTCCTCCCTGTACGTGTGGACTCCGTGGAGGCGCTGCTGTTACTGCTGCGCTGATCGGCTACGACGCGTATCTACGATCCGCTGCGTTGCACGTCTAGTGGTAACGATCCATGACCTTCTTACTCGCATGTTTCCTGGGTGATACGGTCGAATTCCTAGAGTAGCGCATCGCCTATTTCCCTACAATTTGGGAATGGCTTATTTCAGCTATCCTTTTCCCATTCCTCACCATTTCTATGTCACTTGCTCCATTTATACATTCCCCTCTCCATTTCTATGTCCCATTCTCCATTTCTACATTCCCCTCTCCATTTCTATGTCCCATTCTCCATTTCTACATTTCCCTCTCCATTTCTATGTCCCATTCTCCATTTCTACCTTGCCCTTCTCCATTTCTATGCCCCATTCTCCATTTCTATATTCCCTTCTCCATTTCTGTGGTTTTTCCTCCATTTCTATGGTTCCTTCCTCCATTTCTATGGTTCTTTCTCCATTTCTATGGTTCCTTCCTCCATTTCTATGGTTCTTTCTCCATTTCTATGGTTCTTTTCTCCATTTATATGGTTCTTTCTCCATTTCTATAGTTCTTTCTCCATTTCTATAGTTCTTTCTACATTTCTACTTCTTTTATAATGTTTCTCTACATGAAAATGTATGAAATGCATGGAAATTAATTTGAGGGTGTTACAAACCTACCCCCCTTAAACTGAATCTCGCCCTCGAGATTCGATAGAGTGGAGAATAGATGAGGGAATTCTGCCTTGAGATCTTCCTCACGCTCCCATGTAGTTTCGGCTTCCGTGTGATGGCTCTACTGTACCTTGCACCAACGGATCACTTTGTTTCTCGTGACCCTTTCCTTCACGTCCAAAATTTTGACGGGTGCTCCGCGTAGGTCAAATCCTCTTGAAGCTCGAGCTCATCCATCGGTACTTGTTCTTCCGATACTCTTAAGCACTTCTTGAGTTGGGATACGTGAAATACGCCATGCACGTCGAAGAGGTGCGTTGGCAGCTCTAGTTGATAGGCTACTTCTCCTCGCTTGCCCAAAATCTTGAATGGCCCAATGTAGCGAGGTGCTAATTTGCCTTTACGTTGAACCGTCGTTGGCCTCGGATAGGCGATACCTTAAGATACACGAAGTCTCCCACTTCGAAGGTCGATTTTCTTCGCCTATTGTCCGCATAACCTTTTTGTTGTGACTGAGCAGCCTTCAAATTTTCTCATATCGTTTGGACTTGCTTCTCAGCGTCTTGCAGCACTTCGGGTCCAAACACTTGACTCTCTCCGGTCTTATTCCAGAACAGCGGCGTTCTACACCTTCTACCATACAATGCTTCGAAAGGTGACATCTTCAAACTGGCTTGATAGCTGTTGTTGTAGGAGAATTCAGCATACGGCAAGCTCCTATCCCAACTACGCCCATGTTTCAAGGCGCAATCTCTCAACATGTCTTCCAAGATTTGACTTGTCTTCTCAGTTTGCCCGTCGGTTTGCGGGTGATAAGCGGAGCTGAAATCCAGTCGTGTACCCATAGCTTCATGCAACTTCTTCCAGAACCTAGAGGTAAATTGAGAACCTAGATCTGAAACTATCCTCTTCGGAACTCCATGGCGACAAACGATTTGCTCCATATACAGCTCGGCTAGTTGTGCAAAGCTGTACTTGGTTCTAACAGGAAGGAAATGGGTTGTTTTTGTCAATCGGTCCACAATAACCCAAATAGAGTCGTAACCTGATTGAGTACGTGGCAATCCAACGATGAAATCCATGCTGATGTCTTCCCACTTCCACTAGGGTACTTTCAATGGCTGCAACAGTCCAGCGGGTCTTTGATGTTCGTCCTTCACCCGTTGGCATATATCGCATAAGGCAACATATTCAGCTATGTCCCTTTTCATACAATCCCAACAATAGCAACTTTTTAGGTCCTTGTACATCTTTGTACAGCCGGGATGTACGGAATAAGGTGAGTCATGTGCCTCCTTTAATATCGTGTCGCGGATGTGCTTTACGTTAGGCACACAAATCCTTTTCCCTAACCAAAGTGTGCCGTTCTCGTCTTCCTTAAAATCCTTTTCTATTCTATGCCTTGTTGGATTCTTTCCTTGATTTCCTCATCCGTTGCTTGGCCATCTCGTATCTCTTGTTCCAGCGAAGAGTTGAGTTCTATCACTTCTATCTCGTTCAAAAACCCGAGATGTAACCGTTCAAACTCCTTGCGCATCTTGGGTGGCAGCTCCCGAACCGTGAGTTGGTGACATGCTCCCTTTCGGCTCAACGCATCAGCTACTACATTGGCCTTTCCGGGGAGATAGCTGATTCCAACATCATAATCCTTGATGAGTTCCAACCATCGACGTTGCCTCAAATTCAGATCCGTATAGATCTCACATCGGTGGCCAAGGATATAATGTCTCCAAACCTTCAATGCATGTACCACGGCTGCAAGTTCCAAGTCATGTGTGGGGTAATTCAGCTCATGTTTCTTTAGTTGTCTCGATGCATAGGATATTCCTTATTGCATGAGCACACATCCAAGCCCTTGTCTTGATGCGTCACAATATATGTCGAAGCTCTTGCTCACGTCCGGCAATACCAAAACCGGCGCTGTCGTTAGTCTTTTCTTGAGCTCCTCAAAGCTTTCTTGGCACACTGGTGTCCACTGAAATGTTTTTCCCTTCATTAGCAATTCAGTCATAGGCTTCACTATTTTGGAGAAATCCTTGATGAACCGGCGGTAGTATCCAGCCATTTCAAGGAAACTCTGAATATCTCTCATATTTTGCGGTTGGTTCCACTTCAAAACATCTCCCACTTTTCCGGGATCAACCGATACTCCTCCCTCGGAGATGATGTGGCCTAGGAACGATATCTCCTTTAGCCAAAATTGACACTTGCTGAACTTGGCATACAATTGATGCTCTCGTAGTTTCTGCAATGTCAATCTCAAGTGTTCTTCATGTTCTTCCTCGCTTTTCGAATACACACCATGATATTGTCGATAAAAACCATGACGAACTTGTCCAAGTACTCATGAAGACCTTATTCATGAGGTACATAAAGTATGTGGGTGCATTCGTTAACCCAGAATACATAACGGTATACTCATATGAACCATACCTTGTTTGAAATGCAGTCTTGGGTATGTCAGAGGGCTTAATCTTCAGCTGGAAGTATCCCGACCGAAGATCAATCTTGGAGAAAATTCGGGCACCTTTCATTTGGTCGAACAGGTCCTCTATACGGGGCAGAGGGTATTTATTCTTGATCGTCACCTCATTGAGAGACCTATAATCCACACACATCCTTTGGTTCCCATACTTCTTGTCTACGAAGAGCACGGAGGCTCCCCATGGTGATGAGCTTGGGCGTATAAAACCCTTTTCTAGCTGCTCCTGAATTTTCTTCTTGAGCTCCACTAGTTCATTAGCGGGCATCCTATAAGGCCTCTTCGCTATAGGTGCAGTTCCGGGTACTAAATTAATAGCAAACTCAATGTCCCGGTCAGGTGGCATACCTAAAAGTTCTTCTGGGAACACATCTAAATATTCTTCAACCACAGGAATGCTTTCCAATGTCGGTTCTTCGATGTGGTTCAGCACTGCCTTCTCGGTTGCCGGTTGGGCTGCCTTGAACTCAATACGAGTACCGTGCTCACTCGTCAACTGCACGATCCTCTGAGCATATTGAATCATTCTATTGTGCTTGCTTAACCAATCCATTCCAAGTATTATGTCAATCCCTTGGGAATCCAAGACAATAAGGTTGGCGAGAAAGTCTACCCACCTTATTTTAATGCTTACTCTCGAAATAGAATTCAGAATTGAAAGAAGTGATTTCCCAACTATATGCATCAAGGTGTATGAACTAAGCAACTTATTTTATTAATTTCAGCCTATATGAGGATGTGAACAAGTGCCGAAGCATATCACATCTCTCTACTATGTGTGGATGTGGACATTTACCAAAGCGTTCCACAACTCACACCAAGCACACAAACATAATCAATCATCATGAAATTTCAGCACACCAGTCTTATTCAAGCTACTATGATCTAAACGTTCCTATTACAGCTTTATTCAATGGGAAACCTAGACTTAATCATGAGAACCGGTGCTGTTCTCGCTGTGTGACGGGGGTGGTCCATACATGGCAGCACACCATGGTGAGTCAGCAGTCCATGTAGGGATAGATGAAGCTGGTACTACATTTGTTCCCGCGTTGGCACAAGTCTCCTCTTGTTTCTCCAGCAAATATACCTTCTTGCGGAGGTAACGGATCTCTTCTTGTGCGCTTGCGTAGCAGTTTCCTAACTCCACGAGTAACCTCTGAGACTTATCAGCAGCTTGTGGGTTGGAAAGGGCTATTACATAGGGTCCAATGATCTCCCTTGTACCACTCTTCCGATACGGGTGCAGCTCAAAAGTTGTGTCCTCAAGCTGCTCATGGAAGGCGTAGCACAGTCCGGTGCGTGCTTCCCATGCAGCATCATCGATAGCTTATGCCCTTGTAGCTCTCCATGTGGGTGTGAAGTGCCGGGTGACAACCGTACAGTTAGATACGATGATTACGTCAGGCTTCCATTCTTCATGTCCGAGACGAGGGACTTTCTTGAGAAGATATTCTGGGTATAAGCTGCAGCAATCCAGAAATTCTTTGAGCTCCCTAGATATGTGTCCTCCTTCCATTCTGTTGGACCAAAATTCTTGAACTGAATGGTTGGCTCATTCATCACCTTCATTATTGGTCTCAGAAAGGGGTGGCTCCTCCTCGGGTTCATCTCCTCTAGTCATAGTTTCATGAGGCTCCACAGGGTGTAAGCCCGCGTGAAACTCCTCCTGAGGTGCGTACCAATGCCGTTCTTGTGGATCATCCTCCATATCGTCTTTGAATGGTTCCACCTCTTCCGGGTCCTCTTCCTCATGCATAGAGCTATTGACTTCCTCTTCATCATGAGGTTCCGTGTTCACCTCCTCCCAATATGGTCCATCGAACACCTCAATGGGGCTAAGTGCACTCCCACGTGGTGGTGGACGATTACTTATGTGTGCTGTGCTCCTGATTACCGGCATATAAAATAAGACATGAGAAACTTTAGAGAAGGAAGAAATAACTCCAAAACTTCAGAAGCTATGGAGCAAGAAAGCAAAGGTGTTGTTGTCCAAAAGAAGAGAAAAAGAGGGGCTGAAAATAGCACTTTGCGGTGGCTGAATTGACAAGTAAAGTGCAGCAGCAAGCAATTTTCGAAAATAGCAGTTTAGAGGGGTGTTCCTATGTGTTTTAAAGTGTCCATTCTACCTAGGCTTGTGTCCTATGGTCAACGTGGCTCTGATACCAATCTGTGACACCCGGTTCCAAAAACAGAACCAAGTTAATGCATATGTGTGCCAGGATGTTCATCACACATACACATGTAATCCACAAATTGAATTCAGAATATAACCATGAATAAATAGTGTTTAAGTACTTTATTATATCGACTCATTGTCTCACTCATGAATCTCTAACTTATTCTTGCAGCGGAAGTCTCTAAACGACAGCGGAAATAACTAAATAGCAGCAGGCTCCATCTTCAACTTCACAGGCATGTCGACGGTAGTTCGCACGCCTAGTACTCCACATGGTCCTTGAAGTACTCTTCTCCTGTTGCTGATGTTTATGTGATAATGCAAGGGTGTACATGTCGTACTCAGCAAGTGCGGGAAAAGTATGTCATGTAGCTTACAACAAGGTAGGAATGAAAAGGATCATTGCAGCAAGCAAATTTTATTTCACAAACATGATAAAAACAGCAACTATTTCTATGTGAGTTTAATCCCATAACCATGTTATAACAGCAACATTCCTTCATCATAATTAACCACTTATCATGTCTCAACCAGCCATTAATCTTTCTCAACTTCATCTCATGCTCATAATATTCATAACCATCTCATATTCATATAACCAAAGCCAAACTCATTGTCATGACTTAAAACAGTCCCAAAACCATTCCCAATGACACACCGAATAACCATCCCAAGTTTTCCCTCTAATCATGGAAGTTGGCCAGGTGCTTGTGACCAGAAGCACGGCTATCATGATAGTTTTACACTCTGCAGAGGTGGCATCACTTTACCCACAAGTTTGTGATTTCGCCACCCGTCCGGCGACTACAGAACCTCCATTATACCAGTACACAACCGTCGGTGTATGGCCAAGAGATCACAAAATAGCCTTTACAAAGGTGCTACTAGATGTATAGGCTCACTGAGGTTTCACCGGCAGGCTCGAATCACCATTCTCCCACCCACGGGCCCCCTCTTGTGCCATGCAGTTCCCAGGGCAGTCCTCCTCGACTCCCATTCCCCGTGCCGTCACGGTCCATAACAAGCTAGCAACACACCTAATTAATCAGCTAAGCCGCACCCATACTTGGCCTTGTGGTGGCACTGTTGTCCTAGCATATTCTTGCATGAACCGGTCCTTAGATCTATGGCAAGCACCACCATCTCATCCAGCAACATTCACGAACCAAACTTGCCTAGATCTCCCCGATTCCATGCCCATTATCATCATCAAGTTCTCATCTTCATTATTCATATGAGTGCAGTAGCTAAACATGTTTAATTCAGCTTCCCGTATCCCGTAGATTAAGCGAAGCAAAAAGGAAAAACGACCATACCCGATTCAACAACTTTCCTGGCGACAAGGATGGTTTAACAAAACTAGTAAACTTCTATAAAAGGGTGTCACATCAAGTTGGCTCAAGCGTACACGTTTTCGCAAACAAAACAGTTTCAAAACATGGGATCAATATGGTCAAGGGGCACTTGCCTTGCTCCCGTGGCTCTTGTTGCTCAAGCGTCTCGAAGTGTTGGTGCTGTAGTTCTTCGTAGATGGCCTCCTGAGCTTGTCCTTCTACTCACGACCACGCACATACAAAATTCACAGCAATCAATCATCATGCACAAACTTTACTCAAGATGCAATGGAGTAGATGGATGCAAATCCTATGGTGCTGTTTTATTAAACCAGTTTGTGCGTGTTCTTGCTAGGGATGAAAACGGACGGATAAAATGTTTTTCCGTATCCATATCCATATTAAAAATTTTAGAAACGGATTGGATCGGATGTTGTCGGAAACGGATATAGTATCGGATATGTCGGATGTATCGGAAACGGATTCATCGGATTGGAAAAATATGGATATCGGACGGAATTCAGATATTTATTTCGGAAAAACAATTCACAAGTAACATATAATTCATAGTTCATACATTTAATTTAAAGTACATCCACATCAAATTCATACATGGTTCGTACATGAAACTTGAAACACAAATAGTTCATACATAATACCTAATACATATATGGTTCATACATAGTGCATATTTTCCAATCTTCATCATCGCTAGATGAAAAAATGAGCAACATCATTCGTCTCATCGGGATCACTTTCTATGTTCTCGTCCTATGAAATAATAAAGCAATAAGTGAAATAATGTTAGGTAAAATGATTCTACAAATTTTATTTATAATAAACAAACCTGAATTTCATTGATACTCATCGTCTCCACAAAATCATCAACAATAGTAAGTATACTCTTACGATCTGAAATAGATGAAAACGACATAAGCAAGTCTAAACCCTCAAAAATAAGAAACATTAAGCTAAAACATAAAAAAATTCTCACCTTTTCTTGCTGCAGCAATCCAACTCTTGGTGCAAATCAAAGCTTGTACAATTTCAGGATCGAGTCGATTACGGTGTGGATCAATCACACGTCCACCGGCACTAAAAGCCGATTCTGAAGCAACTGTTGACACTTGTATGGCTAACACATCTCGGGCCATTTGAGAAAGAATCGGATATTCATTTTCTTGATGCTTCTACCATGATAAAATGTCAAATGAAGAAGATCCACTATGCTTATATAGTGGTGCAGCCATATATTTTTCTAGATCATTTGAGCATTCTTCAGCTTGAACATATGACTCATTTAGAAACTGTTCCAACTCTTGAGCTTCAGCATCCATAAAGGAGTCAGATATTTTACTTTTGTTAGTATCTGGTGTCTTTGAAGGAGGTGTTTGTGCAACATAAAACTGATACATGTGCCTCATTATAGTAACAAATTCCTCAATCATAGAATGATATGACACATCACCATAGAACTTTCTTGTGTAGAACTCTATTACTTTTCTCTTGTACCTTAGAAAGAATCATTTCATTTCAGCAAATAATTTAAAACTCTAATAGCATGGTTAATGGTAATAACATAAACATAATGTACCTTGGATCAAGAAAATTTGCCACAGCAAGAGCCACATTTGATTTGTGCCAATATTTCTCAAACTTCTTGCCCATAGGAATGGACATTTCATGAATAGTTACATCTTGATGTTTCGACCACTCGGCAAGTATACTTTTAATCTCACAAAAGCCTTTGTAAAATAAGTTGGCAGTTGGATATAACGTACCAGATAGAAGTTCAGTTAACTCATGAAATTTCCTGAAAGCATGACATAATGTGTTTGCTTTTATCCAATCATCAGCAGACGGACATATGTGGTCATACCTTCGCCGATCAACCCTCTTGAGCCTCATAAAAGCTTCCTACAAAAGAGATAAAAAATATAAGATATGGTTAGCACCTTGTTGAAGAAAGTTCAAGAAATTTAAAAGTTCAAGAAAGTAGACCTTGTAGTATAAAGAATCCCTCAACATCAAATAAGTTGAGTTCCACCTTGTTGATACATCAAGTGAGATCCCCTTATTAGTTTCCAATCCCTCAGCAATTGCACACTTCATCAATTCCCCCCATTGTTGTGGAGAACCCTTCACAGCTAGGACCAGTGACTTGATATTTGCAATTATACTAGAAATGACACTCAACCCATCTCTAGCAACTAGGTTCAAAATATGGTTAGCACATCTCACATGAAAAAAGGCACCATCACACACTAAAGAAGAAGTGCCACCATTGGTCTTCAAATCATCTATTATATCTTTAACCGCTACTTCATTAGATGATGCATTATCTATAGTCAATGGGAACAATTTCTTCTCTAGATTCCACTTAACCATGCATTCAGTGAAGGATACATACAACTTTTGCCCTGTGTCGCCCTTCTACATGAAAGAAATCAATGATCCTCTTTTGAATTTGCCAATCATCATCTATCCAATGCACTGTGACACACATATATCCTTTGTTTTGATTTGATTTCCACATATCCATTGTTGTACTAAATCTACACTTAAAGGCCTTAAGATATGCAAATAATTTGCTCTTTTCTTCAGAATATATATCCAAGATATCTTTTCTAATACTTATGCGAGATTTCGATGAAAAACTAGGACGCAAAGACTTGAGAGCGTCCACAAGATACTCATGCTCCACAATGTTAAAAGGATACTCGTGCATGATAATTGCCAAATTGAATTTTCTTATGCTAACCTCGGGATCATACTTGTAGAGTTGAACATAATGCAAGTCTTTTTCATGATCTTTTCCTGTTACTAGCTGTTGTTGACCTTTCACAACATTGTGTGCAGTTTTTTAGATGTGTCCAAAACCTAGTTGTTCCCATGTTGCTCTCACATCTATATTTTGTCTTGCACCTTGGAAAGTTGCAAAATGTCCATTTTTGCACATATTGCTTGCCATTAACTATGACAGTCTTGTCCTCCTTAGTAAAATGTTGCCACACTTCTGAAGTAGACTTCTTAGCCTTCTTTGTAGCTCTTCTATCACCATCATCATCATCACTAGCAACAACTTCAACATTGTCACTCAAGTACATTTACACTTGAAGAAGATGCGGCAACATTACTACTAGCAGTACCAATAAACATTCCTGCATACATTTTTTTTATTGTCATACACTCAAACAAATCACTAATTTTTCTAACAAATGAGTAATAATTATACCGGTCGGTAGTGTTGGAGGGGACCCCAAAAGAAGATGACGTGTAGGGGCTGATTTCGAAGCCGACGCGTTAGTGGGTGTCTCTTCCATTGTTGGACTAAACGACAAAGTGAGTTAACACCACTAGCCATGAAAATTGCAGAAAATAAAGATATAACTACATAAGGTCTTGCTGCTGCCATGCCAATGCCATATCACAAATTCACATATGCAGAAAATAACACCTTAAAATCTTGGGATAGCAAAGTGCAAAGAGTAATTGGTAATTGGTAAAGATGTAATTGGTAAAGCTGAACTTGATATCATATAATTGTACTTGCTTTTGCTTCCATGCCAATGCAATATCACATATGCAGAAAATATCACATATGCAGAATTCGGACCTCATCGGCGTTGGGGCCTCGGGGCGAACTGGGGGCTCGGAGTCCAGCTGGGCGTCGGGGGCGGCGGCCATCGGGGGCTAGGACTCGTCGGCGCTGGGGCCTGAGGCCGTCGGGGGCTCGGGTCCGGGGGCCTGTTGGGGACTTGGGCGTCGTGGCCTGTTGAGCGTCGGGACTCGGGGCCTTCGGGGGCTCGGACACGGAGGTCGTCGGCCGCTCGGGGGACTATTGGGCGTCGGCCGTTGGGGCCTCGGGGCCGGCGGCCAGCGGCGCGTCGGGGCGGCGCCGCGGCTGGGCGGCGACGGGAATCAGGAGTCATGGGCGGAGGTCGGGCGGCGGTGGACTGGGTCGGGTGTCAGGGGCGGCGCCGGCGAGCTTTGAGCCGGTGAGAACCAGGGCGGAGGCGCGGAGCCGCAGAGGTCGGGGATGTGGCCGGTGGCGGCTCTGTGGCAAACCCTAGGTCGGGGTCGGGGCAAGAGGACTGGAGGAGTGGAGGACTGTCGGTGGCGACGCTCGGGCCTTGGCCCTCGGGGTAGCCTGGCGGTCTGGCCTGTGGCTGGCTGCGGCCTGCGGGGTCGGATATATCTCTTATATTATTCGGATATATCCAACCTAATATGGATATCCGACAAAACGGACGGATTCTGACGAAAACCATATCCGATCCAATATACGATTTACAATATCTGAATCCATATCCGTATCCAAAAAAAATCCGACCAAAATGGATATGGATCGGATATCTTCGAAAATGGTTGCGGACGGATCAGAAAATATCCGATCCGTTTTCATCCCTAGCTCTTGCATGTTTTAATGGGCTTTCATGGGTTTTTATGATGAACAAGGGTGTAGGGATCAAGTGTGGACGTGGTGATGATCTTGAGCCAAAGGCGTACTCCTCCGGCGGCACAAAGTGGGTATTAGATAGTGACCGCACCAACCACATGACCGTAGCGAGAAAATGTTCATAGTATGAAGAAACCAATGATCCAAGTTAAGGTATTTATTTTGGTGACAATGGCCAAGGAAGGGTACTAGATATGGGTAAAATATCCATTTCTCCACAACACACCATTTCAAATGTCATGCATGTTGAGTCATTAGATTATAATCCTTTATCCATATCTCAATTATGTGTCAAATGTTTTAATTGCTTATTCACTAACAAAGGCGTGATTGTCACTAGAAGAGTAGATAACTTAATTGCCTTCAAGGGTGTGCTCAAAGGAAAGCTTTATCTTGTGGACTTCCCTGTGGATAAAACTCAACTTGACACATGTTTGATGACAAATACTAACATGGGTTGGCTGTGGCATTGTAGGCTAGCCCATGTTGGTATGAGAAATCTCCAAAAACTTCTAAAAGGTAATCACGTCCGAGGTCTTAAGAAAGTTGTTTTTGAGAAAGATAGACCTTGTAGTGCATGCCAAGCCGGGAAACAAGTTGGAGTAGCTCATCCCGCCAAGAATGTGATGACGACAACAAGACCGGTAGAGATGCTTCACATGGACCTCTTTGGTCCTTTTGCTTACATAAGCATTGGCAGTAATGAATATGGTCTAGTTATTGTCGATGATTTTTCTCGCTTCACTTGGGTATTTTTCTTGCATGATAAGGGTGAAACTCAAGGTGTCCTCAAGAGTTTCTTGAGGAGAGCTCAAAATTAGTTCTCTTTGAGAATCAAGAATATAAGAAGCGATGTAATACCACGCCGTCACTTATGCTACAGCAACACTACTAATTACAATATGACACAAACATGGTCATCAATGTACAACGGTGTAGGCACTATCCTACTTGGTGTTCACTCTACCCCATGACGACTACTCTTCGTCGGATGCCGGTCCAGGCTCCTCCGGATCCTCCTCTGGTTTGGAGTCTGAAACTGGGGCAATAAGATCAGGCTCAGCATCGATTACCATAGCTTCGGGTTCGGGTTCCCCCGGAGCTACAATCTCAACCTGTTGGACGAGGGCAGGCTGTAAAATAGGTTGTACATCATTCAACTCGTCCTGTGCAACCATCCAGTCTTGCTTCCAATTCTGCGCTGTCTCTGTAGCGTCATCCCTCTCTTCAGTGAGTATGTTAATGTGGTGCAACTGTGCACCCACCATCTGCCGACTCACGTTTAGCTCATCTCGGACTTACTGCAACTCTTCTTGAGTACGTTGCAGCTCGTTTTCAGTCACCATGAGCTGATTAATGCCGGGGCCAGATATGCACATGCAGTGAATTCTTCTCATATTGGAGCTGATCCTTGCGAGTGTTCGCCTGATTCAGCTCACCCATAAGTTCTTCGATGGTCCTGACTTGACCATCCATCACTAGCTTGCTAGCTGCGGCGTAAAAACTAGTAGTAGACAACCTCAAGTTGAAATTGAGTTTGAATAAATCCGTTAGTTCGCCATGTCGCCTTTCCCACTCCAGCTGAGATAACCCTGTAACAGGTAGGAGCGCGAATGCTGTAATCTCCACTTGCTTGACATGAAGCTGGCAGAAACGTGTGATGGCTTCGCGGGACGCCATATCCCACAAATCCTCCATGCGATGCCCCTTTACTGTGACAGTGAATGGTGCCCAACCTGGTGGTTTCGAACTTGCGGGGACGTCCAAGTGCATGATACAAGACATCTCCCCATTCTCCGTGGTTTCTTTTCCCCGATAGCGTGGGGCTTCGGTATACCCAAAGAACTGCAACATTCGCTGCAACAATGCCGAGAAATCGGGAAAATTCTGTCCAAACGAATGAACCCATCTGTTGGCCATTGTGGTTCCAATATTTGTCATCTATTGAAGAAGTTATTTGACTAAATCAAATACTCAATTCTACAGCAAGATGATAGAAAAAAACATGGGGCTGGTTGATTAAAACAAGGAAGAACGAAATTAATTCATGCTCATGCCATCCCAAAATGTTCAGTCCAACTGATCAGTTCTTGTCAGAATAGACCAGTCTGCCATTATTCCAGTTTTAAATCCAGTTAACAGCATTTTGTTAACCCAGTTGAACATCAAGTTAAATTAACTTCAATATCTTTTCAATGAGTACTTATTTGCACCAAAGTCAATTCTGGATCAAAAGTTATGACATTTCAAAGTTAACTGAAATGTGGAAAATTTCAGCAGCACTTCTTTTTCAAGAGGCTGATTTGATCTTCATTTTCCACCCCCTTCTGCTCCAAGTTTGGAGAAACTTTGAGTTATACAGTTGTAACCTATCTCATAAAATTTCGAACGGTATATCACATGACCCTTAGAAAATTTTATCCTAAGAGTTATAATAGAAAGACAGAAAATTTCAGAGAGGTTTTTGCTCTGCCCTGTTCCACTGAGTTAGTTTGTGATTCTGCTCCGGAACTCTACAGAAAAGTTGTAGGGCACTTCAAACCTTTCCATACATGTATCACCCACCTTTAATGGTGAACCTATCAGCAGTTACACCCTATCAAAATCCAGCAAAATGTCTGCCAGAACAGGGGAGGTGATCCTATGAATTTCTCCCAATCCTTATGCTTCTTTTTGATACTTAGTTAAAGATGGAAGCTGAATAGCTAAAGTTTCAAGCCTGAATCCACTTGCTAACCATCCTTACTCCATTTGGTTTATGCAACCAGTCAATATGTCGGTACTACGTTTCCTCACCAAATCAAATTCTAACCAGATTACACCGGCATATATGTGTTATATGGTGGCACTAAAACGTCGCTCACAAACGTGTTCTAAACGCGACACGCTAACACGGTCAGCACCTGCAGAAGATCACATAATGATGATGCACTCAAAGTTTTGTCATTCCAGACAGGTCCATATAGGAAGTAAATACATAAGCCCTGTATCATTGCCATACGGGTCGTTCTCGAGTTAAGCCACGTCTCAGGGTACATGATCGGGTTATTCACCACTCAAAGGGGCGCTCCACACCTTTGAAATTAAGAACACTGGTGGACCAGCGTTTTCTTATGCCTCATAGGACATGAAGAGTCCTAGAAAACATATTTCGTGTTACAAACCACATGATGGGGTCTCCTCCTCTTGCCCCTGGGTTTGCGCACTGGAGGCTAGTGCATTTCATACGTCTCCAAGACATGAAGAGTCTTAGAAAACATATTCACTTTCTATTCACTGCTGAACAGAACATCTCATACTACTTTCCTCGCATGAGGGAGCTAACTGAAATTGAACTGCTTTCGGTGGCGTTCCTTACCAATCTTACCAACATGTAGGTGCATTGATACTGAATTGAAATATTGAATTATAACACTTAAGTTAGTTCTGCCACCTTAATAAATATGCTATAGTACTTCTTATGTGGTCTTACTACCGTTACCTTACCGTAAGCCTAAATTTTTAGCAATATGACACTTTTTAAGTGTGTTATTTCTAATGCGGCTCTGGTACCACGATGTGAGGACTCGCCAGTCCCGACATTCCAGGAATCACATTGGATTGTGTCGTGCGATGCGACACCCAACAACACACTTCAAAAGACATTCATATTACATAACATAAGCTTAAACCAACAAGTTCAAGCGGAAATATATTACACTTTTAACATATATACAGCGGGAGCCTTGTCTCTACCCACTCACTACATCCTAACACGCAGAATAATGAACAGTCCAGCCCTCGGACCATTCACTCTAGCAGCAGCTCAAGGCGGCGTGCAAGGCTCCCATTCCGCCGTGTACCACTTCGGGGGTGTGGCCTCCCACTCGAGCCCTTCGCCATACGAGGTCATAGATGGCCCCTCACGTGCAGCAACAATTTATATAGCAAGGTGGGCACAAAGGCTTAACAAGTCTTAACCAAATCATCCTAAATGGGAAACTCTACATACGTAACGGGGTCTAACATAGACAGGAAATATTTGCATAAAAGACTCGCCTAACAGGATGTTCTTAACTTCAACTTTTAACACAGATTAAACCACTAGTGCTACACAACATCGTGACTCCACAATCAAACAAGAAACGCTTCATCCCGATGTTGCTTACCTAAGGGGGAATGAACTTTAAGTTTAGTTTGCACCAATCTTACTTCACACAAGGCGGTAATGCAATATCAAGTCATATTATCAATGTCATTCCTACTCCAACTACTCTTTCCTACTACGTCACGATGTAGTGAACAAACGGTACTCAAATAACCATGAGGCACGGTGATTGCAATCAAAAGACACCCGGTAATACATGACATGTACGCCCATACTAGAAGATGCTAGAGGCACACTCTCTTTCTGCCGTACACGGCCACCTTTCACTAGGACACTCGATCGTTGAACCGGTCCTACCGTCCCAAGCAAGAGGTCCCTACACGGAGCAAGCGTCCTCGACGGAGCTCGTTATCGTATTTACACCTTGCTGCCCTCAACGAACACCTTTAAGACGGCTAGCAATGCCTCAACAACCAAGTTAGCCAAGCTACATCGGTTTCATGGGGCCCATATATCCAGTATTCTACCGGTACTGTTAAACTTGCTCAGGGGGGCTGCACACGGCACAGTCCTTGATCGACATGAGCAGAACTATGCACACAAGACCTCCACGTCTTTCTGCACCCTACATATCTGCCCCGTCTCATTATCAATTGAGTGGAACATGTTTAATAATCTTCCATGTGCCCTATTCTTTCTCTTGTGAGTAGATTCCAGCTACTCAACTTCTACCGAATCTTTTCTATGACCTAGGCCTAGCCAGAGTCTAGACGACAGGATAATAAGCTACCCTTGAAGTAAAATGATTATTTGGTCATGCCATTGGGGTTTCAAACACCTTAACCTAATGCACACCCTATCACTACTACTCATATGTTATAAAGTAAAAGGTTATAAAAGCTTGTTAAGTGTAAACCAAGGCTTGCCTTACTGTTGCTCGGGTTCCCAGTCTGCAGTAAGACTTGCGAGTAGCTCTGAAGTCTCCTCGAGTTTGGAAACTAAACGATATGAACAAGATGCAAAAGTTGTATTAATTATATGAACATGATTCATATGTTTAATTAAATGTATTATAAATGAACTCAAATACCCATCAGATTTCTATAGTGGCTAACATAGATCATCTCTGATTTGCTAGCCAAGTTTCATGATTTAATTATTAGTTGTGTTTATAACAAATTCTTAAGGCTTTAATCTTATCTAAATTTACAGAGAAACTTTGGGGATTTGACATGTATCAAAGTATGCTATTCATACAGTACAAGTTATAAGGAGTCCAACAAAATTGGTTTCATGATTTTATAAGCTTTATACAAAGATATGGATTTTACAAGTTGCTATCAATTTCTGAAATTGTTTTTATAAATTTTGGGAATTATCAGGGACATAGGGCAAAATGCTATTATTTACCCTACTTAGCAAAGTCCACTGAAGCTAAAATTTGGCATTATGATCAAAGGTATTACAAAGAAAGTTCAGGCCGAATTTGGATTTTTTCCAATATGATATCTCCTGTAATTAATTCCTTAAAATTTAATTAAAGAAATTAATAAGCAAAATCCAGAGATTTTTCATACAATGAAATGATATTGCTAGAAAGTACTGGTTACAAGAATTGTAACAAAATTTGTTTGAGTAATTCTGGACAATCCTACCAAAAGATATGAATTTCTAAAGTTTGCACTCAAACTGGAATTATTTTCTCACTAAAAAATCCTTTAAACAGTCACCCGGGCCCGCTATTTAAATTGGACCACTCAGAGCGATGCAACACGGGGCAACAGAATAAAACCCATGCTGCCACACCGGATCTCGGCCACAACTGATCAGAACAATCGCTGACATGCGGGATCCGCCGACCTTCGTCTACCTCTCGACTCCCGCAGGTTCCCGCGGTGGAGCTCGCCGCGATGGCCTTCCTGGCCACCAAGCTTCATGAAACTCGCCTCCCCCACATAATTTTGGTCCCTGAATATGCTGCCCACCTCAGCCTCACCGGAAACCCGCCGAAGATGGTTGTGCGACGGCGGAGGTGGCTCGGTGAATTCCGGTGATGTGGTTCTAGCTACTCCGAGCCTTATTTCACTTGCCGTTTGCTCCTAAAGCATCATTGGATCATGTGGATCACGAAGATGAACCAAATATCCGATGACAACGGCCAGAAACTAGAGTTCACCGGTGAACAACGAGCTTTTCACCGTCGGGGGCAAAAAATCGGTGAACTCCTCGGTTTCTTGGGCAAAACTCGCTCTACTTCTTATTACAACTTCGTATGGATGTTTAGATCATATCCTCAAATGCGCATGATCGCTAATGAATCATGTGAGCTGAACTTCACCTTGAAAACCCACTCGGCTCAAATGAACACATCAGGGGAAAACTAGAAATACTCGGTGCACAGTGAAGCAAATGAAGAACGGCTTTCACCCTGAGCACCAACACACGACGATGCACCTTTTGCTTTTGGAAGTGCTGCGTGACAATGGCTGGATCGCCACGGCGCCGGAGGTCCGAAGCGGCGGTGGAACGATGAGCTCGGCGGCCAGAAATTGGAAAGAGCAGTGAGCTCGGTCGGTTCCACAGGGGGTGTATGTGTAGCCGACGAGATGAGGTCCTATTGAATTCATTTCTCCACCAAGCTGCCTGTGAGTGTGCTTCATCGATCGGGTAAGGCGCCGGCGAGCTGCAATGTCACGCGGGCAGTAGGAGGAAAGGAATCTCAGTACACTCCACACTGACATGTGGGTCCCACTTCCCTCTTATCCACTTTGTAAATTCAGTTCACAATAGTAAACCGATTCCAAAAATAGCAAAAATTGGCATGTCGGCTAAAATGAATATGAAGAATCCAATGGTGCAATTCAATTTGAATTTGAACGAAGTTGAATTTGAAGTCTGGTGTTTTGAATTTAAATTTGGATTCCCACTTTACCTCATCCAAATAAATAGCAAACCGAGTCCAAATTCAGTGAAATTGGGGAGGGATACTATTTAGACTATGGAGAACCTAATTGTGAAATCAGATCTCCATGTTCGGCACTGTTGTGAATAGAATTCAGAATTTTATTAAGAAACTCTACTCAGCAATACTTCCTCTTGTAAAAATAGTTAGCTCAAATTTAGGGAAATTTGGTAGCCTGCCTAGTTTGAACCTAATGATTTGAAATGTGAGATCATATGAAGATTTTAAGTGCTATTTCCCTGTTTTTAGTTCCCACTTTGAGCTCACATCATTCTATTCAAAAAATTTTAATTCCTCGCATTTTTACTAAGTGTGCATGAGCTGAATTACACTTGTTGAAATCTTGGGATTTCAGAAAGACCTTCGTAAATAACCCGTTACCGTCGTAATTAATTTGTTTATGATGCCATATGGCTTAATTACGACGGTTTCTGGCCGTCATTAGTTGTCGTGTTTTCCTGTAGTACAGCACGATCATCAAACATATAATGCACGACCCATGTGGTGACTTCAATCATGATTGACGATGCACAAATGAACATATGTTTTGCAAGAACCACTATCCATAAGAGAGAGAAAAGCAGGAAACAAGATGTCCCCGCTAAAAAAAGGTTAGAGGGAGAGAAAGAGCAAGCCATCTAAACAAGCAAAGAAAGAAAAGCGGAACCTCCTCCTAATGAGACAGAGCTGCAAGTGCCCTGGTCTTCCGTGTTTCATCAAATGATGCACCTGTTATGCGTTTAGCGAAGGAAAACTGAGCTATTTCTTCTTTGGTGAGTTGTGCAACAGCTCTTGCATCCTTCTCCTGTCATTAAAAAATCCTTCTGCTCCTCTTCTTCCAAATGTTCCACCAAATATAGAGTAAAACACCAGTTCGTACCTGTTTGTCCTTTCCTTGAACCTTCTCTCCTATGTTATATTCCCAATCTGAAATCCTGTTTGAATGCCTAGCAGCATTTTGTAATGTTGGGATTAATCCAGTTCATTCGTGTACCGAGTGCCAGCAAGATCGGGTCAGGGGAGCTCATGAATGGAGACCGCGTCGTGTGCGTCTGTAATGCTGAGCACGTCAAGAAAAGGCCATGCAGGTCGGTAGTTGAGGACGTGCGGATAAGGACGAGTTTGTTTCCTAAGTTTTTGGATCGTGATTAGCATGACTGTCAGACTTTGTTTAGTATTTAAAACAGTCCATTGTAATCCGTTCAGTAAGGGAGAACAGAAAATAACAAGAGCCAACACTTTCAGCACTCAAGAACTTATCTGCCTTCTTGTTCTCGGTAGGGCTAGCCATGAAAGGTCGACTGCAAAACTTGCGCTCGTGCCATCATTCTGGCATCAGGGCAAGGTTAAGCAGCCCTGATTTTCAGCCACTCGACACCATGTCGATCGAGCGGGGGAACGGCAGCGTGCCATATCAGCTACCACAACTGACAGCGACAAACTATCTATCCTGGGCAATTCGGGTGCAGGCAGTGTTGGAGGTGGAAGAAATTTGGGAGGCGGTCGAGCCGGACAGCGTCGGGAGCATGGATCCGAGGAAGGATAAGAAGGCTCGGTCTCACCTTCTCCAAGCTCTCCCCGAAAACTTGGTCCATCAAGTGGCCAAGAACAAGACCGCACAGCAAGTCTGGGAGTGTCTAAAGTCCCAGTTCGTCGGCGCAGAACGCGTCAAGGTAGCAAGATTGCAATTGAAGAGTGAATTGGACGCTTTGCGCATGAAGGAGGGGGAGACTCTCGATCAACTCGCTGGAGGATCTCGGCGATGTCAATGTGCTACACAAATCTCGGCGGCACGCTGGAGAATGTTGTGCAGGTGAAAATTTTGCTCGACTCAGTTCCAGATCGGTTTGTGCACTGCATCGCCGGTATGGATCTATTTTGTGATCGCAGTGCGATCATGTTTGAGGAGGCGTTGGGAATATTGAAGGCCGTACGACGAGCGCATAAGTCATGTGTCCGGCGGCAGCGCCGGCGACGGGCAACTGCTCCTCACTCGGGCCTTGTGGGAGGCGCGACAAAAGAAAGAGGTGGCAGAAAACTCGGAAAAAAGGCAAGTGGTCAGACAAGAATAATCGTGGCCGGGGAGGTCGCGGGAGAGGAAGAGGCCGGGGCCAAGGTAGACGTGGTGAACCGGCGGGAAAGAACGGCAACACTGGATCACGTAGTAAGTCACGAGATAAAAGTCATATCCAGTATAGCTGTGAAAAATATGGACATTATGCGAGTGAATGTAAGGCGCCCAAGAAGGAGGCAAATCTGACCAAGGAAGAAATCGAGCCAGCCTTGATGCTTGCGGCGACAGAGGAAGCATCCCAGTTTCAGACCAAAAATTGTCATCCAGTGGTCTCTCTGAATGAAGAAGAGGTATCCCCTGAACTATTTCTATCCGGTGCTGAATTGACTACTAGAGATATGTGGTACTTTGATAACAGTGCAAGCAGTCACATGACGGAAGATGAGTCAAAGTTTCAAGAACTTGATGAAAGTATCACTGGCCTTATACGGTTTAGTGACAGCTCAACCGTGGAGATCAAAGGGAAGGGGTCAATTCTCTTTGCTTGTAATAATGGCGAACAGTGGTTACTAGAAGAGGTATACTTCATTCCAAGATTACAAAGCAACATTGTAAGTCTCGGACAACTCACAGAGACGGGGCACAAGATAGTGATGGAGGATGACCAATTCGAGGTGTTCGAGAGAAATCCTTTACGAATGATCATGAAGATAAAGCGCTCACAGAACCGGCTCTATCGTATCAACCTGGTCAGAGCTAACCCGACTTGTCTAATGGCAAGTCTAGAAAATCCGGCCTGGCTCTGGCATGCACGCATGGGCCATGTGAATTTTTGAGCCCTAAAAATACTTGCTGAGAAAAGGATGCCGGCAGGGGTACCAGAGATTGAGCATCCAAACCAAGGTTATCATGGGTATCTGGTAGCTATGTAGGCAAGGAAGCTGTTTCCGGTTGTGGCACAGTTCAGAGCCACAGAACCGTTGGAACTACTACATATTGATTTGTGTGGTCCGATCACTCCATCAACGATCGCCAGGAACAAATATTTTATGTTGATCGTTGATGACTTCTCTCGGTGGATGTGGGTGCATATGATCAAGACGAAGGACCAAACATGCTCTGAGTTTGAGAAGTACGCAGTGCTTGTAGAAAACTTCAAAGATCGACGTTTCAAGACTCTGCGGACAGATCGTGGCGGCAAGTTCTTGTCCTCAAGGTTTGCAAATGTTTGTGAGTTAGCAGGAATTCAGAGGCACTATACTGCTATATACGCCCCAGCAGAATGGAGTAGTCGAGAGGCGCAACAGAACGCTCATGTCGATGGCCCGTTCACTGCTCAAATCCATGCACGTTCCGGCAAGGTTCTGAGGAGAAGCGGTGAGACATGTTGTCTATCTACTGAACGGCTTCCAACTAAGGTACTGGGGGATATCACTCCATTTGAAGCATAGGAAGGTAGGAAACCACACCTCGACCATATACGGGTATTCCATTGTGTAGGACATGTGAAGACCGCACTGCCGCATTTGAAGAAGCTTGATGATCGAAGCAATCAAATGGTGTATCTTGGCATTGAAGAAGGTTGCAAGGCACACCGGTTATTTGATTCTCAGTGAGGTAAACTCACTGTAAGTCGTGATGTCGTTTTTCAAGAATCTGTTGCATGGAAATGGGGTGCAGAAGAGGGGATTGGTGATTTCGTGGTTGAGGAGGAAAATCACTGAGATATGATGGGAGTGCCAAGGCCATTAGCAGGAGATCATGTGCATCAGGAGCCACATGATGACGTGCCGGCATCACCAGAGAGTGTTGCGGCATCACCCCAAACTCCAGCCATGATGGGACATGGAGTTATGCAGGTAACACCGAACTCTACATTATCAGTTCTAGGCTCAGATAGTTCAGAAATGGGAACATCAGCACATAATGATCAGTCAGGAGGGCAGTACACTGCATCATCTTCACAGCCATTTGCACCAAGGAAGAATTCAACAATCCTCTCTAAAGAGTGGAGCACTGATGATGGACCTATCAGGTACAAACCTCTCTCTGAAATTATGCAAAAGGCACCTGTGGTAGAATTATCTTATGGAGAACCAGAAGATGAAGCTTTACTGGCAGAGACTGAAGAACCACTGAGTTTCAGAGAAGCAACAGGTCACCCTGCTTGGGGAAGAAGCCATGAGGAGGGAGATAGAATCCATAGAGAAGAATGATACATGGACACTAACAGAACTCCCACCTGGCCATAAGCCCATTGGGGTAAAATGAGTTTACAAGCTGAAAAAGGACTCCTCAAGTGTTGTGATCAAGAACAAAACAAGGTTAGTGGCTAAGGGCTATGTTCAAAGGCAGAGAGTCGACTATGAAGAGGTATTTACTCCAGTGGCCAGACTTGACACAATGTGTGTTCTACTTGCTCTTGCTGCAAATAAAGGTTGGGAGGTGCACCATCTTGATCTAAAATAAGCCTTTCTGCATGGAGAGATAGAGGAGGAAGTATATGTTGTCCAACCAGAAGGTTTCTCAGAAAGAAACAAAGAACAGTTGATGCTAAAACTGAACAAAGCCCTATATGGGTTAAAACAGGCACCAAGAGCGTGAAATATGAGACTTGACAAGAGTTTAAAAAGTCTTAGGTTCACCAGATGCTCGCAGAATTAAGCAGTCTAAAAGAAGGGAGAACATCAGTCAGGTATTCTCCTTGGGGTGTATGTTGATGATTTGATAGTGACAGGAGCAAGTTTGGAGCAGATCACTGAATTCAAACATCATATGATGAATCAGATTGAAATGAGTGATCTAGGTCGACTCAGTTTCTATCTCGGGATAGAGGTGGATTGAAATTGCCTAGAGGGGGGTGAATAGGCTAAAATTCCTGAAATGACTTAATTAAACGAGATTAGAACATAGGGGCCGGACTAGTCTGGCTCAGCGGCGGACTAGTTCGGTCAGACTGTTGAAAAGTCTAAACTTGATTTTTATGGGTTTTTCTTCAGATTTTAGTTTAATGAAATGCAGATAAACTATCTAGCAATCTAATATAACAAATATGACAAAGTATTGAGGTGGATTGCAAGATTGTAACCTGAAATATTATAAGAGCGAAATGATCGAACGAACCCTAAGCAATTCTAATGGTCAATGAAATGTAAGTGCAAAATGACACGAAGATTTTTGCCCGAGGTTCGATTCCACTCAGAAATCTACGTCCCCGTTGAAGAGTCCACAAAGGGTCGGGTTTAACAACACTTCCCTCACCAAGTCGCCACTAAGGCCAACCCGGTTCTTCACTATCTCAAGGGTGAACTTACAAAGTGTTGGGGCTGCTCACAATCTGAGGCTCCCACTTGATCACGTCCACAAAACTCCATGGATCTCACAAACCACAGGTCACAAAGACTCACACCAAGTGCACGAGATCACTCCGAGAGACAAAACACGAAGTTCTTCCTCCTCCTCTCCTCACACACCCAAATCCACTCAAGAATTGGTTCTAGAGGGTGAGTAGGCAAGAGAGAAGGCTTAGGGGGCTCTAGGATCGCTGTGGCGGCGCTAGGGTTCCAGGTTCTTCTAAATGAAGTCGAGGCATCTCCTTTTATAGAACTCTCGAAGCCAACCGTTGCCACCTACCGAAAGTCCGGACTAGTCCGCCTCACACCGGACTAGTCCGACCTCACACAGAAACTATTTGTCCGGGTGAGAACGGACAAGTCTGGAGGACCCGGACTAGTCCGCCCACTAAGGCGGACAAGTATGGTCCACCAAAACTTAGCCATGGGAGCTCTCATGTCACAACTATACGGACTAGTCCGCCTCAGAACGGACTAGCCCGAACTCACACAGAGACTGGTTGTCCGGGTGAAAACGGACTAGTCTGGCTAGCCCATACTAGTCCGGCCATTGAGGCGGACAAGTCCGGTCTATCAGGACTTAGTCCCGAAACACTCTCACCAAGAGAGAAACGGACTAGTCCGTCCCCAAACGGACGAGCCCAAACTCAATCAGGAACTCTTAGTCCGCCCCAAAATGGACTAAGTCGTAGGACTTCCGGACTAGTCCGGCCTCTTCCCCGGACAAGTCCGGCCTGCCCAACTTTACCTCTCTACCTCTCTCCACTAAGGATTTGACACTTCTAACGCTTTGAGCTCTCTTCTATGACCTCAATGCACTTGACACACACACTCTTTCTTTTACACGGCTAGCCTACTAAAGACTCAAGTGAAACCCTAATTTCTACTCTTCGAGTCTTCGACACCGTTCTTCATCTTTTCCCTTTTTGAGAGTTTAGGTGTTCGCCTTGGAAATATCATGTGCTTATGATCATCTTAGCTCATTAATCTCTTAATTTTCGTCATCAATCATCCAAAACCCACGGGGATACCTAGATGCACTTACAATATCCCCCTTTTTGGTGATTGATGACAACACATTAAGTTTCAACATAAGAGGTAAAAAAATGTATTTTTATAACAAGTGTACGTATGCAAAACTCCCCGTGAATGTATGCAAGAGTAAAAGAGGGGAGTTGGCATACATTCACATGTTATGGTGGGGTGCCTACGTGTTGTGCAAAAAAAATGTGATAAGACAATAGCAACAGCCATAAAATCCATCATGTAGTGTTACACAAAAGATATTCATGCATCAAACATAAAACATAGATAGCCATGTCCAAAAGATCTATTACAAGACTAGAAGATGATAAAAAATAGGACATCCTTTTTCACATTTCTCCACGATGTTTAACACACATATACATGTAATCCACAAACTGAATTCAGGATATAACCACGAATAAATAGCGTTTGAGTACTTTATTACATGAATCTCTAGGTTATTCTTGCAGCGGAAGTCTCTAACTTATTCTAGCAGCGGAAGTCTCTAAATGATAGCGGAAGCAAACTAAACACGGCAGCTGCTCCATCTCCAACTCCACGGGCAACTTGACGGTAGTTCGCACGCCTAGTACTCCACATGATCTTCGAATTACTCCTCTCCTGTTGCTGATGTTTGTATGATAATGCAAGGGTGAGTACATGTCGTACTCAGCAAATGCAGGAAAAGTATGACATGTAGCTTACAGCAAGGTAGGAATAAAAAGGCTCATTGCAGAAAGCAAAGTTTATTTCACAAACATGATAAAAACAACATCTATCTTTAAGTGAATTTGATCCCAACATATATCCAATCAAAACAGTAACATACCTCCATCATATTTTACCACTTATCTCATCTCATCCAGCCATTAATCTTTCTCAACATCATCTCATGCTCATAATAACCATCTCATATTCATATCCATCTCATAACCGAGACCAAAGCTCATTAGCATGACTCAACAGTCCCGAAACTAATTTCCAATGACCATATCATAACCAAACCAATGACCATCCCAAATAAACATCCCAAGTTTCCACCCCAAATTTCTCGTCTAGTCATGTGAGTTAGCCAGGCGCTTGTGACCGTAAGCACAGCTATCATGAAAGTTTTACACTCTTAAGAGGTGGCACCACTTTACCCACAAGTTTGTGATTTCGTCACCCGTCGGCGACTGCAGAACCTCCATTATACCAGTACACGACCGTCGGTGTATGGCCAATAGATCATAAAATAGCCTTTACGAAGGGGCTACTAGATGTATGGACTCACTAAGGTTTCACCAACAGGCTCGAATCACCATTCTCCCACCTACGGGCCCCCTCTTGTGCCATGCGGTTCCCAGGGCAGTCCTCTCTCGACTCCCATTCCCCGCGCCTTCCACGGTCCATAACAATCTAGCAACTTACCTAATTAGTCAGCTAAGCCGCACCCATATTTGGCCTTGTGGTGGCACTGTTTTCTTGGCATGTGCTGGCATGAACCGGTCCTTAGATCTACGGCAAGTAAACCACCATCTCATTCTACCACATCCGCGAACTAAGCTTGCCCAGATCTCCCCCGATTCATGTTCATTATCATCATCAAGTTCTCATTAACATTATTCATATGAGTGTAGTAGCTAGACATGTTCTATCTAGACTTCCCATAATCATGTAGCTTAAGCAAAGCGAAAAGCAAAAGTGACCATACCCGACTCATCAACTTTAATGGCGACAAGGATGGTTAACAAAACTAGTAAACTCCTATAAAAGGGTGTCCCATCAAGTTGACTCAAGCATACACATTTTCGCAAGCAAAACAGTTTCCAAAACATGGGATCAATATGGTCAAGGGGCACTTGCCTTGTTCATGTGGCTTTTGTTGCTCAGGCGTATCGATGTCTTGGTGCTGTAGTCCTTCGTAGGTAGTTCCCTTAGCTTGTCCTTCTACTTACAATCACGCACATACAAGATTCACAGCAATCAATCATCGTGCACAAACTTTACTTAAGATTCAATGGTGTAGGTGCATGCTAATTCTATGGTGCAGTTTCATTAATTTAGTTTGTATGTGTCCTTGCATGTTTTAATGGCTTTGCATGGGGTTTTACAATGAATAAGGGTGTAGGGATGAAGTGTCGACGTGATGATGATCTTGACTCGATCTAGATCAATTCCACCGTCAAAAACCGATCAACACGTGATCTGTCCACACGAAAAGGCATCTGTTCGAGGAAAAACAGATGTGAAGAAAACCGTGACGAGGTCGTAAGATGGGTACGAAGACCTACGTCACTTCTCTTATAATCGTTGGCTCTTTTCCGGTGACGGCGAACTCGACAGAGCTCGTTGGCGGCTCACCGGCGACTGAACTCCGGCGAAGGGGTGTGTAACTCGGCGAGTTGGAAGCTAAGGCCTCCAAGTCGTCGACTCGGGAAGATAGAAAATAGGTACGTGGTTATGGCCAGGGGGTTTTGGGTTCTATTTATAAGGGGTGAAAGAAGAGTCCTACTCCGATTGGATTTCAAATAAGAGTCCTATTTAATTTGTTTTGGATCTTAACAACTTATATCTAATTGATTTGGTGCGGTAGCAACGTGGAAATCGTGTTAATTTCCTCAGTACCGGGTATTCCCGCGCGCACAGGAGAAAAATCGCTTAAGGATCTCATCACCTCCACAATGGTGAGCTCCGGAGACGCCACGTGTCCAGCGGGGGCCGGGCCTCCCTTTTCCTCAGGGGCGAGCTCCGGTTGCGCCGCGTGTCTGGCGGGCGGGACCTCCCTCTCCCTCAGAGGCGAGCTCCGTGTGCGCCAAGTGTCTGGCAGGCGGGACCTCCCTTCTCCTCAGAGGCAAGCTCTGGGGCGCCATGTGTTAGTGCCGGACCTCCCCTCTCCTCGGAGGTGGGCTCCGATAGTGCCACATGTCCAGCAGCGCCGAACTTCCTTTCTCCTCAGAGACGAGCTTCGAGGTCGACACGTGTCTAGCGGGGAGGACCTCTCGGAGGCGAGCTCCGAGAGCGACACGTGTCCAACAGCGTCGGACCTCCCAGAGGCGAGCTCCGAGGGTGACACGTGTCCCGCGGGGTCGGACATTTCGGAGGCGAGCTCCGAGAGCGACACGTGTCCCGTGGGGAGAACCTCATCTCTTCCGCAGGGGTGAGTTCCGAAGTCGAAACATGTCCCGCGGGCTGGGCCTCGCTTCTCTGCAGAGACTAGCTCCGTAGTCAACACGTGTCCCGCGGGGCTGAGCCTCGCTTCTCCGTAGAGACTAGCTCCAAAGTAAACACGTGTCCCGCAAGGTTGAGCCTCGCTTCTCTGCAGAGACTAGCTCCGAAGGCAACACGTGTCTAGCAGGATCGGACCTCGCCCCTTCTCCTAAGGCGAGCTCCGAGCCTGCCACGTGACCAGCTGTGTCGGACCTCACCCCCTCCGCAGGGATGAGCTCCAAAGGCACCACGTGGCCAGCGGCCGTGGGAAGTGTCGACGGCGCTCCTCGGTGAATTGGAATTGACTCTTTCTAGCTATCATTCTCCCATTTTTATGATTCTTTCCCATTTCTATTTCTTTTATAATGTTTTCTATATGCAATGCATGAAAATATGAAATTGAGGGTGTTACACTGAGGCACTAGCAGCTTGGGAGCTTTGGGCTTCACGTTCAGCCCTTTTCTTTCTCCATTGATCCTTCAAGGATACTTCAACGGCTTGGGCAATTTGTGCCTCCTCGTCGAGATCATGCTTCTTCTTTATTCTTGCCTCTCGACGGATGGCTTCTTTAGCCGCTTGGGCTTCCTTTGCGGCCCTTTCTTCGGCAATGCGCCGATGAAGGGCTTGTCAAGCCTCCTCGGCCATGGGACTTGGAAGGGGAGAGCTTTGGTCGGAGTTCGACATATTTCCTGAGAGACAGGATATTAGAGGTCAAGGAAGTGGAATATTGCAAGAGAATTCACGAAAAATGGCTAAAGTTGGAGTTTGTTCTGTATAAACCGGACTTGTCCATTAAAGGACCGGACTAGTCCGCTCGAGAACGGATTTGTCCGCCCAAAACCGGACTAGTCCGGGTAATACAGGAAGAACCCTAACAATTTTTCGCAAGAACTTCAAATTAAGTTGCAATACTCCTAGGCTATGATTGAATCAACACTAGGAACAACATTTGTGAGGAGGTTTCTATCAAACGACCTAAGAGTGAAGAAAAGGAAGGATTTTTGGTTAGGTCAAGAATACCTATTGAAATCTTCAAATGTGATGAATTTGGAGTTGAAACTTGAGCAACGAAGCCCGGGAAGGGTTTCCGCACCTCCTTAGGTCTCCAATCCGTGGATTAGACAAGATTTTTGGTGGAGGGAAGCGAAAATCGCCAATTTGTGGGCGCTTCCGGTTTGAGAGAGGATGTGAACGGACTAGTCTGTGAAGAGAGAAGTCTGGCCGCCCCTGGGAGGTCAAGTCCCCAGGGGCCGGACTAGTCCGGGTTAGGTGTCCGGACAAGTCTAGTTGGCGGACCAGAGCTGGACTTCTCTGGGGCCGGAATTGTCCAATCTCCCCAGGCGGGCTAGTCCGGTTTGGACTTGTCCGCTGCGAAGTCCGACCTTGCCACATGGCCACTGCCAGAGTGAGCTCTGAAGGCACCATGTGTCCAGCGGGGCCGGGCCTCCCCTCTCCTTAGAGGCGAGCTCCGAGGACGCCACGTGTTCGACGGGGTCGGATCTCCCCTCTCCTAAGAGGCGAGCTCCGAGGGCGCCATGTGTCCGGCGGGGCCGGACCTTCCCTCTCCTCAGAGGCGAGCTCCGAGAGCGCCACGTGTCCGGTGGGGCCGGACCTCCCCTCTCCTCAGAGGCGAGCTCCCATGGCGACACGTGTCCAGCGGGTCGGGGCCTCTCTTCTCCTCAGAGGCGAGCTCCGGTGGTGACACGTGTCCCGCGGGACCGGACCTCATCTCTTCCACAGGGGTGAGCTCCATTGGCGACACGTGTCCAGTGGGCCGGGGCCTCTCCTCTCCTCACAGGCGAGCTCCGGTGGTGACACGTGTCCCGCAGGACCGGACCTCATCCCTTCCACAGGGGTAAGCTCCAGTGGCGACACGTGTCTAGCGGGCCAGGGCCTCTCTTCTCCTCAGAGGCGAGCTCCGGTGGCAACACGTGTCCAGCGGGTCGGGGCCTCTCTTCTCCTCGGAGGCGAGCTCCGGTGGTGACACGTGTCCCGCTGGACCGGACCTCATCCCTTCCACAGGGGTGAGCTCCGGTGGCGACACGTGTCCAGCGGGTCGGGGCCTCTCCTCTCCTCATAGGCGAGCTCCGGTGGTGACATGTGTCCAGCGGGATCGGATCTCATCCCTTCCACAGGGGTGAGCTCCGATGGTGACACGTGTCCCGCGGGGCCGGACCACATCCCTTCCGCAGGGGTGAGCTCCGAAGTCAACACATGTCTGGCGGGGCCAGACTAGTCCGGCTTGTTGTCCGGATAAGTCCTGTTGGCGGACCAGAGCCGGACTTCTCTGGGGCAAGACTTGTCCGGCCTCCCAGGCGGACTAGTCCGGCTACAAGCTGAAGTTCATATAATTTGAGTTTTAGCTCAAGAACATGATCCCTTTGGACAAGTTTTTGCAAATATCTTTGGCAAACATGGTCAGTAAGCATACATCAAACAAACAATGACTATATTTGACAAAGAGTCCTTTTGAACATAGTTTTCATAGAGTAAGAGATATTAGGGTAGTATGTTGAAAACATGCGGTTTTTGAAGTTTATAAACAAGCAACAAACAGATGCACACTTCAAGCAACATTTTGAAAATCTAGGATATTCAGTTCACTCCTTAGGTCACAAAAGTGTTTCTCATCAAGGGGTTTTGTGAAGATGTCCGCCAATTGCTTCTCAATCCTAACATGAGAGATAACGATATCTCCCTTGATAGAGTGGTCTCTCAGGAAATGGTGACGGATATCAATATGTTTGGTTCTAGAATGCTCCACGGGATTGTGAGCAATCTTGATGGCACTCTCATTGTCACATAGGAGTAGAATATGGCTCAAAGTGTAACCATAGTCCCTAAGAGTTTGTCGCATCCATAGGAGTTGTGCACAACAACTCCCGGCCACGACGTACTCCGCTTCTGCTATGGATAAGGCAATGGAATTTTTTTCTTTGAAGACCACGAAACCAAGGACCTACCAAGAAATTGACAAGTCCCTGACGTGCTCTTCTTATCCACCTTAAAACCGGCATAATCGGCATCGGAGTATCGAATGAGATTGAACTTGGATCCCTTGGGATACCAAAGTCCTAGGTTAGGAGTGTGAACCAAATATCTAAGAATCCGCTTAATGGCCGTCAAGTGGCACTCCTTAGGAGCGGCTTGGAACCGTGCACACATACACACACTAAGCATCATGTCGGGCCTAGATGCACAAAGGTAAAGCAAAGAGCCTATCATGGAACGAAATACCTTTTGGTCCACACTTGGACCATCTTCATTAAGGTCAAGATGTTCGTTGGTTCCCATGGGAGTCTTGATGGGTTTGGCTTTGTCCATGTCGAACCTTTTAAGTATGTCTTGAGTATACTTGGTTTGACTTATGAACGTTCCTTCTTTGAGTTGTTTGACTTGGAATCCTAGGAAGAACTTCAATTACCCCATCATTGACATCTCAAACCTTTCAGTCATTATCTTTGAAAACTCATCACAAAAAGCTTTGTTAGTAGAACCAAATATAATGTCATCGACATATATTTGGCACACGAATAAATCATCGTTAAAATTCTTAGTGAAGAGTGTATAGTCTGCTTTTCCTATCCTAAAACAATTTTCAATAAGAAAATCTCTAAGACATTCATACCAAGCTCTAGGAGCTTGTTTGAGGTCATAGAGGGATTTCCGAAGTTTAAAGACATGGTTAGGATACTTGTCGTCCTCAAATCCAGGTGGTTGCTCCACGTACACTTCCTCCTTGATTGGACCGTTGAGGAAAGTGCTTTTAACATCCATTTGGTATCGCTTGAAATCATGGTGAGTTGCAAAAGCAAGCAAGATACGAATTGATTCAAGCCTAGCTACGGGAGCAAGAGTTTCATCATAATCCAAACCTTCTACTTGTGCATATCCCTTTGCAACAAGTCTCGTCTTGTTTCTTGTTACAACCCCATACTCATCTCGCTTGTTGCGGAATACCCACTTGGTTCCCACAACATTTGCGTTGGGTCGTTTCACAAGTTCCCACACTTGATTTCTTTCAAAATTATTGAGTTCCACTTGCATGGCCACCACCCAATCCGGATCTTATAGTGCTTCTTCTACCTTGCGAGGCTCCAAAGAGGAAACAAAAGAGTAATGTTCACAAAAATTAGCCATTCGAGAGCAAGTGGTCACCCCTTTGGAGATATCTCCTAGTATGTTGTTGACGGGATGATCCCGTTAAATACTTTGGTGCACTCTTGGATGAGGTGGTTGAACTCTTTGATCTTCATCTTCATTGTCACTCTTTTCTTCATCTCCCCCTTGATCCAATCCTCTATCTTGACTTTGATCATTTTGATCTTGTTGAGGTTGGCCTTGCTCATCTTGAGCTTGATCATGGGAGGGAGACATATCCTCGTTTGTTGGATGATCATTTGAGTCTTGAGGATGTTCTTGAGGAAAAATTTCTCCAAGTGCCATCCTTTTAAGTGCTTCTTGTAGAGCCTCTTCTTTATCTAGCACACTTTGACCAACTTGCTCCACTTGGGAGCCATTAGTCTCATCAAACACTACGTCTCTCGCTATTTCAACAATTCCGGAAGTTTTGTTGAAAACATGATAGGCGTAGGTGTTTGAGTAATAACCAAGCAAGAAACCTTCATCGGACTTTGAAGAAAACTTCGAAGTCCTAGGCTTCTTGTTGAGAATATAACACTTGCTCCCAAAGACACGAAAATAAGAGATGTTTGGTTTGTTACCGGTTAGAAGTTCGTAAGGCGTCTTCTTTAAAAGTCGATAAAGATACAACCGGTTTATGGCATGGCAGGCGGTGTTAACCGCTTCCGCCCAAAACCGGTTCGACGTCTTGTACTCATCAAGCATGGTTCTTGCCATCTCAATGAGAGTTCTATTCTTCCTCTCAGCAACCCCATTTTGTTGAGGGGAGTAGGGGGCTGAAAACTCATGCTTGATGCCTTCTTCATCCAATTATTCTTCCACTTGAGTGTTCTTAAACTTGATGCCATTATCGCTCCTTATGTTCTTAATTCTTAAGGAGAACTCGTTTTGAGCTTCTCAAGAATTTCTTTAGCACACCTTGAGTTTCTCCATTTCATGCAAAAAGAACACCCAAGTGAAACGAGAATAATCATCTACAACAATAAGACCATATTTGTTACCACCGATGCTTATGTAGGTGGTTGGCCCGAAGAGGTCCATGTGAAGTAGCTCCAAGGGTCTTGCGGTCGTCATGACATTTTTGGATGGATGTTGAGCTCCAACTTGCTTTCCGGCTTGACAAGCACGGTGCTAAGGATTTTCCCATGGCTATTGTCCCCAAAGTATATTCCTTCACTTGGATCTTCGTTTTCCTCATATTCCACAAACATATTTCTCTCTCCGGTCATATGGTTTGTGCATCCACTGTCGAGCACCCATTTTGATCCACCGGAGGAGTATGCCTACAAAATAGAGTTATGCCTTACCTTTTGGTACCCAAGCGGAGTTGGGTCCTTTCATGTTAGTCAAGAGGCACTTGGGCACCACACACAAGCTTTTGGACTCTTGCGGAGTGGTCCAACATACCTAGCATAGATCTTTCCAAATTTGTTTCTCAATAAAACATATGAGGCATCAAAATCATGGAACAAAGGATGAGATTTATTTTTAGGCATGTTAGATGAGTTTGCAATGTTCTTTACATTTTCTTTGTTGGATGAACCTTCCTTGACAAATACAATCAAGTCTTTTCCCTTCTTGGGAGTTTTAGCATGTTGCCTCCACTCCCAAGAATAGCCAAGACCATCTTTGACATGTGGAGGTGTTACATTGGTATATGCACTTCGTGCATATGCCACTTTTTCCTTGTCAAAGATACCACCTTTCGGTGACTGCTTGTTTTGTGCAAACTTAAGTTCACCTTTGAGTTTTAGGATTAAGTTTGAGCACTTGCAAGTTTGAGTTGCTTCGGGAGATTTCTTTGAGGAGGGTGAAATCATAGAGGAAGAAGGTGCATTGATCTTGAGAGACTCAACTTGTGTTTCAAGGATCTTGTTGACTTTTGTCAAGTTAACAATTTCATCCTTGAGCACAACAGTTGTGTCTTCAAGATTTGAGCAAGTTTCCTTGCTCAAAGCGAGTTCATGCTCAAGTGTCTTGCTTCTTTCCCTTTCAACCTCAAGAATCTCTTCAAGCCCATAACATCTCTCTTTTTCAAGGATGAGCATGTCTTCTTGACGGTTGATGAGTTCATCCTTCTCAAAGATTTCTTCCGACAATAATCTCATCTTTTTCAAGGTGCTCCTACTTAGATCCTTAAGAATGGATTCATTATCACTACTAATATCAAAGCTATCAAGTGAAGAGGTAGAGGAGGATGGTTTAGATTTAACTTTTCTTCTTCCCTCCTTAGCCATGAGACATGTAGACTTGAAGTCTTCAATGTTTGGGAAGAGCTTGCTCCTTCCAATGGCAAGTGTTGCCACTTTCTCTTCATCCTCGGAGGATGAGTCTTCGTTTGGGTCCCATTCCTTCCCAAGGTGAGCATGTCCTGATGGCTTCTTCTTCTTGAAGAATTTCTTCTTTTGAGACTTGCCATCTTTCTTCTTCTTACTCTCTTCATATGGACAATCCACAATGAAGTGTCCATATTCACCACAGTTGTAGCATGCTCTTTTCGTCTTGGGCTTGGACCTTTCCTTGTTCTTGTTCTCATAATGGTTGCCCCCCTTCCTTCTTCTCATCATCCTCTTGAACTTGTTGATGAAGAGCGCCTCTTCTTCATCGGTGTCGAGGCCCTCATCATCACTTGCTTTGAAGTCTTGTAATGAGGATGTTGCTTTGAAAGCAACATCTTTCTTCTTTGAGGAGGCAAGCCTTTGGAGGTCGCTGTAGAACATGGCTTCCTTCTCCATCATCTCGTTGTTGATGATTCTTCCAAGCACTTCCTCCGGGGTCATTTGAGCATATCCCGGACTCTCACGGATCAAGGAGCAAAGAGCAATGTTTCGAGGCATGAATGCCCGAAGCATCCTCTTCACCACCTCATGATCCGTCCACCGGGTGCATCCATAAGATCGGATCTTGTTGACGAGGACCTTGAGATGGTTGTACATGTCTTGACGGGATTCACCATCCATGATGGTGAACCTCCCAAGCTCTCCTTCAATCATCTCGATCTTGGCTTCCCTAATGACTCGGTTTCCTTCATGCGCTGTCTTGAGTGTATCCATATGTCTTTGGCCACCTCCAATCCATCGAATCGGTTGAACTCTTCTCGAGTCAAGGATGAGGTGATCACCCCAACTGCTTGAGCATTGCGATGAAGTAGAATGCCTTGCTCCGGGGTAACGTTTTCTTCATTTCTTGGAAGATGGACACTTATTAAGACAATTTGCCACAAGCTAGGATTTAAGGATATTAGATGCATCTTCATATTATGCTTCCACATTGAGTAATCATTTCCATCGATTGAGTAGGTTTGCCAAGAGGAATAGATAAGTAGTGATTGTTAGAAGTTAATCGTTCATAGTTGAAAGGATATTGGGAGTAGTCCGGTTGACCACTCCTTTCTTGATCCTTTGGCTTCTTCTTCTCTTTACTTGAGTGACCTAGCTTCTCGCAAAGTCGTGCCTTGAGCTGGCGAACTTCTTCATCGTCACTCGAGTGGTCTTGCAGCACATCCATATTCTGCTTCTTGTCATATGTGTTGTCACCTTGTGACATCGACGGAATCTTGTATCCCTCCACTCCGGCCATCTTCTGTCCGAGTGGTTAGACTCTTGATGGAGAGACTTTCTCTGATACCAATTGAAATTGCCTAGAGGGGGGTGAATAGGCTAAAATTCCTGAAACGACTTAATTAAATGAGATTAGAACACAGGGGCCAGACTAGTCTGGCTCAGGGGCGGACTAGTCCGATCACACTGCTGAAAAGCCTAAACTTGATTTTTATGGGTTTTTCTTCAGATTTTAGTTTAACGAAATGCAGATAAACTATCTAGCAATCTAATATAACAAATATGACAAAGTATTGAGGTGGATTGCAAGATTGTAACCTAAAATATTATAAGAGCAAAATGATCGAACGAACCCTAAGCATTTCTAATGATCAATGAAATGTAAGTGCAAAATGACACGAAGATTTTTGCCTGAGGTTCGATTCCACTCAGGAATCTACGTCCCAGTTGAGGAGTCCACAAAGGATCGGGTTTAACAACCCTTCCCTCACCAAGTCGACACTAAGGCCAACCCGGTTCTTCACTATCTCAAGGGTGAACTTACAAAGTGTTGGGGCTGCTCACAATCTGAGGCTCCCACTTGATCACGTCCACAAAACTTCACGGATCTCACAAGCCACAGGTCACAAAGACTCACATCAAGTGCACGAGATCACTCCGAGAGCCAAAACACGAAGTTCTTCCTTCTCCTCTCCTCACACACCCAAATCCACTCAAGAATTGGTTCTAGAGGGTGAGTAGGCAAGAGAGAAGGCTTAGGGTGGCTATAGGATCGCTGTGGCGGCGCTAGGGTTCCAGGTTCTTCTAAATGAAGTCGGGGCATCTCCTTTTATAAAATTCCCGAAGCCAACCGTTGCCACCTACCGAAAGTCTGGACTAGTTCGCCTCACACCGGACTAGTCCGATCTCACACAGGAACTATTTGCCCGGGTGAGAACGGACAAGTCTGGAGGATCCAGACTAGTCCAGCCACTAAGGCGGACAAGTCCGGTCCACCAAGACTTAGTCGTGGGAGCTCTCATGTCACAACCATACGAACTAGTCCGCCTCAGAACGGACTATCCCAAACTCACAAAGAGACTGGTTGTCCGGGTGAAAACGGACTAGTTTGGCTAGTCCGGACTAGTCCGGCCACTGAGGCGGACAAGTCCGATCTACCAGGACTTAGTCCCGAAACACTCCCACCAAGAGAGAAACGGACTAGTCCGTCCCCAAAGGGATGAGTCCGAACTCAGTCAGGAACTCTTAGTTCGCCCCAAAATGGACTAAGTCGTAGGACTTCCAGACTAGTCCGGCCTCTTCCCCAGACAAGTCTGGCCTGCCCAACTTTACCTCTCTACCTCTCTCCACTAAGGATTTGACACTTCTAACGCTTTGAGCTCTCTTCTATGATCTCAATGCACTTGACACACAAACTCTTTCTTTTACACGGCTAGCCTACTAAAGACTCAAGTAAAACCCTAATTTCTACTCTTCGAGTCTTCGACGCCGTTCTTCATCTTTTTTCCTTTTTGAGAGTTTAGGTGTCCGCCTTGGAAATATCCTGTGCTTATGATCATCTCAGCTTATTAGTTTCTTAATTGTCGTCATCAATCATCCAAAACCCACGGGGATACCTAGATGCACTTACATTGATCAACAGAGACAAGGGATCATCATCAAACAAACTGTTTATGCAAAAAAGGTCTTGACTCAGTTTGGAATGGGTGATTGCAATTCGACAAAAGTTCCAATGGAACAGAAGTTGCAACTGCATAATGATCCTGATGGAAAGCTCATCGATGCTATCGAATATCGGCAGATAGTTGGATGCTTGAGGTATCTTCTCCACACCCGGCCGAATCTCTCTTTTGTCGTCGGAGTAGCGAGTAGATACATGGAGAAGCCAACGGTATTACATCAAAAGGCAGTGAGCAAATTTTTAGATACCTGAAAGGAACAATTCATTTCGGATTGTGGTATGGCAGAGAAGATAGTGAACACATAAGCATTACTGGATATTCAGATAGTGATATGACAGGTGACGTGGTTGACAGCAAGAGCACGGGGAAATGGCCTTTTACATCAACAAAAGTCTCATTTCTTGGAATTCACAGAAGCAAAGGCAGTGGCGCTGTCATCTTGTGAAGCAGAGTCCATGACAGCAAGTATGACGGCATGCCAGGTATTGTGGCTAAGAAGCTTGGTAAGTGAACTGACAGAGCTGAGTCCAGTCGACAACAAGTCTGTGATTGCCCTGATGAAGAAATCCAGTTTTCCATGGATGTTGCAAGCACATTCGCACAAGGTACTATTTCATACGAGAATGTGTGCAAGATGGACAAATTACGATGGAGTTCATCCGGTCGGAAGAACAGGGAGCAGATGCTCTAACAAAAGCTTTGCCTATTGGAAAACTGGAAGTGATGCGTCATCTGTTGGGCATTCGAGATCTTGATCCACAACAGGATTAAGGGGGAGTCTGTTGGGATTAATCCTGTTCGTGTACCGAGTGCCAGCAAGATCGGGTCAGGGGAGCTCATGCATGGAGACCGCGTCGTGTGCGTATGTGATGCTGAGCAAGTCAAGAAAAGGCCATGCAGACCGGTAGTTTAGGAATATCGTGCGGATAAGCACGAGTTTGTTTCCTAAGTTTTTGGATCGTGATTAGCATGACTGTTAGACTTTGTTTAGTATTTAAAACAGTCCATTGTAATCCGTTCAGTAAGGGAGAACAGAAAATAACAAGAGCCAACACTTTCAGCGCTCAAGAACTTATCTGCCTTCTAGTTCTTGGTAGGGCTACCCACGAAAGATCGACTGCAAAACTTGTGCTCGCGCCATCATGTAAGTTGTCAGAAAACCCGGCGGAGCCAGTCTGCTACTAAGCTTGCTACTCTCTTGGCGAAACGGCATTCTAGGAGAAGGTGCGACATGGTCTCTCCTTAGTCTAGGTATAAAGGGCATATTATGTTATTATCAAAGCCTCTTCTTTCCAGGTTTCGGCCGTTAAATTTTTTTCATGCATTAACGTCCAGCCGAAGAACAGCACTTTCGGTTCCCCTGTTGCTCTCCACAGTTTTGCTGCTATGAAGGTTTCGTCAGGCCAACAAACTGAATGTTGTATGCCGTCTTTGCCGAGTATTCTCTGTTGTTGGTCCATTTCCACTATCATGTCGTGTGTGTTTTCATTTAGAGTCACGTCTTGGGTTAAACTCCAGACGAGCATGAACTCCATGCACTGTTGTATATTCATTAATCTTCCCATGGCCTTCATCCAGTTGTTTCCATGCAATTCTTTTTCCACAGTTTCATTCTTGCCGCGTACTAAAGTGTATAGATGTGGCGCTAAGTCCTTGAGAACACCAGCTTCATTCCAATTATCCTTCCAGAATAATGTTTTCTCCCCATTCCCCACCGTGATTGAAACTGATGCTTGGAAAATCGCTCTGTCTTCATTGTTAACTAATCTTGTTCTGTTGGTGTGCATGATCATCTGCGTCTGCATTCAGTCATTTAGGTGCATATTGTGAGTCTGATAGGCATAGAAAGCACGTTTGTTTTTCAGTTATGAGTCCGGTCAATACGTGTGCAGGTTTGGCCTGAGTTATTAGCATCTAGATTGGTCATCGTGGAGTCTGTTGAGTCTTGCATGTAAGGCGGACGTGGAGAACGTGCTCGGTGTTAGGGATGGCAATGGGTCGGGTTCGGGTCAGGTGGAGTAAAAACCCGTCCGAAACAAAAAAGGTTGCGGTGGAATTTGAGACCCGCACCTGCGGGTAAAAATTCGCACCCGCATCCGCACCAGTCGGATTTCAGGCGGGTTTCGGGTGCCCTTCGGGTTTGACTTTTTTATAAACATGCTAGAACATTTAATAAAATAAGTCTAAAAAATCATCCATTTTGAATGACAATACAACAAAAAATATTAAGTTACTTATAAAGATTATAAATATAGGTCTTGATAAGTAATATGAAACAATTAAATAATATAACACAATCGATTTGACTTTAAATTATAAACATAAATCATTTCGGGTGCCCGTCGGGGACCCGCGGGTGTAAAATAAAACCCGCACCCGCGACAAGTCGGGTCGGGTGCGGGTTAGACCCGCGGGTGGAAAATCCCACCCGCACCCGTCAGGTGCAAAACCCGTCGGGTACCCGCACCCGCGGGTGCGATTGCCATCCCTACTCGGTGTGACCAACATGATGATCTCACGTATATAACGAACCGAGGTGCGGCGATACAGTAGCGCCGGCATTCATCTCTTCCTCCTCTGAGAAAACACTACTCTGCCTCGTATGTGTTCGTCTACACAACTCCGTCGTGAGCTCGGCAGAACCTCGTGCCGAAGCTGATCGACTGTGTGATTTTGATCCAACATTCATCATTGCACGGCAGATGCGTCCCATGCCTGGGCTTCCTTGTTTCCATCCTTGCTTGCCAAGCGCCATGATATTCATAATGCTGTTCCAAATTTATATAGGTCCAAAACGCCTAAGCCTCCCAGATGTTTGGGTCTGCAGACCATCTGCCAACTAACTAAGTTAATTGCTCTTTTTTGTTGATTGTCTTTCTCTCCGGTCCATAAGAAGTGCCTTCGAATTGCATCAATTTTCCTAATTACCTACTTCGGTCTTCACTGTTGCATAGTATATCACCGTCGATGTCAGGACATATTTTATTAGCGTCGTTCTTCCTGCTTTGCTCATCAAGTGCCCCTTCCATGTTGTAGTCTACTTCCCACTTTGTCTATCAATGGTTGGTAGTCATCCTTTTTGAGTTTCCTATTGTGCAATGATACTCCCAGATATTTGCATGGGAGGCTGCACACCTTCCCTGGGAAATGATGGATTAATTGTGGCACCCTTTCTTGATCTATGTTTAAACGGTAGATTTCCGTCTTTTCTAGGTTAGCATTTAGCCCTGAGGCATTTCCAAAGACTTCTATGATCGCACTCAGGGCTTTCAGATTCAATGATAGGGTGCACCAGAATAGCTGAGTCACCCGCGTACAATAAGATTCCTTCTTTTGACGATCTATTCGTCACTGGACCTAGAATTCTCCTAGGGTGAAAACGGGTCGGTCATTTTCATATATAATTTTCGTAAACAGTACCATCTAAAACGTATATGATATCGGAATCTCGGAAATATCGGAAACGAATATTTCAGAACCGAAACATGTCGATATCGGAACAGTTTCAATTTTTTTCGAAAACAACACTCTAAAGGCCAAAGTATTATCACCATTATTTAAAATGACATAAGCAAATAATGATAATAACTTCACACTAGCAAGCGTGTCGGACGTTGGGGGCCTTGCCGCCTCGGGACCTCGGTGACATGGCGATAGGGCTCAGGGCGGTGCGAGCACGATAGTATAATATTTAGTTCAATGCTAGGGAACAAGGATATGCATTAATGATTGGGCTAAAAGTGTCATGTAATTTCTTATTGTCTAAAAGTGCACAACAACACTCACCTTATTCTCTCTTGTTGTACCTAGCTCTCTCTAAATGATAATACCAATTAATAGCCATATTTGGATTAATATTACGACTTTAGCTACTTTGATTTCCCAATATTTGATTTTATCTGCTAATGTGAAGCATATCATATTTTTACTACTACAGTGGTGCTCTAGTGCTATAGATATAATGTTGCTTTAAACACTCATAGCAACACTGACCCAGTCTCGCATCAAGAATAAGATGGATCCAATTCCAGGGGAAAGACCACGATGGATTTAAAATGAATCGGTTCAAACCTGCCATCGCGGGCCTGGATTCCTAATGATGCAGGCGTGTGAATAACGAAGAAAATATCCATGGTTCCTTAAAAGTCAAGTTCTCAAAACCTTCGACATTTCACACACAAAAATTGGAGGAGGCTAATTTCAAACCAGAAAAAAGAACGAACCCAATTTGGAAATTGCTGCTATATATAATGGGACCACGTCAAAGGGAGAGCATAGCAGAGCGCCAGAGCGGAGCAAATCCCGGGCGCTCCCGACCGAGAGAGAAGGAACGACTTGCAAGTCACGTCCCTGCACTCTTCCTTTTTTTCCCCTCTCTCTTTCTCCATCATTCGTTCGTTAATCGTTCGTCGTTCAATGTGCATGTGAGGCTGAGCTGGGAAATCCTGCTACTTCGGGGGAGGAGGGAGCGCCTCCTCATCCATCCTCCTCGCGCCACGAAAAATGGCGCCAATCCGTTCCCAATCTCCCGCGTGTCCCTCCTGCCGCTATTTCCCCCTCCTCTGACCTGACGTCCCAAACCCTAACCCCCACCTTTCATGGCGTCGCTGCCCAAGCCGCCGCCCCCGCCGCGGCCCAAGTCGCGGGGCAGCTACAACTGCGGCCGGTGCGGCCAGCCCAAGAAGGGCCACGTCTGCGTCGTCCCCGTCCCCGCCCCCGCCGCGGCCGGGGACCCGACCCCGTTGTCCTCCTTCTCGTCCGGGGCCGCCGGCAGCGGGGACCACAGGCTCCGCCGCGCCCTCTCCTTCGACGATGCGGGGACGCCGTCCTCGCCGGAGAAGAAACCCAAGGTGGAGGAGGCGGACATGGATGACGACAGCGCCGGCGGAGGGGAGGAGAAGGACGGCGATGAGGCGACGATGGACGTGGGTGGGCGGCCCGTGCCCAGGGAGGTCATGGCAGAGGTGCTGCGGCGGCTGGGGCCCCGCGGGGTCGTGGCCGCCGCCGGGGTAAGCCGCGGCTGGCGCGACTGCGCGGGCCGGGTCTGGCGGGCCACCGAGGAGCTCCGCCTCCGCGCCGCCGGCCTCGGCCTCCTCCGTGCGCTGCTCCCGTGGTGCACCGCGCTCGCGCGCCTCTCGCTCCGGATGGAAAGGTGAGAGAACGCAGCAAATCTGAAGGAACCAATCTGGAACGGTGCGATTTTAGACGCGATCTGGGTGCGCTGCCGTGAGATCCACGGGTGGACCTTTGATCGGCGGACGCGATGGGGGGGGGCGGTGTTGCGTGATTGGTGCTTTTGGTACTCCGATTCTGGTCAAAGGCTACAATATAAAAATCACTGAAATATGGAAAACGCTGAAATTTCTGGATGGGTTCCCAAGCAACGCTCTTTGATACTGCTGCTGCCTTACGATTTAAAATTCAGGCTAGGAGGCTTTTTAAGAAAGAAGAAATGGGTTGGAGATATCTATCTGTTTTGAATGTTCTTGTGGTCATGCTGCAACATATGTACGCAGATCCGTCAGTGCTCTAGGCGACGTGACATATGATAGTACGAGTTCTTTTATCTTTTGGGCCATTAGTCTAAGATGATTTATCTTTGTGACGATAAGATGCTACAATTTTGGACATCTCATAATGTTGGCTTATGTTTGTTGCATCCTGTTACTTAACATACAACTTAACAAGTGTGATTTTGTATTCCAGGAGTAACTGCTCAGGCTGTATGATAATTTGTGCGTGGACTCCAAATTTAGGCTAGTATCATTGCTCCCAGATGGCCATGGTTATCAAGGCGTCGCTTAAGCGACGCTTAAGCGGTAAGGCGCCAGACGACCGTAAGGCGTCCCGTCGCCTTAGATCCTGGCGTAAGGCGGCGGCGGCCGCGCGCAGGAGAGGCGGCGGCGGCCGCGCGCAGGAGAGGTGGCGGCGCCCGCGCGGAGGGGAGGCGGCGACGGCGGTGGCGCCCGCGCGCAGGGGAGCCGGCGCGCAGGGGCACAGAGGAGGAGGTGGCGGCGGTGGGGCAGGGGCGCAGAGGAGGAGGAGGCGCGCAGGGGAGGCGGTGGCGCAAAGGAGGAGGCGGCTGTGGTGGGCAGGGGCGCAGAGGAGGAGGCGGCGGCGGCGGCGCACGGGCGCAGAGCAGTGGTGGCGGCGGCGGCGCATGGGCGCAGAGCAGTGGTGGCGGCGGCGCCCAGCGAAGAAATGGAGAGAGGCGTTGGCTGCTGGCGTGTTTTACTGTTTCTGAGTAGGGTTAGGCTAAATATGGGTTTTGGGCTGGTGGTAGTGGGCTGGATGGGCTATTGGGCACTGAAATAAGGTTATTGTAGCCTTTTTTTGTCTGTCTTGTGAACTTTTGAATAAGATGCTATTATATTTGAAATTTTATTTCTATAATTTACTATATTTATATATTAAGTAAGGCGTCGCCTCGCCTTACGCATTACCGCTTAAAAGATAAAAAGGGGGCACGTCGCCTTACCGCCTTAATAACTATGCAGATGGCTACAAATAAGTTAATGAAGTGCTTGTGGGCTATATTGATATGTAGAAAAGAAGATACATATGTTTGCAAATTTAACAGGCATGGTTTGATTTTAGTTTTTTGTTTCTAACTAATTTATGGATGAAATTTATGATACTAAATTTTGAACATTTTGATTCTTCTTACTAGTTCTGTTTTTGGCTCTACAAGCTGTACTTCTGGTCAAATTGGTGGATGCTCATCAATGATCGCTTATTATTATCCATGATTTTTGGTATAAGATCATAGGTAACTGTCGACGTTTGGATTTCTGATTACTAACTAATGTGCCATGCGTTCGTCCTCGAGGTGGCTTAACTAAGAACACAAAGGGATTATACTGGTTCGGGTAAGGCGCCTTACGTCCAATCTTGGGTGTCTCGCTGTTCTTTCTCAAGAATGGGGGTGGTTCTTTTACAAGTGCGAGAGCCTATCCCTAATAGATCGCCCAATTCCTTTTTTTTATACTCCTCTCATATCCGCTCGTATTACAGATGGAGTAGAGGTAGTGGGTACAGGGATGGCTTGTCCCGTCGTACGTCAGACAAGGCACTTGATGGAGTCGCCGTATTCGTAGCCTGCCGCCGCGCCTGCTATCGTCTTGTTGTCAGGGTAGACCATACTGAGGCGCACGTACGTCTCGTGTACTACTCCTCTTTGGTTCCGTTAGAGGTGACCGATCTTCAATGCAGTTGCCAGGGAAGGCACTCGAGTGCCTTTTCGCTTGACCCGGATGGCGTTTGCTCCGCATTGAAGGCTACCTGCCTCTCGCCTACCTGAGGTCAGGCTCAGGCCTTCTCTCCGGGGTCTTTCCTTCGCCTGAATCTCGAGGGCGAGATTCGCAGCTCGCCCCAGGGGTTGGGGCCGGGATCCCTATCCTTGTCGCTCCGTCTTATTCCGAACTCGGGCTCGGGTTTTGCTCCTTCGTCGCCCTCGTGGGGAGGCTCGTCGTCTCCCCTTAGAGGGTCGGGGCCGAGAACCCCGTCAGTAGCCCCCGAGCCTCTGATCGATCTCGTCAATCGATTAGGGGGTGAACACCGGTTGGCTTCGATACTGCACAACTAAAAACAAAGAAAAGATCGTTAGTACTTGATTTAACTTACGCATCCACGATGAATGGACCTCCAACGGCCGGTCGCGACCTTTGGTCGTTCCCGCTGGGGCCTTGTGGCAAGCAAGAGGGCTCGGGTTGTTGTTATGGCGAGTTTGCCTCACCCACTGTCCGCGAACCGTTCGTGATTCAGAGGGGTTAGTCCAATCGGGGCTTTCCTCGATGGTCGAGCTCCCGAGCTCGGTGAGCTGCCTACTGGGTAGAGCCGAGCGAAAACCTCTCGTTCTGTTTGTTTTGGACGATTGGAACCATTGGCCCTACTTCACATCGAGGGGCTTCCTGGTCAGGGCTCGGTGCCCGCGTTTCATTAGATCCCTGCTCGAGGCGTGCGCGTGGTTCCCGAGCTCGTCGCTGGCTCGAGCGGTTCGATGACGACCCTTCGGGGGGCTACCTTGGCGCTCGCGGGGCTGGGACCCGGCTACAAGCTTAGAGGCGTCGGGTGGATTCACCCGACCCGAGGTCGTCTCTATCGTGGACCGCCTCACATCGCCTGTCCCTTACCCTGGGGCGCTCCGGGCAGGCTCTGAGCCTTTCGCAGGCCAGCCTACGAACACGGAGTTGATCGAACCCGTATGTGGGCTGGAGACTTACCTTCCTCTCGTGGTCATGTCGCCCTCCGTGTCCATCGGGGTTGAGGAGGCGCCGCTCGACTCAACCCCCGCGTCGTGACCGCAACCTTGCGCCGTGAAGCCAAACAGTCACCGCCCAATGGGGCCTCCACACCTTTGGGACGGTTTCGTCGTGGGTAGTCGAGTAGGTGCCGTTCGACTCGACTTACTAGTCGCCCAAGCAGTTTTAATCCAGGGGCAATGGAGTGGTGTTACGGCGTCGGTTTCTTCAAGGCGACGCGAACGGTCGCCTGCCTCCCTGATGGTTGTCAGATTTGGTGCCGCTTCGACAACTTTATATTCCCTTTTCCCTCAATCGTCCCTTACGGGTTCACTTGTATTGCTCCGTGCTTCTATGCTCTGCGTAGTGCTCCTTCCTCTGCTTCTTTCGCCTTCGCTTTGCCGTTGCTCCTTTTTCCTAGCGCTTCTGCCAGAGAGGGATAGAAAAGAGCGCAACTCATCCTTGAGTGACTCGCCTTCCGTTTTCGCAGTAGGATGTCTTCGTGGTCGAAATCGGAGTTCCGCCGAAGCCGTATGGCCGTCTCCCAAGAGATGGGGCTACTGTTAGAGCGCGACGCCCGCGCCGTCCTCGTTCCCGCGGGGGAGCCATTTCCCGCTCTTCGGGCCGACGAGGTGGTGTCGTTGAGCGCCTTTCACCTGCGCAGGCTCGGGCTGCCGGCGCAACATTTCTTTCGGGGCCTGCTGTACAAGTATGGATTGGAGCTTCATCATATGACGCCGGACGACGTGCTTCAAGTGGCGGTGGCGCTGTCCATCGTCTTGTTTGAAGCCTTTCTGGGGATGGTTTCTCACTTTGGGCCGTGGAGGCACTTCTTCCGCGTGCGGCCGTCATCGAACTAGGTTCCGCTCCCGTCCCGTAGGGGGCGCCATCATCGAACTGCGCCCGGAGCAAATGAACTTCATCGACACGCGCCCACCTCCTCTTACGATCATGTGAGAGCGTCAGTTGTTCTATATCAAAAACGACGCTCCCGCCCTTCCGCCTTTCTCGAGCAAGTCTCCCCGGGAGCAGGATTCCTAGAAGTGGGGGACCTCGAGGAGGGAGATGGGGAAGCTCGACCTAATCCTTCGGCATGTCCGGGGTCTCAAGAACAGCGGCCTTTCAGGAGCCCATCTTCTCCTGACCTTTCTTCGGTGGAGGGTGCTGCCTATCCGAGTCCGGCCGCACACCCTGAACTTCTACCGGGGGCCCAATGATCCGTCCCGGGAATTGGGCGAGGAGCTATCCCAGGAAGAGATGTCCCGACGCTTCTAGATGATCCTGGGACCGGACGCATGCGAGCCTTGTTCTCCCGGGCCGCCCCCTCTCAACGCGGCCTCTCCAAACCTTTGCAGGCTGTGGGGCATCGTCAACTTCCCTAAGGTCCTTGAAGACCGTGAGAAGCGGGCGTCGCGGGCCGCTTTGAAGGCTGCCAAAAAATGGGAGAAGGACGAAGCAAAAGCCCGCCGGATCACGCGAGAAGCGAAGGCGTGTGTCACGGGCAGCCGGTGAAACTACCTCGGAGTCCTCGTCAGAGGACGCCAACGACTCGGAAGACAGCGGCAACAGACCGGCTGAAGTTCTGGCTCTCGCTGCTCGCGCGACGGGGAAGCGGTCGGCCGAGTTCGTTCGCGGTCGGGGATCGAAGCGGAGGGCGAGCGCTGACCCCACCGAGTGCTCCTGTGAGGAGCGTGACGCCGACCTTTCGGGGGCTCGGGCGTCGGACGCTCGGGTCGTTGGGGGGGTCCTTACCCTTCGACGAGGGGTCACGGCGGATGGGCAGTCGAGCGTTGGAGAGAGGACAGTCGGGTGCCGAGCCCCGACCGACGGCTCTCGTAGAGCGTGTCTCCGCGTCTTTGGGTGCTCGAAGCTCGAAGGTTCGGGGCATTTCGGCCCCCACTGCCGTTGCGGTGACGGCTCCGACTCTCGTTCAGCCGCCGCCTGCCGTTTTCCGTTCCTTGGACGGAGCGACTTCACCGTGTGAGTCGTGCGCCATTCTTCATCTGTGCGGGAGGTAACTTTCTGTTTTTTCCCGCTGTGTCTTCTTTTCGGTCAGGTTCTCGACTCGTGCCTTCGTGTAGGAGGTCCATCCCTGCGCCCGTCTCTCATCTGGGCGCCACGTCTCTGGCCGAGGGTTTGGTGAGGAGGTCCGCCGCGTCGGTGACTAAAAGTCGGCAGTGGGAGGGCCTGTACAGGCCTTTGATTCGGTGGCTGTTCCAGGTCCCTTTGTCGATGAAGGTGGAGCGACAGACGTCGGTCGCGTCGGTCTCTGTCCCTCCTCGAGGGGTCTGACCTCGTACGCCTTAGATCACCTTCCGACACCAGAGCGCCCGTTGACCCTGGACGCGGGGAGCGCTGGAGCCAAGGCTGGTGGTACTTCGGGGTCAGATGAGCGGAGGCGGGAGGAAGAAGGCCTGTACTTCTTTTGCTCCCAGCTTGCCGGCGTTCGGTCGAGTCTCTCGGCGGAGTGTGGGCGTCTGGGCACCGTGCTCGAACGATTGCGAGGGGTACCTCCGAGCGGACTGGTAAGACTTTTCTTCTCTCATTTCTCTTGACGTGAGATCTTGGGTCTTGACAAGAGGTTCCCTTCTTCGGCAGGAACTGATTTGCCAAGGCGCTGAAGAGTCGCGGCTTCTTCGTGAGAATGAGGATCGTCGGCGTCGTGCGGAGGCTGAGCTGACTGAGGTGCGGGCGGAGTTCGAGAGGGCTCGAGCCGCTGCGGAGGAAGCAGATCAAGCGGGTGCGGTCGCGGTTGAGGGGGCGTCGTCGTCATCCACCGAGGTTGCCCGTCTCCGTGCTATCAGCAAAGCCGCACGAGGGGTTGCGGCCAAGCTGCAAAGGAGCTGGCGGACCATGGTCGGGAAGTTTGGGAAGCCTTGGTCGTCGTGGAGAAGACGAGGGACCAGATCGCGGGTTAGTCCTTTCCTCTTATCCTTCTTTTGGCTTTCTGAATCCGCGTTGATCTGACGCCCCCCGTGGTATGTTCTTGTGTAGAAACGCGGGGGCGCATCACGGTCGCTGGAGATTTGGTAGAAGCTCGGGAGGGGGATATCGAGGACCTTCGTGCTCGTCTTTCCGCTGCGGAGTGGAAGCTGGAGAAGACTCGACGTCCGGTGGGCGCATCCTGTGACCGGATGCTAGGTCTGATGTTGGCGACCACTTCGGCGGGCTTGGCTTCCCCGGAGTCGTGGCTTCGGCAGGTTCCCGAGCGTACTGCGTCGCTTCAGTTGGAGCTCGTCGGGCTCTGAGACGCTGGGCAGACGATTTGTGACCTGGTGCTTGGTGAACGATCTGGAGTCGAGATTGCCGACTGGCTGGCTTGTGCGATTGGCCATGTGGATGGTCGGCGGCTGGCCGTCGGGGACGCCGGGGTCTTCTTCGGGGCTCGGGTTGCGCTAGGCGTTGTGTTATCTCACTGCCCCGCCCTCGACCTTCAGCTTCTTCATGGTCTTCGTGAAGACGGGCTGGATGTGGACTCTAGAGAGCTCGGCGACGCGATTGCTTCAGCCGCGTTCTCCTTGGTCGAGCTTGTCCCGGGAAGGACGATCAAGGAGGATGCGGATAGGAGTCGGAGGCCGAGTGGTCCTTCTTCGTAGCTAGGGGATCCTTCTTGATTTCTATTTTGTCCTTGTGATCTGTTCGCACTGTAACTTCTCCTTTTGTTCATATAAAGAAAAGGCTTTTGGTGTCTTTGTTGTGGATTATATATATATTATTTTTTTGAATGTTGTGTTTGAGCTTCTAGATAGATGGGTAGCCCCCTCGCATCGTGCGAGGGTTGGTTCGCTCCTTCCGTCACGCGGTGCTTCCCTATATGTGTTTCTTTTTTAGGGGGTTGTACGGTGCCGGAGGTCGGGTCCAATCTTGGTGTAGGGGGAAAGTGTCTGGCCGCAAAGAAACCGAAGCACGAAAGGGAGACTGTTGGCGTCTATATCTTTTGTCTACCCGACTTGGGGCTTACAAATACAACTGGTGACGCCTAGACTATGCTTTGAGGTGAGTGACACCCCCTTTAGTTGTTGGGTGGTGCGGATGTTGTCTATGCCGCCTTTCCCGAGCCTTCGGGGTGCACATTGACCATCCTGGTGTCCTTCGAGGGACTTGTTGAAGCTTGGTCGGGAGTGATTCTTGCCGTCACTCGTCGAGCCGAGCAGGGCACTGCTACCGCAACCGTCGCTGCAGCATGCTCCTAACCATGCTGCTCGCATGGCAGGGCCTGCAAGAATTCCGCCTCCACTGTGATGATTCCCTTGGGGTTGGGCATCTTCAACTTGAGGTAAGTGTAGTCTGGGATGGCTAGGAACTTCGCATAGGTTGTGTCGGTACTTTGCAGACCGGGTACCCCCGTGTAGTGGGTAAAAGACAGCCTGGACTCCGCCTCCCTGCTGAGGCGGGCCCCAGCAAAAGCTATGTGCCTTCGGCCCCGTGGTCAGCCCCGAAGCTACCGCGTGCGCTCGAGCTCCGGAGCTGACACGTGCCCTGGGCTCCGACCTGAGCCTCTCCGCTGAGGTGAGGTCCGGGGCTGCCACGTGTCCCCAGCTTCGAGCGACCTCCCCGAAGAAGACAACACCGGGGCTGGCACGTGCCTCGAGCTCCGACCTAAGCCTCCCCGCTAGGGTGAGGTCCGGAGCTGACACGTGTCGTCTGGCTCCGAGCCGCCTCCCCGTTGAGGACAGCTCCAGTGCTGACACGTGCCCCGGGCTCCGGTCCGAGCCTCCCTGCTGAGGTGAGGTCCGGGGCTGCCATGTGTCCCCAGGCTCCGAGCCGCCTCCCCGCTGAGGACAGCTCCGTGTTGACACGTACCCTGGGCTCCGGTCCAAGTCTCCCTGTTGAGGTAAGGTCCGGAGCTGCCATGTGTCCCCGGACTCCAAGCCCGTGGATAAGAGCTCCAGAGCCGCCACGTGTGCCACGATCCTTCGTGGGCCGTGGGTCGACGAAGTCAAGAAGAGAAGTGCGCTGTCAGGCTTCGCATTCAAGGCCCGCGCCTTCCCCGGAAGCATGGCGCACTACGCACGCCTCTGTCCCTTGCTCGTTCGCCATTACGGTGACAAGACAGGATGGCGGGGCGTGACATCGGTACAGTGCCGCCCAACGGCACTAAGCCGCCCAAATAGGGCGAGGAGACGCGGCGACAAGACGACGTCTTCATCATCACCTGACAAGCGGTCAGGGGCGCTCAACGCGCCGAACGGAGGGACTTAACTCCCCCGCCGGCCACTCTACTCAGAGGACGAGGCTCTATATCATGTATAGGACACTCAAAGCTTTGGGACCCTGTCGAGCCCCAAGCCTCATTGTAACCACCCCGACCTTGAACTATAAAAGGACCATTGTGACCACCCTACAAAGGGTTCCGATTCCACGCCCTCTAGATCACACAATGCACAAGCTCTCACGCTCAAGCAATAGAACAAGCACAACCGTGGACGTAGGGTATTACGCTCCGGCGGCCCGAACCACGTAAATCCCTGTGTTCAGCCGCTCCCTCAAGCTCAGGTCACGAAGGGCGCCAAGCCCCCTCCGAAATAGAGAACCTCGCGGGCTGCTTCTGAGCAGGCCTGAAGGAGTGTCGCAGCTCGCACTCCGATATTTGGTGCGCCAGGTAGGGGGTCTTTACGCGCTCTCCTCGCGACCATGGTGAACATCACTTCTCATGGCGAGCCTTCTTGCCCACCTCGCCGTCGTCTCCAGACGGGAGACGACGAAGCTACCTTCTGCTCCAGGGCGGGCAGGTACACCCAAGCGGCCGACGCACTCTGTGTGATGTACGGGGGTTCTTCCGATGCCTCGTCCAGACGAGCCGTCAAGACCCTCCGTCGAGCAGTGACGACTGCTGCTCCAGTCCCAGGGCCGGCGCCACATCGCAAATGGATGGAGACGCCGATAAGCTTCGACGCCTCCAATTGCCCAAGAACATGGCAGGCGTCGGGCAGCTGCCTCTCCTCGTCGCCCCGACCATCTCCAGTGTGAAGCTCTACCACGTGTTCATCGATGGCGGGGGCGACCATAAGCATTATCAGCCTCACAGCTTTCAAGAAGCTGCATATCCCTATGTCCCAGCTTACCACCCCGAGACCGTTCTCGTGGGTAGGTCGGGATCCCATCTTCCCGTGCGATAGTATCTTACTCCCAGTGACATTCGGGACGCCTGAGAACTACCATACGGAGAGCGTCGTCTTCGACGTCGCGGAGGTCAGCCTCCCCTTCAACGCCATAATCGGCAGACCAGCTCTGTACCGGTTTATGGCAGTAGCCCACTATGGCCATCTGGTCTTGAAGATGCCAACTCCGAGTGGTGTCCTCAAGATCCGTGGTGACCGCACCGCTGCTGTCTCAGCGCTGGAAAAGCTCCAAGCGCTGGCAGTAGCACAGGAGGCCGTCTCTGGTCACGCAGAAGCAAGCCGACCGCCTCCAAGCATGCGTCAGCGAGGGGCGACATCTGCACCCCGTGTGCAGCCCCCGGACGGCGAAGACGTACCAGTCAAGGTCATCCAAGTCGGTCCTGATGCCGCTCAGACCACCCGAATTGCTGGGGGGCTAGGAGGCAAATAGGAAGACGCGCTCATCACCTTCCTCCGAGCCAATGTCGACGTGTTTGCCTGGCAACCGTCGGAAATGCCCAGGATCCCTAGGGAGGTGATTGAGCACCAACTGAAGATCCACCCCGACGCCAAACCGGTCCAACAGAAGCCTCGAAAGCAATCCATCGAGCGGCATGACTCCATCCGTGAAGAAATCAAGAAGCTGCTCGATGCTCGACTTCATCCGAGAGGTCCACCATCCACGATGGTTGGCCAACCCTGTTGTCGTCTTCAAGGCTAGCGGGAAGCTATGTATGTGCATCGACTACACGACCCTGAATAAGGCATGTCCGAAGGACCCGTTCCCTCTCCCACGTATAGACCAAATAGTCGACTTTACGTCTGGGTGTGATCTACTGTGTTTCCTAGACACATATTCAGGTGTCCACCAAATACCTATGTCTACGGAAGATGAAGAGCACACTGCCTTCATCACAATAGACGGTCTATACTGCTACGGACATGCCTTATAGTTTTAAGAATGCACTTCCCACTTTTGTGCGTGCAATGCACAAGACGTTTGGGAACCTCATTCGGGACCTGGTCGAGGTTTATGTCGATGACATTGTAGTAAAGGTTAAGTCGCAAGCATCTCTGCTCGACAACCTAGCTCTAGTCTTTGACAGACTGCGTTCCACACGCATGAAATTGAACCCAGACAAATGTGTCTTCAGGGTCTCTGCCAAGAAGCTGCTCGGTTTCTTGCTCTCACACCGAGGGATCGAAGCTAACCAAGAGAAGATTAAGGCGATAGAGCTGATGCGGCCCTGCCCACATCTAAGACATGCAAAAGCTTACCAGATGCCTGGCCGCACTCAGTCGGTTTATTTCTAGATTGACCGAGCGGGCTCTTCCGTTCTTCAAGCTTTTGCGCGAAACTGGTCCATTCGTATGGACCGAGGAGGCGGATGTGGCGTTCCAGGAGCTGAAGAAGTTCCTCACAACGCTGCAATCATGGTGGCCCTTGAACAAGGCGACCCACTACTCCTCTACAGCGCCGCCACAACCGAGGTTGTGAGCAGGGTTTTGGTCGCGGAGCAGCTAGAACTCTATCAACCTCAAGTCCCAGAAAAGGCTCCTGCTGCCATCGGTTTGAAGCCCCAGGGCCTAGACTCCGCAGGAAATCCCTGGGAAGGGGAACTAATCAGGCCCCAAACAGGCGGACCTGATGATCAATGCATATCCGGGTCCAAGCTCCCGGAATGCAGCCCCAAACCCGGGGGCCTCGAATCCCGGACCTCTTCAAAAAGAACTAGTCGGGTCTCAACCATCTAGACCCGACAACCGGCGTGCGTCTGGGTCCGAGCTCCCAGAATGCAATTTCGGGCCACGGGGGTAGGGGCCCCCGAGTCCCGGACCACTCCAAGAAGAACCAGACGGGTCCCATTCATCTGGACCCAGCAACAGGCGTGCACCTGGGTCCGAGCTCCCAGAGTGCAGTCCAGGGCTCGGGCCCGGGGGCCGGAGGCCCCCGAGTCCCAGACCTCTACTAGACGACGCTTCAGACCCCTCCGGGAGGGTTCGAACCATCCAACGTCCGGTCTACTTCATCAGCGAGGTCCTTCACGACGCCAAGACAAGGTATCTGGAGGTGAGCAAACTGCTCTATGGAGTCCTCGTTGCATCAAGGAAGCTGAGCCATTACTTCCAGGCTCACAAGATCTCGGTGGTTACCTCGTACCCACTGAGAACCGTCCTCCACAACCCCAACGCCACTGGAAACATAGCTAAATGGGTTGCGGAGTTGGCGGAGTTCGAGCTGGACTTCTTACCGCGCCATGCGGTGAAAAGCCAAACGTTAGCTGACTTTGTGGCAGAGTGGACTTCACCACCGTGCCAGCCAGGGGGCCATGACATCGGTGAACCAGAGCCCAGGGCTCCGGTCTTCACTGGCCCTACTGGACTCTCTACGTCGACGGCTCCTCGCGGAAGCGGGGTGCTAGAGCGAGGGTTCTGCTCATTACACCAACCGGGGAGCAGTTCAAATACATGGTGCGACTTGACTTCAAGGCGACCAACAACATGGCGGAGTATGAGGCTCTCATCTTCGGGTTGAAAACCGCGCTATCCCTTGGCGTCCAGCAGCCGTTGGTCAAGGGTGCTTCTCAGCTGATCATCAAGCAAGTCAAGGGAGAGTGTAGTTGCAACGACCCACAACTTGCAGCTTATCTCCTCCAAGTACAGAAGTTGGAGAAGGACTTCTTATCCTTGGACTTGTGCCATGTTCCTCGTGCCAATAACACAATAGCCGACGACCTGTTAATGAAGGCTTCCACTTGGGCTCCGGTACCTGAGGGGGTCTTTGAAAGGAAGTTGCTGCGACCTACTGCCTAGCCGGCCGAACCAAATGAAGGGGGCGGGACCAGCACCTCGAAGCTGGCGGTCCCGGCGGCCATGTTACCATGGCGCCCACCAAGGATCATAAGCGTCACCGGGGGCTCCGTGCGACCCGGCGCTCAAGATCCAAATGGTCAAGTAGGTCCCGATGCATGGATCACGGAGATCCGAGACTACTTAAAAGACAATTTTCTTCCCTATGAACGTGTATCCGCTGAACGGATCGCTCGGTTGGCTAAGAGATCCACGTTGGTAGAAGGGGATCTCTACCGGCGTGGCGCTAATGGCGTCCTATTGTTGTGCATAACCCGAGAGAAGGCTGCGATCTGCTTACAGTGATCCATGGAGGCGAGTGTGGGAACCATGCAAGTTCCCGCATGCTGGTCGGTAAAGCCTTCCGGCATGGCTTTTATTGGCCGACAGCTCTCCAGGATGCCGTCGACCTGGTAAGCAGATGCAAGGCGTGCCACTTCCACGTAAAGCAGATTCACACACCAGCGCAGATGCTGCAGATGATCCTGCCCTCATGGCCCTTCGCTGTGTGGGAGCTGGACACCCTGGGACCATTTACCAAATCCGTCGGAGGATACCGGTACCTCTACGTCGCCGTAGACAAGTTCACCAAGTGGGCGGAAGCTATCCCTGTAGTAGCCATCAACAAGCAGTCAACAGTCAAGTTCATCAAGTCAATTGTCTGTCGGCGAGGTATTGCATGATGAAGTCATCATCCTCCACCTCGCCGGCTCGGCAGGGCAGGCGGTAGTCTTCCAGCCATACGCCGGGGTTGGACTCCTCGTCGTATTTCCCGATGTTAGTTGGGGCCCGAAATCTTTGTGAGAAGGGGGCACTGCTTATCTGCTTTCCGAAAGCTTTGGGCCCCGGGGGGTCGGGGCTCAAGCTGCGCCCCCTTGCGTGGCCCCGGGAATCAGCCCGACGAGGTTGCTGGGGCCAAGAGTCGGGAGGTGAGTCAGCGAGGCCCTCCTGAGTTCGTGAGGGTGCTCGCTACCTTCGGTCTCGTCGTCGGAGCTGGGGCTGTACTCCAAAACGTGGTGGAGGGATGTCGGTGCACGTTTGATGGTCCCTGCGAAGGCTGACGTCAGAGCGTCGTACGTGGCGTACGCGCCGTTGGAGATCCGGAGGGTGCCGAAGCTGCTGGTGAAGAAGTCCAGGCTCCCGAAACAGAGGGTCTGCTGGGTGAGGGCGAAGCAGGACTCCGCCTCATCGCCAGTGGTGGCGATGAACTTGAAGTCGTCGAAGGAGATTATCGCACCGGGTGCGAGAGTTGATCGTGAGGAAGCCATCCAGGATGTCGAAACAAAACGGGAACGCGCGACAGTCCCCCTACCTGGCGCGCCAACTGTCAGCGTTTGGATTTTCGACTAGTAACTAATGTACCGCGCGTTCGTCCTCGAGGTGGCCTAACTTAGAACACAAAGAGATTATACTGGTTCAGGCAAGACACACTATGTCCAGTCTAGGGTGTCTTGCTGTTCTTTCTCAAGAATGAGGGTGATTCTTTTATAAGTGCGAGAGCCTATCCCTAATGGATCTCCCGACTCCTTTTTTATACTCCTCTCATATCCGCTCGTATTACAGATGGAGTGGAGGTATTGGGTACAGGGACAGCTTATCCCGTCGTACGTCGGACAAGGCACTTGATGGAGTCGACGTATTCGTAGCATTGCCGCCGCGGCTGCTCCCGTCTTGTCGTCGGGATAGACCATACCGAGGCCCACACACGCCCCTCGTACTACTCTTTGGTTATTCGAAGGTGACGGATCTTCAATGCGGTCGCTGGCACTCGATTGCCTTCCCGCTTGACCCGGATGGCGCTTGCTCCACATTGAAGGCTACCTGCCTCTCGCCTACTCGAGGTCGGGCTCGAGCCTTCTCTCCGCGGTCTTCCCTTCGCCTGAACCTCGAGGGCGAGGCTCGCGACTCGCCCCAGGGGTCAGGGCCGAGATCCCTATCCTTCTCGCTCCGTCTTCTTCTGAACTCGGTCTCGGGTTTGCTCCTTTGTCGCCCCTCGTGGGGAGGCTTGTCGTCTCCCCTGAGGGGGTGAGAACCCCGTCAGTAACATAATTTGATTCAATGCAGAATTTCAATTTAAAAACTATTTAAGAGGAACCTTCTTGTTGGTGATAAGACTATTTAAAAAACTATTCTTTCTCATTTGTCCTTTTTGTTGGATATACCGTAATTTCCAAGAAAGAGGTCCATTCTTCATGTAAGACTTCTTTGTCCTGGAAAGATTTCACTCTATTATTTCCAAATAGGTTAACAAATGCAGAACTATTCCTGCAGTTATGATATTTAGCCTGCCTTTTTTTCTTTCTAAATCAAAATGATCTGTTGTGAGGTTTACCTACATTGGAATTATCTGACGCACTTAAGCTGACACCAAAGACGATACACAACATCTTAGGTTTAGCGTTTAAAAGGTGGCGCCTGTGCGAACCCTAGGCATCCAGGCGCTCCGGCCTGGACGCCATGGCTGGTCTCCTAGGCCTCTGCCCGCCCCCTCCCAGGCTGCCATTGCCTCTGCCCGCACCCTCCCAGGCTGCCGCCACCTCCGCCCGCCACCTCCGGTTGCCCGTCGCCAAGATCGCCTCCACCTCCACCCGTTGCTGCCTCCCAGTGCGCCTCCTCCTCCTTCACACATCTGGCCGATCGCCTAGGCGTCCATTTACGACCTGCTTAGGTTACCCATTTTGATATGATCTTAAGATTTTAGTGCAAATAGTTCTCTGCCTTTAGTCCTCCTGTATATGTTTCTTTTCCGAGAAGATTAGTTGTACTTCTAACATGTATATATGTTCTTTTATGTTTGCTCCAGCGATGTTGATTCCACTACGCTGGCATGCCTTGTATTTTCATGCCGAAGTTTACAGGCTCTGGAGATTACCATGGCCACCAATGTAGTTAACAGGATGACCGGGTATGTTTTCCTTCATTGTAACTAGAAGACTAGCACTAAATATGTCTTGCCTCGTTTGCAACACTAGCCCCAGTACTCATCTACTGCACTTGTCATTTGTCAATTGCCATGCTATGTCTTTGTCTTTAGTTAGTTATGGTTATCTCGCTACACTAGCCATCTTGAAAGCAAACTAAATAGTCTAGCGCTGTTTCTTTTTCAATACTTTCAACTCCTATATAAACAAAGCTGATTTCGTTTTGCACACAGAGAGGATCTTAGTCGATTTGCTTCAGAGAAGTGTTCTCTCACAGTCCTCAAAATTGGTGGTTGCTCTAATTTGGATTATGTTAATCTAAGCTCTTCAAGCCTTTCAATTCTTTGGTTGTCAGATCTTTGTTCACTTTCAAAATCGGTAACAATGTGTTCTTGTACTATTCACAGTGGCAGGCACTTTAATTTTCTGCATTAATTCATTGAACTGCGCACTTCTTACAGGTTATGAATTGTCCTAACATGAGTGAGCTCTCACTGTGCTTCGCACAAAAGGTTGATGATTGTACTGATCTGGTTACTTTGATGGACGGCCTGGGTTGTACATGTCCTAACTTAAAAAAACTGCACATATCATCAAATCAGTTATCCAACGAAGCTGTATTTGCTCTAGAGAGTACTAATCTCAGGTATCATTAATGGATCTTTTAGCCCTAACAGGGTAGTCTCATTAATATTTTTGTTTTGTATTATCAACTTTCTAACTTGAATGTTATTGCTTCATCAGGGGACTGTGTATGCTGTCCTTGATTTTAGGTTCAAAGATAACAGATGCAGCTGTTGCATCTATTGTTAGATCACGTGCAAGTTTGGAGTTGCTTGATTTAAGCGGGTAAGCTCCATCGCATCTATTTTAAAGTAAAGTGAAATGATCAAATATGAAATATCAGAAATGTGCTGATGTATTTCCCATCACAATGCTAATTTTGATTAGCTGATTGTTTTGATAATCTTTAGATCTAGCATCAGTGATAATGGTCTTGGGATGATCTGCAAGGCGTTCCCTCATACTTTATCAAGGCTACTTCTTGCTCTTTGTCCAAATGTGACCACACGTAAGCCCCATATTTCTCTCTGTAGCGTATTACTCCTGTCTCCCAGGAAATGAATGCAACGATTATCATTAACGTTCCCTCAATATAAGAATCATCGTCATTTTCTAGGTGGGATCCAGTTAGCCACAGCACAGTTGCCATGTCTTCAACTCATGGACTGTGGAATGAGCCTATGTGCCAATTTGAAGGATGAGAAAGAGAGGCCACATTTTGGTGAGCTCAATGGTGGCATAAGATTTATTCGAAAATCATCCACCTCACAAGAGCAGCCTATTGACCAAAAGCTTATTATAAAACATGGTAATTTGAAGAAACTCAGTCTATGGGGCTGTTCCGCAATAGATGTAAGCATTGTAATTCTTTTAGCATTATATACCCTATTGCTAGTTTATAGTCTTATCACTAACTTGACATATTCCAGGGTCTATACCTTAATTGTCCTGAATTAAATGATCTGAATCTCAACTCTTGCATGAATCTACATCCAGGTATTACATACTTCCAATTTTGTTCAGGTTGCCAATTAGGTAAAATAGTTGGTGTCATTGTTAACTATCAGAATTGTTTGCCACAGAACGTTTGCTTCTTCATTGCCAAAATTTGAAGAATGTCCATGCATCTGGATGCCAAGATATGTTGATTGGAGCAATAAGAAATCAGGTATTCCTTTTTTTTTTCAAAATGACACCGTTGACCAAACATGCTTAAGTAGGCAGTCATTTTCTTTAGAAAACATGAACCAGCAACACTGCTTAATAGCATCTCAATTCTCAAACGCAGACGATAAGGTGAAGACGTAATGAGTGTGGTTAGAGCTAAGAGGTACATTTTTGGAAAACATGCCTTGGGAGTAGAGAAGTGTATTTTTGGTTCCCTTGCCCATGCGTGCACAGCCTTGCCTGGCAATGATTAGGGAAAACCATCAATGTTTGCTGATTTGAATTTTGACAAGGTGGGCCAAGATTTCCTTGCTTTTGTGAGACTGGTTCTTCTCCCTTTCCAGACAAGGCTGGTGGGTAAGGGATCCAAACATTCTGAAATTTTAGTTTAGAAAAGTTTTTATTAAATATGTCGAAAGGAAGGGGATACCATAATTTAGTTCTGTTTTTCATGCGCAACTGGATGGTCTGATTTGAAGCTTCCATTGGCAACTTCCTGGTTATTAGTGTATGATACTAGCTTAGTTGGTTGAGGGTGTGTGCAGCATGAATTTGAGTCCTCTTTGATGTAAGTTTGGGTGCATGTTTCTTCTAAAATAATAGTGCAGTAGCCAAATGATTCATGGACGAATATGTTTTAGACTTTTAGTTGCTACTTGGTAGGCAGCAAGTCTTTCTGTTTACTAGCAGACATATAGTTGGACTTTGCAGAATCAACTGCTTACAATCCAATAGTAATAATTACCAGTGCATCTGCCATATCCAGAAAATTAGGCACGTGCAGAATCAGTGTGAGCCAAATAAAACATGATGGATTGAACTATAAAATTTTGATTTGTATGGGGTAAAAAATTATTTTCTTGTTTCAAACTCAGTGGGAAAACTAATTCATTTTGGCTTTTGATTTTTTGGCTCGTTTCGACCTCAGACGCTGATAACCCGTGAGTCACAAAATCTAACCAAGCAGTTTATATGAACTGGAGTCTAGCATGGAGTGAGCGGCATTGGAGCTGAAGGTGTACCAGCCTACCAGGCTATATTTCTGTAGGAATTCAATAGCTTAGAAACAATTCAACTGGCTTTTCGGTTCTTGTACATTGTAACTTTGATGTCCCATATATTGTGAATTCATGTTGTAACTGAATTCTTTCAGTGCACGGGAAGCAGTCATGCTGCACAAAAAATAGAAAAAAATCACATTTATAGAACTCACTGACTCAACAGCCTGCATCCTGTATACATAAGTTCTATTAGAGCTCCTACTGTGCCCCCTAACCGTACTACACAATCAGTAGTCATTTACTGAAGGCTTTGGATTATTTGTCCTGTTCAGTTGGTGCTTGATGCCTTATTCTACCGTGAATGGTGTTATCTACCTTTTGTGACTTCTTGTCATCACCCAGGCGATGCCGTCTTTCGTCCATATGTGGCCATGAGTCACCTCAGGGCAAGCTACACTTCCCATGAGGTTGGCTCTGGCAGCCATAGATGTGGTAATTGAAGGAATAAGTCTTGTACTCTTGGTCTGTGTGGTCCCTAGTTAATAACATCTCAGTAGGACAATATATTAATCCTTTGGTAGGACAGCATCTTAGTCCTTTGGTAGAACAACATCTTAGATCAAGAGGACAACATATTAGTCCTTTGGTAGGATAACATCTTAGACCAAGAGGACAGCATATTAGTCCTTTGGTAGGACAACATCTTAGACTAGTATCTAGGTATATGCTTGGCTGTCTTAGCAATAAATATGTAACCCCAACCCCTAGGTGGGGCATGGCATTGTGTGTGGAATGAAACAAGAAAATTTTTCCAACTCTTAGTGTCATCCTCTCCATGAGAGTAATACTTCAGATACTAACAAGTGATATCAGAGCCGTTCTATCCTGTAGCCTAGACATCTCCTGCTCATCTCCTTTCCACGCCTCTCTTCGTCTTCAACCAGCAGCAATAACACCGGTTGTTTCAACTGATTCCTCCTCTTCTGCACAGACAAGCAACAGCTTGTCTGAGACAACCTCTTCCCCACGCAGCACTCCCCCACTAGCGCGCCATGTCCGAAGGACAGTCTCAACACTTGGTCGCTTCGAGCGCGCGGCATCGGCAGGAGGCCGAGGTCGCCGCGGCAGAAGAACGCGAGCGAGCAGCGGCAGAGGCTGCAGCGAGGGCTGCGAGGCTGGCGGCGGCGGAACTGGCAGCGGCGAAGGCGGAAGTAGAAGCAGCAGCAGCTGCGGATGCAACGCGTGCGGCTGCAACAGAGCTTGAGGCTCTGCGTAGCGGTAGCGACAGAGACTCTGATTCTACCGACGACGGCACCAACGAAGACCTCAGGCTGGCGAGGAAGGTAGCACGACCACAGACGCCACAGTGGGCAGACGCGCACCCCCATGAGCGCGGCGGCTGCAGCCCAGACGGGCGCGGACGCACTGGCGACGCTCCCGGTAGGGGTGGTTGGGTCGACGAAGATCGAGGCATTTACAGGCGGCGAGACTCTCCCTCCCCGAACAGGTACCATGGTCACCATGGGATCCAAGCCATTGTCAGGGACGTTGGTCCCGGCGGTGGGTGGCCTACCCTCACCAAGACAAACTATGTCGAGTGGGCCGCGGTGATGAGGATACGGCTCCAAGTGCGGCACATGTGGGAAGCAGTCCGATACGGTGACGTCGACTGCTACGAGGATCGACGAGCGCTGGATGCTCTCATTGCTGCAGTACCACCCGAGATGCAGTTCTCGCTTTCCAATAAGCGGACTTCCAAGGAGGCCTGGGACGCCATAGCTGCGTCACGCATCGGCAGCGACCGCGCCCGCAAGACCACACTGCAGGCACTCCGCAAGGAGTGGGAAAACCTGACCTTCAAACCAGGTGAGGATGTTGATGACTTTGCTCTCCGTCTCAACACACTACTGCAGAAGATGGTGCAGTTCGGCGACGACACCTACAACGAGGAGAAAGCCGTCGAGAGGCTCTTTCGTTGCATCCCCGAGAAGTACAAGCAGATCACTCGCTCGATCGAGTCTCTGCTGGACCTATCCACGATGTCGATTGAAGAGGCGATAGGCCGCCTCAAGGTCATCGACAATGACGAATCTCAGCCTCTCTCGGGGCCTATCACCATCGGCGGGAAGCTACATCTCACTCGGGAGCAGTGGGAGGCCTGCCAAGGTGACGGGAAGAAGGGGGAGCCCTCCTCCTCGAAAGGTGGCCGCAAGCGCGACAAGCCAAGCAAGGGGCGCGGAGGTGCCCAAGCTAGGGCACAAAGACGTGTCGAGGGGGGCACCCATGGAGGCACCCAAAGCGGCGCCGCCGGCAACCGGAAGCTAGCACGAGACGACACCTGCCACAACTGTGGCAAGCTTGGTCATTCGGCCAGGGAGTGTCGGCAGCAACGACGTGGCCAGGCCCACGTCGCATAGGTGGAGGAGGAGGAGCCGGCTCTGCTCCTGGCGCACGCAAGCATCGAGCCACCTCCAGTGGCATCGGCCGCAGCGGCTCTCCTCCACATCGATGAGCCGAGAGCACACGCCTTTCTCAGTGACGGCTCCAGCAACGACAAGACTGACAGGTGGTGCCTTGACACCGGCGCCACCCATCACATGACTGGTTGACGGGAGTTCTTCACTGAGTTCAACCCCAATGTTTGAGGCTCCGTCAAGTTTGGGGACGTCTCTGGTGTGGATATCAAGGGCGTCGACTCCGTCATCCTCACCGCCGAGTCTGGTGAGCACAGGCTGCTCGTCGGAGTCTACTACATCCCCGCGTTGAGGAACTCTATCATCCGCCTGGGCCAGCTGGATGAGAACAGTTCGCGCGTGGAGATCAAGGACGGAGTCATGAGGATTTGGGATCGCCATCGTCGCCTTCTTGCCAAGGTAACCAGAGGCACCAATCGACTCTACGTCCTTAACGTGCAGGTAGCACAACCTCTCTGCCTTGCTACTCGCCGGGATGACGAGGCGTGGCAGTGGCATGAGCGCTTTGGGCACCTTCACTTCAAGGCCCTGAAGCGGCTCAGTGCCAAGGAGATGGTACGGGGCCTGCCGTGCCTTGACCATGTGGAGCAGTTCTGCGATGTCTGCGTAGTGACAAAGCAGAGACGGCTCCCCTTTCCCCAGCATTCGAGCTTCTGAGCCAAGGAGCAGCTTGACCTCGTGCACGGGGACTTGTGTGGCCCGGTGACACCGGCTACACCGGGAGGACGACGTTACTTCCTGCTGCTTGTCGATGACCTCTCCCGCTACATGTGGGTGATGGTCCTCGGCAGCAAGGGAGAGGCTGCGAACGCCATCAGGCGCGCGCAGGCCATTGCGGAGGCGGAGTGCGGCCGCAAGCTGCGCGTGCTGCGCACCGACAACGGCGGCGAATTCACGGCGGCTGAATTCACGTCGTACTGCGCGGATGAGGGTGTTCAGCGCCACTACTCCGCGCCGTACAGCCCGCAGCAGAACGGCGTCGTCGAGCGACGCAACCAGACGGTTTTGGGGATGGCTCGGGCCCTCCTTAAGCAGAGGGGAATGCCGGCTATCTTCTGGGGAGAGGCGGTGGTGACGGCGGTCTACATCCTCAACCGCTCGCCCACCAAGGCTCTCAACGGCAGGACGCCGTACGAGGCTTGGCATGGGCGCAAGCCGACAGTCTCTCACCTACGGGTCTTCGGCTGCCTAGCATTCGCCAAGGAGCTTGGCCACATCAGCAAGCTCGACGACAGGAGCACTCCAGGGGTGTTCATCGGCTATGCGGAGGGCTTGAACGCCTACCGCATTCTTGACTCAGGAACACAGCGCGTGCGCACGACACGTGATGTAGTGCTCAATGAAGGGCGAGGATGGGCATGGGATAAGGCGGTAGACGACGGCTTGACTCCGACATACGACAACTTCATCGTCGAGTACGTCCACTTCAAGGGAACTGGGGGAGTAGGCAGCTCCATCCCTCCAGGTACGTCCACTCCGACACCAGCTCGTGTCGAGCACAAACCAGTGCAATTCGTTACTCCGCTTTCTCACGATGAGGAGCGCATCGACGCGTACCACGATGGCGAGCCGTTGCGGTATCGTACGATGGAGGATCTTCTCGGTGACCAGTCGATGCCGGGACGGGTCCCTCATGATCTGGAGGCGCAGTTGCATCTTGCGTGCGACGACGGCGAGCCTCGGTCTTTCACGGAGGCTGAGAGACACGCGGCATGGTGTGTCGCGATGCAGTCGTAGATGGACGCGGTTGAGAACAACCGCACCTGGGAGCTTGCTGACCTCCCTCATGGTCACCGCGCGATCACCCTTAAGTGGGTGTTCAATGAAGAGGGATGAAGCCGGCGCCATCGTCAAGCACAAGGCTCGCTTGGTAGCACGCGGTTTCATGCAACAGGAGGGGATCGACTTCGACGATGCCTTCGCGCCCGTGGCACGGATGGAATCTGTGCGACTTCTCCTTGCACTGGCTGCTCAGGGAGGCTGGCGGGTTCAGCACATGGATGTCAAGTCGGCGTTTCTTAACGGCGATTTAAAGGAGGAGGTCTATGTGCACTAGCCGTCGGGATTTACGATTCCTGGCAAGGAGGGCAAGGTGTTGAGCCTACGCAAGGCCCTCTATGGCCTGCGGCAGGCACCAAGGGCGTGGAATGCCAAGTTGGACTCCACGCTCAAGGGGATGGGCTTCGAGCAAAGCCTGCACGAGGCGGCCATCTACCGGCGGGGCAATGGAGGAAATGCCCTACTGGTGGGTGTCTACGTCGACGACTTGGTGATCACCGGCACCAAGGATGCGGAGGTGGCAAAATTTAAGGAAGCGATGAAAGCCACCTTCCAGATGAGTGACCTGGGATCTCTCTCCTACCTGGGGATCGATGTGCACCAGGCCGACTCCGAGATCATGCTTCGAGAGACTACCTACACTAAGCGCATTGTTGAGCTGACTGGGCTCGCAGACTGTAACCCAGCTCTCACTCCCATGGAGGAGAGACTAAAGCTGAGCCGCAACAGCACGACGGAGGAGGTGGACGCCACGCAGTATCGGCGTCTTGTGGGGAGCCTTCGCTACCTCGTCCACACACGCCGGACTTGGCATTCTCTGTTGGCTACGTCAGTCGGTTCATGCAGCGACCGATGACGGAGCACCAGCAGGCTGTGAAGAGGATCATCCGCTACGTTGCCGGCACTCTCGACCACGGCCTCTACTACCCGAGGTGCCCTGGGGAGGCACACATTGTCGGGTACAGCGACAGCGACCACGCTGGCGACATCGACACTAGCAAGAGCACGAGCGGCTGGAAGGTCAACCATGATATTCCTAATATGGCATTGATTCCCTGGTCTTCGAGAATGATGAGGGTGGTAGGATAAATTTTTCCACCCAAACAAAGTGGTGCTCGAGAAACGACTTCATTAGTTGAGATGTCTCCACCTGGCGAATGAATAAGGTAAGAACCTTTTGTGACAGTTGTGGAGATCTGATCCCGGATCACCGTCGCCCTGCTAATGAAGTTATGTGTTGCACCAGAGTCGAATAAAATGACAACCGACTTGTCATTTAAGGTGAACCTGCCAGCAAGAACAGGTCCTCCCTTTGGCAGATCATCGACTGACACATAATTAACTGTCCCCACTTTTGACATAGCTTTTCTTGGCTGTCCAAGATCACTTTTTAAAACTGGACACGCAGACATAATGTTGCCGCTCGGTTCAGTTGCTTCATTGACGTTGAGCTCATTGTCAATGTGAAGCGGGACAACACTCGGTTCAGCTGAGAAATCACCTTGTTCGATTCTCTTCTTTCTCAGCAAGTGCCTCGTTAGCTGGCAGTCGGTCAAGCAGCAGGTGGTGGCCCTGTCCAGCTGCGAGGCCGAGTACATAGCGGCCTCTACTGCTTTGAATTAGGCGCTCTGGCTAGTTCGACTGCTTGGTGATCTCCTCGGCAAAGACACCGGAGCAGTGGAACTCAGGGTGGACAACAAGTCCGTTCTGGCTCTAGCAAAGAACCCCGTATTTCATGAACGGACACATCCGGGTGAGATACCATTTCCTCCGAGGTTGCTTGGAGGAAGGGAGCATCACGGCGTGCTACATTAACACCAAGGACCAGCTTGCAGACCTGCTCACCAAGCCCCTTGGGAGGATCACGTTCCTTGAGCTTTGCTCCAGGATCGGGATGGTCCAACTCTCCCACAAGACAACGCACAAGACTTAGGGGGAGAATGAAGGAATAAGTCTTGTACTCTTGGTCTATGTGGTCCCTAGTTAGGACAACATCTCAGTCCTTAGTAGGACAACATATTAGTCCTTTGGTAGGACAGCATCTTAGACCAAGAGGACAACATATTAGTCCTTTGGTAGGACAACATCTTAGATCAAGAGGACAACATATTAGTCCTTTAGTAGGACATCTTAGACTAGCATCTAGGTATATGCTTAGCTTCCTTAGCTATAAATATGTAACCCCAACCCCTAGGTCGGGCATGACATTGTGCGTGGAATGAAACATAAGAGAAGTGTTGCTTATAGCTGACATCTGGTAGTTTACAGTTTGGAATTTGTTGTGGCTTACATTGAAACACAATCTTGATTGGATTTGGTAAAAGAACTTTTTTTTTGGATTCTATAAAAGAAAGGGCAGCCCAGTGCATGTAGCTTCCGTTTGCGCAGAGTCCTTTGGTAGGACAACATCTTAGACCAAGAGGACAACATATTAGTCCTTTGGTAGGACAACATCTTAGACCAAGAGGACAACATATTAGTCTTTTGGTAGGACAGCATCTTAGACTAGCATCTATGTATATGCTTGGCTTCATTAGCTATAAATATGTAACCCTAACCTCTAGGTCGGGCATGACATCGTGTGTGGAATGAAACAAGAAAAATTTCCTAACTCTTAGTGTCATACTCTCCATGAGAGTAATACTTCAGATACTAACAGTAATTGCTGCTGGTATATACCTTCTTGAATTCTTGAAAATAAAATCTTTAGTCCCTTTTGTTGATATCCCCTTAAAAGTAGAGTTGAGCAATTGTAGATGGAGAAGCCTTTTGTGGTAGACTGAAGCAGAAGTATGTTGCTTAGCACTAACCTTTTAAGAGAAGTGTTGCTTATAGCTGACATCTGGTAGTTTACAGTTTGGAATTTGTTGTGGCTTACATTGAAACACAATCTTGATTGGATTTGGTAAAAGAACTTTTTTTGGATTCTATAAAAAGAAAGGGCAGCCCAGTGCATGTAGCTCTCGCTTGCGCAGGGTCCGGGGAAGGGTCCGACCCACTTGGTTCTTTTGTATGCAGCATTTCCCTACATTTTTGTAAGAGGCTGTTTCCGGGACTTGAACCCGTGACCTCATGGTCACAAGGCGACAGCTTTACCGCTGCGCTAAGGCCCTATTCTTTTTTTAGGTTCTATAAAAAATTAATTTCCAAAACTGAAAGAAAGAGTCAAATAAGTTATTAACTAATAATCACAATCCAGACACCTAACGGAGAGGACTATTGCATCCACAGATTGATTGACGCTATTAGGTGATCTTCCCAAATTGTTTTTGCCTAATACACTGGAGCCATCATTTTCATTGGCATAATAAGATGGAAAGGATCCTCTATCCCTTTGTTTCCGTTTCTCCAATGTATTCCCAAAATTTTGCCAGGTTCTGAATGAGTTCGCTGCAGCTGAACCACGTCTTCCATGCAAGCGGCTAGCAGATGGCTCAAAACGGGTACAGCTCCCGAAGTTCCTACGACAGCAGGTAAAGTCCATCCTTCATTACTGCCGGTTTATTTCAGCCAACCTATAGAAGTGCATTGCCTAACTCGTATAGTTCTTTCAGCCATCGCCGGAGGACAACAAATTAAGTGATTTGAGCAGGACTCGGTGCATCGTTCATCTTGATTCATAATAACATGACACCCAAGTATGTTAAGCATGCACTGCATAATGTAATTAATTCGTGATGTGTTACATTTAAACCTGTAGTGCATGTTGTAGAAGTTGCTAATTACCACCTAGAACTTGTATGCATTGTTTTTCGGTTTCTTGCAAGTGTATCTGTTTTGTCTTATGATCATGGTAGAGCAATAAAATTATTCTCGGAACAATATTGATCCTCGATATTTCAGTATTCCGGCTGTTTTCATCACCATTTCAGAGTATGTTCAGTTGTTTTCCTCACTTTATAATCCTTGTATGCATGGTCCACTTTTAAGTTATTGGGTTTTCTCATTTGTTTACTGAGCTTTATGCGCTCATAAAGCTCATTTTTCTCTCGATATTTTGTTGATTCTCGGAAGCCTATTAATCATTGCAAGGGGCATAAGGTCTCCAAATTGAAATAAGTTTTGTACAATTTGGTACTCCCTCTAAATTAAATGACGTTTAGGATAGCTAATTTAGTTTAAATTGAACTAGATTTTTTATCCTAAACATCAATTATTTTAGAACAGAGGGAGTATAGATTTAGCCTCTATTTGGCATCACTTTTGGCACAGCTTCTTTATAGAATTAAACAGAACTTATAACAAACTGTAGACTTAAATGTTTTTACTCTTGCCATCTATGACGTCCGACAGGGCAAGTCAGAGCTCCACTGCAAGGCCTTCGACGGCCTTACCACGGGCATCTCTAATTTTTTTATCTAAAATTTCATTTTAAGTTTTTCGCTAAACTTTTATGGGAACTTTAATTAAAAGTTTTGAATGATTTTTTGTGAAAGTTTTGATATTACGTCCCCTTGTGCCCACCTACATGGATACAATCCTCGTGATTTTTTAAAAAAATATTGATATCTTTTTTATAATTTACAAAATGGGTGCCGTTTAAAAAAGTTACAAACGGTAGCTCTCGTCTGATCATCGTGCGACTCATTCGCCAGGTGGATGAGTTGCCTAACCACTAGGAAACTCATCTCGTGCCCTCCCTTTAGATATTTTTAATCATAATAGATGACACATTTATAATCATAATAAATGTATTTGCAAAATATAAAACATGATGGGGTGGACACATACTGCAGTTATATTACAAATGTTACAAACAATTCAAACGTACTACCATATCAAATATATTTCAAATGTTACATGAAATATAGACTAACCATATTATAAATTGGAACATTCATAAATGATGTCCGATTGAGTAGCACGAACATGAGGATGTCTGATGTCATTGATGCATCTGGTGGAGGTCTCTCGTGTGTTCCATGTCTTGAAGGGCTAGTGACGGGGTTCCCTGTTCCGACCCCTTGAGAGAAGCGGGAGGCCTCGCCTAGCCTCCCCTCGAGGGGCGACGAAGGAACAGGTCCGAGCCCGAGCTCGAAGAAGATGGAGCGGATAGAACAGAGAGCCCGGACCCGACCCCTGGAGCGAGCCACGTGCCTCGCCCTCAGGGCGCAAACAAAGGAAAAATCTCACAGGGAAGGCTCGAGCCCGACCTCGAATAGTCGAGGAGTAGGTGACCTTCAATATGGAGCAGGCGCCGTCCAGGCCAAGTAGGAAAGCACTCGAGTGCCACCACAGGCCGCAACATTGAATGCCCGTCACCTCCGACGGAACCGAAGAGTAGTACTACGCGGGGTACGCATGCGCCTCGATATGGTCTACCTCAACAATAGGACGTGAGTAGACACGGCGGTAGACGACGGGTACAATGACCCCATCAAGTACTGTACCGAACGTACGACGGGACAAGCCGTCCTGGTTCCCACAACCGTCACCCCACTTGTAATACGAGAGAGAGTATAAAAAGAAAAGTCGGTCGATCCTCTAGAGACGCGCTCTCGCACCGCTAAGAACCACCTCCATTTTTGAGAAAGAACAGTGAGACATCCCAGACTGGACGTAGGACATCTTGCCTGAACCAGGATAATTCCTTTATGTTCTTAGTTAGACCATCTCGAGGAAGAACACGCGGTACATTAGTTACTAGTCGGAAATCCGAACGCCGAGCTAGCTTCGACGGATGTAGACATTTCTGCATTTTTGTTACAAGTTTCTTAGGTGAGTCGGAGCTCGTGACAAACACTTTAACGCTTCCTCCTTTTTCCGATCTCATTCCCAATATGTAACATAAATACTTAGTTACCTACATGCATATTTTCAAACCGCCGGAGTTTTACTGCTTTCTTTCCATCCACGTCCTCTCCTCATCTTTTCCATTTTGTGGGTTTCATGCGTTTTTTTATAGAATATTCCACGTTGAGAAGATTTATGTGGCCCGCATGGGATAACTAGCCTGGTGATTGGATGACTCATCGTCTCGGGGACTCAATCCCAAGGGCCTCAACAAAAAAAAAACAAAATTTACGCTCGACACTCGGTGGATGAGTCTCCCAACCACCAGGCGACTCAAAATGGGTCGCTCGGTGGCTGGACTCATCCTCGATCGCCAGGTTGCCGGGCGTAAGATACCCATTCCTATTTTGTAAATAACTAAGAAATATTACTAGCGGGCCGCGCGCCTGCCACTTGGGAGTTGGGCTCTAATTACACAATCGCTCTAATAAGAAATTTCGTCTTGCCATGGCCCTTCGCTGAGTTCTTGGCGTGGCATGCATTGGCGGCCTTTGCTATTTCCTGATCATCATAAATTTGGAAATATTAGGGCATGCTTGGACTCCATACTAAGCTTACCACGCCCTAATGACAGGCAGTCATAGTGTTTGCTTGCTATCACAAGTTAGTCTATCTAACATTTTAGTTGCTTGGCTCACTTGACATATATGGATTTTTTTGTCAAACTTCACATCTAGTTAATAAATTTTCTTGCCATAAAAGTAAGGAAAGATCAAACGTAATCACATTAGACAAGAAAGTGTGGCAATGACATTAGTTATCAATCAAACAAGCCCTTAATCCCCCTTGCGGTTTTTGTTTCTGGCCACCCTCGTCATCACGTCCGTTGTCTAGCTTTCATGGCTGCGAACAATACTGGACCTTTTATTTCTTCCAGACTTTCTTTCGGCCAATTAAAAACTTAAGATTCTAAAAACAATTGTTATGACACTAGGAATAGAACCCTGGTTATTTTAGGTCAACTTCGGTGCTTCACACCTGAGAACATCTTTAGCAGAAGACCTAAAATTAAAGACCTAAAACTCGTTTAAGGTATAAAAGAGAGAAGATTTTCAGAAAACTTTTATACTCCTCTCCAGTAGCATACCTGAAATTGGATACCTATAACCCATTTTGCTTCTTTCTCCCGTCCCATTGCGCATATGAACTCCAATTTTACTCTAAAATTTCATTAAACATAGTTCAAACAAACATGACCATACACAACTCAAGCTCACAACATTTGTAAAGTGTAAATTAAAACCCAAAATTCTACCGTACCATGCAAAATAGTAAGTAAATTTAACTAGAAGTGCAATATAAGGAATCAATGAATGTCACTAATCACTACCACCACAACCAATGTTAGTGGAACTTCAATTGGCAATATGGCCATGGGAACTAGGGATACCATCATTTCCACCAAATCCACCCATGAAGCCGTCATATCCTTGTAGAACCCTGCCATGGATCTTGATGCCAAACCTGATCACGCATAAACTCAAAGTTGGCTCTGTCTTTGTCATCAAGATTTGATGGATCCATGAACATGATCCCTTTCTCTTGTTCTAGCCTCTTGGATGCCTCCTTGGACACTACCCTCCTCTCTCTTCAACAGCAACTCTTTGCTCCAAGGCCGCCGATCTCCTCTCTCTAGCTGTCACCCTCCTCTCCTCAATTGTCACCCTCCTGTCTTCTGTTTCTTTGATCTCCATCCATCTTGCATCCTTGAATTCCTTCCCTTAGAAACACGTTCTTTTTTTGTTGCCATCATGTTGTCTAATGACTCTGTGTATGCTCTCTCTCCACTTTTCTTCAACTTCTCCTTCTCTCCTTCTTACCCCGCGGCCTATTTCTTGATGGCGCTGAGCTTGGATTGGGGTTCCTCCTTCCATCAAAGTCCTCGTTATTAGAGTCCATGTCCACATGCTCATTATTAACTTAAGAGCAAGAGTTGCTTGATTTTATACTCGTGGTTGGCACTTTTTTGTTCCTTGTGCTCCAATTTTCATCATGCTTAAGCGAAACCCAATAGTGGTGCAAGGCAAAGGCCATTCATGGTTTCCCACCCTTTTTGGGCTTGCTCTTGTATAAACCTTGCGCGATGTTCACATGTCCATAACGAGGAAGAATCTATTATGAACAAAAATAGTTAAATAGCACATGAACAAATGTAGTTAAATAATTCGTCACCTTATTTTGAGCATATGCACCACTTGGATTCAAATGTTTAACTTGCTCCAAGCAAGAGAGGCCCACTTGTTGCAAGAAACTTGGATGACTTACCATCAGATGCAAGACGGAAACTTGGGACCAAAATATTCCACTCTTTTTATGTGAGTCCAATAGGTTGCTTCAGATTGTTCATCCCCTATGATTGGTTCAAGTGTGTTGGCCTGCCATGCCTTCACCAGGTTCTCATCCTTAGCAGTCGTGAAATTGACTCCCCTTGAACTTTTGTTCTTCGACATCAATAGAAACTCCATCATCTCTGTTTGGATGAATACCAAAGGTTTCGTCATCAACATCAAGTGTTGGATTCATGTCAATGCTAAATTTTTCGTCATCCATAATGTTCAAAAAATGTGCCGTCATCAAAACTACACAAAAGATGTGCAAATCATATTCAGTTCATATTGCAACTCATGCCAATTCACATCACAATGCATATTGATGAAAATAGTTAGGAAGGAGTCTATATAAAAAACTTGTGGGCGTTTAACCGAGCACATGTTGTGCATCCGGTAGGCAGGAGAGGACAGAGTGATGTCAAAGCTAGCCGGAGGGGTGTCAGAGGCTGTTGGCCGGGTGTCAAGGGCGATTGGACATGATGGAGTTGTGGGTGCTGCAAACGTCTCCTGTGACTTTGGCTTCTCGCCGACCACTGAGGGTTTGCAAGATTTTTTCGAGGGCCTAAGAGGCCTCGAACCCCTCATCTATGACGTCGGTGAGCCTCTGAGCCATTGTCGTGGTGTTACCTGTAAAACTAGTTGAAATCATGCTCTACTCCGGCCTACGCGTTGCATATTTTTAGATGTTTACAAGTTCTTAACAACGCCGGGTTGGAGTTACAATTGGAATCAATCACAACCGATTGTTCCTTATCTCCAACATACGCTTAATCTAGATTACATTCAATCTAAACTGAAATATCTTGATGATCTTTTTTGTCCTTGCTCCGGATATTAGTTATGCATGTTATGCATAACAATCTTCTAGAGGAATCTTCATAGCTTCGGTTATCTCTTGAGAGTCTTCATTATTTCATGTGCAGCTCTTATCTCTATTCCAATATCTCCCCTCAATTTCAACTTCCCAAGTTGAGATTCAATCTAAATGCATTTTCCTTCTGTACGGTAAGAGGTTTGGTGAACCCATCTGCAATCTGTTCTTTGGTTGGTATGAATTTTACCTGCAATAGTTTCTTTGCCACCCATTCTCTCACAAAGTGATAATCAATCTCTATATGCTTAGTTCGAGCATGAGATACTGGGTTTGACGTCATGAAAGTAGCCCCAAGATTATCACATCATAAAGTGGCAATACCTTCTTGAGCGACTCCTAATTTCTGCAAAATAGTCTGTACCCAAATTAGTTCAGCAGTGGCATTAGCTAATGACTTATACTCATCTTCTGCGCTCGAACGTGATAGGTGGGTTGTTTCCTTGCCTTCCACGATATCAGATTTGAGCCTAGAAATATGGCGAACCTGCCAGTGGACCTCCTATCTTCTAAAGATCCTGCCTAGTTTGCATCTGAGAAAACATTCAAGTAATGAGCTTTCTTTCATAAATCTAATGCAACAGCTTATGGTCCCTTGAACACATCTCAAAATCCTTTTAACCATTGTCATATGAGTTGTGGTAGGATTATGCAGGTATTGACAAACCTTATTTACAGAAAATGCCTAGTCAGGTCTAGTCAAAGTGAGATATTGTAGTGCACCTATAATACTCCTGTATTTAGTGGCATCGACCGAGTCCAGAGCTTCACCGCATAATGCGGAATATTTCTCAGAAGCTGATAAAGGTGTATTTATTAATTTGTATTTTTTCATACCTGCTCTCTTTATAATCTCAGCCGCATATTTTCTTTGATTCATGAGTAGTCCTTTTTTATGCACCACTTCTATTCCCAGAAAGTAGTGTAGATTCCCTAGGTGTTTTAGTGCAAAGTTCTTTTTTAGATCTGCTAGGAGTGCATTGGTGGCCTGTTGAGAGGAGCTAGCGACAACAATGTCATCAACATATATTAGCACATAGATTGTTATTCCATCTTTACAGAAAATAAACAAAGTGGTGTCTCCCTTGGATGGCATAAATCCCATATGAATGAGTTTGGAGCTCAGTTTCGAATACCACGCTCTAGGTGCCTGTTTTAATCCATAGATGGCCTTGTCTAGTTTGCACACGTAATCAGGGTGCATTTTATCCTCATACCCTGGTGGTTGTGACATATATACCTCTTCTTCTAGTTCTCCGTGTAAGAAGGCATGCTGTACATCTAACTGTCTCAAAAACCAGCTTTCGAAATGGCAATCGATAAAACAATTCGAATAGTAGCAGCTTTAACAATAGGACTGGAAGTATCCTCATAGTCAATTCCGTACCTTTGATTAAAGCCTTTTGCTACGACTCTAGCTTTCTATCTGTCAATGGTACCATCTGCTTATCTTTTTATTTTGCACACCCATTTGCAATCAATAACATTATTCACATTCTTTCTTGGCACAAGATGCCAAGTTTGATTCTTCTTAAGAGCTCCAAATTCTTCATCCATTGCTCTTTTCCAATTTCCATCTATTAGAGCCTCTTGTAGATCTGTTGGTTCTTCTGTTTTTGTAAACATACACACACAATCATCACCGAATCGTTTAGGTTTATAAATACCGCTTTGTAATCTCATTTTGTGCTGGACTGCAGGTTCTGCTTCTTGATTTGCTCCTGATAAACCCAAATTAGTTTCGAATTCTGAGGCTGATTCTGCTGATGATATGCGGGCCACTCTTGTTGCGCCAGATGTTGCCCCTTCGTCGCGCGCCTCTCGTGCGTGGGCCATGTGTTGATGCAGACCTCTTCAATTCGCTGCTCCCACCTTGTGGATTTGCACGTGTCGCGAAAGGAGTAGACTCCCCGTGTGCATCGTGGAGACGCGCTGCCTGATGCCGAGGCGGATTCTCCTGGCATTTCTGTCGGCACCGGATCCAAGGACAATCGCTGCGGTTGGTCGGCTCCGCTTTCCAAAGAATCTTCATTGTTTCCAGCGCCACGCCGGATTCTTTGCTCCCGAACATCTGTTTCCTGCACAAATTCTTCAGCACTTGCACTGTCTTGATCAGAAAAATTCACAGATTCAGCACGGTCAGGAGGATTAACTTGTTGGTTATTTCCAATTGCTTGTTCTATGTGAGGGAGCAACATCGGATGAAGGAGCAAGATTTCAGCTTTGAATTGCGCTCCAGCATTTGGGTGAAGCTTTTGGAATGGAAAAAATGTTTCATCAAAGATTACATCTCAGGATATGTACACTCTGCCACTTGTGATGTCAAGGCACTTATAGCCTTTGTGTGATGTGCTATAACCCAAGAACACGCACTGCTTAGATCTAAAGGCTAATTTGTGTTCATTGTAAGGATGTAGGTTTGGCCAACAAGCACACCCAAAAAACTTAAGCATAGAATAATTAGGCTTAATATGAAGTAGTTTTTCCATTGGTGTAGAATAATCTATGACCCTGGAGGGGAGTTCTATTTATCACGTATGTGGCGGTAGAGAAAGCTTCATACCAAAATTTCAATGGCATGGATGCGTGTGAAAGAAGAGTGAGTCCTAACTCAACTATGTGATGGTGTTTTCTTTCGGCTGCTCCATTTTGCTGGTGTGTGTGAGGACATGACACATGGTGTGAAATTCCTATTTGATTAAAGAATGGATTGAGTTTTTGATATTCACCTCCCCAATCCGTCTGCATGGAGATTATGTTTCTATTGAGCAGCCATTCTACAAGAGCTTGGAATTCATGGAACCTGCAAAAACTTCACATTTATGACGTATGAGGTAAACCCAAGTGAATTTACTGAAATCATCAATGAAGCTCACATAACAGTTGTATTTTCCAACTGACATGGGTGCAGGACCCCATATATCAGAGAATACAAGTTGAAGAGGAGCTTGAGATTTACTGAGGGATCTAGGGAACGGTAGTTGATGACTTTTGCCCATCTGGCAAGCATCGCACACATGTTCTTTCTTCCGATCTAATGAGCAGGGAAGATTGTTCTTATTTACTACTTTATTAACTATAGCCATGTAGGGATGTCCCAACTGAGAGTGCCACCTCTCCATGGTTGTTTTGTAGATACTAGGGCACATCTTGATGAGGAGTTCTCCAATGAAGGCCATGGGTACAAGCCAGCCTTACACTTGACTTGAAGTAGGACTTTCTTTGTAGCTTGGTCCTTGATAAGAAAATGATGTGGGTGATATTCAAGAAACACGGAATTATCAGTTGTGAGTTTATGAACAGAAATCAAATTCTTTGTGGTTCTAGGAACATGAATAATATTGGATAGATGTAGTCAACGTGTAGGAGTTTACAATGCGGAGTTTCCAACATAATTAATCCTCATACCTGAACCATTTGTTGTGTGAACCCTTTCTTGACCATTGTATTTCTCCTTGGTAGTTAACTTCTCCAATTCTCCGGTAAGATGATCCGTAGCCTCGGTGTCGGTATACCAATTGGTATCCACACCATAAGATGATGTCATGGCATTATTGGCCGATCTCTCTTCCACTTTGAAATCATGATCGAATCTCTTGTAGCACTTGTTTGCCGTATGACCAATCTTCTCACATATTTGACAGGTTGGTCGATTATTAGATGAGCTTCGGCCACCACGGCCTCCTCGCCCATAACTACCACGACCACCTCAACCACTTCTTCCTCGAATACCTCAACAACCAACAGTGTTTGCACCATATTGGTACTGTCCTTGTGGCTGTTGTCTCTCCAACCTAGCCTCGGTTGCTAAAAAGCTGAGCAAAGAGATCCGAGTGCGAGATTGTTCGGTTCTTGTGCTGACATTCTCTACCAAAGAGTTGTATTCATCATCAAGACCCATGAGAATATAGGAGCCAATGTCATATTCTTCTAGTGTTTTTCCCGCTGTCGCCATCTCGTTTGCAAATTCTTTCATCTTGGAAAAGTACGTGGCAACATGCATGTCGCCCTTCCTTGTGCTAGAAAGTTTAGCACGTAGATGCAATACTTCTGCCCTAGATTGAGACACATAGCTTGCTTGAATCGCTTTCCATACCTCAGCGGATGTGGAGTACATGGCGACTTGGGCTAGAACCTCCTTTGACAAGGTGGAGTTCAGATAGCTCAAGAGCTGCTGATCTTGAGCCATCCATACCTAATACTCCGGATTCGGTATTATCTCTGTGCTTTTATCTGCTTGCTCGATGATGATCTCCTTGGCCGGTTGATTCTTGGTTGCATCAAGATACTCATAAAGTTGAGCACATCGCACAACCGGAAGCACTTGGGTCCTCCATAACACGTAGTTTTCTCGGATTAGTTTCTCAACCGGATGATTGAGAGTGTTGAACCCCATGGTTGGAGTCGGCGAGATCAAAGAAGAAGACGACAAACTCATAGTTCTCTCGGTGGAGAAAAAGTGGCTATGGTTACGATGTAAAACTAGTTGAAGTCATGCTCTACTCCGGCCTACGCGTTGCATATTTATAGATGTTTACAAGTCCTTAACAACGCCGGGTTGGAGTTACAATTGGACTCAATCACAACCGATTGTCCCTTATCTCCAACAAACGCTTAATCTAGATTACATTCAATCTAAACTGAATTGTCTTTGCTCCGGATATTAGTTATGCACATTATGCATAACAATCTTCTAGAGGAATCTTCATAGCTTCGGTTATCTCTTGAGAGTCTTCATTATTTCATGTGCAGCTCTTATCCCTATTCCAACATTGCTGACCATGGCTGAGGGCGGTGGCGTTAACCTTAGTCACAGAGTCACTTGCACTTCGGCCTATGGCAGCACCTTGAGGTTAGCTAGGAGGAGCTATGGTGGGTGGGCGAGGTGCGAGAAGGCAGTAGTAGTCGTCCATGGTGGTGAAGGTGGTTGGATTTGCGACAACAGGCGACGTTTGGTCGGACACGGAAATGTCTCGTGTGGACGATTGGTCTTTCCCGCACGAGTGAATGGATTTTAGGTCCCCAGTTGATGGATTTGTGTATTTAGGTCTAGGAGAGAAATTTTGGAGGAACCTAAAACTTTAGAGATAAATATCCCTTTATGTATACTACTAAAGCTGTTTTGTAAAGAAACGATGCTGATAGACCGTGTAACATAAGCTCTGGGCTTTGAATGTTTTGAACCCCTTTAAATTATTGTTTCTCTTTCGCGGTATTACTGCTGAACTGCTGGAGATAACTCCCGTCTTCTACTTATCTTTAGTTTTATAACCGGTGAAGCTACCCCGGCTCGAGAGCCAGTACCCGTAGCCACTAACTGTGATGAATCCAGCTGATGTACGTTGTCGGGGCACACGTGTTCCTGCCTGGGTCCCTGTAGCCTGTCTCTGCGTGCACGTACGTGTGGCGGCCACACGCACCCGCGTGTAAAAGCCCAAGAAAAGGGACTTGCAAAAAACTTTTCTTCACCTCACAACACCACAGTTTTTATTGTGGACACCTTAGGAAATGTTGTGAAGAGCAAGTAACCTCCATCAAAAGAGTGATTAGAGGGGAAAGCCTTCACTTTCACAAAGTAGGGTTTCTACACATGAATATGAGAGGTTGAGCTCACCCCTAGAATTTAAAAAGTCTTGGGAAGGGTCAGTCCAAATTTCATGCAAATTCAACACTTTTTGAGGCACTTTTGGGTTATTTCAAAAAGAGGCCAATTTGAATGTAAATTCAAATTGCAGCAACTTTCATCACCCAAATTCAAAAGTTAGCTCCATATATATACTCAGCACATTTTTCTGAGTAAACCCACCAATTTTCATCTCCATCGGAGTTCATCTTGTCAAGAGCTAAATTTGCAAGAATTCAACACTGAATTTGAATTTCAATTAAATATGAAGCAAATTTAACCAAACAAAGTTTGAATTTGAGAATTCAAATTCAAATAAAGACTTGGTGACTAAGTCTCACATTAAATTGTGAGTAGCTGTAGATAATTGAGTGCCAACAGAAATAAAAAGAATTGGAAAGGGGATTAGAGGGGAGAGGGACCCACAGGTCAGTGGGGGAAATTGGTTTCAGCTGAACAGGTTCGGCTTCTCACCGAAGCAAACGCTCCCGGCATGCCACCGAGCCGATCCTTCGGACGCCCCCGCGTGAGGCGACGCAGCCAGCTCCTGCTTCCTCCCTCGCGCTGGCCAGCTGCTTCCGCCGATCATCACGCACCTACACCGCTGAACAGAGGCGCCGTGTTCTGTTGCCCAAGAAACGACCGAGCGCACGCCACCGACTTCGTTCGATCGAAACCCAGAAATTCACCGCGAGCAGCGCCTCTCCTAGCCACAAAACCACACCAGCTGCTCGTCCTCTACCTCCTCGGCACGAGAGCAGTCGAGTTCAGCCCTTCCCCAGCCTTAGCTCCACGTTTCCGAGCAATACCCGAGAAACCGCCACCACTCGGCTCACGGTGACAGCCCAACAGAGGGCCTTTCACGGCTGAGCAAGGACAGTCTCGGACGCGCCGGTGAGCACTGCTGCTCCCACCCAAACCACAGGACCAACCGTGAACCGCTGAGCAAGAATTTGGAGCAACTCCGCCGGCGACCACAGAACAACGTTCCGGTATGAGACCTCCGAATTCCCACTCCCTTCTCGTCATCAGTTCACTAAACTGTGCACACAGGAGCTAGACTTGACGGCGCCCAAGTTTGCTTCGCAACCCTAGCTTAATTTTGGCTGTAGCCGGCGTATTTCCCGGTTTTCCAGCCGCGATTATGGCGGGAAAGGTCGGGCTCACGATGAGACCTAGGATAGAGCCCTCTCCGGGCAGTCTCACCACCATGACGAGCTTCCCTAGCACCCACTGGTGCTATAGAGCCGATCCACCGATGTTTTGGCGGGCTAAACTGTCCGGGCAACGTGACCGAAGGGTTGCCGAGCCGCAGCACCGTCGCCGGCTAGGTTAGGGCCATCGCCGGCCGGAGCAGGCGGTACCAGCGTGTTCAGCGCGCGAAAGTAGGCCCAGGCGGCGAGTTTTCGGCCGGGAGGCGGTCGGGAGACCAAGTCCGGCGAGCTTCAGAAGTGTGCCGGCGAGGGGGCGGCGCGGGAAAAAGGGCGGGCGCGAGGAAGAAGACGAGCCGGCCGGGCCCGCTCGTCAGCCCCTCGTGGCACAGGATGAGGATTTTCTGTTGCACCGGATCGGCTGTGAACACGCGGAAAACAATCCTGTGGCCCCGTGTGGCGCAGCCGAGGTGATGACACGTGGGAGCCGGGCCCGCTGTCAGAAATTTGAACTTTTCCCGGTTAATTCGAATTCTAGAAATTCCTCAAACTTTAGAGCTCCATAACTTTTGCTAGGAAGCTCCAAATTTAGTGATTCAAATTGGGTTGGATTCATCTTGCCTAGCTCTGTTCAAATATACAACCCAATTTGTATGAAACCCATTAATTAATTCTGGAAAATTCTTTAAAGCTTTTCAGAAAAAGAATTTTAGAGGGAGTTTGGTTCATCCAAAAATCTCCAAATTTTGCCAGAATGTTCTTTAGGACATTAGTAAACCCCTGTAAACGTTTAAGACCATTTGGAGTTGATTTGGTCAGAGAAATTCAATTTGGAGTTCATTTGAATACAGAAACATTTTCAGAGAATTTCCAAAACTTGGAAATTCAGTTCTGGGCAAATCTTAACTCCAAAAATGCTAGGACAATTCATGCAAACTCTATGAGCTATAATTGAAATTGTAGTTCACTAAGTTGGGCATGAACAGGGGTATGACCTCAGAATTAATTCTTCCTTGCTTATTTGCTAAAAGCATTATTCTGAGCAAACCACTCAGTGAAAAGTACTAATATTTGGTCCAGAGGGTTTCCTTGTGACAAGGAACTCACACAAAAATTCTCAGCTCCATTAGAGCTCCGGATCACCCCTGTCCTGTTTAACCACTTGAGGGATTAATATGGAAAAGGGGGGAAAACCACTTAGCACTTAACCATGTACTTAGGTCCAGGCCCAAGCCACCCACACCCAGTTCATCTTTAAATTCTTAAACAGAGTTCCAGGTGTTAGAGACTGGGTATTAGAACTAATAACAGTAACCTTACAATAACTTGTATGCATATCAATTAACATGTAGTATTTCATAAACGTGTAGTCACTGAAGAAGAGACTCCGGAAGTGCTGGACTTCCTTCTTCCGGACGAAGACTTAACCCCTGACCAGCAGCAACAAGGCAAGCCCCGGTTTGCATTAACCTTTTATAAGTTTTACTTTGTTTACATGTGTCATATGAAGTATGTATGTGCATTAGGTATAGGATGAATGAAATCCCCCTTGCATAACCAAAGGTTCCTAAAAGAGTGAGGGTAGTGTCAAGGACCTCGAGTAGACAGGCTATGCTTAATGAGTCATAGGACTTCGGTACAAGTCGAGTAGTTGGAATCTACTCGTGAGATAGGCATTGGGACAAACGGGTTCGGTTGAGTGATGTGAGATCACTATAGTAATGAAAATGAGACTAGGCAGGGGCTAGGGCGCAGCAAGAGTGAGTCTTGTGTGCGCAGCCCTGCCCGTGTCGATTGAGGACCGATCCGTGTGCGGCCCTGATGAACAAGTATTGAACGTACCGAAGGCATACCGGATATATGGGCCCCGATAAACCGATGTAGCCTAAACCTCCGGGCGTCGAGGCATAGCACACCGATTTATAGGTGTAGGTTGAGGGCAGCAAGGTGGAAATCTGCCAACGGGCATAGAGAGATGCTCCGTGTGGGGAACCTCCTGCTCGTTTCGGTGCGACCGGTTCGACGTTTGGGCTGTTGGGTGAAAGGTTGTCCCGTACGACATCGAGTGAGCGTGCTGTGCAGCTCCACGGGTGGGCGTACGTGACGTGCTCTTTGGGTTTCCCTGCAGGTGTATATCGAGTCGATTCGCCGTCCCTCACGGTGACGAGTACCGCTTGTTCACTGCGTCGTAACGTAGACTAAGGAATGAAATGTTATAATTCCATATTGTTGTTATGACATAATTGTATTGCTACATGTGTGCCACCAATTATGACTTACTAAATTTCAGCTTACTTAACTGTTAACTTGTTGCTAAAAGATGAACTAAGGATGAACTTGTAGGCGTGTCCATTTGTTGCAACATTGCTATCCTAAGTCATGGTACACCTCATGTAGAGTTTCATGCTTAGGTGAGTCGGTTAAGCCTTGCTGAGCCTTCGTGCTCACGGTTGCTGCTTAAGTGTTTTTCAGGTGAGGAGCCACCCACGGACTCGGGGTACGAGTCCACCGGCGAGGGTTACCCTCCGTCGGGGACCACGGCTGAGTGGGAGCCGTACACGCCGCGCTGAGCTGAGGAGTGCATCTAGTGTGGGTTGCCCTAGGGCTGTTGCTAGATAGGCGGGCGTGAGTTGTATAAAACAAACTTCCGCTGTGTAATAAAAGACCCTAGTTTGTAACTGAGAAGTGTACTATTATGTACATTTAGTTTGTTTTTTCCATGTAATATAATGTGTTCTTATGACGTGTGCTATCGGGTGTCGCATCACGCGGCACCACCCTCTGCGATCCTGGATGAGCGGATTCCGGTCCGCCACACCGCGTACGTCGGCCTTCAAAAACTATTATCACAGGCGCCTCATTTTTTAGACCCAGGCGGTCCGTAAAAAATGCGCCTGTGATGTTGAATGAATTAATAGCCGCCTGTGGTGGATAACATCACAGACGGCTCGCAAAGGCAAACCGCCTGTGTAAACATATCAATTTTCACAGGCAGACCGTGGAGTAGGAGCCGTCTGCAATATTAGCCATCAATACATGCGGCTGAAGCGACCGGGCGTGCGTGACCTTTGCGGTTATACCCAAGGGAACGCGCCTTTGAATTCAATTCGAAGCCACCAAACGTCGTGGCCCAGTATACATCAACAACATTTAGCATCAAACAAAAATACAACAAACAATTCGATAATTGATAACAAACATTCACTAAAAATTAATTTTTTTAAACAACATATGACACCCGGTTCCGAAAACAGAACCAAGTTAATGCATATGTGTGCCTAGGATGTTCATCACACATACACATGTAATCCAAAAACTGAATTCAGAATGTAACCATGAATAAATAGTGTTTAAGTACTTTATTACATCAACTAATTGTCTCACTCATGATTATCTATCTTATTCTTGCAGCGGAAGTCTCTAAACGATAGCGGAAATAACTAACCAGCAGCGGCTCCATCTTCAACACCACAGGCAAGTTGACGGTAGTTCACACGCCTAGTACTCCACATAGTCCTCGAAGTACTCTTCTCTTGTTGTTGATATTTATATGATAATGCAACGGTGAGTACATGTCGTACTCAGCAAGTGCGGAAAAAATATGACATTTAGCTTACAACAAGGTATGGAATAATTTTAGCTTACAGCAAGCAAATTTTATTTCATAAACATGGTAAAAACAGCAACTATCTCTAGGTGAGTTTAGGGCCTGTTTGGCACAGCTTCTGAACCAGCTTTTTTATAAAAATAAGCTGCGGGTGTACCAAACAGTCAGCTTCTCCAGCAGCTTATTAGTTCAGCTGCTTCTCAGAATGAACTAAAAGCAGTATATAAGTTTAAGCTGCTGTTCACCAGCTTTTCAGACAAGCTGCTTTTTTAACAAGTTTAAGCCATGCCAAACAGAGCCTTAATCCCAATATATATCCAAGTAAAACAGCAACATACCTCCGTCATAATTCACCATTTATCATGTCTCATCCATCCATTGCCTTTTCTCAAGTTTATCTCATGCTCATAAGTATTCATAACCATCTCATAATCATATAACCGAAACCAAACTCTTTGTCATGACTCAAAACAGTCCCAAACCAATCCCAATGACCATACCATAACCATACCGAACATCCATCCCAAGTTTCCCCTCTAATCATGTGAGTTGGCCAGGTGCTTATGACCGGAAGCACGACTATCATGATAGTTTTACACTCTGCAGAGGTGGCACCACTTTACCCACAAGTTTGTGATTTCGTCACCCGTCGGCGACTGCAAAACGTCCATTATACCAGTACACAACCATCGGTGTATGGCCAAGAGATCACAAAATAGCCTTTACAAAGGGGCTACTAGATGTATGGACTCACTAAGGTTTCACCAGTAGACTCGAATCACCATTCTCCCACCTACGGGCCCCCTCTTGTGCCGTGCAGTTCCCAGGGCAGTCCTCCTCGACTGCCATTCCCCACGCCTTCCACGGTCCATAACAAGCTAGTAACACACCTAATTAGTCAGCTATGCTGCACCCATATTTGGCCTTGTGGTGACACTGTTTTTCTGGCATATTCTCGCATGAACCGGTCCTTAGATCTACGACAAGTAAACCACCATATCATTCATCAATATTCATGAACCAAGCTTGCCTAGATCACCCCGATTCCATGCTCATTAACATCATCAAGTTCTCATCATCATTATTCATATGAGTGCAGTAGCTAACCATGTTTTAGTTCAGCTTCCCGTATCCCGTGGATTAAGCGAAGCAAAAAGGAAAAACGACCATACCCGACTCATCAACTTTCTCGGCGACAAGAATGGTTTAACAAACTAGTAAATGCCTACGAAAGGGTGCCCCATCAAGTTGACTCAAGAATACACGTTTTCGCAAACAAAACAGTTTCAAAACATGGGATCAATATGGTCAAGGGGCACTTGCCTTGCTCCCGTGGCTCTTCTTGCTCAAGCGTTCCGAAGTCTTGGCGCTGTAGTTCTTCGTAGATGGCTTCCTGAGCTTGTCCTTCTACTCACGACCACACACATACAAAATTTACAGCAATCAAACATCATGCACAAACTTTACTCAAGATGCAATGTTGTAGATGGATGCAAATCCTATGGTGCTGTTTTATTACACCAGTTTGTACGTGTTCTTGCATGTTTTAATGGGCTTTCATGGGGTTTTATGGTGATCAAGGGTGTAGAGATCAAGTGTGGATGTGGTGATGATCTTGACTCAAGATCTAGATCAATTCCACCATCAAGAACCGATCAAAACGAGATCTGTCCACACGAAAAAGTTTCTGTCCGAAGGTAGCGAAGAAAAGGATGCGTAGAAACAACGGCGATGTCATAGGATGGTAATGGAGACCTACCTCGCTTCCCTTATGATCGTCGGCTCCTTTCCGGTGATGGCGTGGCGTGACGGGGCTCGTCGGCGTCTCACCGGCGACTGAACTCCGGCAGGGGGGGGGGTGTCCAACTCGGTGAGTTGGGGCTAGGACCTCCAAGTCGCCGACTCGGGAGAGGAAAAAGGGTACGTGGTTGCGGCCAAGGGGGTTTCGGGTTCTATTTATAAGGGGAAAAAGAGGAGTCGTACTCCAATTGGAGCTCAAATAAGAGTCCAACTCAATTTTTTTTGGATCCTAACAACTTATCTTTTCAGTTTGGTGCGGCAGCCTTGGGGATTTTGTCCCCCAAATGTGGAAAAAATTGGGGAAGATTGTGTCGGTACCCTCCGTACCGGGTACTCCCGCGCACAGGAGGAAAAACCGCCTAAGGAACTCGCATCTCCGCAGTGGTGAGCTCCGGAGGCGCCACGTGTCCAGCGGGGGCCGGTCCTTGCTTCCCCTCAGAGGCGAGCTCCGAACCTGCCACGTGGCCACTGCCAGGGTGAGCTCCGAAGGCACCACGTGTCCAGCGGGGCCGGGCCTCCCCTCTCCTCAGAGGCGAGCTCCGAGGGTGCCACGTGTCCAGCGGGGCCGGACCTCCCCTCTCCTCAGAGGTGAGCTCCCGTGGCGACACGTGTCCAGCGGGCCGGGGCCTCTCCTCTCCTCAGAGGTGAGCTCCGGTGGTGACACATGTCCAGCGGGACGGGGCCGGACCTCATCCCTTCCGCAGATGAGAGCTCCGAGGCCGACACGTGTGTGGCGAGGCCGGACCTCATCCCTTCCACAGGGGTGAGCTCTGCGGGCGCCACGAGTCCCGTGGTGCCGGACCTCACCCCCTCCGCAGGGGTGAGCTCCGCGGGCGCCACGCGCGGGCTGGGAAAAATGTCCACAGCGCCCTTTGGCAAATTGGAATTGGCTCATTTCAGCTATCTTTTTCCCATTCCCCGCCATTTTTACGACTCTTTCTCCATTTCTACTTCTTTTATAAGGTTCCTCTATGTGAAAGATGTGCAACACATGGAAATTGAATTTGAGGGTGTTACAAACCTACCCCCCTTAAACTGAATCTCGCCCTAGAGATTCGATAGAGTAGAGAGTAGATGAGGGTCTTCCTCACGCTCCCATGTAGTTTCGGCTTCCGTGTGATGGCTCCACTATACCTTGCACCAACGGATCACTTTGTTCCTCGTGACCCTTTCCTTCACGTCCAAAATTTGGACGGGGTGCTCCACATAGGTCATATCGTCTTGAAGCTCGAGCTCATCCATCGGTACTTGTTCTTCCGGTACTCTCAAGTACTTCTTGAGCTGGGATACATGAAACACGTAATGCACGTCGGAGAGGTGCGTTGGCAGCTCTAGTTGATAGGCTACATCTCCTCGCTTGTGCAAAATCTTAAATGGCTCGATGTAGCGAGGTGCTAATTTGCCCTTGACGTTGAACCATCATTGGCCTCGAATAGGCGATACCTTCAGGTACACGAAGTCTCCTACTTCAAAGGTTAATCTTCTTCGCCCATGGTCCGCGTAACCTTTTTGTCGTAACTGAGCAGCCTTCAAATTTTCTCGTATCGTTTGGATCAGATTTTCGACGTCTTGCAGCACTTTGGTTCCAAACACTTGGCTCTCTCCGGTCTCATTCCAGAACAGCAGCGTTCTACACCGTCTACCATACAATGCTTTGAAAGGTGACATCTTCAAGCTGGCTTGATGGCTGTTGTTGTATGAAAATTCAGCATACGGCAAGCTCCTATCCCAACTACGCCCATGTTTCAAGGCGCAAGCTCTCAACATGTCTTCTAAAATCTGATTTGTTCTCTCAGTTTGCCCGTCGGTTTGAGGGTGATATGCGGAGCTGAAATTCAATCGTGTACCCATGGCTTCATGCAACTTCTTTCAGAACCTAGAGGTAAATTGAAAACCACGATCTGAAACTATCCTCTTCGAAATTCCATGGCGACACACGATTTGCTCCATATACAGCTCGGCTAGTTGTGCGATAGTGTACTTGGTTCTCACAGGAAGTGGGCTGTTTTCGTCAATCTGTCTATGATAACCCAAATGGAGTCGTAGCCAGACTGAGTACGCGGTAATCCGACTATGAAGTCCATGCTGATGTATTCCCACTTCCACTCCGGTAATTTTAATGGCTGCAACAATCCAGCGGGTCTTTGATGTTCGGCCTTCACTCATTGGCGTGTGTCGCATAGGGCAACATATTCAGCAATGTCCCTTTTCATACCATCCCACCAATAGCAAGTTTCCAGATCCTTGTACATCTTTGTACAGACGGGATGTATGGAATAAGGTGAGTCATGTGCCTCCTTTAATATCGTATCGCGGATGTGCTTCATGTTAGGCACACAAATCTTTTTCCCTAACCAAAGCGTGCATGTCTCGTCTTCCTTGAAATCCTTTTCTATGCCTTGTCAGATCCTTTCCTTGATTTCCTCATCCGCTTCTTGGCCATCTCATATTTCTTGTTCCAGCGTTGAGTTCAGTTCTATCACCCCTATCTCGTTCAAGAACCCGAGATGTAACCGTTCAAACTCCTTACGCAGCTCGGGTGGTAGCTCCCGAACCGTGATGTAACACCCTCAATTTCATTACCATGCATTGCATACATTTTTCATGTAGAGAAGCATTTGAAAAGAAGTAGAAATGGAGAAAGAACCCTAGAAATGGACAAAGAACCATATAAATGGAGAAAGGACCACAGAAATGGAGAAGAACCATATAAATGGGGAAAGAACCATAGAAATGGAGAAGGGAATATAGAAATGGAGAAAGGGACATAGAAATGGAGAGGGGAATATATGAGACGGGACCGATACAAACTGAGACAGGGCTCAGCTCATGATACCACTTTTCACAGCTCTGATACCACGCTGAGACGGCCCGACGCCGCCCGTTTAATCACCGGGATGGGGCTCTTGCCCGGGAATCACATTTGGTGGTGCCGTGTTGTGCGGCACCCAACAGCACACATACAAGGAACAATGTATTACATAAAACAATAGCGGAAGCTTACAAGTTTTTCTTTGTAAATAATTTACATCAAATAGCTACAACGGAAGTCTATAACAACTCACGTTGAATAACTAAGAGCACTCGAGATGAAGCTCAGCTCGCGGACTCCTCTCGCTAGCAACACGAAGACAACAGCAGCGGCTGGGTTCTCCATGTGTTACACGACTCGGAAGTCTCCGAGTCTCACCGGACAACCTTCATCTTAGCATCGAGTTAACCTGCAAAACCACTTATATAGCAAGCGTGAGCACATAGGCTTAGCAAGACTGATCCGTCTCTCCTAAACAAGAAACTCTACATGCATGACGGTTGCAACTGGGTTAGCAAGATTTGCATAAAGGACTCGCCTAAAGTTGATCCTTAACTTTGAAATTTTTGGCCTCATTGTGCAGACCTTGAGCCGAAAAGCATCGCAACTCCACAATCAAACAAGAAACGCTTTGTTGCGATGCTCCTTGCACAAAGTGAAAGTAAAGTTTAATGGGCCTATCTCTAAATCAGTCATGGTTGCAATACAAGTTACATCACAGTCTTATCAAGTTCAAAAGATAACCAGTTCCAAGTGTTACTACGTCAAGACGCAGTGGGCAAGTATGCTCATATAACCGCGAGCGTTGGTGATTCGAATCAGTACACGCCCGGACTACACGACACGTACACCCGTACTCCGAGTTGCCGGCAGCAACCTTGACTGACGTTGTACGTGGCCACCTTCCCCAAGATCTTCCACATTGGACGCAGTCCAACTGCCCCGAGTACACAAGCTCCCTCAAGGTACATACCCGCAGTGGTATGTTCTTAAGCGAGTTACCTCCTGCTACATGAAACATGAATACATGCAGAATCCGAAAATGAGGGTGTCACAAATCTACCCCCCTTAAATTGAATCTCGCTCTCTAGATTCGTTAGTAGAGAATAGATGAGGAAACTCTGCCTTGATGTATTTTTCACGTTCCCATGTAGCTTCAGCTTCCGTGTGATGGCTCCATTGTATCTTGCACCATCGGATCACTTTGTTCCTCGTGACCCTTTCCTTTACGTCCAAAATTCAGACAGGGTCTTTGCATAGGTCAGATCTTATTGAAGTTCTAGCTCTTCCATTGGTACTTGCTCCTCTGGTACTCTCAAGCACTTCTTGAGCTGGGATACATGAAACACGTCATGTACGTCGGAGAGGTGTGTTGGGAGCTCTAGTGGATAGGCTACTTCTCCTCGCTTGTCCAGAATCTTAAACGACCCGATGTAGCGAGGTGCTAGCTTGCCTTTGACGTTGAAACATTGTTGGCCTCGGATAGGAGATACCTTAAGGTATACGAAGACTCCTACTTCGAAAGTAACCTTCCTTCGCCTCTTGTCCGCATAGCCTTTCTGTCGTGACTGAGCAGCCTTCAAGTTCTCCCGTATCGTTTGGACTTGCTTTTCAGCTTCTTGTAGCACTTCCGGTCCAAACACTTGATTCTCTCTGGTCTCGTTCCAAAACAACGGCATTCTACACCGTCTACCATACAATGCTTTGAAAGGTGACATCTTCAAGCTGGCTTGATGGCTGTTGTTGTATGAAAATTTAGCATACGGCATGCTCCTATCCCAACTACGCCCATATTTCAAGGCGCAAGCTCTCAACATGTCTTCCAAAATTTGATTTGTCCTCTCAGTTTGCCCGTCAGTTTGTGGGTGATAAGCGGAGCTGAAATTTAGCCGTGTACCCATGGCTTCATGCAGCTTCTTCCAGAACCTAGAGGTAAATTGAGAACCCCAATCTGAAACTATCCTCTTCGGGACTCCATGGCGACACACGATTTGCTCCATATACAGCTCGGCTAGTTCTGCGATGCGGTACGTGGTTCTAACAGGAAGGAAATGGGCTGTTTTCGTCAATCGGTCCACAATAACCCAAATGGAGTCGTAACCCTACCGAGTACGTGACAATCCTACAATGAAATCCATGCTGATGTCTTCTCACTTCCACTAGGGTACCTTCAATGGCTGCAACAGTCCAGCGGGTCTTTGATGTTCGGCCTTCACCTGTGACGCCCTCAATTTCGTCTTCTGCATGCATTCATATTTTATATAGAGAAATATTTTAAAATAAGTAGAAACAGAGAAGGAATAAAAAAGATAGCTAAAAAGAGCCAGTTCCAGTTCGCCGAGGAGCGCTGTAGACACTTCCCGCGGACTGCTGGCCACGTGGCGTGTTTGGACCTCATCCCTGCATAGTGGGGAGAGGCCCGGCATCACCAGACACGTGGCAGGCTCGGAGCTAGCCTCTGTGGAAGGGGCAAGGTCCGACCCGCTGGACGCGTGTCGCCTCAGGGGCTTGCCTCTGCGGAGGAGCGAAGTCCAGCCCCGCAGGACACGTGTCGCTACCGGAGCTAGTCGCTGCGGGGAATTAAGGCCCAACCTGCTGGACACGTGTCGCTCTCGGAACTAACTTCCAAGAGGTCCGACACCGCGGGACACGTGTCGCTCTCGGAGCTAACCTTCGAGAGGTTCGGTCCTATTGGACACGTGTCACCTCCGGAGCTCATCTCCGGGAGGTCCAACGCTGATGGACACGTGTCAACCTCAGAGCTGTGACACCCCCGTTCCTGAGAGGAAACCCCTCAGAACCAAGACTGATGCGTATGTGTGCCCAAGATGTTCATCACACATACACATATACTTCACAAACTGAGTTCAGAATATATATAACCACGAATAACAGGGTTTATTACAATGTTTCATGAGTCTTGGACTCATGCTAGCAGTGGAAGTCTCAATCTAGCAGCGGAAGTCTTTATTCTAGCAGCGGAAGTCTTCTAACTATTACGGAAGCAAACTAAGGAGCAGCAGCGGCTCCATCTCTACTCCTTCCACACAGGCAAGTTGACGGGGTATCACACTCCTAGTATTCCACGGGGTCTTCATAGTACTCCTCTCCTGTTGCTGATGATGTATGATAATGCAAGTTTGAGTACATGATGTACTCAACAAGTGCGGGAAAAATATGATATGTAGCTCATAGCAAGGCAGGTATAAAAAGGCTCATTGCAGAAAGCAATGTTTATTTCTCAAAACACGATAAAAACAACAACTGAGCTTTAAGTGAATGTAACCCCAACATATATTTAAACATTAACATACCTCCATTATGATTCATCCCTTTCCATGTCTCAACCGGACATTAATCTTTCTCAACTTTGCTCATGAATACCATCTCGTATTCACTACCATCTCATGAATATCATCTCGTATTCACTACCATTTCATCTCGTATTCAATTCCTTCTCATTCCGAGACCAAATCTCGTTGCCATGACTTAACAGTCATGCAACCAATCTCATTACCCGGACTCAACAGTCCCAAAAACAAAACCATAACCAAAACATAACCAAATACCATCCAAACCATCCCAAAAACCATCCCAACTAATCATGGAAGTTGTCCAGGCGCTCGTGACCGTAAGCTCGGCTATCATGATAGTTTTAGACTGCAGAGTTTGTACCACTTTACCCACAAGTTTGTGATTTCGTCACCCATCGACGACTGCAGAACCTCCATTATACCAGTACACAACCGTCGGTGTATGGCCAAGAGATCACAAAATAGCCTTTACAAAGGGGCTACTAGATGTATGGACCCACTAAGGTTTCACCGGCAGGCTAGAATCTCCAATTCTCGCACCCACGGGCCCCCTCTTGTGCCATGCAGTTCCCAGGGCAGTCCTCACTCGACTCCCATTCCCGGCGCCTTCCAAGGTTCATAACAATCTAGTAACTTACCTAATTACTCAGCTAAGCTGCACCCATACTTGGCCTTGTGGTGGCACTGTTATCCTGGCATGTGCTCGCATGAACCGGTCCTTAGATCTATGGCAAGTAACCACCATCTCTTACTACCACATCCACAAACCAAGATTGCCTAGATCTCCCTCCGATTCACGTTCATTAACAACATCAGTTTCTCATTATTCTTACGAGTGCAGTTAGCTAGACACCTCTATCTCGCTTCCCATATCCCATGGACTCGGCGAAGCATAAAAGTAAAAACCATACCTGACTCATTAACTTTCCCGGCGATAAGGGTGGTTAACAAAACTAGTAAACTCCTATCAAAGGTTTCCCATCATACTGACTCAAGCACACACACCTTTTCGCAAACAAAACATTTTTCCGAAACATAGGATCAATATGGTCAAGGGGCACTTGCCTTGTTCTTGCGGCTTCTGTTGCTCTTGGATCTCGAAATCTTGATGCTGAAATCCTTCGTAGACAGCTCCCGGAGCTTGTCCTTCTATACGCGATCACACACATACAAGGTTCACAACAATCAATCATCATGCACAAACTCTACTTTAAGATGCAATGATGCATATGCATGTTAATCCTATGATGTGGTTTAGTTTGTATGTGTTCTTGCATGGCTTGCATGGGTTTTACGATGAACAGAGGTGTAAAGATCAATTATGGACGTGGCGATGATCTTGACTTTAGATCAAACCGATCAACACGTGATCTGTCCACGAAAAAGCTTCTGTTCGAAGGGATCGAAGAACAGATGCAAAGAAAATACGATGATGTCGTAAGGTAGAATTGGAGACCTACCTTACGTTCTTATTGGTCTCAGGGTCCTTCTCCTAGCAAGACAGATCGTCGGGCTCTCTTCCGCCGATCTCCGGCGACCGAACTCCGGCGAAGGGGTTAGCTTGGTGAGTTAGGGGCAAGGGATCCAAGTCGACGACTCTCGGGAGGTGGAAAAGAAGTTCGTGGTTGCGGCCAAACGTTTTCGGTTCTATTTATAATAGGGAAATGAAGAGTCCTACTCTGATCTGAATTCGAATAAGAGTCCTATTCAAATTGTTTTTGAATCTTAACAACTTATCTTGAATTGATTTTGTTCGGTAGTATCGTGGAATTCGTGTCGGTCTCCTTCCGTGTCAGTATTCCTGTGCGTACATAAGCAAAAACTGTTTCAGATCTCGTCACCTTCACGGTGATGAGCTCCGGAGGCTCCACGTGTCCAGCGGGGGCCAGGTCTCCCTTTTCCTCAGAGACGAGCTCCGGTTGTGCCGCGTGTCAGGCGGGCGAGACCTCCCTCTCCTCAGAGGCGAGCTCTGCGTGCGCCACGCGTCCTGACGGGCGGGAGCTCCCCTCTTTCCAGAGACGAGCTCCGTGATCGCCACATGTCCGTTTCGGACCTCCCCTCTCTTCGGAGGTAGCTTCGAATGTGCCACGTGTTAGAGCTGGACCTCCCCCCTCTTTGGAGGTGGCCTCCGAGAATGCCACGTGTCCAGTAGCGCAGACTTCCTTTCTTCTCAGAGACGAACTCCGAGGTTGACACGTGTCCATCAGCGTCGGACCTCCCGGAGGTGAGCTCCGGAGGTGACACGTGTCCAATAGGACCGGACCTCTCGGAAGTGAGTTCCGAGAGTGACACGTGTCTAGCGGGGTCGGACCTCTCGGAGGTGAGCTCTGAGAGCGACACGTGTCCCGCGTGGCTGGTCCTCTCTCTTCCGCAGTGACTAGCTCCGGGGGCAACACGTGTCCCACGGGGTTGGACCTCTCCCCCTTCGCGGGGATGAGCCCCGAGCCTGCCACGTAGCCATTTTAGCGGCGGACCTCCCCCCCTTTGCGGAGATGAGCTCCGAACACGCCACGTGGCCAGCGGGCCACGGGAAGTTGTCTTCGGCGCTTCTCGGTGGACTGGAATTAGCTCTTTTTGGCTCTCTTTTTGATTCTCTTTCTGTTTCCACTTATTTTAAAATGTTTCTTTACATCGAATATGAATATATGCAGAAATAAAAAATGAGGGTGTCACAGGATCTCACCTCCGGGAGGTCCGTCACTGTTGGATACGTGTCGACCTCGGAGCTCGTCTCTGAGGAGAAAGGAAAATTCGGCGCTGCTTGACACGTGGCACTCTCGGAGCTCACCTCCGAAGAGAGGGGAGGTCCGGCACTGACATGTGGCGTACGCGGAACTCGCCTCTGAGGGAGAGGGAGGTACCGACCCACCAGACACGTGGCGCACGTGGAGCTTGCCTATGAGGGAGAGGGAGGTCCCGCTCGCTAGGACACGTGGCGCACGTGGAGCTCACCTCCGAGGACAGGGGAGGTCCTGCCCACCTGACACGCGGCACAACCGGAGCTCGCCTCTGCGGAAAAGGGAGTCCCGGCCTCTGCTGGACACGTGGAGCCTCCAGAGCTTAGTCCTGCGGAAGGACGCGATTCTAAAGCGGTTTTCCTCTGTACGTGAGTACCCGTTACGGAGGAAACCGACACGGACTCTTCTACGTTGCTACCGCACCAAATCAATTGAAGATAAGTTGTTAAGATTCAAAAAAGATTTGAATAGGACTCTTATTTGAAATCCAATCAGATTAGGACTCTTCTTTTCCCGATTATAAATAGAACCCGAAACAACCCCTTGGTTGTAACATCTTTTCTAAGCCGATAACTTAGAAGCCCTAGCCCCCAAACTCGCCGAGCTTAACCCCTTCGACCGAGTTGACCACCGGAGAGACCGCCGACGAGCCCAGACACGATCGCCATCGCCGGAGGAGAGCCGACGATCTGTTTTTGCTAGGAGAAAGGACCCGAAGGAGGTAAGGTAGATCTCCATTACCAACTTACGACGTGTTTTATTTGCATCTGTTCTTCGATCTTTTCAAACAAAAGCTTTTCCGTGTGGACAGATCACGTGTTGATCGGTTCGATCTAGATCTTGTGACGAGATCATCGCCACGTCCACATTTGATCCTTACACCTATGTTCATTGTAAAAACCCATGCAAACCAATGCAAACATGCAAGAAAAACCGATCTAATAAAAACAATATCATAGGATTAGCATGCATATGCACCATTGCATCTTGAGTAAAGTTTGCGCATAATGATTGATTGCTATGAATCTTGTATGTGCGTGATCGTAAATAGAAGGACAAGCTCAGGGAGCTATCTACGATGAATTACAACAACAAGACTTCGAGATCCAAAGCAACAGAAACCACAGGAACAAGGCAAGTGCCCCTTGACCATATTGATCCCATGTTTTGAAAGCTGTTTTGTTTGCAAAAACTGTGAGTGCTTGAGTCAACTTGATGGTGTGAGACCTATGTGTGCTGAATACATTGGCTTTGACGATAAAAGTTTTGAATACTACCAAAACACCTTTTTAACAAGGTCCGACTCTAGGTCCGAGCTCCTGCAAGGTCCGACGTAAGGTCCGACTTGCTTTGTCTAGGTCTGACTTATTTTGGCTAGGTCCGACTTGTTTTTGCTAGCTCCAGTGCTAGGTCCGACTAGCTTTGGTAAGTTCCGTGCTAGGTCCGACTAAGCTTTAGTAAGCTCCGGCGCTAGGTCCGACTAGCTTTGGTAAGCTCCGGTTCAAGGTCCGGTTAGCTTTGGTAAGGTTCGGAGCTTGATTGCAATTGTTCTGCTTTTAACTTGCAATGTTTCGAACTTGCTTTAATCTTATGGAAAGTTTGCTTAGTATTATTTTACTATGTTTTTGGTATGTTTTGGTGGTTATGGCTGATATCATTTTGTAATGGTTTACAACATGCTTATGTGAGTTGCTCACGTAAGATGTTGTAGTTTCGGAACTAACGAGAGTCAAGTCAAGGACTTGTGCTCGGAAGTATTGGTTATTTATTCATGTGCAGGTGTTGCTTGAATTCAAGACATGGCTGGTGACGGGATCCATTGAACTAGTCTTAGGAAGAAGATGAGGTTCAACAATCAAGTTCGGGAGGAATTGTGGTTGAGTTGATCGGGAGGTTGTGCAGTATGTTTGAATCAAGAACAATACATATGAAGGTATCTTGGACGTCGTTGGAAGATGTTTGCACATGTGCAAGGAGTGCATGGACGTGGCTGCATGGTTCTAAGGCATGATGAAGAGATGCGGACGTAAAGAATTGGTCGGAAAGGTCCAACCGACTAGGTTATGGACTCAGGCTGCGGCTGAGTCGTGTTTTGTTGGGTGTTTTCCTCACTGAACCCTCACTGATTTGTGATGCAAATCGTGTTAGAAGTCTAGAGGTGTGGTGTAGATCCAAACTCAGGTGGAGAACCGAATGAAAAAATGATTCAGATGAGTTGTGGCGGCGCTCAACAAACACCAGCGCATTCCCCTCCTTTTATTAGCCGGAAGCCACACTTTTTCAACAACCTCAGCCCGGGTTTTGCACCATACAAATTAGAAAAGCATGCAGCACATGCATGTGTCATGCACGTATGTCCCAAACCACTCCCCCCCGGGTTGTGTTTGAAACAAATCAAAACACCCTCACACACACTAGGACTTGGTGCAACACATGTGACTCAGGACACACCCCTGGTTCTTGTCATGTGTGCTTTATTTCCTTGAAACATAAGAAAACTAAACTCTGATTAAACCTACAGAAGTACTCAACAATCTCCCCCTACTTCTGAGGTTTGATCTCCTGAACTCCAATCTTCTCATGAAGTTCCTGAAAATGTACGTCCCAGTGGCTTTGTGAGGATATCAGCAAATTCATCTTTTGTCCCAACATGCTCCAAGATGACTGCTCCACTATCAACACATTCTCTGACAAAGTGAAAATTGATGTCAATGTGTTTACTTCTATCATGCAAGACTGGATTCTTTGCCAAAGCAATTGCTGCTGTTTTATCCATCTTAATCACTGGTGGAGGTACTTGAATTCTTGTCACTTCTTCTAGCACATGCCTGAGCCAAACAGCCTGACTTGCTGCAGCTGCTCCAGCCACATACTCAGCTTCACATGTGGACTTTGAGCATAACCTTTTGCTTATGGGATAACCAGCTGATAGGATTCTCACTCAGGAAGAATATGACTCCTGTTGTGCTTCTCCTGTCATCCACATCTCCCCCAAAATCACTATCACTATAACCTCTTAACTCAAGACTTCCTTCACCTCGGTTGTAAGACAAGCCATACCTCATTGTAGCTGCCACATACCGAAGTAAATGTTTCAAAGCCACCATGTGTTCCTCTTGAGGTTCTGACATGAACCTACTTAAGTACCCAACACCAAAACTAAGATCAGGCCGAGTATGTAAAAGATACCTGAGTACACCAATTATGCTGCGATAAGTGGTTGGATCAGTGAGTGGAGCTGTACTTCTCTTGGTAAGCTTCAACCGGGATTCCATGGGAGTGGCACACCCATTGCAATTTATCATCCCACTTCTTTCCAGCAACTTTGCAGCATAAGCTCCTTGACACAAGCCAATACCATGTCTTCCTTGCTTTACTTCAATACCAAGATAGTAAGACAAGCTTCCTAAATCACTCATGCAAAACTTCTCCTTCATTTTCTCCTTGAACCAACTGATTTCCTCCATGTTTTCTCCCACAATCAGCAAGTCATCAACATACACACCCACAATGAGCCTTGCCTCACCTCCAAACTTAGTATACAAGCCATGTTCTGATTTGCACCGTGTGAAACCGAGTTGCTTGAGACTTTCATCAAGTTTGCAGTTCCATGCTCGAGGAGCTTGTCTCAAGCCATACAATGCCTTGTGAAGTCTTAAAACCCACTTCTCCTTGCCTTCAGCTATGAAACCCGGAGGTTGAGTGACATAGATCTCCTCTTCTAGACTCCCATTCAAGAAGGCTGACTTCACATCCATGTGATGAACATGCCACCCAAAATGAGCTGCAACAGCTAACACAATCCTCACAGACTCCATCCTGGCAACAGGTGCAAAAACTTCTTCAAAATCAACTCCTTTCTTGTGCACATACCCCTTTGCAACCAGCCTTGCTTTGTGACGTATGACATTCCCATGTTCATCTTTCTTCAACTTGAAAACCCATTTCAAGCCAATGGCACGATAACCCTCCGTAAGTTGTACCAATGACCATGTTTTGTTCTCTTCAATGGATGTGAGCTCCTCAATCATGGCAATGCGCCACTCCTTGGCCCTCAAGGCCTCTTCTGCTGTGCATGGCTCTTCACCAATGACAACAAGAAGTTCATCTACTCCTCCTTCTTCTGGTTCACAATTTGGCACCTCCTCAAGGATATTTCTCATGGAACGATAACGAAGTGGTGCTTCTTTTAGCTCACTATCCATTTCTAGTGACATGGAAGGAGGTGACACAAACTCCACATCCTTGGATGCTTGTTGCTTCAGTTGTGTCATAGAAGACACTCCCTCAGCTGGGGTTTTGTCGCCTTGATCTGTGTCACAAATAGAAGAACTCACTCCACCAAGGTTCTCATCACGAAAGATGTCTTCATCATTCACCATTTCACTTGACTCAGCTGCATCCCACTTCCATGGGCAGTTTTCTTCAAACACAGCATCACATGACACGTGAACACTCTCCGTGTTTGGATTGTAAAACCTCCATGCCTTGCTTCCTTGCTCATATCCAATGAAGACCATTGGTATACTTCGATCTTCAAGTTTGCTAAGGCGTTTGCTTCCCTGTTTCACGTGTGCCACACAACCGAAAGTGCGCAAATGATGTACACTAGGTTTCTTGTCATGCCATACCTCATATGGAGTCTTTCTCTCAATACTCCGAGTAGGAGATCGGTTCAACACATACACTGCTGTGGTCACTGCCCCCCCCCCCCCCCCCCCCCCCCAGAACCAACCAGGCATATTCATTGCTTTCAACATGCTTCTTGCCATTCCCATAACAGTTTGGTTCCTTCTCCACACCATTCTGCTCAGGAGAATATGGAGCTGTCAGGTGACGTTGAACACCCTCCTTGGTGCAATACTCAACAAAAGCCCGAGCTGTGAACTCTCCACCACGATCTGTGCGAAAAGTTCGAATCTTCCTCCCTGCCTCAGCTTCAACACTTGATTGAAATGCCATGAAAGTACTCATTGCTTGATCCTTTGTGCTGATCAAAAACACCCACATGTATCTACTGAGGTCATCCACAAGAAGGAAGAAAAACCTGCTGCCTCTTGGAGTTGCTGGCTTCACTGGTCCACAGAGGTCTCCATGCACAAGTTCAAGTTTCTTCTCAGCTCGGTACTTTGCCATGCACAGGAACGGTTGACGTCTTTGTTTCCCAGCCAAACAGCTATCACACTTCTCCTCAGTTTGAGTGATGGTTGGCAATCCATACACAAGTTGCTCTTCGGCAAGTCTTCTGATACTCCAAAAGTTTAGGTGCCCCATCCTTGCATGCCACATCCATGTTGCATTGCACCCTTGTGCCATGAGACACCTTGGTTGCACTACCTTAAGATCAATGGTGTACAACCGGTTCACTCCCTGTTTCACCATTGCCACAGGGGTTCCATCTTTATCCCAAATCTTGACATAACCATTCACTATCAAGATTCGGTGTCCCTCCTCCTCAAGCTGTCCAAGACTGATGATGTTTGCCTTGAGCTGAGGAATAAGATAGACCCCAGCAAACTCCTTTCGACCACCTCTCTTTCCTTGGAAAACCACAGTTCCTTGGCCATCAATCTCTGTCACTGAGCCATCTCCCAAACGCACTGTACCATGCACCGTGTTATCAAGTTTTGTGATCACATCCCGTTTCCCGGTCATGTGATTTGTTGCACCGGAGTCCAGGATCCACCAGGTACTGCCTCCTCCCTGCAAGTCTCCTACTTGAACGTGTAACATATCATTGTTTAGGCATACCTCCTCCATGGACGTGTCTTGATCAGCCTTGTTGTTGGCACACGCCACCAAGAGGCTGGATTCAAACTCATGATCAACTTGAGCTGTGTTCACCTCTTCATCCTTCTTTTTCTTCCTGCATTCTATTGCCCAATGACCTTTCTTACCACAGTAGCGGCACTCATCTTTGGCCACTCCACGGCCTGAGTTTCCACCACCACGGTTAACTTGACCACGACCACGTCCTCGGCCATGATCTTTCCTCGGTGCAAAAGAGTCTTTGTGCCGTTCCTGTCCAGCTCCCCCGGACATCTTGAGACGTGTCGACAACCTTGCAAGCAACTCTTCTTCACTCAGATGCAACTTCTCTTGTGTGTTGCCCTCCCAAGTGCTTGCACCAAGCCTTTCTTCTGCAGCCTTGAGTCTACCAATCAACTCATCAACGGACATATCACTTAAGTCAAGAAATGTCTCGATGGAGGCCGCAATCTGCTCAAACTTTTGTGGTACTGCCTGAAGGAACTTCCGGACAATCTCCTCCTCCGAACGTTCACTCCCAAGTGCCGCAAGTTGAGATGTGATCCAGCTCATGCGCACACCAAACTCATCAACAATTTCACCATCGTGGAATCTGAGTGCATCAAACTCCCGACCCAATGTGCTTGCCCTGGCCTTGCGCACATGTTCGGCTCCCACGTTGCGCATCTTGATCGCATCCCATGCAATCTTGGCCGACTCCTTCCCGGCAATGACCCCTATCATTTCTGGTGGCACAGCCTTGGTGAGAGCCTCCAAAGCCATCCGATCTTCGATGTAATCATCGGTGCCAAGGCTTACCGCAGTCCACAAGCCTCTCGCTTGCAACATCACCCGCATAAGTGCCGACCAATCATGATAATTTGTCTTTGTGAGCATCGGATACGTACCACCACTGCTGACTTCCTTCGTGATGCGATGAATCACCAATGCCCCTGATACTCCTCCTGCTCTGCTGGTGCCTCCCGGCGGTGTGACGTCCCTCCATGAACGTTGGGCTGGTGATGAAGATCTCCTCCGCGACATCAGCGCCCACTCAATGGCCGCGTCACGGTTTCAGGCAACGTAATCGGCTCTGATGCCAATTATTGGGTGTTTTCCTCACTGAACTCTCACTGATTTGTGATGCAAATCGTGTTGGAAGTCTAGAGGTGTGGTGTAGATCCAAACTCAGGTGTTGAACCGAATGAAAAAATGATTCAGATGAGGTGTGGCGGCGCTCAACAAACACCAGCGCATTCCCCTCCTTTTATTAGCCGGAAGCCACACGTTTTCAACAACCTCAGCCCGGGTTTTGCACCATACAAATTAGAAAAGCACCCAGCACATGCATGTGCCATGCACGTATGGCCCAAAACCCCCCCGGGTTGTGTTTGAAACAAATCAAAACACCCTCACACACACTAGGACTCAGTGCAACACATGTGACTCAGGACACACCCCTGGTTCTTGTCATGTGTGCTTTATTTCCTTGAAACATAAGAAAACTAAACTGTGATTAAACCTCCAGAAGTACTCAACATGTTTGACTCAAATATGGAAAGTTTTGAGTTGGTTATGATAGGATTTCGTGTGGGTCACGAATTTGAGTTATTTTAGGAATGTTTGGGACGTTCCTAAGGTGTTTGGAAGTCTTAAGATTGCTTCTATCTGCGTATAGAAGAGTCTTGAGCAGTATTGGAAAGTTACAGTTTGAATCCAAGTAGGAGTAGGAGTCCTAGTTTGAGTTGAGTTGGCCTTCGGGCTGGTTATATAAGCAAGGGAGGCCAAGGGTCGTGGGTACACGACTTTGGGGCTGTTGCTCTTGTGTTTTGATAAATAAAATTCGTATTCTAAAGGAACTTTTGTGCCTTGTTCGTCCGACTTGTTTCAGACAAGTTTTTCTCGTCGAGTTTCTGTTCAGCACTACCTTGCTTCGGTGGTTTTATCATAACTCGACTTTTACAGATTCAATTGATGTGATTCTTTTTGTGTTTTCTTCACAACTTGATTATCTATCATCTGTGAAAATTTCACGGTCATTGAATTTGTGGTTTCTGATCTACACGAGTTTCTTTGCAGTATTCCAGAACTGTTTTTCTCGCGTAGGACAGATTGACCTTTGTTCGATCTTTCGATCGTAACTTGAGTTTCTCTCAACGGATTTTCATGATTATTGTTGTGACGTCTTCGTGACTTGATTCTCTACAATCTATACTAGTTTTGTCACAGTTGAACACGTTTAGATTAGTCGCACACATGGTTTCTTTAACAGATCGGTTTTCTGCTGAGGGGTGTTTTGTTGCTTCCGCTGAAAAGTTTTTATCTACCATTCACCCCCCTCTGGTAGCTTTACACGTGTACTTTGATCCTACAGATAGGAAAACCTTTCATAGGAGTTTACTAGTTTTGTTAACCACCCTTGTCGCCAGGGAAGTTTATGAGTCGGGTATGGTCGGTTTTTGCTTTTTGCTTCGCTAATCTACGGGTTATGGGTAGCGATAGAATGTGTCTAGCTACTGCACTCATGAGAATAATGATAATGAGAACTTGATGTTAATGAACATGAATCGGAGGGAGATCTAGGCAAGCTTGGTTTTGTGGAAGTGGTAGAATGAGATGGTGGTTTACTTGCCGTAGATCTAAGGACCGGTTCATGCCAGCACATGCCAGGAATACAGTGCCACCACAAGGCCAAATATGGTGCGACTTAGCTGACTAATTAGATAAGTTGCTAGATTGTTATGGACCGTGGAAGGCAGGGGAATGGAAGTCGAGTGAGGACTGCCCTGGGAACTGCATGGCACAAGAGGGTGCCCGTAGGTGGGAGAATTGGAGATTCTAGCCTGCTGGTGAAACTTTAGTGAGTCCATACATCTAGTAGCTCCTTTGTAAAGGCTATTTTGTGATCTATTGTGTAAAAGCCCAAGAAAAGGGACTTGCAAAATTTTTCATCACCTCACAACACCACAGCTTTTGTTGTGGATATCTTGTGAAGAATTGTGAAAAGCAAGTAACCTCCATCAAAATGGTGATTAGAGGGGAAAGCCCTAACTTTCACAAAGTAGGATTTCTACAAATGAACATGAGAGGTTGAGCTCACCCCTAGAACTTAAATAGGTTCAGGCCAAATTTCATGCCAATCCAACACTTTTTGAGGCACTTTTGGAGGCATTTGAAAAAGAGGCCAATTTGAATGTAAATTCAAATTGCAGCAACTTTCATCACTTGGATTCAAAAGTTGGCTTCATATTCAAACTCAGCACATTTTTCTGAGTTAGTCCACCAATTTTCATCCCTGTTGGAGTTCATCTTGTCGGGAGCTAAATTTGCAATAATTCAAAACTGAATTTGAATTTCAGTTCATATGTGAAGCAAATTTAGCCAAACAAATTTCAAATTTGGGAAACCAAATTCAAACTGTGACTTGGTGATTAAGCCTCACATTCAATTGTGAGTAGCTGGGGATATTTTCAGCAAAAACAGAGATGAAAAATTAGGAGAGTATTAGAGGGGAGGGACCCACATGACAGAAGCCTTCACACTGAAGTTTTCCTCGGTTGATCTTTTCACCGGCCGAAGCCTCGCGCGCCAGCATGTCCACACCGGCGCCCGACCGCCAGCAGCGCTCGGGACTTCCACCTCACGGTGAAAGATTTCGTCTCAAAGGCCAGCACACAAGCTGCTCCACCCTTCTTTCTGTTTCCCGAGCGAGAACGACCACGCCCCGAGCTACCCTCCCGTTTCCGCACAAGAACTCTACGCCGCCTCCTCTGATCACCGGTGACCGGCCGATCCCGACGGTTTCACGTGCCGTCAACAGAGAAGAAAAGGTGCGCTTACTTGTGCTGAGGCTGTAGGAGGAAACCGTGCGCCAGTTCCGGCGGTGTGGAGCGAGAATTTCTGGTTTTCTTCCTCGGAGCGTGTTAGGGTTAGAGCCCGGTCGACAACAAAATTTGTTGCACATAAGCAACCACCGGATAAGCTATAGCTCACACACGCTCTAGAACACCTAGCGCACCTCCTCGATCAAGTAGCAACCAATTCTATGCACTAGGACCTTAGTTTTGTCAGAATTCTGGCCCGGCGGCTGAAAACATGGCACCTCGCCGGTGAGGGCGTAGTTGCGGCTGTTTTCACGGGGATCAGTGCTCATATCCGTGATCAGCAAGTGTCAGCGGAGCTCCCCGAGCAAACCGCGTCGAAAAAGGTGCAGATGACACCGAGTTCGACGTCGCCGATGAGCTCCCGGCCGCTGTCACCGTCGGGAGCACTATTCCGGCCGTCGCTGAGCTCCGGGGAGTGCACCACCGTGTTCCCCAAGTACAAATAGGCACAGGCGGCGAGTTTCGTCGAAGGTCGGGCGGCAGGACGCCCGGCAGTGAGCTCTCCGGCGACGGGGAGCCGCGGGAGCGCGAGGTAGACGAAGCCCCGCGGGTCCCACGTGTCAGCCTCGGGTTAAACAGCGCTGGATCTGCTGTGGCACCGGGATCCCGTGCGACTGCGCAGAAGACTCTGCGGACCACCGTGCGGGTTAACTGAGGTGCTGACACGTAGCCCGGGGACCCCACTCGACAGTTTAAACTTTATTTGAATTTTCAGATTTGGTTCGAACTTCAGTTGCATATAACTTTGGCTAGGAAGCTCCAAATTCAGTGAACCAAATTTTGCTGAACTCAGAATTTGGAGTACTTTCCAGCATCACAAATTGCAGCTTATGAAACTTAATAGTTTTCCAGAATTAAATCCCTAAAGTTTAAACTGTTAGGAATTTTATCTGGAGAATTACTTTATGAAAATTCTGAAATTTGGCTGGGAGGTTCATTGGAAAATCCTTGAGTCACAGTAAAATTTGCAGACTCATCGAAGCTCATTTAGTCCCCCTAATGGTGTGATTAAATGAACTGCCCTGAGAAAATAGAAAAATGTAAGAAACATTTTTCAGATTTTCTCAAGTCTTGTTTAGGGCACAACTTCCTCTAGGAGTCTTCAAATGATATGAAACCAATTCCATTAGAACCATCTCACATTCTAGTTTCTAGAAAGTAATGGTTGATGCCATGAAAACCCCTGGAATTCCTTAGAGGCTCTAATATTGACCAAATAGGCTTTTAATTGTACAGAGCTCAAATGAATTTTGTTTCAAATGAAACATGGTCAAGACTCTGGTTAGGACCCTACCAAGCCACCATAAAAATTTCAGAGCCAAAGGGGAGGGCTAGCTAGAGTTATAGTAGTTACGTATTCAAATTTAAACATTGCATTTGAATTGACATGTAGTATCTCGTTAACGTGTAGTCGCTGAAGATGAGGAGACTCCGGAAGTGCTCGACTTCCTCCTTCCGGACGAAGCCCTAACCCCTGACCAGCAGCAACAAGGCAAGCCCCGGTTTGCATTAAACCCTTTTATAAAGTTTTGCTTTGTGTACATGGTTAGTGTGAGGTATGGATGTGCATTAGGTGTAGGATGGATGAAACCCAAGTGCATAACCAGATTTTTCCTATAAGAGTGAGGGTAGTCTCTAAGGCCTCGAGTAGACAGGCTTTGCTTAATGATTCATAGGACTTACGGTACAAGTTGAGTAGTTGGAATCTACTCGCGAGTTAGGCTTGGGAGGCACGGGATTGGTTCGAGTGACGTGAGATCACTTTAGAAATGAAAATGAGACTAGGAAGGGGCTAGGATGTAGCAAGAGGAAGTCTTGTGTGTGCAGCCCTGTCTATGTCGATTGAGGACCGATCCATGTGCAGCCCTGCTGAACAAGTATTGAACGTACCAAAGGCATATCGGATATATGAGCCCCGATAAACCGATGTAACCTATACCTTCGGGCGTCGAGGCATAACGCACCGATTTATAGGTGTAGGCTGAGGGCAGCAAGGTGGAAATCTGCTAACAGGCATAGAGAGATGCTCCGTGTAGGGAACCTCCTGCTCGTTTCGGTGCGACCGGTTTGACATGTGGGCCGTTGGGTGAAAGGTTGTCCCGTACGGCATCGAGTGAGCGTGCTGTGCAGCTCCACGGGTGGGCGTACGTGACGTGCTCTTTGGGTATTCCTGCAGCTGTATATCGAGTCGATTCGCCGTCCCTCGCGGTGATGAGTACCGCTTGTTCACTGATTCGTAACGTAGATAAGTCATGGAATGTTATGATTCAATTCTGCAGATATGTATAATTGTATTGCTACATGTGTGCCACCAAATATTGCTTACTAAATTTCTTATTCATGAATTGTTAACTTGTGGCTAAAAGATGAACTAAGGATGAACTTGTAGGCGTGTCCATTTGCTGAAATTACTATTCCATGTTCGTGTAAACTGCATGTAGAGTTTCATGCCTAGGTGAGTCGGTTAAGTCTTGTTGAGCCATCGTGCTCATGGTTGCTGCTTAAGTATTTTTCAGGTGAGGAGCCACCCACGGACTCGGGTTACGAGTCTACCGGCGAGGTTACCCTCCGTCGGGGACCACGGCTGAGTGGGAGTCGTACACACCGCGCTAAGCTGAGGAGTGCAGCTAGTGTGGGTTGCCCTACGGCTGGGCAACCGACTTTTGCTAGATAGGCGGGCGTGAATTGTACAAATTTAACTTCCGCTGTGTAATATAAACACTAGTTTGTAACTGAGTAGTGTACTACTTTGTACATTTCAATTGGTTTTCAATGTAATACAATGTCTCCTTATGATGTGTGCTGTCGGGTGTCGCATCGTGCGGCACCACCCTCTGCGATCCTGGATGAGCGGATTCTGGTCCGCCACAGGCTGGTATCAGAGCGGCATTGGGGATAGCACAATAATTAAGGACTGTATTACGGAAAAACTTAGGTTTACGGTGAGGATTAGGTAGTTTTCCCAAGTAAGGACTATATTAGCATAGTTACTTAAAGTGGCAAGACTAACATATGTGTTATAATTCTGAATTTTAATTATGTACCGACGCACCTACGCTCAGGTGAAAAAATGTAAGGAACACCACCGAAAGCGGTTCAATTTCAGTTAGCTCCCCTGACGAGGAACGTGGTTCAGGGATAGGTCTCACAGCTTGGTGTGAGACGTCAATATGAAGCTCTTGGATTCGTCATGTTCCTGAGTTCATATGAACCGCTGATCCCTAGCGTGCATTAGTCAAGTAAGAGGAGACCCCATCGTGTGGTCAGTAACGCGAAAGTGTGTTCGTCTTGAGATAGCCCAGGGGGACATATGCAGAGCTTGCCATCGGCGTGCCCTGCAGGGCAGTAGGTGGTATCTGTTGGGGTGATAAAATTCCCAACCGTGACAACCCGTTCGCGCTCTACTCGGGTTCCCCGTCGTGTGGTGTTAAAACACGATCATGTACCTTGAGACGTGGCTTAACTCAAGGACGGCCTTAAGGCAATGATACGAGCATTTGTATTTACTTTCAAATATGGACCTGCCTGAAATGGAAACAACCCTTGAGTGCATCATTATTGTGTGGTCTTCTGCAGGTACTAACCACGTATGTATCCCGTGTAGTATACGTGTGCGAGAGCCCGTTTAGTGCCACAATTGAGACGTATATGCCGGTATAATCCGGTTAGGGTTTTCTTTTTGCGAGGAACGTAGTACCGACATATCATAGGCATGTGCATGAAAGATAATGATAACAAGGAACAAAAATCACTAAGTTTCAACATTTAGGACCCTGGTTGGGTAGAAAAATTTAATAGATGATCCGTGTAGTCAAAGGGATGGAAAAACAGAGTGCTCTGTTTTGAGAAGCAAGTTGCTGAACTTTGACAGAGCATAACTCACAGATCAACTAGCCAATGGAGGTGTGGGATATAGTTCTGGAAAGCTGTTTTAGCATTCTACAACTTTGTTGTAGACTTCCAGGGCTTAATCACACCTTAAGATGGCTTAAATCCCAGAGGATTGTAAACTGTCCAGAATCAGGACAGATTTAAAACACTCTCTGGACTGTTCTATTTTTCAAGCATAACTTCCTGTAGAAAAATCTGAAATTATCATATGATACATCTTTGGAAAGGGTAGGAGATGTGTTACATCTTTGTAATTCAAAGTTTCTGTATTTTCAGCACGGAATTCAGTGCAAACCCAAATTGAAAACAGCAACTTCCAAGGGAGGTGCTGTTAAAATTCTTCCAGAAATTCTGTTGACTTTGAATTACCATAACTTTTAAACCAGAGCTGATCTGAGGGCAAACAAATACTCGTTGGAAATATGCTGAAGTTTACTTTAACTTTGGTATTCAGCTTGAGTCATGAAAATGCCCAGAACCAGATCAAAATCTGGGATACATAGAAACTGGTCATTCTGACAGAGGGATGACAGTTGAACTCACTTGAGAGGTTGTTGTACCCTAGGGGGTTTAAGTACTTCCAATGGGGTAGAACATACTCATGAGTGGTTATATTCAACTAGTGAAAGATTTGAGTATATGTCTTACTCAAGTTTCTTTTTCTAGAGACCATGTTTGTGTCGTATTGAAGATAAAAGGGTAGTATACGTGATGACAAAGCGATAGTAACGTCTCGTAGTGTCCAAACCTAGTTGAAATGAACTTCCAAAGAGGGAGTCCATCAAATTGGATTTAACTAGATTGTATTTGGTCTGGTAATGGTGTAGCTTGAAATTATTACAATATCTACATACGAGATGTATCGCATGTTTTCACAGTCATTATGTTTTACGCCTATTTTATTGGACTGCATGAAGTATGTTGCTGGACTGATGTTTATTGTCGTATGGTTGCAGATGGTTCACACTCGGACCACGCATGACATTGGTGGCTCTAGCCAGCAGGAGGGTGACGACTCCCAGCCACCTGCCTACAACAGCACCCCGCAGCAACAACCACCACCGCCGCCTCCGCTTACGCTAGCGGATGTGATTGCGGCACTGGTGGGTGGTCGTGAGGAGCAGACCGATCTGCTCCGCACGATCGTGCAGAATAAGTCCCAGGCAGGGGGGGCGTCAAGATAGGGGGCCTCGTGAGCCCCGTGATGTGACGTACTCGGATTTCATGAGTACGCACCCTCCGGTGTTCACAGAAGCAGCAGAACCACTGGAGGCCGACAACTGGCTGCGGACAATCGAGTCCAAGTTCGGGCTGCTCCAATGTACGGAGCGGCAAAAGACTCTGTTCGCAGCGCAGCAGCTCCACAGTGCCGCTGGTGCATGGTGGGCGAACTATGTCGTCTCACGTCCGGCTGGCCATGACGTGGAGTGGGAAGAATTCCGGGAGGCGTTTCGCGCCTACCATATCCCTCCTGGGATCATGAAGCGGAAGTTCCAAGAGTTCTTGGAGCTGAAGCAGGGCGGGAGAAGTGCCAATGACTACTCCCGTGCCTTCAACCATCTGGCGCAATACGCATCGGATTACGTCTCCACCGAGGAGAAGAAACGGGAGCACTTCTATCGGGGGTTACACCCCGAGATGAAGACGCATCTCGTCCAATGGAATCGCGGCACATTCAACGACCTCGTTAATGCCACGATCATGCAAGAAGACGCTCGGCGAGAATTGGCGGCTGAGCAGCGGAAGCACAGCACTCCACCCAGCAGTGGGGGTGGCGCTCCCCAGAAGTACCGCATGGTGTATCGGACACCATCCGGTCAGCAGTGGCATCCACCGGTGCGGCCTCAGCAGTTCGGGGGTCGTTCTTTTCAGACATCCCCGTTCCGACCGCCGATGCCACCACCGCGACCGCAACAGCAGCAGCAGACGAAACCCGGGCGTTTCCACCGCCACAACGCGCCCCGGGTTTCCACCCGCCGATCAGCGGAGGACCGCCTCGCTACACATGCTTTACGTGTGGCCAGGCGGGTCATTTCTTGAAGGACTGTCCCCAGGGGAAGCAGAGCAGCGGGCAAGCCCAGTTCCAGGGAGGTGCTCGAGGCCGACCTCCTGTCAAGAAGGTTGGTCAGTGGACTGGGGGCGTTCGCAACCTCGACAATGAGGACGCCCCAGAGGGAGACAACGTGCTGGCGGGTACGTTCACTCTCAACGACCAAGCAATCATCATATTATTTGATTCGGGTGCAACCCACAACTTCATAAGTGCATCATATGTGGTTAAGCATCAACTGGAAGCCTTTCCCACCGAGTGTTCGTATATGATCTGCTCAACGGGAGGAAAGATTTCAGCAACTATGATGATTCCGAAAGCACCACTATGCTTAGGTGGGAAGATATATCCCACCACTATGTTTATTCTTGAGGGACAGAAGATTGATGCAATCTTAGGGAGGTCATGGCTAAGCTACCATGGCGCTGTCCTGGAAACATTATCACGGGCGGTTCACCACAACTCCCCACTACACCGTCCGCAGTCCCTCCTATTAGACAATCCAGTCCGAGAAGTTTCAGCAATTAATAATACTGGAGCTCTCAAGTTAGAGGACATCCCCGTAGTCCGGGAATACCCCGACGTGTTTCCGGATGATCTTCCGGGCATGCCACCTGAGCGGGATGTCGAGTTCAAGATTGAGCTTGCACCCGGGACTACGCCCATATCACGAAGACCATACAAAAGGGCTCCAAACGAGCTGGCTGAATTGAAAGAGCAGCTAAATGATCTGTTGAGCAAAGGCTTCATTAGGCCGAGTTCCTTGCCTTGGGGATGCTCGGCACTGTTCGTAAAGAAAAAGGATGAAACCTTGAGGCTGTGTATGGATTACCGGCCGCTCAACACCGTCAAGGGGTTGTTTCGGGTTCTATTTATAATCGAGAAGAGAAGAGTCCTAATCTTATCGGAATTCGAATAAGAGTACTATTCAAATTGTTTTTGAATCTTAACAACTTATCTCTTGCTGATTTAGTGCGGTAACATTGTGGAAATCATGTCGATTTCCTCAGTACCAGGGATACCCACGCGTACAAAAGAAAAACCGCTTCAGAATCGCGTCCTTACACGGTGATAAGCTTCGGAGGCTCCATGTGTCCTGCGGGGGCCTGGTCTCCGTTTTCCGCAGAGGCGGGCTCCGGATGTGCCACGTGTCAGGCAGGCGAGACCTCCCTCTTCCTCAGAGGTGAGCTCCGCGTGCGCCACATGTCCTTGAGGGCGGGAGCCTCCCCTCTTTCCAGAGACGAGCTCCGCGTACGCCACGTGTCTGGTGGGTCGGGACCTCCCCTCTCAACAGAGGCGAGTTCCGCGTACGTCATGTGTCAGTGCCAGACCTCCTCTCTCTTCGGAGGTGAGCTCCGTGAGTGCCATGTGTCAGTTCTAGACCTCCCTCATTCTGGAGGCAAGCTCCGAGAATGCCACGTGTCAAGTAGCGCCAATCTTCCTTTCTCCTCAGAGACGAGCTCCGAGGTTGACATGTGTCCAATAGCGTCGGACCTCCCGGAGGTAAGCTCCGGAGATGACACGTGTCCGGTAGTGTCAGACCTCCCGGAGGTGAGCTTCGAAGGTAACACGTGTCCAGTAGGACCGGACCTCTCGGAGGTGAGATCCGAGAGCGACACGTGTCCCGTGCGGCTGGTCCTCTCTTTTCTGCGGTGACTAGCTCCGAAGTCGACACGTGTCCTGCGGGGCTGGCCTCGCTCCTCCGCAGAGGCTAGCTCCGGGGGCAACACATGTCCCATGGGGTCGGACCTCTCCCCCTTTGCGGGGATGAGCCCCGAACCTGCCACATAGCCAGTTTAGTGGCGGACCTATCCCCTTTTGCGGGGATGAGCTCCGAAGGCGCCACGTGGCCAGCGGGCCGCGGGAATTGCCAACAGCGCTCTCTGTGAACTGGAATTGGCTCTTTTTGGCTATATTTTTTATTCTTTTTCTGTTTCCACTTATTTTAAAATGTTTCTCTACATCAAATATGAATATATGCAGAAATCGAAAATGAGGGTGTCACAAATCTACCCCCCTTAAATTGAGTCCCGCCCTCGAGATTTGCTAGTGGAGAATAGATGAGGGAATTCTGCCTTGATGTCTTCTTCACGTTCCCATGTGGCTTCAGCTTCGGTGGGATGGCTCCATTGTATCTTGCACCATCGGATCACTTTGTTCCTCGTGACCCTTTCCTTCACGTCCAAAATTCGGACAGGGTGCTTTGCATAGGTTAGATCCTCTTGAAGTTCGAGCTCTTCCATTGGTACTTGCTCTTCCGGTACTCTCAAGCACTTCTTGAGCTGGGATACGTGAAACACGTCATGCACGTCGGAGAGGTGCATCGGGAGCTCTAGTTGATAGGCTATGTCTCCTCGCTTGTCCAAAATCTTAAATGGTCCGATATAGCGAGGTGCTAGCTTGCCTTTGACGTTGAAACGTCATTGGCCACGAATAGGCGATACCTTAAGGTATACGAAGTCTCCCACTTCGAAGGTCAACTTTCTTCGCCTATTGTCCGCATAGCCCTTTTGGCGTGACTGAGCAGCCTTCAAGTTCTTCCGTATTGTTTGGACTTGCTTCTCAACTTCTTGCAACACTTCCGATCCAAACACTTGGTTCTCTCCGGTCTCGTTCCAAAACAATGGTGTGCTACACCGTCTACCATACAATGCTTCGAAAGGTGACATCTTCAAGCTAGCTTGATAGCTGTTGTTATAGGAGAATTCGGCATACGACAAGCTCCTATCCCAACTACGCCCATGTTTCAAGGCGCAAGCTCTCAACATGTCCTCCAAATCTTCAATGCATGCACCACGGCTGCAAGTTCCAAGTCATGCGTGGGGTAATTGAGCTCGTGTTTCTTTAAATGCCGTGAGGCATAGGCTACCACTTGTCCTTCTTGCATGAGCGCACATCCAGTCCCTTGTCTGGATGTGTCACAATGTATGTCAAAACTCTTGCTCACGTTTGGCAATACCAGAACCGGTGCTGTGGTTAGCCTTTTCTTGAGCTCCTCAAAGCTTTCTTGGCACGCTGGTTTCCTTTGGAAGGCTTTTCCCTTTGTTAGCAACTCCATCATAGGCTTTGCTATCTTAGAGAAGTCCTTGATGAACCGACGGTAGTATCCGGCCATCCCAAGAAAACTCTGAATATCCCTCACATTTTGCGGTTGGTTCCACTTCAGAACATCTCCCACTTTTCCGGGATCAACCGATACTCCCTCCTCGGAGATAATGTGGCCTAGGAACGATATTTCCTTTAGCCAAAATTGACATTTGCTGAGCTTGGCATACAATTGATGCTCTCATAGCTTTTGCAATGTCAATCTTAAATGTCCTTCGTGTTCCTCCTCGCTTTTTGAATACACCATGATGTCGTCAATGAAAACCACGACGAACTTGTCCAAGTACTCCATGAAGACTTTATTCATGAGGTACATGAAGTATGCGGGTGCATTCGTTAACCCAAAAGACATAACGGTATATTCATACGAACCATACCGTGTTCAAAAGGCAGTCTTGGGTATGTCGGAGGGTTTAATCTTCAGCTGGAAGTATCCCGACCGAAGGTCAATCTTGGAGAACACTCGGGCTCCTTTCATCTGGTCAAACAGATCCTCTATACGGGGCAGAGGATACTTGTTTTTTATCGTCACCTCATTGAGAGACCTATAGTCCACTCACATCCTTTGGGTTCCATCCTTCTTGTCTATGAAGAGCACGGGGGCTCCCCATGGTGACGAGCTTGGACGTATAAAACCCTTCTCTTGCTGCTCCTGGATTTGCTTCTTGAGCTCCACTAGTTTGTTGACGGGCATCCTATAGGGTCTCTCTGCTATAGGTGCAGTTCCGGGTACTAGGTCGATGGAAAATTCAATGTCCCGGTCAGGTGGCATACCTGGAAGTTCTTCCGAAAACACGTCTGAGAATTATTGAACCACCAGAATGCTTTCCAGGGTTGCTCCTTCGACGTGGTTCAACGTTGCCTTCTCGGTTCTTGGCTGGGATGACTCAAACTCAATACGGGTACCGTGCTCGTTTGTCAACTGCACGCTCCTTTCGGCACATTGGATTACTCCGTTGTGCTTGCTTAACCAATCCATTCCGAGTATTATGTCAAGCACTTGGGAATTCAAGACAATGAGGTTGGCAAGAAGTCTACCCCCCTTATTTTAAGGTTTACTTTTAGACATACTATATTAGTCCTCATCTCGCCACCGGGAGAATTAACCAACATAGTATATTTCAAGTGTGATATGGGTAGATTATACTTGGCAACATACTTGGATGATATGAAGTAATGTGATGCTCTAGAATCAAATAGAATGGTGGCTGGGTTGGAGTTGGCAAGGAACATACCAATCACGACGTCCTCAGCCTGTTGTGCTTCCTCAGCAGAAACATTGTTTCACGTTGCCACGAGCATAGTTCTTCTGTCCACGGTTTCCTTGATTGGCTCCTCCATTCAGCCGTGGGTTCTGCTTGGGCACGTTGCTTGGTTGTCCAGGACCTCTCTTCGGGCACTGGCTCGCAAAGTGTCCTGTTTCTCCGCATGCAAAGCATGCCTTGTTGCCCACGACAGCAGGTACGTTGGGGCGGGAGTTTTGAACAGGAGCACCCATGTTTGGACGAGGCGCAAGAGGCAAAGGCACACGAGGTGCTTGCATGGCAGGACGTTGCTGTGGTGGCTGCTTAGGGCGAAAAGTGGGAGCGGACGATCCATACTGCGGTGCAGCTGGAGGCATGTACCGGGGACGTACATTGCTCCCTTGTGGCTGGTATGGCATTTTCCTTTTGCCCTCTTGCTCGATCTCTCGAATCTTGCTTTCAACCACTATGGCTTTGTCAACTAGCTTCTGGAAGTTAGCATAGTCATTGTTGAGGAGCTGAACTTGGATCTCATTGTTCAACCCTCTCATGAACAAGTACTACTTCCGTTGGTCCGAGTTGACATCTTCGGGGGCATACCTTGACAGTTGCGTGAACTTGTTGAGGTACTCATTCACGCTCTTCTGTCCTTGGCGGAGTCCTTCAAACTCTTGCCTCTTGAGCATTATTACTCCAGCAGGGATGTAATGAGAGCGAAAACTTTCCTTGAACTCAGTCCAAGTAATAGTCTCCGGGTCGACATGAGCGTTACAAAGGCATCCCACCAATCAGCGGCAGCTCCCATAAGTTGGTGCGATGCAAAGAAAACTTTCTCTCGGTCATCGCACTGAACTATGACAAGCTTCTTCTCCATGGACTTTAACCAGTCATCGGCCTCCATGGGGTCATTAGCTTAAGAAAAAATGGGTGGTTGAGTCCTCATGAACTCTCCCAATCTGTTGTGAGCCGGTGGTGGCGGCGGTGGTGCCGGAACGGGGTTGTTGTTGTTGGCCTGCAGCTGACCAAAGTTTGGATCATGGTTTGCATAAGCTAATTTTGCATGGCCATCAACCGTTCCAAGTTGTTTGCACCAGCTCCGGGGTTGTCATTCTCGGGAACTTCGAAGTGGTCCTCCTCTTGGTTGCTACAGACGTTCATCCCTTGACGGCTGACATTTCCTCTCACCATATTGAGAGAGAGTTGGATAGAATAGAGGTTTAGAAGTTTAGATAGATCCCTCCCAACTATATGCATCAAGGTGGATGGACTATATATCATCCTATATGAGGATGTGAACAAGTGCCAAAGCATCTCACACCGCTCTACTATGTGTGGATATGGACAACGCTTTGAGACGTCCCACAACTCACACTAAGCACACAAGCACAAGTAATCGTCACATGGTTCAGCACACAACTCCTATTCAAGGCTTACTCAATGGGGGTCCTATGGGGTTTTGGGGTGATACCAATCTGTGATTTCACCCTATGTCAAGGTGATTCCAATGCCAATCTATGCATTTTACCTAAGCTGGCATCCTATGATCAGCGTGGCTTCTAATACCAATATGTGAGTAGGGGTGCGTCCTATAGTCAACGTGGACTGATACCAACTTGTGGTCTTACCTAGGCTTGTGGCCTACGATCAACTGTGGTATCTATACCAATTTGCGATCTCTATCTAGGTGTGTGACCTACGATCAACCGTGGTAGGTTGATACCAATCCGTGCTTTCTATCTAGGTGTGTGACCTACTATCAACCATGGCTCTGATACCAACTTTTGACTTATCTAGGCTTGTGTCCCACCGTCAACCATGGCTCTGATACCAACTTGTGACGCCCTAGTTCTGAGAGGAAACCCCTCGGGACCTGGACTGATGCGTATGTGTGCCCAGGATGTTCATCACCCATACACATATACTTCACAAACTGAATTTAGAATATATATAAACATGAATAACAGGGTTTATTACAATGTTTCATGAGTCTTGGACTCATGCTAGCAGCGGAAGTCTTAATCTTGCAGCGGAAGTGTTTATTCTAGCAGCGGAAGTCTTCTGAACTATTGCGGAAGCAACTAAGCAGCAGCAGCGGCTCCATCTCTACTCCGTCCTCACAAGCAAGTTGACGGGGATCACACTCCTAGTACTCCACGGGGTCTTCATAGTACTCCTCTCCTGTTGCTGATGATGTATGATAATGCAAGTTTCAGTACATGATGTACTCAACAAGTGCGGGAAAATATGATATGTGGCTCACAACAATGTAGGTAATAAAAGGCTCATTGCAGAAAGCAAAGTTTATTTCTCAAAACACGATAAAACAATAACTTAGCTTTAAGTGAATGTAACCCCAACATACCTCTATCATGTTCCATCCCTTTCCATGTCTCAACCAGACATTAATCTTTCTCAACTTTGCTCATGAATACCATCTCGTATTCACTACCATCTCGTATTCACTACCATTTCATCTCATATTCAATTCTGTCTCATTCCGAGACCAAATCTCGTTGCCATGACTCAATAGTCATGCAACCAATCTTATCACCCGGACTCAACAGTCCCGTAACCAAATTCCAAAACAGAACCAATAACCAAAACAAAAACCATAACCTCCCAATAACCATCCCATCTAATCATGTGAGTTGTCTAGGCGCTCGTGACCAAAAGCTAGGCTATCATGATAGTTTTAGACTCTGCAGAGTTTGTACCACTTTACCCACAAGTTTGTGATTTCGTCACCCGTCGACGACTGCAGAACCTCCATTATACCAGTACACAACCGTCGGTGTATGGCCAAGAGATCACAAAATAGCCTTTACAAAGGGGTTACTAGATGTATGGACTCACTAAGGTTTCACCAGCAGGCTAGAATCTCCAATTCCCCCACCCACAGGCCCTCTCTTGTGCCATGCAATTCTCAGTGCAGTCCTCACTCGACTTCCATTCCCTGCGCCTTCCACGGTCCATAACAATCTAGCAACTTACCTAATTAGTCAGCTAAGCCGCACCCATATTTGGTCTTGTGGTGGCACTGTTATCCTGGTATGGCTGGCATGAACCAGTCCTTAGATCTACGGCAAGTAAACCGCCATCTCATTCTACCTCATCCACAAACCAAGCTTGCCTAGATCTCCCTCCGATTCATGTTCATTAACAACATCAGCTTTTCATTATTCTTACGAGTGCAGTTAGCTAGACACATCTATCTCGCTTCCCATATCCCATGGACTCGGCGAAGCATAAAAGTAAAAACCATACCCGACTCATTAACTTTCTCGGCGACAAGGGTGGTTAATAAAACTAGTAAACTCCTATAAAAGGGTTTTCCCATCATGTTGACTCAAGCACACACACCTTTTTGCAAACAAAACAGTTTTCCAAAACATGGGATCAATATGGTCATGGGGCACTTGCCTTGTTCTTGCGGTTCCTGTTTCTCAAATTCTTGCTGTTGTAGTCTGTCGTAGGTAGCTCCCTGAGCTTGTCCTTCTATACATGATCACACACATACAAGATTCATAGCAATCAATCATCATGTACAAACTCTACCTTAAGATGCAATGATGCATATGCATGTTAATCCTATGATGCAGTTTAGTTTGTACGTGTTCTTGCATGTCTTGCATGGATGTTTATGATGAACAGAGGTGTAGAGATCAATTATGGACGTGGCGATGATCTCATTACAAGATCTAGATCACACCGATCAACACGTGATCTTCGAAAGGATCGAAGAACAGATGCAAAGAAAATGCGATGACGTCGTAAGGTGGTAATGGAAACCTACCTTACTTCCTTCGGGTCCTCCCTCCTAGAAAATACAGATCGTCGGGGCTCTCTTTCGGCGATGGCGATCGTTTCTGGGCTCGTCGGCGTTCCTCTCCGGTGGTCTAACTACGGCGAAGGGGTTTAGCTCGGCGAGTTTGGGGCTAGGGCTTCTAAGTTGTTGGCTTAGAAAAGATGTTACGAGCAAGGGGTTGTTTCAGGTTCTATTTATAATCGGGAAGAGAAGAGTCCTAATCTGACCGGAATTCGAATAAAAGTCCTATTCAAATTTTTTTTGAATCTTAACAACTTATCTCTTGCTGATTTGGTGCAGTAACATTGTGGAAATCGTGTCGGTTTCCTCAGTACCGGGGATTCCCACGCGTACAGAAGAAAAACCGCTTCAGAATCGCGTCCTTACGCGGTGATGAGCTCTGGAGGCTCCACGTGTCCTGCTGTGACACACTCATTTTTGGTTTCTGCATGTATTCATGTTTTATGTAGAGAAAACATTTTAAAAGAAGTGGGAACAGAGAAAGAATAAAAAAGATAGCCAAAAAGAGCCAAATCCAGTTCACAGAGAGCGCCGAAGACAACTCCCGCAGCCCGCTGGCCACGTGGAGTATTCGGAGCTCATCCCTGCGAAGTGGGGAGAGGTCCGCCGCTAAACTGGCTACGTGGCAGGCTTGGGGCTCATCCCCGCAAAGCGGGAGAGGTCCGACCCTGTGGGACATGTGTTGCCCCCGGAGCTAGCCTCTACGGAGAAGCGAGGCCAGTCCACAGGACACGTGTCACCTTAGGAGCTATTCACCGGAAAACAGAGGACCAGTCGCGCGGGATATGTGTCGATCTTGGAGCTCACCTCCAAGGGGTCCGGTCCTATTGGACACGTGTCACCACCGGAGCTTATCTCCGGGAGGACCGTCACTGTTGGACACGTGTCAACCTCGGAGCTCGTCTCTGAGAAGAAAGGAAGTCTGGCGCTGTTAAGACATGTGGCACACCCAGAGCCACCTCCGAAGAGAGGGAAGGTCCGACACTGACACATGGCGTGCGCGGAGTCACCTCCGAATAGAGAGGAGGTCCCGACCGCTAGGATATGTGGCGCACGCGGAGCTCACCTCCGAAGAAGAGGGAGGTCTCGCTCGCTTGACACGCGGCACAACCAGAGCTCGTCTCTGCGGAAAGGGGGAGACCAGGCCCCGATGGACACGTGGAGCTTCCGGAGCTCATCACCGCGGAGGTAACGAGTTCTAGAGCGGTTTTTGCTTCTGTACGCGTGGGGATACCGGTACGGGAGGAAACCAACACAAATTCCACAATGTTACCACACCAAATCAACTAAAGATAAGTTGTTAAGATTTAAAAAAGTTTGAATGGGACTCTTATTTGAAGTCCAATCACACTAGGACTCTTCTCCTCCCGATTATAAATAGAACCCAGAACCTTTGGCCGAAACCACGAACTTCTTTTCCAACTCCTGAGCCGACGACTTAGAGCCCAAGCCCCAACTCGCCGAATAAAACCTTCGCCGGAGTTCAGTCGAGGGAGATCGCCGGAAGAGAGCCCCAGCGATCGGTCTTGCTAGGAGAAGGACCCTGAGACATAGAAGAACGTAAGGTAGGTCTCCAATACTACCTTACGACATCATCACGTTTTCTTTGCATCTATTCTTCGATTCCTTTCGAACAGAAGCTTTTTCATGGACAGATCACGTGTTGATCGGTTTGATCTAGAGTCAAGGTCATCGCCATGTCCACATTTGATCCGAACACCTCTATTCATCGTAAACCCATGCAAACCATGCAAGAACACGTACAAACTGATCTAATAGAAACTGATCATAGGATAGCATGCATATGCATCATCGCATCCAGTTAAAGTTTGTGCATGATATTGATTGTTATGAATCTTGTATGTGCGTGATCATGTATAGAAGGACAAGCTCAGGGAGCTACCTACGACGGACTACAACAACAAAACTTTGAGCAATCGAAACAACCAGAACAAGGCAAGTGCCCCTTGACCATATTGATCCTATGTTTTGGGAAACTATTATGTTTTTGCGAAAAGGTGTGTGTGGTGAGTCAAACATGATGGGAAACCTTTTATATGAGTTTACTAGTTTTGTCAACCACCCTTGTCGCCGGGAAAGTTAATGAGTCGGGTATGGTTTTTACTTTTATGCTTCGCCGAGTCCATGGGATATGGGAAGCGAGATAGATGTGTCTAGCTAACTGCACTCGTAAGAATAATGAAAAACTGATGTTGTTAATGAACATGAATCGGAGGGAGATCTAGGCAAGCTTGGTTTGTGGATGAGGTAGAATGAGATGGCAGTTTACTTACCGTAGATCTAAGGACCGGTTCATGCCAGCCATACCAGGATAACAGTGCCACCACAAGGCCAAATATGGGTGCGGCTTAGCTGACTAATTAGGTAAGTTGCTAGATTGTTATGGACCGTGGAAGGCGCAGGGAATGGGAGTCGAGTGAGGACTGCGCTGAGAACTGCATGGCACAAGAGGGGGCCTGTGGGTGGGGCAATTGGAGATTCTAGCCTGCTGGTGAAACCTTAGTGAGTCCATACATCTAGTAACCCCTTTGTAAAGGCTATTTTGTGATCTCTTGGCCATACACCGACGGTTGTGTACTGGTATAATGGAGGTTCTGCAGTCGCCGACGGGTGACGAAATCACAAACTTGTGGGTAAAGAGGTGCAAACTCTACAGAGTCTAAAACTATCATCATAGCCGAGCTTACGGTCACGAGCGCCTGGCCAACTTCCATGATTAGTTGGATGGTTATTTTGGGATGGTTTTGGTTATGGTTTGGTTTTGGTTTTCGGAACTGTTGAGTCTAGGTAATAAGATTGGGTTACATGACTGTTGAGTCATGGCAACGAGATTGGTCCTGGTGTGAGACGGAATTGTTTATGAGATGAAATGGTAGCGAATACGAGAGGTATTCGTGAGATGGTAGCGAATACGAGAAGGTATTCATGAGCAAGAATGAGGTTGATTAATGTCTGGTTGGGACAGGGAAAGTGATGAACATAATGGAGGTATGATTGGTATTTTAATACATGTTGGGATTACGTTCACTTAAAGTTAAGTTGCTGTTTTATCATGGTTTTGATCAATAACTTTGCTTTCTACAAATGAGCCTTTTTATACCTACCTTGTTGTGAGCTACATATCATATTTTCCCGCACTTGCTGAGTACATCATTGTACTCAAACTTGCATTATTACTTCATCATCAGCTACAGGGGAAGATTATTATGAAGACTAAGTGGAGCCTTAGGCGTGTAATCTGTTCTCAACCTTGCCTGTGGAATGGAGCAGAGATGGAGCTGCTGCTACTGCTTAGATTGCTTCCGCACTAGTTAGAAGACTTCCACTGCATAGAAATAAGACTTCCGCTGTTAGATTACGACTTCCACTGTTAGCATGAGTCCAAGACTCATGAGACAATGTAATAAACCCTGTTATTCATGGTAATATATATTCTGAATTAAGTTTGTGGAACATATGTGTATGTGTGATGAACATCCTGGGCACACATATGCATCAGTTCTCGGTTCCGTGGTTTTCCACAGAATTGAGGGCGTCACACCTGCGGGGGCCTGGTCTCCCTTTTCCGCAGAGGCGGGCTCCGGTTGTGCCGCGTGTCAGGCGGACGAGACCTCCCTCTTCCTCAGAGGTGAGCTCCGCGTGCGCCACGTGTCCTGGCGGGCAGGAACCTCCCCTCTTTCCAGAGACGAGCTCCGCGTGCGCCACGTGTCTGGTGGGTCAGGACCTCCCCTCTCAACAGAGGCGAGTTCTGCGTACGCCACGTGTCAGTGCTGGACCTCCCCTCTCTTCGTAGGTGAGCTCCGTGAGTGCCATGTGTCAGTTCTGGACCTCCCTCACTTTGGAGGCAAGCTCCGAGAATGCCACGTGTCAAGTAGCGCCGATCTTCCTTTCTCCTCAAAGACGAGCTCTGAGGTCGACACGTGTCCAATAGCGTCGGACCTCCCGGAGGTAAGCTCTGGAGATGACACGTGTCCGGTAGTGTCGGACCTCCCAGAGGTGACACGTGTCCAGTAGGACCGGACCTCTCGGAGGTGAGCTCCGAGAGCGACACGTGTCCCATGCGGCTGGTCCTCTCTTTTCCGCGGTGACTAGCTCCGAAGTCGACACGTGTCCCGCGGGGCTGGCCTCACTCCTCCGCAGAGGCTAGCTCCAGGGGCAACACGTGTCCCATGGGGTCAGACCTCTCCCCCTTTGCGGGGATGAGCCCCGAGCCTGCCACGTAGCTAGTTTAGCGGCGGACCTCTCCCCTTTTGCGGGGATGAGCTCCGAGGGCGCCACGTGGCCAGCGGGCCGTGGGAATTGCCTACAGCGCTCTCTGTGAACTGGAATTGGCTCTTTTTGGCTATGTTTTTTATTCTTTTTCTGTTTCCACTTATTTTAAAATGTTTCTCTACATCAAATATGAATATATGCAGAAATCGAAAATGAGGGTGTCACACAACTACTATAGCTTTGTCAACGAGCTTCTGGATGTTTGCATAGTCATTGTTGAGCAGCTGAACTTGGACCTCATTGTTCAACCCTCTCATGAACAAGTATTGTTTCCTTTGATCCGAGTTGACGTCTTCTGGAGCATACCTTGAAAGCTGCGTGAACTTGTTGAGGTACTCATTTACGCTCTTCTTTCCTTGGCGGAGACCTTCGAACTCTTGCCTTTTAAGCATCATGACTCCAGCAGGGACGTAATGAGAGAGGAAACTCTCTTTGAAATCAGCCCAAGTGATAGTCTCCTGGTTGTCATGAGCGTTGCAAAGAGCGTCCCACCAGTCAGCGGCTGCTCCCATAAGTTGGTGTGATGCGAAGAGAACTTTCTCCCGATCATTGCACTGAACAATAGCAAGCTTCTTCTCCATGTACTTCAACCAATCATCAGCCTCCATGGGATCATTAGCTTGTGCAAAAGTAGGAGGTCGAGTCCTCATGAACTCTCCCAATCTGTTGTGAGCCGGTGGTGGTGGCAGTGGTGGTGCAGGAACGGGGTTAGGATTGTGGTTGTTGTTGGCTTGCAGCTGACCCAAAGTTTGGATTATAATTTTCATGAGCTTGTTCTGCATAGCCATCAACCGTTCAAGGTTGTTTGCATTAGCCCCAGGGTTAGCATTCTCAGGAACTTCATCGTGGCCATCCTCTTGTGGTTCATGGTTGCCATGGACGTTCCTCCTTTGGCGGCTAGCGTTTTCCCTCACCATCTGTGAGAGAGAGTTGAACAGAATAGAAGTTTAGGTTGATCCCCCTAAATATATGCATCAAGGGGTATGAACTAAATAACTTCTTTTATTAGTGTGGATGTGAACAAGTGCCGAAACACCTCACATCTCTCTATTATGTGTGGATGTGTACCTTCGCCGAAACGTGCCACAACTCACACTAAGCACACAAACACAAACAATCATCACAAAAGTTCAACACACCACTCCTATTTACACTTATTCAATGGGAGTCCTAAACTTAATCATGTGAACTGGTGCTGTTCCCGCCGTGTGACGGAGGTGGTCCGTCGGACACGTCAATGGGGTTAAGTGCACTCCCACATGGTGGTGAACGAGTACTCATGCTCCGGATCACCGACATCTATAAATAGGACATGAGAAATTTTAGAGAAGGAGAAAACAACTCCAAAACTTCAGAAGTTATGGAGCGAGAAAGCAAAGGTGTGCTTGTCCAAAAAAAAGGGAGAAGAGGGGCTGAAAATAGCACTTTGCGGTGGCTGAATTGATAAGGAAGTGCAGCAGCAAGCAGTTTTTCAAAAATAGCAGTTTAGAGGATTGTTCCTATGTGTTTTAGAGTGCCCATTCTATCTAGGCTTGCGTCATACGATCAATGTGGCTCTGATACCAATCTGTGACGCCCGGTCTCATAGAACACGGAACTCAGCTAATGCATATGTGTGCCTAGGATGTTCATCACACATACACATGTAATCCACAAACTGAATTCAGAATATAACCACGAATAATAGGGTTTAAGTACTTTATTACATCAATCTTTAACTTATTCTTGCAGCGGAAGTCTCTAACTTATTCTAGCAGCGGAAGTCTCTAAACGATAGCGGAAGCAACTAAACAGCAGCGGCTCCATCTCCAACTCCACAGGCAAGTTGATGGTAGTCCGCACACCTAGTACTCCACATGATCTTCGAAGTACTCTTCTCCTGTTGCTGATGTTTGTATGATAATGCAAGGGTGAGTACATGTCGTACTCAGCAAGTGCGGGAGAAGTATGACATGTAGCTTACAGCAAGGTAGGGAATAAAAAGGCTCATTGCAGAAAGCAAAGTTTATTTCACAAACATGATAAAAACAGCAACTCTCTTTAAGTGAATTTAATCCCAACATATATTTAAGTAAAACAGCAACATAGCTCCTTCATAATTCACAACTTTTCATGTCTCAACCTGTCGAAGTGTGTAGCCGACACTTCCCCCGAGCCTGCTCTGGGCAGCCCGCGGAGGTTCTTTTTTCGGAGGGGCTAGTCACTCGCGGAGAGCTTCAGCATTAGGGATGATTGAGGGAGAAGCTTGACACGGGGAGTTTTACGTGGTTCAGACCGCCGGAGCGTAAAACCCTACGTCCACGGTGAGCAGATATGCTCGCTGTATTGCTTGCTGCTCAGAACTTGAGTCCTGAGCTTGAGGGTGAGTGATGTCGATTCTAAGGGTGCGAATGGCTGGAGTGCGAACCCTTGCTAACGTCGCCTACCCGAGCCTTTTATAGTCCAAGGCTCGAGCGGCTTACAAGGTGGGCCTGGGACCCGACAGGTGGTCCCGGGGAGATTGCCTGCCATCTACCGTATCTGCAGTTATGCCGGTAGTTGTCTTTGGCGAAGGCTTCCGAGTCTTCATTCTGCCGCCCTGCCCATGCCGCAAGCTAGTCGTAGTGGTTGATGATGGCAGGGGCGGCAGGGGATGTCTTGTCGCTGCGCTTATTGGCGGGTAGGCTCTGACACGGCGCGCCAGTCTGCGATGTGACTGGGTGCAATGGCACCAGACAGAGGCGTGCTCCGCGTCTCCGCGCCTTGGGAAGGCGCGGGCCTTGAATACCTTGTACGGGCAAGGTATGGCACGTCTTTACTCCTGCTGCCTACCACGAGGGGGCAGACAGCGTTGCTCTGCTGGGCACGTGGTGGGCCTGGAGCTCTCCTCTGAGGAGAGGGAGGTCCGGCCCCGCGGGACACGTGGAGCCCTCGGAGCCCTCCCCACGGAGGGGGGAGGTCTGGCTTCTGCTGGCCACGTGGCGGGTCTGGAGCTCTCCTCTGAGGAGAGGGAGGTCCGGCCCCGCGGGACATGTGGAGCCTTCGGAGCTCTCCCCACGGAGGGGGGAGGTCCGGCTCAGTTGGCCACGTGGCGGGTCTGGAGCTCTCCTCTGAGGAGAGGGAGGTCCGGCTCCGCTGGACACGTGGTGCCTTCGGAGCTCTCCCTGCGGAGAAGGGCGAGTTCCTTAGGCATTTTCCCCTGTGCGCGGGGGTACCCCATATCGAGGGTACCGACAGTGGCCCCCGGGCCCATCTCGGGGGAGATAGCGAGCCCGAGGTGGGGCCTCCGTCTTTTCCATTCCGCGCACCTTCTCTAAGGCCCGCATTGACCGTTGCCGGAGCACGAACAGTCGCGGGATCGTGGGAGCGTGTGCCCACTTGATGGTTGCTTTTACTGCGGCGGTTCCCAGGGTTGCCACTTCTGCACGTCGCAGCGCTTTTTTCGGGAACCGCCGAAGCGTCTTGCCGGCTCGTCTCCTTGGGAGACTGACTTCTCGGCCCACCGCTTTCAGCTCGACGACTTGGGTCCACTTGTCATCGACGCTTGGTCTTGGAGCCGAAGCGGTTGCCCAAGCGGCGTATTCGAAGAGTTTTGAATCGCTTTGAATCGCACCTGGGTAGTTTTAAAAGGGGATCTTACCCGCATCGCGGCTTCCCTTCGCACTTCCCAGCGCTTGCACCTTCCTTGAGTTCTTGCGCCTTTGTCTTTCCCGTTCTTGAGCTCTCTCCTGCCATGGCTTCCAACCCGCCTCCGGAGAAGAAGCGCGCTCGATCTCCTCCGGCGGCGGCGTCTGTGCCGAGTCAGTGATCCAGGGCGCCTGCACGCCCTGCTTCTGGAGATGGCGCCCCGTCCGGTGGAGACCCTAAGAGGTCTCGGGCTCATCATCCCGACGGGACTCCTCTTGAGCGACGACGGGCTGAAAGTTCCTGGGCTTCGCGTCTTCCCTCCTCAGGCAGTGGAGGCTCGAGGGAAACTGCTGGCGCGTCGATGGCCAGGGGCGATCCAAGGGCTCAGGTGCCCTAGGCTTCAGGGGCCGGGCCGACGTCCAGGGGGGCTTCAGAAGCATCCCCTGCTCCGCCAGCCCAGGCGACTGCGGGGCAGCCGTCGGCGGCGACGGCGGGCTCTAGTGGACCTACCCCGGCTCGGAAGCTGGGGTTCAGAGCCCGTTGGAGTGCTCGTGTCTCTCGGTAAGCGACACCCACCTGATTCTAGAGCCTGTGTTGTCTTCGTCTTTTCTTACCTTAGGAGTTTCCCATGTTTGTAGGGACTCCCCGAGTGCCGGTAACGCTCCCATTTACCGGCCATCCCCGACTGACGGGGGATCTGCGCCGCAGCGCTCGGAAGACGAGACGGTCGCTGCGGCCCCCAAGCCAGCACAAGTTCCTCCTACGCCGGTCAGCCCAGCTTCTATGGCAGCGTTGGCTCCTCTTGCCGAGACGGTTGCCGCGGCCCCCAAGCCAGCGCAAGCTCCTCCTGTACCGGTCAGCCAGGCTTCTATGGCAGCGTCGACTCCTCCCACTCGACCTTCTTCACCGGCTCAGGAGCCAGCTGTTGGTGAGGGTTCGGTGGGTCCGGCTGTCGAAGCGGAAGGAACTGCCACGGGCCTTACGGTAGGCAACGAACCAGGGCGTGATGGAAGCGAGCCCATCCCAGCGCCGGCTTCTCCTGACCGGCGTCTCATCTCGGTTGTCGGTGCATTGACTTCTCCTAAAGACGACGTGATGGAGGAGGTCTGGAGCGCCGCTCCGGCCTATTCTGCCCCGCTGCTCCTGGCAGACGCTCTCGTGCTCGCCCAGACGGGCGTCCGTCAGGTCTTGGCCCCACTCAGTCGCGAGCGGGAGGAGCAGGTGGTTGAGAGGGATCGCCTCCTCACCTGGGGGAGTCTTTTGAGGGAGCGGACCGAGAAGGTCAAGGGGGAGCTCGACTCAAGGCGGGAGTCGCTTGATATCATGGAGGCGCTCCTCGACCGACAGAAGCGGGCCGTCGACCGTCTGGACTCCGAGACGTGGCGGCTCCACAAGGAGGCCCTTGAGGCGCATGCCTGGGCCGAGGAGAACTTCTCTGCCCTGGAGGAGGTGCGGCAGAGGCTGGCGCGCCGTTGCGGATCAGGAGCGCTCCGTGGCGGCCGAAGCGGAGAAAGTCGCCGCGCAGCTGGCGGCGGGCGAGGGCGACCTGCGAGCCCGGGCTACGGAGCTAGAGGCCCGGAAGGCAGACCTTACCACGAGGGAGGAGCAGGTCTCCCGGAAGCGCCAGGCGATCCTGGATCGGGAGCTGGCTGCCGACTTCCGGGCTTTAGAGCTGGAGCGGCTTGCCCAGACTCTCCACCTTCGGGAAAGCTCTCTGGCGGCCAAGGAGAAGGAATTCTCCAAGGGGAGCCACGACGCCTTACTAGCTGCCCGTCGCGAGGTAGAGGAGCTCTTGGCCTCGCGGTCTTCCGAGGCCCGTGCGGTCTCGAGCTTCGTTGACCAGGCAGGGTCCGCCCTGGTCCCCCATGGCTTCAGCTCGGTGAAGACAGTGGCCCCTGTGCTGAAGGTGGCCGAGATGATCCCCGCGCTCGAGTCAATCGGCGCCAAGCTGAGCAGGCTAGATGCGGTGGTCACCGGTGAGCTTGAGGCAGAGGGACGGGGTCTGGCCGTGGAGGTTGCCATGCACGTGTTGGCATGCTTCCGGAGCCGGGACCCTTCCTTCTCACTAGAGCCAGCGAGACGGGGCCTTGCCGTGGAGCGGGAGGAAGCCTCTAGGGCTGAAGTCGGGGACGTGGCCGCCCTTGTGGCCTCTAGGTTCCGGCGCGAGCTAGGGGAACCCTAGGACTTGTATCTTTTTCTTTTATTGAGTCTGTAGTCCAGCTCATGGAGCCTTGAATAAATAGACTCTTGTGACTTTCTGTGTCTGTGTGCTCTTGTCTTCCTCTTGGCTTGGCCTGACCGAGCCCTTAGCTCCGCAAGGTACTCAGAGGCCTTCACCAATCTTGAAGCCATGCACAGACACCTTCCCCTGGTCCTTATTGTGTTAAGGGCCCCGAAGGTCTCCGGAACTCGCCTCGTGAGAACGATGAGGTCCGGATCTGCCGACGACGTGGTGGGCCCGGAGCTCTCCTCTGAGGAGAGGGAGGTCCGGCCCCGCAGGACACGTGGAGCCTTCGGAGCTCTCCTCGCGGAGGGGGAGGTCCGGCTTCCGCCGGCCACGTGGCGGGCCCGGAGCTCCTCCTGAGGAGAGGGGAGCTCCGGCCCCGCTGGACACGTGGGGCCTTCGGGGCTCGTCCCTGCAGAAAGGGTGAAACCCGGATCCTCCGGTCTTGCGCTGGAGTAGTCGATAGATCCTTGCCCCCCCCCCCTTCATGCGGCCCCATGGCTAAAATCTGGTGATCCTGCAGAGAGGTAGAGGAAGCGTAATTCTCCTCGGGGGGTTCTCCCCTCCCCGTCTCTTAGTCTGTGGGGACCACCCTGTGGTTCACCCACTCCAGGATCGCATAGGGTGGTGCCGTTAGATGCGGCACCCAACAGCACACACGAAAAGATTAGAGAACAACATACAAACTTTTATTTAATATAAAACAGCGGAAGTCTTTTTACAAAACCTGTTCATACAGCGGAAGTAATATACATATACGGCCTCTCATCCTAGCTATGCAAAAGTGCAGCTGTCCAGCCCGGGGACGCTACACGCTAGCAGCATGGAACCGGAGAAATCACGGCGGCGTGCAGGGATCCATCTTGGCCGTGTACCCTGACGGGGGCATCGCCTCATCCTCGGAACCCTCCTCATAGCTCTCACCTGCATACAGCTCAAATATTGCAACCGTGAGCACGATGGCTTAGCAAGGCTTAACCGTCTGACCTAGGCATGGAACTCTACATGCAGGGAGGTGTGTATGATAGGAAAAGGAATTTGCGACAAAGACACACCTATAAGTTGATCCTTACTTTCAGTTTTATAGCAGCAAATTTATGTTCCTTAGGCAGCTCTCACATCGAAAGTCCACAATCAAACAAGAAACGCTTTCCTCCGATGTGGTGATGCCCAAAGCGGAAAGTAAACTTAATTAGCTCTACATCTACAGCAAACATGGTTTCCAAAACATTACTCTATCATCACAGCATATTATCATTCAACTGGTTTACTTTACTTCTTACTACGTCATGAAACAGTGAACAATCGGTACTCAAATAACCGCGAGGGACGGTGATTGCAATCAGGAGACACCCGGACAACACGTTGCATACACCCACTTTCAAAAGCGTGATTCCACACCGCTTCCTACTCTGTTGTATGCAGCAACCTTTCAAAGGCAACCCAAAAGCCGAACCGGTCCATCCGTAACGGGCAGGAGGTCCCCGCGTGGAGCATGACTGTGCCCACCGGCAGATTTACACCTTGCTACCCTCAACCCACTCCTATTTACGGTTGGGTAAGCCTCGGCACCCAGGTTAACCATTTACATCGGTTTCCTGCTTATGTCAGTATGCCATCCGGTACTGTTGATACTTGTTCAGCAGGCCCGCACACGACTTGGTCCTCAATCGACACCAACAGGGCTACGCACGTGAGACCTCCGCTCACTGCTTCCTATCCCCCCTGCTGGGTCTCATTTTCACCAATCTTAAGCCATTTTCTATTCTGACCAAATCGTGTGATAAACCTTACCTCGCGAGTAGATTCCAACTACTCGACTTCTACCGAGGTCCTAAGCATATTAGCAGTGCCTTGTCTACTCGTAGGCTCTGTAAGCTACCCAACCCTTCATAGGATTTAAAAGGTTATGCAAGTGGGGTTTCAAACACCTTAACTCTAATGCAAACATTCACCCTAGACATAAGATACAAATAAAAAGCTTTATAAAAGGTACTTAAGTGCAAACCGGGGCTTGCCTGGTTGCGAGTCAGAGAAGAAGTTAGCTTCCGGTGGGAGGACGTCCAAGGGCTCCGGTGCGTCCTCAACTTCGGTCACTATTATGAAATGTAATAAAATACATGTGTAGGTATTAAGGATTTATAAGAATTGAACTTCTATTCATACCTACTGCTATTTAGGATCCTTAATTGGCCTTGGAACTTTTACAGTGGATACTAGACTCTCTAAGGATGATTTGAGTCAAATTTGGAGATATGTCATTGCACAATGTAGTATTTAAAATTCCTACAAGTACAATGCTTCCCTGAATTTTGATCTCAATTCAGGAGCTTTGACATAGCTAATAGTGGAAGATCTGATTAGGGTAAGTCTCCATGGTTGTAACAAAATTTGTTTCACCATTTTTGGAGCTACTATCAGAGATATATGAATTTTTGAACTTGGACAGGAGTTATGAAAAGGCTTCTGTTTAAATTGGAATTTCTAATTAAGGCTGAATTTGGGAAGGTAGTTTAGCCTAGCAAATGAACTCCAATGAAGCCCAAATTTTTACTGAAGATCAGTAACTATGGAAAGGATTTTCTGCCCAAATTTGGGACTATTTCATAAAGATTTGCACCTGTAGTAAATCCCTAAAGATTTACTAAAAACAATTCTACAGAAATTTCTGGGCATTTTCATAGCCTAAAATTGGTTTCTCTGGGAAGTACTCCTCATGAGGATTCCAACAAAATTGGTCTCACTCTTTCTGGAGTCTTCTACACAAAGTTATGGGCTTGCAAAGATCAGCTAATTCCTGGAATTATTTCCCTAATAGAAACTTCAAATAATTGGAACTGGGCCCACTGTTTTAAAGCGGACCAGTGAGATTTCGGCAACACTAGGGGCTACGGGGTTATTCCCACGCAGCCGCACCGGATCCGGCGCCACAGACCGATCCCCGCGCGTATACAGAGGCTGACCGGTGGGACGCGGCCCTCCTTCGTCTTCCTCGTGCTGCCCGCGCCTCCCACGGCGGCGCACGCTGGCGAGGCTCACCGAGACGGGGTTCCCGTGGTCTAAACTTCGTCAAACTCGCCGCTCCCCCATATTTAACCGTGCTGAGCACTTTGGTTGGGTCGCCGGCGGCCGTAGTTCACCGGAAACCACCGCGCACCGGCGACAGCAATGTTTTGCACCCCGGTGAAATCGAGAGCCCTCATACCTCCACCAAATGATCGGTTCTCGGGCTCTAGAGCACCAGTGACGGGAGTAGAAGCTCGACATGGGGTCTAAACTGAACGAGGATCGCTGGAACCCTATCGACACCATGCGCCCGAGGTGGTCCGGCGGTGCGCCATGACCAAGACGTGGAAATTCTACCTCTACACCCCATGTCTAGGTCTAAAATCGAGGGAGGAAGTGCGCCAAGTAGTTAGGAAGCTTCGTGCACAGTTTTAATCAATGAGAACACGAATTAACGACGAATTTGGCAATTTCCTACCTCGCGGTCAGTTTGTACCATCCGGGAGAAAAACCCGGAATTCTTCTGCTGTGATCAACGTCCAGGGCTGAGCTTTGGGCTCGAGCAGCTGGGGTCGAGGATGCACCGAGGGGCTGACCTGCCTTGCCGTGATCTTGCTCGGTGTGAGCTGTCCACGGTGACCTCCCTCGGTTCTTCCACATTCACCCGAGGATCAAGGTTAATTTGCCGATTTCTGGAGCAATCACGCTCGGGGCAGGAAAGGGGAGGTGCTGGATGGCTAGAGCACTGGTGGGCACAGCTCTCCGCTGTGGGGCGCTTGAGCAACCGAGCTCAGTAGCTGCGGCGTGATCGGGAGGAACGGCGGCGGTGTTCTGGGCGAAAGAAACGGCGGAGGCGCGAGTTATAGCAGGGGAAGAAGTGAAACAGCTCCGGCGCACCCCTTGCCGTGATCCAACCGAGCCACTGAGGCAGCAGGAGGTGGCGGCTCTCCCTCCGGCGCGGGTTCAACCGGGAGCTGGCGCGCTCCCGCTGTTCGACCGCCATCGGCTGAGGCGGTAACTCCAGTGGGTGGCTGACAATTGGGCCCCACCTCCCTCTTTTGTTTAGTCAAACTTTTCTGATATTTTTCCATCCAGCAACTCAACATTAAAGGCTTTACTTCATCCCAAAGTTAATTTTGAATTTGCAGAATTCAAATGGTTTGAATTCTAGTGTAGAATTTGAATGGGGTTTGATCATTTGAATTTGAAAAGGAGTTTGAATTCTCCATTTTGTATTACCTCAAAAATATAGCAAACCAGCTCCAAAATTTCCAATTTTTTGGAATGACTGCTCATTCAAAGGTGGAGAACACAATTGTGAAACCACATTTTCAAATTGAGGGAATTGGAATTTGAAACTGAATTTGAAATTCAGATTAGAGGGCTTTTCCTTTTAATCCCAAACAAATATGAAAACTCCTCCAAATGAGCTGGAATTTGGAAGGTTAAATATTTGGACTATGAAGATCCAAGTTGTGCATTTAGATCTCCATGTTTGGAAATTTTTGGGAATTCTAAACCCTCACTTTGAACTCACCCACTTATAATTCAAAGTTTTAATTCCCCTCATTTTTCATAAGTGTATATGAACAGAATTTTCTTGCTACCACTTTTGGGGATTTTACATCCCTCTCCCCTTAAAAAGAATCTCGTCCCGAGATTCCAAAGAAAAGCAAAATGGGGGAAACTTTACCGGGTATATGATGATAGCAAGTCAGGATAGTATGTTCGTAGATAGTCCTCGCTTTCCCATGTCGCTTCATCAGCGGTATGGTTACTCCACAAGACCTTGTAGAACCATAAGGTCCGGTTTCTTGTAGCACGAGTCTTTTCATCGATGATCCGGATTGGATACTCCGTGTACGTGAGGTCCGGTTGAAGAACTTCTATGTCTTCAGTGCGGATTTCAGCTGAGGGTTTGAGGCATTTCCTCAGCTGAGAGATATGGAAGACATTGTGAATCCCTGCGAGCGACGCCGGTAACTCCAAGCTATAGGCCACGGGTCCGCATTTTTCAATGACGGCGAACGGACCAATGAACCGCGGCGCGAGCTTGCCCTTCACTCCAAAACGGTGGACTCACTTCATCGGAGACACACGGACATAGACATGGTCCCCTATGTCGAAGTGGAGAGGGCGGCGTCTTTTATCCGCATAGCTTTTCTGACGAGATTGAGCAGCCTTGAGATTGGCTTGTATTACTCGCAATCATTCTTCAGCTTCATTCACAAGTTCAATGACGTAGATAACTCGCTCGCCGGACTCGCACCAGTTGAGAGGTGTGCGACATTTCCGGCCGTAGAGACCTTCATACGGCGCAATCTTGATGCTAGCTTGATAGCCATTATTGTAAGAAAACTCCGCCAACGGAAAATGATCGTCCCAATTCTTGCCGTGGTGGATGGAACAAGCGCGTAGCATGTCTTCCAACACTTGGTTCACCCGTTCAGTTTGACCATCCGTCTGCTGGTGATACGCGGAACTTCGGATCAGTTTGGTCCCCAAGGATGCGTGCAACTGTTCCCAAAACCGAGAAACGAACAGCGCACCGCGATCTGAAATAATGGAGCGGGGAACACCGTGCAAGCATAAAATTCTTGCAATGTAAAGTTCCGCATATTGCTTGGCCACGTAACTGGTATGTACGGGAATGAAATGAGCCGACTTGGTTAGTCGATCGACTATCACCCAAATCGAGTCATGTTTGTGAGACGTGAGAGGTAATCCGACTATGAAGTCCATGCTGATATCCTCCCACTTCCACGCCGGAATGTTCAATGGTTGCAGCTGTCCGGCTTTACGCATATGGTCGGCTTTCACCCGCCGACACGTATCACATTCGGATACGTACTTTGTGATTTCTCTTTTCATCCGTGTCCATCGAAACCTTGTTTTCAGATCTTGGTACATCTTGTTGCTGCCCGGATGAATAGAATACTTGGACAAATGAGCTTCATCCAAGATTTTCCTCCGAAGCTTCATGTCACGGGGTACCACTATACGGTCTTTAAACCGTAGTGTACCGTTATCATCTCTTCGGAAGCATTTCATTTCGCCATTCTTCATCCTTCTCCGAATGTGCGACATTCCCACATCTTCCTTCTGTGCGTCCATAGTCTCCTCTCGTATTGTAGGGACGAGGGCAAGATTATACAATGCCCCATATGGAACCAAGTACAGACTCGGCTCCTCCTCTTCAAGTGGGGTGATGGACAGACTATTGACATGGGATTTGCGGCTTAAGGCATCGGCAACCACGTTTGCCTTCCCGGGATGGTAGTGAATCTCGATCTCATAGTCTTTGATCAGTTCTAGCCATCTCCGTTGCCGCATATTCAACTCCTTTTGAGTGAATATATATTTCAGACTTTTGTGGTCGGTGTAGAGGTGCACTAAGTTCCCAAGCAAATAGTGCCTCCACATCTTCAATGCCAACACCACAGCAGCAAGCTCAAGATCATGAGTCGGATAGTGCTGCTCGTGGTTACGAAGTTGATGTGAGCCATAGGCGACCACTCTTCCTCCTTGCATCAATACACAACCAAGCCCAATACCGTACGCATCACAATATACGTCGAAGGGCTTGGTTGTATCCGGTTGAGCTAACACCGGGGCTGTTGTAAGATGCTTCACTAATGCTTGGAAAGCTTCTTCACAGGCTGAGCTCCAAACATATTTGATCCCCTTTTTCAACAGTTCAGTCATCGGCTTAGCAAGCTTGGAGAAGTTGGGTATGAATCTCCGATAATATCCTGCTAACCCGAGGAAACTTCTGACTTCATGGACTGATGTGGGGGATTTCCATTTCAGCACTTGTTCGATTTTGCTTGGATCAAATGCAATACCTTCTGCAGAAATAATGTGACCAAGGAATGGCACTTGGCTGATCCAAAACTCGCACTTGCTGAACTTGGCATAAATCTTATGGTCTCGCAATCGTTGAAGCACGATATGCAAGTGCTTGGCGTGTTCTTCTTCAGACTTGGAGTAAACCAAGATGTCGTCTATGAACACCACCACAAACTTGTCGAACTCCGGCATGAACACTGAGTTCATGAGATACATGAAGTGTGCCGGGGCGTTGGTGAGACCAAAGGACATGACGAGGTATTCATACAACCCATATCTCGTCGAGAAGACCGTCTTTGGAATATCTTCCACCCGGATCTTGATTTGATGATATCCGGAGCGAAGATCCATCTTTGAAAACACACTTGCACCCACAAGTTGATCGAATAATATATCGATGCGGGGAAGTGGATATTTATTCTTGATGGTGACGGCGTTGAGAGGTCGGTAGTCCACACACAACCTCAAGGTTTCATCCTTCTTCTTCACAAACAGCGCCGAGCATCCCCATGGTGAGGAACTCGGTCGAATGAAACCCTTCTTCATTAGATCGTTGAGCTGCTCCTTTAGTTCAGCCATCTCATTTGGAGCCATCTTGTATGGTCTCCGTGAGATTGGTGTCGTCCGAGGTACAAGTTCAATCTTGAACTCGACATCCCTTTCGGGTGGCATGCCCGGGAGATCATCCGGAAAGACATCCGGGTATTCAAGGACCACACGAATATCCTCAAGTTTTGTGGCTTCCGTATTATATGTGGCTGGGGCTTCTTGAACCGAATGGTCAAGAATAAGAACATGTGGTTCATGGAGTGGAGAGTTTAGACGAACCACACATGGAATGATGTCAAGAACAGCACCATGACGATGTAGCCATGACATTCCTAAAGTGACATCAAGTTTTTGATTCTCTAACATGATCAGAGAAGTCGGATATAGATTCCCGCCCAACTGTAATGGTGCTCTATAGACCATTCTATCAGCTGTTATTTTCCCACCCTGAGAACATATCAAATATGAATTATTTGTGGGAATGATAGGCAGTTGATATTTAATAACATAAGACTGACTTATGAAATTATGGGTGGCACCGGAGTGGAAAAGTATGACTACGGGATGATCTAGGTAAGAGAACGTACCCGCAAGGACGGGTTCGCCTTCCGGCACGTCTTCGATAGCTAAGTGGTGGACATTGCCGGGTTTTGGTGCAGGTTTCTTGGGATGGTTGCGGGGCTGATTAGCACCCTGATATGGTGCTGCACCCCTGCCCTGCCGCGGCTCGGGGCAGTCCCTCGAAATGTGCCCGACACGGCCACACGTATAGCACGTGTAAGGTGTCGGGGTCCCGCCGACTTGAGGACGGAATCCCGGTGCACGCTGTTGTAACTGAGGCGCACGTGGGACCATCCTTTGCTGCTGCTGTTGCTGTGGTGAATACGTCGGTCGGAAGCCTGGCGCATTATATTGTCGACCGCGAAACTGAGGCGGTCGCGCCGGTGGCTGCCATCTCTGACCGGATGGTGAGCGATACACCACATGGTATTTCTGTGGCGTCCCACCACTGCTGCTTGTCAGCGCGCTGCGTTTCCTCTTATCAGAACCGCGCTCACGCTGAGCATTTTCTTGTAGAATCGCGGCATTAACTAGATCGTTGAATGTGCCGCGATTGCTCTGGGCGAGATGGACTTTCATCTTTGAATTCAGGCCCCGGAAGAAAGTGTTGCACTTATTATCTTCCGTCCCCACAAATCCTGGCGCATACTGCGCCAGCCGGTTGAATAACCTGGAGTACTCATGAGCACTCCTCTCGCATTGTCGTAGCGCCAGGAACTCCTGGAGCTTCATTTCCATCACAACGGGAGGTATGTGATAGGCGCGGAACGCCTCCCGGAACTCCGTCCATGTGACGGCATGGCCAGCCGGTAAGGAGGCGGTATAATTGGCCCACCATGTACTAGCTTCTCCCTGAAGCTGTTGCGCTGCATACAGCACCTTCTGGTGTTCGGTGCATCGCAGCCGCCCGAACTTTGCCTCTAGAGTGCGGATAAAGTTGTCCGCCTCCAAAGGTTCTTCGGCCTCCGTGAAGACCGGTGGATGGGTCGCCATGAATTCTGAATATGAACTTTGTTGGGGATGGTGTTGCCCATTGTCTTGGCGTCCTCCATGATGGGACACATTTTGCTGGACTAGCATCCGCAGCAACTCGGTTTGCTCGTCGCGCGAGCCGAGCACTGCAGCGAGAACCTCCGCAAGACTCCTTGGAAGTTCTGGTGGTGGAGGAGGTGGTTGCTGCTGCGTCGTGGTCTGCTCCAGAGGTGGAGACTCATCACCACGAACTTGACTTGGACCTCCCTCCTCTTGCGTTGAACGTGTCCGCACCATTCTGCATTCAGATCATTCAAATGATCAGCACATGTTTGTTTACTTCATCCAGTCTATACAATAGTGATGCGAGAATGGAATAAATAGTACGCATAACAGTCACACATATGGATAAAGTATGAAATTTATACAACATATACATCCCTGGACCGTGTCACACGATCGAGTTTCAAAGTATTGAACTTTATGGGTTAAAAGTTCATTTTGACCATCGGGGTCACCACGGGATGTTAAGTGTGTTAGCATGCGTAATTCCTCGCTATTGTATTGGACCCAAACATGTACTAACTCAAAGTGATGTGTCAAATGCATAAACCCTTCGACTCCAACTCGCTGTTTTACAACATCCACTGGACGTCAAACGGTGAAACTAAGTGTTTTGGTTGAAATACAGAAAATTCCAGAGAGCATTTGGTCTGCTCTGTTTCTTGACAGCACCTACTCATCTGAGATTTTCATCCCTTTGGAGGGAGATTTTGTTCTGGAACTCTACAGAAAAATTGTAGAGGACTTCAAAACCTTTCCAGAATGGTATCCCATACCTCCATTGGTTCAACCAATCTTAAGTTATGCCCTGTTCAAGATCAGCAAAATTTCTGCCGAAAACAGGGGAGATTATTCCTAAGTTTTTGAGACTGAATCTATACTCCCAATTGACTCTTAGTTCAATATAGGAGTTTACTAACCTATAAATGAAATCCTAAGCTTTATTGTGACTCTTTTCTTTGAAAATATATTTTTATGCAGTCGGTACTACGTTTCCTCACCAAAGAAAAATCCCTAAACCGGTATTCCGGCATATACGTGTCAAATGGTGGAACTAAAGACGTCACTCACAAATGGTTTCTACACGTCATGCACTAACGTGGTTAATGTACCTGCAGAAGAACACACAATAATTGTGCACCCAAAGGTTTTAACATTGCAGGCAGTTCCATATCATAGTAAAAACATATGGTCCGTATCATTGCCATACGGATCGTCCTTGAGTCAAGCCACGTCTCAAGGTACATGGTCGTATTTTCACACCACATGACGGGGAACCCGAGTAAAGCGCGAACGGGTCGTCACGGTTGGGAATTTTATCAACCCAATGGATACCACCTACTGCCTCATGACCGTTGAGGCACGCCGATGGCAAGCGCTGCGTATGGCCCTTTGAACATTGAACGTTCAAGAGTTGCATACTATCGTGTTGCTTACCACACGATGGGGTATTCTCACTTTTGCCTAAAGCGCGCTGGAGATCAGCGTTTTCATATGCTCTCAGAACCATGAAGAAGTTCAGAGACTCATATTCACTACCGTGCCAAGCCACGGTATATCCTCCCATACTATTACTCGTATGGGGAGTTACCGCAATTGATCCGCCTGCGGTGGCGTACCTTACTCTTACCTGACGTCGGAGCATCGTTACAGAATGTATAACAAATATGTTAGCTTTTCCACCACAATATCTACTACTATCATAGACCTTATGTGGGCTTAGCGACTAATCCTCACTCGACTACTTCTAAGTTTTCAAAATAGGCTCTTTTCGAGCGTGCTATTCCCAATGTGGCTCTGATACCACGACTGTGGGGACCACCCCGTGGTTCACCCACTCCAGGATCGCATAGGGTGGTGCCGTGCGATGCGGCACCCAACAGCACACACGAAAAGATTAGAGAATAACATAGAAACTTTTATTTAATATAAAACAGCGGAAATTTTTTACAAAACCTATTCATACAGCAGAAGTAATATACATATACGGCCTCTCATCCTAGCTATGCAAAAGTGCAGCCATCCAGCCCGGGGACGCTACACGCTAGCAGCATGGAACCGGAGAAATCACGGCGGCGTGCAGGGCTCCATCTCGGCCGTGTACCCTGACAGGGGCATCGCCTCATCCTCGGAACCCTCCTCATAGCTCTCACCTGCATACAGCTCAAATATTGCAACCGTGAGCACGATGGCTCAGCAAGGCTTAACCGTCTGACCTAGGCATGGAACTCTACATGCAGGGAGGTGTATGATAGGAAAAGGAATTTGCGACAAAGACACGCCTATAAGTTGATCCTTACTTTCAGTTTTATAGCAGCAAATTCATGTGCCTTAGGCAGCTCTCACATCGAAAGTCCACAATCAAACAAGAAACGCTTTCCTCCGATGTGGTGATGCCCAAAGCGGAAAGTAAACTTAATTTGCTCTACATCTACAGCAAACATGGTTTCCAAAACATTACTCTATCATCACAGCATATTATCATTCAACTGGCTTACTTTACTTCTTACTACATCATGAAACAGTGAACAAGCGGTACTCAAATAACCGCGAGGGACGGTGATTGCAATCAGGAGACACCAGGACAACACGTTGCATACACCCACTTTCAGAAGCGTGATTCCACACCCCTTCCTACTCTGTTGTATGCAGCAACCTTTCAAAGGCAACCCAAAAGCCGAACCGGTCCATCCGTAACGGGCAGGAGGTCCCCGCGTGGAGCATGACTGTGCCCACCGGCAGATTTACACCTTGCTACCCTCAACCCACTCCTATTTACGGTTGGGTAAGCCTCGGCACCCAGGTTAACCATTTACATCGGTTTGCTGCTTATGTCAGTATGCCATCCGGTACTGTTCGATACTTGTTCAGCAGGCCCGCACACGACTCGGTCCTCAATCAACACCAACAGGGCTACGCATGTGAGACCTCCACTAACTGCTTCCTATCCCCCCTGCTGGGTCTCATTTTCACCACTCTTAAGCCATTTTCTATTCTGACAAAACCGTGTGATAAACATTACCTCCCGAGTAGATTCCAACTACTCGACTTCTAGCGAGGTCCTAAGCATATTAGCAGTGCCTTGTATACTCGTAGGCTCTGTAAGCTACCCAATCCTTCATAGGATTTAAAAGGTTATGCATGTGGGGTTTCAAACACCTTAACTCTAATGCAAACATTCACCCTAGACATAAGTGATACAAATAAAAAGCTTTATAAAAGGTACTTAAGTGCAAACCGGGGCTTGCCTGGTTGCGAGTCAGAGAAGAAGTTAGCTTCCGGTGGGAGCACGTCTAAGGGCTCCTGTGCGTCCTCAACTTCGGTCACTATTATGAAATGTAATAAAATACATGTGTAAGTATTAAGGATTTATAAGAATTGAACTTCTATTCATAGCTACTGCTATTTAGGATCCTTAATTGGCTTTGGGACTTTTACAATGGATACTAGACTCTCTAAGGATGATTTGAGTCAAATTTGGAGATATGTCATTGCACAATGTAGTATTTAAAATTCCTACAAATACAATGCTTCCCTGAATTTTGATCTCAATTCAGAAACTTTGACATAGTTAATAGTGGAAGATCTGATTAGGGTAAGTCTCCATGGTTGTAACAAAATTTGTTTCACAATTTTTGGAGCTACTATCAGAGATATATAAATTTTTTGAACTTGGATAGGAGTTCTGAAAAAGCTTCTGTTTAAATTGGAATTTCTAATTAAGGCTGAACTTGGGAAGGTAGTTTAGCCTAGCAAATGGACTCCAATGAAGCCCAAATTTTTACTGATCAGTAACTATGGAAAGGATTTTCTGCCCCAATTTGGGACTATTTCATACAGAGTTGCTCCTGTAGTAAATCCCTAAAGGATTTACTAAAAACAATTCTACAGAAATTCCTGGGCATTTTCATAGCATAAAATTGGTTTCTCTGGGAAGTACTCCTCATGAGGATTCCAACAAAATTGGTCTCACTCTTTCTGGAGTCTTCTACACAAAGTTATGGGCTTGCAAAGATCAGCTAATTCCTGGAATTATTTCCCTAATAGAAACTTCAAATAATTGAAACTGGGCCCACTGTTTTAAAGCGGACCAGTGAGATTTCGGCAACACTGGGGGCTACGGGGTTATTCCCGCGCAGCCACACCGGATCCGGTGCCACAGACCGATCCCCGCGCGTATACGGAGGCTGACTGGTGGGACCCAGCCCTCCTTCGTCTTCCTCGCGCTGCCCGCGCCTCCCGCGGCGGCGCACACCGGCGAGGCTCGCCGGGACGGGGTTCCCGTGGTCTAAACTTCGTCAAACTCGCCGCTGCCCCATATTTAACCATGCTGAGCACTTTGGTTGGGTCGCCATGACCAAGACGTGGAAATTCTACCTCTACACCCCATGTCTAGGTTTAAAATCGAGGGAGGAAGTGCGCCAAGTAGTTAGGAAGCTTCGTGCACAGTTTTAATCAATGAGAACACGAATTAACGACGAATTTGGCAATTTCCTACCTCGGGGTCAGTTTGTACCGTCCGGGAGAAAAACCCAGAATTCTTCTGCTGTGATCAACGTCCAGGGCTGAGCTTTGGGCTCTAGCAGCTGGGGTCGAGGATGCACCGAGGGGCTGACCTGCCTTGCCGTGATCTTGCTCGGTGTGAGCTGTCCACGGTGACCTCCCTCGGTTCTTCCATGTTCACCCGAGGATCAAGGCTAATTTGCCAATTTCTGGAGCAATCACGCTCGGGGCAGGAAAGGGGAGGTGCTGGATGGCTAGAGCACTGGTGGGCACAGCTCTCCGCTGTGGGGCGCTCGAGCAACTGAGCTCAGTAGCTGCGACGTGATCGGGAGGAACGGCGGCGGTGTTCTGGGTGAAAGAAACGGCGGAGGCGCGAGTTATAGCAGGGGAAGAAGTGAAACAGCTCCGGCGCACCCCTTGCCATGATCCAACCGAGCCACCGAGGCAGCAGGAGGTGGCGCGGCTCTCCCTCGGGCGCGGGTTCAACCGGGAGCTGGCGCGCTCCCGCTGTTCGACCGCCGTCGGCTGAGGCGGTAACTCCAGTGGGTGGCTGACAATTGGGCACCACCTCCCTCTTTTGTTTAGTCAAACTTTTCCAGCAACTCAACATTAAAGGCTTTATTTCATCCCAAAGTTAAGTTTGAATTTGCAGAATTCAAATGGTTTGAATTCTGGTGTAGAATTTGAATGGGGTTTGATCATTTGAATTTGAAAAGGAGTTTGAATTCTCCATTTTGTATTGCCTCAAAAATATAGCAAACCAGCTCCAAAATTTCCAATTTTTTGGCATGGCTGCTCATTCAAAGGTGGAGAACACAATTGTGAAACCACATTTTCAAATTGAGGGAATTGGAATTTGAAACTGAATTTGAAATTCAGATTAGAGGGCTTTTCCTTTTAATCTCAAACAAATATGAAAACTCCTCCAAATGAGCTGAAATCTGGAAGGTTAAATATTTGGACTATGAAGATCCTTGTTATGCATTTAGATCTCCATGTTTGGAAATTTTGGGAATTCTAAACCCTCACTTTGAACTCACCCCCTTATAATTCAAATTTTTAATTCCCCTCATTTTTCGTAAGTGTATATGAACAGAATTTTCTTGCTACCACTTTTGGGGATTTTACAAGTCTTATTTGGCTTACGGTCCTAGTCCGGTATACAGGGCTTGGGCAATTCTGTGCGCGAGGCGCCGGGGCTCCGGCTCCCTCCGAGGTCAGGGTAAGACCGTCCGGCCCCTAGTACCGGACCGTACGCCGGGGAAGCAGAGTGCACAGGCTTTGGGTACGGAACCAGACAAAGCGGCTGTACTCCCCTGGACCTCCGAAGGGTAGGGTGTGCACGCTTTGGGTATAGAGCCGGCTAAGCAGGCTACGCACCCTGGACCCCCCATGCACGGCGCAGGCCTTTCCTGGAGGTGACCAACTGGGACCGCAACACCTGACTGGGGGAGGCCCGAAAGGCCCCCTGGCCATCGGCAGGTGCCTCAAGCGCAACCGCCTTCGGTAGGATAGCAAATGCTGACTATGGATGAGAGCGGGAAAGGGGAGCTAGATGTACGGTGAGCATACATTGTCACACCCGGTTTCTCCGAAGAACAACCGAGTGAATATCACATGTATGCCAGGATCATTTTCTCATACATGTGATGACAAATAGTGAAGCATCGTTTATTACAAGCCAGGTGTCGAATATAAATAAGTCTTACATAGCATACATCTTGATGGACGATAATATGTTCATGACATATAAATAAAACAGCAACGGAATATTATTCTTGTGGGCTCCGTCACAGGCGTTGCCCGAGGGACTCCATGAACCTAGAATCCTTCTTCCAGTCCGAAGTCTTGGTCATTGAACACCACATCATCCCCTTGACCTGAGCAGCAATTTAAACCAACAAATATGCAAGTTTGAGTACCGTTGGTACTCAGCAAGTGTGGGAAAGTTATGTCATGCATGGCTAGAGCAAGGAGAGATTGGCTCGTGGTTAAAGCATTACACAATTAATACCTATTACCTTAGCTTATTAAGCACCTACATTACTACACAGGTGAAATGGTCCCAATCTCCCAACCCATCATCAAAATCAAGTAACCATAATCATCATATCCAATGTCAAGCTCCCCGCTTAACATCCTCAACTTCCAAATCATCTATCCTCTAATCATGAATAAGTCCAAGCCGCTCTTGACCGTGAGCACGGCTGTCATGACAGTTTTGACTCTGCAGAGTTTGCACCACTGTACCCACATGTAGTGATTTCATCCCCCGTTGCCGGGTGGACTAAAAGAACCTCCATTATGCCAGTGGCCACGAACCACATTCACACTTCCCAGGCGTGTAGCCAGGAGATCACTACGAAACCTTTACAAAGGGATTCCCGACGAGCGTGGGCCCACTGAGGTTTCACCCCTATCAGCATACAAGAGGCTCCAACCCCGCTGCAGTGGCCCCCTCTTGAGCCTTGCGGTTCATATGGTAGTCCAGCTGACACCTACTCCCCGCACCATCCAACACACCCATACTACGCCGGGGATACACCTAATTAATTGGCCAAGCTGCCCCATCTCAGCATGTGGTTGGCACGGTAAAGCCAGGTTACATGCTCCATGAACCGGTCCTTAGGATCCAGGCAAGTACTAAACACAAACCCGAGTCTCGTGCACCCAGCACCAACCAAATCATCCAACTTGCCTCGATCCCTACCTCTACATAACTCATGATATCTCAATTCAAGAGTAAGGTAAATAAATTGATGATCTCATATCCCAATTATCCCATTCTAAGCATGGCTAAGCATAAGCATATAAGTAAATGACATGATAAAATAATTCCCAACCCAAGCTACAAGGAAACAAGGTAATGCAATTCTAGGGAAACTTCCTAACATGGGTTTCATATTTCAATTGACAATGCAAATAATTCTAGCTACACATCCTAGTATAGGATCAAAGTGGTCAAGGACGCTTACCTTCTTCCTGCTGCTCTGGGAATGGAAAGTCTTGGTCTTGGAAGGGGAGAACTTGCTCTGGGGCAGATTCTACTCATGCCAATACACATAGCAAAAGAAAACAACAATCCATAAGACATAGTTCACACTTTCACTTCATGCAAACCACACATACATACCTATGAAAGTCATTCACATTTCTAAGTGTTGTGGTTACTCTACATGTGTTGATTTTTGGCCTACATTCACCTTTAAACATATGTATATTATTTCTAACTTATATGTTTAGATTTCTATTTGCACACTATATATGAAGTTCCAATTTGAACAAATTCTTTATATTTAATTATTACATTTCTTAGCCACAACGTTTGTATAAAAGGTATTTTCCTACTCCAATTAGGTTTTCAGATCTTCTACCAAATTCTAAACTGAAGTTTTTTGGATTTGGAGACTTCATTTATCATTTTCTAATTATGCATACCTATTTTCCTATATTTTTCAGATTTATCTTCTATGCCTAAAAGTGAGTTTTAATATTAAATAGTAGGACATATCATCTAAACAGAATAGGTTCTGATCTAAAATATTAAATAATATATTTTTAAACTTCTCCTCTGATGTGAGCTAATTTAAATTTATTTTATCAGTTTTCAGAATTATTTCCTAGCCTAAAAAGGTATTTCTAGATTAAATATGAACAACAATTAGACAGATTCATTTCAACCAAAAATCTATTTTTAACTCATTCTAAAGTTTTCCAAGTGCTAGGAGAGTTTAAATTTGAATTTACAATGTGTTTGCCTCACCTTTTAAATTTAAATCCTAGTCACATATTCAAATTTCTGAATTTAATATCATATAGGGTCAAAAAGGTAAATCCACCCTACTACAGGGTCTAATTTATTATTTCATAAATTTCCAGGGGTCTAACTACACATAACAGAGGGGTTTTCCTAATTTTTATTAAGTCCAGGGGCTAAAATTAATTTTTAATTGAATTTACACGAATTTCTGAAGTTCCAGGGGCTAGATCAGAAGTTTCCGGGGCTAGCTCATGTTTTCCGAGATCCCCAGGGGGTAGCGCGTAAGAATCCCGACCTTTATAACGCGGGGCTAACGTGGACCGTCCGATTTAAAACAGATGGCTCAGATTAGATCGCCGAACCGGTACGCGCGGGTTTTGACTCTACCGTGCGATTTAAAATAGACGGCCCCCAAGTGGCCACGTCACCCTAGCCGGAGCCAGCCCGCGCGCGAGGTGGCGCGCGGCGGCGGGGGTGGCGATCTAGCCGGCGCAGCCTCGGCTTTTGCCGCTACACGTTAGAACTCGCATCTTTTTTTATGGATCGGCTGCGGAGGGGTAGGGGACGCTCACTGAGGGGTTTTCCAACACTCGGAGGTCCTGGAAGTCGGTTGGCGGCGAGCTTCAACGGTGATGGTCTTCGGTGCACGTCGGAACAGCTGCTAGGGCACGAAACTTGTCGTTTCCTTCACGTGCAGGGCTCCCTGGGGGCGGTGGAGCACGATCAGCGCGTTAGATCAGATAATCCGTGCAATGATCGAAAGAAAACGGGGATAAAATCTTCGGTTCTCACCGGAGAGAAGAACGGCCGATCAGGGGGAAAAAACAGGGCGATGTCGACGTTTATATAGGCGAGGGAGGGCGGCGGTCGGTTGGGATCGAGTTGTAGACGTCCGGGACCAGAATTCAGGCCAGGGTCGTGGGTTTCCGGAGTTCGGTTGCGATCGGGCGCGGGGAAGAGTCCGTTCGGTTGGCGCGCGTCGGAGGTAGGAGATGACACGCGGGCCCCGCGTGCCAGTGAGAGGAAGAGAGGGCGTGCGGTTGTGGGCTGGCGCAGGGGAATAGAGGGCCGGTTGGCGGGTTTCGGCCCACTGGCCGGCTGAGGTTTTCTTTTTCTTTTTCTTTTTCCTTTTCTTTTCTGTTTCGATTTGAATTTGGATTCCAGTTTGAATTTAAATTTCTGCACCACATGCAATATGTACAAAATTTTTAAATTCCCTCCTTTTTACAGATTTTGGGGTGTTACAGCTCTACCCCTCTTAAAAGAAATCTCGTCCTCGAGATTGGTGGTTCTAGGAAAACAATTCCAGAAACTGTGCCTTAAGCTCGTCTTCTCGCTCCCATGTGGCTTCCTCTTCCGAGTTATGCTTCCACTGCACCTTGCACATCCGGATTCTTTTATTTTCTCGTGAGGCGTTCCATTGACTCCAAAACCTTGACCGGTTGTTCGGCATAAGATAGATCTTCTCCTACGTCAATCTCATTCATTGGTAACATCTCTTCAGGCGTCCTCAGACATTTCTTGAGCTGTGACACATGAAATACATCGTGCACATCCGATAGGCGAGCCGGTAGTTCTAGTTGATATGTCACTTTGCCTTTCCTCTCCAGAACCTGAAAGGGTCCGATGTATCGAGGTGATAACTTCCCTTTCACCTTGAACCGACGAAGTCCTCGGATAGGGGACACCTTGAGATAAACATAGTCCCCCACGTTGAAAACGAGCTCTCTTCTCCGTACATTGGCATAGCTCTTTTGTCGTGTTTGTGCTATCCTCAAGTTGTTGCGGATTTCCCTCACTTTCGCCTCGGCTTCTTGTAGTACCTCGGGCCCAAACACTTTACTTTCCCCTGTTTGGTTCCAAAATAGTGGAGTTCTGCACTTCCTCCCATACAAAGCCTCAAATGGTGACATCTTCATACTAGCCTGATAGCTGTTGTTATAGGAGAACTCTGCATACGGTAAGTTCTTATCCCAACTCCTATTGTTCTTGAGCGCACACGCTCTCAACATATCCTCAAGGATCTGATTGGTTCTTTCCGTCTGTCCGTCAGTCTGGGGATGATAGGCAGAACTAAAATTCAAATGAGTTCCCATGGTTTCATGTAACTTCTGCCAGAACCTTGAGGTGAACTGTGTCTCTCGATCTGACACTATCTTCTTTGACACTCCATGGAAACACACGATCCTTGACATGTATAATTCTGCCAATTTGGATCTGCTGTAGCTTTATTTCACGGGGATGAAATGAGCTACCTTGGTTAGCCTGTCGATGATGACCCATATCGAATCATATCCTGATGGGTCCTAGGCAGTCCCACTATGAAATCCGTACCGATTTCTTCCCATTTCCATTCAGGCACTTTGAGTGGTTGCAATAATCCCGCGGGTCGTTGATGTTCTGCTTTCACCAACTGACATGTGTCACACAGGGCAACATGTTCCGCGACATCTCGCTTCATTCCATACCACCAATATCTACTCTTGAGGTCATGATACATCTTCGTACTTCCAGGATGAATGGAATAGTCGGAATCATGAGCCTCCTTCAAAATCAATTCACGGATTTCCTTCACTTCAGGCACACAAATTCTTTTCCCGTGCCACACCGTACCTTGTTCATCCTCTCTGAAACTAGGGGCTTTATTATCCTTGATGAGTTCTCTAATTTCTTGTATCTTCTCATCAGTCTTTTGACCATTGCGTATATCTTGCTCTAATGTGGAGTCCACTTCCATGGCGATGGCTTCACCACTATTCACCAAACATAGATTGAGTTTTACAACCTCTTCCTTCAGTTCTGTAGGTATGTCCTTTAAGCTCAACCTATTGACCTGCACCTTCCGGCTTAAAGCATCTGCTACGACGTTCGCTTTCCCAGGATGATTGTTGATGCCCACATCAAAGTCATTGATTAGCTCTAACCATCTCCTTTGTCTGAGGTTGAGATCTGGCTGTGCGAAAATATACTTTAAGCTCTTATGATCCGTATATATCTCTGTCCTCTTCCCCATCAAGTAATGCCGCCAAATCTTCAACGCGTGTACCACTGCGGCTAGCTCTAGGTCATGCGTAAGATAGTTCTTCTCGTGTTTCCGGAGCTGCCGGGACGCATAAGCCACGACATGCCCCTCTTGCATGAGAACACATCCCAACCCGTTTCCAGAGGCATCGCAGTACATCGAAAAGTTCTTCTGCATATCTGGCATAACTAGCACTGGGGCTGTTGTCAATCTTTTCTTCAGCTCTTGAAAACTCGTCTCACACTGCGGTGTCCATGTGAATGTGATTCCCTTCTCCAACAATTTGGTGAGGAGTCTCGAAATATTGGAGAAACCCTCGATAAACCGTCGATAATACCCAGCCAATCCTAAGAAGCTTTGAATTTCCCCGACATTCTCAGGGGTCTTCCACTTCTGTACATCCTCGATCTTGACAGGATCTATGGAGATTCCTCCCTCCGAGATTATATGTCCTAAGAAGGGAACTCTCTTCAGCCAAAACTCACACTTGCTAAACTTGGCATATAGTTGGTGTTCTCTCAGCTTTTGCAACACCAACCTTAGATGTTCCTCATGTTCTTCTTCATCTTTGGAGAAGATGAGAATGTCATCAATGAAAACCACCACAAATTTGTCCAGATATTCCATGAATACCTTGTTCATGAGATACATGAAGTTTGCCGGGGCATTAGTTAGCCCGAAAGGCATGACGGTGTATTCATACAGTCCGTACCGAGATACGAATGCTGTCTTTGGAATATCAGTTTGCCTTATCTTAAGTTGGTGGTATCCCGATCTGAGATCAATTTTTGAGAACACACAAGCTCCCCTCAACTGATCAAACAAGTCTTCAATGCGGGGTAATGAGTACTTGTTCTTGATGGTTACTTCATTTAACGCACGGTAGTCTACGCATAACCTTTGGGTTCCGTCCTTCTTGGGCACAAATATGACGCGACCCGCTCAACCGAGACAGGCCACTCGCCCGGGAATCGCATTGGGTGGTGCCGTGTTATGCGGCACCCAACAACACACATATAAGGAACAATGTATTACATAAAACAATAGCGGAAGCTTACAAGTTTTTCTTTGTAAATACTTTACATCAAGTAACTACAGCGGAAGTCTATATCAACTCACGTCGAATAACTAAGAGCACTCGAGATGAAGTCCAGCCCGCAGACTCCTCTCGCTAGCAACACGAAGACAAGCAGCAGCGCTGGGTTCTCCATGTGTTACCTGACTCGGGAGTTCCCCGAGTCTCACCGGACAACCTTCTTTCAGCATCGTTGTTAACCTGCAAAACCACTTATATAGCAAGCGTGAGCACATAGGCTCAGCAAGTCTGACCCGTCTCTCCTAAACAAAAAACTCTACATGCACGACAGTTACAATTGGGTCGGCTAGATTTGCATAAAGGACTCGCCTAAAGTTGATCCTTAACTTTCAGATTTTAAGCCTCATTGTGCAGACCTTGCGCCGGAAAGCATCGCAACTCCACAATCAAACAAGAAACGCTTTGTTGCGATGCTCCTTGCACAAAGTGAAAGTAAACTTTAATGAGCCTATCTCTAATTCAATCATGGTTGCAATACAAGGTATAGCACAGCCTTATCAAGTTCAAAGATAAACAATTCCAGTTGTTACTACGTCAAGACGCAGTGGGCAAGTATGCTCATATGACCGCGAGCGATGGTGATTCGAATCAGTACACGCCCGGACTACATGACACGTACACCCGTACTCCGAGTTGCCGGCAGCAACCTCGACTGACGTTGTACGCGGCCACCTTTCCCAAGATCTTCCACATTGGACGCAGTCCAACTGCCCCGAGTACGCAAGCTCCCTCAAGGTACATACCCGCTGTGGTATGTTCTTGAGCGAGTTACCTCCTGCTACCCTGACGCCGAAAGCCTAAGGCAGTTGGAAAAGTTCCACTATGGATCTCCCAAGGTACATCGGTTTCCTGGGTCCCATATAGCCAGTACGTGCCCGGTACACAACTCAAACTTGTCCAACAGGACCAAGCACGGACGGGCCTTAACCGACATAGGCAGGGCTATGCATGCACGGCCTGCAACCTGCTGCATCTAAACCTCCCTGCCCGGTCTCCATTTCTTAAGTGTGAACTTTCCTCATCTTTTCTAATTCGGACCCATCCCGAGTAAACCAGTCCTAACCTCGCGAGTAGATTCCAACTACTCGTCTTCTACCGGACCTTTCCTACTAACATTAGCGTAGCCAAATTCCCTCGAGGAGTTGCTATTCTACCATTTCTCTCTTAGGTGTTTCTGGGCATGCAAGTGGGATTTTCAATATCATCTAGACGTAATGCAATCAACGATGCAAAGCTATGATCTCTACAAATGAAAATGCTTTATAAAACGGTTCAAATGCAAACCGGGGCTTGCCTGTTTTGCAGGTGACTACTGTTACAATCAGTTAGTGACGATCACTTGGAGCTTGATCACTTGATTTCCTCCCTCCTTGATCTTCACCTCAAGTCCTTCTCATCTTCTTCACGTATATGCTACACGATATGATCATGCATATGTATTTAATTGAAAAGCTTTTGCTCATAAGATCTAATGACCATTTTAAAACTGGAACTTTGTTTAAGAATTTAAAATGACACTGGTGCTAGTGGTTTGGGTTGGGCTTAAACACTAAGATCAAGTGTTGAGTGCTTCTTCCCACTTAAGTGTTGATCACCTCAAGAGATCACACATGACAGTGGTGATCCAGAGCTCTAATGGAGCTGAAAATTTTCATGTGAGTTCCTTGTCACAAGAAAGTCCTCTGGACCAAAATTCAGCACTTTTCATAGAGTGGTTTATTCAGAATAATTCTCTAAGTGTTTAGTCAAAGATGAATTAATTCTGAGGTAACATCCATGTTCATATCAAACTCAGTGAACCACAATTTCAATTATAGTTCATAGAGTCTACATGAATTTTTCTAGGATTTTTGGAGCTAAGAATTTCCCAGAACTGAATTTACAAGTTTTGGAAATTTTCTGAAAATGTTTCTGTATTCATTTGAATACAGGAACTTACAATCTGAATTACCCTGATCAATTCAACTCCAAATGAGCTGAAACTTTTACAGGAGTCTAATAACACCCTAGAGAATATTCTGGCAAAATTTGAGGATTTTTGAATAAACCAAACTCCCTCTAAAATTCTTTTGCTGAAAAGCTTTAAAGCATTTTCCAGAATTAAATAAAGACTTTCATACAAATTGGGTTGCATAATTGGATAGAGTTTGTCAATCTGAATCTAAACCAATTTGAATCACTAGTTTTGGAGGTTCCTACCAAAGTTATGCTCTTCTAAAGTTTGGGGAAAATCTGGAATTTGAATAAATCCGAGGAAAAGTTTAAACCTGACTGTGGGCCATGGGGCACGTGTCAGTCGCCTGGAGGGTGCCATACGGGGCCACAGGGTTAATTCCCGCGCGGTTACGATTGATCCCGCACCACAGAATATCCAGCCCGTTTTCCCCGAGTCGCTGACACGCAGGCCCAGGGAGGTCGTCTTCCACCTCTCGCTCCCTCGCGATTCCGCCGCCGGGCTCGCCGGAGAAGCTCCGGGATCCGTCGTCCGGCCATCTCAGCTGCTGAAACTTGCCGCCAGCCCCTAATTCAACGTGAGGAACACGCTGGTGGGGTTTGCTCGAGCCGGTAGGGCTCCCAAACTAGCCCGCGACGGCGCAACGGTTCGGACGAAGTCCGGCGACGTCGCCCCGACGCCCTAAGCCTTCTAGGCTTCGGTTTCCAAGCTCTAGAGCACCAGCGGACGCTAGGGATCATCGACGTGGAAAGGAAATGGCTCGGGGATGGCTCTAACTTAGGATTCACCATGCACCCGCATCTTCCCGCCATAGCCGCCTTCGGAAAGCTTGAAATTGCACCATGCACAGGGTGTTCCATGCGAGGTTTCAAAAGAGAACTGGTGCGCCTACATGTCTAGCCGGTGTGTGCGAAGTCTCGTGGTGTCTAAACAACAATTGATCGGGAATTTTACAGAATCATACCGGAAGGTTGGTTTTCACCGGCCGGAGAGGATCTTCAAATTCACCGTCGAGAGGTCGAGGCAGGCTCTGTGCGTCGGGTGGAAGCTGCACGGAGCTCCTGCGCGTCCAAAAGTGGCCTTGCTTGGTCGTGACAAGCTTTGGAGGAGGCTGTCCACGGAACAGGGTGTCACCGTTGTGTGGTGGCCGCCGCGGAAGCTGGGTGAACTCGGTGTGGAGAGCACGAAGTCCCTTGGTGATGGTGCGAGGAGGTCGGGGAAGGTGTTGTTGTGTGATTTTGCTGCTCAGCTGAAGTCCTCACGCGGTGTTTTTGCTGGCCGATCGGCCGAGAGCTCGGCGGCAGCGCTCGGTTGATTTTTCTTGCGCGAGGAGGAAGAACAGGCCGAGGGTTCGGGGTTTCGGCGATGAGAGGGAAAAGGATCCCGGCAGGGGGTAATAAAGCACGGGTTGAGGCGGTTCCCGCGGGGAGGCGGTCGCCCGAGGCGGTGAGCGCCGCTGTTGGCTCTGCCGATTGCTTCACGTGGGAAGTAAGCAAAACAGAGACTGTGGACTTCAGATCTTTTGCAATTTCAGTGCTCCCAATGACATGTGGGTCCCACATGTCAGTCCCCCTTATCCTCTCTAAAATATCTCCCAAATTTGAATATTGATGGAATTCAATTATGGAAGTTTAAATCTATTATGGATTTGGATAATTGGGCAAGTTTCCTCCAAATTCAAACATGCATTTGAATTCTTTGTCTTTTAAAGTCCATTTTGCAAAATGGGTTGCAAACTATTTTCATAAATCATGAAACTTGGCACACCCCCTAATTTGGACTCAAGGAATTCAAATATGAAATCTGATTTTTATTTTGGCTGCTGCAAATGAGATTTTTAGCACAACAGTTTGAAATCCATTGTGTTTTTCTCATTTGAATTTTTGTTTGATCAAATTGTTCCAAATCTGATTTTTGTTTTCTCACACATATGGGAACTTCCCATCCTTGTTTTAGACCCCTCTAGGGTTCCAAGTTCTCAAATGAACATTTGACTTGTGTGAAGAAAGCCCTCATGTGTGTTATCACATGTGGGAAAAAGTTTTAACAAGTCCCAAATTTCATACACATGAAACAAAACTTTGCAAACAAGTGTTTCTTTGTATTCATAATTTTGGGACCTTTACAAAATATCACTGGAGCTCCCCCATGGTGAGGAACTAGGACGAATGTACCCCTTCTCTGTCAATTCTCTTAAATGTTCCTTGAGTTCTTCCAGCTGTTTGGAGTCCATCCGATAGGGTCTCTTGTATATCGGAGCTGTTCCAGGCACTAGTTCAATCGCGAATTCCACCTCATGATCGGGAGGCATACCTGGCAACTCCTCTGGAAAAACGTCTGGATATTCCCTGATGATCCTGATCTCCTCCACTTCCACCTCAACTTGATTGAGTTTAATGTCCCTCCTAGGCTCTTGTATGGTTATGAACTCTACTCTAGTGCCACTGGGGTGAGTTAGTTCCACCGTTCTTGTCGAGCAATGGATGATTCCTTTATGTTTGGTCAACCAATCGATACCCAAAATAATATCTATCACCGGTGAATCTATTACTATGAGGTTTGCAGTAAATATCACCCCATTAATGTCTAGATTCACCTTGGGACACACTTGTCTTGTCCTTATTTCTCCCCCTGGAGAGTTTACTGCTAGCATATGGTTCATTTGTGTTGTTGCTAGATCATGCTTCTTAACAAACCCTTGGGCAATGAACGAGTGGGTAGCACCAGAATCGAACAACAGGGTTGCAATGTGTAAATTGGCAGGAAACTTACCAACTACCACGTCAGGTGCCTCTTGCGCCTCCTCCATGGTCACGTGGTTCACCTGTCCTCGCATCATATTCTGCTGCTGCGGCTGCACGGGCTTCTTCTTTGGGCACTTATGAGCGTAGTGCCCCACCTCGCCACAATTGAAGCATTGCACCCCAACCTTAGGTGCCTGGCCTTTGTTGTCTTGGGTTGGTTCTGTGGTCCTTGCACTGCTGGTCGAGGTTGATATGTGGGATGAGGCTGCTGTACAAACTGACGCTGCGGCTGTGCCGGTGCTGATGGAGGCCTGAAATTTGGGTTGTACCCTTTGGGTGCTGAGTAGGGCACCACAGCACGGCTCGTCTGCCCTGCGATTGGTTGCATCAGTCGTGGGCGTGTGTTGCTACCCGAGGCTTGGTGTGACCATCCCACCTTCCTCTTGTTTTCATTTTCCAAGGCCTTCAGCTTCCTCTCCACAATAAATGCTCTGTCCACCATCTTTTGGAAGCTTTCATACTCGTTGGAGGACATTGCACACTGCATTTCCGCTGTAAGTCCTTCCACAAAGCAGTCCTGTTTCTGCTCATCAGTCTCGATGTCCCGTGGTGCATAACGGGATAGTTGGGTGAATTTAGTGAGGTATTCCCTCACAGTCATGTTTCCTTGCTGCAACCCCAAGAACTCCTTTCTCTTGTTTTTGAGTTCACCCCTTGGTATGTAATGGTTGCGGAAACTGCGCTTGAACTCTTCCCAAGTGATATTCTCAGGGTCATGATGGGCGGCCACGTAAGCGGTCGACCAATCAGCAGCAGGTCCATGCAATTGGTGAGAGGAAAACAGCACCCTCTCATACCCTTGGCATTGTATGATCCTCATCTTGCTCTCAATGGTCTTTAGCCAATCATCTGCCTCTAGAGGTTCAGCAGCACTTGCAAACTTTGGAGATTGAGTCCCTAGAAACTCACTCAACCTTGGTTGGCGTGGTGCAGCTTGTGGAGGTGGAACTTGGTGCAAGTTGGCCACCACTTGAGTTAAACTCTTGATGAGCTGATTCTGATTTTCAAGCATTTGATGGATGGGATCAGCTCCTTCACGGCGACCACCCCTGTCTTGTCCTCCAGAAAGATGAGGGTTTCCGGCCTCATCGTTGTTGTTGGCGGGGTTGGCGCCACGACCATTTCCTCTTCCGGCCATCTATCATGATCAACCAAATGTTAATTTAAAGCATTACGTATTAACTTCCCAATTTGCTTGTTTAAACTTAAACTTTTGAGGCCTTATTATATTAACATTTTCTGAGGGTTTTACGTCTCACGCGAAAATAAATGCACTCTTAATTCATAGGGGTTCACACATCAAGACAAAGCAACCAAAAGACGAGGTTGTGGACAAATGCCCATGGCTTCCACCACTCACGTCACACACCAAACAATAACACACAATTAACTAAGGTATTGACTCGACTTGCTGAACTAAGGGAAAAGACTCTACATGACTCGTATCACTGAGCTGGCTCCTCGGGATCTTTCTCATTATTGCGGCTGCCCTCTGACTCTGCTTTGGGTGGGGAAGCTGCTGGTGGAGAAGTGAGGCGACGCCTGCTCGCCCGGCGGTCTGGGGAGTCAGGAGTCCATGTGTCATTCACGGTGACACACAGTTCATTCCCATCTCCTCTTTCTCTCGCCCTTAAGCTGGTGCGAAGCAACGCCTCAGCCTCCTTCAGGGTGTCACGAACATCCTAAAGCTCCTGCTGACACTCCTGCAGTCGAGTGCTGAGCATAGCAGCATCCTCCAAGCACAGGTCCATGTGCTCATGGGAAGTCCCCTGCTTCACGGGCGGGTACTTGTACTCCGCTGTACCACTCTCACGCTGGAGGACATACATGTACTCAGTCCTGTCCAGGTGGCGATGGTAGATGTAACTCTGGCAGGTGATGGCCTCCCAGGTGACATCCTTCTCGGCATCAACCTGTGTCGCTCAACAAGCTGGAGAGCAGTGGATCTTGAGCAGCTGATTTTCATGGATAATCCTCATTTCTGAACTCCATTCTTCCCGCTTCTCACTGATGGTCCGGGTGGAGCTGTAGTGTATGGTTAGCTTGCCCGTATTGCCGCGGCTTCGAGCATACGCCGAAGACGGCGCAACAAGCCTCCTACTGCCAATCCGTAGGAGTGGTACATCACCGGACGATTCTCCTCTCTTAGGCCGAGGGCAACTACAGGAACTCTCCCTCCGGTGGACTTGCGGGCGATGCGGATCATGCGAACCATCTAAAAGATAAAGCATTTAAAATTAACTTAGATAAGAGTTTAAACAAAAATTGTATTTTGAATAAAAGTTGGGGTAAGATGAATAAAGTGACCCCATTAAATAACACCTTCGACCCACACTTTTGTAAAATAGTTTTTAAGAAAATAGAGTCCTTAAATACGTCCATTTCTACCTAGGTCCACGTTCCTACGGGCAACCTTGGCTCTGATACCACTTCTGTCACACCCGGTTTCTCCGAAGAACAACCGAGTGAATGTCACATGTTTGCCAGGATCAATTTCTCATACATGTGATGACAAATAGTGAAGCATCATTTATTACAAGCCGGGTGTCGAATATAAATAAGTCTTACATAGCATACGTCTCGATGGACGATAATAAGTTCATGACATATAAATAAAACAGCAGCGGAATATTATTCTTGTGGGCTCCGTCACAGGCGTTGCCCGGGGGACTCCATGAACCTAGAATCCTTCTTCGGGTCCGAAGTCTTGGTCATTGAAAACCACATCATCCCCTTGACCTGAGAAGCAATTTAAACCAACAAATATGCAAGTTTGAGTACCGTTGGTACTCAGCAAATGTGGAAAGTTATGTCATGCATGGCTAGAGCAAGGAGAGATTGACTCGTGGTTAAAGCACTACGCAATTAATACCTATTACCTTAACTTATTAAGCACCGACATTACTACACAGGTGAAATGGTCGCAATCTCCCAACCCATCATCAAAATAAAGTAACCATAATCATCATATCCAATGTCAAGCTCCCCGCTTAACATCCTCAACTTCCAAATCCATCTATCCTCTAATCATGAATAAGTCCAAGCCGCTCTTGACCGTGAGCACCGCTGTCATGACAGTTTTGACTCTGCAGAGTTTGCACCACTGTACCCACATGTAGTGATTTCATCCCCCGTTTCCGGGTGGACTAAAAGAACCTCCATTATGCCAATGGCCACCAACCACATTCACACTTCCCAGGTGTGTAGCCAGGAGATCACTACGAAGCCTTTACAAAGGGATTCCTGACGAGCATGGGCCCACTGAGGTTTCACCTCTAACAGCATACAAGAGGCTCCAACCCCGCGGTAGTGGCCCCCTCTTGAGCCTTGCGGTTCATATGGTAGTCCAGGTGACACCTACTACCCGCACCATCCAACACACCCATACTACGCCGGGGATACACCTAATTAATTGACCAAGCTGCCCCATCTCAGCATGTGGTTGGCACGGTAAAGCCAGGTTACATGCTCCATGAATCGGTCCTTAGGATCCAGGCAAGTACTAAACACAAACCCGAGTCTCGTGCACCCAACACCAACCAAATCATCCAACTTGCCTCGATCCCTACCTCTTCATAACTCATGATATCTCAATTCAAGAGTAAGGTAAATAAATTGATGATCTCATATCCCAATTATCCCATTCTAAGCATGGCTAAGCATAAGCATATAAGTAAATGACATGATAAAATAATTTCCAACCCAAGCTACAAGGAAACAAGGTAATGCAATTCTATGGAAACTTCCTAACATGGGTTTCATATTTCAATTGACAATGCAAATAATTCTAGCTACACATCCTAGTATAGGATCAAAGTGGTCAAGGACACTTGCCTTCTTCCTGCTGCTCTGGGAATGGAAAGTCTTGGTCTTGGAAGGGGAGAACTTGCTCTGGGGTAGGTTCTACTCAGGCCAATACACATAGCAAAAGAAAACAACAATCCATAAGACATAGTTCACACTTTCACTTCATGCAAACCACACATACATACCTATGAAAGTCATTCACATTTCTAAGTGTTGTGGTTACTCTACATGTGTTGATTTTTGTCCTACATTCACCTTTAAACATATGTATATTATTTCTAACTTCTATGTTTAGATTTCTATTTGCACACTATATATGAAGTTCCAATTTGAACAAATTCTTTATATTTAATTATTACATTTCTTAGCCACAAAGTTCGTATAAAAGGTATTTTCCTACTCCAATTAGGTTTTCAGATCTTCTACCAAATCCTAAACTGAAGTTTTTGGATTTGGAGACTTCATTTATCATTTTCTAATTATGCATACCTATTTTCCAATATTTTTCAGATTTATCTTCTATGCCTAAAAGTGATTTTTAATATTAAATAGTAGGACATAACATCTAAACAAAATAGGTTCTGATCTAAAATATTAAATAATATATTTTTAAACTTCTCCTCTGATGTGAGCTAATTTAAATTCATTTTATCAGTTTTCAGAATTATTTCCTAGCCTAAAAAGGTATTTCTAGAATAAATATGAACAACAATTAGACAGATTCATTTCAACCAAAAATCTATTTTTAACTCATTCTAAAGTTTTCCAAGTGCTAGGAGAGTTTAAATTTGAATTTACAATGTGTTTGCCTCACCTTTTAAATTTAAATCCAAATCACATATTCAAATTTCTGAATTTAATATAATATAGGGTCAAAAAGGTAAATCCACCCTACTACAGGGTCTAATTTATTATTTCATAAATTTCCAGGGGTCTAACTACACATAACAGAGGGGTTTTCCTAATTTTTATTAAGTCCAGGGGCTAAAACTGATTTTTAATTGAATTTACACGAATTTCTGAAGTTCCAGGGGCTAGATCAGAAGTTTCCGGGGCTAGCTCGTGTTTTCCGAGATCCCCAGGGTGTAGCGCGTAAGAATCCCAGCCTTTATAACGCGGGGCTAACATGGACCGTCTGATTTAAAATAGACGCCTTAGATTAGATCGCCGAACCGGTACGCGCGGGTTTTGATTCTACCGTGCGATTTAAAATAGACGGCCCTCAAGTGGCCACATCGCCCTTGCCGGAGCTAGCCCGCGCGCGCGGCGGCGCGCGACAGCGGGGTGGCGATCTCGCTGGCGCAGCCTCGGCTTTTGCCGCTACACGTTAGAACTCACATCTTTTTGCATGGATCGCCTGCGGAGGGGTAGGGGACGCTCACCGAGGGGTTTTCCAACACTCGGAGATCCTGGAAGTCGGTCGACGGCGAGCTTCAACGGCGACGATCTTCGGTGCACGTCGGAACATCTGCTAGGGCGCGAAACTTGTCGTTTCCTTCATGTGCAGGGCTCCCTGGGAGCGGTGGAGCACGATCAGCGCGTTAGATCAGATAATCCGTGCAATGATCGAAAGAAAACGGCGATTGAATCTTTGGTTCTCATCGGAGAGAAGAACGGCCGATCGGGAGAAAAAACAGGGCGATGTCGACGTTTATATAGGCGAGGGAGGGCGGCGGTTGGTTGGGATCGAGTTGGAGACGTCCGGGACCAGAATTCGGGCCAGGGGCGCGGGTTTCCGGAGTTCGGTTGCGATCGGGCGCGGGGAAGAGTCCGGTCGGTTGGCGCGCGCCGGAGGTAGGAGATGACACGCAGGCCCCGCGTGTCAGTGAGAGGAAAAGAGGGCGCACGGTTGTGGGCTGGCGCGGGGAAATAGTGGGCCGGCTGGTGGGTTTCAGCCCACTGGCCGGCTGAGGTTTTCTTTTTATTTTTCCTTTTCTTTTCTGTTTTGATTTGAATTTGAATTCCAGTTTGAATTTAAATTTCTGCACCACATGCAATATGTCCAAAATTTATAAATTCCCTCCTTTTACAGATTTTGGGGTGTTACATACATAGAAAGTGCGATCATAGAAATTAATGCGTAATTTAAATGAGCACGTAAGTGAGAGCGTGGTAGAACAGGTTTCTGTGTAAAAGCCCATAGGAGGAAGGCAGACTGTACATGGAGGCAACGACCCACCCCATTAAGAAGGGAAGCAAGACTCTACGCGCTTGGGGTCGGAACCAGGCCAAGCTGGACGTAGTCCTGGACCGTCCCCTGAGGCTTAGCTGCTCCGAGCGCTGTTCCTGGACTCTATGGAATCTATTACAGAAAGGTAAAGGCATGTTCTACTAATGCTTAGGAGGTAGAACTTACTGTGATGTTCCATGCTCCAAGGGTTCGGGAGCGGATCCCATCCTTGGTGAAAAGGCGTATTGTAAGGGCCTCAGTTTTTGACACACATTTGCAGTGTTCATCACCACACCACACACCTCATTTGAGGAAGGATGATGAACACAAATGAAGAGCAAGTAACAATTATCAACATGCTCATTAGAGAACAAACTCACACATTGCCAAAGTGGTATTTCCCACATGTGATATAGGTGGGCTGGACATTAGAAAACTCCTACACATTGCTAAGGATGTCCATCCTAAGTTTCATCCAAATTCAAAACCTTTTTGAGGTCATATTGGGTATAGATAGAAAGAGAGCAGTTTGAAACCACATTCCAATTCAAACTGTTTTTATCCCATGAATTTAAAAGTGGGAGGCATATTCTTGTTCAGCACATTTTTGTGAGCTCACACACCAATTTTCACCCCATTTGGAGTTGATCTTGACATGAGCTAAGTGGGACAAACTCAAACTTTATTTGAATTCCAAAACTGAACTTGTGTTGGAATTCACTCAAACCAAACCCAATTCGAATCCTATTCAATTCGAATGGCTCAAGGGTGAATAATTTGAATCACCAGGGGTATTATGGGGTTCAATGTTCACTACAGTGATTAGGAGTAAATTTCAGAGGTTAAAACCCCGGGTGGGACCCACATGTCATAGAGGGAAGAAGGAGAAACTTGCACCCAAAGTCAGAGTCTCGGTGGAAAATTCCACCGAGCAGCTATCGGCTGTGCCACCGAGCAGCTCCCGGCGCCCCCAGCTGCTTCCCTCTCCTCGCGCTGGCGCCCAGGGCGGCTTGCTCGCGCCCCCACGCGACCGGCACTGCCTCAGCCGAGCAGGAGTCGGCCGGCTTTATCTTCTCGCGGGCAAACCCGAGCAGCGGCATTGTTTCTCGCCGCAGCTCTCTGCTCAATCGGGAAAACCAGCAAAACCATCTCCTCATTCGTCCCTGAGCTGCTAGACAGCCACCTGAGGTCGCACTCCACCTCCCCAATGCCAGAAACCCCGAGCTCCGACCTCCTTTGCCCGAAAACTATCGCCACCACGGCGACCTAGCCTCAGCCGAGAGTCAGGCGCCCGTGGGCAGCGTTCCATAGGCGTTTTCACTGTCCAGCGAGAGAGGCAACAGGAGCGCGCGACCACCGTGCTGCTCTCCTCCAAGTTTGGAAGCCAACCGTGGAGAATCCATAGAGAATTTCTAGTTTTGCTCTGGCGACCGTAACCCGAGCTTCCGGTACGGTTTCTTTAAATTCTCGCTCTATGATCTTTCGGAGGTCATCAAATCTTGCACATAGACGCTGGACTAGCCGGCTATCAAGTTCTTTTCTGCATCCATAGCGTGAAACCGTCCGGGAGTGACGAATTTCGAGCTCGATCGAGGGCGGTCATGGCGGGCACGATCGGTCACACGGTGCCGACCGACTTACCGCCAGCCCCGAGTCTGCTCCGGCGAGGTTGGCGGCGTGGGCGCGAGAGAACGGCGGGAGGAAGACGAAGTGGCTGGCCCATGTGTCAGTGGCTGAAGAATTTAAATCGGGATCGGGTGTGGCCGGGGATCGGTTGTGCTGGCGCGCAAATACCCTGTGAGCTCCGGTGTGCCGGACACCGCCGCGCTCGACACGTGTGGTATCCCCGGTGTGCCGGACACCTCCGCGTTCGACACGTGTCCCCGCGGGCCCCGAGAGTTTAAACTTTTCCCCCTATTTTCAAAATTCTTCCAAACTTCAAATCCTCATAACTTTGGCTAGAAAGATCCAAATCGAGTGAACCAAATTTTGTTCAGCTCTTGAGCACTTTTCAGCAAATCAAGTTTTGCTTCACGAAAACCCTTAATTCTCCGGAATTAATTCCTCAAAGTTTAAACTGTTTGGAATTTTTACTGGAAAATCCTTTAGAGGAAGATCCTGAAATTTTGCTGGGACGTTCACCAAAATATCCCTGAACTACCATAAAAATTTCAGACCCACTGGAGCTCATTTAATCCACCTAATGGTGTGATTAGTGAAACTATTCCAGAGAAAGTAGAAAATGTTTAGAAATATTTTCAGGATTTTCTCTGAGATTGTTTAGCTCATATCTTTAGCTAGAAACATTCAAATTAAGGGAGACCAACATCATTAGAACCCTCTGAAAATCTAGTTTTCAGAAAGTCATAGTTTGTTTCATCAAAATCCTTAGAACACCCCAAAAGCCTTCAAATAATGTCAAGTACATAATTAATTGTGGAGGGCCCAAATGAGATTTGCTGCAACTAAAACTTGACCAAGTCTCTATTTAGGTTGTAACCAAGCCACAGTAAAAGTTTCACAGTCAAAGAGTCTGTCTAGTGGGACTTATAAGCTTCACAAGTTTAAAACTTAATATAAACACATTTAAATTGATACATATGTTTCTTCTAACATGTAGTCGCTAAGATCGAGGAGGAACCCGAAGTCCTAGACTTCGTTACTCCGGAGGAACAGCTAGCCTACGACCAAGAGCAGCAAGGCAAGCTCCGGTTTGCATCAACCTTTTTACAAATTTTTATTGTTTTGAGCATATTCTTGTTTACTTTATTCCTTGCATTAGAGTCTTGTTTGGAAACCCAAGTGCATAGCCAAGAAAGCCATGGGTTGGGATTAGGATTAAAAACCTCGTTAGCCACTGCATTGCTAAGATAGAGTAGGATTCGGTACAAGTCGAGTAGTTGGAACTACTCGCGAGCATAGGCTAGAGGCACTCGACTCGGGTAGTGATAGCACATGAAACACATGGAAAGAAGATGAGACCAAGCGGAGGGTAAGGGCAGCAGGACTTTGGGGCCTGTGTGCTGTAGCTCCGCTTGTGTCGATTGAGGACCGAGCCGTGTGCGGGCCTGTTGAACAAGCTAGAACAGTACCGAAGACCTACCGGCTATATGGGAACCGGGAAACTGATGTAACTCGGGTAGCTGGGTATTGAGGCATTGCCCGTCGTTCAGAGGGTAGGTTGAGAGCTTGAGGTGTAAATCGGCTGGCGGCACGGAGATGCGCGTGCAGAGACCTCTTGCTCGGGACGATGGGACCGGTTCAATATTTGGCTGACGGGTGAAAGATAGTTGCGTACGGCGTCCGTGATGGTTGTTGTAGGCAACATCGAGTACGGGCGTACGTGACGGGTTGTTCGGGTAACCCTGCAGCTGTAAGTCGATTATAATTGCCGTCCCTCACGGTCAGTGAGTACCACTTGTTCACTGTACCGTGACGTAGAAAGAACAGGCTAGTTACATGTTAAAATATTGCTGATTGAAAGATGGACTCTGATTGTTAATGATATGCTGTAGTTTAGAGCTAACTAAAGTTCATTTCAACTTTGGGCAAAGTACATGAGAGAAATGCGTTTCTTGTTTGATTGCGGCTCTCTCATGTACCTTAGCGTAAGGTTCTCCACAACCTGCTGCTAAAACTTGAAAGTAAGGTTCTACTAATTAGGCGAGTCCCTTGCAAATGATTTTTACCTCATGTAACCCATCACCCCTCATGTAGAAGTTCCATGTTTAGGTGAGACGGGTCAGACTTGCTGAGCCTTCGTGCTCACTGCTTGTGTTTGAAGCTTTTGCAGGGTTTTATGAGGAAGGGACTCCCGAAGAGGAGACGGAACCCCAGGAGGGGAACCCCGTCAAGTGGGAGTCGTGCACGCCGCAGAGTTAGTGTGCGTGTGTGCTAGCAAGGACACGTTCAAGGGCTGAACGTGGACTTGATGCTTAGTCTACGCCCGCAAGTGTAGACTGAACTTATTTTGATGTAAAGATGTTCATAACTTGTTCATGTAATAAAATTTCTGCTTCCGCTTTGTACCTTTGACGTGTGTTATACGGTGCTGTGCAACGCAGCACCCCTCAGCGTGATCCTGGCTCGACAGGACCTTGGGGTCGTGTCAGCGTTGGTATCAGAGCTCGCTTGAGGTTTAACACAGTACAAAGGTCTTCTTTTTTAAAAATCCAGTGAGGAACGAGTTAGTAGCCCGTATAAGGATATTATTAGCATATAGAAAGTGGCATAGTAACCTATTTGTTATGTCGGAAAATCATGTATCTTGGGACGTTTATGTCTTAGGGGGTACACGTGAGCGCTGTCCACCAGTGCGCACAAGCTGAAGGGTGGAGCCCCACGGGTGGCAGGTAACCCGACCCGCTTTGGTATCCTCTACGACTCTTCATGTCGTTTGGGGTATTCGAGCAACGTCTATCCCTGGCGTGCGTGGTGCAACTTGGGAGACCCCTTCACGTGGTCTGAAACGTGAACACGTAACTCAAGGCGTCTTTGGCTTAAGAACATCCGGGCGAGTGATGACGGCCGGGTGTACGAACTGTATGGATTCCGGGCTCGGTGTGCAGCCAAGTCTGACGATTGATTGAGTTTCTGCAGGTAGCCTGACCATGAAACGGTAGACGTGTAGCATCCGTGTGCAAGTGACGTTTAGTGCCACTGAATTAACGAAGCCGGCTAAGTCCGGTATAGGTTTTTCCTTTGTGAGGACGTAGTACCGACATGCTCTGGTGACGCATCGACGTCCCACCCAACTAAATGAACAACTTCAGTGTAAAAACTGGAAGGTTTTGGCCCAAAGCAGTAAAACTTTGCTGTACCCTCTTCCCTTAATCAGGAAGTTCAAAGTAAACAAGTTTTCAACTTATAGGTTGTTAAGGGCAGAGCACTCTGTTTTCAGCTGAATCAAGGCTGAAGTTAATCAGAGGTTAGAGGCTGAGTTCTTTCGAGATTGGGGTCGTATGATGCAGTTTTGGAAAGCTTTGGAAGAGCTTTACAACTCTTCTGTTGAGGTCCATAGGTGTTTCATCCCGTAACCACTCGAAAAATGCAGTAGAGTTGAAACTGTCCAGAAAACAGGACAGAGTAAAGACTGTCTGTAGACTCTCTGTAAATTAAGCATAATTTCCTGCATAAAAATCCAAAAATAGAAAATGAGGTAGTTATGGAAAGCTTATGAGATAGGTTACAACTTTGTAACAGAAAGTTTTGTCAGATTAGGAACAGAATTAACCGGGATTCTTGGATCAAATCAGTACCTAAAGCAGGGAGGTGCTGTCTAATTTTCTCCAGAAATTATGTTAACTTGGACATCTCATAACTTTTGAACCAGGACAGATCTTAGGCCAAGCAAATACTTTCTGGAAAGATATTGAAGTTAACTTTAACTTTGATGTTGATCTCCAGAACTGGTTTTGCCTTTAACATGGCCTAAATCAGGTTGAACTGGAAACTGGTCAGGGCTGTCATGGGAACAGCAGATCAGCAGTCAAATTTGTTTAAAATTTGAACTATGTTTCCAAGTTTTATGGGTTCAATGACATATCTTATGTTATAACTCAATGGTTTACTGTTTAAATAAATATTTGACATTTCTCAAATATATTTTTACAGATGACAGCAGATAAGAAGTTGGAGAACGGGTGGGTGATGTCCCACTGTTCTCACCGTAGAGGCTACCCGGAAGTATTGTGGCAAATGCTCCAATATTTCGGATAGAATCAGATGCCGCAGTACTTCGCCAAGGAAGAAGGCGAAGCGGGGAACAAGACGTGGATGATCCACGTCGAAGTCCCTGCAGGACCTACGCCATCCGGTTGGGTGCTGTTCACCGTCACGGTGAGAGGAAGACAACCGGAAGGGATGTGGCAAGTGGCAGCCCATGACACCATGTCACGTTTCTGTCAAATACACGTGCAGGCTATGGAGGGCACTCCATACACGCTCGTTCCGGTGGAGGGACGGGCTCAGCATGTGTGGGAAGAGCGGTACCTGGAGGCAACGGACTCGAGTGGCCCAAGGTACAACCCCGCGGAGGCGAACCTTAGCCTCCAGATGAGGGCGGGAAACGCCGTGATGGACAGCCAAGCTGTTCATACGGAGCATATCGCCACAAAGCTCAAGGAGAGCACAAGCCGTGGAGATCATTTCGAGAGTGCTCACAGCACACTCCGCAATGTGCTCCTTCCGACGATCAAGCGACTGAATGAACAATACAATCAGTTGCATCGTCTGAAGAAGGCGAAGAAGAAAAGCCGTGTTGACATCGCGGCGTTGCAAGAGCTGGTGCAGACCCTAACCCAGCAGAATGAAGACCTTGCTCAAGAGCGGGACGACGCTATTGAGGAAGGACAAGGCTGGGAAGAGGACTACAACCAGGCTATGGACGAGGTGCATGCTTTGCAGGACCTCGTACCTCCGGTATTGGGCATACCGGTGGTCTTGGGTCTTCCAGCAATGGGAGAACCCGGGATGGGAGAAGAGGTGGTAGATCCAGAGCCACCAGCAGAGGTACCGGAGGAGGACGACCCACAGGAGGTCGAGTTCTACTCCGAGTAGGGGGTTACGGTTGCCAAGTAGGGCAGCCAGGGTAGCGTAACCCAACTTTTGTAATCGGTGACATGTCGAGTAGACAGTGGTGTATGTATAGGTAGTGACGACATGAGCACGACTTCTCGGAGACCCGAGAATAATGTATCTTGTATAAAGTTTATGCTTTATCAATATATGTGAATGTTGTGCAAATCAATCATGTATCACTTCAATACCTACTGTTGCTTATGGAACTTTAAGTAAGACATGTGCTAATTGCTGCTGTGTTGAATTTCAGAATGACGCGTACTCGTGCCAACCCTGACGTTGGGGGGACCAGCCAAGGGGGAGAGACCTCCCAACCACCTCCCGAGGACTCCTCGGGACAGCATCAGCAACAGCAACAGCAAACACCGCCACCGCCACTGCCAACGGTTACATTGGCTGACATCGTCACAGCAATGGCGGGCTCGCATCAGCAGCACACAGAGTTGCTGCAGACTCTCATCGCCAATACGTCTCGCCCAGAGAGACGTCAAGACCGGGAGGAGCGTCAACAGAGCTCCTACTCCGACTTCCTGGCAACTCATCCCCCGGTATTCTCAAGGGCGGATGGACCTCTTGACGCGGACAACTGGCTCCGCGCCATAGAGATGAAGTTCGGGCTGCTCCAGATAAGCGAGCAGCGCAAGACTCAGTTCGCGGTCCAGCAGCTCCAAGGATCCGCGAGCGCGTGGTGGGCCAACTTCTGTGCTTCACAGCCCACCGACCGAGTGATGACCTGGACGGAGTTCCGGACGGCCTTCCGGGCCTATCATATACCGCCAGGTTTAATGAAGAGGAAGACGCAAGAGTTCCTGCACTTGCAGAAAGGGAGCCGGAACGCGCTGGAATACTCCAGAGCGTTCAACGATCTCGCGCTTTACGCTTCATATCACGCAGATACTGACGAGAAGCGGCGGGACCACTTCTACCAGGGGCTTAAACCGCTCTTGAAGGACAAGTTGGCGATGTTCAATCGTGGCAGCCTCAACGACATTATTGATGCTGCGATTGTTCAGGAGGACTCCGGCAAGGAGTTAGCGGCGGCGGAGCGAAAGCGAAGCGCGCCGCAAAGCAGCGAAGGAGGCGGTCCTTCTCAGAAGTTTCGGATGGTGAATCGCCCACCATCAGGTCCACGCTGGCAGCCACCACAGCGGTCGATGCCGTTCCGCAGTCGGCCGTACTCTTCACCGGCATTCAGGCCGGCACTGCCAGTACCACCACAACAACAACAGCAGCAGCTGGCGATGCCGCGTGCGTTTGCACCTCAGCAACGCATGCCGGGCTTTCGTCCCCCGAGCACTACACCAGCAACGGCCACTTGTTACAAGTGTGGTCGTCCAGGACACTTCGCGAGCAGTTGCCCGGAGAGGCAAGGCGGCAGAGTGGCACCACAGTTTCCGGGGAGGAATCAACCCCGGAACCCTACTAATGCGCGGCGGGCAAACCCTAGGCCCGACACCGTCCACCAGCTTGCCATTGAGGATGTGCCGGAGGGCGAGCAAATCCTTGCGGGTATGTTCCAACTCCACCAGCATCCCGCTATAGTACTGTTTGATTCAGGCGCCACACATAATTTTATTAGCCAAGCTTTCATTGCTAAACACAGCTTGCCAATACTATCCACCGATAGTCCATATTTAATTTGTTCACCGGGTGGGAAGATTTCAGCAAGCGTAATGGTCTCCAAAGCACCATTATGCTTAGCGGGTAGAGTGTACCCCACGTCTCTCATTATCTTAGAGGGACAGAAGGTCGATGTCATCCTAGGGATGTCGTGGTTAACCCGCCACGGCGCTGTTTTAGACACCATCCTTCGAGCCGTGCACTTAAACTCAGAGGTGCACGGTTCTCACTCATTATTTCTGGACAGTCCAGAAATAAAACTTCCAAGTGTCTATCAAGCCACAACCATTAGATTAGAAGATATTCCAGTGGTCCGAGAATTCCCTGACGTATTCCCGGATGATTTGCCGGGGATGCCACCCGATAGAGAGGTGGAGTTCAAGATTGAACTTGCACCAGGAACCATGCCAATATCCCGAAGGCCGTACAAGATGGCGCCTAAGGAGAAGGGTTTTATTAGGCCGAGCTCCTCGCCATGGGGCTGTTCGGCGTTATTTGTCAAGAAGAAGGATGAGACGTTGCGGCTTTGCGTGGACTATCGTCCATTAAATGCCGTAACCATCAAGAACAAGTATCCGTTGCCACGGATCGACATGTTGTTTGATCCGTTGGTCGAAGCAAAGATCTTTTCCAAGATGGACTTAAGATCCGGGTACCATCAGATTAAGATAAGGGCGGAGGACATTCCAAAGACAGCTTTCTCGACAAGGTACGGACTTTACGAGTACCTGGTCATGTCCTTCGGCCTCACCAATGCTCCAGCTCACTTCATGTACTTGATGAACTCGGTATTCATGCCGGAGCTGGACAAGTTTGTCGTGGTCTTCATCGACGACATTCTGGTATATTCCAAGTCGGACGAAGATCACAAGAAACATCTGCGTATAGTCTTACAACGGCTGCGGTATCATAAGTTATACGCAAAATTCAGAAAATGCGAGTTTTGGATATCGCAAGTGCCTTTCCTCGGGCATATCATCTCAGCGGAGGATATCGCTGTGGACCCGAGCAAGATCACTCAAGTGCTGAATTGGAAATCCCCGAGAACTGTTCACAAGGTACGGAGTTTCCTCGGACTCGCGGGATATTATCGGAGGTTCATTCCGAACTTCTCGAAGATTGCCAAGCCAATGACAGAGCTGCTGAAGAAGGCTACCAAATATGTTTGGAGTCCAACATGTGAAGCAGCATTCAAGGCTTTAGTCAAGCACCTGACAGCAGCACCGGTTTTGGCGCAGCCAGACACAACAAAACCGTTCGATGTGTACTGCGATGCATCCGGCATTGGGCTCGGATGTGTGCTGATGCATGACCGAAGAGTGGTCGCTTATGGATCACGGCAGCTTAGAAACCATGAGCAAAATTATCCAACTCACGATTTGGAGCTCGCTGCCGTGGTACTTGCACTGAAAATATGGAGGCACTACCTACTCGGTAACCTCGTACATTTATATACCGACCACAAAAGCCTCAAGTACATATTCACTCAGAAGGAGCTGAACATGAGGCAACGAAGATGGTTAGAATTGATAAAGGATTACGAAATAGAGATCCATTATCATCCGGGCAAGGCAAACGTAGTGGCAGATGCGCTGAGCCGCAAGTCACACGTCAACAATCTGACCATCACACCGTTGGAAGAGGGCGAACCACCACTACATGTGATTCCACATGGAGCTCTCTACAACTTAGCTTTGGTCCCCACCATCCGTGAAGAAATAGCGGCAGCCCAGAAGAATGACAAGGGCATGTCACATTTGCAGAGACGTGTAGACAGTGGGGAGCTGAAGTGTTTCCGGAAGGACGGAGACGGCGTCCTGTGGTTCGAGGACCGGATCGTCGTACCCCGTAACCCGGAATTACGGAAGAAAATCTTTGATGAGGCTCACTTATCAAAGTTTTCTATTCACCCCGGCAGCAACAAAATGTATAAAGAACTCAAAAGCAAGTTTTGGTGGACACGGATGAAGCGAGAGACTGCAAAATACGTGTCCGAGTGTGATACATGTCGAAGGGTGAAGGCAGACCACATGCGGAAACCGGGACTGCTACAACCACTAGGCATTCCTGCTTGGAAGTGGGAGGACGTGAGCATGGATTTCATCGTCGGTTTACCCACCACCTTGCAGAAACATGATTCTGTGTGGGTGATCGTCGATCGGCTCACCAAAGTTGCCCATTTCATCCCGGTCAACACAAACTACAACGCCAAGAAGTACGCTGAACTATACATCCTAGGATCCTATGCTTGTATGGCGTACCCCGTACCATCATATCGGATCGGGGCACTTTATTTGTGTCCCGTTTTTGGGAGCAGCTGCACGCTGCCTTGGGGACGAAGCTGATCCGTAGTTCAGCCTACCACCCACAGACGGATGGGCAAACGGAGCGGGTAAATCAGATCTTGGAAGACATGCTACGAGCTTGCGCTATCAACCACGGCAAGAATTGGGATGATCACTTGCCGTTAGCCGAGTTCTCGTACAATAATGGGTACCAAGCCAGCATTAAGATGGCACCTTACGAGGCGCTATATGGTAGGAGGTGCCGCACACCATTGAACTGGTGTGAGTCTGGCGAAAGGGTTACCTTCGGGATTGACCTTGTCAACAACGCGGAAGAAAAGGTTCGACTGATTCAAGCGAACCTAAAAGCCGCTCAATCCTGTCAGAAACAGTATGCGGACCGGAGAGGGCGCCCATTACAATTCGAAGTTGGAGATCACGCATATTTACGGGTGTCTCCAATAAAGGGCGTAATCAGATTTGGGGTGAGAGGAAAGTTGGCACCCCGATTCATCGGTCCACTCCAGATTACCGAAAGATGTGGATCAGTGGCATACCGACTGAAATTACCAGAAGCACTTTCCGGTGTTCACGACGTCTTTCACATTTCCCAGCTGAAGAAGTGTCTTAAGCTATCAACTACCATTCAGCTGGAAGACATTGAAGAACTGCAACCGGATCTCACCTATCGGGAGGAACCGGTGCAGATTATCGATGAAAAGGCCCGAACCACACGCAACCGTACGTTGTGGTTCTACAAGGTTCTATGGAGTTATCACTCAATGGACGAAGCGACATGGGAGAGCGAAGAATTCCTTTGCACTAACTACCCTGAATTTTTCACGTTGCATATCCGGTAATTTTCCACCGTCCTCTCTCTCATTTTCACCTTATAATCTCGGGACGAGATTCTTTTAAGGGGGGAGGAATGTAAGGGCCTCAGTTTTTGACACACATTTGCAGTGTTCATCACCACACCACACACCTCATTTGAGGAAGGATGATGAACACAAATGAAGAGCAAGTAACAATTATCAACATGCTCATTAGAGAACAAACTCACACATTGCCAAAGTGGTATTTCCCACATGTGATATAGGTGGGCTGGACATATGAAAACTCCTACACATTGCTAAGGATGTCCATGCTAAGTTTCAGCCAAATTCAAAACCTTTTTGAGGTCATATTGGGTATAGATAGAAAGAGAGCAGTTTGAAACCACATTCCCATTCAAACTGTTTTTATCCCATGAATTTAAAAGTGGGAGGCATATTCTTGTTCAGCACATTTTTGTGAGCTCACACACCAATTTTCACTCCATTTGGAGTTGATCTTGACATGAGCTAAGTGGGACAAACTCAAACTTTATTTGAATTCCAAAACTGAACTTGTGTTGGAATTCACTCAAACCAAACCCAATTCGAATCCTATTCAATTCAAATGGCTCAAGGGTAAATAATTTGAATCACCAGGGGTATTATGGGGTTCAATGTTCACTACAGTGATTAGGAGTAAATTTCAGAGGTTAAAACCCCGGGTGGGACCCACATGTCATAGAGGGAAGAAGGAGAAACTTGCACCCAAAGTCAGAGTCTCGGTGGGAAATTCCACCGAGCAGCTATCGGCTGTGCCACCGAGCAGCTCCCGGCGCCCCCAGCTGCTTCCCTCTCCTCGCGCTGGCACCCAGGGCGGCTTGCTCGCGCCCCCACGCGACCGGCACCGCCTCAGCCGAGCAGGAGTCGGCCGGCTTTATCTTCTCGCGGGCAAACCCGAGCAGCAGCATTGTTTCTCGCCGCAGCTCTCTGCTCAATCGGGAAAACTAGCAAAACCATCTCCTCCTTCGTCCCTGAGCTGCTAGACAGCCACCTGAGGTCGCACTCCACCTCCCCAACGATAGAAACCCCGAGCTCCGACCTCCTTTGCCCGAAAACGATCGCCACCGCGGCGACCTAGCCTCAGCCGAGAGTCAGGAGCCCGTGGGCAGCGTTCCGCAGGCGTTTTCACGGTCCAGCGAGAGAGGCAACAGGAGCGCGCGACCACCGTGCTGCTCTCCTCCAAGTTTGGAAGCCAACCGTGGAGAATCCACATAGAATTTCTAGTTTTGCTCCGGCGACCGTAACCCGAGCTTCCGGTACGGTTTCTTTAAATTCTCGCTCTATGATCTTTCGGAGGTCATCAAATCTTGCACATAGACGCTGGACTAGCCGGCGATCAAGTTCTTTTCTGCATCCTTAGCGTGAAACCGTCCAGGAGTGATGAATTTCGAGCTCGATCGAGGGCGGTCATGGCGGGCACGATCTGTCACACGGTGCCGACCGACTTACCGCCATCCCTGAACCCTTTGAACACCTTGTCGAGCTTCCTAGAGGTACACTGATGCTGTAGGACCGTTTGTCCGAGGTGTTGGCGGGTTTAGAAACCATGGTCGACAGTACCGAACCTCGACCGAGGCCGCGGCACGTCGCCGAGCTATTTCCGGTCACCCCCAGCCCGACCTGACACCACCGACGTGTTCCTCGACGTCGACATCCCCCTGGCGGCGAGTTTCAGACCATGGGAGGTCCGGCAGCGGCGAGCCAGCGAGCCCCGAGTCTGCTCCGGCGAGGTTGGCGGCGCGGGCGCGAGAGAACGGCGGGAGGAAGACGAAGCGGCTGGCCCACGTGTCAGTGGCTGAAGAATTTAAATCGGGATCGGGTGTGACCGGGGATCGGCTGTGCTGGCGCGCAAATACCCTGTGAGCTCCGGTGTGCCGGACACCGCCGCGCTCGACACGTGTGGTACCCCCGGTGTGCCGGACACCTCCGCGTTCGACACGTGTCCCCGCGGGCCCCGAGAGTTTAAACTTTTCCCCCAATTTTCAAAATTCTTCCAAACTTCAAATCCTCATAACTTTGGCTAGAAAGATCCATATCGAGTGAACAAAATTTTGCTGGATTCAGCTCTTTGAGCACTTTTCAGCAAATCAAGTTTCGCTTCACGAAAACCCTTAATTCTCCGGAATTAATTCCTCAAATTTAAACTGTTTGGAATTTTTTACTGGAAAATCCTTTATAGGGAGATCCTGAAATTTTGCTGGGATGTTCACCAAAATATCCCTGAACTACCATAAAAATTTTAGACCCATTGGAGCTTATTTAATCCGCCAAATGGTGTGATTAGTCAAACTATTCCAGAGAAAGTAGAAAATGTTTAGAAACATTTTCAGGATTTTCTCTGAGATTGTTTAGCTCATATCTTTAACTAGAAACATTCAAATTAAGGGAGACCAACATCATTAGAACCCTCTGAAAATCAAGTTTTCAGAAAGTCATAGTTTGTTTCATGAAAATCCTTAGAACACCCCAAAAGCCTTCAAATAAGGTCAAGTACATAATTAATTGTGGAGGGCTCAAATGGGCTTTGCTGCAACTAAAACTTGACCAAGTCTCTATTTAGGTTGTAACCAAGCCACAGTAAAAGTTTCACAGTCATAGAGTCTGTCTAGTGGGACTTATAAGCTTCACAAGTTTAAAAGTTAATACAAACACATTTGAATTGATACATATGTTTCTTCTAACATGTAGTCGCTAAGGTCGAGGAGGAACCCGAAGTCCTAGACTTCGTTACTCCGGAGGAACAGCTAGCCTACGACCAAGAGCAGCAAGGCAAACTCCAGTTTGCATCAACCTTTTTACAATTTTTTATTGTTTTGAGCACATTGTTGTTTACTTTATTCCTTGCATTAGAGTCTTGTTTGGAAACCCAAGTGCATAGCTAAGAAAGCCATGGGTTGGGATTAGGATTAAAAACCTCGTTAGCCACTGCATTGCTAAGATAGAGTAGGATTCGGTACAAGTCGAGTAGTTGGAACTACTCGCGAGCATAGGCTAGAGGCACTCGACTCGGGTAGTGATAGCACATGAAACACATGGCAAGAAGATGAGACCAAGCGGAGGGTAAGGGCAGCAGGACTTTGGGGCCTGTGTGCTGTAGCTCCGCTTGTGTCGATTGAGGACCGAGCCGTGTGCGGGCCTGTTGAACAAGCTAGAACAGTACCGAAGACCTACCGGCTATATGGGAACCGGGAAACTGATGTAACTCGGGTAGCTGGGTATTGAGGCATTGCCCGTCGTTCAGAGGGTAGGTTGAGAGCTTGAGGTGTAAATCGGCTGGCGGCACGGAGATGCGCGTGCAGAGACCTCTTGCTCGGGACGATGGGACCGCTTCAATATTTGGCTGACGGGTGAAAGGTAGTTGCGTACGGCGTCCGTGATGGTTGTTGTAGGCAACATCAAGTACGGGCGTACGTGACGGGTTGTTCAGGTAACCCTGCAGCTGTAAATCGATTATAATCGCCGTCCCTCGCGGTCAGTGAGTACCACTTATTCACTGTACCGTGACGTAGAAAGAACAGGCTAGTTACATGTTAAATATTGCTGATTGAAAGATGGACTCTGATTGTTAATGATATGCTGTAGTTTAGAGCTAACTAAAGTTCATTTCAACTTTGGGCAAAGTACATGAGAGAAATGGTTTCTTGTTTGATTGCGGCTCTCTCATGTACCTTAGCGTAAGGTTCTCCACAACCTGCTGCTAAAACTTGAAAGTAAGGTTCTACTAATTAGGCGAGTCCCTTGCAAATGATTTTTACCTCATGTAACCCATCACCCCTCATGTAGAAGTTCCATGTTTAGGTGAGACGGGTCAGACTTACTGAGCCTTCATGCTCACTGCTTGTGTTTGAAGCTCTTGCAGGGTTTTATGAGGAAGGGACTCCCGAAGAGGAGACGGAACCCCAGGAGGGGAACCCCGTCGAGTGGGAGTCGTGCACGCCACAGAGTTAGTGTGCGTGTGTGCTAGCAAGGACACGTTCAAGGGCTGAACGTGGACTTGATGCTTAGTCTACGCCCGCAAGTGTAGACTGAACTTATTTTGATGTAAACATGTTCATAACTTGTTCATGTAATAAAATTTCCGCTTCCTCTTTGTACCTTTGATGTGTGTTATACGGTGCTGTGCAACGCAGCACCCCTCAGCGTGATCCTGGCTCGACAGGACCTTGGGGTCGTGTCACGTATGTACCTGGGACGGCAATTTTCGTGGCTCAGAAGGGACCTTCCCGGCTGGAGGAGAATTTATAGGTCCTTCGCGGGAAAGTATGCGCCGCGGCACCAGGTTGCCTTCTTGCAGCTCCCAGACGCGCTTGGTCCTTTGGCGGTAGTGCCGGAGCACCAGCCGGGGCCGTGCATTGTGGGGTGTTACCTGCAATCGTGCCTCGCCGATGAGGTTGATATCATCACGCTGGAGCGGGCCCTGCGCGGCTTCTCCCAGGAGCCCCGGGGTACTTTCCCCTTCTGGCTCAGGCCGTCAAGAGGTAGGAGGAACCGGACTCTTCTTGGGAGACCCAAGACGTCTTCCTCCATTGGCTCAGGCCGACAGGAGGTTGACGGATCCTGGGCGGCCCCCAGGAGGTGAGACCTCGACGAGGTCGACATCTTCACGCGGGAGCGGGTCCTGCGCGGCTTCTCCCGGGAGCCCCGGGGTACCTTCCCCTATCGGCTAAGGCCCACAAGAGGTAGGAGGACCCGGACTCTTCTTGGGAGACCCAGGATGTCTTCCTCCATTGGCTCAGGCTGACAGGAGGTTTATGGATCCTGGGCGGCCCCCAGGAGGTGAGGCCGAGGCACAGAGACGTGCACTCGGGTGGAGCTGGCCCGGTTCTGCACCGCCAGGGGCTGGTGCTTGGGCTGCTGCAACTGCTTGGAGCTTCCCCAAGGCTGATATCGCAGCAGTGCAGTCTCCACAGATCTTTCGGGGCAGCCGTAGTCGGTTACCGCCCTGACTCGTCGTCACTGGAGCTGGAGTCCTCACCGTTGTGCACCGTCTTTATGGTGCGCTGAGGCTCCTGAAACCCCACCTGGTGGCCGATGTTGTCTGGGGCGTCGACCTTCTGCTTGCCCTCCCTTTGACAGAAAGGTGGGGCATCAGCTCGCAGCTGCCTCCCTTTGCGGAAGCGCTCTGCGAGCTTCTGGATATCCCGGCACTCAGCAGAAGCATGGTAGCTGGTGTCGTGCACGGGACATGGCTCGCCTTGGCCACCATATGGATCTGGTGACTGTCACTGCCTTTTGTCGGGTCGTGGCCCCCGAGCTCCACTGGGTGCTGCTGCTGCAGCAACGGGAGCCACGGTCGGTGGCTTCATCTTGCCACCGCCCCGGTTCTTGATCTTCTTGTCGCTTCCATGGGAAGCAGCGCTAGATCCGGGCTGTCCTCCTGATTCGGAGGCTGGCAGTGAGTGCTAGTTCCGCCCTTCAGCTGCCCTGGCGCACTTGTCCGCCAGGCTGAAGAGCTCTGAGACATCGCGAACCTCTCTGGTCGCGAGATTCTCAAGCATCTCCTTGTCCCAGACACCCTGCCAGAACGCCACCACCACAGAAGAATTTTGGATGTGCGGGATGGTGTTCCGTACCTGGGAGAACAGCTGGATGAAGGAGCGCAGCGTCTCTCCAGGTTGTTGCTGGATGGCGTGGAGGTCAAGCTCCGTGCCAGGCCGGGTGTAGGAGCTGCCGAAGTTAGCAGTGAACTGCCGGCAGAGCTCTCCCCAAGAGGTTATGGAACCCTGGGGGAGGTTCATGAGCCAAGACCGGGCTGGGCCGGTCAAGGCGACGGGGAAGTAGTTGGCCATGACGACCTCGTCCCCTCCTGCAGCAAGGATGGCGGTGGAGTAGATCTGGAGGAACTCCGCCGGGTTGACACTGCCGTCGTACTTCTCGGGCAGGTGCGGCCGAAACTTGCGCGGCCACCTCGCGAAGCGAAGGTGTGGCGCCAGGGCCACACATCCTGCTCCTGTTGCTGCAGGCGTTGGTGCCACGAACGCTTGGTTCGCTGCTGGCACTGTGTACCACGGTATGGGCAAGGCTGCGCCATAGACCGGGGGCGCCGTTTGCAGGGCATATGGCTGGGGCATATGCTGCGTGGCGTATGCCTGGGGCAGAGATCGCGTGGCGAACGTCTGCGCCTCAGGTTGGGTTGAGGCAGTCGACATGCTGTCAGCGGCCTCCTGGTTGCGACGCCATTCTCGACGTCGCTCAATGAACACTCGGGCATCTTTGCGCAAGTGGCATCGTGTGACACCCTCGCCTCGGGTATCAGCATATGTTCATGTTCTATAAAGAGGAAACATTTTAATGAAAAATAGGAACAGAGAGAATTATCAAAAGAATAGCCAATAAAGCCCTCAGAGAGCGCCGAAAGCAACTTCCGCGGCCAGCAGGCCACGCGGCGTGTTCGGTTCTCATTCCCGAGAAGTTGGGAGAGGTCCGCCGCTAAACTGACTACGTGGCAGGCTCGGGGGTCACCTCCGCAATTGGAAAGGGGTTCAACCCTGTGGGACACGTGTTGCCCATGGAGCTAGCCTCTGCAGAAGAAGCAAAGGCATTTTTCGTAGGGCACATGTCACCTTCAGAGCTAGTCCTCGCGGAAGTCAGAGGACCAGTTGCACGGGATACGTGTTGCTCTCGGAACCCATCTCCGAGAAGTCCGGATCTATCGAACACGTGTCGCCACCGGAGCTTATCTCCGGGAGGTCCGTCGCAGCTAAACACGTGTCGACCTCGGGGCATGTCCCTGAGGAAAGAAGAGAGGGAAGACCGGCACCAACACGTGGCGTGCGCGGAGCTCACCTCCGAAGGAGAGGGGAGTCCTGCTCGCTTGACACACGGCACCACCGGAGCTCGCCTCTACGAAAAAGGAGAGACCAGGCCCCGGAGGACACGTGGAGCTTCCGGAGCTCATCATCGTGGAGGTAACGAGTTCTGGAGCGGTTTTTACGCGTAAAGATACCGGAACACAACAGAAACTGATCTAAATTCCACGATGTTACTAAAGATAAGACGTTAGGATCCAAACAAGATCTGAATAAGACTCTTATTCGGGATCCAATCAGATTAGGACTCTTCTCTTCCCGATTATAAATAGAACCCAAAACCTCTTGCCGAAACTACAAAACTCTCTTTCAACTCCTGAGCCGACGACTTAGAGCCCTAGCCCTAACTCGCCGAGCAAACCATCGCCGAAGCGCAACAAGGGAGATCATCGGAGAAGAACCGAGCGGTCTGAGGAGGACCTCGAAGTCAAGAAGAACGTGAGGTAGGACTTCAATACCGCCTTGCGACATCATTGTGTTCATCTCTTTGCATCTGTTCTTCAATTCCTTTCAAACAGAAGCCTTCTCGTGGGCAGATCACTTGATGATCAGTTTGATCTAAAGACAGGATCATCGCCACGTCCACCTTTGATCCAAACACCTCTGTCCGTGCAAGCCATGCAAGAGCACACCAATCTAATAAAAATCATAGGATAGCATGCATGTGCATCATCGCATCTAGTTTAAGGTTTGCGCATGATATTGATTGCTGTGAATCCTGTATGCACGTAAATCCTACATAGCAGGGCAAGCTCAGGGAGCTGTCTACGACGAGCTGGAGCAACAAGGTTTTGAGAATCAAGAACAACCGGAACCGCAAGTACAAGGCAAATGCTCCTTGACCATATTGATCCTATATTTTGGGTAAAACGGTTTTGTTTTGCGAAAATGTGTGCGTACAGAGTCAAACATGATGGGAAGCCCTTTTATAGGAGTTTACTAGTTTTGATAAAACCACCCTTGTTGCCTGGGAAGTTTATGAGTCGGGTATGGTTTTTGCTTTATGCTTCGCTGAGTCTATGGGATTGGGAAGCGAGATAGATGTGTCTAGCTAACTGCACTCGTACTGATAATAAGAAACTGATGAGGTTAATGAATATGGATCAGAGGGAGATCTAGGCAAGACTGGGTTTGTAAATGAGGTAGCATGAGATGGTGGTTTACTTGCCGTAGATCTAATGACTGGTTCATGCATGCACATGCCAGGATAACAGTGCCACCACAAGGCCAAGTATGGGTGCGGCTTAGCTGAGTAATTAGGTAAGTTGCTAGAGTGTTATGGACTGTGGAAGGCGCGGGGAATGGGAGTCGAGTGAGGACTGCCCTGGGAACTGCATGGCACAAGAGGGGGCCCGTGGGTTGGAGAATTGGAGATTCTAGCCTGCCGGTGAAACCTTAGTGAGTCCATACATCTAGTAACCCCTTTGTAAAGGCTATTTTGTGATCTCTTGACCATACACTGACGGTTGTGTACTGGTATAATGGAGGTTCTGCAGTCGCCGACGGGTGACGAAATCACAACCTTGTGGGTAAAGAGGTGCAAACTCTGCGGAGTCTAAAACTATCATGATAGCCGAGCTTACGGTTACGAGCACCTGGCTAAACTGCCATGATTAGTTGGGATGGTTATTGGGAAGGTTCTTGGTTATGATTATTGATTTGGATATGGTTTGGTCTGGGTAATGAGATGGTTGCATGACTGTTGGGTCAAGACATGAGATTGGTCTCGGTGTGAGACGAGGTTGTTTTACGAGGTGAGATGGTAGCGAATACGAGGAGGTATTCGTGAGTATGAATAAAGGATTGGTTAATGTTCGGATGGAACACAGGAAGTGATGGAGGTATGTGGATAATTTAATACATGCTGGGATTACATCTAAAATTAAGTTGCTGTTTTATCATGGTTTTACACATCTGCTTTTCTGCAAATAAGCCTTTTTATACCTACCTTGTTTATGAGCTGCATATCATGTGTTTTCCCGCACTTGTTGAGTACATCATTGTACTCAAACTTGCATTATTATTTCATCATCAGCAGCAAGAGAGGCCTACTATGAGGACCAAGTGGAGTATTATGGTGTGTGATCTATTCTCAACCTAGCCTGTGGAGGGAGTAGAGATGGAGCCACTTCTGCTTAGATTTGCTTCCGCATTAGTTTTTGCTTCCGCTTTAGAATAAAGACTTCCGCTGCGTAGAAATAAAGACTTCCGCTGTGAGCATGAGTCCAAGACTCATGAGGTATTGTAATAACTCTGTTATTCGTGGTAATATATAATCTGAATTCAGTTTGTGGAACGTGTGTGTATGTGTGATGAACATCCTGGGCACACATATGCATTAGTTCTCGGTTCCGTGGTTTTCCACAGAATTGAGGGCATCACAGACTGGTATCAGAGCCATGGGTTGACAGTAGGTTACACGCCTAGATAGAAACCTTAGATTGATATTAGAGCCACGGGTTAACAGCAAGTTACACCCTAAATAGGAGTCATAGGTAGCTAAGCCACGCTGACCAAAGGAAGCGTCCTAAGGTGAATAGCTTAGATTGGCCTTTAAAACCACCTTGGCATAGGAAACCATCCTTGAATAGGAGTTGTATGATCCCTTGCAATGATTGTGTGTGATTGTGTGCTTAGTGTGAGTTGTGGGACGTCTCAAAAACGTTGTCCATATCAATACGTAAGAAGAAAGAGGTGTGAAATGCTTCGGCACTTGATCACATCCTCATAAGGGCTAATATATATAGTCCAACTCACCTTGATGCATATAGTTGAAGGGACCTACCTAACCTTCTAACCTTCTATTCTATTTCGTTCTCTCTCACAGATGGTGAGAGGAAACGCCTGCTGAAGGAACGTCCAGGAGGATGACCATGATGAAGTTCCTGCTAACCCAGGAGCTAGCAAAAACCATCTGGAGAGGTTGATGGTCATGCAAAACCAGCTTATGCGAACCATGATCCAAACTTTGGGTCAGTTGCAGGCCAACCAAAACCCCGTTCTGGCACCACCGCCACCACCACCGCCGGCTCATAACAGGTTGGGAGAGTTCATGAGGACTCGACCACCCACCTTTGCTCAAGCTAGCGATCCCATGGAGGCCGATGATTGGTTAAAATCCATGGAGAAAAAGCTTGCCATTGTTCAGTGCAATGATCGAGAGAAGGTTCTCTTCGCATCGCACCAACTTATGGGAGCCGATGCTGATTGGTGGGATGTCCTGAGCAACGCTCATGCCAACCCGGAGACAATCACTTGGACTGAGTTCAAGGAAAGTTTCCGCTCCCATTACATCCCTGTGGGTGTAATGATGCTCAAAAGGCAGGAGTTTGAAGGTCTCCACCAAGGACAGAAGAGTGTGAACGAGTATCTCAACAAGTTCATACAACTGTCCTGGTACGCCCCCGAAGATGTCAACTCAGACCAGAGGAAGCAGTACCTGTTCATGAGAGGGTTGAACAATGAGATCCAGGTTCAGCTCCTCAACAATGACTACATAAGCTTCCAGAAGCTGGTTGACAAGGCCATTATGGTTGAAAACAAGATCCGAGAGATCGAGCGAGAGTGCAAGAGGAAGATGCCATACCAGCCCCAAGGGAGCAATGTACGACCTAGGTACATGCCCCCTGCACCGCAGTATGGATCGACCACTCCTGCGTACTGCCCTGGTCAGCCACCACAGCAACAAATCGTTGCACCGGCACCTCGTGTGCCCATGCCTCCTACGCCCCGACCTAACACTGGTGCTCCTGTTCAAAACCCCCGCCCCAACGTACCTGCTGCCGTAGGCAACAGGGCATGCTTTGCATGCGGGGAAGTAGGCCACTTTGCTAACCAGTGCCCGAGGAGAGGCCCTGGACAGCAAGGTAACGTGCCCAAGCAGAACCAGCGACCAAACGGAGGGGACAACCAAGGGAACCGTGGACCGCAGAACTATGCTCGTGGCCATGTAAACCATGTCACTGCTGAGGAAGCACAACAGGCTGAGGACGTCGCAATTGGTATGTTCCTTGCCAACTCCAACCCAGCCACCATTTTATTTGATTCCGGAGCATCGCATTCCTTCATATCATCCAAATATGTTGCCAAACATCATCTACCCGTATCCCACTTAGAAAGTGCTATGTTAGTTAATTCTCCCGGAGGAGAAATGAGGACTAATATAGTATGTCCTAAAGTAACCCTTAAAATAAGGGGGGTAGACTTCCTTGCCAACCTTATTGTCTTGGACTCCCACGGGATTGACATCATACTCGGAATGGATTGGTTAAGCAAGCACAATGGAGTAATCCAATGTGCTGAAAGGAGCGTGCAGTCGACAAACGAACACGGTATTCGTGTCGAGTTTGAGTCAGCCCAGCAAACAACCGAACGGGCAAATTTGAACCACGTCGAAGGAACAACATTGGACAGCATTCCAGTGGTTCAGGAATTTTCGGACGTGTTCCGGAAAGAGCTTCCAGGAATGCCACCTGACTGGGACATCGAGTTTGCCATAGATTTGGTACCCGGAACTGCACCTATAGCTAAGAGACCATATAGGATGCCCGTCAACGTGCTAGTTGAACTCAAGAAGCAAATTCAAGAACAGTTGGAGAAGGGTTTTATCCGTCCAAGCTCGTCACCATGGGGAGCTCCGGTACTCTTCGTGGACAAGAAGGATGGAATCCAAAGAATGTGCGTGGACTACAGGTCTCTCAACGAGGTGACAATCAAGAATAAATACCCTCTGCCCCGTATAGAGGACCTGTTCGATCAAATGAAAGGAGCCCGAGTATTCTCCAAGATTGATCTTCGGTCGAGATACTTCCAGCTGAAGATTAAGCCCTCTGATATACCTAAGATAGCCTTTCGGACACGGTATGGTTCATATGAATATACCGTTATGTATTTTGGATTGACGAATGCACCCGCATACTTCATGTACCTTATGAACAAGGTTTTCATGGAGTACTTGGACAAGTTCGTCATGGTTTTCATCGATGACATTATGGTGTATTCAAAAAGTGAGGAGGAGCATGAAGAACATCTGAGATTGACCCTGCAGAAGTTGCGTGATCATCAATTGTATGCCAAGCTCAACAAGTGTCAATTTTGGCTAAAGGAAATATCTTTCCTAGGCCACATTATCTCTGAGGAAGGGGTATTGGTTGATCCTAGAAAGGTGAGAGATGTTCTGAAGTTGGACCAACCGAAGAGCGTGAGGGATATTCTGAGTTTCCTTGGGATGGCAGGATACTATCGACGCTTCATTAAAGACTTCTCTAAGATAGCAAAACCTATGACGGAGTTTCTAATGAAGGGAAAGGTCTTTCAATGGACACCAGCCTGCCAAGAAAGTTTTGAGGAACTCAAGAAAAGGCTAACCACAGCACCAATTCTGGTATTGCCAGACGTAAGCAAGAGCTTTGACATATATTGTGACGCATCCAGACAAGGGCTGGGATGTGTGCTCATGCAGGAAGGACAAGTGGTAGCCTATGCCTCCCGACAATTAAAGAAGCACGAGCTTAACTATCCTACGCATGACTTGGAGCTAGCAGCAGTGGTGCATGCATTGAAGATTTGGAGACATTATATCCTTGGTCATCAATGTGAGATCTATACGGATCATAAAAGCCTCAAGTACATATTTACAGAAACGGACTTGAATTTGAGGCAACATCGATGGTTAGAACTCATCAAGGATTATGATTGGGAATCAACTATCATCCCGGAAAGGCCAATGTAGTAGCTGACGCATTGAGCAGAAAGGGAGCATGTCACCAACTCACGGTTCGGGAGCTACCACCCAAACTACGGAAGGAGTTCGAACAGTTACACCTCGGATTCTTGAATAACGTGGAGATAATAGAGATCCACTCCCCATTGGAGCAAGAAATAAGAGAGGGCCAAGCAACGGACGAGGAGATCGAGGAGATCAAGGAAAGAATCCGACAAGGGATAGAGAAGGATTTCAAGGAGGATGAAAAGGGTACGCTTTGGCTAGGAAAAAGGATTTGTGTGCCAAACATGACACCTTCGCGACATGATATTGAAGGAGGCACATGATTCACCCTATTTTATACATCCCGGAAGCACCAAAATGTACAAGGATTTGAAAACTTGCTATTGGTGGGATGGTATGAAGAGGGATATAGCCGAAAACGTTGCCCTATGTGACACATGCCAACGGGTAAAGGCCGAACATCAAAAACCCGCTGGATTGTTGCAACCTTTGAAGATACCCGAATGGAATTGGGAGGATATCAGTATGGATTTCATCGTCGGATTGCCACGTACTCAGTCGGGTTATGACTCCATCTGGGTTATCATGGATCAATTGACGAAAACCGCCCATTTTCTTCCTGTAAAGACCAGTTACAACGTTGCACAATTGGCAGAGTTGTACATGGAGCAGATCGTGTGCCATCACGGAGTTCCGAAGAGGATAGTCTCAGATCAAGGTTCTCAGTTTACTCTAGGTTCTGGAGGAAGCTGCAGAAAGCCATGGGTACACGACTGGGTTTTAGCTCCGCCTATCACCCACAAACAGATGGACAAACCGAAAGGACGAACCAAATTTTGGAGGACATGTTGAGAGCTTGTGCCTTGAAACATGGGCGTAGTTGGGATAGGAGTTTACTGTATGCCGAATTCTCCTATAACAACAGCTATCAAGCAAGCTTGAAGATGTCGCCTTTCGAAGCCTTATATGGTAGACGGTGTAGAACGCCACTGTTCTGGAACGAGACTGGAGAGAACCAGGTGTTTGGACCCAAAGTACTACAAGAAGCTGAAAAGCAGGTCCAAACGATACAGGAGAACTTAAAGGCTGCTCAGTCACGATAGAAAGGCTATGCGGACAATAGGCGTAGGAAGTTGACCTTTGAAGTAGGAGACTTCGTATACCTTAAGGTATCGCCTATCCGAGGCCAACGACGTTTCAACGTCAAAGGCAAGCTAGCACCTCGCTACATTGGACCATTTAAGATTTTGGACAAGCGAGGAGAAGTAGCCTATCAACTAGAGCTCCCAAACCACCTCTCCAATGTACATGACGTGTTTCATGTATCCCAGCTCAAGAAGTGCTTGAGAGTACCAGAGGAACAAGTGTCAATGGGAGAGCTTGAACTTCAAGAGGACCTGACTTACGCAGAACACCCTGTCCGAATCTTGGACGTAAAGGAAAGGGTCACCCGAAACAAGGTGATTCGATGGTGCAAGGTACAATGGAGCCATCACACTGAAGAGGATATCAAGGCAGAATTCCCCAATCTATTTCCTACTAACGAATCTCGAGGGCGAGATTCAATTTAAGGGGGGTAGATTTGTGACACCCTCGCCTCGGGTATCAGCATATGTTCATGTTCTATGAAGAGGAAACATTTTAATGAAAAATAGGAACAGAGAGAATTATCAAAAGAATAGACAATAAAGCCCTCAGAGAGCGCCGAAGGCAACTTCCATGGCCAGCAGGCCACACGGCGTGTTCGGAGCTCATTCCCAAGAAGTTGGGAGAGGTCCGCCGCTAAACTGACTACGTGGCAGGCTCGGGGATCACCTCCGCAATTGGAAAGGGGTTCGACCCTGTGGGACACGTGTTGCCCACGGAGCTAGCCTCTGCGGAAGAAGCAAAGGCATTTTTCGTAGGGCACATGTCACCTTCGGAGCTAGTCCTCGCGGAAGTCAGAGGACCAGTTGCACGGGATACGTGTTGCTCTCGGAACCCATCTCCGAGAAGTCCGGATCTATCGAACACGTGTCGCCACCGGAGCTTATCTCCGGGAGGTCCTTCGCAGCTAAACACGTGTTGACCTCGGGGCATGTCCCTGAGGAAAGAAGAGAGGGAAGACCGGCGCCAACACGTGGCGTGCGCGGAGCTCACCTCCGAAGGAGAGGGGAGTCCTGCTCGCTTGACACACGGCACCACCGGAGCTCGCCTCTACGAAAAAGGAGAGACCAGGCCCCGGAGGACACGTGGAGCTTCCGGAGCTTATCATCGCGGAGGTAACGAGTTCTGGAGCGGTTTTTACGCGTAAAGATACCGGTACACAACAGAAACCGATCTAAATTCCACGATGTTACTAAAGATAAGACGTTAGGATCCAACAAAGATCTGAATAAGACTCTTATTCGGGGTCCAATCAGATTAGAAATCTTCTCTTTCCGATTATAAATAGAACCCAAAACCTCTGGCTGAAACGACAAAACTCTCTTTCAACTCCTAAGCCGACGACTTAGAGCTCTAGCCCTAACTCGCCGAGCAAACCATCGCCGAAGCGCAACAAGGGAGATCATCAGAGAAGAACCGAGCGGTCTGAGGAGGACCTCGAAGTCAAGAATAACGTGAGGTAGGACTTCAATACCGCCTTGCGACATCATTGTGTTCATCTCTTTGCATCTGTTCTTCAATTCCTTTCGAACAGAAGCCTTCTCGTGGGCAGATCACTTGATGATCAGTTTCATCTAAAGACAGAATCATCGCCACGTCCACCTTTGATCCGAACACATCTGTCCGTGCAAGCCATGCAAGAGCACACCAATCTAATAAAAATCATAGGATAGCATGCATGTGCATCATCGCATCTAGTTTAAGGTTTGCGCATGATATTGATTGCTGTGAATCCTGTATGCACGTAAATCCTACATAGCAGGGCAAGCTCAGGGAGCTGTCTACGATGAGCTGCAGCAACAAGGTTTTGAGAATCAAGAACAACCGGAACCGCAAGTACAAGGCAAGTGCTCCTTGACCATATTGATCCTATGTTTTGGGTAAAACGGTTTTGTTTTGCAAAAAGGTGTGTGTACTGAGTCAAACATGATGGGAAGCCCTTTTATAGGAGTTTACTAGTTTTGATAAAACCACCCTTGTCGCTTGGGAAGTTTATGAGTCGGGTACGGTTTTTGCTTTATGCTTCGCTGAGTCTATGGGATTGGGAAGCGAGATAGATGTGTCTAGCTAACTGCACTCGTACTAATAATAAGAAACTGATGATGTTAATGAATATGGATCGGAGGGAGATCTAGGCAAGACTGGGTTTGTGAATGAGGTAGCGTGAGATGGTGGTTTACTTGCCATAGATCTAAGGACCGGTTCATGCATGCACATGCCAGGATAACAGTGCCACCACAAGGCCAAGTATGGGTGCGGCTTAGCTGAGTAATTAGGTAAGTTGCTAGTGTTATGGACTGTGGAAGGCGCGGGGAATGGGAGTCGAGTGAGGACTGCCCTGGGAATTGCATGGCACAAGAGGGGGCCCGTGGGTGGGAGAATTGGAGATTCTAGCCTGCTGGTGAAACCTTAGTGAGTCCATACATCTAGTAACCCCTTTTTAAAGGCTATTTTGTGATCTCTTGACCATACACCGACGGTTGTGTACTGGTATAATGGAGGTTCTGCAGTCGCCGACGGGTGACGAAATCACAAACTTGTGGTTAAAGAGGTGCAAACTCTGCAGAGTCTAAAACTATCATGATAGCCGAGCTTACGGTTACGAGCACCTGGCTAAACTGCCATGATTAGTTGGGATGGTTATTGGGATGGTTATTGGGAAGGTTCTTGGTTATGATTATTGATTTGAATATGGTTTGGTCTGGGTGATGAGATGGTTGCATGACTGTTGGGTCAAGACATGAGATTGGTCTCGGTGTGAGACGAGGTTGTTTTACGAGGTGAGATGGTAGCGAATACGAGGAGGTATTCGTTAGTATGAATAAAGGATTGGTTAATGTTCGGATGGAACACAGGAAGTGATGGAGGTATTTGGGTAATTTAATACATGCTGGGATTACATCTAAAGTTAAGTTGCTGTTTTATTATGGTTTTACAAATCTGCTTTTCTGCAAATAAGCCTTTTTATACCTACCTTGTTTATGAGCTGCATATCATGTGTTTTCCCGCACTTGCTGAGTACATCATTGTACTCAAACTTGCATTATTATTTCATCATCAGCAGCAAGAGAGGCCTACTATGAGGACCAAGTGGAGTATTATGGCATGTGATCTATTCTCAACCTAGCCTGTGGAGGGAGTAGAGATGGAGCCACTTCTGCTTAGATTTGCTTCCGCATTAGTTTTTGCTTCCTCTTTAGAATAAAGACTTCCGCTGCGTAGAAATAAAGACTTCCGCTGTGAGCATGAGTCCAAGACTCATGAGGTATTGTAATAACTCTGTTATTCGTGGTAATATATAATCTGAATTCAGTTTGTGGAACGTATGTGTAGGTGTGATGAACATCCTGGGCACACATATGCATTAGTTCTCGGTTCCGTGGTTTTCCACAGAATTGAGGGCGTCACACATCGTTCCAGTTCCGTCCTCAGGTCCGTCGATGGGAGCCTGGTGGAGCGGGAATCTGCCGTCTGCCCGTCAACCGTTGGCGTGCGCATCAGCGACACAGCCGGTTGACCGGGACGTCGTCCCTGCTGAAGCCGAGGGTTTGCGGCGGCGACGACGAGATGGTCTACCTCGCGAATCCACTGCTGGGTCGCTGACTGAGGCGCGTCCCCAGCAGATGGATTGCGTAGTAGCGCTCTTGCTGCAGCTAGCGCGCCCCCGTGGGTGACGCTCAGCGCTGCAGAGGATCTCACGCTTGCTGGAGCCTGCGTTGCCGGAGTGGGCGCTGCTGGAGTCGGCTGCTGGCTTCCAGCTTGCGCCGACACACTCCGTCCAGAGTGTGTCGAGACGTAGTCCACGCTAGTCACCGTTCGTCGTGAACGTGAGCGAGGAGAGCTTGCCGCTGAAGAAAGTTTCGTCATCTTCGCCGGCAGAAGCTCGTCGCGCAAGGGAAAAGCCCCCCTACCTGGCGTGCCAAATGTCGAAGTGTGTAGCCGACACTTCCCCCGGGCCTGCTCTGGGCAGCCTGCGGAGGGTTTTTTTCGGAGGGGCTAGTCACTCGCGGAGAGCTTCAGCGTTAGGGACGATTGAGGGAGAAGCTTGACACGGGGAGTTTTACGTGGTTCAGGCCGCCGGAGCGTAAAACCCTACGTCCACGGTGAGCAGAGATGCTCGCTGTATTGCTTGCTGCTCAGAACCGGAGTCCTGAGCTTGAGGGTGAGTGATGTCGATTCTAAGGGTGCGAATGGCTGGAGTGCGAACCCTTGCTAACTTCGCCTACCCGAGCCTTTTATAGTCCAAGGCTCGAGCGGCTTACAAGGTGGGCCCGGGACCCGACAGGTGGTCCCGGGGAGATTGCCTGCCATCTACCGTATCTGCAGTTATGTCGGTAGTTGTCTCTGGCAAAGGCTTCGGAGTCTTCGTTCTGCCGCCCTGCCCATGCCGCAAGCTAGTCGTAGTGGTTGATGATGGCAGGGGCGGCAGGGGATGTCTTGTCGCTGCGTTTATTGGCGGGCAGGCTCTGACACGGCGCGCCAGTCTGCGATGTGACTGGGTGCAACGACACCTGACAGAGGCGTGCTCTGCGTCTCCGCGCCTTGGGAAGGTGCGGGCCTTGTATACCTTGTACGGGCAAGGTATGGCGCGTCTTTACTCCTGCTGCCTACCGCGCGGGGGCAGGCAGCGTTGCTCTGCCGGCCACGTGGCGGGCCTGGATCTCTCCTCTGAGGAGAGGGAGGTTCGGCCCTGCGGGACACGTGGAGCCCTCGGAGCCCTCCCCACGGAGGGGGGAGGTCTGGCTTCTGCTGGCCACGTGGCGGGTCCGGAGCTCTCCTTTGAGGAGAGGGAGGTCCGGCCCGTGGGACACGTGGAGCCTTCGGAGCTCTCCCCACGGAGGGGGGAGGTCCGACTCAGTTGGCCACGTGGCGGGTCCGGAGCTCTCCTCTGAGGAGAGGGAGGTCCGGCTCCGCTGGACACGTGGCGCCTTCGGAGCTCTCCCTGCGGAGAAGGGCGAGTTCCATAGGCATTTTCCCCTTTGCGCGGGGGTTCCCCATATCGAGGGTACCGACAGTGGCCCCTGGGCCCACCTCGGGGGAGATAGCGAGCCCGAGGTGGGGCCTCCGTCTCTTCCATTCCGCGCACCTTCTCTATGGCCCGCATTGACCGTTGCCGGAGCATGAACAATCGCGGGATCGTGGGAGCGTGTGCCCACTTGATGGTTTGATTTTACTGCAGCGGTTCCCAAGGCTGCCACTTCTGCACGTCGCAGCGCTTTTTTCGGGAACCACCGAAGCGTCTTGCCGGCTCGTCTCCTTGGGAGACTGACTTCTCGGCCCACCGCTTTCAGCTGGATGACTTGGGTCCACTTGTCATCGACGCTTGGTCTTGGAGCCGAAGCGGTTGCCCAAGCGGCGTATTCGAAAAGTTTCGAATCGCTTTGAATCGCACCTGGGAAGTTTTAAAAGGGGATCTTACCCGCATCGCGGCTTCCCTTCGCACTTCCCAGCGCTTGCACCTTCCTTGAGTTCTTGCGCCTTTGTCTTCCCTGTTCTTGAGCTCTCTCCTGCCATGGCTTCCAACCCGCCTCCGGAGAAGAAGCGCGCTGGATCTCCTCCGGCAGCGGCGTCTGCGCCGAGTCAAGGATCCAGGGCGCATGCGCGCCCTGCTTCTGGAGATGGCGCCCCGTCCGGTGGTGACCCCAAGAGGTCTCGGGCTCATCATCCCGACGGGACTCCTCTTGAGCGACGACGGGCTGAAAGTTTCCGGGCGTCGCGTCCTCCCTCCTCAGGCGGTGGAGGCTCGAGGGAAACTGCTGGCACGTCGATGGCTAGGGGCGATCCAAGGGCTCAGGCACCCCGGGCTTCAGGGGCCGGGCCGGCGTCCAGGGGGTTTCAGAAGCATCCCCTGCTGCGCCAGCCCGGGCGACTGCGGGGCAGCCGTCGGCGGCGATGGCGGGCTCTAGTGGACCTACCCTGGATTGGAAGCCGGGGTTCAGAGCCCGTTGGAGTGCTCATGTCTCTCGGTAAGCGACGCCTACCTGATTCTAGAGCCTGTGTTGTCTTCTTCTTTTCTTACCTTAGGAGTTTCCCATGTTTGTATGGACTCCCCGAGTGCCGGTAACGCTCCCGTTTCCCGGGCATCCCCGACTGACGGGGGATCTGCGCCGCAGCGCTCGTAAGACGAGACGGTCACCGCGGCCCCCAAGCCAGCGCAAGTTCCTCCTATGCCGGTCAGCCCGGCTTCTATGGCAGCGTCAACTCCTCTTGCCGAGATGGTTGCCGCGGCCCCCAAGCCAGCGCAAGTTCCTCCTGTACCAGTCAGCCCGGCTTCTATGGCAGCATTGGCTCCTCCCACTCGACCTTCTTCACCGGCTCAGGAGCCAGCTGTCAGTGAGGGTTCGGTGGGTCCGGCTGTCGAAGCGGAAGGAACTGCCACGGGCCTTACGGTAGGCAACGAACCAGGGCATGATGGAAGCAAGCCCGTCCCAGCGCCGGCTTCTCCTGACCGGGAATCGCATTGGGTGGTGCCGTGCGATGCGGCACCCAACAGCACACCTAATAAAGCATCATATTACATAAATCAAGCGGAAGCTTACACAAGGTAATTTTTTTACAAATACTTCTCAAAATAATATACAGCAGAAGACTAATACAACTCACTTCTCATACCTATGCTAAGCAACAGAGAAGGTGTCCCGCCCACGGACCCTCCTCGCTAGCAACACTATCACAATAGCAGCGGCAGGGGTTGCAATGAGTTCACCACTCGGAGAGCTCCGAGTCTCATCAGACACCCGTACTTATTAGCTTACAGTTAGTACCTGCAAAACAACTTATGCAGTATCCGTGAGCATGAAGCTCAGCAAGACTTAACCATCTCCCTAGTCATGAAACTCTACATGCTGAAATTAGAGGGCTGAATATATCAGTTTGCACAAAGGATGCTCTTGAGCTAAAGGAGAGTCCTTACTTCAAGTTTTAAGTAACTTTTATAGCCCTCGCGCAATTTACATCGAGACTCCACAATCAAACAAGAAACGCTTCATCTCGATGTCACTTGCCCGAGGTGAAAGTAAGTTTAGTGAGCTACCCTAGACTCATACAGACCTTGCGCCATTACCGTCGAGACTCCACAATCAATTAAGAAACTCTTTGCCTCGACGCTACTAGCCCAAGGTGGAAAATAAATTTAGTGAGAGTGTTGATCATTCCTCATCTCCATTATGAGGATTACTCACAAAGCATATTAAATGTTTCTCAGTTTATTACTACGTCACGACGCAGAGAACAAGTATGCTCGGTCCATTCTGCGAGCGACAGTGATTGCAATCAAAAACACCCGGCTGACACGACACGTATGGCCATACTCGACGTTGCACACTGAACCAATAACTGACGTCGTACGTGGCAACCTTTCACACAACACCCAAATGTCGAACCGGTCCCACCGACTGGGATTAAGTCTCTCTACGGCAAACCCTCGTAGAGCCGACTTCTCTATCCTTTCAGCATCGGCATCAGACGGTGAGGTATGCCTCAACACCCGGGTTAACATGTTACATCGGTTTCCTAGGTCCCATATAGCCAGCATGCATCCGGTACACAACTCAAACTTGTCCAACGGGCCGCACACGAGAACGGGCCTTAATCGACTCAGACATAGACTAGGTTCACAGGACCACGTCCTTGATCCTTCCATCCACTGCCCGGTCTCCATTCCCAACTATGAGGATCAATTCCCAACTCTTCCGATTGATCCCCCTTAATCCCGGTTCACGAGTAGGAAACTGCCCACTCGAGTTATGCCTCTTTTAATCCACTTTTGTTAACTTGAGATCAGCAGTTATAATCAATTGATAACCTACCCTACATTATACTCCAGGGTTTTGTAGGTCATGCATTTGGAGCTTCATACCATCTAGACTTAATGCAATAAACAAAATGCTAGACATTATAAAGTGAATACAAATAAAAACTTGTAAATTTTTATGCAAACCGGGGCTTGCCTTTGTTTTCCAGGGGACTAATATATATACTCAGTTAGTGAAGACCACTTGGTTTGATCTCTTGCCTCCCTCCTTTGATCTCTACTCCAATGACTTCAAGTTCTTCACGTAGATGCTACACGTAATGAATATGCACATATGTTTAATTGTAAAGACTTTCCTACAAGTTCTAATGACAAGTTTAAAAACTGGAACCCTGTTTAAGAATATAAAATGACACTGGTGCTAGTGGTTTGGGTTTGGATCTCAGCAACATGATTAAGTGCTAAGGGTTTTCCCCCTCTTCTATGTTGATCATCTCAAAAGGTTAAACAGAAAAGGGGTGATCCAGAGCTCCAATAGAGCTGAGAACTTTTGTGTGAGTTCCTTGTCACAGGAAAGTCCTCTGGACCAAAAATTAGCACTTTTACTTGAGTGGTTTGTTCAGAACAATTCTCTAAGCAATTAAGCAAAAAGGAATTAATTCTGAAATAACTCACATGTTCATGCCAAACTTAGTGAACTACAATTTCAATTATAGGTCACAGAGCTTGCATGAATTTTCCTAGGATTTTTGGAGCTAAGAATTACCCAGAACTGAATTTCCAAGTTTTGGACATTTTCTGAAATTGTTTCTGTATCCATTTGCACACAGAAACTTGAAATCAGAATTCTCCTAAGAAAACCAACTCCAAATGAGCTTAAACTTTTACAGGAGTCCACTAATGCCCTAAAGAATATTCTGGCAAAATTTGAGGATTTTTGGATGAACAAACTCCCTCTAAAATTCTTTTGCTGAAAAGCTTTAAAGAAATTTCCAGAATTAAATAATGAGTTTTATACAAATTGGGTTGCATATTTGGATATAGCTATTCAATATGAATCCCTAAATTTGGAGTTTCCTAGCAAAAGTTATGAGGTTCTAAAGTTTGGGGAAAATCCGAAATTGCCCTCTGTTCTATTTATTTCCAATTTTCAGAGACATAAGAAACTAGCACCACATTTGCCCAAGCAAATTAGGTCCCATGCTTCTGAAAATTTTACTGGAGTTAAAGTATTTTTGGAAGAATCTGCTGCCCAAATTTGGGAATTTTCCAATACACAAAACTCCTGGAAAAATTCCTACAAAATTTTCCTTCCATGAATTAATGAGCCAAAACCAGGGATTTTCATAAATATTGGGCTGTACCCCTGGATAGTACTCTCAGAGAGAATACAACAAATTTTGTTTCACAATTTTTGGACATTCCTACACCAAGTTGTGGCTCTTCAAACTTTGAACCGAAATCTGAAAACAGAGAAAAGTTTAAATGTCTGCTGCTGGGCCCGGGCCACGTGTCCCTCTCTGAGACAAAAACACACGGGGCCACAGGGGTCTCTCCCACGCTGTCACAAAGTGATCCGAGGCCACAAGAGATCCTGCCCGGTTTAAACTTAGTCGCTGATGGGTGGGACCGACCAGTCCTTCGTCTACCTCCAGCTCCCGCGCCCGCGCGCCGCCGGGCTCGCCGGAGTTGAGCTGAACCTTGCCGTCCGGCCAGCTCCCGAGTCCTCCCTCGCCGCTAGGGCCTAAAATCGTGTGCTGAACACGATGGAAGCCTTTTCCCCAACCGGCAGTGGCTCTAACCTAGCCGGCGACGGTGCGGCGGCTCGGCACCATTTCGGCGACGTCGCCCGACTCTTCTAGCCTGCTAAAGCCTCGGTGGGAAGGCTCTACAGCACCGGTGGGTCCCAGGGGAGATCGTCCTGGTGGTGAAACGGCCCGGAGATGGCTCTAACAACAGTTCTCATCGTGAGCCCGATCCTCCCCACCTCGGTTGCCGTTAGAAAACCTAGAAATACTCGGCCTACGTGCAGTTTTAAGCTAGGGATGTGAAGGGCTAATGATCGCTGACTACTGGTGGTCCTGTGTGGAAGAATGGACGACCTAGGAACGAGAAGAGAGGTCGAATTCGGGATTACAGTGCTGGAAGGTCGGTTTGTGCCCGCCGGAGGAGTTTTTCCCAAATTCGCACTCGGTGGATCATGTCACGGCTTGAGCTTCGGAGATGAGCACCACCGGGTCCTAGCTCATCAGAGAGTGCTCTTGCTTGGGCATGACAGGCTCCCTGCAGTGCTGTCCACGTGCAACCTCTTCGTCGGTTCTCGTCGGCCGCCACGCAGACATGGCTTTCCCGGGGTAGGGTGGCCAAACACTGTTCGATGATACGTCGAGGATGGAGAGGGAGATGCCCTGGTGCCATTTTGTTTCTCTTCCGAGGCTTGCACGCGATGAAACACCGGTTACTTGATTGATCGGGGGTGGTGACAGTGAGCGGCACTGTTCTCGGGCGTGAGCACGAAGCAAAGCCAGCAGAGTTTCAGTTTGCGAGCGCGTGGTTCATGCTGGGGCTAATAAATCACCCAAACCCCTTGCCAGCCCGATGACATCTTTGGGAGGCTAGCTGCTTCATGGGGAACTTGGTGGCGCAATCTCTGCCGAGCTCTTGTGCGAGGAGGAAGCGAACAGAACCGGGCCTCGGGGTTTCGTGGGCAAAAGAACGCGGCTGAGGTGATAAGGAGGAGAAACCATCTCGCCAGCACAAGGATCGCGCGGGAGAGGTGGCTCCGGCCTGCCCCTGTGTCGCACGGTGAGAAGGCCCGAGTTTGTCTCGGTGGCGCGGTTACTTCGCGTGGGGGAGGAAAAATAGGGACCGGGCACTGTCAATGAAGATCTTTTGCACACCCAATTCCCTCAATGACATGTGGACCCCACTGCCCAACTTATCCCCCCCCCCAAATTTTTTCTCACAAATATCTCCACACTTTGGCAAATGCTGGAAATCAAATGGTGAGAATTCAAACCTGTATTGTGTTTGGATAATTTGGACAAGTTTCATCCAAATTCAAATGTATATTTGAATTCCTTGCAAATTTAAGTCCATTTGGAAAATGGATAGCAAATATCTTCAAAAATTCATGAGACTTTGCCTACCCCCTAATTTGGACCTAAGAAATTCAAATATGAAATCTGATCTTTTATCTGGCTGCTGCAAATGGGATTTTTGACACAACAGTTTGAAAATCATTGTGTTACTCTCATTTGAATTTTAAGTGGAACAATTTGTTCTCAAAATCTGACTTTGGCTTTCACACACATATGGGAACTTCCCAACTTGGTTTTTGATCCCTCTTGGGTTCCAAGTGTTCAACACATATTTGAACTTGTGTGAAGAAAGCTCTCATGTGTGTTATCACATGTGGAAAAGTTTTAACAAGTCCCATTTTTCATACATATGAAACCAACTTTGCACAAGCAAGAATTTCTTTGTATTCATATTTTGGGACCTTTACACTTAAGCAAAGAGAAAAAGGAAAAACAACCATACCCGGCTCATCAACTTTCCCGGTCACAAGGATGGTTAACAAAACTAGTAAACTCCTATAAAAGGGTTTCCCATCAAGTTGACTCAAGCATACACATTTTCGCAAACAAAACAGTTTTCAAAACATGGGACCAATATGGTCAAGGGGCACTTGCCTTGCTCCTGTGGCTCTTGTTGCTCACGTGTCTCGAAGTCTCGGTGCTGTATTTCTTCGTAGATGGCTTCCTGAGCTTGTCCTTCTACTCACGACCACACACATATAAAATTATAGCAATCAAACATCATGCATAAACTCTACTCAAGATGCAATGGTGCAAATCCTATGATGATGTCTTATTTAGATCAGTTTGTACGTGTTCTTGCATGTTTTACTGGGCTTGCATGGGGTTTTATGGTTAACAAGGGTGTAAGAATCAAGTGTGGACGTGGTGATGATCTTGACTCAAGATCTAGATCAATTCCACTGTCAAAAACCGATCAACACGTGATCTGTCCACATGAAACAGCTTCTGTTCGAAGGGAACGAAGAAAACAGATGCGAAGAAACTGCGACGAGGTCGTAAGATGGGCACGAAGACCTACCTCACTTCTCTTTGGTGGCGGGACCTTCCTCTTAGCAATAGCAGCAGCGATGGCAAGGCGCGACGGCTCGTCGGTGGCGCTTACCGGCGACTGAACTCCGGCGAGGGGTGAAACTCGGCGAGTTGGAAGCTAGGGCCTCCAAGTCGTCGACTCGGGAGGTGGAAAATAGGTACGTGGTTGCGGCCAGGGGGTTTTGGGTTCTATTTATTAGGGGTGAAAGAAGAGTCCTACTCCGATTGGATTTCAAATAAGAGTCCTATTCAATTTGTTTTGGATCTTAACAACTTATCTCCAATAGATTTGGTGCGGCAGCAATCGTGGGGGAATTCGTGTCGGTATCTGTGACGCCCTGGTTCTGAGAGGAAACCCCTTGGAACCGAGACTGATGCATATGTGTGCCCAGGATATTCATCACACATACACATATACTTCACAAACTGAGTTTAGAATATATATAACCATGAATAACAGGGTTTATTACAATGTCTCATGAGTCTTGGACTCATTCTAGCAGAGGAAGTCTTATCTTAGCAGCGGAAGTCTTATTCTAGCAGCGGAAATCTTTAATCTAGCAGTGGAAGTCTTCTAACTAGTGCGGAAGCAATCTAAGCAGCAGCAGCGGCTCCATCTCTACTCCATCCCCACGGGCAAGTTGACAGTGGATCACACTCCTAGTACTCCACGTGGTCTTCATAGTACTCCTCTCCTATTGCTGATGATGTATGATAATGCAAGTTTGAGTACGTGACGTACTCAGCAAGTGCAGAAAGTATGACATGTAGCTTACAACAAGGCAGGTATAAAAAGGCTCATTGCAGAAAGCAAAGTTTATTTCTCAAAACATGATAAAAACAGCAACTTAGCTTTAAATGAATGTAATCCCAACATGTATTTAAACACCAACATATCTTCATCATGTTTCATCACTTTCATGTCTCTTCCAGACATTTATCTTCCTCAACTTTTCTCAAGCTCATGAATACCATCTCGTATTCACTACCATCTCATGAATACCATCTCGTATTCACTACCATTTTATCTCATATTCAATTCTGTCTCATACCGAGACCAATGCTCATTGCCATGACTCAACCGTCATGCAACCGATCTCATTACCCGGACTCAACAGTCCCGAAAACCAAACCATAACCAACCAATAACCAAACCAAAAACCATAACCTCCCAATAACCATCCCATCTAATCATGTGGGTTGTCCACGCGCTCGTGACCGTAAGCTCGGCTATCATGATAGTTTTAGACTCTGCAGAATTTGTACCACTTTACCCACAAGTTTGTCATTTCATCACCCGTCGGCGACTGCAGAACCTCCATTACACCAGTACACAACCGTCGGTGTATGGCCAAGAGATCACAAAATAGCCTTTACAAAGGGGCTACTAGATGTATGGACTCACTAAGGTTTTACTAGCAGGCTAGAATCTCCAATTCTCCCACCCACGGGCCCCCTCTTGTGCCATGCAGTTCCCAGGGCAGTCCTCACTCGACTCCCATTCCCCGCGCCTTCCACGGTCCATAACAATCTAGCAACTTACCTAATTAGTCAGCTAAGCCGCACCCATACTTGGCCTTGTGGTGGCACTGTTATCCTGGCATGGCTCGCATGAACCGGTCCTTAGATCTACAGCAAGTAAACCACCATCTCATACTACCTCATCCACAAACCAAGCTTTCCTAGATCTCCCTCCTATTCATGTTCATTAACAACATCAGTTTCTCATTATTCATATGAGTGCAGTTAGCTAGACACATCTATCTCGCTTCCCGTATCCCATGGACTCAGCGAAGCATAAAAGCAAAAACCATACCCGACTCATTAACTTTCCCGGTGACAAGGGTGGTTAACAAAACTAGTAAAATCCTATGAAAGGGTTTCCCATCATGTTGACTCAAGCACACACACCTTTTGCAAACAAAACAGTTTTCCAAAACATGGGATCAATACGGTCAAGGGACACTTGCCTTGTTCTTGCAACTCTGGTTGTTCTTGTGTCTCGATGTTCTGGTGCTGAAATCCTTTGTAGCTAGCTCCCTGAGGTTGTCCTTCTAATTATGATCACCCACATACAAGATTCATAGCAATCAATCATCATGCACAAATTCTACTTTAAGATGCAATGGTGCATATGCATGCTAATCCTATGGTGCTGTTTTATTAGATCAGTTTGTATGTGTTCTTGTATGGCTTGCATGGGTTTTACGATAAACAGAGGTGTTCGGATCAAATGTGGACGTGGTGATGATCTGGACTCAAGATCTAGATCAAACCGATCAACACGTGATCTGTCAACGAAAAAACTTCTGTTTGAAAAGATCGAAGAGAACATATGCAAAGAAAACACGATGATGTCGTAAGGTGGTATTGGAAACCGACCTTACTTCCTTAAAGGCCCTCCTTCATAGCAAAAACAAATCCTCGGGGCTCCTCCGGCGATGGCGATCGTGTATGGGTTCGTCGGCGGTCTCAACGGTGGTGAAACTCCAGCGAAGGGGTTTAGCTCGGCGAGTTTGGGGCTAGGTCTTCTAAGTTTGTCGGCTTAGAAAAGATGTTACGACCAAGGGGTTGTTTCAGGTTCTATTTATAACCGGGAAAAGACGAGTCCTAATCTGATCCGAATTCAAATAAGAGTTCTATTGAAATTGTTTTTGAATCTTAACAACTTATCTTTAATTGATTTGGTGCGGTAGCAACGTGGAATTCGTGGCGGTTTCCTCAGTACCGGGTATTCCCACGCGTACAGAAGAAAAACCGCTTCAAATCTCGTCACCTCCTCGGTGATGAGCTCCGGAGGCTCCACGTGTCCAGCGGGGCCTGGTCTCTCTTTTCTGCAGAGACGAGCTCCGGTTGTGCCTCGTGTCAGGCGGGCGAGACCTCCCTCTTCCTTAGAGGCGAGCTCCGCGTGCGCCATGCGTCCTGGCGGGCGGGAAGCTCCCCTCTTTCTAGAGACGAGCTCCGCGTGGGCCACGTGTCAGTTGCGGACCTCCCCTCTCTTCCGAGGTGAGCTCCGATAGTGCCACATGTCAGAGCCGGACCTCCCCTCTCTTCGGAGGTGGGCTCCGAGAATGCCACGTGTCCAGTAGCGCCAGACTTCCTTTCTTCTCAGGGACGAGCCCCGAGGTCAACACGTGTCCAATAGTGTCGAACGTGTCGGAGGTGAGCTCTGGAGGTGACACGTGTCCAGTAGGACCGGACCTCTCGGAGGTGAGCTCTGAGAGCGACACGCGTCCCGTGCGGATGGTCCTCTCTTTTCCACAGCGACTATCTCCGAAAGCGACATGTGTCCTGCAGGCTGGCCTCGCTCCTCCGCAGAGGCTAGCTCCGGGGGCAACACGTGTCCCACGGGGGTCGGACCTCTCCTCCTTTGCGGGGATGAGCCCCGAGCCTGCCACGTAGCCAGTTTAGCGGCAGACCTCTCCTCCTTTGCGGAGATGAGCTCCGAACGCGCCACGTGGCCAGCGGCCGCGAAAATTATCTACAGCGCTCCTCGGCAAACTGGAATTGGCTCTTTTTGGCTATCTTTTTTATTCTTTCTCTGTTTCAACTTATTTTAAAATGTTCTTCTACATAAAACATGAATACATGCAGAAATCGAAAATGAGGGTGTCACAAATCTACCCCCCTTAAATTGAATCTCGCCCTCGAGATTTGCTAGTGGAGAATAGATGAGGGAATTCTGCCTTGATGTCTTCTTCACGTTCCCAGGTAGCTTCTGCTTCCGTGTGATAGCTCCATTGTACCTTGCACCAACGGATCACTTTGTTCCTCGTGACCCTTTCCTTTAGGTCCAAAATTCGGACAGGGTGCTCTGCATAGGTCAGATCCTCTTGAAGTCCGAGCTCATCCATTGGTACTTGCTCTTTCGGTACTCTCAAGCACTTCTTGAGCTGGGATACATGAAACACGTCATGCACGTCGAAGAGGTGCATCAGGAGCTCTAGTTGATAGGCTACTTCTCCTCGCTTGCCCAAAATCTTAAATGGCCCGATATAGCGAGGTGCTAGCTTGCCTTTGACGTTAAAACTTCTTTGGCCTCAGATAGGCGATACATTAAGGTATAGGAAGCCTCCCACTTTAAACGTCAACTTCCTTCGCCTATTATCCGCATAGTCTTTCTCTCGTGACTGAGCAGCCTTCAAGTTCTCCCGTATTGTTTGGACTTGCTTTTCAGCTTCTTGCAATACTTCCAGTCCAAACACATGGTTCTCTCCAGTCTCGTTCCAAAATAGCGGCGTTCTGCACCGTCTATCATATAATGCTTCGAAAGGCGACATCTTCAAGCTAGCTTGATAGCTGTTGTTATAGGAGAATTTTGCGTACGGCAAGCTCCTATCCCAACTACCCCCATGTTTCAAGGCGGAAGATCTCAACATGTCTTCCAAAATTTGGTTTGTCCTTTCGGTTTGTCCATCAGTCTGCGGGTGGTAAGCGGAACTAAAATCCAGTCGTGTACCCATAGACTCATGCAGCTTCCTCCAAAACCTAGAGGTAAACTGAGAACCCCGATCTGAGACTATCCTCTTCGAGACTCCATGACGGCACACGATTTGCTCCATGTACAGCTCAGCTAGTTGTGTAATGTTGTACACGGTCTTAAAAAGAAGAAAATGGGCTGTTTTCGTTAATCGGTCCACGATAACCCAGATTGAGTCATAACCCAACCGAATACGTGGCAATCTGACGACGAAATCCATACTGATGTCTTCCCACTTCCACTCAGGTACCTTCAAGGGTTGCAACAGTCCAGCGGGTTGTTGATGTTCGGCCTTCACCCGTTGGCATGTGTCGCATAGGGCAACATATTCAGCTATGTCCCTCTTCATACCATCCCACCAATAACAAGTCTTCAAGTCCTTGTACATCTTGGTACTTCCGGGATGTATGGAATAAAGGGAGTCATGTGCCTCCTTTAATATCGTGTCGCGGATGCGCTTCACATTAGGCACACAGATTCTTTTTCCTAGCCAAAACGTACCCTTCTCGTCTTCCTTGAAGTCCTTGATCTCCTTGATCTCCTCATCCGCCGCTTGGCCATCTCTTATCTCTTGCTCCAACGAAGAGTGGAGTTCCATCACTTCCATCTCGTTCACGAACCCGAGATGTAACCGTTTGAACTCCTTTCGTAGCTCGGGTGGTAGCTCCCGAACCGTGAGATGGTGACATGCTCCCTTTCGGCTCAATGCATCAGCTACTACATTGGCTTTTCCGGGGTGATAGTTGATTCCAACATCATAATCCTTGATAAGCCCCAACCATCGACGTTGCCTCAAATTCAAATCCGTTTGGGTGAATATGTACTTGAGGCTTTTATGATCCGTATAGATCTCACATCGATGACCAAGGATATAATGCCTTCAAATCATCAATGCATGCACCACGGCTGCGAGTTCCAAATCATGTGTGGGGTAATTCAGCTCGTGCTTCTTTAATTGTCGTGAGGCATAGGCTACCACTTGTCCTTCTTGCATGAGCACGCATCCGGGCCCTTGTCTTGATGCGTCACAATATATGTCAAAGCTCTTGCTCACGTCCGGCAATACCAAAACCGGCGTTGTGGTTAGCCTTTTCTTGAGCTCCTCAAAGCTTACTTGGCACGCTGATGTCCACTGGAACGCCTTTCCCTTCATCAATAGCTCCGTCATAGGCTTTGCTATCTTGGAGAAGTCCTTGATGAAGCGTCGGTAGTATCCAGCCATCCCAAGAAAACTCCGAATGTCTCTCACGTTTTGCGGTTGGTTTCACTTCAGAACATCTGCCACTTTTCCGGGATCAACTGATACTCCTTCCTCGGAGATGATGTGGCCTAGGAACGGTATCTCCTTTAGCCAAAATTAACATTTGCTGAGCTTGGCATACAATTGATGCTCTCGTGTTCCTCCTCGGTCCTCGAATACACCATGATGTCGTCGATGAAAACTACGACGAACTTGTCCAAGTACTCCATGAAGACTTTGTTCATGAGGTACATGAAGTATGCGGGTGCATTCGTTAACCCAAAAGATATAACGGTATATTCATATGAACCATACCGTGTTCGAAAGGCAGTCTTGGGTATGTCGGAGGGCTTAATCTTCAGCTAGAAATATCCCGACCGTAATCAAATCAATCTTGGAGAAGACCCGGGCTCCTTTCATCTGGTCGAACAGGTCCTCTATACGGGGCAGAGGGTACTTGTGTGACACCCTCATTTCCGATTTCTGCATGTATTCATGTTTCATGTAGGAAAACATTTTTAAATAAGTTGAAACAGAGAAAGAATAAAAAAGATAGCAAAAAAGCCAATTCCAGTTCACCGAGGAGCGCTGTAGACAATTTCTGTGGCCCGCTGGCCACGTGGCGCGTTCGGAGCTCATCTCCGCAAAGAGGGAGAGGTCCGCCGCTAAACTGGCTACGTGGCAGGCTCGGGGCTCATCCCCGCGAAGGGGGAGAGGTCCGACCCCGTGGGACACATGTTGCCCTCGGAGCTAGCCTCTGCGGAGGAGCGAGGTCAGCCTGTAGGACACGTGTCGCCTTTGGAGCTAGTCATTGCGGAAAAGAGAGGACCAGCCGCACGGGACACGTGTCGCTCTTGGAGCTCACTTCCGAGAGGTCCGGTCCTACTGGACACGTGTCACCTCCGGAGCTCACCTCCGGGAGGTCCGACACTACCGGACACGTGTCACCTCCGGAGATCACCTCTGGGTGGTCCGTCACTGTTGGACACGTGTCAACCTCGGAGCTCATCCTTGAGGAGAAAGGAAGTCTGGTGCTACTTGACACGTGGCATTGTTGGAGCTCACCTCCGAAGAGAGGGGAGGTCCGGAATTGACACATGGCACACTCGGAGCCACCTTCGAAGAGATGGGGAGGTCCGGAACTGACACGTGGCGCACGCGGAGCTCATCTCTGAGAGAGAGGAGGTTCCGCCTGCCAGGACGCGTGGCGCACGCGGAGCTCACATTTGAGGAAGAGGGAGGCCTCATCCGCGTGACACGCGGTACAACCGGAGCTCGTCTCTGCGGAAAAGGGAGACCAGGCCCCGTAGGACACGTGGAGCCTCCGGAGCTCATCACCGCGAAGGTAACGAGATTTAAAGCGATTTTTCTTCTGTACGCGTGGGAATCCCCGGTACTGAGGAAACCGACACGAATTCCATGTTGCTACCGCACCAAATCGATTAGAGATAAGTTGTCAAGATTCAAAAACAATTTGAATAGGACTCTTATTCGAATTCCGATCAGAATAGGTCTCTTCGTTTCCTCTTATAAATAGAACCTAAAACCTTTGGCCCCAACCACAAACTTCTTTTCCACCTCTTGAGCCGACAACTTAGAGCCCTAGCCCCCAGCTCGCCGACTAAACCTCTTCGCTGGAGTTTGACCTCCGGAGAGACCGCCGACGAGCCCAGACACGATCGCCATCGCTGTAAGGAGAGCCGGCGATCTGTTTTTGCTAGAGGAAGGACTGAAGGAAGTAAGGTAGGTTTCCAATACCACCTTATGACATCATCGCATTTTCTTTGCATCTGTTCTTCGATACTTTTGAACAAAAGCTTTTTCATGGACAGATCACGTGTTGATCGGTTTGATCTAGATCTTGAGTCAAGATCATCGCCACGTCCACATTTGATCCGTACACCTTTTCTCATCATAAAACCCATGCAAGCCATGCAATAACACGTACAAACTGATCTAATAAAACTGCATCATAGGATTAACATGCATTTGCATCATTGCATCTTAAAGTAAGTTTGTGCATGATAATTGATTTCTGTGAATCTTGTATGTGCGTGATCGTAATTAGAAAGACAAGCTCAGGGAGCTACCTACGACGGACTACAACAGCAAGAATTCGAGTGACAGGAACCGCAAGAACAAGGCAAGTGCTCCTTGACCATATTGATCCTATGTTTTTGGAAAACTGTTTTGTTTGCGAAAAGGTGTGTGTGCTTGAGTCAACTTGATGGGAAACCCTTTCATAGGAGTTTACTAGTTTTGTTAACCACCCTTGTCGCCGGGAAAGTTAATGAGTCGGGTATGGTTTTTGCTTTTATGCTTCGCCGAGTCCATGGGATATGGGAATCGAGATAGATGTGTCTAGCTAACTGCACTCGTATGAATAATGAGAAACGGATATTGTTAATGAACATGAATCGGAGGGAGATCTAGGCAAGCCTGGTTTTGTGGAAGAGGTAGAATGAGATGGTGGTTACTTGCCGTAGATCTAAGGACCGGTTCATGCGAGCACAAGCCAGGATAATAGTGCCGCAACAAGGGCAAGTATGGGTGCGGCTTAGCTGAGTAATTAGGTAAGTTACTAAATTGTTATGGACCGTGGAAGGTGCGGGGAATGGGAGTCGGGTGAGGACTGCCCTGGGAACTGCATGGCACAAGAGGGGGCCCGTGGGTGGGAGAATTGGAGATTCTAGCCTGCCGGTGAAACCTTAGTGAGTCCATACATCTAGCAGCCCCTTTGTAAAGGCTATTTTGTGATCTCTTGGCCATACAGCGACGGTTGTGTACTGGTATAATGGAGGTTCTGCAGTCGCCGACGGGTGACGAAATCACAAACTTGCGGGTAAAGAGGTGCAAACTCTGCAGAGTCTAAAACTATCGTGATAGCCGAGCTTACGGTCATGAGCGCCTGGCCAACTTACATGATTAGATAGGATGGTTTTTGGGATGGATGATTCGGTTTGGTTATTGGGAGGTTATGGTTTCTGGTTTGGTTATTGGTTTGGTTATGGTTTGGTTTTTGGGACTGTTGAGTCCGGGTAATGAGATTGGTTGCATGACTGTTGAGTCATGGCAACGAGATTGGTCTCAGAATGAGACAGAATTGAATATGAGATGAAATGGTAGTGAATACGAGATGGTATTCATGAGATGGTAGTGAATACAAGATGGTATTCATGAGCAAAGTTGAGAAAAGATTAATGTCTGGTTGAGACATGGAAAGGGATGAATCATGATGGAGGTATGTTAATATTTAAATACATGTTGGGATTATATTATCTTAAAGCTAAGTTGCTATTTTATCGTGTTTTGAGAAATAAACTTTGCTTTCTGCAATGAGCCTTTTTATACCTGCCTTGTTGTGAGCTACATATCATATTTTCCCGCACTTGTTGAGTACATCATGTACTCAAAGTTGCATTATCATACATCATCAGCAACTGGAGAGGAGCACTATGAAGACCATGTGGACTACTAGGAGTGTGATTCCCCGTCAACTTGCCTGTGGGAATGGAGTAGAGATGGAGCCGCTTCTGCTGCTTAGATTGCTTCCGCATTAGTTAGAAGACTTCCGCTGCTAGAATAAAGACTTCCGCTGCTAGAATAAGACTTCCGCTGCTAAGATAAGACTTCCGCTGCTAAAATGAGTCCAAGACTCATGAGACATTGTAATAAACCCTGTTATTCATGGTTATATATATTCTGAATTCAGTTTGTGAAGTATATGTGTATGTGTGATGAACATCCTGGGCACACATACACATCAGTTCTCGGTTCTGTGTTCTACAGAATCGAGGGCGTCACAGATTGGTATTAGAGCCACGGTTGACGGTGGGACACAAGCCTAGATAAGTCACAAGTTGGTATCAACCTACCACGGTTGACAGTAGGACACGCGCCTAGATAGAAAGCACAGATTGGTATCAACCTACCACGGTTGATAGTAGGTCACACACCTAGATAGAGATCACAAATTGGTATAGATACCACAGTTGATCGTAGGCCACAAGCCTAGGTAAGACCACAGGTTGGTATAGATACCATGGTTGACTGTAGGTCAAGCACCCCTACTCACAGATTGGTATTAGAAGGCACGCTGACCATAGGATGCAAGCTTAGGCAAAATGCATAGATTGGCATTGAAACCACCTTGACTATTGGAATCCCATTGAATAAGCCTTGAATAGGAGTTGTGTGAAACTTTTGTGATGATTATTTGTGCTTGGGTGCTTAGTGTGAGTTGTGGGACGTTTCAACGTTGTCCATATCCACACATAGTAGAGAGGTGTGAGATGCCTCGACACTTGTTCACATCCTCATATAGGACGATATATAGTCCATCCACCTTGATGCATATAGTTAGGGGGATCCATCTAACCTTCTAACCTCTATTATATCCAACTCTCTCTCTCACAGATGGTAAGAGGAAACGCCGGCCGTCAAGGGAGGAACGTCCGTGGCAACCAAGAAGGGGACCACGTCGAAGTTCCTGAGAATGACAACCCCGAAGCTGGTGCAAACAACCTGGAATGGTTGATGGCTATGCAGAATCAGCTTATGCAAACCATAATCCAAACTTTGAGTCAGCTGCAAGCCAACAACAACAACCCCGTTCCTGCACCACCGCCGCCACCTCCGCCACCACCACCGGCTCACAACCGACTGGGAGAGTTCATGAGGACTCGACCACCCACTTTTGCTCAAGCTAATGATCCCATGGAGGCCGACGACTGGTTGAAGTCCATGGAGAAGAAGCTTGCCATCGTCCAGTGCAATGACCGAGAGAAAGTTCTCTTCGCGTTGCACCAACTCATGGGAGCAGCCGCTGACTGGTGGGATGCCCTTTGGAACGCTCACGTTGACCCGGAGACGATCACTTGGACTGAGTTCAAGGAGAGTTTCCGCTCTCATTACATCCCTGATGGAGTAATGATGCTCAAAAGACAATAGTTTGAAGGTCTCCTCCAAGGACAGAAAAGCGTGAATGAGTACCTCAACAAGTTCACGCTGTGAGACCCATGTGTGCTGAATACATTGGCTTTGACGATAAAAGTTTTGAATACTACCAAACCACCTTTTTAACAAGGTCCGACTCTAGGTCCGAGCTCCTGCAAGGTCCGACGATAGGTCCGACTTGTTTTGGGTAGCTCCGGCAAGGTCCGACGTAAGGTCTGACTTGCTTTGTCTAGGTCAGACTTATTTTGGCTAGGTCTAACTTGTTTTTGCTAGCTCCGGTGCTAGGTCCGACTAGATTTGGTAAGTTCTGTGCTAGGTCTGACTAAGCGTTAGTAAGCTCCAGCGCTAGGTCCGACTAGCTTTGGTAAGCTCCGGTTCAAGGTCCGGTTAGCTTTGGTAAGGTTCGGAGCTTGATTGCAATGGTTCTACTTTTAACTTGCAATGTTTCGAACTTGCTTTACTCTTACAGAAAGTTTGCTTAGTATTATTTTACTATGTTTTTGGTGTGTTTTGGTGGTTATGGCTGATATCATTTTGCTATGGTATACAACATGCTTATGTGAGGTGCTCACATAAGATGTTGTAGTTTTGGAACTAACGAGAGTCAAGTCGAGGACTTGTGCTCGGAGGTATTGGTTGTTTATTCATGTGCAAGTGTTGCTTGAGTTCAAGACATGGCTGGTGAAGGGATCCATTGAACTAGTCTTAGGGAGAAGATGAGGTTCAACAACCAAGTTCGGGAGGAATTGTGGTTGAGTTGATCGGGAGGTTGCGCAGTATGTTTGAATCAAGAACAATGCATATGAAGGTATCTTGGACGTCGTTGGAAGATGTTTGCACGTGTGCAAGGAGTGCATGGACGTGTCTGCATGGTTCCAAGGCGTGATGAAGAGATGTAGACGTAAAGAATTGGTCGGAAAGGTCCAACCGACTAGGTTATGGACCCAAGCTGCGGCTGAGTTGTGTTTGACTCAAATATGGAAAGTTTTGAGTTGGTTATGATAGGATTTCGTGTGGGTCACGAATTTGAGTTGTTTTAGGAATGTTTGGGACGTTACTAAGGTGTTTGGAAGTCTTAAGATTGCTTCTATCTGCGTGTAGAAGAGTCTTGAGCAGTATTGGAAAGTTACAGTTTGAATCCAAGTAGGAGTATGAGTCCTAGTTTGAATCGGATTGGCCATAGAGCTGGTTATATAAGCAAGGGAGGCCAAGGATCATGGAGAACACGACTTTGGGGCTGTTCCTCTTGTGTTTTGATAAACAAAATTCGTATTCTAAAGGAACTTTTGTGCCTTGTTCGTCCGACTTGTTTCAGACAAGTTTTTCTCGTCGAGTTTCTGTTCAGCACTATCTTGCTTCGGTGGTTTTATCATAACTCGAGTTTTACAGATCCAATTGATGTGATTCTTTTTGTGTTGTCTTCACAACTTTATTATCTATCATCTGTGAAAATTTCACGGTCATTGAATTTGTGGTTTCTGATCTACACGAGTTTCTTTGCAGTATTCCCGAACTGTTTTTCTCGCGTAGGACAGATTGAACTTTGTTCGATCTTTTGATCGTAACTTGAATTTCTCTCAACGGATTTTCATGATTCTTGTTGTGACGTCTTCGTGACTTGATTCTCTACAATCTATACTAGTTTTTTCACAGTTGAACACATTCAGATTAGTCGCACACACGGTTTCTTTAACAGATCGGTTTTCTCCTGAGGGGTGTTTTGTTGCTTCCGCTGAAAAGTTTTTATCTACCATTCACCCCCCTCTGGTAGCTTTACACGTGTACTTCGGTCCTACAATCGGTATCAGAGCCAGGTTGCTCTAATATTTGTGATTTGCACGTGTTTTGACTAATTATCATGGAGAAATGCTCCGCCAAACCTTGTGTGTTTAGTGGTTTGATTTTCAGGTTTGGAAGGCACGCATGGAAGCATTCATCCAGGCGCAAGGCTTTGCAATATGGAAAAAGGTGTACAAGCCTTACGATGTGCCTTCAAACGATCAAGTCACGGCTACAAACATGAGAGATGTCGACAACAACAACAAGGCTCGCAACTTGATCATACAAGGACTAACTCAGAGTGACTTCGACCGTGTTGCACACCTCCGATCGGCGTACGATGTGTGGAGAGCACTTTGTGACTACCACGAAGGATCCAACACGATCAAGGAGGTAAGACAGGATATGTCCAAGAAATAATACATGCGCTTTGAGATGCAACCCGGTGAGTCCATTGATGACCTCTTTCCTCGATTTAATAAAATTCTTAGCAACTTGCGTAGCGTCAATGTTAATTTTTTAGATGCTGAAAATGCTAGGCAATTACTAAGTGCATTAGACATGTCAATTTGGGAGATGAAAGTAACATCCATACGTGAATCCACTGTCATGAGTACTCTTACATTAGATGTGCTTTATTCTAAGCTAAAAACTCATGAAATTGATATTATATCACGTAAGAACCCAAATAAGACTATTGCATTTGTCTCACAACGTGATATGCCTAGTGTGACGCCCTCGATTCTGTGGAAAACCACGGAACCGAGAACTAATGCATATGTGTGCCAAGGATGTTCATCACACATACACATATGTTCCACAAACTGAATTCAGAATATATATTACCACGAATAACAGAGTTTATTACAATGTCTCATGAGTCTTGGACTCATGCTCACAGCGGAAGTCTTATTTCTATGCAGCGGAAAGTCTTCTAACTAATGCGGAAGCAAATCTAAGCAGCAATGGCTCCATCTCTATTCCATCCCCACAGGCAAGGTTGAGAACAGATCACACGCCTAATGCTCCACTTGGTCTTCATAGAAATCTTCTCCTGCTGCTGATGATGAAATAATAATGCAAGTTTGAGTACAATGATGTACTCAGCAAGTGCGGGAAAATATGATATGTATCTCATAACAAGGTAGGCATAAAAAGGCCCATTTGCAGAAAAGCAAAGGTATTTATCAAAAGCACGGTAAAACAGCGACTTATCTTTAAGTGAATGTAATCCCAACATGTATTAAAATGCCAATCATACCTCTGTTAAGTTCATTACCTTTCCATGTCATAACCAGTCATTTTTCAATCAACCTTATTCTCATGAATACCTCCTCGTATTCGCTACCATCTTACGAATACCATCCTGTATTCGCTACCATTTCACCTCATAAAACAATTTCGTCTCCCACCGAGACCAACCTTGTTGCCATGACTCAACAGTCATGCAACCATCTTATCACCCGGACTCAACAGTCCCAAAACCAAACCATAACCAAAACAATAACCAGTAACCATCCCAATAACCATCCCAACTAATCATGGCAGTTGGCCAGACGCTCGTGACCGTAAGCTCGGCTATCATGATAGTTTTAAGAACTCTGCAGAGTTTGCACCTCTTTACCCATAAGTTTGTGATTTCGTCACGCGTCGGCAACTGAAGAACCTCCATTATACCAGTACACAACCGTCGGTGTATGGCCAAGAGATCACAAAATAGCCTTTACAAATGGGGCTACTAGATGTATGGACTCACTAAGGTTTCACCGGCTGGTTAGAATCTCCAATTCTCCCACCCACGGGCCCCCTCTTGTGCCATGCAGTTCCCAGGGCAGTCCTCACTCGGCTCCCATTCCCCGCGCCGCCCACAGTCCATAACAATCTAGCAACTTACGTAATTACTCAGCTAAGCCGCACCCATACTTGGCCTTGTGGTGGCACTGTTATCCTGGCATGTGCATGCATGAACCGGTCCTTAGATCTATGGCAAGTAAACCACCATCTCATGCTACCTCATTCAGAAACCCAGTCTTGCCTAGATCTCCCTCCGATCCATGTCCATTATTAACATCAGTTTCTCATTATCATTACGAGTGCAGTTAGCTAGACACATCTATCTCGCTTCCCAATCCCATGGACTCAGCGAAGCATAAAAGTAAAAACCATACCCGACTCATAAACATCCCTGGCGACAAGGGTGGTTTAACCAAAGCTAGTAAACTCCTATAAAAGGGTTTCCCATCATGTTTGACTCAGCAAACACACCTTTTCGCAAAACAAAACAGTTTTACCCAAAACATAGGATCAATATGGTCAAGGAGCACTTGCCTTGTTATTGAGGTTCTGGTGGCTCTTGGATCTCGAAACCTTGTTGTTGCAGCTCGTCGTAGACAGCTCCCTGAGCTTGTCCTTCTATACAGGATCACGCACATACAAGATTCATAACAATCAATACCATGCACAAAATAGATGCGATGATGCATATGCATGCTATCCTATGATCAGTTTTATTAGATCGTGTTCTTGCATGGCTTTATGATGAACAGGGGTGTTCGGATCAGATGTGGACGTGGCGATGACCTTGTCTTTAGATCAACCCGATCAACAAGTGATCTGCCCACGAGAAAGCTTCTGTTCGAAAGGAATCAAAGAAAAGATGCAAAGAAAACACGATGATGTCGTAAGGTGGTATTGGAGACCTACCTTACGCTCTTCTCTGTCTTCGGGTCCTTCTCAGATCGTTGGGCTCTCTTCCGGCGATCTTTCTTGCTGAACTCCGGCGATGGCTTTCTCGGCGAGTTAGGGCTAGGGCTCTAAGTCGCCGGCTTAGGAGTTGGAAAAGAAGTTCGTGGTTTCGGCCAACGGTTCTGGGTTCTATTTATAATCGGGAAGAGAAGAGTCCTATTCTGATTGGATTCCGAATAAGAGTCCTATTCAGATCGTCGTTGAATCCTAACATCTTATCTTTAGTTGATTTGGTGCGGTAACATTATTGAATTCAGGTCGGTTTCTTCTCCGTACCGATATTTCTACGCGTACAGAATCCAAAACCGCTTCAGAACTCGTTACCTTCTCGGTGATGAGCTCCGGAAGCTCCACGTGTCCATCGGGCCTGGTCTCTCCTTTTCCGCAGAGACGACCTCCGGTGGTGCCGCGTGTCAAGCGAGCAAGACTTCCCTCTTCTTCGGAGGTGAGCTCCGCGTGCGCCACGTATACTAGCGGTCGGGACCTCCTCTATTATTCGGAGGTGGCTCCAGCGCCAGACTTCCTTTCTTCTCAGAGACGAGCTCCGAGATTAAGACGTGTCCAACAGTGACGGACCTCACGGAGATAAGCTCCGGTGGCGACATGTGTTCAATAGAACCGGACCTCTCGGAGGTGAGCTCCAAGATCGATACGTATCCCGCACGACTGGTCCTCTGGTTCCCGCGGTGACTAGCTCCAAAGGTGACATGTGTCCTGCGGAAATGCCTTTGCTTCTTCCGCAGAGGCTAGCTCCGGGGGCAACACGTGTCCCACAGGGTCGGACCTCTCCCCCTCTGCGGAGACGAGCCCCGATCCTGCCACATAGCCAGTTTAGCGGCGGACCTCTCCCCACTTTGCAGGGACGAGCTCCGAATACGCCACGTGGTCAGCGAGCCTTGGAAGTCGTTTTCGGCGCTCTCTGTGATCTGGATTTGGCTCTTATTGGCTATCCTTTTGATATTTTTCTCCGTTCCTACTTTTCTTAAAATGTTTTCTCTTCATAAAACATGAATATATGCTGACACCAAAAATGAGGGTGTTACAAATCTACCCCCCTTAAATTGAGTCTCGCCCTCGAGATTCGTTGGTAGAGAATAGATGGGGAAATTCTGCTTTGATGTCTTCTTCACGCTCCCATGTGGCTTCAGCTTCGGTGTGATGGCCCATTGCACCTTGCACCATCGAATCACTTTGTTCTTGGTGACCCTTTCTTTTACGTCCAAAATTCGGACAGGGTGCTCCGTATAGGTCAGGTCTTCTTGAATTTCAAGCTCTTCGATTGGTATTTGTTCCTCTGGTATTCTCAAGCACTTCTTGAGCTGGGATACATGAAACACGTCATGTACGTCGGAGAGATATGTTGGGAGCTCTAATTGATAGGCTACTTCTCCTCGCTTGTCCAAAATCTTAAACGGTCCGATATAGCGAGGTGCTATCTTGCCTTTGACGTTGAAACGTCGTTGGCCTCGGATAGGCGATACCTTAAGGTATATAAAGTCTCCTACTTCGAAGGTCAACTTCCTTCGCCTATTGTCCGCATAGCCTTTCTGTCGTGACTGAGCAGCCTTTAAGTTATCCCGTATCGTTTGGACTTGCTTTTCAGCCTCTTGTAGCACTTCGGGTCCAAACACCTGGTTCTCTCCGGTCTCGTTCCAAAACAGCGGCGTTCTACACTGTCTATCATATAATGCTTCGAAAGGCGACATCTTCAAGCTAGCTTGATAGCTGTTATTATAGGAGAATTCGGCGTACGGTAAACTCCTATCCTAACTACACCCACGTTTCAAGGCACAAGCTCTCAACATGTCTTCCAAAATTTGGTTTGTCCTTTCGGTTTGCCCATCGGTTTGTGGGTGATATGCGGAGCTAAAATCCAGTCGTGTACCCATGGCTTTCTGCAGCTTCCTCCAGAATCTAGAGGTAAACTGAGAACCTCGATCAGAGACTATCCTTTTCGGGACTCCATGACGGCACACAATCTGCTCCATGTACAACCCGGCTAATTATGCAACGCTGTAATTGGCCCTTATAGGGAGAAAATGGGCGGTTTTCGTCAATCGGTCCACGATAACCCAGATGGAGTCATAACCCGACTGAGTACGTGGCAATCTGACGATGAAATCCATACTGATGTCTCCCCATTTCCACTCGGGCACCTTCAAAGGTTGCAACAATCCAGCGGGTCTTTGATGTTCGGCCTTCACCTGTTGGCATGTGTCGCATAGGGCAACGTATTCGGCTATGTCCCTTTTCATACGATCCGACCAATAACAAGTTTTCAAGTCCTTGTACATTTTGGTACTTCTGGGATGTATGGAATAGGGTGAATCATGTGCCTCCTTCAATATCATGTCGCGGAGGTGCTTCACATTAGACACACAAATCCTTTTTCCTAGCCAAAGCATACCCTTCTCATCTTCTTTGAAATCCTTCTCTATTCCTTGTCGGATCCTTTCCTTGATCTCCTTGATCTCCTCATCCGTTGCTTGGCCATCTCTATCTCTTGCTCCTATGAAGAGTGGATCTCCATCATTTCCATGTTGTTCAAGAATCCGAGGTGTAACCGTTCGAACTCCTTACGTAGTTTGGGTGGTAGCTCCCGATCTGTGAGTTGGCGACATGCTCCCTTCCGGCTCAATGCATCAGCTACTACATTGGCCTTTCCGGTGTGGTAGTTGATTCCAACATCGTAATCCTTGATGAGTTCCAACCATGAACGCCTCAAATTCAAGTACGTTTGGGTAAATATGTACTAGAGGCTTTTATGATCCGTATAGATCTCACATCGATGACCAAGGATATAATGTGTCCAAACCTTTAATGCATGCACTACTGCTGCTAGCTCCATGTCATGTGTAGGATAATTAAGCTCGTGCTTCTTTAATTGTCGTGAGGCATAGGCTACCACTTGTCCTTCTTGCATGAGCACACATCCGAGCCCCTGTCTGGATGCGTCACAATATATGTCAAAGCTCTTGCTTACGTCCGGCAATACCAAAACCGGCGCTGTGGTTAGTCTTTTCTTGAACTCCTCAAAACTTTCTTGGCATGCTGGTGTCCATCGAAAGGCTTTTCCCTTCGTTAACAACTCCGTCATAGGCTTTGCTATCTTAGAGAAGTCTTTGATGAATCTTCGATAGTATCCAGCCATCCCCAGAAACTCCGAATATCACTCACGTTTTGCGGTTGATCCCACTTCAGAACATCTCTCACCTTACCGGGGTCAACCGATAGCCCTTCCTCGGAGATAATGTGGCCTAGGAACGATATTTCCTTTAGCCAGAATTGACACTTGTTAAACTTGGCATACAATTGATGCTCACGCAATTTCTGCAAGGTCAATTTCAAATGTCCTTCATGCTCCTCCTCACATTTTGAATACACCATAATGTCGTCGATAAAAACCACGACGAACTTATCCAAGTACTCCATGAAAACCTTGTTCATGAGGTACATGAAGTATGCGGGTGCATTTGTTAACTCGAAATACATGAAGGTATATTCAACGAACCATACTGTGTTCGAAAGGCAGTCTTGGGTATATCAGAGGGCTTAATCTTCAGATGGAAATATCCCGACCGTAGATCAATCTTGGAGAACACTCGGGCTCCTTTCATTTGGTCGAATAGGTCCTCTATACGGGGCAGAGGGTATTTGTTCTTGATTGTTACCTCATTGAGAGCCCTATAGTCCACGCACATCCTTTGGGTCCCATCCTTCTTGTCTACGAAGAGCACAGGAGCTTCCCATGGTGACGAGCTTGGACGTATAAAACTCTTCTCCAACTGCTCTTGAATTTGCTTCTTGAGTTATACTAGCTCATTGACAGGCATCCTATAGGGTCTCTTGGCTATGGGTGCAGTTCCAGGTACCAAATCAATGGCAAACTCAATGTCCCGATCAGGGGGCATACCTGGAAGCTCTTCATGAAATACGTCCGGAAATTCTTGAACCACTGGAATGCTGTCCAATGTTGCTCCTCCAACGTGGTTCAAAATTGCCTTTTCAGTGGTTTGTTGGGTTGACTCAAACTCGACACGGATGCCGTGCTCATTTATTAATTGCGCGCTTCTTTTAGCACATTGGATTACCCCGTTATGCTTGCTTAACCAATCCATCCCGAATATTATGTCAATCCCTTGGGAGTCCAAGACAATAAGGTTAGCAAGGAAGTCTACCCCCTTATTTTAAGACTTACTTTTGGACATACTATATTAGTCCTCATTTCTCCTCCGGGAGAATTAACTAACATAGCACATTCTAAGTGGGATACGGGTAGACGATGTTTGGCAACATACTTGGATGATATAAAGGAATGTGATGCTCCAGAATCAAATAAGATGGTGGCTGGGTTGGAGTTGGCAAGGAACATACCAATTACGACGTCCTCAGCCTATTGTGCTTCCTCAGCAGAGACATGGTTCACGTTACCGCGAGCATAGTTCTGCTGTCCGCGGTTTCCTTGATTGTCTCCTCCGTTCGGTCGCGGGTTCTGCTTGGGCACGTTGCCTTGCTGTCCAGGGCCTCTCCTTGGGCACTGGTTTGCGAAGTGTCCTGTTTCCCCGCATGCAAAGCATGCCCTGTTGCCTACGGCAGCTGGTACGTTGAGGCGGGGGTTTTGAACAGGAGTTCCCACGTTAGGTCGGGTCACAGGAGGCACGGGCACACGAGGTGCTGGTGCAACGGGTCGTTGCTGTGGTGGCTGACTAGGGCGGTCTGCAGGAGTGGTCGATCCATACTGCGGTGTAGCTGGGGGCATGTACCGAGGTCGTACGTTGCTCCCTTGAGGCTGGTTTGGCATCTTCCTCTTGCACTCTCGCTCGATCTCTCGGATCTTGTTTTCAACCACTATAGACTTGTCAACCAGCTTCTTAAAGCTTGCGTAGTCATTGTTGAGGAGCTGAACCTGGATCTCATTGTTCAACCCTCTCATGAACAGGTATTGCTTCCTCTGGTCTGAGTTGACATCTTCGGGGGCAATACCGGGACAGTTGTGTGAACTTGTTGAGATACTCATTCACACTTCTCTGTCCTTGGCGGAGACCTTCGAACTCCTGCCTCTTGAGCATCATTACACCAGCAGGGATGTAATGAGAGCGGAAACTCTCCTTGAACTCAGTCCAAGTTATCGTCTCCGGGTCGACATGAGCGTTGCTTAGGGCATCCCACCAGTCAGCGGCAGCTCCCGCAAGTTAGTGCGACGCAAAGAGGACCTTCTCTCGGTCATTGCACTGCACTATGGCAAGCTTCTTCTCCATGGATTTCAACCAGTCGTCAGCCTCCATGGGGCCGTTAGCTTGAGCAAAGGTGGGTGGTCGAGTCCTCATGAACTCTCCCAACCTGTTATGAGCTGGTGGTGGAGGTGGTGCCGGAACGGGGTTGTTGTTGTTGGCCTGCAAGTGACCCAAAGTTTGGATCATGGTTTGCATAAGTTGATTCTGCATGGCCATCAACCGTTCCAGGTGGTTCTCGCCAGCTCCGTGGTTAACAGGAACTTCTTCATGACCATCCTCTTGGTTGTCACGGACGTTCCTTCGGCCGGCGTTTCCTCTCACCATCTGTGAGAGAGATCAAAATAGAGTAGAAGGTTAAAAGGTTAGGTAGATTCCCTCAACTATATGCATCAAGGTGAGTTGGACTATATATATATTAGCCCATATGAGGATGTGAACAAGTGCCGAAACATCTCACACCTCTTTCTACTTATGTGTGGATATGGACAACGTTTTGAGGCGTCCCCAACTCACACTAAGCATATAATCACAACAATCATCACAAGGGCTCACACAACACCTATTTCAAGGATGGTTTCCTATGTCAAGGTAGTTTTAAGGCCAATCTAAGCGTCCTAGGATGCTTCCTTGGGTCAGCGTGGCTTAGCTACCAATCTGTGTCCAATACCAATCTGTGATTATATCTAGGTGTGTAATTTACCCCTTATGTGTGGTTTTTGATACCACTCTGTGTTTCCTATTTAACCCACTGTCAACCAGTGGCTCTAATATCAATATATGATTTCTATCTAGGCGTGTAACCTACTGTCAACCCGTGGCTCTGATACCAATCTGTGACGCCCTCAATTCTGTGGAAAACCACGGAACCGAGAACTAATGCATATGTGTGCCCAGGATGTTCATCACACATACACATATGTTCCAAAAACTGAATTCAGAATATATATTACCACGAATAACAGAGTTTATTAAAATGTCTCATGAGTCTTGAACTCATGCTCATAGCGGAAGTCTTATTTCTATGCAGCAGAAAGTCTTCTAACTAATGCGGAAGCAAATCTAAGCGGCAATGGCTCCATCTCTATTCCATCCCCACGGGCAAGGTTGAGAACAGATCACAAGCCTAATGCTCCACTTGGTCTTCATAGAAATCTTCTCCTGCTGCTGATGATAAAATAATAATGCAAGTTTGAGTACAATGATGTACTCAGCAAGTGCAGGAAAATATGATATGTAGCTCATAACAAGGTAGGCATAAAAAGGCTCATTTATTTATCAAAAGCACGATAAAACAGCGACTTATCTTTAAGTGAATGTAATCCCAACATGTATTAAAATGCCAATCATACCTCTGTTAAGTTCATTACCTTTCCATGTCATAACCAGTCATCAATCAACCTTATTCTCACGAATACCTCCTCGTATTCGCTACCATCTCAAGAATACCATCCTGTATTCGCTACCATTTCACCTCATAAAACAACTTCGTCTCCCACCGAGACCAACCTTGTTGCCATGACTCAACAGTCATGCAACCATCTTATCACCCGGACTCAACAGTCCCAAAACCAAACCATAACCAAAACAATAACCAGTAACCATCCTAATAACCATCCCAACTAATCATGGCAGTTGGCCAGGCGCTCGTGACCGTAAGCTCGGCTATCATGATAGTTTTAAGAACTCTGCAGAGTTTGCACCTCTTTACCCACAAGTTTGTTATTTCGACACCCGTCGGCGACTGCAGAACCTCCATTATACCAGTACACAACCGTCGGTGTATGGCCAAGAGATCACAAAATAGCCTTTACAAAGGGGCTACTAGATGTATGGACTCACTAAGGTTTCACCGGCAGGCTAGAATCTCCAGTTCTCCCACCCACGGGCCCCCTCTTGTGCCATGCAGTTCCCAGGGTAGTCCTCACTCGACTCCCATTCCCCGCGCCGCCCACAGTCCATAACAATATAGCAACTTACCTAATTACTCAGCTAAGCCGCACCCATACTTAGCCTTTTGGTGGCACTGTTATCCTAGCATGTCATGCATGAACCGGTCCTTAGATCTACGGGAAGTAAACCACCATCTCATGCTACCTCATTCACAAACCCAGTCTTGCCTAGATCTCCCTCCGATCCATGTCCATTATTAACATCAGATTCTCATTATCATTACGAGTGCAGTTAGCTAGAGACATCTATCTCGCTTCCCAATCCCATGGACTCAGCGAAGCATAAAAGTAAAAACCATACGCGACTCATAAACATCCTTGGCAACAAGGGTGGTTTAACCAAAGCTAGTAAACTCCTATAAAAGGGTACGCAAAACAAAACAGTTTTACCCAAAACATAGGATCAATATGGTCAAGGAGCATTTGCCTTGTTCTTGCGGTTCTCGTGGCTCTTGGATCTCGAAAGCTTGTTGTTGCAGCTTGTCGTAGTCAGCTCCCTGAGCTTGTTCTTCTATACAGGATCATTCACATACAAGATTCATAACAATCAATACCATGCACAAACTAGATGCGATGATGCATATGCATGCTATCCTATGATCAGTTTTATTAGATCATGTTCTTGCATGGTTTTGTGATGAACAGGGGTGTTCGGATCAGATGTGGATGTGGCGATGACCTTGTCTTTAGATCAAACCGATCAACAAGTGATCTGCCCATGAGAAAGCTTCTGTTCGAAAGGAATCGAAGAACAGATGCAAAGAAAACACGATGATGTCGTAAGGTGGTATTGGAGACCTATCTTACGCTCTTCTCGGTCTTCGGGTCCTTCTCAGATCGTTGGGCTCTCTTCCGGCGATCTTTCTTGCTAAACTCCGGCGATGGTTTTCTCGGCGAGTTAGGGCTAGGGCTCTAAGTCGTCGGCTTAGGAGTTGGAAAAGAAGTTCGTGGTTTCGGCCAACGATTCTGGGTTCTATTTATAATCGGGAAGAGAAGAGTCCTATTCTGATTGGATTCCAAATAAGAGTCCTATTCAGATCGTCGTTGAATCCTAACATCTGATCTTTAGTTGATTTGGTGCGGTAACATTGTTGAATTCAGGTCGGCTTTTTCTCCGTACCGATATTTCTACGCGTACAGAATCCAAAACTGCTTCAAAACTCGTTACCTTCTCGGTGATGAGCTCCGGAAGCTCCACGTGTCCGTCGGGCCTGGTCTCTCCTTTTCCGCAGAGACGAGCTCCGGTGGTGCCGCATGTCAAGTGAGCAAGACTTCCCTCTTCTTCGGAGGTGAGCTCCGCGTGCGCCACGTATCCTAGCGGTTGGGACCTCCTCTCTTATTCGGTGGTGGCTCCAGTGCCAAACTTCCTTTCTTCTCAGAGACGAGCTCCGAGGTTAAGACGTGTCCAACAGTGACGGACCTCCTGGAGATAAGCTCCGGTGGCGACATGTGTTCAATAGAACCGGACCTCTCGGAGGTGAGCTCCGAGATCGACACGTATCCCGCGCGACTGGTCCTCTGATTCCCGCGGTGACTAGCTCCGAAGGTGACATGTGTCCTGCGGAAATGCCTTTGCTTATTCCGCAGAGGCTAGCTACGGGGCAACACGTGTCCCAGAGGGTCGGACCTCTCCCCCTCAGCGGAGACGAGCCCCGATCCTGCCACGTAGCCAGTTTAGCGGCGGACCTCTCCCCACTTTGCAGGGACGAGCTCCGAATACGCCACGTGGTCAGCGAGCCGTGGAAGTCGTTTTCGGCGCTCTCTGTGATCTAGATTTGGCTCTTATTGGCTATCATTTTGATATTTTTCTCCGTTCCTACTTTTCTTAAAATGTTTTCTCTTCAAAAAACATGAATATATGCTGACACCAAAAATGAGGGTGTTACACCTAGCTCCGGCCAATCATCTAGCAATACACTTGCTTTGTTGTCTTCACTAACCTTGGAACAGATTGAGGAGTTTCCAGAGGAGGAGCTAGTACTTCTTTCTACTAGGTTCTCAAAAGCATTGCAAAATGTGAGAACTAGAAGGAGAGGAAGCTCCGGACCTCAATGATGCTTTGAATGTGGTAAGACAGGACACTTTCGTACAGATTGCCCTAAACTTTCAGGTCCTTCTAACCGTGATGAAAAGCAGAATAAATTCAAGTCCTCTTTTGGCAACACCAACAAGAAAAAGAAGGTTTTTACAGGAGCAAACTGATAAACAGTTTCATCACCGCACTTCAAGAACTTGGCTCGAGTGATGTAGAGATTGGAAGTGATGAAGATGATCTGGCAAACTTGTGCTTCATGGTGGGCAAATCAAAATCAAGTATGGAGGATGCAGAACACAATAGTGACAATGAAGAGGTATGTCCTACTTGCGAAGAAATGTGTGATGCTATTTCTCATGCCACTATTATTGTTAAGAAAAAGGAAAAAAAGCTTAGGGACAATGTTTTTAAAATTGAGTCACTAGAATCTGAAATTAATCATTTAAAATCCTTGATTCCTAGTGATGATTCTTGTTCCTCATGTAATTTAATATATGAACAATTGTCCTCTCTAAGAAGTGCACACACCTCCACACTTGATAAACTTGAACTTGAAATCGAAAAGAACAAAAAGCTTGCTGCACTTAATGATAAAAACTTGAAAGATGCTTGTTGTTCTACAATTGATTTGCATTGTTCTACTTGCAATGATCTTGATAAAAAACTACAAGATGCTATGAAAGAAATTTCTATATTGAACAATGCTTTACATTCTCATGAAGTTAAATATTGTTCCAATTGCAAATTAAAAGGAAAAACTTCATGTGAAAATCGTCTTGATCTATCAAATAAAATTGATAACATGCATAGGACATTAGATCGGTTTTGTAATGGGAATAAGAACCTAAACTTGCTGCTGAATTCTTCCAAGTCTTGCAATGATAAAACTGGTTTAGGTTTTGATTCACATGCTCATGCTAAGGAACATCCACCTAAATTGTAAAATCATTAGGAAGTGGTTTGATTCAAATAGTTCCTAAACAAAAAGAAGTGGTTTTTAGATCTGCAGGAGTGTTGCCACATTCGGGTTCAAATAAGCATACTGCATGCTCATCTAGACATGAACACAAAGTTAAATTTCATTGTACCTATTATGGTAGAGATGGTCATGTCATAGATTTTTGTTATAGACTAGCTAAACAACATAAAAAAGGAAAGAATGCAACCTAGATCTTATAACTCTCATGCAAAATTTGCTGCACATACTAAACCGAATGTCAGGAACATGCAACCTGCTGTTATGAGTATTCAAAGTTTACCTCCGGAGCTTCAGTTTTTGCCTACGGAGCTTCAGTTTTTGCCTTCGGACCTTCTGTTTTTTCCTCCGGAGCTACTAATTTTCGTGCTACACAAGTAACACCTCATAGGTCAGTAGTTAAGAACAAAAAATCTCAAACTTTGACTCATAAACCTGCTGTTTTATCTCAGCTTTCGCATGTTATTCCTGCTGGACGTCGTGTGACTCAGTACTGGATTCCTAAATACCTTTTAACTAACGCCAGTATTGAGTCATCAACGTATTGTGCTTCTATGTAGGTTACACGCTTGAGGAAGGAGAACATTTGGATTGTGGATTCAGGTTGCTCACGCCACATGACCGGTAACAAAGAATGTTTCTCCTCTCTCTCTTTTGTGTCACGTGTAGAGAATGTTACTTTTGCCGATAATTCTTCAACTCCTATAATTGCTAAGTGTTCGGTTAGAGTAAATGATCACTACACTTTGAAGGATGTGGCACTTGTCAAAAATTTGAAATACAACTTGTTTTATGTTTCAAAATTGCTAGATGAAAATCTGGAAATTAATTTCAATAAAAACTGCTGCAAAGTTGTAGGTTCAAATAGTCAGCTTATTTTTAACATGTCTCGGTTTGGAAGAGTTTTTAAAGCTGATTTTGATATGTCTTCCTCTAAGCATAGATGTCTAGTTGCAAATGATTCCAAAGATTTATATTTTTGGCATTGTAGACTTGGTCACGTAGGCTTTGATCATCTCACGCGTATTAATGCTCTTGCTCGCATACGTGGGCTTCCTAAGCTTAAAGGGGACAAAGAAATCGTGTGCTCTTCTTGTAGACATGCTAAGATGGTTGCAGGTTCACATGCTCCTCTCACAATGACCATGACAACTGAACCGGGTCAACTTCTACACCTTGACACCGTAGGACCTTCACGTGTTCAATCCTTCGGAGGTAAATGGTATGCTCTTGTGATTGTTGATGACTATTCTAGATACTCTTGGGTTTACTTTATGACATCTAAGAATGAAGCTTTTAGTCACTTTAGAACTTTATTTCTTAGATTATCAATTGATCACCCAGGATCTTTAAGAGCAATTAGAAGTGATAATGGAACCGAATTTAAAAATCAATCGTTTGATCACTTTTGTGCTGAAAATACAATAGATCATCAGTTTTCTTCACCATATGTACCTCAGCAAAACGGTGTTGTAGAGAGAAAGAACAGAACCTTAGTTGAGATGGCTAGGACTATGCTTGATGAATATCAATCTCCTAGGAAATTTTGGGCTGATGCAATTGCAACCGCTTGTTATGTCTCAAATCGTGTTTTCTTGCGTGCTAAGCTAGGTAAAACACCATATGAGCTCAGGTTTGGACATAGGCCTAGTGTCACACACTTTAGGGTCTTTGGTTGCAAATGCTTTGTTAAGAAACATGGTAATCTTGATAAATTTGAACTGTTGATGGCATGTTTCTTGGTTATCCATCTCATACTAGAGGGTGTGCTTTTACTTGATACTAACAAAATTGTGGAGACTTGTGAGGTTTCTTTTGATGAAGCCAGCCCAATACTAGTTCAAATATTGCAGGTACGGATCCATATCCGCAGGGGGAGAGTATTTTCGTTGAAGAAGAGGAAGAAGTGGTGCTGCTGCCCGAAAATTCAGCAGCTAATGACATTGTTCCAGCTCCTGATCTTGATTCACATCCAGCACCAACGACCACCATTGCTGCTCCAGATCCTCGTCACGTCACAAGCTCATCTATTTGTGATGAACCTGAAGAAGAAGAAGCTTGTGAAGTGTCCACTCCCCTCCGGAGTCTCAAAAGTCATCCTCCACAACAAATTATTGGACGCTTGCATGAACGAGTTACAAGATCCAGGTTTTTCGACCCCAATTCTCATGCTCATTCTGCTTTTGTTGCTTCTTTTGAACCCAAAGATATATCACACGCACCCACTAATGAATTTTGGATTATTGCCATGCAAGAAGAGTTAGAAAATTTTGAAAGAAATAATGTTTGGAAACTTGTACCTCCACCTCAAGGTCACACTTTAATTGGAACTAAATGGGTGTTTAAAAATAAACAAAGTGAGGATGGGGTTGTGGTTAGGAATAAGGCTAGGTTGGTTGCTCAAGGTTTCACATAAGTTGAAGGTCTAGATTTTGATGAAACTTTTGCTCCTGTTGCTAGATTAGAAGCCATAACAATTTTGTTAGCTTGTGCTGCATCTAAAGGTTTTAAGCTATATTAAAAGGATGTTAAAAGTGCTTTTCTTAATGGCTACATAGATGAGGAGGTTTATGTCAAACAACCACCTAGTTTTGAAAATCCAAATTTTCCTAATCATGTTTACAAACTGTCCAAAGCCTTGTACGGTCTCAAACAAGCCCCTAGAGCATGGTATGATAGGTTAAAAACATTCTTACTTGAAAAGGGGTTTACCATGGGCAAGGTTGATAAAACTCTTTTTGTGCTTAAGCATGGCAATGACTCATTATTCGTTCAAGTGTATGTGGATGATATTATCTTTGGTTGTGCTTCTCATGATCTTGTGTCCAAGTTTTCAGCTATGATGAGTTCAGAATTTGAGATGAGTATGATGGGAGAACTCACGTACTTTTTGGGGCTGCAAATCAAGCAAACCAAGGAGGGTACCTTTGTGCATCAAACAAAGTATACAAACGATCTCCTAAGGCGCTTGAACATGGACAAAAGCAAGCCTCTTCGAACACCAATGGGAACAGCAACAACACTTGAACTTGATGAAGATTGTGATCCCGTTGATAAAAAAGAATATAGAAGCATGATCGGATCACTTTTGTATCTCACGGCATCAAGACCGGACATACAATTCAGCGTATGTCTTTGTGCACGGTTTCAAGCCTCCCCACGTGCTTCACATCGTCAAGCCGTCAAAAGGATTCTCAGGTCCTGGACAGACAAACAACGTGCCCAAGCAGAACCCACGGCCGAATGAAGGAGCCAATGAAAGGAACCGTGGACAGCAGAACTACGCTCGCGGCAACGTAAACCACGTTTCTGCTGAGGAAGCACAACAGGCTGAGGACGTCGTGATTGGTATGTTTCTTGCCAACTCCAACCCAGCCACCATTCTATTTGATTCCGGAGCATCACATTCCTTCATATCATCCAAGTATGTTGTCAAGTATAATCTACCCATATCACACTTGAAATATACTATGTTGGTTAATTCTCCCGGTGGAGAGATGAGGACTAATATAGTATGTCCGAAAGTAAACCTTAAAATAAGGGGGGTAGACTTCCTTGCCAACCTCATTGTCTTGGATTCCCAAGGGCTTGACATAATACTCGGAATTGATTGGTTAAGCAAGCACAACGGAGTAATCCAATGTGCCGAAAGGAGGGTGCAGTTGACAAACGAGCACGGTACCCGTATTGAGTTTGAGTCAGCCCAGCCAACAACCAAGAAGGCAACGTTGAACCACGTCGAAGGAGCAACCCTGGAAAGCATTCTGGTGGTTCAAGAATTCTCGGACGTGTTCCCGGAAGAACTTCCAGGTATGCCACCTGACCGGGACATTGAGTGTTCCATCGACCTAGTACCCGGAACTGCACCTATAGCAAAGAGACCCTACAGGATGCCCGTCAACGAGCTAGTGGAACTGAAGAAGCAGATCCAGGAGCAGCAAGAGAAGAGTTTTATACATCCAAGCTCGTCACCATGGGGAGCCCCCGTGCTCTTCGTTGACAAGAAGGATGGGACCCAAAAGATGTGCGTCGACTATAGGTCTCTCAACGAGGTGACGATAAAGGGAGGTTTTTGGGATGGATGATTCGGTTTGGTTATTGGGAGGTTATGGTTTTTGGTTTGGTTATGGTTTGGTTTTCGGGACTGTTGAGTCTGGGTAATGAGATTGGTTGCATGACTGTTGAGTCATGGCAACGAGATTGGTCTCGGAATGAGATGGAATTGAATATGAGATGAAATGGTAGTAAATACGAGACGGTATTCATGAGATGGTAGTGAATACAAGATGGTATTCATGAGCAAAGTTGAGAAAAGATTAATGTCTGGTTGAGACATGGAAGGGATGAATCATGATGGAGGTATGTTAATGTTTAAATACATGTCAGGATTACATTCACTTAAAGCTAAGTTGCTGTTTTATCGTGTTTTGAGAAATAAACTTTGCTTTCTGCAATGAGCCTTCTTATACCTACCTTGTTGTGAGCTACATATCATATTTTCCCGCACTTGCTGAGTACATCATGTACCCAAACTTGCATTATCATATATCATCAGGAACAGGAGAGGAGCACTATAAAGACCATGCGGACTACTAGGAGTGTGATTCCCCGTCAACTTGCCTGTGGGAATGGAGTAGAGATGGATCCGCTGCTGCTGCTTAGATTGCTTCTGCATTAGTTAGAAGACTTCCGCTGCTAGAATAAAGACTTCCGCTGCTAGAATAAGACTTCCGCTGCTAAGATAAGACTTCCGCTGCTATAATGAGTCCAAGACTCATGAGACATTGTAGTAAACCCTTTTATTCGTGGTTATATATATATTCTGAATTCACTTTGTGAAGTATATGTGTATGTGTGATGAACATCCTGGGCACACATAAGCATCAGTTCTCGGTTCTGTGTTCTACAGAATCGAGGGCGTCACAACTTGTTCTTGATCATCACCTCATTGAGAGACCTATAGTCCAAACACATTCTCTAGGTCCCATCCTTCTTGTCCACAAAGAGCACGGGGGCTCCCCACGGTGATGAACTTGGACATATAAAACCATTCTCTTGCTGCTCCCGGATTTGCTTCTTGAGTTCCACTAGTTCGTTGACAGGCATCCTATAGGGTCTCTTTGCTATAGGTGCTGTTCCGGGTACCAAGTCAATGGAAAACTCGATGTCCCGGTCAGGTGGCATACCTGGAAGTTCTTCCGGGAACACGTCCGAGAATTCTTGAACCACCGGAACGCTTTCCAAGGTTGTTTCTTCGACGTGGTTCAACGTCGCCTTCCCGGTTGTTGGTTTGGCTGACTCGAACTCGATACAAGTACCATGCTCGTTTGTCAACTGCACGCTCCTTTCAGCACATTGGATTACTCCGTTGTGCTTGCTTAACCAATCCATTCCGAGTATTATGTCAAGCCCATGGGAATCCAAGACAACGAGGTTGGCAAGGAAGTCTACCCCCTTATTTGAAGGTTTACTTTTGGACATAATGTATTAGTCCTCATCTCTCCACCGGGGGAGTTAACCAACATAGTATATTTCAAGTGTGATATGGGTAGATTACACTTGGCAACATACTTGGATGATATGAATGAATGTGATGCTCCGGAATAAAATAAAATGGTGTCTGGGTTAGAGTTCGCAAGGAACATACCAATCACGATGTCCTCAGCCTGTTGTGCTTCCTCAGCAGAGTCATGGTTCACGTTGCCGCGAGCGTAGTTCTGCTATCCATGGTTTCCTTAATTGGCTCCTCCGTTCGGCCGTGGGTTCTGCTTGGGCACGTTGCTTGGTTGTCCAGGACCTCTCTTTAGGCACTGGCTCGCAAAGTGTCCCGTCTCCCCGCATGCAAAGCATGCCTTGTTGCCCACGACAGCAGGTACATTGGGGCGGGGGTTTTGAACAGGAGCACCCATGTTTGGTCGGAGCGCAGGAGGCAAAGGCACACGAGGTGCTTGCATGGTAGGACGTTGCTGTGGTGGTTGATTAGGGCAAAAAGTAGATGTGGACGATCCATACTGCGGTGCAGCTGGGGGCATGTACCGGGGACGTACATTACTCCTTTGTGGCTGGTATGGCATCTTTCTTTTGCCCTCTTGCTCGATCTCTCGGATCTTGCTCTCAACCACTATGGCTTTGTAAACTAGCTTCTGGAAGCTCGCATAGTCGTTGTTGAGAAGTTGAACTTGGATTTCGTTGTTCAACCCTCTCATGAACAAGTACTGCTTCCTTTGGTCGGAGTTGACATCTTCGGGGGTATACCTTGTGACGGGGCCCGACCTCGATCACGGGGCCGTGCCGCCTTGCCCGGGAATCGCATTGGGTGGTGCCGTGTTATGCGGCACCCAACAGCACACATATAAAGAACAATGTATTACATAAATCAAAGCGGAAGCTTACAAATGTTCTTTGTAAATAATTTACATAAATTAGCTACAGCGGAAGTCTATAAGCAGCTCACGTCATATATCTAAGAAGCACTCGAGAAGAGATCCAGCCCACGGACTCCTCTCGCTAGCAACACGAAGACATGTCAGCGGCTAGGTCCTCCTTGTGTAACATGACTCGGACGTTTCCGAGTCTCACCGGACAACCTTCTTTATAGTGTCGTATTAACCTGCAAAACCACTCATATAGCAAGAGTGAGAACAAAGGCTCAGCAAGACTTAACCGTCTCTCCTAAAGCATGCAACTCTACATGAGGGTAACTTAAGACCTAATCCTGTAATTTGCGAAAAGACTCGCCTACGAGTTCGTCCTTAACTTTCAGATTTTAGCCATAATAGTAGTGACCTTGCGCCCAGCAACATCGGAACTCCACAATCAAACAAGAAACGCGTCATTCCAATGTTACTTGTCCCAAGGTGGAAAATAACTTTAGTTTGCTCTATCTCTACTTCAAACATAGTTTTCAAGCAATTTACAATTATCATAACAGCGTATAAAACTTTGCAAACTATTTCCACACAACTTGATTACTACGTGACAGCGCAGTGAGCAAGCGGTACTCATGACCGCGAGGGACGGTGATTCAAATCAAACACTACCCGGATAACTCGACACATATGCCCGCCTCTGAAGACCCAAATCAGGCGTCCTTCATTATGTCGTATGTGGCAACCTTTCGCAGGACACTAGACTGTAGAACCGGTCGCGCCGTCTCGGGCTCATAGGTCTAACAAGATGATGTGGTATGCCTCTACAATCCAGTGAACCCGGTACATCGGTTTCCTGGTTCCCATATATCAGTAAGCATCCGGTACACAACTCAATACTTGCTCCCAGGGCCACATACGCTTCAGTCCTTAACTGACACAGGCAGAGCTACTCGACCAAGACCTCGTCTTGTCGCTACTTAACCCTCCTGCCCGGTCTCATCTTTAGAAATGTAAATTTTAGTTTGCCTCTCTTTCCATCCACCCTTATGTGATCCTGAAACAAAGCTCGTGAGTAGATTCCAACTACTCGTCTTCTACCGGATGTCCTAGCCTATTTAGCATGGCCTTATTCTACAGCGATGACACCCTTCTACCTTTGACCTCAGGGTTCATTTTTGGTTATGCAAGTGGAGTATAAAACATCCTTGACCTATGCACATACAAACTTTGACCCATAGTAGTGAACAAAGTAAAAACTTTAGGAAATAACTTAAATGCAAACCGGGGCTTTGCCTTTGTTTTGCAGGTGACTAAAGTCAGATAATGTGAAGTTAGTTGCTGATGCCTTGAAGCTCAATTCCTGCCCTTCTTGTTCCTTGATCCAAGCTCAACTTCTCCTTCTTCACTTTCCACGTTTAATCATTACACGTTATGAACATGCATACATGTTTAATTGTAAAACTTTTGCTAACAAGTGCTAAAGACAAGTTTAAAACTGGAACTCTGTTTAAGAATTTAAAATGACACTGGTGCTAGTGGTTTGGGTGTGTGTTTAAGCACTATCATCAAGTGAGAAGAGAGGTTCATCACTTGGGTGGTGATCACGTAATTGGTTGAATAGAACACTACTGATCCAGGGCTCCAATGGAGCTGGAAATTTTTCCTTGTCACAAGAAAGTCCTCTGAACCAAAATTCAGAATATTTCACTGAGTAGATCACTCAGAACAATTTCCTAAGCATCTAGGCAAAAAGGAATTAATTCTGAATAAATTTGCACTTCCATGCAAATTCAAGTGAACTACAATTTCATACATAGCTCAGGGAGCATGCATGAATTTTCCTAGGATTTTTGGAGCTAAGGAATGCCCAGAACTGAATTTTTAAGTTTCGGAAATTCTCTGAAAATGTTTCTGTATTCATTTGAATACAGAAACTTGAAATCAGAATTACCCTAATTAAATCAACTCCAACTGAGCTGAAACTTTTACCGGAGTCTCCTAACATCCTCAAGAATATCCTGGCAAAATTTGGGGATTTTTTGATAAGCCAAACTCCCTCAAAAATTCTTTTGCTGAAAAGCTTTAAAGAATTTTCCAAAATTTTCTATTGATTTTTATACAAATTGGGAGTCATATTTGAATAGAGTTTTTCATCCTGAATCCAACCCAATTTGAATCACTAATTTTGGATCTTCCTAGCAAAAGTTATGCAGTTCTAAAGTTTGAACTGAATTTGGAATTCAAATTAAACCGAGAATTATTCAAACTCTGACTGCGGGCCACAGGGCCACGTGTCGACCGCTGGAACCCGAGCCACACGGGCTGCAGAGTTTTTCCCGCGTTGTCACAGACAGATCCGAGGCCACAGAAGATCTAACCCCTCGTAACAGAGACTGACCCGTGGGCCAGCCCCCGTCTTCGTCTTCCTCCAGCAGCCCGCGCTCCCGCGCCGCCGAGCTCGCCGGAGCTCTCGCCGGGAGTGGGTTCCGGTGCTTGGAACTTGCTGGTTCTCGCCGCCCCTGCATATTTCTGTGCGAGGAACACGTTGCCGGTCTCATCTCAGATCGAGGATGGCCGGAAACCTAGGCGCGACGGCGACCGTGGCTGTGGCACCTCCGGCGATGTCGTTAGGGCGTTATACCACACCAAACACATCGCCGTTTGCTCGTATAGCACCACTGCACCGAGGAGAACACGGATCTAATCTATGATCTTGCTGAAACTCGTCGGGAGTATGAACTCACCATCGGGCTAGGTCAAAATACGGAGAAAATCGAAAAACTCGATGAACAGCGGCTTTGCTCGATGTTTCTCAGTGGTGCTTGATCCTATGAACGCGCATGGAGGTGTAGAAGGTGTATGCTACGTTGTGTGGAGTGGTTCGATGTGTGGGACGAATTTGCCAAGTTTTCCCCCCCTCGGTGTAACACCCCAAAATTTTGATTTAAAACCCTAAATCATGTTAAGAGGGGAATTTAAAAATTTTTGGACGTGTTGCATGTTTTGCAAAAATTCAAATTCAAACTGGAATTCAAATTAAACTCAAATCAGAAAAGAAATAGAAAAAGAAAAAGAGAAAACAGAAAAAAACATGCCAGTGGGCCGCAACCCACCAGCCGGCCCAACCAGCGCCGCGCCAGCCCGCAGCCGTGCGCGCTGTTTCCTTCTGCTGACAGGTGGGACCCACCAGCTCGTCTTCTACATCGCGCCCGCGCCGGACTCCCTCTCAACCGAATCAAAACCGATCGGGATTTCTGCGTATCCCCGCTGAATTCTGTTTGTAGGCAACGCGGACTTGATCTAAACCACCCCGCCGCCCTCCCCCGTCTATAAAAACCTCGGCCTCGTTCTGTTTTTCCCACGCGATCCGCCAATTTTCCTCCGGTGAGAACCGAGACTTCTCCGGCGAATTCTGGCCGATCTAAGCTCGGAAACTCCGATCTAACTCGCTGGTCTTGATCCACCGCCTCCGGGGAACCTTGCAGGTGCAGAAAACTCGGTGACTTGCGGTGTAAACACAGCGCCGACGAGCCTCGCCGTGGTTTCACCTCGGACCTCGTCGCCGATCGCTTTCCAGGACCTCCGAGCTCAAGAAAACCCCCGAGGTGAGATCCCCGACCTCTCCTCCACCGATCTATGCCATAAGATCACAGTTCTAGAAAGAATTCTCGAAGATCCGAAAGTCTCCGGCGAGATCGCCGCTTCCCGCCGCCGTGCGCCGCCGGCAGCGCCGCCCGCGCTCGATCAGAGCGACGTGGCCGCTTGTGCGCCGTTTATTTTAAATCGCACGGTAGGGTTTAAATCCCCGCGTACCGGTTCGACGTTATAATCTCAGCCGTCGGATTAAAATCGGACGGTCCACGTCAGCCCCGCGTTATAAAGACTGGAAATCTTACGTGCTACCCCCTGGGGTTCTCGGGAAATAAGCGCTAGCCCCGGAAACTTCTGATCTAGCCCCTGGAACTTCAGAAAATCATGTAAATTCATTTAAAAATCAGTTTTAGCCCCTGGACTTAATAAAAATTAGGAAAAACCCCTCTGATAAGTGTAACTATACCCCTGGAAATTCTGAAAATAATATTATAGACCCTGTAGTGGGGTGAGTTTACCTTTTTAGCCCTGTTTAATATTTAATTTAAGAAATTGAAATGTGGCTAGTGTTTAAAAATTTAAAAAGTGGAACAACATATTGTCAAAATTAAATTAAAAACTTTCTCAGTATTTAGAAAACTTTAGAGTGAGATAAAAATATATTTTGGGCTGAAATGAATCTGTTTAATTTATTATTCACATTTAGTGACACATTTTTAAGTAAAGAATAGTTCTGGAAAATAGGGAAAATAATTGTAAAATAGTTTACATCAGAGGAAAATGTCAAAAATATATTAGTAAATATTTTAGATCAGAACCTATTCTGTTTAGATGAGGTGTCTTGTTATTTTCATAATAAAGTACAAATTTATGCATAGGAAAATAAATCTGAAGACACATATGGAGAAGAAAAATACCTTTCATGCACACTTGGTAGCTAAAAGGTGTATCAATTGAATATAAGGAATTTACTTAAATTGGAAACTCATATATTATATACAAACATAAATGTGAACCCCAAAGTAGGAATCATATACACATGATTAAAAGTGTATGCAAGCCACAAATCAACACACATAGAGTAACCACAACACACATAATGGTGAATGACTTTCATAAATATGAATGTGTGGTTTGTATGAAGTGGAAGTGTGAACTATGTCTTATGGATTGTTGTTTTTCTTTTGCTATGTGTGGTGGTATGATGTAGAACCTGCTCAAGAGCAAGTTATTCCTTTCCAAGATCAGGACTACCCATTTCAAGAGCAGCAAGAAGGAGGCAAGTGTCCTTGACCACTTTGATCCTATGCTAGGATGTGTAGATAGAATTATTTGCATTGTCAAATGAAATATGAAACCCATGTTAGTAAGTTCCCTAGAATTGCATTACCTTGTTTCCTTGTAGCTTGGGTTGGGATTTATTTTATCATGTCATTTATTATTATGCATATGCTTAGCCATGCTTAGAATGGGCTATTTGGGATATGAGATCATCAATTTATTTTACCATACTCTTGAATGAGATATTGTGAGATATGTAGAGGTAGGGATCAAGGCAAGTTGGAAGTTTTGGTTGTGTGCTGGGTGCACGAGACTTGGGTTTGTGTTTAGTACTTGCCTGGATCCTAAGGACCGGTTAATGGAGCATGTAACCTGGCTTTACAGTGCCAACCACATGCTGAGATGGGGCAGCTTGGCCAATTAATTAGGTGTATCCCCAGCGTAGTATGGGTGTGTTGGATGGTGCGGGGAATAGGTGTCAGCTGGACTACCATATGAACCGCAAGGCTCAAGAGGGGGCCACTGCAGCGGGGTTGGAGCCTCTTGTATGCTGTTAGGGGTGAAACCTCAGTGGGCCCACACTCGTCGGGAATCCCTTTGTAAAGGCCTCGTAGTGATCTCCTGGCTACACACCTGGGAAGTGTGAATGTGGTTCGCGGCCACAGGCATAATGGAGGTTCTTTTAGTCCACCCGGCGACGAGGGATGAAATGACTACATGTGGGTACAGTGGTGCAAACTCTGCAGAGTCAAAACTGTCATGACAGCCGTGCTCACGGTCAAGAGCGGCTTGGACTTATTCATGATTAGAGGATTGATGGTTTTGGAAGTTGTGGATGTTAAGCGGAGAGCTTAACATTGGAATTGATGCTATGGTTATTGGATTCTGATGATGGGATGGAAGATTGGGACCATTTCACCTGTGTAGTAATGAAGGTGCTTAATAAGCTAAGGTGATAGGTATTAATTGCATAGTGCTTTAACCATGAGTTCAACCTCTCCTTGTTCTAGCCATGCATGATATAATTTTCCCACACTTGCTGAGTACCATTGGTACTCAACCTTGCCTATTTGTTGGTTTATATTGCTGCTCAGGTCAAGATAACGAGGTGGTGTATAATGACCAAGACTTTGGACCCGAAGAAGGTTTCTAGGTTCATGGAGACCCCCGGGCAACGCCTGTGACGGAGCCCTCAAGAATAATATTCCGCTGCTAGTTTATTTACTTGTGATGAACTTATTATTGTCCATTGAGACATTTGCGAATGTAAGACTTATTTATATTCGACACCTGGCTTGTAATAAATGATGCTTCACTATTTGTCATCACATGTATGAGAAAATGATCCTGGCATACATGTGATATTCACTTGGTTGTTTCTTCGGAAAAACCGGGTGTGACAGAAGTGGTATCAGAGCCAAGGTTGCCCGTAGGAACGTGGACCTAGGTAGAAATGGACGTATTTAAGGGTCTTATTTTCTTAAAAACAATTTTTACAAGGTGTGTTGAAAAGTGTTATTTAATGAGTCACTTTCTTCATCTTACCCCAATTTTCATTCAAAATAGGATTTTTGTTTAAAAAGTTATCTAAGCTAAGTTTAAATGCTTTTTGTTTTAGATGGTTCGCATGATTCGCACCGCTCGCAAGTCCACAGGAGGGAGAGTTCCCGTAGTTGCCCTTGCCGAAAGAGAGGAGAGTCGTCCAGTGACGTACCTTTCCTACGGATTGGCAGTAGGAGGCTTGTTGCGCCGTCTTCGACGTATGCTCGAAGCCGCCGGCAATACGGGCAAGCTAATCATCCACTATAACTCCACCAGGACCATCCGTGAGAAGAGGGAAGAATGGAGTTCAGAGATGAGAATTATACACGAAAATCAGCTGCTTAAGATCCACCACTCTCCAGCTTGTCGAGCGACACAGGTCGATGCGGAGAAGGATGTCACCTGGGAGGCCATCACCTGCTAGAGTCACATCTATCGTCGCCACCTGGACAGGACTGAGTACATGTATGTCCTCCAGCGTGAGAGTGGTACCACGGAGTACAAGTACCCGCCAGTGCAGCAAGGGACTTCCCATGAGCACATGGACTTGTGCTTGGAGGATGCTGCTATGCTCAGCACTCGACTGCAGGAGTGTCAGCAAGAGCTTCAGGATGTTCGGGACACCCTGAAGGAAACGGAGGCGTTGCTGCGAGCCTGCCAGAGGGCGAGAGAAAGAGGAGATGGGAATGAACTGTGTGTCACCGCGAATGATACATGGACTCCTGACTCCCCAGATCGTCAGGCGATAAGGCGTCGTCGCACTTCTCCACCAGCAGCCTCCCCACCCAAAGCAGAATCAGAAGGCAGCCGAAATGATGAGGAAGATCCCGAGGAGCCAGCTCAAGAAAACGAGTAGTGTAGAGTCCCCCCCTAGTTAGCAAGATGTCGAATAGTCGAGTCGTTAAGTTAATGGTGTGATAATGCTTGGTGTGTGACGTGAGTTGTGGAAGCCATGAGCAATTTTCCACAGCCTCGTCTTTAGATTGTTTTGCTTTGGTGTGAGAACCCACATGAAATAATATTGCAATTAGTTTTGTGTGAGAAATGAACCCTCGGAAAAGTATAACAAAGCCTCAACACTTCAAAGTACAAACAAATGAAAGTAGTAAGATGATACTAAATGCTTTCAAATTAACATTGATTGATTCTGCCAGATGGCCGGAAGAGGAAAAGGACGTGCTGCCAACCCCGCCAACAACAACGATGAGGCATGCAACCCTCATCTTTCTGGAAGCCAGGACCGGGGTGGTCGCCGTGAAGAAGTTGATCCCCTCCACCAAATGCTGGAGAATCAAAATCAGCTCATCCAGAACTTGACTCAAGTGGTGGCCAACTTGCATCAAGTTCCACCTCCACAAGCTGCACCACGCCAACCAAGGTTGAGTGAGTTTCTAGGAACTCAAACTCCAAAGTTTGCAAGTGCTGCTGAACCTCTGGAGGCAGATGATTGGCTGAAGACCATTGAAAGTAAGATGAGGATCATACAGTGGCAAGGGTATGAGAGGGTGCTGTTTGCCTCTCATCAATTGCATGGACCTGCTGCTGATTGGTGGACCGCCTATGTGGCTGCCCATCATGACCCTGAGAACATCACTTGGGAAGAGTTCAAGCGTAGCTTCCGCAACTATTACATCCCAAGAGGTGAACTCAAAAACAAGAGGAAGGAGTTTTTGGGACTGCAGCAGGGAAACATGATGGTGAGGGAATACCTCACTAAATTTACTCAACTATCCCGTTATGCCCCACGGGACATAGAGACTAATGAGCAGAAACAAGATTGTTTCGTGGAAGGACTTACCGCAGAGATGCAGTGTGCAATGTCCTCAAATGAGTATGAAAGCTTTCAAAAGATGGTGGACAGAGCGTTTGTGGTAGAAAGGAAGCTGAAGGCCTTGGAAAATGAGAACAAGAGGAAGGCCGGGTGGTCACACCAAGCCTCAGGGAGCAACACCCGCCCACGTCTGATGCAGCAACCTGCAGGGCAGACGAACCGTGTTGCGGTACCCTACTCAGCACCAAGAGGGTACAACCCGAACTACAGGCCTCCGGCAGCACCAGCACAGCCGCAACGTCAGTTTGTACAGCAGCCTCGCCCTGCATATCCACCTCGACCAGCAGTACAGGGACCTCCAAACCAACCCCAAGACAGCAAAGGCCAGGCACCTAAGGTTGGGGTGCAATGTTTTAGCTGCGGTGAAGTGGGGCACTACGCCCACAAATGCCCAAAGAAGAAGCCCGCGCAGCCACAACAGCAGAATGTAATTAGAGGACGGGTGAACCACGTCACTATGGAGGAAGCACAAGAGGCACCCGACGTGGTAGTTGGTAAGTTTCCTGCCAATTTACACCTTGCAGCCCTGCTGTTTGATTCTGGTGCTACCCACTCGTTCATTGCCCAAGGGTTTGTTAAGAAGCATGACCTAGCAACAACACAAATGAACCATATGCTAGCCGTAAACTCTCCGGGTGGAGAAATAAGGACAAGACAAGTGTGTCTCAAGGTGAATCTAGACATTAATGGGGTAGTATTTACTGCTAACCTCATAGTGATAGATTCACAAGGGATAGATATTATTTTGGGTATGGATTGGTTGACAAAACATAAAGGAATCATCCATTGTTCGACCAGAACGGTGGAACTAACTCACCCTAGTGGCACAAGAGTAAAGTTCATAACAATACACGAGCCTAGGAGGGACATTAAATTAAATCAAGTTGAGGTGAAAGTTGAGGAAATCAGAACCATCAGGGAATATCCAGATGTATTTCCGGAGGAGTTGCCAGGTATGCCTCCTGATCGTGAAGTGGAATTTGCAATTGAGCTAGTACCTGGAATAGCCCCGATTTACAAAAGACCTTATCGGATGGACTCCAAGTAGCTGGAAGAACTCAAGGATCATTTGAGAGAACTGACGGAGAAGGGGTATATTCGCCCTAGTTCCTCACCTTGGGGAGCTCCGGTGATATTTGTGCCCAAGAAGGACGAAACCCAAAGGTTATGCGTGGATTACCGTGCTTTGAATGAGGTAACCATCAAGAACAAGTACCCATTACCCCGCATTGAAGACTTGTTTGATCAGTTGAGAGGCGCTTGTGTGTTCTCGAAAATTGATCTCAGGTCGGGATACCACCAACTCAAGATAAGGCAATCTGATATTCCCAAGACATCTTTCGTATCCCGGTACGGACTGTATGAATACACTGTCATGCCTTTCGGGCTAACTAATGCCCCGGCATACTTCATGTACCTCGTGAACAAGGTATTCATGGAATATCTGGACAAATTTGTGGTGGTTTTCATAGATGACATTCTCGTTTTCTCCAAAGATGAAGAAGAACATGAGAAACATCTAAGGTTGGTGTTGCAAAGGCTGAGAGAACACCAACTATATGCTAAGTTGAGCAAGTGTGAGTTTTGGCTGAAGAGAGTTCCCTTCTTAGGACATATAATCTCGGAGGGAGGAATCTCCGTGGATCCTGCCAAAATCGAGGATATACAGAAGTGGAAGACCCCTGAAAATGTCGGGGAAGTTCGAAGCTTTTTGGGATTGGCTGGATACTATCGACGGTTTATTGAGGGATTCTCCAAGATGTCGAGACCTCTCACCAAACTGTTGGAGAAGGGAATCACATTCACATGGACGCCGCAGTGCGAGAAGAGTTTTCAGGAGTTAAAGGAAAGATTGACAACAGCCCCAGTGCTGGTTATGCCAGATATGCAAAAGAGCTTCACGGTGTACTGCGATGCCTCTGGAAACGGGTTGGGATGTGTTCTCATGCAAGAAGGGCATGTCGTGGCTTATGCATCCCGGCAGCTTCAGAAGCACGAGAAGAACAATCCTACACATGACCTAGAACTAGCCGCGGTGGTACACGCGTTGAAAATTTGGCGGCACTATTTGATGGGGAAGAGGACCGAGATATATACGGATCATAAGAGTTTGAAGTACATTTTCACACAGCCAGACCTCAACCTCAGACAAAGGAGATGGTTAGAGCTAATCAATGACTTTGATGTAGGTATCAATTATCATCCTGGGAAAGCAAACGTCGTGGCCGATGCTTTGAGTCGGAAAGTGCAGGTCAATAAGTTGAGCTTGAAGGACATGCCTGCAGAATTGAAGGATGAGGTTATAAGGCTCAATCTATGCCTTGTGAATAGTGGTGAAGCCATCGCCATGGAAGTGGACTCCACACTAGAGCAAGACATCCGCGAGGGTCAAAAGAATGACGAGAAGATACGAGAGATCAGACAACTCATCAAGGAAAATAAAGCTCCTGGTTTTAGAGAGGATGAACAAGGAACGTTGTGGCACGGGAAAAGAATCTGTGTGCCAGAAGTAAAGGAGATCCGTGAATTGATTTTGAAGGAGGCTCATGATTCCGACTATTCCATTCATCCTAGGAGTACGAAGATGTACCAGGACCTCAAGAGCAGGTATTGGTGGTATGGCATGAAGCGATATGTCGCAGAACATGTTGCACTATGTGACACATGTCAGTTGGTGAAAGCAGAACATCAACGACCCGCGGGATTATTGCAACCACTCAAAGTGCCTGAATGGAAATGGGAAGAAATCAGCATGGATTTTATCGTGGGATTGCCTAGGACCCAATCAGGATATGATTCGATATGGGTCATCATTGATAGGCTAACCAAGGTAGCTCACTTCATCCCCGTGAAGGAAAGCTACAGCGGATCCAAATTGGCAGAGTTGTACATGTTAAGGATCGTGTGTTACCATGGAGTGCCAAAGAAGATTGTGTCGGATCGAGGGACACAGTTCACCTCAAGGTTCTGACAGAAGTTGCATGAAACCATGGGAACCCATCTGAACTTTAGTTCTGCCTACCATCCCCAAACTGATGGGTAGACGGAAAGAACCAATCAGATCCTTGAAGATATGTTGAGGGCATGTGCACTCAAAAACAATCGGAGTTGGGATAAAAACTTACCGTATGCGGAGTTTTCCTATAACAACAGCTATCAAGCTAGTATGAAGATGTCACCGTTTGAAGCTTTGTACGGGAGGAAGTGCAGAACTCCCCTATTTTGGAACTAAACGGGGGAAAGTAAAGTGTTTGGTCCAGAAGTACTACAAGAAGCCGAGACGAAGGTGAGGGAAATTCGCAACAACTTGAGGATAGCACAAACACGCCAAAAGAGCTATGCCGATGTACGAAGAAGAGAGCTCGTTTTCAACGTGGGAGACTACGTCTATCTCAAGGTGTCCCCAATCAGAGGACTTTGTCGGTTCAAGGTGAAAGGGAAGTTGTCACCTCGATACATCGGACCCTTTCAAGTTTTGGAGAGGAAAGGCGAAGTGGCGTATCAACTAGAATTACCGGCTCGTCTATCGGATGTGCACGATGTATTCCATGTGTCACAACTCAAGAAATGCCTGAGGACGCCTGAAGAGGTGTTACCCATGAATGAAGTGGACGTAGCTGAGGATTTGTCTTATGCCGAGCAACCATACAAGATTTTGGAGACAATAGAACGCCTCACCAGAAATAAAAGAGTCCGGATGTGCAAAGTGCAGTGGAAGCATCACTCAGAAGAGGAAGCCACCTTGGAACGGGAAGATGAGCTCAAGGCACAATTTCCGGAATTGTTTTCTTAGAAACACCAATCTCGAGGACGAGATTTCTTTTAAGGGGGGTAGAGCTGTAACACCCCAAAATTTTGATTTAAAACCCTAAATCATGTTAAGAGGGGAATTTAAAAATTTTTGGACGTGTTGCATGTTTTGCAAAAATTCAAATTCAAACTGGAATTCAAATTAAACTCAAATCAGAAAAGAAATAGAAAAAGAAAAAGAGAAAACAGAAAAAAACAGGCCAGTGGGCCGCAACCCACCAGCCGGCCCAACCAGCGCCGCGCCAGCCCGCAGCCGCGCGCGCTGTTTTCTTCCGCTGACAGGTGGGACCCACCAGCTCGTCTTCTACCTCGCGCCCGCGCCGGACTCCCTCTCAACCGAATCAAAACCGATCGGGATTTCTGCGTATCCCCGCTGAATTCTGTTCGTAGGCGACGCGGACTTGATCTAAACCACCCCGCCGCCCTCCCCCGTCTATAAAAACCCCGGCCTCGTTCTATTTTTCCCACGCGATCCACCGATTTTCCTCCGGTGAGAACCGAGACTTCTCCGGCGAATTCTGGCCGATCTAAGCTCGGAAACTCCGATCTAACTCGCTGGTCTTGATCCACCGCCTCCGGGGAACCTTGCAGGTGCAGAAAACTCGGTGACTTGCGGTGTAGACACAGCGCCGACGAGCCTCACCGTGGTTTCACCTCGGACCTCGTCGCCGATCGCTTTCCAGGACCTCCGAGCTCAAGAAAACCTCCGAGGTGAGATCCCCGACCTCTCCTCCGCCGATCTATGCCATAAGATCACAGTTCTAGGAAGAATTCTCGAAGATCCGAAAGTCTCCGGCGAGATCGCCGCTTCCCGCCGCCGTGCGCCGCCGGCAGCGCCGCCCGCGCTCGATCAGAGCGACGTTGCCGCTTGTGCGCCGTTTATTTTAAATCGCACGGTAGGGTTTAAATCCCCGCGTACCGGTTCGACGTTATAATCTCAGCCGTCGGTTTAAAATCGGACGGTCCACGTCAGCCCCGCGTTATAAAGACTGGAAATCTTACGTGCTACCCCCTGGGGTTCTCGGGAAATAAGAGCTAGCCCCGGAAACTTCTGATCTAGCCCCTGGAACTTCAGAAAATCATGTAAATTCATTTAAAAATCAGTTTTAGCCCCTGGACTTAATAAAAATTAGGAAAAACCCCTCTGATAAGTGTAGCTATACCCCTGGAAATTCTGAAAATAATATTATAGACCCTGTAGTGGGGTGAGTTTACCTTTTTAGCCCTGTTTAATATTTAATTTAGTAAATTGAAATGTGGCTAGTGTTTAAAAATTCAAAAAGTGGAACAACATATTGTCAAAATTAAATTAAAAACTTTCTCAGTATTTAGAAAACTTTGGAGTGAGATAAAAATATATTTTGGGCTGAAATGAATCTGTTTAATTTATTATTCACATTTAGGGACACATTTTTAAGTAAAGAATAGTTTTGGAAAATAGGGAAAATAATTGTAAAATAGTTTACATCAGAGGAAAAGGTCAAAAATATATTATTAAATATTTTAGATCAGAACCTATTCTGTTTAGATGAGGTGTCTTGTTATTTTCATAATAAAGTACACATTTATGCATAGGAAAATAAATCTGAAAATATAGAAACTAGTAAATGATAAATGGAGTTTCTAAAATCCAAAGAATTCAGTTTAGGGTTGGTAGAAATTCTGAAGACAAATATGGAGAAGAAAAATACCTTTCATGCACACTTGGTAGCTAAAAGGTGTATCAATTGAATATAAGGAATTTATTTAAATTGGAAACTCATATATTATATACAAACATAAATGTGAACCCCAAAGTAGGAATCATATACACATGATTAAAAGTGTATGCAGGCCACAAATCAACACACATAGAGTAACCACAACACATATAATGGTGAATGACTTTCATAAATATGAATGTGTGGTTTGTATGAAGTGGAAGTGTGAACTATGTCTTATGGATTGTTGTTTTTCTTTTGCTATGTGTGGTGGTATGATGTAGAACCTGCTCAAGAGCAAGTTATTCCTTCCCAAGATCAGGACTACCCATTTCAAGAGCAGCAAGAAGGAGGCAAGTGTCCTTGACCACTTTGATCCTATGCTAGGATGTGTAGATAGAATTATTTGCATTGTCAAATGAAATATGAAACCCATGTTAGGAAGTTTCCCTAGAATTGCATTACCTTGTTTCCTTGTAGCTTGGGTTGGGATTTATTTTATTATGTCATTTATTATTATGCATATGCTTAGCCATGCTTAGAATGGGCTATTTGGGATATGAGATCATCAATTTATTTTACCATACTCTTGAATGAGATATTGTGAGATATGTAGAGGTAGGGATCAAGGCAAGTTGGAAGTTTTGGTTGTGTGCTGGGTGCACGAGACTTGGGTTTGTGTTTAGTACTTGCCTGGATCCTAATGACCGGTTCATGGAGCATGTAACCCGGCTTTACAGTGCCAACCACATGCTGAGATGGGGCAGCTTGGCCAATTAATTAGGTGTATCCCCGGTGTAGTATGGGTGTGTTGGGTGGTGAGGGGAATAGGTGTCAGCTGGACTACCATATGAACCGCAAGGCTCAAGAGGGGGCCACTGCAGCGGGGTTGGAGCCTCTTGTATGCTGTTAGGGGTGAAACCTCAGTGGGCCCACGCTCGTCGGGAATCCCTTTGTAAAGGCTTCGTAGTGATCTCCTGGCTACACACCTGGGAAGTGTGAATGTGGTTCGTAGCCACTGGCATAATGGAGGTTCTTTTAGTCCACCCGGCAACGGGGGATGAAATCACTACATGTGGGTACAGTGGTACAAACTCTGCAGAGTCAAAACTGTCATGACAGCCGTGCTCACGGTCAAGAGCGGCTTGGACTTATTCATGATTAGAGGATTGATGGTTTTGGAAGTTGTGGATGTTAAGCGGAGAGCTTAACATTGGAATTGATGCTATGGTTATTGGATTATGATGATGGGATGGGAGATTGGGACCATTTCACCTGTGTAGTAATGAAGGTGCTTAATAAGCTAAGGTGATAGGTATTAATTGCATAGTGCTTTAACCATGAGTTCAACCTCTCCTTGTTCTAGACATGCATGATATAATTTTCCCACACTTGCTGAGTACCATTGGTACTCAACCTTGCCTATTTGTTGGTTTATATTGCTGCTCAGGTCAAGATAACGAGGTGGTGTATAATGACCAAGACTTTGGACCCGAAGAAGGTTTCTAGGTTCATGGAGACCCCCGGGCAACGCCTGTGACGGAGCCCTCAAGAATAATATTCCGCTGCTAGTTTATTTACTTGTGATGAACTTATTATTGTCCATTGAGACATTTGCGAATGTAAGACTTATTTATATTCGACACCTGGCTTGGTATAAATGATGCTTCACTATTTGTCATCACATGTATGAGAAAATGATCCTGGCATACATGTGATATTCACTTGGTTGTTTCTTCGGAAAAACCGGGTGTGACACTCGGTTATTATTGCATGTCGACGGCAAAAACAAAATCCCAGCGAGCACCGTCCATGACAGGCAGCCGGGGTTGTGGTGAAGCGAGTAGGGGTGTCGGCGAACCTTTTTGCTTTTTGCAGCTCGAGAGGAGAGGCTCTGTGGTGGCCGGGCGATGAATTCTTGCAACGGCGGCTTCACCCGGTGCCGTGGAGAGAAAATCAAGCTCGGTGTCGGTTTTCTCGTGGGTTAGCACCTGTTTCTTGCGTCGGCCACGTTCAGTGAGGGCTGGCGATGCTGTGGAGGTGTTCAGCGCGGTGTGCAGCGGCGTGGAGCATCCGGCCGGCGGTAAACCGCTCGGGTGCACGCCGTCGGAGGAAGAAATCGCTCAGGGAGGCCGTATTCGAGTGAGAGAGGGCGCTGTCATTGCGTGGAGCGTATGACCGGGGCTGTGGTCGGCAGGGCTAATTGAGTCGACCTCAACCGAGGCGGTTCCCTCGCGGGGACAGCCAGGAAGCCACGGGTGCGTGCGCTGTCGCTGCCGGGCTTCTTCTGTCGCGCTCTCGGCAGAGGAGAAACAGAGACCGGGTTCCCTCTCACAGACAATTGGGCCCCAGTGAACAGGCAGAGAAACTTAAGGAGCAAGTCTATTTGGCTCAATGACAAGTGGGTCCACCCCTGCTCCTCCCAAAAGATCTTCCAAAATTTGGCACAGAGCAAATTTAACTTCTGAAGAGCTCAGATTCAAAAGTTGTTTGGAATTTTGACTTGGTGTTCTTCAGTTCAAATTTGAATTCAAATTTAGATGAAATTTAGAAGCCCCTTTGATATTCATATCAAAGCACCTCCAAATTTGCTCAATTGCCTCCTTCACAATTTGAACCTGGACAGTTTGAATATGCCCTCTGATCTTTGAGTTGGCCATTGCAATTACAAATTTTTAAACAACAGTTTGAATTTCCCCTTTTCAAAATGGCCTTCTTCTTTTTGAAGTGACCCTTTTTGTTCAAACTGAATTCAAAGTTTTATTGCACCTGCCCACACTTTCATGAGTATACAAAAGTTTTTGCAAGTCCCATTTCTTGTATTTAAACTCAACTTTATTCATAGCTCAAGTTTTCCATTTACATGTTTTGGTACTTTTACATTCCTCCCCCTTAAAAAGAATCTCGTCCCGAGATTCATGATTAAGGACAACATGGAGAGGACAACTACTAAATATAAGCCTCTAACAACTCCGGATGATTGTGTTGTAAATATTTCTTGCTTTCCCATGCAGCTTCGTCGGACGTGTGATTTTCCCATAGCACCTTGAAAAATCGCAGTGTCCGGTTTCTGGTCTCGCGAGTCTTTTCATCAGTTATCCGGGTTGGACGTTCAACATAAGTGAGGTCCGGCTTCAAATCCGCTATGTCTCCCGTGAGAATTTCCGTTGGAACTTTCAAACACTTCCGCAACTGAGATATGTGGAAGACGTTATGAACTCCGGCTAAGGCTGCCGGTAGCTCCAAACGGTATGCCACGGGTCCACACCTTTCAATGATGGCGAAGGGACCGATAAAACGCGGAGCTAATTTTCCTTTCACTCCGAACCGGTGAATGCCCTTCATAGGCGATACGCGGAGGTATACGTGGTCCCCAACATGGAAGTCCAGAGGACCACGCCTCTTATCCGCATAGCTCTTTTGCCTGGACTGAGCGGCTTTAAGATTTGCTTGAATAAGCCTTACCCGCTCTTTTGCTTCATTTACGAGATCAATCCCGTAAATCACTCTCTCGCCAGATTCACACCAGTTCAAGGGTGTGCGGCACTTCCGGCCGTAGAGAGCTTCATAAGGTGCCATTTTTATGCTCGTTTGATAACCATTGTTATATGAGAACTCTGCCAATGGTAAGTGATCATCCCAGCTCTTACCGTGGTGGATGGCACACGCACTTAGCATATCTTCAAGGATTTGATTCACCCTCTCAGTTTTCCCATCGGTTTGAGGGTGGTACGCGGAGCTTCGAATCAATTTAGTTCCCAAGGATGCGTGTAGCTGTTCCCAGAAGCGGGACACGAACAGCGATCCTCTGTCGGAGACAATGGTACGGGGAACTCCATACAAGAAAAAGATTCACGCTATGTACAGCTCCGCATACTTTTTGGCGTTATATTTGGTATGCACCGGAATGAAGCATGCTGATTTGGTTAACCGATCCACGATTACCCAAATCGAATCATGCTTATTAGCCGTGAGAGGTAGTCCAACAATGAAGTCCATACTAATATCCTCCAAATTCCATGCCGGAACGCTTAGCGGTTGTAAGGTTCCCGCTTTCTTCATGTGGTCGGCTTTAACTCGCCGACACGTATTACATCTTGATACGTATTTAGCAACCTCTCTCTTCATCTGGGTCCACCAAAATTTAGTCTTCAATTCTTGGTACATCTTGTTGCTGCCCGGATGAATAGAAAATTTGGATAAGTGAGCCTCATCCAAAATTTTCTTCCGCAGCCTCATATCACGGGGTACGAAGATCCGGTTCTTGAACCATAGGGTGTCTTCATCATCTAACCGGAAACATTTCATCTCCCCGTCCTTCAACCTCCTTCTGATATGAGCCATGCCCTTGTCTTGCTTTTGAGCTTTCATAACCTCCTCTCTTATTGTGGGTATGAGAGCTAGGTTATGCAGAGCTCCATATGGAACCAAGTAGAGACTTGGTTCTTCCTCTCCTATCGGCGTAATGGTCAGGTTACGAATATGAGACTTCCGGCTGAGTGCGTCGGCAACCACATTTGCCTTGCCCGGATGATAATGAATTTCAATCTCATAGTCTTTGATCAGCTCTAACCATCGCCATTTCCACATATTCAACTCTTTTTGAGTGAATATGTACTTCAAGCTTTTGTGGTCGGTGTAGAGATGAACCAGATTTCAATAGGTAATGTCTCCACATCTTCAAAGCTAATACCACGGAAGCAAGCTCGAGATCATGAGTTAGATAATGTTGCTCATGATTCCGTAATTGCCGTGATCCATATGCGACCACACGTCCTCCTTGCATGAGTACACAACCGAGCCCGATGCCGGACGCATCACAATAAACATCAAAAGGCTTGGTTGTATCCGGTTGAGCTAGAACCGGGGCTGTTGTGAGGTGTTTCACCAACGCTTGAAAAGCCTCCTCACATGGCTTGCTCCAATCATATTTGATGCCATTCTTTAGTAGCTCCGTCATAGGTTTGGAGATTTTTGAGAAGCCCGGGATGAACCTCCGATAATATCCCGCCAAACACAAGAAGCTACGAACTTCATGGACTGATGTTGGAGACTTCCACTTCAGCACTTGTTCAATCTTGCTTGGATCAACAGCAATGCCTTCCGCTGAAATAATATGTCCAAGAAACGGCACTCGGCTGATCCAAAATTCACATTTACTAAAATTTGCATAAAGCTTGTGATCTCTCAAGCGTTGGAGCACAATATGCAAATGTTTAGTGTGTTCCTCTTCCAATTTGGAATAGACCAAGATGTGGTCGATGAATACCACGACGAACTGATCCAGATCCGGCATGAACACCGAGTTCATAAGATACATAAAGTGAGCCGGAGCATTGGTCAACCCAAATGACATGACAAGATACTCATAGAGTCCATATCTTGTCGAGAATGCTGTTTTCGGGACATCTTCCCCGTGAATCTTGATTTGATGATATCCCGACCTTAAGTCCATCTTGGAAAAGACTTTAGCACGCACTAGCTGATCGAAAAGAATATCAATTCTTGGTAGTGGATACTTGTTCTTTATTGTCACAGCATTTAAAGGACGATAATCGACGCATAGCCTCAGCGTCTCATCCTTCTTCTTCACAAATAAAGCCGAGCAACCCCATGGTGATGAACTTGGACGAATAAACCCCTTGTCCATCAGATCCTTGAGTTGCTCCTTCAGTTCTGCTAGTTCATTCGGAGCCATTTTATATGGTCTCCGAGAGATCGGCGTGGTCCTTGGTATCAACTCTATTTTGAATTCCACCTCGCGCTCAGGTGGTAAGCCTAGAAAATCTTCGGGAAACACATCCGGATATTCACGGACTACCAGAATGTCTTCTAACTGGCAAGCCTCGGCATTACATACTTCTGGGCCTTTGGAAACCGCTTTGCCGAGATACAATGTTTGACGCCCGTGAAGTGGAGAGTCCAAGTGAACACTCCTGTTCTCGATGTCCAGAATAGCCTTATGGAAGGTCAACCATGATATTCCATGGTATGGCATTGATTCCTTGGTCTTCGAGAATAATGAGGGTGGTAGGATAAATTTTTCCACCCAAACAAAGTGGTGCTCGAGAAACAACCTCATTAGTCGTTATGTCTCCACCTGGCGAATGAATAAGGTAAGAACCTTTTGTGATCGTTGTGGAGATCTGATCCCGGATCACCGTCGCCCTGCTAATGAAATTATGTGTCGCACCAGAGTCAAATAAAATGACAACCATCTTGTCATTTAAGGTGAACCTGCAGGCAAGAACAGGTCCTCCCTTTGGCAGATCATCGACTGACACATAATTAACTGTCCCCACTTTGGAGATAGCTTTTCTTTGCTTCCCAAGATCACACTGTGGAACTGGACCCGCAGACACAATGTTGCTGCTCGGTTCAGTTGCTTCATTGACGTTGAGCTCATTGTCAACGTGAAGTGGGACAGCACTTGGTTCAGCTGAGAAATCACCTTGTTTATCTTCAACCTCTTGAGGGAAATAGCATTCTGGCGCACCTTGTTGATATTGAGGTGCATGAGAAACAAGTTGCTGCTGCGATTGAGGGGAATAAGACCTCTGTGGAGTAGAAGAGTCGTCACACTCCCAGAATGATTGCACCTCTTGTGGAATCTCTCGACCGGAAGGTGAACGGATTACCCACCGATACTTCTGAGGTAGATGATTGCATTCATCCTGTGATGAGTCTCTCTCCCTCTTTTATTTGAGGTAGAGATTGGAATAATATTCCTGCGTGATAGCACAACTCACAAACTCATCAAAATTCTCTTGGCTAACTTGAGCCAATTCACATCGCAGCCTAGCGTTCGACCCTCGGTAGAAATGATAACCCTTCAAGGATGGTGATTTCACATAGTCAGGGACATATTGAGCTAAGCGATTGAATTCCTTCACATACTCAATAATATTCATGTCCCCTTGCTTCAGACTCCAGAATTCATCCAGTCTGGTCTGCATTATGCCCGCAGGAATGAAACGAGCACGAAATGCAGCCTGGAACTCCGTCCATGTGACACGATGCCCTGCTTGTTGGACAGCAAGGTAGTCTGCCCACTATGCTCCAGCAAAGCCGTGAAGCTGCTGAGCAGCATATAGAGTCTTCTAGAATTCATCACATTGGATCAACCCAAACTTGGACTCAATGATATGCAACCAGTGATTTGCTTCACAATGGTCCGCCGCCTCAGAAAATACCGGCGGTTGTGTCGCCAAGAAATCCAGATACGTGCTCTAGGTTGGCATGTGACGTTGAGCTTCTCGATTTATGCCTTGCTGAACTAGAGTTTGGAGGGTTTCATTCATCTTCGCCATAATTTCAGCCAATCCGGCTGGCGATGGCTCTTGTGATGAAGTCGAGTCATTCCCACCTCGACTTGAACCTCCAATCTCCATTTGAGGATGTGTGCGTACCATACTGCACGAAACAAAATTTTGAGTCAATCAAAATTCTATCTCAGTAGTAAGTAAAGATAAGTAAAACATGAACATGTCATGAACTTTATGATAGCATAACCACATTCATGTTTAAACAAATCTTAAGTACGCTAACTAATCAGCGGGACTACCCTGACCAGTTCACACAAACTCCAAAATTTACTCAAGTTATCTACAGATCCTTGACTTGAGTTCAATACCAAAGTTTTATTAAACTTTAGTATCTTTCCAACGAGTACTTATATGCTCCTTAAGGATTTTTCCACAGGAAGTTATGGCTTAAAAACAGAAAGGTCCAGAGAGGTTTTTGCTACTGTCCTGGTTCTGAATAGTTTGCCTTCAATTGGACTTTTCACCCACTTAACGTGTGATCTTGCTCTGGAGTTCTACAAATAAGTTGTAGAGCACTTGAAAATCTTTCCAAAACTGTATCATACACCTTAATTGGTTAAATCTACTCAGAGTTATGCTCTGTTAAAGTCCAGAAAGAATTTCTGCCAGAAACAGAGCACTCTGTTTTTGAAAACTTTGACGCCTAGTCATGCTCTCATTTGAATCTTAGCTCAAAATAAGAGTTCAGTAACTAATATTTGTTTCAAACTTCCATTTTTAGTTGAAAGTTAGTTCATGAATCATTTTTTCATAGGGAAGAGGATTATTAAGTGTAGTACGGTGTCGAAGCACCGTAAGACACATGTCGGTACTACGTATCCTCACCAAAAGAAAATCCTAAACCGGATTATACCAGCATATACGTATTATCAGTGGCACTAAGACGGTCTCTCGCACACGTGTACTATACGGGATACGCACGTGGTTAGTATCTACCGAAGAACACTCAATAGTGGTGCACTCAAAGGTTGTTTCATTTCACGCAGTTCCATATTTGAAAGTAAATACAAACGCCCGTATCATTGTCATACGACCGTCCTTGAGTTAAGCCACGTCTCAAGGTATGTGATCGTGTTTCTACACCACACGATGGGGAACCCGAGTATATCATGAACAGGTCGTCACGGTTGGGAATGTTATCAACCCAACGGTAACAACCTACTGCCCTGCAGGGCACGCCGATGGCAAGCGCTGCGTATGTCCCCCTGGCTATTTCCAGACGAACACACTATCGCGTTACTGACCACACGATGGGGTCTCCACTTACTTGCCTAATGCACGCTAGGGATCAGCGTTGCATATGAACTCAGGAACATGAAGAGTCCAAGAGTTTCATATTAACATCTCACACCAAGCTGTGAGACCTTTCCCTGAACCACTTTCTTCGTCAGGGGAGCTAACCGAAATTGAACCGCTTTCGGTGGAATTCCTTACCATTCTTACCTGAACATAGGTGCACATTGTTACATAATCAAAATTCAGAATTTTAACAAGTAAGTTAGCAATGCCACTTTAAGTAACTATACTACTATAGTCCTTATGTGGGCCTAATACCGTTTCCTCACCGTATCCTAAGTTTTTGTCGTAATACGATCCTTATTCCGTGCGCTATTACCAATGCGGCTCTGATACCATGCTGACGGGGCCCGACCTCGATCACGGGGCTGTGCCGCCTCGCCCGGTAATCACATTGGGTGGTGCCGTGTTATGCGGCACCCAACAGCACACATATAAGGAACAATGTATTACATAAATCAAAGCAGAAGCTTACAAATGTTCTTTGTAAATAATTTACTTAAATTAGCTACAGCGGAAGTCTATAAACAGCTCACGTCATATATCTAAGAAGCACTCGAGAAGAGATCCAGCCCGCGGATTCCTCTCGCTAGCAACACGAAGACATGGCAGCGGCTAGGTCCTCCTTGTGTAACATGACTCGGACGTTTTCGAGTCTCACCGGACAACCTTCTTTATAGCGTCGTATTAACCTGAAAAACCACTCATATAGCAAGAGTGAGCACAAAGGCTCAGCAAGACTTAACCGTCTCTCCTAAAGCATGCAAGTCTACATGAGGGTAACTTAAGACCTAATCTTGTAATTTGCGAAAAGACTCGCCTATGAGTTCGTCCTTAACTTTCAGATTTTAGCCATAATAGTAGTGACCTTGCGCCAAGCAACATTGGAACTCCACAATCAAACAAGAAATGCGTCATTCCAATGTTACTTGTCCCAAGGTGGAAAATAACTTTAGTTTTCTCTATCTCTACTACAAACATGGTTTTCATGCAATTTACAATTATCATAACAGCGTTTAAAACTTTGCAAACTATTTCCACACACCTTGATTACTACGTCACAGCGCAGTGAGCAAGAGGTACTCATGACCGCGAGGGATGGTGATTCGAATCAAACACTACCCGGATAACTCGACACATATGCCCGCCTCTGAAGACCCAGATCTGGCGTCCTTCATTATGTCGTATGTGGCAACCTTATGTGATCCTGAAACAAAGCTCGCGAGTAGATTCCAACTACTCGTCTTCTACCGGATGTCCTAGCCTATTTAGCATGGCCTTATTCTACAGCGATGACACCCTTCTACCTTTGACCTCTGGGTTTATTTTTGGTTATGCAAGTGGAGTATAAAACTTCCTTGACCTAATGCACATACAAACTTTGACCCATAGTAGTGAACAAAGTAAAAACTTTAGGAAATAACTTAAATGCAAACCGGGGCTTGCCTTGGTTTTGCAGGTGACTAAAGTCAGATAATGTGAAGTTAGTTGCTGATGCCTTGAAGCTCAATTCCTGCCCTTCTTGTTCCTTGATCCAAGCTCAACTTCTCCTTCTTCACTTTCCACGTTTAATCACTACACGTTATGAATATGTATACAAGTTTAATTGTAAAACTTTTGCTAACAAGTGCTAAAGACAAGTTTAAAACTGGAACTATGTTTAAGAATTTAAAATGATACTGATGCTAGTGGTTTGGGTGTGTGTTTAAGCACTATCATCAAGTGAGAAGTGAGGTTCATCACTTGGGTGGTGATCACCTAATTGGTTGAACAGAACACGACTGATCCAGGGCTCCAATGGAGCTGGAAATTTTCTTGTGAGTTCCTTGTCACAAGAAAGTCCTCTGAACCAAAATTCAGAATATTTCACTGAGTAGATCACTCAGAACAATTTCCTAAGCATCTAGGCAAAAAGGAATTAATTCTGAATAAATTTGCACTTTCATGCAAATTCAAGTGAACTACAATTTCATACATAGCTCAGGGAGCATGCATGAATTTTCCTAGGATATTTGGAGCTAAGGAATGCCCAGAACTGAATTTCCAAGTTTTGGAAATTCTCTGAAAGTGTTTCTGTATTCATTTGAATCCAGAAACTTGAAATCAGAACTAACCTAACTAAATCAACTCCAACTGAGCTTAAACTTTTACAGGAGTCTCCTAACATACTCAAGAATAACCTGGCAAAATTTGGGGATTTTTGGATACCAAACTCCCTCAAAAATTCTTTTGCTGAAAAGCTTTAAAGAATTTTCCAGAATTTTCTACTGGTTTTTATACAAATTGACTGGTATATTTGGATAGAGTTTTTCATCCTGAATCCAACCCAATTTGAATCACTAATTTTGGAGCTTCCTAGCAAAAGTTATGCAGTTCTAAAGTTTAAACTGAATTTGGAATACAAATTAAACCGAGAATTATTCAAACTCTGACTGCGGGCCACATGGCCATGTGTCGACCGCTGGAACCCGAGCCAAACGAGCCGCAGAGTTTTTCTCGCGTTGTCACAGACAGATCTGAGGCCACAGAAGATCTAACCCCTCGTAACAGAGACTGACCCGTGGGCCAGCCCCCATCTTCGTCTTCCTCCAGCAGCCCGCGCTCCCGCGCCGCCGAGCTCGCCGGAGCTGTCGCCGGGAGTGGGTTCCGGTGCTTGGAACATGCTGGTTCTCGCCGCCCCTGCATATTTCCGTGCGAGGAACATGTTGCCGGTCTCATCTCAGTTCGAGGATGGCCGGAACCCTAGGCGCGACGGCGACAGTGGCTGTGGCACCTCCGGCGATGCCGTTAGGGCGTTATACCGCACCAAACACGTCGCTGTTTGCTCGTACAGCACCACTGCACCGAGGAGAACACGGATCTAATCTCTGATCTCACTGAAACTCGTCGGGAGTATGAACACACCATCAGGCTAGGTCAAAATCCGGCGAAAATCGAAAAACTCGATGAACAGCGGCTTTGCTCGATGGTCCTCGGTGGTGCTTGATCCTATGAATGTGCATGGAGGTGTCGAAGGTGTATGCTACGTTGTGTGTGGAGTGGTTCGATGTGTGGGACGAATTTGCCAAGTTTTCCCCCCTCGGTTATTATTGCATGTCGACGGCAAAAACAAAATTCTGGCGAGCACCGTCCGTGACAGGAAGCCGGGGTTGTGGTGAAGCGAGTGGGGGTGTCGGCGAACCTTTTTGCTTTTTGCAGCTCGAGAGGAGAGGCTCTGTGGTGGCCGGGCGACGGATTCTTGCAACGGCAGCTTCACCCAGTGCCGTGGAGAGAAAATCGAGCTCGGCGTCGGTTTTCTTGTGGGTTAGCACCTGTTTCTTGCGTCGGCCACGTTCAGTGAGGGCTGGCGATGCTGTGGAGGTGTTCAGCGCGGTGTGCAGCGGCGTGGAGCAGCCGGCCGTCGGAGGAAGAAATCGCTCAGGGAGGCAGTCTTCGAGTGAGAGAGGGCGCTGTCGTTGCGAGGAGCATATGACCGGGGCTGTGGTCGACAGGGCTAATTGAGTCGACCTCAACCGAGGCGGTTCCCTCGTGGAAACAGCCGGGAAGCCACGGGCGCATGCGCTGTCTCCGCCGGGCTGCTGCTGTCGCGCTCTCAGCACAGGAGAAACAGAGACCGGGTTCCCTCTCACAGACAATTGGGCCCCAGTGAACAGGCAGAGAAACTTAAGGAGCAAGTCTATTTGGCTCAATGACAAGTGGGTCCACCCCTGCTCCTCCCAAAAGATCTTCCAAAATTTGGCACAGAGCAAATTTAACTTCTTAAGAGCTCAGATTCAAAATTTGTTTGGAATTTTGACTTGGTGTTCTTCAGTTCAAATTTGAATTCAAATTTAGATGAAATTTACAAGCCCCTTTGATATTCATATCAAAGCACCTCCAAATTTGCTCAAAATTTGCCTCCTTCACAATTTGAACCTGGAGAGTTTGAATATGCCCTCTGATATTTGAGTTGGCCATTGCAATTACAAATTTTTAAACAACAGTTTAAATTTCCCCTTTAAAATGGCCTTCTTCTTTTTGAAGTGACCCTTTTTGTTCAAACTGGATTCAAAGTTTTATTGCACCTGCCCACACTTTCATGAGTATACAAAAGTTTTTGCAAGTCCCATTACCTGTATTTAAACTCAACTTCATTCATAGCTCAAGTTTTCCATTTACAAGTTTTGGGACTTTTACACCTTGAAAGCTGCGTGAACTTGTTGAGGTATTCATTCACACTCTTCCTGCCCTGGTGGATACCTTCAAACTCTTGTCTTTTGAGCATCATTACTCCAGCAGGGATGTAATGAGAGCGGAAACTTTCCTTGAACTCAGTCCAAGTAATAGTCTCCTGGTCGACATGAGTGTTGCATAGAGCGTCCCACCAATCAGCGGCAGCTCCCATAAGTTGGTGCGATGCAAAGAGAACCTTCTCTCAGTCATTGCACTGAACTATGGCAAGCTTCTTCTCCATGGACTTCAACTAATCATCGGCCTCCATGGGATCAATAGATTGAGCAAAAGTGGATGGTCAAGTCCTCATGAACTCTCCCAGTCGGTTGTGAGCCGGCGGTGGTGGTGGTGGTGGTGGTGGTGGTGGCGGGGGTGCAGGAACGGGGTTATTGTTGTTGGCTTGCAGCTGACCCAAAGTTTGGATCATGGTTTGCATGAGCTGATTCTGCATGGCCATCAACCGTTCCAGGTTGTTTGCACCAGCTCCGGGGTTGTCATTCTCAGGAACCTCAACATGGTCATCCTCTTGGTTGCCACGGATGTTCCTCCCTTGACGGCCGGCGTTTCCTCTCACCATCTGTGAGAGAGAGTTGAGTAGAATAGAGGTTAGAAGTTTAGAGTGATCCCTCCCACTATATGCATCAAGGTGAATGGACTATATATCATCCTATATGAGGATGTGAACAAGTGTCGAAGCATCCCACATCTCTCTACTATGTGTCGATATGGACAACGCTGAAACGTCCCACAACTAACACTAAGCACTCAAGTACAATAATCATCACAAAAGTTCAGAACACAACTCCTATTCAAGGCTTACTCAATGGGGGTCCTATGTGGTTTGGGGTGATACCGATCTGTGACCAATCTGTGACTTTGTCCTATGGTCAATGGGGTTCTAATGCCAATCTATGCATTTTTCCTAGGCTTGCATCCTATGTTCAGCGTGGCTCCTAATACCAATCTGCAACTAGGCTTGCGTCCTATGGTCAACCGTGGTTCAGCTACCAATCTGTGTTCAATATAGGCTTGTGACCTATAGTCAACCGTGGCTTCTAAAACCAATCTGTGATCTATCTAGGCGTGTGACCTACTGTGACGCACTGGTTCTGAGAGGAAACCTCTCGGGACCTGGACTGATGCGTATGTGTGCCCATGATGTTCATCACACATACACATATAATCCACAAACTGAATTTCAGAATAATACCACGAATAACAGGGTTTATTACAAGGTTTCATGAGTCTTGGACTCATTCTAGCAGCGGAAGTCTTATTCTAGCAGCGGAAGTCTTTATTCTAGCAGCGGAAGTCTTCTAAACTATTGCGGAAGCAACTAAGCAGCAGCAGAGGCTCCATCTCTACTCCATTCCCACAGGCAAGTTGATGGTGGATCACACTCCTAGTACTCCATGTGGTCTTCATAGTACTCCTCTCCTGTTGCTGATGATGTATGATAATGCAAGTTAGAGTACATGATGTACTCAGCAAGTGTGGGAAAATATGATATGTAGCTTACAACAAAGCAGGTATAAAAAGGCTCATTGCATAAAGCAAAGTTTATTTCTCAAAACACGATGAAAACATCAACTCAGCTTTAAGTGAATGTAATTCCAACATGTATTTAAACACCAACATACCTCCATCATGTTCCATCACTTTCATGTCTCTTCCAGACATTCATCTTTCTCAACTTTTCTCAAGCTCATGAATACCATCTCGTATTCACTACCATCTCATGGATATCATCTCGTATTCACTACCATTTCATCTGATATTCAATTCCGTCTCATACCGAGACCAATGCTCATTGTCATGACTCAACAGTCATGTAACCAATCTCATTACCCGGACTCAACAGTCCCGAAAACCAAATCCAAAGACCAAACCAATATCCAAACCATAACCGAATACCATCCCATCCCATCTAATCATGGAAGTTGTCCAGGCGCTCATGACCGTAAGCTCGGCTATCATGATAGTTTTAGACTCTGCAGAGTTTGTACCACTTTACCCATAAGTTTGTGATTTTGTCACCCGTCAGTGACTGCAGAACCTCCATTATACCAGTACACAACCATCGGTGTATGGCCAAGAGATCACAAAATAGCCTTTACAAAGGGGCTACTAGATGTATGGACTCACTAAGGTTTCACCGGCAGGCTAGAATCTTCAATTCTCCCACCTACAGGCCCCCTCTTGTGCCATGCAGTTCCCAGGGCAGTCCTCACTCGACTCCCTTTCCCCGTGACTTCAACGGTCCATAACAATCTAGCAACTTACCTAATTAGTCAGCTAAGCCGCACCCATACTTGGCCTTGTGGTGGCACTGTTATCCTGGCATGTGCTCGCATGAACCGGTCCTTAGATCTATGGCAAGTAACAACCATATCATTCTACCTCATTCACAAACCAGGCTTGCCTAGATCTCCCTCCGATTCATGATCATTAACAATATCCGTTTCTCATTATTCTTACGAGTGCAGTTAGCTAGACACATCTATCTCGCTTCCCATATCCCATGGACTCGACGAAGCATAAAAGCAAAACCATACCCGACTCATTAACTTTCCCGGTGACAAGGGTGGTTAACAAAACTAGTAAACTCCTATCAAAGGGTTTCCCATCAAGTTGACTCAAGCATTCAAATTTTCGCAAACAAAATTGTTCTTGAGGCTTCTGTTGCTCTGGGATCTCAAAGTCTTCAGGTTGTAGTTCATCGTAGATAGCTCCCTGAGCTTGTCCTTCTAATTACGACCACGCACATTCAAGATTCATAGCAATCAATATCATGCACAAACTCTACTTTAAGATGCAATGGTCCATATGCATGCTAATCCTATGGTGCAGTTTAGTTTGTACTTACTCTTGCATGTTCTTGCATGGATTTTATGATGAACAGAGGTGTAAAGAACAAATGTGGACGTGGCGATGATCTGGACACAAGATCTAGATCAAACCGATCAACACATGACCTGTCCACGAAAAAGCTTCTGTTCAAAAGGATCGAAGAAATAGATGCAAAGAAAATGCGATGATGTCGTAAGGTGGTTTTGGAAACCTACCTTACGTTCTTCGGGTCCTCCCTCCTAGCAAAACAGATTGTCGGGGCTCCTCCGGCGATGGCGATCATGTCTGGGCTCGTCGGCGGTCTCTCCGGCGGTCAAACTCCGGCGAATGGGTTTAGCTCGGCGAGTTTGGGCTAGGGCTTCTAAGTTGTCGGCTTTAGAAAATATGTTACGACCAAGGGGTTGTTTTGGGTTCTATTTATAATCGGGAATAGAAGAGTCCTAATCTGATCGGAATTTGAATAAGAGTCCTATTCCAATTGTTTTTGAATCTTAATAACTTATCCTCAATTGATTTGGTGCGGTAGCTGTGGGGACCAACCCGTGGTTCACCCACTCCCGGATCACATAGGGTGGTGCCGTGCGAAGCGGCACCCAACAGCACACACGAAGAGAATTAAAGAACAAATACAAACTTTTGTTTTGATATAAAACAGCGGAAGTCTTTTAAAAAACTTAATTCTACAGCGGAAGTCTTATTAACAGCTAAACTCTAAGCCTAGCTATGCAAAAGTGCAGCCGTCAAGCCCGGGGACGCTACACACTAGCAGCACTCCAACGAAGATCACGGCGGTGTGCAGGGCTCCATCTCGGCCCTGTACCCTGACGGGGGCATCGCCTCATCCTCGGAACCCTCCTCATAGCTCTTACCTGCAGACAGCTCAAATATTGCAACCATGAGCACGAGCGCTCAGCAAGGCTTAACCGACAACCCTAGGCATGGAACTCTACATGCAAGGATGTGTAAGATAGGAAAAATGACTTTGCAATAGACACGCCTATATGTTGATCCTTACTTTCAGTTTTATAGCAACAGTTTAATGAGCCTTAGGCAGCCCTCCCATCAGAAGTCCACAATCAAACAAGAAACGCTTGTGAGGGCCCGGCCCCGATCACGGGCCGTGCCGCTCGCCCGGGAATCGCATTGGGTGGTGCCGCGTGATGTGGCACCCAACAGCACACATAATAAAGCATCCTATTACATAAATCATGTGGAAGCTTACAAAGTGTAAGTTTTACAAATACTTCTCAAATTAATCTACAGCGGAAGACTATTACAACTCACGTCTCATACCTATGCTAAGCAACAAAGAAGGTGTCCAGCCCACGGACCCTTCTCGCTAGCAACACTATCACAATTGCAGCGGCTGGGTTTCCATGAGTTCACCACTCGGAGAGCTCCGAGTCTCATCGGACACCCGTACATATCAGCGTACAGTTATTACCTGCAAAACAACTTATGCAGTATCCGTGAGCACGAAGCTCAGCAAGACTTAACCGTCTCCCTAGTCATGAAACTCTATATGCTGAAAATAGAGGGCTGAATATAGCAGTTTGCACAAAGGATGCTCTTGAGCTAAAGGAGAGTCCTTACTTCAAGTTTTAAGTAACTTTTATAGCCCTCGCGCAATTTACATCGAGACTCCACAATCAAACAAGAAACGCTTCATCTCGATGTCACTTGCCCGAGGTGAAAGTAACTTTAGTGAGATACCCTAGACTCATACAGACCTTGCGCCATTACCATCAAGACTCCACAATCAAACAAGAAACGCTTTGCCTCGATGCTACTAGCACAAGGTGGAAAATAAATTTGGTGAAAGTGTAGATCATTCCTCATCTCCATTACGAGGATTACTGATGAAGCATTATTAACTTTTCCCAGTTTATTACTACGTCACGACTCAGTGTACAAGTATGCTCACTACCTCGAGCGACGGTGATTGCAATCAAAAACACCCGGCTGACACGACACGTACGCCCGTACCCGACGTTGCACACAGCAACCGTCACTGACGTCGTACGTGGCAACCTTTCACACGACACCCAAATGTCGAACCGGTCCCACCGACTGGGATTAAGTCTCTCTATGGCAAACCCTCTTAGAGGCGACTTCTCTATCCTTTCAGCATCGGCATCAGACGGTGAGGTATGCCTCAGCACCCAGGTTAACATGTTTATCGGTTTCCGGGGTCCCATATTGCCTGTATGCATCCGGTACACATCTCAAACTTGTCCCACAGGGCCGTACACGAGAACGGGCCTTAATCAACTTAGACGTAGACTAGGTTCACAGGACCACGTCCTTGAGCCTTCCATCCACTGCCCGGTCTCCATTCCCAACTATGAGGATCAATTCCCAACTCTTCCGATTGATCCCACTTAATCCCGGTTCACGAGTAGGAAACTGCCTACTCGAGTTATGCCTCTTTTAATCCACTTTTGTTAACCTGAGAGCAGGTATAATCAATTGATAACCTACTCTACATTAAACTCCAGGGTTTTCTGGGTCATGCACTTGGGGTTTCATACCATCTAGACTTAATGCAATAAATAAAATGCTAGACATTATAAAGTGAATACAAATGAAAACTTGTAAGTTTTTATGCAAACCGGGGCTTGCCTTTGTTTTGCAGGGAACTTATATATATATGAAGTTCCGTTAGTGAAGACCACTTGAGGCTTGATTAATTGCTTTCCTCCTTCCTTGATCTCCACTCCGATGACTTCAAATCCTTCACGTAGATGCTACACGTAATGAATATGCACATATGTTTACTTGTAAAGATTTTGCTATCAAGTTCTAAAGACAGGTTTAAAACTGGAACTCTGTTTAAGAATTTAAAATGACACTGGTGCTAGTGGTTGGGGTTTGGGGTTAAACACTATGATCAAGTGAGATGTGTTGTTCACCCCTTGTGTCATATTCATCTAAATAGGTTGAACAGCACAGTAGTGATCCAGAGCTCCAATGGAGCTGAAATTTTTCTGGTGAGTTCCTTGTCACAAGAAATTAATCTGGACCAAAATTTAGGAATTTTCAATGCGTAGATCACGTAGAACAATTCCCTAAGCATTTAGGCAAAAAGGAATAAATTCTGAATAAATTGGCACTTTAATGCAAATTTAAGTGAACTACACTTTCAAACATAGCTCAGGGAGTATGCATGAATTTTCCTAGGATTTTTGGAGCTAAGTATTTCCTAGAAATAAATTTCCATGTTTTCGAAATTTTCTGAAATTGTTTCTGTACTCATTTGGATACAGCAACTTCAAATCTGAATTCCCCTAATCAAATCAACTCCAAATAAGCTGAAACTTTTACAGGAGTTTACTAACATCATATAGAATATTCTGGCAAAATGTGAGGATTTTTGGAATAACCGAACTCCCCCTAAAACTCTTTTGCCGAAAAGCTTTAAAGAATTTTTGCAGAATTAATTAATGAGTTTCATACAAATTGGGTTGTATATTTGGATAGAGCTATTCAATATGAATCCAACCCAATTTGAATCAATAAATTTGGAGCTTCCTAACAAAAGTTATGAGGTTCTAAAGTTTGGGAAAAAATTCTGAAGTTGACCTCTGTTCTATTTTTCCAATTTTCAGAGACATAAGCAATTAACACCACATTTGGCCAAGCAAATGAGGTCCAATGCCTCTGAAAATTTTACTGGAGTTCAAGTGTTTTTGGAAGAATCTCCTGCCCAAATTTGGGAATTTTCCAATACACAGAACTCCTGGAAAAATTCCTACAAATTTTCCTTATATGTATTAATGAGCCAAAACCAGGTATTTCCATAAATATTGGGCTGTACCCCTGGATAGTACTCTCTTAGAGGAATCCAACAAAATTTTTTTCACAATTTTTGGACACTCCTACACAAAGTTGTGGCTCTCCAAAGTTTAAACTGGAACTAAAATTCCCAAATTGTTTAAACGCCTGCCAGTGGGTCCCACCCGGCAGACCTTCTTCTTCCTCGCGCCAAACAGAGGCTGCGGCGGCACCCTCCGGCAAGCGTCGCCGGAATCACAACCATCAAGAATCGACACCGAATTGCGCAAACTCTTACCTCGGGGTCGTTTTGGGCCGCCCGAGAGGAATTCTCAAAATTATCCTCCGAGGAGTAACGGCTTGGGCTGAGCTTGAGAGATGAGTAGCTAGGATCGGCGGCACACCGATGAGTAAGCTCGCTTGGGCTTGACCTGCCTCGGTTCAGGCTGTCCACGGCGACCGAGCTTGTGTTCATCGACGTTCAACACGGGAGCAGCGGCACTTTGCCGGTTTTAGGTGAAAACGAGCATGGGACCGTGGGGAGAAGCTGCTAGCAGTCTAGAGCATGCTTGGACAAAGCTTTTTGCTGTGGAGCTCGTGATCCAATGACAATTGGAGGTGGCGTGCGATCGGAAGAACCGAGCGGCACCGTTGCTTGCAGGAAGGGAAGGAACAGAGCGAGGTGAGCCATGGTGAAGAGAAGAACTGGTGTTGTGCTACACGCGTGAGAGATAAGGGCGAGGTGAGCCTCGGGACAGCAGGAGCTGGCGTCGGTGAACATGGCCTGAGCTGCTCGGTGTCGCCTGGGAGAAATTGCCTCGGTGGAGTGAGGAGCAGAGGGAAAACTTAGTGGGCAAGTCTAAATAGCACTATGACATGTGGACCCCACTGTCCCTTCTTATCCCCTCTCATTTTTCTCACAAATATCTCCACACTTTGGCAAATGCTGGAAATCAAATGGTGAGAATTCAAACCTTTATTGTGTTTGGTAATTTGGACAAGTTTCATCCAAATTCAAATTTATATTTGAATTCATTGCACATTTAAGTCCATTTGGAAAAATGGGTAGCAAACATCTTCAAAATATCATGAGACTTCGCCTACCCCCTAATTTGGACCTAAGGAATTCAAATATGAACTCTGATCTTTGATTTAGCTGCTGCAAATGAGATCTTTAACACAACAGTTTGAAAACCATGGTGTTACTGTCATTTGAATTTTGAATGGAACAAGTTGTTCCAAAATATAGCTTTAGCTTTCTCACACATATGAGAACTTCCTACTTTGGTTTTAGATCCCTCTTGGGTTCCAAGTCGTCAAATAAATATTTGAACTTGTGTGAAGAGAGCTCCCATGTGTATTACCACATGTGAAAAAGTTTAAAGAAGTCCCATTTTTCATACCTAGGAAACCAACTTGGTGTAAACAAGAGATTCTTTGTATTCATATTTTTGGGACCTTTACAATCCCCCCTTAAAAGAATCTCGTCCCGAGATTATAAGGTACAAATGAGAGGGAGGATGGTGGAAAGTTAACTAACGTGCGACGTCTAAAGTCGGGATAATTGGTGCGAAGAAATCATTCGCTTTCCCATGTCGATTCATCTTGGAGCAACCACTCCCTAAAACTTTATAGAACCACAACGTAAGATCGCGTGTGGTTCAGTCCGTTATGTCGATGATCTGAACCAGTCCCTCCTGAGGTGTGAGATCTGGTTTCAATTCCCCGGTATTTCCAAGCTGAATGGTGGTTAAACACTTGAGGCACTTCCTCAGCCAAGAGATGTGGAAGATGTCGTACACACTGGTGAATATCGCTGGTAATTCCAGCCGGTGTGCAACTGACCTACATCTTTCCGAAAACCTGGAACGGACCGACGAATCGTGGTGAATAGAAACTTGACAAGTGAGCCTTCTCAAATCTTTCTTTCTCGACTCCGGGTTACGGGGTACGATGATTTTGTCCTTAAACCACAGGACGTCGTCTCCGTCTTTATGGGGTTATTTCAGTTCCCCACTGTCTATACATCTCTGCAAATGTGACATGCCCTTGTCATGTTTCTGGGCTGCCATCCCTCCTTTACGGATGGTGGGGATAAAAGCTAAATTGTAAAGAGCTCTAGGGTGAACCATACGTAATGGTGGCTCGCTCTCTTCCAATGGGGTGCTGGTTGGGTTATGAACGTGTGACTTGCGACTCCCGCTTTCGCCCACGTTAACCTTGCCGGGGTGATAATGGATCTCTATTTCGTAATCCTTTATCAACTCCAACCATCTTTGCTGCCTCATGTTCCACTCCTTCTGAGTGAATATGTACTTAAGGCGCTTGTGGTCGATATATAAATACACGAGGTTACCGAGTAGGTAGTGCCTCCACATTTCGAGTGCGAGTACCACGGCAACGAGTTCTCAGTCATGAGTCAAATAGTGTTGCTCATGATTCCTGAGTTGCCGTGATCCATGAACGACCACCCTTTGGTCTTGCATCAGCACACATCCTAGCCCAAAGCCGGATGCATCGCAGTACACAACGAACGGTTTTGTTGTGTTTGGCTGCGCCAAAACCGATGCTGATGTTAGGTGCTTCACTAATGCCTTGAACGCTGTTTTACATGCTGGACTCCAAACTTATTTGGTAGCCTTATTCAGCAGCTATGTCCTAGGCTTGACAATCTTCGAGAAGTTCAAAATGAACCTCCGATAATATCCCGCGAGTCCGAGGAAACTCCGTACCTCGTTGATAGACCGTGGGGACTTTCAATGCAGCACAGGTGCAATATTACTCGGGCTTACAGCGATGTCCTTCACTGAGAGGATATGCCCAAGATAAAGTACTTGTGATATGTAGAATTCGCACTTGCTGAATTTCACGTATAGCTTGTGATCCCACAGCCGTTGCAAGACTATACGCAAGTGCTTCTCGTGTGCTTCCTCCAACTTGGAATAACCAGTAGGTCCTCGATGAAGACCACGACAAACTTGTCCAGCTCCGGCCTGAATACCGAGTTCATCAAGTACATGAACTAAGCTGGAGCATTGGGGAGGCCAAGGAACATGGCAAGGTACTCATAAACTCCGTACCTCGTCGAAAAGCTGTCTTCGGAATAGCCTCAGCCCATACCTCAATCTGATGGTACCCTGATCCTAGGTCCGCCTTGGAAAAGATCTTTGCATTGACCAACTGATCAAACAATATGTCGATCTGTGGTAACGGGTACTCGTTCTTGATTGTCACAATATTAAGCGGATGAAAATCAACACTAAGCCGTATTGTTTCGTCCTCCTTCCTACTACATAGCGAAGAGCAACCCCAAGATCATGAGCTTGGTTGTATAACACATTTGCTCTTGAGTACACTTAGTTGCTCCTTCAGCTGTTTTCTTTGCTGTGCAGAACAGACTATTCTGTCCTAACCCAGTTTTTGATCCGTTTTAGAAGCATTTTCATAACTCAGGTTGAATACCAAAGTTAAAGTTAACTTAAATATATTTCCAACGAGTACTACTATGACTCCATATCACTTATGAAATTAAAGTTATGATTGCTCAAATTTGACAGAATTTCTGGATAAAATTTGCCAGCATCCCCTTTGTATGTGGCTGACTTTATCACAGTTGTATACGCAGATACAATATGAATCTGAACCAACATTGAACTACAAAAATGTTGCATATCTCATAAACTTTCCAAAGGTGTGTCACAGGATTCTTGGGGATTTTTCTACAACAAGTTAGGGCTTAAAAACAAAAAGGTCCAGAGAGGTTTTTCTGCTGTCCTGGTTCCGGACAATTTGCCTTCAACTGGACTTTTCACCCACTTAACTTGTGATTTTGCTCTGGAGGTCTACAATAAAGTTGTAGATAACTTGAAAAGCTTTCCAGAAATGTATCATGCACCTTAATTGGTTAAAGATACTCAGAGTTATGCTCTGTTAAAGTCCAGCAAGAATTTCTGCCAGAAACAGAGCACTCTGTTTTTGAAACCTTTGAAACCTAGACCTTCTCTCATTTGAATCATAGCTCAAAATAAGAGTTCAGTAACTAATATTTGTTTCAAACTTCCATTTTTAGTTGAAAGTTAGCTCATGAATCATTTCTTCATAGGGAAGAGGTTATTAAGTTTAGTACGGTGTCGAAGCACCGTAAGAACAATGTCGGTACTACGTAGCCTCACCAAAAGAAAAATCCTAAACCGGATTATACCGGCATATCCGTTTTATTAGTGGCACTAAGACAATCACTCAAAAACGTGTACTACACGGGATACATACGTGGTTAGTACCTGCAGAAGATCACTCAATAGTGGTGCACCCAAAGGTTGTTTTCACTTCAGGCAGTTCCATATTTTAAAGTAAATACAAACGCCCGTATCATTGCCATACGGCCGTCCTTGAGTTAAGCCACGTCTCAAGGTACGTGATCGTGTTTTAACACCACACGACAGGGAACCCGAGTATCTCATGAACGGGTCGTCACGGTTGGGAATGTTATCAACCCAACGGACACTACCTACTTCCCTGCAGGGCACGCCGATGGCAAGCGCTGCGTATGTCCTTCTAGGCTATTTCCAGACGAACACACTATCGCGTTACTGACCACACGATGGGGTCTCCACTTACTTGCCTAATGCACGCTAGGGATCAGCGTTTCATATGAACTCAGGAACTTGAAGAGTCCAAGAGTTTCATATTAACGTCTCACACCAAGCTGTGAGACCTATCCCTGAACCACTTTCCTCGTCAGGGGAGCTAACCGAAGTTGAACCGCTTTCGGTGGCGTTCCTTACCATGCTTACCTGAGCGTAGGTGCGTCATTACAGGATAAAAATTCAGAATTATAACAAGTATGTTAGTCCTGCCACTCTAAGTAACTATACTACTATAGTCCTTATGTGGGCTTAATACCGTTTCCTCACCGTATCCTAAGTTTTTATCGTAATACGAACCGTATGCTATTACCAATGCGGCTCTGATACCATGCTGTGAGGGCCCGGTCCCGATCACGAGCTGTGCCGCTCGCCCGGGAATCGCATTGGGTGGTGCCGTGCGATGCGGCACCCAACAGCACACATAATAAAGCATCATATTACATAAATCATGTGGAAGCTTACAAAGTGTAAGTTTTACAAATACTTCTCAAAATAATCTACAGCGGAAGACTATTACAACTCACGTCTCATACCTATGCTAAGCAACAAAGAAGGTGTCCAGCCCGCGGACCCTTCTCGCTAGCAACACTATCACAATAGAAGCGGCGGGGTTTCCATGAGTTGACCACTCGGAGAGCTCCGAGTCTCATCTGACACCCGTACATATCAGCGTACAGTTTTACCTGCAAAACAACTTATGCAGTATCCGTGAGCATGAAGCTCAGCAAGACTTAACCGTCTCCCTAGTCATGAAACTCTATATGCTGAAAATAGAGGGCTGAATATAGCAGTTTGCACAAAGGATGCTCTTGAGCTAAAGGAGAGTCCTTACTTCAAGTTTTAAGTAACTTTTATAGCCCTCGCGCAATTTACATCGAGACTCCACAATCAAACAAGAAACACTTCATCTCGATGTCACTTGCCTGAGGTGAAAGTAACTTTAGTGAGCTACCCTAGACTCATACAGACCTTGCGCCATTACCGTCGAGACTCCACAATCAAACAAGAAACGCTTTGCCTCGACGCTACTAGCCCAAGATGGAAAATAAATTTGGTGAAAGTGTAGATCATTCCTCATCTCCATTATGAGGATTACTCACGAAGTATTATTAACTTTTCCCAGTTTATTACTATGTCACGACTCAGTGTACAAGTATGCTCACTACCGCGAGCGACGGCTGACACGACACGTACGCCCGTACTCGACGTTGCACACAGCAACCGTCCTTGACGTCGTATGTGGCAACCTTTCACATGACATCCAAATGTCGAACCGGTCCCACCGACTGGGATTAAGTCTCTCTACGGCAAACCCTCGTAGAGCCGACTTCTCTATCCTTTCAGCATCGGCATCAGACGGTGAGGTATTCCTCGACACCTAGGTTAACATATTACATCGGTTTCCTAGGTCCCATATTGCCAGTATGCATCCGGTACACATCTCAATCTTGTCCCATAGGGCCGCACATGAGAACGGGCCTTAATCGACTCAGACATAGACTAGGTTCACAGGACCATGTCCTTGAGCCTTCCATCCACTGCCCGGTCTCCATTCCCAACTATGAGGATCAATTCCCAACTCTTCCGATTGATCCCCCTTAATCCCGGTTCACGAGTAGAAAACTGCCTACTCGAGTTATGTCTCTTTTAATCCATTTTTGTTAACCTTAGATCAGCAGTTATAATCAATTGATAACCTACTCTATATTAAACTCCAGGGTTTTCTGGGTTATGCACTTGGGGTTTCATACCATCTAGACTTAACACAATAAATAAAATGCAAGACATTATAAAGTGAATACAAATGAAAACTTGTAAGTTTTTATGCAAACCGGGGCTTGCCTTTGTTTTTCAGGGAACTTATATATATATGAAGTTAAGTTAGTGAAGACCACTTGAGGTTTGATCAATTGCTTTCCTCCTTCCTTGATCTCCACTCCAATGACTTCAAATCCTTCACGTAGATGCTACACGTAATGAATATGCACATATCTTTACTTGTAAAGCTTTTGCTATCAAGTTCTAAAGAATTTAAAAATGACACTGGTGCTAGTGGTTGGGGTTTGGGGTTAAACACTATGATCAAGTGAGATGTGTTGTTCACCCCTTGTGTGATATTCATCTAAATAGGTTGAACAGCACAGTGGTGATCCATAGCTCCAATGGAGCTGAAATTTTTCTGGTGAGTTCCTTGTCACAAGAAATTAATATGGACCAAAATTTAGGAATTTTCAATGAGTAGATCACTTGGAACAATTCCCTAAGCATTTAGGCAAAAAGGAATAAATTCTGAATAATTTGGCACTTTAATGCAAATTCAAGTGAACTACACTTTCAAACATAGCTCAGGGAGTATGAATGAATTTTACTAGGATTTTTGGAGCTAAGTATTTCCTAGAAATAAATTTCCAAGTTTTGGAAATTTTCTGAAATTGTTTCTGTACTCATTTGGATACAACAACTTCAAATCTGAATTCCCCTAATCAAATCAACTCCAAATAAGCTGAAACTTTTACAGGAGTTTACTAATACCCTACAGAATAGTCTGACAAAATTTGAGGATTTTTGGAATAACCAAACTCCCCTAAAATTCTTTTGCTGAAAAGCTTTAAAGAATTTTCCAGAATTAATTAATGAGTTTAATACAAATTGGGTTGTATATTTGGACAGAGCTATTCAATATGAATCCAACCCAATTTGAATCACTAAATTTGGAGCTTCCTGACAAAAGTTATGAGGTTCTAAAGTTTGGGGAAAAATCTGAAGTTGACCTCTGTTCTATTTTTGAAGGGCAGGCCTGGCGCAGTGGTAGGGTCTCTCCACTTGTGTCCTGGAGGTCCTGGGTTCGAATCAGCCTCCTTGTAAAATAAGCAAGGGGAAGGCTGCCTAGAAATTCCCTTCCCCAGACCCCACAACGTGTGGGAGCTTTCAGCACTGGGTATGCCCTTTTTTTTACCTCTGTTCTATTTTTCCAATTTTCAGAGACATAAGCAATTAACACCACATTTGGCCAAGCAAATGAGGTCCAATGCCTCTGAAAATTTTACTGGAGTTCAAGTATTATTGGAAAAATCTCCTGCCCAAATTTGGGAATTTTCCAATACACAGAACTCCTGGAAAATTCCTACAAGATTTTCCTTATATGAATTAATGAGCCAAAACCAGGTATTTTCATAAATATTGGCCTGTACCCGTGGGTAGTACTCTCTTAGAGGAATCCAACAAAATTTGTTTCACAATTTTTGGACACTCCTACACAAAGTTGTGGCTCTCCAAAGTTTAAACTGGAACTAAAATTCCCAAATTGTTTAAACGCCTGCCAGTGGGTCCCACCCGGTAGACCTTCTTCTTCCTCGCGCCAAACAGAGGCCGTGGCGGCGCCCTCGGGTGAGCGTCGCCAGAACGGCCTTACCGGCCATCTCACGACCCCCTGCTCGCCGCCCCACCATATCTTGGCCCGCTGAACACGTTGAGAGGTTCGCCGGCGGCCATAGATCACCGGAAAACCTTGCGCACCGGGGTCAGCAACGATTAGGGTTCCGGTGAGCCGGTGCAGGGTGAATTGTCCACCAAATGATCGATTCTTTGTCTCTAGAGCACCAGGGAAAAGTGTAGACGCTAGAAATGGCACCCGAAACCATCAGCGAGCACTCTAACCCCGTCGACACCGTGCGGCCGACATGGCCCGGAAGTTTTCCCGTGGCAAAAACATTGAATTCTCGCCCTACCCTTAATTTCTCGACCTAGGATCGAGGGAGGAGGTGCTCTAGCTATAGGGGAGCTTTTGTGCGAAGTTTGAATCACAACCATCAAGAATCGACACCAAATTGCGCAAACTCTTACCTCGGGGACGTTTTGGGCCGCCCGAGAGGAATTCTCGAAATTATCCTCCGAGGAGTAGCGGCTTGGGCTGATCTTCGTAGATGAGTAGCTAGATTCGGTGGCACACCGACGAGTAAGCTCGCTTGGGCTTGACCTGCCTCGGTTCAGGCTATCCACGGCGACCGAGCTTGTGTTCATCGACGTTCAACACGGGAGCAGCGGCACTTTGCCGGTTTTAGGTGAAAACGAGCATGGGACCGTGGGGAGAAGCTGCTAGCAATCTAGAGCATGCTTGGACAAAGCTTTTTGCTGTGGAGCTCGTGATCCAACGACAATTAGCGGTGGCATGCGATCGGAAGAACCTGTAAAAGCCCAAGAAAAGGGACTTGCAAAAACTTTTCTTCACCTCACAACACCACAGTTTTTATTGTGGACACCTTAGGAAATGTTGTGAAGAGCATATAACCTCCATCAAAAGAATGATTAGAGGGGAAAGCCTTCACTTTCACAAAGTAGGGTTTCTACACATGAACATGAGAAGTTGAGCTCACCCCTAGAATTTAAAAAGTCTTGGGAAGGTTCAGTCCAAAGCTCATGCAAATTCAACACTTTTTGAGGCACTTTTGGGTTATTTCAAAAGGAGGCCAATTTGAATGTAAATTCAAATTGCAGCAACTTTCATCACCCAAATTCAAAAGTTAGCCCCATATCTACACTCAGCACATTTTTCTGAGTAAACCCACCAAGTTTCATCTCTATTGGAGCTCATCTTGTCAAGAGCTAAATTTGCAAGAATTCAAAACTGAATTTGAATTTCAGTTTAAATATGAAGCAAATTTGACCAAACAAAGTTTGAATTTGAGAACTCAAATTCAAACCAATACTTGGAGGCTAAGTCTCTCATTAAATGGAGAGTAGCTGAGATATTTGCAGCAGAATTTGGAAAAAGAGATTAGGGGGGAGAGGGGGCCCACAAGTCAGTGGGAGGATTCTTTCCCAAACCGAGCGTGGCTGTTTTCTCCCGACGTCGGTCGAACACCTCGCGCCAGCTGCGGACAGCACCGGCGTCCGACCGCCTCGCCTCGCCACCTCCTGCTCGGCGACCGAGCGCACGCGTGCTCGACGCGGTTTAAGTCCCCAGCCCATGTGAGCCAGCCTCATCTCCTCCGCTTTGCCGTTCCTACCCGAAACGAAAAACGACACCGCCGCTCCCCTCGGCTCCTCGTCGCGCCGTTGATCCAGGCGACCTCGCGACCGGAGTTCAACAGCAAAGACGCGCGCCGGGGACTGCTCGAGCTCAAGGTGAAGACCCTACCCTCTTCCATGCTTTGTAGGGGGAGTATTTCCCCGTCTAGTCCTCGGTGCTCGACAAAAACGAGTGATCAGAAATGCTGAAATTCGCAGCGATCGGTCCTGCACAGCGTAAACCTAGCTGAGCATAGGTTCTACACGCCCCCACGGCCACCTAGGATCCAAAACCATCGAAAACCATCGAGCCTTTGCGCTGATATCCAAGTTTTTCGAGCAACAGTCGATATCGGGCCTAGGTTGACGGTGAGGTCCCAGTTTCGGCTATTTCCATGGCCAACCGAGCTCATATTCATGCGCAGCATGCCACGGTGGAGCTTTAGGAGCAAACCGCTTGAGAAATAAGGCCCGGGGTAGCCCGGACGACGTCACCGGAGCAGAGGGAGGCTCTGTCGCCGTCGCGGGCATAGTTCGGCCATTGCCGAGCTCCGGTGAGGGCACCAGCGTGTTCTCCGAGTCGAGTTAGGCACAGGCGGCAAGTTTTGTCAAAGGTCGGGCGGGGAAACACCCGGCGGCGAGCGCTCCGGCGAAGCGCCGCCGCGGGAACTGCGGGAGAGCGCGAGGTAGACGAAGGGGGGGCCGGGTCCACCGGTCAGCCTCTGATCTCGCGCGGGGATCGGATTTGCGACCGGGATTCGGTGCGGCAGTGCGGGTAAAACCCCGTGGGCCGCGGTGTGGCCGCTTTATGAGTGGACCGGCTCGAGGAGTGGGTCCCACCCGCAGGGTTTAAACATTTTGGAATTTCCAGTTTTAGTGTAAACTTTAGAACCCCATAACTTTGGCTAGGAAGCTCCAAATTTAGTGATTCAAATTGGGTTGGATTCATCTTGCCTAGCTCTGTCCAGATATACAACCCAATTTGTATGAAACCTATTAATTAATTCTGGAAAATTCTTTAAAGCTTTTCAGAAAAAGAATTTTAGAGGGAGTTTGGTTCATCCAAAAATTCCCAAATTTTGCCAGAATGTTCTTTAGGACATTGGTACACCCCTGTAAAAGTTTCAGACCATTTGGAGTCGATTTGGTCAGAGCAATTCAAATTGAAAGGTGCTGTGTTCATTTGAATACAGAAACATTTTCAGAGAATTTCCAAAACATGGAAATTCAATTCTGGGCAAACATTGACTCCAAAAATGCTAGGAAAATTCATGCAAACTCTAGGAGCTATAATTGAAATTATAGTTCACTAAGTTGGGTATGAACAGGGGTATTACCTCAGAATAAGTTCTTCCTTGCTTATTTGCTAAGGAAATTATTCTGAGCAAACCACTCCATGAAAAGTGCTAAGGTTTGGTCCAGAGGGTTTTCTTGTGACAAGGAACTCACACAAAAATTCTCAGCTCCATTGGAGCTCTAGATCACCCCTGTCCTGTTTACCCACTTAAGGGATTAAGATGAAAAAGGGGGAAAATCACTTAGCATTTAGCCATGTGATTAAGTCCAAGCCAAACCACCAACACCAGTTCATATTTAAATTCTTAAACAAAGTTCCAGGTATTAGAGGCTGGTTATTAGAACTAATAGTAGAAGTCTTACTCTAAACTCACTTTTGCATCTAAATTAACGTATAGTATTTCATTAACGTGTAGCCGTTGAAGAAGAGACTCCGGAAGTGCTGGACTTCCTCCTTCTGGACGAAGAACTAACTCCTGACCAGCAGCAACAAGGCAAGCCCCGGTTTGCATTAACCTTTTTATAAGTTTTCTTTTGTTTACATGAGTCGTGTGAAGTATGATTGTGCATTAGGTGTAGGATGAATGGAACCCCACTTGCATAACCAAAGGTTCCTAAAAGAGTGAGGGTAGTGTCTAAGACCTCGAGTAGACAGGCTATGCTTAAGGAGTCATAGGACTTCGGTACAAGTCGGGTAGTTGGAATCTACTCGCGAGATAGGCATTGGGACACACGGGTTCGGTTGAGTGATGTGAGATCACTTTAGTAATGAAAATGAGACTAGGCAGGGGCTAGGGCGCAGCAAGAGAGAGTCTTGTGTGCGCAGCCCTGCCCGTGTCGATTGAGGACCGATCCGTGTGCGGCCCTGCTGAACAAGTATTGAACGTACCGAAGGCATATCGGATATATGGGCCCCGATAAACAGATGTAGCCTAAACCTCCGGGCGTCGAGGCATAGCACACCGATTTATAGGTGTAGGTTGAGGGCAGCAAGGTGGAAATCTGCCAACGGGCATAGAGAGATGCTCCGTGTGGGGAACCTCCTGCTCGTTTCGGTGCGACCGGTTCGACGTTTGGGCTGTTGGGTGAAAGGTTGTCCCGTACGACATCGAGTGAGCGTGCTGTGCAGCTCCACGGGTGGGCGTACGTGACGTGCTCTTTGGGTTTTCCCTGCAGGTGTATATCGAGTCGATTCGCCGTCCCTCGCGGTGACGAGTACTGCTTGTTCACTGCGTCGTAACGTAGACTAATGGATGAAATATGTTGATTCAAGGATGCTGATTGAGATAATTGTATTGCTACATGTGTGCCACCAAATACTGCTTACTAAATTTCAGATTTCATGAACTGTTAACTTGTTGCTAAAAGATGAACTAAGGATGAACTTGTAGGCGTGTCGTTTTGCTGAAATGTTACTATCCTATGTCCATTGTACACCTCATGTAGAGTTTCATGCTTAGGTGAGTCGGTTAAGCCTTGCTGAGCCTTCGTGCTCACGGTTGCTGCTTAAGTGTTTTTCAGGTGAGGAGCCACCCACGGACTCGGAGTACGAGTCCACCGGCGAGGGTTACCCTCCGTCCGGGACCACGGCTGAGTGGGAGCCGTACACGCCGCGCTGAGCTGAGACGTCCAGCTAGTGTGGGTTGCCCTAGGGCTGGGCAACCGACTTTTGCTAAATAGGCGGGCGTGAGTTGTATAGTGTAGTCTTCCGCTGTGTAATAGAACAATAATTGTAACTGAAGTTTGTACTTGTTTGTACAGTTTCAACTGTTTTTCCCATATAATATATTGTGTTCTTATGACGTGTGCTGTCGGGTGTCGCATCGCGCGGCACCACCCTCTGCGATCCTGCATGAGCGGATTCCGGTCCGCCACAGCCTGGTATCAGAGCTGCAGTGGGGATAGCACAGTACTTAAGGACTGCATTATGGGAAAACATAGGTTACGGTGAGGAATCGGTAGTTGCCCAAGTAAGGACTATATTAGCATAGTTACTTAAAGTGGCAAAGACTAACCTATGTGTTATAATTCTGAATTTCAATTATGTAACGACGCACCTACATTCTGGTAAGTATGGTAAGGAACGCCACCGAAAGCGGTTCAATTTCGGTTAGCTCCCCCTGACGAGGAACGTGGTTCAGGGATTGATCTCACAGCTTGGTGTGAGACGTTAATATGAACCTCTCGGACTCTTCATGTTCCTGAGTTCATATGAAACGCTGATCCCTAGCGTGCATTAGGCAAGTAAGTGGTGACCCCATCGCGTGGTCAGTAACGCGAGAGTGTGTTCGTCTGGAAATAGCCCAGGAGGACATACGCAGCGCTTGCCATCGGCGTGCCCTGCAGGGCAGTAGGTGGTATCTGTTGGGTTGATAACATTCCCAACCGTGACGACCCGTTCATGACATATTCGGGTTCCCCGTCGTGTGGTGTTGAAACACGATCACGTGCCTTGAGACGTGACTTAGCTCAAGGACGGCCGTATGGAAATGATACGGGCGTTTGTATCTACATTTAAATATGGAACTGCCTGAAATGAACAACCGTTGAGTGCACCATCATTGTGTGGTCTTCTGCAGGTACTAACCACGTATGTATCCGTGTAGAAAACGTGTGCGAGAGACCGTTTAGTGCCACACTTGAGACGTATATACCGGTATGATCCGGTTAGGATTTTCTTTTGTGAGGAACGTAGTACCGAGATATTGTAGGCATATGCATGAGTATAATGATAACGAAGAATTAAAAATCTATAGGTTCAACAGTTAGGACCCTGGTTGGGTATAAGAATGAGATAGGGATGAGTGTAGTTCCAAAAAGACCGAAAAACAGAGTGCTCTGTTTTGGGCAGCATGTTTGCTGATCTTCAACAGGGCATAACTCACAGGTCTTTTAGCCCAGGGAGGTGTGCTATATAGTTCTGGAAAGGTATTCAAGTACTCTACAACTTTGTTGTAGACTTCCAGAGCTGAAACTCGCCTTGAGATGGCTGAAATCCCAGAGGAATGTAAACTGTCCAGAACCAGGGCAGAGTAAAACATCCTCTGAACTGATCTGTTTTTCAAACATAACTCCCAGTAGAAAAATCTAAAATTGTCATATAATCCCTCCTTAGAAAGAGTAGAAGATGTTTGACATCCTTGCAATTCAAAGTTTCTGAAGTTTCAGCACAGAATTTAGTGGAAATCAGGATTGGAAAGAGCCACTTCCAAGGGAGGTGCTGTTAAAATTCTTCCAGAAATTCTGCTAACTTTGAATTAGCATAACTTTTTAATCAAAGCTGATCTGGGGGCAAATGAGTACTCGTTGGAAAGATACTAAAGTTAACTTTAACTTTGGTATTCAACTTGAGTCATGAAAATGCCCATAACCGGATCAAAACTTGGAATAGGTAGAAACTGGTCATTCTGACGGAAGAAGGACAGTTGAACTCATTGGAGAGGGTGTTGTGCCCTAAGGGCGGTAATAATGTCTCGTAGAGACCAAACCCAGTTATGGTGAGCTTCCAAAGAAGGGGTTCATCAAGTTGGATTAAACTAACTTGTGTTTGGTCTGGTAATGGTGTAGCTTGTGCAAAGTTATTACATTATCTGCGTACGAGATATTTTGCATGTTTTGTTGTCATAATGTTTTTCCGCCCAGTTCTATTGGACTGCATGCAAAATGTTGCGGGACTGATGGTTAATGTCGTATGGTTGCAGATGGTTCGTACTAGGACCACGCACGAGGTTGGTGGCTCTAGCCAAGGTGGAGGCGATGACTCCCAGCCACCGGCCTACGACAGCACCCCGCAGCAGCAGCCACCACCGCCGCCTCCGCTTTCTCTAGCGGATGTGATAGCAGCATTGGTGGGAGGTCGTGAGGAGCAGACCGACCTGCTCCGCACGATCGTGCAGAATACGTCCCAGGCGGGAGGACGTCAAGAGCGAGGGCCTCGTGAGCCCCGCGAAGTGTCGTACTCGGATTTCATGAGTACGCACCCTCCAGTGTTCGCTGAAGCTGAAGAACCACTGGAGGCGGACAACTGGCTGCGGACTATCGAGTCCAAGTTCTGGCTGCTCCAGTGTACAGAGAGGCAGAAGACGCTGTTCGCAGCACAGCAGCTCCACGGTGCCGCTGGTGCGTGGTGGGCGAATTATGTCGCCTCACGTCCGGCTGGCCATGCCGTGGAATGGCAAGAGTTCCGGGAGGCGTTCCGCGCCTATCACATCCCTCCCGGAATAATGAAGAGAAAGTTCCAAGAATTTTTGGAACTGAAGCAGGGCGGGAGGAGTGCCCACGACTACTCCCGTGCCTTCAACCATCTGGCGCAGTATGCGTCAGACTACATCTCCACGGAGGAGAAGAAGAGGGAGCACTTCTATCGGGGGTTACATCCCGAAATGAAGACCCACCTCGTACAATGGAACCGCGGCACATTCAACGACCTAGTCAATGCCGCCATCATGCAAGAGGACGCTCAGCGGGAGTTAGCAGCTGAGCAGAGGAAGCGTAGCGCTCCACCTAGCAGCGGTGGGAGTGGCGCTCCCCAGAAGTACCGTATGGTGTATCGGACACCATCCGGGCAGCAGTGGCGTCCACCGGCGCGACCTCAACAGTTCGGGGGACGTTCGTTCCAAGCACCCCCGTTCCGTCCGCCGATGCCACCACCAAGACAGCAGCAGCAGCAGACGGTATCCTGGGCGTTTCCACCGCCGCAACGCGCCCCGGGTTTCCGTCCACCGATCAGCGGGGGACCGCCCCGTTTCACCTGCTTCACATGTGGCCAGGCGGGCCACTTTGCGAAGGACTGTCCCCAGGGGCAGCAGAGCAGCGGGCAAGCCCAGCTCCAGGGCGGTGCTCGAGGCCGACCTCCGGTGAAGAAGGTTGGTCAGCGGACTGGAGGCGTCCGCAACCTCGACAATGAGGACGCCCCCGATGGAGACAACGTGCTGGCGGGTACGTTTACTCTCAACAATCAAGCCATCGTCATATTATTTGATTCTGGTGCAACCCACAGCTTTATAAGTGCATCCTATGCGGCTAAACATCAATTGCAAGTCTTCCCAACCGACTGCACTTATATGATCTGCTCACCGGGAGGGAAGATTTCAGCTAATATGATGATTCCAAAGGCACCTCTGTGCTTAGGTGGGAAACTATATCCCACCACCTTGATAATCCTTATGGGACAAAAGATTGATGCAATCTTAGGGATGTCATGGCTGCAATACCATGGCGCTGTCCTAGAGACTCGGACACGGACGGTTCACTTAAATTCTCCATTTCACCGTCCGCATTCCATGGTGTTAGACACACCAGTCCGGGAAGTTTTAGCAATTAATAATGCTGAAGTTCTCAAGTTAGGAGACATTCCCGTAGTCCGGGATTATCCTGATGTGTTCCCGGATGATCTTCCGGGCATGCCACCTGAGCGGGATGTCGAGTTCAAGATTGAGCTCGCACCCGGGACTACGCCTATATCCCGGAGACCATACAAGATGGCTCCAAATGAGATGGCGGAACTGAAAGAACAGCTCAATGATCTGTTGAGCAAGGGTTTCATTAGGCCGAGTTCCTCGCCTTGGGGATGCTCGGCGTTATTCGTGAAGAAAAAGGATGAGACCCTGAGGCTGTGTGTGGATTACCGGCCGCTCAACGCCGTCACCATCAAGAATAAGTACCCACTGCCCCGTATTGACATCTTGTTTGATCAACTGGCGGGGGCAAGTGTATTCTCAAAGATGGACCTTCGCTCTGGATATCACCAGATCAAGATCCGGGCGGAGGATATCCCGAAGACGGCGTTCTCGACGAGATACGGCTTATACGAATATCTCGTCATGTCCTTTGGTCTCACAAATGCTCCAGCCCATTTCATGTATCTCATGAACTCAGTGTTCATGCCGGAGCTGGACAAGTTCGTGGTAGTGTTCATCGACGATATCTTGGTTTACTCCAAGACAGAAGCCGAGCATGCCGAACACATACGGATCGTTCTTCAACGATTGCGAGACCACAAGCTCTACGCCAAGTTCAGCAAATGCGAATTTTGGATCAGCCAAGTGCCATTCTTGGGACATATCATCTCAGCTGAAGGCATTGCGGTTGACCCAAGTAAAATCGAGCAAGTGTTGAAATGGAAAGCTCCCACTTCAGTTCATGAAGTCAGAAGCTTCCTCGGGTTAGCGGGATACTACTGGAGATTCATTCCAAGTTTCTCCAAGCTCGCTAAGCCGATGACAGAGTTGCTGAAAAAAAGGGAAGAAATATGTTTGGAACACGGCGTGTGAAGGAGCGTTCCGAACATTGGTGAAGCATCTCACAACAGCCCCGGTCTTAGCTCAACCGGATACAACAAAGCCCTTCGACGTGTATTGTGACGCGCCCGGTATTGGGCTTGGCTGCGTGGTGATGCAGGGAGGACGTGTGGTCGCTTATGGCTCACGCCAACTTCGGAACCATGAGCAGCACTACCCGACTCCCAATCTTGAACTTGCTGCCACTACAGGAAAAACGATCATTGACGACGGCCAGATTTATTGTCGACGGGGCCGTCGTCTTTAATTTTATTGACGACGGCTAGGAAAAGCCGTCGTCAATAACACAGTTATTGACGACAGCTGAGCGAGTACCGTCGTCAATAAATAATTGACGACGGTGCCCGTCGTCTTCAACTTAATTCGGGCCCACCCGAGGAGTTATTGACGACGGTGACCTAGCACCGTCGTCAATAACACAGTTATTGACGACAGCTGAGCGAGCACCGTCGTCAATAAATAATTGACGACGGTGCCCGTCGTCTTTAACTATTATTGACGACGGTGACCTAGCACCGTCGTCAATTACCGGACATATAACCCGTGCGCGAGCCGGGAGGCGGCCACAGTGCCGCCTCCCGACTCGCGCCGCGCGATCAGTCGTGTCGCCCTCCCCGCCGTTCCCCGCCGCTGCCGCCGGTCGCCGCCGCCGGTCCCCGCCGCCGCCGGTCCCCGCCGCCGGTCGCCGCCTCCCATCTCGCACCGGTCGCCGCCGCCGCCGTCCCCCGGTCGCCGCCGCCCGTCCCCGCCACCGCCGCCGCCCGTCTCCGGCCGAGGTAAGTCCCCTCCCCTCCCCTGCGGCCTCTCCCCGAGTTTGATACCGCAATAAGCGCAATGAGGGCATGCATCACGCCGGCCGGGGCTTCATATGATCTAAAATACAAGTGGTTGATCAATTGACTAATAAATCAAATGGTGAGAAAGTTTACGGGGATAAGCAAGCATCTTAGGGTCACTAATACGTTTTGTCAATTCAGGTCCACTTTATAATGTGACTCCGCCCAAGATTTGATTTACCTTTTACCTCAGAATCCATGGTACTGTTTCCTGTTTAAGAAAACCTCACAAGCAAAACTTGACTTGCACGCAATCCTGTGATGTTGCACCCCCTAATAGGAATTCCACAAAAAAAAAGAATTACCAGAAAAGTAGCATTCACATTTATCCAATTCTCTTCCATCTTCGGTGCCTAACAAGTAGACTCGCACAAGTTTGTTTCATCAAATCGTTCCTACTCCATTCAACTATACCCTGTATGCCTACGCATGTCAATCTGTGTATAATACAATTCAAGATTACTTACTAACAAAGACCGGTCAAAAAGGGGATTATGCCATGTAAAAGGGATCCTACTCGCATAAAGATGAAACAGATCACATTGCACAAATGCAAGATGTGCAGCCTAGAACTCCCAATGCTCACCACAGCTGGATTTTGCCTAGTTTGGATGAGAGAAGCTGCGAAATCTTCACTTTTATGCCCCGGACTCGTTACCTAGTTTAGTCCCTGCCGTACATGTAATGCGCTCTTGCTGTAATCGCAATGTTGCGTCGATCATGATAACGAATTTTAGGCAGAATCCTAATGATGGGCAGAGGTCCAGGTTTGTTAGGCGATAATTAAGAATTTATATTTATATAGATATGTTGCCTTCCTAATCTAGTTTTAAATTATTTGGATTCTCTACACAGTAAAGCTGACGAATCGGTTTTTTTTATCTGTTTTTGGGTCCATCATTTTTTTCTGAACGAGTTTTCGTGTCCAAATGGCATAAGATGTTGCTAGAGATGAATCTTGTCACAAAAGGGTAGATGGCTTGCAAAGGGAACACACAGATTGTTGAGGGGAAAAGAAGGGGGGTTAAGATATTTTTGTAGTTGCAGCTGAGGTTATTCATATGCTAAAGTGGTTGATGAAACTAGCATTAATTGATGACCTACTTTCCTTTCTTGTGTGCCAAAAACTGAAGAATCTGACAAACGGTAACTTAGAGAAGCTAAAAGTAAGAGATATATCTCTACCTAAGAGGAGGTTGAAGGCAAAAAGTATCTTGGCTTTCTAATGAAGTTTATCTGTTCAAGAGAAAAACATTGTGCAAAAGATAAGTATCTGATTGGTAAAGTAGATTATCAGCTGCCTGATTTAATACATTTTGTTCTACTTCAAGAGATTTCCTTTGATCCATCTGCTTCTATTACATTAACGGTAGATGTTGCAATGCAACCTACTTATAGAATATCTATGTAGGCAGGGGCAAAACAGATGTTGAATGGCATAAATCACAAAAGGCAAAATAATAATCATTTTTCAAGTAGATATATCATCAAGTGGTATAATGGATCACTTTTTTTTTGAAGCTATGTATGGCACTAGCATACACACCATATGGGTGATTGGACACATGTTGAACAAACTCCAACCTTGGGCCATGTTACTGCAAGAAGACCGCCTTTAGTGAATACAGTACCACTCGGGCAAAGTAGTGTGTGTTATTCAGCGAGCCCTTTCCAGCTGCCAATGACCTTGAGAGCTTCAGTTCTACTTACTGCTCTTGGAAAGACTCCCATCTTTTTCCACTTTATCCCCCTTCAAATCATGACATCTTCTTTACACCAAGTTTAAACTTCTTTGCTGAAGTGACACCAAGTTTAAACTTGAGACAATAGAGGACCTAACATATTCCCCTGTGTGTAGAGTTGGAACCGTTTCAGTCTTTTTAGTTCCGCTTTGTGTAAAGGCTGTACGAATTTATTCTGCACGAGTCCAGTTAGAGGTTTGGAGCCATCGATATAGTAGTGCGAGCACCAAGAACTGCGGCTGCAATTCGACGACTTGGCCCGGCAGGCAAATGTCTGTGAATCCGTAACCACTGAAATGCAGGTTCAGAAGATGCCACGTTTGGAATCCTCATGTGCCCTTTTCCCTGAACACACTGCACGAAACCGGATCCGTGACTTACTGTCAACAATCGGGGATGTAAAATGTTCCGTTCAATCTGTGATTCTGTTGCAAATTGATGGGTGGGTGGATATTATGCGTACTCACTGTTTGTTGTGCCACTGAGAACCGTACGGGTTTCCGGGCTGGTAGGCATCCTATCATCTTTCACCAGCAGCTTCTCCTCAAATCAGATTCTTGATAGAAACTTGTATTCACAGGTCGATAAACTGCCACTGTCAGAAATTGCAAGCAACTGATCTACGAACCCTTGGTGTATTTAGCATCGCTTATAAAAGAAATTGCGATAAAATTCATGACAATCTTAACAAAATCACTGATCTCACAGCATAACGAACTTGATGCATGCGCAACAAGAACCTGTAAATGCAACCCATTCAGAGATGCGGCTACACTTGGCTGTAACTGAAACCCAGTTCAGAGAAGTCACACTTATCGCTTTCAGTTACGAACATGCCGTTGGAGCTGCCAGCAAACATCACCTCTTGAGCGTAGTTATTGGATAAACAGACACATTAGGGCATGTGGAATCTTGATGATTAGGGACCCGAAAGATGAGGCTCCAGCAACATACCACAATTTACCCCCCGAGCCCCGCCTTGCTGTGCCGCCCGGCCCCGCCCCAAGCCCTGCCCTGCCGCGCTGTCCGACCTTAGTTGATTAATTGTTTAATTAGTATTGTAATTGATTATTGTTTAATTAATACTTTGATTGATTGTGTGATTAGTTACTATATGTAAATAAATGGGTTTCGGCCTGGTCCGGCCTGACACGACCCATTTAGGGTCTGTCACGGCTCATTTAGTGGTAATGTATTAGTCGAGACAGGCACGGAGGACGGCAAGCTCCCGCGCGTGGACGGCGGGCCCAGACGGTGCAGTTTCATCTTTGACCCACTTACGACGGGGCATAACGTACGACGGCTAACCCTAAAGGCGTCGTAAGATAATGGCAGGCCCCAACGGGACATAACTTAGGACGGCTGACCCACTTCTTTGTCTCTCGTTCTTTCCTTCTCTCTCGTTCTTTCCTCTCTCTCTTTTAAATGACTCAAAAACGAAAGATTGACGTAAACCTATACAACATGCGTCACCCGTTTCGAACGGGCCCTTCTCACATGTGTTACGCATGTGAGGCGTGTACGTTCGGAATTGTCCCTTTTTGGACAGCCTGGGAGTGACCGAGGGGGCGTGGCATGTGATGAAACGCGGGTTTAGAACTAGACAAGATTTCAACGACATAACCCTGTTGTTCTCTGCTGCACCATTTTCGGGCGTGCAGTGGAGAACAGCGGGGTTATGCTGCCGAAATTTTGTTTGGATCCATACCACGCGTCTCGTCATGAGCACGCTCCGCTCGATCACTCTTGGGTGGGTTTAGGACCTATCCTTTTCAATAGATGTAGGGCCGTGACATAAATAAATTATAAAGTAACTATAATTTCCTTGACATTAAACTGCAGATTCAAACATGGGTGAGGATCATAGTTGGATGTATACCGGTTGGAAGAACAGTTCTGGTGGTCACTCAGATGAGTGGTTCACAAAGACAGATGCTTTTGTAGATCGAGCTTTTTCATTGTCAAAGATCGATAAGGTGCGGTGCCCATGTACGAAATGTCAAGGTGCAAAGTGTTGGGACAAAGTGAATTTGGCGTTTCACTTATGTCGATACGGTTTCATGCAAGATTATGAGGTGTGGACCTTTCACGGTGAGACATCTTCTCAACCCTTACAAGTTTCAGATGAGGATGACAACACGGGGGTCGATAGGATGGACGAGATGCTTGATGCCATAAATCCTGAATTGATGGAGGATCCTCCTCCAACGGAGGTTGAAGCGTTTTTCACGCTTCTCAAAGCTTCAGAAGAGCCGTTGCATGAACACACCGAAGTGACGCTCCTTACTTTCATGACTAGATTTATGGCCATTAAGTCTAAGTATTTCTTCTCCAATAACTGCTACAACGATCTTATCAAATTGATCAGTGATATCCTTCCACAACCACATAAAGTGCCTAAAGATATGTATCAGTCTAAGAAGTTGATTTCTGGTCTAGGTATGAAATATGAGAAGATTGATATGTGTCTAGACAATTGCATGCTTTTTTGGAGAGAGCATGCCAACGAGAACAAGTGCTTAAAATGTGGTAAAGCGAGATTTGTCGAAGTTGTTAATGACGACGGTTCAAAAGTAATGACTCAAGTCGCACAGAAGCAGCTTCGCTACTTGCCTGTCACACCTAGGTTCAAGCGTTTGTTTCTATCTAAAAAAACAGCTAGACACATGAGGTGGCATAAAGAAGGTGTACGTGAGAACAACAGCATGATGGTGCACCCGTCGGACGGTGAGGCATGGAAGGCGCTTGACCACTTCGATCTAGATTTCGCCAATGACGCGAGAAATATTCGCTTTGGGTTGGCGACAGATGGCTTCTCACCGTTTAGTACAAACGCCACACCATACTCTTGTTGGCCCGTGTTCGCTATTCCGTACAACTTACCACCATCGCTTTGTATGAAGTATGAGTTCATGTTCCTATGCCTTATTGTACCTGGACCGGATCATCCTGGTTCACGACTGAACGTGATGATGCAGCCATTGATTGAAGAGTTCAAAATGTTATGGACAGGAGTCGAAGCGTACGACTGTTATAGAAAACAGAAATTCAACCTTCGAGCTGCGTACTTGTGGTCTGTTCATGATTTTCCAGCTTACGGCATGTTTTCTGGCTGGAGCACTCATGGTCGATTGACATGTCCAATATGTGCTTCGGACACGGATTGTTTTCGTCTAAGTCATGGTGGCAAGATATGCTACTTTGATTGTCATAGACGTTGGTTACCGCCAAATCACGTGTTTAGGCAACAGAGAAATGCCTTCAGGAAGGGTACCATTGTAAAAAAGGGACCACCACAACGTCTGAACGGGTCGGAAATTGTTAAACAGCTCAACAATCTAGTGCCAGATGAAGGTCGTCCTGGATATTTTGTTGGTTACGGAGAGAATCACAATTGGACTCATATATGTGCACTATGGGAGTTACCGTATATGAAGTCTTTAATTCTAATGCATAACATTGATGTCATGCACCAGGAACGTAACATGGGCGAATGCATCATAAGCACGTGCTTGGATATGACGGGAAAAACAAAAGACAATATAAAAGCTCGGAAGGATTTGGCAGAGGTTTGTAACCGACCAAGTCTTGAGCTCTCCGAAGCTGGTGGCAAACCACTAGCTTCTTTCTGCCTTCGACCAAAAGAAAAGAAAGAAGTCTTCAAGTGGTTGAAACAGTTGAAGTTCCCAGACGGTTTTGCTGCTAGCCTGAGAAGAGCCGTTAATGTTAAGACTGGAAATCTTACTGGTTTGAAGAGCCATGATTATCACATAATCATGGAAAGACTTATGCCGGTTATGTTTCGAGGCTATCTTGACGATGAGGTTTGGAAGGTGTTAGCCGAGCTTAGCTATTTTTATAGACAGCTTTGTGCTAAAGAAATCAAAAGGGGGATGATGGAGAAGTTGGAAAAAGAGATACCCGTGCTTTTATGTAAGATGGAAAAAGTATTTCCTCCAGGGTTCTTCAATCCAATGCAACACCTTCTAATCCATCTTCCATATGAAGCTAAAGTAGGTGGCCCTGTTCAATATAGGTGGATGTACCACATTGAAAGAGCACTCAGATGTCTAAAACCGATGGTTCGTAATAGGGCAAGGGTTGAAGGATGCATCGCCGAAGCATTTACACTTCAGGAGATAGGATACTTTTCAAGTGTCTACTTTGCAGAAGAACACAATGTTAATGCATCGGTGTTACGGTATAATATGGCTGAAGCAACCTCTTGTAGCGAACTCTCACTTTTTCAAACGAGAGGCACCACTGTTGGTAGTGGCACGAGCTATGATGCTTCAGCAGATGAAAAGACAGCTGCTTTGTTATACATGTACACTAACATAGATGGGATGGACAATTTTTTTCAGTAAGTGGTTGTTCAACATCTATACTAATTTGTGTGGTGTGTTATACATCTACACCAATAATTCTTTTTTGTCCTGATTTAGTGAGTTCGATCGACAAAATTGGAAGTCTAAGCAGCAACCTACTAGCAAGCAAATACAAACAATGCGACACTATGGAGTAAATGAAGGACCTAACTTCGAAACGTGGTTTCGAAATCATGTAACGTTTTCCTTGTCTTGTTCCTCTTAGTAATTATGTTCATAGCATAAAATAGTCTTCTTACTTCATATGTTGGACAGTGCAAGACACAAGTCGGTGTTCATGAAGATTTGCGACAACTGTCCAACGGATCCATTAAAGTTAAACTCTTCGGTCGATATGATGTCAATGGGTTCCGATTCCGTTCAACTCAATTTGAAGCTCAACGTCCTCTAAGGGCAACATCAAACACCGGAGTTGTGACAAGGGCCGCCGATGCCGAAGGACATGAAACTAATTTCTATGGGATCATAAACAAAATCCTAGAATTTAGTTTTGCCGGGAGTAAAGACCTTAAAGTAGTCTTCTTTGACTGTGATTGGTTTGATAATAACAATGGAACTCGACAAAACCAATTTGGCATGGTAGAAGTCAAACACAAGGACCGACTACGAGGCTACGACACCTTTGTCCTTGCACACCAAGTCGAACAAGTGTATTATCTACAATATCCATGCGAAAAACTTAGTGCATGGTGGGTTGTACAAAAGGTGAATCCTCGTGAGCGGTTATATACACCGGACAATACTGGTTACATTGATGAGGCAGATGTTGTTTACCAAGAAGAAGAGTTGCCAGATTCTTTTGTCGTTGAGCCTGGTCTACGACTCGATGAATTAGTTGGAGATGCACAAGATGTACAGACTCATAATGTGAAAAAACGAAAATGGCGAACAACCATGACAAAAGATCGATGGTCCGGTTTACGAAGTAGAGTACATGATCGTGATACTGATGAATTTTGAAATTAAGTACAAGTATCGTTTCTTTCATCTCTTCTTTCGTCTTCTATATTTTCCTTTAAATTCATTATCAAATTTCCTTTCATCAGGATGTCATCGAGCAGTAGACGTCGGGGGACGCGGGGCTTTCTGCCCCCGAGAGCAGACTCCGTTTTCCAGGACTGTCAGTCTAGCAATGGTAGACTGTCTCAGCTGTTGGGCCTCGACAGAGGCCAGGGGTCACGAGAGCGGTCACGACAGGTAAAGAATATTAAATTACATAAATTATATAAATAACTTTCTTAAATCTATATTACCAATCTTCAAATTTTTAGGACGACTCTACGTCTGAGGAGACAGAGGCCAGGGGTCCTCTTCAGACACCACAGGTTTCGGAGCCTGTTACAGATCCTGGTTCGGATCCTCTTCAGGTTCCGGCACCGCAGGATTCAGACCCTGCTTCAGAGCCTTCCACAGAGCCTGATGTGGAGCCGGCTCCACAGCGGCGTTACAGGAGGAGCCACTACGTGGCTCCTCCTCCGGTTCCTGCACGGCCAGAAGATCGGGTCGTTATTCGTCCGGTTGGCGATAGGTAAGTAAATCTATAACAAATCAATTTAGATATTTTAACACTTATATATGTAATAATTGAGAATCGTGTATTAGGTCTTGGGCCGATGACTCGTTCACGGGTCAAGGACGCCACCGCCAGGTCAACGCTGTCCTGGGCCAGCTCATCCGTTGTCACTACCCCGGTCTAGTGAACGGACGGGCTGCTACGTCTTGGGACGATTACGCTACGGCCCAAGACATTACCTACGGCAACCACCAGGAGCATGTGTGGCATGAATTCATGGTAAGTAAATCGTCTATTTGTTAAATGCGAACCTATTATATGTTAAATACATTAATTTGTATATTTCTACTTGTAGAAATATTACCGTTTGGAGGACGAGGCCCAGCTGGATCACGCTCGCCTGGTCTTCAACAACAACGCTAGGAAGCTCCTGACGCAGTCGATTTCAACAGCTCGCATTCAGGCTACGAAGGCGTACTATAAGTTGCATCCGGACGAGGGTGTGCCGGGGCAGTTTAGGGATGTGGCGGACAAGTACTTGACGGAGGCACAGTACGCAGAGGTAAATTCTTTATTTTACTTTGCTTCATTATCCAATTTTCATCAATATTTTCATCCAACAACAAATGTGTGCAGGTCAGCGTACCGTGGCTTGAGTCCTGTCCGGACGCCTACTGTTCCCTGTGTGCTCGTTGGGCGAGCCAGGGCTTCCAAGGCGTGTCGATGACCCGCCGACAGAGTCGAGGGACGGACGGGAAACACCGTCTTGGCGGGGACGGCTACGTACGCCTTGCTAAACGGATGGTAAGTGATACTCGAATTATATTCTAGTTAATTTCTATCGTTACCATTATGCTAACACGTATCGATAGGAGCGCGAGATCGGTCAGGAGCCGACCGCTATCCAGGTGTGGAGGAGGGGTCACATGGGAAGTGACCCCTCGCAGCCTGATCAGCTGTCTTCTCAGACAGCGACAGAGACGTTGGTGAGTTCTTTAGTTGACTTAATTGTATTATCTTTAAAACTTCTGATGACTTTAATTTTCTGTATTTTCAGGAAAAGTATGGGGAGGAGGTGCGGAGGCTTCGAGGCGACGATTACGATTGGCAGAACTCGCCGATCGTACCTGAAGCCGCCTATGCAAGCGGTGGCGGTAAACCTCACGGCCGGTGAGTTCTGTTGTTTTCATTTACTTTCATTAACTTCGAGATACGGAACTTTAATACTCTTACTTCGTTGTGTAGGTTGGCCATCTTCGATGGAGTAGTAGACTCGAGGGAGGCACGGTCTTACTCGAGGGCCTCTTCATCGCAGGGTGGATCCAGCAGGCGTGGCAGCCGTGATCTGGAGCTCCAGAGTGTCCAGGAGGAGCTCCAGAGGACGCAGGAAGCGCTGAGGCTCGCGAACGAGAGGCAGGCAGCCGAGCTCCGGGCTAGGGACGAGTATCAACACTCGTACATGCTACAGCTGCAAGCTGCCATGCAGGTAAGTTCAGATCAATGTACTCAACGTTTCTAATATATAAATGACATGTATAATAATTTACTTCATATTTGCAGGCTATGGCCACAGGACAACCCGTTATCTTTCCTCAGTGGGCGCCGCCACCGATACAGCTACCACAGGGGCCGACGTTAGGAGCACAGGTACAAAATTTCTCATAATAGCTGCAACTAGTTAAATTTGCTCAAATTTAGTTGGATTTGATCAAACTTACTTAAACTTAGAGAAAACTAGTTAAACATCCTCAAACTGAGTAAAATATGGTACAACTTACTCAACTATAGTCAAAAATGACCAAACTTAAACATAGCCAAAACTTTTTGAACTAGCTCAAACACAAACACTACTAGTCCATACTTCTCAAACTTAGTAAAATATGAGCAAACTTACTCAAACATAGCCAAATCTAGCTAACTTGCTCAATTTTAACTTGTAATGAGTTTATTTAATCATATACACATTTGTGAACTTCTAATTTGTCTAACTATACATGTACATCATAGGGATCGGCGACACGGGCTCAGGAAACTCCATCCCCTCAGCAACCAGCGTTTGGACGAGCGCACGACGACTTCCTGGACTCCGGTGGCAGCGGTCGGGGTAGCGTAGGGTAGTGTGGCGTGCGTATAGTGTTTTTATGCAATTCTGTGATGTATATTTTGATTGCCTGTGATCTGGCCATCGAGCCAGGGCTGGCCTCGAAGCCAGGGCAGGATTTTCTGTTTTTTTAAAAAAAATTGAAAAGCTTATTGACGACGGTTTCTGGTACTTGGCCGTCGTCAATAAGCCATTAGTATTGACGACGGCCAGGTACCAGAAACCGTCGTTAATAAGCAATTGTTATTGACGACGGCCTAGTGCAAACCGTCGTCAATAAGGCACGGTTATTGACGACGGTTTTCTGGCCGTCGTCAATAAGCTTATTGACGACAGCCTGGTTTAGCTGTCGTCAATAAGTTTATAGACGACAGCTAGATTTAGCTGTTGTCAATAAATTTATTGACGACGGTTACCGTCGTCAATAAACTTATTGACGACTAATAATTGACGACAGCTGAAAACCGTCGTCTATAAACTTTTACCGTCGTCAATAACTTATTGACGACGGTAGTGTCCTTATTGACGACGGTTTCCGGCCGTCGTCTATAGTCCCGATTCCTGTAGTGTGCCGTGGTGTTGGCGCTGAAAATGTGGAGGCACTATCTCCTGGGGAACTTGGTGCATCTCTACACCGACCACAAGAGCTTGAAATACATTTTCACCCAGAAGGAGCTGAACATGAGGCAGAGGAGGTAGTTAGAACTGATCAAAGATTATGAGATTGAGATCCATTACCACCCCGGCAAGGCGAATGTGGTTGCCGACGCGCTGAGTCGGAAATCGCATGTCCATCACCTCACCATTACACCGGTGGAGGAGGAAGAGCCAAGTTTATACTTGGTTCCTTATGGATCGCTGTACAACCTTGCCCTCGTCCCTACTATTAGGGAGGACATCATTGCAGCTCAGAAAGCGGATAAAGGCATGGCACATCTCCGGAGACGAATTGACAATGGAGAAATTAAATGTTTCCGGAAAGATGATGAGGGGACGCTGTGGTTCAATGACCGCATAGTCGTACCCCGGGATATGGAGTTGAAGAAAAAGATCCTCGATGAAGATCACTTGTCCAAATACTCCATTCATCCGGGCAGCAACAAAATGTACCAAGATTTGAAAAAGAAATTTTGGTGGACACGGATGAAGCGGGAGGTAGCTAAGTACGTATCCGAGTGCGATACGTGTAGACGAGTGAAAGCTGATCATATGAAGAAATCAGGGCTGCTGCAACCCCTGAAGATCCCGGCATGGAAATGGGAAGATGTGAGCATGGATTTCATTGTGGCATTACCCCTAACAGCCAACAAGCATGATTCCATATGGGTAATCGTTGATCGGTTAACCAAGACGGCTCACTTCATTCCGGTGAATACACGTTACAATGCCGGCAAATATGCGGAGCTATACATAGCAAAGATTCTATGCCTATACGGGGTACCCAAGACCATTGTCTCAGATCGAGGTGCATTATTTGTATCTCGCTTTTGGGAGCAGCTACACGCTGCATTGGGTACTAAGTTGATCAGGAGCTCCGCCTATCACCCTCAGACCGATGGTCAGACAGAAAGGGTGAATCAAGTCCTGGAAGACATGTTGAGAGCATGTGCCATCCACCATGGTAGGAACTGGCATGATCACCTACCATTGGCGGAATTCTCGTACAACAACGGTTATCAGGCGAGTATCAAGATGGCACCTTACGAAGCTCTCTACGGTCGTAAATGCCGCACCCCATTAAATTGGTGCGAGTCCGGTGAAAGGGTCACATTCGGGGTTGATGTGGTGAACGACGCCGAGGAGCGCGTTCGGACAATTCAAGCCAATTTGAAGGCCGCTCAATCCCGACAGAAGAGCTACGCTGATAAGAGGCGTAGGCCGTTGCACTTTGACGTTGAGGAACACGTGTACCTCCGCGTGTCTCCAATGAAGGGCGTGCACCGATTCGGTGTGAAGGGGAAGCTCGCTCCCCGTTTCATTGGACCCTACGCTATCACCGAGAAGTGTGGACCAGCAGCGTATCGATTGGAGCTACCGGCATCTCTGGCTGGTGTCCATGATATTTTCCATGTTTCGCAACTGCGGAAATGCTTGAAGCATACAGCTGCTGTTCCTACCGAAGACATCGGCGAGCTGAAACCGGATTTAACATATGATGAATATCCGGTGGGGATTCTTGATGAGAAAGCCAGAACCACACGCAGCAGAACGTTGTGGTTCTACAAAATACTCTGGAGCAACCACACCGCCAAGGAAGCGACGTGGGAGAGCGAGGAGTTCCTTCGCTCAAATTACCCGGAGTTCATGGCTTCTCAACACGGGTAAGTCCCTATTACATCGCTATCTCTTCTTTTATAATCTCGGGACGAGATTCTTTTAAGGGGGGAGGGATGTAAAAGCCCAAGAAAAGGGACTTGCAAAAACTTTTCTTCACCTCACAACACCACAGTTTTTATTGTGGACACCTTAGGAAATGTTGTGAAGAGCATATAACCTCCATCAAAAGAATGATTAGAGGGGAAAGCCTTCACTTTCACAAAGTAGGGTTTCTACACATGAACATGAGAAGTTGAGCTCACCCCTAGAATTTAAAAAGTCTTGGGAAGGTTCAGTCCAAAGCTCATGCAAATTCAACACTTTTTGAGGCACTTTTGGGTTATTTCAAAAGGAGGCCAATTTGAATGTAAATTCAAATTGCAGCAACTTTCATCACCCAAATTCAAAAGTTAGCCCCATATCTACACTCAGCACATTTTTCTGAGTAAACCCACCAAGTTTCATCTCTATTGGAGCTCATCTTGTCAAGAGCTAAATTTGCAAGAATTCAAAACTGAATTTGAATTTCAGTTTAAATATGAAGCAAATTTAACCAAATAAAGTTTGAATTTGAGAACTCAAATTCAAACCAATACTTGGAGGCTAAGTCTCTCATTAAATGGAGAGTAGCTGAGATATTTGCAGCAGAATTTGGAAAAAGAGATTAGGGGGGAGAGGGGGCCCACAAGTCAGTGGGAGGATTCTTTCCCAAACCGAGCGTGGCTGTTTTCTACCGACGTCGGTCGAACACCTCGCGCCAGCTGCGGACAGCACCGGCGTCCGACCGCCTCGCCTCGCCACCTCCTGCTCGGCGACCGAGCGCACGCGTGCCCGACGCGGTTTAAGTCCCCAGCCCACGTGAGCCAGCCTCATCTCCTCCGCTTTGCCGTTCCTACCCGAAACGAAAAACGACACCGCCGCTCCCCTCGGCTCCTCGTCGCGCCGTTGATCCAGGCGACCTCGCGACCGGAGTTCAACAGCAAAGACGCGCGCCGGGGACTGCTCGAGCTCAAGGTGAAGACCCTACCCTCTTCCATGCTTTGTAGGGGGAGTATTTCCCCGTCTAGTCCTCGGTGCTCGACAAAAACGAGTGATCAGAAATGCTGAAATTCACAGCGATCGGTCCTGCACAGCGTAAACCTAGCTGAGCATAGGTTCTACACGCCCCCACGGCCACCTAGGATCCAAAACCATCGAAAACCATCGAGCCTTTGCGCTGATATCCAAGTTTTTCGAGCAACAGTCGATATCGGGCCTAGGTCGACGGTGAGGTCCCAGTTTCGGCTATTTCCATGGCCAACCGAGCTCATATTCGTGCGCAGCATGCCACGGTGGAGCTTTAGGAGCAAACCGCTTGAGAAATAAGGCCCGGGGTAGCCCGGACGACGTCACCGGAGCAGAGGGAGGCTCTGTCGCCGTCACGGGCATAGTTCCGGCCATTGCCGAGCTCCGGTGAGGGCACCAGCGTGTTCTCCGAGTCGAGTTAGGCACAGGCGGCAAGTTTTGTCAAAGGTCGGGCGGGGAAACGCCCGGCGGCGAGCGCTCCGGCGAAGCGCCGCCGCGGGAACTGCGGGAGAGCGCGAGGTAGATGAAGGGGGGGCCGGGTCCACCGGTCAGCCTCTGATCTCGCGCGGGGATCGGGTTTGCGGCCGGGATTCGGTGCGGCAGCGCGGGTAAAACCCCGTGGGCCGCGGTGTGGCCGCTTTCTGAGTGGACCGGCTCGAGGAGTGGGTCCCACCCGCAGGGTTTAAACATTTTGGAATTTCCAGTTTTAGTGTAAACTTTAGAACCCCATAACTTTGGCTAGGAAGCTCCAAATTTAGTGATTCAAATTGGGTTGGATTCATCTTGCCTAGCTCTGTCCAGATATACAACCCAATTTGTACGAAACCTATTAATTAATTCTGGAAAATTCTTTAAAGCTTTTCAGAAAAAGAATTTTATAGGGAGTTTGGTTCATCCAAAAATTCCCAAATTTTGCCAGAATGTTCTTTAGGACATTGGTAAACCCCTGTAAAAGTTTCAGACCATTTGGAGTCGATTTGGTCAGAGCAATTCAAATTGAAAGGTGCTGTGTTCATTTGAATACAGAAACATTTTCAGAGAATTTCCAAAACTTGGAAATTCAATTCTGGGCAAACCTTGACTCCAAAAATGCTAGGAAAATTCATGCAAACTCTAGGAGCTATAATTGAAATTATAGTTCACTAAGTTGGGTATGAAAAGGGGTATTACCTCAGAATAAGTTCTTCCTTGCTTATTTGTTAAGGAAATTATTCTGAGCAAACCACTCCATGAAAAGTGCTAAGGTTTGGTCCAGAGGGTTTTCTTGTGACAAGGAACTCACACAAAAATTCCCAGCTCCATTGGAGCTCTAGATCACCCCTGTCCTGTTTACCCACTTAAGGGATTAAGATGAAAAAGGGGGAAAATCACTTAGCATTTAGCCATGTGATTAAGTCCAAGCCAAACCACCAACACCAGTTCATATTTAAATTCTTAAACTAAGTTCCAGGTATTAGAGGCTGGTTATTAGAACTAATAGTAGAAGTCTTACTCTAAACTCACTTTTGCATCTAAATTAACGTATAGTATTTCATTAACGTGTAGCCGTTGAAGAAGAGACTCCGGAAGTGATGGACTTCCTCCTTCCGGACGAAGAACTAACTCCTGACCAGCAGCAACAAGGCAAGCCCCGGTTTGCATTAACCTTTTTATAAGTTTTCTTTTGTTTACATGAGTCGTGTGAAGTATGATTGTGCATTAGGTGTAGGATGAATGGAACCCCACTTGCATAACCAAAGGTTCCTAAAAGAGTGAGGGTAGTGTCTAAGACCTCGAGTAGACAGGCTATGCTTAAGGAGTCATAGGACTTCGGTACAAGTCGAGTAGTTGGAATCTACTCGCGAGATAGGCATTGGGACACACGGGTTCGGTTGAGTGATGTGAGATCACTTTAGTAATGAAAATGAGACTAGGCAGGGGCTAGGGCGCAGCAAGAGAGAGTCTTGTGTGCGCAGCCCTGCCCGTGTCGATTGAGGACCGATCCGTGTGTGGCCCTGCTGAACAAGTATTGAACGTACCGAAGGCATATCGGATATATGGGCCCCGATAAACCGATGTAGCCTAAACCTCCGGGCGTCGAGGCATAGCACACCGATTTATAGGTGTAGGTTGAGGGCAGCAAGGTGGAAATCTGCCAACGGGCATAGAGAGATGCTCCGTGTGGGGAACCTCCTGCTCGTTTCGGTGCGACCAGTTCGACGTTTGGGCTGTTGGGTGAAAGGTTGTCCCGTACGACATCGAGTGAGCGTGTTGTGCAGCTCCACGGGTGGGCGTACGTGACGTGCTCTTTGGGTTTTCCCTGCAGGTGTATATCGAGTCGATTCGCCGTCCCTCGCGGTGACGAGTACTGCTTGTTCACTGCGTCGTAACGTAGACTAATGGATGAAATATGTTGATTCAAGGATGCTGATTGAGATAATTGTATTGCTACATGTGTGCCACCAAATACTGCTTACTAAATTTCAGATTTCATGAACTGTTAACTTGTTGCTAAAAGATGAACTAAGGATGAACTTGTAGGCGTGTCGTTTTGCTGAAATGTTACTATCCTATGTCCATTGTACACCTCATGTAGAGTTTCATGCTTAGGTGAGTCGGTTAAGCCTTGCTGAGCCTTCGTGCTCACGGTTGCTGCTTAAGTGTTTTTCAGGTGAGGAGCCACCCACGGACTCGGAGTACGAGTCCACCGGCGAGGGTTACCCTCCGTCGGGGACCACGGCTGAGTGGGAGCCGTACACGCTGCGCTGAGCTGAGATGTGCAGCTAGTGTGGGTTGCCCTAGGGCTGGGCAACCGACTTTTGCTAAATAGGCGGGCGTGAGTTGTATAGTGTAGTCTTCCGCTGTGTAATAGAACAATAATTGTAACTGAAGTTTGTACTTGTTTGTACAGTTTCAACTGTTTTTCCCATATAATATATTGTGTTCTTATGACGTGTGCTGTCGGGTGTCGCATCGCGCGGCACCACCCTCTGCGATCCTGGATGAGCGGATTCCGGTCCGCCACAGAACCGAGCGGCACCGTTGCTTGCGGGAAGGGAAGGAACAGAGCGAGGTGAGCCACGGTGAAGAGAAGAACTGGTGTTGTGCTACACGCGTGAGAGATAAGGGCAAGGTGAGCCTCGGGACAGCAGGAGCTGGCGTCGGTGAACGTGGCCCGAGCTGCTCGGTGTCACCCGGGAGAAATTGCCTCGGTGGAGTGAGGAACAGAGGGAAAACTTAGTGGGCAAGTGTACCCTGACGGGGGCATCGCCTCATCCTCGGAACCCTCCTCATAGCTCTCTCCTGCACACAGCTCAAATATTGCAACCGTGAGCACGAGGGCTCAGCAAGGCTTAACCGACAACCCTAGGCATGGAACTCTACATGTAAGGATGTGTAAGATAGGAAAGAAGGAATTTGCAATAAAGACACGCCTATATGTTGATCCTTACTTTCAGTTTTATAGTAACAGTTTAATGAGCCTTAGGCAGCCCTCACATCGGAAGTCCACAATCAAACAAGAAACGCTTTCCTCCGATGTGGTGATGCCCAAAGTGGAAGATAAACTTAATTAGCTCTACATCTACAGTAAACATGGTTTCCAAAACATTAATACTTCAACACAGCATATTATCATTCATCTGGCTTATTATTCTTCTTACTACGTCACCGAACAGTGAACAAGCGGTACTCAAATAACCGCGAGGGACGGTGATTGCAATCAGGAGACACCCGGACAACATGTTGCATACACCCACTTTCAGAAGCGTTATTCCACACCCCTTCCTACTCTGTTGTATGCAACAACCTTTCAAAGGCAACCCAAATGCCGAACTGGTCCATCCGTAACGGGCTGGAGGTCTCCGTATGGAGCGTGACTGTGCCCACCGGCAGATTTACACCTTGCTACCCTCAACCCACTCCTATTTACGGTTGGGTAAGCCTCGACAACCAGGTTAACCAATTACATCGGTTTCCTGCTTATGTTAGTATGCCATCCGGTACTGTTCGATACTTGTTCAGCAGGCCCGCACACGACTCAGTCCTCAATCGACACCAACAGAGCTACGCACGTGACACCTCCGCTCACTGCTTCCTACCCCCCCTGCTGGGTCTCATTTTCTCCACTCTTAAGCCATTTACTATTCTGACCAAACCGCGTGATAAAACCTTACCTCGCAAGTAGATTCCAACTACTCGACTTCTACCGAGACCCTAAGCATATTAGCACGGCATTCTCTACTCGTCGAGTATGTAAACTACCCAACCCTCCATAGGATTTAAAAGGTTTTTGCATGTGGGGTTTCAATCACGCTAACTCTAATGCAAGCATTCACCCTAGACATAAGTGATACAAATAAAAAATTTGCAAAAGTACTTAAATGCAAACCGGGGCTTGCCTGGTTGCAAGTTAAATGGGAAGTCAGCTTCAGGTGGCAGGACGTCCAAGGGCTCCGGTGCGTCCTCAACTTCGGTCACTATTATGAAATGTAACAAAATATATGTATAAGTATTAAGGACTTATAAGAAGTAAACTTCTATTCATAGCTACTGCTATTTAGGATCCTTAATTGGCTTTGGGATTTTTACAGTGAAGACTAGACATTCTAAGGATGATCTGAGCAAAATTTGGAGAAATGTCATTGCACAATGTAGTCTATAAAATTCCTACAAGTACAAGGCTTCTCTGAAATTTGAGCCCAAATCAGGAGTTTTGACATAGCTAAAAGTGGAATATCTGATTAGGGTAAGTCTCCATGGTTCTAACAAAATTTGTTTCACCATTTTTGGAGCTACCAACAGAGAGATATGAATTTTTGAAGTTGGATAGGAGTTCTGAAAAGTTTCTGTTTAAATTTGAATTTCCAAATAAAGGCTGAACTTTGGAAGGAATTTTAGCCTAGCAAATTAACTCCAATGAAGCCCAAATTTTTACTGGAGATCAGTTACTATGAAAAGGATTTGCTTCCCAAATTTGGGAGTGTTTCATAAAGAATTGCTCCTGTAATAAATCTCTAAAGGACTTAATAAAAACAATTCTACAGACATTCCTGGGAATTTTCATAGCAAGCAATTTGTTTCTCTGTGAAGTACTTCTCATTAGGATTCCAGCAAAATTGGTCTCACCCTTTTTGGAGTTTTCTACACAAAGTTATGGGTCTCCAAAATTTGAACTGAATTAGGAAAATCTGGAAATGTTTAAATCCTGGCTGTGGACCCCACCCGTGGCGCTATCCACTCAGATGACGGCAACACCGGGGCCACAGAGTTATTTCCCACGCAGCCGCACCAGATCCGGTGCCATAGACCGATCCCCGCGCGTATACAGAGGCTGACCGGTGGGACCTGGCCCTCCTTCGTCTTCCTCGCGCTGCCCGCGCCTCCCGCGGCGGCACACGCCGGCGAGGCTCGCCGGGACGGGGTTCCTGTGGTCTGAACTTCCTCAAACTCGCCGCCTGTGAGTTCTACACCGTTCTGAACACGATGGTGGGGTCATAAGCGGATGACAACGGCCGGAACAGTGCTCGCACCGGTGACCCTGTCGAACCTTACTTCGGCGACCTCGTTCTCACTCGACAGTGGGTCTTTCGGGCTAGGGTTTGCTCTAAAAGCACCAGTGTCACATGGACAATGTCGACCCATAGCCCCTCTCCATGAAAACCACCGGAGAGAGGACCTCACCGACGACCCGAGCCCGCGAAACGCAGCCGGCGACAAAAACTCGATGCCCGATATCTCTACTTGATCATTTGAGCTGCTAGGACTTCGGAGAGATGCGCAAGCGTGTGCTGGAGATACTCTAAGCTCATCTAGCGTGGAGCTACCCGGAGCACGACGAATTTCCCCGAAGAGTCCTCGGGTTTCTAAAGAACCGCCAGCGCTAAACTTCAAAATACTCGGTGCCGGAGCTAAGAAGGCAGGAATTGGTTAGAGGGAAGGAAGAAGGGTTCCTAACGCACCTCAGGAACATTTTGTTCGATCGGAAGGGGCTGTAAATCTGTCGGGCGACGGTGCGGCGCAGAAATGATCAACACCAGGGCTCTGAAGGAAATTCCAGCTTGTAGGAGCCAACCACCGGTGCTGATGTCTACTTGAGGCTTCGGAGAGCAGGAGAGGAACCTGGCGCAACGTCCCCGTGGCTCAGTCGTGCGAGAGGCACGCCGAGCTCGCCGGGCGTCGATGAGCCGAAAGGTTCTTCCGCCGGGGGGTTTGTGTCCGTGAGTGTTCGAGCAGAGCGTGGAGGAGCTGCGGTGTAACGGGGATAAGACCAGATGACACGCTCGGCGGGCGCTTTGAGCACCCGCACGCACGAACCGATGTCGGGAGCAGCGAGGAAGCAGCTCGGTGGAAGCGTCAGCCGGTGGAATTAGTCGGGAGCTGGCGCCCGCGCGTGAGCAGATGAGTGAAAACAGAGACTTTGCCTCTGTGGTGAGTGACCAGTGGGCCCCCTCCCACCTAATGCTCCTTTAATATTTTTCCCAATTGTCCCCAAATTAACTCCTTTGCTTCCTCCAAAAGTAATGGTTTGAAAAGTTGAATTCAAAACAATTTGAATTCTGGTGTGAAGTTTGATCATTTGAATTTGAAATGGAATTTGAATTCTCCTTTTTGCCTTGCTCCAAAAACATAGCATACCAAGTCCAAAGTTTCTGATTTTTGGCATGACTGCTAATTCAAATGTGGAGAACACATTTGTGGAACCAAATTTGCAAATTGAGGAGATTGGAATTTGAAAATGAATTTGAAATTAAGATTAAGGGCTTCTCCTTTTTAATCCCAAACAAATACTAAAATCCCTCCAAATGAGCTGAAATTTGGAAGGTTGAATATTTGAAATATGAAGACCCAAGTTATGAATTTAGATCTCCATGTTTCAAAGTTTTGGGAAGTTTGAATCCTCACTTTGAACCTTCACCGTTATAATTCAAAGTTTTAATTCCCCTCATTTTTCCTAAGTGTTCATGAGCTGAAAATTCTTGCTAGTACTTTTTGAGGATTTTACATCCCTCCTCCCTTAAAAAGAATCTCGTCCCCAGATTCCGAAAGAAATGCAAAGTGGGGGAAACTTTACCGGGTATACGATGATAGCATGTCCGGATAATATGTCCGTAGATAGTCCTCGCTTTCCCATGTCGCCTCATCAGCGGTATGGTTACTCCACAAGACCTTGTAGAACCATAAGGTCCGGTTTCTTGTGGCGCGAGTCTTTTCATCGATAATCCGGATCGGATACTCTGTGTACGTGAGGTCCGGTTGAAGAACTTCTATGTCTTCGGCTGTGGCGGACCGGGATCCACCCATCCAGGATCGCAGAGGGTGGTGCCGCACGATGCGACACCCGACAGCACACGTCATAAGGACACATTATATTACATGGGAAAACAAACTGAATGTACAAAGTAGTACACTGTTCAGTTACAAACTAGAGTCTTTATTACACAGCGGAAGTTTCTTTTATGCAACTCACGCCCGCCTATCTAGCAAAAGTCGGTTGCCCAGCCCTAGGCAACCCACACTAGCTGCACGTTTCAGCTCAGCGCGGCGTGTACGGCTCCCACTCAGTCGTGGTCCCCGACGGAGGGTAACCCTCGCCGGTGAACTTGTACTCCGAGTCCGTGGGTGGCTCCTCACCTGAAAAACATTTAAGCAGCAACCGTGAGCACGAGGTCTCAACAAGACTTAACCGACTCACCTAGGCATGAAACTCTACATGAGGTGTAAAATGAACATAGGATAGTAACATTGCAGCAAATGAACACGCCTACAAGTTCATCCTTAATTTATCTTTTAGCAGCAAGTTAACAGTTCAGGACGGAGTGTGTCGGCGCAAGCTGGGAGCCAGCAGCCGGCTCTGGCAGCGCCGACCCCGGCAATGCAGGCTCCAACCAGCGTCAGGTCTTCAGTAGCGCTGGGCGTACCCGGCGGGGGTGCGCTAGCTGCAGCAAGAGCGCTACTGCACAATCCGCCTGCTGGGGACGCGCCTCAGGCAGCGACCCAGCAGTGGATTCGCGAGGTAGACCGTCTCGTCGTCGCCGCCGCAAACCCTCGACTTCGGTGGGGACGACGCTCCGACCAACCGGCTGTGTCGCTGACGCGCACGCCAACGGTTGACGGGCAGACGGCGGACTCCAGCTCCACCAGGTTTCCGTCAACGAACCTGAGGGCAGAGCTGGAGCGATGCCACTTGGGTCAAGATGCCCGAGTGTTCCTCGAGCGACATCGAGAAAGGCGTCGCATCCAAGGGGCTGACGACAGCATGACGTCGGCCTCAACCCAGCCTGAAGAGAAGATCTTTGCCACGCGGACTCTGCCCCAGGCATACGATGCGCAGCATATGCCACAGCCATATGCTTTGCAAACGGCATCCCCGGTCTTAGGCGCAGCCTTGCCCATACCAGGGTACACTGTGCCAGGTGCGAACCAAGCGTTCGCGGCACCAATACCTGCGGCAACAGGAGTAGGATGTGCGGCCCTTGCACCCCACCTTCGCTTCGCGAGGTGGCCGCGCAAGTTTCGGCCGCACCTGCCCGAGAAGTACGACGGCAGCGTCAACCCGGCGGAGTTCCTCCAGATCTACTCCACCGCCGTACTTGCCGCAGGAGGGGATGAGGCTGTCATGGCCAACTACTTCCCCGTCGCCTTGACTGGCCCAGCCCGGTCTTGGCTAATGAACCTCCCTCAGGGTTCCGTAACTTCCTGGGGAGAGCTCTGCCGGCAGTTCATCGCCAACTTCGGCAGCTCCTACACCCGTCCCGGCACGGAGCTTGACCTCCACGCCATCAAGCAACAACCTGGGGAGTCACTGCGCTCCTTCATCCAGCGGTTCTCCGAGGTACGCAACACCATCCCGCACATTCGAAGTGCTTCTGTGGTGGTAGCATTCCGGCAGGGTGTCCGGGACGAGAAGATGCTGGAGAAGCTTGCGACCAGAGAGGTCTGCGATGCCTCTGAGCTCTTCAGCCTGGCGGACAAGTGCGCCAGAGCAGCCGAAGGGCGGAATTGGCACTCACTGCCAGCTTCCAAAGCCGGAAGACAGCCCGAAGATGGCGGAGTTCAATCTGAGCTCCAGACCACGTCAGACAGCCAAGAGCCAAGCACTGGCTGACTTTGTGGCTGAGTGGACGCCAACGAAGGCTGACCCAGGGGACCGCAAAGACGGTGAATCAATGTACCGAGCTCCGGTCTTCACCGGGCCTCACTGGACGCTCTTCTTCGACGGCTCCTCGTGAAAGCAGGGGGCCAGTGCCGGCGTACTGCTTTTCATGCCATCGGGGGATCAGTCTGGGTACATGGTGCATCTCAATTCCAAGGCAACCAACAACTTGGCAGAGTATGAAGCACTCATCCTTGGCCTAAAAGACAGTCCTGTCTCTGGGCGCTCGCCAGTTGTTGACGCAGGGCGACTCCCAGCTAGTTATCAAGCAAATTTAGGGTGAATGCCCCTGCAATGACCCACAGCTAGCTGCTTATCTGCTCCACGTGCGGATGTTGGAGAAAGACTTCCTCGCCTTGGACCTGCGCCATGTACCGCGCGCTGGCAAGGCCCCAGCTGACGACCTCTTCCATCGGAGCCCCTGCGCCCGAAGGAGTCTTTGAGAGGACGTTGCTGCGGTCCACAGCCCGGCCCGCCAAGCCGGGCGAAGGGGGCTGAACCAGTGCCTCGAAGCTAGGCAGTCCCGGCGGCCCTGCAGCCATGGATGCTGCCAAAGGATCGTAAGCGTCACTGGGGACTCCGTGCAACCCAGGGCTCAAGATCCAGAAGCTCAAGTAGTCCCGATGCATGGACCACGGAGGTCCGGGACTCCTTGAAGGACATCCTTCCTGATGAACGTGCATTCGCTGAAAGTATGGTGCGGATGGCTAAGTGCTACGCACTGGTATCTTTACTGGCATGGCGCCACGACATCCTATTGCGGTGCATAACCCAGGAGGAAGGCTGCGAATAGCTCGCAGTAGTCCAAGGAGGCGAGTGCTGGGAACGCTCATCGTCCCGCACGCTGGTCGGTCAAGCCACCCGGCATGTCTCCTATTGACCGAGAGCCACCTGGACGCCGTCAAACCGGTTAGGGATGCAATGCGTGCCAGGTCCACGCCAAGCAGACCCACACAACCGGTGCAGACGCGCACCCAAAGCCATCGGGGGATACCGGCTCCTCCATGCAGCCGGACTTCCCAGGGCCGGGTCACGGGAACTACCCTTCCACATGGTATGCGGGGCCGAAGCCGTGCTTCCCCCACAGATCGCCATGGGGGTCCCCCCGTGTCCGGCGTACGACGAAGCCACGCATGACCCGCTCTGCATGAAGACAGGCGCTCCGACGCCACCCCAGTAAGTTCACCATGCTTACTTAGGTGTTTATTTAAATTACGCATTAATTTATATAAACACCTCCCCATGCTCTAGACAGTGTGCGTCCATTGTACACTCGGTTCCTCTTTCCTGCTCTCATGCATAGTCGATATTTGCCGTCCTGCCGAAGGCGGTAGTGCTTGGGGTACCTGCCAGAGGCCCGGTGGCCTTTTGGATCTCCCCTGTAAGGGTACTGTACCGCCAGTTGGTCTCCTCCGAGAAAAGACCTACGCTAGATCGGGGGGTCAGGAGCCTTGCTTTGCCCGGTCTTGCACCCAAAGCATGTGCACTCTGCCCCCCAGCGCTACGGTCTGAGTACCAGGGGGCCAGACGGTTACACCCTGACTGGGGCTGGGGCCAGACCTCCGGGACCAAGTGCACTGGATTACCCAAGCCCCGTATTCCGGCCTGGGACAGTAAGCCAAATGAGACTGAGGGACAGGAAAGGGGGGGACCACTGAGCAGTTCCGGACTGCCGCCCCCACAGCTGGGCCGAGCTCCGAGGCCAGCCCTCGCCCTCCTTTCAGAGGCGAGCGCTGATGCCGGACGTCACGCCCTTCGCTGTCCTGAGCTCCGATGACTTCCGGACTCCGCCTCCACAGCCAGGCCGAGCTCCACGGCCAGCCCTCGCCCTCCTTTCAGAGGCGAGCGCTGATGCCGGACCTCACGCCCTTCGCTGGCCTGAGCTCTGATGACTTCCGAACTCCGCCTCCACAGCCAGGCCGAGCTCCGAGGCCAGTCCTCGCCCTCCTTTCAGAGGCGAGCGCTGATGCCGGACCTCACGCCCTTCGCTGGCCTGAGCTCCGATGACCTCCGGACCTCACGCCCTTCGCTGGCCTGAGCTCCGATGACTTCCGGACTCCGCCCCCACAGCTGGGCTGAGCTCCGAGGCCAGCCCTCGCCCTCCTTTCAGAGGTGAGCGCTGATACCGGACCTCACGCCCTTCGTTGGCCTGAGCTCCGATGACTTCCGGACTCCGCCCCCATAGCTGGGCCGAGCTCCGAGGCCAGCCCTCGCCCTCCTTTCAGAGGCGAGCGCTGACGCCGGACCTCACGCCCTTCGCTGGCCTGAGCTCCGATGACTTCCGGACTCCACCTCCACGGCCAAGCCGAGCTCCGAGGCCAGCCCTCGCCCTCCTTTCAGAGGCGAGCGCTGATGCCGGACCTCACGCCCTTCGCTGGCCTGAGTTCCAATGACTTCCGGACCTCCGCCCCCACAGCTGGGCCGAGCTCCGATGCCAGCCCTTGCCCTCCTTTCAGAGGCGAGCCCTGATGCCGGACCTCACGCCCTTCGTGGACTTGAGCCCCGATGACTTCCGGACCTCCGCCCCAACAGCCGGGCTGAGCTCCGATGCCAGGCTTCACCCTCTCCTAAGAGGCTGAACTCCGAAGCCGTCAAGACCCTGCCAGCACAGGGAGTACTCAATACAAGAAAGTGCGCGGGTAGGAGAAAGCCTCACCTCGGGCTAGTTACCTCCCCCGAGGTGAGCCCGGGGACCACTGTCGGTACCCACGATATGGGGTACCCCCGCGCACAGGGGAAAATGCCTAAGGATCTCGCCCTTCTCCGCAGGGAAAGCTCCGAAGGCGCCACGTGTCCAGTGGGGCCGGACCTCCCTCCCCTCAGAGGAGAGCTCCGGGCTCGCCACGTGGCCTACAGCAGCCAGACCTCCCCCCTCCGTGGGGAGAGCTCCGAAAATGCCACATATCCCGCGGGGCCAGACCTCCCCCTCCTTAGAGGAGAGCTCCGGACCCGCCACGTGGCTGAAAGAAGCCGGACCTGCCCCCTCCGCGGGGGAGAGGTCCGAAGGCTCCACGTGTCCTGCGGGGCCGGACCTCCCCTTCCTCAGAGGAGAGCTCCGGGCCCGCCACGTGTCCATCAGACAGCGCTGCCTGCCCCCGGGCGGTAGGCAGCGGACGTAAAGACGCCCCATATCTTGCCCGTACAAGGTATTCAAGGCCCGCGTATTCCCAAGACGCGGAGACGCGGAGCACGCCTCTGTCAGGTGCCGTTGCGCCCAGTCGCATTACAGATTGGCACGCAGTGTCAGAGCCTTCCAGCCAATAAACGCAGCGACAAGACATCCCATGCCGCCCCCGCCGTCATCAACCACTACGACTAGCATGCGGCATGGGCAGGGCTGCAAGACGAAGACTCAGAAGCCTTCGCCAGAGACAACTACCGGCATAACTGCAGATACGGTAGATGACAGACAATCTCCCCGGGACCACCTGTCGGGTCCCGGGCCCCCCTTGTAAGCCACCCGAGCCTTGGACTATAAAAGGCTTGGGTAGGCAACGTTAGCAAGGGTTCACACTCCCGCAACTCATACGCTAGCCATTCACCTCCAAGCTGTAACTCATCCTCAAGCTCAGGACTCCGGTTCTGAGCAGCAAGCAATACAGTGAGCTCCATAGCTCGCCGTGGACGTAGGGTTTTATGCTCCGGCGGCCTGAACCACGTAAAACTCGCCGTGTCAAGCTCTTACTAACTCGTCCATACGCTCAAGATCTCCGCAAGGGTCTAGCCCCACCGAAAAAAGAACCTCCGTGGGCTGCCCAGTGCAGGCCCGGGGGAAGTGTCGACCGAACACTTCGACAGACTCTAAGTTGGTTTTAGAATCACCTCTCATGTGTTATCACATTTGTGGAGAGTTTGAACCACCACCTTTTGATGGAGGTTTCTTGCTCTTCACAATATGTTCACAACATATCCACAACAAAACTGTGGTGTTGTGAGGTGATGAAAAGTTTTTGCAACTCCCTTTTCTTGGGCTTTTACATCAGTGCGGATTTCAGCGGAGGGTTTGAGGCACTTCTCAGCTGAGAGATGTGGAAGACATTGTGAATTCCTGCGAGTGACGCCGGTAAATCCAAGCGATAGGTCACGGGTACGCATCTTTCAATGACGGCGAACGGACCAATGAACCGCGGTGCAAGTTTACCCTTCACTCCAAAACGATGAACTCCCTTCATCGGAGACACACGGACATAAACCTGGTCCCCGATGTCGAAGTGGAGAGGGCGGCGTCTTTTATCCACATAGCTTTTCTGACGAGATTGAGCAGCCTTGAGGTTGGCTTGTATTACTCGCACTCGTTCTTCAGCTTCATTCACAAGTTCAATGCTGTAGATAACTCGCTCGCCGGACTCACACCAGTTGAGTGGTGTGCGGCATTTCCGGCCGTAGAGAGCTTCATACGGCGCCATCTTAATGCTAGCTTGATAGCCATTATTGTAAGAGAACTCTGCCAACGGCAAATGATCGTCCCAATTCTTGCCGTAGTGGATGGAACAAGCGCGTAGCTTGTCTTCCAGCACTTGGTTCACCCGTTCAGTTTGACCATTCGTCTGCGGGTGATACGCAGAGCTTCGGATCAGTTTGGTCTCCAATGACGCGTGCAGCTGTTTCCAAAACCGAGCGACAAACAGTGCACCGCAATCAGAAATAATGGAGTGGGGAACACCGTGCAAGCACAAGATCCTTGCAATGTACAGCTCCGCATATTGCTTGGCCACGTAACTTGTATGTACTGGAATAAAATGAGCCGACTTGGTTAGTCGATCGACTATCACCCAAATCGAATCATGCTTGTGAGATGTGAGAGGTAAACCAACAATGAATTCCATGCTGATATCCTCCCACTTCCACGCTGGAATGTTCAATGGTTGCAGCTGTCCAGCTTTACGCATATGGTCTTCTTTCACACGCCGACACGTATCACATTCGGATACGTACTTTGCGATTTCTCTTTTCATCCGCGTCCACCAAAACCTGGTTTTCAGATCCTGGTACATCTTGTTGCTGCCCGGATGAATAGAATACTTGGACAAATGAGCCTCGTCCAAGATTTTCTTCCAAAGCTTCATGTCATGGGGTACCACTATACGGTCTTTAAACCATAGCGTCCCGTGTTCATCCCTTCGGAAGCATTTCATTTCGCCCTTCTTCATTCTTCTCCGAATGTGCGACATTCCCATTTCTTTCTTCTGAGCTTCCATAATCTCCTCTCGTATGGTAGGGACGAGAGCAAGATTATATAATGCCACATGTGGAACCAAGTACAGACTCGGCTCCTCCTCTTCAAGTGGGGTGATGGACAGCTTGTTGACATGAGATTTGCGGCTTAAGGCGTCGGCAACCACGTTTGCCTTACCGGGATGGTAGTGAATCTCGATCTCATAGTCTTTGATCAGTTCTAGCCATCTCCGTTGCCACATATTTAACTCCTTTTGAGTGAATATATACTTCAAACTCTTGTGGTCGGTGTAGAGGTGCACTAAGTTCCCAAGCAAATAGTGCCTCCACATTTTCAAGGCCAACACCACAGCAGCGAGCTCAAGATCATGAGTCGGGTAGTGCTGCTCGTGGTTATGAAGTTGACGTGAGCCATAGGCGACCACTCTTCATCCTTGCATCAATACACAGCCAAGCCCGATACCGGACGCATCACAATATACGTCGAAGGGCTTGGTTGTATCCGGTTGAGCTAACACCGGGGCTGTTGTAAGATGCTTCACTAATGCTTGGAAGGCTTCTTCACAAGCTGAGTTCCAGACATATTTGATCCCCTTCTTCAACAGTTCAGTCATCGTCTTAGCAAGCTTGGAGAAATTCAGCATGAATCTTCAGTAATATCATGCTAACCCAAGGAAACTCCGGACTTCGTGGACTGATGTGGGGGACTTCCATTTCAGCACTTGCTCAATCTTGCTTGGATCAACTGAAATGCTGTCTGCCGAAACAATATGACCACGAAATGGCACTTGGTTGATCCAAAACTCGCACTTGCTGAACTTGGCATAAAGATTATGGTCTCGCAATCGTTGAAGCACGATATGTAGGTGTTCGGCATGTTCTTCTTAAGACTTGGAGTAAACCAAGATGTCATCTATGAACACCACCATGAACTTGTCCAACTCCGGCATGAACACTGAGTTCATGTGACACCCTCATCTCGGGTGTCAGCATATGTTCATGTTTTATAAAGAGAAAACATTTCAAGAAAAGTAGTAACAGAGAAAAATATCAAAAGGATAGCCAATAAGAGCCGAATCCAGCTCTCAGAGAGCGCTGAAGACAACTTCCGTGGCCCGCTGGCCACGTGGCGTGTTCGGAGCTCATCCCTGCGAAGCAGGAGAGTGGTCCGCCGCTAAAGTAGGCTATGTGGCAGGCTCGGGGCTCATCTCCGCAAAAGGAGAGAGGTCCGACCCTGTGGGACACATGTTGCTCTCGGAGCTAGCCTCTGCGAAAGAAGCAAAGGCATTTCCGCAGGACACATGTCACCTCGGGAGCTAGTCATCATGGAAATCAAAGGACTGGTCGCGCGGGATACGTGTCGATCTCGGAGCTCACTACCAAGGGGTCCAGTTCTATCGAACACGTGTTACCACCGGAGCTTATCTCCGGGGGGTCCGTCACTGTTGGACACGTGTTAACCTCGGAGCTCGTCTCTGAGGAAAGAAGAGAGGAAAGGTCCGTCACTAACACGTGGCGCACGCGGAGCTCACCTCCGAGGAAGAGGGAGGTCTTGCTCATTTGACACACGGCACAACCGGAGTCCGTCTCTGCGGAAAGGGAGAGACCAGGACCCGGAGGACACATGGAGCCTCCGGAGCTCATCACCGAGGAGGTAACGAGTTCTGGAGCGGTTTCTGGATTCTGTACGCGTAGAAATACCGGAGCAGAAACCGACCTGAATTCCACACCAAATCAACTAAAGATAAGCTGTTAGAATCCAACGGTGATCTGAATAGGACTCTGTTGAAGTGTTCGGTCGACACTTCCCCCGGGCCTGCACTAGGCAGCCCGTGGAGGTTCTTTTTTCGGTGGGGCTAGTCCCTTGCGGAGAGCTTGCGCGTGTGGAAGAGTTAGTAAGAGCTTGACACGGTGAGTTTTACGTGGTTCAGGACGCCGGAGCGTAAAACTCTACGTCCACGGCGAGCTATGGAGCTCGCTGTATTGCTTGCTGCTCAGAACCGGAGTCCTGAGCTTGGGGGTGAGTTACAGCTTGGGTGTGAATGGCTAGCGTATGAGTTGCAGAGGTGCGAACCCTTGCTATCGTCGCCTACCCGAGTCTTTTATAGTCCAAGACTCTGGTGGCTTACAAGGGGGGCCCGGGACCCGACAGGTGGTCCCGGGGAGATTGTCTGTCATCTACCGTATCTGCAGTTATGCCGGTAGTTATCTCTGGCGAAGGCTTCTGAGTCTCCGTCTTGCAGCTCTGCCCATGCCGCATGGTAGTCGTAGTGGTTGATGACGGCGCGGGCGGCATGGGATGTCCTTTCGCTGCGTTTATTGGCTGGCAGGCTCTGACACCGCGCGCCAGTCTGTGATGCGACTGGGCGCAACGGCACCTGACAGAGGCGTGCTCCGCGTGTCCGCGTCTTGGGAAGACGCGGGCCTTGAATACCTTGTACGGGCAAGGTATGGGGCGTCTTTACGCCCACTGCCTATCGCTCGGGGGCAGGCAGCGCCGTTCTGCTGACCACATGGCGGGCCCGGAGCCCTCCTCAGAGGAGAGGGGGGGGTCCGGCCCCGCGGGACACGTGGAGCCTTCGGACCTCTCCCCGCGGAGGGGGAGGTTCGGCTTCTGTCGGCCACGTGGCGGGGCCGGAGCTCCTCTCTGAGGAGAGGGAGGTCCGGCCCTGCCGGATACATGGCACCTTCGGACCTCTCTCCCGCAGAGGGGGAGGTCCGGCTTCTGCATGCCACGTGGCAGGCCCGGAGCTCTCCTCTGAGGAGAGGGAGGTCTGGCCCTGCCGGACGCATGGCGCCTTCGGAGCTCTCCCTGCGGAGAAGGGCGAGTTCCTTAGGCATTTTCCCCTGTGCGCGGGGGTACTCCATATCGCGGGTACCGACAGTGGCCCCCGGGCTCACCTCAGGGGAGGTAATCGAGCCCGAGGTGAGGCCTTCTCCTACCCGCGAACTTTGTTGTCTTGAGTACTCCATGTGCTGGCAGGGTCTTGACGGCTTCGGAGTTCAGCCTCTTAGGAGAGGGTGAGGACTGGCATCGGAGCTCGGCCCGGCTGCTGGGGCGGAGGTCCGGAAGTCATCAGAACTCAGGCCAGCGAAGGGTGTGAGGTCCGGCATCAGCGCTCGCCTCTGAAAGGAGGGCGAGGGCTGGCCTAGGAGCTTGGCCTGACTGTGGAGGCGGAGTCCGGAAGTCATCGGAGCTCAGGCCAGCGAAGGGCGTGAGGTCCGGCGTCAGCGCTCGCCTCGGAAAGGGGGGCGAGGGCTGGCCTCGGAGCTCGGCCCAGCTATGGGGGCGGAGTCCGGAAGTCATCGGAGCTCAGGCCAACGAAGGGCGTGAGGTCTGGCGTCAGCGCTCGCCTCTGAAAGGAGGGCGAGGGCTGGCCTCGGAGCTCGGCCCAGCTATGGGGGCGGAGTCCGGAAGTCATCGGAGCTCAGGCCAGCGAAGGGCGTGAGGTCCGGCATCAGCGCTCGCCTCTGAAAGGAGGGCGAGGGCTGGCATCGGAGCTCGACCTGGCTGTGGAGGTGGAGTCCGGAACTGCTCAGTGGTCCCCCCTTTCCTGTCCCTTAGTCTCATTTGACTTACTGTCCCTGGCCGGAATGCGGGGCTTGGGTAATCCAGTGCACTTGTTCCCGGAGGTCTGGCCCCAGCCCCAGTCAGGGTGTAACCGTCCGGCCCCCTGGTACTCAGACCGTAGCGCCGGGAGGCAGAGTGTGCATGCTTTGGGTGCAAGACCGGGCAAAGCAAGGCTCCTGACCCCCCGGTCTAGCGTAGGTCTTTTCTCGGAGGAGACCAACTGGCGGTACAGTACCCTTATAGGGGGAGATCCAAAAGGCCACCGGGCCTCTGGCAGGTACCCCAAGCACTACCGCCTTCGGCAGGACGGCAAATATCGACTATGCATGAGAGCCGGAAAGAGGAGCCGAGTGCACAATGGACGCACACTGTCTAGAGCGTGGGGAGGTGTTCATATAAATTAATGCGTAATTTAAATAAACACCTAAGTAAGCATGGTGAACTTACTGGGTAGCGTCGGAGCGCCTGTATTCACGCAGAGCGGGTCATGTGTGGCTTCGTCGTACGCCGGACACGGGGGGACCCCATGGCTATATCAGGGGGAAGCATGGCTTCGGCCCCGCATACCATGTGGAAGGGTAGTTCCCGTGACCCGGACCTGGGAAGTCCAGCTGGCCCTCGACATGGAGGAGCCGGTATCCCCGACGGCTCTGGGTGCGCGTCTGCACCGGTTGTGTGGGTCTGCTTGGCGTGGACCTGGCACGCATTGCATCCCTAACCGGTTTGACGGCGTCCAGGTGGCTCTCGGTCAGTAGGAGCCATGCCAGGTGGCTTAACCGACCAACGTGCGGGACGATGAGCGTTCCCAGCACTCGCCTCCTTGGACTACTGCGAGCTAATCGCAGCCTTCCTCCTTGGTTATGCACCGCAATAGGATGTCGTGGCGCCACGCCAGTAAAGATACCAGCGCGTAGCACTTAGCCATCCGCACCACCCGTTCAGCGAATGCACGTTCATCAGGAAGGATGTCCTTCAAGGAGTCCCGGACCTCCGTGGTCCATGCATCGGGACTAGTTGAGCTTCTGGATCTTGAGCGCTGGGTTGCACGGAGTCCCCAGTGACTCTTACAATCCTTTGGCGGCATACAGGGCCGTCGGGACTGCCTAGCTTTGAGGCACTGGTTCAGCCCCCTTCGCCCGGCTCGGCGGGCCGGGCTGTGGACCGCAGCAACGTCCTCTCGAAGACTCCTTCGTGCGCAGGGGCTCTGATGGAGGCTTTCGTTGAGAGTTCGTCAGCTGCAGCCGTGCCAGCGCGCGGTACATGGCGCAGGTCCAAGGCGAGGAAGTCTTTCTCCAACATCCGCACGTGGAGCAGATAAGCAGCTAGCTGTGGGTCATTGCAGGGGCATTCACCCTTAACTTGCTTGATAACTAGCTGGGAGTCGCCCTGCGCCAACAACTGGCGAGCGCCCAGAGACAGGACTGTCTTTTAGGCCAAAGATGAGTGCTTCATACTCTGCCAAGTTGTTGGTTGTCTTGGAATTGAGACGCACCATGTACCCAGACTGCTCCCCCGATGGCATGAGGAGCAGTACGCCGGCACCGGCCCCCTGCTTTCGCGAGGAGCCGTCGAAGAAGAGCGTCCAGTGAGGCCCGGTGAAGACCGGAGCTCGGTACTTTGGTTCACCGTCTTCGCGGCCCCCTGGGTCAGCCTTCGTTGGCGTCCACTCAGCCACGAAGTCAGCCAGTGCTTGGCTCTTGGCTGTCTGACGTGGTCGGGAGATCAGCTTGAACTCTGCCGTCTTCGGGCTGTCTTCCGGCTTCGGAAGCTGGCAGTGAGTGCCAACTCCGCCCTCCGGCTGCTCTGGCGCACTTGTCCACCAGGCTGAAGATCTCGGAGGCATCGCAGACCTCTCTGGTTGCAAGCCTCTCAAGCATCTTCTCGTCCCGGACAGTGTCGAAGTGCCGCCACCACAGAAGCACTTTGAATATGCGGAAAGGTGTTGCGTACCTGGGAGAACCGCTGGATGAAGGAGCGCAGCGACTCCCCAGGTTGTTGCTTGATGGCGTGGAGGTCAGGCTCCGTGCCGGAACGGGTGTAGGAGCTGCCGAAGTTGGCGATGAACTGCCGGCAGAGCTCTCCCTAGGAAGTTATGGAACCCTGAGGGAGGTTCATTAGCCAAGACCGGGCTGGGCCGGTCAAGGCGACGGGGAAGTAGTTTTGCCATGACAGCCTCATCCCCTCCTGAGGCAAGCACGGCGGTGGAGTAGATCTGGAGGAACCCGCCGGGTTGACGCTGCCGTCGTACTTCTCGGGCAGATGCTGCCGAAACTTGCGCGGCCACCTCGCGAAGCGGAGGTGGGGCTCTAGGGCCGTACATCCTGCCCCTGTTGCTGCAGGCGTTGGTGCCACGAACACTTGGTTTGCCACTGGCACAGTGTACACCGGTATGGGCAAGGCTGCGCCATAGACCGGGGGCGCCGTTTGCAGGACATATGGCTGTGGCATATGCTGCGTGGCGTATGTCTGGGGCAGAGTTCGCGTGGCGAAAGTCTGCGCCTCAGGCAGGCTTGAGGCAGTCGTCATGCTGACGCCAGCCTCTTGGCTGCGACGCCTTTCTCGTCGCCGCTCGAGGAACACTCGGGCGTCTTGGCCCAGGTGGCATCGTTGCAGCTCAGTCCTCAGGTCCGTCGATGGAAGCCTGGTGGAGCTGGAATCCGTCGTCTGTCCGTCAACTGTCAGCATGCGCGTCAGCGACACAGCCGGTTGGCCGGAGCGTCGTCCCCGCCGAAGTCAAGGGTTTGCGGCGGCGATGACAAGACGGTCTACCTCGCGAATCCACTGCTGGGTCGCTGCCTGAGGCGCGTCACCAGCAGGCGGATTGTGCAGTAGCACTCTTGCTGCGGCTAGCGCACCCCCGCCGGGTACGCCCAGCGCTACTGAAGACCTGACGCTGGTTGGAGCCTGCATTGCCGGGGTCGGCGCTGCCAGAGCCGGCTGTTGGCTCCCAGTGCAGGTATTGGTGCTGCGAACGCTTGGTTCGCCGCTGGCACAGTGTACCCCGGTATGGGCAAGGCTGCTCCCTAGACCGGGGATGCCGTTTGCGGGGCATATGGTTGTGGCTTATGCTGCGCGGCGTACGCCTGGGGCAGAGCTCGGGTGGCGAAGGTCTGCCCTTCAGGCTGGGTCGAGGCCGACGTCATGTTGTCGCCAGCCTCTTGAGTGCGACGCCTTTCTCGACGTCGCTCGAGGTACACCCGGGCATCCTGGCCCAAGTGACACCGTTCCAGCTCTGTCCTCAGATCCATCGACTGGAGCCTGGTGGAGCTGGACTCTGCCGTCTGCTCGTCATCCATTGGCGTGCGCATCAGCGACACAGCCGGTTGGCCGGAGCATCATCCCCGCTGAAGTCGAGGGTTTGCGGCGGCGACGACGAGACGGTCTACCTCGCGAATCCACTGCTGGGTCGCTGCCTGAGGCGCGTCCCCAGCAGGTGGATTGTGCAGTAGCGCTCTTGCTGCAGCTAGCGCACCACCACCGGGTACGTCTAGCGCTATTGAAGACCTGACGCTGGTTGGAGCCTGCATTGCCGGGGTCGGCGCTGCCAGAGCCGGTTGCTGGCTCCCAGCTTGTACCGACACAATCCGTCCTGAGTGTGTTGACATGTACTCCCCCCTGGTCGCGGTTCGCTGCGGACGCGGGGGTGGAGAGTTTGCCGCTGAAGGAAGATTGGTCATCTTCGTCGGTGGAAACTCGTCGTGCAAGGGAAAAGCGCCCCTACCTGGCACGCCAAATGTCGAAGTGTTCGGTCGACACTTCCCCCGGGCCTGCACTGGGCAGCCCACGGAGGTTCTTTTTTCGGTGGGGCTAGTCCCTTGCGGAGAGCTTGCGCGTGTGGACGAGTTAGTAAGAGCTTGACACGGTGAGTTTTACGTGGTTCAGGCCGCCGGAGCGTAAAACCCTACGTCCACGGTGAGCTATGGAGCTCGCTGTATTGCTTGCTGCTCAGAACCGGAGTCCTGAGCTTGGGGGTGAGTTACAGCTTGTGTGTGAATGGCTAGCGTATGAGTTGCAGAGGTGCGAACCCTTGCTATCGTCGCCTACCCGAGTCTTTTATAGTCCAAGACTCGGGTGGCTTACAAGGGGGGCCCGGGACCCGACAGGTGGTCCCGGGGAGATTGTCTGTCATCTACCGTATCTGCAGTTATGCCGGTAGTTGTCTCTGGCGAAGGCTTCTGAGTCTCCATATTGCAGCTCTGCCCATGCCGCATGCTAGTCGTAGTGGTTGATGACGGCGCGGGCGGCATGGGATGTCTTGTCGCTGCGTTTATTGGCTGGCAGGCTCTAACACCACGCGCCAGTCTGTGATGTGACTGGGCGCAACGGCACCTGACAGAGGCGTGCTCCGCGTCTCCGCGTCTTGGGAAGACGCGGGCCTTGAATACCTTGTACGGGCAAGGTATGGGGCGTCTTTACGCCCGCTGCCTATCGCTCGGGGGCAGGCAGCGCCGTTCTGCTGACCACATGGCGGGCCCGGAGCCCTCCTCAGAGGAGAGGGGGGGTCCGGCCCCGCGGGACACGTGGAGCCTTCGGACCTCTCCCCGCGGAGGGGGAGGTTCAGCTTCTGTCGGCTACGTGGCGGGCCCGGAGCTCCTCTCTGAGGAGAGGGAGGTCCGGCCCTGCCGGATACGTGGCACCTTCGGACCTCTCTCCCGCGGAGGGGGAGGTCCGACTTCTGCATGCCACGTGGCGGGCCCGGAGCTCTCCTCTGAGGAGAGGGATGTCTGGCCCCGCCGGACGTGTGGTGCCTTCGGAGCTCTCCCTGCGGAGAAGGGCGAGTTCCTTAGGCATTTTCCCCTGTGCGCGGGGGTACCCCATATCGCGGGTACCGATAGACTCTTATTCGGGATATAATCAGATTAGGACTCTTCTCTTCTCGATTATAAATAGAACCCAAAACCTCTGGCCGAAACCACAAATTTGTTTTCTAACTCCTGAGCCGACGACTTAGAGTCCTAGTCCCAAACCGCCGAGTAAACCATCGACCAGAGCGCGGCAAGGAAGATCGTCGGAGGGAAGCTCGACGATCTGAGGAGGACCTCGAGACCGAGAAGAACGTAAGCAGGACAAGCTCAGGGAGCGGTCTACGACGAACTGCAGCAACAAGGTTTTGAGATCCAAGAACAACCGGAACCGCAAGAACAAGGCAAGTGCTCCTTGACCATATTGATCCTATGTTATGGGTAAAATTGTTTTGTTTTGTGAAAAGGTGTGTGTATTGAGTCAAACATGATGGGAAACCCTTTTATAGGAGTTTACTAGCTTTGGTTAAACCACCCTTGTCGCCAGGGATGTTTATGAGTCAGGTATGGTTTTTGCTTTATGCTTCCCTGAGTCTATGGGATTGGGAAGCGAGATAGATGTGTCTAGCTAACTGCACTCATAGTGATAATGAGAAACTGATGATGTTAATGAACGTGGATCGGAGGGAGATCTAGGCAAGACTGGGTTTGTGAATGAGGTAGCATGAGATGGTGGTTTACTTGCCGTAGATCTAAGGACCGGTTCATGCATGCACATGCCAGGATAACAGTGCCACCACAAGGCCAAGAATGGGTGCGGCTTAGCTGAGTAATTAGGTAAGTTGCTAGAGTGTTATGGACTATGGAAGGCGCGGGGAATGGGAGTCGAGTGAGGACTGCCCTGGGAGCTGCATGGCACAAGAGGGGGACCGTGGGTGGGAGAATTGGAGATTCTAGCCTGCCGGTGAAACCTTAGTGAGTCCATACATCTAGTAACCCCTTTGTAAAGGCTATTTTGTGATCTTTTGACCATACACCAATGGTTGTGTAATGGTATAATGGAGGTTCTGCAGTCGCCGACGGGTGACGAAATCACAAACTTGTGGGTAAAGAGGTGCAAACTCTGCAGAGTCTAAAACTATCATGATAGCTGAGCTTACGGTCACGAGCGCCTGGCTAAACTGCCATGATTAGTTGGGATGGTTCTTGGTTATGGTTTGGTTTTTGGACTGATGAGTCTGGGTGTCAAGATGATTGTATGACTGTTGAGTCGTGACAATGAGATGGGTCTCGGTATGAGGCAAAGTTGTTTATGAGATGAGATGGTAGCGAATACGGGAAGGTATTCGTGAGATGGTAGCGAATACGAGGAGGTATTGGTGAGCAAGAATAAGGTTGGTTAATGTTTGGGTGGAACACGGAAAGTGATGGAGGTATGTTGGTAATTTAATTCATGCTGGGATTACATTCAGTTAAAGTTAAAGTTGTTGTTTCATCATAGTTTTATAAAGCTGCTTTTCTGCAAATGAGCCTTTTTATACCTACCTTGTTATAAGCTACATATCATGTGTTTTCCCGCACTTGCTGAGTACATTCATTGTACTCAAACTTGCATTATTATTTCATCATCAGCAGCAGGAGAAGCTTACTATGAAGACCAAGTGGAGCACTAAGGCGTGTGATCTATTCTCAACCTTGCCTGTGGAGGGAGTAGAGATGGAGCCACTTCTGCTTAGATTTGCTTCCGCATTAGAATAAAGACTTCCGCTGCATAGAAATAAGACTTCTGCTGTAAGCTTGAGTCCAAGACTCTTGAGACATTGTAATAAACTCTATTATTCGTGGTTATATATACTCTGAATTCAGTTTGTGAAATATATGTATGTGTGATGAACATCCTGGGCACACATATGCATTAGTTCTTGGTTCCGTGGTTTTTCCACAGAATTGAGGACGTCACAGATTGGTATCAGAGCCACGGGTTGACAGTAGGTTATACGCCTAGATAGAAACCTTAGATTAATATTAGAGCCATGGGTTAACAGCAGGTTACACCCCTAAATAGGAGTCATAGATTGGTGTCGGACACAGATTGGTAGTTAAGCCACGATGACCAAAGGAAGCACCCTAGGACGCTTAGATTGGCTTTAAAACCACCTTGGCATAGGAAAACAGCCTTGAATAGGAGTTGTATGAGCCATTGCAATGGTTGTTTTGATTGTGTGCTTAGTGTGAGTTGTGGGACGTTTCCAAACGTTGTCCATATCCACACGTAAGTAGATAAAGGTGTGAGATGTTTCGGCACTTATTCACATCCTCATATGGGCTAATATATATATAGTCCAACTCACCTTGATGCATATAGTTCAGGGAATCTACCTAACCTTCTAACATTCTATTCTATCTCTCTCACAGATGGTGAGAGGAAACACCGGCCGAAGGAACATCCGTGACAACCAAGAGGATGATCACGAGGAAGTTTCTGTTAACCCCGGAGCTGGCGAGAACAATCGGGAAAGGTTGATGGCCATGCAAAACCAGCTTATGCAAACCATGATTCAAACTTTGGGTCAGTTGCAGGCCAACCACTACCCCATTTCGGCACCACCGCCACCACCACCGCCGGCTCACAACAGACTGGGAGAGTTCATGAGGACTCGACCACCCACCTTTGCTCAAGCTAGTGATCCCATGGAGGCCGATGATTGGTTAAAATCCATGGAGAAGAAGCTTGCCATTGTTCAGTGCAATGACCGGGAGAAGGTTCTATTCACGTCGCACCAACTTATGGGAGCCGCTGCTGACTGGTGGGATGCCCTGAGCAATGCTCATGCCGACCCGGAGACAATCGCTTGGACTGAGTTCAAGGAAAGTTTCCGCTCTCACTACATCCCTGCTAGTCTAATGATGCTCAAAAGGCAGGAGTTCGAAGGTCTCCGCCAAGGACATAAAAGTATGAATGAGTATCTCAACAAGCTCATACAACTGTCCCGGTATGCCCCCGAACATGTCAACTCAGACCAGAGGAAGCAGTACCTGTTCATGAGAGGGTTGAACAATGAGATCCAGGTTCAGCTCCTCAACAATGACTACGTAAGCTTCCAGAAGTTGGTTGACAAGGCTATAGTGGTTGAAAGCAAGATCAAAGAGATCGAGCGAGAAGGCAAAAGGAAGATGCCATACCAGCCCAAAGGGAGCAATGTACGACCTTGGTACATGCCCCCAGCCACACCACAGTATAGGTCAACCACTCCTGCATACCGCCCTGGTCAGCCACAACAGCAACAATTCGTTGCACCAGCACCTCGCGTGCCCATGCCTCCTGCGCCTCGACCCAACAATGGTGCTCCTGTTCAAAACCCCCGCCCTAACGTACCTGCTGTCGTAGGCAACAGGGCATGCTTTGCATGCGGAGAGATAGGACACTTCGCGAACCAGTGCCCGAGGAGAGGCCCTGGACAGCAAGGAAATGTGCCCAAGCAGAACCCGCGACCAAACGGAGGGGACAATCAAGGAAATCGCGGACAGCAGAACTATGCTCGCGGCAACGTGAACCATATCTCTGCTGAGGAAGTACAATAGGCTGAGAACGTCGTAATTGGTATGTTCCTTGCCAACTCCAACCCAGCCACCATCTTATTTGATTCTGGAGCATCACATTCCTTCATATCATCCAAATATGTTGCCAAACATCATCTACCCATATCCCACTTAGAATGTGCTATGTTAGTAAATTCTCCCGGAGGAGAACTGAGGACTAATATAGTATGTCCGAAGGTAAGCCTTAAAATAAGGGGGGTAGACTTCCTTGCCAACCTTATTGTCTTGGACTCCCAAGGGATCGACATCATACTCGGGATGGATTGGTTAAGTAAGCACAACGGGGTAATCCAATGTGCTGAAAGAAGCGTACAGTTGATAAATGAGCACGACATCCGTGTCGAGTTTGAGTCAGCCCAACAAACCACTGAAAGGGCAAATCTCAACCACGTTGAAGGAGCAGCATTGGACAGCATTCCAGTGGTTTAGGAGTTTTCGGATGTGTTCCCGGAAGAGCTTCCAGGTATGCCACCTGACCGGGACATTGAGTTTGCCATTGATTTGGTACCCGGAACTGCACCCATAGCCAAGAGACCCTATAGGATGCCCGTCAATGAACTAGTAGAACTCAAGAAACAAATTCAAGAGCAGTTGGAGAGGGGTTTTATACGTCCAAGCTCGTCACCATGGGGAGCTCCTGTGCTCTTCGTAGACAAGAAGGATGGACCCCAAAGGATGTGCGTGGACTATAGGTCTCTCAATGAGGTATCGATCAAGAACAAGTACCCTCTGCCTCGTATAGAGGACCTATTCGACCGAATGAAAGGAGCCCGAGTGTTGTCCAAGATTGATCTTCGGTCGGGATACTACCAGCTGAAGATTAAGCCCTCTGATATACCCAAGACAGCCTTTCGAACACGGTATGGTTCGTATGAATATACCGTCACGTCTTTTGGGTTGACAAATGCACCTGCATACTTCATGTACCTTATGAACAAGGTTTTCATGGAGTACTTGGACAAGTTCGTCGTGGTATTCATGGACGACATTATGGTGTATTCAAAGAGTGAGGAGGAGCATGAAGAACATTTGAGATTGACCTTACAGAAATCGCGTAAGCATCAATTGTATGCCAAGCTTAACAAGTGTCAATTTTGGCTAAAGGAAATATCTTTCCTAGGCCACATTATCTCCAAGGAGGGAGTATCGGTTGATCCCGGAAAAGTAAGAGATGTTCTAAAGTGGAATCAACCGCAGAGCGTGAGGGATATTCGGAGTTTTCTTGGGATGGCTGGATACTATCGACGCTTCATTAAAGACTTCTCTAAAATAGCAAAGCCTATGACAGAGTTGCTAATGAAGGGGAAAGTCTTCCAATGGACACCAGCCTGCCAAGGAAGTTTTGAGGAACTCAAGAAAAGGCTAATCACAACACCGGTTCTGGTATTGCCAGACGTAAGCAAGAGCTTTGACATATATTGTGACGCATCCAGATAGGGGCTTGGATGTGTGCTCATGCAAGAAGGACAAGTGGTAGCCTATGCCTCACGACAATTAAAGAAGCACGAGCTTAATTATCCTACACATGACTTGGAGTTAGCAGCAGTAGTGCATGCATTGAAGATTTGGAGACATTATATCCTTGGTCATCGATGTGAGATCTATACAGATCATAAAAGCCTCAAGTACATATTCACACAAACGGACTTGAATTTGAGGCAACATCAATGGTTGGAACTCATCAAGGATTACGATTTTGGAATCAACTACCATCCCGGGAAGGCCAATGTAGTAGCAGATGCATTGAGCCGAAAGGGAGCATGTCACCAACTCACGGTTCGGGAGCTACCACCCGAACTACGCAAGGAGTTCGAACGGTTACACCTCGGATTCTTGAACAACATGGAAATAATGGAGATCCACGTGGAGCAAGAAATAAGAGATGGCCAAGCAACGGATGAGGAGATCAAGGAGATCAAGGAAAGAATCCGACAGGGAATAGAAAAGGATTTCAAAGAAGATGAGAAGGGTACGCTTTGGGTAGGAAAAAGGATTTGTGTGCCTAACATAAAGCACCTCCGTGACATGCTATTAAAGGAGGCACATGATTCACCCTATTCTATACATCCCGGAAGCACCAAAATGTACAAGGACTTGAAAACTTGTTATTGGTGGGATGGTATGAAGAGGGATGTAGCCGAATACGTTGCCCTATGCGACATATGCCAACGGGTAAAGGCTGAACATCAAAGACCCGCTGGATTGTTGCAACCTTTGAAGGTACCAGAGTGGAAGTGGGAAGATATCAGTATGGATTTCATCGTCGGATTGCCACGTACTCAGTCGAGTTACGACTCCATCTGGGTTATCGTGGACCGATTGATGAAAACTGCCCATTTTCTCCCTATGAGGGCCAATTACAACGTGGCACAATTAGCCGAGTTGTACATGGAGCAGATCGTGTGCCGTCACGGAGTTCCGAGGAGGATAGTCTCAGATCGAGGTTCTCAGTTTACCTCTAGATTCTGGAAGAATCTGCAGAAAGCCATGGGTACACGACTGGATTTTAGCTCCGCCTATCACCCACAAACTGATGGGCAAACCAAAAGGACAAACCAAATTTTGGATGACATGTTGAGAGCTTGCGCCTTGAAACAAGGGCGTAGTTGGGATAGGAGTTTACCATATGCCGAATTCTCCTATAACAACAGCCATCAGGCTAGCTTGAAGATGTCGCCTTTCGAAGCATTATATGGTAGGCGGTGTAGAACGCTGCTGTTTTGGAACGAAACCGGAGAGAACCAGGTGTTTGGACCCGAAGTACTACAAGAAGCTGAAAAGCAAGTCCAAACGGTACGGGAGAACTTAAAGGCTGCTCAGTCACAACAGAAAGGCTATGCGGACAATAGGCGTAGGAAGTTGACCTTTGAAGTGGGAGACTTCGTGTACCTTAAGATATCGCCTATCCGAGGCCAACGACGTTTCAACGTCAAAGACAAGCTAGCACCTCGCTACATCAGACCATTTAAGATTTTGGACAAGCAAGGAGAAGTAGCCTATCAACTAGAGCTCCCAACCTACCTCTCCGACGTACATGACGTGTTTCATGTATCCCAGCTCAAGAAGTGTTTGAGAGCACCAGAGGAGCAAGTATCAATGGGAGAACTTGAACTTCAAGAAGACCTGACTTATGCGGAACACCCTGTCCGAATATTGGGCGTAAAGGAAAGGGTCACCCGGAACAAGGTGATTCGATGGTGCAAGGTACAATGGAGCCATCACACGGAAGCTGAAGCCACATGGGAGCGTGAAGAGGATACCAAGGCAGAATTTCCCCATCTACTCACTACTAACGAATCTCGAGGGCGAGATTCAATTTAAGGGGGGTAGATTTGTGACACCCTCATCTCGGGTGTCAGCATATGTTCATGTTTTATGAAGAGAAAACATTTTAAGAAAAGTAGGAACAGAGAAAAATATCAAAAAGATAGCCAATAAGAGCCGAATCCAGCTCTCAGAGAGCGCCGAAGACAACTTCCGCGGCCCCCTGGCCACGTGGCGTGTTCGGAGCTCATCCCTGCGAAGCAGGAGAGAGGTTCGCCACTAAAGTAGGCTACGTGGCAGGCTCGGGGCTCATCTCCGCAAAAGGAGAGAGGTCCGACCCTGTGGGACACGTGTTGCTCTCGGAGCTAGCCTCTGCGAAAGAAGCAAAGGCATTTCCGTAGGACACATGTCACCTACGGAGCTAGTCATCATGGAAATCAGAGGATTGGTCGCGCGGGATACGTGTCGATCTCGGAGCTCACAACCAAGGGGTCCGGTTCTATCGAACACGTGTCGCCACCGGAGCTTATCTCCAGGGGGTCCATCACTGTTGGACACGTGTTAACCTCGGAGCTCGTCTCTGAGGAAAGAAGAGAGTAAAGGTCCAGCACTGACACGTGGCGCACGCGGAGCCCACCTCCGAGGAAGAGGGAGGTCTTGCTCGTTTGACACACGGCACAACCGGAGTCCGTCTCTGCGGAAAGGGAGAGACCAGGACCCGGAAGACACGTGGAGCCTCCGGAGCTCATCACCGAGGATGTAACGAGTTCTGGAGCGGTTTCTGGATTCTGTACGCGTAGAAATACCGGAGCAGAAACCGACCTGAATTCCACACCAAATCAACTAAAGATAAGCTGTTAGAATCCAACGGCGATCTGAATAGGACTCTAATTCGGGATATAATCAGATTAGGACTCTTCTCTTCCCGATTATAAATAGAACCCAGAACCTCTGGCCGAAACCACAAATTTCTTTTCCAACTCCTGAGCGGACGACTTAGAGACCTAGTCCCAAACCGCCGAGTAAACCATCGACCAGAGCGCGGCAAGGAAGATCGCCGGGGGAAGCTTGACGATCTGAGGAGGACCTCGAGACCGAGAAGAACGTAAGCAGGACAAGCTCAGGGAGCTGTCTACGACGAACTGCAGCAACAAGGTTTTGAGATCCAAGAACAACCGGAACCGCAAGAACAAGGCAAGTGCTCCTTGACCATATTGATCCTATGTTTTGGGTAAAACTGTTTTGTTTTGCGAAAAAGTGTGTGTACTGGGTCAAACATGATGGGAAACCCTTTTATAGGAGTTTACTAGCTTTGGTTAAACCACCCTTGTCGCCAGGGATGTTTATGAGTCAGGTATGGTTCTTGCTTTATGCTTCGCTGAGTCTATGGGATTGGGAAGCGAGATAGATGTGTCTAGCTAACTGCACTCGTAGTGATAATGAGAAACTGATGATGTTAATGAACGTGGATCGGAGGGAGATCTAGGCAAGACTGGGTTTGTGAATGAGGTAGCATGAGATGCTAGTTTTTCCACAGAATTGAGGGCGTCATAGATTGGTATCAGAGCCACAGGTTGACAGTAGGTTACACACGCAGATAGGAACCTTAGATTGACATTAGAGCCACGGGTTAACAGTGGGTTACACCCTTAAATATGAGTCACAACGCTGACCAAAGGAAGCACCCTAGGACGCTTAGGTTGGCTTTAAACCCACCTTGACATAGGAAACCATCCTTGAATATGAGTTGTATGAGCCCTTGCAATGATTGTTTGTGATTACGTGCTTAGTGTGTGTTGTGGGACGTCTCCAAACGTCGTCCATATCCACACGTAAGAAGAAAGAGGTGTGAGATGCTTCGGCACTTGTTCACATCCTCATATGGGCTGATATATATAAGTCCAACTCACCTAGATGCATATAGTTGAAGGGAGCTACCTAACCTTCTAACCTTCTATTTTATTTCGTTCTCTCTCACATATGGTGAGAGGAAACGCCGGCCGAAGGAACGTCTAGGAGGATGACCACGAGGAAGTTCCTGGTAACCCTGGAGCTGGTGAAAGTCACCTGGAACGGCTGCTGGCAATGCAAAACCAGCTTATGCAAACCATGATCAAAACTCTGGGTGAGTTGCAGGCCAACCAAAACCCCGTTCCGGCACCACCACCACCACCGCCGGCTCATAACAGGTTGGGAGAGTTCATGAGGACTCGACCACCCACCTTTGCTCAAGCTAGTGATCCCATGGAGGCCGATGATTGGTTAAAATCCATGGAGAAGAAGCTTGCCATTGTTCAGTGCAATGACCGGGAGAAGGTTCTATTCGGGTCGCACCAACTTATGGGAGCCGCTGCTGACTGGTAGGATGCCCTGAGCAATGCTCATGCCGACCCGGAGACAATCGCTTGGACTGAGTTCAAGGAAAGTTTCCGCTCTCACTACATCCCTGCTGGTGTAATGATGCTCAAAAGGCAGGAGTTTGAAGGTCTCCACCAAGGACAGAAAAGTATGAATGAGTATCTCAACAAGCTCATACAACTGTCCCGGTATGCCTCCGAACATGTCAACTCAGACCAGAGGAAGTAGTACCTGTTCATGAGAGGGTTGAACAATGAGATCCAGGTTCAGCTCCTCAACAATGATTATGTGAGCTTCCAGAAGCTGGTTGATAAGGCCATAGTGGTTGAAAACAAGATCCGAGAGATCGAGCGAGAGTGCAAGAGGAAGATGCCATTCCAGCCCCAAGGGAGCAACGCACGACCTCGGTACATGCCCCCGGCAGCTCCGCAGTATGGATCGACCACTCCATCATACCGCCCTGGTCAGCCACCACAGCAACAACTAGTTGCTCCAGCACCTCGCGTGCCCATGCCTCCTGCGCCCCGACCTAATAATGGCGCCCCTGTTCAAAACCCCTGCCCCAACGTACCTGCTTCTGTAGGCAACAAGGCATGCTTTGCATGCGGGGAAGTAGGCCACTTCGCGAACCAGTGCCCGAGGAGGGGCCCAGGACATCAAGGTAACGTGCCCAAGCCGAACCAGCGACCGAACGGAGGGAACAATCAAGGAAACCATGGATAACAGAACTATGCTCGTGGCCACGTGAACCATGTCACTGCCGAGGGAGCACAACAGGCTGAGGACGTCGCAATTGGTATGTTCCTTGCCAACTCCAACCCAACCGCCATTTTATTTGATTCTGGAGCATCGCATTCCTTCATATCATCCAAATATGTTGCCAAACATTATCTACCGGTATCCCACTTAGAATGTGCTATGTTAGTTAATTCTCCCGGAGGAGAAATGAGGACTAATATAGTATGTCCTAAAGTAAGCCTTAAAATAAGGGGGGTAGACTTCCTTGCCAACCTTATTGTCTTGGACTCCAAAGGGATTGACATCATACTCGGGATGGATTGGTTAAGCAAGCACAACGGAGTAATCCAATGTGCTGAAAGGACCGTGCAGCTGACAAACGAGCACGGCATTCGTGTCGAGTTTGAGTCAGCCCAGCAAACAACCAAACGGGCAATTCTGAACCACGTCGAAGGACCAACCGTGGACAACATCCCAGTGGTTCAGGAATTTTTGGACGTATTCCCGGAAGAGCTTCCAGGTATGCCACCTGACCGGGACATTGAGTTTGCCATAGATTTGGTACCCGGAACTGCACCCATAGCCAAGAGACCCTATAGGATGCTCGTCAACGAGCTAGTTGAACTCAAGAAGAAAATTCAAGAACAGTTGGAGAAGGGTTTTATCCGTCCAAGCTCGTCACCATGGGGAGCTCCGGTGCTCTTCGTAGACAAGAAAGATGGAACCCAAAGGATGTGCGTGGATTATAGGTCTCTCAACGAGGTAACAATCAAGAACAAATACCCTCTGCCCCGTATAGAGGACCTATTCGACCAAATGAAGGGAGCCCGAGTGTTCTCCAAGATTGATCTTCGGTCGGGATACTTCCAGCTGAAGATTAAGCCCTCCGATATACCTAAGACATCCTTTCGGACACGGTATGGTTCGTATGAATATACTGTCATGTCTTTTGGGTTGACAAATGCACCCGCATACTTCATGTACCTTATGAACAAGGTTTTCATGGAGTACTTGGACAAGTTCGTCGTGGTTTTCATCGATGACATTATGGTGTATTCAAAAAGTGAGGAGGAGCATGAAGAACATCTGAGATTGACCTTACAGAAGTTGCGTGAGCATCAATTGTATGCCAAGCTCAAGAAATGTCAATTTTGGCTAAAGGAAATATCTTTCCTAGGCCACATTATCTCCATGGAAGGGGTATCGGTTGATCCTGGAAAAGTGAGAGATGTTCTGAAGTGGGACCAACCGCAGAGCGTGAGGGATATTCGGAGTTTTCTTGGGATGGCAGGATACTATCGATGCTTCATTAAAGACTTCTCTAAAATAGCAAAACCTATGACGGAGTTGCTAATGAAGGGAAAGGTCTTTCAATGGACACCAGCCTGCCAAGAAAGTTTTGAGGAACTCAAGAAAAGGCTAACCACCGCACCAGTTCTGGTATTGCCAAACGTAAGCACGAACTTTGACATATATTGTGACGCATCTAGACAGGGGCTCGGATGTTGACACGACCCCATTTGGTCCTGTCGAGCCAGGATCACGCTGAGGGGTGCTTCGTTGCACAGCACCGTATAACACACGTCAAAGGTACAAAGCGGAAGCGGAAGTTTATTACATAAACAGTTTTATGAACCTGTTTACATCAAAATACGTTTAGTCCACACTCGCGGGCGTAGACTACACATCAAGTCACGTTCAGCCCTTGAACGTGTCCTTGCTAGCACACACACGCACACTAACTCCGCGGCGTGCACGACTCCCACTCGACGGGGTTCCCCTCCTGGGGTCCCGTCTCCTCTTCGGGAGTCCCTTCCTCATAGAACCCTGCAAAAGCTTCAAACACAAGCAGTGAGCACGAAGGCTCAGCAAGTCTGACCTGTCTCACCTAAACATGGAACTTCTACATGAGGGTAATGGGTTACATGAGGTAAACATCATTTGCAAGGACTCGCCTAATTAGTAGAACCTTACTTTCAAGTTTTAGCAGCAGGTTGTGGAGAACCTTACGCTAAGGCACATGAGAGGGCCGCAATCAAACAAGAAACGCATTTCTCTCATGTACTTTGCCCAAAGTTGAAAGGAACTTTAGTTAGCTCTAAACTACAACAAACCATTAACGAGCAAAATCCATCTTATCAGCAGCATTTTAACATGTAACTAGCCTGTTCTTTCTACGTCACGGTACAGTGAACAAGTGGTACTCACTGACCGTGAGGGACGGCGATTATAATCGATTTACACCTGCAGGGTTACCCGAACAACCCGTCACGTACGCCCGTACTCGACGTTGCCTACAACAACCATCACGGACGCCGTACGCGACTACCTTTCACCCGTTAGCCAAATATTGAACCGGTCCCATCGTCCCGAGCAAGAGGTCTCTGCACGCGCATCTCCGTGCCGCCAGCCGATTTACACCTTGAGCTCTCAACCTACCCTCTGAACGACGGCCAATGCCTCAATAACCAGCTACCCGAGTTACATCAGTTTCCCGGTTCCCATATAGCCGGTAGGTCTTCGGTACTGTTCTAGCTTGTTCAACAGGCCCGCACACGGCTCGGTCCTCAATCGACACAAGCGGAGCTACAGCACACAGGCCCCAAAGTCCTGCTGCCCTTACTCTCCGCTCGGTCTCATTTTCTTGCCATATGTATCATGTGCTATCTCTACCCGAGCAATGTGCCTCTAGCCTATTCTTGCGAGTAGTTCCAACTACTCGACTTGTACCGAATCCTACTCTATCCTAGCAATGCAGTAGCTAACGGGGTTTGCAATCCTAAACCCAACCCATGGTTTTCTTGGCTATGCAGTTGGGTTTCCAATCAAGACTCTAATGCACAGAACAATATTCAAAGATGTGCTCAAAACAATAAACATTTGTAAAAAGGTTAATGCAAACCGGGGCTTGCCTTGCTGCTCTTGGTCGTAGGCTAGCTGCTCCTCCGGAGTTACGAAGTCTAGGACTTCGGGTTCCTCCTCGACCTTAGCGACTACATGATAAGAGCAATATATGTATCAATTTAAATGCATTTGTATTAACTTTGAAGTTGTGAAGTCTATAACCCTTGCTAGACAGACCTAATGACTGTGAAACTTTTACTGTGGCTTGGTTACAACCTAAACAGAGACTTGGTCAAGTTTTAATCGCAGCAAAGCTCATTTGAGCCCTCCACAATTAATTATGTCCTTGACCTTAATTGGAACTCTTAGGGTGTTCTAGGAATTTTCATGAAACAAACTATGACTTTCTGAAAACTAGATTTTTAGAGGGTTCTAATGGAGTTGGTGTCACTTAATTTGGAAGTCTCTAACTAAAGATATGAGCTAAACAATTTCAGAGAAAATTCTGAAAATGTTTCTGAACATTTTCTATTTTCTCTGGAACAGTTTCACTACTCACACCATTAGGTGGATTAAATGAGCTCAAATGGATCTGAAATTTTTATGGTAGTTCAAGGATATTTTGGTGAACATCTCAGCTAAATTTCAGGATTTTCCTCCAAAGGATTCTCCAGTTAAAATTCCTAACAGTTTAAATTTTGAGGAATTAATTCTGGGGAAATAAAGAATTTCATGAAGTGTAAATTGATTTTCTGGAAAGTACTCAGAGAGCTGAATCCAGCAAAATTTGGTTCACTCAATTTGGAGCTTTCTAGCCAAAGTTATAAGGCTTTGAAGTTTGAACTGAAACTGAAATTCGGGAAAAAGTTTAAACGCTGGCTTGTGGGCCCCGCACACAGTGCGTCGTCTCCCTCCTCGCGCCAACTGCGAGGCGGCGGCGATCTCCGGCGACCCTCGCCGGAACTGAGTTCCCGGCCACCCCCCGGCCCGAAACTCGCCGCCTGCCCTTTTACTGACCCCGTGGACTCGCTGGTGGGGTCGCCGGCCGCCGTAGATGACCGGAAACCCGTGCGCACCGGTGACAGCACCTGCTAGGGTTCCGGTGAGGTCGGTCCCGCTCTCCCGTGCACCAAATCGACCGGGAATCGGTCGGAGAGCATCAGTAGAGCATGGGAAACATGAACCAGGGCTGGGTGGAAGCTAGAAATACCGGCAACTAGGCTCTCGACGGTGAGCCGAGGTGTTTAGCCATGGCGGCGGGGAAAACGGCCATATCATGGCCGATTCTCGACGGTTTCCTCTGATTCCAGTTCGGGCATGGGCGCTATCGCGCGTAAACGCTACTAGAGAACGAGCTTGCCCAACCCTCGTGTATGGAGCACGAATTTCACCCGAAGGTGAGCTCGGTCCTTATGAACTGATCACGAGTAAACTTGGAAATTCTCGGCCGAGGTTTGATCAATCGCCAAACGGCTTTCGGCTACTCCATCTACATACAGTCACGCACCTTTCTTGTGTAGAGAAGAGGACGTGACAGCGGCTGGGTTGTGCTGTCCATGAGAGCCCGATCGGCGGTGATGTTCGGCTCGCCGGAGAAATGGCTCGTACAGCTCGAGGACGCTTGCTCACTGGACAACACGGGGTCTAGGAGGTTGCTCACGATCTCTTGGTGCCGTTTTGCTGTGGAGGAGGCGGTGCTCGCGAGTGATCGGGCTTGATCAAACGTGAGCTCGGGCGGCGGCGATGGCAGTGGAAGAACAGGTCGTGCACGTCGGCAGCTCGGGGAATGGGCGACTGAAGCACGCCGGGTAGAGAATAAGTAGCCCGGCGACTGGTCTCCGGCTTGGGGCGCGCAGCAGGAGCTGGCGCCGGCTGCCCCCCTCGGTGGCGCGCGCACACTGCACCCGGGAACCGATTGAGCTGTGTTTCAGTCGGTTTGTGTTGAAGTAGAGGCTGACATGTGGGTCCCACCCCCCATTTTAACCTCTGAAATTTACTCCTAATCACTGTTGTAAACAGTGAACCCCATACTACCCTTGGCAATTCAAATTATTCACCCATGAGCCATTTGAATTGATCCAAGTTCAAATGAGGTTTGGTTTGAATGAATTTCAGCACAAGTTCAGTTTGAAATTCAAATAAAGTTTGAATTTCTCCCCCTTAGCTCATGTCAAGATCAACTCCAAATGGAGTGAAAATTGGTGTGAGCTCACAAAAATATGCTGAGTAAGAATATGCCTTCCACTTTTAAATTCATGGGATAAAAACAGTTTGAATTTGAATATGGTTTCAAACTGCCCTCTTCCTAACTATACCCAAACTGACCTCAAAAAGGTTTTGAATTTGGGTGAAACTTGGCACGGACATCCTTAGCAAAGTGTAGGAGTTTTCATATGTCCAGCCCATCTATATCATATGTGGGAAATACCACTTTTGCAATGTGTAAGTTTGTTCTCTAATGAGCATGTTGATAATTGTTACTTGCTCTTCATTTGTGTTCATCATTCTTCCTCAAATGAGGTGTGTGGTGTGGTGATGAACACTGCAAATGTGTGTCAAAAACTGAGGCCCTTACATTCCTCCCCCCTTAAAAGAATCTCGTCCCGAGATTATAAGGTGAAAATGAGAGAGAGGACGGTGGAAAATTACCGGATATGCGACGTGAAAAAGTCGGGGTAGTTAGTGCGAAGGAATTCTTCGCTCTCCCATGTCGCTTCGTCCATGGAGTGATTACTCCATAGAACCTTGTAGAACCACAGCGTACGGTTGCGTGTGGTTCGGGCCTTTTCATCAATAATCTGCACCGGTTCCTCCCGATAGGTGAGATCCGGTTGCAGTTCTTCAATGTCTTCCAGCTGAACGGTAGTTGATAGCTTGAGACATTTCCTCAGCTGGGAAACGTGAAAGACGTCGTGCACACCGGAAAGTGCTTCTGGTAACTTCAGCCGGTATGCCACTGATCCACATCTTTCGGTAATCTGAAATGGACCGATGAATCGGGGTGCCAACTTTCCTCTCACCCCAAATCTGTTTACGCCCTTCATTGGAGACACCCGTAGATATACGTGATCTCCAACTTCGAATTGTAGCGGGCGCCTTCTCCGGTCCGCATACTGTTTCTGTCTGGATTGAGCGGCTTTTAGGTTCGCTTGAATTAATCGAACCTTTTCTTCCGCGTTGTTGACAAGGTCAATCCCGAAGGTAACCCTTTCGCCAGACTCACACCAGTTCAATGGTGTGCGGCATTTTCTTCCGTATAGCGCCTCGTAGGGCGCCATCTTGATGCTGGCTTGGTACCCATTGTTGTACGAGAACTCGGCTAACGGCAAGTGATCATCCCAATTCTTGCCGTGGTTGATAGCGCAAGCTCGTAGCATGTCTTCTAGGATTTGATTTACCCGCTCCGTTTGCCCATCCGTCTGCGGGTGGTAGGCTGAACTACGGATCAGCTTCGTCCCCAAGGCAGCGTGCAGCTGCTCCCAAAAACGGGACACAAATAAAGTGCCCCGATCCGAAATGATAGTACGGGGTACGCCGTATAAGCATAGGATCCGTGAGATGTACAGTTCAGCGTACTTCTTGGCGTTGTAGTTGGTGTTGACCGGGATGAAATGGGCAACTTTGGTGAGCCGATCGACGATCACCCACACGGAATCATGTTTCTGTAAGGTGGTGGGTAAACCGACGATGAAATCCATGCTCACGTCCTCCCACTTCCAGGCAGGAATGCCCAGTGGTTGCAGCAGTCCCGGTTTCCGCATATGATCTGCCTTCACCCTTCGACATGTATCACACTCGGACACGTATTTTGCAACCTCGCGCTTCATCCGTGTCCACCAAAACTTTCTTCTGAGTTCTTGATACATCTTGTTGCTGCCGGGGTGAATAGAAAACTTTGATAAGTGAGCCTCATCAAGGATTTTCTTCCGTAATTCCGGGTTTCGGGGTACGACGATCCGGTCCTTGAACCATAGGACGCCGTCTCCGTCCTTCCGGAAACATTTCGACTCCCCACTGTCTACACGTCTCCGCAAATGTGACATGCCCTTGTCATTCTTCTGGGCTGTCGCTATCTCTTCACGGATGGTGGGGATTAAAGCTAGGTTGTAGAGAGCTCCGTGTGGAATCACATGTAGTGGTGGTTCGCTCTCTTCCAACGGTGTGATGGTCAGATTATTGACGTGTGACTTGTGGCTCAGCGCATCTGCCACTACGTTTGCCTTGCCCGGATGATAATGGATCTCTATCTCGTAATCCTTTATCAATTCTAACCATCTTCGTTGCCTCATGTTCAGCTCCTTCTGAGTGAATATGTACTTGAGGCTTTTGTGGTCGGTATATGAATGTACTAGGTTACCGATTAGGTAGTGCCTCCACATTTTTAGTGCAAGTACCACGGCAGCGAGCTCCAAGTCGTGAGTTGGATAATTTTGCTCATGGTTCCTAAGCTGCCGTGATCCATACGCGACCACCCTTTGGTCTTGCATCAGCACACACCAAAGCCCAATGCCGGATGCATCACAGTACACATCGAACGGTTTTGTTGTGTCTGGCTGCGCCAAAACCGGTGCTGATGTCAGGTGCTTGACTAAAGCCTTGAATGCTGCTTCACATGCTGGACTCCAAACATATTTGGTAGCCTTCTTAAGCAGCTCTGTCATTGGCTTGGCAATCTTCGAGAAGTTCGGAATGAACCTCCGATAATATCCCGCGAGTCCGAGGAAACTCCGTACCTCATGAACAGTCCTCGGGGATTTCCAATTCAGCACTTGCGTGATCTTGCTCGGGTCCACAGCGATACCCTCCGCTGAGATGATATGCCCGAGGAAAGGCACTTGCGATATCCAAAACTCGCATTTGCTGAATTTTGCGTATAACTTGTGATCCCGCAGCCGTTGCAAGACTATACGCAGATGTTTCTTGTGATCTTCCTCCGACTTGGAATATACCAGGATGTCGTCGATGAAGACCACGACAAACTTGTCCAGCTCCGGCATGAACACCGAGTTCATTAAGTACATGAAGTGAGCTGGAGCATTGGTGAGGCCGAAGGACATGACCAGGTATTCATAAAGTCCGTACCTCGTCGAGAAAGCCGTCTTCGGAATGTCCTCAGCTCTTATTTTAATCTGATGGTACCCGGATCTTAAATCCATCTTGGAAAAGATCTTTGCTTCGACCAACTGATCAAACAACATGTCGATCCGTGGCAACGGGTACTTGTTCTTGATGGTTACGGCATTTAATGGACGCTAGTCCACGCAAAGCCGCAATGTTTCATCCTTCTTTTTGACAAATAATGCCGAATAGCCCCATGGGGAGGAGCTCGGCCTAATAAAACCCTTCTCCAGAAGGTCCATGAGCTGAGTCTTCAGTTCAGCCAACTCCTTGGGTGCCATCTTGTACGGCCTACGGGATATTGGCATGGTTCCTGGTGCAAGTTCAATCTTGAACTCCACCTCTCTATCGGGTGGCATCCCCGGCAAATCATCCGGGAACACATCAGGGAACTCTCGGACCACTGGAATGTCTTCCAATCTGATAGTTGTGGACTGATAGACACTTGAAAGTTTTATTTCTGGACTGTCCAGAAATAACGAGTGAGAACCGTGCACCTCTGAGTTTAAGTGTACGACTCGAAAGACGGTGTCTAAAACAGCGCCGTGGCGGGTTAACCACGACATCCCTAGGATGACATCGACCTTCTGTCCCTCTAAGATAATGAGAGACGTGGGGTACACTCTACCCGCTAAGCATAATGGTGCTTTGGAGACCATTACGCTTGCTGAAATCTTCCCACCCGGTGAACAAATTAAATATGGACTATCGGTGGCTAGTATTGGCAAACTGTGTTTAGCAATGAAAGCTTGGCTAATAAAATTATGCGTGGCGCCTGAATCAAACAGTACTATAGCGGGATGCTGGTGGAGTTGGAACATACCCGCAAGGATTGGCTCGCCCTCCGGCACGTCCTCAATGGCAAGTTGGTGGACAGTGCCGGGCCTAGGGTTTGCCCGCCGCGCATTAGTAGGGTTCCGGGGTTGATTCCTCCCCGGAAACTGTGGTGCCACTCCGCCGCCTTGCCTCTCCGGGCAACTGCTCGCGAAGTGTCCTGGACAACCACACTTGTAACATGTGGCCGCTGCTGGTGGAGTACTTGGTGGACGAAAGCCCGGCATGCGTTGCTGAGGTGCAAACGCACGCGGCATCGCCCGTTGCTGCTGTTGTGGTTGCGGTGGTGCTGGCAGTGCCGGCCGGAATGCCGGTGAAGAGTACGGCCGACTGCGGAACGGCATCGACCGCTGTGGTGGCTGCCAGCGTGGACCTGATGGTGGGCGATTCACCATCCGAAACTTCTGAGAAGGACCGCCTCCTTCTCCTCTGCTCTGCGGCGCGCTTCGCTTTCGCTCTGCCGCCGCCAACTCCTTGCCGGAGTCCTCCTGAACAATCGCAGCATCAATGATGTCGTTGAGGCTGCCGCGATTGAACATCGCCAACTTGTCCTTCAGGAGCGGGTTAAGCCCCTGGTAAAAATGGTCTCGCCGCTTCTCGTCTGTATCCGCGTGATACGACGCGTAGAGCGCGAGATCGTTGAACGCTCTGGAGTATTCCAGCGCGTTCCGGCTCCCTTGTTGCAGGTGTAGGAACTCCTGCGTCTTCCTCTTCATCAGACCTGGCGGTATATGATAGGCCCTGAAGGCCGTCCGGAACTCCGCCCAGGTCATCACTCGGTCGGTGGGCTGTGAAGCACAGAAGTTGGCCCACCACGCGCTCGCGGATCCTTGGAGCTGCTGGACCGCGAACTGAGTCTTGCGCTGCTCGCTGATCTGGAGCATCCCGAGCTTCATTTCTATGGCGCGGAGCCAGTTGTCCGCGTCAAGTGGTTCATCCGCCCTTGAGAATACAGGGGGATGAGTCGCCAGGAAGTCGGAGTAGGAGCTCTGTTGGCGCTCCTCACGATCTTGACGTCTCTCTGGGCGAGACGTATTGGCGATGAGAGTCTGCAGCAACTCTGTGTGCTGCTGATGCGAGCCCGCCATTGCCGCGACAATGTCGGCCAATGTAACCGTTGGCAGTGGCGGTGGCAGTGTTTGCTGTTGCTGTTGCTGCTGCTGTCCCGAGGAGTCCTCGGGAGGTGGTTGGGAGGTCTCTCCCCCTTGACTGGTACCCCCAACGTCAGGGTTGGCACGAGTACGTGTCATTCTGAAATTCAAAATAGCAGCGATTAGCACATGTCTTACTTAAAATTCCATACGCAACAGTAGGTATTGAAGTGACACATAAATAATTTGCACAACATTCACATATATTGATAAAGCATAAACTTTATACAAGATACATTATTCTCGGATCTCCGAGAAGTCGTGCTCATGTCGTCACTACCTATACATACGCTACTGTTTACACGACATGTCACCGATTACAAAAGTTGGGTTACGCTACCCTAGCTGCCCTACTTGGCAACCGTAACCCCCTACTTGGAGTAGAACTCGACCTCCTGTGGGTCGTCCTCCTCCGGTACCTCTGCTGGTGGCTCGGGGTCTACCACCTCTTCTCCCATTCCGGGTTCTCCCATGGCTGGAAGACCCAAGACTACCGGTACGCCCAATACCGGGGGCACGAGGTCCTGCAAGGCATGCACCTCGTCCATAGCTTGGTTGTAGTCTTCTTCCCAGCCTTGGCCTTCCTCGATAGCGTCGTCCCGCTCTTGAGCAAGGTCCTCATTCTGCTGGGTTAGGGTCTGCACCAGCTCTTGCAACGCCGCGATGTCAACACGGCTCTTCTTCTTTGCCTTCTTCAGACGACGCGACTGATTGTGTTGTTCATTCAGTCGCTTGATCGTCAGAAGGAGCGCATTGCGGAGTGCGCTGTGGGCACTTTCGAAATGATCTCCACGGCTCGTGCTCTCCTTGAGCTTTGTGGCGAGATGCTCCATATGAACCGCTTGGCTGTCCATCACGGCGTTTCCCGCCCTCATCTGGAGGCTGAGATTTGCCTCCGCGGGGTTGTACCTTGGGCAACTCGGGTCTGTTGCCTCCAGGTACCTCTCTTCCCACACATGCTGAGCTCGTCCCTCCACCGGAACGAGGGCATATGGAGTGCCCTCCATAGCCTGCACGTGTAGTTGGCAGAAACGTGACATAGTTTCACGGGCTGCCACTTGCCACATCCCTTTCGGTTGTCTTCCCCTCACTGTGACGGTGAATGGCACCCAGCCGGGTGGCGTAGGTCCTGCAGGAACCTCGACATGGATCGTCCACGTCTTGTTCCCCTCTTCGCCTTCTTCCTTGGTGAAGTACTGCGGCATCTGGTTGTACCCGAAATATTGGAGCATTTGCCACAATGCTTCCGGGTAGCCGCTATGGTCAGAACAGTGGGAAGCCACCCACCCGTTCTCCAACTGTTTATCTGCTGCCATCTGTAAAAATATATTTGAGAATTGTAAAATATTTATTTAAACAGTGAACCCCTGAGTTATAACATAAAACATGTCATTGAACCCATAAAACTTGGAAACATAGTTCAAATTTTAAACAAATTTGACTGCTGATCTGCTGTTCCCATGACAGCCCTGACCAGTTTCCATATCAACCTGACTTAGGCCATGTTAAATGCAAAACCAATTCTGGAGCTCAACATCAAAGTTAAAGTTAACTTCAATAGCTTTCCATAAAGTATTTGGTTGGCCTAAGATCTGTCCTGGTTCAAAAGTTATGAGATGTAAAAGTTAACAGAATTTCTGGAATCAATTGGACAGCACCTCCCTGCTTTAGGTACTGAATTGATCCAAGAATCCCAGTTAACTCTGTTCCCAATCTGACAAAACTTTCTGTTGCAAAGTCGTAACCCATCTCATAAGCTTTCCAGAAGTACCTCATTTCCTATTTTTGGATTTTAAGCAGGAAGTTATGCTTAATTTACCGAGAGTTTACAGAGTGTCTTTGCTCTGTCCTGTTTTCTGGACAGTTTCAACTCTACTGCATTTTTCGAGTGGTTAAGGGATGAAACACCGCTGGACCTCAACAGAAGAGTTGTAAATCTCTTCCAACGCTTTCCAGAAATGTATCATACGACCCCAACCTCGAAAGAACTCAACCTATAACCTCTGATTAACTTCAGCCTTGATTCAGCTGAAAACAGAGTGCTCTGTCCTTAACATCCTATAAGTTGAAAACTTGTTAACTTTGAATATCCTGTTCAAGGGAAGGAGTTACATCAAGTTTTACTACTTTGGATCAAAACCTTCAAGTTTTTAAATGAAGTTGCTCATTTAGTTGGGTGTGACGTCGATGTGTCACCAGATTATGTCGGTACTACGTCCACACAAAGAAAAACCTATACCGGACTTAGCCGGCTTCGTTAGTTCAGTGGCACTACTCGTCACTCGCACACGGATGCTACACGTCTACCGTTTCATGGTCAGGCTACCTGCAGAAACTCAAACAATCATCAGACTCGGCTGCACACCGAGCCTGGAATCCATACAGTTCGTACACCCGGCCGTCACCACTCGCCCGGATGTTCTCAAGCCAAACACGCCTTGAGTTACGTGTTCACGTTTCAGACCACGTGACGGGGTCTCCCATGTTGCACCACGCACGCCAGGGACAGACGTTGCTCGAATACCCCAAACGACATAAAGAGTCGTAGAGGATATCAAAGCGGGTCGGGTTACCTGCCACCCGTGGGGCTCCACCCTTCAGCTTGTGCGCACTGGTGGACAGCGCTTACGTGCACCCCCAAGACATAAACGTCCCGAGATACACGATTTTCCGACATAACAAATAGGTTAATATGCCACTTTCTATATACTAATAACATCCTTATACGGGCTACTAACTCGTTCCTCACTGGATTTTTGAAAAAGATGACCTTTGTACTGTGTTAAACCTCAAGCGAGCTCTGATACCAACGCTGACACGACCCCATTTGGTCCTGTCGAGCCAGGATCACGCTGAGGGGTGCTGCGTTGCACAGCACCGTATAACACACGTCAAAGGTACAAAGCGGAAGCGGAAGTTTATTACATAAACAGTTTTATGAACCTGTTTACATCAAAATACGTTTAGTCCACACTCGCGGGCGTAGACTACGCATCAAGTCACGTTCAGCACTCGAACGTGTCCTTGCTAGCACACACACGCACACTAACTCTGCGGCGTGCACGACTCCCACTCGACGGGGTTCCCCTCCTGGGGTCCTGTCTCCTCTTCGGGAGTCCCTTCCTCATAGAACCCTGCAAAAGCTTCAAACACAAGCAGTGAGCATGAAGGCTCAGCAAGTCTGACCCGTCTCACCTAAACATGGAACTTCTACATGAGGGTAATGGGTTACATGAGGTAAACATCATTTGTAAGGACTCTCCTAATTAGTAGAACCTTACTTTCAAGTTTTAGCAGCAGGTTGTGGAGAACCTTACGCTAAGGCACATGAGAGGGCCGCAATCAAACAAGAAACGCATTTCTCTCATGTACTTTGCCCAAAGTTGAAAGGAACTTTAGTTAGCTCTAAACTACAACAAACCATTAACGAGCAAAGTCCATCTTTCAATCAGCAGCATTTTAACATGTAACTAGCCTGTTCTTTCTACATCACGGTACAGTGAACAAGTGGTACTCACTGACTGCGAGGGACGGCGATTATAATCGATTTACACCTGCAGGGTTACCCAAACAACCCGTCACGTACGCCCGTACTCGACGTTGCCTACAACAACCATCACGGACGCCGTACGCGACTACCTTTCACCCGTTAGCCAAATATTGAACCGGTCCCATCGTCCTGAGCAAGAGGTCTCTGCACACGCATCTCCGTGCCGCCAGCCGATTTACACCTCAAGCTCTCAACCTACCCTCTGAACGACGGGCAATGCCTCAATAACCAGCTACCCGAGTTACATCAGTTTCCCGGTTCCCATATAGCCGGTAGGTCTTCGGTACTGTTCTAGCTTGTTCAACAGGCCCGCACACGGCTCGGTCCTCAATCGACACAAGCGGAGCTACAGCACACAGGCCCCAAAGTCCTGCTGCCCTTACTCTCCACTCGGTCTCATTTTCTTGCCATATGTATCATGTGCTATCTCTATCCGAGCAATGTGCCTCTAGCCTATTCTCGCGAGTAGTTCCAACTACTCGACTTGTACCGAATCCTACTCTATCCTAGCAATGCAGTAGCTAACGGGGTTTGCAATCCTAAACCCAACCCATGGTGTTCTTGGCTATGCAGTTGGGTTTCCAATCAAGACTCTAATGCACAGAACAATATTCAAAGATGTGCTCAAAACAATAAACATTTGTAAAAAGGTTAATGCAAACCGGGGCTTGCCTTGCTGCTCTTGGTCGTAGGCTAGCTGCTCCTCCGGAGTTACGAAGTCTTGGACTTCGGGTTCCTCCTCGACCTTAGCGACTACATGATAAGAGCAATATATGTATCAATTTAAATGCATTTGTATTAACTTTGAAGTTGTGAAGTCTATAACCCTTGCTAGACAGACCTAATGACTGTGAAACTTTTACTGTGGCTTGTTTACAACCTAAACAGAGACTTGGTCAAGTTTTAATCGCAGCAAAGCTCATTTGAGCCCTCCACAATTAATTATGTTCTTGACCTTAATTGGAACTCTTAGGGTGTTCTAGGAATTTTAATGAAACAAACTATGACTTTCTGAACACTAGATTTTTAGAGGGTTCTAATGGAGTTGGTCTCACTTAATTTGGAAGTCTCTAACTAAAGATATGAGCTAAACAATTTCAGAGAAAATTCTGAAAATGTTTCTGAACATTTTCTATTTTCTCTGGAACAGTTTCACTACTCACACCATTAGGTGGATTAAATGAGCTCAAATGGATCTGAAATTTTTATGGTAGTTCAAGGATATTTTTGGTGAACATCTCAGCAAAATTTCAGGATTTTCCTCCAAAGGATTCTCCAGTTAAAATTCCTAACATTTTAAACTTTGAGGAATTAATTCTGGGGAAATAAGGAATTTTATGAAGTGAAACTTGATTTTCTGGAAAGTACTCAGAGAGCTGAATCCAGCAAAATTTGGTTCACTCAATTTGGAGCTTTCTAGCCAAAGTTATAAGGCTTTGAAGTTTGAACTGAAACTGAAATTCGGGAAAAAGTTTAAACTCTGGCTTGTGGGCCCCGCACACAGTGCGTCGTCTCCCTCCTCGCGCCAACTGCACGGCGGCGGCGATCTCCGGCGACCCTCGCCGGAACTGAGTTCCCGGCCACCCCCCGGCCCGAAACTCGCCGCCTGCCCTTTTACTGACCCCCTGGACTCGCTGGTGGGGTCGCCGGCCGCCGGCGATGACCGGAAACCCGTGCGCACCAGTGACAGCACCTGCTAGGGTTCCGGTGAGGTCGGTCCCACTCTCCCGTGCACCAAATCGACCGGGAATCGGTCGGAGAGCATCAGTAGAGCATGGGAAACATGAACCAGGGCTGGGTGGAAGCTAGAAATACCGGCAACTAGGCTCTCGACGGTGAGCCGAGGTGTTTAGCCATGGCGGCGGGGAAAACGGCCATATCATGGCCGATTCTCGACGGTTTCCTCTGATTCCAGTTCGGGCATGGGCGCTATCGCGCGTAAACGCTACTAGAGAACGAGCTTGCCCAACCCTCGTGTATGGAGCATGAATTTCACCCGAAGGTGAGCTCGGTTCTTATGAACTGATCACGAGTAAACTTGGAAATTCTCGGCCGAGGTTTGATCAATCGCCAAACGGCTTTCGGCTACTCCATCTACATACAGTCACGCACCTTTCTTGTGTAGAGAAGAGGACGTGACAGCGGCTGGGTTGTGCTGTCCATGAGAGCCCGATCGGCGGCGATGTTCGGCTCGCCAGAGAAATGGCTCGTACAGCTCGAGGACGCTTGCTCACTGGACAACACGGGGTCTAGGAGGTTGCTCACGATCTCTTGGTCCCGTTTTGCTGTGGAGGAGGCGGTGCTCGCGAGTGATCGGGCTTGATCAAACGTGAGCTCGGGCGGCGGCGATGGCAGTGGAAGAACAAGTCGTGCACGTCGGCAGCTCGGGGAATGGGCAACTGAAGCATGCCGGGGAGGGAATAAGTAGCCCGGTGACTGGTCTCCGGCTTGGGGCGCGCAGCAGGAGCTGGCGCCGGCTGCCCCCCTCGGTGGCGCGCGCACACTGCACCCGGGAAACGATTGAGCTGTGTTTCAGTCGGTTTGTGTTGAAGTAGAGGCTGACATGTGGGTCCCACCCCCCATTTTAACCTCTGAAATTTACTCCTAATCACTGTTGTAAACAGTGAACCCCATACTACTCTTGGCAATTCAAATTATTCACCCATGAGCCATTTGAATTGATCCAAGTTCAAATGAGGTTTGGTTTGAATGAATTTCAGCACAAGTTCAGTTTGAAATTCAAATAAAGTTTGAATTTCTCCCCCTTAGCTCATGTCAAGATCAACTCCAAATGGAGTGAAAATTGGTGTGTGAGCTCACAAAAATATGCTGAGTAAGAATATGCCTTCCACTTTTAAATTCATGGGATAAAAACAGTTTGAATTTGAATATGGTTTCAAACTGCCCTCTTCCTAACTATACCCAAACTGACCTCAAAAAGGTTTTGAATTTGGGTGAAACTTGGCATGGACATCCTTAGCAAAGTGTAGGAGTTTTCATATGTCCAGCCCATCTATATCACATGTGGGAAATACCACTTTTGCAATGTGTAAGTTTGTTCTCTAATGAGCATGTTGATAATTGTTACTTGCTCTTCATTTGTGTTCATCATTCTTCCTCAAATGAGGTGTATGGTGTGGTGATGAACACTGCAAATGTGTGTCAAAAACTGAGGCCCTTACAGATGTGTGCTCATGCAAGAAGGACAAGTGGTAGCCTATGCCTCACGGCAATTAAAGAAGCACGAGCTTAATTATCCTACACATGACTTGGAGTTAGCAGCAGTAGTGCATGCATTGAAGATTTGGAGACATTATATCCTTGGTCATCGATATGAGATCTATACGGATCATAAAAGCCTCAAGTACATATTTACCCAAACGGATTTGAATTTGAGGCTACGTCGAAGGATAGAGCTTATCAAGGATTACGATGTTGGAATTAACTATCACCCAGGGAAGGCCAATGTGGTAGCTGATGCATTGAGCAGAAAGGGAGCATGTCACCAACTCACGGTTCGGGAGCTACCACCCGAACTACGTAAGGAATTCGAACGGTTACACCTCGGATTCTTGAATAATATGGAAATAATGGAGATCCACTCTTCATTGGAGCAAGAGATAAGAGAGGGCCAAGCAATCGATGAGGGGATCAAGGAGATTAAGGAAAGAATCCGACTAGCAAAAAGGATTTGTGTGCCTAACATAAAACACCTCCGCCACAGGATATTAAAGGAGGCACATGATTCACCCTATTCTATTCATCCCGGAAGCACCAAAATGTACAAGGACCTGAAAACTTGTTATTGGTGGGATGGTATGAAAAAGGGATATAGCCGAATACGTTGCCCTATGCGACACATGCCAACGGGTGAAGGCCGAACATCAAAGACCCGCTGGATTGTTGCAACCCTTGAAGATACCCGAATGGAAGTGGGAGGACATCAGTATGGATTTCATCGTCGGATTGCCACGTACTCAGTCGGGTTATGACTCCATCTGGGTTATCATGGACCGATTAATGAAACCACCCATTTTCTCCCTGTAAAGGCCAGTTACAACATGGAACAGATCGTGTGCCGTCATGGAGTCCCGAAGAGGATAGTCTCAGATCGAGGTTCTCAGTTTACCTCTAGATTCTGGAAAAGGCTGCAGAAAGCCATGGGTACACGACTGGATTTTAGCTCCGCCTATCATCCACAAACTGACGGACAAACCGAAAGGACAAACCAAATTTTGGAGGACATGCTGAGAGCTTGCGCCTTAAAACGAGGGCGTAGCTGGGACAGGAGTTTACCGTATGCCGAATTCTCCTATAACAACAGCTATCAAGCTAGCTTGAAGATGTCACCTTTCGAAGCGTTATACGGTAGGCGGTGTAGAACACCACTGTTCTGGAACGAAACCGGAGAGAACCAGGTGTTTGGACCCGAAGTGCTACAAGAGGCTGAAAAGCAAGTCCAAACGATATGGGAGAACTTAAAGGCTGCTCAGTCATGGCAGAAAGGCTATGCGGACAATACGCGAAGGAAGTTGACTTTCGAAGTAGGAGACTTCGTATAACTTAAGGTATCGCCTATCCGAGGCCAACAACGTTTCAACGTCAAAGGAAAGCTAGCACCTCGCTACACCGGACCATTTAAGATTCTGGACAAGCGAGGAGAAGTAGCCTATCAACTAGAGCTCCCAACCCACCTCTCTGACGTACATGACGTGTTTCATGTATTCCAGCTCAAGAAGTGCTTAAGAGCACCAGAGGAGCCAGTATCAATGGGAGAACTTGAACTTCAAGAGGATCTGACTTGTGCGGAACACCCTGTCCGAATCTTGGACGTAAAGGAGAGGGTCACCCGGAACAAGGTGATTCGATGGTGCAAGGTGCAATGGAGCCATCACACCGAAGCAGAATCCACATGGGAGCGTGAAGAGGATATCAAGGCAGAATTTCCCCATCTATTTTCCACTAACGAATCTCGAGGGCGAGATTCAATTTAAGGGGGGTAGATTTGTGACACCCACATCTCTGGTGTCAACATATATTCACGTTTTATGGAGAGAAAACATTTTAAGGAAAAAATAGGAACAGAGAAAGTTATCAAAAGGATAGCCAGTAAGAGCCGAGTCCAGTTCATATAAGAGCGCCGAAGACAACTTCTGTGGCCGCTGGCCACGTGGTGTGTTCGGAGCTCATCCCTGCGAGGCAGGGAGAGGCCGCCTCTAAGCTGGCTACGTGGCAGACTCGGGGCTCGTCTCCGCAAAGGAAGGGAGGTCCGACCCTGTGGGACACGTGATGTTTCCGGGGCTAGCCTCTGCGGAAGAAGCAAAGGTATTTCCGCAGGACACGTGTCGATCTCGGAGCTCACCTCCGAGAGGACCGGTTCTATCGAACACGTGCCACAACCGGAGCTTATCTCCGGGAGGTATGTCGCTGCTGGACACGTGTTGACCTCGGGGCAGGTCTCTGAGGAAAAGGGAAATACCGGCACTAACACGTGGCGTGTGCGGAGCCACCTCCGAGCGAGATAGGAGGTCCCGACAGCCAGGATACGTGGCGCACGCGGAGCTCACCTCCGAAGAAGAGGAAAGTCTTGATCGCTTGACACGCGGCACAACCGGAGTTCGTCTCTGCGGAGAAGGAGATACCAGGCCCGGAGGACACGTGGAGCTTCCGGAGCTCAGCACCGCGGAGGTAACGAGTTCTGGAGCGGTTTTACGCGTAAGAATAACGGTACGTAAAGAAAAACCGACCTAAATTCCATGATGTTACTAAAGATAAGACGTTAGGATACAACAACGATCTGAATAGGACTCATACTCGGGATACAATCAGATTAGGACTCTTCTCTTCCCAATCATAAATAGAACCAGAACCTCTGGCCGAAACCACAAACTTCTTTTCCAACTTCTGAGCCGAGGACTTAGCCCTAGCCCTAACTCGCCGAGTAAACCATCGCCGAAGCACAGCAAGGGAGATCGCCGGAGGAGAGCTGAGCGGTCTGAGGAGGACCTCGAAAACCAAGAAGAATGTAAGGTAGGACTCCAATACCACCTTACGACATCGTTGTGTTTTCTTTGCATCTGCTCTTTGATTCCTTTCAAATAGAAGCCTTCTCGTGGATAGATCACTTGATGATCGGGTTGATCCAAAGACACGATCATCGCCACGTCCACCTTTGGTCCGAACACCTCTGTCCAAACAAAGCCATACAAAAACACGTGCAAACCAATCTAATAAAAGCTAATCATAGGATAGCATGCATATGCATCATAGCATCTAGTTTAAGGTTTGTGCATGATATTGATTGCTGTGAATCTTGTATGCACGTGATCCTACCTAGCAGGACAAGCTCAGGGAGCTGTCTATGACGAGCTGCAGCAACAAGGATTTGAGATCCAAGAATCCCCGGAACTGCAAGAACAAGGCAAGTGCTTCTTGACCATATTGATCCTATGTTTTGGGTAAAACTGCTTTGTTTTGCGAAAAGGTGTGTGTGCTGAGTCAAACATGATGGGAAACCCTTTTATAGGAGTTTACTAGTTTTGATTAAACCACCCTTGTCGCCAGGGAAGTTTTACGAGTCGGGTATGGTTTTTGCTTATGCTTCGCTGAGTCCATGGGGTTGGGAAGCGAGATAGATGTGTCTAGCTAACTACACTCGTAATGATGATAAGAAACTGATGTTGTTAATGAACATGGATCGGAGGGAGATCTAGGCAAGACTGGGTTGGTGAATGAGGTAGCATGAGACGGTGGTGTACTTGCCGTAGATCTAAAGACCGGTTCATGCATGCACATGCCAGGATAACAGTGCCACCACAAGGCCAAGTATGGGTGCGGCTTAGCTGAGTAATTAGATAAGTTGCTAGAGTGTTATGGGCTGTGGAAGGCACGGTTGATGGGAGTCGAGTGAGGACTGCCCTGGGAACTGCATGGCACAAGAGGGGGCCCGTGGGTGGGAGAATTGGAGATTCTAGCCTGCCGGTGAAACCTTAGTGAGTCCATACATCTAGTAGCCCCTTTGTAAAGGCTATTTTGTGATCTCTTGGCCATACACCGACGGTTGTGTACTGGTATAATGGAGGTTCTGCAGTCGCCGACGGGTGACGAAATCACAAACTTGTGGGTAAAGAGGTACAAATTCTGCAGAGTTATTAAAACTATCATGGTAGCTGAGCTTACGGTCACGAGCACCTGGCTAAACTGCCATGATTAGTTGGGATGGTTATTGGGAAGGTTCTTGGTTATGGTTCTTGAGTTTGGTTATGGTTTGGTTGTTGGGACTGTTGAGCCCGGGTGATGAGATGGTTGCATGACTGGTGAGTCATGACATGAGATTGGTCTCGGTACGAGATGAAGATGTTTTATGAAATGAGATGGTAGCGAATACGGGAGGGTATTCGTGAGATGGTAGCGAATACGAGGAGGTATTCATGAGTATGAATAAAGGTTGGTTAAAGTTCGGGTGGAACACGGAAAGGGATGGAGGTATGTTGGTAATTTAATTCATGCGGGGATTACATCCATTTAAAGTTAAGTTGCTGTTTTATCATGATTTTATAAATTTGCTTTTCTGCAAATGAACCTTTTTATACCTACCTTGTTATGAGCTGCATATCATGTGTTTTTCCCGCACTTGCTGAGTACATCATTGTACTCAAACTTGCATTATTATTTCAACATAAGCAGCAGGAGAAGCCTACTATGAAGACCAAGTGGGGCATTAAGGCGTGTGATCTATTCTCAACCTTGCCTGTGGAGGGAGTAGAGATGGAGCCACTTCTGCTTAGATTTGCTTCCGCATTAGATAAATCGCTTCCGCATTAGAATGAAGACTTCCGCTGCATAGAAATGAGACTTCCGCTGTGAGCATGAGTCCAATACTCATGAGACATTGTAATAAACTATGTTATTCGTGGTTATATATATTCTGAATTCAGTTTGTGGAAATAATGTGTATGTGTGATGAACATCCTGGGCACACATATGCATTAGTTCTCGGTTCCATGGTTTTTCCACAGAATTGAGGGCGTCACAGTCGTGGTTTGCTCCGGAGGTGGAGACTCATCACCACGAACCTGAGTCGGACCTCCCTCCTCTTGCGTAGATCGTGTACGCACCATTCTGCATTCATATCATTCAAAAGATCAGCACATGTTGGTTTATTGCATCCAGTTTATACAATAGTAGTGCGAGAATGGAATAAATACTGCGCATAACAATCACACATATGGATAAAGTATAAACTTTATAAAACATATACATCCCTGGACCATGTCACACGATCGAGTTCCAAAGTATTTGAACTTTATGGGTTAAAAGTTCATTTCGACCATCGTAGGTCGCTACGGGATGTTAAGTGTGTTAGAATGCGTAATTTCTCGCTATTGTACTGGACTCAAACATGCACTAGCTCGAATTGATATGTCAAATGCACAAACTTTTTGACTCCACTTTCTGTTTCACAACAGCCGCTGGAGATCAAAAGGTAAAACTAAATGTTTTGGTTGAAAAACTTCAACATGTTGTTCTGTCCAGTTTCTTGTCCAGCAGACCAGTTGGAGGAATTTAACTGTTTTGGCCACCTTGGAGGCAAAGTCTGGACTAGAGTTCCACAACAAAGTTGTACTAGACTCAACAAGGAATCAAGATTATATTTATTTGCCTCTCTGGACTTCCTAATTTATGAGTTATGACCTATACAAGTTGACAGAATTTTCTCAGGAATTTTGACAGCACCTCCTTTGTAAGTGGCTGTTTTGTTCACAAAATTCCATCTATTTATGCTTTCAGTCTAGGAAAACACTGAACTACAAAGTTGTAGTAGATTTTATATACTTTCCAACTATGTCTTACTTGACCCTTAGAAATTTTTCTACAGAATGTTGTGGTTGAAATACAGAAAATTCCAGAGAGTATTTTGGTCTGCCTTGTTTCTGGGCAGTGTATACTCATCTGAGATTTTCATCCATTTGGAGGGAAATTATGTTCTGGAGCTCTACAGAAAAGTTGTAGAGGACTTCAAAACCTTTCCAGAATGGTATCCCACAACCTCATTGATTCAACCAATCCTATGTTATACCCTGTGTATGTTCAGCAAAATTTCTGCCGAAAACAGGGGAGGTTGTTCCTAAGTCTTAGAGATTGAATCTATAGTCCCGGTTGACTCTTAGTTCAATATGGGAGTTCAATAACCCCTAAATGGAATCCTAAACTTCATTTTGACTCTTTTCTTTAAAAATATCCTTTTATGCAGTCTCGATACTACGTTTCCTCACCAAAGAAAAATCCCAAGCCGGTATTCTGGCATATACGTGTCAAATGGTGGAACTAAGAACGTCACTCACAAACGGTTGCTAAACGTCATGCACTAATGTGGTTAACATACCTGCAGAAGAACACACAATAATGGTGCACACAAAGGTTTTAACATTGCCGGCAGTTCCATATCATAATAAAAACATACGGTCCGTATCATTGCCATACGGATCGTCCTTGAGTCAAGCCACGTCTCATGGTACATGGTCGTGTTTTCACACCACACGTCGGGGAACCCGAGTAGAGCGTGAACGGGTCGTCACGGTTGGGAATTTTATCAACCCAACGGATACCACCTACTGCCTCATGACTGTTGAGGAACGCCGATGGCGAGCGCTGCTTATGGCCCTTTGAACATTGAACGTTCAAGAGTTGGATACTATCGTGTTGCTTACCACACGATAGGGTATTATCACTTTTTGCCTAAAGTACGCTGGAGATCAGCGTTTTTGTATGCTCTCAGAACCATAGAGAGGTTCAGAGGCTCACATTAACTACCGTGCCAAGCCACGGTATACCATTCTATACTATTACTCGTATGGTGAGATACCGCAATTGATCCGCCTGCGGTGGTGTACCTTACCTCTTACCTGACGTCGGAGCGTCATTACAGAATGTATAACAAGTAGGTTAGCTTTTTCCACCATCATATCTAGTACTACCATAGACTTTATGTGGGCTCATTGACTAATCCTCACCCGACTACTTCTAAGTTTTCAAAATAGGCTCTTTTCGAGCGTGCTATTCCCAATGTGGCTCTGATACCACGCCTGTGGGAACCAACCTGTGGTTCACCCACTCCCGGATCACATTGGGTGGTGCCGTGTGAAGCGGCACCCAACAGCACACACGAAGAGAATTAAAGAACAACATACAAACTTTTGTTTGATAAAAACAGCGGAAGTCTTTTTACAAAACTTAATTCTACAGCGGAAGTCTTATTAACAGCTAAACACTCAGCCTAGCTATGCAAAAGTGCAGCCGTACAGCCCGGGGAAGCTACACACTAGCAGCACTCCAACGAAGATCACGGCGGAGTGCAGGGCTCCATCTCGGCCGTGTCCCTGACGGGGGCATCTCCTCATCCTCGGAACCCTCCTCATAGCTGTCACCTGCACACAACTCAAATATTGCAACCGTGAGCACGAGGGCTCAGCAAGGCTTAGCCGACAACCCTAGGCATAAAACTCTACATGCAAGAATGTGTAAGATAGGAAAAAGGACTTTGCAATAAAAACACGCCTATATGTTGATCCTTACTTTCAGTTTTATAGCAACAGTTTAATGAGCCTTAGGCAGCCCTCAGATCGGAAGTCCACAATCAAACAACAAATGCTTTCCTATGATGTTGTGATGCCCAAAGTGGAAGATAAAATTAATTAGCTCTACATCTACAGCAAATATGGTTTCTAAAACATTAATACTTCAACACAGCATATTATCATTCATCTGGCTTATTATTCTTCTTACTACGTCACAGAACAGTGAACAAGCGGTACTCAAATAACCGCGAGGGATGGTGATTGCAATCAGGAGACACCTCGACAACACGTTGCATACGCCCACTTTCAGAGGCGTGATTCAACACCCCTTCCTACTCTGTTGTATGCAACAACCTTTCAAAGGCAACCCAAATGCCAAACCGGTCCATCCGTAACGGGCAGGAGGTCCCCGCGTGGAGCGTGACTGTGCCCACCGGCAGATTTACACCTTGCTACCCTCAACCCACTCCTATTTACGGTTGGGTAAGCCTCGACAACCAGGTTAACCAATTACATCGGTTTCCTGCTTATGTCAGTATGCCATCTGGTACTGTTCGATACTTGTTCAGCAGGCCCTCACAGGACTCGGTCCTCAATCGACACCAACAGGGCTACGCACGTGAGACCTCCGCTCACTGCTTCCTATCCCCCCTTCTGGGTCTCATTTTGTCCACTCTTAAGCCATTTACTATTCTGACCAAACCGTGTGATAAAACTTTACCTCGCGAGTAGATTCCTACTACTCGACTTCTACCGAGATCCTAAGCATATTAGCACGGCATTCTCTACTCGTCGAGTCTGTAAACTACCCAACCCTCCATAGGATTTAAAAGGTTTTGCAAGTGGGGTTTCAATCACCCTTACTCTAGTGCAAGCATTCATCCTAGACATAAGTGATACAAATAAAGAATTTGCAAAAGTACTTAAATGCAAACTGGGGCTTGCCTGGTTGCGAGTTAAATGGGAAGTTAGCTTCAGGTGGCAGGACATCCAAGGGCTCCGGTGCATCCTCAACTTCGGTCACTATTATGAAATGTAACAAAATATATGTGTAAGTATTAAGGACTTATAAGAAGTAAACTTCTATTCATAGCTACTGCTATTTAGGATCCTTAATTAGCTTTGGGATTTTTACAGTGAAGACTAGACCTTCTAAGAATGATCTGAGCAAAATTTGGAGAAATGTCATTGCACAATGTAGTTTCTAAAATCCCTACAAGTACAAGGCTTCTCCTAATTTTGAGCCAAAATCAGGAGTTTTGACATAGTTAAAAGTGGAAGATCTGATTAGGGTAAGTCTCCATGGTTCTAACAAAATTTTATTCACCATTTTTTGAGCTACCAACAGAGAGGTATGAATTTTTGAAGTTGGATAGAAGTTCTGAAAAGTTTCTGTTTAAATTTGAATTTCCAAATAAAGGCTGAACTTTGGAAGGCAATTTAGCCTAGCAAATGAACCCCAATGAAGCCCAAATTTTTACTGGAGATCAGTTACTATGAAAAGGATTTGCTGCCCAAATTTGGGAGTGTTTCATAAAGAATTGCTCTTGTAATAAATGTCTAAAGGATTTATTAAAACTATTCTACAGAAATTCCTGGGCATTTTCATAGCAAGCAATTTGTTTTCTGTGAAGTACTCCTCATGAGGATTCCAACAAAATTGGTCTCACCCTTTTTGGAGTTTTCTACACAAAGTTATGGGTCTCCAAAGTTTGAACTGAATTAGGAAAATCTGGAAATGTTTAAATCCTGTCTGTGGACCCCACCTGTGGCGCTATCCACTCAGATGACGGCAACACCGGGGCCACAGAGTTATTTCCCGTGCAGCCACACCGGATCCGGTGCCATAGACCGGTCCCCGCGCGTATACAGAGGCTGACCGGTGGGACCCGGCCCTCCTTCGTCTTCCTCGCGCTGCCCGCACCTTCCGCGGCGGTGCACGCCGGCGAGGCTTGCCGGGACGGGGTTCCCATGGTCCGAACTTCCTCAAACTTGCCGCCTGTGAGTTCTACACCGTGCTGAACACGATGGTGGGGTCGGAATCGGATGACAACGTCCGGAAAAGTGCTTGCACCGGCGACCCTGTCGAACCTCGCTTTGGCGACCTCGTTCTCACTCGACAGTGGGTCTTTCGGGCTAGGGTTTGTTCTAAAAGCATCAGTGTAACATGGACAATGTCGACCCATAGCCCGCACTCCATGAAAACCACCGGAGTGGGGACCTCACCGGCGACCCGAGCCCGCAAAACGACGGCGGCGACAAAAACTTGGTGCCCGGTATCTCTACTTGATCATTTGAGCTGCTAGGACTTCGGAGAGATGTGCAAGCGTGTGCTCGAGATACTCTAACCTCTTCTAGCGTTGAGCTACCCGGAGCACGACGAATTTCTGGGAAGAGTCCTCGGGTTTCTAAAGAACTGCCGGCGCCAAACTTCAAAATACTCGGTGCCGGAGCTAAGAAGGAAGGAATTGGTTAGAGGGAAGGAAGAAGGGTTCCTAACGCACCTCAGGAACCTTTTGTTCGATCAGAAGAGGCTGTAAATCCGTCAGGTGATGGTGCGGTGCAGAAATGATCGACACCGGGGCTCTGAAGGAAATTCCAGCTCATAGGAGCCAACCACCGGTGCTGGCGTCTACTTGAGGCTTCGGAGAGCAGGAGAGGAACCTGGTTGTAAGGGCCTCAGTTTTTGACACACATTTGCAGTGTTCATCACCACACCACACACCCCATTTGAGGAAGGATGATGAACACAAATGAAGAGCAAGTAACAATTATCAACATGCTCATTAGAGGACAAACTCACACATTGCCAAAGTGATGTTTCACACATGTGATATAAGGGGGGCTGGACATATGAAAACTCCTACATTTTGCTAAGGATGTCCATGCCAAGTTTCACCAAAATTCCAAACCTTTTAGAGGTCATTTTGGGTATAGTTAGAAAGAGGGCAGTTTGAAACCATATTCAAATTCAAACTGTTTTTATCCCATGAATTTAAAAGTGGGAGGCATATTCTTACTCAGCACATTTTTGTGAGCTCACACACCAATTTTCACTCCATCTGGAGTTGATCTTGACATGAGCCAAGTGGGACGAATTCAAACTTTGTTTGAATTCAAAACTGAACTTGTGCTGGAATTCACTCAAACCAAACCCAATTCGAATCCTATTCAATTCGAATGGCTCAAGGGTGAATAATTTGAATCACCAGAGGTATTTTGGGGTTCACTGTTTACTACAGTGATTAGGAGTAAATTCCAGAGGTTAAAACCCCGGGTGGGACCCACATGTCATAGAGGGAAGAAGGAGAAACTTGCAACCAAAGTCAGAGTCTCGGTGGGAAATTCCACCGAGCAGCTGTCGGCTGTGCCACCGAGCAGCCACCGGCGCCACCAGCTGCTTCCCTCTCCGCGTGCTGGCGCCCAGGGCGGCTTGCTCGTGCCCCCATGCGACCGGCACCGCCTCCACTGAGCAGGAGTCGGCCGGCTTTATCTTCTCGCGGGCAAAACCGAGCAGCGGCATTGTTTCTCGCCGCAGCTCTCTGCTCAATCGGGAAAACCAGCAAAACAATCTTCTTCGTTCCTAAGCTGCTAGACAGCCACCGGAGGTCGCGCACCACCCTCCCAACGCCTGGACCACCGGGTTTCGGCCCCTGTTCCCATGACCAACGACGACCGCCGCAGTTTAGCTGAAGGACGGCGATCGGTATCACGTGGGCAGCACACTGCAACCACTTCCACGGCCGAGCAAGGGCGGCAACAGGAGCGCACGGACTCCACACTGCTTCAACTAGAAGCTCAAGGCACGCCGTGAACTCTCGCCGGTGAATTCTCAGTTTTTGCTCCGGCAACCTTAAATTGAGCTTCCGGTACGGTTTCTTTAAATTCACGCTCTATGATCTTTCGGAGGTCATCAAATCCTGCACATAGACGCTGGACTAGCCGGTGATCAAGTTCTTTTCTGCATCCGTGGCATAAAACTGTCTAGGAGTAACGAATTTTGAGCTCGATCGAGGGCGGTCATGGCGAGCACGATCGGTCACACGGTGCTGACCAACTTGCCGTCATCCCTGAACCCTTTTGGACACCTTGTCGAGCTTCCTAGAGGTACACTGATGCTGTAGGACCGTTTGTTCGAGGTGTTGGCGGATTAGAACCCACGGTCGACGGCGCCGAACCTCAACCGAGGCCGCGGCACGTCGCCGAGCTATTTCCGATCACCCCCAGCCCGACCTGACACCACCGACATGTTCCTCAATGTCGACAACCCTTTGGCGGCGAGTTTCAGACCATGGGAGGTCCGGCAGCGGCGAGCCGGCGAGCCCCGAGTCTGCTCCGGCGAGGTCGGCGGCGCGGGCGCGAGAGAACGGCGGGAGGAAGACGAAGCCGGCTGGCCCACGTGTCAGTGGCTGAAGAATTTAAATCGGGATCGGGTGTGGCCGGGGATCGGCTGTGCTGGCGCGCAATACCCTGTGAGCTCCGGTGTGCCGGACACCTCCGCGCTCGACATGTGTGGTATCCCCGCTCTGCCGGACACCTCCGCGCTCGACACGTGTCCCCGCGGGCCCCGAGAGTTTAAACTTTTCCCCGATTTTCAGAATCCTTCCAAATTTCAAATCCTCATAACTTTGGCTAGAAAGCTCCAAATTGAGTGAACCAAATTTTGCTGGATTCAGCTCTCTGAGTACTTTCCAGCAAATCAAGTTTCACTTCATGAAATTCCTCAAATTTTAAACTGTTAGGAATTTTAACTGGAGAATCCTTTGGAGGAAAATCCTGAAATTTTGCTGGGATGTTCACCAAAATATCCCTGAACTACCATAAAAATTTCAGATCCATTTGAGCTCATTAGATCCACCTAACGGTGTGGTTAGTGAAACTGTTCCAGAGAAAATAGAAAATGTTCAGAAACATTTTCTGAATTTTCTCTGAAATTTTTTAGCTCATATCTTTAGCTAGGAACCTTCCAAATTAAGTGAGACCAATTCCATTAGAACCCTCTGAAAAGCTAGTTTTCAGAAAGGCATAGTTTGTTTCATGGAAATACTTAGAACACCCTAAAAGCCTTCAATTAAGGTCAAGTACATAATTAATTGTGGAGGGCTCAAATGAGCTTTGCTGCAACTAAAACTTGACCAAGTCTCTGTTTAGGTTGTAACCAAGCCACAATAAAAGTTTCACAGTCATTAGGTCTGTCCAGCAAAGGTTATAGACTTCACAACTTCAAACTTAATACAAATGCATTAAATTAATACATGCATTGTTTCAATCATGTAGTCGCTAAGGTCGAGGAGGAACCCGAAGTCCTAGACTTCGTTACTCCGGAGGAACAGATAGCCTACGACCAAGAGCAGCAAGGCAAGCTCCGGTTTGCATTAACCTTTTTACAAATTTTCATTGTTTTGAGCACATACTTGTTTCCTTTATTCTGTGCATTAGAGTCTTGTTTGGAAGCCCCACTGCATAGCCAATAGAACCATGGGTTGGGCTTAGGATTGCAAACCCCGTTAGCTACTGCATTGCTAGGATAGAGTAGGATTCGGTACAAGTCGAGTAGTTGGAACTACTCGCGAGAATAGGCTAGAGGCACATTGCTCGGGTAGAGATAGCACATCATACACATGGCAAGAAAACTAGACCGAGCGGAGAGTAAGGGCAGCAGGACTTTGGGGCCTGTGTGCTGTAGCTCCGCTTGTGTCGATTGAAGACCGAGCCGTGTGCGGGCCTGTTGAACAATCTAGAACAGTACCGAAGACCTGCTGGCTATATGGGAACCGGGAAACTGATGTAACTCGGGTAGCTGGTTATTGAGGCATTGCCCGTCGTTCAGAGGGTAGGTTGAGAGCTTGAGGTGTAAATCGGCTGGCGGCACGGAGATGCGCGGGCAGAGACCTCTTGCTTGGGACGATGGGACCGGTTCAATATTTGGCTAACAGGTGAAAGGTAGTCGCGTACGGCGTCCGTGATGGTTGTTGTAGGCAACATCGAGTACGGGCGTACATGACGGGTTGTTCGGGTAACCCTGCAGGTGTAAATCGATTATAATTGCCGTCCCTCACGGTCAGTGAGTACCACTTGTTCACTGTACCGTGACGTAGAAAGAACAGGCTAGTTACATGTTAAAATGTTGCTGATTGAAAGCTGGACATTGATTGTTAATGATATGCTGTAGCTTAGAGCTAACTAAAGTTCTTTTCAACTTTGGGCAAAGTACATGAGAGAAATGCGTTTCTTGTTTGATTGCGGCTCTCTCATGTGCCTTAGCGTAAGGTTCTCCACAATCTGCTGCTAAAACTTGAAAGTAAGGTTCTACTAATTAGGTGAGTCCCTGCAACTGTTTTTTACCTCATGTAACCCATTACCCTCATGTAGAAGTTCCATGTTTAGGTGAGACGGGTCAGAGTTGCTGAGCCTTCGTGCTCACTGCTTGTGTTTGAAGATTTTGCAGGGTTCTATGAGGAAGGGACTCCCGAAGAGGAGACGGAACCCCAGGAGGGGAACCCCGTCGAGTGGGAGTCGTGCACGCCGCATAGTTAGTGTGCGTGTGTGCTAGCAAGGACACGTTCGAGGGCTGAACGTGCACTTGATGCTTAGTCTACGCCCGCGAGTGTAGACTGAACTTATTTTGATGTAAACATGTTCATAACTTGTTTATGTAATAAAATTTCGCTTCCGCTTTGTACCTTTGACGTGTGTTATACGGTGCTGTGCAACGCAGCACCCCTCAGCGTGATCCTTGCTCGACAGGACCAAAGGGGGTCGTGTCAGCATGGTATCAGAGCTCGCTTGAGGTTTAACACAGTACAAAGGTCTTCTTTTTCAAAAATCCAGTGAGGAACGAGTTAGTAGCCCGTATAAGGATGTTATTAGCATATAGAAAGTGGCATATTAACCTATTTGTTATGTCGGAAAATCGTGCATCTCGGGACGTTCATGTCTTGGGGGGTGCACGTAAAAGCTGTCCACCAGTGCGCACAAGCTGAAGGGTGGAGCCCCACGGGTGGCAGGTAACCCGACCTGCTTTGATATCCTCTACGACTCTTCATGTCGTTTGGGGTATTCGAGCAACGTCTGTCCCTGGCGTGCGTGGTGCAACTTGGGAGACCCCGTCACATGGTCTAAAACGTGAACACGTAACTCAAGGCGTGGTTGGCTTGAGAACATCCGGGTGAGTGATGACGGCCGGGTGTACTAACTGTATGGATTCCGGGCTCGGTGTGCAGCCGAGTCTGATGATTGTTTGAGTTTCTGCAGGTAGCCTGACCACGAAACGGTAGACGTGTAGCATCCTTGTGCGAGTGACGTTTAGTGCCACTGAAATAACGAAGCCGGCTAAGTCCGGTATAGGTTTTTCTTTGTGAGGACGTAGTACCAACATAATCTGGTGACGCATCGACGTGACACCCAACTAAATGAACAAATTCATTTAAAAACTTGAAAGTTTTGATCCGTATTAGTAAAACTTGATGTAACTCCTTCCCTTGAACAAGATATTCGAAGTTAACAAGTTTTCAACTTATAGGTTGTTAAGGACAGAGCACTCTGTTTTTAGCTGAATCAAGGCTGAAGTTAATCAGAGGTTAGAGGTTGAGTTCTTTCGAGGTTGGGGTCGTATGATACATTTCTGGAAATCTTTGGAAGAGCTTTACATCTTTTCTGTTGAGGTCCAGAGGTGTTTCATCCCTTAACCACTCGAAAAATGCAGTAGAGTTGAAACTGTCCAGAAAACAGGACAGAGTAAAGACTCTCTGTAGACTCTTTGTAAATTGAGCATAACTTCCTGCATAAAAATCCAAAAATAGAAAATGAGGTAGTTCTGGAAAGATTATGAGATGGGTTACAACTTTGTAACAGAAAGTTTTGTCAGATTAGGAACAGAAGTAACTGGGATTCTTGTATCAAATCAGTACCTAAGGCAGGGAGGTGCTGTCCAATTGTTTCCAGAAATTCTGTTAACTTTGACATCTCATAACTTTTGAACCAGGACAGATCTTAGGCCAAGAAAGTACTGGCTGGAAAGCTATTGAAGTTAGACTTAACTTTGATGTTGAGCTCCAGAATTATTTTTGCCTTTAACATGGCCTAAATCAGGTTGAAATGGAAACTGGTCAGGGCTGTCATGGGAACAGCAGATCAGCAGTCAAATTTGTTTAAAATTTGAACTATGTTTCCAAGTTTTATGGGTTCAATGACATGTCTTATGTTATAACTCAATGGTTTACTGTTTAAATAAATATTTGACATTTCTCAAATATATTTTTACAGATGGCAGCAGATAAACAGTTGGAGAACGGGTGGGTAGTTTCCCACTGTTCTGACCGTAGCGGCTACCCGGAAGCATTGCGGAAAATGCTCCAATATTTCGGGTACAATCAGATGCCGCAGTACTTCGCCAAGGAAGATGGCGAAGGGGGGAACAAGACGTGGACGATCCATGTCGAGGTTCCTGCAGGACCTACGCCACCCGGTTGGGTGCCATTCACCGTCACGGTGAGAGGAAGACAACCGGAAGGGATGTGGCAAGTGGCAGACCGTGACACTATGTCACGTTTCTGCCAACTACACGTGCAGGCTATGGAGGGCACTCCATATGCACTCGTTCCGGTGGAGAGACGAGCTCAGCATGTGTGGGAAGAGAGGTACCTGGAGGCAACGGATCCGAGTTGCCCAAGGTACAACCCCGCGGAGGCAAATCTCAGCCTCTAGATGAGGGCGGGAAACGCCGTGATGGACAGCCAAGCTGTTCATACGGAGCATCTCGCCACAAAGCTCAAGGAGAGCACAAGTCGTGGAGATCATTTCGAGAGTGCTCACAGCGCACTCCGCAATGTGCTCCTTCCGACGATCAAGCGACTGAATGAACAGCACAATCAGTTGCATCGTCTGAAGAAGGCGAAGAGAAAAAGCCGTGTTGACATCGCGGCGTTACAAGAGCTGGTGCAGACCTTAACCCAGCAGAATGAGGACCTTGCTCAAGAGTGGGACGACGCTATTGAGGAAGGACAAGGCTGGTAAGAGGACTACAACCAAGCTATGGACGAGGTGCATGCTTTGCAGGACCTCGTGTCCCCGGTGTTAGGCGTACCGGTGGTCTTGGGTCTTCCAACAATGGGAGAACCCGGGATGGGAGAAGAGGTGGTAGACCCAGAGCCACCAGCAGAGGTACCGGAGGAGGACGACCCACAGGAGGTCAAGTTCTACTCCGAGTAGGGGGTTACGGTTGCCAAGTAGGGCAGCTAGGGTAGCGTAACCCAACTTTTGTAATCAGTGACATGTCGTGTAGACAGTAGCGTATGTATGGGTAGTGACGACATGAGCACGATTTCTCGGAGATCCGAGAATAATGTATCTTGTATAAAGTTTATGCTTTATCAATATATGTGAATGTTGTGCAAATTAATCATGCGTCGCTTCAATACCTACTGTTGCTTATGGAATTTTAAGTAAGACATGTGCTAATTGCTGCTGTTTTGAATTTCAGAATGACGCGTACTTGTGCCAACCCTGACGTTGGGGGTACCAGTCAAGGGGGAGAGACCTCCCAACCACCTCCTGAGGACTCCTCGGGACAACAACAGCAACAACAGCAACAGCAAACACCGCCCCCGCCACTGCCAACGGTTACATTGGCCGACATCGTCGCGGCAATGGCGGGCTCGCATCAGCAGCACACGGAGTTGCTGAAGACTCTTATCGCCAATACGTCTCGCCCAGAGAGACGTCAAGATCGTGAGGAGTGCCAACAGAGCTCCTACTCCGACTCCCTGGCAACTCATCCCCCGGTATTTTCAAGGGCGGATGAACCACTTGACGCGGACAACTGGCTCCGCGCCATAGAGATGAAGTTCGGGCTGCTCCAGCTCAGCGAGCAGCGCAAGACTCAGTTCTCGGTCCAGCAGCTCCAAGGATCCGCGAGCGCGTGGTGGGCCAACTTCTGTGCTTCACAGCCCACCGACCGAGTGATGACCTGGATGGAGATCCGGACGGCCTTCAGGGCCTATCATATACCACCAGGTTTAATGAAGAGGAAGATGCAGGAGTTCTTACACCTGCAACAAGGGAGCCGGAACGCGCTGGAATACTCCAGAGCGTTCAACGATCTCGCGCTTTACGCGTCATATCACGTAGATACTGACGAGAAGACGCGGGACCATTTTTACCAGGGGCTTAACCCGCTCCTGAAGGACAAGTTGGCGATGTTCAATCGCGGCAGCCTCAACGACATCATTGATGCTGCGATTGTTCAGGAGGACTCCGGCAAGGAGTTAGCGGCGGCGGAGAGAAAGCGAAGCGCGCCGCAGAGCAGTGGAGAAGGAGGCGGTCCTTCTCAGAAGTTTCGGATGGTGAATCGCCCACCATCAGGTCCACGCTGGCAACCACCACGTTTGCACCTCAGCAACGCATGCCGGGCTTTCATCCACCGAGTACTCCACCACCAGCGGTCACATGTTACAAGTGTGGTCATCCAGGACACTTCGCGAGCAGTTGCCCGGAGAGGCAAGGCGGCGGAGTGGCACCACAGTTTCCGGGGAGGAATCAACCCCGGAACCCTACTAATGCGCGGCGGGCAAACCCTAGGCCAGGCACTGTCCACCAACTTGCCGTTGAGGACGTGCCGGAGGGCGAGCCAATCCTTGCGGGTATGTTCCAACTCCACCAGCATCCCGCTATAGTACTGTTTGATTCAGGCGCCACGCATAATTTTATTAGCCAAGCTTTCATTGCTAAACACAGTTTGCCAATACTACCCACCGATAGTCCATATTTAATTTGTTCACCGGGTGGGAAGATTTCAGCAAGCGTAATGGTCTCCAAAGCACCATTATGCTTAGCGGGTAGAGTGTACCCCACGTCTCTCATTATCTTAGAGGGACAGAAGGTCAATGTCATCCTAGGGATGTCGCGGTTAACCCACCACGGCGCTGTTTTAGACACCGTCCTTCGAGTCGCGCACTTAAACTCAGAGGTGCACGGTTCTCACTCATTATTTCTGGACAGTCCGGAAATAAAACTTCCAAGTGTCTATCAAGCCACAACCATCAGATTGGAAGATATTCCAGTGGTCCAAGAATTTCCTGACGTATTCCCAGATGATTTGCTGGGGATGCCACCCGATAGAGAGGTGGATTTCAAGATTGAACTTGCACCGGGAACCATGCCAATATCCCGAAGGCCGTACAAGATGGTGCCCAAGGAGTTGGCTGAACTGAAGACTCAGCTCACGGACCTTCTGGAGAAGGGTTTTATTAGGCCGAGCTCCTCGCCATGGGGCTGTTCGGCATTATTTGTCAAGAAGAAGGATGAGACCTTGCGGCTTTGTGTGGACTATCGTCCATTAAATGCCGTAACCATCAAGAACAAGTACCCGTTGCCACGGATCGACATGTTGTTTGATCAGTTGGTCGAACCAAAGATCTTTTCCAAGATGGACTTAAGATCCGGGTACCATCAGATTAAGATAAGAGCGGAGGATATTCCAAAGACAGCTTTCTCGACGAGGTACGGACTTTATGAGTACCTGGTCATGTCCTTCGGCCTCACCAATGCTCCAGCTCACTTCATGTACTTGATGAACTCGGTATTCATGCTGGAGCTGGACAAGTTTGTCGTGGTCTTCATCGACGACATCCTGGTATATTCCAAGTCGGAGGAGGATCACAAGAAACATCTGCGTATAGTCTTGCAACGGCTGCGGGACCATAAGTTATACGCACAATTCAGCAAATGCGAGTTTTGGATATCGCAAGTGCCTTTCCTCGGGCATATCATCTCAGCGGAGGGTATCGCTGTGGACCCGAGCAAGATCACTCAAGTGCTGAATTGGAAATCCCTGAGAACTGTTCACGAGGTACGGAGTTTCCTCGGACTCGCGGGATATTATCGGAGGTTCATTCCGAACTTCTCGAAGATTGCCAAGCCAATGACAGAGCTGCTGAAGAAGGCTACCAAATATGTTTGGAGTCCAGCATGTGAAGCAGCATTCAAGGCTTTAGTCAAGCACCTGACATCAGCACCGGTTTTGGCGCAGCCAGACACAACAAAACCGTTCGATGTGTACTGCGATGCATCCGGCATTGGGCTCGGATGTGTGCTGATGCAAGACCGAAGAGTGGTCGCGTATGGATCAAGGCAGCTTAGGAACCATAAGCAGAATTATCCAACTCACAACTTGGAGCTCGCTGCCGTGGTACTTGCACTAAAAATGTGGAGGCGCTACCTACTCGGTAACCTCGTACATTTATATACCGACCACAAAAGCCTCAAGTACATATTCACTCAGAAGGAGCTGAACATGAGGCAACGAAGATGGTTAGAACTGATAAAGGATTACGAGATAGAGATCCATTATCATCCGGGCAAGGCAAACGTAGTGGCAGATGCGCTGAGCCGCAAGTCACATGTCAACAATCTGACCATCACACCGTTGGAAGAGAGCGAACCACCACTACATGTGATTCCATACGGAGCTCTCCACAACCTAGCTTTGATCCCCACCATCCGTGAAGAGATAGCGGCAGCCCAGAAGAATGACAAGGGCATGTCACATTTGCGGCGACGTGTAGATAGTGGGGAGCTGAAATGTTTCCGGAAAGACGGAGACGGCGTCCTATGGTTCAAGGACCGGATCGTCGTACCCCGTAACCCGGAACTACGGAAGAAGATCTTTGATGAGGCTCACTTATGAAAGCTCTCTATTCACCCCGGCAGCAACAAGATGTATCAAGAACTCAGAAGCAAGTTTTGGTGGACACGGATGAAGCGAGAGACTACAAAATACATGTCCGAGTGTGATACATGTCGAAGGGTGAAGGCAGACCACATGCGGAAACCGGGACTGCTACAACCACTGGGCGTTCCTGCCTGGAAGTGGGAGGACGTGAGCATGGATTTCATCGTCGGTTTACCCACCACCTTGCAGAAACATGATTCGGTGTGGGTGATCGTCGATCGACTCACCAAAGTTGCCCATTTCATCCCGGTCAACACCAACTACAACGCCAAGAAGTACGCTGAACTGTACATCTCATGGATCCTCTGCTTGTACGGCGTACCCCGTACTATCGTTTCAGATCGGGGCACTTTATTTGTGTCCCGTTTTTGGGGAGCAGCTACACGCTTCCCTGGGGACGAAGCTAATCCGTAGTTCAGCATACCACCCACAGACGGATGGACAAACCGAGCGGATAAATCAGATTTTCGAAGACATGCTACGAGCTTGCGCTATCAACCACGGCAAGAATTGGGATGATCACTTGCCGTTAGCCGAGTCCTCGTACAATAATGGGTACCAAGCCAGCATCAAGATGGCACCTTACGAGGCGCTATACGGGCGGAAATGCCGCACACCGTTGAACTGGTGTGAGTCTGGCGAAAGGGTTACCTTCGGGATTGACCTTGTCAACAACGCGGAAGAAAAGGTTCGACTGATTCAAGCGAACCTAAAAGCCGCTCAATCCCGACAGAAACAATATGCGGACCGGAGAAGGCGCCCATTACAATTCGAAGTTGGAGATCACGTATACTTACGTGTGTCTTCAATGAAGGTCGTAAACAGATTTGGGGTGAGAGGAAAGTTGGCACCCCGATTCATCGGTCCGTTTCAGATTACCGAAAGATGTGGATCAGTGGCATACCGGCTGAAATTACCAGAAGCACTTTTCGGTGTGCACGACGTCTTTCACATTTCACAGCTGAGGAAGTGTCTCAAGCTATCAACTACCGTTCAGCTGGTAGACATTGAAGAACTGCAACCGGATCTCACCTATCGGGAGGAACCGGTGCAGATTATTGATGAAAAGGCCCGAACCACACGCAACTGTATGTTGTGGTTCTACAAGGTTCTATGGAGTAATCACTCCATGTACGAAGCGACATGTGAGAGCGAAGAATTCCTTCGCACTAACTACCCCAAATTTTTCACGTCGCATATTCTGTAATTTTCCACCGTCCTCTCTCACATTTTCACCTTATAATCTCGGGATGAGATTCTTTTAAGGGGGAAGGAATGTAAGGGCCTCAGTTTTTGACACACATTTGCAGTGTTCATCACCACACCACACACCTCATTTGAGGAAGGATGATGAACACAAATGAAGAGCAAGTAACAATTATCAACATGCTCATTAGAGAACAAACTCACACATTGCCAAAGTGATGTTTCACACATGTGATATAAGGGGGGCTGGACATATGAAAACTCCTACATTTTGCTAAGGATGTCCATGCCAGTTTCACCAAAATTCCAAACCTTTTAGAGGTCATTTTGGGTATAGTTAGAAAGAGGGCAGTTTGAAACCATATTCAAATTCAAACTGTTTTTATCCCATGAATTTAAAAGTGGGAGGCATATTCTTACTCAGCACATTTTTGTGAGCTCACACACCAATTTTCACTCCATCTGGAGTTGATCTTGACATGAGCTAAGTGGGACGAATTCAAACTTTGTTTGAATTCAAAACTGAACTTGTGCTGGAATTCACTCAAACCAAACCCAATTCGAATCCTATTTAATTCGAATGGCTCAAGGGTGAATAATTTGAATCACCAGGGGTATTATGGGGTTAACTGTTAACTACAGTGATTAGGAGAAAATTCCAGAGGTTAAAACCCTGGGTGGGACCCACATGTCATAGAGGGAAGAAGGAGAAACTTGCAACCAAAGTCAGAGTCTCGGTGGGAAATTCCACCGAGCAGCTGTCGGCTGTGCCACCGAGCAGCTACCGGCGCCACCAGCTGCTTCCCTCTCCGCGCGCTGGCGCCCAGGGCGGCTTGCTCGTGCCCCCATGCGACCGGCACCGCCTCCACTGAGCAGGAGCCGGCCGGCTTTATCTTCTCGCGGGCAAAACCGAGCAGCGGCATTGTTTCTCGCCGCAGCTCTCTGCTCAATCGGGAAAACCAGCAAAACAATCTCCTTCGTTCCTAAGCTGCTAGACAGCCACCGGAGGTCGCGCACCACCCTCCCAACGCCTGGACCACCGGGTTTTGGCCCCTGTTCCCGTGACCAACGACGACCGCCGCAGTTTAGCTGAAGGACCGCGATCAGTCTCACGCGGGCAGCACGCTGCAACCACTTCCACGGCCGAGCAAGGGCGGCAACAGGAGCGCACGGACTCCACACTGCTTCCACCTGAAGCTCAAGCCACGCCGTGAACTCTCGCCGGCGAATTCTCAGTTTTTGCTCCGGCAACCTTAAATTGAGCTTCCGGTATGGTTTCTTTAAATTCACGCTCTATGATCTTTTGGAGGTCATCAAATCCTGCACATAGACGCTGGACTAGCCGGAGATCAAGTTATTTTCAGCATCCGTGGTGTAAAACTGTCTAGGAGTAACGAATTTCGAGCTCGATCGAGGGCGGTCATGGCGAGCACGATCGGTCACACGGTGCCGACCAACTTGCCGTCATCCCTGAACCCTTTTGGACACCTTGTCGAGCTTCCTAGAGGTACACTGATGCTGTAGGACCGTTTGTTCGAGGTGTTGGCGGGTTAGAACCCACGGTCGACGGCGCCGAACCTCAACCGAGGCCGCGGCACGTCGCCGAGCTATTTCCGGTCACCCCCAGCCCGACCTGACACCACCGACGTGTTCCTCAACGTCGACAACCCCCTGGCGGCGAGTTTCAGACCATGGGAGGTCCGGCAGCGGTGAGCCGGCGAGCCCCGAGTCTGCTCCGGTGAGGTAGGCGGCGCGGGCGCGAGAGAACGGCGGGAGGAAGACGAAGCCGGCTGGCCCACGTGTCAGCGGCTGAAGAATTTAAATCGGGATCGGGTGTGGCCGGGGATCGGCTGTGCTGGCGCGCAATACCCTGTGAGCTCCGGTGTGCAGGACACCTCCGCGCTCGACACGTGTGGTATCCCCGGTGTGCCGGAAACCTCCGCGCTCGACACGTGTCCCCGCGGGCCCCGAGAGTTTAAACTTTTCCCCGATTTTCAGAATCCTTCCAAACTTCAAATCCTCATAACTTTGGCTAGAAAGCTCCAAATTGAGTGAACCAAATTTTGCTGGATTCAGCTCTCTGCGTACTTTCCAGCCAATCAAGTTTCACTTCATGAAATTCCTTAATTCTCCAGAATTAAATCCTCAAAATTTAAACTGTTAGGAATTTTAACTGGAGAATCCTTTGGAGGAAAATCCTGAAATTTTGCTTGGATGTTCACCAAAATATCCCTGAACTACCATAAAAATTTCAGATCCATTTTAGCTCATTAGATCCACCTAACGGTGTGATTAGTGAAACTGTTCCAGAGAAAATAGAAAATGTTCAGAAACATTTTCTGAATTTTCTCTGAAATTGTTTAGCTCATATCTTTAGCTAGGAACCTTCCAAATTAAGTGAGACCAATTCCATTAGAACCCTCTGAAAAGCTAGTTTTCAGAAAGGCATAGTTTGTTTCATGGAAATACTTAGAACACCCTAAACGCCTTCAATTAAGGTCAAGTACATAATTAATTGTGGAGGGCTCAAATGAGCTTTGCTGCAACTAAAACTTGACCAAGTCTCTGTTTAGGTTGTAACCAAGCCACAATAAAAGTTTCACAGTCATTAGGTCTGTCCAGCAAAGGTTATAGACTTCACAACTTCAAACTTAATACAAATGCATTAAACTAATACATGCATTGTTTCTATCATGTAGTCGCTAAGGTGGAGGAGGAACTCGAAGTCCTAGACTTCGTTACTCCGGAGGAACAGCTAGCCTACGACCAAGAGCAGCAAGGCAAGCTCTGGTTTGCATCAACCTTTTTACAAATTTTTATTGTTTTGAGCACATACTTGTTTCCTTTATTCTGTGCATTAGAGTCTTGTTTGGAAGCCCCACTGCATAGCCAAGAGAACCATGGGTTGGGCTTAGGATTGCAAACCCCGTTAGCTACTGCATTGCTAGGATAGAGTAGGATTCGGTACAAGTCGAGTAGTTGGAACTACTCGCGAGAATAGGCTAGAGGCACATTGCTCGGGTAGAGATAGCACATCATACACATGGCAAGAAAATGAGACCGAGCGGAGAGTAAGGGCAGCAGGACTTTGGGGCCTGTGTGCTGTAGCTCCGCTTGTGTTGATTGAGGACCGAGCCGTGTGCGGTCCTGTTGATCAAGCTAGAACAGTACCGAAGACCTACCGGCTATATGGGAACCGGGAAACTGATGTAACTCGGGTAGCTGGTTATTGAGGCATTGCCCGTCGTTCAGAGGGTAGGTTGAGAGCTTGAGGTGTAAATCGGCTGGCGGCACGGAGATGCGCGTGCAGAGACCTCTTGCTCGGGACAATGGGACCGGTTCAATATTTGGCTAACGGGTGAAAGGTAGTCGCGTACGGCGTCCGTGATGGTTGTTGTAGGCAACATCGAGTACGGGCGTACGTGACGGGTTGTTCGGGTAACCCTGCAGGTGTAAATCGATTATAATCGCCGTCCCTCACGGTCAGTGAGTACCACTTGTTCACTGTACCGTGACGTAGAAAGAACAGGCTAGTTACATGTTAAAATGTTGCTGATTGAAAGCTGAACATTGATTGTTAATGATATGCTGTAGCTTAGAGCTAACTAAAGTTCTTTTCAACTTTGGGCAAAGTACATGAGAGAAATGCGTTTCTTGTTTGATTGCGGCTCTCTCATGTGCCTTAGCGTAAGGTTCTCCACAACCTGCTGCTAAAACTTGAAAGTAAGGTTCTACTAATTAGGCGAGTCCCTGCAACTGATTTTTACCTCATGTAACCCATTACCCTCATGTAGAAGTTCCATGTTTAGGTGAGACGGGTCAGACTTGCTGAGCCTTCGTGCTCACTGCTTGTGTTTGAAGCTTTTGCAGGGTTCTATGAGGAAGGGACTCCCGAAGAGGAGACGGAACCCCAGGAGGTTGAAACCCGTCGAGTGGGAGTCGTGCACGCCGCAGAGTTAGTGTGCGTGTGTGCTAGCAAGGACACGTTCGAGGGCTGAACGTGCACTTGATGCTTAGTCTACGCCTGCGAGTGTAGACTGAACTTATTTTGATGTAAACATGTTCATAACTTGTTTATGTAATAAAATTTCACTTCCGCTTTGTACCTTTGACGTGTGTTGTACGGTGCTATGCAACGCAGCACCCCTCAGCGTGATCCTGGCTCGACAGGACCAAGGGGGTCGTGTCACTGGTGCAACGTCCCCGTGGCTCAGTCATGTGAGAGACACGCCGAGCTCGCCGAGCGTCGATGAGCCAAAAGGTTCTTCCGCCAGGGGGTTTGTGTCCGCGAGTGTTCGAGCAAAGCGTAGAGGAGCTGCGGTGTAACGGGGATAAGACCAGATGGCGTCTGGTCACCCTTTTCCATAGAGACGAGCTCCAATTGTGCTGCGTGTCAGGCGGGCGAGACCTCCCTCTTCCTCAGAGGCGAGCTCCGCATGCGCCATGCGTCCTGGCGGGTCGGGACCTTCCCTCTATCCAGAGACGAGCTCCGCGTACGCTACGTGTCAGTGTCGGACCTCTCCTCTCTTCGGAGGTGGCTCTGAGTGTGTCATGTGTCCATTCCGGACCTCCCCTCACTTCAGAGGTGAGCTCCGTGAGTGCCACGTGTCAAGCAGCGCCAATCTTCCTTACTTCTCGGAGACGAGCTCCGAGGTCGACACGTGTCCAACAGCAACGGACCTCCCGGAGGAAAGCTCCGGAGGTGACACGTGTCCAATAGGACCGGACCTCCCGGAGGTGAGCTCCGAGAGCGACACGTGTCTGACGGGGCCAGACCTCTCGGTGGTGAGCTCCGAGAGCGATACGTGTCCCGCGCGGCTGGTCCTCTTTCTTCCGCAGTGACTAGCTCTGAAGGCGACACGTGTCCTACGGGGCTGGCCTCGCTCTTCCGCAGAGGCTAGCTCCGGGGGAAACACGTGTCCCACGGGGTCGGACCTCTCCCCTCTTGCGGGGACGAGCCCCGAGCCTGCCACATAGCTAGTTTAGCGACGACCTCTCCCCCTTTGCGGGGATGAGCTCCGAAGGCGCCACGTGGCCAGTGGGCCTTGGGAGTTGTCTTTAGCGCTCTCGGTGAACTGGAATTGGCTCTTTTTGGCTATCTTTTTTATTCTTGTTCTGTTTCAACTTATTTTAAAATGTTTTCTCTACATGAAATATGAATACATGCAGAAATCGAAAATGAGGGTGTCACAAATCTACCCACTTAAATTGAATCTCGCCCTCGAGATTCGCTAGTGGAGAATAGATGAGGGAATTTGTCCTTGATGTCTTCTTCACGCTCCCATGTGGCTTCAGCTTCTGTGTGATAGCTCCATTGTACCTTGCACCAACGGATCACTTTGTTCCTCGTGACCTTTCCTTCACGTCCAAAATTCGGACAGGGTGCTCTACATAGGTTAGGTCCTCTTGAAGTTCGAGCTCATCCATTGGTACTTTCACTTCCAGTGCTCTCATGCACTTCTTGAGCTAGGATACATGAAACACGTCATGCACGTCGGAGAGGTGCGTCGGGAGCTCTAGTTGATAGGCTACTTCCCCTCGCTTGTCCAAAATCTTGAATGGACCGATGTAGCGAGGTGTTAGCTTGCCTTTTACGTTGAAACGTCGTTGGCCACAGATAGGCGATACCTTAAGGTATATGAAGTCTCCTACTTCGAAAGTCAACTTCCTTTGCCTATTGTCCGCATAGCCTTTCTGTCATGACTGAGCAGCCTTCAAGTTCTCCCGTATTGTTTGGACTTTCTTCTCAGCTTCTTGTAGCACTTCGGGTCCAAACACTTGGTTTTCTCCGGTCTCGTTCCAAAACAACGGTGTTCTACACCATCTACCATACAACGCTTCAAAAGGTGACATCTTCAAGCTGGCTTGATAGCTGTTGTTATAGGAGAATTCGGCATACGGTAAGCTCCTATCCCAACTACGCCCATGTTTCAAGGCGCAAGCTCAATGCATCAGCTATTACATTGGCCTTTCCGGGGTGATAGTTGATTCCAACATCATAATCCTTGATGAGCTCCAACCATCGAGGTTGCCTCAAATTCAAATCCATTTGAGTGAATATGTACTTGAGGCTTTTATGATCCGTATAGATCTCACATCGATGACAAAGGATATAATGTCTCCAGATCTTCAATGCATGCACCACAGCTGCGAGTTCCAAGTCATGTGTAGGGTAATTAATCTCGTGCTTCTTTAATTGTCGTGAGGCATAGGCTACCACTTGTCCTTCTTGCATGAGCACGCATCCGAGCCCTTGTCTTGATGCGTCAGAATATATGTCAAAGCTCATGCTCACGTCCGGCAATACCAAAACCGGCGCTGTGGTCCATTGGAAGGCTTTTCCCTTTGTTAGCAACTCCGTCATAGGCTTTGCTATCTTAGAGAAGTCCTCGATGAACCGGCGGTAGTATCCAGCCATCCCAAGAAAACTCCGAATATCCCTCACATTTTGCGGTTGGTTCTACTTCAGATTATCTCCCACTTTTCCGAGATCAACCGATACTCCTTCCTCGGAGATAATGTGCCCTAGGAATGATATCTCCTTTAGCCAAAATTGATACTTGCTGATCTTGGCATACAATTGATGCTCTATCAGCTTTTGTAATGTCAATCTCAGATGTTCTTCGTGTTCCTCCTCACTTTTCGAATACATCATGATGTCATCAATGAAAACCACGACGAACTTGTCCAAGTACTCCATGAAGACCTTGTTCATGAGGTACATGAAGTATGCGGGTGCATTCATTAACCCAAAAGACATAACGGTATATTCATACGAACCATACCCTGTTTGAAAGGCAGTCTTGGGTATATCGGAGGCCTTAATCTTCAGCTGGAAATACCCCGACCGAAGATCAATCTTGGAGAAAACTCGGGCTCCCTTCATTTGGTCGAACAGGTCCTCTATACGGGGCAGAGGGTACTTATTCTTGATCGTCACCTCATTGAGAGACCTATAAATCCACGCACATCCTTTGGGTCCCATCCTTCTTGTCCACGAAGAGCACGGGGCCTCCCCACGGTGACGAGCTTGGACGTATAAAACCCTTCTCTTGCTGCTCCTGGATTTGTTTCTTGAGCTCCACTAGTTCATTAACGGGCATCCTATAGGGTCTCTTTGCTATAGGTGCAGTTCCGGGTACCAAGTCAATGGAAAACTCGATGTCCCGGTCAGGTGGGATACCTGGAAGTTCTTCCGGGAACACGTCCGAGAATTCGTGAGCCACCGGAATGCTTTCCAGGGTTGCTTCTTCGACGTGGTTCAACGTTGCCTTCCCTGTTGATGGTTGGGCTGACTCGAACTCGATATGAGTATCGTGCTCGTTTGTCAACTGCACGCTCCTTTCGGCACATTGGATTACTCCGTTGTGCTTGCTTAACCAATCCATTCCGAGTATTATGTCAAGCCCTTGGGAATCCAAGACAATGAGGTTGGCAAGGAAGTCTACCCCCCTTATTTTAAGGTTTACTTTCGGACATACTATATTAGTCCTCATCTCTCCACCGGGAGAATTAACCAACATAGTATATTTCAAGTGTGATATGGGTAGATTATACTTGGCAACATACTTAGATGATATGAAGGAATGTGATGCTCCGGAATCAAATAGAATGGTGGCTGGGTTGGAGTTGGCAAGGAACATACCAATCACGATGTCCTCAGCCTGTTGTTCTTCCTCAGCAGAAACGTGGTTTATGTTGCCGCGAGCGTAGTTCTGCTGTCCACGGTTCCCTTCATTGGCTCCTCCGTTCGGTCGTGGGTTCTGCTTGGGCACGTTGTTTGTCTGTCCAGGACCTCTCTTTGGGCACGGGCTCGCAAAGTGTCCTGTCTCTCCGCATGCAAAGCATGCCTTGTTGCCCATGACATCAGGTACGTTGGGGCGGGGGTTTTGAGCAGGAGTGCCCATGTTGGGATGGGGCGCAGGAGGAAAAGGCACACGTGGTGCTTGCATGGTAGGGCGTTGCTGTGGTGGTTGATTTGGGCGAAACGATCCATACTGTGGTACAGCTGGGGGCATGTACCAAGGGCGTACATTGCTCCCTTGTGGCTGGTACGGCATCTTTCTTTTGCCCTCTCGCTCGATCTCTCGGATCTTGCTCTCAACCACTATGACTTTGTCAACTAACTTCTGGAAGCTCGCATAGTCATTGTCGAGGAGCTGAACCTGGATCTCATTGTTCAACCCTCTCATGAACAAGTATTGCTTCCTCTGGTCCGAGTTGACATCTTCGGGGGTATACCGGGACAGTTGCGTGAACTTGTTGAGGTACTCATTCATGCTCTTCTGTCCTTGGCGGAGACCTTCAAACTCTTGTCTTTTGAGCATCATTACTCCAGCAGGGATGTAATGAGAACGGAAACTCTCCTTTAACTCAGTCCAAGTAATAGTCTCCGGGTCGACATGAGCGTTACAAAGGGCATCCCACCAGTCAGCGGCTGCTCCCATGAGTTGGTGCGACGCGAAGAGAACCTTCTCTCGTTCATTGCACTGAACTATGGCAAGCTTCTTCTCCATGGACTTCAACCAGTCGTCGGCCTCCATGGGATCATTAGCTTGAGCAAAAGTGGGTGGTCGAGTCCTCATGAACTCTCCCAGTCGGTTGTGAGCCGGTGGTGGTGGTGATGGTGGCGGTGGTGCAGGAACGGGGTTATTGTTCTGCAATGCAGCTGACCCAAAGTTTGGATCATGGTTTGCATGAGCTGATTCTGCATAGCCATCAACCGTTCCAGGTTGTTTGCACCAGCTCCGGGGTTGTCATTCTCAGGAACTTCGACGTGGTCCTCTTCTTGGTTTCCACGGACGTTCCTCCCTTGACGGCCTGCGTTTCTGTAGGGGAGCCACGCCCGGGAATTGCAGTGGGTGGTGCCGTGCGTTGCGGCACCCAACAGCATGCACGAAAAGACGATAAAAGAACATAACGGAACCATTTTGTTACTCAACATAAGATCTTTTACAACATAAGTACACACACAGTGGAATGTAAAACTAGCTGGACAAACTACTCACTCTCGACCCTAACTACGCCGAAGAGAAGTCGTTCAGCCCGTGAACGCTTCCTACTAGCTTCACCAAAGAAAAGCAGCGGCTAGGTTTCCGATGAGTTGAACGAACCGTGAGGTTCTTCGTCTCACCGAACAACCCTCTTCATAGCAGGCATCCTACTACCTGCAAAAACAACTCAGAAGCAACCGTGAGCACTAAGGCTCAGCAAGACTTAACTGTCACCCCTAAACATGTAACTCTAAATGCAGGGGTAGTAAGACAGTAGGAACAGGAATTTGCAAAATGCAGCTTGTCAACTTGATCCTTATATTCAGATTCTTTTAGCCTTCATTTTAGAGGTCCTCACGCCTCACAACATCGGAAGTCTACAATCAAACAAGAAACACTTATCCCGATGTTGCTAGCCTAAGGTGGAAATGAAATTTAGTTGGCTCTATATATACTTCAGTCAAGGTTACAATACAGTGATTATTCCACAAACCACAAGTTAAGAGACTTAGTTCCTCTTCTTACTACGTCACGGCGCAGTGGGCAAGTATGCTCAATCCTCTTCCGCAAGTGACGGTGATTCGAATCAATAACAACCCGGAATACATGACACATACACCCTCCTTGAGTGACTCTCTCAAGAGCTCTTTCTTACGTTGTATGCAGCAACCTTTCACACGACACCCTGACATAGAAAAACGCTTCGTGCCGAGCAGGATGGTCCTCTACGCGGACACGTCGAAGTTGCCTGCTAAAGAATTTACACCTCCCGCCTTCTCAATGCCATTCCCACGTGAAGCATGAGTTTCTATATCACGGTCCATCGAGTTACATCGGTTTCATGGGTCCCATACCCCACTATATATCCGGTACAGATCAATCTTGTCCAGCAGGGCCGCATACATACGGTCCTTAACCGACACGGACGGGGCTACAACCAACCTCCACATTTGCCTTACCATCCCGGTCCAGGCCAAATGTGGTCTTAAGCATTGTCACACCCATCGCAGGTCGAGACCAACATTGAGCGCTCCATCCTACAGGAACATCCCCGTTCCCATCTCATTTTCATGAGTGTGCTCTTATCATCAACCTCTCGCGAGTAACTCCATTACTCGACCTTTCTCGCGAGTAGCTTTTTACTACTCGACTTCTACCGAGCTAGCTATAACATTAGCCTAGCATCTACAACGAGGAAAAGCCTACACTAAACCTTTTACTCAGGTATGTAATAGCCATGCAAGTGGGTTTCAATCATCCTAGACATAATGCACAATATAAAGTCTAACAAACATGAGGTGAAGTAAAGCAAAATTTAAAACCGTAACGATATGCGGGAAATGTTTAAACTCTGACTGCGGCCACAGGGCCACGTGTCGACCGCTGGAACCCGGGCCACACGGGCCACAGAGTTTTTCCCGTGTTGTCACAGATGGATCTGAGGCCACAGAAGATCTAACTCCTCGTAACAGAGACTGACACGTGGGCCAGCCCCAGTCTTTGTCTTCCTCCAGCAGCCCGCGCTCCTGCGCCGCCGAGCTCGCCGGAGCTCTCGCCGGGAGTGGGTTCCGGTGCTCAGAGCTTGCTGGTTCTCGCTGCCCCCACGTATTCTTGTGCGAGGAACACGTTGTCAGGCTTATCTCAGACCGACGATGGCCGGAAACCTAGGTGCGACGGCGACAGTATCTGTGGATCTCCGGCGATGTCGCTAGGGCGCTATACCGCACTAAACACGTCGCCGATTGCTCGTACAGCACCACTGCACCAAGGAGAACACGGATCCAACCTCCGATCTTGCTGAAACTCGCCGGGAGTATAACCTCACCATCGGGCTAGGTCAAAATCTGGTGAAAATCGAAAAACTCGATGAACAGCGGCTTTGCTCGATGGTTCTCGGTGGTTCTTGATCCTATGGGCGTGCACGGAGGTATAGAAGGTGTATGCTACGTTGTGTGTGGAGTGGTTCGACGTGTGAGACGAATTTGCCGGTTTTCTCCCCTCGGATATTATTGCATGTCGACGGCAAAAATGAAATTCCGGTGAGCACCGTCCATGACAGGCATCCGGTGTTGCGGTGAAGCGAGTAGGGGTATCGGTGAACCTTTTTGCTTTTGCAACTCGAGGGAAGAGGCTCTGTGGTGGCCGGGCGACATATTCTTGCAACGGCGGCTTCACTCGGTGCCGTGGAGACAAACTGAGCTCGACGCCGAGGTTCCCGTGGGTTTAGCACCGGTGCCTTGCGTCGGCCACGTTCAGTGAGGGCTGGCGATGCTGTGGAAAGGCTCAGCACGGTGTGGGACTCGTCGGGCCGGCCGGGCGCCGATGAACTGCGTGGTTTCATCCGTGCGGCAGCAACTCGGCGAGGAGGGCACGGGATAGCGTCGGTAGTAGTGGGAGGCGGTTGTGTGGGGCGACGTTCGCTCGGTGGGAGGCTGATAAGGGCGAGGGAAACCACCTCTGAAGCTGCTCGGGAGCTGGTGGCAACGCTGCCTCGGTGGCGCGCGTGCTTCATTCGGCGCTTCGAGCGAAATAGAGAGAATTGCTTCGGTTTTAAGTCTTCAGTGGATCACTGACCAGTGGGACCACCCTACTTCTTATCCCTCCAACTTGCCCACAAATATCTCTCAAATTTGGCACAATGCAAATTTAAATCCGGAAGAGCTAAGATTCAAAAGCTGTTTGGCATTTTGACATGGTTTTCTTCAGTTCAAATTTAAATTCAAATTTCAAAGAAATTCATAGGCCCCTATGATACTCATATCAAAGCACCTCTAAATTTTCTCAAAATTTAGCTCCCTCATAATTGGGACCTGAGGAATTCAAATATACCATCCAATTTTTTAGTTGGCCATTGCAAATACCACTTCTTAAACAACAGTTTGGAAACCTTTTTGAAAATGGCTCTCTTCTCTTTGAAGTGAACCTTTTGGTTCAAACTGAGTTTAAGGTCCTATTGCACATTCCAACACTTATATGATTAACAAAAGTTTTTGCAAGTCCCATTTCTTGGATTTAAACTCAACTTTATTCATAGCTCAAGTTTTCCATTTACAAGTTTTTGGGACTTTCACATTCTCCCCCCCTTAAAAAGAATCTCGTCCCGAGATTCATGAGTAGGGACAAAGCGGGGAGGATGACTTCTGAACATAAGCCTCTAATAACTCCGGATGAGTGCGTTGCAAGTACTCCCCGCTTTTCCACGTAGCTTCATCAGCGGTGTGGTTGTTCCACAAGACTTTGTAAAATCGCAATGTCCGATTTCTTGTGGCGCGAGTCTTCTCGTCGATAATCTGTATCGGATACTTAGAATAAGTGAGATCCGGTTGAAGATCCTCAATGTTATCCATATGAACCGCGGTTGGGTACTTAAGACACTTCCGTAGCTGAGAGACGTGGAAAACATTGTGAATACCCGAAAGTGACGCCGGTAGCCCCAGACGATAGGCCACAGGTCCACATATTTCAGTGACAGCAAATGGCCCGATGAATCGCGGAGCAAGCTTTCCCTTCACTCCGAAACGATGAACTCCTTTCATTGGAGAGACACGAAGATAAATGTGGTCCCCGATGTCGAAGTGAAGAGGTCGACGTCTTTTGTCTGCATAGCTTTTCTGCCGAGATTGAGCAGCCTTTAAATTGGCTTGAATCACTCGCGCTCGTTCCTCGGCTTCATTCACAAGATCAATCCCGTAGACCACTCTCTCACTGGACTCACACCAATTCAGTGGTGTGCGGCACTTCCGGCCATAAAGAGTCTCATACTGGGCCATTTTGATGCTGGATTGATAACTGTTGTTATATGAGAATTCTGCTAACGGTAGATGGTCATCCCAATTCTTCCCTTGATTGATGACACATGCCCGTAGCATATCCTCCAGAATCTATTTATCCTCTCCGTTTGACCATCAGTTTGCGGATGATACGCTGAACTTCGAATTAACTTGGTTCCCAAGGAAGCATGCAGTTGCTCCCAAAATCTGGATACGAATAACGCACCTCGATCAGAAACGATGGTGCGGGGAACCACGTGTAAACACACGATTCTTGAGATGAACAGCTCCGCATACTTCTTTGCCACATATTTAGTATGGACTGGAATAAAATGTGCTTTCTTGGTCAAACAATCGACGATTACCCAAATAGAATCATGCTTGTTGCTGGTCATGGGTAAACCGATGATGAAGTTCATACTTATGTCTTCCCACATCCATGCTGGAATCTTCAGCGGTTGAAGTGGTCTGTCTTTCCTCATATGGTCGGCTTTAACCCGCCGACACGTATCACATTCGGATACATATTTCACAGTTTCTCTTTTCATCCGTGTCCACCAGAACTTAGATTTCAAGTCCTGGTACATCTTATTGCTTCCCGGATGAATGGAGTACTTGGATAAATGCGCTCCATCCAGTATCTTCCTCCGCAATTTCATATTCCGGGGTACAACTATGCGGTTGTTAAACCATAGAGTACTCTCTTCATCCTTGCAGAACATCTTCAATTCACCACTGTCCACTCTCCTCCGGATGTGAGACATACCCCTGTCTCTCTTCTGAGCCTCTACAATCTCATCTTGGATTGTAGGAATAAGAGCGAGGATGAACAGCGATCCATAGGGAACTAAGCGCAGGCTTGGTTCTCTTTCTTCATGTGCAGCCATGGCTAAATGGTGAATGTGGGCTTTCCGACTAAGTGCGTCGGCAACCACATTCGCTTTGCCCGGATGGTAATGAATTTCAAGTTCGTAATCCTTGATCAATTCAAGCCATCTTCGCTGCCTCATATTCAGTTCTTTCGGTGTGAAGATGTACTTCAAGCTTTTGTGGTCAGTGTAGAGATATACTGGATTGCCTAGTAAATAATGTATCCACATTTTCAATGCAAGGACCACTGCAGCTAGTTCAAGGTCGTGCGTCGGGTAATTCTGCTCATGACCCCTGAGTTGTCGGGATCCATACGCGACCACACGTCCTTCTTGCATCAACACACAACCCAAACCAATGCCGGATGCATCACAATAAACATCAAACGGCTTCGTGGTGTCCGGCTGGGCCAAAACTGGAGCTGTAATGAGATACTTCACTAAATTTTGAAAAGCTTGTTCGCATGAATTGCTCCAATCATACTTGGTGCTTTTCTTCAACAGCTCCATCATAGGTTTAGCGACTTTGGAGAAGTTTGGAATGAATCTCCGGTAATAAACCGCTAAACCTAGGAAACTCCTCACTTCATGAACAGATGTTGGAGATTTCCAATTCAGCACTTGCTCGATTTTACTTGGGTCCACAGCGATGCCTTCCGCTGGAATAATATGCCCAAGAAACGGCACTTTGCTGATCCAAAACTCACATTTACTGAACTTTGCATATAGCTTGTGATCCCTCAAGCGTTGGAGTACAATACGCAAATGTTCAGCGTGTTCTTCTTCTGACTTTGAATAGACCAAGATGTCATCGATGAAAACCACGACGAACTTGTCTAACTCCGGCATGAACACAGAGTTCATGAGATACATAAAGTGAGCCGGAGCATTGGTCAATCCAAAGGACATGACAAGATATTCATAAAGACCATATCTTGTCCAGAACGCTGTCTTAGGTACGTCTTCTGCCTGGATTTTTATCTGATGATACCCGGACCGAAGATCCATCTTGGAGAATACCTTAGCACCCACTAGTTGGTCAAAAAAAATATAGATGCGTGGTAGTGGATACTTATTCTTGATAGTGACAGCATTCAGTGGACGATAATCTACGCATAATCTCAAAGTTTCGTCCTTCTTATTCACCAAGAGTGCGGAACAGCCCCAAGGTGATGAACTTGGGCGTATAAAACCTTTTTCCATGAGGTCATTAAGCTGCTCCTTCAATTCTGCTAGCTCCTTCAGTGCCATTTTGTATGGTCGCCGAGAAATAGGTGTTGTTCCCGGTGCTAGTTCAATCTTGAACTCTACATCACGTTCGGGCGGCATGTCCGGCACATCTTCGGGAAAAACATCTGGATATTCACATACCACTGGAATATCCTCAAGTTTAGGAGCTTCAATCTGATGCACCGCTGCAACTCGTTGTGATGGATCCACAAGATTCAATGTGTTACAACCGTGTATTGGGGAATTCAGTTGGACAGTCCGAGAGCTGATGTCAAAGATAGCTCCATAATGTGTCAACCATGACATCCCCAAGATAATATCAATCCTTTGGCCTTTGAGTATGATAAGGCTTGCAGGATAGATGTTTCCACCCAAACATAAAGGTGCCCGAGAGACCATCTCATCTGTTGATATCTTGCCTCCGGGTGAGCTGATATGAAACGGATGCTTAACTGTGCTAAATGGAAGATTATTCTTCAGCACGTAGTCTCTGCTAATTAAAATTGTGGGTGGCTCCAGAATCAAACAAAATGAAAGTGGGCTGTTCATGTAACGTGAACATGCCCGCTAAAACTGGTTTGCCTTTAGCAATGTCCTCAATAGCAGTGTAATTAACCCTGCCATCTTTTGAAAGATTCTTCTTTGAAGGTTCACGGTGCTGATCTGAGCATTGCTGAGACGGCACATAAGTGTGGCTCTGCTCAGCTCCAGGATGGTTTCATGCTGCAGAAATCCTCAGCTCTCTACTAGCACGAGGTGGAGATAATTCGTGTGTAGCTGGTTGCGGTAGGGTTGCACGAATAATTTCTGACCGCTGCTGTTGAGGTGGAGGCTCATAAGTGAGTAACTCCAGCCGTGGTTGTGAGAGTTGCACCACAGGCTGAATTTGTTGCCTAACTGGCGAGTAATACCGCACTCGATAGTTCGGACGAGCCTCGATGTCACTGTCCGGTGGTATACTTCTTTTCAGCTCCGCTTCACAACGGAGATGCATGTCTCCTTTAATTATAGCAGCATTTACCAACAACCATTATTGAACAAGGTCACTTGTTCCAGAAGTTCGACATTCAACCCTCGGAAGAAATATTCACACTTCAACGCTTCCGAGTCAACCATATGAGTGGCGTATTGCATCAAGTCTTCAAACTCTTTGAAGTACTCGTACGCACTCCTTTCTGCTTGCTTTAACTCCAGAAAGTCTTGATACTTTGTTCATAGAATTGCCGAACAAATGTGACGTGCCCGGAACACATTCCGGAATTCATCCCACGTCACTCGATGACCTTCAGGAAGAGTAGCGATGTACTTCACCCACCAAGCTCCAGCGGCTCCGTGGAGTTGTTGAGCAGCAAATACAGTCTTCTGATATTCATCGCACTCAAGCATATCGAACTTGGCTTCAATACGTTGGAGCAAATGAACCGACTCCAACGGTTCTTTTGCTCCTGAGAAAACCGGTGGTTGTCTTGCTAGAAAATCCAGATAAGTGCTTGGCGGGGGATTTTTCTGTAGTGTCTCCTGTCGTATGCTTTGTCGCACCAACAGATCCAGAGACTCAGCCATCTTTGTCAAGATTTCCGCCAATCCGGTTGATGATGTCGGCACTTCTTGTCGTGGCAAATTACTTTCACCGTGACTCGACTCACCAACCTCATTCCTGGAATGAGCATGATCCATGCTGCAAGAGTGAGCAATTTACAGTTAAAATTCAAAGTTTAAACTCAACTTGAATTGAAAACATAACCGTAAAAGCATCACATCAATATTTCAGCATTACACAAGCTAACTAGGGTTTCGACAATTCTGAAATCTACCAAACTTGAGCAAGTTTGTCCAAACCCTTAATTACAACAGTAAGACAAACTGGAAAAATAACTCAAGAACATGCTACGGAACTTAGAAAAGTCTAAAACATTCCTGTCCACAACAAGTCTCAAGTTAAATGGCAATAAGCACTACTCTGTCCAGAATGACCAATTGGTCTTAATCCAAGAATTTGAATATGAAAATGGCAATTTCAAGTCTCAAGTTGAATATGAAAGTTATAGTTAACTCCAATATCTTTCCAACGAGTATTCATTTTCCTTCATATCAGTTTTGAATCGAAAGTTGTGATATTTCAAAGTTAACAGAAATCTGGAGCAATTTTAACAGCACCTCCTTTCAAAGTGGCTGTTTTGTCCGTAAGATTTTAAACAATTAAACTCCAAATCTGGAGAAACTTCGAACTACGAAGTCATAGCATATATCACAAGCTTCCCAACAGTGTATTACTTGACCCTTAGAAAATTTTCTACATAAAGTTATGGTCGAAATACAGAAATTTCCAGAGAGCAATTTGTGCCTGCCCTGTTTTTGGGCAGTTTACACTCCTATGAGAATTTCATCCATTTGGAGGGTGATTCTGATCTGGAGTTCTACAGAAGAGTTGTAGAATAATTCAATAGATTTCCAGAAATGTATCACTCACCTCCATTGGTTCAACCAAACAAAAGTTATGTCTTTTTCAACTTCAGCAAAATTCTGCCGAAAACAGGGGAGGTTTCTCCTAAGTCTTTGTGAATAAATCTATACTCCCAATTGACTCTTAGTTCAATATAGGAGTTCATTAACCCCTAATAGAATCCTAGACTCCAAATTTACACTTTTTTATTTTCAAACCTTCTTTTTCATGTAGTTCAAAACATGTCACGGTACTATGTTTCCTCACGAAATTAAAATCCTAACCGGCTTTATACCGGCGTATACGTTTCAAATGGTGGCACTAAAACGATCACTCACAAACGTTGTCTACACGACATGTACTAACGTGGTTAAGTTACCTGCATAAAACCACTCAATAATGATGCATACATTGGTTTATCATTTCAGGCAGGTCCATATCATAGTAAAAACATACGCCCCGTATCATTGCCATACGGGCCGTCCTTGAGTCAAGCCACGTCTCAAGGTACATGATCGGGTTATTCACCACCCGACGGGGGCTCCACACCTTTTGCAATAAAGCACACCGGTGGAACAGCGCTTTCGTATGCCTCATAGGACATGAAGAGTCCTAGAGAACACACTTCGTGTTACAAACCACACGATGGGGTCTCCTCCTCTTGCCCCTAGGTTTGCGCACTGGAGGCTAGTGCCATTCATATGTCTCTAAGACATGAAGAGTCTTAGAAAACATATGCACTTCCCGTCCATTGCTGAACGGGAGATCCCACACTACATTCCTCGTATGGGTGAGCTAACCGAAATTGATCCGCTTTCGGTGGCGTTCCTTACCATTCTTACCTCCACGTAGGTGCGTCGTTACAGAATTGAAATACTAAATGATAACACACTGTTAGCTTGCCACCTTAAGTAACTATGCTAATAATACTCCTTATGTGGGCATACTATACGTTCCTCACTCGTATACCTCTAAGTTTTTCGAAAATATGCTCTTTTCATGCGTGCTATTCCCAATGCGGCTCTGATACTACGCTGTGGGAGAGCCACGCCCGGGAATCGCAGTGGGTGGTGCCGTGCGATGCGGCACCCAACAGCATGCACGAAAAGACGATAAAAAACATAACAGAACCATTTTGTTACTCAACATAAGATCTTATACAACATAAGTACACACGCAGTGGAATGTAAAACTAGCTGGACAAACTACTCACTCTCGACCCTAACTACGCCGAAGAGAAGTCATTCAGCCCGTGAACGCTTCCTACTAGCTTCACCAAAGAAAAGCAGCGGATAGGTTTCCGATGAGTTGAACAAACTGTGAGTTTCTTCGTCTCACCGAACAACCCTCTTCATAGCAGGCATCCTGCTACCTGCAAAAACAACTCAGAAGCAACCATGAGCACTAAGGCTCAACAAGACTTAACCGTCACTCCTAAACATGTAACTCTAAATGCAGGGGTAGTAAGACAGTAGGGACAGGAATTTGCAAAATGCAGCTTGTCTAACTTGATCCTTATATTCAGATTCTTTTAGACTTCATTTTAGAGGTCCTCATGCCTCACAACATCGGAAGTCCACAATCAAACAAGAAACGCTTATCCCGATGTTGCTAGCCTAAGGTGGAAATGAAATTTAGTTGGCTCTATATATACTTCAGTCAAGGTTCTAATACAGTGATTATTCCACAAACCACAGATTAAGAGACTTAGTTCCTCTTCTTACTACGTCACAGCGCAGTGGGCAAGTATGCTTAATCCTCTTCCGCGGGCGACGGTGATTCGAATCAATAACAACCCGGAATACACGACACATACACCCGCCTCGAAAGACTCTCTCAAGAGCTCTTTCTTACATTGTATGCAGCAACCTTTCACACGACACCCTGACATAGAACAACGCTTCGCGCCGAGCAGGATGGTCCTCTACGCGGACACGTCAAAGTTGCCCGCTAAAGGATTTACACCTCCCGCCTTCTCAACGCCATTCCCACGTGAAGGATTAGTTTCTATATCACGGTCCATCGAGTTACATCGGTTTCATGGGTCCCATACCCCACTATATATCCGGTACAGCTCAATCTTGTCCAGCAGGGCCGCATACATACGGTCCTTAACCGACACGGACGGGGCTACAACCAACCTCCACATTTGCCTTACCATCCCGGTCCAGGCCAAATGTGGTCTCAAGCATTGTCACACCCATCGCAGGTCGAGACCAACCTTGAGCGCTCCATCCTACAGGAACATCCCCGTCCCCATCCCATTTTCATGAGGGTGCTCTTATCATCAACCTCTCGCGAGTAACTCCATTACTCGACCTTTCTCGCGAGTAGCTTTTTACTACTCGACTTCTACCGAGCTAGCTATAACATTAGCCTAGCATCTACAACGATGCAAAGCCTACACTAAACCTTTTACTCAGGGATCTAATAGCCATGCAAGTGGGTTTCAATCATCCTAGACATAATGCACAATATCAAGTCTAATAAACATGAGGTGAAGTAAAGCAAAATTTAAAACGGTAACGATATGCAAACCGGGGCTTGCCTTATGTTGCTGTAGGTTTAGTTCTACTTTATAGTCAGTAGCTTGGCGATGAGCTAAGCCTCAACTTGTTGCTCCGAGTCAAGTTGCTCGTTGACCTCCTTCGTCATATTTCCTACCGACATTAATATGCATATATGTTTAGTTATAAAACTCTTACTAACAAGTTCTAACAAGTTTTCAAAACTGGAACCCTGTTTAAGGATTTAAAATAACACTGGTGCTAGTGGTTTGGGTTTGGGCTAAAGTACTATGATCAAGTGATAAGTGGGGTTTATCACTTGGGTGGTGCTCACCTAAGGGAGTTGAACAGAATAGTACTGATCCAGGGCTCCAATGGAGCTGAAAATTTTCTTGTAAGTTCCTTGTCACAAGAAAGTCATCTGGACCAAAATTCAGAATATTTCAGTGAACAAATCATTCAGAACAATTCCCTAAGCACTTAGGCAAAAAGGAATTAATTATGAATAAATTTACACTTTCATGCAGATTAAAGTGATCTAAAATTTCATACATAGCTCAGGGAGCCTGCATGAGATTTCCTAGGATTTGTGGGGCTAAAGAATGTCCAGAACTGAATTTCCAAGTTTTGGAAATTCTCTGAAATTAAACCGACTCCACAAACTTTGGTAACTCCAACTTCAACTTCGATTTTATTAATAACCACTTACGAGACCTTTTTTGGCACATACCCCTTATCTCAAGTTTTTGACCAAACCAATCCATTGACACAAACGGTTCATGGGCGAAAAGTGAGTTGTTTGGGTCCTGGAGGATTAACGGGGAGAACTGCAAGTTTTCGGACCTAATTTTAACAGCCGGTACGGTAACAATGAAAATGGCTCCCTCTTTAGTTTCATAAGCATATTAACTAAATCAGCATCAAATGAGCTGAAACTTTTACAGGAGTTCCCTATCATCCTAAAGAATTTTCTGGCAAAACTTGAGGATTTTTAGATGAACCAAACTCCCTCTAAAATTCTATTGCTGAAAGATTTTAAAGACTTTTCCAGAATGTTCTATTGATTTTCAAACAAATTGGTTGGCATATTTGGATAGAGTTTGTCATCCTGAATCCAACCCAATTTGAATCACTAATTTTGGATCTTCCTAGCAAAAGTTATGAGGTTCTAAAGATTGAACCGAATTTGGAATTCAAATTAATCGGGAATTGTTCAAACTCTGACTGCGGCCACAGGTGTAACACCCCAAAATCTTGTTAAGACCCTAAATCCTGTTAAGAGGGGAATTTAAAATTTTTTGGACGTGTTGCATGTTTTGCAACAATTTAAATTCAAACTGGAATTCAATTTAAACTCAAAACAGAAAAGAAATAGAAAAAGAAAAAAAAAAGAAAACAGAAAAAAACCGGCCAGTGGGCCGAAACCCACCAGCCGGCCCAACCAGCACCCGCGCAAGCCCGCGGCCGCGCGCGCCCCCTTCCTCCCACTGACAGGCGGGGCCCGCCAGCTTTCTTCTTCCTTGCGCCCACGCCGCGATCGGCCGGGACTCTCTCACCCGAATCAAAACCGATCGGGAATTCTCGCGTATCCCAGCCGATTTCCGGACCCCGAAGACTCCAGCTCGATCTAAACCAACCCGCCGCCCTCCCCCGTCTATAAAAACCCCGGCCTCGTCCCGATTTACTCACGCGATCTGCTGTTTTTACTCCGGTGAGAACCCGAGCCTTCTCCGGCGAACTCTGGCCGATCTACGCTCGGAAATTCCGATCTAACTCGCTGGTCTTGATCCACCGCCTCCGGGGAACCTTGCAGGTGCAGAAAACTCAGTGATCTGCGGTTCAAACACAGCGCCGATGAGCTTCGCCATGAATTCATCTCGGACCTCGTCGCCGACCGCTTTCCAGGACCTCCCAGATCCCCGACCTCCCCTCCACCGATCTATGCCGTAAAATCACAGTTCTAGGAAGAATTCGCGAAGATCCGAAACTCTCCGGCGAGATCGCCGCCTCCCACCGCCGTGCGCCACCGGCAGCGCCTCCCGCGCTCGATCAGAGCGACGTGGCCGCTTGTGCGCCGTTTATTTTAAATCGCACGGTAGAGTTTAAATCCCCGCGTACCGGTTCGATGTTATAATCTCAGCCGTCTGTTTTAAATCGGACGGTCCACGTCACGCGTTATAAAGACTGAAAATCTTACGTGCTACCCCCTGGGGTTCTTGGGAAATAAGAGCTAGCCCCAGAAACTTCTGATCTAGCCCCTAGAACTTCAGAAAATCATGTAAATTCATTTAAAAATCAGTTTTAGCCCCTGGACTTAATAAAAATTAGGAAAAACTCCTCTGTTATGAGTAGCTAGATCCCTGAAATTTGTTAAAATAATATTTTAGACCCTGTAGTGGGGTGAGTTTACCTTTTTGACCCTGTTTGATATTTAATTTAGGAAATTGAATATGTGACTAGTATTCAAAATTTAAAAAGTGGGACAAACAGATTGTCAAAATTAAATTAAAAACTTTCTCAGTACTTAGAAAACTTTGGAGTGAGATAAAAATATATTTTGGGCTGAAATGAATCTGTTTAATTTATTATTCACATTTATTAGTTATAGGGACACATTTTTAAGTAAAGAATAGTTCTGAAAATAGGGAAAATAAATGTAAAATAGTTTACATCAGAGGAAAAGGTCAAAAATAAATTAGTAAATATTTTAGATCAGAACCTATTCTGTTTAGATGATGTGTCTTGTTAATTTCATAATAAAGTTCACATTTAGGCACAGGAAATAAATCTGAAAATATAGCAACTAGTAAATGATAAATGAAGTTTCTAAAATCCAAAGAATTCAGTTTAGGGTTGGTAGAAATACTGAAGTCACATAAGGAGTAGGAAAATACCTTTTATGCATACTTGGTAGCTAAAAGGTGTAGTAATTAAATATAAGGAATTTATTTAAATTGGAAACTCATATATAAAGTATGCAAGCATAAATGTGAATACTAAAGTAGGAATCATATACACATGATTAAAAGTGCATGTAAACCACAAATCAACACATATAGAGTAACCACAACACATATAATTGTGAATGACTTTCATAAATGTGAATGTGTGGTTTGTATGAAGTGGAAGTGTGAACTATGTCTTATGGATTGTTGTTTTTCTTTTGCTATGTGTGATGGTATGATGTAGAACCTGCTCCAGAGCAAGTTCTTCCTTTCCAAGATCAGGACTACCCATTTCAAGAGCAGCAGGAAGGAGGCAAGTGTTCTTGACCACTTTGATCCTATACTAGGATGTTTAGATAGAATTATTGCATTGTCAAGTTGAATATGAAACCCATGCTAGGAAGTTTCCCTAGAATTGCATTACCTTGTTTCCTTGTAGCTTGGGTTGGGATTTATTTTATCATGTCATTTATTATTATGCATATGCTTAGCCATGCTTAGAATGGGATATTTGGGATATGAGATCATCAGTTTATTCTATCATACTCTTGAATGAGATATGTAGAGGTAAGGATCAAGGCAAGTTGGATGTTTTGGTTGTGTGCTGGGTGCACGAGACTCGGGTTTGTGTTTAGTACTTGCCTGGATCATAAGAACCGGTTCATGGAGCATGTAACCTGGCTTTACCGTGCCAACCACATGCTGAGATGGGGCAGCTTGGCCAATTAATTAGGTGTATCCCCGGCGTAGTATGGGTGTGTTGGATGGTGCGGGGAGTAGGTGTCAGCTGGACTACCATATGAACCGCAAGGCTCAAGAGGGGGCCACTGCAGCGGGGTTGGAGCCTCTTGTATGCTGTTAGGGATGAAACCTCAGTGGGCCCATGCTCGTCGGGAATCCCTTTGTAAAGGCTTCGTAGTGATCTCCTGGCTACACACCTGGGAAGTGTGAATGTGGTTCGTAGCCACTGGCATAATGGAGATTCTTTTAGTCCACCCGGCAACGGGGGATGAAATCACTACATGTGGGTACAGTGGTACAAACTCTGCAGAGTCAAAACTGTCATGACAGCCGTGCTCACGGTCAAGAGCGGCTTGGACTTATTCATGATTAGAGGATTGATGGTTTTGGAAGTTGTGGATGTTAAGCGGGGAGCTTAACATTGGAAATGATGATATGGTTATTTGATTATGATGATGGGATGGGAGATTGGGACCATTTCACCTGTGTAGTAGTGTAGGTGCTTAATAAGCTAAGGTAATAGGTATTAATGGCATAGTGCTTTAACCATGAGTTCAACCTCCCCTTGTTCTAGCCATGCATGACATAATTTTCACACACTTGCTGAGTACCATCGGTACTCAACCTTGCATATTTGTTGGTTTATATTGCTGCTCAGGTCAAGATAATGAGGTGGTGTATAATGATCAAGACTTTGGACCCGAAGAAGGTTTCTAGGTTCATGGAGTCCCCCGGGCAACGCCTGTGACGGAGCCCTCAAGAAGAATATTCCGCTGCTAGTTTATTTACTTGTGATGAACTTATTATTGTCGATCGAGACATTTGATATGTAAGACTTATTTATATTTGACACCTGGCTTGTAATAAATGATGCTTCACTATTTGTAATCACATGTATGAGAAAATGATCCTGGCATACATGTGATATTCACTTGGTTGTTCTTCAGAAAAACCGGGTGTGACAGTAGTGGTATCAGAGCCAAGGTTGCCCGTAGGAACATGGACCTAGGTAGAAATGGATGTATTTAAGGGCCCTATTTTCTTAAAAACTATTTTTACAAGGTGTGTGTTGAAAAGTGTTATTTAATGAGCCACTTTCTTCATCTTACCCCAACTTTCATTCAAAATAGGATTTTTGTTTAAAAAGTTTATCTAACCTAAGTTTAAATGCTTTTTGTTTTAGATGGTTCGCATGATTCGCACCGCTCACAAGTCCACAAGAGGGAGAGTTCCCGTAGTTGCCCTTGCCGAAAGAGAGGAGAGCCGTCCGGTGACGTACCTTTCCTACGGATTGGCAGTAGGAGGCTTGTTGCGCCGTCTTCGACGTATGCTCAAAGCCGCCGGCAAAACGGGCAAGCTAATCATCCACTATAACTCCAACAGGACCATCCGTGAGAAGAGGGAAGAATGGAGTTCAGAGATGACGATTATACACGAAAATCAGCTGCTTAAGATCCACTGCTCTCCAGCATGTAGAGCGACACAGGTCGATGCGGAGAAGGATGTCACCTGGGAGGACATCACCTGCCAGAGTCACATCTATCGTCGACACCTGGATAGGACTGAGTACATGTATGTCCTCCAGCGTGAGAGTGGTACCACGGAGTACAAGTACCCACCAGTGCAGCAAGGGACTTCCCATGAGCACATGGACTTGTGCTTGGAGGATGCTGCTATGCTCAGCACTCGACTGCAGGAGTGTCAGCAGGAGCTTCAGGATGTTCGGGACACCCTGAAGGAAACGGAGGCGTTGCTGCGAGCCTGCTTGAGAGCAAGAGAAAGAGGAGATGGGAATGAACTGTGTGTCACCGTGAATGATACATGGACTCCTGACTCCCCAGATCGCCGGGCGATCAGGCATCGTCGCACTTCTCCACCAGCAGCCTCCCCACCCAAAGCAGAGTCAGAAGGCTGCCGAAATGATGAGGAAGATCCCGAGGAGCCAGCTCAAGAAAACGAGTAGCGTAGAGCCTTTCCCTTAAATTAGAAGGATGTCGAGTAGTCGAGTCGTTACGTTAGTTAATGGTGTGTTAATGATTGGTGTGTGACGTGAGTTGTGGAAGCCATGAGCAATTGTCCACAGCCTCGTCTCCAGATTGTTTTGCTTTGGTGTGTGAACCCACATGAAATAACATTGCATTTATTTTTGTGTGAGATATGAATCCTCAGAAAAGTGTAACAAAGCCTCAACACTTCAAAGTACAAACAAGTGAAAGTAGTAAGATGATACGTAATGCTTTAATTAACATTGGTTGATCATGCCAGATGGCCAGAAGAGGAAAAGGTCGTGGTGCCAACCCCGCCAATAACAACGATGAGGCCTGCAACCCTCATCTTTCTGGAGGCCAGGACAGGGGTGGTCGCCGTGAAGGAGTTGATCCCCTCCACCAAATGCTGGAGAATCAAAATCAGCTCATCCAGAACTTGACTCAAGTGGTGGCCAACTTGCATCAAGTTCCACCTCCACAAGCTGCACCATGCCAACCAAGGTTGAGTGAGTTTCTAGGAACTCAACCTCCAAAGTTTGCAAGTGCTGCTGAACCTCTGGAGGCAGATGATTGGCTAAAGACCACTGAAAGCAAGATGAGGATCATACAGTGCCAAGGGTATGAGAGGGTGCTGTTTGCCTCTCACCAATTGCATGGACCTGCTGCTGATTGGTGGACCGCCTACGTGGCTGCCCATCATGACCCTGAGAACATCACTTGGGAAGAGTTCAAGCGTAGCTTCCGCAACCATTATATCCGAAGAGGTGAACTCAAAAACAAACGGAAGGAGTTCTTGGGACTGCAGCAGGGAAACATGACGGTGAGGGAATACCTCACTAAATTTACTCAACTATCCCGTTATGCCCCACGAGACATAGAGACTGATGAGCAGAAACAAGATTGTTTCGTGGAAGGGCTTACCGCAGAAATGCAGTGTGCAATGTCCTCCAATGAGTATGAAAGCTTCCAAAAGATGGTGGACAGAGCATTTGTGGTAGAAAGGAAGCTGAAGGCCTTGGAAATTGAGAACAAGAGGAAGGTCGGGTGGTCACATCAAGCCTCAGGAAGCAACACCCGCCCACGTCTGATGCAGCAACCCGCAGGGCAGACGAACCGTGCTGCGGTACCCTACTCAGCACCAAGAGGGTACAACCCGAACTACAGGCCTCCCGCAGCAACAGAACAGCCACAACGTCAGTTTGTACAGCAGCCTCGCCCCGCATATCAACCTCGACCAGCAGCGCAAGAACCCCCAAACCAACCCCAAGACAACAAAGGCCAGGCACCTAAGGTTGCGGTGCAATGTTTTAGCTGTGGTGAAGTGGGGCACTACACCCATAAGTGCCCAAAGAAGAAGCCCACGCAGCCACAACAGCAGAATGTAATGAGAGGACGGGTGAACCACGTCACTATGGAGGAAGCGCAAGAGGCACCCGACGTGGTAGTTGGTAAGTTTCCTGCCAATTTACACATTGCAACCCTGCTGTTTGATTCTGGTGCTACCCACTCGTTCATTGCTCAAGGGTTTGTTAAGAAGTATGATCTAGCAACAACACAAATGAACTATATGCTAGCAGTAAACTCTCCAGGTGGAGAAATAAGGACAAGACAAGTGTGTCCCAAGGTGAATCTAGACATTAATGGGGTAGTGTTTACTGCTAACCTCATAGTGATAGATTCCCAAGGGATCGATATTATTTTGGGCATGGACTGGTTGACCAAACATAAGGGAATCATCCATTGTTCGACCAGAACGGTGGAACTAACTCACCCTAGTGGCACAAGAGTAAAGTTCATAACAATACAAGAGCCTAGGAGGGACAATAAATTAAATCAAGTTGAGGTGAAAGTGGAGGAGATCAGGACCATCAGGGAATATCCAGATGTTTTTCCGGAGGAGTTGCCAGGTATGCCTCCTGATCGTGAAGTGGAATTCTCAATTGAGCTAGTGCCTGGAACAGCCCCGATATACAAGAGACCTTATCGGATGGACTCCAAGCAGCTAGAAGAACTCAAGGATCATTTAAGAGAATTGACGGAGAAGGGGTATGTTTGTCCTAGTTCCTCACCATGGGGAGCTCCAGTGATATTTGTGCCCAAGAAGGACGGAACCCAAAGGTTATGCGTGGATTACCGTGCCTTGAATGAAGTAACCATCAAGAACAAGTACCCATTACCCCGCATTGAAGACTTGTTTGATCAGTTGAGGGGAGCTTGTGTGTTCTCGAAAATTGATCTCAGGTCGGGGTACCACCAACTTAAGATAAGGCAATCTGATATTCCCAAGACAGCTTTCGTATCTCGGTACGGTCTGTATGAATACACTGTCATGCCTTTCGGGCTAACTAATGCCCTGGCATACTTCATGTATCTCATGAACAAGGTATTCATGGAATATCTGGACAAATTTGTGGTGGTTTTCATAGATGACATTCTCGTCTTCTCCAAAGATGAAGAAGAACATGAGAAACATCTAAGGTTGGTGTTGCAAAGGCTGAGAGAACACCAACTATATGCCAAGTTGAGCAAGTGTGAGTTTTGGCTAAAGAGAGTTCCCTTCTTAGGACATATAATCTCGGAGGGAGGAATCTCCGTGGATCCTGCCAAAATCGAGGATATACAGAAGTGGAAGACCCCTGAAAATGTCGGAGAAGTTCGAAGCTTCTTGGGATTGGCTGGATACTATCAACGGTTTATTGAGGGATTCTCCAAGATCTCGAGACCCCTCACCAAACTGTTGGAGAAGGGAATCCCATTCACATGGACGCTACAGTGCGAGACGAGTTTTCAGGAGCTAAAGAAAAGATTGACAACAGCCCCAGTGTTGGTTATGCCAGATATGCAGAAGAATTTCACAGTGTACTGCGATGCCTTTGGAAACGGGTTGGGATGTTTTCTCATGCAAGAAGGGCATGTCGTGGCATATGCATCCCGGCAGCTTCGGAAGCACGAGAAAAACAATCCTACATATGACCTAGAACTAGCCGCAGTGGTACACACGTTGAAAATTTGGCGACACTATTTGATGGGGAAGAGGACCGAGATATATACGGATCATAAGAGTTTGAAGTACATATTCACACAGCCAGACCTCAACCTCAGACAAAGGAGATGGTTAGAGCTAATCAATGACTTTGATGTGGGCATCAACTATCATCCTAGGAAAGCAAACGTCGTGGCCGATGCTTTAAGTCGGAAAGTGCAGGTCAATAAGTTGAGCTTGAAGGACACGCCTGCAGAATTGAAGGACGAGGTTGTAAGGCTCAATCTATGCCTCGTGAATAGTGGTGAAGCCATCGCCATGGAAGTGGACTCCACACTCGAGCAAGAAATCCGCAAGGGTCAAAAGAAAGACGAGAAGATACAAGAAATCAGGCAACTAATCAAGGAAGATAAAGCAACTAGTTTTAGAGAGGATGAACAAGGTACGGTGTGGCACGGGAAAAGGATCTGTGTGCCTGAAGTAAAGGAGATTCGTCAATTAATTTTGAAGGAGGCTCACGATTCCGACTATTCCATTCATACTGGGAGTACGAAGATGTACCAGGACCTCAAAAGCAGGTATTGGTGGTATGGTATGAAGCGAGATGTCGCGGAACATGTTGCCCTATGTGACACATGTCAATTGGTGAAAGCAGAACATCAACGACCCGCGGGATTATTGCAACCACTCAAAGTGCCTGAATGGAAATGGGAAGAAATCGGTATGGATTTAATAGTGGGATTGCCTAGGACCCAATCCGGATATGATTCAATATGGGTCATCATCGACAGGCTAACCAAGGTAGCTCATTTCATTCCCGTGAAGGAAAGCTACAGCGGATCCAAATTGGCAGAGTTGTACATGTCAAGGATCGTGTGTTACCATGGAGTACCAAAGAAGATAGTGTCGGATCGAGAGACACAGTTCACCTCAAGGTTCTGGCAGAAGTTGCATGAAACCATGGGAACCCATCTGAATTTCAGCTCTGCCTATCATCCCCAAACTGACGGGCAGACGGAGAGGACCAATCAGATTCTTGAGGATATGCTAAGAGCATGTGCACTCAAAAACAATCGGAGTTGGGATAAGAACTTACCGTATGTGGAATTTTCCTATAACAACAGCTATCAAGCTAGTATGAAGATGTCACCGTTTGAAGCTTTATACGGGAGGAAGTGCAGAACTCCCCTATTTTGAACCAAACGGGGGAATGTAAAGTGTTTGGTCCAGAAGTACTACAAGAAGCCGAGGCGAAGGTGAGGGAAATTCGAAACAATTTGAGAATAGCACAGACACGCCAAAAGAGCTATGCCGATGTACGAAGAAGAGAGCTCGTTTTCAACTTGGGAGACTATGTATATCTCAAGGTGTCCCCTATCAGAGGACTTCGTCGGTTCAAGGTGAAAGGGAAGTTGTCACCTCGATACATCGGACCCTTTCAAGTTCTGCAAAGGAAAGGCGAAGTGGCGTATCAACTAGAGTTACCGGCTCGTCTATCGGATGTGCACGATGTATTCCATGTGTCACAACTCAAGAAATGCCTGAGGACGCCTGAAGAAGTGTTGCCCATGAATGAAGTGGACGTAGCTGAGGATTTGTCTTATACCGAGAAACCATACAAGATTTTGGAGACAATGGAACGCCTTACCAGAAATAAAAGAATCCGGATGTGCAAGGTGCAATGGAAGCATCACTCAGAAGAAGAAGCCACCTGGGAACGGGAAGATGAACTCAAGGCCCAATTTCCGGAATTGTTTTCTTAGAACCACCAATCTCGAGGACGAGATTTCTTTTAAGGGGGTAGAGCTGTAACACCCCAAAATCTTGTTAAGACCCTAAATCCTGTTAAGAGGGGAATTTAAAAATTTTTGGACGTGTTGCATGTTTTGCAACAATTTAAATTCAAACTGGAATTCAATTTAAACTCAAAACAGAAAAGAAATAGAAAAAGAAAAAAACCGTCCAGTGGGACGAAACCCACCAGCCGGCCCAACCAGCACCCACGCCAGCCCGAGGCCGCGCGCGCCCCCTTCCTCCCACTGACAGGCGGGGCCCGCCAGCTTTCTTCTTCCTCGCGCCCGCGCCGCGATCGGCCGGGACTCTCTCACCCGAATCAAAACCGATCGGGAATTCTCGCGTATCCCAGCCGATTTCTGGACCCCGAAGACTCCAGCTCGATCTAAACCAACCCGCCGCCCTCCCCCGTCTATAAAAACCCCGGCCTCGTCCCGTTTTACTCACGCGATCTGCTGTTTTTACTCCGGTGAGAACCCGAGCCTTCTCCGGCGAACTCTGGCCGATCTACGCTCGGAAATTCCGATCTAACTCGCTGGTCTTGATCCACCGCCTCCGGGGAACCTTGCAGGTGCAGAAAACTCGGTGATCTGCGGTTCAAACATAGCGCCGACGAGCTTCGCCGTGAATTCATCTCGGACCTCGTCGCCGACCGCTTTCCAGGACCTCCGAGCTCAAGAAAACCCCCGAGGTGAGATCCCCGACCTCCCCTCCACCGATCTATGCCATAAAATCACAGTTCTAGGAAGAATTCCCGAAGATCCGAAACTCTCCGGCGAGATCGCCGCCTCCCGCCGCCGTGCGCCGCCGGCAGCGCCGCCCGCGCTCGATCAGAGCGACGTGGCCACTTGTGCGCCGTTTATTTTAAATCGCACGGTAGAGTTTAAATCCCCGCGTACCGGTTCGATGTTATAATCTCAGCCGTCTGTTTTAAATCGGACGGTCCACGTCAGCCCCACGTTATAAAGACTGGAAATCTTACGTGCTACCCCCTGGGGTTCTCGGGAAATAAGAGCTAGCCCTGGAAACTTCTGATCTAGCCCCTGGAACTTCAGAAAATCATGTAAATTCATTTAAAAATCAGTTTTAGCCCCTGGACTTAATAAAAATTAGGAAAAACTCCTCTGTTATGAGTAGCTAGATTCCTGAAATTTGTTAAAATAATATTTTAGACCCTGTAGTGGGGTGAGTTTACCTTTTTGACCCTGTTTGATATTTAATTTAGGAAATTGAATATGTGACTAGTATTCAAAATTTAAAAAGTGGGACAAACAGATTGTCAAAATTAAATTAAAAACTTTCTCAGAACTTAGAAAACTTTGGAGCGAGATAAAAATATATTTTGGGCTGAAATGAATCTGTTTAATTTATTATTCACATTTATTAGTTATAGGGACACATTTTTAAGTAAAGAATAGTTCTGAAAATAGGGAAAATAAATGAAAAATAGTTTACATCAGAGGAAAAGGTCAAAAATAAATTAGTAAATATTTTAGATCAGAACCTATTCTGTTTAGATGATGTGTCTTGTTATTTTCATAATAAAGTTCACATTTAGGCATATGAAATAAATCTGAAAATATAGCAACTAGTAAATGATAAATGAAGTTTCTAAAATCCAAAGAATTCAGTTTAGGGTTGGTAGAAATTCTGAAGACACATATGGAGTAGGAAAATACCTTTTATGCGTACTTGGTAGCTAAAAGGTGTAGTAATTAAATATAAGGAATTTATTTAAGTTGGAAACTCATATATAAAGTATGCAAGCATAAATGTGAATACTAAAGTAGGAATCATATACACATGATTAAAAGTGCATGTAAACCACAAATCAACACATATAGAGTAGCCACAACAAATATAATTGTGAATGACTTTCATAAATGTGAATGTGTGGTTTGTATGAAGTGGAAGTGTGAACTATGTCTTATGGATTGTTGTTTATCTTTTGCTATGTGTGATGGTATGATGTAGAACCTGCTCCAGAGCAAGTTCTTCCTTTCCAAGATCAGGACTACCCATTTCAAGAGCAGCAGGAAGGAGGCAAGTGTCCTTGACCACTTTGATCCTATACTAGGATGTTTAGATAGAATTATTGCATTGTCAAGTTGAATATGAAACCCATGATAGGAAGTTTCCCTAGAATTGCATTACCTTGTTTCCTTGTAGCTTGGGTTGGGATTTATTTTATCATGTCATTTATTATTATGCATATGCTTAGCCATGCTTAGAATGGGATATTTGGGATATGAGATCATCAGTTTATTCTACCATACTCTTGAATGAGATATGGTGAGATATGTAGAGGTAGGGATCATGGCAAGTTGGATGTTTTGGTTGTGTGCTGGGTGCACGAGACTCGGGTTTGTGTTTAGTACTTGCCTGGATCCTAAGGACCGGTTCATGGAGCATGTAACCTGGCTTTACCGTGCCAACCACATGCTGAGATGGGGCAGCTTGGCCAATTAATTAGGTGTATCCCCGGCGTAGTATGGGTGTGTTGGATGGTGCGGGGAGTAGGTGTCAGCTGGACTACCATATGAACCGCAAGGCTCAAGAGGGGGCCACTGCAGCGGGGTTGGAGCCTCTTGTATGCTGTTAGGGGTGAAACCTCAGTGGGCCCATGCTCGTCGGGAATCCCTTTGTAAAGGCTTCGTAGTGATCTCCTGGCTACACACCAGGGAAGTGTGAATGTGGTTCGTAGCCACTGGCATATCTTTTAGTCCACCCGGCAACGGGGGATGAAATCACTACATGTGGGTACAGTGGTACAAACTCTGCAGAGTCAAAACTGTCATGACAGCTGTGCTCACGGTCAAGAGCGGCTTGGACTTATTCATGATTAGAGGATTGATGGTTTTGGAAGTTGTGGATGTTAAGCGGGGAGATTAACATTGGAAATGATGATATGGTTATTTGATTATGATGATGGGATGGGAGATTGAGACCATTTCACCTGTGTAGTAGTGTAGGTGCTTAATAAGCTAAGGTAATAGGTATTAATGGCATAGTGCTTTAACCATGAGTTCAACCTCCCCTTGTTCTAGCCATGCATGACATAATTTTCCCACACTTGCTGAGTACCATCGGTACTCAACCTTGCATATTTTTTGTTTATATTGCTGCTCAGGTCAAGATAATAATGTGGTGTATAATGATCAAGACTTTGGACCTGAAGAAGGTTTCTAGGTTCATGGAGTCCCCCGTGCAACGCCTGTGACGGAGCCCTCAAGAATAATATTCCGCTGCTAGTTTATTTACTTGTGATGAACCTATTATTGTCGATCGAGACATTTGATATGTAAGACTTATTTATATTCAACACCTGGCTTGTAATAAATGATGCTTCACTATTTTTCATCACATGTATGAGAAAATGATCCTGACATACATGTGATATTCACTTGGTTGTTCTTCGGAAAAACCGTGTGTGACAACAGGGCCACTTGTCGACCGCTGGAACCCGAGCCACAGAGTTTTTCCCGCGTTGTCACAGACGGATCCGAGGCCACAGAAGATCTAACTCCTCGTAACAGAGACTGACACGTGGGCCAGCCCTCGTCTTCGTGTTCCTCCAGCAGCCCGCGCTCCCACGCCGCCGAGCTCGCTGGAGCTCTCACCGGGAGTGGGTTCTGGAGCTCGGAGCTTGCTGGTTCTCGCTGCCCCCATGTATTCTCGTGCGAGGAACACGTTGCTGGGCTTATCTCAGACCGATGACGGCCGGAAACCTAGGTGTGACGGCGACAGTGGCTGTGGGATCTCCGGCGATGTCGCTAGGGCGCTATACTGCACTAAACACGTCGCCGATTGCTCGTACAGCACCACTGCACCAAGGAGAACACGAATCCAACCTCCGATCTCGCTGAAACTCGCCGGGAGTATGACCTCACCGTCGGGCTAGGTCAGAATCCGGCGAAAATTGAAAAACTCGATGAACAGCGGCTTTGCTCGATGGTTCTTGGTGGTTCTTGATCCTATGGGCGCGCACGGAGGTATAGAAGGTGTATGCTACGTTGTGTGTGGAGTGGTTCGACATGTGAGACGAATTTGCCGGTTTTCTCCCCTCGGTTATTATTGCATGTCAACTGCAAAAATGAAATTCCGGTGAGCACCGTCCATGACAGGCAGCCGGGGTTGCGGTGAAGCGAGTAGGGGTATCGGTGAACCTTTTTGCTTTTGCAACTCGAGGGAAGAGGCTCTGTGGTGGCCGGGCAACGGATTCTTGCAACGGCGGCTTCACTCGGTGCCATGTAGACAAACTGAGCTCAACGCCGAGGTTCCCGTGGGTTTAGCACCGGTGCCTTGCGTCGGCCACGTTCAGTGAGGGCTGGCGATGCTGTGGAAAGGCTCAGCGCGGCGTGGGACTCGTAGGGCCGGCCGGGTGCCGATGAACTGTGTGGTTTCGTCCGTGCGGCAGCAACTCGGCGAGGAGGGCACGGGATAGCGTTGGTAGTAGTGGAAGGCGGTTGTGTGGGGTGACGTTCGCTCGGTGGGAGGCTGATAAGGGCGAGGGAAACCGCCTCTGAAGCTGCTCAGGAGCTGGCGGCAACGCTGCCTCGGTGGCGCACGTGTTGCGTTCGGCGCTTCGAGCGAAATAGAGAGAATTGCTTCGGTTTTAAGTCTTCAGTGGATCACTGACCAGTGGGACCACCCTCCTTCTTATCCCTCCAACTTGCCCACAAATATCTCTCAAATTTGGCACAATGCAAATTTAAATCCGGAAGAGCTCAGATACAAAAGCTGTTTGGCATTTTGACATGGTTTTCTTCAGTTCAAATTTAAATTCAAAATTCAAAGAAATTCATAGGCCCCTTTGATACTCATATCAAAGCACCTCTAAATTTTCTCAAAATTCGGCTCCCTCATAATTGGGACCTGAGGAATTCAAATATGCCATCTGATTTTTGAGTTGGCCATTGCAAATACCACTTCATAAAAAACAGTTTGGATTTTTCCTTTTTGAAAATGGCTCTCTTCTCTTTGAAGTGAACCTTTTGTTTCAAACTGAGTTTAAGGTCCTATTGCACATGCCAACACTTATATGATTAATAAAAGTTTTTGCAAGTCCCATTTCTTGGATTTATACTCAACTTTATTCATAGCTCAAGTTTTCCATTTACAAGTTTTTGGGACTTTTACAGTTTCCTCTCACCATATGTGAGAAAGAGAGAGAGTTGGATAGAATAGAGGTTAGAAGGTTAGATGGGTCCCCCTAACTATATGCATCAAGGTGGATGGACTACATATATTAGCCTGTATGAGGATTTGAACAAGTGCCGAAGCATCTCACATCTCTCTACTATGTGTGTATATGGACAACGCTTCAAACGTCCCACAACTCACACTAAGCTCACAAGCACAAATAATCATCACAGAGTTCAGCACACAACTCCTTTCAAGGCTTACTCAATGGGGGTCCTATGGGGTTTTGGGGTGATACCAAGCTGTGATTTCTCTGTGACTTTGTCCTATGGTCAAGGTGGTTCCAATGCCAATCTATGCATTTTACCTAAGCTTGCATCCTATGGTCAGCGTGGCTTCTAATACCAATCTGTTACTAGGGATGCATCCTACAGTCAACCGTGGTATCTATACCAATCTGTGATCAATCTAGGCTTGTGTGACCTACGATCAGCCGTGGTAGGTTGATACCAATCTATGTCTAGGGGTGTGTCCTACAGTCAACGTGGTAGCTCTGATACCAATCTGTGACGCCCTGGTTCTGAGAGGAAACCTCTCAGGACCTGGACTGATGTGTATGTGTGCCCAGGATGTTCATCACACATACACATATAATCCACAAACTGAATTTTAGAATAATAACACGAATAATAGGGTTTATTACAAGGTCTCATGAGTCTTGGACTCATTCTAGCAGCGGAAGTCTTATTCTAGCAGCGGAAGTTTTTATTCTAGCAGCGGAAGTCTTCTAAACTATTGCGGAAGCAACTAAGCAGTAGCAGCGGCTCCATCTCTACTCCATTCTCACAGGCAAGTTGACGGTGGATCACACTCCTAGTACTCCACGTGGTCTTCATAGTACTCCTCTCCTGTTGCTGATGATGTATGATAATGCAGTTTGAGTACATGATGTACTCATCAAGTGCGGGAAAATATGATATGTAGCTTACAACAAGGTAGGTATAAAAAGGCTCATTGCAGAAAGCAATGTTTATTTCTCAAAACACAATGAAAACATCAACTCAGCTTTAAGTGAATGTAATTCCAACATGTATTTAAACACCAACATACCTCCATCATGTTCCATCACTTTCATGTCTCTTCTAGACATTCATCTTTCTCAACTTTTCTCAAGTTCATGAATACCATCTCGTATTCACTACCATCTCAAGAATACCATCTCGTATTCACTACCATCTCATGAATACCATCTCGTATTCACTACAATTTCATCTCATATTCAATTCCATCTCATACCAAGACCAATGCTCATTGCCATGACTCAACAGTCATGCAACCAATCTTATTACCCGGACTCAACAGTCCCGAAAACCAAATCCAAAGACCAAACCAAAACCAAACCAATATCCAAACCATAACCGAACACCATCCCATCTAATCATGGAAGTTGTCCAGGCGCTCGTGACCGTAAGCTTGGCTATCATGATAGTTTTATACTCTGCAGAGTTTGTATCACTTTACCCACAAGTTTGTGATTTCATCACCCGTCGGCGACTGCAGAACCTCCATTATACCAGTACACAACCATCGGTGTATGGCCATGAGATCACAAAATAGCCTTTACATAGGGGCTACTAGATGTATGGACTCACTAAGGTTTCACCAGCAGGCTAGAATCTCCAATTCTCCCACCTACGGGCCCTCTCTTGTGCCATGCAGTTCCCAGGGAAGTGCTCACTCGACTCTCATTCCCCGCGCCTTCCACGGTCCATAACAATCTAGCAACTTACCTAATTAGTCAGCTAAGACGCACCCATACTTGGCCTTGTGGTGGCACTGTTATCCTAGCATGTGCTCGCATGAACCGGTCCTTAAATCTACGACAAGTAATCACCATCCCATTCTACCTCATTCACAAACCATCATTGCCTAGATCTCCCTCTGATTCATGTTCATTAACAATATCCGTTTCTCATTTTTCTTACGAGTGTAGTTAACTAGAAACATCTATCTCGCTTCCCATATCCCATGGACTCGGCGAAGCATAAAAGCAAAACCATACCCGACTCATTAACTTTCCCGGTGACAAGGGTGTTTAACAAAACTAGTAAACTCCTATCAAAGGGTTTCCCATCAAGTTGACTCAAGCATTCAAAATTTTCGCAAACAAAATTGTAGTTCGTCGTAGATAGCTCCCTAAGCTTGTCCTTCTAATTACGACCACGCACATACAAGATTCATAGCAATCAATATCATGCACAAACTCTACTTTAAGATGCAATGGTGCATATGCATGCTAATCCTATGGTGCAATTTAGTTTGTACTTGCTCTTGCATGTTCTTGCATGGGTTTTATGATGAATAGAGGTGTAATCAAATGTGGACGTGGCGATGATCTGGACTCAAGATCTTTATCAAACCGATCAACACGTGATCTGTCCACGAAAAAGCTTCTGTTCGAAAGGATCAAAGAAACAAATGCAAAGAAAACGCGATGATGTCGTAAGGTGGTATTGGAAACCTACCTTACGTTCTTCGGGTCCTCCCTCCTAGCAAAACAGATCGTTGGGGCTCCTCTGGCGATGGCGATCGTGTCTGGGCTCGTCGGCGGTCTCTCCGACAGTCAAACTCCAGCGAAGGGGTTTAGCTCGACGAGTTTGGGCTAGGGCTTCTAAGTTGTCGGCTTTAGAAAAGATGTTACGACCAAGGGGTTGTTTCGGATTCTATTTATAATCGGGAAGAGAAGAGTCCTAATCTGATCAGAATTCAAATAAGAGTCCTATTAAATTTTTTTTGAATCTTAACAACTTATCCTCAATTGATTTGGTGCGGTAGCAACGTGGAATTTGTGTCGGTTTCCTCTGTACCGAGGATTCCCACGCGTAAAGAATGAAAACCACTTCAAATCTCGTTACCTTCGCGGTGGTGAGCTCCTGAGGCTCCACGTGTCCAACAGGGGCCTGGTCTCCCTTTTCCGTAGAGACGAGCTCTGGTTGTGCCGTGTGTAAGCCGGGCGAGACCTCCCTCTTCCTCAGAGGCAAGCTACATGTGCGCCACGCATCCTAGCGGGTCGGGACCTCCCCTCTATCTAGAGACGAGTTCCTCGCACGCCACGTGTCAGTGCCGAATCTCTGTCACACCCGGTTTTTTCGAAGGACAACCGAGTGAATATCACATGTATGCCAGGATCATTTTCTCATACATGTGATGACAAATAGTGAAGCATCATTTATTACAAGCCAGGTGTCAAATATAAATAAGTCTTACATAGCATGTCTCGATGGACAATAATAAGTTCATGACCTATAAATAAAACAGCAGCGGAATATTATTCTTGTGCGCTCCGTCACAGGCGTTGCCCGGGGACTCCATGAACCTAGAATCCTTCTTCGGGTTCGAAGTCTTGATCATTAAACACCATATCATCCCCTTGACCTGAGCAGCAATTTAAACCAACAAATATGCAAGTTTGAGTACAGTTGGTACTCAGCAAGTGTGGGAAAGTTATGTCATGCATGGCTAGAGCAAGGAGAGGTTGAACTCATGGTTGAAGCACTACGCAATTAATACCTATCACCTTAGCTTATTAAGCACCTACATTACTACATAGGTGAAATGGTCCCAATCACCCATCCCATCATCATTATCAAATAACCATAACATCATTTCCAATGTTAAGCTCCCTGCTTAACATCCACAACCTCCAAGGTCATCATATGCTAATCATGAATAAGTCCAAGCCACTCTTGACCGTGAGCACGGCTGTCATGACAGTTTTGACTCTGCAGAGTTTGCACCACTGTACCCACATGTAGTGATTTCATCCCTCGTTGCTGGGTGGACTAAAAGAACCTCCATTATGCCAGTGGCCACGAACCACATTCACACTTCCCAGGTGTGTAGCCAGGAGATCACTACGAAGCCTTTACAAAGGGATTCCCGACGAGCGTGGGCCCACTGAGGTTTCACCCCTAACAGCATACAAGAGGCTCCAACCCCGCTGCAGTGGCCCCCTCTTGAGCCTTGCGGTTCATATGGTAGTCCAGCTGACACCTATTCTCCGCACCATCCAACACACCCATACTACGCCGGGGATACACCTAATTAATTGGCCAAGCTGCCCCATCTCAGCATGTGGTTGGCACGGTAAAGCCAGGTTACATGCTCCATGAACCGGTCCTTAGGATCCAGGCAAGTACTAAACACAAACCCGAGTCTCGTGCACCCAGCACCAACCAAAACATCCACTTGCCTTGATCCCTACCTCTACATACCTCATAATATCTCATTCGAGAGTATGGTAAATAAACTGATGATCTCATATCCCAATTATCCCATTCTAAGCATGGCTAAGCATAAGCATGTAAATAAATGATATGATAAAATAAATCCCAATCCCAAGCTACAAGGAAACAAGATAATGCAATTCTAGGGAAACATCCTAGCATGGGTTTCAAATTTCAGTTGACAATGCAAATAATTCTATCTACACATCCTAGCATAGGATCAAAGTGGTCAAGGACACTTGCCTTCTTCCTGCTGCTCTGGGAATGGAAAATCTTGTTCTTGGAAGGGAAGAACTTGCTCTGGGGCAGGTTCTACTCATACCATCACACTTGCTCTGGCGCGCGGCGGCGGGAGGCGGCGATCTCGCCGGAGAGCTTCGGATCTTCGTCAATTCTTCCTAAAACTGGGATTTTAGGGCATAGATCGGTAGAGGGGAGGTCGGGGATCTCACCTCAGGGGTTTTCTTGAGCTCGGAGGTCCTGGAAGGCGGTCGGCAACGAGGTCCGAGGTGAATTCACGGCGAGGCTCTTCGACGCTGTGTTTGAAGCGCAAACCACCGAGTTTTCTGCACCTGCGTGATTCCCCGGAGGCGGTGGATCAATATCAGCGCGTTTGATCAGAAATCCCGAGCGAAGATCGAGCGAAATTGGCCGGAGAAACTCGGGTTCTCACCGGAAGGAAAAGCGGCTGATCGTGGGTTAAAATCGGGAAGATGCCGGTGTTTATATAGCCGGGGAAGGGTGGCGGGTTTGTTTAGATCGAGTTTGAGTCTTCTGGGACCAAGAGTCGGGCTGAGGGACGCGGAAATCCGGGTCGGTTACGATTGCGTGCGCGCGGAAGAGTCTGGGGTCGGCGCGAGCGGGAGGTCGGGGATGACAGGTGGTCCCCTCATGTCAGTGAGAGGGAAGCGGGCGCGCGGCTGCGGGCTGGCACGGGGGTGGGTGGGCCGGCTGGTGGTTTTCGGCCCACTGGCCGGAGAGGTTTGTTTTTTTCTTTTTCTTTTTCTTTTTCTTTTCTGTTTTGAGTTTAATTTGAATTCCAAATTGAATTTGAATTTCTGCACCACATGCAATACGTCCAAAAAAATTTTAAATTCTCCTCTTAACAGGTTTTGGGGTGTTACAACCTCCCCTCTCTTCGGAGGTGGCTCTGAGTGTGCCATGTGTCAATTCCGGACCTCCCCTCACTTCGGAGGTGAGCTCCGTGAGTGCCACGTGTCAAGCAGCGCCGATCTTCCTTACTTCTCGGAGACGAGCTCCGAGATCGAAACGTGTCCAACAGCGACGGACCTCCCGGAGGTAAGCTCCGGAGGTGACACGTGTCCAATAGGACCGGACCTCCCGGAGGTGAGATCTGAGAGCGACACGTGTCTGACGGGGCCGGACCTCTCAGAAGTCAGCTCCGTTAGTGCCACGTGTCAAGCAGCGCCGATCTTCCTTACTTCTCGGAGACGAGCTCCGAGGTCGACACGTGTCTAACAGCGACGGACCTCCCGGAGGTAAGCTCCGGAGGTTACACGTGTCCAACAGGACCGGACCTCCCGGAGGTGAGCTCTGAGAGCGACACGTGTCTGACGGGGCCGGACCTCTCAGAAGTGAGCTCCGAGAGCGACGCGTGTCCCACGCGGCTGGTCCTCTTTCTTCCGCAGTGACTAGCTCCGAAGGCGACACGTGTCATGCGGGGCTGGCCTCGCTGCTCCGCAGATTCTAGCTCCGGGGGCAACACGTGTCCCATGGGGTCGGACCTCTCCCCTCTTGCGGGGACGAGCCTCGAGCCTGCCACGTAACCAGTTTAGCGGCGGACCTCTCCCCCTTTGCGGGGATGAGCTCCGAAGGCGCCACGTGGCCAGCGGGCCGCGGTTGTTGTCTTCAGCGCTCTCGGTGAACTGGAATTGACTCTTTTTGGCTATCTTTTTTATTCTTTCTCTGTTTCAACTTATTTAAAATGTTTTCTCTAGATGAAATATGAATACATGCAGAAATCGAAAATGAGGGTGTCACACCTACGATCAACCGTGGCTCTGATACCAACCTATGACGCCCCGGTTCTGTGAGGAACCTGGACTGATGCGTATGTGTGCCCAGGATGTTCATCACACATACACATATAATCCACAAACTGAATTTAGAATATATATCACCACGAATGAATAGATTCAAGTACTTTATTACATCAATCTTTATTGCACAGGAAGTCTTATCTTAGCAGCGGAAGTCTTATTCTAGCAGCGGAAGTCTTCTAAACTATAGCGGAAGCAAACTAAGCAGCAGCAGCGGCTCCATCTCTACTCCACAAGCAAGGTTGAGGATAGATCATACGCCTAATACTCCACTTGGTCTTCATAGTACTCCTCTCCTGTTGCTGATGATGTATGATAATGCAAGGGTGAGTACATGACGTACTCAGCAAGTGCGGAAAGTATGACATGTAGCTGAAAACAAGGTAGGTATAAAAAGGCTCATTGCATAAAACCAAAGTTATTTCACAAATCATGATAAAAACAGCAACTAGCTTTATGTGAATGTAATCCCAACATGTATTTGAAGCGCAAACCACCGAGTTTTCTGCTCCTGCGTGATTCCCCGGAGGCGGTGGATCAAGATCAGCGCGTTAGATCAGAAATCCCGAGCGAAGATCGAGCGAAATTGGCCGGAGAAACTCGGGTTCTCACCGGAAGGAAAAGCGGCTGATCGTGGGTGAAAATCGGGAAGATGCCTGTGTTTATATAGCCGGGGAAGGGCGGCGGGTTTGTTTAGATCGAGTTTGAGTCTTCTGGGACCGAGAGTCGGGCTGTGGGATGCAGAAATCCAGGTCGGTTACGATCGCGCGCGCGCGGAAGGGTTCAGGGTCAGCACGAGCGGGAGGTCGGGGATGACAGGCGGGCCCCGCATGTGAGTGAGAGGGAAGCGGGCGCGCGGCTGCGGGCTGGCGCGGGGGTGGGTGGGCTGGCTGGTGGGTTTTGGCCCACTGGACGGAGAGGTTTGTTTTTTCTTTTTCTTTTCTGTTTTGAGTTTAATTTGAATTCCAATTTGAATTTGAATTTCTGCACCACATGCAATACGTCCAAAAATTTTTAAATTCTCCTCTTAACAGGATTTGGGGTGTTACAGCTCTACCCCCCTTAACAGAAATCTCGTCCTCGAGATTGGTGGTTTTAAGAAAACAATTCCAAAAACTGTGCCTTCAGCTCGTCTTCTCGCTCCCATGTGGCTTCCTCTTCCGAGTGATGCTTCCACTGCACCTTGCACATCCGGATTCTTTTATTTCTTGTGAGGCGTTCCATTGTCTCCAAAATCTTGAATGGTTGCTCGGCATAAGACAGATCCTCAGCTACGTCAACCTCATTCATGGGTAACATCTCTTCAGGTGTTCTCAGACATTTCTTGAGCTGTGACACATGGAATACGTCATGCACATCCGATAGGCAGGCCGGCAGTTCTAGTTGATATGCCACTTCGCCTTTCCTCTCCAGGACTGGAAAGGGTCCGATGTATCGAGGTGATAACTTCCCTTTTACCTTGAACCGACGAAGTCCTCGGATAGGGGATACCTTGAGATAGACATAGTCCCCTATGTTGAAAACGAGCTCTCTTCTTCGTACATCGGCATAGATCTTTTGTCATGTCTGTGCTATCCTCAAGTTGTTGCGAATTTCCCTCACTTTCTTCTCGGATTCTTGTAGTACTTCTGGTCCAAACACTTTGCTTTCCCCCGTTTGGTTCCAAAATAGGGGAGTTCTGCACTTCCTCCCATACAAAGCTTCAAACGGTGACATCTTCATACTAGCCTGATAGCTGTTGTTATAGGAGAACTCCACATACGGTAAGTTCTTATCCCAACTCCGATTGTTTTTTAGTGCACATGCTCTCAGCATATCCTCAAGGATCTGATTGGTTCTTTCCGTCTGCCCGTCAGTTTGGGGATGATAGGCAGAACTAAAGTTCAGATGGGTCCCCATGGTTTCGTGCAGCTTCTGCCAAAACCTTGAGGTGAACTATGTCCCTCGATCCGACACTATCTTCTTTGGCACTCCATGGTAACACACGATCCTTGACATGTATAACTCCGCCAATTTGGATCCGCTGTAGCTTTCTTTCACTGGGATGAAATGAGCTACCTTGGTTAGCCTGTCGATGATGACCCATATCGAGTCGTGTCCTGATTGGGTCCTAGGCAATCCCACTATGTAATCCATACCGATTTCTTCCCATTTCAATTCAGGCACTTTGAGTGGTTGCAATAATCCCGAGGGTCGTTGATGTTCCGCTTTCACCAACTGACATGTGTCACATAGGGCAACATGTTCCACGACATCTCGCTTCATGCCATACCACCAATACCTGCTCTTGAGGTCCTGGTACATCTTCGTACTCCCAGGATGAATGGAATAGTCAGAATCGTGAGCCTCCTTCAAAATCAATTCACGGATCTTCTTTACTTCTGGCACACAGATTCTTTTCCCGTGCCACATCATTCCTTGTTCATCCTCTCTGAAACGAGGGGCTTTATTTTCCTTGATGAGTTGCCTGATTTCTTGTATCTTCTCGTCATTCTTTTGACCATCGCGTATGTCTTGCTCTAGTGTGGAGTCCACTTCCATGGCGATGGCTTCACCACTATTCACCAGGCATAGATTGAGTCTTATAACATCGTCCTTCAATTCTGCAGGCATGTCCTTCAAGCTCAACCTATTGACCTGCACTTTCCGGCTTAAAGCATCTGCCATGACGTTTGCTTTCCCAGGATGATAGTTGATGCCCACATCAAAGTCATTGATTAGCTCTAACCATCTCCTTTGTCTGAGGTTGAGATCTGGCTGTGTGAAAATGTACTTTAAACTCTTATGATCCGTATATATCTCTGTCCTCTTCCCCATCAAGTAGTGTCGCAAAATTTTCAACGCGTGTACCACTGCGGCTAGTTCTAGGTCATGTGTAGGATAGTTCTTCTCGTGTTTCCGGAGCTGCCGGGATGCATAAGCCACGACATGCCCTTCTTGCATGAGAACACATCCCAACCCGTTTCCAGAGGCATCGCAGTACACCGAAAAGTTCTTCTGCATATCTGGCATAACTAGCACTTGGGCTGTTGTCAATCTTTTCTTTAGCTCCTGAAAACTCGTCTCGCACTGCGACGTCCACGTGAATGTGATTCCCTTCTCCAACAGTTTGGTGAGGGGTCTCGAGATCTTGGAGAATCCCTCAATAAACCGTCGATAGTATCCAGCCAATCCCAACAAGCTTCGAACTTCCCCGACATTCTCAGGGGTCTTCCACTTCTGTACATCCTCAATCTTGGCGGGATATACGGAGATTCCTCCCTCCGAGATTATATGTCCTAAGAAGGGAACTCTCTTCAGCCAAAACTCACACTTGCTCAACTTGGCATATAGTTGGTGTTCTCTCAGCTTCCGCAACACCAACCTTAGATGTTTCTCATGTTCCTCTTCATCTTTGGAGAAGACGAGAATGTCATCTATGAAAACCACCACAAATTTGTCAAGATATTCCATGAATACCTTGTTCATGAGATACATGAAGTATGCCGGGGCATTAGTTAGCCCGAAAGCTGTCTTTGGAATATCAGTTTGCCTTATCTTAAGTTGGTGGTATTCCGACCTGAGATCAATTTTTGAGAACACACAAGCTCCCCTCAACTGATCAAACAAGTCTTCAATGCGGGGTAATGGGTACTTGTTCTTGATTGTTACTTCATTTAAGGCACGGTAGTCTACGCATAACCTTTGGGTTCCGTCCTTCTTGGGCACAAATATCACTGGAGCTCCCCATGGTGAGGAACTAGGACGAATATACCCCTTCTCCGTCAATTCTCTTAAATGATCCTTGAGTTCTCCCAGCTGCTTGGAGTCCATCCGATAAGGTCTCTTGTATATCGGAGCTGTTCCAGGCACTAGCTCAATCGTGAATTCCACTTCACGATCGGGAGGCATACCTGGCAACTCCTCCGGAAAAACGTCTGGGTATTCCCTGATAATCCTGATCTCCTCCACTTTCACCTCAACTTGATTTAATTTAATGTCCCTCCTAGGCTCTTGTATTGTTATGAACTTTACTCTTGTGCCACTAGGGTGAGTTAGTTCCACCGTTCTGGTTGAACAATGGATGATTCCCTTATGTTTGGTCAACCAATCCATGCCCAAAATAATATCTATCCCTTGTGAATCTATCACTATGAGGTTGGCAGTAAATACCACCCCATTAATGTCTAGATTCACCTTGGGACACACTTGTCTTGTGCTTATTTCTCCACCTGGAGAGTTTACTGCTAGCATATGGTTCATTTGGGTTGTGGCTAGGTCATGCTTCTTAACCAACCCTTGGGCAATGAAAGAGTGGGTAGCACCAGAATCAAACGGCAGGGTTGCAATGTGTAAATTGGCAGGAAACTTACCAACTACCACATCGGGTGCCTCTTGCGCCTCCTCCATGGTGACATGGTTCACCCGTCCTCGCATTACATTCTTCTGTTGTGGCTGCACGGGCTTCTTCTTTGGTCACTTATGAGCGTAGTGCCCCACTTCACCACAGTTAAAGCATTGCACCCCAACCTTAGGTGCCTGGCCTTTGTTTTCTTGGGGTTGGTTTGGGGGTCCTTGTACAGCTGGTCGAAGTTGATATGTAGGGTGAGGCTGCTGTACAAACTGACGCTGTGGTGGTGCTGGTGCTGCCGGAGGTCTGAAGTTCGGGTTGTACCCTCTCGGTGCTGAGTAGGGTACCGCAGCACGGCTCGTCTGCCCTGCAGGTTGCTGCATCAGACGTGGGCGGGTGTTGCTACCCGAGGCTTGGTGTGACCACCCGACCTTCCTCTTGTTTTTATTTTCCAAGGCCTTCAGCTTCCGTTCTACAACAAATGCTCTGTCCACCATCTTTTGGAAGCTTTCATACTCGTTGGAGGACATTGCAGACTGCATTTCTGCGGTGAGTCCTTCCACGAAGCAATCCTGTTTCTGCTCATCAGTCTCTATGTCCCGTGGGGCATAACGGGAGAGTTGAGTGAATTTAGTGAGGTATTCCCTCACGGTCATATTTCCTTGCTGCAATCCCAAAAACTCCTTCCTCTTGTTTTTGAGCTCACCCCTTGGTATGTAATGGTTGCGGAAGCTGCGCTTGAACTCTTCCCAAGTGATGTTCTCAGGGTCATGATGGGCGGCCACGTAAGCGGTCCACCAATCAGCAGCAGGTCCATGCAATTGGTGAGAGGCAAACAGCACCCTCTCATACCCTTGGCACTGTATGATCCTCATCTTGCTCTCAATGATCTTTAGCCAGTCATCTGCCTCCAGAGGTTCAGCAGCACTTGCAAACTTCGGAGGTTGAGTTCCTAGAAACTCACTCAACCTTGGTTGGCGTGGTGCAGCTTGTGGAGGTGGAGCTTGGTGCAAGTTGGCCACCACTTGAGTCAGGTTCTGGATGAGCTGATTTTGATTCTCAAGCATTTTGTGGATGGGATCGACTCCTTCACGGTGACCACCCCTGTCTTGGCCTCCAGAAAGATGAGGGTTGCCGGCCTCATCGTTGTTGTTGGCAGGGTTGGCACCACGACTCTTTCCTCTTCCGGCCATCTATCATGGTTAACTGGATGTTAACTTAAAGCATGACGTATTAACTCACCAGTTTTTGCTTGTTTAAACTTTAAGATTTTAAGAACTTATTTCATTTATATTTTATGAAGATTTCATGTCTTTCGTGAACATAAATGCACTCTTAATTCATATGGGTTCACACACCAAAGCAAAACAACCTGAAGACGAGGTTGTGGACAAACGCCCATGGCTTCCACAACTCACGTCACACACCAAGCATTAACACACCATTAACTAAGGTAACGACTCAACTACTCGACATCTTGCTAAACTAAGGGAAGGACTCTACCCTACTCGTATCACTGAGCTGGCTCCTCGGGATCTTCCTCATTATTGCGGCTGCCTTCTGACTCCACTTTGGGTAGGGAAGCTGCTGGTGGACAAGTGCGACGACGCCTGATCGCCCGGCGATCTGGGGAGTCAGGAGTCCATGTGTCATTCACAGTGACACACAGTTCATTCCCATCTCCTCTTTCTCTCGCCCTCAAGCAGGCTCGAAGCAACGCCTTGGTTTCCTTCAGGGTGTCATGAACATCCTGAAGCTCCTGCTGACAGTCCTGCAGTCGAGTGTTGAGCATAGCAGCATCCTCCAAGCACAAACCCATGTGCTCATGGGAAGTCCCCTGCTGCACTGGCGGGTACTTGTACTCCGTTGTACCACTCTCGCGCTAGAGGACATACATGTACTCAGTCCTGTCTAGGTGACGACGATAGATGTGGCTCTGACAGGTGATTGCCTCCCAGGTGACATCCTTCTCCGCATCGACCTGTGTCGCTCGACAAGCTGGAGAGCGGTGGATCTTGAGCAACTGATTTTTGTGGATAATCCTCATCTCTGAACTCCATTCTTCCCTCGTCTCACGGATGGTCCTAGTGGAGCTATAGTGTATGATTAGCTTGCCCGTATTACCGACGGCTTGGAGCATGCGTCGAAGACGGCGCAACTAGCCTCCTACTGCCAATCCGTAGGAGAGATACGTCACCGGACGGTTCTCCTCTCTTAAGGCAAGGGCAACTACGGGAACTCTCCCTCCGGTGGACTTGCGGGTGGTTCGGATCATGCGGACCATCTAAAACATAAAGCATTCAAACTTAAGTTAGATAAAATTTTAAACAAAAATCCAAATTTTGAATAAAAGTTGGGGTAAGATGAAGAAAGTGACCCCATTAAATAACACTTTTCAACCCACACCTTGTAAAATAGTTTTTAAGAAAATAGGGTCCTTGAATACGTCCATTTCTACCTAGGTCCACGTTCCTACGGGCATCCTTGGCTCTGATACCACTTCTGTCACACCCGGTTTTTCCGAGGGACAACCTAGTGAATATCACATGTATGCCAGGATCATTTTCTCATACATGTGATGACAAATAGTGAAGCATCATTTATTACAAGCCAGGTGTCGAATATAAATAAGTCTTACATAGCATATGTCTCGCAGGGGTGAGCTCCGCGGGCGCCACACATCCCGCGGTGCCGAACCTCACTCCCTTCGCAGGGGTGAGCTCCGCGGGTGCCACGCATCCCGCGGACCAGGGAAAATGTCGACAGCGTATATATAGGTAGTGACGACATGAGCACGACTTCTCAGAGACCCGAGAATAATGTATCATGTATAAAGTTTATGCTTTATCAATATATGTGAATGTTGTGCAAATTATTCATGCGTCACTTCAAATACCTACTGTTTCATATAGAATTTTTAAGTATGACATGTGCTGATCGCTGCTGTTTTGAATTTCAGAATGACTCTTACTCGTGCCAACCCGGACGTTGGGGGTTCTAGTCAAGGGAGAGAAACCTCCCAACAGCCTCCCGAGGACTCCTCGGGACAGCAACAGCAACAGCAGCAACAGCAAACACCGCCACCGCCACCGCCAACGGTTACATTGGCCGATATCGTTGCGGCAATGGCGGGTTCTCATCAGCAGCACACAGAGTTTCTGCAAACTCTCATCGCAAATACGTCTCGACCAGAGAGACGTCAACATCGTGAGGAGCGCCAACAGAGCTCCTACTCCGACTTTCTAGCGACACATCCCCCGGTATTCTCAAGGGCGGATGAACCCCTCGATGCGGACAACTGGCTCCGCACGATGGAGATGAAATTCGGACTGCTCCAAGTGAGTTAGCAGTGCAAGACTCAGTTCGCGGTCCAACAGCTCCAGGGATCCGCGAGCGCGTGGTGGGCGAACTACTGTGCTTCACAGCCCACCGACCGAGTTATGACCTGGGCGGAGTTCCGGACGGCCTTCAGGGCCTATCACATACCGCCGGGTCTCATGAAGAGGAAGATGCAGGAGTTCTTACGCCTGCAACAAGGGAGCCTGAACACGCTGGAATACTCGAGGGCGTTCAACGATCTCGCGTTTTACGTATCGTATCACGCCGATACTGACGAGAAGTGGCGGGATCACTTCTACCAGGGGCTTAACCCGCTCCTGAAGGACAAACTGGCGATGTTCAATCGTGGCAGCCTCAATGACATAATTGATGCTGCGATTGTTCAGGAGGACTCTGGCAAGGAGTTAGCGGTGGCGGAAAGAAAGCGAAGCACGCCGCAAAGCAGTAGAGAAGGAGGCGGTCCTTCTCAGAAATTTCGGAGGGTGAATCGCCCACCATCAGGTTCACGCTGGCAGCTACCACAGAGGTCGATGCCATTCGCAGTCGGCCCTATTCTTCACCGGCGTTCAGGCCGGCACTGCCAGTACCACCTCCGCAACAACAACAGCAACAGCGGGTGATGCCGCGTGCGTATGCACCTCAGCAGCGCATGCCGGGCTTTCGTCCCCCAAGCACCGGACAAGTAGCGGCCACATGCTACAAATGTGGTCGTCCAGGACACTTCGCCAGCGGTTGTCCGGAGAGACAAGGCGGCGGAGTGGCACCACAACTTCCATGGAGGAATTGACCCCGGAACCCCACTAATGCGCGGCGGGCAAACCCTAGGCCCGGCACAGTCCACCAACTCGCCATAGAGGACGTGCCGGAGGGAGAGCCGATCCTTGCGGGTATGTTCCAACTCCACCAGCATCCCGCCATAGTATTATTTGATTCAAGCGTCACACATAGCTTTATTAGTCAAGCTTTCATTGCTAAATACAGCTTGCCAATACTACCCACCGATAGTCCATATTTGATTTGTTCACCGGGTGGGAAAGTTTCAGCAAGCATGATGGTTCCAAAAGCGCCATTATGCTTAGAGGGTAGATTCTACCCTAGGTCTCTCATAATTTTAGGGGGACAGAAGGTCGATGTCATCTTAGGGAAGTCGTGGTTAACCCACCACGGCTGTTTTAGACACCATCCTCCGAATTGTGCACTTGAACTCAAAAGTGCACGAATCTCATTCCTTATTTCTGGACAGTCCAGAAATAAAACTTTCAAGTGTCTATCAATCCACAACCATCAGATTCAAAGACATTCCAGTGGTCCGAGAGTTCCCTGATGTGTTTCCGGATGATTTACCGGGGATGCCGCCTGACAGAGAGGTGGATTTCAAGATTGAACTTGCACCAGGAACCATGCCAATATCCTGAAGGCCGTACAAGATGGCGTCCAAGGAGTTAGCTGAACTGAAGACCCAACTAACGGACTTGCTGGAGAAGGGTTTTATTAGGCCGAGCTCCTCGACATGGGGCTGTTCGGCATTATTTGTGAAGAAGAAGGATGAGACATTGCGGCTTTGCGTGGACTATCATCCATTAAATGCCGTGACCATCAAGAACAAGGACCCATTGCCACGGATCGACATGTTGTTTGATCAGTTGGTCGAAGCAAAGATCTTCTCCAAGATGGACTTAAGATCCGGGTACCATCAGATTAAAATACGGGCTGAGGATATTCCGAAGACGGCTTTCTCGACGAGGTACGGACTTTATGAGTACCTGGTCATGTCCTTTGGCCTCACCAACGCTCCAGCTCACTTCATGTATTTTATGAACTCGGTATTCATGCCGGAGCTGGACAAGTTTGTCGTGGTCTTCATCGACGATATATTGGTATATTCCAAGTCGGAGGAAGAGCACAAAAAGCATCTGCGTATAGTCTTGCAACGGCTGCGGGATCACAAGCTATACGCGAAATTCAGCAAATGCGAATTCTAGATATTGCAAGTGCCTTTTCTCGGGCATATCATCTCAGCGGAGGGTATCGCTGTAGACCCGAGTAAGATCACACAAGTGCTGAATTGGAAATCCCTGAGAACTGTTCATGAGGTACGGAGTTTCCTTGGACTCGCGGGATATTATGGGAGGTTCATTCCGAACATCTCGAAGATTGCCAAGCCTATGACAGAGCTGCTGAAGAAGGCTACCAAATATGTTTGGAGTCCAGCATGTGAAGCAGCATTCAAGGCATTAGTGAAGCACCTAACATCAGCACCGGTTTTGGCGCAGCCAGACACAACAAAACTGTTCGATGTGTACTGCGATGCATCTGGCATTGGGCTCGGATGTGTGCTGATGCAAGACCAAAGGGTGGTCGCGTATGGATCACGACATCTCAGGAACCATGAGAAGAATTATCCAACTCATTACTTGGAGCTCGCTGCCGTGGTACTTGCACTTAAAATGTGGAGGCACTACCTACTCGGTAACCTCGTACATTTATATACCGACCACAAAAGCCTGAAGTACATATTCACTCAGAAGGAGCTGAACATGAGGCAGCGAAGATGGTTAGAGTTGATAAAGGATTACAAAATAGAGATCCATTATCACCCCGGCAAGGCAAACGTAGTGGCGGATGCGCTGAGCCGCAAGTCACACGTCAACAACCTGACCATCACACCGTTGGAAGAGTGCGAGCCACCATTGCATGCGATTCCACATGGTGCTCTCTACAACTTAGCTTTGATCCCAACCATCCGTGAAGAGATAGTGGCAGCTCAGAAACATGACAAGGGCATGTTGCATTTGCGGAGACGTATAGACAGTGGGGAGCTGAAATGTTTCCGGAAGGACGGAGACGGCGTCCTATGGTTCAAGGACCGGATCGTCGTACCCCGTAACCCGGAATTACGGAAGAAAATCTTTGATGAGGCTCACTTGTCAAAGTTTTCTATTCACCCCTGCAGCAACAAAATGTATCAAGAACTCAGAAGCATGTTTTGGTGGACACGGATGAAGCGGGAGATCGCAAAGTACGTGTCCGAGTGTGATACATGCCGAAGGGTGAAGGAAGATCATATGCGGAAACCGGGACTGCTACAACCACTAGGCGTTCCTGCCTGGAAGTGGGAAGATGTGAGCATGGACTTCATTGTCGGTTAACCCACCACCTTTCAGAAACATGATTCTGTGTGGGTGATCGTCGACCGGCTCACCAAAGTTGCCCATTTCATCCCGGTCAACACCAACTACAACGCCAAGAAGTATGCTGAACTGTACATCTCACGGATCCTATGCTTGTACGGCGTACCCCGTAGCATCATATCGGATCGGGACACTTTATTTGTGTCCCGTTTTTGGGAGCAGCTACACACTGCGTTGGGGACGAAGCTAATCCGTAGTTCAGCATACCACCTGCAGACGGATGGATAAACTGAGCGGGTAAACCAAATCGTATAAGATATGTTATGACCTTGTGCTATTAACCACAGCAAGAATTGGGATGATCACTTGCCGTTGGCCGAGTTCTCGTACAATAATGGGTACCAAGCCAGCATCAAGATGGCGCCTTACGAGGCGCTATACGGGAGAAAATGCCGCACACCACTGAATTGGTGTGAGTCTGGCGAAAGGGTTACCTTCGGGATTGATCTTGTCAACAACGCGGAAGAAAAGGTTTGTTTGATTCAAGCGAACCTAAAAGCAGCCCAATCCCGACAGAAGCAATATACGGACCAAAGAAGGCGCCCACTACAATTCGAAGTCGGGGATCACGTATACTTACGTGTGTCTTCAATGAACGGCGTAAACAGATTCGGGGTGAGAGGAAAGTTGGCACCCCGATTCATCGGTCCATTTCAGATTACAGTAAGATGTGGATCAGTAGCATACCGGCTGAAATTACCAGAAGCACTTTCCGGTGTGCACGACGTCTTTCACATTTCCCAGCTGAGGAAGTGTCCTAAGCTATCAACTACCATTCAGCTGGAGGACATAGAAGAACTGAAACCGGATCTCACGTATCGGGAGGAACCGGTTCAGATTATCGATGAAAAGGCCCGAACCACACGCAACTGTACATTGTGGTTCTACAAGGTTCTATGGTATAATCACTCCATGAATGAAGAAACATGGGAGAGCGAAGGATATCTTCACGCTAACCACCCCAACTTTTTCACGTCGCATATACGGTAATTTTTCCACCGACCTCTCTCTCATTTTCACCTTATAATCTCGGGACGAGATTCTTTTAAGGGGGGAGGAATGTAAGGGCCTAAGTTTTTGGCACATACTCAAATTGTTCATCACACCACACACACACTTCATTTGAAGAAAGTTGATGAACCACCTCCTGCTGCTTCTCCCCAAACACTGGCGCCCAGGGGCGGTTCCTTCGGCGTGATCGTCCCCTCTGCCCGAGCGAAGCCTCAGTTGCTTTCTCCTCCACGCGAGCTGCACCGAGGCGAGCTCCTCTGCCTACTGCCTCTCTGTTCACTCGAGAAACCACAGAAACATCACACCCTATCCTCCCCCGAGCGGCTAGACAGCACCCTGAGCTCAGCCTCTACTTCCCCGACGCCTAAACCACCGAGCGTCGGCCTCCTTTTCCTGTGATCAGCGCCGTCCGCCGCAACCGAGCTCAAGAACGTGATCGGACGCTCGTGGACAGCATTCCACAGGGACTTTCACGGCCCAGCAAGAGTGGCAACGGAAGCACGCGGCCACCGTGCTGCTCTCCTCCAATTTCTGAAGCCAACCGTGAAGCATCGACCGGGAATTTCCAGATTTTGGTCCGGCAACCTCAACCCGAGCATCCTGTACGGTTCCTTTGAATTCCCGCTCTCTGATCCTCCATTGGTCATCAAACTTGGCACATAGACGCTGGACTAGACGGCGATCATTTTCCTTTTAGCATCCGTTGCAAGAAACCGGTTAGGAGCGACGGATTTCGAGCTCGATCAAGGGCGTTCATGGCGGACACGATCGGCCACACGGTGCCGACAACGTTGCAGCCATTTCTGGACACCTTTGAGGCCTTGTTGAGATTCCTAGAGGTGCACTGGTGCTTTAGAGCTCGTCGGTACAGGTTTTGGCGGGTTAGAACTCCCGGCCGACGCTGCCGAACCTCAACAGAGGCCGCTGCACGTCGCCGGCCACCTTCCGGCCATCGGCAGTCCCAAAGCACCTCACCATCGTGTTCTTCGGGGTCCTAAACACACTGGCGGCGAGTTTTAGCTTGAACAGTGGCCGGGAACGGCCGGCCGGCGAGCTACAGCTTGCTCCGGCGAGCGGAGAGCGCGGGCGCGCGCTAGGAACCGGCGGGAGGAAGACGAAGGGGTGGGCACTGGCTGTCAGCAACTCAAAATTTAAATCCCCGATCGGGTGTGGCTGGGATCCGGTGTGTTGGCGCGCTGAAAAGCTGTGGCCCGGGTGTGGCCCATTTCTGATTGGCTGCCATTTAAATAAGCTGGCCCAGTAGAGTTTTCAGTAGGAAAACAATTGCAGTTGCTGCTCAAGCTTTGGAAATTCGTAGCTCTCTGTAGAAACCTCCAAATTGAGTGATTCCAATTGGGTTGGATTCAGCTCTCTGAGTACTTTCCAGCAAATCAAGTTTCACTTCATGAAAATCCTTATTTGTCCAGAATTAATTCTTCAAAGTTTAAACTGTTTAGAATTTTAACTGGAGAACCCTTTGGAGGAAAATTCTGAAATTTTTCTGGGATGTTCACCAAAATATCCCTAAGCCATCATAAAAAGTTCAGATCCATTTGAGCTCATTTGATCCACCTAATGGTGTGATTAATAAAACTGTTCCAGAGAAAATAGAAAATGTTCAGAAACATTTTCAGAATTTCTCTGAAATTGTTTAGCTCATATCTTTAGCTTGGAACCTTCAAATTAAGTGAGACCAACTCCATTGGAACCCTCTCAAAATCTAGTTTTCAGAAAGTCATAGCTTGCCCTATGAAAATCCCTAGAACACCATAAGAGCTCCAATTAAGGTCCAGTACATAATTATTTGTGGAGAGTTCACATGAGCTTTGCTGCAACTAAAACTTGTCCAAGTATCTGTTTAGGTTGTAACCAAACCCCAGTAAAAATTTCAGAGTCATTGGGTCGGTCTAGTAAGACTTATAATCTTCACAAGTTTAACTTCAACTCAAATGCATTTAATTGACACATATACTTGTTATATCATGTAGTCACGAAGGTCGAGGAGGAACCCGAAGTCTTACACTTCGTCACTCTGGAAGAGCAGCTAGCCTACGACCAAGAGCAGCAAGGCAAGCTCCGGTTTGCATTAACTCTTTTACAAATTTTTACTGTTTTGAGAAATTTCTTTGAGTACCATTACTGCTTGCATTAGAGTCTTGTTTGAAAACCCAAATGCATAGCCCAGAAAACCATGGGTTGGGATTAGGATTGAAAACCCCGTGTAGCTACTGCAATGCTAAGGTAGTGTAGGATTCGGTACAAGTCGAGTAGTTGGAACTACTCGCGAGAATAGGCTAGAGGCACCTCGACTCGGGTAGAGATAGCAAATGAAACACATGGCAAGACAAATGAGACCGAGCGGAGAGTAAGAGCAGCAGGACTTTGGGGCCTGGGTGCTATAGCTCCGTTCGTGTCGATTGAGGACCGAGCCGTGTGCGGGCCTGTTGAACAAGCTAGAACAGTACCAAAGACCTACCGGCTATATGGGAACTGGGAAACCGATGTAACTCGGGTAGCTGGGTGTTGAGGCATAGCTGGTCGTTCAGAGGGTAGGTTGAGAGCTCGAGGTGTAAATTGGCTGGCGGCACTGTGGATGCGCGCGCAGAGACCTCTTGCTCAGGACGATTGGACCGGTTCAACATTTGGCTAACGGTTGAAAGGTGGTTGCGTACGGCGTCCGTGATGGTTGTTGTAGGCAACATCGAATACGGGCGTACGTGACGGGTTATTCGGGTAACCCTGCAGGTGTAAATTGATTATAATCGCCGTCCCTCATGGTCAGTGAGTACCACTTGTTCACTGTACCATGACGTAGAAAGAACAGGCTAGATACATGTTAAAATGTTGCTGATTGAAACATGGACTTTGATTGTTAATGGTTTGCTGTAGTCTAGAGCTAACTAAAGTTCTTTTCAACTTTGGGAAAAGTACATGAGAGGAATGCGTTTCTTTTTTATTGCGGCCCTCTGATGTGCCTTAGCGTAAAGTCTTCACAACCTGCTGCTAAAACTTGAAAGTAAGGTTCCACTAATTAGGCGAGTCCTTTGCAACTTATTTTACCTCATGTAACCTATCAACCATCATGTAGAAGTTCCATGTATAGGAGAGATGGGTCAGTCTTGCTGAGCCTTCGTGCTCACTGCTTGTGTTTGAAGCTTTTGCAGGGTTCTATGAGGAAGGGACTCCCGAGGAGGAGACGGAACCCCAGGAGGGGAACCCCGTCGAGTGGGAGTCGTGCACGCCGCCGTGTTAGTGTTTGTGCGTGCTAGTGGGGACACGTTCACGGGCTGAACGTCAACTCAATGCTTAGTCTACGCTCGTGAGTGTGGACTGGACTACTTTGTTGTAAAAATGTTCATAATAAGGTTTATGTAATAAAACTTTGCTTCCGCTTTGTACCTTTGATGTGTGTTATCCGGTGCTGTGCAACGCAGCACCCCTCAGCGTGATCCTGGCTCGACAAGACTGATGGGGTCGTGTCATTAATGAATATGGATTGGAGGGAGATCTAGGCAAGCCTGGGTTTGTGAATGAGGTAGCATGATATGGTGGTTTAGTTGCCGTAGATCTAAGGACCGATTCATGCGAGCACATGCCAGGATAACAGTGCCACCACAAGGCCAAGTATGGGCGCGGCTTAGCCGAGTAATTAGGTAAGTTGCTAGATTGTTATGGACCGTGGAAGGCGCAGGGAATGGGAGTCGAGTGAAGACCGCCCTGAACTGCATGGCACAAGAGGGGGCCCGTGGGTGGGAGAGTTGGAGATTCTAGCCTGCCGGTGAAACCATAGTGAGTCCATACATCTAGTAACCCCTTTGTAAAGGCTATTTTATAATCTCTTGACCATACACCGACGGTTGTGTACTGGTATAATGGAGGTTCTGCAGTCGCCGATGGGTGACGAAATCACAAACTTGTGGGTAAAGTGGTACAAACTCTGCAGAGTCTAAAACTATCATGATAGGTGAGCTTACGGTCACGAGTCCCGGACAACCCACATGATTAGTTGGGATGGATTTTTGGATGGTATGGTTTTGGTTATGGTTTTTGGTCATGGTTTGGTTTTCGGGACTGTTGAGTCCGGGTAATGAGATGGGTTGCACGACTGTTGAGTCATGGCACGGGATTTAGTCTCGGAATGAGACAGAATTGACTGGTAGCGAATACGAGATGGTATTCGTGAGATGGAAGTGAATACGAGATGGTATTCATGAGATGGTAGTGAATACGAGAAGGTATTCATGAGCAAAGTGGATTAATGTCTGGTTGGGACATGGAAAGGGATGAATCATAAAAGAGGTATGTTAATGTTTAAATACATGTTGGGATTACATTCACCTTAAGTTGAGTTGCTGTTTCATCGTGTTTTTGAATTAAACTTTGCTTTCTGCAACAAGCCTTTTTATACTTTCCTTGTTGTGAGCTACATATCATATTTTCCTGCACTTGCTGAGTACATCATTGTACTCAAACTTGCATTATTACTTCATCATCAGCAGCAGGGGAAGAATACTATGAAGACCAAGTGGAGCATTAGGTGTGTAATCTGTCCTCAACCTTGCCTGTGGGGATGGAGTAGAGATGGAGCCGCTGCTGCTGCTTAGATTGCTTCCACACTAGTTAGGAGACTTCCTCTGCATAGAAATAAGATTTCCGCTGTAAAATTAGACTTCCGCTGCCAGCATGAGTCCAATACTCATGAAACTTTGTAATAAACCCTGTTATTCGTGGTTATATATATTCTGAAATTCAGTTTGTGGATGATATGTATATGTGTGATGAACATCCTGGGCACACATATGCATCAGTTCTCGGTTCCGTGGTTTTCCACATAATTGAGGATGTCACAGGAATGGTCATTTTTGCTTTTGCTTCGCTAATCTACGGGTTACAGGAAGCGAGATAGAACGTGTTTAGCTACTGCACTCATATGAATAATGATAATAAAAACTTGATGATGATAATGAACATGAATCGGGGGAGATCTAGGCAAGCTTGGTTTGTGGAAGTGGTAGAATGAGATGGTGGTTTACTTGCCGTAGATCTAAGGACCGGTTCATGCGAGCACATGCCAGGAAAACAGTGCCACCACAAGGCCAAGTATGGGTGCGGCTTAGCTGACTAATTAGGTAAGTTGCTAGATTGTTATGGACCGTGGAAGGCGCGGGGAATGGGAGTCGAGAGAGGACTGCCCTGGAAACTGCATGGCACAAGAGCGGGGCCCGTAGGTGGGAGAATAGTGATTTCGAGCCTGCTGGTGAAACCTTAGTGGGTCCATACATCTAGTAGCCCCTTTGTAAAGGCTATTTTGTGATCTCTTGACCATACACCGACGGTTGTGTACTGATATAATGGAGGTTCTGCAGTCGCCGACGGGTGACGAAATCACAAACTTGTGGGTAAAGTGGTGCCACCTCTACAGATGGTAAAACTATCATGATAGCCGTTCTTCCGGTCACAAGCACCTGGCCAACTTCCATGATTAGATGGAAGGTTTGGGATGGATGTTTATTGGTTTGGTTATGGTATGGACTTTGGGATTTGTTTTTGGGACTGTTGAGTCGTAATAATGAGTTTTGTTTCGGAAGATATGAATATGAGATGAATATGAGATGGTGGTATGAATATGAGATGGTTATGGATATCATGAATATGAGATGGTTATGGATATCATGAGCATGAGATGAAAGTTGAGAAAGATTTATGGTTGGTTGAGACATGAAAGGTGGTGAATCATAAAGGAGGTATGTTGATGTTTTAATGGGATATATGTCGGGATTAAATCTACTTAAAGTTAGTTGCTGATTTTATCATGTTTGAGAAATAAACTTTGCTTTCTGCAATGAGCCTTTTTGTTCCTACCTTGTTGGAAGCTACATGTCATACATTTCCTGCACTTGCTGAGTACGACATGTACTCACCCTTGCATTATCATACAATCATCAGAAACAGGAGAGGAGTACTTCGAAGATCATTTGGAGTACTAGGCGTGCGATCTACCGTCAACTTGCCTGTGGAGTTGGAGATGGAGCCGCTGCTGCTGTTTAGTTTGCTTCCGCTATCGTTAGAGACTTCCGCTGCTAGAATAAGTTAGAAGACTTCCGCTGAAAGAATGAGTTAGAGATTGATGTAATAAAGTACTTAAACCTTATTATTCGTGGTTATATTCTGAATTCAGTTTGTGGATTACATGTATATGTGTGATGAACATCCTGGGCACACATATGCATTAGTTGGGTTCCGTGTTCTACGGGACCGGGCGTCACAGATTGGTATCAGAGCCACGTTGACCGTAGGACGTAGGCCTAGTCACAGAGTGACATTAGAGCCACGTTGACCGTAGGACTCAAGCCTAGGTAGAAGTCACAGATTTGCAACAGAGCCACATTGACCGTAGGTCGCAATCCTAGGTAGAATGCATAGATTGGCATCAGAACCACCTTGACCGTAGGATGCAAGCCTAGGTAGAATGGACACTCTAAAACCCATAGGAACATTTAAACCATAGAAGCTTGAATACGAGTGGTTTGAATATTTGTGATGATTGCTTGTGTTTGAGTGCTTAGTTTGAGTTGTGGGGCGCTTCAGCGTTGTCCATATCCACACATAGTAAGAGAGATGTGAGATGCTTCGGCATGTGTTCACATCCTCATATAAAAGTAAATATATTTAGTCCATCCACCTTGATGCATATAGTTGTGGGGATCCATCTAAACTTCTAACTTCTATTCTACCCAACTCTCTTGTAACACCCCAAAATCCTGTTAAGAGGGGAATTTAAAATTTTTTGGACGTGTTGCATGTATTGCAAAAATTCAAATTCAAACTGGAATTCAAATTAAACTCAAAACAGAAAAGAAATAGAAAAAAGAAAAAGGAAAACAGAAAAAAAAACCGGCCAGTGGGCCGAAACCCAACAGCCGGCCCATCGATCCCGCACCAGCCCGCAGCCACGCGCGCCCCCTTCTTCCCACTGACATGCGGGGCCCGCCAGTCTTTCTTCTTCCTCGCGCTCGCGCCCGCGCTCGGCCGGACTCTCTCACCCCGAATCAAAACCGACCCGGATTCCTGCGAATCCCAGCCGAATTTCGTTCGTGGGCGACGCAAACTCGATCATAACCGAACGCCGCCCTTCCCCCGTCTATAAAAACCCCGACATCGTCCCGTTTTCCCCACGATCTGCCGATTTTCTCTCCGGTGAGAACCCGAGCCCCTCCGGCAAATTCTGCCCGATCTACGCTCGGGAATTCCGATCTAACTCGCTGGTCTTGATCCACCGCCTCCGGGGAATCTCGCAGGTGCAGAAAACGCGGTGGTTTGCGGTTCAAACACAGCGCCGACGAGCCTCGCCGTGAATTCACCTCGGACCTCGTCGCCCACCGCCTTCCAGGACCTCCGAGCTCAAGAAAACCCCCGAGGTGAGATCCCCGACCTCCCCTCCACCGATCTATGCCATAAAATCACAGTTCTATGAAGAATTTACGAAGATCTGAAACTCTCCGGCGAGATCGCCACCTCCCGCCGTCGTGCGCCCCGGGCAGCGCTGCCCGCGCTCGATCAGAGCGACGTGGCCGCTTGTGCGCCGTTTATTTTAAATCGCACGGTAGAGTTTAAATCCCGGCGTACCGGTTCGACGTTATAATCTCAGCCGTCTGTTTTAAATCGGACGGTCCACGTCAGCCCCGCGTTATAAAGACTGGAATTCTTACGTGCTACCCCCTGGGGTTCTCGGAAAATAAGAGCTAGCCCCGGAAACTTCTGATCTAGCCCCTGGAACTTCAGAAAATCGTGTAAATTCATTTAAAAATCAGTTTTAGCCCCTGGACTTAATAAAAATTAGGAAAAACCCCTCTGTTATGTGTAGCTAGACCCCTGAAAATTCTTAAAATAATATTATAGACCCTGTAGTGGGGTTAGTTTACCTATTTAACCCTATTTGATACTAAATTTAGGAATTTGAATATGTGATTAGTATTTAAAATTTAAAAGAGGGGACAAACACATTGTAAATTCAAATTAAAAACTTTCCTAGTACTTGGAAAGCTTTGGAGTGAGATAAAAATAGATTTTTGGCTGAAATGAATCTGTTTAATTGATTATTCACATTTATTAGTTATATGGACACATTTTTAAGTAGAGAATAATTCTGAAAATTTGTAAAATAAATGTAAAATAGTTTACATCAGAGGAAAAGATCAAAAATATATTATTAACTATTTTGGATCAGAACCTATTCTGTTTAGATGATGTGTCTTACTATTTTCATAATAAAGTTCACATTTAGGCATAAGAACTAAATTTGAAATTATAGCAAATTAGGTATGAATAACTAGAAAATTATAAATGAAGTTTCTAAAATCCAAAGAATTCAGTTTAGGGTTGGTAGAAGGACTGAAGACACATATGGAGTAGGAAAATACCTCTCATGCATACTTGGTAGCTAAAAGGTGTAGTAATTAAATATAAGGAATTTATTTAAATTGGAAATTCATATATATAGTATGAAAGCATAAATGTGAATACAAAAGTAGTAATCATATACACATGATTAAAAGTACATGTAAGCCAAAGATCAACACACATAGAGTAAACACAACACATAGAATTTGTGAATGGCTTTCATAAATGTGAATGTGTGGTTTGTATGAAGTGGAAGTGTGAACTATGTCTTATGGATTGTTGTTTTTCTTTTGCTATGTGTGATGGTATGATGTAGAACCTGCTCCAGAGCAAGTTCTCTCTTTCCAAGATCAGGACTACCCATTCCAAGAGCAGCAGGAAGGAGGCAAGTGTCCTTGACCACTTCGATCCTATGCTAGGATGTGTAGATAGAATTATTTGCATTGTCAAATGAAATATGAAACCCATGTTAGGAAGTTTCCATAGAATTGCATTACCTTGTTTCCTTGTAGCTTGGGTTGGGATTTATTTTATCATGTCATTTATTATTATGCATATGCTTAGCCATGCTTAGAATGGGATATTTGGGATATGAGATCATCAATTTATTTTACCATACTCTGGAACGAGATATTGTGAGTTATGTAGAGGTAGGGATCAAGGCAAGTTGGATGTTTTGGTTGTGTGCTGGGTGCACGAGACTCGGGTTTGTGTTTAGTACTTGCCTGGATCCTAAGGACCGGTTCATGGAGCATGTAACCTGGCTTTACCGTGCCAACCACATGCTGAGATCGGGCAGCCTGGCCAATTAATTAGGTGTATCCCTGACATAGTATGGGTGTGTTGGATGGTGTGGGAAATAGGTGTCAGCTGGACTACCATATGAACCGCAAGGCTCAAGAGGGGGCCACTGCAGCGGGGTTGGAGCCTCTTGTATGCTGTTAGGGGTGAAACCTCAGTGGGCCCACGCTCGTCGGGAATCCCTTTGTAAAGGCTTCGTAGTGATCTCCTGGCTACACACCTGGGAAGTGTGAGTGTGGTTTGTGGCCACTGGCATAATGGAGGTTCTTTTAGTCCACCCGGCAACGGCGGATGAAATCAGTACATGTGGGTACAGTGGTACAAACTCTGCAGAGTCAAAACTGTCATGACAGCCGTGCTCACGGTCAAGAGCGGCTTGGACTTATTCATGATTAGGGGATTGATGGTTTTGGAAGTTGTGGATGTTAAGCGGGGAGCTTAACATTTGAAATGATGCTATGGTTATTTAATTATGATGATGGGATGGGAGATTGGGACCATTTCACCTGTGTAGTAATGTAGGTGCTTAATAAGCTCAGGTAATAGGTATTAATGGCATAGTGCTTTAACCATGAGTTCAACCTCCCCTTGTTCTAGCCATGCATGACATAACTTTCTCACACTTGCTGAGTACCATCGGTACTCAACCTTGCATATTTGTTGGTTTATATTGCTGCTCAGGTCAAGATAATGAGGTGGTGTATAATGATCAAGACTTTGGACCCGAAGAAGGTTTCTAGGTTCATGGAGTCCCCCGGGCAACGCCTGTGACGGAGCCCTCAAGAATAATATTCCGCTGCTAGTTTATTTACTTGTGATGAACTTATTATTGTCCGTGGAGACATTTGCTATGTAAGACTTATTTATATTCGACACCTGGCTTGTAATAAATGATGCTTCACTATTTGTCATCACATGTATGAGAAAATAATCCTGGCATACATGTGATATTCACTCGGTTGTTCTTCGGATAAACCGGGTGTGACAGAAGTGGTATCAGAGCAAAGGTTGCCCGTAGGAACGTGGACCTAGGTAGAAATGGACGTATTTAAGGGCCCTATTTTCTTAAAAACTATTTTACAATGTGTGTGTTGAAAAGTGCTATTTAATGGAGGCACTTTCTTCATCTTACCTCAATTTTCAATCAAAATAGGATTTTTGTTTAAAAAGTTTATCTAACCTAAGTTTAAATGCTTTTTGTTTTAGATGGTTCGCATGATTCACACCGCTCGCAAGTCCACAGGAGGGAGAGTCCCCGTAGTTGCCCTTGCCGAAAGAGAGGAGAGCCGTCCGATGACGTACCTTTCCTACGGATTGGCAGTAGGAGGCTTGTTGCGCCGTCTTCGACGTATGCTCAAAGCCGCCGGCAATACGGGCAAGCTAATCATACACTATAGCTCTACCAGGACCATCTGGGGGAAGCGGGAAGAATGGAGTTCAGAAATGAGGATTATCCATGAAAATCAGCTGCTCAAGATCCACCGCTCTCCAGCTTGTCGAGCGACATAGGTCGATGCGGAGAAGGATGTCACCTGGGAGGCCATCACCTACCAGAGTCACATCTATCGTCGCCACCTGGACAGGACTGAGTACATGTATGTCCTCCAGCGTGAGAGTGGTACCACGGAGTATAAGTACCCGCCAGTGCAGCAAGGGACTTCCCATGAGCACATGGACTTGTGCTTGGAGGATGCTGCTATGCTCAGCACTCGATTGCAGGAGTGTCAGCAGGAGCTTCAGGATGTTCGGGACACCCTGAAGGAAACGGAGGCGTTGCTGCGAGCCTGCTTAAGGGCGAGAGAAAGAGGAGATGGGAATGAACTGTGGGTCACCATGAATGATACGTGGACCCCTGACTCCCCAGATCGCCGAGCGATCAGGCGTCGTCGCACTTCTCCACCAGCAGCCTCCCCACCCAAAGCAGAGTCAGAAGGCAGCCGAAATGATGAGGAAGATCCCGAGGAGGCAGCTCAAGAAAACGAGTAGCGTAGAGCCTTTCCCTTAAATTAGAAGGATGTCGAGTAGTCGAGTCGTTACATAGTTAATGGTGTGTTAATGCTTGGTGTGTGACGTGAGTTGTGGAAGCCATGAGCAATTGTCCACAGCCTCGTCGTTAGATTGTTTTGCTTTGGTGTGTGAACCCACATGAAATAATATTGCATTTATTTTTGTGTGAGATGTGAACCCTTAGAGAAGTATAACAAAGCCTCAACACTTCAAAGTACAAACAAATGAAAGTAGTAAGATGATACTGAATGCTTTCAAATTAACATTGGTTGATTCTGCCAGATGGCCGGAAGAGGAAAAGGACGTGCTGCCAACCCCGCCAACAACAACGATGAGGCATGCAACCCTCATCTTTCTGGAGGCCAGGACCGGGGTGGTCGCCGTGAAGGAGTTGATCCCCTCCACCAAATGCTAGAGAATCAGAATCAGCTCATCCAGAACTTGACTCAAGTGGTGGCCAACTTGCATCAAGTTCCACCCCCACAAGCTGCACCACGCCAACCAAGGTTGAGTGAGTTTCTAGGAACTCAACCTCCGAAGTTTGCAAGTGCTGCTGAACCTCTGGAGGAAGACGATTGGCTATATACCATTGAGAGCAAGATGAGGATCATACAGTGCCAAGGGTATGAGAGGGTGCTGTTTGCCTCTCATCAATTGCATGGACCTGCTGCTGATTGGTGGACCGCCTACGTGGCCGCCCATCATGACCCTGAGAACATCACTTGGGAAGAGTTCAAGCGTAGCTTCCGCAACCATTACATACCAAGGGGTGAACTCAAAAACAAGAGGAAGGAGTTCTTGGGACTGCAGCAAGGTAACATGACTGTGAGGGAATACCTCACTAAATTTACCCAACTCTCCCGTTATGCCCCACGGGACATAGAGACTGATGAGCAGAAACAAGATTGTTTCGTGGAAGGACTTACCGCAGAAATGCAGTGTGCAATGTCCTCAAATGAGTATGAAAGCTTCCAAAAGATGGTGGACAGAGCGTTTGTGGTAGAAAGGAATATGAAGGCCTTGGAAAATGAGAATAAGAGGAAGGCCGGGTGGTCACATCAAGCCTCAGGGAGCAACACCCGCCCACGTCTGATGCAGCAACCTACAGGGCAGACGAACCGTGCTGCGGTACCCTACTCAGCACCAAGAGGGTACAACCCGAACTACAGGCCTCCCGCACCACCAACACAGCCACAACGTCAGTTTGTACAGAAGCCTCGCCCCGCATATCCACCTCGACCAGCAGTACAGGGACCTCCAAACCAACCCCAAGACAGCAAAGGCCAGGCACCTAAGGTTGGGGTGCAATGTTTTAGCTGCGGTGAAGTGGGGCACTACGCCCATAAATGCCCAAAGAAGAAGCCCGCACAGCCACAACAGCAGAATGTGATGCGAGGATGGGTGAACCACGTCACTATGGAGGAAGCGCAAGAGGCACCCGACGTGGTAGTTGGTAAGTTTCCTGCCAATTTACACCTTGCAACCCTGCTGTTTGATTCTGGTGCTACCCACTCGTTCATTGCTCAAGGGTTTGTTAAGAAGCATGACCTAGCTACCACACAAATGAACCATATGCTAGCCATAAACTCTCCAGGTGGAGAAATAAGGACAAGACAAGTGTGTCCCAAAGTGAACCTAGACATTAATGGGGTTGTATTTACTGTCGACCTCATAGTGATAGATTCACAAGGGATAGATATTATCTTGGGTATGGATTGGTTGACTAAACATAAAGGAATCATCCATTGTTCGACCAGAACGGTGGAACTAACGCACCCTAGGGGCACAAAATTAAAGTTTATAACAATACAAGAGCCTAGGAGGGATATTAAATTAAATCAAGTTGAGGTGAAAGTTGAGGAAATCAGGACCATCAGGGAATATCCAGATGTTTTTCCGGAGGAGTTGCCAAGTATGCCTCCCGATCGTGAAGTGGAATTCGCAATTGAGCTAGTACCTGGAACAGCCCCGATATACAAGAGACCTTATCGGATGGACTCCAAGCAGCTAGAAGAACTCAAGGATCATTTAAGAGAATTGACGGAGAAGGGGTATATTCGTCCTAGTTCCTCACCATGGGGAGCTCCGGTGATATTTGTGCCCAAGAAGGACGGAACCCAAAGGTTATGCGTGGATTACCGTGCCTTAAATGAGGTAACCATCAAGAACAAGTACCCATTACCCCGCATTGAAGACTTGTTTGATCAGTTGAGGGGAGCTTGTGTGTTCTCGAAAATTGATCTCAGGTCGGGGTACCACCAACTCAAGATAAGGCAATCTGATATTCCCAAGACAGCTTTCGTATCTCGGTACGGACTGTATGAATACACTGTCATGCTTTTCGGGCTAACTAATGCCCCGACATACTTCATGTATCTCATGAACAAGGTATTCATGGAATATCTGGACAAATTTGTGGTGGTTTTCATAGATGACATTCTCGTCTTCTCCAAAGATGAAGAAGAACATGAGAAACATCTAAGGTTGGTGTTGCAGAGGCTAAGAGAACACCAACTATATGCCAAGTTGAGCAAGTGTGAGTTTTGGCTGAAGAGAGTTCCCTTCTTAGGACATATAATCTCGGAGGGAGGAATCTCCGTGGATCCTGCCAAAATCGAGGATATACAGAAGTGGAAGACCCCTGAAAATGTTGGGGAAGTTTGAACCTTCTTGGGATTGGCTGGATACTATCGACGGTTTATTGAGGGATTCTCCAAGATCTCGAGACCCCTCACCAAACTATTGGAGAAGGGAATCACATTCACATGGACGCCACAGTGCGAGACGAGTTTTCAGGAGCTAAAGAAAAGATTGACCACAGCCCCAGTGTTGGTTATGCCAGATATGCAGAAGAATTTCACAGTGTACTGCGATGCCTCTGGAAACGGGTTGGGATGTGTTCTCATGCAAGAAGGGCATGTCGTGGCATATGCATCCCGGCAGCTTTGGAAGCACGAGAAAAACTATCCTACACATGACTTAGAACTAGCCGTAGTGGTGCACGCATTGAAAATTTGGCGACACTATTTGATGGGGAAGATGACAGAGATATATACGGATCATAAGAGTTTAAAGTACATTTTTACACAGCCAGATCTCAACCTCAGACAAAGAAGATGGTTAGAGCTAATCAATGACTTTTATGTGGGCATCAACTATCATCCTGGGAAGGCAAACGTCGTGGCCGATGCTTTAAGTCGGAAAGTGCAGGTCAATAAGTTGAGCTTGAAGGACATGCCTGCAGAATTGAAGAACGAGGTTATAAGTCTCGATCTATGCCTGGTAAATAGTGGTGAAGCCATCGCCATGGAAGTGAATTCCACACTCGAGCGAGACATACGCGAGGGTCAAAAGAATGACGAGAAGATACGAGAGATCAGAAAACTCATCAAGAAAAATAAAGCTCTTGGTTTTAGAGAGGATGAACAAGGAACAGTGTGGCACGGGAAAAAAATATGTGTGCCAGAAGTAAAGGAGATCCATGAATTGATTTTGAAGGAGGCTCATGATTCTGACTATTCCATTCATCCTGGGAGTACGAAAATGTACCAGGACCTCAAGAGCAGGTATTGGTCGTATGGCATGAAACGAGATGTCGCGGAACATGTCGCCCTATGCGACACATTTCATTTGGTGAAAGCAGAACATCAACGACCCGCGGGATTATTGCAACCACTCAAAGTGCCTGAATGGAAATGGGAAGAAATCGGTATGGATTTCATAGTGGGATTGCCTAGGACCCAATCAGGATATGATTCAATATGGGTCATCATCGACAGGCTACCCAAGGTGGCTCATTTCATCCCCGTGAAAGAAAGCTACAGCGGATCCAAATTGGCAGAATTGTACATGTCAAGAATCGTGTGTTACCATGGAGTGCCAAAGAAGATTGTGTCGGATCGAGGGACACAGTTCACCTCAAGGTTCTGGCAGAAGTTGCATGAAACCATGGGAACCCATCTGAATTTCAGCTCTGCCTATCATCCCCAAACTGACGGGCAGACGGAGAGAACCAATCAGATCCTTGAAGATATGCTGAGGGCATGTGCACTCAAAAACAATAGGAGTTGGGACAAGAACTTACCGTATGCGGAGTTTTCCTATAACAACAGCTATCAAGCTAGTATGAAGATGTCACCGTTTGAAGCCTTGTATGGGAGGAAGTGCAGGACTCCCCTATTTTGGAACCAAATGGGGGAAAGTAAAGTGTTTGGTCCAGAAGTACTACAAGAAGCCGAGGCGAAGGTGAGGGAAATTCGCACTAATTTGAGGATAGCACAGACACGCCAAAAGAGCTATGCCGATGTACGAAGAAGAGAGCTCGTTTTCAACGTGGGAGACTATGTCTATCTCAAGGTGTCCCCTATCCGAGGACTTCGTTGGTTCAAGGTAAAAGGGAAGTTGTCACCTCGATACATCGGACCCTTTCAAGTTCTGGAGAGGAAAGGCGAAGTGGCGTATCAACTAGAATTACCGGCTCGCCTATCGGATGTGCACGATGTATTCCATGTGTCACAACTCAAGAAATGCCTGAGGACGCCTGAAGAGGTGTTACCCATGAATGAAGTGGACGTAGCTGAGGATTTGTCTTATGCCGAGCAACCATACAAGATTTTGGAGACAATGGAACGCCTCACCAGAAATAAAAGAATCCGGATGTGCAAGGTGCAGTGGAAGCATCACTCAGAAGAGGAAGCCACCTGGGAGCGGGAAGATGAGCTCAAGGCACAATTTCCGGAATTGTTTTCCTAGAACCACCAATCTTGAGGACGAGATTTCTTTTAAGGGTGGTAGAGCTGTAACACCCCAAAAATCTTGTTAAGACCCTAAATCATGTTAAGAGGGGAATTTAAAATTTTTTGGACGTGTTGCATGTTTTGCAATAATTTAAATTCAAACTGGAACTCAATTTAAATTCAATACAGAAAAGAAATAGAAAAAGAAAAAAGAAAACAGAAAAAACCGGCCAGTGGGCCGAAACCCACCAGTCGGCCCAACCAGCACCCGCGCCAGCCCGCAGCCGCGCGCACCTCTTCCTCCCACTGACAGGCGGGGCCCGACAGCCTTCTTCTTCCTCGCGCCCGCGCCGGCACTCTCTCACCCGAATCGAAACCGATCGAGAATTCTCGCGTATCCCAGCCGAATTTTGATTGGGGGCGACGCAAACTCGATCTAAACCACCCCGCCGCCCTCCCCCGTCTATAAAAACCCCGGCCTCGTTCTGTTTTTCCCACGCGATCCGCCGATTTTACTCCGGTGAGAAACCGAGCCCCTCCGGCGAATTCTGGCCGATATACGCTCGGAAATTCCGATATAACTCGCTGGTCTTGATCCACCACCTCCGGGGAACCCTGCAGGTGCAGAAAACTCGGTGACTTGCGGTTCAAACACAGTGCCGACGAGCCTCGCCGTGGTTTCACTTCGGACCTCGTCGCCGACCGCCTTCCAGGACCTTCGAGCTAAAGAAAACCCCCCAGGTGAGATCCCCGACCTCCCCTCCACCGATCTATGCCATAAAATCACAGTTCTAGGAAGAATACACGAAGATCCGAAACTCTCCGGCGAGATCGCCGCCTCCCGCCGCCGTGCGCCGCCGGGCAGCGCCGCTCGCGGGCGATCAGAGCGACGTGGCCGCTTGTGCGTCGTCTATTTTAAATCGCACGGTAGACTTTAAATCCCAGCGTACCGGTTCGACGTTATAATCTCAGCCGTCTGTTTTAAATCGGACGGTCCACGTTAGCCCGCGTTATAAAGACTGGAATTCTTACGTGCTACCCCCTGGGGTTCTCAGGAAATAAGAGCTAGCCTCGGAAACTTCTGATCTAGCCCCTGGAACTTCAGAAAATCATGTAAATTCATTTAAAAATTCAGTTTTAGCCCCTGGACTTAATAAAAATTAGGAAAAACTCCTCTGTTATGTATAGCTAGACCCCTGAAAATTGTTAAAATAATATTATAGACCCTGTAGTGGGGTGAGTTTACCTTTTTAGCCCTGTTTAATATTTAATTTAGGAAATTGAATATGTGGCTAGTGTTTAAAATTTAAAAAAGTGGGACAAACATATTGTCAAAATTAAATTAAAAACTTCCTCAGTATTTAGAAAACTTTGGAGTGAGATAAAAATATATTATGGGCTGAAATGAATCTGTTTAATTTATTATTCACATTTAGGGACACATTTTTAAGTAAAGAATAGTTTTGGAAAATAGGGAAAATAATTGTAAAATAATTTACATCAGAGGAAAAGGTCAAAAATATATAAGTAAATATTTTAGATCAGAACCTATTCTGTTTAGATGATGTGTCTTGTTATTTTCATAATAAAGTTCACATTTAGGCATAGGAAATAAATCTGAAAATATAGCAACAAGTAAATGATAAATGGAGTTCTAAAATCCAAAGAATTCAGTTTAGGGTTGGTAGAAATTCTGAAGACACATATGGAGAGGGAAAATACCTTTCATGCATACTTTGTAGCTAAAAGGTGTAGTAATTGAATATAAGGAATTTATTTAAATTGGAAACTCATATATATAGTATGTAAGTATAAATGTGAACACAAAAGTAGGAATCATATACACATGATTAAAAGTGCATGCAAGCCACAAATCAACACACCTAGAGTAACCACAACACATATAATGGTGAATGACTTTCATAAATATGAATGTGTGGTTTGTATGAAGTGGAAGTGTGAACTATGTCTTATGGATTGTTGTTTTTCTTTCGCTATGTGTGATGGTATGATGTAGAACCTGCTCAAGAGCAAGTTATTCCTTTCCAAGGTCAGGACTACCCATTTCAAGAGCAGCAGGAAGGAGGCAAGTGTCCTTGACCACTTTGATCCTATACAAGGATGTGTAGATAGAATTATTTACATTGTCAATTGAAAATATGAAACCCATGCTAGAAAGTTTCCCTAGAATTGCATTACCTTGTTTTCCTTGTAGCTTGGGTTGGGATTTATTTTATCATGTCATTTATTATTATGCATATGCTTAGCCATGCTTAGAATGGGATATTTGGGATATGAGATCATCAGTTTATTTTACCATACTCTTGAATGAGATATTGTGAGTTATGTAGAGGTAGGGATCAAGGCAAGTTGGATGTTTTGGTTGTGTGGTGGGTGCTCGAGACTTGGGTTTATGTTTAGTACTTGCCTGGATCCTAAGGACCGGTTCATGGAGCATGTAACCTGGCTTTACAGTGCCAACCACATGCTGAGATGGGGCAGCTTGGCCAATTAATTAGGTGTATCCCCGGCGTAGTATGGGTGTGTTGGATGGTGCGGGGAATAGGTGTCAGCTGGACTACCATATGAACCGCAAGGCTCAAGAGGGGGCCACTGCAGCGGGGTTGGAGCCTCTTGTATGCTGTTAGGGGTGAAACCTCAGTGGGCCCACGCTCGTCGGGAATCCCTTTGTAAAGGCTTCGTAGTGATCTCCTGGCTACACACCTGGGAAGTGTGAATGTGGTTCGTAGCCACTGGCATAATGGAGGTTCTTTTGGTCCACCCGGCAACGGGGGATGAAATCACTACATGTGGGTACAGTGGTACAAACTCTGCAGAGTCAAAACTGTCATGACAGCCGGGCTCACGGTCAAGAGCGGCTTGGACTTATTCATGATTACAGGATTGACGGTTTTGGAAGTTGTGGATGTTAAGCGGGGAGCATAACATTGGAAATGATGTTATGGTTATTTGATTATGATGATGGGATGGGAGATTGGGACCATTTCACCTGTGCAGTAATGTAGGTGCTTAATAAGCTAAGGTGATAGGTATCAATTGCGTAGTGCTTTAACCATGAGTTCAACCTCCCCTTGTTATAGCCATGCATGACATAACATTCCCACACTTGCTGAGTACCATCGGTGCTCAACCTTGCATATTTGTTGGTTTATATTGCTGCTCAGGTCAAGATAATGAGGTGGTGTATAATGACCAAGACTTTGTACCCGAAGAAGGTTTCTAGGTTCATGGAGACCCCCGGGCAACGCCTGTGACGGGGCCCTCAAGAATAATATTCCGCTGCTAGTTTATTTACTTGTGATGAACTTTTTATTGTCCAACGAGACATTTGCTATGTAAGACTTATTTATATTCGACACCTGGCTTGTAATAAATGATGCTTCACTAATTGTCACCACATGTATGAGAAAATGATCCTGGCATACATGTGATATTCACTCGGTTGTTCTTCGGAAAAACCGGGTGTGACATCCGGGGAACCTCGCAGGTGCAGAAAACGCGGTGGTTTGCGGTTCAAACACAGCGCCGACGAGCCTCACCGTGAATTCACCTCGGACCTCGTCGCCGACCGCCTTCCAGGACCTCCGACCTCAAGAAAACCCCCGAGGTGAGATCCCCGACCTCCCCTCCACCGATCTATGCCATAAAATCACAGTTCTAGGAAGAATTTACGAAGATCCGAAACTCTCCGGCGAGATCGCCGCCTCCCGCCGCCGTGCGCCGTCGGGCAGCGCCGCCCTCGCTCGATCAGAGCGACGTGGCCGCTTGTGCGCCGTGTATTTTAAATCGCACGGTAGAGTTTAAATCCCCGCGTACCGGTTCGACGTTATAATCTGAGCCGTCTGTTTTAAATCGAACGGTCCACGTCAGCCCCGTGTTATAAAGACTGGAATTCTTACGTGCTACCCCCTGGGGTTCTCGGAAAATAAGAGCTAGCCCCGGAAACTTCTGATCTAGCCCCTGGAACTTCAGAAAATCGTGTAAATTCATTTAAAAATCAGTTTTAGCCCCTGGACATAATAAAAATTAGGAAAAACCCCTCTGTTATGTGTAGCGAGACCCCTGAAAATTGTTAAAATAATATTATAGACCCTGTAGTGCAGTGAGTTTATCTTTTTAACCCTATTTGATACTAAATTTAGGAATTTGAATATGTGATTAGTATTTAAAATTTAAAAGAGGGGACAAACACATTGTAAATTCAAATTAAAAAGTTTCCTAGTACTTGGAAAGCTTTGGAGTGAGATAAAAATAGATTTTTTGCTGAAATGAATCTGTTTAATTGATTATTCACATTTATTAGTTATATGGACACATTTTTAAGTAGAGAATAATTCTGAAAATTTGTAAAATAAATGTAAAATAGTTTACATCAGAGGAAAAGATCAAAAATATATTATTAACTATTTTGGATCAGAACCTATTCTGTTTAGATGATGTGTCTTACTATTTTCATAATAAAGTTCACATTTAGGCATAAGAACTAAATTTGAAAATATAGCAAACTAGGTATGAATAACTAGAAAATTATAAATGAAGTTTCTAAAATCCAAAGAATTCAGTTTAGGGTTGGTAGAAGGACTGAAGACACATATGGAGTAGGAAAATACCTCTCATGCATACTTGGTAGCTAAAAGGTGTAGTAATTAAATATAACGAATTTATTTAAATTGGAAATTCATATATATAGTATGAAAGCATAAATGTGAATACAAAAGTAGGAATCATATACACATGATTAAAAGTACATGTAAGCCAAAGATCAACACACATAGAGTAACCACAACACATAGAATTTGTGAATGGCTTTCATAAATGTGAATGTGTGGTTTGTATGAAGTGGAAGTGTGAACTATGTCTTATGGATTGTTGTTTTTCTTTTGCTATGTGTGATGGTATGATGTAGAACCTGCTCCAGAGCAAGTTCTCTCTTTCCAAGATCAGGACTACCCATTCCAAGAGCAGCAGGAAGGAGGCAAGTGTCCTTGACCACTTTGATCCTATGCTAGGATGTGTAGATAGAATTATTTGCATTGTCAAATGAAATATGAAACCCATGTTAGGAAGTTTCCCTAGAATTGCATTACCTTGTTTCCTTGTAGCTTGGGTTGGGATTTATTTTATCATGTCATTTATTATTATGCATATGCTTAGCCATGCTTAGAATGGGATATTTGGGATATGAGATCATCAGTTTATTTTACCATACTCTGGAATGAGATATTGTGAGTTATGTAGAGGTAGGGATCAAGGCAAGTTGGATATTTTGGTTGTGTGCTGGGTGCACGAGACTCCGGTTTGTGTTTAGTACTTGCCTGGATCCTAAGGACCGGTTCATGGAGCATGTAACCTGGCTTTACCGTGCCAACCACATGCTGAGATGGGGCAGCTTGGCCAATTAATTAGGTGTATCCCCGGCGTAGTATGGGTGTGTTGGATGGAGCGGGGAATAGGTGTCAGCTGGACTACCATATGAACCGCAAGGCTCAAGAGGGGGCCACTGCAGCGGGGTTGGAGCCTCTTGTATGCTGTTAGGGGTGAAACCTCAGTGGGCCCACGCTCGTCGGGAATCCCTTTGTAAAGGCTTCGTAGTGATCTCCTGGCTACACACCTGGGAAGTGTGAGAGTGGTTTGTGGCCACTGGCATAATGGAGGTTCTTTTAGTCCACCCGGCAACGGGGGATGAAATCACTACATGTGGGTACAGTGGTACAAACTCTGCAGAGTCAAAACTGTCATGAAAGCCGTGCTCACGGTCAAGAGCGGCTTGGACTTATTCATGATTAGAGGATTGATGGTTTTGGAAGTTGTGGATGTTAAGCGGGGAGCTTAACATTTGAAATGATGCTATGGTTATTTGATTATGATGATGGGATGGGAGATTGGGACCATTTCACCTGTGTAGTAATGTAGGTGCTTAATAAGCTAAGGTAATAGGTATTAATGGCATAGTGCTTTAACCATGAGTTCAACCTCCCCTTGTTCTAGCCATGCATGACATAACTTTCCCACACTTGCTTAGTACCATCGGTACTCAACCTTGCATATTTGTTGGTTTATATTGCTGCTCAGGTCAAGATAATGAGGTGGTGTATAATGATCAATATATTGGACCCGAAGAAGGTTTCTAGGTTCATGGAGTCCCCCAGGCAACGCCTGTGATGGAGCCCTCAAGAATAATATTTCGCTGCTAGTTTATTTACTTGTGATGAACTTATTATTGTCCATCGAGACATTTGCTATGTAAGACTAATTTAGATTCGACACCTGGCTTGTAACAAATGATGCTTCACTATTTGTCATCACATGTATGAGGAAATAATCCTGGCATACATGTGATATTCACTCGGTTGTTCTTCGGATAAACCGGGTGTGACATCTCTCTCACAGATGGTGAGGGAAAACGCCAGCCGTCAAAGGAGGAACGTTCGTGGCAACCAGGAACCACAAGAGGATGGCCACGTTGAAGTTCCTGAAAATCCGAACCCCAGGGCTGGTGAACACAACCTTGAACGGTTGATAGCTATGCAGAACCATCTTATGCAAACTATTATCCAAACTTTGGGTCAGCTGCAAGCCAACAACAACAACCCAAATCCTGCACCACCACCACCTCCACCACCAACACCGCCGGTTGACAACCGACTAGGAGAGTTCATGAGGACTTGACCGCCTACTTTTGCACAAGCTAATGATCCCATGGAGGCTGACGGTTGGTTGAAATCCATGGAGAAGAAGCTTGCTATTGTTCAGTGCAATGATCGGGAGAAAGTTCTCTTCACATCGCACCAACTTATGGGAGCAGCCGCTGACTGGTGGGACGCTCTTTGCAATATTCATGTCGACCAGGAGACTATCACTTGGGCTGAGTTCAAGGACAGGTTCCGCTCTCATTACGTCCCTGTCAGAATCATGATGCTAAAAAGGCAAGAGTTCGAAGGTCTCCGCCAAGGCAGGAAAGAGCGTGAATGAGTACCTCAACAAGTTCACGCAGCTGTCAAGGTATGCCCCCGAGGATGTCAACTCGGACCAAAGTAAGCAGTACTTGTTCATGAGAGGGTTGAACAATGAGATCCAAGTTCAACTGCTCAACAATGACTATGCAAACTTCTAGAACCTAGTTGACAAAGCTATAGTGGTTGAAAGCAAGATCCGTGAGATCGAGCAAGAGGGCAAGAGAAAGATGCCATACCAGCCACAAGGGAGCAATGTACGTCCCCGTTTCATGCCCCCATCTGGACCACAGTATGGCTCGTCCACTTCTACTTTTTGCCCTAATCAACCACCGCAGCAACGTCCTGTCATGCAAGCACCTCGTGTGCCTTTGCCTTCAGCGCCCCGTCCAAACATGGGCGCCTATGCTCAAAACCACCCTTGCCCTAACGTACCTGCTGTCTTGGGCAACAAGGCATGCTTTGCATGCGGAGAAGTGGGACACTTTGTAAGTCAGTGCCCGAGGAAAGGCCTTGGACAGCTGACCAACGCGCCCAAGCAGAATCCACGGCCAAACGGAGGAGCTAATCAAGGTAACCGTGGCCAACAGAACTATGCTCATGACAACGTGAATCATGTCTCCGCTGAGGAAGCGCAACAGGCTGAGGACGTCGTGATTGGTATGTTCCTTGCCAACTCCAACCCAGCTACTGTTTTATTTGATTCCGGAGCATCGCATTCATTCATATCCTCCAAGTATGTTGCCAAGTATAATCTGCCCATATCACACATGAAATATACTATGTTGGTTAATTCTTCCGGTGGAGAGATGAGGGTTAATATAGTATGTCCAAGGGTAAACCTTAAAATATGGGGGGTAGACTTCCTTGCTAACCTTATTGTCTTGAATTCCCAAGGGCTTGATAGAATACTTGGAATGGATTGGCTAAGCAAGCACAACGGAGTAATCCAATGTGCTGAGAGGAGCGTGCAGTTGACAAATGAGCATGGTACTCGTATCGAGTTTCATTCAGCCCAACCGTCAACCGAGAGGGCAACGTTGAACCACGTTGAAGAAGCAACATTGGAAAGCGTTCCGGTGGTTCAAGAATTTTCAGACGTGTTCCCGGAAGAACTTCCAGGTATGCCACCTGACCGAGACATTGAGTTTGTCATTGACTTAGTACCTGGAACTGTACCTATAGCAAAGAGGCCATATAGGATGCCCGTTAATGAACTAGTGGAACTTAAGAAGCAAATTCAGGAGCAGCTAGAAAAGGGTTTTATTCGCCCAAGCTCATCACCATGGGGAGCCCCCGTGCTCTTCGTAGACAAGAAGGATCGGATCCAAAGGATGTGTGTGGATTATAGGTCTCTCAATGAGGTGACGATCAAGAATAAATACCCGCTGCCCCGTATAGAGGACCTGTTCGACCAGATGAAAGGTGCCCGAGTTTTCCCTAAGATTGATCTTCAGTCGGGATACTTCCAGCTGAAGATTAAGTCCTCTGACATACCCAAGACTGCCTTTTCGAACACGGTATGGTTCGTATGAATATACCGTTATGTCTTTTGGATTAACGAATGCACCCGCATATTTCATGTACCTGATGAATAAGGTCTTCATGGAGTACTTGCACAAGTTCGTCATGGTTTTCATCGATTATATCATGGTGTATTTAAAAAGTGAGGAAGAACATGAAGAACATTTAAGATTGACATTGCAGAAACTGCGAGAGCATCAATTGTATGCCAAGCTCAGCAAGTGTCAATTTTGGCTAAAGGAGATATCATTCCTAGGCCACATCATCTCCGAGGAAGGAGTATCGGTTGATCCCAGAAAAGTGGGAGATGTTCTGAAGTGGAACCAACCGCAGAACGTGAGGGATATTCGGAGTTTCCTTGGGATGGCTGGATACTACCGCAGGTTCATCAAGGATTTCTCCAAGATAGCAAAGCATATCACTGAAATTGCTAATGAAGGAAAAAGCATTTAAGTGGACACAAGCGTGTCAAGAAAGCTTTGAGGAGCTCAAGAAAAGGCTAACCACAGCCCGGTTTTGGTATTGCCGGACTTGAGCAAGAGTTTTGACATATATTGTGACGCATCAAGACAAGGGCTTGGATGTGTGCTCATGCAAGAAGAACAAGTGGTAGCCTATGCGTTGAGACAACTAAAGAAACACGAGCTGAATTACCCCACACATGACTTGGAACTAGCAGCCGTGGTACATGCCTTGAAGATTTGGAGGCATTATATCCTTGGTCATCGATGTGAGATCTATACGGATCACAAAAGCCTCAAGTATATATTCACCCAAATGGATCTGAATTTGAGGCAATGTCGATGGTTGGAAATCATCAAGGATTATGATGTTGGAATCAACTATCACCCCGGAAAGGCCAATATAGTAGCTGATGCATTGAGCTGAAAGGGAGCACGTCACCAACTCACGGTTCGGGACCTACAGCACGAGCTGCGCAAGGAGTTCAAACAGTAACATCTCGGGTTCTTGAATGAGATGGAAGTGATGGAACTCCATTCTTCGCTGGAACAAGAGATAAGAGATGGCCATGCAACGGATGAGGAAATGAAGGAGATCAAGGAAAGAATCCGACAAGGCATAGAAAAGGACTTCAAGGAAGACGGGAAGGGTACGCTTTGGCTAGGGAAAATTATTTGTGTGCCTAACGTGAAGCGCATCCGCGACACGATATTAAAGGAGGCACATGACTCACCTTATTCCATACATCCCGGCAGTAAAAAGATGTACAAGGACCTGAAAACTTGTTATTGGTGGGATGGTATGAAAAGGGACATAGCTGAGTATGTTGCCGTATGCGATACGTGCCAACGGGTGAAGGCCGAACATCAAAGACCCGCTGGACTGTTGCAACCATTGAAAGTACCCGAGTGGAAGTGGGAAGACATCAGCATGGATTTCATCGTCGGATTGCCACGTACTCAGTCGGGTTACGACTCCATCTGGGTTATTGTGGACCGATTGACGAAAACAGCCCATTTCCTTCCTGTTAAAATTAAGTACAACGTTGCACAAGTAGCCGAGCTATACATGGAGCAAATCGTGTGCCGCCATGGAGTCCCGAAGAGGATCGTTTCAGATCGGGGTTCTCAGTTTACCTCTAGGTTCTGGAGGAAGCTGCATGAAGCCATGGGTACATGGCTAAAATTCAGCTCCACTTATCACCCGCAACCCGACGGGCAAACTGAGAGGACAAACCAAATTTTGGAAGATATGTTGAGAGCCTGCGCTTTGAAACATGGACATCGTTAGGATAGGAGCTTGCCGTATGCTGAGTTCTCATACGATAACAGCTATCAAGCCAGCTTGAAGATGTCACCCTTCGAAGCATTGTATGGTAGACGATGTAGGACGCCGCTGTTTTGGAACGAGACCGGAGAGAACCCAGTGTTTGGATCCGAAGTGCTGCAAGAAGCTGAGAAGCAAGTCCAAACGATACGGGAGAACAAGAAGGCTGCTCAGTCATGACAAAAAGGTTATGCGGACAACAGGCGAACAAAGTTGACTTTCGAAGTAGGAGACTTCGTGTACCTTAAGGTATCGCCTATCCGTGGCCAACGACGTTTCAATGTCAAAGGCAAGTTAGCACCTTGCTACATCGGGCCATTCAAGATTTTGGGCAAGCGAAGAGAGGTAGCTTACCAACTGGAGCTCCAAATGCACCTCTCTGACGTGCATGACGTGTTTCACGTATCCCAGCTCAAGAAGTGCTTGAGAGTACCGGAAGAACAAGTACCAATGGATGAGCTTGAGCTTCAAGAGGATCTGACCTATGTAGAGAACCCTCTCCGAATTTTGGACATGAAGGAAAGGGTCACGAGAAACAAAGTGATCCGTTGGTGCAAGGTACAGTGGGGACACCACATGGAAGCCGAAGCTACATGGGAGCGTGAGGAAGACCTCAAGGCAGAATTCCCTGATCTATTCTCCACTCTATCGAATCTCGAGGGCGAGATTCAGTTTAAGGGGGGTAGGTTTGTAACACCCTCAATTTCATATTCACGCATGCATGCATATTTCATATAAAGAAACATTTTAAAAGAAGTAGAAACGGAGAAAGAATCAGAAATATAGCCGAAAAGAGCCAATTCTAGTTCGCCAAGGAGCACTGTCGACACTTCCAGCGGCCTGCTGGCCACGTGGCATTTTCGGAGCTCATCTCTGCGGAAGGGGTGAGGCCCGGCATCGCTAGACACGTGGCAGGCTCGGAGCTCGCCTCTGAGGAAGGGGCGAGGTCCGACCCGCTGGACACGTGTTGCCTCTAGGGCTTTTCTCTGCGGAGAAGCGAGGCTCAGCCCCGCTGGACACGTGTTGCCTTCGGAGCTAGTATCTGCGGGGAAGCGAGGCTCAGCCCCGCGGGACACGTGGCGCTTTCGGAGCTCACCCCTGTGGAAGGCATGAGGTCCGGTCCCGCCAGACACGTGTCACCCTTGGAGCTCATCTCCGAGAGGTCCGTTCCGATGGACACGTGTCGTCCTTAGAGCTCGCCTCCAGGGAGAAGGGAGGTCCGACACCAATGGACACGTGTCGACCCCGGAGCTCGTCTTTGAAGAGAAATGAAGTCCGGCGCTGCTGGACACGTGGCACTATCGGAGCCCACCCCCGAGGGGGGGGGGGTCCGGCACTGACATGTGGTACTATCGGAGCCCACCTCCGAGGAGTGGGGAGGTCCGGCACTGACACGTGGCGCACACGGAGCTCGCCTCTAAGGGAGAGGGGAGTTCCCGCCCGCCAAGACACGTGGCGCACGCGGAGCTCGCCTCTGAGGAGAGGGGAGGTCCCGCCTGCCTGACACACGGCACAACTGGAGCTCGCCTCTAAGGAAAAGGGAAGCATGGCCCCCGCGGGACACGTGGAGCCTCCGGAGCTTATCCCTGCGGAAGGACGAGATCCTCAAGTGGTTTTCCCCTGTACGCGAGTACCCGGTACTGAGGAAAACCGACATGAATTCTTCCACGTTGAATACCGCAACCAAATCGATTGGAGATAAGTTGTTAAGATGCAAAATAATTTGAATAGGACTCTTATTTGAAATCCAATCGGAGTAGGACTCTTCCTTATCCCCTTATAAATAGAACCCGAAACACCCCCTTGGTTGTAACACCTTTTCAAGTCGACGACTCAGAGGCCCTAGCCCCCAAATCGCCGAGTTAACCCCCTTCGCCGGAGTTAAGCAACCGGTGAGACCGCCGACGAGCCCCGACACGTTCGCTGTCGCTGGAGGAGAGCCGACGATCTGTCTTGCTAGGAGGAAGGCCTTGACACCAAGGAGAAGTGGGGTAGGTCTTCGTTACCACCTTACGACATCATCGCGGGTTCCTTCGCATCTGTTTTCTTCAAACAGAAGTGTTTTCGTGTGAACATATCACGTCCTGATCAGTTTATGACGGTGGAATTGATCTAGATCTTGAGTCAAGATCATCACCACGTCCGCACTTGATCTTTACACCCTTGTTCATCGTAAAACCCCATGCAAGCCCATTAAGACATGCAAGAACACATACAAACTGATCTAATGAAACAACACCATAGGTTTGCATGCATATGCACCATTGCATCTTAAGTAAAGTTTGTGCATGATGTTTGATTGCTATAAATTTTGTATGTGCGTGATCGGAAGTAGAAGGACAAGCTCAGGGAGCTATGTACAAAGGATTACAACACCAAGACTTGGAGATCAGTGAGCAACCAAAGCCATAGGAACAAAGGAAGTGCCCCTTCACCATATTGATCCCATGTTTTGAAACTGTTTTGTTTGTGAAAACTGCGTATTCTTGAGTCGATTTGATGGGAACCCTTTTATAGGAGTTTACTAGTTTTGTTAACCACCCTTGTCGCCAGGAAAGTTGATGAGTCGGGAATGGTCGTTTTTGCTTTTGCTTCGGTTATCTATGGGTTACGGGAAGCGAGATAAAACGTGTTTAGCTACTGCACTCATATGAATAATGATAATGAAAACATGATGATGATAATGAACATGAATCGGGGGAGATCTAGGCAAGCTTGGTTCGTGGAAGTGGTAGAATGAGATGGTGGTTTACTTGCCGTAGATCTAAGGACCAGTTCATACGAGCACATGCCACGAAAACAGTGCCACCACAAGGCCAAATATGGGTGCGGCTTAGCTGACTAATTAGGTAAGTTTCAAGATTGTTATGGACCGTGGAAGGCGCGGGGAATGGGAGTCGAGAGAGGACTGCCCTGGGAACTGCATGGCACAAGAGGGGGCCCGTAGGTGGGAGAATGGTGATTCCAGCCTGCTGGTGAAACCTTAGTGAGTCCATACATATAGTAGCCCCTTCATAAAGCCTATTTTGTGATCTCTTGGCCATACACCGATGATTGTGTACTGGTATAATGGAGGTTCTGCCGTCACCGACGGGTGACGAAATCACAAACTTGTGGGTAAAGTGGTGCCACCTCTGTAGAGTGTAAAACTATCATGATAGCCGTGCTTCCGGTCACAAGCACCTGGCCAACTTCCATGATTAGAGGGAAGGTTTGGGATGGATGTTTATTGGTTTGGTTATGGTATGGTCTTTGGGATTTGTTTTTGGGACTGTTGTGTCGTAACAATGAGTTTTGTTTCGGAAGATATGAATGTGAGATGAATATGAGATGGTGGTATGAATATGAGATGGTTATGGATATCATGAATATGAGATGGTTATGGATATCATGAGCATGAGATGAAAGTTGAGAAAGATTTATGGTTGCTTGAGACATGAAAGGTGGTGAATCATAAAGGAGGTATGTTGATGTTTTAATCGGATATATGTCGGGATTAAATTCACTTAAAGTTAGTTTCTGCTTTTATCATGTTTGAGAAATAAACTTTTCTTTCTGCAATGAGCCTTTTTGTTCCTACCTTGTTGGAAGCTACATGTCATACATTTCCTGCACTTGCTTGTGATCAACCGTCAACTTACCTGTCGAGTTGGAGATGGAGCCGCTGCTGCTGTTTAGTTTGCTTCCGCTATCGTTAGAGACTTCCGCTGCTAGAATAAGTTAGAAGACTTCCGCTGCAAGAATGAGTTAAAGATTGATGTAATAATGTACTTAAACCCTTATATTCGTGGTTATATTCTGAATTCAGTTTGTGGATTACATGTATATGTGTGATGAACATCCTGGGCACACATATGCATTAGCTGGGTTCCGTGTTCTACGGGACCGGGCGTCACAGCATCGGCGGTCGGAACAGGGGTGGCTAGAAAGAACGACCCCCGAACTGCTGAGGTCGCGCCGGTGGATGCCACTGCTGACCGGATGGTGTCCTATACACCATACAGTATTTTTGAGGAGCTCCACCCCCACTGTTGGGTGGAGCGCTGCGCTTTCGCTGCTCAGCCGCCAATTCCCGCTGAGCATCTTCTTGCATGATCGCGGCATTGACGAGATCATTAAACGTGCCGCGATTGCATTGTACGAGATGCGTCTTCATCTCGGGGTTTAACCCCCGATGGAACTGCTCCCGTTTCTTCTCCTTGGTGGAGACATAATCCGACGCATACTGTGCCAGATGGTTGAAGGAACGGGAGTAGTCGTGAGCACTCCTCCCGCCCTGCTTCAGCTCCAAGAACTCTTGGAACTTCCGCTTCATTATCCCGGGAGGGATATGGTAGGTACGGATCGCCTCCCGGAATTGTTCCCATTCCACGGCGTGGCCAGCAGGTAGCGAGGCGACATAGTTCACCCACCACGCACCAGCGGCACCGTGAAGCTGCTGCGCCGCAAAGAGAGTCTTCTGCCGCTCCGTGCATTGGAGCAGCCCGAACTTAGACTCGATCGTCCGCAGCCAGTTGTCGGCCTCCAGAGGTTCTGCCGCTTCAGTGAACACCGGAGGGTGCGTACTCATGAAGTCCGAGTACGTTACAGTGTGGGGCTCACGAGGCCCTCTCTCTTGACGCCCCCCCTCCCCGCTTGGGACTTATTTTGCATGATCGTGCGGAGCAGATCGGTCTGCTCCTCACGATTACCCATCAGTGCCGTGATCACATCCGCTAGTGTAAGCAGAGGCGGCGGTGGTGGATGTTGCTGCGGGGTACTGTCGTAGGCAGGTGGCTGGGAGTCATCACCCTCCTGCTGGCTAGAGCCACCGACCTCATGCGTGGCCCGTGTATGAACCATCTGCAACCATACGACAATAAAATCAGTCCCGCAACATACTTCATGCAGTCCAATAAAATAGGCATAAAACATAATGATAGTACTGTCGTAGGCAGGTGGCTGGGAGTCATCACCCCCCTGCTGGCTAGAGCCACCAACCTCATGCGTGGCCCGTGTACGAACCATCTGCATCCATACGACAATAAAAATCAGTCCAGCAACATACTTCATGCAGTCCAATAAAATAGGCGTAAAACATAATGACAATAAAGCATGCGATACATCTCGTATATAGATAATGTAATAACTTTGCACAAGCTACACCATTACCAGACCAACAACTAGCTAGTTAAATCCAAATTGACAGACTTCCTCTTTTGTAGCAACTCTCTAGGATCATAGACTGGCCCCACATACCACCACTCGTCTTTTCTGCGCACTTTGTACTCACTCGTGAGCACCAGGGAAGACTTACCGGTTGGTCACCCATCCCCAAATTCCTCCGGGCCAAGCACGCTTAACCCCGGAGTCCTTTGCAGGTGGGCTTCCGGAAAAGAAGGTATACCTTGACGATATGAGTACTCTATCAATCCTATTAAGTCGGGAGTTAGGATATCACACAATCCACCCCCCTTAGAAGACCGACGTCCTCGTCGGTCAACGCCAAGACAGGAATAACACCTCTTAGCCACATCCGTACGTTCAATACTGGCATATGCATACCGTACGTACGGTTAGCAGCATACGTACCATACCGTGTCCCACACAGAGGACCCACGCGTCATGCGTACATACCCACGTCCCTGGCCCGTACGCTACCGTATCCTTCTCACTGACCCGTACCCACCCGTGAAACTATGAGGGTCGGCTCTGATACCATTTGTAGCAGCTCTATAGGATCATAGACTGGCCCCACATACCACCACTCGTCTTTTCTGCGCACTTTGTCCTCACTTGTGCGCACCCGGGAAGACTTTTTGGTCGGTCACCCATCCCCAAATTCCTCCGGGCCAAGCACGCTTAACCCAGAAGTCCTTTGCAGGTGGGCTTCCGGAAAGGAAGGTATACCTTGATGATATGAGTACTCTATCAATCCTATTAAGCCGGGAGTTAGGATATCACACAATTGGGCTTTTACACACACCGCGGGTTACCTGCCTCCCCCAACGATGGGTAGGACCTAGGTGCACCCGTCAGACACTGGGGACCAGGCGGGTAACTTCTCGGGAACGTCCGGCGGTTCCCAAGAAAAGTGGTGCGGTGGAACTGCCGCGGTCGACCCAAGGGCTGCCGCAGTAAATGCCCCGGGGCAACCCCTCGAGCACGTAGCCACGACCCACCAGTCAGGAGCAAGCACATGTTCACTACGCCGACGACGTGCTGTTGCTTCGACTGGCGAGTATGCCCACTACACCAAGGACGTGCAGCCTTTTCGTCTCCCAGGTACAACCACTCGTCCAATACGCAAAAATCTCGCCATCGCTTCGGTTTCAAAAGTACAGGTTCAAAACCACCATGCGGGAGAGATGGGGGCCCCACCTACAGGCTCGATGCCTCCCCTGAGATGGGCCCGGGGGCCACTATCGGCACCCTGCAGACCGGGACCCTCGCATAGTGGGTAAAAGACAGCCTGGGCCCCGCCTCCCTGTCGAGGCAGGCCCAGCGTAGCTATGTGTCCTTGGCCCCAAGGTCAGTCCTGAGTCTGCCACGTGCACTTTAGCTAAGGAGCTGACACGTGCACTGGGCTCCGGTCCAAGCCTCCCGGAGGTGAGGTCCGGAGCGGCCACGTGTACCCTGGCTCAGAGCTACCTCCCTGCTGAGGACAGCACCGGTGCTGACACGTGCCATGGGCTCCGGTCCGAGCCTCCCATTGAGGTGAGGTCTGGGGCTGCCACGTGTCCCCTGACTCAGAGCCATCTCCCTGCCGAGGACAGCACCGGTGATGACACGTGCCCTGGGCTCCGGTCTGAACCTCCCCGCTGAGGTGAGGTCCGGGGCTGCCACGTGCCCCACGATCTGTCGTGGCCTGTGGGTCGACGAAGTCAAGAAGGAAGTGTGCTGTTAGGCTTCGCATTCAAGGCCCGCGCTTTCCCCGGAAGCATGGTGCACTACACATCCGTCCTCCGCCCGTTCGCCATTACGGTGACAAGACAGGGTGACGAGGCACGATAGCAGTACAGTGCCGCCCAACGACACTGAGCCGCCCAAGCAGGGCAAGAAGACGCAGCGACAAGACGGCGACTTCATCATCACTTGGCACACGGTCAGGGGCGCCCAGCGCGCCAGGCGGCGGGACTTAACTCTCCCACCAACTACTCTACTCAGAGGACGAAGCCCTAGATCATGTATAGGGTCCACATAGTGTTGGGGCCACCTGTCGGGCCCCAAGCCTCATTGTAACCACTCCGGCCTTGGACTATATAAGGACCGTGGTGACCACCCTGCAAAGGGTTCACATTCTAGATCCAGCAATGCACAAGCACACAAGCTCAAGCAATAGATCAAGCATTCCCGTGGACGTAGGGTATTACGCTCCGGCGGCCCGAACCACGTAAATCTCAGTGTTCATCTGCTCCCTCGATCCCAGGTCGCGTAGGGCGCCATGCCCCCTCCAAAAAAAGAACCTCGTGGGCTGCTTCCGTAGCAGGCCGGGAGGACTGTCACAGCTCACGCACTCCGACAGTGACCAATGTCACTAAAAACCTGTTTGGTTTTATGCCTGGGAGGTCTACTATGGAGGCGATTTTCTTGCTTCGTCAGCTTATGAAGAGATATAGGGAGCAGAAGAAGGACCTACATATGGTGTTCATTGAGCTGGAAAAGACATATGACCAGCGTTTTAAAGGTGACGCCTAGTCGCCGCCTAGGCGTCCAGGTGCTCCGACCTGGATGCCATGGACGGGCGACTCGCCTAGTCTAGGCCACCACCGCCGACTCGCCGTCGCTGCTGCTGCCGGCGGGTTGCCACCGCCTTGCGTTGCTGCCGTCGGGTTGCCACCGCCCTGGTCCGCCGCTGCTAGGTTGCCACCGACCTGCACCATCGCCGGCAGGTCATCGCCGCCGCTGGGCCACCGTCGCCGCAGCCGCCAGGTCACCGTCGCCGCAGTCATCGAGTGGAGAGGAGAGGAGAGGAGAGAAAATTTTAGGGCTAGGTCAACAGTGAGGATGGGGTTTTATAAACCTGATATGAAAGGAGGATCGTCGGATCTCATCCTACTGTCCTCATCAATTGGATCCCCTGGCCCATGTAACACCCTCAATTTCATATTCACGCATTGCATATAGAAAAACATTATAAGAGAAATAGAAATGCGAAAGAATCATAAAAACAGGAGAAAGATAGCTGAAAAGAGTCAATTCCAATTCGCCGAGGAGCACCGTTGACACTTCCCGCGGCTGCTGGCCACGTGGCGCCTTTGGAGCTCATCCCTGCAGAGGGGGTGAGATCCGGCACTGCTGGCCATGTGGCAGGCTTGGAGCTCGCCTCAGGAGAAGGAGCGAGGTCAGACCCCGCTAGACACGTGTTGCCTTCGGAGCTCATCCCTGCGGAGGGGGTGAGGTCTGGCACTGCTGGCCACGTGGCAGGCTCGGAGCTCGCCTCAGGAGAAGGGTCGAGGTCCGACCCCGCTGGACACATGTTGCCTTCGGAGCTAGTCTCTGCGGAAGAAGCGAGGCTCAGCCCTGCAGGACACGTGTCGACCTCGGAACTCACCCCTACGGAAGGGAGGAGGTCCGCCCCACGGGACACGTGTCGCTCTCGGAGCTCGGCTCCGAGAGGTCCGACCCTGCGGGACACGTGTCACCCTCAGAGCTCTCCTCCTGGAGGTCCGATGCTGTTGGACACATGTCACTCTCGGAGCTCGCCTCTGAGAGGTCCGCCCCGCTGGGCACGTGTCATCCTTGGAGCTCACCTCCGAGGAGAAGGGAGGTCCGACACAGATGGACACGTGTCGACCTTAGAGCTCGTCTCTGAGGAGAAAGGAAGTCTGGTTCTGCTGGACACGTGGCATTCTCAGAGCCCACCTACGAGGAGAGGGGAAGTCCGGCACTGACACGTGGTGCCCCCAGAGCTCGCCTCTGTAGAAAGGGGAGGTCCCGCCTGCCAGACACGTGGCGCACACGAAGCTTGCCTCTGAGGGAGATGGAGGTCCCGTCCGCCAGACACGCGGTGCAACCGGAGCTCGCCCCTGAGGAAAAGGGAGGCCCGGCCCCCGCTGGACATGTGGCGCCTCTGTAGCTCACCCTGCGGAGGTGACGAGATCCTTAAGCGGTTTTTCCCCCATGCGCAAGTACTCGGTACTGAGGAAACCTACACGATTTCCACGTTGATACCGCACAAAATCAATTGGAGATAAGTTGTTAAGATCCAAAACAAATTGAATAGCACTCTTATTTAAAATCAATCGGAGTAGGACTCTTCCTTCACGCCTTATATATAGAATCCAAAACCCCCTGGCCGCAACCACGTACCTATTTTCCACCTCCCGAGTCGACGACTTGGAGGCCCTAGCTTTCAACACGCCGAGTTCCACCCCTTGCCGGAGTTCAGTCGCCAGTGAGCACCGCCGACGAGCCGTCACACCTCGCTGTCACCGGAAAAGAGCCGACGATCATAAGAGAAGCGAGGTAGGTCTTCGTTACCACCTTACGACATCATTGCGGTTTTCTTCGCATCTGTTTTCCTTCGAACAGAAGCTTTTTCGTGTGGACAGATCACGGGTTGATCAGTTTTTGACGGTGGAATTGATCTAGATCTTGAGTCAAGATCATCACCATGCCCACACTTGATTCCTACACCCTTGTTCATCGTAAAACCCAATGCAAAGCCATTAAAACATTCAAGAACACGTACAAACTGAATTAATGAAACTGCACCATAGGATTAGCATACACCTGCACCATTGCATCTTAAGTAAAGTTTGAGCATTATGTCTGATTGTTGTGAATCTTGTATGTGCGTGATCGTGAGTAGAAGGACAAGCTCAGGGAGCTACCTACGAAGGACTACAGCACCAAGACATCGAGACGCCTAAGCAACAAAAGCCACAGGAACAAGGCAAGTGCCCCTTGACCATATTGATCCCATGTTTTGAGACTTTTTTGTTTGCAAAACTCATATGCTTGAGTCAACTTGATGGGACAACCTTTTATAGGAGTTTACTAGTTTTGTTAACCATCCTTGTCACCGGAAAGTTGATGAGTCAGGTGTGACACCCTCAATTTTGATTACTGCATGCATTCATATTTTATATAGAGAAAACATTTTAAAAGAAGTGGAAACAGAAAAAGAATCAAAAGGATAGCCAAAAAGAACTAATTCCAGTTCACCGAGAAGCGCCGAAGACAATTCCCACGGCCCGCTGGCCACGTGGCACCTTCGAAGCTCATCCCCGCAAAAGTGGGAGAGGTCCTCCGCTAACAGGCTACGTGGCAGGCTCGGGCCTCATCTCTGTGGAAAGGGCGAGGTCCGACCCCGTGGGACACGTGTTGCCCCCGGAGATAGCCTCTGCGGAGGAGCGAGGTCAGCCCGCAGGACACATGTCGCCTTTGGAGCTAGTCACTGCAGAAAAGAGAGGACCAGCCGCGCGGGACACGTGTCGCTCTCGGAACTCACTTCCGGGAGGTCCGACACTACCGGACACGTGTCACCTCCGGAGCTCATCTCCGGGAGGTCTGACGCTGATGGACACGTGTCGATCTCGGAGCTCACCTCTGGGAGGTCCGTCAATGTTGGACACGTGTCAACCTCGGAGCTCATTCCTGAGCAGAAAGAAAGTCCGGCGCTGTTAGGACATGTGGCACTATCGGAGCCCACCTCCGAAGAGAGGGGAGAGCCGGCTCTGACACGTGGCATATTCGGAGCCACCTCCGAAGAGAGGGGAGGTCCGGCACAGACATGTGGCGCACGTGGAGCTCGCCTCTGGTTAGATAGGGAGGTCTCGCCCGCCTGACATGCGGCACAACCAGAGCTCGCCTCTGCGGAAAAGGGAAGCCCAGGTCTCCGCAGGACACGTGGAGCCTCCGGAGCTTATCCCTGCAGAAGGACGCGATTCTGAAGCGGTTTTCCTCTGTACGTGAGTACCCGTTACTGAGGAATCCGACACGAACTCTTCTACGTTGATGAGTAGGACTCTTATTCAAATTCCGATCAGAGTAGGACTCTTGGTTTCCCTCTTATAAATAAACCCGAAACAACCCCTTGGTCGTAACATCTTTTCTAAGCCGACAACTTAGAAGCCCTAGCCCCCAAACTCGCCGAGCTAAACCCCTTTCATCGGAGTTTGACCACCGGTGAGACCGCCGACGAGCCTAGACACGATCGCCGCCACCGGAAGAGAGCCCCGACGATCTGTATTTGCTAGGAGGGAGGACCTGAAGGAAGCAAGGTAGGTTTCCAATACCACCTTACGACATCATCACATTTTCTTTGCATCTGTTCTTCGATCCTTTCGGACAGAAGCTTTTTCGTGGACAGATCACGTGTTGATCGGTTTGATCTAGACCGAGAGTCAAGATCATCGCCACGTCCACAATTGATCTTTACACCTCTGTTCATCGTAAAACCCATGCATTCCCATGCAAAACAGGCAAGAACACGTACAAACCGATCTAATAAAAATAGCATCATAGGATTAGCATGCATATGCACCATTGCATCTTGAGTAAAGTTCGTGCATGGTGATTGATTGCTATATATCTTATATGTGCTTGATCGTAATTGCATGGGCAAGCTCATGGAGCTATTTACGAAGGACTACAACACCCAGATTTCGAGTTCCAAGAGCAACAGAAGCCGCAAGAACAAGGCAAGTGCCCCTTGACCATATTGATCCCATGTTTTTGGATCTGTTTTGTTTGCGAAAAGGTGTGTGTGCTTGAGTCAACTTGATGGGAAACCCTTTCATAGGAGTTTACTAGTTTTGTTAACCACCCTTGTAGCCAGGACAGTTGATGAGTTGGGTATGGTCGTTTTTACTTTTTGCTTCGCTGAGTCCATGGGATTATGGGAAGCGAGATAGAAGTGTCTAGCTAACTGCACTCATACGAGTAATGATAATGAGAACTTGATGTTGATGAACATGAATCAGAGGGAGATCTAGGCAAGATTGGTTTTGTGGATGAGGTAGAATGAGATGGTGGTTTACTTGCCGTAGATCTAAGGACCGGTTCATGCCAGCCATACCAGGATAACAGTGCCACCACAAGGCCAAATATGGGTGCGGCTAAGCTGACTAATTAGGTAAGCTACTAGATTGTTACGAACCGTAGAAGGCGCGGAGAATGGGAGTCGAGTGAGGACTGCCCTGGGAACTGCATTGCACAAGAGGGGGCCAGTAGGTGGGAGAATTGGAGATTCGAGCCTGCTGGTGAAACCTTAGTGAGTCCATACATCTAGTAGCCCCCTTTTAAAGGCTATTTTGTGATCTCTTGGCCATACACCGACGGTTGTGTACTTGTATAATGGAGGTTTTGCAGTCGCCGACGGGTGACGAAATCACAAACTGCGGTAAGCCTTGGCACCGATGATTACATCGAAGATCGGATGGCTTTGGAGCCTCTCACCAAAGCTGTGCCACCAGAAATGATAGGGGTCATTGCCGGGAAGGAGTTGGCCAAGATTGCATGGGATGCGATCAAGTTGCGCAACGTGGGAGCCGAACGTGTGCGCAAGGCCAGGGCAAGCACATTGGGTCGGGAGTTTGATGCACTCAGATTCCACGATGGTGAAACTGTTGATGAGTTTGGTGTGCGCATGAGCCGGATCACATCTCAACTTGCGGCACTTGGGAGCAAAGTTCGGAGGAGGAGATTGTCCGGAAGTTGCTTCAGGCGGTACCACAAGAGTTTGAGCAGATTGCAGCCTCCATCGAGACATTGCTTGACTTAAGTGATATGTCCGTTGATGAGTTGATTGGTAGACTCAAGGCTGCAGAAGAAAGGCATGGTGCAAGCACTTGGGAGGGCAAGACACAAGAGAAGTTGCATCTGAGTGAAGAAGAGTTGCTTGCAAGGTTGTCGACACGTCTCAAGATGTCCGGGGGAGCTGGACAGAAACGGCACAAAGACTCTTTTGCACCGAGGAAAGATCATGGCCAGGGACGTGGCCGTGGTCGAGGTAACCATGGTGGTGGAAACTCAGGCCGTGGAGTGGCCAAAGATGAGTGCCGCTACTGTGGTAAGAAAGGTCATTGGGCTAGAGAATGCAGGAAGAAAAAGAAGGATGGAGAGGTGAACACATCTCAAGTTGATCATGAGTTTGAATCCAGCCTCTTGGTGGCGTGTGCCAACACCAAGGCTGATCAAGACACGTCCATGAAGGAGGTATGCCTCAACAATGATTTGTTACACGTTCAAGTAGGAGACTTGGAGGGAAGAGGCAGTACCCGGTGGATCCTGGACTCCGGTGCAACAAATCACATGACCGGGAAATGGGATGTGATCACAAAACTTGATAACACAGTGCATGGTACTGTGCGTTTGGGAGATGGCTCAGTGACAGAGATTGATGGCCAAGGAACTGTGGTGTTCCAAGGAAACAGAGGTGGTCGAAAGGAGTTGTCTGGGGTCTATCTTATTCCTCAGCTCAAGGCAAACATCATCAGTCTTGGACAGCTTGAGGAGGAGGGACAACGAATCTTGATGGTGAGTGGTTATGTCAAGATTTGGGATAAAGATGGAACCCCTGTGGCAATGGTGAAACGGGGAGTGAACCGGTTGTACACCATTGATCTTAAGGTAGTGCAACCAAGGTGTCTCATGGCACAAGGGTGCAATGCAACATGGATGTGGCATGCAAGGATGGGGCACCTAAACTTTTGGAGTCTCAGAAGACTTGCCGAAGAGCAACTTGTGTATGGATTGCCAACCATCACTCAAACTGAGGAGAAGTGTGATAGCTGTTTGGCTGGGAAACAAAGACGTCAACCGCTCCCGTGCATGGCAAAGTACCGAGCTGAGAAGAAACTTGAACTTGTGCATGGAGACCTCTGTGGACCAGTGAAGACGACAACTCCAAGAGGCAGCAGGTTCTTCTTCCTTCTTGTGGATGACCTCAGTAGATACATGTGGGTGTTTTTGATCAGCACAAAGGATCAAGCAATGAGTACTTTCATGGCATTTCAATCAAGTGTTGAAGCTGAGGCAGGGAGGAAGATTCGAACTTTTCGCACAGATCGTGGTGGAGAGTTCACAGCTCGGGCTTTTGTTGAGTATTGCACCAAGGAGGGCGTTCAACGTCACTTGACAGCTCCATATTCTCCTGAGAAGAATGGTGTGGTTGAGAGAAGGAACCAAACTGTTATGGGAATGGCAAGAAGCATGTTGAAAGCAATGAATATGCCAGGTTGGTTCTGGGGGGAGGCAGTGACCACAGCAGTGTATGTGTTTTACCGATCTCCTACTCGGAGTATTGAGAGAAAGACTCCATATGAGGTATGGCATGACAAGAAACATAGTGTACATCATTTGCACACTTTCGGTTGTGTGGCACACGTGAAACAGGGAAGCAAACGCCTTAGCAAACTTGAAGATCGAAGTATACCAATGGTCTTCATTGGATATGAGCAAGGAAGCAAGGCATGGAGGTTTTACAATCCAAACACGGAGAGTGTTCACGTGTCACGTGATGCTGTGTTTGAAGAAAACCGCCCATGGAAGTGAGATGCAGATGAGTCAAGTGAAATGGTGAATGATGAAGACATCTTTCTGGTAGAATACATCTTTTGTGATGAGAACCCTGGTGGAGTGAGTTCTTCTTTTTGTGACACAGATCAAGGTGACAAAACCCCAGCTGAGGGAGTGTCTTCGATGACACAACTGAAGCAACAAGCATCCAAGGATGTGGAGTTTGTGTCACCTCCTTCCATGTCACCAGAAATGGATAGTGAGCTAAAAGAAGCACCACTTCGTTATCGTTCCATGAGTAATATCCTTGAGGAGGTGCCAAATCGTGAACCAGAAGAAGGAGGAGTAGATGAACTTCTTGTTGTCATAGGTGAAGAGCCATGCACAGCAGAAGAGGCCTTGAGGGCCAAGGAGTGGCGCATTGCCATGATTGAGGAGCTCACATCCATTGAAGAGAACAAAACATGGTCATTGGTACAACTTCCGGAGGGCTATCGTGCCATTGGCTTCAAATGGGTTTTCAAGTTGAAGAAAGATGAACATGGGAATGTCATACGTCACAAAGCAAGGCTGGTTGCAAAGGGGTATGTGCAGAAGCAAGGAGTTGATTTTGAAGAAGTTTTTGCACCTGTTGCCAGGATGGAGTCTGTGAGGATTGTGTTAGCTGTTGCAGCTCATTTTGGGTGGCATGTTCATCACATGGATGTGAAGTCAGCCTTCTTGAATGGGAGTCTAGAAGAGGAGATCTATGTCACTCAACCTCCGGGTTTCATAGCTAAAGGCAAGGAGAAGTGGGTTTTAAGACTTCACAAGGCATTGTATGGCTTGAGACAAGCTCCTCGAGCATGGAACTGCAAACTTGATGAAAGTCTCAAGCAACTCGGTTTCACACGGTGCAAATCAGAACATGGCTTGTATACTAAGTTTGGAGGTGAGGCAAGGCTCATTGTGGGTGTGTATGTTGATGACTTGCTGATTGTGGGAGAAAACATGGAGGAAATATGTCGGTTCAAGGAGAAAATGAAGGAGAAGTTTTGCATGAGTGATTTAGGAAGCTTGTCTATCTTGGTATCGAAGTAAAGCAAGGAAGACATGGTATTGGCTTGTGTCAAGGAGCTTATGCTGCAAAGTTTCTGGAAAGAAGTGGGATGATAAATTGCAATGGGTGTGCCACTCCCATGGAATCCCGGTTGAAGCTTACCAAGAGAAGTACAGCTCCACTCACTGATCCAACCACTTATCACAGCATAATTGGTGGACTCATGTATCTTTTACATACTCGGACTGATCTTAGTTTTGGTGTTGGGTACTTAAGTAGGTTCATGTCAGAACCTCAAGAGGAACACATGGTGGCTTTGAAACGTTTGCTTCGGTATGTGGCAGCTACAATGAGGTATGGCTTGTCTTACAACCGAGGTGAAGGAAGTCTTGAGTTAAGAGGCTATAGTGATAGTGATTTTGGGGGAGATGTGGATGACAGGAGAAGCGCAACAGGAGTCATATTCTTCCTGAGTGAAAATCCTATCAGCTGGTTATCCCATAAGCAAAAGGATGTGGCAAAGTCCACATGTGAAGCTGAGTATGTGGATGGAGCAGCTGCAGCAAGTCAGGCTGTTTGGCTCAGGCATGTGCTAGAAGAAGTGACAAGAATTCAAGTACCTCCACCAGTGATTAAGATGGACAACACAGCAGCAATTGATTTGGCAAAGAATCCAGTCTTGCATGATAGAAGTAAACACATTGACATCAAGTTTCACTTTGTCAGAGAATGTGTTGATAGTGGAGAAGTCATCTTGGAGCATGTTGGGACAAAAGATGAACTTGCTGATATCCTCACAAAGCCACTGGGACGTACACATTTTCTGGAACTTCGTGAGAAGATTGGAGTTCAGGAGATCAAACCTCAGAAGTAGGGGGAGATTGTTGAGTACTTCTGGAGGTTTAATCAGAGTTTAGTTTTCTTATGTTTCATGGAAATAAAGCACAAATGACAAGAATCAGGGGTGTGTCCTGAGTCACATGTGTTGCACCGAGTCCTATTGTGTGTGAGGGTGTTTTGATTTGTTTCAAACATAACCGGGGGGGGGGGGGTTGGGCCATACGTGCACGGCACATGCATGTGCTGCATGCTTTTATAATTTGTATGGTGCAAAACACGGGCTGAGGTTGTTGAAAACGTGTGGTTTCCGGCTAATAAAAGGAGAGTAATGCGCTGGTGTTTGTTGAGCGCCGCCACAACTATTCTGAATCAATTTTTCATTCGGTTCTCCACCTGAGTTTGGATCTACACCACACCTCTAGACTTCCAACACGATTTGCATCACAAATCAGTGAGAGTTCAGTGAGGAAAACACACAACACATACCGCCGGGTATCATGAAGAGGAAGACGCAGGAGTTCCTACGCCTGCAACAAGGAAGCCGGAACGCGCTGGAATATTCTAGGGCGTTCAATGATCTTGCACTCTACGCTTCGTATCACGCCGATACCGATGAGAAGCGGCGGGATCACTTCTACCAGGGGCTTAATCCACTCCTGAAGGACAAGCTGGCGATGTTCAATCGCGGCAGCCTCAATGACATAATTGATGCTGTGATTGTTCAAGAGGACTCCGGCAAGGAGTTAGCGGTGGCGGAAAGGAAGCGAAGTGCGCCGCAAAGCAGCGGAGAAGGAGGTGGTCCTTCTCAAAAATACCAGATGGTGAATCACCCACCATTGGGTCCACGCTGGCAGCCACCAAAGAGGTCGATGCCATTCCACAGTTGGCCATATTCTCCACCGGCATTCAGGTCAGCACTGCCAGTCCCACCTATGCAGCAACAACAGCAGCAGCGGGCGATGCCTCGTGCGTATGCACCTCAGCAGCGCATGCCGTGCTTCCGTCCCCCAAGCACCGGACAAGCAGCAGCCACATGCTACAAGTGTGGTCATCCGGGACACTTCACCAGCAGTTGTCCAGAGAGGCAAGGCGGCGGAGTTGTACCGCAACTTCCGGGGAGGAATCAGACCCGGAACCCCACTAATGCGCGGCGGGCAAATCCTAGGCCCGGCACCGTCCACCAACTTGCCATAGAGGACGTGCCGGAGGGAGAGCCGATCCTTGCGGGTATGTTCCAACTCCACCAGCATCCCGCTATAGTATTATTTGATTCAGGCGCCACGCACAATTTTATTAGCCAAGCTTTCATTGCTAAACACAGCTTGCAAATACTACCCACCGATAGCCCATATTTGATTTGTTCACCGATAGCCCATGATGGTTTCTAAAGTACCATTATGCTTAGCGGGTAGAGTATACCCTACGTCTCTCATAGTTCTAGAGGGACAGAAGGTTGATGTCATCTTAGGGATGTCGTTGTTAACCCGCCACGGAGCTGTTTTAGACACCGTCCTCCGAGTCGTGCATCTACACCCAGAAATGCACGAGTCACATTCCTTATTTCTGGACAGTCCAGAAATAAAACTTCCAAGTGTGTATCAATCCACAACCATCAGATTGGAAGACATTCCAGTGGTCCGTGAGTTCCCTGACGTGTTCCTGGATTATTTACCGGGGATGCCGCCCGACAGAGAGGTGGAGTTCAAGATTGAACTTGCACCGGGAACCATGCCAATATCCCGAAGGCTGTACAAGATGGCGCCCAAGGAACTGGCTGAACTGAAGACTCAGCTAATGGACCTTCTGGAGAAGGGTTTTATTAGGCTGAGCTCCTTGCCATGGGGCTGTTCGGCGTTGTTCGTGAAGAAGAAAGACGGGACGTTGCGGCTTTGTGTGGACTATCGTCCACTAAATGCCGTAACCATCAAGAATAAGTACCCGTTGCCACGGATCGACATGTTGTTTGATCAGTTGGTCGAAGAAAAGATCTTCTCCAAGATGGACTTAAGATCCAGGTACCATCAGATTAAGATACGGGCTGAGGATATTCCGAAGACGGCTTTCTCGACGAGGTACGGACTTTATGAGTACCTTATCATATCCTTCGGCATCACCAATGCTCCAGCTCATTTCATGTATTTGATGAACTCGGTATTCATGCCGGAGCTGGACAAGTTTGTCGTGGTCTTCATCGACGACATATTGGTATATTCCAAGTCAGAGGAAGAGCACAAGAAGCATCTGCGTATAGTCTTGCAATGGCTGCGGGATCACAAGCTATACGCGAAATTCAGCAAGTGCGAGTTCTGGATATCGCAAGTGCCTTTTCTCGGGCATATCATCTTAGCGGAGGGCATCGCTGTAGACCTGAGTAAGATCACACAAGTGCTGAATTGGAAATCTCCGAGGACTGTTCACGAGGTACGGAGTTTTCTCGGACTCACGGGATATTATCGGAGGTTCATCCCGAACTTCTCAAAGATTGCCAAGCCTATGACGGAGCTGCTGAAGAAGGCTACCAAATATGTTTGGAGTTCAGCATGTGAAGCAGCGTTCAAGGCATTAGTGAAGCACCTGACATCAGCACCGGTTTTGGCGCAGCCAGATACAAAAAAACCGTTTGATGTGTACTGTGATGTATCCGGCATTGGGCTCAGATGTGTGCTGATGCAAGACCGAAGAGTGGTTGCGTATGGATCACGGCAGCTCAGAAACCATGAGCAGAATTATCCAACTTACGACTTGGAGCTCGCTGCCGTGGTACTTGCACTTAAAATGTGGAGGCACTACCTACTCGGTAACCTCTTACATTTATATACCGACGACAAAAGCCTCAAGTACATATTCACTCAGAAAGAGCTGAACATGAGGCAGCGAAGATGGTTAGAGTTGATAAAGGATTACAAAATAGAGATCCATTATCACCCCGGCAAGGAAAACGTAGTGGCGGATGCGCTGAGCCGCAAGTCACATGTCAACAACCTGACCATCACACCGTTGGAAGAGGGCGAACCACCACTGCATGTGATTCCACATGGAGCTCTCTACAACTTAGCTTTGATCCCCACCATCCGTGAAGAGATAGCGGCAGCTCAGAAACATGGAGCACGTCATGTACGCCCACCCATGGAGCTGCACAGCACGCTCACTCGATGTCGTACGGGACAACCTTTCACCCAACAGCCCAAACGTCGAACCGGTCGCACCAAAACGAGCAGGAGGTTCCCCACACGGAGCATCTCTCTATGCCCGTTGGCAGATTCCACCTTGCTGCCCTCAGCCTACACCTATAAATCGGTGCGTTATGCCTCGACGCCCGGAGGTTTAGGCTACATCAGTTTATCGGGGCCCATATATCCGATATGACTTCGGTACATTCAAACTTGATCAGTGTGGGCCGCACACGGATCGGTCCTCAATCGACACGGACAGGGCTGCGCACACAAGACTCCCTCTTGCTGCGCCCTAGCCCCTGCCTAGTCTCATTTTCATTACTAAAGTGATCTCACATCACTCAGCCACACCTGTGTGTCCTAAGCCTATCTCACGAGTAGATTCCAACTACTCGACTTGTACCGAAGCCCTATGAATCTTTAAGCATAGCCTATCTACTCGAGGTCTTAGACACTACCCTCACTCTTATGGAAAATTTCTGGTCATGCAAGTGGGGTTCCATCCATCCTATACCTAATGCACATTCACACTTCATATGACACATGTAAACAAAGTAAAACTTATAGAAGGTTAATGCAAACCAGGGCTTGCCTTGTTGCTGCTGGTCAAGAGTTAGTTCTTCGTCCGGAAGAAGGAAGTCCAGCACTTCCGGAGTCTCCTCGCCTTCAGCGACTACACGTTAATAAAAATACTACATGTTAATGGATATGCACATGAGTTTAGGGTAATACTTCTGCTATTAGTTCTGCTAACCAGTTCCTAACAACTGGAACTCTGTTTAAGAATTTAAAGATGAACTGGGTGTTGGTGGTTTGGCTGAGACTTAGTCACATGGTTAACTGCTAAGTGGTTTTCCCCCCTTTTCATATTAATCCCTCAAGTGGTTAAACAGGAAAGGGGTGATCCAGAGCTCCAATGGAGCTGAGAATTTTTGTGGGAGTTCCTTGTCGCAAGAAAACTCTCTGGATCAAAATTTAGCACTTGTCATTGAGGGGTTTGTTCAGAATAATTCTTTTAGCAAATAAGCAAAGCAGAATTAATTCTGAGGTAAAAACCATGTTCATGCCCAACTTAGTGAACTACAATTTCAATTATAGCTCATAGAGTTTGCATGAATTTTCCTAGCATTTTTGGAGCTAAGATTTGCCCAGAACTGAATTTCAAAGTTTTGGAAATTCTCTGAAAATGTTTCTGTATTCAAATGAACACAGCACCTTCAAATTTGAATTGCTCTGACCAAATCAACACCAAATGGTCTGAAACTTTTACAGGGGTTAACTAATGTCCTAGAGAACATTCTAGCAAAATTTGGGGAGTTTTGGATGAACCAAACTCCCTCTAAAATTCTTTTGCTGAAAAGCTTTAAAGAATTTTCCAGAATCAAATAATAGGTTTCATACAAATTGGGTTGAATATTTGGACAGAGATAGGAAATATGAATCCAACCCAATTTGAATCACCAAATTTGGAGCTTCCTAGCAAAAGTTATGGGGTTCTAAAGTTTGAACTAAATATGGAATTCTAAATGATCCGGAGAAAATTTTAAACTCTGACCGTGGGCCCGGCCCACACGTGTCACCACTGGAGCTGAGCCACACGGGGCTACAGACCCCATCCCGTGCAGTCACACTTGATCCCGGGGCCACAGTAGATCTGGGTTTTAAACTTCCCGTCGCTGACACGTGGGGCCCACGGGTCGTCTTCCTCCTCGCGTTCCCGCGCCCGCGCGCCACCGGGCTCGCCGGAGACACACTGATACTTGCCGCCTGGCCGACTCTCGAGCTCTCCCTCGCCGGTAGGGGCTAGTTTCGTGCGCTGAACACGATGGCACCGACTGCTCCGGCCGGCAGTGGCCCTAACCTAGCCGGAGACGGTGCTCCGGCTCGGCAACCCTTCGGTCACGTCGCCCGGACAGTTTAGCCCGCCAAAACATCGGTGGATCAGCGCTATAGCACCAGTGGGTGCTAGGGAAGCTCGTCATAGTGGTGAAACCGCCCGGAGAGGGCTCTATCCTAGGTCTCATCGTGAGCCCGAGCCTTAGTGCCTCAATTACCGTAACAAAACCTAGAAATACCCGGCTTACGTGAGGTTTCAAGCCAGGGACGTGAGGGGCTAACGAGCGTTGATGAGTGACGGTCCTGTGTGCCAGTTTTCATGACCTAAGAACAAAGGTGGCGAGTGAATTCGACGTTGCAGTGCCGGAAGGTCCGTTCGTGCCCGCCGGAGAACTTTCTCCAAATTCGAGCTCTATGGTCCAGGTCACATTCTGAGCTTCGGATATGAGCACCACCGGTCCCTGACGCGTCCGAGACCGTCCTTGCTCAGCCATGAAAGGCCCTCTGTTGGGATGTCACCGTGAGCCGAGTGGTGGCGGTTTCTCGGGCGTTGCTCGGAAACGTGGAGCTAGGGCTGGGGAAGGGCCGAACTCGACTGCTCTCGTGCCAAGGAGGTAGAGGACGAGTAGCTGGCGTGGTTTTGTTGCTAGGAGAGGCGCTGCTCGCGGTGGTTTACCGGGTTCTCGATCGAACGAAAACGGCGGCGAGCGTAGCGTTCTCTGTTCGTGCGTAAAGGACCCGAGCCTCGGTGGTTTCGTGCTGTGGGCGATCGACTGTGTTGAGGTTGATCAATCCGGGAGCAGCTCGCCAGCTCGGGCAGGAGACCAGGAGGTGGCAGCGCGAGGGGGTACGGCGCCGGCGTTCCCGTGCGCTGTCTCGGTCGAGAGAGGAATAGATCAGTGGAAGACTTCTCTGTTAAGTCTACTGACAGGTGGGACCTCCCCTCTAATTCTTTTTCCAAATTTTCTCAATTCTGTTGTGCCAAAATATCCTCAGCTACTCACAATTTAATGTTAGACTTAATCACCAAATCTTAGTTTGAATTTGAATCCTCAAATTTGAACTGTATTTGGCTAAATTTGCTGCATGTTTAAACTGAAATTTAAATTCAGTTTTGAATTCTTGCAAATTTAGCTCTTGACAAGATGAACTCCAATGAGGATGAAAATTTGTGGGCTTACTCAGAAAAATGTGCTGAGTTTTAATATGAAGCTAACTTTTGAATTTGAGGGATGAAATTTGCTGCAATTTGAATTTACATTCAAATTGGCCTCTTTTTTAAATACCTCCAAAAGTGCCTCAAAAAGTGTTGAATTTACATGAAATTTGGCCTGAACCTTCCCAAGACTTTTTAAGTTCTAGGGGTGAGCTCAACCTCTCATGTTCATGTGTACAAATCCCCCTTTGTGAAAATGAAGGCTTTCCCCTCTAATCACTCTTTTGATGGAGGATACTTGCTCTTCACAATATTTCCTAAGATATCCACAATAAAAACTGTGGTGTTGTGAGGTGAAGAAAAGTTTTTGCAAGTCCCTTTTCTTGGGCTTTTACATCCCTCACCCCTTAATAGAATCTTGTCCCGAGATTACAAAAGAAGAGATAGCGATGTAATAGGGACTTACCCGTGTTGAGATGCCATGTACTCCGGGTAATTTGAGCGAAGGAATTCATCGCTCTCCCACGTCGCTTCTTCGGTGGTGTGGTTGCTCCAGAGTATTTTGTAGAATCACAACGTTCTTCTACGCGTGGTTCTGGCTTTCTCATCATGAATTTCCACCGGATACTCATCGTATGTTAAATCCGGTTTCAGCTCGCCGATGTCTTCAGTAGGAACATCAGCTGTATGCTTTAAACATTTTTGCAGTTGCGAAACATGAAAAACATCATGGACACCAGCAAGGGATGCTGGTAACTCCAATCGATACGCCGCTGGTCCGCACTTCTCGGTGATGGCATAGGGTCCAATGAAACAAGGAGCGAGCTTCCCCTTGATGCCGAACCGGTGCACGCCCTTCAGCGGAGATACACGGAGGTACACGTTTTCACCGATGTCAAAGTGCAACGGTCTACGCCTCTTATCAGCGTAGCTCTTCTGCCGAGATTGAGCGGCCTTCAAATTGGCTTGAATTGTCCGAACGCGCTCTTCGGCGTCGTTCACCACATCAACCCCGAATGTGACCCTTTCATCGGACTCGCACCAGTTTAATGGGGTGCGGCATTTACGACCGTAGAGAGCTTCGTAGGGTGCCATCTTGATACTCGCCTGATAGCCGTTGTTGTACGAGAATTCAGCCAATGGTAGGTGATCATCCCAGTTCCTACCATAGTGGATGGCACATGCTCTCAACATGTCTTCTAATACTTGATTCACCCTCACTGTCTGGCCATCTGTCTGAGGGTGGTAAGCGGAGCTTCTAATCAGTTTAGTACCCAAAGTAGCATGTAACTGCTCCCAAAAGTGAGATACAAACAATGCATCTCGGTCTGAGACTATGGTCTTGGGTACACCATGCAGGCATAGAATCCTGACAATATATAACTCCGCATATCTGTTGGCATGGAAATGTGTATGCATGGGGATGAAGTGAGCTGACTTGGTTAGTCGGTCAACGATCACCCAAATGGAATCATGTTTGTTGGATGTTAAGGGTAATCCCACAATGAAATCCATGCTCACATCTTCCCATTTCCATGCAGGAATTTTCAGGGGTTGCAACAGCCCTGACTTCCTCATATGATCCGCCTTCACTCGTCTACACGTATCACACTCCGATACGTACTTCGCTACCTCCCGTTTCATCCGCGTTCACCAAAATTTCTTTTTCAAATCTTGGTACATTTTGTTGCTGCCCGGATGAATGGAGTACTTAGACAAGTGAGCTTCATCGAGGATCTTTTTCCTCAACTCCATCTCCCGGGGTACGACTATGCGGTCATTGAACCACAGCGTCCCCTCATCATCTTTCCGGAAACATTTGATCTCTCCATTGTCTATCCGTCTCCGGAGATGTGCCATGCCTTTATCATCTTTCTGAGCTGCAATGATGTCCTCCCTAATCGTAGGGATGAGGGCAAGGTTGTACAGCGATCCATAAGGAACCAAGTATAGACTCGGCTCTTCCTCCTCCACCGGTGTAATGGTGAGGTGATGTACATGTGATTTCTGACTCAGCGCGTTGGCAACCACATTCGCCTTGCCAGGGTGGTAATGAATCTCAATTTCATAACCTTTGATCAATTCTAACCACCTCCATTGCCTCATGTTCAGCTCCTTCTGGGTGAAAATGTATTTTAAGCTCTTGTGGTCGGTGTAGAGATGCACCAGATTCCCCAGGAGATAGTGCCTCCGCATTTTTAGCGCCAACACCACGGCAGCAAGCTCAAGATCATGAGTCGGATAATGCTGCTCATGGTTTCGAAGTTGGCGTGAGCCATATGCGACCACCCGTCCTTCCTGCATCAACACGCAGCCAAGTCCAACACCGGGCGCGTCACAATACACGTCGAAGGGCTTTGTTGTATCCGGCTGAGCTAAGACCGGGGCTGTTGTGAGATGCTTCACCAATGCTCGGAATGCTCCTTCACACGCCATGTTCCAAGCATATTTCGTCCCCTTATTCAGCAACTCTGTCATTGGCTTAGCGAGCTTGGAGAAACTTGGAATAAATCTCCGATAGTATCCCGCTAACCCAAGGAAGCTTCTGACTTCATGAACTGAAGTGGGAGCTTTCCATTTCAGCACTTGCTCTATTTTACTTGGGTCAACTGCAATGCCTTCCGCTGAGATGATATGTCCCAAGAATGGCACTTGGCTGATCCAAAACTCACATTTACTGAACTTGGCGTAGAGCTTGTGGTCTCGCAATCGTTGAAGAACGATCCGCAAGTGTTCGGCATGTTCGGCTTCTGTCTTGGAGTAAACCAAGATATCGTCGATGAACACTACCACGAACTTGTCCAGCTCCGGTATGAACACCGAGTTCATGAGATACATGAAATGGGCTGGAGCGTTTGTGAGACCAAAGGACATGACGAGATATTCATATAGTCCATATCTCGTCGAGAAGGCCGTCTTCGGAATATCCTCCGCCCGGATTTTAATCTGGTGATATCCAGAGCGAAGGTCCATCTTGGATAATACACTTGCACCCACCAGTTGATCAAACAATATGTTGATGCGGGGCAGTGGGTACTTATTCTTGATGGTGACGGCGTTGAGCGGCCGGTAATCCACACACAGCCTCAGAGTTTCATCCTTCTTCTTCACGAACAGCGCCGAGCATCCCTAAGGCGAGGAACTCGGCCTAATGAAACCCTTGCTCAACAGATCATTGAGCTGTTCTTTCAGTTCCGCCAGCTCATTTGGAGCCATCTTGTATGGTCTCCGTGATATGGGCGTAGTCCCGGGTGCGAGCTCAATCTTGAACTCGACATCCCGCTCAGGTGGCATGCCTGGAAGATCATCCAGGAACACGTCAGGATACTCCCGGACTACGGGGATGTCTTCTAACTTGAGAGATTCAGTATTGTTTATCGCTGAAACCTCTCTGACTGGATTATGTAATAGGAGGGACGCGGACGGTGTAATGGGGAGTTGAGGTGAACCGTCCGTGCTAGAGTTTCCAGGACAGCGCCATGGTACCTTAGCCATGACATTCCCAAGATTGCCTCAATCTTCTGCCCCTCAAGGATAATCATAGTGGTGGGATATATCTTCCCACCTAAGCACAGTGGTGCTTTTGGAACCATCATCGTTCCTGAAATCTTTCCTCTCGGTGAGCAGATCATATACGAACACTCGGTTGGAAAGGCTTCCAGCTGATGCTTAACCACATATGATGCACTTATAAAGTTTTGGGTTGCACCAGAATAAAACAATATGACGATGGCTTGATGGTGGAGAGTAAACGTACCCGCCAGCACGTTGTCTCCCTCTGGGGCGTCCTCATTGTCGAGGTTGCGGACGCCACCAGTCCGCTGACCAACCTTCTTCACCGGAGGTCGGCCTCGAGCACCGCCCTGGAACTGGGCTTGCCCGCTTCTTTGCTGCCCCTGGGGACAGTCCTTCGTGAAGTGGCCCGCCTGGCCACACGTGAAGCAGGTGAAACAGGGTGGTCCCCCGCTGATCGGTGGATGGAAACCCGGGGCGCATTGTGGCGGTGGAAACGCCCGGGGTACCGTCTGCTGCTGCTGCTGCTGCTGTCTTGGTGGTGGCATCGGCGGACGGAACGGAGGTGCCTGAAAGGGACGTCCCCCGAACCGTTGAGGTCGCGCCGGTGGATGCCACTGCTGCCCAGATGGTGTCCGATACACCATACGGTACTTCTGAGGAGCGCCACCACCACTGCTGGGCAGAGCGCTGCGCTTCCTCTGCTCAGATGACAACTCCCGCTGAGCGTCCCCTTGCATGATCGCGGCATTGACTAAGTCGTTGAAGGTGCCACGATTCCACTGAACGAGGTGCGTCTTCATTTCGGGGTGTAACCCCCGATAGAAGTGTTCCCGCTTTTTCTCCTCAGTGGAGATATAGTCTGACGTGTATTGCGCCAGATGGTTGAAGGCACGGGAGTAGTCATGGGCACTCCTCCCGCCCTGCTTCAGCTCCAAGAATTCTTGGAACTTCCTCTTCATGATCCCGGGAGGAATATGATAGGCACGGAACGCCTCCTGGAACTCTCCCTATTCCACGATATGGCCAGCCGGACGTGAGGCGACATAATTCGCCCACCACGCACCAGCGGCACCATGGAGTTGCTGCGCTGCGAATAGAGTCTTCTGCCGCTCCGTACATTGGAGCAACCCGAACTTGGACTCGATGGTCCGCAGCCAGTTATCAGCCTCCAGTGGTTCTTCGGCTTCGGTGAACACTGGAGGGTGCGTACTCATGAAGTCCGAGTACGACACTTCACGGGGCTCACGAGGCCCTCTGTCTTGACGTCCCCCCGCCTGGGACGTATTCTGCACGATCGTGCGGAGCAGGTCGGTCTGCTCCTCACGACCACCCACCAGTGCCGCTATCACATCCGCTAGAGTAAGCGGAGGCGGCGGTGGTGGCTGCTGCTGCGGGGTGCTGTCGTAGGCCGGTGGCTGGGAGTCATCACCCCCTGTTGGCTAGAGCCACCAACCTCGTGCGTGGTCCTAGTGCGAACCATCTGCAACCATACGACAATAAACATCAGTCCCGCAACAGATTGCATGCAGTCCAATAAAAATAGGTGTAACAACATATACCAGACCAAATACAAGCTAGTTACATCCAACTTGATGAACCTCCACTTCGGAAGCTCACCATAACTAGGTTTGGTCACTATGAGATATTACTATCGCTTTGTCATCACGTATACCACCCTTAGGGTACAACACCCTCTCCAATGAGTTCAACTGTCATTCTTCTGTCAGAATGACCAGTTTCTACCTATTCCAAGTTTTGATCTGGTTCTGGGCATTTTCATGACTCAAGCTGAACATCAAAGTTAAAGTCAACTTCAGTATATTTCCAACGAGTATTCATTTTCCCCCAGATCAGCTTTGGTTAAAAATTTATGCTAATTCAATGTCAGCAGAATTTCTGGAAGAATTTTAACAGCACCTCCCTTCGAAGTGGCTGTTTTCAACCCTGGTTTCCACTGACATCTGTGCTGAAATTTCAGAAACTTTGAATTGCAAAGATGTCACACATCTTCTACTCTTTCTAAGGATGTATCATATAAAATTTTAAATTTTTCTACTGGGGGTTATGTTTGAAAAACAGAACAGTCCAGAGAATGTTTCACTCTGTCCTGGTTCTGGACAGTTTACATTTCTCTTGGAATTAAACCATCTTAAGGTGTGTTTCAGCTCTGGATGTCTACAACAAAGTTGTAGAGTACTCAAGTACCTTTCCAGAACTACATAGCACACCTCGCTCAGCTAAAACACCTGTGAGTTATGCTCTGTTGAAGATCAGCAACTTGCTGCCCAAAACAGAGCACTATGTTTTTCAGTCTTTTGGATCTACACTCAAACCGCCTCCTATTTTTCTACCCCACCAGGGTCCTAAATGTTTAACCTAGTGATTTTAATTTCTTGTTATCATTATTCTCATGCATATGCCTACAATATCTCGGTACTACGTTCCTCACAAAAGAAAATCCTAACCGGATTATACCGGCATATACGTCTCAAATGTGGCACTAAACGGTCTCTCGCACACGTTTTCTACACGGATACATACGTGGTTAGTACCTGCAGAAGACCACAAAATAGTGATGCACTCAAAGGTTGTTCATTTCAGGCAGTTCCATATTTAAAAGTAAATACAAACGCCCGTATCATTGTCATATGGCCGTCCTTGAGTTAGGTCATGTCTCAAGGTACGTGATCGTGTTTCAACACCACACGACGGGGAACCCAAGTATGTCATGAACGGGTCATCACGGTTGGGAATGTTATCAACCCAACAGATACCACCTACTGCCCTGCAGGGCACGCTGATGGCAAGCGCTGCGTATGTCCCCCTGGGCTACTTCCAGACGAACACACTCTCGCGTTACTGACCACGCGATGGGGTCTCCACTTACTTGCCTAATGCACGCTAGCGATCAGCATTTCATATGAACTCAGGAACATGAAGAGTCCAAGAGTTTCATATTGATGTATCACACCAAGCTGTGAGACAAATGCCTGAACCACGTTCCTCGTCAGGGGAGCTAACCGAAATTGAACCGCTTTCCGTGGCGTTCCTTACCAAACTTACCAGAGCGTAGGTGCGTCGTTACATAATTAAAATTCAGACTTATAACACATAGGTTAGTCTTTGCCACTTTAAGTAACTAGGCTAGTATAATCCTTACTTGGGCAAACTACCGATTCCTCACCGTAAAACTAAGTTTTCCCATAATACAGTCCTTAAGTACTGTGCTATCCCCAATGCAGCTCTGATACCAGGCTGGACTTGTACTCCGAGTCCATGGGTGGCTCCTCACCTGAAAAACACTTAAGCAGCAACCATGAGCATGATGGCTCAACAAGGCTTAACCGACGCGCCTAAGCATGAAACTCTACATGAGGGTTATAATGGACATAGGATAGTAACATTGCAGCAAAAGGACACGCCTACAAGTTCATCCTTAGTTCATCTTTTAGCAACAAGTTAACAGTTCATGAATCTGAAATTTAGTAAGCAATATTTGGTGGCACACATGTAGCAATGCAATTATCTCAATCAGCAATATTGAATCATTATATACATTAGCCTACGTCACAACTCAGTGACCAAGTGGTACTCTTCACCGCGAGGGACGGCGAATCGACTCGATATACACCTGCAGGGAAACCCAAAGAGCACATCACGTACGCCCACCCGTGGAGCTGCGCAGCACGCTCACTCGATGTCGTACGGGACAACCTTTCACCCAACAGCCCAAACGTCGAACCGGTCGCACCGAAACGAGCAGGAGGTTCCCCACACGGAGCATCTCTCTATGCCCGTTGGCAGATTTCCACCTTGCTACATCGGTTTAGGCTACATCGGTTTATCGGGGCCCATACATCCGATATGCCTTCGGTATGTTCAAACTTGATCAGCGTGGGCCGCACACAGATCGGTCCTCAATCGACATGGACAGGGCTGCGCACACAAGACTCCCTCTTGCTGCGCCCTAGCCCCTGCCTAGTCTCATTTTCATTACTAAAGTGATCTCACATCACTCAGCCGCACCCGTGTGTCCCAAGCCTATCTCGCGAGTAGATTCCAACTACTCGACTTGTACCGAAGCCCTATCAATCTTTAAGCATAGCCTATCTACTCGAGGTCTTAGACACTACCCTCACTCTTATGGAAAATTTCTGGTCATGCAAGTGGGGTTCCATCCATCCTATACCTAATGCACATTCACACTTCATATGACACATGTAAACAAAGTAAAACTTATAAAAGATTAATGCAAACCGGGGCTTGCCTTGTTGCTGCTGGTCAGGAGTTAGTTCTTCGTCCGGAAGAAGGAAGTCCAGCACTTCCGGAGTCTCCTCGCCTTCAGCGACTACACGTTAATAAAAATACTACATGTTAATGGATATGCACATGAGTTTAGGGTAATACTTCTTCTATTAGTTCTGCTAACCAGTTTCTAACAACTGGAACTCTGTTTAAGAATTTAAAGATGATCTGGGTGTTGGTGGTTTGGCTTAGACTTAGTCACATGGTTAACTGCTAAGTTGTTTTCCCCCCTTTCCATATTAATCCCTCAAGTGGTTAAACAGGACAGGGGTGATCCAGAGCTCCAATGGAGCTGAGAATTTTTGGGGGAGTTCCTAGTCGCAAGAAAACCCTCTGGATCAAAATTTAGTACTTGTCATTGAGGGGTTTGTTCAGAATAATTCTTTTAGCAAATAAGCAAAGCAGAATTAATTCTGAGGTAACAACCATGTTCATGCCCAACTTAGTGAACTAAAATTTCAATTATAGCTCATAGAGTTTGCATGAATTTTCCTAGCATTTTTGGAGCTAAGATTTGCCCAGAACTGAATTTCCAAGTTTTGAAAATTCTCTGAAAATGTTTCTGTATTCAAATGAACACAGCACCTTCAAATTTGAATTGCTCTGAGCAAATCAACTCCAAATGGTCTTAAACTTTTACAGGGGTTCACTAATGTCCTAAAGAACATTCTGGGAAAATTTGGGGATTTTTGGATGAACCAAACTCCCTCTAAAATTCTTTTGCTGAAAAGCTTTAAAGAATTTCCAGAATCAAATAATAGGTTTCATATAAATTGGGTTGCATATTTGGACAGAGCTAGGCAAGATGAATCCAACCCAATTTGAATCACCAAATTTGGAGCTTCCTAGCAAAAGTTATGGGGTTCTAAACTTTGAACTAAATCTGGAATTCTAAATAATCCGGAGAAAATTTTAAACTCTGACCATGGGCCCGGCCCACACGTGTCACCGCTGGAGCTGAGCCACACGGGGCCACAGACCCCATCCCGTGCAGTCACACTTGATCCCGGGGCTGCAGTAGATCTGGGTTTTAAACTTCCCGTCGCTGACTCGTGGGGCCCGCGGGTCGTCTTCCTCCTCGCATTCCCGCGCCCGCGCGCCGCCGGGCTCGCCGGAGACACGCTGATACTTGCCGCCCGGCCGACTCTCGAGCTCTCCCTCGCCGCCAGGGCCTAGTTTCGTGCGCTGAACACGATGGCACCGACTGCTCCGGCCGGCGGTGGCCCTAACCTAGCCGGCGATGGTGCTGCGGCTCGGCAACCCTTCGGTCACGTCGCCCGGACAGTTTAGCCCGCCAAAACATTGGTGGATCAGCGCTATAGCACCAGTGGGTGCTAGGGAAGCTCGTCATAGTGGTGAAACCACCCGGAGAGGGCTCTATCCTAGGTCTCATCGTGAGCCCGAGCCTCCGTGCCTCAATTACCGTAACAAAACCTAGAAATACCCGGCTTACATGCGGTTTCAAGCCAGCGCCGTGAGGGGCTAATGAGCGTTGATGAGTGACGGTCCTGTGTGCCAGTTTTCATGACCTAAGAACAAAGGTGGCGAGTGAATTCGACGTTACCGTGCCGGAATGTAACACCCCAAAATTTTGATTCAAAACCCTAAATCATGTTAAGAGGGGGATTTAAAAAATTTTCGACGTGTTGCATGTTTTGCAAAAATTCAAATTCAAACTGGAATTCAAATTAAACTCAAATCAGAAAAGAAATAGAAAAAGAAAAACAGAAAACAGAAAAAAACCGGCCAGTGGGCCGAAACCCACCAGCCGGCCCAGCCAGCGCCCGCGCCAGCCCGCAGCCGCGCGCGCTGCTGCCTCACACTGACAGGCGGGGCCCACCTGATCATCGTCTACCTCGCGCCAGCGCCGGACTCCCTCGCGCCCGAATCAAAACCGATCGGGATTTTGGCGTATCCCCGCTGAATTCTGTTCGTAGGCGACACGGACATGATCTAAACCACCCCGCCGCCTTCCCCCGTCTATAAAAACCCCGGCCTCGTTCTGTTTTTCCCACGCGATCGCCGATTTTTCCTCCGGTGAGAACCGAGACTTCTCCGGCGAATTCTGGCTGATCTAAGCTCGGAAATTCCGATCTAACTCGCTGGTCTTGATGCACCACCTCCGGGGAACCTTGCAGGTGCAGAAAACTCGGTGACTTGCGGTGTAAACCCAGCGCCGACGAGCTTCACCGTGGTTTCGCCTCGGGCCTCGTCGCCGATCACCTTCCAGGACCTCCGAGCTCAATAAAACGCCCGAGGTGAGATCCCCGACCTCCCCTCCACCGATCTATGCCATAAAATCACAGTTCTAGGAAGAATTCTCGAAGATCCGAAAGTCTCCGGCGAGATCGCCGCTTCCCGCCGCCGTGCGCCGCCGGCAGCGCCGCCCGCGCTCGATGAGAGCGACGTGGCCGCTTGTGCGCCGTTTATTTTAAATCGCACGATAGGGTTTAAATCCCCGCGTACCGGTTCGATGTTATAATCTCGGCCGTCGGTTTAAAATCGGACGGTCCACGTCAGCCCCGCGTTATAGAGACTGGAAATCTTACGTGCTACCCCCTGGGGTTCTCGGGAAATAAGAGCTAGCCCCGGAAACTTCTGATCTAACCCCTGGAACTCCAGAAAATCATGTAAATTCATTTAAAAATCAGTTTTAACCCCTGGACTTAATAAAAATTAGGAAAAACACCTCTGATAAGTGTAGCTAGACCCCTGGGAATTCTGAAAATAATATTATAGACCCGGTAGTGGGGTGAGTTTACCTTTTTAGCCCTGTTTAGCAATTAACTTAGGAAATTGAATATGTGGCTAGTGTTTAAAAATTAAAAAGTGGGACAAACATATTGTCAAAATTTAATTAAAGACATTCTCAGTGTTTAGGAAACTTAGGATTGAAATAAAAACATATTTTGGGCTGAATTGAATCTGTTTAATTTATTATTCGCATTTAGGGATACATTTTTAAGTAAAGAATAGTTATAGGAAATAGGGAAAATAATTGTGAAATAGATTACATCAGAGGCAAAGGTCAAAATATGTTATTAAATTATTTAGGACCAGAACCTATTCTGTTTAGATGATGTGTCTTAATATTTTCATAATAAAGTACACATTTATGCATAGGAAAATAAATATGAAAATATAGCAACTAGTAAATGATAAATGGAGTTTCTAAAATCCAAAGAATTCAGTTTAGGGTTGGTAGAAATTCTGAAGACACATATGGAGAAGAAAAATACCCTTCATGCACACTTGGTAGCTAAAAGATGTATCAATTGAATATAAGGAATTTATTTAAATTGGAAACTCATATATTATATACAAACTAAAATATGAATACAAAAGTAGAAATCATATGCACATGTTTAAAAGTGCATGGAAGCCAAAATCAACACACATAGAGTAACCACAACACATAGAAATGAGAATGACTTTCATAAATATGAATGTGTGGTTTGTATGAAATGGAAGAGTGAACCATGTCTTATGGATTGTTGTTTTTCTTTTGCTATGTGTGATGGTATGATGTAGAACCTGCTCAAGAGCAAGTTATTCCTTTCCAAGACCAGGACTACCCATTTCAAGAGCAGCAAGAAGGAGGCAAGTGTCCCTGACCACTTTGATCCTATGCTAGGATGTGTAGCTAGAATTATTTGCATTGTCAATTGAAATATGAAACCCATGCTAGGAAGTTTCCCTAGAATTGCATTACCTTGTTTCCTTGTAGCTTGGGTTGGGATTTATTTTGTCATGTCATTTATTATTATGCATATGCTTAGCCATGCTTAGAATGGGATACTTGGGATATGAGATCATCAGTTTATTTTATCATACTCTTGAATGAGATATTGTGGGTTATGTAGAGGTAGGGATCAAGGCAAGTTGGATGTTTTGGTTGTGTGCTGGGTGCACGAGACTCGGGTTTGTGTTTAGTACCTGCCTGGATCCTAAGGACCGGTTCATGGAGCATGTAACCTGGCTTTACCGTGCCAACCACATGCTGAGATGGGGCAGCTTGGCCAATTAATTAGGTGTATCCCCGGCGTAGTATGGGTGTGTTGGATGGTGCGGGGAATAGGTGTCAGCTGGACTACCATATGAACCGCAAGGCTCAAGAGGGGGCCACTGCAGCGGTGTTGGAGCCTCTTGTATGCTGTTAGGGGTGAAACCTCAGTGGGCCCACGCTCGTCGGGAATCCCTTTGTAAAGGCTTCGTAGTGATCTCCTGGCTACACACCTGGGAAGTGTGAATGTGGTTCGTAGCCACTGGCATAACGGAGGTTCTTTTAGTCCACCCGGCAACGGGGGATGAAATCACTACATGTGGGTACAGTGGTACAAACTCTGCAGAGTCAAAACTGTCATGACAGCCGTGCTCACGGTCAAGAGCGGCTTGGACTTATTCATGATTAGAGGATTGATGGTTTTGGAAGTTGTGGATGTTAAGCGGGGAGCTTAACATTGGAAATGATGTTATGGTTATTGGTTATGATGATGGGTTGGGAGATTGGGACCATTTCACCTGTGTAGTAATGTAGGTGCTTAATAAGCTAAGGTGATAGGTATTAATTGCGTAGTGCTTTAACCATGAGTTCAACCTCTCCTTGTTCTAGCCATGCATGATATAATTTTCCCACACTTGCTGAGTACCATTGGTACTCAACCTTGCATACTTTGTTGGTTTATATTGCTGCTCAGGTCAAGATAATGAGGTGGTGTATAATGACTAAGACTTTGGACCCGAAGAAGGTTTCTAGATTCATGGAGACCCCCGGGCAACGCCTGTGATGGAGCCCTCAAGAATAATATTCCGCTGCTAGTTTGTTTATTTCTGATGAACTTATTATTGTCCATCGAGACATTTGCCATGTAAGACTTATTTATATTCGACATCTGGCTTGTAATAAATGATGCTTCACTATTTGTCATCACATGTATGAGAAAATGATCCTGGCATACATGTGATATTCACTTGGTTGTTCTTCGGAAAAACCGGGTGTGATAGAAGTGGTATCAGAGCCAAGGTTGCTCGTAGGAACGTGGACCTAGGTAGAAATGGACGTATTTAAGGGCCCTATTTTCTTAAAAAACTATTTTACAAAGGTGTGGATTGAAAAGTGTTATTTAAGGAGTCACTTTCTTCATCTTACCCCAATTTTCATTCAAAATAGGATTTTTGTTTGAGAGTTTATCTAACCTAATTTTAAATTCTTTTTGTTTTAGATGGTTCGCATGATTCGTACCGCTCGCAAGTCCACGGGAGGGAGAGTTCCCGTAGTTGCCCTTGCCGAGAGAGAGGAGAGCCGTCCGGTGACGTACCTTTCCTATGGATTGGCAGTAGGAGGCTTATTGCGCCATCTTCGGCGTATGCTCGAAGTAGCCGGCAATACGGGCAAGCTAATCATCCACTATAACTCCACCAGGACCATCCGTGAGAAGAGGGAAGAATGGAATTCAGAAATGAGGATAATACACGAAAATCAGCTGCTTAAGATTCACCACTCTCCAGCTTGTAAAGCGACACAGGTCGATGCGGAGAAAGATGTCACCTGGGAGGCCATCACCTGCCAGAGTCACATCTATCGTCGTCACATGGACAAAACTGAGTACATGTATGTCCTCCAGCGTGAGAGTGGTACCACGGAGTACAAGTACCCGCCGGTGCAGCAAGGGACTTCCCATGAGCACATGGACTTGTGCTTGGAAGATGCTTCTATGCTCAGCACTCGACTGCAGGAGTGTCAACAAGAGCTTCAGGATGTCCGGGACACCCTGAAGGAAACGGAGGCATTGCTGCGAGCCTGTTTGAGGGCGAGAGAAAGAGGAGATGGGAATGAACTGTGTGTCACCGTGAATGATACATGGACTCCTGACTCCCCCGATCGCCGAGCGATCAGGCGTCGTCGCACTTCTCCACCAGCAGCCTCCCCACCCAAAGCAGAGTCAGAAGGCAGCCGAAATGATGAGGAAGATCCCGAGGAGCCAGCTCAAGAAAACGAGTAGCATAGAGCCTTTCCCTTAAATTAGAAGGATGTCGAGTAGTCGAGTCGTTACGTAGTTAATGGTGTGTTAATGCTTGGTGTGTGACGTGAGTTGTGGAAGCCATGAGCAATTGTCCACAGCCTCGTCTTTAGATTGTTTTGCTTTGGTGTGTGAACCCACATGAAATAATATTGCATTTGTTTTTGTGTGATAAATGAACCCTCATAGAATTATAACAAAGCCTTAACGCTTCAAAGTATAAACAAATGAAAGTAGTAAGATAATACTAAATGCTTTCAAATTAACATTGGTTGATTCTGCCAGATGGCCAGAAGAGGAAAAGGATGTGCTGCCAACCCTGCCAACACCAACGATGAGGCATGCAACCCTCATCTTTCTGGAGGCCAGGACCGGGGTGGTCGCCGTGAAGGAGTTGATCCCCCCCCACCAAATGCTGGAGAATCAAAATCAGCTCATCCAGAACTTGACTCAAGTGGTGGCCAACTTGCATCAAGTTCCACTTCCACAAGCTGCACCACGCCAACCAAGGTTGAGTGAGTTTCTAGGAACTCAACCTCCAAAGTTTGCAAGTGCTGCTGAACCTCTGGAGGCAGATGATTTTCTAAAGACCATTGAAAGCAAGATGAGGATCATCCAGTGCCAAGGGTATGAGAGGGTGCTGTTTGCCTCTCATCAATTGCGTGGACCTGCTGCTGATTGGTGGACCGCCTACGTGGCTGCCCAACATGACCCTGAGAACATCACTTGGGAAGAGTTCAAGCGTAGCTTCCACAACCATTACATTCCGAGAGGCGAACTCAAAAACAAGAGGAAGGAGTTTTTGGGGTTGCAGCAAGGTAACATGACTGTGAGGGAATACCTCACTAAATTTACTCAACTATCCCGTTATGCCCCACGAGACATAGAGACTGATGAGCAGACACAAGATTGTTTCGTCGGAGGACTTACCGCGGAGATGCAGTGTGCAATGTCCTCAAATGAATATGAAAGCTTCCAAAAGATGGTGGACAGAGCATTTGTGGTAGAAAGGAAGCTAAAGGCCTTGGAAAATGAGAATAAGAGGAAGGCCAGTTGGTCACATCAAGCCTCGGGTAGCAACACCCGCCCCCGTCTGATGCAGCAACCAGCAGGGCAGATGAACCGTGCTGCGGTACCCTACTCAGCGCCAAGAGGGTACAACCCAAACTACAGGCCTCCGACAGCGCCAGCACAGCCGCAACGTCAGTTTGTACAGCAGCCTCGCCCCGCATATCCACCTCGACCAGCAGTGCAAGGACCTCCAAACCAACCCCAAGACAATAAAGGCCAAGCCCCTAAGGTTGGGGTGCAATGTTTTAGCTGCGGTGAAGTGGGGCACTACGCCCATAAGTGCCCAAAGAAGAAGCCCGCGCAGCCACAACAGCAGAATGTGATGCGAGGACAGGTGAACCACGTCACTATGGAGGAAGCGCAAGAGGCACCCGACGTGGTAGTTGGTAAGTTTCCTGCCAATTTACACATTGCAACCCTACTGTTTGATTCTGGTGCTACCCACTCGTTCGTTGCTCAAGGGTTTGTTAAGAAGCATGACCTAGCAACAACAAAAATGAACCATATGCTAGCCGTAAACTCTCCAGGGGGAGAAATAAGGACAAGACAAGTGTGTCCCAAAGTGAACCTAGACATTAATGGGGTGGTATTTACTGCCAAACTCATAGTGATAGATTCCCAAGGGATCGATATTATTTTGGGTATGGATTGGTTGACCAAACATAAAGGAATCATCCATTGTTCGACCAGAACAGTGGAACTAACTTACCCTAGTGGCACGAGAGTAAAGTTCATAACAATACACGAGCCTAGGAGGGACATTAAATTAAATCAAGTTGAGGTGAAAGTTGAGGAAATCAGGACCATCAGGGAATATCCAGATGTTTTTCCGGAGGAGTTGCCAGGTATGCCTCCCGATCGTGAAGTGGAATTTGCAATTGAGCTAGTACCTGGAACAACCCCGATTTACAAAAGACCTTATCGGATGGACTCCAAGCAGCTAGAAGAACTCAAGGATCATTTGAGAGAATTGACGGAGAAGGGGTATATTCATCCTAGTTCCTCACCATGGGGATCTCCGGTGATATTTGTGCCCAAGAAGGACGGAACCCAAAGGTTATGCGTGGATTACCGTGCCTTCAATGAGGTAACCATCAAAAACAAGTACCCATTACCCCGCATTGAAGACTTGTTTGATCAGTTGAGGGGAGCTTGTGTGTTCTCGAAAATTGATCTCAGGTCGGGATACCACCAACTCAAGATAAGGCAATCTGATATTCCCAAGACAGCTTTCGTATCTCGGTACAGACTGTATGAATACACTGTCATGCCTTTCGGGCTAACTAATGCCCCGGCATACTTCATGTATCTCATGAACAAGGTATTCATGGAATATCTGGACAAATTTGTGGTGGTTTTCATAGATGACATTCTCGTCTTCTCCAAAGATGAAGAGGAACATGAGAAACATCTAAGGTTGGTGTTGCAGAGGCTAAGAGAACACCAACTATATGCCAAGTTGAGAAAGTGTGAGTTTTGGCTGAAGAGAGTTCCCTTCTTAGGACATATAATCTCGGAGGGAGGAATCTCCGTGGATCCTGCCAAAATCGAGGATATACAGAAATGGAAGACCCCTGAAAAGTTCGGGGAAGTTCGAAGCTTCTTGGGATTGGCTGGATACTATCGACGGTTTATTGAGGGAATCTCTAAGATCTCGAGACCTCTCATCAAACTGTTGGAGAAGGGAATCACCTTCACATGGACGCCACAGTGCGAGAAGAGTTTTCAAGAGTTAAAGGAAAGATTGACAACAACCCCAGTGCTGGTTATGCCAGATATGCAAAAGAGCTTCACGGTGTACTGTGATGCCTCTGGAAACGGGTTGGGATGTGTTCTTATGCAAGAAGGGCATGTCGTGGCATATGCATCCCGGCAGCTTCGGAAGCACGAGAAGAACTATCCTACACATGACCTAGAACTAGCCGCAATGGTACACGCGTTGAAAATTTGGCGGCACTATTTGATGGGGAAGAGGACCGAGATATATACGGATCATAAGAGTTTGAAGTACATTTTCACACAGCCAGATCTCAACCTCAGACAAAGGAGATGGTTAGAGCTAATCAATGACTTTGATGTGGGCATCAACTATCATCCCGGGAAAGCAAACGTCGTGGCCGATGCTTTGAGTCGGAAAGTGCAGGTCAATAAGTTGAGCTTGAAGGACATGCCTGTAGAATTGAAGGACGAAGTTATAAGGCTCAATCTATGTCTAGTAAATAGTGGTGAAGCCATCGCCATGGAAGTGGACTCCACACTAGAGCGAGACATACGCGAGGGTCAAAAGAATGATGAGAAGATACAAGAGATCAGACAACTTATCAAGGAAAATAAAGCTCCGGGTTTCAGAGAGGATGAACAAGGAACGGTGTGGCATGGGAAAAGAATCTGTGTGCCAGAAGTAAAGGAGATCCGTGAATTGATTCTAAAGGAGGCTCATGATTCTGACTATTCCATTCATCCTGGGAGTACGAAAATGTATCAGGACCTTAAGAGCAGGTATTGGTGGTATGGTATGAAGCGAGATGTCACGGAACATGTTGCCCTATGTGACACATGTCAGTTGGTGAAAGCAGAACATCAACGACCCGCGGGATTATTGCAACCACTCAAAGTGCCTGAATGGAAATGGGAAGAAATCAGCATGGATTTCATCGTGGGATTGCCTAGGACCCAATCAGGATATGATTCGATATGGGTCATCATTGATAGGCTAACCAAGGTAGCTCACTTCATCCCCGTGAAGGAAAGCTACAGCAGATCCAAATTGGCAGAGTTGTACATGTCAAGGATCGTGTGTTACCATGGAGTGCCAAAGAAGATTGTGTCGGATCGAGGGATGTAGTTCACCTCAAGATTCTGGCAGAAGTTGCACGAAACCATGGGAACCCATCTGAACTTTAGTTCTGCCTATCATCCCTAAACTGATGGGCAGACGGAAAGAACCAATCAGATCCTTGAAGATATGCTAAGGGCATGTGCACTCAAAAACAATAGGAGTTGGGACAAAAACTTACCGTATGCGGAGTTTTCCTATAACAACAGCTATCAAGCTAGTATGAAGATGTCACCGTTTGAAGCCTTGTACGGGAGAAAGTGCAGAACTCCCCTATTTTGGAACCAAACAGGGGAAAGTAAAGTGTTTGGTCCAGAAGTACTACAAGAAGCCGAGGCGAAGGTGAGGGAAATTCGCAATAACTTGAGGATAGCACAGACACGCCAAAAGAGCTATGCTGATGTACGAAGAAGAGAGCTCGTTTTCAACGTGGGAGACTATGTCTATCTCAAAGTGTCCCCTATCAGAGGACTTCGTCGGTTCAAGGTGAAAGGGAAGTTGTCACCTCGATACATCGGACCCTTTCAAGTTTTGGAAAGGAAAGGCGAAGTGGCGTATCAACTAGAGTTACCGGCTCGTCTATCGGATGTGCACGATGTATTCCATGTGTCACAACTCAAGAAATACCTGAGGACGCCTGAGGAGATGTTACCCATGAATGAAGTGAACGTAGCTGAGGATTTGTCTTATGCCGAGCAACCATACAAGATTTTGGAGACAATGGAACGCCTCACCAGAAATAAAAGAATCCGGATGTGCAAGGTGCAGTGGAAGCATCACTCAGAAGACGAAGCCACCTGGGAGCGGAAAGATGAGCTCAAGGCACAATTTCCGGAATTGTTTTCTTAGAACCACCAATCTCGAGGACGAGATTTCTTTTAAGGGGGGTAGAGCTGTAACACCCCAAAATTTTGATTCAAAACCCTAAATCATGTTAAGAGGGGGATTTAAAAAATTTTGGACGTGTTGCATGTTTTGCAAAAATTCAAATTCAAACTGGAATTCAAATTAAACTCAAATCAGAAAAGAAATAGAAAAAGAAAAAGAGAAAACAGAAAAAAACCGGCCAGTGGGCCGAAACCCACCAGCCGGCCCAGCCAGCGCCCGCGCCAGCCCGCAGCTGCGCGCGCTGCTGCCTCACACTGACAGGTGGGGCCCACCCGATCGTCGTCTACCTCGCGCCAGCGCCGGACTCCCTCGCGCCCGAATCAAAACCGATCGAGATTTCGGCGTATCCCCGCTGAATTCTGTTCGTAGGCGACGCGGACATGATCTAAACCACCCCGCCGCCTTCCCACGTCTATAAAAACCCCGGCCTCGTTCTGTTTTTCCCACGCGATCGCCGATTTTTCCTCCGGTGAGAACCGAGACTTCTCCGGCGAAATCTGGCTGATCTAAGCTCGGAAATTCCGATCTAACTCGCTGGTCTTGATGCACCGCCTCCGGGGAACCTTGCGGGTGCAGAAAACTCGGTTACTTGCGGTGTAAACCCAGCGCCGACGAGCTTCGCCGTGGTTTCGCCTCGGGCCTCGTCGCCGATCACCTTCCAGGACCTCCGAGCTCAAGAAAACGCCCGAGGTGAGATCCCCGACCTCCCCTCCACCAATCTATGCCATAAAATCACAGTTCTAGGAAGAATTCTCGAAGATCCGAAAGTCTCCGGCGAGATCGCCGCTTCCCGCCGCCGTGCGCCGCCGGCAGCGCCTCCCGCGCTCGATGAGAGCGACGTGGCCGCTTGTGCGCCGTTTATTTTAAATCGCACGATAGGGTTTAAATCCCCGCGTACCGGTTCGATGTTATAATCTCGGCCGTCGGTTTAAAATCGGACGGTCCACGTCAGCCCCGCGTTATAAAGACTGGAAATCTTACGTGCTACCCCCTGGGGTTCTCGGAAAATAAGAGCTAGCCCCGGAAACTTCTGATCTAACTTCTGGAACTCCAGAAAATCATGTAAATTCATTTAAAAATCAGTTTTAACCCCTGGACTTAATAAAAATTAGGAAAAACACCTCTGATAAGTGTAGCTAGACCCCTGGGAATTCTGAAAATAATATTATAGACCCTGTAGTGGGGTGAGTTTACCTTTTTAGCCCTGTTTAGTAATTAACTTAGGAAATTGAATATGTGGCTAGTGTTTAAAAATTAAAAAGTGGGACAAACATATTGTCAAAATTTAATTAAAGACTTTCTCAGTGTTTAGGAAACTTTGGAGTGCAATAAAAACATATTTTGGGCTGAATTGAATCTATTTAATTTATTATTCACATTTAGGGACACATTTTTAAGTAAAGAATAGTTATAGGAAATAGGGAAAATAATTGTGAAATAGATTACATCAGAGGCAAAGGTCAAAATATGTTATTAAATTATTTAGGACCAGAACCTATTCTGTTTAGATGATGTGTCTTAATATTTTCATAATAAAGTACACATTTATGCATAGGAAAATAAATATGAAAATATAGCAACTAGTAAACGATAAATGGAGTTTCTAAAATCCAAAGAATTCAGTTTAGGGTTGCTAGAAATTCTGAAGACACATATGGAGAAGAAAAATACCCTTCATGCACACTTGGTAGCTAAAAGGTGTATCAATTGAATATAAGGAATTTATTTAAATTGGAAACTCATATATTATATACAAACATAAATATGAATACAAAAGTCGAAACCATATGCACATGTTTAAAAGTGCATGGAAGCCAAAATCAACACACATAGAGTAACCACAACACATAGAAATGAGAATGACTTTCATAAATATGAATGTGTGGTTTGTATGAAATGGAAGAGTGAACCATGTCTTATGGATTGTTGTTTTTCTTTTGCTATGTGTGATGGTATGATGTAGAACCTGCTCAAGAGCAAGTTATTCCTTTCCAAGACCAGGACTACCCATTTCAAGAGCAGCAAGAAGGAGGCAAGTGTCCCTGACCACTTTGATCCTATGCTAGGATGTGTAGCTAGAATTATTTGCATTGTCAATTGAAATATGAAACCCATGCTAGGAAGTTTCCCTAGAATTGCATTACCTTGTTTCCTTGTAGCTTGGGTTGGGATTTATTTTGTCATGTCATTTATTATTATGCATATGCTTAGCCATGCTTAGAATGGGATACTTGGGATATGAGATCATCAGTTTATTTTATCATACTCTTGAATGAGATATTGTGGGTTATGTAGAGGTAGGGATCAAGGCAAGTTGGATGTTTTGGTTGTGTGCTGGTTGCACGAGACTCGGGTTTGTGTTTAGTACTTGCCTGGATCCTAAGGACCGGTTCATGGAGCATGTAACCTGGCTTTACCGTGCCAACCACATGCTGAGATGGGGCAGCTTGGCCAATTAATTAGGTGTATCCACGGCGTAGTATGGGTGTGTTGGATGGTGCGGGGAATAGGTGTCAGCTGGACTACCATATGAACCGCAAGGCTCAAGAGGGGGCCACTGCAGCGGGGTTGGAGCCTCTTGTATGCTGTTAGGGGTGAAACCTCAGTGGGCCCACGCTCGTCGGGAATCCCTTTGTAAAGGCTTCGTAGTGATCTCCTGGCTACACACCTGGGAAGTGTGAATGTGGTTCGTAGCCACTGGCATAATGGAGGTTCTTTTAGTCCACCTGGCAACGGGGGATGAAATCACTACATGTGGGTACAGTGGTACAAACTCTGCAGAGTCAAAACTGTCATGACAGCCGTGCTCACGGTCAAGAGCGGCTTGGACTTATTCATGATTAGAGGATTGATGGTTTTGGAAGTTGTGGATGTTAAGCGGAGAGCTTAACATTGGAAATGATGTTATGGTTATTGGTTATGATGATGGGTTGGGAGATTGGGACCATTTCACCTGTGTAGTAATGTAGGTGCTTAATAAGCTAAGGTGATAGGTATTAATTGCGTAGTGCTTTAACCATGAGTTCAACCTCTCCTTGTTCTAGCCATGCATGATATAATTTTCCCACACTTGCTGAGTACCATTGGTACTCAACCTTGCATATTTTGTTGGTTTATATTGCTGCTCAGGTCAAGATAATGAGGTGGTGTATAATGACCAAGACATTGGACCCGAAGAAGGTTTCTAGGTTTATGGAGACCCCCGGGCAATGCCTGTGATGGAGCCCTCAAGAATAATATTCCGCTGCTAGTTTGTTTATTTGTGATGAACTTATTATTGTCCATCGAGACATTTGCCATGTAAGACTTATTTATATTCGACATCTGGCTTGTAATAAATGATGCTTCACTATTTGTCATCACATGTATGAGAAAATGATCCTGGCATACATGTGATATTCACTTGGTTGTTCTTCGGAAAAACCGGGTGTGATACGGAAGGACCGTTCATGCCCGCCGGAGAACTTTCTCTAAATTCGAGCTCTATGGTCCAGGTCACGGTCTGAGCTTCGGATATGAGCACCACCGGTCCCTGACGTGTCCGAGACCGTCCTTGCTCAGCCGTGAAAGGCCCTCTGTTGGGCTGTCACCGTGAGCCGAGTGGTGGCGGTTTCTCGGGCGTTGCTCGGAAACGTGGAGCTAGGGCTGGGGAAGGGCCGAACTCGACTGCTCTCGTGCCGAGGAGGTAGAGGACGAGTAGCTGGCGTGGTTTTGTGGCTAGGATAGGCGCTGCTCGCGGTGGTTTTCCGGGTTCTCGATCGGACGAAAACGGCGGCGAGCGTAGCGTTCTCTGTTCGTGTGTAAAGGACCCGAGCCTCGGTGGTTTCGTGCTGTGGGCGACCGACTGCGTTGGGGTTGATCGATCCGGGAGCAGCTCGCCAGCTCAGGCAGGAGACCAGGAGGTGGCAGCGCGAGGGGGTCCAGCGCTGGCGTTCCCGTGCGCTGTCTCGGTCGAGAGAGGAAAAGATCAGTGGAAGACTTCTCTGTTAAGTCTACTGACAGGTGGGACCTCCCCTCTAATTCTTTTTCCAAATTTTCTCAATTCTGTTGTGCCAAAATATCCTCAGTTACTCACAATTTAATGTGAGACTTAATCACCAAGTCTTAGTTTGAATTTGAATCCTCAAATTTGAACTGTGTTTGGATAAATTTGCTGCATGTTTAAACTGAAATTTAAATTCAGTTTTGAATTCTTGCAAATTTAGCTCTTGACAAGATGAACTCCAATGAGGATGAAAATTTGTGGGCTTACTCAGAAAAATGTGCTGAGTTTGAATATGAAGCTAACTTTTGAATTTGAGGGATGAAAGTTGCTGCAATTTGAATTTACATTCAAATTGGCCTCTTTTTCAAATACCTCCAAAAGTGCCTCAAAAAGTGTTGAATTTACATGAAATTTGGCCTGAACCTTTCCAAGACTTTTTAAGTTCTAGGGGTGAGCTCAACCTCTCATGTTCATGTGTACAAATCCCCCTTTGTGAAAATGAAGGCTTTCCCCTCTAATCACTCTTTTGATGGAGGTTACTTGCTCTTCACAATATTTCCTACGATATCCACAATAAAAACTGTGGTGTTGTGAGGTGAAGAAAAGTTTTTGCAAGTCTTTTCTTGGGCTTTTACAAAAAGCCTCAAGTACATATTCACCCAAATGGATTTGAATTTGAGGCAACATCGATGGTTGGAACTCATCAAGGATTATGATGTTGGAATCAACTATCACCCCGAGAAGGCCAATGTAGTAGCCGATGCATTGAGCCGGAAGGGAGCATGTCACCAACTCACGGTTCGGGAGCTACCGCCCAAGCTGCGCAAGGAGTTTGAACGGTTACATCGCGGGTTCTTGAACGAGATGGAAGTGATGGAACTCCACTCTTCGCTGGAACAAGAGATAAGAGATGGCCAAGCAACGGATGAGGAGATCAAGGAGATCAAGGAAAGGATCCAACAAGGAATAGAAAAGGACTTCAAGGAAGACGAGAAGGGTATGCTTTGGCTAGGAAAAAGGATTTGTGTGCCTAACGTGAAGCGCATCTGCGACACGATATTAAAGGAGGCACATGACTCACCTTATTCCATACATCCCGGAAGTACAAAGATGTACAAGGACTTGAAAGCTTGTTATTGGTGGGATGGTATGAAAAGGGACATAGACGAGTATGTTTCCCTATGCGACACATGCCAACGGGTGAAGGCCGAACATCAAAGACCCGCTGGACTGTTGCTGCCCTTAAAGGTACCCGAGTGGAAGTGGGAAGACATCAGTATGGATTTCATTGTTGGATTGCCACGTACTCAATCAGGTTACGACTCCATCTGGGTTATCGTGGACAGATTGACAAAAACCACTCATTTTCTTCCTGTTAAAACCACGTACCATGTGGCAGATCTAGCCGAGCTATACATGGAGCAAATCGTGTGCCGTCATGGAGTCTCGAAGAGGATAGTTTCAGACCGGGGTACCCAATTTACCTCTAGGTTCTGGAAAAAGCTGCATGAAGCTATGGGTACACGACTGGATTTTAGCTCCGCTTATCACCCACAAACCGATGGGCAAACCGAGAGGATAAACCTTGGAGGACATGTTGAGAGCTTGCGCCTTGAAACATGGGCGTAGTTGGGATAGGATCTTGCCGTACGCTGATTTCTCCTATAACAACAGCTATCAAGCTAGCTTGAAGATGTCACATTTCGAAGCATTGTATGGTAGACAGTGTAGAACACCGCTGTTTTGGAACGAGACCGGAGAGAACCAAGTGTTTGGACCCGAAGTGCTACAAGAAGCTGAAAAGCAAGTCCAAACAATCCGGGAGAACTTGAAGGCTGCTCAGTCATGACAGGAAAGCTATGCGGACAATAGGCGAAAGAAGTTGACTTTTTAAGTAGGAGACTTCGTATACCTTAAGGTATCGCCTATCCTAGGCCAACGACGTTTCAACATCAAAGGCAAGCTAGCGCCTCGCTACATCGGACCCTTCAAAATTTTGTACAAGCGAGGGGAAGTAGCCTATCAATTAGAGCTCCCGATGCACCTCTCCGACGTGCATGACGTGTTTCACATATCCCAGCTCAAGAAGTGCTTGAGAGTATCAGAAGAGCAAGTACCAATGGAAGAGCTCAAACTTCAAGAGGATCTAACCTATGTAGGGCACCCTATCTGAATTTTGGATGTGAAGGAGAGGGTCACGAGGAACAAAGTGATCTGTTGGTGCAAGGTACAATGGAGCCATCACACCGAAGATGAAGCCACACGGGAGCGTGAAGAAGACATCAAGGCAGAATTCCCTCATCTATTCTCCACTAGCGAATCTCGAGGGCGAGATTCAATTTAAGGGGGGTAGATTTGTGACACACTCAATTTTGATTTCTGCATGCATTCATATTTTATACAGAGAAAACTTTTTAAAAGAAGTGGAAACAGAAAAAGAATCAAAAGGATAGCCGAAAAGAACTAATTCCAGTTCACCGAGAAGCGCCGAAGACAATTCCCGTGGCCCGCTGGCCACGTGGTGCCTTCGGAGCTCATCCCCGCAAAAGTGGGAGAGGTCCTCCGCTAACTGGCTACGTGGCAGGCCCGGGGCTCGTCTCTGTGGAAAGGGCGAGGTCAGCCCGCAGGACACGTGTCGCCTTCAGAGCTAGTCACTACGGAAAGGAGAGGACCAGCCGCGCAGGACACGTGTCGCTCTCGGAACTCACTTCCGGGAGGTCCAACACTACCGGACACGTGTCACCTCCGGAGCTCATCTCCAGGAGGTCTGATGCTGATGGACATGTGTCGACCTCGGAGCTCACCTCCAGGAGGTCAGTCACTGTTGTACACGTGTCAACCTCGGAGCTCACCTCCAGGAGGTCAGTCACTGTTGTACACGTGTCAACCTCGGAGCTCATTCCTGAGCAGAAATAAAGTCCGGCACTGTTAGGACACGTGGCACTATCGGAGCCCACCTCCGAAGAGAGGTGAGTTCCGACTCTGACACGTGGCATATTCGGAGCCACCTCCAAAGAGAGGGGAGGTCCGGCACAGACACGTGGCACACGCGGAGCTCGCCTCTGGAGAGAGAGGGAGGTCTTGCCTGCCTGACATGTGGCACAACCAGAGCTCGCCTCTGCGGAAGGAAGCGATTCTGAAGCGGTTTTCCTCTGTACGTGAGTACCCGTTACTGAGAAACTGACACGAACTCTTCTACGTTGATACTGCAACCAAATCAATTGAACATAAGTTGTTAAGATTCAAAAACAATCTGAATAGGACTCTTATTTAAATTCTGATCAGAGTAGGACTCTTCATTTCCCTCTTATAAATAGAACCCGAAACAACCCCTTGGTCGTAACATCTTTTCTAAGCCAACAAATTAGAAGTCCTAGCCTCCAAACTCGCCAAGCTAAACCCCTTCGCCGGAGTTTGACCACTGGTGAGACCGCCGACGAGCCCAGACACGATCGCCGCCGCCGAAAGAGAGCCCCGACGATCTGTTCTTGCTAGGAGGGAGGACCTAAAGGAATCAAGGTAGGTTTCCAATACCACCTTACTGACACGACCCATTGGTCTTGTCGAGCCAGGATCACGCTGAGGGGTGCTGCGTTGCACAGCACCGTATAACACACGTCCAAGGTACAAAGCGGAAGTGAAATTTTTATTACATAAACAAGTTATGAACATGTTTACATCAAAATAAGTTCAGTCTACACTCGCAGGCGTAGACTAAGCATCAAGTGCACGTTCAGCCCTTGAACGTGCCCTTGCTAGCACACACGCACACTAACTCTGCGGCGTGCACGACTCCCACTCGACGGGGTTCCCCTCCTGGGGTTCCGTCTCCTCTTCTGGAGTCCCTTCCTCATAGAACCCTGCAAAAGCTTCAAACACAAGCAGTGAGCACGAAGGCTCAGCAAGTCTGACCCGTCTCACCTAAACATGGAACTTCTACATGAGGGTAATGGGTTGCATGAGGTAAAAATCATTTGCAAGGACTCGGCGAATTAGTAGAACCTTACTTTCAAGTTTTAGCAGCAGGTTGTGGAGAACCTTACGCTAAGGTACATGAGAGAGCCACAATCAAACAAGAAACGCATTTCTCTCATGTACTTTGCCCAAAGTTGAAATGAACTTTAGTTAGCTCTAAACTATAGCAAGTCATTAGCAATCAAGTCGATCTTTCAATCAGCAACATTTTAACATGTAACTAGCCTGTTCTTTCTACGTCATGGTACAGTGAACAAGTGGTACTCACTGACCACGAGGGACGGCGATTATAATCGATTTACACCTGCAGGGTTACCCGGACAACCCGTCACGTACGCTCGTACTCGATGTTGCCTACAACAACCATCACGGACGCCGTACGCGACTACCTTTCACCCGTCAGCCAAATATTGAACCGGTCCCATCGTCCCGAGCAAGAGGTCTCTGCATGCGCATCTCCGTGCCGCCAGCCGATTTACACCTCGATCTCTCAACCTACCCTCTGAACGACGGGCAATGCCTCAATACCCAGCTACCCGAGTTACATCAGTTTCCCGGTTCCCATATAGCCGGTAGGTCTTCGGTACTGTTCTAGCTTGTTCAACAGGCCCGCACACGGCTCGGTCCTCAATCGACACAAGCGGAGCTATGGCACACAGGCCCCAAAGTCCTGCTGCCCTTACCCTCCGCTTGGTCTCATTTTCTTGCCATGTGTTTCATGTGCTATCACTACCCGAGTCGAGTGCCTCTAGCCTATGCTCGCGAGTAGTTCCAACTACTCGACTTGTACCGAATCCTACTCTACCTTAGCAATGCAGTAGCTAACGAGGTTTTCAATCCTAACACCAACCCATGGTTTTCTTGGCTATGCAGTTGGGTTTCCAATCAAGACTCTAATGCAAGAACAATATTCAAAGATGTGCTCAAAACAATAAACATTTGTAAAAAGGTTAATGCAAACCGGAGCTTGCCTTGCTGCTCTTGGTCATAGGCTAGCTGTTCCTCCGGAGTAACGAAGTCTAGGACTTCGGGTTCCTCCTCGACCTTAGCGACTACATGATATAAGAAACATATGTATCAATTTAATGCATTTGTATTAAGTTTGAAATTGTGAAGTCTATAACCTTTGCTAGATAGACCTAATGACTGTGAAACTTTTATTGTGGCTTGGTTACAACCTAAACAGAGGCTTGGTCAAGTTTTAGTTGCAGCAAAGCTCATTTGAGCTCTCCACAATTAATTATGTACTTGACCTTAATTGGAACTCTTAGGGTGTTCTAGGGATTTTCATGAAACAAACTATGACTTTCTGAAAACTAGATTTTCAGAGGGTTCTAATGGATTGGTCTCACTTAATTTGAAGGTTCCTAGCTAAAGTTATGAGCTAAACAATTTCAGAGAAAATTCCGAAAATGTTTCTGAACATTTTCTATTTTCTCTGGAACAGTTTCACTAATCACACTATTAGGTGGATCAGATGAGCTCAAATGGATCTGAAATTTTTATGGTAGTTCAAGGATATTTTGGTGAACATCCCAGCAAAATTTCAGGATTTTCCTCCAAAGGATTCTCCAGTTAAAATTCCTAACAGTTTAAATTTTGAGGAATTAATTCTGGAGAAATAAGAATTTCATGAAGTCAAACTTGATTTTCTGGAAAGTACTCAGAGAGCTGAATCCAGCAAAATTTGGTTCACTCAATTTGGAGCTTTCTAGCCAAAGTTATGAGGATTTGAAGTTTGAAGGAAAACTGAAAATCGGGGAAAAGTTTAAACTCGCGCGTGGGCCCAGGGGACACGCGTCCCACGCCTAGGCGATGGCACATCGCGGCCCACAAGGATTTTGCGCGCCAGCACACCCGATACCGGCTGCAGCCTGATCCCGATTCAAAATATCCCCCGCTGACAGCTGGGGTCCACCTCCTTCTTCAACCTCGCGACACCCGTGCCCCTTCGCGGAGGGATCTCGCCGGAGAGCTCGCCACCGGCTGCTGTACAGCTCCAAACTTCTCGATTCTGTCCGCCCCTGCCTACTTTTACTCGGGGAACCGGATCCTAGGGTCAGCTGCTAATGACAACGGCCGGAGCATGGTCGGCGACGAGCTGCCACCTCAGAACGACTTCGGCCATGTCAGCTGACTACCCTAGCACCTCAGCTACTTGGGAAACCGGTCGGGGAGCATCAGTGGACCTTAGAGAAGGTCGACATGAGCTCGAGGCAGCTTGGGGAAGGCCCTAAATAGGTACTCACCGTGCGCCCGATGCCGCCTGTTCGTTCCGCCATCAGTAGACCTCAAATTACGCCGGGCACAGAGGTTCTCCGGCCCAGAGTTGTGAAGGCAACTTGTGCGTTACCGTGTCTAGATCGTGTGAGAGCGGCTTGAGGCCCTCTAATCCTTTCTAGAGCACGAATTAAACAGAATCGTACCCGAAGGTCGTTCTGCACACAGAAAGGGGAAAAATGGAAATTCGCCGCCGGTGAGCAACCACTCGAGCTGTGGCTCGGGGATGAGCAGCACTGGTCACCAGCGCGTCCAAGGGTGCCTTGGCTCGGGCGTGACAACGCCCTGGTTGGGCTGTCCACGAGAGCCCGAGGTGCGGCGGTTCCAAGTCCCGAATTTGATCTTTCGGCACAGCCGATATCAATCGGTTTCAACCGAATTCCAGCAACGGGGAGGACGGAGGAAGGTCTCTAGTACCTTGCTGGGGCTCTGGAGTGGAAGGAGGGAGCTGCGATCGGCGTTCTCTGATCAAGTCCAAGCTGCGGAAGTTTTCGGCCGGCGCTGAGTTCTTGCGGGGAAGAACGACGGTGCCTCGGCCGAGGAGGGGGCAGGCGCCTTAAGAAGGCTCTGCACCGCCTCACGCCCGCGCGTGGGCAAGCAGCTGGTGGCGCGGCGGCTGGCCTCGGTGGCGATCACCGCTGTGGCTCGGCGACCCGAGTGAAAAAGTCTCAGTCGGTTTGATCTGAGCAGTGGCTGACATGTGGGTCCCACCTCCAGTTTTAACCTCTGAAATTTACTCCTAATCACTGTTGTAAACAGTGAACCCCATACTACCCTTGGCAATTCAAATTATTCACCCATGAGCCATTTGAATTGATCAAAGTTCAAATGAGGTTTGGTTTGAATGAATTTCAGCACAAGTTCAGTTTGAAATTCAAATAAAGTTTGAATTTCTCCCCCTTAGCTCATGTCAAGATCAACTCCAAGTGGAGTGAAAATTGGTGTGTGAGCTCACAAAAATGTGCTGAGTAAGAATATGCCTTCTACTTTTAAATTCATGGGATATAAACAGTTTGAATTTGAATATGGTTTCAAACTGCCCTCTTCCTAACTATACCAAAACTGACCTCAAAAAGGTTTTGAATTTGGGTGAAACTTGGCATGGACATCCTTAGCAAAGTGTAGGAGTTTTCATATGTCCAGCCCATCTATATCACATGTGGGAAATACCACTTTTGCAATGTGTGAGTTTGTTCTCTAATGAGCATGTTGATAATTGTTACTTGCTCTTCATTTGTGTTCATCATTCTTCCTCAAATGAGGTGTGTGGTGTGGTGATGAACACTGCAAATGTGTGTCAAAAAATGAGGCCCTTACATTCCTCCCCCCTTAAGAGAATCTCGTCCCAAGATTATAAGGTGAAAATGAGAGAGGACGGTGGAAAATTACCGGATATGCAACGTGAAAAAGTCGGGGTAGTTAGTGCGAAGGAATTCTTCGCTCTCCCATGTCGCTTCGTCCATGGAGTGATTACTCCATAGAACCTTGTAGAACCACAACGTACGGTTGCGTGTGGTTCGGGCCTTTTCATCAATAATCTGCACCGGTTCCTCCCGATAGGTGAGATCCGGTTGCAGTTCTACAATGTCTTCCAGCTGAACGGTAGTTGATAGCTTGAGACACTTCCTCAGCTGGGAAATATGAAAGACTTCGTGCACACCGGAAAGTGCTTCTGGTAATTTCAGCCGGTATGCCACCGATCCACATCTTTCGGTAATCTGGAATGGACCGATGAATCGGGGTGCCAACTTTCCTCTCACCCCAAATCTGTTTACGCCCTTCATTGGAGACACCCGTAGATATACGTGATCTCCAACTTCGAATTGTAATGGGCGCCTTCTCCGGTCCGCATACTGTTTCTGACGGGATTGAGCGGCTTTTAGGTTCGCTTGAATTAGTCGAACCTTTTCTTCTGCGTTGTTGACAAGGTCAATCCCGAAGGTAACCATTTCGCCAGACTCACACCAGTTCAATGGTGTGCGGCATTTTCTTCCGTATAGCGCCTCGTAGGGCGCCATCTTGATGCTGGCTTGGTACCCATTGTTGTACGAGAACTCGGCTAACGGCAAGTGATCATCCCAATTCTTGCCATGGTCGATAGCGCAAGCTCGTAGCATGTCTTCTAGAATTTGATTTACCCGCTCGATTTGTCCATCCGTCTGCGGGTGGTAGGCTGAACTACAGATCAGCTTCGTCCCCAAGGCAGCGTGCAGCTGCTCCCAAAAACGGGACACAAATAAAGTGCCCCGATCCGATATGATAGTACGGGGTACGCCGTACAAGCATAGGATCCGTGAGATGTACAGTTCAGCGTACTTCTTGGCGTTGTAGTTGGTGTTGACCGGGATGAAATGGGCAACTTTGGTGAGCCGATCGACGATCACCCACACCGAATCATGTTTCTGTAAGGTGGTGGGTAAACCGACGACGAAATCCATGCTCACATCCTCCCACTTCCAGGTAGGAATGCCCAGTGGATGCAGCAGTCCCGGTTTCCGCATATGATCTGCCTTCACCCTTCGACATGTATCACACTCGGACACGTATTTTGCAACCTCGCGCTTCATCCATGTCCACCAAAACTTTCTTCTGAGTTCTTGATACATCTTGTTACTGCCGGGGTGAATAGAAAACTTTGATAAGTGAGCCTCATCAAAGATTTTCTTCCGTAATTCCGGTTTACGGGGTACGACGATCCGGTCCTTGAACCACAGAACGCCGTCTCCGTCCTTCCGGAAACATTTCAACTCCCCACTGTCTACACGTCTCCGCAAATGTGACATGCCCTTGTCATTCTTCTGGGCTGCCGCTATCTCTTCACGGATGGTGGGGATCAAAGCTAGGTTGTAGAGAGCTCCATGTGGAATCACATGTAGTGGAGGTTCGCTCTCTTCCAACGGTTTGATGGTCAGATTGTTGACGTGTGACTTGCGGCTCAGCGCATCTGCCACTACGTTTGCCTTGCCCGGATGATAATGGATCTCTATCTCGTAATCCTTTATCAGTTCTAACCATCTTCGTTGCCTCATGTTCAGCTCCTTCTGAGTGAATATGTACTTGAGGCTTTTGTGGTCGGTATATAAATGTACGAGGTTACCGAGTAGGTAGTGCCTCCACATCTTTAGTGCAAGTACCACGGCAGCGAGCTCCAAGTCGTGAGTTGGATAATTTTGCTCATGGTTTCTAAGCTGCCGTGATCCATACGCGACCACTCTTCGGTCTTGCATCAGCACACATCCGAGCCCAATGCCGGATGCATCGCAGTACACATCGAACGGTTTTGTTGTGTCTGGCTGCGCCAAAACCGGTGCTGATGTCAGGTGCTTGACTAAAGCCTTGAATGCTGCTTCACATGCTGGACTCCAAACATATTTGGTAGCCCTCTTCAGCAGCTCTGTCATTGGCTTGGCAATCTTCGAGAAGTTCGGAATGAACCTCCGATAATATCCCGCGAGTCCGAGGAAACTCCGTACCTCGTGAACAGTTCTCGGGGAATTCCAATTCAGCACTTGAGTGATCTTGCTCGGGTCCACAGCGATACCCTCCGCTGAGATGATATGCCCGAGGAAAGGCACTTGCGATATCCAAAACTCGCATTTGCTGAATTTTGCGTATAACTTATGGTCCCGCAGCCGTTGCAAGACTATACGCAAATGTTTCTCGTGATCTTCCTCCGACTTGGAATATACCAGGATGTCGTCGATGAAGACCACGACAAACTTGTCCAGCTCCGGCATGAATACCGAGTTCATTAAGTACATGAAGTGAGCTGGAGCATTGGTGAGGCCGAAGGACATGACCAGGTACTCATAAAGTCCGTACCTTGTTGAGAAAGCCGTCTTCGGAATGTCCTCAGCCCTTATCTTAATCTGATGGTACCCGGATTTTAAATCCATCTTGGAAAAGATCTTTGCTTCGACCAACTGATCAAACAACATGTCGATCCGTGGCAACGGGTACTTGTTCTTGATGGTTACGGCATTTAATGGGCGGTAGTCCACGCAAAGCCGCAACGTCTCATCCTTTTTCTTGACAAATAATGCCGAACAGCCCCATGGCGAGGAGCTCGGCCTAATAAAACCCTTCTCCAGAAGGTCCGTGAGCTGAGTCTTCAGTTCAGCCAACTCCTTGGGCGCCATTTTGTACGGCCTTCGGGATATTGGCATGGTTCCCGGTGCAAGTTCAATCTTGAACTCCACCTCTCTATCGGGTGGCATCCCCGGCAAATCATCCGGGAATACGTCCGGGAATTCTCGGACCACTGGAATATCTTCCAATCTGATGGTTGTGGCTTGATAGACACTTGGAAGTTTTATTTCTGGACTGTCCAGAAATAATGAGTGAGAACCGTGCACCTCTGAGTTTAAGTGCACGACTCGAAGGACGGTGTCTAAAACAGCGCCGTGGCGGGTTAACCACGACATCCCTAGGATGACATCGACCTTCTGTCCCTCTAAGATAACGAGAGACGTGGGGTACACTCTACCTGCTAAGCATAATGGTGCTTTGGAGACCATTACGCTTGCTGAAATCTTCCCACCCGGTGAACAAATTAAATATGGACTATCGGTGGGTAGTATTGGCAAACTGTGTTTAGCAATGAAAGCTTGGCTAATAAAATTATGCGTGGCGCCTGAATCAAACAGTACTATAGCGGGATGCTGGTGGAGTTGGAACATACCCGCAAGGATTGGCTCGCCCTCCGGCACGTCCTCAATGGCAAGTTGGTGGACAGTGCCGGGCCTAGGGTTTGCCCGCCGCGCATTAGTAGGGTTCCGGGGTTGATTCCTCCCCGGAAACTGCAGTGCCACTCCGCCGCTTTGCCTCTCCGGGCAACTGCTCGCGAAGTGTCCTGGACGACCACACTTGTAACATGTGGCCGCTGCTGTTGGAGTGCTCGGTGGATGAAAGCCCGGCATGCGTTGCGGAGGTGCAAACGCACGCGGCATCGCCCGCTGCTGCTGTTGTTGTTGCGGTGGTACTGGCAGTGCCGGCCGGAATGCCGGTGAAGAGTACGGCCGACTGCGGAACGGCATTGACCGCTGTGGTGGCTGCCAGCGTGGACCTGATGGTGGGTGATTCACCATCCGAAACTTCTGAGAAGGACCGCCTCCTTCTCCGCTGCTCTGCGGCGCGCTTCGCTTTCGCTCTGCCGCCGCCAACTCCTTGCCGGAGTCCTCCTGAACAATCGCAGCATCAATGATGTCGTTGAGGCTGCCGCGATTGAACATCGCCAATTCGTCCTTCAGGAGCGGGTTAAGCCCCTGGTAGAAATGGTCTCGCCGCTTCTCGTCTGTATCCGCGTGATACGACGCGTAGAGCGCGAGATCGTTGAACGCTCTGGAGTATTCCAGCGCGTTCCGGCTCCCTTGATGCAGGTGTAGGAACTCCTGCGTCTTCCTCTTCATCAGACCTGGTAGTATATGATAGGCCCTGAAGGCCGTCCGGAATTCCGCCCAGGTCATCACTCGGTCGGCGGGCTGTGAAGCACAGAAGTTGGCCCACCACTCGCTCGTGGATCCTTGGAGCTGCTGGACCGCGAACTGAGTCTTGCGCTGCTCGCTGATTTGGAGCAGCCCGAACTTCATCTCTATGGCGCGGAGCCAGTTGTCCGCGTCAAGTGGTTCATCCGCCCTTGAGAATACAGGGGGATGAGTCGCCAGGAAGTCGGAGTAGGAGCTCTGTTGACGCTCCTCACGGTCCTGACGTCTCTCTGGGCGAGACGTATTCGCGATTAAAGTTTGCAGCAGCTCCGTGTGCTGCTGATGTGAACCCGCCATTGCCGCGACAATGTCGGCCAATGTAACCGTTGGCAGTGGCGGTGGCGGTGTTTGCTGTTGTTGCTGCTGTTGTTGTCCCGAGGAGTCCTCGGGAGGTGGTTGGGAGGTCTCTCCCCCTTGACTGGTACCCCCAACGTCCGGGTTGGCACGAGTAGGCGTCATTCTGAAATTCAAAACAGCAGCGATTAGCACATGTCTTACTTAAATTATCCATAAGCAACAGTAGGTATTGAAGCGACGCATGATTAATTCGCACAACATTCACATATATTGATAAAGCATAAACTTTATACAAGATACATTATTCTTGGATCTCCGAGAAGTCGTGCTCATGTCGTCACTACCTATACACATGCTACTGTCTACACGACATGTCACCGATTACAAAAGTTGGGTTACGCTACCCTGGCTGCCCTACTTGGCAACCATAACCCCCTACTCGGAGTAGAACTCGACCTCCTGTGGGTCGTCCTCCTCCGGTACCTCTGCTGGTGGCTCTGGGTCTACCACCTCTTCTCCCATCCCGGGTTATCCCATTGCTGGAAGACCCAAGACTACCGGTACGCCTAACACCGGTGGCACGAGGTCCTGCAAAGCATGCACCTCGTCCATAGCTTGGTTGTAGTCCTCTTCCCAGCCTTGGCCTTCCTCGATAGCGTCGTCCCGCTCTTGAGCAAGGTCCTCATTCTGCTGGGTTAGGGTCTGCACCAGCTCTTGCAACGCCGCGATGTCAACACGGCTCTTCTTCTTTGCCTTCTTCAGACGACGCAACTGATTGTGTTGTTCATTCAGTCGCTTGATCGTCGGAAGGAGCACATTGCGGAGTGCGCTGTGAGCACTCAAGAAATGATCTCCACGGCTTGTGCTCTCCTTGAGCTTTGTGGCGAGATGCCCCGTATGAACAGCTTGGCTGTCCACCACGGCGTTTCCCGCCCTCATCTGGAGGCTGAGATTTGCCTCTGCGGGGTTGTACCTTGGGCAACTCGGGTCCGTTGCTTCCCGGTACCTCTCTTCCCACACATGCTGGGCTCGTCCCTCCATCGGAACGAGTGCGTATGGAGTGCCCTCCATAGCCTGCACGTGCAGTTGGCAGAAACGTGACATAGTGTTGCGGGCTGCCACTTGCCACATCCCTTCCGGTTGTCTTCCTCTCACCGTGACGGTGAATGGCATCCAACCGGGTGGCGTAGGTCCTGCAGGAACCTCGACATGGATCGTCCACGCCTTGTTCCCCTCTTCGCCTTCTTCCTTGGCGAAGTACTGCGGCCTCTGATTGTACCTGAAATATTGGAGCATTTGCCACAATGCTTCCGGGTAGCCGCTACGGTCAGAACAGTGGGAAGCTACCCACCCGTTCTCCAACCGTTTATCTGCTGCCATCTGTAAAAATATATTTGAGAAATGTCAAATATTTATTTAAACAGTAAACCATTGACTTATAACATAAGGTATGTCATTGAACCCATAAAACTTGGAAACATAGTTCAAATTTTTAAACAAATTTGACTGCTGATCTGCTGTTCCCATGACAGCCCTGACCAGTATCCATTTCAACCTGATTTAGGCCAGTTTAAAAGCAAAACCAATCCTGGAGCTCAATATCAAAGTTAAATCTAACTTCAATAGCTTTCCAGAAAGTGTTCGCTTGGCCTATGATTTGTCCTGGTTCAAAAGTTATGAGATGTCAAAGTTAACAGAATTTCTGGAAACTATTGGACAGCACCTCCCTGCCTTAGGAACTGATTTAATCCAAGAATCCCAGTTAATTCTATTCCTGATCTGACAAAACTTTCTGTTACAAAGTTGTACTCATCTCATAAGCTTTCCAGAACTACCTCATTTTCTATTTTTGGATTTTTATGCAGGAAGTTATGCTTAATTTACAGAGAGTCTACAGAGAGTCTTTACTCTGTCCCGTTTTCTGGACAGTTTCAATTCTACTGCATTTTTCGAGTGATTAAGGGATGAAACACCTCTGGACCTCAACAGAAGAGTTGTAAAGCTCTTCCAACGCTTTCCAGAAATGTATCATATGACCCCAACCTCGAAAGAACTCAACCTCTAACCTCTGATTAACTTCAGCCTTGATTTGGCTGAAAACAGAGTGCCCTGTCCTTAACATCCTATAAGTTGAAAACTTGTTAACTTTGAATATCCTGTTCAAGGGAAGGAGTTACATCAAGTTTTACTACTTTGGATCAAAACATTCAAGTTTTTAAATGAAGTTGTTCATTTAGTTGGGTGTGACGTCGATGCGTCACCAGATTATGTGGGTACTACGTCCTCACAAAGGAAAAACCTATACCGGACTTAGCCGGCTTCGTTATTTCAGTGGCACTAAGCGTCACTCACACACGGATGCTACACGTCTACCGTTTCGTGGTCAGGCTACCTGCAGAAACTCAAACAATCATCAGACTCAGCTGCACACCGAGCCCGGAATCCATACAGTTTGTACACCCGGCCGTCATCACTCGCCCGGATGTTCTCAAGCCATACACACCGTGAGTTACGTGTTCACGTTTCAGACCACGTGACGGGGTCTCCCAAGTTTGCACCACGCACGCCAGGGACAGACGTTGCTCGAATACCCCAAACGACATGAGGAGTCGTAGAGGATATCACAGCGGGTCGGGTTACCTGCCACCCGTGGGGCTCCACCCTTCAGCTTGTGCGCACTGGTGGACAGCGCTTACGTGTACCCCCCAAGACATAAACGTCCCGAGATACACGATTTTCCGATATAACAAATAGGTTAATAAGCCACTTTCTATAGGCTAATAACATCCTTATACGGGCTACCACTCGACGGGGTTCCCCTCCTGGGGTTCCGTCTCCTCTTCGGGAGTCCCTTCCTCATAGAACCCTGCAAAAGCTTCAAACACAAGCAGTGAGCACGAAGGCTCAGCAAGTCTGACCCGTCTCACCTAAACATGGAACTTCTACATGAGGGTAATGGGTTGCATGAGGTAAAAATCATTTGCAAGGACTCGCCTAATTAGTAGAACCTTACTTTCAAGTTTTAGCAGCAGGTTGTGGAGAACCTTACGCTAAGGTACATGAGAGAGCCGCAATCAAACAAGAAACGCATTTCTCTCATGTACTTTGCCCAAAGTTGAAATGAACGTTAGTTAGCTCTAAACTATAGCAAGTCATTAGCAATCAAGCCCATCTTTCAATCAGCAACATTTTAACATGTAACTAGCCTGTTCTTTCTACGTCACGGTACAGTGAACAAGTGGTACTCACTGACCGCGAGGGACGGCGATTATAATCGATTTACACCTGCAGGGTTACCCGAACAACCCGTCACGTACGCCCGTACTCGATGTTGCCTACAACAACCATCACGGACGCCGTACGCGACTACCTTTCACCCGTCAGCCAAATATTGAACCGGTCCCATCGTCCTGAGCAAGAGGTCTCTGCACGCGCATCTCCGTGCCGCCAGCCGATTTACACCTCGAGCTCTCAACCTACCCTCTGAACGTCGGGCAATGCCTCAATACCCAGCTACCCGAGTTACATCAGTTTCCCGGTTCCCATATAGCCGGTAGGTCTTCGGTACTGTTCTAGCTTGTTCAACAGGCCCGCACACGGCTCGGTCCTCAATCGACACAAGCGGAGCTACAGCACACAGGCCCCAAAGTCCTGCTGCCCTTACCCTCCGCTTGGTCTCATTTTCTTGCCATGTGTTTCATGTGCTATCACTACCCGAGTCGAGTGCCTCTAGCCTATCCTCGCGAGTAGTTCCAACTACTCGACTTGTACCGAATCCTACTCTACCTTAGCAATGCAGTAGCTAACGAGGTTTTCAATCCTAACACCAACCCATGGTTTTCTTGTCTATGCAGTTGGGTTTCCAATCAAGACTCTGATGCAAGAACAATATTCAAAGATGTGCTCAAAACAATAAACATTTGTAAAAAGGTTAATGCAAACCGGAGCTTGCCTTGCTGCTCTTGGTCGTAGGCTAGCTGTTCCTCCGGAGTAACGAAGTCTAGGACTTCGGGTTCCTCCTCGACCTTAGCGACTACATGATATAAGAAACATATGTATCAATTTAATGCATTTGTATTAAGTTTGAAGTTGTGAAGTCTATAACCTTTGCTTGATAGACCTAATGACTGTGAAACTTTTATTGTGGCTTGGTTACAACCTAAACAGAGGCTTGGTCAAGTTTTAGTTGCAGCAAAGCTCATTTGAGCCCTCCACAATTAATTATGTAGTTGACCTTAATTGGAACTCTTAGGGTGTTCTAGGGATTTTCATGAAACAAACTATGACTTTCTGAAAACTAGATTTTCAGAGGGTTCTAATGGAGTTGGTCTCACTTAATTTGAAGGTTCCTAGCTAAAGTTATGAGCTAAACAAATTCAGAGAAAATTCTGAAAATGTTTCTGAACATTTTCTATTTTCTCTGGAACAGTTTCACTAATCACACTATTAGGTGGATCAGATGAGCTCAAATGGATCTGAAATTTTTATGGTAGTTCAAGGATATTTTGGTGAACATCCCAGCAAAATTTCAGGATTTTCCTCCAAAGGATTCTCCAGTTAAAATTCCTAACAGTTTAAACTTTGAGGAATTAATTCTGGAGAAATAAGGAATTTCATGAAGTGAAACTTGATTTTATGGAAAGTACGCAGAGAGCTGAATCCACAAAATTTGGTTTACTCAATTTGGAGCTTTATAGCCAAAGTTATGAGGATTTGAAGTTTGAAGGAAAACTGAAAATCGGGGAAAAGTTTAAACTCGCGCGTGGGCCCAGGGGACACGCGTCGCACGCCTAGGCGATGGCACATCGCGGCCCACAAGGATTTTGCGCGCCAGCACACCCGATCCCGGCCGCAGCCGGATCCCGATTCAAAATACCCCCCGCTGACAGCTGGGGTCCACCTCCTTCTTCAACCTCGCGACACCCGCGCCCCGCCGCCGAGGGATCTCGCCGGAGAGCTCGCCGCCGGCTGCTGTACAGCTCCAAACTTCTCGATTCTGGCCGCCCCTGCCTACTTTTACTCGGGGAACCGGATCCGAGGGTCAGCTGCTCATGACAACGGCCGGAGCATGGTCGGCGACGAGCCGCCACCTCAGAACGACTTCGGCCATGTCGGATGACTACCCTAGCACCTCAGCTACTTGGGAAACCGTTCGGGGAGCATCAGTGGACCTTAGAGAAGGTCGACATGAGCTCGAGGCAGCTGGGGGAAGGCCCTAAATAGGTCCTCACCGTGCGCCCGATGCCGCCCGTTCGTTCCGCCATTAGTAGACCTCAAATTACGCCGGGCACAGAGGTTCTCCGGCCTAGAGTTGTGAAGGCAACTTGTGCGTTACCGTGTCTAGATCGTGTGAGAGCGGCTTGAGGCCCTCTAATCCTTTCTAGAGCACGAATTAAACAGAATCGTACCCGAAGGTCGTTCTGCACATAGAAAGGGAAAAAAATGGAAATTCGCCGCCGGTGAGCAACCACTCGAGCTGTGGCTCGGGGATGAGCAGCACCGGTCACCAGCGCGTCCAAGGGTGCCTTGTCTTGGGCGTGACAACGCCCTGGTTGGGCTGTCCACGAGAGCCCGAGGTGCGGCGGTTCCAAGTCCCGAATTTGATCTTTCGGCACAGCCGATATCAATCGGTTTCAACCGAATTCCAGCAACGGGGAGGACGGAGGAAGGTCTCTAGTACCTTGCTGGGGCTCTGGAGTGGAAGGAGGGAGCTGCGATCGGTGTTCTCCGATCAAGTCCGAGCTGCGGAAGTTTTCGGTCGGCGCTGAGTTCTTGCGGGGAAGAACGACGGTGCCTCGGCCGAGGAGGGGGCAGGCGCCTTAAGAAGGCTCTGCACCGCCTCACGCCCGCGCGTGGGCAAGCAGCTGGTGGCGCGGCGGCTGGCCTCGGTGGCGATCACCGCTGCGGCTCGGCGACCCGAGTGAAAAAGTCTCAGTCGGTTTGATCTGAGCAGTGGCTGACATGTGGGTCCCACCTCCAGTTTTAACCTCTGAAATTTACTCCTAATCACTGTTGTAAACAGTGAACCACATACTACCCTTGGCAATTCAAATTATTCACCCATGAGCCATTTGAATTGATCAAAGTTCAAATGAGGTTTGGTTTGAATGAATTTCAGCACAAGTTCAGTTTGAAATTCAAATAAAGTTTGAATTTCTCCCCCTTAGCTCATGTCATGATCAACTCCAAATGGAGTGAAAATTGGTGTGTGAGCTCACAAAAATGTGCTGAGTAAGAATATGCCTTCTACTTTTAAATTCATGGGATAAAAACAGTTTGAATTTGAATATGGTTTCAAACTGCCCTCTTCCTAACTATACCCAAACTGACCTCAAAAAGGTTTTGAATTTGGGTGAAACTTGGCATGGACATCCTTAGCAAAGTGTAGGAGTTTTCATATGTCCAGCCCATCTATATCACATGTGGGAAATACCACTTTTGCAATGTGTGAGTTTGTTCTCTAATGAGCATGTTGATAATTGTTACTTGCTCTTCATTTGTGTTCATCATTCTTCCTCAAATGAGGTGTGTGGTGTGGTGATGAACACTGCAAATGTGTGTCAAGAACTGAGGCCCTTACACTTACGACATCATCACATTTTCGTTGCATCTGTTCTTCGATCCTTTCAGACAGAAGCTTTTTCATGGACAGATCACGTGTTGGTCGGTTTGATCTAGACCGAGAGTCAAGATCATCGCCACGTCCACAATTGATCTTTACACCTCTGTTCATCGTAAAACCCATGCAATCCCATGAAAAACATGCAAGAACACGTACAAACCGATCTAATAAAAACAGCATCATAGCATTAGCATGCATATGCACCATTGCATCTTGAGTAAAGTTTGTGCATGGTGATTGATTGCTATATATCTTTTATGTGTGTGATCGTAATTAGAAGGACAAGCTCAGGGAGCTATCTACGAAGGACTACAACACCCAGATTTTGAGATCCAAGAGCAACAGAAGCAGCAAGAACAAGGCAAGTGCCCCTTGACCATATTGATCCCTTGTTTTTGGAAATGTTTTGTTTGCAAAAAGGTGTGTGTGCTTGAGTCAACTTGATGGGAAACCCTTTCATAGGAGTTTACTAGTTTTGTTAACCACCCTTGTAGCAAGGACAGTTGATGAGTCAGGTATGGTCATTTTTACTTTTTGCTTCGCTGAGTCCACGGGATTATGGGAAGCGAGATAGAAGTGTCTAGCTAACTGCACTCGTACGAGTAATGATAATGAGAACTTGATGTCAATGAACATGAATCAGAGGGAGATCTGTAACACCCCAAAATTTTGATTCAAAACCCTAAATCATGTTAAGAGGGGGATTTAAAAATTTTTGGACGTGTTGCATGTTTTGCAAAAATTCAAATTCAAACTGGAATTCAAATTAAACTCAAATCAGAAAAGAAATAGAAAAAAGGAAAACAGAAAAAAACCGGCCAGTGGGCCGAAACCCACCAGCCGGCCCACCCTGCCCCGCGCCAGCCCGCAGCCGCACGCCCGCGCTCTCTCTCTCAGACAGGTGGGACCCACCTGTCATCCCTAACCCCCGATCATCCAAAACTCGGACTGTTCACCCGCGCGCGCGATCGCAACCGACCGGATTTCCGGCCGAATTCTGGTTCCGGAGGACTCCCACTCGATCTAAACAAACCCGCCGCCCTCCCCCGTCTATAAAAACCCCGGCCTCGTTCTGTTTTTCCCCCACGATCGCCGATTTTTACTCCGGTGAGAACCGAGACTTCTCCGGCAAATTCTGGCCGATCTAAGCTCGGAATTTCCGATCTAACTCGCTGGTCTTGATCCACCGCCTCCGGGGAACCTTGCAGGTGCAGAAAACTCGGTGACTTGCGGTGTAAACACAGCGCCGATGAGCTTCGCCGTGGTTTTGCTTCGGACCTCGTCGCCGATCACTTTCCAGGACCTCCGAGCTCAAGAAAACCCCCGAGGTGAGATCCCCGACCTCCCTCCACCGATCTATACCATAAAAATCACAGTTCTAGGAAGAATTCTCGAAAACCCGAAAGTCTCCGGCGAGATCGCCGCTTCCCGCCGCCGTGCGCCACCGGCAGCGCCGCCCGCGCTCGATCAGAGCGACGTGGCTGCTTGTGCACCGTTTATTTTAAATCGCATGGAAGGGTTTAAACCCCCGCGTACCGGTTCGATGTTATAATCTCGGCCGTCGGTTTAAAATCGGACGGTCCACGTCAGCCCCGAGTTATAAAGACTGGAAATCTTACGTGCTACACCCTGGGGTTCTCGGGAAATAAGAGCTAGCCCCGGAAACTTCTGATCTAGCCCCTAGAACTCCAGAAAATCATGTAAATTCATTTAAAAATCAGTTTTAGCCCCTGGACTTAATAAAAATTAGGAAAAACACCTCTGATAAGTGTAGCTAGACCCCTGGAAATTCTGAAAATAATATTATAGACCCCGTAATGGGGTGAGTCTACCTTTTTAGCCCTGTTTAGTAATTAACTTAGGAAATTGAATATGTGGCTAGTGTTTAAAAATTAAAAAGTGGGACAAACATATTGACAAAATTAAATTAAAAACTTTTTCAGTATTTAGAAAACTTTGGATTGAGATAAAAATATGTTTGGGCTGAAATGAATCTGTTTAATTTATTATTCACATTTAGGGACATATTTTTAAGTAAAGAATAGTTCTGGAAAATAGGGAAAATAATTGTAAAATAGTCTACATCAGAGGAAAAGGTCAAACATATATTAGTAAATATTTTAGATCAGAACCTATTCTGTTTAGATGATGTGTTTTGTTATTTTCATAATAAAGTTCACATTTAGGCATAGGAAATAAATCTGAAAATATAGCAACTAGTAAATGATAAATGGAGTTCTAAAATCCAAAGGATTCAGTTTAGGGTTGGTAGAAATCATGAAGACACATATGGAGAAGGAAAATACCTTTCATGCATACTTGGTAGCTAAAAGGTGTAGTAATTTAATATAAGGAATTTATTTAAATTGGAAACTCATATATATATAGTATGCAAGCATAAATGTGAATACAAAAGTAGGAATTATATACATATGATTAAAAGTGTATGCAAGACACAAATCAACACACATAGAGTAACCACAACACATATAATGGTGAATGACTTTCATAAATGTGAATGTGTGGTTTGTATGAAGTGGAAGTGTGAACTATGTCTTATGGATTGTTGTTTTTCTTTTGCTATGTGTGATGGTATGATGTAGAACCTGCTCAAGAGCAAGTTATTACTTTCCAAGACCAGGACTACCCATTTCAAGAGCAGCAACAAGGAGGCAAGTGTCCTTGACCACTTTGATCCTATACTAGGATGTGTAGCTAGAATTATTTGCATTGTCAATTGAAATATGAAACCCATGCTAGGAAGTTTCCCTAGAATTGCATCACCTTGTTTCCTTGTAGCCTGGGTTGGGATTTAGTTTATCATGTCATTTATTTACATGCTTATGCTTAGCCATGCTTAGAATGGGATATTTGGGATATGAGATCATCAGTTTATTCTACCATACTCTTGAATGAGATATTGTGAGTTATGTAGAGGTAGGGATCAAGGCAAGTTGGATGTTTTGGTTGTGTGCTGGGTGCACGAGACTCGGGTTTGTGTTTAGTACTTGCCTGGATCCTAAGGACCAGTTCATGGAGCATGTAACCTGGCTTTACAGTGCCAACCACATGCTGAGATGGGGCAGCTTGGCCAATTAATTAGGTGTATCCCCGGCGTAGTATGGGTGCGTTGGATGGTGCGGGGAGTAGGTGTCAGCTGGACTACCATATGAACCGCAAGGCTCAAGAGGGGGCCACTGCAGCGGGGTTGGAGCCTCTTGTATGCTGTTAGGGGTGAAACCTCCGTGGGCCCACGTTCGTCGGGAATCCCTTTGTAAAGGCTTCGTAGTGATCTCCTGGCTACACACCTGGGAAGTGTGAATGTGGTTCGTAGCCACTGGCATAATGGAGGTTCTTTTAGTCCACCCGGCAACGGGGGATGAAATCACTACATGTGGGTACAGTGGTACAAACTCTGCAGAGTCAAAACTGTCATGACAGCCGTGCTCACGGTCAAGAGCGGCTTGGACTTATTCATGATTAGAGGATTGATGGTTTTGGAAGTTGTGGATGTTAAGCGGGGAGCTTAACAATGGAATTGATGCTATGGTTATTGGATTATGATGATGGGATGGGAGATTGGGACCATTTCACCTGTGTAGTAATGTAGGTGCTTAATAAGCTAAGGTGATAGGTATTAATTGCATAGTGCTTTAACCATGAGTTAGACCTCTCCTTGTTCTAGCCATGCATGATATAATTTTCCCACACTTGCTGAGTACCATTGTTACTCAACCTTGCCTATTTGTTGGTTTATATTGCTGCTCAGGTCAAGATAACGAGGTGGTGTATAATGACCAAGACTTTGGACCCGAAGAAGGTTTCTAGGTTCATGGAGACCCCCGGGCAACGCCTGTGACGGAACCCTCAAGAATAATATTCCGCTGCTAGTTTATTTACTTGTGATGAACTTATTATTGTCCATTGGGACATTTGCGAATGTAAGACTTATTTATATTTGACACCTGTCTTGTAATAAATGATGCTTCACTATTTGTCATCACATGTATGAGAAAATGATCCTGGCATACATGTGATATTCACTTGGTTGTTTCTTCGGAAAAACCGGGTGTGACAGAAGTGGTATCAGAGCCAAGGTTGCCCGTAGGAACGTGGACCTAGCTAGAAATGGACGTATTTAAGGATCTTATTTTCTTAAAAACTATTTTTACAAGGTGTGTGTTGAAAAGTGTTATTTAATGAGTCACTTTCTTCATCTTACCCCAATTTTCATTCAAAATAGGATTTTTGTTTAAAAAGTTATCTAAGCTAAGTTTAAATGCTTTTTGTTTTAGATGGTTCGCATGATTCGCACCGCTTGCAAGTCCACAGGAGGGAGAGTTCCCGTAGTTGCCCTTGCCGAAAGAGAGGAGAGTCGTCCAGTGACGTACCTTTCCTACGGATTGGCAGTAGGAGGCTTGTTGCGCCGTCTTCGACGTATGCTCGAAGCCGCCGGCAATACGGGCAAGCTAATCATCCACTATAACTCCACCAGGACCATCCGTGAGAAGAGGGAAGAATGGAGTTCAAAGATGAGGATTATACACGAAAATCAGCTGCTTAAGATCCACCACTCTCCAGCTTGTCGAGCGACACAGGTCGATGCGGAGAAGGATATCACCTGGGAGGCCATCACCTGCCAGAGTCACATCTATCGTCGCCACCTGGACAGGACTGAGTACATGTATGTCCTCCAGCGTGAGAGTGGTACCACGGAGTACAAGTACCTGCCAGTGCAGCAAGGGACTTCCCATGAGCACATGGACTTGTGCTTGGAGGATGCTGCTATGCTCAGCACTCGACTGCAGGAGTGTCAGCAAGAGCTTCAGGATGTTCGGGACACCCTGAAGGAAACGGAGGCGTTGCTGCGAGCCTGCCGGAGTGCGAGAGAAAGAGGAGATGGGAATGAACTGTGTGTCATCGTGAATGATACATGGACTCCTGACTCCCCGGATCGCCGAGCGATCAGGCGTCGTCGCACTTCTCCACCAGCAGCCTCCCCACCCAAAGCAGAATCAGAAGGCAACCGAAATGATGAGGAAGATCCCGAGGAGCCAGCTCAAGAAAACGAGTAGTGTAGAGTCCCTCCCCTAGTTAGCAAGATGTCGAATAGTCGAGTCGTTAAGTTAAGTTAATGGTGTGATAATGCTTGGTGTGTGACGTGAGTTGTGGAAGCCATGAGCAATTGTCCACAGCCTCGTCTTTAGATTGTTTTGCTTTGGTGTGAGAATCCACGTGAAATAATATTGCATTTATTTTGTGTGACAAGTGAACCCTTAGAGAAGTATAACAAAGCCTCAACGCTTCAAAGTACAAACAAATGAAAGTAGTAATATGATACTAAATGCTTTCAAATTAACATAGGTTGATTCTGCCAGATGGCCGGAAGAGGAAAAGGACGTGCTGCCAACCCTGCCAACAACAACGATGAGGCATGCAACCCTCATCTTTCTGGAGGCTAGGACCGGGGTGGTTGCCGTGAAGGAGTTGATCCCCTCCACCAAATGCTGGAGAATCAAAATCAGCTCATTCAGAACTTGACTCAAGTGGTGGCCAACTTGCATCAAGTTCCACCTCCACAAGCTGCACCACGCCAACCAAGGTTGAGTGAGTTTCTAGGAACTCAACTTCCAAAGTTTGCAAGTGCTGCTGAACCTCTGGAGGCAGATGATTGGCTGAAGACCATTGAAAGTAAGATGAGGATCATACAGTGCCAAGGGTATGAGAGGGTGCTGTTTGCCTCTCATCAATTGCATGGACCTGCTGCTGATTGGTGGACCGCCTATGTGGCCACCCATCTAGACCCTGAGAACATCACTTGGGAAGAGTTCAAGCGTAGCTTCCGCAACCATTACATCCCAAGAGGTGAACTCAAAAACAAGAGGAAGGAGTTTTTGGGACTGCAGAAGGGAAACATGACGGTGAGAGAATACCTCACTAAATTTACTCAACTATCCCGTTATGCCCCACGGGACATAGAGACTGATGAGCAGAAACAAGATTGTTTCGTGGAAGGACTTACCGCAGAGATGCAGTGTGCAATGTCCTCAAATGAGTATGAAAGCTTTCAAAAGATGGTGGACAGAGCGTTTGTGGTAGAAAGGAAGCTGAAGGCCTTGGAAAATGAGAACAAGAGGAAGGCCGGGTGGTCACACCAAGCCTCAGGGAGCAACACCCGCCCACGTCTGATGCAGCAACCTGCAGGGCAGACGAACCGTGCTGCGGTACCCTACTCAGCACCAAGAGGGTACAACCGGAACTACAGGCCTCCGGCAGCACCAGCACAGCCGCAACATCAGTTTGTACAGCAGCCTCGCCCCGCATATCCACCTCGACCAGCAGTACAAGGACCCCCAAACCAACCCCAAGACAACAAAGGCCAGGCACCTAAGGTTGGGGTGCAATGTTTTAGCTGCGGTGAAGTGGGGCACTACGCCCACAAATGCCCAAAGAAGAAGCCCGCGCAGCCACAACAGCAGAATGTGATGCGAGGACGGGTGAACCACGTCACTATGGAGGAAGCGCAAGTGGCACCCGACGTGGTAGTTGGTTAGTTTCCTGCCAATTTACACCTTGCAACCCTGCGGTTTGATTCTGGTGCTACCCACTCATTCATTGCCCAAGGGTTTGTTAAGAAGCATGACCTAGCAACAATACAAATGAACCATATGCTAGCCGTAAACTCTCCGGGGGAGAAATAAGGACAAGACAAGTGTGTCCCAAGGTGAACCTAGACATTAATGGGGTAGTATTTACTGCTAACCTCATAGTGATAGATTCACAAGGGATAGATATTATTTTGAGTATGGATTGGTTGACAAAACATAAAGGAATCATCCATTGTTCGACCAGAATGGTGGAACTAACTCACCCTAGTGGCACAAGAGTAAAGTTCATAACAATACACGAGCCTAGGAGGGACAGTAAATTAAATCAAGTTGAGGTGAAAGTTGAGGAAATCAGAACCATCAGGGAATATCCAGATGTATTTCTGGAGGAGTTGCCAGGTATGCCTCCCGATCGTGAAGTGGAATTTGCAATTGAGCTAGTACCTGGAACAGCCCCGATTTACAAGAGACCTTATCGGATGGACTCCAAGCAGCTGGAAGAACTCAAGGATCATTTGAGAGAACTGACGGAGAAGGGGTATATTCGCCCTAGTTCCTCACCTTCGGGAGCTCCGGTGATATTTGTGCCCAAGAAGGACGGAACCCAAAGGTTATGCGTGGATTACCGTGCTTTGAATGAGATAACCATCAAGAACAAGTACCCATTACCCCGCATTGAAGACTTGTTTGATCAGTTGAGAGGCGCTTGTGTGTTCTCGAAAATTGATCTCAGATCGGGATACCACCAACTCAAGATAAGGCAATCTGATATTCCCAAGACAGCTTTCGTATCCCGGTACGGACTGTATGAATACACTGTCATGCCTTTCGGGCTAACTAATGCCCCGGCATACTTCATGTACCTCATGAACAAGGTATTCATGCAATATCTGGACAATTTGTGGTGGTTTTCATAGATGACATCCTCGTTTTCTCCAAAAATGAAGAAGAACATGAGAAACATCTAAGGTTGGTGTTGCAAAGGCTGAGAGAACACCAACTATATGCTAAGTTGAGCAAGTGTGAGTTTTGGCTGAAGAGAGTTCCCTTCTTAGGACATATAATCTCGGAGGGAGGAATCTCCGTGGATCCTGCCAAAATCGAGGATATACAGAAGGGGAAGACCCCTGAAAATGTCGGGGAAGTTCGAAGCTTTTTGGGATTGGCTGGATACTATCGACGGTTTATTGAGGGATTCTCCAAGATCTCGAGACCTCTCACCAAACTGTTGGAGAAGGGAATCACATTCACATGGACGCCGCAGTGCGAGAAGAGTTTTCAGGAGTTAAAGGAAAGATTGACAACAGCCCTAGTGCTGGTTATGCCAGATATGCAAAAGAGCTTCACGGTGTACTGCGATGCCTCTGGAAATGGGTTGGGATGTGTTCTCATGCAAGAAGGGCATGTCGTGGCTTATGCATCCCGGCAGCTTCGAAAGCACGAGAAGAACTATCCTACACATGACCTAGAACTAGCCGCAGTGGTACACACGTTGAAAATTTGGTGGCACTATTTGATGGGGAAGAGGACCGAGATATATACGGATCATAAGAGTTTGAAGTACATATTCACACAGCCAGATCTCAACCTCAGACAAAGGAGATGGTTAGAGCTAATCAATGACTTTGATGTAGGTATCAATTATCATCCTGGGAAAGCAAACGTCGTGGCCGATGCTTTGAGTCGGAAAGTGCAGGTCAATAAGTTGAGCTTGAAGGACATGCCTGCAGAATTGAAGGATGAGGTTATAAGGCTCAATCTATGCCTTGTGAATAGTGGTGAAGCCATCGCCATGGAAGTGGACTCCACACTAGAGCAAGACATCCGCGAGGGTCAAAAGAATGACGAGAAGATACGAGAGATCAGACAACTCATCAAGGAAAATAAAGCTCCTGGTTTTAGAGAGGATGAAAAAGGAACGGTGTGGCACGGGAAAAGAATCTGTGTGCCAGAAGTAAAGGAGATCCGTGAATTGATTTTGAAGGAGGCTCATGATTCCGACTATTCCATTCATCCTGGGAGTACGAAGATGTACCAGGACCTCAAGAGCAGGTATTGGTGGTATGGCATGAAGCGAGATGTCGCGGAACATGTTGCCCTATGTGACACATGTCAGTTGGTGAAAGCAGAACATCAACGACCCGAGGGATTATTGCAACCACTCAAAGTGACTGAATGGAAATGGTAAGAAATCAGCATGGATTTTATCGTGGGATTGCCTAGGACCCAATCAGGATATGATTCGATATGGGTCATCATTGATAGGCTAACCAAGGTAGCTCACTTCATCCCCGTGAAGGAAAGCTACAGCGGATCCAAATTTGCAGAGTTGTACATGTCAAGGATCGTGTGTTACCATGGAGTGCCAAAGAAGATTGTGTCAGATCGAGGGACACAATTCACCTCAAGGTTCTGGCAGAAGTTGCATAAAACCATGGGAACCCATCTGAACTTTAGTTCTTCCTACCATCCCCAAACTGATGGGCAGACGGAAAGAACCAATCAGATCCTTGAAAATATGTTGAGGGCATGTGCACTCAAAAACAATCGGAGTTGGGATAAAAACTTACCGTATGCGGAGTTTTCCTATAACAACAGCTATCAAGCTAGTATGAAGATGTCACCGTTTGAAGCTTTGTACGGGAGGAAGTGCAGAACTCTCCTATTTTGGAACCAAACGGGGGAAAGTAAAGTGTTTGGTCCAGAAGTACTACAAGAAGCCGAGACGAAGGTGAGGGAAATTCGCAACAACTTGAGGATAGCACAAACACGCCAAAAGAGCTATGCCGATGTACGAAGAAGAGAGCTCGTTTTCAACATGGGAGACTACGTCTATCTCAAGGTGTCCCCTATCAGAGGACTTCGTCGGTTCAAGGTGAAAGGGAAGTTGTCACCTCGATACATCGGACCCTTTCAAGTTTTGGAGAGGAAATGCGAAGTGGCGTATCAACTAGAATTACCGGCTCGTCTATCGGATGTGCACGATATATTCCATGTGTCACAACTCAAGAAATGCCTGAGGACGCCTGAAGAGGTGTTACCCATGAATGAAGTGGACGTAGCTGAGGATTTGTCTTATGCCGAGCAACCATACAAGATTTTTGAGACAATGGAACGCCTCACCAGGAATAAAACAATCCGGATGTGCAAAGTGCAGTGGAAGCATCACTCAGAAGAGGAAGCCACCTGGGAACGGGAAGATGAGCTCAAGGTACAATTTCCGGAATTGTTTTCTTAGAAACACCAATCTCGAGGACGAGATTTCTTTTAAGGGGGGTAGAGCTGTAACACCCCAAAATTTTGATTTAAAACCCTAAATCATGTTAAGAGGGGAATTTAAAATTTTTGGACGTGTTGCATTTTTGCAAAAATTCAAATTCAAACTGAAATTCAAATTAAACTCAAATCAGAAAAGAAATAGAAAAAGAAAAAGAGAAAACAGAAAAAAAACAGGCCAGTGGGCCGCAACCCACCAGCCGGCCCAACCAGCACCGCGCCAGCCCGCAGCCGCGCGCGCTGTTTCCTTCCGCTGACAGGTGGGACCAGCCAGCTCGTCTTCTACCTCGCGCCGCGCCGGACTCCCTCTCACCCGAATCAAAACCAATCGAGATTTCTGCGTATCCCCGCTGAATTCTGTTCGTAGGCGACGCGGACTTGATCTAAACCACCCCGCCGCCTTTCCCTGTCTATAAAAACCCCGGCCTCGTTCTGTTTTTCCCACGCGATCCGCCGATTTTCCTCCGGTGAGAACCGAGACTTCTCCGGTGAATTCTGGCCGATCTACGCTCGGAAACTCCGATCTAACTCGTTGGTCTTGATCCACCGCCTCCGGGGAACATTGCAGGTGCAGAAAACTCGGTGACTTGCGGTGTAAACACAGCGCCGACGAGCCCGCCGTGAATTCACCTCGGACCTCGTCGCCGGTCACCTTCCAGGACCTCCGAGCTCAAGAAAACCCCCGAGGTGAGATCCCCGACCTCTCCTCTACCGATCTATGCCATAAAATCACAGTTCTAATTAGAATTCTCGAAGATCTGAAAGTCTCCGGCGAGATCGCCGCTTCTCGCCGCCGTGCGCTGCCGGCAGCGCCGCCCGCGCTCGATCAGAGCGACGTGGCCGCTTGTGCGCCGTTTATTTTAAATCGCACGGTAGGGTTTAAATCCCCGCGTACCGGTTCGACGTTATAATCTCAGCCGTCGGTTTAAAATCAGACGGTCCACGTCAGCCCCACGTTATAAAGACTGGAAATCTTACGTGCTACCCCCTGGGGTTCTCGGGAAATAAGAGCTAGCCCCGAAAACTTCTGATCTAGCCCCTGGAACTTTAGAAAATCATGTAAATTCATTTGAAAATCAGTTTTAGCCTCTGGACTAAATAAAAATTAGGAAAAACACCTCTGATAAGTGTAGCTAGACCCCTGGAAATTCTGAAAATAATATTATAGACCCTGTAGTGGGGTGAGTTTACCTTTTTAGCCCTGTTTAATATTTAATTTAGGAAATTGAAATGTGGCTAGTGTTTAAAAATTTAAAAAGTGGGACAACATATTGTCAAAATTAAATTAAAAACTTTCTCAGTATTTAGAAAACTTTGGAGTGAGATAAAAATATATTTTGGGCTGAAACGAATCTGTTTAATTTATTATTCACATTTAGGGACACATTTTTAAGTAAAGAATAGTTCTGGAAAATAGGGAAAATAATTGTAAAATAGTTTACATCAGAGGAAAAGGTCAAAAATATATTAGTAAATATTTTAGATCAGAACCTATTCTGTTTAGATGAAGTGTCTTGTTATTTTCATAATAAAGTACACATTTATGCATAGGAAAATAAATCTGAAAATATAGCAACTAGTAAATGATAAATGGAGTTTCTAAAATCCAAAAAATTCAGTTTAGGGTTGGTAGAAATTCTGAAGACACATATGGAGAAGAAAAATACCTTTCATGCACACTTGGTAGCTAAAAGGTGTATCATTTGAATATAAGGAATTTATTTAAATTGGAAACTCATATATTATATACAAACATAAATGTGAACCCCAAAGTAGGAATCATATACACATGATTAAAAGTGTATGCAAGCCACAAATCAACAAACATAGAGTAACCACAACACATATAATGGTGAATGACTTTCATAAATATGAATGTGTGGTTTGTATGAAGTGGAAGTGTGAACTATGTCTTATGGATTGTTGTTTTCCTTTTGCTATGTGTGGTGGTATGATGTAGAAACTGCTCAAGAGCAAGTTATTCCTTTCCAAGATCAGGACAACCCATTTCAAGAGCAGCAAGAAGGAGGCAAGTGTCCTTGACCACTTTGATCCTATGCTAGGATGTGTAGATAGAATTATTTGCATTGTCAAATGAAATATGAAACCCATGTTAGGAAGTTTCCCTAGAATTGCATTACCTTGTTTCCTTGTAGCTTGGGTTGGGATTTATTTTATCATGTCATTTATTATTATGCATATGCTTAGCCATGCTTAGAATGGGCTATTTGGGATATGAGATCATCAATTTATTTTACCATACTCTTGAATGAGATATTGTGAGATATGTAGAGGTAGGGATCAAGGCAAGTTAGAAGTTTTGGTTGTGTGCTGGGTGCACGAGACTTGGGTTTGTGTTTAGTACTTGCCTGGATCCTAAGGACCGGTTCATGGAGCATGTAACCTGGCTTTACAGTGCCAACCACATGCTGAGATGGGGCAGCTTGGCCAATTAATTAGGTGTATCCCCGGCGTAGTATGGGTGTGTTGGATGGTGCGGGGAGTAGGTGTCAGCTGGACTACCATATGAACCGCATGGCTCAAGAGGGGGCCACTGCAGCGAGGTTGGAGCCTCTTGTATGCTGTTAGGAGTGAAACCTCAGTGGGCCCATGCTCATCAGGAATCCCTTTGTAAAGGCTTCGTAGTGATCTCCTGGCTACACACCTGGGAAGTGTGAATGTGGTTCGTAGCCACTGGCATAATGGAGGTTCTTTTAGTCCACCCGGCAACGGGGGATGAAATCACTACATGTGGGTACAGTGGTACAAACTCTGCAGAGTCAAAACTGTCATGACAGCCGTGGTCACGGTCAAGAGCGGCTTGGACTTATTCATGATTAGAGGATTGATGGTTTTGGAAGTTGTGGATGTTAAGCGGGGAGCTTAACAATGGAATTGATGCTATGGTTATTGGATTATGATGATGGGATGGGAGATTGGGACCATTTCACCTGTGTAGTAATGTAGGTGCTTAATAAGCTAAGGTGATAGGTATTAATTGCATAGTGCTTTAACCATGAGTTAGACCTCTCCTTGTTCTAGCCATGCATGATATAATTTTCCCACACTTGCTGAGTACCATTGTTACTCAACCTTGCCTATTTGTTGGTTTATATTGCTGCTCAGGTCAAGATAACGAGGTGGTGTATAATGACCAAGACTTTGGACCCGAAGAAGGTTTCTAGGTTCATGTAGACCCCCGGGCAACGCCTGTGACGGAGCCCTCAAGAATAATATTCCGCTGCTAGTTTATTTACTTGTGATGAACTTATTATTGTCTATTGAGACATTTGCGAATGTAAGACTTATTTATATTCGACACCTGGCTTGTAATAAATGATGCTTCACTATTTGTCATCACATGTATGAGAAAATGATCCTGGCATACATGTGATATTCACTTGGTTGTTTCTTCGGAAAAACCGGGTGTGACAATCCCGCTATAGTACTATTTGATTCAGGCGCCACGCATAGCTTCATTAGCCAAGCTTTCATTGATAAATATAGCTTCCAAATACTACCCACCGATAGTCCTTATGTGATCTGTTCGCCGGGTGGGAAAATTTCAGCAAGCATGATGGTCCCAAAAGCGCCATTGTGCTTAGAGGGTAGAGTCTACCCTACGTCTCTCATAATCTTAGAGGGGCAAAAGGTCGATGTCATCTTAGGGATGTCGTGGTTAACCCGCCACGGCGCTGTTTTAGACACCGTCCTCCGAGTCGTGCACTTGAACTCAGAAGTGCACGAGTCTCACTCATTATTTCTGGACAGTCCAGAAATAGAACTTCCAAGTGTCTATCAAGCCACAACCATCAGATTGGAGGATATTCCAGTGGTCCGAGAGTTCCCTGATGTATTCCCGAACGATTTGCCGGGGATGCCACCCGATAGAGAGGTGGAGTTCAAGATTGAACTTGCACCGGAACCATGCCAATATCCCGAAGGCCGTACAAGATGGCGCACAAGGAGCTGGCTGAACTGAAGACTCAGCTCACGGACCTTCTAGAGAAGGGTTTTATTAGGCCGAGCTCCTCGCCATGGGGCTGTTCGGCATTATTTGTCAAGAAGAAGGATGAGACGTTACGGCTTTGCGTGGACTATCGTCCATTAAATGCCGTAACCATCAAGAACAAGTACCCATTGCCACGGATCGACATGTTGTTTGATCAGTTGGTCGAAGCAAAGATCTTTTCCAAAATGGATTTAAGATCCGGGTAACATCAGATTAAAATAAGGGCTGAGGACATTCCAAAGACAGCTTTCTCGACAAGGTACAGACTTTATGAGTACCTGGTCATGTCCTTCGGCCTCACCAATGCTCCAGCTCACTTCATGTACTCGATGAACTCGGTATTCATGCCGGAGCTGGTCAAGTTTGTCGTGGTCTTCATCGACGACATCCTGGTATATTCCAAGTCGGAAGAAGGTCACAAGAAACATCTGCGTATAGTCTTGCAATGGCTGCGGGATCACAAGTTATACGCGAAATTCAGCAAATGCGAATTCTGGATATCGCAACTGCCTTTTCTCGGGCATATCATCTCAGCGGAGGGTATCACTGTAGACCCGAGCAAGATCACTCAAGTGCTGAATTGGAAATCCCCGAGAACTGTTCATGAGGTACGGAGTTTTCTCGGACTCGGGGGATATTATCGGAGGTTCATTCCGAACTTCTCGAAGATTGCCAAGCAAATGACAGAGCTGCTGAAGAAGGCTACCAAATATGTTTGGAGTCCAGAATGTGAAGCAGCATTCAAGGCTTTAGTCAAGCACCTAACATCAGCACCGGTTTTGGCGCAGCCAGACACAACAAAGCCGTTCGATGTGTACTGCGATGCATCCGGCATTGGGCTCGGATGTGTGCTGATGCAAGACCGAAGAGTGGTCGCGTATGGATCACGGCAGCTTAGAAACCATGAGCAAAATTATCCAACTCACGACTTGGAGCTCGCTGCCGTGGTACTTGCACTGAAAATGTGGAGGCACTACCTACTCGGTAACCTCGTACATTTATATACCGACCACAAAAGCCTCAAGTACATATTCACTCAGAAAGAGCTTAACATGAGGCAACGAAGATGGTTAGAACTGATAAAGGATTACAAAATAGAGATCCATTATCATCCGGGCAAGGCAAACATAGTGGCAGATGCGCTGAGCCGCAAGTCACACGTCAACAATCTGACCATCACACCGTTGGAAGAGAGCGAACCACCACTACATGTAATTCCACACGGAGCTCTCTACAACCTAGCTTTGATCCCCACCATCCGTGAAGAGATAGCGGCAGCCCAGAAGAATGACAAGGGCATGTCACATTTGAGGAGACGTGTAGACAGTGGGGAGCTGAAATGTTTCCGGAAGGACGGAGACGGCATCCTATGGTTCAAGGACCGGATCGTCGTACCCCATAACCCGGAGTTACGGAAGAAAATCTTTGATGAGGCTCACTTGTCAAAGTTTTCTATTCACCCCAGCAGCAACAAAATGTATCAAGAACTCAGAAGCAAGTTTTGGTGGACACGGATGAAGCGTGAGACTGCAAAATACGTGTCTGAGTGTGATACATGTCGAAGGGTGAAGGCAGACCATATGCGGAAACCGGGACTGCTGCAACCACTGGGCATTCCTGCCTGGAAGTGGGAGGACGTGAGCATGGAATTCATCGTCGGTTTACCCACCACCTTGCGGAAACATGATTCTGTGTGGGTGATCGTCGATCGGCTCACCAAAGATGCCCATTTCATCCTGGTCAACACAAATTACAACGCCAATAAGTACGCTGAACTGTACATCTCACGGATCCTATGCTTGTACAGCGTACCCCGTACCATCATATCGGATCGGGGCACTTTATTTGTGTCCCGTTTTTGGGAGCAGCTACACGCTGCCTTGGGGACGAAGCTGATCCGTAGTTCAGCATACCACCCGCAGACGGACGGGCAAACCGAGCGGGTAAATCAGATCCTAGAAGACATGCTACGAGCTTGTGCTATCAACCACGGCAAGAATTGGGATGATCACTTGCCGTTAGCCGAATTCTCGTACAATAATGGGTACCAAGCCAGCATCAAGATGGCACCTTACGAGGCGCTATATGGTAGGAAGTGCCGCACACCATTGAACTGGTGTGAGTCTGGCGAAAGGGTTACCTTCGGGATTGACCTCGTCAACAACGCGGAAGAAAAGGTTCGACTGATTCAAACGAACCTAAAAGCCGCTCAATCCCATCAGAAACAGTCTGCGGACCGGAGAAGGCGCCCATTACAATTTGAAGTTGGAGATCACGTATATCTACGGGTGTCTCCAATGAAGGGCGTAACCAGATTTGGGGTGAGAGGAAAGTTGGCACCCCGATTCATCGTTCCATTCCAGATTACCGAAAGATGTGGATCAGTGGCATACCGGCTGAAATTACCAGAAGCACTTTCCGGTGTGCACGACGTCTTTCACATTTCCCAGCTGAGGAAGTGTCTCAAGCTATCAACTACCGTTCAGCTGGAAGACATTGAAGAACTGCAACCGGATCTCACCTATCGGGAGGAACCGATGCAGATTATTGATGAAAAGGCCCAAACCACACGCAACCGTACGTTGTGGTTCTACAAGGTTCTATGGAGTAATCACCCCATGGACGAATCGACATGGGAGAGCGAAGAATTTCTTCGCGCTAACTACCCCGACTTTTTCACGTCGCATATCCGGTAATTTTCCACCGTCCTCTCTCTCATTTTGACCTTATAATCTCGGGACGAGATTCTTTTAAGGGGGGAGGAATGTAAGGGCCTCAGTTTTTGACACATAATTGAAGTGTTCATCACCACACCACACACCTCATTTGAGGAGAAATGATGAGCACAAATGAAGAGCAAGTAACCACCATCAACATGCTCATTAGAGAACAAACTCACACATTGCAAAAGTGGTATTTTCCACATGTGATATAGGTGGGCTGGACATATGAAAACTCCTACACATTGCTAAGAATGTCCATGCCAAGTTTCACCCATATTCAAAACCTTTTTGAGGTCATTTTGGGTATAGCTAGAAAGAGGGCAGTTTGAAACCATATTCAAATTCAAACTGTTTTTATCCCATGAATTTAAAAGTGGGAGGCATATTCTTACTCAGCACATTTTTGTGAGCTCACACACCAATTTTCACTCCATTTGGAGTTGATCTTGACATGAGCTAAGTGGGACAAATTCAAATTTATTTGAATTCAAAACTGAACTTGTGTTGAAATTCCTTCAAACCAAACCCAATTTGAATTCTACTCAATTCAAATGGCTCATGGGTGAATAATTTGAATTACCAGGGGTATTATGGGGCTCACTGTTTACAACAGCGATTAGGAGTAAATTTCAGAGGTTAAAATTGGAAGTGGGACCCACATGTCAGCCACTACTCCAAATCAACCGACTGAGACTTTCTCACTCGGTTAGCCGAGCCGCCGCTGCGATCGCCACCGAGTGGAGCCGCCGCGCCAGCAGCTGCTTGCCCACGCGCGGGCGTGAGGCGGTGCAGAGCCTTCCTAAGGCGCCTTTCCCCCTCTTCGGCCGAAGCCTCACCCATTTCTTCCCCCGCAAGAACTCAGCGCCGGCAAACACTTTCCGCAGCTCGGAATCGATCGGAGAGCGCCGATCACAGCTTCCTCCGTCCCCTCCAGAGCCACGGCAAGGTACTAGAGACCTTCCTCCGTCTTCCCCGCTGCTAGAATTCAGTTGAAACCGATTGATATCGGCTGTGCCGAAAGATCAATTCGGTGACTTAGAACCGCCGCACCTCGGGCTCCCTGGACAGCCCAACCAGGGCGTTGTCACGCCCGAGCCAAGCCACCCTTGGACGCACTGATGACCGGTGCTGCTCACCCCCGAGCCACAGCTCGAGTGGTTGCTCACTGGCGGCGGATTTCCAGTTTTCCCCTTTCTGTGTGCAGAACGACCTTCGGGTGCGATTCCGTTGAATTCGTGCTCTAGAAAGGATTAGAGGGCCTCAATCCGCTCTCACACAAACTAGACACGGTAACACACAAGTTGCCTTCACAACCCTTGGCCGGAGAACCTCTGTACCCGGCGTAATTCGAGGTTTACCAATGGCGGAATAAACGGGAGGCATCGGGCGCACGGTGAGGACCTACATTGGGCCTTCCCTGAGCTGCCTCAAGCTCATGTCGACCTTCCGTGAGGTCCACTGATGCTTCCCGACCGGTTCCTCGAGTAGTTGAGGTGCTAGGGAAGTCAGCCGACATGGCCAAAGTCTTTCCGAGGTGGCGGCTCGTCGCCGACCATGCACCGGCCATTGTCATGAGTAGCTGACCCTAGAATCCTGTTCCCCGAGTGAAAGCAGGCAGGGGCGGCCAGGATCGTGAAGTTTGGAGCTGTACAGAAGCCGGCGGCGAGCACTCCGGCGAGGTCCCTCGGCGGTGGAGCACGGGCGTCGCCAGGTTCAAGAAGGGGGTGGACCCCAGCTGTCAGCGGCCGATATTTTGAATCGGGATCGGGCTGCGGCCGGGATCAGGTGTGCTGGCGCGCAAAATCCTTGTGGGCCGTGGTGTGCTGTCGCCTCGGCGTGCGACGCGTGTCCCCGGGGCCCACTCGCGAGTTTAAACTTTTCCCCGATTTTCAGATTTCCTTCAAATTTCAAATCCTCATAACTTTGGCTAGAAAGCTCCAAATCGAGTGAAACAAATTTTGTTGGATTCAGCTCTATGAGCACTTTCCAGCAAATCAAGTTTAACTTCATGAAAATCCTTATTTCTCCAGAATTAATTCCTCAAAGTTTAAACTGTTTGGAATTTTAAATGGAGAATCCCTTCGAGGAAAATCCTGAAATTTTGCTAGGATGTTCACCAAAATATCCCTGAACTACCATAAAAATTTCAGATACATTTGAGCTCATTTGATCCACCTAATGGTGTGATTAGTGAAACTATTCCAGAGAAAATAGAAAATGTTCAGAAACATTTTCAGAATTTTCTCTGAAATTGTTTAGCTCATAACTTTAGCTAGGAACCTTCAAATTAAGTGAGACCAACTCCATTAGAACCCTCTGAAAATCTAGTTTTCAGAAAGTCATAGTTTGTTTCATGAAAACCCTTAGAACACCCTAAAAGCTTTCAATTAAGGTCAAGTACATGATTAATTGTGGAGGGCTCAATTGAGCTTTACTGCAACTAAAACTTGACCAAGTCTCTGGTTAGGTTGTAACCAAGCCACATTAAAAATTTCACAGTCATTGGGCTTGTCTAGTAAGAGTTATAGACTTTAGAAGTTTAAAAGTTAATACAACTGCACTTAAATTGATACATATAATTCTTCTATCATGTAGTCGCTAAGGTCGAGGAGGAACCCGAAGTCCTAGACTTTGTTACTCCGGAGGAGCAGCTAGCCTACGACCAAGAGCAGCAAGGCAAGCTCCGGTTTGCATTAACCTTTTTACAAATTTTTACTGTTTTGAGCACATACTTGAATACCTTATTCTTTGCATTAGAGTCTTGTATGGAAACCCAATTGCATAACCAAGAAAACCATGGGTTGGGTTTAGGATTGCAAACCCCGTTAGCTACTGCAATGCTAAGATAGTGTAGGATTCGGTACAAGTCGAGTAGTTGGAACTACTCGCGAGCATAGGCTAGAGGCACTCGACTCGGGTAGTGATAGCACATGAAACACATGGCAAGAAAATGAGACCAAGCGGAGAGTAGGGGCAGCAGGACTTTGGGGCCTGTGTGCTGTAGCTCCGCTTGTGTCGATTGAGGACGAGCCGTGTGCGGGCCTGTTGAACAAGCTAGAACAGTACCGAAGACCTACCGGCTATATGGGAACCGGGAAACCGATGTAACTCGGGTAGCTGGGTGTTGAGGCATAGCTGGTCGTTCAGAGGGTAGTTTGAGAGCTCGAGGTGTAAATCGGCTGGCGGCACTGAGATGCGCGTGCAGAGACCTCTTGCTCGGGACGATTGGACCGGTTCAACATTTGGCTAACGGGTGAAAGGTAGTCGCGTACGGCGTCCGTGATGGTTGTTTTAGGCAACATCGAGTACGGGCGTACGTGACGGGTTGTTCGGGTAACCCTGCAGGTGTAAATCGATTATAATCGCTGTCCCTCACGGTCAGTGAGTACCACTTGTTCACTGTACCGTGACGTAGAAAGAACAGTCTAGTTACATGTTAAAATGTTGCTGATTGAAAGATGGACTTGATTGCTAATGGTTTGCTGTAGTGTAGAGCTAACTAAAGTTCTTTTCAACTTTGGGCAAAGTACATGAGAAAAATGTGTTTCTTGTTTGATTGCGGCTCTCTCATGTGCCTTAGCGTAAGGTTCTCCACAACCTGCTGCTAAAACTTGAAAGTAAGGTTCTACTAATTAGGCGAGTCCTTGCAAATGATTTTTACCTCATGTAACCCATCACCCCTCATGTAGAAGTTCCCTGTTTAGGTGAGACGGGTCAGACTTGCTGAGTCTTCGTGCTCACTGCTTGTGTTTGGAGCTTTTGCAGGGTTCTATGAGGAAGGGACTCCCGAAGAGGAGACGGAACCCCAGGAAGGGAATCCCGTCGAGTGGGAGTCGTGCACGCCGCAGAGTTAGTGTGCCTGTGTGCTAGCAAGGACACGTTCAAGGGCTGAACGTGAACTTGATGCGTAGTCTACGCCCGCGAGTGTAGACTGGACTTATTTAGATGTAAACATGTTCATAAACTTGTTTATGTAATAAAATTACGCTTCCGCTTTGTACCTTTGACGTGTGTTATCCGGTGCTGTGCAACGCAGCACCCCTCAGCGTGATCCTGGCTCGACAAGACCATTGGAGTCGTGTTAAGGTCTAGGCAAGATTGGTTTTGTGGATGAGGTAGAATGAGATGATGGTTTACTTGCCGTAGATCTAAAGACTAGTTCATGCCAGCCATGCCAGGATAACAGTGACACCACAAGGCCAAATATGGGTGCGGCTTAGCTGACTAATTAGGTAAGTTGCTAGATTGTTATGGACCGTGGAAGGCGCGGGGAATGGGAGTCGAGTGAGGACTGCCCTGGGAACTGCATGGCACAAGAGGAGGCCCGTAGGTGGGAGAATTGGAGATTCTAGCCTGCTGGTGAAACCTTTGTGAGTCCATACATCTAGTAGCCCCTTTGTAAAGACTATTTTGTGATCTCTTGGCCATACACCGACGGTTGTGTACTGGTATAATGGAGGTTCTGCAGTCGCCAACGGGTGACGAAATCACAAACTTGTGGGTGAAGTGGTACAAACTCTGCAGAGTGTAAAACTATCATGATAGCCGAGCTTACTGTCACAAGCGCCTGGATGTGACACCCTCAATTTCATAATCATGTATGCATTCATATATCATGTAGAGAAAACATTTTAAAATAAGTTGAAACAGAGAAAGAATAAAAAAGATGGCCAAAAAGGGCCAATTCCAATTCGCCGAGGAGCGCCGAAGACAACTTCCCGCGGTCCGCTGGCCACGTGGCGCCTTCGGAGCCCATCCCGCAAAAGGGGAGAGGTCCGCCGCTAAACTGGCTACGTGGCAGGCTCGGGGCTCGTCTCTGCGGAACGGGCGAGGTCCAACCCCGTGGGACACGTGTTGCTCCCGGAGCTAGCCTCTGCGGAGAAGCGAGGCCAGCCCCGCAGGACACGTGTCGCCTTCGGAGCTAGTCACTGCAGAAGAGAGAGGACCAGACGCGTGGGACACGTGTCGCTCTCGGAGCACACCTCCGAGAGGTCTGGCCCCGCTAGACACGTGTCGCTCTTGGAGCACACCTCCGAGAGGTCCGGTCCTACTGGACACGTGTCACCTCCGGAGCATACCTTCGGGAGGTCTGACACTACTGGACACGTGTCACCTCCGGAGCTTACCTCCGGGAGGTTCGTCGTTGTTGGACACGTGTCAACCTCAGAGATCGTCTCTGAGGAGAGACGAAGTCTGGCGCTACTGGACACGTGGCATTCTCGGAGCCCACCTCCGAAGAGAGGGGAGGTCCCGACCCACCAGACATGTGGCGCACGCGGAGCTCGTCTCTAGAGAGAGGGGAGGTCCCGCCCGCCAGGTCGCGTGGCGCACGCAGAGCTCGTCTCTGAGGAGAGGGAGGTCTCGTCTGACCTGACACACGGCGCAACCGGAGCCCGCCTCTGCGGAGAAGGGAGACCAGGTCCCCGCAAGACACGTGGAGCCTCCGGAGCTCATTACCACGGAGGTGACAAGATTTTAAGTGGTTTTTCTTCTGTACGCGCGGGAATACCCAATACGGGAGGAAACCGACACGATTTCCGCAATGTTACCGCACCAAATCAATTGAAAATAAGTTGTTAAGATTCAAAAACGATTTGAATAGGACTCTTATTTGAAATCCAATCGGAGGAGGACTCTTCTCTTCCCGATTATAAATAGAACCCGAAACAACTCCTTGGTCGTAACATCTTTTCTAAGCCGACAACTTAGAAGCCCTAGCCCCAAAACTCGCCGAGCTTAACCCCTTCGCGGGAGTTTGACCACCGGAGAGACCGCTGACGAGCCCAGACACGATCGCCATCGCCGAAGGAGAGCCGACGATCTGTTTTTGCTAGAGGAAGGACCCGAAGGAAGCAAGGTAGGTTTCCATTACCACCTTACAACATCATCGCGTTTTCTTTGCATCTGTTCTTCGATCCTTTCGAACAGAAGCTTTTTCGCGGATAGATCACGTGTTGATCGGTTTGATCTAGATCTTGAGTCCAGATCATCGCCACGTCCACATTTAATCTATACACCTCTGTTCATTGTAAAACCCCATGCAAGCCTATTTAAACGTGCAAGAACATGTACAAACTAAACAGCACCATAGGATTAGCATGCATATGCACCATCGCATCTTGAGTAAAGTTTGTGCATGATGATTGATTGCAATGAATTTTGTATGTGCATGATCATAAATAGAAGTACAAGCTCAGGGAGCTATCTACGAAGGATTTTAGCACCAGAACATCGAGAAACAAGAACAACAAGAGCCACAGGAACAAGGCAAGTGCCCCTTGACCATATTGATCCCATGTTTTCTGAAAACTATTTTGTTTGCGAAAACTGTGAATGCTTGAGTCAACTTGATGGGAAACCCTTTTATAGGAGTTTACTAGTTTTTATAACCACCCTTGTTGCCGGGAAGTTAATGAGTCGGGTATGGTTTTTGCTTTTATGCTTCGCCGAGTCCATGGGATATGGGAAGTGAGATAGATGTGTCTAGATAACTGCACTCGTAAGAATAATGAGAAACTGATGTTGTTAATGAACATGAATTGGAGGGAGATCTAGGCAAGCTTGGTTTGTGGATGAGGTAGTATGAGATGGTTGTTACTTGCTGTATATCTAAGGACCGGTTCATGCCAGCCATGCCAGGATAACAGTGACACCACAAGGCCAAATATGGGTGTGGCTTAGCTGACTAATTAGGTAAGTTGCTAGATTGTCATGGACCATGGAAGGCGCGGGGAATGGGAGTCGAGTGAGGACTGCCCTGGGAACTGCATGGCACAAGAGGGGGCCCGTAGGTGGGACAATTGGAGATTCTAGCCTGCCGGTGACACCTTAGTGAGTCCATACATCTAGTAGCTCCTTTGTAAAGGCTATTTTTTGATATCTTGGCCATACACCGACGGTTGTGTACTGGTATAATTGTGACATCCTCATTTTTTATTTCTGCATATATTCATATTTGATGTAAAGAAACATTTTAAAATAAGTTGAAACCGAGAAAGAATGAAAAAGATAGCCAAAAAGAGGCAGTTCCAGTTCGCCGAGGAGCGCCGAAGACAATTTCCGCGGCTGCTGGCCACGTGGCGCGCTCGGAGCTCATCTCCGCAAAAGGGGGAGAGGTCCACCGCTAACTGGCTACGTGGCAGGCTCGGGGCTCATCCCCGCAAAGGGGGACGAGGTCCGACCCCGTGGGACACGTGTTGCCCCCGGAGCTAGCCTCTGCGGAGGAGCGAGGCCAGCCCCGCAGGACACGTGTCACTTTCGGAGCTAGTCGCTGCGGAAAAGAGAGGACCAGCCGCACGGGACACGTGTCGCTCTCTGAGCTCACCTATGAGGGCTCCGGTCCTACTGAACACGTGTCACCTTCAGAGGTCATCTCTGGGAGGTCCGACACAACCGGATACGGGTCACTTCCGGGGCTCACCTCCGGGAGGTCCTACATTGTTGGACACGTGTCATCCTCGGAGCTCGTCTCCGAGAAGAAAGGAAGATTCGTCGTTGCTTGACACGTGGCACTCACGGAGCTCACCTCTGAAGGTAGGGAGGTCCATAATTGACACATGGCACATTTAGAGCCACCTCCGAAGAGAGGGGAGGTCCGGCACTGACATGTGGCGTCCGCGGAGCTCGTCTCTGGAAAGAGGGGAGGTCCCGCCCGCCAGGACACGTGGCGCACGCGGAGCTCGCCTCTGAGGGAGAGGGAGGTCTCGCCCGCCTGACACGCGGCAAAACAGGAGCTCATCTCTGCGGAAAAGGGAGACGAGGCCCCCGCTGGACACGTGGAGCTTCCGGAGCTCATTGCCACAAAGGTAACGAGATTTGAAGCGGTTTTTGCTTCTGTACGCGTGGGAATCCCCGGTACTGAGAAAAACCGACACGAACTCCACGTTACTACCGCACCAAATAAATTGAAGATAAGTTGTTAAGATTCAAAAACAATTTGAATAGGACTCTTATTCGAATTCCGATCAGATTAGGACTCTTCTGTTCCCGGTTATAAATAGAACCCAAAACAACCCCTTGGTCGTAACATCTTTTCTAAAGCCAACAACTTAGAATCCCTAGCCCCAAACTCGCCGAGCTAAACCTTTTCGCTGGAGTTTAACTGCCGGAGAGACTGCCGACGAGTCCAGACACGATCACCATCGCCGGAGAAGAGCCGATGATCTGTTTTTGCTAGAGGGAGGACTCGAAGGAAGTAAGGTAGGTTTCCAAATACCACCTTACGACATCATCACGTTTTCTTTGCATCTGTTCTCTCGATCCTTTTGAACAGAAGCTTTTTCATGGACAAATCACGGGTTGATCAGTCTGATCTAGATCTAGAGTCAAGATTATTACCACATCCACAATTGGTCTTTATACCTCTGTTCATCGTAAAACCCATGCAAGCCATGCAAGAACACATACAAACTGATCTAATAAAACAGCACCATAGGATTAGCATGCATATGCATCATCGCATCTTGATTAAAGTTTGTGCATGATAATTGATTGCTGTGAATCTTGTGTGTGCGTGATCGTAATTAGAAGGACAAGCTCAGGGAGCTATCTACGAAGGATTTCAGCACCAGAACCTCGAGACACAAGAGCAACAAGAGCCGCAAGAACAAGGCAAGTGCCCCTTTACCATATTGATCCCATGATTTTGAAAGACTGTTTTGTTTGCGAAAACGTGTGTGTGCTTGAGTCAACATGATGGGAAACCCTTTCATAGGAGTTTACTAGTTTTGTTAACCACCCTTGTCGCTGGGAAAGTTAATGAGTCGGGTATGGTTTTTGCTTTTATGCTTCGCTGAATCCATGGGATATGGTAAGCGAGATAGATGTGTCTAGCTAACTGCACTCGTATAAATAATGAGAAATTGATGTTGTTAATGAACATGAATCGGAGGGAGATCTAGGCAAGCTTGGTTTGTGGATGAGGTAGTATGAGCGGTCTAAGGACCGGTTCATGCGAGCACATGCCAGGATAACAGTGCCACCACAAGGCCAAGTATGGGTGCGGCTTAGCTGAGTAATTAGGTAAGTTACTAGATTGTTATGGACCGTGGAAGGCGCGGGGAATGGGAGTCGAGTGAGGACTGCCCTGGGAACTGCATGGCACAAGAGGGGGCCCGCGGGTGGGAGAATTGGAGATTCTAGCCTGCTGGTGAAACCTTAGTGAGTCCACACATCTAGTAGCCCCTTTGTAAAGGCTATTTTGTGATCTCTTGGTGTGAGACCTATGTGTTCTGAATACATTGGCTTTGACGATAAAAGTTTTGAATAGTACCAAAACACCTTTTTAACAAGGTTCGACTCTAGGTCCGAGCTCCTGCAAGATCCGATGATAGGTCCGACTTGTTTTGGGTAGCTCCGGCAAGGTCCGACATAAGGTCCAACTTGCTTTGTCTAGGTCTGACTTATTTTGGCTAGGTCCGACTTGTTTTTGCTAGCTCCGGTGCTAGGTCCGACTAGCTTTGGTAAGGTTCGGAGCTTGATTGCATGGTTCTGCTTTTAACTTGTAATGTTTCGAACTTGCTTTACTCTTATGGAAAGTTTGCTTCGTATTATTTTACTAAGTTTTTTGGTGTGTTTTGGTGGTTATGGCTGATATCATTTTGCTATGGTTTACAACATGCTTATGTGAGGTGCTCATGTAAGATGTTGTAGTTTTGGAACTAACGAGAGTCAAGTCGAGAACTTGTGCTCGGAAGTATTGGTTGTTTATTCATGTGCAGGTGTTGCTTGAGTTCAAGACATGGCTGGTGACGGGATCCATTGAACTAGTCTTAGGGAGAAGATGAGGTTCAACAACCAAGTTCGGGAGGAATTGTGGTTGAGTTGATCGGGAGGTCGCACAACATGTTTGGATCAAGAACAATGCATATGAAGGTATCGTGGATGTTCTTGGAAGGTGTTTGCACGTGTGCAAGGAGTGCATGGACGTGGCAACATGGTTCCAAGGCGTGGTGAAGAGATATGGAAGTGGAGATATGGTTGAAAAGGTTCAACCGGCTGGATTTTGCGCTCAGGCTGCGGCTGAGGCGGTTATGGTTTGTTTATGGAAAGTTTCGAGTTGGTTATAACAGGATTTCATGTTAGGCATGAAGTAGAGTTGTTTTAGGAATGTTTGGGACGTTCCTAAGGTGTTTGGAAGTCTTAAGATTGCTTCTATCTGCGTATAGAAGAGTCTTGAGCAGTATTGGAAAGTTACAGTTTGAGTCCAAGTAGGAGTAGGAGTCCTAGTTTGAATTGGATTGGCCATAGAGCTGGTTATATAAGCAAGGGAGGCCAAGGCTCGTGGTGAGCACGATTTTGGGGCTGTTCCTCTTGTGTTTTGATAAATAAAATTCGTATTCTAAAGGAACTTTTGTGTCTTGTTCGTCCGTCTTGTTTCAGACAAGTTTTTCTCGTCGAGTTTCTGTTCAGCACTACCTTGCTTCGGTGGTCTTATCATAACTCGAGTTTTATAGATCCAATTGATGTTATTATTTTTGGGTTGTCTTCAAAACTTTATTATCTATCATCTGTGAAAATTTGACGGTCATTGAATTTGTGGTTTCTTATCTACACGAGTTTCTTTGCAGTATTCCAGAACTGTTTTTCTCGTGTAGGACAGATTGACCTTTTTCGATCTTTCGATCGTAACATGAGTTTATCTCAACGGATTTTCATGATTCTTGTTGTGACGTCTTCGTGACTTGATTCTCTACAATATATACTAATTTTGTCACAGTTGAACACGTTTAGATTAGTCGCACACACGGTTTCTTTAACAGATCGGTTTTTTGCTGAGGGGTGTTTTGTTGCTTCCGCTGAAAAGTTTTTATCTACCATTCACACCCCCTCTGGTAGCTTTACACGTGTACTTCGATCCTACAATTGGTATCAGAGCCAGGTTGCTCTAATCTTTGTGATTTGCACGTGTTTTGACTAATCATCATGGAGAAATACTCCGCCAAATCTTTGTGATTTGCACGTGTTTAGTGGTATTGATTTTCAGGTTTGGAAGGCACGCATAGAAGCTTTCATCCAGGCGCAAGGCTTTGCAATATGGGAAAAGGTGTACAAGCCTTACGATGTGCCTTCAAATGATCAAGTCACGGCTACAAACATGAGGGATATCGACAACAACAACAAGGCTCGGAACTTGATCATACAAGGACTAACTCAGAGCGACTTCAACCGTGTTGCACACCTCCGATCGGTGTACGATGTGTGGAGAGCACTTTGTGACTACCACGAAGGATCCAACACAATCAAGGAGGTAAGACAGGATATGTTCAAGAAAGAATACATGCGCTTTGAGATGCAACCCGGTGAGTCCATTGATGACCTCTTTGCTCGCTTTAATAAAATTTTCAGCAACTTGCGTAGCGTCAATGTTAATTTTTCAGATGCTGAAAATGCTAGGCAATTAATAAGTGCATTAGAGATGTCAATTTGGGAGATGAAAGTAATATCCATACGTGAATCCACTGTCATGAGTACTCTTACATTAGATGTGCTTTATTCTAAGCTAAAAACTCATGAAATTGACATTATATCATGTAAGAACCCAAATAAGACTATTGCATTTGTCTCACAACATGATATGCCTAGCTCCGGCCAATCATCTAGCAATACACTTGCTTTGCTGTCTTCACTAACCCTGGAACAGATTGAGGAGTTTCCAGAGGAGGAGCTAGTACTTCTTTCTACTAGGTTCTCAAAAGCATTGCAAAATGTGAGAACTAGGAGAGGAAGCTCCGGACCTCAACGATGCTTTGAATGTGGTAAGACAGGACACTTTCGTACAGATTGCACTAACCTTTCAGGTCCTTCTAACCGTGATGAAAAGCAGAATAAAGTCAAGTCCTCTTCTGGCAACACCAACAAGAAAAAGAAGGGTTTTACAGGACGCAAACTGATAAACAGTTTCATCACCGCACTTCAAGAACTTGGCTCGAGTGATGTAGACATTGGAAGTGATGAAGATGAAGATGTTCTGGCAAACTTGTGCTTCATGGCGGGCAAATCAAAATCAAGTATGGAGGATGCAGAACACAACAGTGATAACGAAGAGGTATGTCCTACTTGCGAAGAAGTGTGATGCTATTTCTCGTGCCACTATTATTGTTAAGAAAAAAGGACAAAAAGCTTAGGGACAATGCTGTTAAAATTGAGTCACTAGAATCTGAAATTAATCGTTTAAAATCCTTGATTCCTAGTGATGATTCTTGTTCCTCATGTGATTTAATATATGAACAATTGTCCTCTCTAAGAAGTGCACACACCTCCACACTTGATAAACTTTAACTTGAAATAAAAAAGAACAAAAAGCTTGCTGCACTTAATGATAAAAACTTGAAAGATGCTTGTTGTTCTACAATTGATTTGCATTGTTCTATTTGCGATGATCTTGATAAGAAACTACAAGACGCTATGAAAGAAATTTCTATATTGAACAATGCTTTACGTTCTCATGAAGTTAAATATTGTTCCAATTGCAAATTAAAAGGAAAAACTTCATGTGAAAATTGTCTTGATCTATCAAATAAACTTGATAACATGCATAGGACATTAGATTGGTTTTGTAATGGGAATAAGAATCTAAACTTGCTGCTGAATTCTTCCAAGTCTTGCAATGATAAAACTTGTTTAGGTTTTGATTCACATGCTCATGCTAAGGAACATCCACCTAAAATTGTAAAATCATTAGGAAGTGGTTTGATTCAAACAGTTCCTAAACAAAGAGAAGTGGTTTTTAAATCTGCAGGAGTGTTGTCACATTCAGGTTCAAATAAGCATATTGCATGCTCATCTAGACATGAACACAAAGTTAAATTTCATTGTACCTATTGTGGTAGAGATGGTCATGTCATAGATTTTTTTATAGACTAGCTAAACAACACAAAAAAGAAAGAATGAAAGCTAGATCTTATAACTCTCATGCAAAATTTGCTGCACATACTAAACCGAATGTCAGGAACATGCAACCTGCTGTTATGAGTCAGAAATATTCAAAGTTTACCTCCGGAGCTTCAGTTTTTGCCTCCGGACCTTCTGTTTTTGCCTCCGGAGCTACTGATTTTCATGCTACAAAAGTAACACCTCATAGGTCAGTAGTTAAGAACAAAAAATGTCAAACTTTGACTCATAAACCTGTTGTTTTATCTCAGCTTTCGCATGTTATTTCTGCTTGACGTCGTGTGACTCAGTACTGGATGCCTAAATGCCTTTTAACTAACCCCAGTATTGAGTCATCGACGTATTGTGCTTCTATGTAGGTTACACGCTTGAGGAAGGAGAACATTTGGATTGTGGATTCAGGTTGCTTACGCCACATGACCGGTAACAAAGAATGGTTCTCCTCTCTCTCTTTTGTGTCACGTGTAGAGAATGTTACTTTTGCCAATAATTCTTCAACTCCTATAATTACTAAGGGTTTGTAACACCCCAAAAATATTGTTAAGACCCTAAATCATGTTAAGAGGGGGATTTAAAAATTTTTGGACGTGTTGCATGTTTTGCAAAAATTCAAATTCAAACTGGAATTCAAATTAAACTCAAATCAGAAAAGAAATAGAAAAAGAAAAAGAGAAAACAGAAAAAAACCGGCCAGTGGGCCGAAACCCACCAGCCGGCCCAGCCAGCGCCCGCGCCAGCCCGCAGCCGCGGGCGCTGCTGCCTCACACTGACAGGCGGGACCCACCCGATCATCGTCTACCTCGGGCCCGCGCCGAACTCCCTCTCACCCGAATCAAAACCGATCGGGATTTCGGCGTATCCCCGCTGAATTCTGTTCGTAGGCGACGCGGACATGATCTAAACCACCCCGCCGCCCTCCCCCGTCTATAAAAACCCCGGCCTCGTTCTGTTTTTCCCCCACGATCGCCGATTTTTACTAAGGTGAGAACCGAGACTTCTCCGGCGAATTCTGGCCGATCTAAGCTTGGAATTTCCGATCTAACTCGCTGGTCTTGATCCACCGCCTCCGGGGAACCTTGCAGGTGCAGAAAACTCGGTGACTTGCGGTGTAAACACAGCGCCGACGAGCTTCGCCGTGGTTTTGCCTCGGACCTCGTCGCCGATCACTTTCCAGGACCTCCGAGCTCAAGAAAACCCCCGAGGTGAGATCCCCGACCTCCCCTCCACCGATCTATACCATAAAAATCACAGTTCTAGGAAGAATTCTCGAAAACCCAAAAGTCTCCGGCGAGATCGCCGCTTCCCGCCACCGTGCGCCGCCGGCAGCGCCGCCCGCGCTCGATCAGAGCGATGTGGCCGCTTGTGCGCCGTTTATTTTAAATCGCACGGTAGGGTTTAAACCCCCGCGTACCGGTTCGATGTTATAATCTCGGCCGTCGGTTTAAAATCGGACGGTCCACATCAGCCCCGCGTTATAAAGACTGGAAATCTTACGTGCTACCCCCTGGGGTTCTCGGGAAATAAAAGCTAGCCCCGGAAACTTCTGATCTAGCCCCTGGAACTCCAGAAAATCATGTAAATTCATTTAAAAATCAGTTTTAGCCACTGGACTTAATAAAAATTAGGAAAAACACCTCTGAAAAGTGTAGCTAGACCTCTGGAAATTCTGAAAATAATATTATAGACCCTGTAATGGGGTGAGTTTACCTTTTTAGCCCTGTTTAGTAATTAACTTAGGAAATTGAATATGTGGCTAGTGTTTAAAAATTAAAAAGTGGGACAAACATATTGACAAAATTAAATTAAAAACTTTTTCAGTATTTAGAAAACTTTGGAGTGAGATAAAAATATATTTGGGCTGAAATGAATCTGTTTAATTTATTATTCACATTTAGGGACATATTTTTAAGTAAAGAATAGTTCTGGAAAATAGGGAAAATAATTGTAAAATAGTCTACATCAGAGGAAAAGGTCAAAAATATATTAGTAAATATTTTAGATCAGAACCTATTCTGTTTAGATGATGTGTTTTGTTATTTTCATAATAAAGTTCACATTTAGGCATAGGAAATAAATCTGAAAATATAGCAACTAGTAAATGATAAATGGAGTTCTAAAATCCAAAGGATTCAGTTTAGGGTTGGTAGAAATTATGAAGACACATATGGAGAAGGAAAATACCTTTCATGCATACTTGGTAGCTAAAAGGTGTAGTAATTGAATATAAGGAATTTATTTAAATTGGAAACTCATATATATATAGTATGCAAGCATAAATGTGAATACAAAAGTAGGAATTATATACATATGATTAAAAGTGTATGCAAGACACAAATCAACACACATAGAGTAACCACAACACATATAATGGTGAATGACTTTCATAAGTGTGAATGTGTGGTTTGTATGAAGTGGAAGTGTGAACTATGTCTTATGGATTGTTGTTTTTCTTTTGCTATGTGTGATGGTCTGATGTAGAACCTGCTCAAGAGCAAGTTATTCCTTTCCAAGACCAGGACTACCCATTTCAAGAGCAGCAAGAAGGAGGCAAGTGTCCTTGACCACTTTGATCCTATACTAGGATGTGTAGATAGAATTATTTGCATTGTCAAATGAAATATGAAACCCATGCTAGGAAGTTTCCCTAGAATTGCATTACCTTGTTTCCTTGTAGCTTGGGTTGGGATTTATTTTATCATGTCATTTATTATTATGCATATGCTTAGCCATGCTTAGAATGGGATATTTGGGATATGAGATCATCAGTTTATTTTACCATACTCTTGAATGAGATATTGTGAGTTATTTAGAGGTAGGGATCAAGGTAAGTTGGATGTTTTGGTTGTGTGCTGGGTGCACGAGACTCGGGTTTGTGTTTAGTACTTGCCTGGATCCTAAGGACCGGTTCATGGAGCATGTAACCTGGCTTTACAGTGCCAACCACATGCTGAGATGGGGCAGCTTGGCCAATTAATTAGGTGTATCCCCGGCGTAGTATGGGTGTGTTCGATGGTGCGGGGAATAGGTGTCAGCTGGACTACCATATGAACCGCAAGGCTCAATAGGGGGCCACTGCAGCGGGGTTGGAGCCTCTTGTATGCTGTTAGGGGTGAAACCTCAGTGGGCCCACGCTCGTCGGGAATCCCTTTGTAAAGGCTTCGTAGTGATCTCCTGGCTACACACCTGGGAAGTGTGAATGTGGTTCGTAGCCACTGGCATAATGGAGGTTCTTTTAGTCCACCCGGCAACGGGGGATGAAATCACTACATGTGGGTACAGTGGTACAAACTCTGCAGTCAAAACTGTCATGACAGCCGTGCTCACGGTCAAGAGCAGCTTGGACTTATTCAAGATTAGAGGAGTGATGGTTTTGGAAGTTGTGGATGTTAAGCGGGGAGCTTAACATTGGAAATGATGTTATGGTTATGGGATTATGATGATGGGATGGGAGATTGGGACCATTTCACTTGTGTAGTAATGTAGGTGCTTAATAAGCTAAGGTGATAGGTATTAATTGCATAGTGCTTTAACCATGAGTTCAACCTCTCCTTGTTCTAGCCATGCATGACATACTTTTCCCACACTTGCTGAGTACCATTGGTACTCAACCTTGCATATTTGTTGGTTTATATTGCTGCTCAGGTCAAGATAATGAGGTGGTGTATAATGATCAAGACTTTGGACCCGAAGAAGGTTTCTAGGTTCATGGAGACCCCCGGGCAACGCCTGTGATGGAGCCCTCAAGAATAATATTCCGCTGCTAGTTTATTTACTTGTGATGAACTTATTATTGTCCATCGAGACATTTGCTATGTAAGACTTATTTATATTCGACACCTGGCTTGTAATAAATGATGGTTCACTATTTGTCATCACATGTATGAGAAAATGATCCTGGCATACATGTGATATTCACTTGGTTGTTCTTCGGAAAAACCGGGTGTGACAGAGGTGGTATCAGAGCCAAGGTTGCCCGTAGGAACGTGGACCTAGGTAGAAATGGACGTATTTAAGGGCCCTATTTTCTTAAAAACTATTTTTCAAAGGTGTGGATTGAAAAGTGTTATTTAAATGAGTCACTTTCTTCATCTTACCCCAATTTTCATTCAAAATAGGATTTTTGTTTTAGAGTTTATCTAACCTAATTTTAAATTCTTTTTGTTTTAGATGGTTCGCATGATTCGTACCGCTCGCAAGTCCACAGGAGGGAGAGTTCCCATAGTTGCCCTTGCCGAGAGAGAGGAGAGCCGTCCGGTGACGTACCTTTCCTACGGATTGGCAGTATGAGGCTTATTGCGCCGTCTTCGGCGTATGCTCGAAGCTGCCGGCAATACGGGCAAGCTAATCATCCACTATAACTCCACCAGGACCATCCGTGAAAAGAGGGAAGAATGGAGTTCAGAGATGAGGATTATACACAAAAATCAGCTGCTTAAGATTCACCACTCTCCAGCTTGTAGAGCGACACAGGTCGATGCGGAGAAAGATGTCACCTGGGAGGCCATCACCTGCCAGAGTCACATCTATCGTCGCCATTTGGATAAAACTGAGTACATGTATGTCCTCCAACGTGAGAGTGGTACCACGGAATACAAGTACCCGCCAGTGCAGCAAGGGACTTCTCATGAGCACATGGACTTGTGCTTGGAAGATGCTGCTATGCTCAGCACTCGACTGCAGGAGTGTCAACAAGAGCTTCAGGATGTCCGAGACACCCTGAAGGAAACGGAGGCGGTGCTGCGAGCCTGCTTGAGCGCGAGAGAAAGAGGAGATGGGAATGAACTGTGTGTCACCGTGAATGAAACATGGACTCCTGACTCCCCAGATCGTCGAGCGATCAGGCGTCGTCGCACTTCTCCACCAGCAGCCTCCCCACCCAAAGCAGAGTCAGAAGGCAGCCGAAATGATGAGGAAGATCCCAAGGAGCCAGCTCAAGAAAACGAGTAGTGTAGAGTCCTTCCCTTAGTTAGCAAGATGTCGAATAGTCGCGTCGTTACGTTAAATTAATGGTGTGTTAATGCTTGGTGTGTGACGTAAGTTGTGGAAGACATGAGCAATTGTCCACAGCCTCGTCTTCAGATTGTTTTGCTTTGGTGTGTGAACCCACATGAAATAATAGTGCATTTATTTGGTGTGAGATATGAACCCTCGTAAAAGTATAACAAAGTCTCAACACTTCAAAGTACAAACAAATGAAAGTAGTAAGATGATACTAAATGCTTTCAAATTAACATTGGTTGATTCTGTCAGATGGCCGGAAGAGGAAAAGGACGTGCTGCCAACCCCGCCAACAACAACGATGAGGCATGCAACCCTCATCTTTCTGGAGGCCAGGACCGGGGTGGTCGCTGTGAAGGAGTTGATCCCCTCCACCAAATGCTGGAGAATCAAAATCAGCTCATCCAGAACTTGACTCAAGTGGTGGCCAACTTGCATCAAGTTCCACCTCCACAAGCTGCACCACGCCAACCAAGGTTGAGTGAGTTTCTAGGAACTCAACCTCCAAAGTTTGCAAGTGCTGCTGAACCTCTGGAGGCAGATGATTGGCTGAAGACCATTGAAAGTAAGATGAGGATCATACAGTGCCAAGGGTATGAGAGGGTGCTGTTTGCTTCTCATCAATTGCCTGGACCTGCTGCTGATTGGTGGACCGCCTACGTGGCCGCCCATCATGACCCTGAAAACATCACTTGGGAAGAGTTCAAGCGTAACTTCCGCAACCATTACATCCCAAGAGGTGAACTCAAAAACAAGAGGAAGGAGTTTTTGGGACTGCAGCAGGGAAACATGACTGTGAGGGAATACCTCACTAAATTTACTCAAATATCCTGTTATGCCCCACGAGACATAGAGACTGATGAGCAGAAACAAGATTGTTTCGTGGAAGGACTTACCGCGGAGATGCAGTGTGCAATGTCCTCAAATGAGTATGAAAGCTTCCAAAAGAGGGTGGACAGAGCATTTGTGGTAGAAAGGAAGCTAAAGGCCTTGGAAAATGAGAATAAGAGGAAGGCCGGGTGGTCACATCAAGCCTCAGGGAGCAACACCCGCCCACGTATGATGCAGCAACCTACGGGGCAGACGAGCCGTGCTGCGGTACCCTAATCAGCACCAAGAGGGTACAACCCAAACTACAGGCCTCCCGCAGCACCAGCACAGCCGCAACGTCAGTTTGTGCAGCAGCCTCGCCCCGCATATCCACCTCGACCAGCAGTGCAAGGACCCCCAAACCAACCCCAAGACAACAAAGGCCAGGCACCTAAGGTAGGGGTGCAATGTTTTAGCTGCGGTGAAGTGGGGCATTACGCCCATAAATGCCCAAAGAAGAAGCCTGCGCAACCACAACAGCAGAATGTAATGAGAGGACGGGTGAACCACGTCACTATGGAGGAAGCACAAGAGGCACCCGACGTGGTAGTTGGTAAGTTTCCTGCTGTCGAAGTGTTCAGTGGACACTTCCCCCGGGCCTGCACTTGGCAGCCCGCGGAGGTTCTTTTTTCAGTGGGGCTAGTCTCTAGCGGAGAGCTTGGGCAGATGGACGAGTTAGTAAGAGCTTGACACGGCGAGTTTTACGTGGTTCAGGCCGCCGGAGCGTAAAACCCTATGTCCACGGCGAGCTATGGAGCTCGCTGTATTTCTTGCTGCTCGGGGCCGGAGGCCTGAGCTTGGGGGTGAGTTACAGCTTGAGAGTGTATGGCTAGCGTGTGAGTTGCAAAGTGCGAACCCCTGCTATCAATGCCTACCCGAGCCTTTTATAGTCCAAGACTCGGGCGGCTTACAAGGGGAGCCGGGACCCGACAGGTGGTCCCGGGAAGATTGTCTATTATCTACCGTATCTGCAGTTATGCCGGTAGTTTTCTCCGGTGAAGGCTTCCGAGTCTTCATCTTGCCGTCCTGCCCATGTCGCATGCTAGTCGTAGTGGTTGATGACGGCGCAGGCGGCATGGGATGTCTTGTCGCGGTGTTTATTGGCTGGCAGGTTCTGACACCGCGTGCCAGTCTGTGATGCGACTGGGCGCAACGGCACCTGACAGACGCGTGCTCCGCGTCTAGGGAAGATGCGGGCCTTGAATACCTTGTACGGGCAAGGTATTGGGTGTCTTTACGCCCGCTGCCTACCGCTCAGGGCAGGCAGCGATGTTATGCTGCCACGTGGCGGGCCCGGAGCCCTTCTCAGAGGAGAGGAGGGTCAGTTCCGCGGGGCACGTGGAGCCTCCGGACCTCTCCCCGCGGAGGGGGAGGCTCGGCTTCTGTTGGCCATGTGGTGGGCCCGGAGCTCTCCCCTGAGGAGAGGGAGGTCCGGACCCGCTGGACGCGTGGCGCCTTCGGACCTCTCTCCCGCGGAGGGGGAGGTTCGGCTTCTGTATGCCACGTGACGGCCCCGGAGCTCTCCTCTGAGGAGAGGGAGGTCCGGCCCCGCCGGACGCGTGGCGCCTTCGGAGCTCTCCCTGCGGAGAAGGGCGAGTTCCTTAGGCATTTTACCCTGTGCGCGGGGGTACCCCATATCTAAGGTACCGACAGTGGCCCCCGGGCCCATCTCGGGGGAGGCAGCGAGCCCGAGGTGGGACCTCCGTCTGATCCGCGCACTTTCTCTATGTCCCGAATTGACTGCTGCCGGAGCACGAACGGCCGCGGGATCGTGGGAGCGTGCGCTCATTTGATGGTTGCTTTTACTGTGGCGGTTCCTAAAACTGCCACTTCTGCACGTTGCGGCACTTTCTTCGGGAACCGCCGAAGTGCCTTGCCGGCTCACCTTCTCAGGAGACTGACTCCTTGCCCCCACCGCTTCAGTTAGGCGGCTTGGGCCCACCCGCCATCGGCACTCGGTCTAGGAACCGAAGCGGTTGCCAATGAGGGGCTTTCGAAGAGTTCCAAATCGCTTGGAATTGCACCCGGGAAGTTTTTAGAGGGGGTCTTACCCACATTGCAGCTTCCCTTCGCACTTCTCCGCGTTTCTTCTCGGGCTCTTGTACTTTTGCTCTCTTGCCCTTGAGTTCTCCCTCGCCATGGCTTTCAACCCGCCACCCGAGAAGAAGCGCGCTCGATCTCCTCCAGCAGCGGCGTCTATGCCAAGTCGGGATTCTGGGGTGCCTGACACTCCCTCCGGTGGCGACTCGAAGAGGCCCCGGGCTGATGCGCTGGTGGGAGCTTCTGGGGCGTCTCCTGTTCCGCCAGTTCAAGCGACTGCGGAGCGGCCGTCAGTGACGGTAGCGGGCTCTGGGAGTCCTACCCCGGCTCGGAAGTCGGGGCTCAGAGCCCGCTGGAGTGTCCGCGCTTCCCGGCCGTCCCTGACTTGTGGGGAATCTGTGCCGCTGCGCTCGGAGCCAGGGTCAACTGCCGTGGCCCCTAGGACAGCGCGAACTTCTCCTGTTCCGGTGTGCCCGGACTCCGCGGCTGCGTCGTCTCTTCCTGTCGAGACTGCCTCCGCGGCCCCCAAGCCAGCGCAGGTCGACCCTGCACTAGGCGGCCCGGCCTTTTCTCTAGCACCGCCTTCCCCGGCTCGCCCTTCTCCTCAGATCAAGGAGCCAGAAGCTGAAGAGAGCCCGGCTGGCCCGGCTGCCGGAGCCTCGGAGCCAATTTCTCCTGATCGGCGTCTCGTCTCGGTTGCTGGTGCGTCGATCCTCTTGAGGATGAGGTAATGGAGGAGGTCGGGGGGACTGCTCCGGCCTCTGTTGCTCCATTGCCCCTGGCGGATGCCTTCGCGCTTGCCGAGACGAGCATTCGGCAGGTCTTGGCTGCTCTAGGTCGCGAGCGGGAGGAGTATACGGTTGAACGGGATCGCCTTCTCACCTGGGGGAACCTTTTGCGGGAGAGGACCGCGAAGGTTAAGAGCAAGCTCGACTCCAGGCGGGAGTTGCTCGACTTCAGGGAAGTGCTCCTCGACCGGATGAAGCGGGCTGTCGACCGCATGGACACCCAATCGCGGCGGATCAACAGGGAGGCTCTGGAGGCACACGCCTGGGCCGAAGAGAGCCTCTCTGCTGCTGTGGAGATACGGCAGTGGTTGGAGCGCCGTGAACTCGCCGTTGAGGAACGGGAGTGTTCCATGGCAGCTGAGGCGGAGAGGGTCGCCGCGCAGCTGGCGCCGGGCGAGGATGACCTTCGAGCTCGGATCGAGGAGCTGGAGATCCTGAAGGCAGACCTCGACTTGAGGGAGGAACAGGTCTCCCGTGATCGCCGGGCGGTCTTGGACCGGGAGTTGACCGCCAACTTCAAGGCCGCTGAGTTGGAGCGGCTCGCAAAGACTCTCCACCTTCGGGAGAGCTCCCTGGCGGCCAAGGAGAAGGAATTCTCCGAGAGGAACCTGGAGGCTCTGCAGGCAGCCCGCCGCGAGGTGGAGGAGCTTTCGGCCTTGCGGTCCTCCGAGGCTCTTGCGGTCTCGAGCTTCGTGGATCGAGCGGGGTCCGCCCTGATCCCTCTTGGCTTCAGTCCGGTGAGGGCCGCGGCCCCTGCGTTGGAGGTGATCCCCGCGCTGGAGTCGATCGGCGCCAAGCTGGACGGGCTAGACTCGGTGGTCACCAGCGAGCTTGAGATCGAGGGGCGCGGCCTAGCCTTAGAGGTCGCCTCACATGTGCTGGCATGCTTTAAGAGCCGCGACCCCTCTTTTTCGCCAGAACCAGCGAGAGAGGGCCCAGCCGCAGAGCGGGAGCAAGCTGCCAGGGCAGAAGTCGAGGATGTGGCCGCCCTTGTAGCCGCAAGGTTCCGGCGGGAGCCGGGAGGTCCTTAGGACTTGTTTCTCCCTTTTTATCGAGTCTGTAGTCCAGCTCATGGAGCCTCGCTTAGTTCGACTCTTTTAGATATCTGTGTCTGTGATGCTTTTTCTCTCCTTCTTGGCTCTGCCTCACTGAGTCCTTAGCTCCGCAAGGTACTCAGAGGCCATCTCCAATCTCGGAGCTCCACATAGACACCTTCCCTGGGTCCTGACCGTGTTAGGGGCCCCCGGGGGTCTCCGGATCTCGCCCCATGGGGAGCCCCAAGTCTGCCCGCCACATGGCGGGTCCGGAGCCCCTCCTTAAGAGGCTGGAGCTCCGGGCATGCTGGACACGTAGGGCTTTCGGAGCCCTCCCACCGGGGGGGGAGGTCCGGTTTCCTTCCGCCACGTGGCGAGCCCGGAGCCCTCCTCAAGGGAGGTGAGAGTTCCGAGCCTGCTGGACACGTGGGGCTCTCGGGTCCCGCCCCTGCTGGAGGGGCAGGTCCCGGTCTTTCCAGTTCTAGGTCGGAGTAGTTGGTAGCTCCTTTCCCCCTGCTTCATGCAGTCCCTGTTGCCGTAACCTGGAGGTCCTGCACACAGGCAGAGGAAACGTAATTCTCCTCGGGAGGGTCCTCCCCTCCCGTCTCCTAGTCTTATCCGTCTTACGATCCTGATTCGCTATACGGGGCTTGGACAATTCTGTGCACGAGGCGCCGGAGCTCTGGCTCCCTCCGAGGTCCGGGTACGGCCGTCCGATCCCTAGTACCGGGCCATGCGCTGGGGAAGCAGAGTGCACGTGCTTTGGGTTCATGACCAGGCAAAGCGGTTGTACTCCCCTGTACCTCCGGAGGGCAGGATGCACATGCTTTGGGCTCATGGCCGGCTAAGCTGGATACGCACCCTGGACCCCCCATGCACAACGCAGGCCTTTCCTGGAGGTAACCAACTGGCACCGCAACACCTGACTGGGGGAGGCCCGAGAGACTCACTTGGCCATCGGCAGGTGCCTCAAGCGCAGCCGCCTTCTGTAGGATAGCGAATGCCGACTATGGATGAGCGCAGGAGAGGGGGAGCTAGATGTACGATGAACATACAGAGATAGTGCGATCATAATAATTAATGCATAATTTAAATGAGCGCATGAGAGAGAGCTAAGTAGAACAGGTCTCTGTATTCGTGCCCATAGATGGTATTCTGGCTGTACATGGAGGCAATGTTCCGCCTCGTCTACAAGGGAAGCAAGACTCTATGCGCTTAGGGTCGGAACCAGGCTAAACTGGATGTAGTCCTGTACCGTCCCTTGAGACTTAGCTGCCCCAAGCTCTGTTCCTAAATCCTATGGGATCCATTACAGAAGGGAATAACCCTGTTCTACTGATGCTCGGGAAGTAGGACTTACAATGTTGCTTCATGGCAAGGATTTTTGGGAATGGATCCCACTCTCGGTTGAAAGGCATGTGTACCTGGGGCGGCAGTTTTCATGATTCAGAAGGGACCTTCCCTGCTGGGGGAGAGCTTATGGGTCCTTCTTGGAATAGAGCGTGCCGCTTCACCAGGTTGCCCTCCTGCAGGCCCCTGACGCGTTTGGTTCTTTGGCGGTAGTGCTTAGAGCATTAGCCGAGACCGTGCGTTGTGGGGTGTTCCCTGCAGCTGAGTCTTGTCGACGAGGTTGTTATCTTCGCGCTGGATCAGGTCCTGCGCGGCTTCTCCTGGGGGCCCCCGGAGAGTTCTCCCCTTCTGGCTAAGGCCTTCAAGGGGTAGGTGGGCCTGGGCTCGCCTTGGATGACCTAAGGCGTCTTCCCCTTCTGGCAAGGCCTTCAAGGGGTTGACAGACCTTAGGCAGCTCCCAAGAGGTATGTTCGAGGCACGGAGGCGCGCCGCAATTGGCTAACGCCCTGGCCCTTCACCGTCGGAACTGGAGTCCTCTCCGTTATGCACTGTCTTCATGACACGCTGAGGCTCCTGGAACCCCACCTGATGGGCAGCGGTGACTGGGGCATCGACCTTCTGTTTGCCATCCCTCTGAGGATAGGGCGGTGCTTCAGCCCTCTGCTGTCTTCCTTTGCGGAAGCGCTCTGCGAGCCTCTGTATCTCCCAGCACTCGGCAGCAGTATGGTTGCCGGTGCCATGCATGGGGCATAGCCCGCCTTGGTCACTGTCTGGGGCCGGTGATTGCCGCTGCCTTTTGTCGGGGCGTGGCCCCCGAGCTCCACCTAGTTGTCGCAGCTGCGGCGACGGGGGCCGTGAACGGTGACTTCATCTTGCCAGTCCCCCGGTTCTTGGCCTTCTTGCCACCCCCATAAGCAGAAGCGCCGGACCCGGGCTGTCCTCCTGACTCGGAGGTCGGCAGAGCGTGCCAGTTCCGCCCTTCAGCTGCTCTGGCGCACTTGTCCGCCAGGCTGAAGAGCTCCGAGACGTCGTGGACCTCTCTGGTCGCGAGCTTCTCAAGCATTTTCTCGTCCCCGACACCCTGTCGGAACGCCACCACCACAGAGGCACTTTGGATATGTGGGATGGTGTTGCGTACCTGAGAGAACCGCTGGATGAAAGAGCACAGCGACTCCCCAGGTTGTTGCTTGACGGCGTGGAGGTCAAGCTCCGTGCTTGGATGGGTGTAGGAGCTGCCGAAGTTGGCAACGAATTGCCGGCAGAGCTCTCCCCAGGAGGTTATGGACCCCTGAGGTAGATTCATGAGCCAAGACCGAGCTGGGCCGGTCAATGCGACGGGGAAGTAGTTGGCCATGACAGCCTCGTCCCCTCCTGCGGCAAGTACGGGGGTGGAGTAGATCTGGAGGAACTCCGCTGGGATGACGCTGCCGTCGTACTTCTCGGGCAGGTGCGGTCGAAACTTGCGTGGCCACCTCCCGAAGTGAAGGTGGGGTGCAAGGGCCGCACATCCTGCACCTGCTGCTGCAGGTACTGGCGCTGCAAATGCTTGGTTCGCACTTGGCACCTCGTATCCCGGCGTGGGAAAGGCTGCACCATAGACCGGGGCCGCTGCTTGCGGCGCATATGGTTGTGGCATATGCTGCGCAGCATATGCCTGAGGCAGGGCTCGCGTGGCGAAGACCTGCCCTTCAGGTTGTGTCGAGGCCGACGACATGCTGTCGCCAGCCTCATGGTTGCGACGCCTTTCTCGGCGTCGCTCGAGGTACACCCGGGCGTCCTGGCCCAAGTGGCACCGTTCCATTTCCCTTCGCAGGTCCGTCGACAGGAGTCTGGAGGAGCTGGAATCCGCCGTTAGCCCGTCAACCGTGGGTATGCGCGTCAGCGACACAGCCGGTTGTCCTGGGCGCCGTCCTCGCCGAAACCGAGGGTTTGCAGCGGCGACGACGAGGCGGTCCACCTCGCGGACCCATTGCTGGGTCGCTGAATGGGGCGCATCCCCCGCAGGTGGGTTGCGCAGCAGCGCTCTTGCTGCAGCTAGCGCACCTCCATGGTGTACGCTCAGCGCTGCAGAAGATCTCACACTGGTCGGGGCCTGCATAGCCGGAGTCGGCGTTGCCGGAGTCGGCTGCTGGCTACCAGCTTGTGCCGACACACTCCGTCCTGAGTGTGTCGACATGTACTCCCCAGTGGTCACGGTTCGCCGTGAACGCGGAGGGGGAGAGTTTGCCAGTGAAGGAAGCTTGGTCATCTTCGTCAGCGGAAACTCGTCGCGCAAGGAGAAAAGCCCCCTTCCTAGCGCGCCAAATGTCGAAGTGTTCAGTCGACACTTCCCCCGGGCCTGCACTGGGCAGCCCGCGGAGGTTCTTTTTTCGGTGGGGCTAGTCTCTAGCGGAGAGCTTGCGCAGATGGACGAGTTAGTAAGAGCTTGACACGACGAGTTTTACGTGGTTCAGGCCGCCGGAGCGTAAAACCCTACGTCCACGGCGAGCTATGGAGCTCGCTGTATTTCTTGCTGCTCGGGGCCGGAGGCCTGAGCTTGGGGGTGAGTTACAGCTTGAGAGTGTATGGCTAGCGTATGAGTTGCAAAGTGCGAACCCCTGCTATCGATGCCTACCTGAGCCTTTTATAGTCCAAGACTCGGGCAGCTTACAAGGGGAGCCGGCACCCAACAGGTGGTCCCGGGAAGATTGTCTATTATCTACCGTATCTGCAGTTATGCCGGTAGTTGTCTCCGGCGAAGGCTTCCGAGTCTTCATATTGCCGTCCTGCCCATGCCGCATGCTAGTCGTAGTGGTTGATGACGGCGCAGGCGGCATGGGATGTCTTGTCGCGGTGTTTATTGGCTCGCAGGTTCTGACACCGTGTGCCAGTCTGTGATTCGACTCGTGCTCCGCGTCTCCGCGTCTAGGGAAGACGCGGGCCTTGAATACCTTGTACGGGCAAGGTATTGGGTGTCTTTACGCCCGCTGCCTACCGCTCGGGGCAGGCAGCGCCGTTCTGCTGCCACGTGGCGGGCCCGGAGCCCTTCTCAGAGGAGAGGAGGGACAGTTCCGCGGGGCACGTGGAGCCTCCGGACCTCTCCCCGCGGAGGGGGAGGCTCGGCTTCTGTTGGCCACGTGGCGGGCCCGGAGCTCTCCCCTGAGGAGAGGGAGGTCCGGCCCCGCTGGACGCGTGGCGCCTTCGGACCTCTCTCCCGCGGAGGGGGAGGTTCAGCTTCTGTATGCCACGTGATGGGCCCGGAGCTCTCCTCTGAGGAGAGGGAGGTCCGGCCCCGCCGGACGTGTGGCGCCTTCGGAGCTCTCCCTGCGGAGAAGGGCGAGTTCCTTAGGCATTTTACCCTGTGCGCGGGGGTACCCCATATCTCAGGTACCGACACCTGCCAATTTACACCTTGCAACCCTGCTGTTTGATTCTGGTGCTACCCACTTGTTCATTGCTCAAGGGTTTGTTAAGAAGCACGACCTAGCAACCACACAAATGAACCATATGCTAGCTGTAAACTCTCCAGGTGGAGAAATAAGGACAAGACAAGTATGTCCCAAGGTGAATCTAGACATTAATGGGGTAGTGTTTACCGCTAACCTCATAGTGATAGATTCCCAAGGGATCAATATTATTTTGGGCATGGATTGGTTGACCAAACATAAAGGAATCATCTATTGTTCGACCAGAACGGTGGAACTAACTCGCCCTAGTGGCACAAGAGTAAAGTTCATAACAATACACGAGCCTAGGAGGGACATTAAATTAAATCAAGTTGAGGTGAAAGTTGAGGAAATCAGGACCATCAGGGAATATCCAGATGTTTTTCCGGAGGAGTTGCCAGGTATGCCTCCCGATCATGAAGTGGAATTCGCAATTGAGCTAGTACCTGGAACAGCCCCGATTTACAAAAGACCTTATCGGATGGACTCCAAGCAGCTAGAAGAACTCAAGGATCATTTGAGAGAATTGATGGAGAAGGGGTATATTCGTCCTAGTTCCTCACCATGGGGAGCTCCGGTGATATTTGTGCCCAAGAAGGACGGAACCCAAAGGTTATGCGTGGATTACCGTGCTTTGAATGAGGTAACCATCAAGAACAAGTACCCATTACCCCGCATTGAAGACTTGTTTGATCAGTTGAGGGGAGCTTGTGTGTTCTCGAAAATTGATCTCAGGTCGGGATACCACCAACTCAAGATAAGGCAATCTGATATTCCCAAGACAGCTTTCGTATCTCGGTACGGACTGTATGAATACACCGTCATGCCTTTCGGGCTAACTAATGCCCCGGCATACTTCATGTATCTCATGAACAAGGTATTCATGGAATATCTGGACAAATTTGTGGTGGTTTTCATAGATGACATTCTCGTCTTCTCCAAAGTGAAGAAGAACATGAGAAACATCTAAGGTTGGTGTTGCAGAGGCTAAGAGAACACCAACTATATGCCAAGTTGAGTAAGTGTGAGTTTTGGCTGAAGAGAGTTCCCTTCTTAGGACATATAATCTTGGAGGGAGGAATCTCCATAGATCCCGCCAAAATCGAGGATATACAGAAGTGGAAGACCCCTGAAAATGTCGGGGAAGTTCGAAGCTTCTTGGGATTGGCTGGATACTATCGACGGTTTATTGAGAGATTCTCCAAGATCTCGAGACCTCTCACCAAACTGTTGGAGAAGGGAATCACATTCACCTGGAAGCCACAGTGCGAGAAGAGTTTTCAGGAGTTAAAGGAAAGATTGACAACAGCCCCAGTGTTGGTTATGCCCGATATCCAAAAGAGCTTCACGGTGTACTGTGATGCCTCTGGAAACGGGTTGTGATGTGTTCTTATGCAAGAAGGGCATGTCGTGGCTTATGCATCCCGGCAGCTTTGGAAGCATGAGAAGAACTTTCCTACACATGACCTAGAACTAGCCGCAGTGGTACACGCGTTGAAAATTTGGCGGCACTATTTGATGGGGAAGAGGACCGAGATATATACGGATCATAGGAGTTTGAAGTACATTTTCACACAACCAGACCTCAACCTCAGACAAAGGAGATGGTTAGAGCTAATCAATGACTTTGATGTAGGCATCAACTATCATCCCGGGAAAGCAAATGTCGTGGCCGATACTTTGAGTCGGAAAGTGCAGGTCAATATGTTGAGCTTGAAGGACATGCCTGCAGAATTGAAGGACGAGGTTATGAGGCTCAATCTATGTTTAGTAAATAGTGGTGAAGCCATCGCCATGGAAGTGGACTCCACACTTGAGCGAGATATACGCGGGGGTCAAAAGAATGACGAGAAGATAAAAGAAATCAGGCAACTCATCAAGGAAAATAAAGCTCCTGGTTTCAGAGAGGATGAACAAGGTACGGTGTGGCACGGGAAAAGGATATGTGTGCCTGAAGTAAAGGAGATCCGTGAATTGATTTTGAAGGAGGCTCATGATTCTGACTATTCCATTCATCCTGGGAGTACGAAGATGTACCAGGACCTCAAAAGAAGGTATTGGTGGTATGGCATGAAGCGAGATGCCGCGGAACATGTTGCCCTATGTGACACATGTCAGTTGGTGAAAGCAGAACATCAACGACCCGCGGGATTATTGCAACCACTCAAAGTGCCTGAATGGAAATGGGAAGAAATCAGCATGGATTTCATCGTGGGATTGCCTAGGACCCAATCAGGATATGATTCAATATGGGTCATCATTGATAGGCTAACCAAGGTAGCTCACTTCATCCCCGTGAAGGAAAGCTACAGCGGATCCAAATTGGCAGAATTGTACATGTCAAGGATCGTGTGTTACCATGGAGTGCCAAAGAAGATAGTGTCGGATCGAGGGACACAGTTCACCTCAAGATTCTAGCAGAAGTTACACGAAACCATGGGAACCCATCTGAACTTTAGTTCTGCCTATCATCCCCAAACCGACGGGCAGACGGAAAGAACCAATCAGATCCTTGAAGATATGCTAAGGGCATGTGCACTCAAAAACAATAGGAGTTGGGACAAGAACTTACCGTATGCGGAGTTTTCCTATAACAACAGCTATCAAGCTAGTATGAAGATGTCACCGTTTGAAGCCTTGTACGGGAGAAAGTGCAGAACTCCCCTATTTTGGAACCAAACAGGGGAAAGTAAAGTGTTTGGTCCAGAAGTACTACAAGAAGCCGAGGTGAAGGTGAGGGAAATTCGCAATAACTTGAGGATAGCACAGACACGCCAAAAGAGCTATGCCGATGTACGAAGAAGAGAGCTCGTTTTCAACGTGGGAGACTATGTCTATCTCAAAGTGTCCCCTATCAGAGGACTTCGTCGGTTCAAGGTGAAAGGGAAGTTGTCACCTCGATACATCGGACCCTTTCAAGTTTTGGAAAGGAAAGGCGAAGTGGCGTATCAACTAGAGTTACCGGCTCGTCTATCGGATGTGCACGATGTATTCCATGTGTCACAACTCAAGAAATGACTGAGGACGCCTGAGGAGGTGTTACCCATGAATGAAGTGAACGTAGCTGAGGATTTGTCTTATGCCGAGCACCCATACAAGATTTTGGAGACAATGGAACGCCTCACCAGAAATAAAAGAATCCGGATGTGCAAGGTGCAGTGGAAGCATCACTCAGAAGAGGAAGCCACCTGGGAGCGGGAAGATGAGCTCAAGGCACAATTTTCGGAATTGTTTTCTTAGAACCACCAATCTCGAGGACGAGATTTCTTTTAAGGGGGGTAGAGCTGTAACACCCCAAAAATATTGTTAAGACCCTAAATCATGTTAAGAGGGGGATTTAAAAATTTTTGGACATGTTGCATGTTTTGCAAAAATTCAAATTGGAATTCAAATTAAACTCAAATCAGAAAAGAAATAGAAAAAGAAAAAGAGAAAACAGAAAAAAAAAACCGGCCAGTGGGCCGAAACCCACCAGCCGGCCCAGCCAGCGCCCGCGCCAGCCCGCAGCCGCGCGCGCTGCTGCCTCACACTGACAGGCGGGACCCACCCGATCGTCGTCTACCTCGCGCCCGTGCCGAACTCCCTCTCACCCGAATCAAAACCGATCGGGATTTCGGCGTATCCCCGCTGAATTCTGTTCGTAGGCGACGCGGACATGATCTAAACCACCCCGCCACCCTCCCCCGTCTATAAAAACTCCGGCCTCGTTCTGTTTTTCCCCCACGATCGCCGATTTTTACTCCGGTGAGAACCGGGACTTCTCCGGTGAATTCTGGCCGATCTAAGCTCGGAATTTCCGATATAACTCGCTGGTCTTGATCCACCGCCTCCGGGGAACCTTGCAGGTGCAGAAAACTCGGTGACTTGCGGTGTAAACACAGCGCCGACGAGCTTCACCGTGGTTTTGCCTCGGACCTCGTCGCCGATCACTTTTCAGGACCTCCGAGCTCAAGAAAACCCCCGAGGTGAGATCCCCGACCTCCCCTCCACCGATCTATACCATAAAAATCACAGTTCTAGGAAGAATTCTCAAAAACCCGAAAGTCTCCGGCGAGATCGCCGCTTCCCGCCGCCGTGCGCCGCTGGCAGCGCCGCCCGCGCTCGATCAGAGCGACGTGGCCGCTTGTGCGCCGTTTATTTTAAATCACACGGTATGGTTTAAACCCCCGCGTACCGGTTCGATGTTATAATCTCGGCCGTCGGTTTAAAATCGGACGGTCCACGTCAGCCCCGCGTTATAAAGACTGGAAATCTTACGTGCTACCCCCTGGGGTTCTCGGGAAATAAGAGCTAGCCCCGGAAACTTCTGATCTAGCCCCTGGAACTACAGAAAATCATGTAAATTCATTTAAAAATCAGTTTTAGCCCCTGGACTTAATAAAAATTAGGAAAAACACCTCTGAAAAGTGTAGCTAGACCCCTGGAAATTCTGAAAATAATATTATAGACCTGTAATGGGGTGAGTTTACCTTTTTAGCCCTGTTTAGTAATTAACTTAGGAAATTGAATATGTGGCTAGTGTTTAAAAATTAAAAAGTGGGACAAACATATTGACAAAATTAAATTAAAAACTTTTTCAGTATTTAGAAAACTTTGGAGCGAGATAAAAATGTATTTGGGCTGAAATGAATCTGTTTAATTTATTATTCACATTTAGGGACATATTTTTAAGTAAAGAATAGTTCTGGAAAATAGGGAAAATAATTGTAAAATAGTCTACATCAGAGGAAAAGGTCAAAAATATATTAGTAAATATTTTAGATCAGAACCTATTCTGTTTAGATGATGTGTTTTGTTATTTTCATAATAGAGTTCACATTTAGGCATAGGAAATAAATCTGAAAATATAGTAACTAGTAAATGATAAATGGAGTTCTAAAATCCAAAGGATTTAGTTTAGGGTTGGTAGAAATTATGAAGACACATATGGAGAAGGAAAATACCTTTCATGCATACTTGGTAGCTAAAAGGTGTAGAAATTGAATATAAGGAATTTATTTAATTTGGAAACTCATATATATATAGTATGCAAACATAAATGTGAATACAAAAGTAGGAATTATATACATATGATTAAAAGTGTATGCAAGACACAAATCAACACACATAGAGTAACCACAACACATATAATGGTGAATGACTTTCATAAATGTGAATGTGTGGTTTGTATGAAGTGGAAGTGTGAACTATGTCTTATGGATTGTTGTTTTTCTTTTGCTATATGTGATGGTATGATGTAGAACCTGCTCAAGAGCAAGTTATTCCTTTCCAAGACCAGGACTACCCATTTCAAGAGCAGCAAGAAGGAGGCAAGTGTCCTTGACCACTTTGATCCTATACTAGGATGTGTAGATAGAATTATTTGCATTGTCAAATGAAATATGAAACCCATGCTAGGAAGTTTCCCTAGAATTGCATTACCTTGTTTCCTTGTAGCTTGGGTTGGGATTTATTTTATCATGTCATTTATTATTATGCATATGCTTAGCCATGCTTAGAATGGGATATTTGGGATATGAGATCATCAGTTTATTTTACCATACTCTTGAATGAGATATTGTGAGTTATGTAGAGGTAGGGATCAAGGTAAGTTGGATGTTTTGGTTGTGTGCTGGGTGCACGAAACTCGGGTTTGTGTTTAGTACTTGCCTGGATCCTAAGGACCGGTTCATGGAGCATGTAACCTGGCTTTACAGTGCCAACCACATGCTGAGATGGGGCAGCTTGGCCAATTAATTAGGTGTATCCCCGGCGTAGTATGGGTGTGTTGGATGGTGCGGGGAATAGGTGTCAGCTGGACTACCATATGAACCGCAAGGCTCAAGAGGGGGCCACTGCAGCGGGGTTGGAGCCTCTTGTATGCTGTTAGGGGTGAAACCTCAGTGGGCCCACGCTCGTCGGGAATCCCTTTGTAAAGGCTTCGTAGTGATCTCCTGGCTACACACCTGGGAAGTGTGAATGTGGTTCGTAGCCACTGGCATAATGGAGGTTCTTCTAGTCCACCCGGCAACGGGGGATGAAATCACTACATGTGGGTACAGTGGTACAAACTCTGCAGAGTCAAAACTGTCATGACAGCTGTGCTCACGGTCAAGAGCGGCTTGGACTTATTCATGATTAGAGGAGTGATGGTTTTGGAAGTTGTGGATGTTAAGCGGGGAGCTTAACATTGGAAATGATGTTATGGTTATGGGATTATGATGATGGGATGGGAGATTGGGACCATTTCACTTGTGTAGTAATGTAGGTGCTTAATAAGCTAAGGTGATAGGTATTAATTGCATAGTGCTTTAACCATGAGTTCAACCTCTCCTTGTTCTAGCCATGCATGACATAATTTTCCCACACTTGCTGAGTACCATTGGTACTCAACCTTGCATATTTGTTGGTTTATATTGCTGCTCAGGTCAAGATAATGAGGTGGTGTATAATGATCAAGACTTTGGACCCGAAGAAGGTTTCTAGGTTCATGGAGACCCCCGGGCAACGCCTGTGATGGAGCCCTCAAGAATAATATTCCGCTGCTAGTTTATTTACTTGTGATGAACTTATTATTGTCCATCGAGACATTTGCTATGTAAGACTTATTTATATTTGACACCTGGCTTGTAATAAATGATGCTTCACTATTTGTCATCACATGTATGAGAAAATGATCCTGGCATACACGTGATATTCACTTGGTTGTTCTTCGGAAAAACCGGGTGTGACAGGGTTCGGTTAGAGTAAATGATCACTACACTTCGAAGGATGTGGCACTTGTCAAAAATTTGAAATACAACTTGCTTTCTGTTTCACAATTGCTAGATGAAAATCTGGAAATTATTTTCAATAAAACTGCTGCAAAGTTGTAGGCTCAAATAGTGAGCTTATTTTTAATATGTCTCGGTTTGGAAGAGTTTTTAAAGCTGATTTTGATATTTCTTCCTCTAAGCATATATGTCTAGTTGCAAATGATTCCAAAGATTTATATTTTTGGCATCGTAGACTTGGTCACGTAGGCTTTGATCATCTCACGGGTGTTAGTGCTCTTGATCACATACGTGGGCTGCCTAAGCTTAAAGGGGACAAAGAAATTGTGTGCTCTTCTTGTAGACATGCTAAGATGGTTGCAGGTTCACATGCTCCTCTCACAATGACCATGACAACTGAACCGGGTCAACTTTTACACCTTGACACCGTAGGACCTTCACGTGTTCAATCCTTTGGAGGTAAATGGTATGTTCTTGTGATTGTTGATGACTATTCTAGATACTCTTGGGTTTACGTTATGGCATCTAAGAATGAAGCTTTTAGTCACTTTAGAACTTTATTTCTTAGATTATCAATTGATCACCCAGGATCTTTAAGAGCAATTAGAAGTGATAATGGAACCGAATTTAAAAATCAATCATTTGATCACTTTTGTGCTGAAAATGCAATAGATAATCAATTTTCTTCACCATATGTACCTCAACAAAATGGTGTTGTAGAGAGAAAGAACAGAACCTTAGTTGAGATGGCTAGGACTATGCTTGATGAATATAAAACTCCTAGGAAATTTTGGGCTGATGCAATTGCAACCGCTTGTTATGTCTCAAATCGTGTTTTCTTGCATGCTAAGCTAGGTAAAACACCATATGAGCTCAGGTTTGGACATAGGCCTAGTGTCACACACTTTAGGGTCTTTGGTTGCAAATGCTTTGTTAAGAAACATGGTAATCTCGATAAATTTGAGGCTAGATCTGTTGATGGCATGTTTCTTGGTTATCCATCTCATACTAGAGGCTACCATGTGCTTTTACTTGATACTAAAAAATTGTGGAGACTTGTGAGGTTTCTTTTTATGAAGCTAGCCCATGTACTAGTTCAAATATTGCAGGTCCGGATCCATATCCGCAGGGGGAGAGTATTTTCGTTAAAGAAGAGGAAGAAGTGGTGCTGCTGCCCGAAAATTCAGCAGCTAAGGACATTGTTCCAGCTCCTGATCTTGATTCACAGCCAGCACCAACTACCACCATTGCTGGTCCAGATCCTCCTCACGTCACAAGCTCATCTATTTGTGATGAACATGAAGAAGAAGAAGCTTGTGAAGTGTCCACTCCCCTCCGGATTCTCAAAAGTCATCCTCCACAACAAATTATTGGAAGCTTGCATGAATGAGTTACAAGATCCAGGTTTTTCGACCCCAATTCTCATGCTCATTCTTCTTTTGTTGCTTCTTTTGAACCCAAAGGTATATCACACGCACTCACTAATGAATCTTGGATTATTGCCATGCAAGAAGAGTTAGAAAATTTTGAAATAAATAATGTTTGGAAACTTGTACCTCCACCTCAAGGTCACACTTTAATTGGAACTAAATGGTTTTTTAAAAATAAACAAAGTGAGGATGGGGTTGTGGTTAGGAATAAGGCTAGGTTGGTTGCTCAAGGTTTCACACAAGTTGAAGGTTTAGATTTTGCTGAAACGTTTCCTCCTGTTGCTAGATTAGAAGCCATAAGAATTATGTTAGCTTTTGCTGCATCTAAAGGTTTTAAGCTATATCAAATGGATGTTAAAAGTGCTTTTCTTAATGGCTACATAGATGAGGAGGTTTATGTCAAACAGCCACCTGGTTTTGAAAATCCAAATTTTCATAATGATGTTTACAAACTGTCCAAAGCCTTGTACGGTCTCAAACAAGCCCCTAGAGCATGGTATGATAGGTTAAAAATATTCTTACTTGAAAATGGGTTTACCATGGGCAAGGTTGATAAAACTCTTTTTGTGCTTAAGCATGGCAATGACTCAATATTTGTTCAAGTGTATGTGGATGATATTATCTTTGGTTGTGCTTCTCATGATCTTGTGTCCAAGTTTTCAGCTATGATGAGTTCAGAATTTGAGACGAGTATGATGGGAGAACTCACGTACTTTTTGGCGCTGCAAATCAAGCAAACCAAGGAGGGTACCTTTGTGCATCAAACAAAGTATACAAAAGATCTCCTAAGGCGCTTCAACATGGACAAAAGCAAGCCTCTTCGGACATCAATGGGAACAGCAACAACACTTGAACTTGATGAAGGTTGTGATCCCGTTGATAAAAAAGAATATAGAAGCATGATCATATCACTTTTGTATCACACGGCATCAAGACTGGACATAAAATTCAGCGTGTGTCTTTGTGCACGGTTTCAAGCCTCCCCACGTGCTTCACATCGTCAAGCCGTCAAAAGGATTCTCACGTACTTACATGGAACTCAAGAATTTGGCATTTTTCTTCCTTCTTCCTCAACCGTTACTTTGAAAGCTTTTTCCGATGCTGATTTTGGGGTTGTAGGATTGATAGGAAAAGTACTTCTGGTGCTTGTCATTTTCTTGGTAATTCACTTGTTGCATGGTCCTCTAGAAAACAAAGTTTAGTTGCACAATCCACAGCCGAATCTGAATATGTAGCTGCTGCTAGTGCTTGGTCACAAATTCTTTGGATTGTTCAAACACTTAAGGACTATGGGGTTGATCTAGATAGTGTTCCACTGTTTTGTGATAACACTAGTGCCATTTGCATTGCTAAAAACCCCGTGCAACATTCAAGAACTAAGCACATTGACATTAGGTATCACTTTCTCCGTGATAATGTCAAAAAAGGGAACATTGTGCTTCACCATGTAGATACCGAACAACAATTGGCTGACATTTTTACAAAACATTTGGATTTCACTCATTTTTGTTACATTCGTAGTGAAATAGGGGTTATGCATCCTCATAGTTTAAATTGAGGGAGAATTTTAAAACTTGGGAAGTCTATGTGTTAATCTGAAATTAAAATAATATGAGCATAGTATTTCATGCATATATGAATTTGGGATTCCTTTTTCATGCTGAAAGTTCTTACTACATTACTCGTGTTATACATTTTTTAGTTTTTACCATGTCTAGTAATTGGAATAATTACTTCTAAATCTGGTCATGGTCAAACTTTCTTGCTGTTTTGAACTTGTTGCATGCTCACAAGTGCTCTTAATCATAAAGAATTAATCAAGTAATCAACTCACATGTTGAGTTTTTATGTTCAAATAAAAAAATGATGAAAGATCAAGAGAATATGCATGCATCACACTTCTTCTTTTGAGATGGCTTATCATTGCACTTAGATATGAACTTGAAAGGAGTTGTGTATGACTAAAACCATGTTCTTAAGCTTCTGACTGACAAATGGCATAGGCTTAGCTTGGTTGGTTAGAATAAGGCTGTGCTGCATATAATCTCTTGCAAATGTCATAAGATCAAAATGTGTGCTTTAAATGTTAAATAAAATGCAGCAACAAGTGTCATGCTTTCAGGTCTTGAAATAGTTAAGTTTGTGAGATCATGACTTGCTTAAATTGAAAATTACACTTGATCTCTAGCATGGCTTACACTACTTTATGTATCTCATTGATGTGTTATTGTAAGTTACTTGATAGTATGATTTGGATGAGCTTTGTTTTATATGTATATGTTATAATGTGCTCATAAAAAATTAAAATTTCTCTTCTGTACCTTGCTGAATACATTGTCAAAGGGGGAGAAATTGATCACACATTGCACACATTCACAAGTGTTTTGGCATGATTCACGATTCTTCTCAGGTGGAGAATTTTTGGTATTTTTGTTTTTCTTCTCATTTTATTCCTGATTTACAAAGGGGGAGAAACTATTTTCAAAACTTTTCATGTGAATAAGACAATGTTCGGATTTTAAGTGGTGTTGCCAATGCATTCATCAAGGGGGAGATTGTGAGCCCTATGTGTGCTGAATACATTGGCTTTGACGATAAAAGTTTTGAATACTACCAAAACACCTTTTTAACAAGGTCTGACTCTAGGTCCGAGCTCCTGCAAGGTCTGACGATAGGTCCAACTTATTTTGGGTAGCTCCGGCAAGGTCCGACGTAAGTTCCTACTTGCTTTGTCTAGGTCTGACTTATTTTGGCTAGGTCCGACTTGTTTTTGCTAACTCCGGTGCTAGGTCCGACTAGCTTTGGTAAGGTTCGGAGCTTGATTGCAATGGTTCTGCTTTTAACTTGCAATGTTTCGAACTTGCTTTACTCTTATGGAAAGTTTGCTTAGTATTATTTTACTAAGTTTTCTGGTATGTTTTGGTGGTTATGGCTGATATCATTTTGCTATGGTTTACAACATGCTTATGTGAGGTGCTCACGTAAGATGTTGTAGTTTCGGAACTAACGAGAGTCAAGTAGAGGACAAGTGCTCGGAAGTATTGGTTGTTTACTCATTTGCAGGTGTTGCTTGAGTTCAAGACATGGCTGGTGACGGAATCCATTGAACTAGTCTTAGGGAGAAGATGAGGTTCAACAACCAAGTTCGGGAGGAATTGTGGTTGAGTTGATCATGAGGTCGCGCAACATGTTTGGATCAAGAACAATGCATATGAAGGTATCGCGGACGTTGTTGGAAGGTGTTTGCACGTGTGCAAGGAGTGCATGGTCGTGGCAACATGGTTCCAAGGCGTGGTGAAGAGATATGGAAGTGGAGATATGGTTGAAAAGGTTCAACCGGCTGGATTTTGCGCTCAGGCTACGGCTGAGGCGGTTATGGTTTGTTTATGGAAAGTTTCGAGTTGGTTATAACAGGATTTCGTGTTAGGCATGAAGTAGAGTTTTTTTAGGAATGTTTGGGACGTTACTAAGGTGTTTGGAAGTCTTAAGATTGCTTCTATCTGCGTATAGAAGAGTCTTGAGCAGTATTGGAAAGTTACAATTTGAATCCAAGTAGGAGTAGGAGTCATAGTTTGAATTGGATTGGCCATAGAGCTGGTTATATAAGCAAAGGAGGCATGGGGCTGTTCCTCTTATGTTTTGATAAATAAAATTCGTATTCTAAAGGAACTTTTGTGCCTTGTTCGTCCGACTTGTTTCAGACAAGTTTTTCTCGTCGAGTTTCTGTTCAGCACTACCTTGCTTCGGTGATTTTATCATAACTCGAGTTTTACAGATCCAATTGATTTGGGTTGTCTTCACAACTTGATTATCTATCATCTGTCAAAATTTCACGGTCATTGAATTTGTGGTTTTTTATCTACACGAGTTTCTTTGCAGTATTCAAGAACTGTTTTTCTCACGTAGGACAGATTGACCTTTGTTCGATCTTTCGATCGTACCTTGAGTTTCTCTCAACGGATTTTCATGATTCTTGTTGTGACTTCTTAGTTACTTGATTCTCTACAATATATACTAGTTTTGTCAAAGTTGAACACGTTTAGATTAGTCGCACACATGGTTTCTTTAACAGATTGGTTTTCTGCTGAGGGGTGTTTTGTTGCTTCCGCTGAAAAGTTTTTATATACCATTCACCCCCCCTCTGGTAGCTTTACACGTGTACTTCGATCCTACACTTGGCCATACACTGAAGATTGTGTATAGGTATAATGGAGGTTCTGCAGTTGCCAACGGGTGACGAAATCACAAACTTGTGGGTAAAGTGGTGCAAACTCTGCAGAGTCTAAAACTATCATGATACCCGAGCTTACGGTCACGAGCGCCTGGCCAACTTCTATGATTAGTTGGGATGGTTATTGGGGTGGTATTTGGTTTTGGTTATTGATTGGTTATGGTTTGGATTTCGGGACTGTTGAGTCCAGGTAATGAGATTGGTTGCATGACTGTTGAGTCATGGCAATGAGCATTGGTCTCGGTATGAGATGGAATTGAATATGAGATGAAATGGTAGTGAATACAAGATGGTATTCTTGAGATGGTAGTGAATACGAGATGGTATTCATGAGCTCGGGAAAAGTTGAATGTCTAGAAGAGACATGAAACTGATCGAACATGATGGAGGTATATTGGTGTTTAAATACATGTTGGGATTACAATCACTTAAAGCTGAGTTGCTGTTTTTATCGTGTTTTGAGAAACAAACTTTGCTTTCTGCAATGAGCCTTTTTATATCTTCCTTGTTGTAAGCTACATATCATATTTTCCGGAACTTGCTGAGTACATCATGTACTCAAACTTGCATTATCATACATCATCAGCAACAGGAGAGGAGTACTACAAAGACCCCGTGGAGTATTTGGAATGTGATCCACCCAACTTGCCTGTGGGGATGGAGTAGAGATGGAGCCGCTGCTGCTGCTTAGTTTGCTTCCACACTAGTTAGAAGACTTCCGCTGCTAGCATGAGTCCAAGACTCATGAAACATTGTAATAAACCCTGTTACTCGTGGTATTATTTTGAAATTCAGTTTGTGGATTATATGTGTATTTGTGATGAACATCCTGGGCACACATACGCATCAGTCTAGGTCCCGAGAGGTTTTATCTCAGAACCCGAGCGTCACAGATTGGTATTAGAGCTACCACGTTGACTTTAGGACACACCCCTAGACACAGATTGGTATCAACCTACCACGGTTGATCGTAGGTCAAACACCTAGATAGAGATCACAGATTGGTATAGATACCATGGTTGACCGTAGGACACAGGCCTAGTACAGATTGGTATTAGAAGCCACGCCGACCATAGGATGCAAGCTTAGGTAAAATGCATAGATTAGCATTGGAACCACCTTGACTATAGGACCCCCATTGAGTAAGCCTTGAATAGGAGTTGTGTGAAACTTTTGTGATGATTGCTTGTGATTGTGTGCTTAGTGTGAGTTGTGGGACGTTTCAGCGTTGTCCATATCCACACATAGTAGAGAAATGTGAGATGCTTCGGCACTTGTTCACATCCTCATATAGGCTAATATATATAGCCCATCCACCTTGATGCATATAGTTGGGAGGGATCACTCTAACCTTCTAACCTCTATTCTATCCAACTCTCTCTCAAGATGATGAGAGGAAACGCCGGCCGTCAAGGGAGGAACGACCGTGGCAACCAAGAGGATGACCACGTCGAAGTTCCTGAGAATGACAACTCCGGAGCTGGTGCAAACAACCTGGAACAGTTAATGGCTATGCAGAATAAGCTTATGCAAACTATGATCCAAACTTTGGGTCAGCTGCAAGCCAACAACAACAACCCTGTTCCTGCACCACCGCCACCACCACCGCCACCACCGCCGGCTCACAACCGACTGGGAGAGTTCATGAGGACTCGACCACCTACTTTTGCTCAAGCTAATGATCCCATGGAGGCCGACGACTGATTGAAGTCCATGGAGAAGAAGCTTGTCATAGTTCAGTGCAATGACCGAGAGAAAGTTCTCGTCGCGTCGCACCAACTTATGGGAGCTGCCGCTGATTGGTGGGACGCTCTCTGCAACGCTCATGTCGACCAGGAAACTATTGCTTGGACTGATTTCAAGGAGCGTTTCCGCTCTCATTACATCCCTGTTGGAGTAATGATGCCCAAGAGACAAGAGTTTGAAGGTCTCCGCCAAGGACGAAAGAGCGTGAATGAGTACCGCAACAAGTTCATGCAGTTGTCACGGTATGCCCCCGAGGATGTCAACTCGGACCAACGAAAGCAGTACTTGTTCATGAGAGGGTTGAACAATGAGATCCAGGTTCAGCTTCTCAACAATGACTATGCTAACTTCCAGAAGCTAGTTGACAAAGCTATAGTGGTTGAGAGCAAGATCCGAGAGATCGAGCGATAGGGAAAAATAAAGATGTTGTACCAGCCACAAGGGAGCAACGTACGCCCCCGGTACATGCCCCCAGCTGGACCACAGTATGGCTCATCCACATCTACTTTTCGCCCTAATCAACCACCACAGCAACGTCTTGCCATGCAAGCACCTCGTGTGCCTTTGCCTCCTGCACCCCGACCCAACATAAGCGCTCCTGTTCAAAACCCCCGCCCCAACGTACCTGCTGTCGTGGGCAACAAGGCATGATTTGCATGCGGAGAAACAGGACACTTCGCGAGCCAGTGCCCGAGGAAAGGTCCTGGACAGCAAGGCAACGTGCCCAAGCAGAACCCACGGCCGAATGGAGAAGCCAATCAAGGAAACCGTGGACAGCAGAACTATGCTCGCGGCAACGTGAACCATGTCTCTGCTGAGGAAGCACAACAGGCTGAGGACGTCGTGATTGGTATGTTCCTTGCCAACTCCAACCCAACCACCATTCTATTTGATTGCGGAGCATCACATTCATTCATACCATCCAAGTATGTTGCCAAGTACAATCTACCAATATCACACTTGAAATATACTATGTTGGTTAATTCTCCTGGTGGAGAGATGAGGACTAATATAGTATGTTCGAAAGTAAACCTTAAAATAAGTGGGGTATACTTCCTTGCCAACCTCATTGTCTTGGATTCAAAAGGGCTTGACATAATACTCGGAATGGATTGGTTAAGCAAGCACAACGGAGTAATCCAATGTGCCGAGAGAAGCGTGCAGTTGACAAACGAGCACGGTACTCGTATCGAGTTCGAGTCAGCCCAACCAACAACCAAGAAGACAGAATTCCCTCATCTATTCTCCTCTAGCGAATCTCGAGGGCGAGATTCAATTTAAGGGGGGTAGATTTGTGACACCCTCATTTTTTTATTTCTGCATATATTCATATTTGATGTAGAGAAACATTTTAAAATAAGTTGAAACCGTGAAATAATAAAAAAGATAGCCAAAAAGAGCCAATTCCAGTTCGCCGAGGAGCGCCGAAGACAGTTTCCATGGCTGCTGGCCACGTGGCGCGTTCGGAGCTCATCTCCACGAAAGGGGGAGAGGTCCGCCGCTAACTGGCTACGTGGCAGGCTCGGGGCTCATCCCCGCAAAGGGGGACGAGGTCCGACCCCGTGGGACACGTGTTGCCCCCAGAGCTGGCCTCTGTGGAGGAGCAAGGCCAGACCCACAGGACACGTATCGCTTTCGGAGCTAGTCGCTGCGGAAAAGAGAGGACCAGCCGCATGGGACACGTGTCGCTCTCGGAGCTCACCTCCGAGATGTCCGATCTTACTGGACACATGTCACCTCCGGAGCTCATCTCCGGGAGGTCCGACACTACCGGACACGTGTCACTTACGGAGCTTACCTCTGGGAGGTCCGACACTGTTGGACACATGTCACCCTCGGAGCTCATCTCCGAGAAGAAATGAAGATTCGGCGCTGCTTGACACGTGGCACTCACGGAGCTCACCTCCGAAGTGAGGGAGGTCCAAAATTGACACATGGCACATTCAGAGCCACCTCCAAAGAGAGGGGAGGTCCGTCACTGACACGTGGTGTCCGCGGAGCTCGTCTCTGGAAAGAGAGGAGGTCCCGCTCGCCAGGACGCGTGGCACTTGCGGAGCTCGCCTCTGAGAGAGAAGGAGGTCTCGCCCGCCTGATATGCGGCACAACCAGACCTCGTCTCTGCGGAAAAGGGAGACCAGGACCCCGCTGGACACGTCGAGCTTCCAGAGCTCATCGCTGCGAAGGTAACGAGTTTTGAAGCAGTTTTTGCTTCTGTATGCGTTGGAATCCCCGGTACTGAGGAAACTGACATGAATTCCACGTTACTACCGCACCAAATCAATTGAACACAAGTTGTTAAGATTCAAAAACAATTTGAATAGGACTCTTATTCGAATTACGATCAGATTAGGACTCTTCTCTTCCCGTTTATAAATCGAACCCGAAACAACCCCTTGGTCGTAACATCTTTTCTAAAGCCGACAACCTAGAAGCCCTAGCCCCAAACTCGCCGAGCTAAACCTTTTCGCCGGAGTTTAACTGCCGGAGAGACCGCCGACGGGTCCAGACACAATTGCCATCGTCGGAGGAGAGCCGACAATCTGTTTTTGCTAGAGGGAGGACCTGAAGGAAGTAAGGTAGGCTTCCAAATACCACCTTACGACATCATCGCATTTTCTTTGCATCTGTTCTCTCGATCCGTTCGAACAGAAGCTTTTTCCTGGACAAATCACGTGTTGATCGGTCTGATCTAGATCTAGAGTCAAGATCATTACCACGTCCACAATTGGTACTTACACCTCTGTTCATCGTAAAACCCATGCAAGCCGTGCAAGAACACATACAAACTGATCTAATAAAACAGCACCATAGGATTAGCAAGCATATGCATCATCGCATCTTGATTAAGGTTTGTGCATGATGATTGATTGCTATGAATCATGTATGTGCGTGATCATACATAGAAGGACAAGCTCAGGGAGCTATCTACAACGTACTACAACACCCAGATTTCGAGATCCCAGAGCAACAAAAGCCCCAAGAACAAGGCAAGTGCCCCTTGACCATATTGATCCCATGTTTTGGAAAACTGTTTTGTTTGCGAAAAGGTGTGTGTGCTTGAGTCAACATGATGGGAAACCTATTTATAGGAGTTTACTAGTTTTGTTAACCACCCTTGTCGTCGGGAAAATTAATGAGTCGGGTATGATTTTTGCTTTTATGCTTCGCCGAGTCCATGGGATATGGGAAACGAGATAGATGTGTCTAGCTAACTGCACTCGTAAGAATAATGAGAAACTGATGTTGTTAATGAACATGAATCGGAGGGAGATCTAGGCAAGCTTGGTTTGTGGATGAGGTAGTATGAGATGATGGTTACTTGCCGTAGATCTAAGGACCGGTTCATGCGAGCACATGCCAGGATAACAGTGCCACCACAAGGCCATGTATGGGTGTGGCTTAGCTGAGTAATTAGGTAAGTTACTAGATTGTTATGGACCGTGGAAGGCGCGGGGAATGGGAGTCGAGTGAGGACTGCCCTGGGAACTGCATGGCATAAGAGGGGGCCCGTGGGTGGGAGAATTGGAAATTCTAGCCTGCTGCTGAAACCTTAGTGAGTCCATACATCTAGTAGCCCCTTTGTAAAGGCTATTTTGTGATCTCTTGGCCATACACTGACGGTTGCGTACTGGTATAATGGAGGTTCTGCAGTCGCTGATGGGTGACGAAATCACAAACTTGTGGGTAAAGTGGTGCAAACTCTGCAGAGTCTAAACTTCTCATGATAGCCGAGCTTACGGTCACGAGCGCCTAGCCAACTTCCATGATTAGTTGGGATGATTATTGGGATGGTATGTTTTTGTTATTGATTGGTTATGGATTGGATTTCAGGACTGTTGAGTCCAGGTGATGAGATTGGTTGCATGACTGTTGAGTCATGGCAATGAGCATTGGTCTCGGTATGAGACGGAATGGAATATGAGATGAAATGGTAGTGAATACAAGATGGTATTTATGAGATGGTAGTGAATACGAGATGGTATTCATGAGCTTGGGAAAAGTTGAATGTCTAGAAGAGACATGAAAGTGATGGAACATGATAGAGGTATGTTGGTGTTTAAATACATGTTGGGATTATATTCACTTAAAGCTGAATTGCTGTTTTTATCGTGTTTTGAGAAATAAACTTTGCTTTCTGCAATGAGCCTTTTTATATCTTCCTTGTTGTAAGCTACATATCATATTTTCCCGCACTTGCTGAGTACATCATGTACTCAAACTTGCATTATCATACATCATCAGCAACAGGAGAGGAGTACTATGAAGACCCCGTGGAGTATTAGGAGTGTGATCCACCGTCAACTTGCCTGTGGGGATGGAGTAGAGATGGAGCCACTGTTGCTGCTTAGTTTGCTTCCGCACTAGTTAGAAGACTTCCGCTGCTAGAGTAAGACTTCCGCTGCTATGATAAGACTTCCACTGCTAGCATGAGTCCAATACTCATGAAACATTGTAATAAACCCTGTTACTCGTGGTATTATTCTAAAATTCAGTTTGTGGATTATATGTGTATGTGTGATGAACATCCTGGGCACACAAACGCATCAGTCCAGGTCCCGAGAGTTTTCCTCTCAGAACCAGGGCGTCACAATAATGGAGGTTCTGCAGTCGCCGACGGGTGACGAAATCACAAACTTGTTGGTAAAGTGGTATAAACTCTGCATAGTCTAAAACTATCATGAAGCCGAGCTTACGGTCACGAGCGCCTGGACAACTCACATGATTAGATGGGAAGGTTTTTGGGATGGTTTTTGGTTTGGTTATGGTTTGATGTTTGGATTTGGTTTTCGGAACTCTTGAGTCCGGGTAATGAGATTGGTTGCATGATTGTTGAGTCATGGCAATGAGATTTGGTTTCGGTATGAGATGGAATTGAATATAAGATGAAATGGTAGTGAATACGAGATGGTGTTCATGAGATGGTAGTGAATACGAGATGATATTCATGAGCTTGAGAAAAGTTGAGAAAGATAAATGTCTAGAAGAGACATGAAATGTGGTGAATCATAATGGAGGTATGTTGATGTTTAAGTACATGTTGGGATTAGATTCACTTAAAGTTAAGTTGCTGTTTTTATCGTGCTTTGAGAAATAAACTTTGCTTTCTGCAATGAGCCTTTTTATACCTGCCTTGTTGTAAGCTACAAGTCATACTTCCTGCACTTGCTGAGTACGTCATGTACTCAAACTTGCATTATCATACATCATCAGCAACAGGAGAGGATTACTATGAAGACCACATGGAGTACTAGGAGTGTGATCCACCGTCAACTTGCCTGTGGGTATGGAGTAGAGATGGAGCCACTGCTGCTGCTTAGTTTGCTTCCGCACTAGTTAGAAGACTTCTGCTGTTAGAATAAAGACTTCCGCTGCTAGAATAAGACTTCTGCTGCTAGAATGAGTTAGACACTCATTAGACAATGTAATAAAACCCTATTATTCGTGGTATTATTCTGAATTCAGTTTGTGGATGATATGTGTATGTCTGATGAACTTCCTGGGCACACATACGCATCAGTCCAGGTTCCTCACAGAACCAGGGCGTCACACTGGACAACTCACATGATTAGATGGGGTAGTTATTGGGATGGTAATTGGTTTGGTTTTGGTTTGGTCTTTGGATTTGGTTTTCAAGACTGTTGAGTCTGGGTAATGAGATTGGTTGCATAACTGTTGAGTCATGGCAATGAGCATTGGTCTCGGTACGAGACGGAATTGAATATGAGATGAGATGGTAGTGAATACAAGATGGTATTCATGAGCATGTGAAAAGTTGAGCAAGATAAATGTCTGGTTGAGACATAAAAAGTGGTGAATCATGATGGAGGTATGTTGATATTTAAATACATGTTGGGATTACATTCACTTAAATCTAGTTGCTGTTTTTATCATAATTTGTGAAATAAATTTGCTTTTATGCAATGAGCCTTTTTATAACTACCTTGTTGTGAGCTACATATCATTTTTTCTCCGCACTTGCTGAGTACATCATGTACTCAAACTTGCATTATCATACATCAACAGCAACAGGAGAGGAGTACTATGAAGACCACGTGGAGTATTAGGCGTGTAATCTATCCTCAACCTTGCCTGTGGAGTAGAGATGGAGCCGCTGCTGCTTCTTAGTTGCTTTCGCAATAGTTTAGAAGACTTCCACTGCTAGAATAAATACTTCCGCTGCTAGAATAAGATTTCCGCTGCTAAGATAAGACTTCCGCTGTTAGAATGAGTTTAAGACTCATGAAACATTGTAATAAACCCTTATTCATTCGTGGTTATATATATTCTGAAATTCAGTTTGTGGATTATATGTGTATGTGTGATGAACATCCTGAGCACACATACGCATCAGTCTCAGTTCCGAGAGGTTCTCTCTCAGAACAGGGGTGTCACATCAGGTATGGTCGTTTTTGCTTTTTGCTTCGCTAATCTACGAGTTACGGGAAGCGAGATAGAATGTGTCTAGCTACTGCACTCATATGAACAATGTTAATGAGAACTTGATGATAATAATGAACATGGACCGGAGGAGATCTAGGCAAGCTTGGTTTGTGGATGTGGTAGAATGAGATGGTGGTTTACTTGCCGTAGATCTAAGGACCGGTTCATGCCAGCACATGCCAGGAAAATAGTGCCACCACAAGGCCAAATATGGGTGCGGCTTAGCTGACTAATTAGGTAAGTTGCTAGATTGTTATGGACCGTGGAAGGCGCGGGGAATGGGAGTCGAGAGAATACTGCCCTGGGAACTGCATGGCACAAGAGGGGGCCCGTAGGTGGGAGAATGGTGATTCGAGTCTTCTGGTGAAACCTTAGTGAGTCTATACATCTAGTAGTCCCTTTGTAAAGGCTATTTTGTGATCTCTTGGCCATACACCTACGGTTGTGTACTGGTATAATGGAGGTTCTGCAGTCGCCCGACAGGTGACGAAATCAGAAACTTGTGGGTAAAGTGGTGCCACCTCTTAAGAGTGTAAAACTATCATGATAGTCATGCTTACGGTCACAAGCGCCTAGCCAACTCACACGATTAGATGGGATGGTTATTTGGGATGGTCATTGGTTTGGTTATGGTATGGTCATTGGAAATTGGTTTCAGGACTGTTGAGTCTTGGTAATAAGATTAGTTTCGGGACTGTTGAGTCATGACAATGAGTTTGGTTTTCGGTTATATGATTATGAGATGGATATGACCATGAGATGGTTATCTTGAGAATGAGATAAAGTTGAGAAAGATTAATGGTTGGTTGAGACATGGAAAGTGGTGAATTATGATGGAGGTATGTTACCGTTTTACTTAAATATATGTTGGGATTAAATCCACTTAAAGATAGTTGCTGTTTCTATCATGGTTGTGAAATAAAGTTTGCTTTCTGCAATGAGCCTTTTTATTTCCAACCTTGTTGTAAGCTACATGTTATACTTTTCCCGCACTTGCTGAGTACGACATGTACTCACCCTTGCATTATCATACAAATATCAGCAACAGGAGAAGAGTACTTCGAAGATCATGTGGAGTACTAAGGCGTGCGAACTACCGTCAACTTGCCTGTGGAGTTGGAGATGGAGCCGCTGCTGTTTAGTTTTGCTTCCGCTATCGTTTAGAGACTTCCGCTGCTAGAATAAGTTAGAGACTTCCGTTGCAAGAATAAGTTAGAGATTGATGTAATAAAGTACTTAAATCCTATTATTCGTGGTTATATTCTGAATTCAGTTTGTGGATTACATGTGTATGTGTGATGAACATCCTGGGCACACATATGCATCAGCTGGGTTCCGTGTTTTACGGGACCGGGCGTCACAGATTGGTATCAGAGCTACGTTGACTGTAGGACGCAAGCCTAGGTAGAAGTCACAGATTTGTATCATAGTCACGTTGGCTGTAGGATGCAAGCCTAGGTAGAATGGACACCCTAAAACACATAGGAAAACCCCTCAAAACTGCTGTTTTCAAAAATTGCTTGCTGCTGCACTTTCCTTGTCAATAAAGCCACCGGAAGGTGCTATATTCAAAGGCCCTCCTTGTCTCTTCTTTTGGACAACAACACATTTGCTTTCTTGCTCCATAACTTCTGAAGTTTGGAGTTATTTCTTCCTTCTCAAATTTTTCCCATGTCCTATCTATAAATGGCGCTGGTGTTCCCGATTAACGCCATCTAACCATACATGGACTGCCAACTTACCGTGGCGTGCGCCCATGCATGGACCACCCCCGTCACATGGCGGGAACAGCACCAGTTCACATGATTAAGTTTAGGACTCCCATTGAATAACCTTGAATAGGAGTGGTGTGAACTTTTGTGATGATTGCTTATGATTGAGTGCTTAGTGTGAGTTATGGGACGCTACAGCGTTGTCCACATCCACACATAGTAGAGAGATGTGAGGTGTTTCAGCACTTGTTCACATCCTCATTTATAAAAGAAGTTAGTTAGTTCATAACCCTTGATGCATATAGTTGGGCGGAATCAACCTAAACTTCTAACTTCTATTCCACTCAACTCTCTCTCACAAATGGTGAGGGAAAACACCAACCGTCAAAGGAGGAATGTTCTGGCAACCAGGAACCACAAGAGGATGGCCACGATGAAGTTCCTGAGAATGTTGACCCCGGGGCTGGTGCAAACAACCTTGAACGGTTGATAGATATGCAGAATCAGCTCATGCAAACTATGATCCAAACTTTGGGTCAGCTGCAAGCCAACGACAACAACAACAACCCCGTTCCTGTACCACCACCACCCCCACCACCACTGCCGCCGGCTAAAAACTGATTGGGAGAGTTCATGAGGACTCGACCACCCACTTTTTTACAAGCTAATGATCCCATGGAGGCTCATTATTGGTTGAAATCCATAGAGAAGAAGCTTGCTATTGTTCAGTGCAATGATCAGGAGAAAGTTCTCTTCGCATCGCAGCAACTTATGTGAGCAGCCGCTGACTGGTGGGACGCTCTTTGCAATGCTCATGACAACCAGGAGACTATCACTTGCGCTGAATTCAAGGAGAGTTTCTGCTCTCATTACGTCCCTGTTGGAGTCATGATGCTAAAAAGGCAAGAGTTCAAAGGTCTCCGCCAAGGCAGGAAGAGCGTGAATGAGTACCTCAACAAGTTCATGCAGCTGTCAAGGTATGCCTCCGAGGATGTCAACTCAGATCAAAGGAAGCAATACTTGTTGATGAGAGGGTTAAACAATGAGATCCAAGTTCAACTTCTCAACAATGACTATGCAAACTTCCAGAAGCTAGTTGACAAAGCTATAGTGGTTGAGAGCAAGATCCGTGAGATCGAGCAAGAGGGCAAGAGAAAGGTGCCATACCAGCCACAAGGGAGCAATGTACTTCCCCGTTTCATGCCCCCAGCTGCACCGCAGTATGGCTCGTCCGCTTCTACTTTTCGCCCTAATCCACCACCGCAGCAATGTCCTGTCATGCAAGCACCTCGTGTGCCTTTGCCTTCTGCACCCCGTCCCAACATGGGCGCATATACTCAAAACCACCCCCACCCCAACGTCCCTGCTGTCTTGGGCAACAAGGCATGCTTTGCGTGCGGAGAGACGGGACACTTTGCAAGTCAGTGCCCGAGGAAAGGCCTTGGACAGCCGACCAACACGCCCAAGCAGAACCCACGGCCGAACGGAGGAGCTAATCAAGGTAACCGTGGACAGCAGAACTACGCTCGTGGCAACGTGAATGATGTCTCCGCTGAGGAGGCGCAACAGGCTGAGGACGTCGTGATTGGTATGTTCTTTGCCAACTCCAACCCAGCTACTGTTTTATTTGATTCTGGAGCATCGCATTCATTGATATCATCCAAGTATGTTGCTGTGACACCCTCAATTCTGTAGAACACAGAACCAAGAACTGATGCGTATGTGTGCCCAGAATGTTCATCACACATACACATATCATCCATAAACTGAATTCAGAATATATATAACCATGAATAACAGGGTTTATTACAATGTCTCATGAGTCTTGGACTCATGCTAGCAGCAGAAGTCTTAATCTTGCAGCGGAAGTCTTTATTCTAGCAGCGGAAGTCTTCTAAACTATTGCAGAAGCAACTAAGCAGCAGCAGCGTCTCCATCTATACTCCATCCCCACAGGCAAGTTGATAGGGAATCACACTCCTAGTACTCCATGGGGTCTTCATAGTACTCCTCTCCTGTTGCTGATGATGTATGATAATGCAAGTTTGAGTACATGATGTACTCAGCAAGTGCAGGAAAATATGATATGTAGCTCATAGCAAGGAAGGTATAAAAAGGCTCATTGCAGAAAGCAAAGTTTACTTCTTAAAACACGATAAAACAGCAACTCAGCTTTAAGTGAATGTAATCCCAACATGTATTTAAACATTAACATACCTCCATTATGATTCATCCCTTCTATGTCTCAGCCAGACATTAATCTTTATCAACTTTGCTCATGAATACCATCTCGTATTCACTACCATCTCATAAAAATCATCTCGTGTTCACTACCATTTTATCTTATATTCAATTCCGTCTCATCCCGAGACCAAATCTCGTTGCCATGACTCAACAGTCATGCAACCAATCTCATTACCCGGACTCAACAGTCCCGAAAACAAAACCAAAGACCAAAACCAAAACCAAAACCAAACCATCCAAAACCATCCCAAATAATCATGGAAGTAGGCCAGGCGCTCGTGACCGTAAGCTCGGCTATCATGATAGTTTTAAGACTCTGCAGAGTTTGCACCTCTTTACTCACAAGTTTGTGATCTCGTCACCCGTCGGTGACTGTAGAACCTCCATTATACCAGTACACAACCGTTGGTGTATGACCAAGAGATCACAAAATAGCCTTTACAAAGGGGCTACTAGATGTATGGAGTCACTAAGGTTTCACCGGCAGGCTAGAATCTCCAATACTCCCACCCACGGGCCCCCTCTTGTGCCATGCAGTTCCCAGGGCAGTCCTCACTCGACTTCCATTCCCTGTGCCTTCCATGGTCCATAACAATCTAGTAACTTACCTAATTACTTAGCTAAGCCGCACCCATACTTGTCCTTGTGGTGGCACTGTTACCCTGGCATGTTTTCTAGCATGAACCGGTCCTTAGATCTACGGTAAGTAACCACCGTCTCATTCTACCTCATTCACAAACCCAGGCTTGCCTAGATCTCCCTCCGATTCACATTCATTAACAAAATCAGTTTGTTATTATCTTTACGAGTGCAGTTAGGTAGACACATCTAATTCGCTTCACGTATCCCATGGACTCAGTGAAGCATAAAAGCAAAAACCATACCCGACTCATTAACTTTCCTGGCGACAAGGGTGGTTAACAAAACTAGTAAACTCGTATGAAAAGGGTTTCCCATCAATTTGACTCAAGCACACACACCTTTTCGCAAACAAAACAGTTTTCCAAAATATGGGATCAATATGGTCAAGGAGCACTTGCCTTGTTCTTGCGGTTCCTGTTGCTCAAATTCTTGCTGTTGTAGTCCGTCGTAGGTAGCTCCCTGAGCTTGTCCTTCTATACGCGATCACGCACATACAAGATTCATAGCAATCAATCATCATGTACAAACTCGTCTTTAAGATGCAATGATGCATATGCATGTTAATCCTATGATGCAGTTTAGTTTGTTCGTGTTCTTGCATGGCTTGCATGTTTTAAGATGAACAAAGGTGTTCGGATCAAATGTGGACATGGTGATGATCTTGACTCAAGATCAAGATCAGACCAATCAACACGTGATCTGTCCATGAAAAAGCTTCTGCTCGAAAGGATTCGAAGAACAGATGCAAACAAAATGCGATGATGTCGTAAGGTGGTATTGGAGCCCTACCTTACTCTCTTCGGGTCCTTCCTCCTAGCAAGAACAGATCGTCGGCTATCCTCCGGCGATGGCGATCGTGATCCAGGCTCGTCGGCGGTTTATCCGGCGGTTGTACTCTGGCGAAGGGGTTTACTCGGCGAGCTGGGGGCTAGGGCTCTAAGTTGTCGGCTCAGGAGGTGGACAAGAAGTACGTGGTTGCAGCCAAAGGTTTTCGGTTCTATTTATAAGAGGGAAACGAAGAGTCCTAATCTGATCGGAATTCGAATAAGAGTCCTATTCAAATTGTTTTTGAATCTTAACAACTTATCTGTAATTGATTTGGTGCGGTAGCAACATGGAATTCGTGTAGGTTTCCTCAGTACCGGGGATTCCCACGCGTACAGAAGAAAAACCGCTTCAGAATCGCGTCCTTACGCGATGATGAGCTCTGGAGGCTCCACGTGTCCTGCGGGAGCCTGGTTTCCCTTTTCTGCAGAGGCGAGCTCCGGTTGTGCCGCGTGTCAGGCGGGCGAGACCTCCCTCTCCCTTAGAGGCGAGCTCCGCGTGCGCCACACGTCCTGGTGGGCGGGACCTCCCTCTCTCTAGAGGCGAGCTCCGCGTGCGCCACGTGTCTAGTGGGTCGGGACCTCCACTCTCAATCAGGGGTGAGCTCCGTGAACGCCATGTGTCAGTTCCGGACCTCCCCCTCTCTTCGGAGGTGGCTTCGAGTGTGCCATGTGTCAATTTTGTACCTCCCCTCTCTTCGGAGGTGAGCTCCGAGAATGCCACACGTCAAGTAGCGCCGAATCTTCCTTTCTTCTCGGAGGCGAGCTCTGAGGTCGACACGTGTCCACCAGCGTCAGACCTCCCAGAGGTAAGCTCTGGAGGTGTGTGACGCCCTCAATTCTGTGGAAAACCACGGAACTGAGAACTGATGCATATGTGTGCCCAGGATGTTCACCACACATATACACATCATCCACAAACTGAATTTCAGAATATATATGACCATGAATAACAGAGTTTATTACAATGTCTCGTGAGTCTTGGACTCATGCCCACAGCGGAAGTCTTTATTCTAGCAGCGGAAGTCTTCTAATAATGCGGAAGCAATCTAAGCAGCAGCGGCTCCATCTCTACTCCATCCCCACAAGCAAGGTTGAGGACAGATTACACGCCTAATACTCCACCTGGTCTTCATAGTAATCTTCTCCTGTTGCTGATGATGAAATAATAATGCAAGTTTGAGTACAATGATGTACTCAGCAAGTGCGGAAAAATATGATATGTAGCTCACAACAAGGTAGGTATAAAATGGCTCATTGCAGAAAGAAAGTTATTTATCAAAACCATGATGAAACAGCAACTTAACTTTAAGTGAATGTTATCCCAACAAACATACCTCCATTACGTTCATCACTTCCCATGTCTAAACCATACATTAATCAACTTCATTCTTGCTCACGAATACCTTCTCGTATTTGCTACCATCTCACGAATACCATCTCGTATTCGCTACCATTTCATCTCATAAACAAATCCGTCTCACACCGAGATCAATCTCGTTGCCATGACTCAACAGTCGTGCAACCAAATCTTATCACCCGGACACAACAGTCCCAAAAGCCAAACAATAACCAAAACTATAACCAATAACCATAACCAATAACCATAACCATCCCAACTAATCATGGAAGTTGGCCAGGCGCTCGTGACCGTAAGCTCGGCTATCATGATAGTTTTACTCTGCAGAGTTTGCACCTCTTTACTCACAAGTTTGTGATTTCATCACCCGTCAGCGACTGCAGAACCTCCATTATACCAGTACACAACCGTCGGTGTATGGCCAAGAGATCACAAAATAGCCTTTACAAAGGGGTTACAAGATGTATGGACTCACTAAGGTTTCACCGGCAGGCTAGAATCTCCAATTCTCCCACCCACAGGCCCCCTCTTGTGCCATGCTGTTCCCAGGGCAGTCCTCATTCGACTCCAATTCCCCACACCTTCCACGGTCCATAACAATCTAGCAACTTACCTAATTACTCAGCTAAGACACACCCATACTTGGCATTGTGGTGGCACTGTTATCCTGGCATGTGCTCGCATGAACCGGTCCTTAGTTCTACGGCAAGTAAACCACCATCTCATTCTACCTCATTCACAAACCCAGGCTTGCCTAGATCTCCCTCCGATCCATGTTCATTAACAACATCAGTTTCTCATTATCATTACGAGTGCAGTTAGCTAGACACATCTATCTTGCTTCCCAATCCCATGGACTCAGCGAAGCATAAAAGCAAAAACCATACCCGACTCATAAACTTTCCAGGTAACAAGGGTGGTTTAACCAAAACTAGTAAACTCCTATAAAAGGTTTCCCATCATGTTTGACTCAGCACACACACCTTTTCGCAAAACAAAACAGTTTCCCAAAACATAGGATCAATATCGTCAAGGGGCACTTGCCTTGTTCTTGCGGTTCCGGTTGCTCTTGGATCTCGAAACCTTGTTGTGGCAGCTCATCGTAAACGGCCCCATGAGCTTGTCCTTCTATACGCGATCACGCACATACAAGATTCACAACAATCAATATCCTGCACAAACGTTAACTAGATGCTATGATGCATATGCATGCTATCCTATGATCAGTTTTTATTAGATCAGATTGTACGTGTTCTTGCATGGTTTGCATGGGTTTTACGATGAACAGAGGTGTTCGGATCAAATGTGGACGTGGCGATGATCTTGACTCTAGATCAGACCGATCAACACGTGATCTGTCCACGAAAAGCTTCTGTTTGAAAGGGATAAAAGAACAGATGCAAAGAAAACGCGACGATGTCGTAAGGTGGTATTGGAGACCTACCTTATGTTCTTCTTAGTCTCGAGGTCCTTCTCCTATCAGACAGATCGTAGGGGCCCTCTTCCTGCCATCTCTCTCGACCGAACTCCGGCGAAGGTTTTACTCGGCGAGCTGGGGCTAGGGCCCTAAGTCGTCGGCTCAGGAGTTGGAAAAGAAGTTCATGATTTCGGCCAAAGATTCTGGGTTCTATTTATAATCGGGAAGAAAGAGTTCTAATCTGATTGGACTTTGAATAAGAGTCCTATTCAAATTGTCGTTGAATCTTAGCAACTTATCTTTAGTTGATTTGGTGCGGTAACATTGTGGAATTCATGTCGGTTTCCTCCCGTACCTGTATTCCCACGCGTACAGAAGCAAAAACCGCTCCAGAACTCGTTACCTCCGCGGTGATGAGCTCCGGAAGCTCCACATGTCCATCGGGGCCTGGTCTCCCCCTTTCTGCAGAGACGAGCTCCGATTGTGCCGCGTGTCAAGCGAACGAGACCTCCCTCTTCTTCGGAGGTGAGCTCCGCGTGCGCCACGTACCCTGGCGTTCTGGACCTCCTCTCTATTCGGAGGTGGCTCTGCGCATGCCATGTGTCAGTGCCGGACCTTCCCTCTCTTCGGAGGTGGCTCCGGGTGTGCCACGTGTCCTAACAGTGCCAGACTTCCTTTCTTCTCAGAGACGAGCTCTAAGGTTGACACGTGTCCAACAGTGACGGACCTCCCGGAGATAAGCTCCGGTGGCGACACGTGTCCAATAGAATCGGACCTCTCGGAGGTGAGCTCCGAGATCGACACATATCCCGCGCGACTAGTGTGGCGGACCGGAATCCGCTCATCCAGGATCGCAGAGGGTGGTGCCACGCGATGCGACACCCGACAGCACACGTCATAAGAACATAATATATTACATGGGAAAAACAACTGAAACTGTACAACAGGTACAAACTTCAGTTACAACTATTGTTTAAATTACACAGCGGAAGTCTACACTATACAACTCACGCCCGCCTATTTAGCAAAAGTTGGTTGCCCAGCCCTAGGGCAACCCACACTAGCTACACTTCTCAGCTCAGCGCGGCGTGTACGGCTCCCACTCAGCCGTGGTCCCCGACGGAGGGTAACCCTCGCCGGTGGACTCGTACTCCGGGTCCGTGGGTGGCTCCTCACCTGAAAAACACTTTGAGCACGAAGGCTCAGCAAGGCTTAACAGACTCACCTAAGCATGAAACTCTACATGAGGGGTATACCAAGACATAGGTTAGTAACATTTCAGCAAAACGACATGCCTACAAGTTCATCCTTAGTTCATCTTTTAGCAACAAGTTAACAGTTCATGAAATCTGAAATTTAGTAAGCAGTATTTGGTGGCACACATGTAGAAATACAATTATATCAATCAGCAATATTGAATCAACATGTTTCATCCATTAATCTACGTCACGACTCAGTGACCAAGTGGTACTCTTCACCGCGAGGGACGGCGAATCGACTCGATATACACCTGCAGGGAAACCCAAAGAGCACGTCACGTACGCCCACCCGTGGAGCTGCACAGCACGCTCACTCGATGTCGTACGGGACAACCTTTCACCCAACAGCCCAAACGTCGAACCGATCACACCAGAACGAGCAGGAGGTTCCCCACACGGAGCATCTCTCTATGCCCGTTGGCAGATTTCCACCTTGCTGCCCTCAACCTACACCTATAAATCGGTGTGCTATGCCTCGACGCTCGGAGGTTTAGGCTACATCGGTTTATCGGGGCCCATATATCCGATATGCCTTCGGTACGTTCAAACTTGATCAGCGTGGGCCGCACACGGCTCGGTCCTCAATCGACACGGACAGGGCTGCGCACACAAGACTCCCTCTTGCTGCGTCCTAGCCCCTGCCCAGTCTCATTTTCATTACTAATGTGATCTCACATCACTCAACCGAACCCATGTGTCCTAATCCTATCTCGCGAGTAGATTCCAACTACTCGACTTGTACCGAAGTCCTATGACCCATTAAGCATAGCCGGTCTACTCGAGGTCTTAGACACTACCCTCACTCTTTTAGGAACCTTTGGTTATGCAAGTGGGGTTCCATTCATCCTACACCTAATGCACAATCATACTTCACATGACTCATGTAAACAAAAGAAAACTTATAAAAGGGTTAATGCAAACCGGGGCTTGCCTTGTTGCTGCTGGTCAATAGTTAGTTCCTCGTCCGGAAGAAGGAAGTCCAGCACTTCCGGAGTCTCTTCTTCAACGGCTACACGTTAATGAAATACTACATGTTAATTTAGATGCAAATGTGAGTTTTAGAGTAAGACTTCTACTATTAGTTCTAATGACCAGCCTCTAACACCTGGAAATTTGTTTAAGAATTTAAAGATGAACTGGTGTTGGTGGTTTGGATTGGACTTAATCACATGGTTAAATGCTAAGTGGTTTCCCCCTTTTCCATATTAATCCCTTAAGTGGTTAAACAGGACAGGGGTAATCTAGAGCTCCAATGGAGCTTAGAATTTCTGTGTGAGTTCCTTGTCACAAGAAAACTCTCTGGACCAAACATTAGCACTTTTCATGGAGTGGTTTGCTCAGAATAATTCTCTTGGCAAATAAGCAAGGAAGAATTTATTCTGAGGTAATACCCCTGTTCATGCTCAACTTAATGAACTACAATTTCAATTATAGCTCATAGAGTTTGCATGAATTTTCCTAACATTTTTGGGGTTAAGATTTGCCCAGAACTGAATTTCCAAGTTTTGGAAATTCTCTGAAAATGTTTCTGTATTCAAATGAACACAGCACCTTCCAATTTTAATTGCTCTGACCAAATTAACTCCAAATGGTCTGAAACTTTTACAGGGGTTTACTAATGTCCTAAAGAACATTCCGGCAAAATTTGGGGATTTTTGGATGAACCAAACTCCCTCTAAAATTCTTTTGCTGAAAAGCTTTAATGAATTTTCCAGAATTAATTAATGGGTTTTATAAAAATTGGGTTTCAGATTTGGATTGTTCTCTGTTAGAGGAATCCAACAAAATTTGTTTCATAATTTTTGGATTCTCCTAACCCAAGTTGTGGTCCTCCAAAGTTTGAACTACAAACTGGACATTTCAAAATGTTTAAATGTCTGCCGGTGGGTCCCACCCGGCAGTCTTCCCCTTCCTCGCACCAAAAAGGGGCCCGCGGCGGCGCACTCCGGCGAGCGTCACTGGAACTGCTCTCCCGGCCGTCTCCCGGCCCCAAACTTGCCGCCCCGCCCTAACTCACGTCGCTGGACTCGTCGGTGGCGTCGCCGGCGGCCGTAGCTCACTGGAACAGGGCTCCCGACGGTGACAGCAGCGGTTAGGGTTCCGGTGTGGTCGGGAATGCGTTACAACGCACCAAAATGATTGGCAAAGGGTCGGAGAGCACCACGGGAGCTCGAGGGTGATGGAAATGGCCGCCAAACCCCATGTAAAGGTCGGCAACCTAGAGCTCCATGGTGAACCGAGCTGTTATTCTATGGCGGCCCGAAAAATAACCTAAACCCGGCCATTTCTGGGTCATTTCCCTTGATTCTTGGTCGAGGAGGGTCGCTAGGGAGTGAGGAAGGTGTTGGCCAGCCTGCGCGGCCAATAGCTAAACAAGTAGCAGGAATTTTGGGGTAGACCGCGCTCTACCCGAATGCACTATGTTTCGGAAGAACTGGAAATACTCTTCATCCAGTGGTTCAACCGCTATTCGGCTTGCATCTACACGATCTAGAGAGCACAGCGCACCTTTTTCGTGTAGGAGTCCAGCGGTGAAACAGGCTGTGGTGTGCTGTCCACGGGGAGCAGTTCGAGGCTTTCCGCCGGTTCCCTGTTCCTCGGCGATCGTTGCCGAATTGCACGCGCCACAGGCTAGGAGTCTCGGATTTGCGGGGCTGTCGTGGTAGAGCACGCACGGGCGCTGTTTTTTGGTGCTGCTGGCACGAGCAACCGGGGCTTGGATGCTGCCGGCGATCGGGAAAGGAGAGCGCGGGGTGAGCTCCGGTTAGTGCGGGGGTGAGGGAAACAGCGAGTGTGCGATCAATGAAGAAGGCAACGTGCTGCTGTTTGCTCCTGGCTTAACGATCGGATTGAGGCGGCGGAGCCGGAAAGATGGTCGCCAGCGCGTGCGGAGGGGGGGCGAGGTGGCTGCTCGGTCGGCTCGGTGTCGAGCTCTGCCGAGGCCCGGTAAAACGAGTTCGCTCAGTGTTGACTTAGGGCCGAAGTCTAGCTGACTGGTGGGCCCTCTTCTCCCCCCCTAATCTTCTCGGTTGTGCAAATATCCCACCTACTCAAACTTGAAAAGGGAATTTAGCAACCAACTCAGACGTAGAATTTGAATTCATCAACTTCAAACTGGTTTGGCCACATTCCCTTCATATTTGAATTTGAAAATTCAAACTCAGTTTGAATTGTTACTAATTCGGCTCCCGACGAGATGAAGTCCAATGGGACTGAAAATTGGTGGGACTACTCAGGAAAATATGCTGAGTTTGAATATGAAACTAACTTTTGAATTTGAGTGGTGAAAGTTGCTGCAATTTGAATTCACATTCAAATTGGCCTCTTTTTCAATCACCTCCAAAAGTGCCTCAAAAAGTGTTGGATTTACATGAACTTTGGCTTGAACCTTCCCAAGACTTTTCAAGTCCTAGGGGTGAGCTCAAGCTCTCATGTTCATGTGTAGAAATTCTACTTTGTGAAAGTGTAGACTTTCCCCTCTAATTACCCTTTTGATGGAGGTTACTTGCTCTTCACACTTTTTCCTAAGATGTCCACAATAAAAACTGTGGTGTTGTGAGGTGAAGAGAAATTTTTGCAAGTCCCTTTTCTTGGGCTTTTACATCCCTCCCCCCTTAAAAGAATCTCGTCCCGAGATTACAAAAGAAGAGATAGCGATGTAATAGGGACTTACCCGTGTTGATATGCCATGAACTCCGGGTAATTTGAGCGAAGGAACTCCTCGCTCTCCCACGTCGCTTCTTCCGCGATGTGGTTACTCCAGAGTATCTTGTAGAACCACAACGTTCTGCTACGCGTGGTTCTGGCTTTCTCATCAAGAATTTCCACCGGATACTCCTCATAGGTTAAATCCGGTTTCAGCTCGCCGATGTCTTCGGTAGGAACAGCAGCCGTATGCTTTAAACATTTTCGCAGTTGCGAAACATGAAAAACATCATGGACACCAGCGAGAGATGCCGGTAGTTCCAATCGATACGCCGCTGGTCCACACTTCTCGGTGATAGCGTAGGGTCCAATAAAACAGGGAGCGAGCTTCCCCTTCACACCGAACCGGTGCACACCCTTCATTGGAGACACGTGGAGGTACACGTGTTCCCCAACGTCAAAGTGCAACGGTCTACGCCTCTTATCAGCGTAGCTCTTCTGTCGGGATTGAGCGGCTTTTAAATTGGCTTGAATTGTCCGAAGGCGCTCTTCGGCGTCGTTCACCACATCAACCCCGAATGTGACCCTTTCACCGGACTCGCACCAATTTAATGGGGTGCGGCACTTGCGACCGTAGAGAGCTTCGTAGGGTGCCATCTTGATACTCGCCTGATAGCCGTTGTTGTACGAGAATTCCGCCAATGGTAGGTGATTATCCCAGTCCCTACCATGGTGGATGGCACATGCTCTCAACATGTCCTCCAAAACTTGATTCACCCTCTCTGTCTGGCCATCTGTCTGAGGGTGGTAGGCGGAGCTCCTAATCAGTTTAGTACCCAAAGCAGCGTGCAACTGCTCCCAAAAGCGAGATACAAACAATGCACCTCGGTCTGAGATTATGGTCTTGGGTACACCATGCAGGCATAGAATCCTGGCAATGTATAACTCCGCATATCGGTTGGCATGGAAATGTGTATGTACGGGGATGAAGTGAGCTGACTTGGTCAGTCGGTCAACAATCACCCAAATGGAATCATGTTTGTTGGATGTTAAGGGTAATCCCATGATGAAATCCATGCTCACATCTTCCCATTTCCATGCTGGAATCTTCATGGGTTGCAGCAGCCCTGATTTCCTCATATGGTCAGCCTTCACTCGTCTACACGTATCACACTCGGATACGTACTTAGCTACCTCCCGCTTCATCCGTGTCCACCAAAATTTCTTTTTCAAATCTTGGTACATTTTGTTGCTGCCCGGATGAATGGAGTACTTAGACAAGTGGGCTTTGTCGAGGATCTTCTTCCTCAGTTCCATGTCCCGGGGTACGACTATGCGGTCATTGAACCACAGCGTCCCCTCATCATCCTTCCGGAAACATTTGATCTCCCCTTTGTCAATCCGTCTCCGGAGATGTGCCATGCCTTTATCATTTTTCTGAGCTGCAATGATGTCCTCCCTAATAGTAGGGACGAGGGCAAGGTTGTACAGCGATCCATAAGGAACCAGGTATAAACTTGGCTCTTCCTCCTCCACCGGTGTAATGGTGAGGTGATGGACATGTGATTTCCGACTCAGCGCGTCGGCAACCACATTCGCCTTGCCGGGGTGGTAATGGATCTCAATCTCATAATCTTTGATCAGTTCTAACCACCTCCTCTGCCTCATGTTCAGCTCCTTCTTGGTGAAAATGTATTTCAAGCTCTTGTGGTCGGTGTAGAGATGCACCAAGTTCCCCAGGAGATAGTGCCTCCACATTTTCAGCGCCAACACCACGGCAGCAAGTTCAAGATCGTGAGTCGGGTAGTGCTGCTCATGGTTCCGAAGTTGGCGTGAGCCATAAGCGACCACACGTCCTTCCTGCATCAACACGCAGCCAAGCCCAATACCGGACGCGTCACAATACACGTCGAAGGGCTTTGTTGTATCCAGCTGAGCTAACACCGGGGCTGTTGTGAGATGCTTCACCAATGTTCGGAACGCTCCTTCACACGCCGTGTTCCAAACATATTTCGTCCCTTTCTTCAGCAACTGTGTCATCGGCTTAGCGAGCTTGGAGAAGCTTGGAATGAATCTCCGGTAGTATCCCGCTAACCCGAGGAAACTTCTGACTTCATGAACTGAAGTGGGAGCTTTCCATTTCAGCACTTGCTCTATTTTGCTTGGGTCAACCGCAATGCCTTCAGCTGAGATGATATGTCCCAAGAATCGCACTTGGCTGATCCAAAACTCGCATTTACTGAACTTGGCGTAGAGTTTATGGTCTCGCAATCGTTGAAGAACGATCCGCAAGTGTTCGGCATGTTCGGCTTCCGTCTTGGAGTAAACCAAGATATCGTCGATGAACAATACCACGAATTTGTCCAGCTCCGGCATGAACACCGAGTTCATGAGACATATGAAATGGGCTGGAGCATTTGTGAGACCAAATGACATGACGAGATATTCATATAGTCCATATCTCGTCGAGAATGCCGTCTTCGGAATATCCTCCGCCCGGATTTTTATCTGGTGATATCCAGAGCGAAGGTCCATCTTGGATAACACACTGGCACCCACAAGTTGATCAAACAATATGTCAATGCGGGGCAGCGGGTACTTATTCTTGATGGTGACGGCGTTGAGCGGCCGGTAATCCACACACAGCCTCAGGGTCATACTTCTTCTTCACGAATAGCGCCGAGCATCCCCAAGGCGAGGAACTCGGCCTAATGAAACCCTTGCTCAACAGATCATTGAGCTGTTCTTTCAGTTCAGCCAGCTCATTTGGAACCATCTTGTATGGTCTCCGAGAGATGGGCGTAGTCCCGGGTGCAAGTTCAATCTTGAACTCGACATCCCGCTCAGGTGGCATGCCCGGAAGATCATCCGGGAACACATCAGGATACTCCCGGACTACGGGGATGTCTTCTAACTTGAGAGCTTCAGCGTTATTAATTGCTAAAACTTCCCAGACTGGCGTGTCTAACACCATGGAATGTGGACGGTGAAATGGAGAATTTAAGTGAACCGTCCGTGTCCGAGCCTCTAGGACAGCGCCATGGTATTGTAGCCATGACATCCCTAAGATTGCATCAATCTTTTGTCCCATAAGGATTATCAAGGTGGTGGGATATAGTTTCCCACCTAAGCACAGAGGTGCCTTTGGAATCATCATATTAGCTGAAATCTTCCCTCCCGGTGAGCAGATCATATAAGTGCAGTCGGTTGGGAAGACTTGCAATTGATGTTTAGCCACATAGGATGCACTTATGAAGCTGTGGGTTGCACCAGAATCAAATAATATGATGATGGCTTGATGGTTGAGAGTAAACGTACCCGCCAGCACGTTGTCTCCCTCTGGGGCGTCCTCATTGTCGAGGTTGCGGACGCCTCCAGTCCGCTGACCAACCTTCTTCACCGGAGGTCGGCCTCGAGCACCGCCCTGGAGCTGGGCTTGCCCGCTGCTCTGCTGCCCCTGGGGACAGTCCTTCGCGAAGTGGCCCGCCTGGCCACACGTGAAGCAGGTGAAACGGGGCGGTCCCCCGCTAATCGGTGGACAGAAACCCGGGGCGCGTTGTGGCGGTGGAAACGCCCGGGGTACTGTCTGCTGCTGCTGTTGCTGTTGCTGTCTTGGTGGTGGCATCGGCGGACGGAACGGGGGTGCTTGGAACGAACGTCCCCCGAACTGTTGAGGTCGCGCCGGTGGACGCCACTGCTGCCCGGATGGTGTCCGATACACCATACGGTACTTCTGGGGAGCGCCACTCCCACCGCTGGGTGGAGCGCTGCGCTTCCGCTGCTCAGCTGCCAACTCCCGCTGAGCATCCTCTTGCATGATCGCGGCATTGACTAAGTCGTTGAATGTGCCGCGGTTCCACTGTACGAGGTGGGTCTTCATTTCGGGGTGTAACCCCCGATAGAAGTGCTCCCTCTTCTTCTCCTCCGTGGAGATGTAGTCTGACGCATACTGCGCCAGATGGTTGAAGGCACGGGAGTAGTCGTGGGCACTCCTCCCGCCCTGCTTCAGTTCCAAAAATTCTTGGAACTTCCTCTTCATTATTCCGGGAGGGATGTGATAGGCGCGGAACGCCTCCCGGAACTCTTGCCATTCCACGGCATGGCCAGCCGGACGTGAGGCGACATAATTCGCCCACCACGCACCAGCGGCACCGTGGAGCTGCTGTGCTGCGAACAGGGTCTTCTTCCGCTCTGTACATTGGAGCAGCCCGAACTTAGACTCGATGGTCCGCAGCCAGTTGTCCGCCTCCAGTGGTTCTTCAGCTTCGGTGAACACTGGAGGGTGCGTACTCATGAAATCCGAGTACGACACTTCGCGGGGCTCATGAGGCCCTCGCTCTTGACGTCCTCCCGCCTGGGACGTATTCTGCACGATCGTGCGGAGCAGGTCGGTCTGCTCCTCACGACCTCCCACCAGTGCCGCTATCACATCCGCTAGAGTAAGCGGAGGCAGCGGTGGTGGCTGCTGCTGCGGGGTGCTGTCGTAGGCCGGTGGCTGGAAGTCATCGCCTCCACCTTGGCTAGAGCCACCAACCTCGTGCGTAGTCCTAGTGTGAACCATCTGTAACCATACGACAATAACATCAGTCCCGCAACAGAGTGCATGCAGTCTAAATGAAACAGGTGTAAAACATAATGACAATGAAAACATGCGATACATCTCGTAAGTAGATACTGTAAGAACTTTGCACAAGCTACACCATTACCAGACCAAACACAAGCTAGTTTAATCCAACTTGATGAACCTCCACTTTGGAAGCTCAACTTAACTATGTTTGGTCACTACGAGACATTACTATCGCGTTGTCATCACGTATACCACCCTTAGGGTACAACACCCTCTCCAGTGAGTTCAACTGTCATTCTTCTGTCAGAATGACCAGTTTCTACCTATTCCAAGTTTTGACCTGGTTCTGGGCATTTTCATGCCTCAAGTTGAATACCAAAGTTCAAGTTAACTTCAGTATCTTTCCAACAAGTACTCATTTGCCCCCAGATCAGTTTTGGTTAAAAAGTTATGCTAATTCGAAGTTAGCAGAATTTCTGGAAGAATTTTAACAGCACCTCCCTTGGAAGTGGCTGTTTTCAACCCTGATTTCCATTAAATCTGTGCTGAAATTTCAGAATCTTTGAATTGTAAAGATGACACCCATCTTCTACTCTATCTAAGGAGGTATCATATGAAATTTTTGGGTTTTGCTACTGGGAGTTATCATCGAAAAACAAAACAGTTCAGAGAATGTTCTACTCTGTCCTGGTTCTGGACAGTTCACATTCCTCTGAGATGCCACCTTAAGGTGTGTTTCAGCTCTGGAAGTATACAACAAAGTTATAGAGTACTTCAATACCTTTCTAGAACTATATAGCACACCTCTCTGGGCTAAAAGACCTGTGAGTTGTGCTCTGTTAAAGTTCGGCAACCTTGCTGCCCAAAACAGAGCACTCTGCTTTGCATACTTTTGGCTATACTGCTCCACTATCCCATTCTTATACCCAACCAGGGTCCTAAATGTTGACCTATAGATTTTAATTCTTTGTTATCATTATTCTCATGCATATGCCTACAATATCTCGGTACTACGTTCCTCACAAAAGAAAATCCTAACCGGATTTTACCGGCATATACGTCTCAAGTGTGGCACTAAACGGTCTCTCGCACACGTTTACTACACGGATACTTACGTGGTTAGTACCTGCAGAAGACCACACAATAATGGTGCACTCAGAGGTTGTTCATTCCAGGCAGTTCCATATTTAAAAGTAAATACAAACGCCCGTATCATTTCCATACGGCCGTCCTTGAGTTAGGTCACGTCTCAAGGTACGTGATCGTGTTTCAACACCACACGACGGGGAACCCGAGTATGTCATGAACGGGTCGTCACGGTTGGGAATGTTATCAACCCAACAGATACCACCTACTGCCCTGCAGGGCACACCGATGGCAAGCGCTGCGTATGTCCTCCTGGGCTATTTCCAGACGAACACACTCTCGCGTTACTGACCACGCGATGGGGTCTCCACTTACTTGCCTAGTGCACGCTAGGGATCAGCGTTTCATATGAACTCAGGGACATGAAGAGTCCAAGAGGTTCATATTGACGTCTCACACCAAGCTATGAGACTCTATCCCTGAACCACGTTCCTCGTCAGGGGGAGCTAACCGAAATTGAACCGCTTTCGGTGGCGTTCCTTACCATACTTACCAGAGCGTAGGTGCGTCGTTACATAATTAAAATTCAGAATTATAACACATAAGTTAGTCTTTGCCACTTTAAGTAACTATGCTAATATAGTCCTTACTTGGGCAGCTACCGATTCCTCACCGTAACCTAAGTTTTCCCATAATGTAGTCCTTAAGTACTGTGCTATCCCCACTGCAGCTCTGATACCAGGCTGTGGCGGACCGGAATCCGCTCATCCAGGATCGCAGAGGGTGGTGCCACGCGATGCGACACCCGACAGCACACGTCATAAGAACATAATATATTACATGGGAAAAACAACTGAAACTGTACAACAGGTACAAACTTCAGTTACAACTATTGTTTAAATTACACAGCGGAAGTCTACACTATACAACTCACGCCTGCCTATTTAGCAAAAGTTGGTTGCCCAGCCCTAGGGCAACCCACACTAGCTACACTTCTCAGCTCAGAGCGGCGTGTATGGCTCCCACTCAGCCGTGGTCCCCGACGGAGGGTAACCCTCGCCGGTGGACTCGTACTCCGAGTCCGTGGGTGGCTCCTCACCTGAAAAACACTTAAGCAGCAACCATGAGCACGAAGGATCAGCAAGGCTTAACCGACTCACCTAAGCATGAAACTCTACATGAGGTATACCAAGACATAGGTTAGTAACATTTCAGCAAAACGACACGCCTACAAGTTCATCCTTAGTTCATCTTTTAGCAACAAGTTAACAGTTCATGAAATCTGAAATTTAGTAAGCAGTATTTGGTGGCACACATGTAGAAATACAATTATATCAATCAGCAATATTGAATCAACATGTTTCATCCATTAATCTACGTCACGACTCAGTGACCAAGTGGTACTCTTCACCGCGAGGGACGGTGAATCGACTCGATATACACCTGCAGGGAAACCCAAAGAGCACGTCACGTACGCCCACCCGTGGAGCTGCACAGCACGCTCACTCGATGTCGTACGGGACAACCTTTCACCCAACAGCCCAAACGTCGAACCGGTCACACTGAAACAAGCAGGAGGTTCCCCACACGGAGCATCTCTCTATGCCCGTTGGCAGATTTCCACCTTGCTGCCCTCAACCTACACCTATAAATCGGTGTGCTATGCCTCGACGCCCGGAGGTTTAGGCTAAATCGGTTTATCGGGGCCCATATATCCGATATGCCTTCGGTACGTTCAAACTTGATCAGCATGGGCCGCACATGGCTCGGTCCTCAATCGACACGGACAGGGCTGCGCACACAAGACTCCCTCTTGCTGCGTCCTAGCCCCTGCCCAGTCTCATTTTCATTACTAATGTGATCTCACATCACTCAACCGAACCCGTGTGTCCCAATCCTATCTCACGAGTAGATTCCAACTACTCGACTTGTACCGAAGTCCTATGACCCATTAAGCATAGCCGGTCTACTCGAGGTCTTAGACACTACCCTCACTCTTTTAGGAACCTTTGGTTATGCAAGTGGGGTTCCATTCATCCTACACCTAATGCACAATCATACTTCACATGACTCATGTAAACAAAAGAAAACTTATAAAAGGGTTAATGCAAACCGGGGCTTGCCTTGTTGCTGCTGGTCAGTAGTTAGTTCCTCGTCCGGAAGAAGGAAGTCCAGCACTTCCGGAGTCTCTTCTTCAACGGCTACACGTTAATGAAATACTGCATGTTAATTTAGATGCAAATGTGAGTTTTAGAGTAAGACTTCTACTATTAGTTCTAATAACCAGCCTCTAACACCTGGAAATTTGTTTAAGAATTTAAAGATGAACTGGTGTTGGTGGTTTGGCTTGGACTTAATCACATGGTTAAATGCTAAGTGGTTTTCCCCCTTTTCCATAGTAATCCCTTAAGTGGTTAAACAGGACATGGGTGATCTAGAGCTCCAATGGAGCTGAGAATTTTAGTGTGAGTTCCTTGTCACAAGAAAACTCTCTGGACCAAACATTAGCACTTTTCATGGAGTGGTTTGCTCAGAATAATTATCTTGGCAAATCAGCAAGGAAGAATTTATTCTGAGGTAATACCCCTGTTCATGCTCAACTTAATGAACTACAATTTCAATTATAGCTCATAGAGTTTGCATGAATTTTCCTAACATTTTTGGGGTTAAGATTTGCCCAGAACTGAATTTCCAAGTTTTGGAAATTCTCTGAAAATGTTTCTGTATTCAAATGAACACAGCACCTTCCAATTTGAATTGCTCCGACCAAATTAACTACAAATGGTCTGAAACTTTTACAGGGGTTTACTAATGTCCTAAAGAACATTCTGGCAAAATTTGGGGATTTTGGATGAACCAAACTCCCTCTAAAATTCTTTTGCTGAAAAGCTTTAAAGAATTTTCCAGAATTAATTAATGGGTTTTATAAAAATTGGGTTTCCGATTTGGATTGTACTCTGTTAGAGGAATCCAACAAAATTTGTTTCATAATTTTTGGATTCTCCTAACCCAAGTTGTGGTCCTCCAAAGTTTGAACTACAAACTGGACATTTCAAAATGTTTAAATGTCTGCCGGTGGGTCCCACCCGGCAGTCTTCCCCTTCCTCGCGCCAAACAGGGGCCCGCGGCGGCGCACTCCGGCGAGCATCGCCGGAACTGCTCTCCCGGCCGTCTCCCGGCCCCAAACTTGCCGCCCCGCCCTAACTCACGTCGCTGAACTCGTCGGTGGCGTCGCCGGCGGCCGTAGCTCACCGGAACAGGGCTCCCGACAGTGACAGCGGCGGTTATGGTTCCGGCTTGGTAGGGAATGCGTTACAACGCACCAAAATGATTGGCAAAGGGTCGGAGAGCACCACGGGAGCTCGAGGGTGATGGAAATGGCCGCCAAACCCCATGAAAAGGTCGGCAACCTAGAGCTCCACGGTGAACCGAGCTGTTATTCTATGGCGGCCCAAAAAACAACCTAAACCCGGCCATTTCTGGGTCATTTCCCTTGATTCTTGGTCGAGGAAGGCAGCTAGGGAGTGAGGAAGGTGTTGGCCAGCCTGCGCGGCCAATAGCTAAACAAGTAGCAGGAATTTTGGGGTAGACCGCGCTCTACCCGAATGCACTACGTTTCGGAAGAACTCGAAATACTCTTCATCCGGTGGTTCAACCGGTATTCGGCTTGCATCTACACGATCTAGAGAGCACAGCACACCTTTTTCGTGTAGGAGTCCGGCGGTGAAACTGGCTGTGGTGTGCTGTCCACGGGGAGCAGTTCGCGGCTTTCCGCCGGTTCCCTGTTCCTCGGCGATCGTTGCCGAATTGCACGCGCCACAGGCTAGGAGTCTCGGATTTGCGGGGCTGTCGTGGTAGAGCACGCACGGGCGCTGCTTTTTGGTGCTGCTGGCACGAGCAACCGGGGCTTGGTTGCTGCCGGCGATCGGGAAAGGAGAGCGCGGGGTGAGCTCCGGTTAGTGCGGGGGTGAGGGAAACAGCGAGCGTGCGATCAATGAAGAAGGCAACGTGCTGCTGTTTGCTCCTGGGTTAACGATCGGATTGAGGCGGCGGAGCCGGCAAGCTGGTTGCCAGTGCGTGCGGAGGGGGGGCGCGGTGGCTGCTCGGTCGGCTCGGTGTCGAGCTCTGCCGAGGCCCGGTAAACCGAGTTCGCTCGGTGTTGACTTAGGGCCGAAGTCTAGCTGACTGGTGGGCCCTCTTCTCCCCCCCTAATCTTCTCTGTTGTGCAAATATCCCACCTACTCAGACTTGAAAAGGGAATTTAGCAACCAACTCAGAGGTAGAATTTGAATTCATCAACTTCAAACTGGTTTGGCCACATTCCCTTCATATTTGAATTTGAAAATTCAAACTCAGTTTGAATTGTTACTAATTCGGCTCCCGACGAGATGAAGTCCAATGGGACTGAAAATTAGTGGGACTACTCAGGAAAATATGCTGAGTTTGAATATGAAACTAACTTTTTAATTTGAGTGGTGAAAGTTGCTGCAATTTGAAATCACATTCAAATTGGCCTCTTTTTCAATCACCTCCAAAAGTGCCTCAAAAAGTGTTGGATTTACATGAACTTTGGCTTGAACCTTCCCAAGACTTTTCAAGTCCTAGGGGTGAGCTCAAGCTCTCATGTTCATGTGTAGAAATTCTACTTTGTGAAAGTATAGACTTTCCCCTCTAATTACCTTTTGATGGAGGTTACTTGCTCTTCACACTTTTTCCTAAGATGTCCACAATAAAAACTGTGGTGTTGTGAGGTGAATAGAAAATTTTGCAAGTCCCTTTTCTTGGGCTTTTACAACTGGTCCTCTGATTTCCGCGGTGACTAGCTCTGAAGGTGACACGTGTCCTGCGGGCTGGCCTCGCTCCTCCGCAGAGGCTAGCTCTGGGGTAACACGCGTCCCACGGGGTCGGACCTCTCCCCCTTTGCGGGGATGAGCCCCGAGCCTGGCACGTAGCCAGTTTAGCGACCGACCTCTCCCCACTTCGCAGGGATGAGCTCCAAACATGCCACGTGTCAGCGGCCGGTGTCTTCGGCGCTCTCTATGAACTGGATTTGGCTCTTTTTGGCTATCTTTTTGATATTTTCTCTGTTTCAGCTTATTTGAAAAAAATGTTGTTCTACATGAAACATGAATACATGCAGAAATAAAAAATGAGGGTGTCACAAGGTGACACATGTCCAGTAGTGTCGGACCTCCCGGAGGTAAGCTCCGGAGGTGACACGTGCCTAGCGGGGTCGGACCTCTCGGAGGTGAGCTCCGAGAGCGACACATGTCCCGTGCGACTGGTCATCTCTTTTCCGCGGTGACTAGCTCCGAAGGCGACATGTGTCCTGCGGGTTGACCTCGCTCCTCCGCAGAGGCTAGCTCCGGGGGCAACACGTGTCCCACGGGATCGGACCTCTCCCCCTTTGCGGGGATAAGCCCCGAGCCTGCCACGTAGCGAGTTTAGCGGCGGATCTCTCCCCCTTTGCGGAGATGAGCTCCGAACGCGCCACGTGGCCAGTAGCCGCAGAAATTGTCTTCGGCGCTCTCGGTGAACTGGAATTTGCTCTTTTTGGCTATCTTTTTTGATATTTTCTATATTTAAAATGTTTTCTCTATATAAAATATGATTTCATGCAGAAACCAAAAATGAGGGTGTCACAGTTGCCAAGTATAATCTGCCCATTTCACACATGAAATATACTATGTTAGTTAATTCTCCCGGTGGAGAGATGAGAACTAATATAGTATGTCCAAAAGTGAACCTTAAAATAAGGGGGGTAGACTTCCTTGCCAACCTTATTGTCTTGGATTCTCAAAGGCTTGATATAATACTTGGAATGGATTGGTTAATCAAGCACAACGGAGTGATCCAATGTGCTGAGAGGAGCGTGCAGGTAACAAATGAGCACGGTACTCGTATTCAGTTCAAGTCAGCTCAACCGGCAACCGAGAAGGCAACATTAAACCACGTCAAAGAAGCAACATTGGAAAGCATTCCGGTGGTTCAAGAATATTCGGACGTGTTTCCAGAAGAACTTCCAGGTATGCCACCTGACCAGGACATTGAGTTTGCCATTGATTTAGTACCAGGAACTGCACCTATAGAAAAGAGGCCATATAGGATGCCCGTTAATGAACTAGTGGAACTTAAGAAGCAAATTCAGGAGCAGCTAGAAAAGGGTTTTATTCGCCCGAGCTCGTCACCATGGGGAGCCCCCATGCTCTTCGTAGACAAGAAGGATGGGACCAAAAGGATGTGTGTGGATTATAGGTCTCTCAATGAGGTGAAGATCAAGAATAAATACCCGCTGCCCCGTATAGAGGACCTGTTTGACCAAATGGAAGGTGCCCAAGTCTTCTCCAAGATTGATCTTCGGTCGGGATACTTCCAGCTGAAGATTAATCCCTCCGACATACCCAAGACTTCCTTTCGAACACGGTATGGTTCGTATGAATATACCGTTATGTCTTTTGGGTTCACGAATGCACCCGCATATTTCATGTACCACATGAACAAGGTCTTCATGGAGTATTTGGACAAGTTTGTCATGGTTTTCATCGACGATATCATGGTGTATTCGAAAAGCGAGGAAGAACATGAAGAACATTTGAGATTGACATTGCAGAAGCTGCGAGAGCATCAATTGTTTGCCATGCTCAGCAAGTGTCAATTTTGGATAAAGGAGATATCGTTCCTAGGCCACATCATCTCCGAGAAAGGAGTATCAGTTGATCCTAGAAAAGTGGGAGATGTTTTGAAGTGGAACCAACCGCACAATGTGAGGGATATTCGGAGTTTCCTTGGGATGGCTGGATACTATCGCCGGTTCATCAAGGATTTCTCCAAAATAGCAAAGCCAATGACTGAATTGCTAATGAAGGGAAAAGCATTTCAGTGGACACCCATGTGTCATGAAAGCTTTGAGGAGCTCAATGTAAGGTCCTCAGTTTTTGACACACATTTGCAGTGTTCATCACCACACCACACACCTCATTTGAGGCAGGATGATGAACACGAATGAAGAGTAAGTAACAATTATCAACATGCTCATTAGAGAACAAACTCACACATTGCCAAAGTGGTATTTCCCACATGAGATATAAGGGGGCTGGACATATGAAAACTCCTACACTTTGCTAAGGATGTCCAGGCCAAGTTTCACCCAAATCCCAAACCTTTTTGAGGTCATTTTGGGTATGGTTAGAAAGAGGGCAGTTTGAAACCATATTCAAATTCAAACTGTTGTTGTCCCATGAATTTAAAAATGGAAGGCATATTCTTACTCAGTACATTTTTATGAGCTCACACACCAATTTTCACTCCATTTGGAGTTGGTCTTGACATGAGCTAAGTGGGAGAAATTCAAACTTCATTTGAATTCAAAACTGAACTTGTGCTGAAATTCACTCAAACCAAACCCAATTTGAATTCTATTCAATTCAAATGGCTCAGGGGTGAATAATTTGAATCACCAGGGGTATTAGGGGGCTCACTGTTTACAACAGTGATTGGGAGTAAATTTCAGAGGTTAAAACCCTGAGTGGGACCCACATGTCATAGAGAGAAGAAGGAGAAACTTGCAACCAAAGTCAGAGTCTCGGTGGGAAATCCCACCGAGCAGCTATCGACTGTGCCACCGAGCAGCTACCGGCGCCACCACCTGCTTCCCTCTCCGCGTGCTGGCGCCCAGGGCGGCTTGCTCGCGCCCCCACGCGACCGGCACCGCCTCAGCCGAGCAGGAGTCGGCCGGCTTTATCTTATCGCGGGCAAACCCGAGCAGCAGCATTGTTTTTCGCCGCAACTCCCTGCTCAATCGGGAAAACCAGCAAAACCATCTTCTCCTTCGTTCCTGAGCTACTAGGCAGCCACCGAGGTCGCACTCCACCTCCCCAACACCACAAACCCCGAGTTCTGACCTCCCTTGCCCGAGAGCGATCACCACAGCGGTGACTCGACCACAGCCGAAGGTCAGGCGCCGTGGACAGCGTTCCACAGGCGTTTTCATGCTTCAGCAAGAGAGGCAACAGCAGAGCGCAACCACTGTGCTGCTCTCCTCCAAATTTGGAAGCAAACCGTGAAGAATCCACAGAGGATTTCTAGTTTTTGCTCCGGCGACCGTAACCCGAACTTCCGGTACGGTTTCTTTAAATTCCCGCTCTATGATCTTTCAGGGGTTATCAAATCCTGCACACAGACGCTGGACTAGCCGGCGATCAAGTTCTTTTCTGCATCCGTGGCGTGAAACTGTCTAGGAGTGTTGAATTTCGAGCTCGATCGAGGGCGGTCAGGGCGGGCACGATCGGTCACACGGTGCCGACCGACTTGCCGCCATCCCTGAACCTTTTCGGCCCCTTATCGAGCTTCCTAGAGGTACACTGATGCTGTAGGACCGTTTTTTCGAGGTGTTGGCGGGTTAGGACCCACGGTCGACAGCGCCGAACCTCAACCGAGGCCGCGGCACGTCGCCAAGACACTTCCGGTCACCCCCAGCCCGACCTGACACCACCGACGTGTTCCTCGACGTCGACAACCCCCTGGCGGCGAGTTTCAGACCCTGGGAGGTCCGGCAGCGGCGAGCCGGCGAACCCTGAGCCTGCTCCGGCGAGGTTGGCGGCGCGGGCGCGGGAGAACGGCGGGAGGAAGACGAAGCCGGCTGGCCCACGTGTCAGCGGCTGAAGAATCTAAATCGGGATCGGGTGTGGCCGGGATAGGCTGTGCTGGCGCGCAAATACCCTGTGAGCTCCGGTGTGCCGGACACCTCCGCGCTCGACACGTGTCCCCGCGGGCCCCTGAGAGTTTAAACTTTTTCCCCGATTTTCAGAATTCTTCCAAAATTCAAATCCTCATAACTTTGGCTAGAAAGCTCCAAATCGAGTGAACCAAATTTTGCTGGCTTCAGCTCTTTGAGCACTTTTCAGCAAATCCTTAGAACATCCTAAAATCCTTTAATTAAGGTCAAGTACATGATTAATTGTGGAGGGCTCAAATGAGCTTTGCTGCAACTAAAACTTGACCAAGTCTCTGTTTAGGTTGTGACCAAGCCACAGTAAAAATTTCACAGTCATTGGGCTTGTCTAGTAAGAGTTATAGACCTCACAAGTTAAAAGTTAATACAACTGCATTTAAATTAATACATGTATGTCTTATGTCATGTAGTCGCTAAGGTCGAGGAGGAACCCGAAGTCCTAGACTTTGTTACTCCGGAGGAACAGCTAGCCTACGACCAAGAGCAGCAAGGCAAGCTCTGGTTTGCATTAACCTTTTTACAAATTTTTATTGTTTTGAGCATATACTTGTTTACTTTATTCTTTGCATTAGAGTCTTGTTTGGAAGCCCCACTGCATAGCCAAGAGAACCATGGGTTGGGTTTAGGATTGCAAACCCTGTTAGCTACAGTATTGCTATGATAGAGTAGGATTCGGTACAAGTCGATTAGTTGGAACTACTCGCGAGCATAGGCTAGAGGCACTCGAATCGGGTAGTCATAGCACATGAAACATATGGCAAGAAAATGAGACCGAGCGGAGAGTAAGGGCAACAGGACTTTGGGGCCTGTGTGCTATAGCTCCGCTTGTGTCGATTGAGGACCGAGCCGTGTGCGGGCCTGTTGAACAAGCTAGAACAGTACCGAAGACCTACCGGCTATATGGGAACCGGGAAACTGATGTAACTCGGGTAGCTGGGTATTGAGGCATTGCCCGTCGTTCAGAGGGTAGGTTGAGAGCTTGAGGTGTAAATCGGCTGGCGGCACTGAGATGCGCGTGCAGAGACCTCTTGCTCGGGACGATGGGACCGGTTCAATATTTGGCTGACGGACGAAAGGTAGTTGCGTACGGCATCCGTGATGGTTGTTGTAGGCAACATCGAGTATGGGCGTACGTGACGGGTTGTTCGGGTAACCCTTCAGGTTTAAATCGATTATAATCGCCGTCCCTCGCGGTCAGTGGTACCACTTGTTCACTGTACCGTGACGTAGAAAGAACAGGCTAGTTACATGTTAAAATGTTGCTGATTGAAATATGGACTTGATTGCTAATGACTTGCTGTAGTTTAGAGCTAACTAAATTTCGTTTCAACTTTGGGCAAAGTACATGAGAGAAAGGCGTTTCTTGTTTGATTGCGGCTCTCTCATGTACCTTAGCGTAAGGTTCTCCACAACCTGCTGCTAAAACTTGAATGTAAGGTTCTACTAATTAGGCGAGTCCTTGCAAATGATTTTTACCTCATGTAACCCATTACCCTCATGTAGAAGTTCCATGTTTAGGTGAGACGGGTCAGACTTGCTGAGCCTTCGTGCTCACTGCTTGTGTTTGAAGCTTTTGCAGGGTTCTACGAGGAAGGGGCTCCCGAAGAGGAGACGGAACCCCAGGAGGGGAACCCCGTCGAGTGGGAGTCGTGCACGCCGCAGAGTTAGTGTGCGTGTGTGCTAGCAAGGACACGTTCGAGGGCTGAACGTGACTTGATGCGTAGTCTACGCCGGCGAGTGTAGACTGAACTTATTTTGATGTAAACATGTTCAAAACTTGTTTATGTAATAAAATTTCGCTTCCGCTTGTACCTTTGACGTGTGTTATACGGTGCTGTGCAACGCAGCACCCCTCAGCGTGATCCTGGCTCGACAGGACCAATGGGGTCGTGTCAGCGTTGGTATCAGAGCTCGCTTGAGGTTTAACACAGTACAAAGGTCATCTTTTTCAAAAATCCAGTGAGGAACGAGTTAGTAGCCCGTATAAGGATGTTATTAGCATATAGAAAGTGGCATATTAACCTATTTGTTATGTCGGAAAATCGTGTATCTCGGGACGTTCATGTCTTGGGGGGGTGCACGTAAGCGCTGTCCACCAGTGCGCACAAGCTGAAGGGTGGAGCCCCACGGGTGGCAGGTAACCCGACTCGCTTTTATATCCTCTATGACTCTTCATGTCGTTTGGGGTATTCGAGCAACGTCTATCCCTGGCGTGCGTGGTGCAACTTGGCAGACCCCGTCGCGTGGTCTGAAACGTGAACACATAACTCAAGGCGTGTTTGGCTTGAGAACATCCGGGCGAGTGATGACGGCCGGGTGTACGAACTGTATGGATTCCAGGCTCGGTGTGCAGCCGAGTCTGATGATTGTTTGAGTTTCTGCAGGTAGCCTGACCACAAAACGGTAGACGTGTAGCATCCGTGTGCGAGTGACGTTTAGTGCCACTGAAATAACGAAGCCGGCTAAGTCCGGTATAGGTTTTTCTTTGTGAGGACGTAGTACCGACATAATCTGGTGACGCATCGACGTCACACCCAACTAAATGAACAAATTCATTTAAAACTGGAAGATTTTGATCCAAAGTAGTAAAACTTGATGTAACTCCTTCCCTTGAACAGGATATTCAAAGTTAATAAGTTATCAACTTATAGGTTGTTAAGGACAGAGCACTCTGTTCTCAGCTGAATCAAGGCTGAAGTTAATCAGAGGTTAGAGGTTGAGTTCTTTCGAGGATGGGGTCATATGATACATTTCTGGAAAGCTTTGGAAGAGCCTTACAACTCTTCTGTTGATGTCCAGAGGTGTTTCATCCCTTAACCACTCGAAAAATGCAGTAGAGGTGAAACTGTCCAGAAAACAGGGCAGAGTAAGGACTCTCTGTAAACTCTCTGTAAATTAAGCATAACTTCCTGCTTAAAAATCCAAAAATAGAAAATGAGGTAGTTCTGGAAAGCTCATGAGATGGGTTACAACTTTTTAACAAAAAGTTTTGTCATATTAGGAACAGAAGTAACTGGGATTCTTGGATCAAATCAGTACCTAAAGCAGGGAGGTGCTGTCCAATTGTTTCCAGAAATTCTGTTAACTTTGACATCTCATAACTTTTGAACCAGGACAGATATTAGGCCAAGAAAATACTTTCTCGAAAGATATTGAAGTTAGCTTTAACTTTGATGTTGAGCTCCAGAATTAGTTTTGCATTTAACATGGCCTAAATCAGGTTGAAATGGAAACTGGTCAGGGCTGTCATGGGAACAGCAGATCAGCAGTCAAATTTGTTTAATAATTTGAACTATGTTTCCAAATTTTATGGGTTCAATGACATGTTTTATGTTATAACTCAGCGATTTACTGTTTAAAAAAATATTTGACATTTCTCAAATATATTTTTACAGCTGACAGCAGATAAACAGTTGGAGAACGGGTGGGTGGTTTCCCACTGTTCTGACCGTAGCGGCTACCCGGAAGCATGGTGGCAAATGCTCCAATATTACGGGTACAATCAGATGCCGCAGTACTTCGCCAAGGAAGAAGGCGAAGAGGGGAACAAGACGTGGATGATCCATGTCGAAGTCCCCGCAGGACCTACGCCACCCGGTTGGGTGCCGTTCACCGTCACGGTGAGAGGAAGACAACCGGAAGGGATGTGGCAAGTGGCAGCCCGTGACACTATGTCACGTTTCTGCCAACTACACGTGCAAGCTATGGAGGGTACTCCATACACGCTCATTCCGGTGGAGGGACGAGCTCAGCATGTGTGGTAAGAGAGGTACCGGGAGGCAACGAACCCGAGTTGCCCAAGGTACAACCCCGCGGAGGCGAACCTTAGCCTCCAGATGAGGGCGGGAAACGCCGTGATGGACAGCCAAGCTGTTCATACGAAGCATCTCGCCACAAAGCTCAAGGAGAGTACAAGCCGTGGAGATCATTTCGAGAGTGCCCACGGCGCACTCCGCAATGTGCTCCTTCCGATGATCAAGCGATTGAATGAACAACACAATCAGTTGCATCGTCTGAAGAAGGCTAAGAAGAATAGCCGTGTTGACATCGCGGCGTTGCAATAGCTAGTTCAGACCCTAACCCAGCAGAATGAGGACCTTGCTCAAGAGCGGGATGATGCTATTGAGGAAGGAAAAGGCTGGGAAGAGGACTACAACCAAGCTATGGACGAGGTGCATGCTTTGCAGGACCTCGTGCCCCCGGTGTTAGGCGTACCGGTGGTCTTGGGTCTTCCAGCAATGGGAGAACCCGGAATGGGAGAAGGAGGCGGTCCTTCTCAGAAGTTTCGGATGGTGAATCGCCCACCATCAGGTCCACGCTGGCAACCACCACCGCGGTCGATGCCGTTCCGCAGTCGGCCGTACTCTTCTCCGGCATTCAGGCCGGCACTGCCAGTACCACCGCAACAACAACAGCAGCAGCGGGCGATGCCGCGTGCGTTTGCACGTCAGCAACGCATGCCGGGCTTTCGTCCACCGAGGACTCCACCAGCAGCGGCCACATGTTACAAGTGTGGTCGTCCAGGACACTTCGCGAGCAGTTGCCCGGAGAGGCAAGGCGGCGGAGTGGCACCAAAGTTTCCGGGGAGGAATCAACCCCGGAACCCTAGTAATGCGCGGCGGGCAAACACTAGGCCCAGCACCGTCCACCAGCTTGCCATTGGGGACGTGCCGGAGGGCGAGCCAATCCTTGCGGGTATGTTCCAACTCCACCAGCATCCCGCTATAGTACTGTTTGATTCAGGCGCCACGCATAGCTTCACTAGCCAAGCTTCCGTTGATAAATATAGCTTGCGAATACTACCCACCGATGGTCCTTATGTGATCTGTTCACCGGGTGGGAAAATTTCAGCAAGCATGATGGTCCCAAAAGTGCCATTGTGCTTAGAGGGTAGAGTTTACCCTATGTCTCTCATTATTTTAGCGGGACAAAAGGTCGATGTCATCTTAGGGATGTCGTGGTTAACCCGCCACGGCGCTGTTTTAGACACCGTCCTCCGAGTCGTGCACTTGAACTCAGAAGTGCACGAGTCTCACTCATTATTTCTGGACAGTCCGGAAATAAAACTTCCAAGTGTCTATCAGTCCACTACTACCAGATTGGAAGATATTCCAGTGGTCCAAGAGTTCCCTGACGTATTCCCGGATGATTTGCCGGGGATGCCACCCGATAGGGAGGTGGAGTTCAAGATTGAACTTGTACCTGGAACCATGCCAATATCCCGAAGGCCGTACAAGATGGCGCCCAAGGAGTTGGCTGAACTGAAGACTCAGCTCACGGACCTTCTGGAGAAGGGTTTTATTAGGCCGAGCTCCTCACCATGGGGATGTTCGGCATTATTTGTCAAGAAGAAGGATGAGACGTTGCGGCTTTGCGTGGACTATCGTCCATTAAATGCCGTAACCATCAAGAACAAGTACCCGTTGCCACTGATCGACATGTTATTTGATCAGTTGGTCGAAGCAAAGATCTTTTCCAAGATGGATTTAAGATCCGGGTACCATCAGATTAAGATAAGGGCTGAGGACATTCCGAAGACGGCTTTCTCGACGAGGTACGGACTTTATGAGTACCTGGTCATGTCCTTCGGCCTCACCAATGCTCCAGCTCACTTCATGTACTTAATGAACTCGGTATTCATGTCGGAGCTGGACATGTTTGTCGTGGTCTTCATCGACGACATCCTGGTATATTCCAAGTCGGAGGAAGATCACAAGAAACATATGCGTATAGTCTTGCAACGGCTGCGGGATCACAAGTTATACGCAAAATTCAGCAAATGCGAGTTTTGGATATCGCAAGTGCCTTTCCTCGGGCATATCATCTCAGCGGAGGGTATCGCTGTGGACCCGAGCAAGATCACTCAAGTGCTGAATTGGAAATCCCCGAGAACTGTTCACGAGGTACGAAGTTTCCTCGGGCTCGCGGGATATTATTGGAGGTTCATCCCGAACTTCTCGAAGATTGCCAAGCCAATGACAGAGCTGCTGAAGAAGGCTACCAAATATGTTTGGAGTCCAGCACGTGAAGCAGCATTCAAGGCTTTAGTCAAGCACCTGACATCAGCACTGGTTTTGGCGCAGCCAGACACAACAAAACCGTTCGATGTGTACTGCGATGCATCCGGCATTGGGCTCGAATGTGTGCTGATGCAAGACTGAAGAGTGGTCGCGTATGGATCGCGGCAGCTTAGGAACCATGAGCAGAATTATCCAACTCACAACTTGGAGCTCGCTGCCGTGGTACTTGCACTAAAAATGTGGAGGCACTACCTACTCGGTAACCTCGTACATTTATATACCGACCACAAAAGCCTCAAGTACATATTCACTCAGAAGGAGCTGAACATGAGGCAACGAAGATGGTTAGAACTGATAAAGGATTACGAGATAGAGATCCATTATCATCCAGGCATGGCAAACATAGTGGCAGACGCGCTGAGCCGCAAGTCACACGTCAACAATCTGACCATCACACCGTTGGAAGAGAGCGAACCACCACTACATGTGATTCCACACGGAGCTCTCTACAACCTAGCTTTAATCCCCACCATCCGTGAAGAGATAGCGGCAGCCCAGAGGAATGACAAGGGCATGTCACATTTGCGGAGACGTGTAGACAGTGGGGAGTTGAAATGTTTCTGGAAGGACGAAGACGGCGTCCTATGGTTCAAGGACCGGATTGTCGTACCTCGAAACCAGGAATTATGGAAGAAAATCTTTGATGAGGCTCACTTGTCAAAGTTTTCTATTCACCCCGGCAGCAACAAGATGTATCAAGAACTCCGAAGGAAGTTTTGGTGGACACGGATGAAGCGCGAAGTTGCAAAATACGTGTCAGAGTGTGATACATGTCGAAGGGTGAAGGCAGATCATATGCGTAAACCGGGACTGCTGCAACCACTGGGCATTCCTGCCTGGAAATGGGAGGATGTGAGCATGGACTTCATCGTCGTTTTACCCACCACCTTGCAGAAACATGATTCTGTGTGGGTGATCATCGATCGGCTCACCAAAGTTGCCCATTTCATCCTGGTCAACACAAATTACAACGCCAAGAAGTACGCTGAACTGTACATCTCACGGATCCTATGCTTATACGGCGTACCCCGTACCATCATATCGGACCGGGGCACTTTATTTGTGTCCCGTTTTTGGGAGCAGCTGCACGCTGCCTTGGGGACGAAGCTGATCCATAGTTCAGCCTACCACCCGCAGACGGATGGACAAACGGAGCGGGTAAATCAAATCTTAGAAGACATGCTACGAGCTTGCGCTATCAACCATGACAAGAATTGGGATGATCACTTGCCGTTAGCTGAGTTCTCGTACAATAATGGGTACCAAGCCAGCATCAAGATGGCGCCCTACGAGGCGCTATACGGGCGGAAGTGCCGCACACCGTTGAACTGGTGTGAGTCTGGCAAAAGGGTTACCTTCGGGATTGACCTCGTCAACAACGCGGAAGAAAAGATTCGACTGATTCAAGCGAACCTAAAAGCCGCTCAATCCCGACAGAAGCAGTACACGGACCGGAGAAGGCGCCCATTACAATTCGAAGTTGGAGATCACGTATACCTACGGGTGTCTCCAATGAAGGGCGTAAGCAGATTTGGGGTGAGGGGAAAGTTGGCACCCCGATTCATCGGTCCATTCCAGATTACCGAAAGATGTGCGTCAGTGGCATACCGGCTGACATTACCAGAAGCACTTTCCGGTGTACACAACGTCTTTCACATTTCCCAGCTGAGGAAGTGTCTCAAGCTATCAACTACCGTTCAGCTGGAAGACATTGAAGAACTGCAACCGCATCTCACCTATCGGGAGGAACCGGTGCAGATTATTGATGAAAAGGCCCGAACCACACGCAACCGTACGTTGTGGTTCTACAAGGTTCTATGGAGTAATCACTCCATGGACGAAGCGACATGGGAGAGCGAAGAATTCCTTCGCACTAACTACCCCGAATTTTTCACGTCGCATATCCGGTAATTTTCCACCGTCCTCTCTCGCATTTTTACCTTATAATCTCGGGATGAGATTCTTTTAAGGGGGGGGGGGGGAATGTAAGGGCCTCAGTTTTTGACACACATTTGCAGTGTTCATCACCACACCACACACCTCATTTGAGGCAGGATGATGAACACGAATGAAGAGTAAGTAACAATTATCAACATGCTCATTAGAGAACAAACTCACACATTGCCAAAAGTGGTATTTCCCACATGAGATATAAGGGGGCTGGACATATGAAAACTCCTACACTTTGCTAAGGATGTCCAGGCCAAGTTTCACCCAAATCCCAAACCTTTTTGAGGTCATTTTGGGTATGGTTAGAAAGAGGGCAGTTTGAAACCATATTCAAATTCAAACTATTGTTGTCCCATGAATTTAAAAATGGGAGGCATATTCTTACTCAGCACATTTTTATGAGCTCACACACCAATTTTCACTCCATTTGGAGTTGGTCTTGACATGAGCTAAGTGGGAGAAATTCAAACTTCATTTGAATTCAAAACTAAACTTGTGCTGATATTCACTCAAACCAAACCCAATTTGAATTCTATTCAATTCAAATGGCTCAGGGGTGAATAATTTGAATCACCAGGGGTATTAGGGGGCTCACTGTTTACAACAGTGATTGGGAGTAAATTTCAGAGGTTAAAACCCTGAGTGGGACCCACATGTCATAGAGAGAAGAAGGAGAAACTTGCAACCAAAGTCAGAGTCTCGGTGGGAAATCCCACCGAGCAGCTGTCGACTGTGCCACCGAGCAGCTACCGGCGCCACCACCTGCTTCCCTCTCCGCGCGCTGGCGCCCAGGGCGGCTTGCTCGCGCCCCCACGCGACCGGCACCGCCTCAGCCGAGCAGGAGTCGGCCGGCTTTATCTTATCGCGGCAAACCCGAGCAGCGGCATTGTTTTTCGCCGCAACTCCCTGCTCAATCGGGAAAACCAGCAAAACCATCTTCTCCTTCGTTCCTGAGCTACTAGGCAGCCACCGAGGTCGCACTCCACCTCCCCAACACCACAAACCCCGAGTTCTGACCTCCCTTGCCCGAGAGCGATCGCCACAGCGGCGACTCGACCACAGCCGAAGGTCAGGCGCCGTGGACAGCGTTCCACAGGCGTTTTCATGCTTCAGCAAGAGAGGCAACAGGAGAGCGCAACCACTGTGCTGCTCTCCTCCAAATTTGGAAGCAAACCGTGAAGAATCCACAGAGGATTTCTAGTTTTTGCTCCGGCGACCGTAACCCGAACTTCCGGTACGGTTTCTTTAAATTCCCGCTCTATGATCTTTCAGGGGTTATCAAATCCTGCACACAGACGCTGGACTAGCCGGCGATCAAGTTCTTTTCTGCATCCGTGGCATGAAACTGTCTAGGAGTGTTGAATTTCGAGCTCGATCGAGGGCTGTCAGGGCGGGCACGATCGGTCACACGGTGCCGACCGACTTGCCGCCATCCCTGAACCTTTTCGGCCCCTTGTCGAGCTTCCTAGAGGTACACTGATGCTGTAGGACCGTTTTTTCGAGGTGTTGGCGGGTTAGGACCCACGGTCGACAGCGCCGAACCTCAACCGAGGCCGCGGCACGTCGCCAAGACACTTCCGGTCACCCCCAGCCCGACCTGACACCACCGACGTGTTCCTCGACGTCGACAACCCCCTGGCGGCGAGTTTCAGACCCTGGGAGGTCCGGCAGCGGCGAGCCGGCGAACCCTGAGCCTGCTCCGGCGAGGTTGGCGGCGCGGGCGCGGGAGAACGGCGGGAGGAAGACGAAGCCGGCTGGCCCACGTGTCACCGGCTGAAGAATCTAAATCGGGATCGGGTGTGGCCGGGATCGGCACACCGAAACTGCTCAGAGCATTCCATCCGGCGTAAGCATCTGGATAATCTGGAATGCGACGTGGCATACCCGAAAGCCCTAAGAAATGCATGGGAAAGAAGGTCAGATTAACCCCGAAAAAAGTGATCCAAAAATGGATTTGGCCTAAAGTTTCAGGATATGTCCGACCAAAGATTTTACCCACCCAATAGTAAAATCCAGCAAATAAAGCAAAAACGGCTCCCATAGAAAGTACATAGGCGACCCTCCCTATAAAAGTGGGCGTACGGCCCATCAGTTGTCGGCAGATGAGGCGCAAACGATTGCTCGCCGAGTCTTTGACGCTGAGACAGTTGCGAGCCGGAATCGAACCAGCGCAAGAAGCTAAGAATTCCATCTTATCGCTACGGTTACCCGGTTCACCACTCAAATGGCTACACTCTCCTCCGGCGAACCTGCGATCGCCGTCTCTAACTGAATGCTCAACTGAGGTCGTGTACAACAACCTTAACCGCACAAGCCTGGGCTGGCCCTTTCCATGGAGGTTTGGAATCTCAGCAAAGCAGACATTCCGGAACTCCCAACTTTTGGTTCGGGCTGTGCTGGCGCGCAAATACCCTGTGAGCTCCGGTGTGCCGGACACCTCCGCGCTCGACACGTGTGGTATCTCCGGTGTGCCGGACACATCCGCGCTCGACACGTGTCCCTGCGGGCCCCCGAGAGTTTAAACTTTTTCCCCGATTTTCAGAATTCTTCCAAAATTCAAATCCTCATAACTTTGGCTAGAAAGCTCCAAATCGAGTGAACCAAATTTTGTTGGCTTCAGCTCTTTGAGCACTTTTCAGCAAATCCAGTTTCACTTCATGAAAACCCTTAATTCTCCAGAATTAATTCCTCAAAGTTTAAACTGTTAGGAATGTTAACTGGAGAATCCTTTGGAGGAAAATCCTGAAATTTTGCTGGGATGTTCACCAAAATATCCCTGAAACACCGTAAGGATTTCAGATCCATTTGAGCTCATTTATCCACCTAATGGTGTGATTAGTGAAACTGTTCCAGGGAAAATGGAAAATGTTCAGAAGCATTTTCAGAAATTTCTCTGAAATTGTTTAGCTCATATCTTTGGTTAGGAACTTCCAAATTAAGTGAGACCAACTCCATTAGAACCCTCTGAAAATCTAGTTTTCAGAAAGTCATAATTTGTTTCATGAAAATCCTTAGAACACCCTAAAATCCTTTAATTAAGGTCAAGTACATGATTAATTGTGGAGGGCTCAAATGAGCTTTGCTGCAACTAAAACTTGACCAAGTCTCTGTTTAGGTTGTGACCAAGCCACAGTAAAAATTTCACAGTCATTGGGCTTGTCTAGTAAGAGTTATAGACCTCACAAGTTAAAAGTTAATACAACTGCATTTAAATTAATACATGTATGTCTTATGTCATGTAGTCGCTAAGGTCGAGGAGGAACCCGAAGTCCTAGACTTTGTTACTCCGGAGGAACAGCTAGCCTACGACCAAGAGCAGCAAGGCAAGCTCTGGTTTGCATTAACCTTTTTACAAATTTTTATTGTTTTGAGCATATACTTGTTTACTTTATTCTTTGCATTAGAGTCTTGTTTGGAAGCCCCACTGCATAGCCAAGAGAACCATGGGTTGGGTTTAGGATTGCAAACCCTGTTAGCTACAGTATTGCTATGATAGAGTAGGATTCGGTACAAGTCGATTAGTTGGAACTACTCGCGAGCATAGGCTAGAGGCACTCGAATCGGGTAGTCATAGCACATGAAACATATGGCAAGAAAATGAGACCGAGCGGAGAGTAAGGGCAACAGGACTTTGGGGCCTGTGTGCTATAGCTCCGCTTGTGTCGATTGAGGACCGAGCCGTGTGCGGGCCTGTTGAACAAGCTAGAACAGTACCGAAGACCTACCGGCTATATGGGAACCGGGAAACTGATGTAACTCGGGTAGCTGGGTATTGAGGCATTGCCCGTCGTTCAGAGGGTAGGTTGAGAGCTTGAGGTGTAAATCGGCTGGCGGCACTGAGATGCGCGTGCAGAGACCTCTTGCTCGGGACGATGGGACCGGTTCAATATTTGGCTGACGGACGAAAGGTAGTTGCGTACGGCATCCGTGATGGTTGTTGTAGGCAACATCGAGTATGGGCGTACGTGACGGGTTGTTCGGGTAACCCTTCAGGTTTAAATCGATTATAATCGCCGTCCCTCGCGGTCAGTGGTACCACTTGTTCACTGTACCGTGACGTAGAAAGAACAGGCTAGTTACATGTTAAAATGTTGCTGATTGAAATATGGACTTGATTGCTAATGACTTGCTGTAGTTTAGAGCTAACTAAATTTCGTTTCAACTTTGGGCAAAGTACATGAGAGAAAGGCGTTTCTTGTTTGATTGCGGCTCTCTCATGTACCTTAGCGTAAGGTTCTCCACAACCTGCTGCTAAAACTTGAAAGTAAGGTTCCACTAATTAGGCGAGTCCTTTGCAAATGGTTTTACCTCATGTACCCATCATCCCCTCATGTAGAAGTTCCATGTTTAGGTGAGACGGGTTAGTCTTGCTGAGCCTTCGTGCTCACTGCTTGTGTTTGAAGCTTTTGCAGGGTTCTATGAGGAAGGGACTCCCGAGGAAGAGACGGAACCTCAGGAGGGGAACCCCGTCGAGTGGGAGTCGTGCATGCCGCAGAGCTAGTGTGCGTGTGTGCTAGCAAGGACACGTTCAAGGGCTGAACGTGGACTTGATGCGTAGTCTACGCCCGTGAGTGTAGACTGGACTTATTTTGATGTAAACATGTTCATAAACTTGTTTATGTAATAAAATTTTCGCTTCCACTTTGTACCTTTGACGTGTGTTATCCGGTGCTGTGCAACGCAGCACCCCTCAGCGTGATCCTGGCTCGACAAGACCGCGGGGTCGTGTCAGCGTTGGTATCAGAGCTCGCTTGTGTTTTAACACAGTACAAAGGTCATCTTTTTCAAAAATCTAGTGAGGAACGAGTTAGTAGCCCTTATAAGGATGTTATTAGCATATAGAAAGTGGCATAGTAACCTATTTGTTATGTCGGAAAATCGTGTATCTCGGGACGTTTATGTCTTGGGGGGTACACGTGAGCGCTGTCCACCAGTGCGCACAAGCTGAAGGGTGGAGCCCCACGGGTGGCAGGTAACCCGACCCGCTTTGATATCCTCTGCGACTATTCATGTCGTTTGGGGTATTTGAGCAACGTCTGTCCCTGGCGTGCGTGGTGCAATTTGGGAGACCCCGTCATGTGGTCTGAAACGTGAACACGTAACTCAAGGCGTGTTTGGCTTGAGAACATCCGGGCGAGTGATGACGGCCGGGTGTACGAACTGTATGGATTCCAGGATCGGTGTGCAGCCGAGTCTGATGATTGTTTGAGTTTCTGCAGGTAGCCTGACCACAAAACGGTAGACGTGTAGCATCCGTGTGTGAGTGACGTTTAGTGCCACTGAAATAACGAAGCCGGCTAAGTCCGGTATAGGTTTTTCTTTGTGAGGACGTAGTACCGACATAATCTGGTGACGCATCGACGTCACACCCAACTAAATGAACAAATTCATTTAAAACTGGAAGGTTTTGATCCAAAGTAGTAAAACTTGATGTAACTCCTTCCCTTGAACAAGATATTCAAAGTTAATAAGTTATCAACTTATACGTTGTTAAGGACAGAGCACTCTGTTCTCAGCTGAATCAAGGCTGAAGTTAATCAGAGGTTAGAGGTTGAGTTCTTTCGAGGTTGGGGTCATATGATACATTTCTGGAAAGCTTTGGAAGATCCTTACAACTCTTATGTTGAGGTCCAGAGGTGTTTCATCCCTTAACCACTCGAAAAATGCAGTAGAGTTGAAACTGTCCAGAAAACAGGGCAGAGTAAGGACTCTCTGTAAACTCTCTGTAAATTAAGCATAACTTCCTGCTTAAAAATCCAAAAATAGAAAATGAGGTAGTTCTGGAAAGATTATGAGATGGGTTACAACTTTTTAACAAAAAGTTTTGTCATATTAGGAACAGAAGTAACTGGGATTCTTGGATCAAATCAGTACCTAAGGCAGGGAGGTGCTGTCCAATTGTTTCCAGAAATTCTGTTAACTTTGACATCTCATAACTTTTGAACCAGGACAGATCTTAGGCCAAGCAAATACTTTCTGGAAAGATATTGAAGTTAGCTTTAACTTTGATGTTGAGCTCCAGAATTAGTTTTGCATTTAACATGGCCTAAATCAGGTTGAAATGGAAACTGGTCAGGGCTGTCATGGGAACAGCAGATCAGCAGTCAAATTTGTTTAATAATTTGAACTATGTTTCCAAATTTTTTGGGTTCAATGACATGTTTTATGTTATAACTCAGCGATTTACTGTTTAAATAAATATTTGACATTTCTCAAATATATTTTTACAGATGACAGCAGATAAACAGTTGGAGAACGGGTGGGTGGTTTCCCACTGTTCTGACCGTAGCGCCTACCCGGAAGCATGGTGGCAAATGCTCCAATATTTCGGGTACAATCAGATGCTGCAGTACTTCGCCAAGGAAGAAGGCGAAGAGGGGAACAAGACGTGGATGATCCATGTCGAAGTCCCCGCAGGACCTACGCCACCCGGTTGGGTGCCGTTCACCGTCACGGTGAGAGGAAGACAACCGGAAGGGATGTGGCAAGTGGCAGCCCGTGACACTATGTCACGTTTCTGCCAACTACACGTGCATGCTATGGAGGGTACTCCATACGTGCTCATTCCGGTGGAGGGACAAGCTCAGCATGTGTGGGAAGAGAGGTACCGGGAGGCAACGAACCCGAGTTGCCCAAGGTACAACCCCGCGGAGGCGAACCTTAGCCTCTAGATGAGGGCGGGAAACGCCGTGATGGACAGCCAAGCTGTTCATACGAAGCATCTCGCCACAAAGCTCAAGGAGAGTACAAGCCGTGGAGATCATCTCGAGAGTGCCCACGGCGCACTCCGCAATGTGCTCCTTCCGACGATCAAGCGATTGAATGAACAACACAATCAGTTGCGTCGTCTGAAGAAGGCTAAGAAGAAGAGCCGTGTTGACATCGCGGCGTTGCAATAGCTGGTGCAGACCCTAACCCAGCAGAATGAGGACCTTGCTCAAGAGCGGGATGACGCTATTGAGGAAGGACAAGGCTGGGAAGAGGACTACAACCAAGCTATGGACGAGGTGCATGCTTTGCAGGACCTCGTGCCCCCGGTGTTAGGCGTACCGGTGGTCTTGGGTCTTCCAGCAATGGGAGAACCCGGAATGGGAGAAGGAGGCGGTCCTTCTCAGAAGTTTCGGATGGTGAATCGCCCACCATCAGGTCCACGCTGGCAACCACCACCGCGGTCGATGCCGTTCCGCAGTCGGCCGTACTCTTCAGCGGCATTCAGGCCGGCACTGCCAGTACCACCGCAACAACAACAGCAGCAGCGGGCGATGCCGCGTGCGTTTGCACCTCAGCAACGCATGCCGGGCTTTCATCCACCGAGCACTCCACCAGCAGCGGCCACATGTTACAAGTGTGGTCGTCCAGGACACTTCGTGAGCAGTTGCCCGGAGAGGCAAGGCGGCGGAGTGGCACCACAGTTTCCGGGGAGAAATCAACCCCAGAACCCTACTAATGCGCGGCGGGCAAACACTAGGCCCGGCACCGTCCACCAGCTTGCCATTGGGGACGTGCCGGAGGGCGAGCCAATCCTTGCGGGTATGTTCCAACTCCACCAGCATCCCGCTATAGTACTGTTTGATTCAGGCGCCACGCATAGCTTCATTAGCCAAGCTTCCGTTGATAAATATAGCTTGCAAATAGTACCCACCGATGGTCCTTATGTGATCTGTTCACCGGGTGGGAAAATTTCAGCAAGCATGATGGTCCCAAAAGTGCCATTGTGCTTAGAGGGTAGAGTTTACCCTACGTCTCTCATTATTTTAGAGGGACAAAAGGTCGATGTCATCTTAGGGATGTCGTGGTTAACCCGCCACGGCGCTGTTTTAGACACCGTCCTCCGAGTCGTGCACTTGAACTCAGAAGTGCACGAGTCTCACTCATTATTTCTGGACAGTCCGGAAATAAAACTTCCAAGTGTCTATCAGTCCACTACTACCAGATTGGAAGATATTCCAGTGGTCCAAGAGTTCCCTGACGTATTCCCGGATGATTTGCCGGGGATGCCACCCGATAGGGAGGTGGAGTTCAAGATTGAACTTGTACCTGGAACCATGCCAATATCCCGAAGGCCGTACAAGATGGCGCCCAAGGAGTTGGCTGAACTGAAGACTCAGCTCACGGACCTTCTGGAGAAGGGTTTTATTAGGCCGAGCTCCTCACCATGGGGATGTTCGGCATTATTTGTCAAGAAGAAGGATGAGACGTTGCGGCTTTGCATGGACTATCGTCCATTAAATGCCGTAACCATCAAGAACAAGTACCCATTGCCACGGATCGACATGTTATTTGATCAGTTGGTCGAAGCAAAGATCTTTTCCAAGATGGATTTAAGATCCAGGTACCATCAGATTAAGATAAGGGCTGAGGACATTCCAAAGACGGCTTTCTCGACGAGGTACGGACTTTATGAGTACCTGGTCATGTCCTTCGGCCTCACCAATGCTCCAGCTCACTTCATGTACTTAATGAACTCGGTATTCATGTCGGAGCTGGACAAGTTTGTCGTGGTCTTCATCGACGACATCCTGGTATATTCCAAGTTGGAGGAAGATCACAAGAAACATCTGCGTATAGTCTTGCAACGGCTGCGGGATCACAAGTTATACGCAAAATTCAGCAAATGCGAGTTTTGGATATCGCAAGTGCCTTTCCTCGGGCATATCATCTCAGCGGAGGGTATCGCTGTGGACCCAAGCAAGATCACTCAAGTGCAGAATTGGAAATCCCCGAGAACTGTTCACGAGGTACGGAGTTTCCTCGGACTCGCGGGATATTATTGGAAATTCATCCCGAACTTCTCGAAGATTGCCAAGCCAATGACAGAGCTGCTGAAGAAGGCTACCAAATATGTTTGGAGTCCAGCACGTGAAGCAGCATTCAAGGCTTTAGTCAAGCACCTGATGTAACTCTGGTAGCTGGGTATTCAGGCATTGCCCGTCGTTCAGAGGGTAGGTTGAGAGCTTGAGGTGTAAATCGGCTGGTGGCACTGAGATGCGCGTGCAGAGACCTCTTGCTCGGGACGATGGAACCGGTTCAATATTTGGCTGACGGGCGAAAGGTAGTTGCATACGGCGTCCGTGATGGTTGTTGTAGGCAACATCGAGTACGGGCGTACGTGACGGGTTGTTCGGGTAACCCTGCAGGTGTAAATCGATTATAATTGCCGTCCCTCGCGGTCAGTGAGTACCACTTGTTCACTGTACCATGACGTAGAAAGAACAGGCTAGTTACATGTTAAAATGTTGCTGATTGAAAGATGGACTTGATTGCTAATGACTTGCTGTAGTTTAGAGCTAACTAAAGTTCATTTCATCTTTGGGCAAAGTACATAAGAGAAAGGCGTTTCTTGTTTGATTGCGGCTCTCTCATGTACCTTAGCGTAAGGTTCTCCACAACCTGCTGCTAAAACTTGAAAGTAAGGTTCTACTAAATAGGCGAGTCCTTGCAAATGATTTTTACCTCATGTAACCCATTACCCTCATGTAGAAGTTCCATGTTTAGGTGAGACGGGTCAGACTTGCTGAGCCTTCGTGCTCACTGCTTGTGTTTGAAGCTTTTGCAGGGTTCTATGAGGAAGGGGCTCCCGAAGAGGAGACGGAACCCCAGGAGGGGAACCCCGTCGAGTAGGAGTCGTGCACGCCGCAGAGTTAGTGTGTGTGTGTGCTAGCAAGGACACGTTCGAGGACTGAACGTGACTTGATGCGTAGTCTACGCCCGCGAGTGTAGACTGAACTTATTTTTATGTAAACATGTTCATAACTTGTTTATGTAATAAAATTTCGCTTCCGCTTGTACCTTTGACGTGTGTTATACGGTGCTGTGCAACGCAGAACCCCTCAGCGTGATCCTGGCTCGACAGGACCAATGGGGTTGTGTCACTCAAGAAAAGGCTAACCACAGCACCGGTTTTGGTATTGCCGGATGTGAGCAAGAGTTTCGACATATATTGTGACGCATCAAGACAAGGTTTGAATGTGTGCTCATGCAAGAAGGACAAGTGGTAGCCTATGCGTCGAGACAACTAAAGAAACACGAGCTAAATTACCCACACATGACTTGAAACTCGCAGCTGTGGTGAGATCCTTGAAGATTTGGAGACATTATATCCTTGGCCACCGATGTGAGATCTATACGGATCACGAAAGCCTCAAGTACATATTCACCCAAACGGATTTGAATTCGAGGCAACGTCGATGGTTGGAACTCGTCAAGGATTATGATGTTGGAATCAATTATCACCCCGGAAAGGCCAATGTAGTAGCTGATGCATTGAGACGAAAGGGAGCATGTCACCAACTCACGGTTCGGGAGCTACCGCCCGAGCTGCGCAAGGAGTTCGAACGGTTACATCTCGGGTTCTTGAACGAGATGGAAGTGATAGAACTCAATTCCTCGCTGGAACAAGAGATACGAGATGGCCAAGCAACGGATAAGGAAATCAAGGTGATCAAGGAAAGAATCCGGCAAGGCATCGAAAAGGACTTCAAAGAAGACGAGAAGGGTACGCTTTAGTTAGGGAAAAGGATTTGTGTGCCTAACGTGAAGCACACCCGTGACACGAGCTCCTAGGTTGACACGTGTCCAACAGTGACTGACCTCCCGGAGATAAGCTCCGGTGGCGACACGTGTCCAATAGAACCAGACCTCTCGGAGGTGAGCTCCGAGATCGACACGTATCCCGCGCGACTGGTCATCTGATTTCCGCGGTGACTAGCTCCGAAGGTGACATGTGTCCTGCGGGCTGGCCTCGCTCCTCCGCAGAGGCTAGCTCTGGGGCAACACGTGTCCCACGGGGTCGGACCTATCCCCCTTTGCGGGGATGAGCCCTGAGCTTGCCACGTAGCAAGTTTAGCGGCGGACCTCTCCCCACTTCGCAGGGATGAGCTCCGAACAAGCCACGTGTCAGCGTCCGTGGAAGTTGTCTTCGGCGCTCTCTGTGAACTGGATTTGGCTCTTTTCGGCTATCTTTTTGATATTTTCTCTGTTTCAGCTTATTTTAAAAAAATGTTGTTCTACATGAAACATGAATACATGCAGAAATCAAAAATGAGGGTGTCACAAATATACCCCCCATAAATTGAATCTCGCCCTTGAGATTCGATATTAGAGAATAAATGAGGGAATTCTACCTTGATGTCTTCTTCACGCTCCCATGTGGCTTCAGCTTCGGTATGACGGCTCCATTGTACCTTGCACCATCGGATTACTTTGTTTCTCGTGACCCTTTCCTTTACGTCCAAAATTCGGACGGGGTGCTCTGCATAGGTCAGGTCCTCTTGAAGTTCAAGCTCTTCCATTGGTACTTGCTCTTCTGGTACTCTCAAGCACTTCTTGAGATGGGATACATGAAACATGTCATGTACATCAGAGAGATATGTTGGGAGCTCTAGTTGATAGGCTACTTCTCCTCGCTTGTCCAAAATCTTAAATGGTCCGATGTAGCGAGGTGCTAGCTTGCCTTTGACATTGAAACATCATTGGCCACGAATAGGCGATACCTTAAGGTATACGAAGTCTCCTACTTTGAATGTCAACTTCGTTCGCCTATTGTCCGCATAGCCTTTCTGTCGTGACTGAGAAGCCTTTAAGTTCTCCCTTATCATTTTGACTTGCTTTTCATCTTCTTGTAGCACTTCGGGTCCAAACACCTGGTTCTCTCCGGTCTCGTTCCAAAACAGCGGCGTTCTACACCATCTACCGTACAATGCTTTGAAAGGCGACATCTTCAAGCTAGCTTGATAGATGTTTTTACAGGAGAATTCGACGTACGGTAAACTCCTATCCCAACTACGCCCATGTTTCAAGGCGTAAGCTCTCAACATGTCCTCCAAAATTTGGTTTGTCCTTTCGGTTTGTCCATCGGTTTGTGGGTGATAGGCAGAGCTAAAATCCAGTCGTGTACCCATAGCTTTCTGCAGCTTCCTCCAAAATCTAGAGGTAAACTGAGAACCCCGATCTGATACTATCCTCCTTGGGACTCCATGACGGCACACGATCTGCTCCATGTACAACTCGGCTAATTGTGCAACGTTATACTTGGCCCTTACAGGGAGAAAATGGGCTGTTTTTGTCAATCGGTCCACAATAACCCAGATGGAGGCATAACCCGACTGAGTACGTGGCAATCTGATGATGAAATCCATACTGATGTCCACCTACTTCCACTTGGGTACCTTCAAGGGTTGCAACAATCCAGCGGGTCTTTGATGTTCGGCCTTCACCCGTTGACATGTGTCGCATAGGGCAACATATTCGGCTATGTCCCTTTTCATACCTTTCCACCAATAACAAGTCTTCAAGTCCTTGTACATTTTGGTACTTCCGGGATGTATGAAATAAGGTGAATCATGTGCCTCTTTTAATATCATATCGCGGATGTGCTTTACATTAGGCACACAAACCCTTTTACTTAGCCAAAGCGTACCCTTCTCATCTTCTTTGAAATCCTTCTCTATTCTTTGTCGGATCCTTTCCTTGATCTCCTTGATCTCCTCATCCGTTGCTTGGCCATCTCTTATCTCTTGCTCCAATGAAGAGTGGATCTTCATCACTTCCATCTTGTTCAAGAATCCGAGGTGTAACCATTCGAACTCCTTACGTAGTTCGGGTGGTAGCTCCCGAACCGTGAGTTGGTGACACGCTCCCTTCCGGCTCAATGCATCAGCTACTACATTGGTCCTTCCAGGGTGGTAGTAGATCCCAACATCATAATTGTAAAGGTCCCAAAAATATGAACGCAAAGAAACTTAGGTTTGCACAAAGTTAGTTCATATGTAGGAAAAATGGGACTTGTTTAAACTTTTTCACATGTGATAATACACATGAAAGCTCCCTCTACACAAGTTCAATAGTTATTTGAAAATATGGAACAAAAAGGAATTTGAAACCAAGTAGGGAAGTAACCCTATGTGGGAGAGAGCTAAATTCAGATTTTGGAGCAAGTTGGTTCCACACAAAAATTCAAATGAGATTAACACAATGGTTTTTAAAACTGTTGTATTAAAAATCTCATTTGCAGCAGCCAAATCAAGGATCAGGTTTCATATTTCAATTCTTTAGGTCTAAATTAAGGGGTAGGCAAAGTCTCGTGAATTTTTGAAGATATTTGCTACCCATTTTTCCAAATAGACCTAAATGTGTAATGAATTCAAATACCTATTTGAATTTGGATGAATTGTGCCCAATTATTCAAATGCAGTTTAATTTTCAACTCCACACAGTTGAATTTCATCATTTGCAGATTGTTGGGACATTTTGGAGAGATAAGGGGGAGATGGGACCCACATGTCATAGGTACCAAAATATCTACACAAAAGAGATGGGTCTCTGTTTTGCTGCCTTCAGGGGAGCGACAGCAGCTGCTCAGGACAGCACACCCGCAGCGGGTCGGCCGCCCCCGCAACCGACTCCAGCGCCGATACAGCCCCCCCCCCTCAGCGCCCTCATCCATCCACAATGTGCTCTCCCTCTGCTCACAGACAGAGCACAGAGGCTCTTCCTCTCCCTCACGCAGAGCCGAGCGAGTACGCCGCCGCCGTCGTTTGCTCGACAGCCGGCCCAAACGGGCGCGAACAGCAGCTGGTCAGTAGCCGGATAGCACCGGCGCAGCTCCCTCTCCCTCCTCACCGCGTCCCTGACCGGTGATCGGCTCTCCAACCCCGGGAGCAACGCGGCCGCGCGAAGGCCGAATATGACCCGATGAGGAGGCTTCCGCGGGCAGCCCAACCGGGAGCTTGTCACGGCCATGTACCGGCGCCCCTGGACGCGCCAAGGCACCGTGCTACTCTCCTCCCAAGATCAGCCCATGCCGTGCACCGCCGGGAGAGAATTTTGAAAAGTTGCTCCGGCGTACTCCCTCTGACCTTCCGGCTCGGTAATCCCGAATTCCCCTTCAATTCTCAATATTTGTTCGTCACAGTTTACACGAAGGGTCCAGAGTAGTAGGCGATCCTTTGCTCTTCACGTTTCTAGCCTCAAACTGCACCTAGAGCGAGTATTTCGGGGTTTTCTACCGGCAACCGAACCGGGGGACCGCGGTCGCACGGTGAACGCTTATTTGCCACAATTCCCGAATGTTTTTTAGGCTAGGTCGAGCTTCCCCATCTTTCACTGGTGCTGTAGCACCGTTTTACCAAGCTTTTAGCGCACTAGAATGGCCGGCCGACGTCGCCGATAAGGTGCCGAGCTGCCGCAGCGTCGCTAGCTACCGTAGAGGCTTTGCCGGCTCGGGGAAACCTCATCATCATGCTCAGCAGGGCAGGTTAGGCCCTGGCGGCGAGCAAGGGCTCGGGCAGCAGCTGGAAGATCGGTTTCCGGCGATCTCCGGTGAGGGCGGCGGCGCGGGCACCCTGAGCGCGGGAACTGAACCGAGGTGGAAGAAGGGGTCGGCGGGCCCAGTCGTCAGTGAGAGAAAGTTTAAAACCCTGATCCTCTGTGGCTGTGGGATCCGGTGTGACTGCACAGAGAAATATGTGTGGCCCTGTGTGCCTTTGTTTCTGTGAAGTGACACGTAGCCCGGACCCACTGTCAGCGTTTTAAACATTTTAGGGTTTTCAGTTTCCATTTCAATCTTTGAAGAGCCATAACTTTATGTCGGAATGTCCAAAAATTGTGAAACAAATTTTGTTGAATTCCTCTCAAAGAGTAATATCCATGGGTGCAGTCCAATATTTATGAAAATCCCTTGATTTGGCTCATTAATTCATATAATGAAAATTTTGTAGGATTTATTCCAGGAGTTCTATGTATTGGAAATGGTCCAAATTTGGGCAGGAGGTTTTCCCAAAAATACTTGAACTCCAGTAAAAATTTCAGAAGCATTGGACCTCATTTGCTTGGTCAAATGTGGTGTTAATTCCTTAGGTCTCTGAAAATTTTGAAAATAGAACAGATCTCATTTTCAGATTTTCCCCAATTCATGTGAAGCTCATATCTTTGTGTAGAAACCTCCAAATTTAGTGATTCAAATTGGGTTAGATTTAGATTGACAAACTCTATCCAAATATGCAACCCAATTTGTATGAAAGTCCTTATTTAATTCTGGAAAATTCTTTAAAGCTTTTCAGCAAAAGAATTTTTGAGGCAGTTTGGTTTATCCAAAAATCCTAAAATTTTGCCAGAATAATCATTAGGATGTTATTGAACTCCTGTCAAACTTTCAGCTCATTTGGAGTTGAATTATGTTGGAGAATTCAGATTGCAATGTACTGTATTCAAATGAATACAGAGACTTTTCAGATATTTTCCCAGAGTTAGAAAAATCATTTCAGGGCAATTCTTAGCTCTAAAAATACTAGAAAAATTTATGCAGACTCTATGAACTATAAGTGAAATTGTAGTTCATTAAGTTGGGCATGAACATGGGAGTTAATTCAGAATTAATTTTCTTTGTGCTTAAGTGCTTAGGGAATTATTCTGAATAAAACCCTCAATGAAAAGTGTTCATTTTTGGTCCAGAGCACTTTCATGTGACCAGGAACTCACATGCAAATTTTCATCGCAAATTGAGTCTTGAGTCTCCCTGTCCTTGTCTTCCTTTCTATTGGATGTGAAGAACAACATGGGGGTTAGTGTGGAGATTGTGGGAGACACAATGTCCTTTCACTTTAGCTGCAATTTAGCAATCTAAGTCCCTGTGTAATATATGACTTCCTGTAAAAATTTCGAAGTCTTTAGAGATTAGGATCTTCAGTTATGTCCAATTCATTAGAGCTCATCCTATATGTCCCTAGAAACTTGGTTAGAGATGTAATGAAACATCTAAGGTAGATTTAGTTTCTTTAAGTTCTTTGCACAACAGAGGCAACCACTTCATTCTAGGATCTCTACACAACCTCTGTTCTTAAGAAGTTTTAATCTCTAAGCCTTTAAATTACGTTATAAAATACTATGCATATACATGTCGATAGGGTTCACGATGAAGGACTTCGATGGAGCCATTCCTTGACGTGTGGATCAGTGGAGCAAGTTCAGAGAGGTCAAGGGATTGACGATCACTAACTTCTATTATATACTAATACCCTACAAAGCAGGCAAGCTCCGGTTTGTATTAACCTTTTTACAAATTTTTATTGTTTTGAGCACATACTTGTTTACTTTATTCTTTGCATTAGAGTCTTGTTTGGAAACCCAATTGCATAGCCAAGAACACCATGGGTTGGGTCTAGGATTGCAAACCCCGTTAGCTACTGCAATGCTAAGATAGTGTAGGATTCGGTACAAGTCGAGTAGTTGGAACTACTCGCGAGCATAGGCTAGAGGCACTCGACTCGGGTAGTGATAGCACATGAAACACATGGCAAGAAAATGAGACCAAGCAGAGGGTAAGGGTAGCAGGACTTTGGGGCCTGTGTGCTGTAGCTCCGCTTGTGTCGATTGAGGACCGAGCCGTGTGCGGGCCTGTTGAACAAGCTAGAACAGTACCGAAGACCTACCGGCTATATGGGAACCGGGAAACTGATGTAACTCGGGTAGCTGGGTATTGAGGCATTGCCCGTCGTTCAGAGGGTAGGTTGAGAGCTTGAGGTGTAAATCGGCTGGCGGCACTGAGATGCGCGTGCAGAGACCTCTTGCTCGGGACGATGGGACCGGTTCAATATTTGGCTGACGGGTGAAAGGTAGTTGCGTACGGCGTCTGTGATGGTTGTTGTATGCAACATCGAGTACGGGCGTACGTGACGGGTTGTTCGGGTAACCCTGCAGGTGTAAATCGATTATAATGGCCGTCCCTCGCGGTCAGTGAGTACCACTTGTTCACTGTATGGTGACGTAGAAAGAACAGGCTAGTTACATGTTAAAATGCTGCTGAATGAAAGATGGACTTTGCTTGTTAATGGTTTGTAGTTTAGACCTAACTAAAGTTCTTTTCAACTTTGGGCAAAGTACATGAGAGAAATGCGTTTCTTGTTTGATTGCGGCTCTCTCATGTACCTTAGCGTAAGGTTCTCCACAACCTGCTGCTAAAACTTGAAAGTAAGGTTCCACTAATTAGGCGAGTCCTTTGCAAATGGTTTTACCTCATGTACCCATCATCCCCTCATGTAGAAGTTCCATGTTTAGGTGAGACGGGTTAGTCTTGCTGAGCCTTCGTGCTCACTGCTTGTGTTTGAAGCTTTTGCAGGGTTCTATGAGGAAGGGACTCCCGAGGAAGAGACGGAACCTCAGGAGGGGAACCCCGTCGAGTGGGAGTCGTGCATGCCGCAGAGCTAGTGTGCGTGTGTGCTAGCAAGGACACGTTCAAGGGCTGAACGTGGACTTGATGCGTAGTCTACGCCCGTGAGTGTAGACTGGACTTATTTTGATGTAAACATGTTCATAAACTTGTTTATGTAATAAAATTTTCGCTTCCACTTTGTACCTTTGACGTGTGTTATCCGGTGCTGTGCAACGCAGCACCCCTCAGCGTGATCCTGGCTCGACAAGACCGCGGGGTCGTGTCAGCGTTGGTATCAGAGCTCGCTTGTGTTTTAACACAGTACAAAGGTCATCTTTTTCAAAAATCTAGTGAGGAACGAGTTAGTAGCCCTTATAAGGATGTTATTAGCATATAGAAAGTGGCATAGTAACCTATTTGTTATGTCGGAAAATCGTGTATCTCGGGACGTTTATGTCTTGGGGGGTACACGTGAGCGCTGTCCACCAGTGCGCACAAGCTGAAGGGTGGAGCCCCACGGGTGGCAGGTAACCCGACCCGCTTTGATATCCTCTGCGACTCTTCATGTCGTTTGGGGTATTCGAGCAACGTCTGTCCCTGGCGTGCGTGGTGCAATTTGGGAGACCCCGTCATGTGGTCTGAAACGTGAACACGTAACTCAAGGCGTGTTTGGCTTGAGAACATCCGGGCGAGTGATGACGGCCGGGTGTACGAACTGTATGGATTCCGGGCTCGGTGTGCAGCCGAGTCTGACGATTGCTTGAGTTTTCTGCAGGTAGCCTGACCACGAAACGGTAGACGTGTAGCATCCGTGTGCGAGTGACGTTTAGTGCCACTGAATTAACGAAGCCGGCTAAGTCCGGTATAGGTTTTTCTTTGTGAGGACGTAGTACCGACATAATCTGGTGACGCATCGACGTCACACCCCATTAAATGAACAACTTCATTTAAAACTTGAAGGTTTTGATCTAAAGTAGTAAAACTTGATGTAACTCCTTCCCTTGAACAAGATATTCAAAGTTAACAAGTTTTCAACTTATAGGTTGTTAAGGACAGAGCATTCTGTTTTCAGCTGAATCAAGGCTGAAGTTGATCAGAGGTTAGAGGTTGAGTTCTTTCGAGGTTGGGGTCATATGATACATTTCTGGAAAGCTTTGGAAGAGCTTTACAACTTTTCTGTTGAGGTCCAGAGGTGTTTCATCCCTTAACCAATCGAAAAATGCAGTAGAGTTGAAACTGTCCAGAAAACAGGGCAGAGCAAACGCTCTCTGTAAACTCTCTGTAAATAGAGCATAACTCTGAAAATATTGACCCAATGAAGGTGTATGATACAGTTCTGGAAAGGTTTTTAATTGCTATACCACTTCTTTGTAGAACTCCAGAGCAACATCACACGCCAAATTGGTTGAATGTCCAGTTGAATGCAAACTGTTCAGAAAACAGGACAGATGCAAATCTCCCTGGATGTTTCTGTAAAACACTTATAACATTCTGTAGAAAAATCCTTAAGGGTCATGTGACACACCGTTGGAAAGGTTATGAGATAAGCAATATTGTTGTAGTTCAAAGTTTGTTCAGATTCCTATTGTATTTGCATATACAACTGTGATAATACCAGCCACATACAAAGGAGATGCTGGCAAATTTTATCCAGGAATTCTGTCAACTTTGAAAAATCATAACTCTTGATCCATAAGTGATATAGAAGCATGTGAGTACTCGTTGGAAATATATTGGAGTTAACTTTAACTTTGGTATACAACTTGAGTGATGAAAATGCTTCTAACTGGATCAAAGTCTAGATTTAGTGCATCAAGGTCTGTTCAGTACAAAGGAGGAAAATGAGTGATATAGTGCAGGCTAGTACAAGTTATGTGCCCCAACAGCACCTGTTGGTGTCCCGAACACCATTCGGTGATATGTAGGCCCCTGTACGATTAACTCCTTAGAGCTTGATTGCTGGTCAAGTACCACAACTTGCACCACCTCTAGAGCAGAAGCATCAGACGGTGGTTTGTACTCCATCGCTGCAGCTATGTGTATCTAGCTTCCAACCACAAGTTAGAGAAGAGCCGGAGAGACATCCGTGCTCTACTTATGGTCGGATGGGCCATTATGCTAGGTATTGTATGGAGGGAATTCAAAAGTTGTGGATCATCATACTTTTAATGATCAGATCCGTAACTATATCTGCAGAAAAGAGGGCAGACAAGGGGCAACATTCACTACACAGTGAGTGATGATGTTCCAGAAGGAGAAGCCGTGTTAGCAGAGATGTTTATCTGAATCGGCTACCGGTATTAATTCTCTTGGACTTAGGTGCCACACCTAGCTTTGTTAGTCCATATTTTGTGGCTCAACATCAGCTCCAAACCACTTTTACAAAGAGATAATACCTCATATCTTCGCCGGGGCAGCATTACAAGAAGTGATGTTGTTTTCCGAGCACCTCTTTGTTTGCGGGTTAGACTATAACCCACGACCCTCCTTATTCTTGGGGTCTGAAGATCGACATTATTTTGGGGATGTCGTGGTTGAGTTACCACAAAACAGGTTACAACGTCAGTTTTAAACCGTTAAGCTCAAACTCCCCACGGCACGGTCTTCATACATTAGTTCTGGGTGTCAGTCGGCAACAGATTGCAATATTGAACCACTCGGAAACTGTTAGATAGAGGGCAGTCTGGTGGTACGTAAATTTCAGGAGGTGTTTCCCAATTGTTTACGGGCATACCGCCCGAACAGGACACAGAGTCCAAGATTGAACTTGCACCAGGAACGCCACTGAGTTCACGAAGGCCGTACAAAATGGCACCCAATGAAGGAGCAACGTGGAAGATTCCGCTGAATAACCCTATGAGCAAAGGTATTATATGACTGGGTCATTACCTTAGGGTTATTCAGTATTGTTTGCAAAGGAGAAGCACGAAACACTACCACTTTGCGTAGTGCTCGTCTGCTGAACACTGTGACAATCAAGAACTAGTACCCGTTACCACAGATCGACGTATTGTTTGATCAGTTGGTCAAGGCAAGGATCTTTTTCCAGATAGACTTAAGATCCGGGTACCATCAGATTGAGATGCGGGCTGAGGATATTCTAAAAGACAGCTTTTCGACGAGGTACGGTGTTTATGAGTACCTTGTCATGTTCCTTGGTTCCACCAACGCTCCAGCTCACTTCATGTATCTAGTGAACTCGGTATTAATGCCGGAGCTGGAAAAGTTTGTCGTGGCCTTCATCGACGACCTGCTGGTTTATTCGAAGTCGGAGGAAGAACACGAGAAGAACCTGTGTATAGACTTGCAAAGGCTGCGGGATCACAAGCTATACGCAAAAGTCAGCAAGTGCGAATTCTAGATATCAAAAGTACTTTTTCTTAGGCATATCATCTCAGCGAAGGGCATCGCTGTAGGCCCGAGTAGGATCGCACAAGTGCTGCATTGAAAGTCCCCGAGAACTGTTCACGAGGTATGGAGTGTCCTCAGACTCGTAGGACATTATCGGAAGTTCATCCTGAACTTCTCGAAGATTGCCAAGCCTAGGACAGAGCTGCTAAATAAGACTACCAAATATGTTTGGAGTCCAGCATGTGAAGTGGCATTCAAGGCTTTAGTCAAGCACCTGACATCAACACCGGTTTTGGCGCAGCCAGACACAACAAAACCATTCGATGTGTACTGCGATGCATCCGGCATTGGGCTCGGATGTGTGCTGATGCAAGACCGAAGAGTGGTCGCGTATGGATCACGGCAGCTTAGAAACCATGAGCAGAATTATCCAACCCACGATTTGGAGCTCGCTGCCGTGGTACTTGCACTAAAAATGTGAAGGCACTACCTACTCGGTAACCTCGTACACTTAGATACCGACCACCAAAGCCTCAAGTACATATTCACTCAGAAAGAGTTGAACATGAGGCAGCGAAGATGGTTAGGATTGATAAAGGATTACGAAATAGAGATCCATTATCACCCCAGCAAGGCAGACGTAGTGGAGGATGCGTTGAGTCGCAAGTCACGCGTCAACAATTCGACCATCACACCGTTTGGAGAGAGCGAGCCACCATTACGTGTGGTTCCCCCTAGAGCTCTCTACAATTTAGCTTTTATCCCCACCATCCGTGAAGAAAGGGTGGCAGCCCAGAAGAATGACCAGGGGCATGTCACATTTGCAGGGACGTGTAGACAGTGGGGAGTTAAAATGTTTCCGGAAAGACGGAGACGACGTTCTGTGGTTTAAAGGACAGAATTGCCGTACCCCGTAAACCAGAATTTGGAAAGTAAATTTTTAGACGGGGTTCACTTGTTAAGGTTTCTATTCACCCCGATTCATCGGTCCATTTCAGGTTTTGAGAAGATGTGGCTCCGTTGCATACCGGCTGGAATTACCAACAATATTCTCCGGTGTGTATGACATCTTCCATGATTCTCAGCTGAGGAAGTGTCTTAAGTATTTAATCACTACTCAGCTAGGGAACATCGAGTAACTGAAACCAGATCTCACGCATCAGGAGGGACTAGTTCAGATCATCGACATAAAGGACCGAACCACACGCAATTATACGTTGTGGTTCTAGAAAGATTTATGGAGTGGTTACTCCAAGATTGGAGCGACATGGGAGAGCGGAGGATTTCTTCGCGTCAATTATCCCGACTTTCGACGTCGCACATCCTATGATTTTTCCACCGTCCTCCCTCTCATTTTTATCTTATAATCTCGGGACGAGATTCTTTTAAGGGGGGAGGAATGTAAAGGTCCCAAAAATATGAACACAAAGAAACTTAGTTTTGCACAAAGTTAGTTCATATGTAGGAAAAATGGGACTTGTTTAAACTTTTTCACATGTGATAATACACATGAAAGCTCCCTCTACACAAGTTCAATGGTTATTTGAAAACATGGAACAAAAAGGAATTTGAAACCAAGTAGGGAAGTACCCCTATGTGGTATAGAGCTAATTTCAGATTTTGGAGCAAGTTGGTTCCACTCAAAAAATTCAAATGAGATTAACACAATGGTTTTTAAAACTGTTGTATTAAAAATCTCATTTGCAGCAGCCAAATCAAGAATCAGGTTTCATATTTGAATTCTTTAGGTCTAAATTAAGGTGTAGGCAAAGTCTCATGAATTTTTGAAGTATTTGCTACCCATTTTTCCAAATAGACCTAAATGTGTAATGAATTCAAATACCTATTTGAATTTGGATGAGTTGTGCCCATGTATTCAAATGCAGTTTAATTTTCAACTCCACAAAGTTGAATTTCATCATTTGCAGATTGTTGGGATATTTTGGAGAGATAAGGGGGAGATGGGACCCACATGTCATAGGTACCAAAATATCTACACAAAAGAGATGGGTCTCTGTTTTGCTGCCTTCAGGGGAGCGACAGCAGCTGCTCGGGACAGCACACCCGCAGCTGGTCGGCCGCCCCCGCAACCGACTCCAGCGCCGATACAGCCCCCCCCTCAGCGCCCTCATCCATCCACAACGTGCTCTCGCTCTGCTCACGGACAGAGCACAGAGGCTCTTCCTCTCCCTCATGCAGAGCCGAGCGATTACGCCGCCGCCGTCGTTTGCTCGACAGCCGGCCCAAACGGGCGCGAACAGCAGCTGGTCAGTAGCCGGATAGCACCGGCGCTGCTCCCTCTCCCTCCTCACTGCGTCCCTGACCGGTGATCGGCTCTCCAATCCCAGGAGCAACGCGGCCGCGCGAAGGCCGAATATGACCCGATGAGGAGGCTTCCGCGGGCATCCCAACCGGGCGCTTGTCACGGCCAAGTACCGGCGCCCCTGGACGCTACAAGGCACCGTGCTACTCTCCTCCCAAGATCAGCCCATGCCGTGCACCGCCGGGAGAGAATTTTGAAAAGTTGCTCCGGCGTACTCCCTCTGACCTTCCGGCTCGGTAATCCCGAATTCCCCTTCCATTCTCAATATTTGTTCGTCACAGTTTACACGAAGGGTCCAGAGTAGTAGGCGATCCTTTGCTCTTCACGTTTCTAGCCTCAAACTGCACCTAGAGCGAGTATTTCGGGGTTTTCTACCGGCAACCGAACCGGGGGACCGCGGTCGCACGGTGAACGCTTATTTGCCATTAATTCCCAAACGTTTTTGAGGCTTGGTCGAGCTTCCCCATCATTCACTGGTGCTGTAGCACCGTTTTACCAAGCTTTTAGCGCACTAGAATGGCCGGCCGACGTCGCCGATGAGGTGCCGAACTGCCGCAGCGTCGCTAGCTACCGTAGAGGCTTTGCCGGCTCGGGGAAACCTCACCATCGTGCTCAGCAGGGCAGGTTAGGCCCTGGCGGCGAGCAAGGGCTCGGGCAGAGGCCGGGAGATCGGTTTCCGGCGATCTCCGGCGAGGGCGGCGGCGCGGGCACCCTGAGCGCGGGAACTGAACCGAGGTGGAAAAAGGGGTTGGCGGGCCCAGTCGTCAGTGAGAGAAAGTTTAAAACCCTGATCCTATGTGGCTGTGGGATCCAGTGTGACTGCACAGAGAAATATGTGTGGCCCCGTGTGCCTTTGTTTCTGTGAAGTGACACGTAGCCCGGACCCACTGTCAGCGTTTTAAACATTTTAGGGTTTTCAGTTTCCAGTTCAATCTTTGAAGAGCCATACCTTTGTGTAGGAATGTCCAAAAATTGTGAAACAAATTTTGTTGAATTCCTGTCAAAGAGTACTATCCAAGGGTGCAGTCCAATATTTATGAAAATCCCTGGATTTGGCTCATTAATTCATATAATGAAAATATTGTAGGATTTATTCCAGGAGTTTTATGTATTGGAAAATGTCCAAATTTGGGCAGGATGTTCTCCCAAAAATACTTGAACTCCAGTAAAAATTTCAGAGGCATTGGACCTCATTTGCTTGGTCAAATGTGGTGTTAATTCCTTATGTCTCTGAAAAATTTGAAAATAGAACAGATCTCATTTTCAGATTTTTCCCAATTCATGTGAAGCTCATATCTTTGTGTAGAAACCTCCAAATTTAGTGATTCAAATTGGGTTACATTCAGATTGACAAACTCTATCCAAATATGCAACCCAATTTGTATGAAAGTCCTTATTTAATTCTGGAAAATTCTTTAAAGCTTTTCAGCAAAAGAATTTTTGAGGGAGTTTGGTTTATCCAAAAATCCTAAAATTTTGCCAGAATAATCATTAGGATGTTATTGAACTCCTGTAAAACTTTCAGCTCATTTGGAGTTGAATTATGTTGGAGAATTCAGATTGCAATGTACTGTATTCTAATGAATACAGAGACTTTTCAGAAATTGTCCCAGAGTTAGAAAAATCATTTCAGGGCAATTCTTAGCTCTAAAAATCCTAGAAAAATTTTTGCAGACTCTATGAACTATAAGTGAAATTGTAGTTCATTAAGTTGGGCATGAACATGGGAGTTAATTCAGAATTAATTTCTTTGTGCTTAAGTGCTCAGGGAATTATTCTGAATAAAAGCCTCAATTAAAAGTGTTCATTTTTGGTCCAGAGTACTTTCATGTGACCAGGAACTCACATGCAAATTTTCATCGCAAATTGAGTCTTGAGTCTCCCTGTCCTTGTCTTCCTTTCTATTGGATGTGAAGAACAACATGGGGGTTAGTGTGGAGATTGTGGGAGACACAATGTCCTTTCACTTTAGCTGCAATTTAGCAAGCTAAGTCCCTGTGTAATATATGACTTCCTGTAAAAATTTCGAAGTCGTTAGAGATTAGGATCTTTAGTTATGTCCAATTCATTAGAGCTCATCCTATATGTCCCTAGACACTTGGTTAGAGATGTAATGAAACATCTAAGGTAGATTTAGTTTCTTTAAGTTCTTTTCACAACAGAGGCAACCACTTCATTCTAGGATATCTACACAACCTTTGTTCTTAAGAAGTTTTAATCTCTAAGCCTTTAAATTACGTTATAAAATACTATGCATATACATGTCGATAGGGTTCACGATGAAGGACTTCGACGGAGCCATTCCTTGACGTGTGGATCAGTGGAGCAAGTTCAGAGAGGTCAAGGTATTGAAGATCACTAACTTCTATTATATACTAATACCCTACAAAGCAGGCAAGCTCCGGTTTGCATTAACCTTTTTACAAATTTTTATTGTTTTGAGCACATACTTGTTTACTTTATTCTTTGCATTAGAGTCTTGTTTGGAAACCCAATTGCATAGCCAAGAACACCATGGGTTGGGTTTAGGATTGCAAACCCCATTAGCTACTGCAATGCTAAGATAGTGTAGGATTCGGTACAAGTCGAGTAGTTGGAACTACTCGCGAGCATAGGCTAGAGGCACTCGACTCGGGTAGTGATAGCACATGAAACACATGGCAAGAAAATGAGACCAAGCGGAGGGTAAGGGCAGCAGGACTTTGGGGCCTGTGTGCTGTAGCTCCGCTTGTGTTGATTGAGGACCGAGCCGTGTGCGGGCCTGTTGAACAAGCTAGAACAGTACCGAAGACCTACCGGCTATATGGGAACTGGGAAACTGATGTAACTCGGGTAGCTGGGTATTGAGGCATTGCCCGTCGTTCAGAGGGTAGGTTGAGAGCTTGAGGTGTAAATCGGCTGGCGGCACTGAGATGCGCGTGCAGAGACCTCTTGCTCGGGACGATGGGACTGGTTCAATATTTGGCTGACGGGTGAAAGGTAGTTGCGTATGGCGTCCGTGATGGTTGTTGTAGGCAACATCGAGTACGGGCGTACGTGACGGGTTGTTCGGGTAACCCTGCAGGTGTAAATCGATTATAATCGCCGTCCCTCGCGGTCAGTGAGTACCACTTGTTCACTGTACCATGACGTAGAAAGAATAGGCTAGTTACATGTTAAAATGCTGCTGAATGAAAGATGGACTTTGCTTGTTAATGCTCTGTTGTAGTTTAGAGCTAACTAAAGTTCTTTTCAACTTTGGGCAAAGTACATGAGAGAAATGCGTTTCTTATTTGATTGCGGCTCTCTCATGTACCTTAGCGTAAGGTTCTCCATAACCTGCTGCTAAAACTTGAAAGTAAGGTTCCACTAATTAGGCGAGTCCTTTGCAAATGATTTTTCCTCATGTACCCATAATCCCCTCATGTAGAAGTTTCATGTTTAGGTGAGACGGGTCAGTCTTGCTGAGCCTTCGTGCTCACTGCTTGTGTTTGAAGATTTTGCAGGGTTCTATGAGGAAGGGACTCCCGAGGAAGAGATGGAACCCCGGGAGGGGAACCCCGTCGAGTGGGAGTCGTGCACGCCGCAGGGTTAGTGTGTGTGTGTGCTAGCAAGGACACGTTCAAAGGCTGAACATGGACTTGATGCATAGTCTATGCCCGTGAGTGTAGACTGGACTTATTTTGATGTAAACATGTTCATAAACTTGTTAACGTAACAAAAGTTTCGCTTCCGCTTTGTTCCTTTGACGTGTGTTATCCGGTGCTGTGCAACACAGCACCCCTCAGCGTCATCCTGGCTCGACAAGACCGTGGGGTCGTGTTAATAATCCTTGATGAGTTCTAACCATCAACGTTGCCTCAAATTCAAGTCCGTTTGTGTAAATATGTACTTGAGGCTTTTATGATCCGTATAGATTTCACATCGATGACCAAGGATATAATGTCTCCAAATCTTCAAGCATGCACTACTGCTGCTAGATCCAAGTCATGTGTAGGATAATTAAGCTCGTGCTTCCTTAACTGTCGTGAGGCATAGGCTACCACTTGTCCTTCTTGCATGAGCACACATCCGAGCCCTTGTCTGGATGCATCACAATATATGTCAAAGCTCTTGCTTACATCCGGCGATACCAAAACCGGCGCTGTGGTTAGACTTTTCTTGAGTTCCTCAAAGCTCTCTTGGCACGCTGATGTCCACTGGAACGCTTTCCCTTCGTTAGAAACTCCGTCATAGGTATTGCTATCTTAGAGAAGTCCTTGATGAAGCGTCGGTAGTATCCAGCTGTCGAAGTGTGTAGTCGACACTTCCCCCAGACCTGCTCTAGGCAGCCCGCGGAGGTTCTTTTTCGGAGGGGCTAGACACTTGCGGAGAGCTTCTGCGCTGGGGACGAGTGAGGGAGAAGCTTGACACGGGGAGTTTTACGTGGTTCGGGCCGCCGGAGCGTGAAACCTTACGTCCACGGTGAGCAGAGGTGCTCGCTATATTGCTTGTTGCTCAGAACCGGAGTCCTGAGCTTGAGGGTGAGTGATGTCTAGAGTGCGAGTTCACAGAGTTTGAACCCTTGCTAACGTTGCCTACCCGAGCCTTTTATAGTCCAAGGCTCAAGTGGCTTACAAGGTGGGCCCGGGACCCGATAGGTGGTCCCGAGGAGATTGCCTGCGGACTACCGTATCTGCAGTTATGCCGGTTAGTTGTCTCTGGCGAAGCCTTCCAAGTCTTCGTTCTTCCACCCTGCCCATGCCGCAAGCTAGTCGTAGTGGTTGATGATGGCAGGGGTGGCAGGGGATGTCTTGTTGCTGTGTTTATTGGCAGGCAGGCTCTGACACGGCGCACCAGTCTGCGATGTGACTGGGCGCAACGACACCTGACAGAGGCGTGCTCCGCGTCTCCACATCTTGGGAAGGCACGGGCCTTGAACACATTGTACGGGCAAGGTATGGCGTGTCTTTACGCCAGCTGCCTACCGCGCGGGGGTAGGCAGCGTTGTTCTGCTGTCCACGTGGCGGGCCCGGAGCTCTCCTCTGAGAAGAGGGAGGTCCGGCCCCACGGGACACATGGAGTCCTCGGAGCTCTCCCCGCGGAGGGGGAGGTCCGGCTTCTGCTGGCCATGTGGCGGGCCCGGAGCTCTCCTCTTAGGAGAGGGAGGCCCGGCCCCGCGGGACACGTGGAGCCTTCGGAGCTCTCCCCACGGAGGGGGAGGTCCGGCTCAGTTGGCCACGTGGCGAGTCCGAAGCTCTCCTCTGAGGAGAGGGAGGTCCGGCCCCGCTGGACACGTGGCGTCTTCGGAGCTCTCCCTGCAGAGAAGGGCGAGGTCCTTAGGGATTTCCCCCTGTGCGCGAGGGTACCCCGTATCGAGGGTACCGATAGTGGCCCCTGGGCCCATCTCAGGGGAGATAGCTAGCCCGAGGTGGGGCCTCCGTCTCTTCCATTCCGTGCACTTTCTCTAAGTCCCGCCTTGACCGTTGCCGGAGCACGAATAGTCGCGGGATCATGGGAGCGTAAGCCTACTTGATGGTTGCTTTTATTGCGGCGGTTCCCAAGGCTGCCACTTCTGCACGTCGCGTCACTTTTGTCGGGAACCGCCGAAGCGCCTTGCCGGCTCGCCTCCTTGGGAGACTGGCTTCTTGGCCCACCGCTTCAGCTGGACGACTTGGGTCCATTGTATTCGAAGAGTTTTGAATCGCTTTGAATCGCACCTGGGAAGTTTTAAAAGGGGATCTTACCAGCATCGCGGTTTCCCTTCGCACTTCCTAGCGCTTGCACCTTCCTTGAACTCTTGCGCCTTTGTCTTCCCTGTCCTTGAGCTCTCCCCTGCCATGGCTTCCAACCCGCCTCTAGAGAAGAAGCGCGCTCAATCTCCTCCGGTGGTGGTGTCTGTGCCGAATCAGGGAACCAGGGCGCCTGCACGGCCTGCTTCTGGAGATGGTGCTCCGTCCAGTGGTGACCCCAAGCGGTCTCGGGCACATCATCCCGATGGGACTCCTCTTGAGCAACGACAGGCTGAAGGTTCCCGGGCGTCGCGTCCTCCCTCATCAGGCGGTGGAGTCTCCATGGAAACTGCTGATGCATTGAGGAAGGCTTCAGGCAGTGGAGTCTCCATGGAAACTGCTGACGCGTCGAGGAGGGCTTCAGGCGGTGGAGTCTCCAAGGAGACTGCTAATGTGTCGAGGGGAGCTTCAGGGGCATCCCCTGCTCCGTCAGTCCGGGCGACTGCGAGGCGGCCGTCGGCGGCGACGGCGGGCTCTAGTGGTCCTACCCCGGCTTGGAAGCCGGGGTTCAAAGCCCGTTGGAGTGCTCGCGTTTCTCGGCCGTCCCCGACTGATGGGGAGTCTGCGCCACAACGCTCGGAAGTCGAGACGGCTATCGTGGCCCCCAAGCCAGCGCAGGTTCCTCCTGTACCAGGCGGCCCGACTTATGTGGCAGTGTTGACCCCCTCCATCGTCCTTCTCCACCGGCTCAGGAGCCAGCTGCCGGTGAGGGTTCGGCGGGTCCGGCTGTCGAAGTCCCAACGCCGGCTTCTCCTGACCGGCGTCTCATCCCGGTTGCCGGTGCGTCGTCTTCTCTTGAAGACGACGTGATGGAGGAAGTCGGGGGCGCCGCTCCAGCTTCTGCTGCCCCACTGCCCCTGGCAGATGCTCTCGTGCTCGCCCAGACGAGCGTTCGGCTGGTCTTAGGCCGCGCTCGGTTGTGAGCGAGAGGAGCAGGTGGTTGAGAGGGATCGCCTCCTCACCTGGGGGAACCTTTTGCGGGAGCGGACCGTGAAGGTCAAGGGCGAGCTCGACTCTAGGCGGGAGTCGCTTGACATCATGGAGGCGCTCCACGACCGGCAGAAGCGGGCTGTCAACCGTCTGCACTACGAGATGCGGCGGCTCCACAGGGAGGCCCTTGAGGCGCATGCCCGGGCCGAGGAGAACTTCTCTACCCTGGAGGAGGTACGGCAGAGGCTGGCGCGCCGTAAGCACGCCGTTGAGGACCAGGAGCGTTCCGTGGCGGCCGAGGCGGAGAGGGTCGCTGCGTGGCTGGCGGCGGGCGAGGGCAACCTGCGAGCTCGGGCCACGGAGCTAGAGGCCCGGAAGGCAGACCTTGCCACGAGGGAAGAGCAGGTCTCTCGGGAGCGCCAGGCGATCCTAGATCGGGAGTTGGCTGCCGACTTCCGGGCTTCAGAGTTGGAGCGGCTTGCCCAGACTCTTCGCCTTCGGGAAAGCTCCCTGGCGGCCAAGGAGAAGGAATTCTCCGAGGGAAGCCACGACGCCCTGCGGGCAGCCCGCCGCGAGGTAGAGGAGCTCTTAGCCTCACGGTCTTCCGAGGCCCGTGCAGTCTCGAGCTTCGTTGACCGGGCAGGGTCCGCCTTGGTCCCCCTTGGCTTCAGCCCGGTGAAGACGGCGGCCCCTGCGCTGAATGTGGCTGAAGTGATCCCCGCGATGGAGTCAATCGGCGCCAAGCTGAGCAAGCTAGACGCGGTGGTCGATTGCGAGCTCGAGGCAGAGGGACGGGGCCTGGCCGTGGAGGTTGCCACGCATGTGTTGGCATGCTTCAGGAGCCGGGACCCTTCTTTCTCACTTGTGCCAGCGAGACAGGGCCCTGCAGCGGAGCGGGAGGAGACCGCCAGGGCTGAAGTCAGGGATGTGGCCGCCCTTGTAGCCTCTAGGTTCCGGCGCGAGCCAGGGGACCCTAGGGCTTGTATCTCCCTCTTTTTCTTTTTATTGAGTCTGTAGTCCAGCTCATGGAGCCATGAATAAATAGACTCTTGTGCCTTTTGTGCCTGTTATGCTTTTGTCTTCTTCTTGGTTTCACCTGGCCGAGCCCTTAGCTCCGCAAGGTACTCAGAGGCCTTCACCAATCTCAAAGCCCTGCACGGACACCTTCCCTGGGTCCTCATTGTATTAAGGGCCCCAGAGGTCTCCGGAGCTCGCCCCATGAGAATGGGGAGGTCCGGATCCGCCGGCCACGTGGCGGGCCCGGAGCTCCCTTCCGAGGAGAGGGAGGTCCGGCCCTGTGGGACACGTGGAGCCTTCGGAGCTCTCCCCTCGGAGGGGTAGGTCCGGCTTCTGCCGGCCACGTGGCGGGTCCGGAGCTCCTCCTAAGGAGGCAGGAGCTCCGGCCCCGCTGGACACGTGGGGCCTTCGGAGCTCTCCCCTCGGAGGGGGAGGTCCGGCTTATGCCGGCCACGTGGCGGGTCCGGAGCTCCTCCTAAGGAGGCGGGAGCTCCGGCCCCGCAGGACAGGTGGGGCCTTCGGGCCTCGTCCCTATTGAAGGGGCGAAACCCGGATCCTTCGGTCTTGCGCTGGAGTAGTCGATAACTCCTTGCCCCCCACCTCATGCAGCCCCCGTAGCTATAACCTTGAGGTCCTGCACACAGGTAGAGGAAACATAATTCTCCTCGGGGGGTTCTCCCCTCCCCGTCTCTTAGTCTTATTCGGCTTACGGTCCTAGTCCGGTATACGGGGCTTGGGCAATTCTGTGCGCGAGGCACCGGGGCTCCGGCTCCCTCCAAGGTCCGAGTACGACCGCCCGGCCGCTAGTACCGGACCGTACTCCGGGGAAGCAGAGTGCACAGGCTTTGGGTACGGAACCAGGCAAAGCGGCTGTACTCCCCTGGACCTCCAGAGGGCAGGGTGCGCACGCTTTGGGTACAGAGTCGGCTGAGCGGTATACACACCCTGGACCCTCCATGCACGGCGCAGGCCTTTCCTGGAGGTGACCAACTGGCACCGCAACACCTGACTGGGGGAGGCCCGAGAGCCCCCCTGGCCGTCGGCAGGTGCCTCAAGCGCAACCGCCTTCAGTAAGATAGCAAATGCTGACTATGGGTGAGCGCGGGAAAAGGGCAGCTAAATGTATAGTGAGCATACATAGAAAGTGTGGTCATAAAAATTAATGCGTAATTTAAATGAGCACATGAGAGAGAGCGAGGTAGAACAGGTTTCTGTGTAAATGCCCATAGGAGGAAGGCAGGCTGTACATGGAGGCCACGACCCGCCCCATTAAAAAGGGAAGCAAAACTCTAAGCTTGGGGTCGGAACCAGGCCAAGCTGGACGTAGTCCTGGACCGTCCCCTGAGACTTAGCTGCTCCGAGCGCTGTTCCTAGACTCTATGTGATTTATTACATAAGGGTATGGCCCTGTTCTACTAATGCTCACGAGGTAGAACTTACTGTATTGTCCCATGCTCCAAGGGTTCGGGAACGGATCCCATCCTTGGCTGAAAGGCACGTGTACCTGGGACGACAACTTTCGTGACTCGGAAGGGACCTTCCCAGCTGGGGGGGAGTTTATAAGTCCTTCTCGGGAAAGTGTGTGCCGCGGCACTAGGTTGCCTTCTTGCAGGTCCCTGACGCGCTTGGTCCTTTGTCGGTAGCGCTAGAGCACTAGCCGAGGCCGTGCGTTGTGTGGTGTCACCTGCAGTCGTGCCTCGTCGACGAGGTCGTTATCTTCACGCTGGAGCGGGTCCTGCGCGGCTTCTCCCGGGAGACCCGGGGTACCTTCCCCTTCTGGCTAAGGCCGTCAAGAGGTAGGAGGACCCAAACTCTTCTTGGGAGACCCAAGGCGTCTTTCCCCTTCTGGCTAAGGCCTTCAAGGGGTTGACAGACCTTGGGCGGCCCCCTGGAGGTAAGGCCGTGTAAAATCCCCAAAAGTGGTAGCAAGAAAATTCTGCTCATGTGCACTTATGAAAAATGAGGAGAATTAAAATTTTGAATTATAATGGGGTAAGTTCAAAGTGAGGGTTTAGACTTCCCAAAACTTCCAAACATGGGGATCTAAATGCACAGCTTGGATCTTCATAGTCCAAATATTCACCCTTCCAAATTTCAGCTCATTTGGAGGAGTTTCAATATTTGTTTGGGATTAAAAGGAAGAGCCCTCTAATCTGAATTTCGAATTCAGTTTCAAATTCCAATTCCCTCAATTTGAAAATTGGGTTTCACAAATGTGTTCTCCACCTTTGAATGAGCAGCCATGCCAAAAATTGGAAATTTTGGAACTGGTTTGCTATATTTTTGAGGCAATACAAAGTGGAGAATTCAAACTCATTTTCAAATTCAAATGATCAAACCACATTCAAATTCTACACCAGAATTCAAACCATTTGAATTCTGCAAATTCAAACTTAACTTTGGGATGAAGTAAAGTCTTTAATGTTGAGTTGCTGGGGTAAAAATATCAGTGGTAACTGGATAACAATTTGAGGTGGTGGGACCCACATGTCAGCCACACAGTTTCCTTTTTTCTCCTCTGTGTTTCACCTGGGCTGTTCACCGTGCACCACCAAGCTGCGCTGCTTCCACCGAGCAGCTTGCAGAGGCTTGCTCCCGAAGGCAACTCGTACGTGGGTGATAAAACAGCAGCGCAGCCTCCTTTCTCTTCTCTGCCTTCAACCGGAGCCTCCTCAGCCCCTGCTCTCGAGCGTCCAGCGAAGGAAACACACGAGCTCCCTCTGTGCTCGTGCTTCAGCACCCTCCAGCCACCCCCAGCACCTGTTGATCGTTCCAGGAGCTGCGCCGGCGCCTCCTCAACGTGCTCCACCGCTCCTCAGCTCATCCCCGAGCTCCCCTCGCAGTGCCCGAGCCATTCTTCACCGGGAGAACACAGAGCATGTCGCCCCTCACTGCTCCTCACGTTCCGGCCACTCCAACGCCTCTACTGCACGTCCAGTACCTCCCTAAGGTGCGCCAAGGTGTGTAGATCATGCTACCGCAGTCCCCTTGCCCTTCCCCATCGCTGTCTCGCCGGAATTTGGATTTTGGCGCCGGTACACGTGAAGAACCGACCCACACCAAAACTGGAAATTCGTCCAACGTGGTTGATCATCAGTTCTACAATTCAAGCCACAGAAACTAGTGACCCTAGCGCCCTCCCACGCCAAAGCACACATCAAACCGTCCACCACAGGCCCCGGGCGACGAGAAATCGCCGGCGGCGGCAAAAACGGGTCGGTCCTCCGGTGAACTCTATGTTCCGGCCATTTGCTGCAAGTTTTAGCCTGCGTTCCATGTTCCCCGATCATTGGTGATGCTTTATGGCAAGGTATCTCGCCGGGAGAAGCTTCGGACGCGTCAGAGCGCGTTGATGCCGAGCTACCGAGCCGCCTCACCGGTGTCGGCCTGTTTTCGGCCGTTTTCATGCGTGGAAACCTTGCCCGGCAGCTGCGCCATGTTTCCAGGAGCATGTAGGGCGAAACCGGAGCTAATTTGGTGGAGAAATGAGGGAGAACGAGCCATGCCACGATTTAAACTGGTGTGCACGCGCGCCTCTGGCAGGAGGTTGAAGAAGGACCTGACCAGTGGGCCCCCCTGTTAAGTCTCTGTGTAGATTTTAAACAGAGAGCTAGTCAAGTTTCAAAAATCCATAACTTTGTGTAGACAGCTCCAAAAAGGGTGAGACAAATTTTGTCTGAATCCTTAGGAGGAGTACTTTACATAGGAACAAATTGCATGCTAGGAAAATGCCAAGGAATTTCTGTAGAATTGTTTTTAGTAAATCCTTTAGGGATTTATTACAGGAGCAATTCTGTATTAAATATTCCCCAATTTGGGCAGCTAGTCTTTTTCATAGTGCCTGACCTCCAGTAAAAATGTTAGGATTTTTGGAGCTTATTTGGAGGGCTTAATCAGTAGGTTATCTCAGGATTAAATAAATTAGCTAAAAATCATAGAATTGATTTCCAGAAAATGGTTCAACCTTCATACCTCCATAACTTTCTGTAGGGATGTCCAAAATTTGTGAAACAAATTTTGTTGGATTTCTCTCAGTCATTACTTTGCATAAATGCAAAGAAATTGATCTGAAGATCTCTGGATATTTCTCCAAGATTCATCAAAGTTAAATCTTTGGGAATTTAGTCCAGAATATCTCTGTTATGGAATTTCTTCAAATTTGGCCAGGAAGTTCCTCATGACATTACTGATATCCAGTAACAATTTGAGCTTCATTGGAGTTCATTTGCTAGGTCAAATTACCTTCCAAACTTCAGCCTTTATTTGGAAATTCAAATTTAAACAGAAACTTTTCAGAACTCCTGTCCAACTTCAAAAATTCATATCTCTCTGATGGTAGCTCCAAAAATGGTGAAACAAATTTTGTTAGACCCATGGAGATTTACCCTAATCAGATCTTCCACTATTAGCTATGTCAAAGCTCCTGAACTGGGCTCAAAATTCAGAGAAGCATTGTACTGGTAGGAATTTTAAAGACTACATTGTGCAATGACATGTCTCCAAATTTGGCTCAAATCATCCTTAGAGAGTCTAGTATCCACTGTAAAATTCCCAAAGCCAATTAAGGATATTAAATAGCAGTAGCTATGAGTAGAAGTCCAACTCTTATAAATCCTTAATACTTATACATGTATTTTATTACATTTCATAATAGTGACCGAAGTTGAGGATACGCCGGAGCCGTTGGACGTCCTCCCACCAGAAGCTCATTTCTTCTCTGACTCGCAACCAGGCAAGCCCCGGTTTGCACTTAAGTACCTTTTATAAAGCTTTTTATTTGTATCATTTATGTCTAGGGTGAATGTTTGCATTAGAGTTAGGGTGATTGAAACCCCACTTGCATAGCCTCTTTAAATCCTATAAAGGGTTGGGTAGTTTACAAACCGACGAGTAGAGAATGCCATGCTAATGTATAGGGTCTCGGTAGAAGTCGAGTGGTTGGAAGCTACTCGCGAGATAGTACTTATCACACGGGAAGAAAAGAGGTAGATAATGGCTTGAGTTATGAAAATGAGACCCAGCAGGGGGGATAGGAAGCAGTGAGCAGAGGTCTCACGTGCATAGCCCTGTTGGTGTCGGTTGAGGACCGTCCGTGTGCGGCCCTGCTGGACAAGTATCGAACAGTACCGGATGCATACTGGCATATGGGAACCAGGAAACCGATGTAATTGGTTAACCTGGGTGCCGAGGCTTACCCAACCGTAAATAGGAGTGGGTTGAGGGTAGCAAGGTGTAAATCTGCCGGTGGGCACAGTCACGCTTCACACGGGGACCTCCTGCCCGTTACGGATGGACCGGTTCGGCATTTGGGTTGCCTTTGAAAGGTTGTTGCATACAACAGAGTAGGAAGGGGTGTGGAATCATGCTTCTGAAAGTGGGTGTATGTGACGTGTTATCCGGGTGTGTCTTGATTGCAATCACCGTCCCTCGCGGTTATTTGAGTACCCGCTTGTTCACTGCGCTGTGACGTAGTAAGAAGTGAAATAAGCCAACTGAAAATGCTGTATTGATCTTAATGTCTTGCATACCTTGATTGCTGTAGATATAGAGCTAATTAAGTTTATATTCCACTCTGGGCATCACCACATCGGAGGAAAGCGTTTCTTGTTTGATTGTGGACTTCCGATGTGAGGGCTGCCTAAGGCACATGAATCTGCTGCTATAAAACTGAAAGTAAGGATCAACTTATAGGCGTGTCTTTCTTGCAAAAACCTTTCCTACCTTATACATCCTTGCACGTAGAGTTCCATGCCTAGGGTTGACGGTTAAGACTTGCTGAGCCTTCGTGCTCACGGTTGCAATATTTGAGCTGTTTGCAGGTGAGAGTTATGAGGAAGGTTCCGAGGACGAGGCGATGCCCCCGTCGGGGTACACGGCCGAGCTGGAGCCATGCACGCCGCCGTGATCTCCGGTTCCATGCTGCTAGTGTGTAGCGTCCCCGGGCTGGACGGCTGCACTTTTGCTTAGTTAGAGTTTGAGAGCAACTATGTATATTACTTCCGCTGTTAATTAGGTTTTGTAGAAAGACTTCCGCTGTTTTATATCAAATAAAAGTTTGTATGTTATCCTCTATTCTTTTCATGTGTGCTGTTGGGTGTCGCATCGCACGGCACCACCCTATGCGATCCTGGAGTGGGTGAACCACGGGGTGGTCCTCACAGTCGTGGTATCAGAGCCGCATTGGGAATAGCACGCTCGAAAAGAGCTATTTTGAAAACATTGAAGTAGTCGAGTGAGGATTAGTCTTTAAGCCCGCATAAGGTCTATGATAGTAGTAGTTACTATGGTGGAAAAGCTAACTTATGTGTTATACATTCTGTAACGACGCTCCGACGTTAGGTAAGAGGTAAGGTACGCCACCGCAGGCGGATCAATTGCGGTAACTCCCCATACGAGCAATAGTATGGAAGGATATACCGTGGCTTGGTACGGTAGTGAATATGAGTCTCTGAACATCTTTATGGTTCTGAGAGCATATGAAAACGCTGATCTCCAGCGTGCTTTAGGCTAAAGTGAGAATACCCCATCATGTGGTAAGCAACACGATAGTATGCAACTCTTGAACGTTCAATGTTCAAAGGGCCATACGCAGCGCTCGCCATCGGCGTGCCTCAATGGTCATGCGGCAGTAGGTGGTATCCGTTGGGTTGATAAAATTCCCAACCGTGATGACCCGTTCGCGCTCTACTCGGGTTCCCCGTCGTGTGGTGTGAAAACACGACCATGTACCTTGAGACGTGGCTTGACTCAAGGACGATCCGTATGGCAATGATACGGACCGTATGTTTTTACTATGATATGGAACTGCCTGCAATGTTAAAACCTTTGTGTGCATCATTATTGTGTGTTCTTCTGCAGGTACATTAACCACGTTAGTGCATGACGTGTAGAAACCGTTTGTGAGTGACGTCTTTAGTTCCACCATGTGACACGTATATGTCGGAATACCGGTTTAGGATTTTTCTTTGGTGAGGAAACGTAGTACCGACTGCATAAAAGTTTATTTTCAAAGAAAAGAATCACAATGAAGTATAGGAATTCATTTAGGGGTTAGTAAACTCCTATATTGAACTAAGAGTCAATTGGGAGTATAGGTTCAATCTCAAAAGCTTAGGAACAATCTCCCCTGTTTTTGGCAGAAATTTTTCTGAACATGAACAGGGCATAACTTAAGATTGGTTGAACCAATGGAGGTGTGGGATACCATTCTGGAAAGGTTTAGAAGTTCTCTACAAATTTTCTGTAGAGCTCCAGAACAAAATCTCCCTCCAAAGGGATGAAAATCTCAGATGAGTAGGTACTGTCCAGAAACAGGGCAGACCAAATGCTCTCTGGAATTTTCTGTATTTCAACCAAAACACTTAGTTTCACCGTTTGACGTCCAGTGGCTGTTGTAAATCAGCGAGTTAGAGTCGAAGGGTTTATGTATTTGACATATCACTTCGAGTTAGTACATGTTTGGGTGCAATACAATAGCGAGGAATTACGCATGCTAACACACTTAACATCCCGTGGTGACCCCGATGGTCGAAATGAACTTTTAACCCATAAAGTTCAATACTTTGGAACTCGATCGTATGACACGGTCCAGGGATGTATATGGTGCATAAAGTTTATACTTTATCCATATGTGTGCTTGTTATGCGCATTGTTTATTCCATTCTCGCATTACTATTGTATAGGCTGGATGAGCTGGCTGAACTAAAGGAGCAGCTCAACGATTTGATGAAGAAGGGTTTCATTCGACCGAGTTCCTCGCCATGGGGATGCTCGGTGCTGTTTGTGAAGAAAAAGGATGAAACCTTGAGGTTGTGTGTGGACTACCGACCTCTCAACGCCGTCACCATCAAGAATAAATATCCACTGCCCCGCATCGATATTCTCTTCGATCAACTTGTGGGTGCGAGTGTATTTTCCAAGATGGATCTTCGCTCCGGATATCATCAAATCAAGATCCGAGCGGAGGATATCCCAAAGACGGCCTTCTCGACAAGAAATGGGTTGTATGAATACCTCGTCATGTCCTTTGGTCTCACCAAGGCCCCGGCACACTTCATGTATCTCATGAACTCAGTGTTCATGCCGGAGTTGGACAAGTTTGTGGTGGTGTTCATAGACGACATCTTGGTTTACTCCAAGACTGAAGAAGAACACGCCAAACACTTGCATATCGTACTTCAGCGATTAAGAGACCATAGGCTTTATGCTAAGTTCAGCAAGTGCGAGTTTTGGATCAGCCAAGTGCCATTCCTTGGTCACATTATTTCTGCAGAAGGCATTGCAGTTGATCCAAGCAAAATTGAACAAGTGCTGAAATGGAAGTCCCCCACATCAGTCCATGAAGTCAGGAGTTTCCTCGGGTTAGCAGGATATTATCGGAGATTCATACCAAATTTCTCCAAGCTTACTAAGCCGATGACTGAACTGTTGAAAAAGGGGATCAAATATGTTTGGAGCTCAGCTTGCGAAGAAGCTTTCCAAGCATTAGTGAAGCATCTTACAACAGCCCCGGTGTTAGCTCAACCGGATACAACCAAGCCCTTTGACGTATATTGTGATGCGTCCGGTATCGGGCTTGGCTGTGTATTGATGCAAGGAGGAAGAGTGGTCGCCTATGGCTCACGTCAACTTCGTAACAATGAGCAGCACTATCCGACTCATGATCTTGAGCTCGCTGCTGTGGTATTGGCCTTGAAGATGTGGAGGCACTATTTGCTTGGGAACTTAGTGCACCTCTACACCGACCACAAAAGTCTGAAATATATATTCACTCAAAAGAAGTTGAATATGCGGCAACGGAGATGGCTAGAACTGATCAAAGACTATGAGATCGAGATTCACTACCATCCCGGGAAGGCAAACGTGGTTGCGATGCCTTAAGCCGCAAATCCCATGTCAACAATCTGTCCATCACCCCACTTGAAGAGGAGGAGCCGAGTCTGTACTTGGTTCCATATGGGGCGTTATATAATCTTGCTCTCATCCCAACCATAAGAGAGGAGATTATGGAAGCTCAGAGAAAGGACATGGGAATGTCGCACATTCGGAGAAGGATGGAGAATGGCGAAATGAAATGCTTCCGAAGAGATGAACACGACACGCTATGGTTTAAAGACCGTATAGTGGTACCCCGTGACATGAAGCTTCGGAAGAAAATCTTGGACGAGGCTCATTTGTCCAAGTATTCTATTCATCCGGGCAGCAACAAGATGTACCAGGATCTGAAAACCAGGTTTTGGTGGACACGGATGAAGAGAGAGATCGCCAAATACGTATCCGAATGTGATACGTGTCGGCGGGTGAAAGCCGACCATATGCGTAAAGCCGGACAGCTGCAACCATTGAACATTCCGGCGTGGAAGTGGGAGGATATCAGCATGGACTTCATTGTTGGTTTACCTCTCACGTCTCACAAACATGACTCGATTTGGGTGATAGTCGATCGACTAACCAAGTCGGCTCATTTTATCCCCGTACATACAAAGTACGTGGCCAAGCAATATGCGGAGCTGTACATTGCAAAGATCTTATGTTTGCACGGTGTTCCCTGCTCCATCATTTCAGATCGCGGTGCGCTGTTCGTCTCTCGGTTTTGGGAACAGCTGCACGCATCGTTGGGGACCAAACTGATCCGAAGCTCCGCGTATCACCCGCAGACAGATGGTCAAACTGAACGGGTGAATCAAGTGCTTGAAGACATGCTACGCGCTTGTGCCATCCACCACGGCAAAAATTGGGACGATCATTTGCCGTTGGCGGAGTTTTCTTACAACAATGGCTATCAAGCTAGCATTAAGATGGCGCCGTATGAAGCTCTCTACGGCCGGAAATGTCGCACACCTCTCAACTGGTGCGAGTCCGGCGAGCGGGTTATCTACGGCATTGAACTTGTGAAAGAAGATGAAGAACAAGTGCGAGTAATACAAGCCAATCTTAAGGCTGCTCAATCTCGTCAGAAGAGCTATGCGGATAAAAGACGCCGCCCTCTCCACTTCGACATCGGGGACCATGTTTATGTTCGTGTGTCTCCGATGAAGGGAGTTCACCGTTTTGGAGTGAAGGGTAAACTTGTGCCGCGGTTCATTGGTCCGTTCACCGTCATTGAAAGATGCGGACCCGTGGCCTATCGCCTGGAGTTACCAGCGTCGCTCGCAGGCATTCACAACGTCTTCCACATCTCTCAGCTGAGGAAGTGCCTCAAACCCTCGGCTGAAATCCGCACTGAATACATAGATGTTCTTCAACCGGACCTCACGTACATGGAGTATCCAAGCCGGATTATCGATGAAAAGACTCGTGCCACAAGAAACCGGACCTTATGGTTCTACAAGGTCTTGTGGAGTAACCATACCGCTGATGAGGCGACATGGGAAAGCGAGGATTATCTACGAGCATATTATCCGGACTTGCTATCATCATATACCCGGTAAGGTTTGCCCCACTTTACTTTTCCTTTGGAATCTCGGGACGAGATTCTTTTTAAGGGGGGAGGGATGTAAAATCCCCAAAAGTGGTAGCAAGAAAATTCTGCTCATGTGCACTTATGAAAAATGAGGAGAATTAAAATTTTGAATTATAATGGGGTAAGTTCAAAGTGAGGGTTTAGACTTCCCAAAACTTCCAAACATGGGGATCTAAATGCACAGCTTGGATCTTCATAGTCCAAATATTCACCCTTCCAAATTTCAGCTCATTTGGAGGAGTTTCAATATTTGTTTGGGATTAAAAGGAAGAGCCCTCTAATCTGAATTTCGAATTCAGTTTCAAATTCCAATTCCCTCAATTTGAAAATTGGGTTTCACAAATGTGTTCTCCACCTTTGAATGAGCAGCCATGCCAAAAATTGGAAATTTTGGAACTGGTTTGCTATATTTTTGAGGCAATACAAAGTGGAGAATTCAAACTCATTTTCAAATTCAAATGATCAAACCACATTCAAATTCTACACCAGAATTCAAACCATTTGAATTCTGCAAATTCAAACTTAACTTTGGGATGAAGTAGTCTTTAATGTTGAGTTGCTGGGGTAAAAATATCAGTGGTAACTGGATAACAATTTGAGGTGGTGGGACCCACATGTCAGCCACACAGTTTCCTTTTTTCTCCTCTGTGTTTCACCTGGGCTGTTCACCGTGCACCACCAAGCTGCGCTGCTTCCACCGAGCAGCTTGCAGAGGCTTGCTCCCGAAGGCAACTCGTACGTGGGTGATAAAACAGCAGCACAGTCTCCTTTCTCTTCTCTGCCTTCAACCGGAGCCTCCTCAGCCCCTGCTCTCGAGCGTCCAGCGAAGGAAACACACGAGCTCCTCTGTGCTCGTGCTTCAGCACCCTCCAGCCACCCCCAGCACCTGTTGATCGTCCCAGGAGCTGCATCCGCGCCTCCTCAACGTGCTCCACTGCTCCTCAGCTCATCCCCGAGCTCCCCTCGCAGTGCCCGAGCCGTTCTTCACCGGGAGAACACAGAGCACGTCGCCCCTCACTGCTCCTCACGTTCCGGCCGCTCCAACGCCTCTAGTGCACGTCCAGCACCTCCCTAAGGTGCGCCAAGGTGTGTAGATCATGCTACCGCAGTCCCCTTGCCCTTCCCCGTCGCTGTCTCGCCGGAATTTGGATTTTGGCGCCGGTACACGTGAAGAATCGACCCACACCAAAACTGGAAATTCGTCCAACGTGGTTGATCATCGGTTCTACAATTCAAGCCACAGAAACTAGTGACCCTAGCGCCCTTCCACGCCAAAGCACACATCAAACCATCCACCATAGGCCCCGGGCGACGAGAAATCGCCGGCGGCGGCAAAAACGGGTCGGTCCTCCGGTGAACCCTATGTTCCGGCCATTTGCTGCAAGTTTTAGCCTGCGTTCCATGTTCCCCGATCATTGGTGATTCTTTAGGGCAAGGTAGCTCGCCGGGAGAAGCTTCGGACGTGTCAGAACGCGTTGATGCCGAGCTCCCGAGCCGCCTCACCGGTGTCGGCCTGTTTTCGGCCGTTTTCATGCGTGGAAACCTTGCCCGGCAGCTGCGCCATGTTCCCAGGAGCATGTAGGGCGAAACCGGAGCTAATTTGGTGGACAAATGAGGGAGAACGAGCCATGCCACGATTTGAACTGGTGTGCACGCGCGCCTCTGGCAGGAGGTTGAAGAAGGACCTGACCAGTGGGCCCCCCTGTTAAGTCTCTGTGTAGATTTTAAACAGAGAGCTAGTCAAGTTTCAAAAATCCATAACTTTGTGTAGACAGCTCCAAAAAGGGTGAGACAAATTTTGTCTGAATCCTTAGGAGTAGTACTTTACATAGGAACAAATTGCATGCTATGAAAATTCCCAGGCATTTCTGTAGAATTGTTTTTAGTAAATCCTTTAGGGATTTATTACCGGAGCAATTCTGTATGAAATATTCCCAAATTTGGGAAGCTAGTCTTTTTCATAGTGTCTGATCTCCAGTAAAAATTTTAGGAATTTTGGAGCTTATTTGGAGGGCTTAATCAGTAGGTTATCTCAGGATTAAATAAACTAGCTAAAAATCATAGAATTGATTTCCAGAAAATGGTTCAACCTTCATACCTCCATAACATTCTGTAGGGATGTCCAAAATTTGTGAAACAAATTTTGTTGGATTTCTCTCAGTCATTACTTTGCATAAATGCAAAGAAATTGATCTGAAGATCTCTGGATATTTCTCCAAGATTCATCAAAGTTAAATCTTTGGGAATTTAGTCCAGAATATCTCTGTTATGAAATTTCTTCAAATTTGTCCAGGAAGTTCCTCATGACATTACTGATATCCAGTAAAAATTTGAGCTTCATTGGAGTTAATTTGCTAGGTCAAATTACCTTCCAAAGTTCAGCCTTTATTTGGAAATTCAAATTTAAACAGAAACTTTTCAGAACTCCTGTCCAACTTCAAAAATTCATATCTCTCTGATGGTAGCTCCAAAAATGGTGAAACAAATTTTGTTAGACCCATGGAGACTTACCCTAATCAGATCTTCCACTATTAGCTATGTCAAAGCTCCTGAACTGGGCTCAAAATTCAGAGAAGCATTGTACTGGTAGGAATTTTAAAGACTACATTGTGCAATGACATGTCTCCAAATTTGGCTCAAATCATCCTTAGAGAGTCTAGTATCCACTGTAAAATTCCCAAAGCCAATTAAGGATTTTAAATAGCAGTAGCTATGAGTAGAAGTCCAACTCTTATAAATCCATAATACTTATACATGTATTTTATTACATTTCATAATAGTGACCGAAGTTGAGGATACGCCGGAGCCGTTGGACGTCCTCCCACCAGAAGCTCATTTCTTCTCTGACTCGCAACCAGGCAAGCCCCGGTTTGCACTTAAGTACCTTTTATAAAGCTTTTTATTTGTATCATTTATGTCTAGGGTGAATGTTTGCATTAGAGTTAGGGTGATTGAAACCCCACTTGCATAGCCTCTTTAAATCCTATAAAGGGTTGGGTAGTTTACAAACCGACGAGTAGAGAATGCCATGCTAATGTATAGGGTCTCGGTAGAAGTCGAGTGGTTGGAAGCTACTCGCGAGATAGTACTTATCACACGGGAAGAAAAGAGGTAGATAATGGCTTGAGTTATGAAAATGAGACCCAGCAGGGGGGATAGGAAGCAGTGAGCAGAGGTCTCACGTGCATAGCCCTGTTGGTGTCGGTTGAGGACCGTCCGTGTGCGGCCCTGCTGGACAAGTATCGAACAGTACCGGATGCATACTGGCATATGGGAACAAGGAAACCGATGTAATTGGTTAACCTGGGTGCCGAGGCTTACCCAACCGTAAATAGGAGTGGGCTGAGGGTAGCAAGGTGTAAATCTGCCGGTGGGCACAGTCACGCTCCACGCGGGGACCTCCTGCCCGTTACGGATGGACCGGTTCGGCATTTGGGTTGCCTTTGAAAGGTTGTTGCATACAACAGAGTAGGAAGGGGTGTGGAATCACGCTTCTGAAAGTGGGTGTATGTGACGTGTTATCCGGGTGTGTCTTGATTGCAATCACCGTCCCTCGCGGTTATTTGAGTACACGCTTGTTCACTGCGCTGTGACGTAGTAAGAAGTGAAATAAGCCAACTGAAAATGCTGTATTGATCTTAATGTCTTGCATACCTTGATTGCTGTAGATATAGAGCTAATTAAGTTTATATTCCACTCTGGGCATCACCACATCGGAGGAAAGCGTTTCTTGTTTGATTGTGGACTTCCGATGTGAGGGCTGCCTAAGGCACATGAATGTGCTTCTATAAAACTGAAAGTAAGGATCAACTTATAGGCGTGTCTTTCTTGCAAAAACCTTTCCTACCTTATACATCCTTGCACGTAGAGTTCCATGCCTAGGGTTGACGGTTAAGACTTGCTGAGCCTTCGTGCTCACAGTTGCAATATTTGAGCTGTTTGCAGGTGAGAGTTATGAGGAAGGTTCCGAGGACGAGGCGATGCCCCGGTCGGGGTACACGGCCGAGCTGGAGCCATGCACGCCGCCGTGATCTCCGGTTCCATGCTGCTAGTGTGTAGCGTCCCCGGGCTGGACGGCTGCACTTTTGCTTAGTTAGGGTTTGAGAGCAACTATGTATATTACTTCCGCTGTTAATTAGGTTTTGTAAAAAGACTTCCGCTGTTTTATATCAAATAAAAGTTTGTATGTTATCCTTTATTCTTTTCGTGTGTGCTGTTGGGTGTCGCATCGCACGGCACCACCCTATGCGATCCTGGAGTGGGTGAACCACGGGGTGGTCCTCACAGGCCGAGGCACAGAGACGTGCACTCGGGTGGAGCTGGCCCGGTTCTGCACCGTCGGGGCTGGTGCTTGGGCTGCTGCAACTACTTGGAGCTTCTCCAAGGTCGATATCACAGCAGTGCTGTCTCCACTGACTTTTCGGGGCAGCCGTAGTCGGCTACTGCCCCGGCTCGTCATCACTGGAGCTGGAGTCCTCACCGTTGTGCACCGTCTTTATGGCGCGCTGAGGCTCCTGAAACCCCACCTGGTGGCCGACACTGACTGAGGCATCGACCTTCTGCTTGCCCTCCCTTTGACGGAAGGGCGGAGCATCAGCTCGTAGCTGCCTCCCTTTGCGGAAGCGCTCCGCGAGCCTCTGGATGTCCTGGCAGTCAGCAGCAGTATGGTGGCTGGTGCCATGCACGGGGCATAGCTCGCCTTCGTCACTATCTGGATCTGGTGACTGTCGCTGCCTTTTGTCGGGGTGTGGCCCCCGAGCTCCACTGGGTGCCGCTGCTGTGGCAACGGGAGCCGCGGCCGGTGGCTTCATCTTGCCACCACCCCGGTTCTTGATCTTCTTGCCGCTTCTATAGGAAGCAGCGCCAGATCCGGGCTGTCCTCCTAACTCAGAGGCTGACAGAGAGTGCCAGTTCCGCCCTTCTGCTGCTCTCGCGCACTTGTCCTACAGGCTGAAGAGCTCTGAGACGTTGCGGACCTCTCTGGTCGCGAGCTTCTCAAGCATCTTCTTGTCCCGGATGCCCTGCCGGAACGCCACCACCACAGAAGCATTTTGGATATGTGGAATGGTGTTCCGTACCTGGGAGAACCGCTGGATGAAGGAGCGCAGCGATTCTCCAGGTTGTTGCTGGACGGCGTGGAGGTCAAGCTCCACGCCAGGCCGGGTGTAGGAGCAGCCGAAGTTAGCAGTAAACTGCCGGCAGAGCTCTCCCCAGGAGGTTATGGAACCCTGGGGGAGGTTCATGAGCCAAGACCAGGCTGGGCCGGTCAGGGCGACGGGGAAGTAGTTGGCCATGACGGCCTCGTACCCTCCTGCAGCAAGGACGGTGGTGGAGTAGATCTGGAGGAACTCCGCCGGGTTGACACTGCCGTCGTACTTCACGGACAGGTGTGGCCAAAACTTGCGCAGCCACCTCGCGAAGCGAAGGTGGGGTGCCAGGGCCGAACATCCTGCTCCTGTTGCCGCAGGCGTTGGTGCCGCGAACGCTTGGTTCGCTGCTGGCACAGTGTACCCCGGTATGGGTAAGGCTGCGCCATATACCGGGGGAGCCGTTTGCAGAGCATATGGCTGTGGCATATGCTGCGTGGCGTACGCCTGGGGCAGAGATCGCGTTGCGAAAGTCTGCGCCTCAGGCAGGATTGAGGCAGACGTCATGCTGTCGCCGGCCTCTTGGTTGCGACGCCTTTCTCGTCGTCACTCGAGGAACACTCGGGCATCTTGGCCCAAGTGGCATCGTTCCAGCTCTGTCCTCAGGTCCGTCGATGGGAGCCTGGTGGAGCTGGAATCTGCCGTCTGCCCATCAACTGTTGGCGTGTGCGTCAGCGACACAGCTGGTTGGCCGGGGCGTCGTCCCCACCGAAGCCGAGTGTTTGCGGCGGCGACGACGAGACGGTCTACCTCGTGAATCCACTGTTGGGTCGCTGACTGAGGCGCGTCCCCAGCAGGGGGATTGCGCAGTAGCGCTCTTGCTGCAGCTAGCGCCCCCGTAGGGGACGCTCAGCGCTGCAGAGGATCTCACGCTCGCTGGAGCCTGCGTTGCCGGAGTCGGCGCTGCCGGAGTCAGCTGTTGGCTTCCAGCTTGCTCCGACACACTCCGTCCAGAGTGTGTCGAGACGTAGTCCCCGCTAGTCACGGTCTGTCGTGAACGCGGGGGAGGAGAGCATGCCGCTGAAGGAAGCTTGGTCATCTTCGCCGGCAAAAGCTCGTCACGCAAGGGAAAAGCCCCCTACCTGGCGCGCCAAATGTCGAAGTGTGTAGTTGACACTTCCCGCGGACCTGCTCTGGGCAGCCCGCGGAGGTTCTTTTTCGGAGGGGCTAGACACTTGCAGAGAGCTTCTGCGTTAGGGACGAGTGAGGGAGAATCTTGACACGGGGAGTTTTACGTGGTTCGGGCTGCCGGAGCGTAAAACCCTACGTCCACGGTGAGCAGAGGTGCTCGCTGTATTGCTTGTTGCTCAGAACCGGAGTCCTGAGCTTGAGGGTGAGTGATGTCTAGAGTGCGAGTTCACAGAGTTTGAACCCTTGCTAACGTTGCCTACCTGAGCCTTTTATAGTCCATGGCTCGAGTGGCTTACAAGGTGGGCCCGGAACCAGACAGGTGGTCTCGGGAAGATGGCCTGCCGACTACCGTATCTGCAGTTATGCCGGTAGTTGTCTATGGAGAAGGCTTCCGAGTCTTCGTTCTGCCGCCCTGCCCAGGCCGCAAGCTAGTCGTAGTGATTGATGATGGCAGGGGCGGCAGGGGATGTCTTGTTGCTGTGTTTATTGGTGGGCAGGCTCTGACACGGCGCGCCAGTCTGCGATGTGACTGGGCGCAACGGCACCTGACAGAGGCGTGCTCCGGGTCTCCGTGTCATGGGAAGGCGCGGGCCTTGAACACCTTGTACGGGCAAGGTATGGCGTGTCTTTACGCCAGCTGCCTACAGCGAGGGGGCAGGCAGCGTTGTTCTGCTGGCCACGTGGCGGGCCCCGAGCTCTCTTCTGAGAAGAGGGGGGTCCGACCCCGCGGGACACGTGGAGTCCTCGGAGCTCTCCCCGCGGAGGGGGGAGGTCCGGCTTCTGCTGGCCACGTGACGGGCCTGGAGCTCTCCTCTAAGGAGAGGGGGCCCGGCCCCGCGGGACACGTGGAGCCTTCGGAGCTCTCCCCATGGAGGGGGAGGTCCGGCTCAGTTGGCCATGTGACGAGTCCGGAGCTCTCCTCTGAGGAGAGGGAGGTCCGGCCCCGCTGGACACGTGGCGCCTTCGGAGCTCTCCCTGGGGAGAAGGGCGAGGTCCTTAGGCATTTCCCCCTGTGCGCGAGGGTACCCCGTATCGAGGGTACTGACACCAGCCATCCCAATAAAACTCCGAATATCCCTCACGTTTTGCGGTTGGTTCCACTTCAGAACATCTCCCACTTTTCCGGGATCGACCGATACTCCTTCCTTGGAGATAATGTGGCCTAGGAACGATATCTCCTTTAGCCAAAATTGACACTTGTTAAGCTTGGCATATAATTGATGCTCGCGCATTTTCTGCAAGGTCAATCTTAAATGTTCTTTATGCTCCTCCTCACTTTTTGAATACACCATAATGTCGTCGATGAAAACCACGACGAACTTATCCAAGTACTCCATAAAAACCTTGTGTCATAAGGTACATGAAGTATGCGGGTGCATTTGTTAACCCAAAAGACATGACGGTATATTCATACGAACCATACTGTGTTCGAAAGGCAGTCTTGGGTATATCGGAGGACTTAATCTTCAGCTGGAAGTATCCCAACCGAAGATCAATCTTGGAGAACATTCGGGCTCCTTTCATTTGGTCGAATAGGTCCTCTATAAGGGGCAGAGGATATTTGTTCTTGATTGTCACCTCGTTGAGAGACCTATAGTCCACGCACATCCTTTTGGTTCCATCCTTCTTGTCTACGAAGAGCACGGGGGCTCCCCATGGTGATGAGCTTGGACATATAAAACCCTTCTCCAACTGCTCCTGAATTTGCTTCTTGAGTTCCACTAGTTCATTGGTGGGCATCCTATAGGGTCTCTTTGCTATGGGTGCAGTTCCTGGTACCAAATCAATGGCAAACTCAATGTCCCGGTCAGGTGGCATACCTGGAAGCTCTTCCGGAAACACGTCTGAGAATTCTTGAACCACTGGAATGTTGTCCAATGTTGCTCCTTCGATGTGGTTCAAAATTGCCTTCTTGGTTGTTTGGGCTGACTCAAACTCGATATGAATACCGTGCTCGTTTGTCAACTGCACGCTCCTCTCAGCACATTGGATTACTCAGTTGTGCTTGCTTAACCAATCCATCCCGAGTATTATGTCAAGCCCTTGGGAATCCAAGACAATGAGGTCGGCAAGGAAGTCTACCCCCCTTATTTTAAGGCTTACTTTCGGACATACTATATTAGTCCTCATCTCTCCACCGGGAGAATTAACTAACATAGCACATGTGAAGTGTGATATGGGTAGATTATGCTTGGCAACATACTTGGATTTTATGAAGGAATGTGATGCTTCAGAATCAAATAAAATGGTGGCTGGGTTGGAATTGGCAAGGAACATACCAATTATGACGTCCTCAGCCTGTTGTGCTTCCTCAGCAGAGACATGGTTCATTTTGCCGCGAGCATAGTACTGCTGTCCACGGTTTCCTTTATTGTCTCCTCCGTTCGGTCGCGGGTTCTGCTTGGGCACGTTGCCTTGCTGTCCAGGACCTCTCCTCAGGCACCGGCTCGCGAAGTGTCCTGTTTCCCCGCATGCAAAGCATGCCCTGTTGCCCACGGCAGCAGGTACATTGGGGCGGGGGTTCTGAACAGGAGCGCCCATGTTGGGTCGGGGCACAGGAGTCAAGGGCACCTGAGGTGCTTGTGCAACGGGTCTTTGCTGTGGTGGCTGACTAGGGCGGTATGCAGGAGCGATCGATCCATACTGCGGTGCAGATGGGGGCATGTACCGAGGTTGTACGTTGCTCCCTTGTGGCTGGTATGGCATCGTCCTCTTGCCCTCTCGCTCGATCTCTCGGATCTTGCTTTCAACCACTATAGCCTTGTCAACCAGCTTCTGGAAGCTCGCGTAGTCATTGTTGAGGAGCTGAACCTGGATCTCATTGTTCAACACTCTCATGAACAGGTATTGCTTCCTCTTGTCTGAGTTGACATCTTCGGGGGCATACCGGGACACTTGTGTCAACTTGTTGAGATACTCATTCACGCTTCCCAGTCCTTGGCGGAGACCTTCGAACTCCTGTCTCTTGAGCATCATTACACTAGCAGGGATGTAATGAGAGCGGAAACACTCCTTGAACTCAGTCCAAGTGATTGTCTCCGGGTCGACATGAGCGTTGCATAGGGCATCCCACCAGTCAGCGGCAGCTCCCATGAGTTGGTGCGATGCAAAAAGAACCTTCTCTCGGTCATTGCACTGCACTATGGCAAGCTTCTTCTCCATGGATTTCAACCAGTCGTCGGCCTCCTTGGGGTCGTTACCTTGAGCAAAGGTGGGTGGTCGAGTCCTCATGAACTCTCCCAGTCAGTTATGAGTTGGCGGTTGTGAGGAGCCACGCCCGGGGATCGCAATGGGTGGTGCCGTGCGATGCGGCACCCAACAGCATGCACGAGAATAGGCGTAGCAACATAACAAAACCATTTTGTTACTCAACATAAGATCTTTTACAACATAAGTACACACGCAGCGGAATGTAAAACTAGCTGGACAAACTACTCACTCTCGACCCTAACTACTCCGAAGAGAAGTCGTTCAGCCCGTGAACGCTTCCTACTAGCTTCACTGAAGAAAGGCAGCGGCTAGGTTTCCGATAAGTGGAATGAACCGTGAGGTTCATCGTCTCACCGAACAACCCTCTTCATAGCAGGCATCCTGCTACCTTCAAAACATCTCAGAAGCAACCGTGAGCACTAAGGCTCAGCAAGACATAACCGTCACTCCTAAACATGTAACTCTAAATGCAGGGGTAGTAAGACAGTAGGAACAGGAATTTGCAAAATGCAGCTTGACTAAACTTGGTCTTTTTATTCAGATTCTTTTAGTCTTCATTTTAGTGGTCCTCATGCCTCACAACATCGGAGGTCCACAATCAAACAAGAAACGCTTATCCCGATGTTGCTAGCCTAAGGTGGAAATGAAATTTAGTTGTCTCTATATCTATTTCAGTCAAGGTTCCAATACAGTGATTAATCCACAAACAGCAAGTTAAGAGACTTAGTTCCTCTTCTTACTAAGTCACGGCGCAGTGGGCAAGTAAGCTCAATCCTTTTCCGCGAGCGACGGTGATTCGAATCAATAACAACCCGGAATACACGACACATACACCCGCCTCGAAAGACTCTCTCAAGAGCTCTTTCTTACGTTGTATGCAGCAACCTTTCACACGACACCCCGACATAGAAAAACGCTTCGCGCCGAGCAGGATGGTCCTCTACGCGGACACGTCGAAGTTGCCCGCTAAAGGATTTACACCTCCCGGCTTCTCAACGCCATTCCCACGCGAAGGATGTGTTTCTATATCACGGTCCATCAAGTTACATCAGTTTCATGGGTCCCATACCCCACTATATATCCGGTACAGCTCAATCTTGTCCTGCAGGGCCGCATACATACGGTCCTTAACCGACACGGACGGGGCTACAACCAACCTCCACATTTGCCTTACCATCCCGGTCCAGGAAAAACGTGGTCTCAAGCATTGTCACACACATCGCAGGTCAAGACCAACCTTGAGCGCTCCATCCTACAGGAACATCCCCGTCCCCATATCATTTTCATGAGGGTGCTCTTATCATTAACCTCTCAAGAGTAACTCCATTACTCAAACTTTCTCGCGAGTAGCTTTTTACTACTCGCCTTCTACCGAGCTAGCTACAACATTAGCCTAGCATCTACGGCGAGGAAAAGCCTACCCTAAACCTTCTAATCAGGGATGTAATAGCAATGCAAGTGGGTTTCAATCATCCTAGACATAATGCACAATATCAAGTCTAATAAACATGATGTGAAGTAAAGCAAAATTTAAAACGGTAACGATATGCAAACCAGGGCTTGCCTTGCTCAACGGTTTTGTTAGAAGCTAGGAGTTAGTCTTCCTCCGGAGAATCCGCCAAATCTGCCCGAGATGGAGATCATCGCTGCAGGGTCGAGTCCTCGTCGAACGTCGACATCACGTGCTATTAAGATGATTTATGCACATGTATTCAAAAGCAATTTAGAAAATGATTCAAAACTGTTGTACCAGTTAACTCACACTTAAAAGGGACAAACAACAGCAAGGTTTCTGTTGTTGGATCTACAGCCTTAGAGATGATGAAAGCTAGGGTGAAAAGAGATACTAGTAATCACCATGTGATTAAGTCCATTATATGAACACTTAAACCTAAAAGATGGTAGCTCAAGTTCCAGAGGTCCAAAGAAGCTGATAATTTAACCACAGCCTCGATGGAAGGTATTTAGGCAGTGCGAAAAAATTGAGCTCATGAAATGTCTCAAGGTGATCACAATAATTCCTTATGTGATTTTCACTAATCTGCCTTTACCCCCTAGGTATTAAGCTTTCCTATGCTGCAATATAGACTTTTTGTGAAGTACAAAATGTCCTGAGTCCATAGGAATTGGTTTTACCATTTTTGGAGTTTCCTACATGGAGATATGGATTTTACAAAGAATGGGGAAAAGCTGAAATTGTCTCTGTTCATTTTCCCATTTTTCAGAGACATAAGGAATGAACACATCATTTGACCAAGCAAACTGTGTCCAATGCCTCTGAAATGTTTACTGGAGTTCAAGGAATTTTGGAAGAATGTCCTGTCAAAATTTGGGAATTTTCCAATAAACAGAACTCCTGTAAAAATTCATACAAGATTTTATTAAATGAATTAATGAGCCAAATCCAGGGATTTTCATAAACATTGGGCTGCATCCCTGGATAGTACTCTTTGATAGGAATCCAACAAAATTTGTTTCACAATTTTTGGACATTACTACACAAAGTTATGGCTCTCACATATAGGCCTTTGGACAATCTGAATAGGAATCCTTTCAAAAGAATTCAAATTGCATTTAAATTCCCTCCACTCTACTCATAGAGGAGGTGCACATGAGTTAGAGTTTTGGAAATGAAATTCTTTCCCCTAGGTTAACATGTGTTGAACATGGGCTAGAGAAATTTTTTAACTCCCTCACATGTCCCTATTTGTGTTCATCATTTCATGTGACACAACTATAGTCTTTTATCGCCTTAACTTTGTTTATGAGTTGAAATCAAGCTTTACAAAAGTTAGGGCTGTTACACTCCTCCCCCTTAAAAGAATCTCGTCTCGAGATTACAAAAAGAAAGAAGAAGGGAGAATGACTACTGGACATATGGTACAAACAAGTCAGGAAAATTTAAATGGAGAAATTCCTCGCTTTCCCACGTGGCTTCATCAGCGGTGTGGTTGCTCCACAAGACTTTGTAAAATCGCAATGTCCGATTTCTTGTGGCGCGAGTCTTCTCATCGATAATCTGCATCAGGTACTCAGAATAAGTGAGATCCGGTTGAAGATCCTCAATGTTCTCCATATGAACCGCGGTTGGGTACTTAAGAGATTTCCGCAGTTGAGAGACGTGGAAAACATTGTGAATACCCGAAAGTGACGTCGGTAACTCCAGACGATAGGCCACGGGTCCACATATCTCAGTGACAGCAAACGGCCCAATGAATCATGGAGCAAGCTTTCCCTTCACTCCGAACCGATGAACCCCTTTCATCGGAGAGACACGAAGATAAACGTGGTCCCTGATGTCAAAGTGAAGAGGTCGACGTCTTTTGTCTGCATAACTCTTCTGCCGAGATTGAGCAGCCTTTAAATTGGCTTGAATCACTCGCACTCATTCCTCGGCTTGATTCACAAGATCAATCCCGTAGACCACTCTCTCGCCGGACTCACACCAATTCACTGGTGTGCGGCACTTCTGGCCATAAAGAGCTTCATACGGGGTCATTTTGATGTTGGATTGATAACCATTATTATATGAGAATTCTGCTAACGGTAGATGGTCATCCCAATTCTTCCCATGATTGATGACACATGCCCATAGCATATCCTCCAGAATCTGATTTATCCTCTCCATTTGACCATCAGTTTGCGGATGATACGCTGAACTCCGAATTAACTTGGTTCCCAAGGAAGCATGCAGTTGCTCCCAATATCTGGATACGAATAACGCACCTTGATCAGAAACGATGGTGCGGGGAACCCCGTGTAAACACACGATTCTCGAAATGAACAGGTCCGCATACTTCTTTGCCACAAATTTGGTATGGACTGGAATAAAATGTGCTGTCCTGTTCAAACGATCGACGATTACCCAAATAGAATCATGCTTGTTGCTGGTCATGGGTAAACCGACGATGAAGTCCATACTTATGTCTTCCCACTTCCATGCTGGAACCTTCAGCGGTTGAAGTGGTCCGGCTTTCCTCATATGGTCGGCTTTAACCCGCTGACACGTATTACATTCGGATACGTATTTCGCAATTTCTCTTTTCATCCGTGTCCACCAGAACTTAGATTTCAAGTCCTGGTACATCTTATTGCTTCCCGGGTGAATGGAATACTTGGATAGATGTGCTTCATCCAATATCTTCCTCCGCAATTTCATATTCCGAGATACAACTATGCGGTTGTTAAACCATAGAGTACCCTCTTCATCCTTGCGGAACATCTTCAATTCACTGCTGTCCACTCTTCTACAGATGTGCGACATACCCTTGTCTCTCTTCTGAGCCTCTACAATCTCATCTCGGATTGTAGGAATAAGAGCGAGGTTGAACAGCGATCCATAGGGAACTAAGCGCAGGCTTGGTTCTCCTTCTTCATGTGCAGCATTGGCTAAATGGTGAACGTGGGCTTTCCATCTATGTGTGTCGGCAACCACATTCTCTTTGCCTGGATGGTAATGAATTTCAAGTTCATAGTCCTTGATCAATTCTAGCCATCTTCGCTGCCTCATATTCAGTTCTTTCTGTGTGAAGATGTACTTCAAGCTTTTGTGGTCAGTGTAGAGATGTACTAGATTGCCTAGTAGATAATGTCTCCACATTTTCAATGCTAGGACCACTGCAGCTAGTTCAAGGTCGTGCATTGGGTAATTCTGCTCATGATCCCTGAGTTGTCGGGATCCATACGCGACCACACATCCTTCTTGCATCAACACACAACCCAAACCGATGCAGGATGCATCACAATAGACATCAAACGGCTTCGTTGTGTCCGGCTGGGCCAAAACTGGAGCTGTAGTGAGATACTTCACTAAAGTTTGAAAAGCTTGTTCACATGAATTGCTCCAATCATACTTGGTGCTTTTCTTCAACAGCTCCGTCATAGGTTTAGCAACTTTGGAGAAGTTTGGAATGAATCTCCGGTAATAATCCGCTAAACCTAGGAAACTCCTCACTTCATGAACAGATGTTGGAGATTTCCAGTTCAGCACTTGCTCGATTTTACTTGGGTCCACAGTGATGCCTTCCGCTGAAATAATATGCCCAAGCAACGACACTTTGCTGATCCAAAACTCACATTTACTGAACTTTGCATAAAGCTTGTGATCTCTCAAACATTGGAGTACAATACGCAAATGTTCAGCATGTTCTTCTTCTGACTTTGAATAGACCAAAATGTCGTCGATGAAAACCACGACGAACTTATCTAACTCCGGCATGAACACAGAGTTCATGAGATACATAAAATGAGCCGGAGCATTGGTCAACCCAAAGGACATGACAAGATATTCATAAAGACCATATCTTGTCGAGAACACCGTCTTAGGTACGTCTTCTGCCCGGATTTTTATATGGTGATACCCGGACCAAAGATCCATCTTGGAAAATACCTTAGTACCCACTAGTTGATCAAACAAAATATTGATGTGTGGTAGTGGACACTTATTTTTGATAGTGACAGCATTCAGTGGACGATAATCTACGCATAGTCTCAAAGTTTTGTCCTTCTTCTTCATGAAGAGTGCGGAACAGCCCCAAGGTGGTGAACTTGGGTGTATAAAACCTTTGTCCATGAGGTCATTAAGCTGCTCCTTCAATTCTGCTAGCTCCTTCAGTGCCATTTTGTATGGTCACCGAGAAATAGGTGTCGTTCCCGGTGCTAGTTCAATCTTGAACTCTACATCACGTTCGGGTGGCATGCCCGGCAAGTCTACGGGAAACACATCTGGATATTCACATACCACTGGAATATCCTCAAGCTTAGGAGCTTCAATCTTATGCACTGCTGCAACTCGTTGTGATGGATCCACAAGATTCAATGTGTTGCAACCATGTATTGGGAATTCAGTTGGACAGTCCGAGAGCTGATGTCAAAGATAGCTCCATAATGTGTCAACCATGACATCCCCAAGATAATATCAATCCTTTGGCCTTTGAGTATGATAAGGCTCGCAGGATAGATGTTTCCACCCAAACATAAAGGTGCCCGTGAGACCATCTCGTCTGTTGATATCTTGCCTCCGGGTGAGCTGATATAAAAGGATGCTTAACTGTGCTAAATGGAAGATTATTCTTTAGCACATAGCCTCTGCTAATAAAGTTGTGGGTGGCTCCGGAATCAAACAAAATGAAAGTGGGCTGTTCATGTAACGTGAACATGCCCGCTAAAACTGGTTCGCCTTTCGCAATGTCCTCAATAGCAGTGTAATTAACCCTGCCAGCTTTTGAAAGATGCTTCTTTGAAAGTTCATGATGCTGATCTGAGCATTGACTAGACAACACACGAGTGTGACTTTGCTCAGCTCCACGACGGTTTTGTGTTGCAGAAATCCTCAGCTCTCTACTAACACGAGGTGGAGATAAACTGTGCACAGCTGGTTGGGGTAGGGTTGCACAAACAACTTCTGATAATTGCTGTTGAGATGGAGGCTCATAAGTGATCAACTCCAGCCGTGGTTGTGAGAGTTGCACCACTGGCTGAATTTGTTGCCTAACTGGCGAGTAATATCGCACTCGATAATTCGGACGAACCTCGATATCGCTGTCTGGCGGTATACTTCTTTTCAGCTCCGCTTCACAACGAAGATGCATGTCTTCCTTAATGATAGCGGCATTTACCAACTCATTGTAAATACCGTTATTGAACAAGGTCACTTGCTCCTTAAGTTCGACATTCAAACCTCGGAAGAAATACTCGCACTTCAACGCTTCCAAGTCAACCATATGAGTTGCGTATTGCATCAAGTCTTCAAACTCTTTGAAGTACTCGTACGCACTCCTTTCTCCTTGCTTTAACTCCAGAAAGTCTTGATACTTTGTTCGTAGAATTCCCGAACAAATGTGACGTGCCCGGAAAACATTCCGGAATTCATCCCATGTCACTCGATGACCTTCAGGAAGAGTAGCGATGTACTCCGCTCACCAAGCTCCAGCAGCTCCGTGGAGTTGTTGAGCGGCAAATAGAGTCTTCTGATATTCGTCGCACTCAAGCATGTCAAATTTGGCTTCAATACATTGGAGCTAATGAGCCGACTCCAACGGTTCTTTCGCTTCTAAGAAAACTGGTGGTTGTCTTGCTAGAAAATCCAGATAAGTGCTTGGCTGGGGATTTTACTGTAGTGTCTCGTGTCGTATGCTTTGTCGCACCAACAGATCTAGAGACTCAGCCATCTTTGCTAAGATTTCCGCCAATCCGGTTGATGATGTCGGCACTTCTTGTCGTCGCAAATTACTTCCACCGTGACTCGACTCACCAACCTCACTCCTGGAATGAGCACGATCCATGCTGCAAGAGTGAGCAATTTATGGTTAAAATTCAAAGTTTAAACTCAACTTGAATTGAAAACATAACCGTAAAAGCACCACATAGATATTGCAGCACTACACAAGCTAACCAGGGTTTCGACAATTCTGAAATCTACCAAACTTGAGCAAGTTTGTTCAAACCCTTAATTCCAACAGTAGGACAAACTGGAAAAATAACTCAAGAACATGCTATGGAACTTAGAGAAGTCTAAAACATTCCTGTCCACAACAAGTCTCAAGTTAAATGGCAATAAGCACCACTCTGTTCAGAATGACCAATAGGTCTTAATCCCAGAATTTGAATATGAAAACGGCAATTTCGTGACTCAAGTTGAATATCAAAGTTATATTTAACTTCAATATGTTTCCAACGAGTATTCGTTTGCCTTCATATCAGTTGTGGATCAAAAGTTGTGATATTTCAAAGTTAACAGAAATCTGGAACAATTTTGAAAGCACCTCCTTTGAAAGTGACTGTTTTGTCCGCAAGATTTCATCACTTTAAACTCCAAATCTGGAGAAACTTTGAACTACAAAGTCGTAGCATATATCACAATCTTTCCAACGGAGTATTACATGACCCTTAGAAATTTTTCTATAGAAAGTTATGGTTGAAATACAGAAATTTCCAGAGAGCAATTTGTGCCGGCCCTGTTTTTGGACAGTTCACACTCACCTGAGAATTTCATCCATTTGGAAGGTGATTCTTGTCTGGAGTTCTAATGAAGAGTTGTAGAAGACTTCAATAGCTTTCCAGAAATGTATCACTCACCTACATTGGTTCAACCAAACAAAAGTTATGTCCTGTTCAACTTCAGCAAAAATTTTGCTGAAAACAGGGGAGGTTATTCCTATGTCATGGTGAATGAATCTATACTCCCAATTGGCTCTTAGTTCAATATAGGAGTTCATTAACCCTTAATGAAATCTTAGACTCCAAATTTCCTCTTTTTCTTTTCAAACCTTCATTTTCTTGCAGTTCAAAACACATCACGGTACTACGTTGCATCACCAAATTAAAATCCCATCCGGCTTTATACCGGCTTATACGTCTCAAGTGGTGGCACTAAAATGATCACTCACAAACGTTTTCTAGACGACATGTTCTAACGTGGTTAAGTTACCTGCAGAAAATCACTCAATAATGATGCACACATTGGTTTATCATTTCAGGCAGGTCCATATCATAGTAAAAACATACGCCCCATATCATTGCCATACGGGTCGTCCTTGAGTCAAGCCACGTCTCAAGGTACATGATCGGGTTATTCACCACCAGACGGGGCTCTACACCTTTGCAATAAAGCACACCGGTGGAACAGCGCTTTCGTATGCCTCATAGGACATGAAGAGTCCTAGAGAACACACTTCGTGTTACAAACCACACAATGGGGTCTCCTCCTCTTGCCCTTGGGTTTGCGCACTGGAGGCTAGTGCATTGTAAAAGTCCCAAAAATGTGTATGAATAAAAACTAAGGTTTGAGTTCATATGTGTGGCAAAGACATGAAAAATGGGACTTGCTAAAACTTTTCTTCATGCAAAGGAATACATGGATGATCATCCAAAATGAGGTTCACCTTTTTATTTAAAAGTGTTGAACCAATAAGGAGTTAAATACCTCTTTGCATGTAAGTTTAAAAATCAGATTTGGGATTCAAAGTTCACACATGTGGTGACCAAGAACTTTGAATGAACATGCAGCCACATAGTTGGATTTAGAGGGAAAAGTTTTATCACCAACTTTGCATGTGTAGGGTGGGCTCAAAAAGGGGTTAAAGAGAAGAATTTGCAAACTTCACCCAAATTCAATTTTGGCAAGCAAATTCAAACTAAATTGGAAAGATTCAAATTCTAACCCACATTTTAAAAGTCAGAATTGTGGGAATTAAGAGGATCAGCTTGAACAGATATTTGGGAGGTACATGTGGAGTGGGACCCACATGTCATAGAGCTAAAGAAAGAAACCTTGCACCCTAAGTCCCAGCCCAGTGGGGAAATTCACCGAACAACACGTGAGCCCCGAGTAGCTCCCACAGTGGATCCACGGGGACGCTCGGCAGCGCCACCAGCTGCTTCTTTCCCCCACGTGTGGCCACCGAAGGCGGTTCCTTCAACGTTATCGTGCCTCAGCCGAGCGAAGACCCAGTTGTTCTCCTCCCCTCGCGAGCGCACGAACAGCGGCTGTTTCTCCCCGCCGCTCTCTCGGTCCGATCGAAGAAACGGCAAAGCAATCGTGTCTCTCCTCCCCCGAGCTGCTAAGCACTCCCACGAGCTCAACCTCCACCTCCCTGACCCACGAGCAAGTGAGCTGCGGCCTCCGGTGCCCGAGAACGACCGCCGCCGCGGTGACCTAATCTGAGAAAGTGATCGGGCGCTCATGGACAGCCCTCTACAGGGGGTTTCACAGCCGAGCGATCACAGCCAAGGACGCGCACGGGTGCGTTGCTGCTCTCAGCCCAAGCTCAGGCCGTGCTGCGAGCTATCGACGGCGAATTTCAAGGTTTTGCTCCGGCGACCTCACTCCGAGCTTCCGGTATGGTTTTAGCAAATTCCCGCTCTCTAATCCTTCCTAGGTCCTCAAATCTTGCACGTAGCAGCTGGATTAGCCGGCGATCATTTTCCCTTTCGCATCCAGTGCAAGAAAACGCCTCAGACCAGCGAATTTCTAGTTTTTCTTGGAGTGTTTACGGCGGACCCGTTCGGTCACACGATGACAACCTAGTTCCAGCAATTTCCGAGCTAGTTTGCGGTCGTGTCGATCTCCCTAGAGGTACGCTGGTGCTGTAGGGCTCGTCGGCACAAGTTTTTGAGGGCTGGAGGCCCCGGGCGACGCTGCCGAACTGCCACAGAGGCAGTTACACATCACCGGCCATGTTCCGATCGTCGGCGGCCCTAGCAAACCCCACAGCCATGTTCCTCGAGGCCCTAAACCCCCTGGCAGCGAGTTGTAGCTCCGGCGGTGGCCGGGAAGGCCGGTCCGGCGAGCCTCCAGTTACTCCGGCGAGGGGGAGCGCGCGGGCGCGAGCGAGGAGCGGGAGGTAGAAGAAAGCCATGGGCCCCGGCTGTCAGCAGCTCAAATTTTAAACCTGGGATCGGGTGTGGCCGGGATCCCGTGTGCTGGCGCGCAGAGATGCTGTGGCCCGGTGTGGCTTCGTTTCTATTGGCTGGAATTCAAAACTGTGGGTCCAGCCGAAATTTCTGTAGGAAAATAATTCCAGACTTAGCTCAATCTTTGGAAATTCATATCTCCCTATAGAAAACTCCAATTTGAGTGATTCCAGTTGGGTTGGATTCATCTCTCTGAGTTCTATCCAAATATGAACTCAGATTTGTATGAAAGTTAATATTATATTCTGGAAAATTCTTGGAAGGTTTTGTGAAAAAGAATTATTGAGGGAGTTTGGTTTATCCAAAAATCCCCAAATTTTGCCAGAATATTCTTTAGCATAGTATTGACCTACTAGAAAATGTTTAGCTCATTTAAATATCATTTGAGTAAGAATTTGCTAAATGCAAACTACTGTGTTCAAAAGAGTCCAGAAACATTTTCAGAAAATGTTTCCCACTTCAAAAATCTATTCTGGGCAATCCATAGCTCCAAAAATCATAGGAAAATTTAGTAATGGTCTCTGAGACATACTTGGAATTGTAGTTCACTTAATGGGGCATGAAAATGCACATTACTACAGAATTAATTCTTTTGAGTAGGAATGCTTAAAGAATTGTTCTGGGAGAACTACTCAAGTAAAAGGGCTGAATTTTGGACCAGATTACTCTCATGTGATCAAGAACTCACATGTAAATTATCAGCCCAAGATGAGTACTTTAACTCCCTGTTCATATTCTCCCTACTTATGTATAGGGAAACATACAAAAGAGATATTGTGAGAATTATGGAGGACACAATATGACTCCACTTTAGCTGCAATGTGGCAAGCTAAATCCTTAGATAGTATAGAACCTGCTGTAAAAGTTTGAGGCCATTGGAGTTCTTGTTCTTCAGTTGCACTCAAATCTTTTCAGTTTATCTATTATGTTCATTAGGGGAAATGATTAGTGTATAGCTAAGGCCTTAAGGTCAATTTAGTTTAAGTCTGTTTCTTTGCACAACAGAGGCAACCAAGCCATTCTTGGCTTTCCACACAACCTCTGTTCCTAAGAGATTAATTCTATAACTTCTTTCCATTACAGTCTATAAAATATGTGCATATGCATCTCAATAGGAACCACAACGAAGGGGACTCAAAGGAGTGATTCCTCGAAGTGGATCAAGCTCCGGAGAGTCAAGGGTGGATCTGCAAGGACACTAAATGGTTATATACAACTACCCTGCAAAACAACCAAGCTCCGGTTTGCATTTAACAGCTGTTAAGTTTTTATTTTGTATTCACCTTTGGTTAAGATTTGAACTGTGCATTAGGTCTAGTGTTTGATACTCCTCTTGCATAGCCAAATGACCCATGGAGTATTGGGTAGGTGTCTTTCACCGTGTAGAACTGCCATGCTTAAGTACGGTTCGGTAGAAGTCGAGTGGTGAGATGCTACTCGCAGTTTCAGGAACAACAGGGGCATACGGGATTGGTTCATAATTGAATTAGCGAGTTAAAGTTGATGCCGGAAGGTTGTAGGGGCAGCAGGGCATAGGGGCCTGGGTGCCGTAGACCTGTCCGTGTCGGTCAAGGACCGATCCATATGCGGCCCTGTTGAACAAGTTTGAGTTGTGTACCGGACTCATGCTGGCTATATGGGACCCAATAAACCGATGTACCTCGGGAAGCTCTCGTTGGGACTTTTCGGGTCGCCTCAGGCGGACGGCCGGTGTGCAGTATGTGGGGAATATTCTCATGACATCTCACGTCAGAAGGTGCCCCATGATAGTAGCTACTGTACGGGGCGTCTTGATCGATTCAGCGGGGGTGAAACGGGGGAAAGGCTGCCACATACGACGTCAGTGATGGTTGTTGTAGGCAACGTCGAGTACGGGCGTACGTGTCATGCAGTCCGGGTGTTATTGATTCGAATTACCGTCACTCACGGAATGGACCGAGCATACTTGTTCTCACAGTCATGATGTAGTAAGAACTTGCATGAGAAAGGAACTAATCATTTTGATATGAAGTATTATCCTACCTTTGTATTGGATCTTGATGAATAGGCTAGTGCAAACTCGATTCTTTTATGCCATGAGCAATTTACATCGGGGGAAAGCGTTTCTTGTTTGATTGTGGACTCCCGATGTGGCGTGCCCAGGGTTACTTAAAATGCTGCAATTAATACCTGAAAGTAAGGATTCACTTTTAGGCGAGTTTAATTATGCTTATGCCATCCTATGTTAGGTTCATAACCTCACTTAGAGTTTCATGTTTAGGGTGACGGTTAAGCCATGCTGAGCGTTATGCTCACGGATGCTATCCGAGTTGTTTTGCAGGTGATTGACTCGATGCTTATGAGAAGGAGTGCCGATGAGACTCGGGAACCTCCGAGTGCTTACTCAAAGAGCATCCTCGCCGCTGCAGATTGTCTTCGTGTTGCTAGTAAGAAACGTCTGTGGGCTGGACCGTTTCTTTGTTGCTAGTTAGAATGAATCGTGAGAGTGATAGTCTTCCGCTGTAGTTTACTCTGATATAACTATTTATAAGACATTCCTGTACGCTTCCGCTAAACTCTTTATGTAATATGATGTGTTTCTGCAACCCGTGTGCTGTTGGGTGCCACATAACACGGCACCACCCGACGAGGTCCTGTGGTCCCCCACGGCGTTGTATCAGAGCTGTTACACATGGTATCAGAGCTGTGTTGGGAACAGAGCACGGATTGAGCATCATATTATGTCAAAAACTTAGGATACGGTGAGATAACGGTACTAGACCCACATAAGGACTATTATTAGCATATTATGAAGGTGGCAAGCTAACTTATTTGTTATGTCGGAAAATCATGCATCTCGGGATGTCTATGTCTTGGGGGGTGCACATATGCGCTGTCCACCAGTGCGCACAAGCTAAAGGGTGGAGCCTCAAGGGTGGCAGGTAACCCGACCCGCTTTAGTATCCTCTACGACTCTTCATGTCGTTTGGGGTATTCGAGCAGCGTCTGTCCCAGGCGTGCGTGGTGCAATTTGGGAGACCCCGTCACGTGGTCAGTATCGTGAACACGTAGCTCAAGGCGTGTTTGGCTTGAGAACCCCTAGGCGAGTGATGACGGACGGGTGTACGAACTGTATGGATACCGGGTTCGGTGTGCAGCCGGACCTGATGATTGAGTGTGGCTTATGTAGATACTAACCACGAAAACCTTAGTGCGTGTAGAACACGTTTGCGAGTGACCGTTTTAGTGCCACCTAAGGATACGTATATGCCGGTGGAATCCGGTTAGGTTTTTCTTTGGTGAGGTAACGTAGTACCGTCATATGTCTTACGGTGCATCGTCACCGTACTGCACTTAATAGTATTCTTTCCTATAAAGAAATCATTCATGACTAACTTTCAAACTAAAAATGAATGTTGGAAAGCACATATTAGTTACTGAACTCTTCATTTAAACTAAGTTTAAAAGAAGAGAATTGCTAGGCTTCTTTTGATCTCAAAAACAGAGTGCTCTGTTCTGGCAGAAGATTTTGATGGAACTTTGACAGAGCGCAACCCTGAGTAGATTGACCCAATGTAGGTGTTTGATACTGTTCTGGAAAGGATATTAAGTGCTGTACAACTTTTCTGTAGAACTCCAGAGCCAAATCAAACACCAACTTGGTTGAATGTCCAGATGAATGCAAACTGTCCTGAGAACAGAACAGCTGCAACCTTCTCTGGATGTTTCTGTAAATTGGCCATAACATTCTGTAGAAAAATCTCTAGGGGTCAGATAATATACCGTTGGAAAGGTTATGAAATTTGAAACGACTTTGTAGTTCATGTTTTGTTCAGAATTTTACCCCATTTGTATGTAAAACTGTGATGAAAACAGCCAGATACAAAGGAGGTGCTGGCAAAATTTATCCAGAAATTCTGTCAATTTTGAACGATCATAACTTTTTATTAAGGGATGATCCAGAGGCATATGAGTACTCTTTGAAAAGATACTGAAGTTAACTTTAACTTTGGTATTCAACTTGAGTTATGAAAATGCTAATAACCGGATCAAATTCTGGGTTAAGTACAGGAAGGTCTGTTCTGTACAGAATGAGGGACTGAAAATGTTGGCTTTAGAAAGATGTGTAATGTGATGCCCTCAATTCTGTGGGAAAACCACGGAACCGAGAACTAATGCATATGCGTGCCCAGGATGTTTATCACACATACACATACATTCCACAAACTGAATTCAGATTATATATTACCACGAATAACAGAGTTTATTACAATACCTCATGAGTCTTGGACTCATGCTTACGGCGGAAGTCTTATTTCTATGCAGCAGAAGTCCTTATTTAAATGCGGAAGAAAAATCTAATGCGGAAGCAAAACTAAGCAGAAGTGGTTCCATCTCTACTCCCCCACAGGCAAGGTTGAGAACAGATTACACGCCATATTGCTCCACTTGATCTTCATAGTAGGCTTCTCCTGCTGCTGATGATGAAGTAATAATGCAAGGTTGAGTACAATGATGTACTCAGCAAGTGCGGGAAAACACATGATATGCAGCTCATAAACAAGGTAGATATAAAAAGGCTTATTTGCAGAAAAGCAATCTTAAAAACAATGATAAAACAGCAACTTAACTTTAGATGAATGTAATCCCAGCATATATTAAATTACCAACATACCTTCATCACTTCCCATGTTCCATCCGAACATTAACCAATACGTTATTCATACTCACGAATACCTCCTCGTATTCGCTACCATCTCATCTCACAAATCAACCTTGTCTCACACCGAGACCAATCTCATGTCATGACCCAACAGTCATGCAAACATCTCGTCATCCGGACTCAACAGTTCCAAACCAATAACCATAACCAAAAACCTTCCCAATAACCATCCCAATAACCATCCCATCTAAGTATGGCAGTTTAGCCAGGTGCTCGTGACCGTAAGCTCGGCTATCATGATAGTTTTAGACTCTGCAGAGTTTGCACCTCTTTACCCACAAGTTTGTGATTTCGTCACCCGTCGGCGACTGCAGAACCTCCATTATACCAGTACACATCCGTCGGTGTATGGTCAAGAGATCACAAAATAGCCTTTACAAAGGGGTTACTAGATGTATGGACTCACTAAGGTTTCACCGGCAGGCTAGAATCTCCAATTCTCCCACCCACGGGCCCCCTCTTGTGCCACGCAGTTCCCAGGACAGTCCTCACTCGACTCCCATTCCCCGCGCCTTCCACAGTCCATAACACTCTAGCATCTTACCTAATTACTCAGCTAAGCCGCACCAATATTTGGCCTTGTGGTGGCACTGTTATCCTGGCATGTGCATGCATGAACCGGTCCTTAGATCTACGGCAAGTAAAACCACCATCTCATGCCACCTCATTCACAAACCCAGGCTTTCCTAGATCTCCCTCCGATCCATGTTCATTAACCTCATCAGTTATTTATTATCAGTATGAGTGCAGTTAGCTAGACACATCTATCTCGCTTCCCGATCCCATAGACTCAGCGAACCATAAAGCAAAAACCATAACCGACTCATAAACTTCCCTGGCGACAAGGGTGGTTTAACCAAAACTAGTAAACTCCTACAAAAGGGTTTCCCATCATGTTTGACTCAGCACGCACACCTTTTCGCAAAACAAAACAGTTTTACCTAAAACATAGGATCAACATGGTCAAGGAGCACTTGCCTTGTACTTGCGGTTCCGGTTGTTCTTGATTCTCAAAACCTTGTTGCTGCAGTTCGTCGTAGACAGCTCCCTGAGCTTGTCCTGCTAGGTAGGATCACGTGCAACCAGGATTCACAGCAATCAATATTTATGCACAAACCTTAAACTAGATGCGATGATGCATATGCATGCTGTCTCATGATTAGTTTTATTAGATTGATCTGTACGTGTTCTTGCATGGACTTGCATGGACAGAGGTGTTCGGATCAAAGGTGGACGTGGCGATGATCTTGTCTTTAGATCAAACTGATCATCGAGTGATCTGCCCACGAGAAGGCTTCTGCTCGAAAGGAATTGAAGAACAGATGCAAGAGATGAACACAATGATGTCGTAAGGTGGTATTGAAGTCCTACCTCATGCTCTTCTTGTCTTCGAGGTCCTCCTCAGACAGCCTCGTTCTCCTTCGATGATCTCCCTTGTTGCGCTTCGGCGATGTTTTACTCGGCGAGTTTAGGGCTAGGGCTCTAAGTCGTCGGCTCAGGAGTTGAAAGAGAAGTTTGTGGTTCCAGCCAGGGGTTTTGGGTTCTATTTATAATCGGGAATAGAAGAGTCCTAATCTGATTGTATCCGAATAATAGTCTTATTCAGATCTTTGTTAGATCCTGACGTCTTATCTTTAGTAATATCGTGGAGTTTAGATTGGTTTCTATCGCGTACCGGTATCTTTACGCGTAAAAACCGCTCCAGACTCGTTACCTCCGCGGTGATGAGCTCCGGAAGCTCCACGTGTCCTTCCGAGCCTGGTATCTCTTCTTCCTCAGAGACGAGCTCCGGTTGTGCCGCATGTCACGAGCGAGACCTCCCTCTTCTTCGGAGGTGAGCTCCACGCACGCCACGTGTTGGCGCCGGTCTTCCCCTTCTTCTTTCCTCAGGGACGTGCCCCGCGGTCGACACGTGTCCAGCAGCGACAGACCTCCTGGAGATAAGCTCCGGTGGCGACACGTGTCCAATAGAACAGGACCTCTCGCAGGTGAGCTCCGAGATCGACACGTATCCCGCGTGGATGGTCCTCTGATTTCTGTGAGGACTAGCTCCGAGGATGACACGTGTCCTGCGGAAATGCCTTTGCTTCTTCCGCAGAGGCTAGCTCCGTGGGCAACAGGTGTCCCACAGGATCGGACCTCTCCCCTTTGCGGAGACGAGCCCCGAGCCTGCCACGTAGCCAGCTTGGCGGCGGCCTCTCCCCACTTCGTAGGGATGAGCTCCGATCACGCCACGTGGCCTGCTGGCCGTGGAAGTTGCCATCAACGCACTCTAAGGGCTTTATTGGCCATTCTTTTGATAGTTCTTTCTGTTCCTATTTTTCATTAAGATGTTTCCTTTTCATAGGACACGAACATATGCTGACACCCAAGGTGAGGGTGTCACAAATCTACCCCCCTTAAATTGAATCTCGCCCTCGAGATTCGTTTGTAGAAAATAGATGGGGGAATTCCGCCTTGATATCCTCTTCACGTTCCCATTTGGCTTCAGCTTCAGTGTGATGGCTCCATTGTACCTTGCACCATCGAATCACCTTGTTTCGGGTGACCTCTTCTTTTACGTCCAAGATTCGGACAGGGTGTTCTGCGTAAGTCAGGTCCTCTTGAAGTTCAAGTTCTCCCATTGACACTTGTTCTTCTGGTACTCTCAAGCACTTCTTGAGCTGGGATACATGAAACACGTCATGTACATCGGAGATGTGGTTTGGGAGCTCTAGTTGATAGGCTACTTCTCCTCGCTTGTCCAAAATTTTAAAGGGTCCGATGTAGCGAGGTGCTAGCTTGCCTTTGACGTTGAAACGTCGTTGGCCTCGGATAGGTGATACCTTAAGGTATACGAAGTCTCCTACTTCAAAGGTCAACTTCCTAGGCCTATTGTCCGCATAGCCTTTCTGTCGTGACTGGGCAGCCTTTAAGTTCTCCCGTATCGTTTGGACCTGCTTTTCAGCTTCTTGTAGTACTTCGGGTCCAAACACCTGGTTCTCTCCAGTTTCGTTCCAGAACAGCGGCGTTCTACACCATCTACCATATAAGGCTTCAAAAGGCGACATCTTCAAGCTAGCTTGATAGCTGTTGTTATAGGAGAACTCGGCATACGGTAAACTCCTATCCCAACTATGCCCACGTTTTAAGGCGCAAGCTCTCAACATGTCCTCCAAGATTTGGTTCGTCCTTTCGGTTTGCCCATCTGTTTGTGGATGATAGGCGGAGATAAAATCCAGTCGTGTCCCCATGGCTTTCTGCAGTCTCTTCCAGAATCTAGAGGTAAACTGAGAACCTCGATGTGAGACTATCCTCTTTGGGACTCCGTGACGGCACACGATCTGCTCCATGTACAACTCTGCTAATTGTGCAACGTTGTAACTGGTCTTTACCGGAAGAAAATGGGCGTTTTTGTCAACCGGTCCACAATGACCCAGATGGAATCATATCCTGACTGATTACGTGGTAATCCGACGATGAAGTCCATACTGATGTCCTCCCATTTCCATTCGGGTATTCTCAAAGGTTGCAGCAATCCAGCGGGTTTTTGATGTTCGGCTTTTACCCATTGGCATGTGTCGCATAGGGCAACATATTCGGCTATATCCCTCTTCATACCATCCCACCAATTGCAAGTTTTCAAATCCTTGTACATTTTGGTGCTCCCTAGATGTATGGAATAGGGTGAATCATGTGCCTCCTTCAATATCATGTCGCGAATGTGTCTTATATTTGGCACACAGATCCTTTTTCCTAGCCAAAGCGTACCCTTTTTATCCTCCCTGAAATCCTTCTCTATCCCTCGTCGGATTCTATCCTTGATCTCCTTGATCCCCTCGTCCGTAGCTTGGCCCTTTCTTATTTCTTGCTCCAATGAGGAGTGGATCTCTATTATCTCCACGTTATTCAAGAATCCGAGGTGTAACCGTTCGAACTCCTTCCGTAGTTCGGGTGGTAGCTCCCGAACCGTGAGTTGGTGGCATGCTCCCTTTCTGCTCAATGCGTCCGCTACTACATTGGCCTTCCCGGGGTGGTAGTTGATTCCTACATCATAATCCTTGATGAGTTCTAATCATCAACGTTGCCTCAAATTCAAGTCCGTTTGTGTGAATATGTACTTGAGGCTTTTATGATCCGTATAGATCTCACATCGATGACCAAGGATATAATGTCTCCAAATCTTCAATGCATGCACCACTGCTGCTAACTCCAAGTTGTGCGTAGGATAGTTAAGCTAGTGCTTCTTTAATTGTCATGAGGCATAGGCTACCACTTGTCCTTCCTGCATGAGTACACACCCGAGCCCTTGTCTGGACGCGTCACAATATATGTCAAAGCTCTTGCTTACGTCTGGCAATACCAGAACTGGTGCTGTGGTTAGCCTTTTCTTGAGTTCCTCAAAACTTTCTTGGCGGGCTTGTGTCCATTGAAAGACTTTTCCCTTCATTAGCAACTCCGTCATAGGTTTTGCTATTTTAGAGAAGTATTTAATGAAGCGCCGATAGTATCCTGCCATCCCAAGGAAACTTCGAATATTCCTCACGCTCTTCGGTTGGTCCCACTTCAGAACATCTCTCACCTTTCCAGGATCAACCGAGACCCCTTCCTTGGAGATGATGTGGCCTAGGAAAGATATTTCCTTTAGCCAAAATTGACACTTGTTGAGCTTGGCATACAACTGATGCTCGCGCAACTTCTGCAAGGTCAATCTCAGATGTTCTTCATGCTCCTCCTTACTTTTTGAATACACCATAATGTCATCCATGAAAACCACGACGAACTTGTCCAAGTACTCCATGAAAACCTTATTCATAAGGTACATGAAGTATGCGGGTGCATTCGTCAATCCAAAAGACATAACGGTATATTCATATGAACCATACCGTGTTCGAAAGGCTGTCTTAGGTATATCGGAGGGCTTAATCTTTAGCTGGAAATATCCCGACCGAAGATCAATCTTGGAGAATACCTGGGCTCCTTTCATTTGATCGAACAGGTCCTCTATACGGGGCAGAGGGTATTTATTCTTGATTGTCACCTCGTTGAGAGATCTGTAGTCCACGCACATTCTTTAGGTTCCGTCCTTCTTGTCCACGAAGAGTACCGGAGCTCCCCATGGTGATGAGCTTGGACGGATAAAACCCTTTTCCAACTGTTCTTGAATTTGCTTCTTGAGTTCAACTAACTCGTTGACGGGCATCCTATATGGTCTCTTAGCTATAGGTGCAGTTCCGGGTACCAAATCTATGGCAAACTCGATGTCCCGGTCAGGTGGCATTCCTGGGAGCTCTTCCGGGAACACGTCCGGAAATTCCTGAACCACCAGAATGCTGTCCAATGTTGTGTCCTTCGACATGGTTCAAATTTGCCCGTTCGGTTGCTTGCTGGGCTGACTCAAACTCGATACGGATACCGTGTTCGTTTGTCAACTGCACGCTCCTTTCAGCACATTGGATTACTCCATTGTGCTTGCTTAACCAATCCATTCCGAGTATGATGTCAATCCCATGAGAGTCCAAGACAATAAGGTTGGCAAGGAAGTCTACCCCCTTATTTTAAGGCTTACTTTAGGGCATACTACATTAGTCCTCATTTCTCCTCCGGGAGAATTAACTAACATAGCACATTCTAAGTGGGATACGGGTAGATGATGTTTGGCAACATATTCGGATGATATGAAGGAATGTGATGCTCCAGAATCAAATAAAATGGTGGCTGGGTTGGAGTTGGCAAGGAACATACCAATTGCGACGTCCTCGGCCTGTTGTGCTTCCTCAGCAGTGACATGTTTAACGTGGCCACGAGCATAGTTCTGCGGTCCACGGTTCCCTTGGTTGTCCCCTCCGTTTGGTCGCTGGTTCTGCTTGGGCACGTTACCTTGCTGTCCAGGGCCTCTCTTCGGGCACTGGTTAGCGAAGTGGCCTACTTCCCCGCATGCAAAGCATGCCCTGTTGCCTACGGCAGCAGGTACGTTGGGGCGGGGGTTTTGAACAGGAGCGCCATTGTTAGGTCGGGGCGCAGGAGGCATGGGCACACGAGGTGCCGGTGCAACGAACCGTTGCTGTGGTGGCTGACCAGGGCGGTTCGTAGGAGTGGTCGATCCATACTGCGGTGCAGGGGGCATGTATCTAGGTCGTACATTGCTCCCTTGGGGCTGGTATGGCATCTTCCTCTTGCATTCTCGCTCGATCTCCCGGATCTTGTTTTCCACCACAATAGCCTTATCAACTAGCTTCTGGAAGCTTACATAGTCATTGTTGAGGAGCTGAACTTGGATCTCATTGTTCAACCCTCTCATGAACAGGTACTGCTTCCTCTGATCTGAGTTGACATCTTCGGGGGCATACCGGGACAGTTGTATGAACTTGTTGAGATATTCATTCACACTTTTCTGTCCTTGGCGGAGACCTTCAAACTCCTGCCTCTTGAGCATCATTACACCAACAGGGATGTAGTGAGAGTGGAAGTTTTCCTTGAACTCAGTCCAAGTGATTATCTCCGGGTTGACATGGGCGTTGCTCAAGGCATCCCACCAGTCGGCGGCAGCTCCCACAAGTTGGTGCGACGCAAAGAGAACCTTCTCTCGGTCGTTGCACTGAACAATGGCGAGCTTCTTCTCCATGGATTTCAACCAATCGTCGGCCTCCATGGGGTCACTAGTTTGAGCAAAGGTGGGTGGTCGAGTCTTCATGAATTCTCCCAACCTGTTATGAGCCGGCGGTGGTGGTGGCGGCGGTGCCGGAACGGGGTTTTGGTTGGCCTGCAACTGACCCAAAGTTTGGATCATGGTTTGCATAAGCTGGTTTTGCATGGCCATCAACCTTTCTAGGTTGTTCTCGCCAGCTCCGGGGTTAGCAGGAACTTCCTCGTGGTCATCTTCTTGGACGTTCCTTCGGCTGGTGTTTCCTCTCACCATCTGTGAGGGAGAACGAAATAGAATAGAAGGTTAGAAGGTTAGGTAGGTCCTTTCAACTATATGCATCAAGGTGAGTTGGACTATATATATTAGTCCTTATGAGGATGTGATCAAGTGCCGAAGCATTTCACTCCTTTTTCTTCTTACGTATGGATATGGACAACTTTTTTGAGACGTCCCACAACTCATACTTAAACACATATTCACAAATAATCATCACAAGGGCCCACACAACTCCTATTCAAGGATGGTTTCCTATGTCAAGGTGGTTTTAAAGGCCAATCTAAGCTATTCACCCTAGGATGCCTGTAACTCCTTCTTGGGGTTAACCCGTATCTCTATTATCTATCTACGGCTTTCTACCTAGGCGTGTAACCTACTGTCAACCCATGGCTCTGATACCAATCTGTGACGCCCTCAATTCTGTGGGAAAACTACGGAACCGAGAACTAATGCATATGTGTGCCCAGGATGTTTATCACACATACACATACGTTCCACAAACTGAATTCAGATTATATATTACCACGAATAACAGAGTTTATTACAATACCTCATGAGTCTTGGACTCATGCTTACAGCGGAAGTCTTATTTCTATGCAGCGGAAGTCCTTATTTAAATGCGGAAGCAAAATCTAATGCGGAAGCAAAACTAAGCAGAAGTGGCTCCATCTCTACTCCCCCACAGGCAAGGTTGAGAACAGATTACACGCCATATTGCTCCACTTGATCTTCATAGTAGGCTTCTCCTGCTGCTGATGATGAAGTAATAATGCAAGGTTGAGTACAATGATGTACTCAGCAAGTGCGGGAAAACACATGATATGCAGCTCATAAACAAGGTAGGTATAAAAAGGCTTATTTGCAGAAAAGCAATCTTAAAAACCATGATAAAACAGCAACTTAACTTTAGATGAATGTAATCCCAGCATATATTAAATTATCAATATACCTTCATCACTTCCCGTGTTCCATCCGAACATTAACCAATCCGTTATTCATACTCATGAATATCTCCTCGTATTCGCTACCATCTCATCTCACAAATCAACCTTGTCTCACACCGAGACCAATCTCATGTCATGACCCAACAGTCATGCAAACATCTCGTCATCCGGACTCAACAGTTCCAAACCAATAACCATAACCAAAAACCTTCCCAATAGCCATCCCAATAACCATCCCATCTAATCATGGCAGTTTAGCCAGGTGCTCATGACCGTAAGCTCGGCTATCAAGATAGTTTTAGACTCTGCAGAGTTTGCACCTCTTTAACCACAAGTTTGTGATTTTGTCACCCGTCGGCAACTGCAGAACCTCCAGTATACCAGTACACATCCGTCGGTGTATGGTCAAGAGATCACAAAATAGCCTTTACAAAGGGGTTACTAGATGTATGGACTCACTAAGGTTTCACCGGCAGGCTAGAATCTCCAATTCTCCCACCCACGGGCCTCCTCTTGTGCCACACAGTTCCCAGGGCAGTCCTCACTCGACTCTCATTCCCCGCGCCTTCCACAGTCCATAACACTCTAGCAACTTACCTAATTACTCAGCTAAGCCGCACCCATATTTGGCCTTGTGGTGGCACTGGTTATCCTGGCATGTGCATGCATGAACCAGTCCTTAGATCTACGGCAAGTAAAACCACCATCTCATGCCACCTCATTCACAAACCCAGGCTTGCCTAGATCTCCCTCCGATCCATGTTCATTAACCTCATCAGTTACTTATTATCAGTACGAGTGCAGTTAGCTAGACACATATATCTCGCTTCCCGATCCCATAGACTCAGCGAAGCATAAAGCAAAGACCATACTCGACTCATAAACTTCCCTGGCGACAAGGGTGGTTTAACCAAAACTAGTAAACTCCTATAAAAGGGTTTCCCATCATGTTTGACTCAGCAGGCACACCTTTTCGCAAAACAAAACAGTTTTACCCAAAACATAGGATCAACATGGTCAAGGAGCACTTGCCTTGTACTTGCGGTTCCGGTTGTTCTTGATTCTCAAAACCTTATTGCTGCAGTTCATCGTAGACAGCTCCCTGAGCTTGTCCTGCTAGGTAGGATCACGTGCATACAGGATTCACAGCAATCAATATTTATGCACAAACCTTAAACTAGATGCGATGATGCATATGCATGCTGTCTCATGATTAGTTTTATTAGATTGATCTGTACGTGTTCTTGCATGGCCTTGCATGGACAGAGGTGTTTGGATCAAAGGTGGACGTGGCGATGATCTTGTCTTTAGATCAAACTGATCATCGAGTGATCTGCCCACGAGAAGGCTTCTGTTCGAAAGGAATTGAAGAACAGATGCAAGAGAACAGAAGCAAGAGATGAACACAATGATGTCGTAAGGTGGTATTGAAGTCCTACCTCACGCTCTTCTTGTCTTCGAGGTCCTCCTCAGACCTCCTGGTTCTCCTCCGATGATCTCCCTTGTTGCGCTTCGGCGATGGTTTGCTCGGCGAGTTTAGGGCTAGGGCTCTAAGTCGTCGGCTCAGGAGTTGAAAGAGAAGTTTGTGGTTCCAGCCAGGGGTTTTGGGTTCTATTTATAATCGGGAAGAGAAGAGTCCTAATCTGATTGTATCCGAATAAGAGTCTTATTCAGATCTTTGTTAGATCCTGCCGTCTTATCTTTAGTAATATCGTGGAGTTTAGATCGGTTTCTGTCGCGTACCGGTATCTTTACACGTAAAAACCGCTCCAGACTCGTTACCTCCGTGGTGATGAGCTCCAGAAGCTCCACGTGTCCTTCCGAGCCTGGTATCTCTTCTTCCACACCGCGTGTCACGAGCGAGACCTCCCTCTTCTTCGGAGGTGAGCTCCACGCACGCCACGTGTTGGCGCCGGTCTTCCCCTTCTTCTTTCCTCAGGGACATGCCCTGCGGTCGACACGTGTCCAGCAGCGACAGACCTCCCGGAGATAAGCTCCGGTGGCGACGCGTGTCCAATAGAACAGGACCTCTCGCAGGTGAGCTCCGAGATCGACAAGTATCCCGCACGGATGGTCCTCTGATTTCCGTGAGACTAGCTCCGAGGATGACACGTGTCCTGCGGAAATGCCTTTGCTTCTTCTGCAGAGGCTAGCTCCGTGGGCAACACGTGTCCCACAGGATCGGACCTCTCCCCTTTGCGGAGACGAGCCCCGAGCCTGCCACGTAGCCAGCTTGGCGGCGGCCTCTCCCCACTTCGCAGGGATGAGCTCCGATCACGCCACGTGGCCTGCTGGCCGCGGATGTTGCCTTCGACGCACTGTAAGGGCTTTATTGGCCATTCTTTTGATAGTTCTTTCTGTTCCTATTTTTCATTAAGATGTTTCCTTTTCATAGGACACGAACATATGCTGACACCCGAGGTGAGGGTGTCACATGTAAACATGAAAGTTTGTTATGCTTTCATAAAGTTTTAGCATGTTGATGTTTTACATACTTTCACATACTGCTGAGATCATGTTTTGACTCCCCTCAAAAATTATCTTTTTGCAGTATGGTTGTAAGGGCCTAAGTTTTTGACACCCCTTTGCAGTGTTCATCACCACACCACACACCTCATTCGAGGAAGAATGATGAACACAAATGAAGAGCAAGTAACAATTATCCACATGCTCATTAGAGAACAAACTTACACATTGCAAAATTGGTATTTCCCACATGTGATATAGATGGGCTGGACATATGAAAACTCCTACACTTTACTAAGGATGTCCATGCAAAGTTTCACCCAAATTCAAAACCTTTTTGAGGTCAGTTTGGGTATAGTTAGGAAGAGGGCAGTTTGAAACCATATTCAAATTCAAACTGTTTTTATCCAATGAATTTAAAAGTGGGGGGCATATTCTTACTCAGCACATTTTTGTGAGCTCACACACCAATTTTCACTCCATTTGGAGTTGATCTTGACATGAGCTAAGTGGGAGAAATTCAAACTTTATTTGAATTTCAAACTGAACTTGTGCTGAAATTCATTCAAACCAAACCTCATTTGAACTTTGATCAATTCAAATGGCTCATGGGTGAATAATTTTAATTGCCAAGGGTAGTATGGGGTTCACTGTTTACAACAGTGATTAGGAGTAAATTTCAGAGGTTAAAACTGGAGGTGGGACCCACATGTCAGCCACTGCTCAGATCAAACCGACTGAGACTTTTTCACTCGGGTCGCCGAGCCGCAGCGGTGATCGCCACCGAGGCCAGCCGCCACGCCACCAGCTGCTTGCCCACGCGCGGGCGTGAGGCGGTGCAGAGCCTTCTTAAGGCGCCTGCCACCTCCTGGGCCGAGGCACCGTCGTTCTTCCCCGCAAGAACTCAGCGCCGGCCAAAAACTTCCGCAGCTCGGACTTGATCGGAGAACGCCGATCGCAGCTCCCTCCTTCCACTCCAGAGCCCCAGCAAGGTACTAGAGACCTTCCTCCATCCTCCCCGTTGCTAGAATTCAGTTGAAACCGAGTGATATCGGCTGTGCCGAAAGATCAAAATCGGAACTTGGAACCGCCGCACCTCGGGCTCTCGTGGACAGCCTAACCAGGGCGTTGTCACGCCCGAGCCAAGGCACCCTTAGATGCGCAGGTGACCGGTGCTGCTCATCCCCGAGCCACAGCTCGAGTGGTTGCTCACCGGCGGCGAATTTCCACTTTTCCCCTTTCTGTGTGCAGAACGACCTTCGGGTACGGTTCTGTTTAATTCATGCTCTAGAAAAGATTAGAGGGCCTCAGGCCGCTCTCACACGAGCTAGACACGGTAACGCACAAGTTGTCTTCACAACTCTGGGCCGGAGAACCTCTGTGCCCGGCGTAATTTAAGGTCTACTAATGGCGGAACGAACGGGCGGCATCGGGCGCACGGTGAGGACCTATTTTGGGCCTTCCCTGAGCTGCCTCGAGCTCATGTCGACCTTCTCTGTGGTCCACTGATGCTCCCTGACCGATTTCCCAAGTAGCTGAGGTGCTAGGGTAGTCTGCCGACATGGCCGAAGTCGTTCTGAGGTGGCGGCTCGTCGCCGACCATGCTCCGGCCATTGTCATAAGCAGCTGACCCTCGGATCCTGTTCCCCGAGTAAAAGTAGGCAGGGGCGGCCAGGATCGAGAAGTTTGGAGCTGTACAGCGGCCGGCGGCGAGCTCTCCGGCGAGATCCCTCGGCGGCGGGGCGCGGGTGTCGCGAGGTTGAAGAAGGGGGTGGACCCCAGCTGTCAGCGGGAGATATTTTGAATCGGGATCCGGCTGCGGCCCGGATCGTGTGTGCTGGCGCGTAAAATCATTGTGGGCCGCGGTGTGCTGTCGCCTCGGCGTGCGACGCGTGTCCCCTGGGCCCACGCGCGAGTTTAAACTTTTCCCCGATTTTCAGATTTTCTTCAAACTTCAAATCCTCATAACATTGGCTAGAAAGCTCCAAATTGAGTGAACCAAATTTTGCTGGATTCAGCTCTCTAAGTACTTTCCAGAAAATCAAGTTTCACTTCATGAAAACCCTTAATTTTCCAGAATTAATTCCTCAAAATTTAAACTGTTAGGAATTTTAACTGGAGAATCCTGTGGAGGAAAATCCTGAAATTTTGCTGGGATATTCACCAAAATATCCATGAACTACCATAAAAATTTCAGATCCATTTGAGCTCATTTAATCCATCTAATGGTGTGATTAGTGAAACTGTTCCAGAGAAAATAGAAAATGTTCAGAAACATTTTCAGAATTTTCTGTGAAATTGTTTAGCTCATATCTTTAGTTAGGGACTTCCAAATTAAGTGAGACCAACTCCATTAGAACCCTCTGAAAATCTAGTTTTCAGAAAGTCATAGTTGATCTCATGAAAATTCCTAGAACACCCTAAGAGTTCCAATTAAGGTCAAGGACATAATTATTTGTGGAGGGCTCAAATGAGCTTTGCTGCAACTAAAACTTGACCAAGTCTCTGTTTAGGTTGTAACCAAGCCACAGTAAAAGTTTCACAGTCGTTAGGTCTATCTAGCAAAGGTTATAGACTTCACAACTTCAAACTTAATACAAATGCATTAAATTAATACATGTATTGTTTCTATCATGTAGTCGCTAAGGTCGAGGAGGAACCCGAAGTCCTAGACTTCGTTACTCCGGAGGAACAGCTAGCCTATGACCAAGAGCAGCAAATCAAGCCCCGGTTTGCATTAACCTTTTTACAAATGTTTATTGTTTTGAGCACATCTTTGAATATTGTTCTTTGCATTAGAGTCTTGATTGGAAACCCAACTGCACAGCCAAGAAAACCATGGGTTGGGTTTAGGATTGAAAACCTCGTTAGCCACTGCATTGCTAGGATAGAGTAGGATTCGGTACAAGTCGGGTAGTTGGAACTACTCGCGAGAATAGGCTAGAGGCACATTGCTCGGGTAGAGATAGCACATGATACACATGGCAAGAAAATGAGACCGAGCGGAGAGTAAGGGCAGCAGGACTTTGGGGCCTGTGTGCTGTAGCTCCGCTTGTGTCGATTGAGGACCGAGCCGTGTGCGGGCCTGTTGAACAAGCTAGAACAGTACCGAAGACCTACCGGCTATATGGGAACCGGGAAACTGATGTAACCCGGGTAGCTGGGTATTGAGGCATTGCCCGTCGTTCAGAGGGTAGGTTGAGAGCTCGAGGTGTAAATCGGCTGGCGGCACGGAGATGCGCGTGCAGAGACCTCTTGCTCGGGACAATGGGACCGGTTCAATATTTGGCTAACGGGTGAAAGGTAGTCGCGTACGGCGTCCGTGATGGTTGTTGTAGGCAACATCGAGTACGGGCGTACGTGACGGGTTGTTCGGGTAACCCTGCAGGTGTAAATCGATTATAATCGCCGTCCCTCGCGGTCAGTGAGTACCACTTGTTCACTGTACCGTGACGTAGGAAGAACAGGCTAGTTACATGTTAAAACGTTGCTGATTGAAAGCTGGACATTGATTGTTAATGATATGCTGTAGCTTAGAGCTAATTAAAGTTCTTTTCAACTTTGGGCAAAGTACATGAGAGGAATGTGTTTCTTGTTTGATTGCGGCTCTCTCATGTGCCTTAGCGTAAGGTTCTCCACAACCTGCTGCTAAAACTTGAAAGTAAGGTTCTACTAATTAGGCGAGTCCTTGCAAATGATTTTTACCTCATGCAACCCATTACCCTCATGTAGAAGTTCCATGTTTAGGTGAGACGGGTCAGACTTGCTGAGCCTTCATGCTCACTGCTTGTGTTTGAGGCTTTTGCAGGGTTCTATGAGGAAGGGACTCCCGAAGAGGAGACGGAACCCCAGGAGGGGAACCCCGTCGAGTGGGAGTCGTGCACGCCGCAGAGTTAGTGTGCGTGTGTGCTAGCAAGGACACGTTCAAGGGCTGAACGTGCACTTGATGCTTAGTCTACGCCCGCGAGTGTAGACTGAACTTATTTTGATGTAAACATGTTCATAAACTCGTTTATGTAATAAAACTTCCGCTTCCGCTTTGCACCTTTGACGTGTGTTATACGGTGCTGTGCAATGCAGCACCCCTCAGCGTGATCCTGGCTCGACAGGACCATTGGGGTCGTGTCAATGGTGCGTACTCATTCTCCGAGTATGGTTGATAGTTCTCGCCGAGACGGTGATGACTCGAATCCACCACGGGCACCGCCATCAACGGTATGGGCAGATGTCATGGCTCAGATGGTCGAGTCAAGTCAAGAGAACACAAGACTACTCCAAGCCTTAGTACAACAGGGCTTACTCCAGCGTGCACAACAGGACGTTCCACCTCAGAACGCCTACTTGGATTTCTTGGCGACACAACCGCCAATTTTCACGGAAGCCAATGAACCAGTGGAAGCTGATCAGTGGCTTCGAGTTATGGAGTCCAAGTTTGGAGTGTTCGAGTGTGATGAATATCAAAAGACATCTTTTGCAGCTCAACAGCTCCATGGAGCCGCCGGAAATTGGTGGTTCGCTTATCTTGCCACCGTTCCGAAAGGCCATCAAGTGGAATGGACGGAATTTCATGAAGCATTCCGGGCTCGTCACATTCCTATGGGTTTTATCAAGGGCCAGCAGCAGGAATTCAGGAACTTGAAGCAGGGGGACATGAGTGTCCTCGATTATGTCAGACGATTCAACCTTCTGGCACAATATGCTCCTGCTTATACGACGAGCGAAGCTGCAATGTGTGACTACTTTTTCTATGGCTTGAGTGCCATACTAAAAGAGAAGTTAGCTTTGTTCAATCAAGGCAGTTACAACGAGTTGATCAGTGCTGCTCTGCTGCAAGAATAAGCGACACTTGAGTGTCAAGCAGAGAAGAGGAACCGGGATGATGTGCAAGAAGACACACCAGTTGTTCCTCGCAAATACCGTATGGTGTGTCACACACCATCCGATGAAATATGGCAAGCACCAGTAAGATCAACGCCGTATAGATTTCCTGCTCAAGAATCATGTCTTGAAGCAACACCTTTGTCGCAGCAACGAATGACACCTGTCACATCATTGCTGCAACCAAGTACATCAACTTCTCAACCACAAGTCAACGAAGAACCGGGGAAACCTCCGTGTTCTTATTGCCACAGTTCTGGGCATTTTAGGGAGGAATGCCGGGAGAAGTTGGTGAACACCAACCAGCCATCATCGTCAGGTGGTATGCCACCACCTGCTCAAGTCAACATAACAGCATTGCAATCCGGGAGTGTGCAACATCTGGCTATTGAGGATGTCCCGGAGGGAGCACCGGTGTTAGCAGGCATTTTTACTCTCAAAGACGTGCCCGTGCTCATACTTTTTGATTCCGGTGCAACCCACAATTTCATCAGCAAATCATGCGTGGATCAGCACCAATTATCCACCAATACTCCCACAACAAGTTTTCTTATACGTTCACCGGGAGGAAATATCTCTGCCAATCAGATTGTGTCCCGAGCAGCTTTGTGTTTGGGCGGAAAAATATACCCAACATCGCTGATTATGTTGGATAGGCAGAAGATAGACATTATATTGGGGATGTCTTGGTTAAATCGTCACGGTGCCGTTCTCAATATCGGTAACCGGACTGTCCAGATTGACTCGCCGATTCACGGACAGCAGACACTGTTTTTAGACAGCGAAGATCCAGATATGGTAGAGGCCTACCACACGGAAGCGCTGAAGCTTGAAGATATTCCGGTGGTACGTGATTATCCCGACGTATTTCCCGATGACTTACCGGGCATGCCGCCCGAACGGGACGTCTTGTTCATGATTGAACTAGCACCGGGAACGATGCCTATCTCACGAAGGCCTTACAAGATGGCACCTAACGAGCTAGCGGAGTTGAAAGAGCAACTGAATGAACTCATGAGCAAGGGTTTCATACGACCAAGTTCTTCACCTTGGGGTTGCTCAGCGCTGTTCGTTAAGAAGAAGGATGAAACACTATGGCTATGTGTTGATTATCGTCCTCTAAATGCTGTCATGATCAAGAACAAGTATCCTTTGCCCCGCATCGACATCCTGTTCGATCAACTTGTGGGTGCAAAGGTATTTTCGAAGATGCATCTTCGGTCGGGGTATCACCAAATCAAGATCCGATCGTAGGACATACCAAAGACAGCTTTCTCGACGAGATACGGACTCTATGAGTACCTCGTCATGTCATTTGGGTTAACCAACGCTCCGGCACACTTCATGTACTTGATGAATTCTGTATTCATGCCGGAGTTAGACAAGTTTGTCGTGGTATTCATCGACGACATATTGGTTTACTCCAAATCAAAAGAAGAGCACGCTGAAGCTCTGCGTATCGTGCTACAACGGTTGAGGGAGCATCAGTTATATGCCAAGTTCAGCAAGTGCGAATTTTGGATTGACCAAGTGCCTTTCCTAGGCCATATTATTTCAGCAGAGGATATTGCCGTGGACCCCAGCAAAATTGAACAAGTGCTGAAATGGGAATCTCCCAAGTCAGTCCACGAGGTCCGAAGTTTTCTAGGTTTAGCAGGGTATTATAGGAGGTTCATTCCGAGCTTCTCAAAGATTGCTAAACCAATGACGGAGCTGCTGAAGAAGGGCACTAAATACATATGGAATGCAGCATGTGAAGCCGCATTCAAAACTTTGGTGAAACATCTCACCACAGCTCCAGTTCTTGCTCAGCCGGACACGACGAAGCCATTTGATGTATACTGTGATGCATCCGGCATCGGTCTCGGCTGCGTTCTGATGCAAGAAGGGCGGGTAGTCACCTATGGGTCTCGTCAACTGCGAAACCACGGGCAGCATTATCCAACTCATGATCTTGAGCTTGCTGCAGTGGTGTTGGCGTTAAAAATGTAGAGGCATTACCTACTGGGTAATCTTGTTCACCTCTACACCGACCATAAAAGTCTGAAGTATATCTTCACGCAGAAGGAGCTGAATATGAGGCAACGGAGATGGTTGGAGCTCATAAAAGATTATGAAATTGAGATCCACTATCATCCGGGAAAAGCCAACGTGGTTGCTGACGCGCTTAGTCGGAAAGCCCACGTTCACAACTTAGCGGCTGCTGAGTTGGAAGAAGAAGAACCAAGTCTCCGTGTCATTCCGTATGGCGCGCTTTATAATCTCGCGCTTATTCCAACCATCTGTGAAGAGATTGTTGAGGCTCAAAGAAGAGACAGAGGTATGTCTCACATACGGAGAAGACTAGACAACGGAGAGGTGAAATGTTTCCGGAGGGATGAGAACGGTACGATATGGTTTAACAACCGTATAGTGGTACCGCGCAATATGAAACTCCGGAAGAAGATCTTGGATGAAGCCCACCTGTCTAAGTTTTCCATTCATCCCGGAAGTAACAAGATGTACCAAGATTTGAAACAGAAATTTTGGTGGACGAGGATGAAGAGGGAGATTGCTAAATATATATCTGAATGCGATACGTGTAGACGGGTCAAAGCGGATCATATGCGAAAAGCCGGACCGCTACAACCTTTGAAGATACCGGCATGGAAATGGGAGGATGTGAGTATTGACTTCATCGTCGGATTACCGCTCACATCCAGGAAGCATGACTTGATATGGGTGATCGTCGACCGGTTGACAAAGTCGGCTCATTTCATACCGGTGAATACTCATTATCGAGCAAGGCAATATGCGGAGTTATTCATCTCCAGAATTATTTGCTCACATGGTGTCCCAAAGACCATCATTTCAGATCGAGGTGTGCTGTTCGTTGCTCGTTTTTGGGAGCAGCTGCATGCCTCGTTGGGCACCAAGCTGCTTAGGAGCTCCGCATATCAAACCGATGGGCAAACTGAGAGGGTGAATCAAGTACTTGAGGATATGTTGAGAGTGTGTGCCATCCACCATGGTAGGAATTGGGATGATCACCTACCGTTGGTGGAGTTTTCATATAACAACGGTTATCAAGCGAGTATTAAAATTGCACCGTATGAAGCTCTCTACGGCCGGAAGTGTCGCACACCGCTGAATTGGTGTGAGTCCGGCGAAAGAGTTCTGTTTGGGATTGATCTTGTCAACGAAGCCGAAGACCGAGTTCGGTTGATACAAGAGAACTTAAAGGCTGCTCAATCCCGACAGAAGAGCTACGCTGATCAACGGCGTAGGCCTTTGCATTTTGGCGTCGGAGAGCACGTGTATCTTCGTGTATCTCCGATGAAGGGAATTCACCGGTTCGGTGTAAAGGGGAAACTCGCTCCTCGTTTTATTGGTCCTTTTGCTATCACGGAGAAGTGCGGACCCGTAGCCTACCGGCTGGAATTACCGGCAAGTCTAGCGGGTGTTCATGATGTATTTCATGTATCACAGCTGCGGAAGTGCCTCAAATTCACTGCTGCTGTTCGCACTTAGGACATCGACGAATTGAAACCGGACCAGACCTACACCGAGCGACTGGTTCAGATTTTGGATGAAAAGACCCGGGTAACTCGGAACTGGACGATCAGATTCTTCAAGGTGCTGTGGAGTAATCACACCGCGGAAGAGACGACGTGGGAAAGTGAAGATTATCTCAGCACCAACTATCCGGAACTTTTATCTTTGTACAATTTGTAATTACCTCTCCCGTCTTGTTCCTCTTTTGTAATCTCGGGACGAGATTCTTTTAAGGGGGGAGGAATGTAAAAGTCCCAAAAATGTGTATGAATAAAAACTAAGGTTTGAGTTCATATGTGTGGAAAAGACATGAAAAATGGGACTTGCTAAAACTTTTCTTCATGCAAAGTAATACATGGATGATCATCCAAAATGAGGCTCACCTTTTTATTTAAAAGTGTTGAACCAATAAGGAGTTAAATACCTCTTTGCATGTAAGTTTAAAAATCAGATTTGGGATTCAATGTTCACACATGTGGTGACCAAGAACTTTGAATGAACATGCAGCCATATAGTTGGATTTAGAGGGAAAAGTTTTATCACCAACTTTGCATGTGTAGGGTGGGCTCAAAAAGGGGTTAAAGAGAAGAATTTGCAAACTTCACCCAAATTCAATTTTGGCAAGCAAATTCAAACTGAATTGGAAAGATTCAAATTATAACCCACATTTTAAAAGTCAGAATTGTGGGAATTAAGAGGACCAGCTTGAACAGATATTTGGGAGGTACATGTGGAGTGGGACCCACATGTCATAGAGCTAAAGGAAGAAACCTTGCACCCTAAGTCTCAGCCCAGTGGGGAAATTCACCGAACAACACGTGAGCCCCGAGCAGCTCCCACCGTGGAGACATTGGGACGCTCGGCAGCGCCACCAGCTGCTTCTTTCCCCCACGCGCGGCCTCAGAAGGCGGTTCCTTCAACGTTATCGTGCCTCAGCCGAGCGAAGACCCAGTTGTTCTCCTCCCCTCGCGAGCGCAAGAACAGCGGCTGTTTCTCCCCGCCGCTCTCTCTGTCCGATCGAAGAAACGGCGAAGCAATCGTGTCTCTCCTCCCCCGAGCTGCTAAACACTCCCACGAGCTCAACCTCCACCTCCCTGACCCATGAGCAAGTGAGCTGCGGCCTCCGGTGCCCGAGAACGACTGCCGCCGCGGTGACCTAATCCGAGAAAGTGATCGGGCGCTCGTGGACAGCCCTCCACAGGGGGTTTCACGGCAGAGCGATCACAGCCAAGGACGCGCACGGGTGCGGTGCTGCTCCCAGCCCAAGCTCAGGCCGTGCCGCGAGCTATCGACGGCGAATTTCAAGGTTTTGCTCCGGCGACCTCACTCCGAGCTTCCGGTATGGTTTCAGCAAATTCCTGCTCTCTAATCCTTCCTAGGTCCTCAAATCTTGCACGTAGCAGCTGGATTAGCCGGCGATCATTTTCCCTTTTGCATCCAGCGCAAGAAAACGCTTCAGACGGCGAATTTTGAGTTTTTCTTGCGGTGTTCACGGCGGACCCGTTCGGTCACACGATGACAACCTAGTTCCAGCCATTTCCGAGCTAGTTTGCGGTCGTGTCGATCTCCCTAGAGGTACGCTGGTGCTGTAGTGCTCGTCGGCACAAGTTTTTGAGGGCTGGAGACCCCGGACGACGCTGCCGAACTGCCACAGAGGCAGTTACACGTCGCCGGCCATGTTCCGGTCATCGGCGGCCTTAGCAAACCCCACAGCCATGTTCCTCGAGGCCCTAAACCCCCTGGCGGCGAGTTAAAGCTCTGGCGGTGGCCGGGAAGGCCGTTCCGGCGAGCCTCCAGTTACTCCGGCGAGGGGGAGCGCGCGGGCGCGAGCGAGGAGCGGGAGGTAGAAGAAAGCCGTGGGCCCCGGCTGTCAGCAGCTCAAATTTTAAACCCGGGATCGGGTGTGGCCGGGATCCCGTGTGTTGGCGCGCAGAGATGCTGTGGCCCAGTGTGGGTCCAGCCGAAATTTCTGTAGGAAAATAATTCCAGACTTAGCTCAATCTTTGGAAATTCATATCTCCCTATAGAAAACTCCAATTTTAGTGCTTCCAGTTGGGTTGGATTCATCTCTCTGAGTTATATCCAAATATGAACTCAGGTTTCTATGAAAGTTAATATTATATTCTGGAAAATTCTTGGAAGTTTTTCTGAAAAAGAATTATTGAGGGAGTTTGGTTTATCCAAAAATCCCCAAATTTTGCCAGAATATTCTTTAGCATAGTATTGAACTACTAGAAAATTTTCAGCTCACTTGAAGATTATTTGAGTAAGAATTTGCTAAATGCAAACTACTGTGTTCAAAAGAGTCCAGAAACATTTTCAGAAAATGTTTCCCACTTCAAAAATCTATTCTGGGCAATCCATAGCTCCAAAAATCATAGGAAAATTTAGTAAAGGTATATGAGGCATAATTGGAATTGTAGTTCACTTAATGGGGCATGAAAATGCACATTACTACAGAATTAATTCTTTTGAGTAGAAATGCTTAAAGAATTGTTCTGGGAGAACTACTCAAGTAAAAGGGCTGAATTTTGGACCAGATTACTCTCATGTGATCAAGAACTCACATGTAAATGATCAGCCCAAGATGAGTCCTTTAACTCCCTGTTCTTATTCTCCCTACTTATGTATAGGGAAACATACATAAGAGATATTGTGAGAATTATGGAGGACACAATATGACTCCACTTTAGCTGCAATGTGGCAAGCTAAATCCTTAGATAGTATAGAACCTGCTGTAAAAGTTTGAGGCCATTGGAGTTCTTGTTCTTAAGTTGCACTCAAATCTTTTCAGTTTATCTATTATGTTCATTAGGGGAAATGATTAGTGTATAGCTAAGGCCTTAAGGTCAATTTAGATTAAGTCTGTTTCTTTGCACAACAGAGGCAACCAAGCCATTCTTGGCTTTTCCACACAACCTCTGTTCCTAAGAGATTAATTCAATAACTTCTTTCCATTACAGTCTATAAAATATGTGCATATGCATCTCAATAGGAACCACAACGAAGGGGACTCAAAGGAGTGATTCCTCGAAGTGGATCAAGCTCCGGAGAGTCAAGGGTGGATCTGCAAGGACACTAACTGGTTATATACAACTACCCTGCAAAACAGGCAAGCTCCGGTTTGCATTTAACAGCTGTTAAGTTTTTATTTTGTATTCACCTTGTTAAGATTTGAACTGTGCATTAGGCCTAGTGTTTGATACTCCTCTTGCATAGCAAAATGACCCATGGAGTATTGGGTAGGTGTCTTTCACCATGTATAACTGCCATGCTTAAGTACGGTTCGGTAGAAGTCGAGTGGTGAGATGCTACTCGCAGTTTCAGGAACAACAGGGGCATACGGGATTGGTTCATAATTGAATTAGCGAGTTAAAGTTGAGACCGGAAGGTTGTAGGGGCAGCAGGGCATAGGGGCCTGGGTGCCGTAGACCTGTCCGTGTCGGTCAAGGACCGATCCGTATGTGGCCCTGTTGAATAAGTTTGAGTTGTGTACCGGACTCATGCTGGCTATATGGGACCCAGTAAACCGATATACCTCGGGAAGCTGTCGTTGGGACTTTTCGGGTCGCCTCAGGCGGACGGCCGGTGTGCAGTATGTGGGGAATATTCTCATGACATCTCACGTCGGAAGGTGCACCATGAGAGTAGCTACTGTACGGGGCGAATTGATCGATTCAGCAGGGGTGAAACGGGGGAAAGGCTGCCACGTACGACGTCAGTGATGGTTGTTGTAGGCAACGTCGAGTACGGGCGTACGTGTCGTGTAGTCCGGGTGTTATTGATTCGAATCACCGTCGCTCGCGGAATGGACCGAGCATACTTGTTCTCACAGTCGTGACATAGTAAGAACTTGCATGAGAAAGGAACTAATCATTTTGATGTGAAGTATTATCCTACCTTTGTATTGGATCTTGATGAATAGGCTAGTGCAAACTCGATTCTTTTATGCCATGAGCAATTTACATCGGGGGAAAGCGTTTCTTGTTTGATTGTGGACTCCCGATGTGGCGTGCCCAGGGTTACTTAAAATGCTGCAATTAATACCTGAAAGTAAGGATTCACTTTTAGGCGAGTTTAATTATGCTTATGCCATCCTATGTTAGGTTCATAACCTCACTTAGAGTTTCATGTTTAGGGTGACGTTTAAGCCTTGCTGAGCGTTATGCTCACGGATGCTATCCGAGTTGTTTTGCAGGTGATTGACTTGATGCTTATGAGAAGGGGTGCCGATGAGACTCGGGATCCTCCGAGTGCTTACTCAAAGAGCATCCTCGCCGCTGCAGATTGTCTTCGTGTTGCCAGTAAGAAACGTCCGCGGGCTGGACCGTTTCTTTGTTGCTAGTTAGAATGAATCGTGAGAGTGATAGTCTTCCGCTGTAGTTTACTCTGATATAACTATTTGTAAAACATTCCTGTACGCTTCCGCTAAACTCTTTATGTAATATGATGTGTTTCTGCAACCCGTGTGCTGTTGGGTGCCGCATAACACGGCACCACCCGACGAGGTCCTGTGGTCCCCCACAGCGTTGTATCAGAGCTGTTACATGCATTTCTTATGTCTCTAAGACATGAAGAGTCTGAGAAAACATATTCACTTCCTGTCCATTGCTGAACGGGACATCCCACACTACTTTCCTCATATGGGTGAGCTAACCGAAATTGATCCGCTTTCGGTGGTGTTCCTTACCATTCTTACCTCCACGTAGGTGCGTCGTTACAGAATTGAAATACTAAATGATAACACACTGTTAGCTTGCCACCTTAAGTAACTATGCTAATAATACTCCTTATGTGGGCATACTATACGTTCCTCACTCGTATACCTCTAAGTTTTCGAAAATATGCTCTTTTCATGCGTGCTATCCCCAATGCGGCTCTGATACCACGCTGTGAGGAGCCACGCCCGGGGATCGCAGTGGGTGGTGCCGTGCGATGCGGCACCCAACAGCATGCACGAAAAGAGGTGTAGGAACATAACAAAACCATTTTGTTACTCAACATAAGATCTTTTAGAACATAAGTACACACACAGCGGAATGTAAAACTAGCTGGGCAAACTACTCACTCTCGACCCTAACTACTCCGAAGAGAAGTCGTTCAGCCCGTGAACGCTTCCTACTAGCTTCACCAAAGAAAGGCAGCGGCTAGGTTTCCGATGAGTGGAATGAACCGTGAGGTTCATCGTCTCACCGAACAACCCTCTTCATAGCAGGCATCCTGCTACCTGCAAAACAACTCAGAAGCAACCGTGGGCACTAAGGCTCAGCAAGACTTAACCGTCACTCCTAAACATGTAACTCTAAATGCAGGGGTAGTAAGACAGTAGGAACAGGAATTTGCAAAATGCACCTTGACTAAACTTGGTCCTTTTATTCAGATTCTTTTAGCCTTCATTTAAGTGGTCCTCACGCCTCACAACATCGGAAGTCCACAATCAAACAAGAAACGCTTATCTCGATGTTGCTAGCCTAAGGTGGAAATGAAATTTAGTTGGCTCTATATCTACTTCAGTCAAGGTTCCAATACAGTGATTAATCCACAAACAGCAAGTTAAGAGACTTAGTTCCTCTTCTTACTAAGTCACGGTGCAGTGGGCAAGTATGCTCAATCCTCTTCCGCGAGCGACGGTTATTCGAATCAATAACAACCCGGAATACACGACACATACACCCGCCTCAAAAGACTCTCTCAAGAGCTCTTTCTTACGTTGTATGCAGCAACCTTTCACACGACACCCCTACATAGAAAAACGCTTCGCACCGAGCAGGATGGTCCTCTACGCGGACACGTCGAAGTTGCCCGCTAAAGGATTTACACCTCCCGCCTTCTCAACGCCATTCCCACGCGAAGGATGAGTTTCTATATCACGGTCCATCGAGTTACATCAGTTTCATGGGTCCCATACCCCACTATATATCCGGTACAGCTCAATCTTGTCCAGCAGGGCCGCATACATACGGTCCTTAACCGACACGGACGGGGCTACAACCAACCTCCACATTTGCCTTACCATCCCGGTCCAGGCCAAACGTGGTCTCAAGCATTGTCACACCCATCGCAGGTCAAGACCAACCTTGAGCGCTCCATCCTACAGGAACATCCCCGTCCCCATATCATTTTCATGAGGGTGCTCTTATCATTAACCTCTCACGAGTAACTCCATTACTCGAACTTTCTTGCGAGTAGCTTTTTACTACTCGACTTCAACCGAGCTAGCTACAACATTATCCTAGCATCTACGATGAGGCAAAGCCTACCCTAAACCTTCTAATCAGGGATGTAATAGCCATGCAAGTGGGTTTCAATCATCCTAGACATAATGCACAATATCAAGTCTAATAAACATGATGTGAAGTAAAGCAAAATTTAAAACGGTAACGATATGCAAACCGGGGCTTGCCTTGCTCAACGGTTTTGTTAGAAGCTAGGAGTTAGTCTTCCTCTGGAGAATCCGCCAAATCGTCCCGAGATGGAGATCCTCGCTGCAGAGTCGAGTCCTCGTCGAACGTCGACGTCACGTGCTATTAAGATGATTTATGCACATGTATTCAAAAGCAATTTAGAAAATGATTCAAAACTGTTGTACCAGTTAACTCACACCTAAAAGGGACAAACAACAGCAAGGTTTCTGTTGTTGGATCTACAGCCTTAGAGATGATGAAAGCTAGGGTGAAAAGAGATACTAGTAATCACCATGTGATTAAGTCCATTATATGAACACTTAAACCTAAAAGATGGTAGCTCAAGTTCCAGAGGTCCAATGAAGCTGAGAATTTAACCACAGCCTCTATGGAATGTATTTAGGCAGTGTGCAAATATTGAGCTCATGAAATGTCTCACGGTGATCACAATAATTCCTTATGTGATTTTCACTAATCTGCCTTTACCCCTAGGTATTAAGCTTTCCTATGCTGCAAAGTAGACTTTTTGTGAAGTACAAAATGTCCTGAGTCCATAGGAATTGGTTTTACCATTTTTGGAGTTTCCTACATGGAGATATGGATTTTACAAAGAATGGGAAAAAGCTGAGATTGTCTCTGTTCATTTTCCCATTTTTCAGAGACATAAGGAATGAACACATCATTTGACCAAGCAAATTGTGTCCAATGCCTCTGAAATGTTTACTGGAGTTTAAGGAATTTTGGAAGAATGTCCTGTCAAAATTTGGGAATTTTCCAATAAACAGAACTACTGTAAAAATTCATACAAGATTTTATTTAAATGAATTAATGAGCCAAATCCAGGGATCTTCATAAACATTGGGCTGCATTCTGGATAGTACTCTTTGAGAGGAATCCAACAAAATTTATTTCACAATTTTTGGATTTTACTACACAAAGTTATGGCTCTCCAAAGTTTAAACTAAAGTGGGAAAATCCGGAAAATGTTTAAATGCCGACAGTGGGTCCCACCTGTCATCCCTAACCTTCAGACTTGCGCCAAACAGGGCAGTGGCGGCCCCCTCCGTCGAGGTCGCCGGAAAAGCACTTCCCAGCCACCTCCAGATCCCCTGCTGGCCGCCCCCCCATATTTCCCCACACTGAACACGTTGGTGAGGTCGCCGGCGGCTGAAACTCGCCGGAAAACAGGGCGCACCGGCCACAGAAAACCCTAGGGCTCCGGCGAGGTCTTGCACGGTGAATTCTACACCAAATGGTCGATTCTTAGGCTCTAAAGCACCATGAGATCATGTAGAAGACCGGCATGAGGTCGAAACAAGCCAGGGAGCGCTCTAAACCTATCGGCACCGTGCGCCCGACATGGTCCAGCGCTGTACCCTCTAAAAGAACTCGGATTGCTCACTCTACACTCAATTTCTTGGTCCAAAATCGATGAAGGAGGTGTGCTAGTCAGTTAACATCCTGTGTGTGAAGTTTGAGACCCAACCAACACGATTTGAGGACGAATTTTACAATTCCTTACCTCAAGGTCCGTTTCTGCCGGCCGGGAGAAAAACTTGAAATTCTCCTTCTGTGATCAATGGCTAGGGCTGAGCTTTGGAGGTGAGCAACTAGACGTGTAGGTGCACCGATGGGGTGACATGCTTGGGCGTGATCGCTCCTGGTTTGGGCTGGTCATGGTGATCAGTTTCGGTCCTCCGACGTTCAACACGGGAGCAGCAGAAACTTTTCTGTTTCTGGGCGCCGGTGAGCTCGGGACGGTGGAGGGAAGGTGCTAGCCGGCTAGAGCACTCATGGGCGAAGCTTTTCTCTTTGGGGATCTCGAGCAAAGAGTGCTTGCTCAGTTGGGCGATCAGAAAAACGGAGGGGAGCTGCTGTTCTTCACTGTGTGCGGGGAGGGACGAGCAGAGGCCGAGTCTTCAGTGATAAGGGCGAAGGAAGCAGCTCGCCAGCACAAATTGATCAAGGAGGAGGTGGCGTGGTGAGAAAGCAGTGGCGCCGGCGAGCAGTAGGTGTCCCGCGTGTGCTGCCCGAGTAAAAACAGAGACGCCTCCAGTTTGAGGTCTACTGACATGTGGGCCCCATGTCCCCCCTCTTATCCTCCGGTTCCGGATAAAATAGCAAACGAGCTCCAAATTTGACCAAACTTGGAGGATAGGTCAAAAAAATTATGAGGAACTCAAACCGGAAATTAGATTTTGAAATTGAGTTTGTTTGGTTCAAAATTCAAATTCAAGTTTGAATTTGAACGTGCCCTCATTTAATCCTCGAAATAAATAGTATAAGAAACCTAAAATTCTCCAAATTTGAAACTTAGGCTCTTGAATACATGAGAAATGCATCTATGCTCTCACATATAGGCCTTTCGACAATCTGAATAGGAATCCTTTCAAAAGAATTCAAATTGCATTTAAATTACCTCCACTCTACTCATAAAGGAGGTGCACGTGAGTTAGAGTTTTAGAAATGAAATTCTTTTCCCTAGGTTAACATGTGTTGAACATGGGCTAGAGAAAATTTTTAACTCCCTCACATGTCCCTATTTGTGTTCATCATTTCATGTGACACAACTATAGTCTTTTATCGCCTTAACTTTGTTTCATGAGTTGAAATCAAGCTTTACAAAAGTTAGGGCTGTTACAGCGGTGATGGTGGCGGTGGTGCCGGAACGGGGTTGTTGTTGTTGGCCTGCAACTGACCCAAAGTTTGAATCATGGTTTGCATAAGTTGATTCTGCATGGCCATCAACCGTTCCAGGTTGTTCTCACTAGCTCCGGGGTTAACAGGAACTTCATTGTGGCCATCCTTTTGGTTGCCACGGACGTTCCTTCCTTGGCGGCCGGCGTTTCCTCTCACCATCTGTGGCAGAGAACGAAATAGAATAGAGGTTAGATGGATCCCCCTAACTATATGCATCAAGGTGGATTGACTATATATATTAGCCCATATGAGGATGTGAACAAGTGCCGAGGCATCTCACACCTCTTTCTACTTATGTGTGGATATGGACAACGCATTGAGACGTCCCACAACTCACACTAAGCACACAATCACAAACAATCATCACAAGGGCTCACACAACTCCTATTCAAGTCTTGTTCAATGGGGGTCCTATATGGATTAGGGTGATGCCAGTCTGTGATCTAACTATGGCCTTTCCTAGGCATGTATCCTATGTCAAAGTAGTTTCAATGCCAATCTATGCATCCTAGGCATGCATCCTATGGTCAGCGTGGCTTAGCTACCAATATGTGCTCTGATACCAATCTATGATCTATCTAAGCGTGTAACCTAATGTCAACCCGTGGCTCTGATACCAATCTGTGACGCCCTCAGCTCTGTGGAAAACCACGGAATCGAGAACTGATGCATATGTGTGCCCAGGATGTTCATCACACATATACACATCATCCACAAACTGAATTTCAGAATATATATGACCACGAATAACAGAGTTTATTACAATGTCTCATGAGTCTTGGACTTATGCTCACAGCGGAAGTCTTTATTCTAGCAGCGGAAGTCTTCTAACTAATGTGGAAGCAATCTAAGCAGCAGCGGCTCCATCTGTACTCCATCCCCACAGACAAGGTTGAGGACAGATTACACGCCTAATGCTCCACCTGGTCTTCATAGTAATCTTCTCCTGTTGCTGATGATGAAATAATAATGCAAGTTTGAGTACAATGATGTACTCAGCAAGTGCGGGAAAATATGATATGTAGCTCACAACAAGGTAGGTATAAAAAGGCTCATTGCAGAAAGCAAAGTTATTTATCAAAACCACGATGAAACAGCAACTTAACTTTAAGTGAATGTAATCCCAACCAACATACCTCCATTACGTTCACCACTTCCCATGTCTCAACCAGACATTAATCAACTTCATTCTTGCTCACGAATACCTTCTCGTATTCGCTACCATCTCACGAATACCATCTCGTATTCGCTACCATTTCATCTCATAAACAAATCCGTCTCACACCGAGACCAATCTCGTTGCCATGACTCAACAGTCATGCAACCAAATCTTATCACCCGGACTCAACAGTCCCGAAAGCCAAACCATAACCAGAACCATAACCAATAACCATAACTGTCGGTACCCTCGATATGGGGTACCCCGCGCACAGGGGAAAATGCCTAAGGATCTCGCCCTTCTCCGCAGGGAGAGCTCCGCAGGCGCCACGTGTCCAGTGGGGCCGGACCTCCCTCTCCTCAGAGGAGAGCTCCGAACCCGCCACGTGGCCAGCAGCAGCCAGACCTCCCCCCTCCGCCAGGAGAGCTCTGAAGGCGTCACGTGTCCCGCGGGGCTGGACCTCCCTCTCCTCAGAGGAGAGCTCCGGGCCCGCCACGTGGCCGGCAGAAGCCGGACCTCCCCCCTCCGCGGGGAGAGCTCCGAAGGCTCCACGTGTCCTGCGGGGCCAGACCTTCCTCTCCTTAGAGGAGAGCTCCGGGCCCGCCACGTGGCCAGCAGGACGACGCTGCCTGCCCCCGCGCGGTAGGCAGCGGGCGTAAAGACGCACCATACCTTGCCCGTACAAGGTATTCAAGGCCCACGCCTTCCCAAGATGCGGAGACGTGGAGCACGCCTCTGTCAGGTCCCGTTGTGCCCAGTCACATCACAGACTGGCGCACCGTGTCACAGCCTGCCCGCCAATAAACACAGCAACAAGACATCCCCTGCCGCCCCTGACATCATCAACCACTACGACTAGCTTGCGGCATGGGCAGGGCGGCAGATCGAAGACTCGGAAGCCTTCGCCGGAGACAACTACCAGCATAACTGCAGATACGGTAGTCGGCATGCAATCTCCCCGGGACCACCTGTCGGGTCCCGGGCCCCCCTTGTGAGCCACTCGAGCCTTGGACTATAAAAGGCTCGGGTAGGCAACGTTAGCAAGGGTTCAAACTCTATGAACTCGCACCCTAGACATCACTCACCCTCAAGCTCAGGACTCCGGTTCTGAGCAACAAGCAATACAGCGAGCATCTCTGCTCACCGTGGACGTAGGGTTTTATGCTCCGGCGGCCCGAACCACGTAAACTCGCCGTGTCAAGCTTCTCCCTCACTCGTCCCTAACGCTCAAGCTCTCCGCAAGCGACTAGCCCCTTCAAAAAAGAACCTCTGCGGGCTGCCCAGAGCAGGTCCGGGGGAAGTGATGACCACACACTTCGACATTTGGTGCGCCAGGTAGGGGGCCTTTCCCTTGCGCGACGAGCTTTTGCCGGCGAAGATGATGAAGTTTCCTTCAGCGGCAAGCTCTCCTCCCCCACGTTCACGATGGACCGTGACAAGCGGGGACTAGTCTCGACGCACTCTAGACGGAGTGTGTCGGCACAAGCAGGAAGCCAGCAGCCGACTCCGGCAGCGCCGACTCCTGCAACGCAGGCTCCAGCTAGCGTGGGATCTTCTGCAGCGCTGCGCATCCCCCACGAGGGCGCGCTAGCTGCAGCAAGAGCGCTACTGTCCTTGCTGCAGGAGTTCCTCCGGATCTACTCCACCACCGTCCTTGCTGCAGGAGGGGACGAGGCCGTCATGGCCAACTACTTCCCCGTCTCTTTGACCGGCCCGGCCCGGTCTTGGCTCATGAACCTCCCCCAGGGTTCCTTAACCTCCTGGGGAGAGCTCTGCCGACAGTTCACCGCCAACTTCGGCAGCTCCTACACCCGGCATGGCACGGAGCTGGACCTCCACGCCGTCCAGCAACAACCTGGAGAATCGCTACGTTCCTTCATCCAGCGGTTCTCCCAGGTACGGAACACCATCCCACATATCCAAAATGCTTCTGTGGTGGTGGCGTTCCGGCAAGGCGTTCGGGACAAGAAGATGCTTGAGAAGCTCGCGACCAGAGAGGTCCGCGACGTCTCAGAGCTCTTCAGCCTGGTGGACAAGTGCGCCAGAGCAGCAGAAGGGCGGAACTGGCACTGCCTGCCAGCCTCTTAGTCAGGAGGGCAGCCAGGATCTGGCGCCGCTTCCTATGGAAGCGGCAAGAAGATCAAGAACCTGGGTGGTGGCAAGATGAAGCCACCGGCCGCGGCTCCCGTTGCCGCAGCAGCGGCACCCAGTGGGGCTCGGGGGCCACGCCCCGACAAAAGGCAGCGACAGTCACCAGCTCCAGATGGTGACCAAGGAGAGCTATGCCCCGTGCACGGCACCAGTTACCACACTGCTGCCGAGTGCCAGGAAATCTAGAAACTCGCGGAGCGCTTACGGAAAGGGAAGCAGCTTCGAACTGATGCCCCACCCTACCGTCAAAGGGAGGGCAAGCAGAAGGTCGACGCCCCAGACAACATCGACCACCAGGTAGAGTTCCAGGAGCCTCAGCGCGCCGTTAAGGCGGTGCGCAACCATGAGGACTCCAGCTCCAGTGATGACGAGCACCGGAAGATGCTCTACGTCATCCACGGTGGGTCTGCTGACCCCTCGTCCTGAAGCAAGGTTAAGACCCTGCGCCGAGCGGTAGCGTCGGTGGCTCCCCTCCCAAGTGCCGCGCCGCACCTCAAGTGGATGGGAACCCCCATCAGCTTCGATGCCACCGACTGCCCCAGGAACATGGCTGGGGCCGGCCAACTACCGCTCTTGGTAGCGCCCACCATCGCCAACGTGAGGATGTACCATGTTCTGGTGGATGGCGGGGCTGGACTGAACCTCATCAGTCACGCAGCTTTCCAGAAGCTGCAGATCCCGATGGCCAAGCTCACCCCATCGAGCCCGTTCTCAGGGGTAGGGCCGGTACAGGTCATTCCCTACGGCGACATCAGCCTTCCGGTGACTTTTGGGGCATCGGACAGAGTACGTTCTGTTTGATGTGGCGGAGATCGACCTCCCCTTCAACGCCATAATTGGCAGGCCAGCCCTGTACCGATTCATGGCAGTAGCCCACTACGGCTACCTCGTCTTGAAGATGTCTACACCAACAGGCGTCCTCAGGATTCGTGGAGACCGCACTGCTGCAGTGTCAGCCTTGGAAAAGCTCCAAGCGCTTGCAACAGCTAGAGCACCAGCCCCTGGCAGTGCAGAACCGGACCGGCTCCACCCGAGTGCACGCCACCGTGCCTCTACCGCAGCACCCCATGTGCAACCCCTCGACGAGGGCGACGTCCCCCTGAAGCTCGTCCAAGTCGGCACCGATGCCACCTAGACCACCCGGGTAGCCGGGGCCTGGATAGCAAATAGGAAGGCGCGCTCGTCACCTTCCCCCGGCACAACGTCGACGTGTTTGCATGGCAGCCATCGCAGATGCCGGAGATCCCTAGGGAGGTGATCAAGCACCACTTGAAGGTCTTCCCCGAGGCCCGGCCAGTCCAACAGCAGCCCTGCAAGCAGTCCATCAAGCGGCAAAACTTCATCCGGGAAGAAATCAAGAAGCTGCTGGACGCTGGCTTCATACGGGAAGTCCACCACCCCCGGTGGTTGGCAAACTCCGTTGTTGTCCTGAAGGTCGGCGGGAAGCTCCGGATGTGCATCGACTACACCAGTCTCAATAAGGCATTTTCCCACAGCTCCGGTGAATGCTCCACGTGCAGATGTTGGAGAAAGACTTCCTCGCCTTGGACCTGCGCCACGTACCGCGCGCTGGCAATGCCGCAGCTGACGACCTCTCAACGAAGGCCTCCACCGGAGCCCCTGTGCCCGAAGGAGTCTTCGAGAGGACGTTGCTGTGGCCCACAGCCCGGCCTGCCGAGCCGGGCGAAGGGGGATGGACCAGCACCTCGAAGCTGGCGGTCCCGGCGGCCCTACAGCAATGGACGCCGCCAAGGATCGTAAGCTTCACTGTGGACTCCGTGCAACCCAGCGCTCAAGATCCAGAAGCTCAAGTCAGACCTGATGCATGGATCACGGAGATCCAGGACTACTTGAAAGACAACATCCTCCCTGATGAACGTGTATCCGCTGAACGGATCGTGTGCATGGCTAAGAGATACGCGCTGGTAGAAGGGGATCTCTACCGGCGTGGCGCCAACCACGTCCTATCCCGATGCATAACCCAGGGGGAAGGCTGCGACTTGCTCTCTGAGATCCATGGAGGCGAATGTGGGAGTCACTCTTCCTCAGGCACGCTTGTCGGTAAAGCCTTCCGGCATGGCTTTTACTGGCCGACAGCACTCCAGGATGCCGTCAAGCTGGCCGAGAGCTGCAAGGCGTGCCAGTTCCACGCCAAGCAGATCCATACACCGGCTCAGGTGGTACAGATGATCCCGCCCTCCTGGTCGTTTGCCGTATGGGGGTTGGACATCCTGGGACCATTCCCCAGAGCCGTTGGGGGATTCCGGTACCTCTACGTCGCCATCGATAAGTTCACCAAGTGGCCGGAAGCCACACCAGTCATCACCATCAACAAGCAATCCGCAGTAAAGTTCATCAAGTCGATTGTCTGCCGGTTCGGGGTCCCGAACAGAATCATCACCGACAACGGAACCCAGTTCACCAGCGCAGCCTTCCAAGACTACTGCGAAGACCTCGGCATCCATGTGTGCTATGCCTCTGTTGCTCACCCAAAGAGCAATGGGCAAGTCGAGAGGGCCAACGCCGAGATTCTTCGGGGCCTCAAGACTCGCACCTATGCCGGCTTGAAGAAACATGGTGCCAATTCGGTGGATGAGCTTCCGAGCACACTATGGTCTCACCGGACATCCCAGAGCCGGGCCACCGGAGAGACACCCTTCTTCATGGTATACGGAGCCGAAGCTGTGCTTCCCCCAGACATCACCATGAAGTCTCACCGTGTCCGGGCTTACGACGAAGCCGCGCAGGACAACCTCCGGTGTGGAGATACCGACGAGGCCCGATTGCATGCAGCACTCCGCAACGCACGGTACAGACAAGCGCTCCGGCGCTACCACCAGAGGTCTATGCGTGTCCGGAGCTACAGGAAGGCGACCTGGTGTTGCGGCGCATACTTTCTCGCGAAGGGACCCACAAACTCTCCCCTAGCTGGGAAGGTCCTTTCCGAGTCACAAAAGTGTGCCGTCCCGAGTGCGTACGCCTTTCCACTGAGGATGGGGATCCGCTCCCGCACCCTTGGAACATAGAACACCTCCGTAAGTTCTACCCCTAGGGCAATAGTAGGACATCCTCTTCCTTTTGTAATAGATTCCATAGAGTCCAGGAACAGCGCTCGGAGCCGCTAAGTCTAAGGAGACGGTCCAGGACTACGTTCAGCTTGGCCTGGTTCTGACCCTAAGCGCGTAGAGTCTTGCTTCCCTTTTTAATGGGATGGGTCGTTGCCTCCATGTTTAGCCTGCCTTCCTCCTATGGAAATTTATATGAAAAGAAACCTGTCCTACTTTGCTCTTCCCTTGTGCTCATTTAAATTACGTATTAAATTTTTATAACCGCACTTCCGGTGTATGCTCACCATGCGCTCAGCTCCCTTTTCTCATTCTCACCTCTAGTCGGCATTTGCTGCCCTACCGAAGGCAGTTGCGTTGGAGGTAGCTGCCGATGGCCAGGGGGCCCCGAGCTCCCGGCTCTTCATGCACGGTAGTCCCCAAGCACCGTACAAATGGATAGGGACCGTAAGCCAAATAAGACTATGATATAGGGAAGGGGGAGCCCCAAGGAGAATTACGTTTTCCTTACTTGTGTGCAGGACCTCTCGGCCTCAGCTCCCCGCAGGAGTATGGTTGGAGCACCCAACCAATGGGCCACACCTACCAGGGGGCCGCTACGGGATCGCGCAAGACCGGAACTCCAAGGTAAGACCGAAGGATCCGGACCTCGCCACCTCCGCAAGGGCGAGCCCCGAAGGCCCCACGTGTCCAGCGGGGCCGGACCTCCCTCTCCTTAGGGGGGTGCTCCGGGCCCGCCATGTGGCCGGTAGAGACCGGACCTCCCCCCACCCCCCCGGGGGAGAGCTCTGAAGGCTCCACGTGTTCCGTGGGGCCGGGCCGGGCCTCCCTCTCCTCAGAGAAGAGCTCTGGGCCCGCCACGTGGCCAGCAGAAGCCGGACCTCCCCCCTCCGCGGGGAGAGCTCCGAAGGCTCCACGTATCCCGCGGGGCGGGCCCTCCCTCTTCTCAGAAAGGAGCTCCGGGTCCGCCACGTGGCTAGCAGGTCCGGACCTCCCCATTCTCATGGGGCGGGTCCTGGAGACCTCCGGGGCCCTTAATACTGTAAGGACCTGGGGAAGGTGTCTGTTCAGAGCTTTCGAGATTGGTGATGGCCTTTGAGTACCTTGCGGAGCTAAGGGCTCGGCCAGGCAAAACCAAGAAGAAGACTAAAGCACACAGACGTGGAAGATAACAAGAGTCTATTCACTCAAGGCTCCATGAGCTGGGCTACGGACTCAACAAAAATAAAAAAGAAGAAGAAGAAGGTACAGGGCCTTTTAGCCACGGGGGCAGATGCCTAAGAGTCCCCGGACTCCCGTTGGAACCTAGAGGCCACAAGGGCGGCCACATCCTAGACCTCGGCCCTGGCAGCTTCGTCCCACTCGGCGGCAGGCCCTAGAAGGACTGGCTCCAGAGAGAAGGAAGGGTCTTGGCTCCGGAAGCACGACAGCACATGCGTAGCGACCTCCTTCGCCAGGCCCCGTCCCTCCACCTCAAGCTCGTCGGCGATCACCATTTCGAGCCGGACCAGCTTGCCGCCGATGGACTTAAGCACCGGGATTGCCTCGGACACCTCCTGCGCTGGAGCCTCCGTCTGCACCGGGCTGAAACCAAGAGGAACCAAGGCGGACCCCGCCTCGGTAATAAAGCCCCAGACCGCTTGGGCCTTGGCAGACCGCGAAGACTGGAGCTTCTCTACCTCTTGGCGAGCCGCCAGCTCACGATCCAGCGCCGCCTGGCGCTCCCGAGAGGATTGCTCCCCCCTCGCAGCGGCAGCCGACTCGTGGAGCTCCAGCTCCTCGACCCGAGCCCTCAGCTCGCCCTCTCTGGCTATCAGCCGTGCGGCAATCTTCTCCTCCTCAGCCGCCACAGGACGTTCCCGATCGGCGACGGCGCACTCTCGACGAACTACCTGCAGCCGCAACTCCTCCGCGGCAGCAGAGCGCGCCTCGGCCTTGGCTTCGACCTGGGCCAGGGCTTCGCGGTAGGAAGCACGGAGCCGCCGGGTCTCTGAGTCCAGGCGGCTGACGGCTTTCTTCTGAGCGTTGAGCAGAGCACCCATGGCCTCAAGTCTCGACTGCCTCGAGTCAAGCTCCGCCTTAGCCTCCTGGATCCGCTGCTGCAGGAGGTGCTCCCAACTAAGAAGGCGTTCCCTCTCTCTAGCCAGCGCCCCCCCGCTCCCACTCAAAGGCGGCCTGGAACTGTCGGGCGCCAGTCTGAACACGCCCCAGGGCATCCCACATGGGCACCAGGACAGCGGGGACAGGAGTCGTGCTCCTGACCTCCCCTGTCGCGTCTAGGACCGGCGGAGGTGCTGGTGCCTCAGCAACCAAAGCAAGACGCTGACCTGAGGGAGCCGGGGAGCCAGCAACTGCACCTATAGTGGCCCTTCCAGCCTCAGCACCGGACATCCGGGCTGGTGAAGGAGGGCGAACAGGTGCTGACGCAGCCACCGCAGAAGAAGCCCCCGCCGACTTGGGAGCCGTTGGAACCACCGTAGTTCCCGGATGCTGCGGCGCGGAGCCTCCGCCAACTGGAGATGGCCAGGGAACAGGCTCGCCCCCAGCAGCTGGTGAGCCCCTGCAGGCAAAGGTAGCTCTCAAGCTAAGTGAGGGGAAGGGAACGCTACTCCTACAAGTCAGAAAGAGCAACACTTATTGGGCGACATGAGCGCTCCAACAGGATTGTAGCCCTGACCTCTGGACCGGGGTAGAACCGACAGGACCTGCGGCCGGAACGTTCACTGGCTGTGGCATCTGGGCCCCCGGCACACTCCCCGACGTCGCCCCACCGGCGTCCTTCCTAGAACCCCCTCCGTCTGAGAAAGGGTGGCGGGACGCCTGGGGTTCCTCGGACTGTCGCTGTCCGGGAAGAGACCTGCCGGGGTGCAACAGCCGGGGTCACTTTGGGTTGCCACCCGATGGACCAGCGCCTCCGGGAGATGGACGCAAGGGTGCCCCGGCCCCCTGACTCGGTGCAAGCGACGCCCTCGGAGGAGACTGGGCACGTTTCTTCTCTGGCTGCCCGGGGGCCGGCTCCTTCCCTTTCCCCTTGTCGGCGGTTGAGTTCCGCCAGCCCTCGGGGCGGGTTGGGCGGCGACAGATGCCTCGTGCTCTGATCCGGAGCGATCGGTCCCAGGGATTGAGATGCCCCGGAGGGTATTCCCAACCTGACGAACGGCGATCCGGATGTCGTCGAGGTTCGGCATCTTCCACAGTAACTCTGACCTCCTCTGCGGTTCTATGAAGAGGGGAGTGGAAGAGGCCGGGAAGGCGGCGTCGCCACTGGGGACGTAGTCGCCGCTCACCTTGCCCACCATCTCGTACAGCTCCTCGTCGGAAGGATCGGAGCTGAGACCTCTCTCCAACCTGGTGCAGTCCTGCTCACCAGTGTAGTACCACGCCAGGCGGTTGTGCTGCTGCAAGGGTGCAATACGGCGTGACAAGAAATCCATTAGCACCATCAGGGCCGTTAGCCCCTTGTTGGCCAAGAACCGGATCCGTTCGAAGACCGGTGCATACTCCTGCTCCAGCTCTGGGACCTCCTCCCAGAAGCGACGCTCGGTGGTTGGGCCAGCAGTTGGGAGATGCAGGCGATCGTGCTCGTCGGTCTGCACGATCACCTAGTTCTCCCTCCAGTTTTTCCACCTCGACGCACTGAAAGGTAGAAGGTACCCAGAGACCTTTGGGTCCTTGCAGCGATGCAGGAAATAGTACGCTCCCATCTGGTTCTTTGAGCCGCTCCCGGTCGTCCGCAACATGAAGAAGTAGCGGAAGAGCGTCAATGAAGCATGCACCCCCACAAACATCTTGCAGAAATAGACGAAGACGGCGGCCATCGCGAAGGAGTTGGGGGAAAGGTGGTGGAGCTGGAGGCCATACGTCTCCAGCAATGTGACGAAGAAGGAAGAAATTGGGAGAAAAAACCCCGCCATGGCAAAGGCAGTGAAGAAGACCATCTCCCCCTTTTCCAGGAGCAGGGGGAGAGATCCCCGTCAGTGCCGGCGTTTCTGCTCCTCATTGTGCCAGCCCAACAGCCGGCGCACTGGCCCAAGCTCGGCCGAATGAACGAGACGCGACGGGAGCAGGTTGGAAGCCATAGCAGGGGAGAGCTCAAGGACAGGAAGACAAAAGCGCAAGAGTTCAAGGAAGGTGCAAGCACTGGGAAGTGCGATGGGAAGCCGCGATGCGGGTAAGATCCCCTTTTAAAAACTTCCCAGGTGCGATCCAAAGCAATTCGAAACTCTTCGAATATGCCACATGGGCAACCGCTTTGGCTCCAAGACCGAGCGCTGATGACATGTGGGCCCAAGTCGTCCAGCTGAAGCGGTGGGCCAAGAAGTCAGTCTCCCAAGGAGACGAGCCGGCAAGGCGCTTCGGAGGTTCCCCAAAAAAGCGCCGCAACATGCAGAAGTGGCAGCCTTGGGAACCGCCGCAGTAAAAGCAACCATCAAGTGGGCGCACGCTCCCACGATCCCGCGACTGTTCGTGCTCCAGCAACGGTCAATGCGGGGCTTAGAGAAAGTGCGCGGAACGGAAGAGACGGAGGCCCCACCTCAGGCTCGCTATCTCCCCCGAGATGGGCCCGGAGGCCACTGTTGGTACCCTCGATATGGGGTACCCCGCGCACAGGGGAAAATACCTAAGGATCTCGCCCTTCTCTGCAGGGAGAGCTCCGAAGGCGCCACGTGTCTAGCGGGGCCAAACCTCCCTGTCCTCAGAGGAGAGCTCCGGACCCGCCACGTGGCCAGCAGCAGCCGGACCTCCCCCCTCCGCGGGGAGAGCTCTGAAGGCACCACGTGTCCTGCGGGTCCGTACCTCCCTCTCCTCAGAGGAGAGCTCCAGGCCCGCCACGTGGCCGGCAGAAGCCGGACCTCCCCCCTCCGCGGGGAGAGCTCCGAAGGCTCCACGTGTCCTGCAGGGCCGGACCCCCATCTCCTCAGAGGAGAGCTCCGGGCCCGCCATGTGGCCAGCAGTATGACGCTGCCTGCCCCGCGTGGTAGGCAGCGGGCGTAAAGACGTACCATACCTTGCCCGTGCAAGGTATTCAAGGCCCGCGCCTTCCCAAGACGCGGAGACGTGGAGCATGCCTCTGTCAGGTGCCGTTGTGCCCAGTCGCATCACAGACTGGCGCACCGTGTCAGAGCCTGCCCGCCAATAAACACAGCAACAAGACATCCCCTGCCGCCCCTGACATCATCAACCACTACGACTAGCTTGCGGCATGGGCAGGGCGGCAGATTGAAGACTCAGAAGCCTTCACCAGAGACAACTACCGGCATAACTGCAGATACGGTAGTCGGCAGGCAATCTCCCTGGGACCACCTGTCGGGTCCTGGGCCCCCCTTGTAAGCCACTCGAGCCTTGGACTATAAAAGGCTCGGGTAGGCAACGTTAGCAAGGGTTTGAATTCTGTGAACTCGCACCGTAGACATCACTCACCCTCAAGCTCAGGACTCCGGTTCTGAGCAACAAGCAATACAACGAGCATCTCTGTTCATCGTGGACGTAGGATTTTACGCTCCGGCAGCCCGAACCACATAAACTCGCCGTGTCAAGCTTCTCCCTCACTCGTCCCTAACGCTTAAGCTCTCCGCAAGCGACTAGCCCCTCCGAAAAAGATCCTCCGCGGGCTGCCCAGAGCAGGTCCGGGGGAAGTGTCGACCACACACTTCGACAATAACCATCGCAACTAATCATGGATGTTGGCCAGAAGCTCGTGACCAAAAGCTCGGCTATCATGATAGTTTTAGACTCTGCAGAGTTTGCACCTCTTTACCCACAAGTTTGTGATTTCGTCACCCGTCGGCGACTGCAGAACCTCCATTATACCAGTACACAACCGTCGGTGTATGGCCAAGAGATCACAAAATAGCCTTTTACAAAGGGGTTACTAGATTTATGGACTCACTAAGGTTTCACCGGCAGGCTAGAATCTCCAATTCTCCCAACAACGGGCCCCCTCTTGTGCCATCCAGTTCCCAGGGCAGTCCTCACTCGACTCCCATTCCCCGCGCCTTCCACGGTCCATAACAGTCTAGCAACTTACCTAATTACTCAGCTAAGCCGCACCCATACTTGGCCTTGTGGTGGCACTGTTATCCTGGCATGTGCTTGCATGAACCGGTCCTTAGATCTACGGCAAGTAAACCACCATCTCATTCTACCTCATTCACAAACCCAGGCTTGCCTAGATCTCCCTCCGATCCATGTTCTTTAACAACATCAGTTTCTCATTATCGTTACGAGTGCAGTTAGCTAGGCACATCTATCTCGCTTCCCAATCCCATGGACTCAGCGAAGCATAAAAGCAAAAGCCATACCCGACTCATAAACTTTCCAGGCGACAAGGGTGGTTTAACCAAAACTAGTAAACTCCTATAAAAGGTTTCCCATCATGTTTGACTCAGCACACACACCTTTTCAAAAAACAAAACAGTTTCCCAAAACATAGGATCAATATGGTCAAGGGGCACTTGCCTTGTTCTTGCGGTTCCGATTGCTCTTGGATCTCGAAACCTTGTTGTGGCAGCTCATCGTAAATGGCTCCCTGAGCTTGTCCTTCTATACGCGATCACGACATACAAGATTCACAACAATCAGGATCCTGCACAAACTTTAACTAGATGCGATGATGCATATGCATGCTATCCTATGATCAGTTTTTATTAGATCAGTTTGTACGTGTTCTTGCATGGTTTGCATGGGTTTTACGATGAACAGAGGTGTTCGGATCAAATGTGGACGTTGCGATGATCTTGACTCTAGATCAGACCAATCAACACGTGATCTGTCCATGAAAAGCTTCTGTTTGAAAGGGATCAAAAAACAGATGCAAAGAAAACGCGACGATGTTGTAAGGTGGTATTGGAGACCTACCTTATGTTCTTCTTAGTATCGAGGTCCTTCTCCCATTAGACAGATCGTAGGGGCTCTCTTCCGGCGATCTCTCTCGACCGAACTCCGGCGAAGGTTTTATCGGTGAGCTGGGGCTAGGGCTCTAAGTCGTCGGCTTAGGAGTTGGAAAAGAAGTTCGTGGTTTCGGCCAAAGGTTCTGGGTTCTATTTATAATCGGGAAGAAAGAGTTCTAATCTTGATTGGACTTTGAATAAGAGTCCTATTCAAATTGTCGTTGAATCTTAACAACTTATCTTTAGTTGATTTGGTTCAGTAACATTGTGGAATTCATGACGGTTTCCTCCCGTACAGGTATTCCCATGCGTACAGAAGCAAAAACCACTCCAGAACTCGTTACCTCTGCGGTGATGAGCTCCGGAAGCTCCACGTGTCCATCGGGGCCTGGTCTCCCCCTTTCCGCAGAGACGAGCTCCGGTTGTGCCGCGTGTCAAGCGAGCGAGACCTCCCTCTTCTTCGGAGGTGAGCTCCGCGTGCGCCACGTATCCTGGCGTTCGGGACATCCTCTTTATTCGGAGGTGGCTCCGTGCATGCCACGTGTCAGTGCCGGACCTTCCCTCTCTTCGGAGGTGGCTCCGGGTGTGCCACGTGTCCTAACAGCGCCAAACTTCCTTTTTTCTCAGAGACGAGCTCCGAGGTTGACACGTGTCCAACGGTGACGGACCTCCCGGAGATAAGCTCCGGTGGCGACACGTGTCCAATAGAACCGGACCTTTCGGAGGTGAGCTCCGAGATCGACACGTATCCCGCGCGACTGGTCCTCTGATTTCCATGGTGACTAGCTCCGAAGGTGACACGTGTCCTGTGGGCTAGCCTCGCTCCTCCGCAGAGGCTAGCTCTGGGGCAACACGTGTCCCACGGAGTCGGACCTCTCCCCCTTTGCAGGGATGAGCCCCGAGCCTGCCACGTAGCCAGTTTAGCGACGGACCTCTCCCCACTTCGCAGGGATGAGCTCCGAACACGCCACGTGTCAGCGGCCGCGGGAGTTGTCTTTGGCGCTCTCTGTGAACTGGATTTGGCTCTTTTTGGCTATCTTTTTAATATTTTCTCTGTTTCAGCTTATTTTAAAAAAAATGTTGTTCTACATGAAACATGAATACATGCAGAAATCAAAAATGAGGGTGTCACAAGGTGACACGTGTCCAGGAGTGTCGGACCTCCCGGAGGTAAGCTCCGTAGGTGACACGTGCCTAGCGAGGTCGGACCTCTTGGAGGTGAGCTCCGAGAGTGACACGTGTCCCGCTCGGCTGGTCCTCTCTTTTCCGCGGTGACTAGCTCCGAAGGCGACACATGTCCTGCGGGCTGACCTCGCTCCTCCGCAGCGGCTAGCTCCGGGGGCAACACGTGTCCCACAGGATCGGACCTCTCCCCCTTTGCGGGGATGAGCTCCGAGCCTGCCACGTAGCGAGTTTAGCAGCGGACCTTTCCCACTTTGCGGAGATGAGCTCCGAACGCACCACGTGCCAATAGCCACGGAAATTGTCTTCGGCGCTCTCGGTGAACTGGAATTTGCTCTTTTTGGCTATCTTTTTTATATTTTCTATATTTAAAATGTTTTCTCTGTATAAAATATGATTTCATGCAGAAACTAAAAATGAGGGTGTCACAGTTGCCAAGTATAATCTGCCCATATCACACATGAAATATACTATGTTACTTAATTCTCCCGGTGGAGAGATGAGGACTAATATAGTATGTCCAAAAGTGAACCTTAAAATAAGGGGGGTAGACTTCCTTGCCAACCTTATTGTCTTGGATTCTCAAGGGCTTGATATAATACTTGGAATGGATTGGTTAAGCAAGCACAACAGAGTGATCCAATGTGCTGACAGGAGCGTGCAGTTGACAAATGAGCACGGTACTCGTATTGAGTTCGAGTCAGCTCAACCGGCAACCGAGAAGGCAACATTGAACCACGTCAAAGAAGCAACATTGGAAAGAATTCCGGTGGTTCAAGAATATTCGACGTGTTCCCGGAAGAACTTCCAGGTATGCCACCTTACCTGGACATTGAGTTTGCCATTGATTTAGTACCAGGAACTGCACCTATAGAAAAGAGGCCATATAGGATGCCCGTTAATGAACTAGTGGAACTTAAGAAGCAAATTCAGGAGCAGCTAGAAAAGGGTTTTACTCGCCCGAGCTCGTCACCATGGGGAGCCCCCATGCTCTTCATAGACAAGAAGGATGGGACCCAAAGGATGTGTGTGGATTATAGGTCTCTCAATGAGTTGAAGATCAAGAATAAATACCCGCTGCCCCGTATAGAGGACCTGTTTGACCAAATGAAAGGTGCCCGAGTCTTCTCCAAGATTGATCTTTGGTCGGGATACTTCCAGCTGAAGATTAATCCCTCAGACATACCCAAGCCTGCCTTTCAAACACGGTATGGTTCGTACGAATATACTGTTATGTCTTTTGGGTTCACGAATGCACCCGCATATTTCATGTACCTCATGAACAAGGTCTTCATGGAGTATTTGGACAAGTTCGTCGTGGTTTTCATCGATGATATCATGGTGTATTCAAAAAGCGAGGAAGAACATGAAGAACATCTGAGATTGACATTGCAGAAGCTGCGAGAGCATCAATTGTACGCCATGCTCAACAAGTGTCAATTTTGGATAAAGGAGATATCGTTCCTCGGCCACATCATCTCCGAGGAAGGAGTATCGGTTGATCCCGGAAAAGTGGGAGATGTTTTGAAGTGGAACCAACCGCAGAATGTGAGGGATATTCGGAGTTTCCTTCAGATGGCTGGATACTATCGCTAGTTCATCAAGGATTTCTCCAAAATAGCAAAGCCAATGACTGAATTGCTAATGAAGGGAAAAGCATTTCAGTGGACACCCATGTGTCATGAAAGCTTTGAGGATCTCAAGAAAAGGCTAACCACAGCACCGGTTTTGGTATTGCCGGACGTGAGCAAGAGTTTTGACATATATTGTGACGCATCAAGACAAGGTTTGGATGTGTGCTCATGCAAGAAGGACAAGTGGTAGCCTATGCGTCGAGACAACTAAAGAAACACGAGCTAAATTACCCACACAAGACTTGAAACTTGCAGCTGTGGTGAGATCCTTGAAGATTTGGAGACATTATATCCTTGGCCACCGATGTGAGATCTATATGGATCATGAAAGCCTCAAGTACATATTCACCCAAACGGATTTGAATTTGAGGCAACATCGATGGTTGGAACTCATCAAGGATTATGATGTTGGAATCAATTATCACCCCAGAAAGGCCAATGTAGTAGCTGATGCATTGAGACGAAAGGGAGCATGTCACCAACTCACAGTTCAGGAGCTACCGCCCAAGCTGCGCAAGGAGTTCGAACGGTTACATCTCGGGCTCTTGAATGAGATGGAAGTGATAGAACTCAATTCCTCGCTGGAACAATAGATACGAGATGGCCAAGCAATGGATAAGGAAATCAAGGAGATCAAGGAAAGAATCCGACAAGGCATCAAAAAAGACTTCAAAGAAGATGAGAAGGGTACGCTTTGGTTAGGGAAAAGGATTTGTGTGCCTAATGTGAAGCACACCCGTGACACGATATTAAAAGAGGCACATGACTCACCTTATTCCATACATCCCGGCTGTACAAAGATGTATAAAGACCTGAAATCCTGCTATTGGTGGGATTGTATGAAAAGGTACATAGCTGAGTATGTTGCCCTATGCGACACGTGGCAACGGGTGAAGGCCAAACATCAAAGACCCGCTGGACTGTTGCAACCATTTAAAGTACCCGAGTGGAAGTGGGAAGACATTAGCATGGATTTCATCATCGGATTACCACGTACTCGATCGGGTTACGACTCCATCAGGGTTATTATGGACCGATTGACGAAAACAGCCCATTTTCTTCCTGTTAGAACCACGTACCGCGTCGCAGAACTAGCCGAGCTGTACATGGAGCAAATCGTGTGCCGTCATGTTGTTCTGAAGAGGATAGTTTCAGATCGGGGTACCCAATTTACCTCTAGGTTCTGGAGGAAGCTGCATGAAACTATGGGTACACGACTGGATTTCAGCTCCGCTTATCACCCGCAAACCGACGGGCAGACTGAGAGGACAAATCAAATCTTAGAGGACATGTTAAGAGCCTGCGCCTTGAAACATGGGCGTAGTTGGGATAGAAGCTTGCCGTATGCTGAGTTCTCATACAATAATTGCTATCAAGCCAGCTTGAAGATGTCACCTTTTGAAGCATTGTATGGTAGACGGTGTAGAACGCTGCTGTTCTGGAATGAGACCGGAGAGAACCAGGTGTTTGGACCCGAAGTGCTGCAAGACGCCAAGAAGCAAGTCCAAACAATACGGGAGAACTTGAAGGCTGCTCAGTCACAACAAAAAAGGTTATGCGGTCAATAGGCGAAGAAAGTTGACCTTCGAAGTAGGAGACTTTGTGTACCTTAAGGTATCGCCTATCCGTGGCCAATGACGTTTTAACGTCAAAGGCAAGTTAGCACCTCACTGCATTGGGCCATTCAAGATTTTGAGCAAGCGAGGAGAGGTAGCCTACCAAGTGGAGCTCCCAACGCACCTCTCCGACGTGCATGACGTGTTTCACGTATCCCAGCTCAAGAAGTGCTTGAGAGTACCAGAAGAACAAGTACCAATGGATGAGCTCGAGCTTCAAGAGGATCTGACCTATGTAGAGCACCCTGTCCAAATTTTGGACGTGAAGGAAAGGGTCACGAGGAACAAAGTGATCTGTTGGTGCAAGGTACAGTGGAGCCATCACACGGAAGCCGAAGCTACATGGGAGCGTGAGGAAGACCTCAAGGCAGAATTCCCTCACCTATTCTCTACTCTATCGAATATTGAGGGCGAGATTCAGTTTAAGGAGGGTAGGTTTGTAACACCCTCAATTTCATATTCATTCATTGCATATAGAAAAACATTATAAAAGAAATAGAAATGGGAAAGAATCATAAAAATGGGAGAAAGATAGCTGAAAAGAGTCAATTCCAATTCGCCGAGGAGCGTCGTCGACACTTTCTACGGCCGCTGGCCACGTGGCGCCTTCGGAGCTCATCCCTGCGGAGGGGGTGAGGTCCGGCACTGCTGGCCACGTGGCAGGCTCGGAGCTCGCCTCAAGAGAAGGGGCGAGGTCTGACCCCGCTGGACACGTGTTGCCTTCGGAGCTCATCCCTGCGGAGGGGTGTAAGGGCCTCAGTTTTTGACACATAATTGAAGTGTTCATCACCATACACACACACACACCTCATTTGAGGAAAGATGATGAACACAAATGAAGATGATGAACGGCGGAAGGAAGACGAAGCCGGCTGGCCCACGTGTCAGCGGCTGAAGAATTTAAATCAGGATCGGGTGTGGCCGGGATCGGCTGTGCTGGCGCGCAATACCCTGTGAGCCCCGGTGTGCCAGACACCTCCGCGATCGACACGTGTCCCTGCAGGCCCCGAGAGTTTAAACTTTTTCCCCGATTTTCAGAATTCTTCCAAACTTCAAATCCTCATAACTTTGGCTAGAAAGCTCCAAATCGAGTGAACCAAATTTTTCTGGATTCAGCTCTCTGAGTACTTTCCAGCAAATCAAGTCTCACTTCATGAAATTTCTTATTTCTCCAGAATTAATTCCTCAAAATTTAAACTGTTTGATATTTTATCTGGAGAATCCTTTGGAGGAAAATCCTGAAATTTTGCTGGGATGTTCACCAAAATATCCCTGAACTACCATAAAAATGGCAGATCCATTTGAGCTCATTTGATCCACCTAAAGGTGTGATTAGTGAAACTGTTCCAGAGAAAATAGAAAATGTTCAGAAACATTTTCAGAATTTTCTCTGAAATTGTTTAGATCATAACTTTAGATAGGAACCTCCAAATTAAGTGAGACCAACTCCATTAGAACCCTCTGAAAATCTAGTTTTCAGAAAGTCATAGTTTATTTCATGAAAATCCTTAGAACACCCTAAAAGCCTTTAATTAAGGTCAAGTACATGATTAATTGTGGAGGGCTCAAATGAGCTTTGCTGCAACTAAAACTTGACCAAGTCTCTGTTTAGGTTGTGACCAAGCCACAGTAAAAATTTCACAGTCATTGGGCTTGTCTAGTAAGAGTTATAGACTTCACAAGTTTAAAAGTTAATACAACTGCATTTAAATTAATACATGTATTTCTTCTATCATGTAGTCGCTAAGGTCGAGGAGGAACCCGAAGTCCTAGACTTCGTTACTCCGGAGGAACAGCTAGCCTACGACCAAGAGCAGCAAGGCAAGCTCCGGTTTGCATTAACCGTTTTACAAATTTTTATTGTTTTGAGCACTTACTTGATTATTATGATTCTTCGCATTAGAGTCTTTTTTGGAAACTCAATTGCATAGCCAAGAAATCCATGGGTTGGGTTTAGGATTGCATACCTCGTTAGCTACTGCAATGCTAAGATAGTGTAGGATTCGGTACAAGTCGAGTAGTTGGAACTACTCGCGAGCATAGGCTAGAGGCACTCGACTCGGGTGGAGATAGCACATGAAACACATGGCAAGAAAATGAGACCAAGCGGAGGGTAAGGGCAGCAGGACTTTGGGGCCTGTGTGCTGTAGCTCTGCTTGTGTCGATTGAGGACCGAGCCATGTGCGGGCCTGTTGAACAAGCTAGAACAGTACCGAAGACCTACCGGCTATATGGGAACCGGGAAACCGATGTAACTCGGGTAGCTGGGTGTTGAGGCATAGCTGGTGGTTCAGAGGGTAGGTTGAGAGCTCGAGGTGTAAATCAGCTGGCGGCACTGAGATGCACGTGCAGAGACCTCTTGCTCGGGACGATTGGACCGGTTCAACATTTGGCTAACGGGTGAAAGGTAGTCGCGTACGGCGTCCGTGATGGTTGTTGTAGGCAACATCGAGTACGGGCGTACGTGACGGGTTGTTCGGGTAACGCTGCAGGTGTAAATCGATTATAATCACCGTCCCTCGCGGTCAGTGAGTACCACTTGTTCACTGTACCGTGACGTAGAAAGAACAGGCTAGTTACATGTTAAAATGTTGCTGATTGAAAGATGGACTTGATTGCTAATGACTTGCTGTAGTTTAGAGCTAACTAAAGTTCATTACAACTTTGGGCAAAGTACATGAGAGAAATGCGTTTCTTGTTTGATTGCGGCTCTCTCATGTACCTTAGCGTAAGGTTCTCCACAACCTGCTGCTAAAACTTGAAAGTAAGGTTCTACTAATTAGGCGAGTCCTTGCAAATAATTTTTACCTCATGTAACCCATCAACCCTCATGTAGAAGTTCCATGTTTAGGTGAGACGGGTCAGACTTGCTGAGCCTTCGTGCTCACTGCTTGTGTTTGAAGCTTTTGCACAGTTCTATGAGGAAGGGACTCCCGAAGAGGAGACGTAACCCCAGGAGGGGAACCCCGTCGAGTGGGAGTCGTGCACGCCGCAGAGTTAGTGTGCGTGTGTGCTAGCAAGGACACGTTCAAGGGCTGAACGTGCACTTGATGCTTAGTCTACGCCCGTGAGTGTAGACTGAACTTATTTTGATGTAAACATGTTCATAAACCAGTTTATGTAATAAAATTTTGCTTCCGCTTTGTACCTTTGATGTGTGTTATCCGGTGCTGTGCAACGCAGCACCCCTCAGCGTGATCCTGGCTCGACAAGACTGTGGGGTCGTGTCAGCATTGGTATTAGAGCTCGCTTGAGGTTTAACGCACTACAAAGGTCATCTTTTTCAAAAATCCAGTGAGGAACGAGTTAGTAGCCCGTATAAGGATGTTATTAGCATATAGAAAGTCGCATAGTAACCTATTTGTTATGTCAGAAAATTGTGTATCTCGGGACGTTTATGTCTTGGGGGGTACACGTGAGCGCTGTCCACCAGTGCGCACAAGCTGAAGGGTGGAGCCCCACGGGTGGCAGGTAACCGGACTCGCTTTGATATCCTCTACGACTCTTCATGTCGTTTGGGGTATTCGAGCAACGTCTATCCCTGGCGTGCGTGGTGCAACTTGGAAGACCCCGCCACATGGTCTGAAACGTGAACACGTAACTCAAGGCGTGGTTGGCTTGAGAACATCCGGGCGAGTGATGACTGCCGGGTGAACGAACTGTATGGATTCCGGGCTCGATGTGCAGCCAAGTCTGACGATCGTTTGAGTTTCTGCAGGTAGCCTGACCACAAAACGGTAGACGTGTAGCATCCGTGTGCGAGTGACGTTTAGTGCCACTGAGTTAACGAAGCCGGCTAAGTCCGGTATAGGTTTTCCTTTGTGAGGACGTAGTACCGACATAATCTGGTGACGCATCGACGTCACACCCCATTAAATGAACAACTTCATTTAAAACTTGAAGGTTTTGATCCCAATCAGTAAAACTTGATGTAATTCCTTCCCTTGAACAGGATATTCAAAGTTAACAAGTTTTCAACTTTATAGGTTGTTAAGGACAGAGCACTCTGTTTTCAGCTGAATTAAGGATGAAGTTAATCAGAGGTTAGAGGTTGAGTTCTTTCGAGGTTGGGGTCGTATGATACATTTCTGGAAAGCTTTGGAAGAGCTTTACGACTCTTCTGTTGAGGTCCAGAGGTGTTTCATCCCTTAACCACTTGAAAAATGCAGTAGAGTTGAAACTGTCCAGAAAACAGGACAGAGTAAAGACTCTCTGTAAATTGAGCATAACTTCCTGCATAAAAATCCAAAAATAGAAAATGAGGTAGTTCTGGATAGCTTATGATATAGGTTACAACTTTTTAACAGAAAGTTTTGTCAGACTAGGAACATAATTAACTGGAATTCTTGGATGAAATCAGTACCTAAAGCAGGGAGGTGCTGTACAAATTTCTCCAGAAATTCTGTTAACTTTGACATCTCTTAACTTCTGAACCAGGACAAATCTTAGACCAAGAAAATACTTTCTGGAAAGCTATGGAAGTTAGCTTTAACTTTGATGTTGAGCTCCAGAACTAGTTTTGCCTTTAACATGGCCTAAATCAGGTTGAAGTGGAAACTGGTCAGGGCTGTCATGGGAACAGCAGATCAGCAGTCAAATTTGTTTAAAATTTGAACTATGTTTCCAAATTTTATGGGTTCAATGACATGTCTTATGTTATAACTCAGAGGTTTACTATTTAAATAAATATTTGAAATCCTCAAATATATTTTTACAGATGACAGCGGATAAACAATTGGAGAACGGGTGGGTGGTGTCCCACTGTTCTCACCGTAGCGGCTACCCGGAAGCATTGTGGCAAATGCTCTAATATTTTGGGTACAACCAGATGCCGTAGTACTTCGCCAAGGAAGAAGGCAAAGAGGGGAACAAGACGTGGACGATCCATGTCGAATTCCCTTCAGGACCTACGCCACCCGGTTGGGTGCCATTCACCGTCACGGTGAGAGGAAGACAACCGGAAGGGATGTGGCAAGTGGCAGCCCGTGACACTATGTCACGTTTCTGCCAACTACACGTGCAGGCTATGGAGGGCACTCTATACGCGCTCATTCCGGTGGAGGGACGGGCTCAGCATGTGTGGGAAGAGAGGTACCTGGAGGCAACGGACCCGAGTTGCCCAAGGTGCAACCCCGCGGAGGCAAACCTTAGCCTCCAGATGAGGGCGGGAAATGCCGTGATGGACAGCCAAGCTGTTCATACGGAGCATCTCGCCACGAAGCTCAAAGAGAGCAAGAGCCGTGGAGACCATTTCGAGAGTGCCCACAGCGCTCTCCGCAATGTGCTCCTTCCGACGATCAAGCGACTGAATGAACAACATAATCAGTTGCATCGTCTGAAGAAGGCGAAGAGAAAAAGCCGTGTCGACATCGCGGCATTGCAAGAACTGGTACAGAATCTGACCCAGCAGAACGAGGACCTTGCTCAAGAGCGAGACGACGCTATTGAGGAAGGCCAAGGCTGGGAGGAAGATTACAACCAGGCTATGGACGAGGTGCATGCTTTGCAGAACCTCGTACCTCCGGTATTGGGCATACCGGTGGTCTCGGGTCTTCCAGCAATGGGAGAACCCGGGATGGGAGAAGAGGTGGTAGATCCAGAGCCACCAGCAGAGGTACCGGAGGAGGACGACCCACAGGAGGTCGAGTTCTACTCCGAGTAGGGGGGTTACATTTGCCAAGCAGGGCAGCTAGGGTAGCGTAACCCAACTTTTGCAATCGGTGACATGTCGTGTAGGCAGTAGCGTATGTATAGGTAGTGATGACATGAGCACGACTTCTCGGAGAACCGAGAACAATGTATCTTGTATAAAGTTTATGCTTTATCAATATATGTGAATGTTGTGCAAATTAATCATGTGTCACTTCAATACCTACTGTTACATATGGAATTTTAAGTAAGACATGTGCTAATCGCTGCTGTTTTGAATTTCAGAATGACGCGTACTCGTGCCAACCCTGACGTTGGGGGTACCAGTCAAGGGGGAGAGACCTCCCAACAGCCTCCCGAGGACTCCTCGGGACAACAGCAACAGCAGCAACAGCAACAGCAAACACCGCTACCGCCACTACCGACAGTTACATTGGCCGACATCGTCGCGGCAATGGCGGGTTCACACCAGCAGCACACAGAGTTGCTGCAGACTCTCATCGCCAATACGTCTCGCCCAGAGAGACGTCAAGACCGTGAGGAGCGTCAACAGAGCTCCTACTCCGACTTCCTGGCGACTCATCCCCCTGTATTCTCAAGGGCGGATGAACCTCTTGACGCGGACAACTGGCTCCGCGCAATAGAGATGAAGTTCGGGCTGCTCCAGATAAGCGAGCAGCGCAAGACTCAGTCTGCGGTCCAGCAGCTCCAAGGATCCGCGAGCGCGTGGTGGGCCAACTTCTGTGCTTCACAGCCCACCGACCGAGTAACGACCTGGACGGAGTTTCGGACGGCCTTTAGGGCCTATCATATACCGCCAGGTTTGATGAAGAGGAAGACGCAGGAGTTCTTACACCTGCAACAAGGGAGCCGGAACGCGCTGGAATACTCCAGTGCGTTCAACGATCTCACGCTTTACGCGTCATATCACGCAGATACTGACGAGAAGTGGCGGGACCACTTTTACCAGGGGCTTAACCCGCTCCTGAAGGACAAGTTGGCGATGCTCAATCGCGGCAGCCTCAACGACATCATTGATGCTGCGATTGTTCAGGAGGACTCCGGCAAGGAGTTAGCGGCGGCGGAGCGAAAGCGAAGCGCGCCGCAAAGCAGCGAAGAAGGAGGCGGTCCTTCTCAGAAGTTTCGGATGGTGAATCGCCCACCATCAGGTCCACGCTGGCAGCCACCACAGCGGTCGATGCCGTTCCGCAGTCGGCCGTACTCTTCACCGGCGTTCAGGCCGGCACTGCCAGCACCACCTCCGCAACAACAGCAGCAGCGGACGATGCCGCGTGTGTATGCACCTCAGCAACGCATGCCGGGCTTTCATCCCCCGAGCACTCCACCAGCAGCGGCCACATGTTACAAGTGTGGTCGTCCAGGACACTTCGCGAGCAGTTGCCCGGAGAGGCAAGGCGGTGGAGTGGCACCGCAGTTTCCAGGGAGGAATCAACCCCGGAACCCTACTAATGCGCGGCGGGCAAACCCTAGGCCCGGCACCGTCCACCAGCTTGCCATTGAGGACGTGCCGGAGGGCGAGCCAATCCTTGTGGGTATGTTCGAACTCCACCAGCATCCCGCTATAGTACTGTTTGATTCAGGCGCCACGCATAGCTTCATTAGCCAAGCTTTCACTGATAAATATAGCTTGCAAATACTACCCACCGATAGTCCTTATGTGATCTGTTTGCCGGGTGGGAAAATTTCAGCAAGCATGATGGTCCCAAAAGCGCCATTGTGCTTAGAGGGTAGAGTCTACCCTACGTCTCTCATAATCTTAGAGAGACAAAAGGTCGATGTCATCTTAGGGATGTCGTGGTGAACCCGCCACGGCGCTGTTTTATACACCGTCCTCCGAGTTGTGCACCTGAACTCAAAAGTGCACGAGTCTCACTCTTTATTTCTGGACAGTCCAGAAATAAAACTTCCAAGTGTCTATCAAGCCACAACCATCAGATTGGAAGATATTCCAGTGGTCCGAGAGTTCCCTGACGTATTCCCGGATGATTTGCCGGGGATGCCACCCGATAGAGAGGTGGAGTTCAAGATTGAACTTGCACCAGGAACCATGCCAATATCCCGAAGGCCGTACAAGATGGCGCCCAAAGAGTTGGCTGAACTGAAGACTCAGCTCACAGACCTTCTGGAGAAGGGTTTTATTAGGCCGAGCTCCTCGCCATGGGGCTGTTCGGCATTATTTGTCAAGAAGAAGGATGAGACGTTACGACTTTGCGTGGACTATCGTCCATTAAATACCATAACCATCAAGAATAAGTACCCGTTGCCACGGATCAACATGTTATTTGATCAGTTGGTCGAAGCAAAGATCTTTTCCAAGATGGATTTAAGATCCGGGTACCATCAGATTAAAATAAGGGCTGAGGACATTCCAAAGACAGCTTTCTCGACAAGGTACGGACTATATGAGTACCTGGTCATGTCCTTCGGCCTGACCAATGCTCCAGCTCACTTCATGTACTTGATGAACTCGGTATTCATGCCGGAGCTGGACAAGTTTGTCGTGGTCTTCATCGACGACATCCTGGTATATTCCAAGTCGGAGGAAGATCACAAGAAACATTTGCGTATAGTCTTGCAACGGCTGCGGGATCACAAGTTATACGCGAAGTTCAGCAAATGCGAGTTTTGGATATCGCAAGTGCCTTTTCTCGAGCATATCATCTCAGCGGAGGGTATCGCTGTGGACCCGAGCAAGATCACTCAAGTGCTGAATTGGAAATCCCCGAGAACTGTTCACGAGGTACGGAGTTTCCTCGGACTCGTGGGATATTATCGGAGGTTCATTCCGAACTTCTCGAAGATTGCCAAGCCAATGACAGAGCTGCTGAAGAAGGCTACCAAATATGTTTGGAGTCCAGCATGTGAAGCAGCATTCAAGGCTTTAGTCAAGCACCTGACATCAGCACCGGTTTTGGCGCAGCCAGACACAACAAAACCGTTCGATGTGTACTGCGATGCATCCGGCATTGGGCTCGGATGTGTTCTGATGCAAGACCAAAGAGTGGTTGCGTATGGACCATGGCAGCTTAGAAACCATGAGCAAAATTATCCAACTCACGACTTGGAGCTTGCTGCCGTGGTGCTTGCACTGAAAATGTGGAGGCACTACCTACTCGGTAACCTTGTACATTTATATACCGACCACAAAAGCCTCAAGTACATATTCACTCAGAAGGAGCTGAACATGAGGCAACGAAGATGGTTAGAACTGATAAAGGATTACAAAATAGAGACCCATTATCATCCGGGCAAGGCAAACGTAGTGGCAGATGCGCTGAGCCGCAAGTCACACGTGAATAATCTGACCATCACACCATTGGAAGAGAGCGAACCACCACAACATGTGATTCCACATGGAGCTCTCTACAACTTAGCTTTGATCCCCACCATCCGTGAAGAGATAGCGGCAGCCCAGAAGAATGACAAGGGCATGTCGCATTTGCAGAGACGTGTAGAGAGTGGGGAGCTGAAATGTTTCCGGAAGGACGGAGACGGTGTCCTATGGTTCAAGGACCGGATTGTCGTACCCCGAAACCCGGAGTTACGGAAGAAAATCTTTGAAGAGGCTCACTTGTCAAAGTTTTCTATTCACCCCTGCAGCAACAAGATGTATCAAGAACTCAGAAGCAAGTTTTGGTGGACACGGATGAAGCGTGAGACTGCAAAATACGTGTCCGAGTGTGATACATGTCGAAGGGTGAAGGCAGACCATATGCGGAAACCGGGACTGCTACAACCACTGGGCGTTCCTGCCTGGAAGTGGGAGGACGTGAGCATGGACTTCATTGTCGGTTTACCCACCACCTTGCAGAAACATGATTCTGTGTGGGTGATCGTCGATTGGCTCACCAAAGTTGCCCATTTCATCCTGGTCAACACCAACTACAACGCCAAGAAGTACGCTGAACTGTACATCTCACGGATCCTATGCTTGTACGGCGTACCCCGTACCATCATATCGGACCGGGGCACTTTATTTGTGTCCCGTTTTTGAGAGCAGTTGCACACTGCCTTGGGGACGAAGCTGATCCGTAGTTCAGCATACCACCCGCAGACGGATGGGCACACGGAGCGGGTAAATCAGATCCTAGAAGACATGCTACGAGCTTGCACTATCAACCATGGCAAGAATTGGGATGATCACTTGCCGTTAGCCGAGTTCTTGTACAATAATGGGTACCAAGCCAGCATCAAGATGGCACCTTACGAGGCGCTATACGGTAGGAAGTGCCGCACACCATTGAACTGGTGTGAGTCTGGCGAAAGGGTTACCTTCGGGATTAACCTTGTCAACAACGCGGAAGAAAAGGTTCGACTGATTCAAGCGAACCTAAAAGCCGCTCAATCCCGTCAGAAACAGTATGCGGACCGGAGAAGGCACCAATAACAATTCGAAGTTGGAGATCACGTATATCTATGGGTGTCTCCAATGAAGGGCGTAAACAGATTCGGGGTGAGAGGAAAATTGGCACCCAGATTCATCGGTCCATTTCAGATTACCGAAAGATGTGGATCAGTGGCATACCGGCTGAAATTACCAGAAGCACTTTCCGGTGTGCACGACGTTTTTCACATTTCCCAGCTGAGGAAGTGTCTTAAGCTATCAACTACCGTTCAGCTGGAGGATATTGAAGAACTGCAACCGGATCTCACCTATCGGGAGGAACCGGTGCAGATTATCGATGAAAAGGCCCGAACCACACGCAACCGTACGTTGTGGTTCTACAAGGTTCTATGGAGTAATCACTTCATGGACGAAGCGACATGGGAGAGCGAAGAATTTCTTCGCGCTAACTACCCCGACTTTTTCACGTCGCATATCTGGTAATTTTCTACCGTCCTCTCTCTCATTTTCACCTTATAATCTCGGGACGAGATTCTTTTAAGGGGGGAGGAATGTAAGGGCCTCAGTTTTTGACACATAATTGAAGTGTTCATCACCATAGACACACACCCTATTTGAGGAAAGATGATGAACACAAATGAAGAGCAAGTAACCACCCTCAACATGCTCATTAGAGAACAAACTCACACATTGCAAAAGTGGTATTTCCCACATGTGATATAGGTGGGCTGGACATATGAAAACTCCTACACATTGCTAAGGATGTCCATGCCAAGTTTCACCCAAATTCAAAACCTTTTTGAGGTCATTTTGGGTATAGTTAGAAAGAGGGCAGTTTGAAACCATATTCAAATTCAAACTGTTTTTATCCCATGAATTTAAAAGTGGGAGGCATATTCTTATTCAGCACATTTTTGTCAGCTCACACACCAATTTTCACTTCATTTGGAGTTGATCTTGACCTGAGCTAAGTGGGACAAATTCAAACTTTACTTGAATTCAAAACTGAACTTGTGCTGAAATTTATTCAAACCAAACCCAGTTTGAATTCTAATCAATTCAAATGGCTCATGGGTGAATAATTTGAATCACCAGGGGTATTATGGGGCTCACTGTTCACAACAGTGATTAGGAGTAAATTCCAGAGATTAAAACCCGGGGTGGGACCCACATGTCATAGAGAGGAGGAGGCAAAACTTGCACACAAAGTCACAGCCTCGGTGGGAAATTCCACCGAGCAGCTGTCGGCTGTGCCACCGAGCAGCCACCGGCGCCACCAGCTGCTTCCCCTCTACGCGCGCTGGCGCTCAGGCGGCCTGCTCGCGCCCCCACGCGACCGTCACCGCCTCAGCGGGGTGAACACCGGGTGCCTTCTTATCCCCGTGAGCGACACTGGGCGGCGCCATTCCTTTTCTTCCCGAGCTCTCGGTCAATCGAGAAAACAGTACAAACAATCATGTCCTCGCCTCTCCGAGTTGCCAGGCAACATCCTGAGCTCGAGCACCACCCTCCCAACGCCTGAACCACCGGGTTTCGGCCCCTGTTCCCGTGATCAACGACGACCGCCGCAGTTTAGCTGAAGGACGGCGATCGGTCTCACGCGGGCAGTACGCTACAACCACTTCCACGGCCGAGCAAGGGCGGCAACAGGAGCGCACGGACTCCACGCTGCTTCCACCTGAAGCTCAAGCCACACCGTGAACTCTCGCCGGCGAATTCTCAGTTTTTGCTCCGGCAACCTTAAACTGAGCTTCTGGTATGGTTTCTTTAAATTCTCGCTCTATGATCTTTCGGAGGTTATCAAATCTTGCAATAGACGCTGGACTAGCCGGTGATCAAGTTCTTTTCTGCATCCGTGGTGTGAAACTGTCTAGGAGTTACGAATTTCGAGCTTGATCGAGGGCGCTCATGGCGGGCATGATCGGTCACACGGTGCCGACCGACTTGCCGCCATCCCTGAGCCCTTTTGACACCTTGTCGAGCTTCCTAGAAGTACACTGATGCTGTAGGACCGTTTGTTCGAGGTGTAGGCGGGTTAGAACCTAAGGTCGACGGCGCCGAACCTCAACCAAGGCCGCGGCACGTCACCGGGCTATTACTGGTCACCCCAGCCCGACCTGACACCACCGACGTGTTCCTCGACGTCGACAACCCCCTGGCGGCGAGTTTCAGCCCATGGGAGGTCCGGCAGCGGCGAGCCGGTGAGCTCCGAGTCTGCTCCGGCGAGGTCGGCGGCGCGGGCGCGAGAGAACAGCGGAAGGAAGACGAAGCCGGCTGGCCCACGTGTCAGCGGCTGAAGAATTTAAATCAGGATCGGGTGTGGCTGGGATCGGCTGTGCTGGCGCGCAAATACCCTGTGAGCCCCGGTGTGCCAGACACCTCCGCGCTCGACAGTGTCCCCGCGGGCACCGAGAGTTTAAACTTTTTCCCCGATTTTCAGAATTCTTCCAAACTTCAAATCCTCATAACTTTGGCTAGAAAGCTCCAAATCGAGTGAACCAAATTTTTCGGGATTCAGCTCTCTGAGTACTTTCCAGCAAATCAAGTTTCACTTCATGAAATTCCTTATTTCTCCAGAATTAGTTCCTCAAAATTTAAACTGTTTGGAATTTTAACTGGAGAATCCTTTGGAGGAAAATCCTGAAATTTTGCTGGGATGTTCACCAAAATATCCCTGAACTACCATAAAAATGGCAGATCCATTTGAGCTCATTTGATCCACCTAATGGTGTGATTAGTGAAACTGTTCCAGAGAAAATAGAAAATGTTCAGAAACATTTTCAGAATTTTCTCTGAAATTGTTTAGCTCATAACTTTAGATAGGAACCTCCAAATTAAGTGAGACCAACTCCATTAGAACCCTCTGAAAATCTAGTTTTCTGAAAGTCATAGTTTGTTTCATGAAAATCCTTAGAACACTCTAAAAGCCTTTAATTAAGGTTAAGTACATGATTAATTGTGGAGGGCTCAAATGAGCTTTGCTGCAACTAAAACTTGACCAAGTCTCTGTTTAGGTTGTGACCAAGCCACAGTAAAAATTTCACAGTCATTGGGCTTGTCTAGTAAGAGTTATAGACTTCACAAGTTTAAAAGTTAATACAACTGCATTTAAATTAATACATGTATTTCTTCTATCATGTAGTCGCTAAGGTCGAGGAGGAACCCGAAGTCCTAGACTTCGTTACTCCGGAGGAACAGCTAGCCTACGACCAAGAGCAGCAAGGCAAGCTCCGGTTTGCATTAACCGTTTTACAAATTTTTATTGTTTTGAGCACTTACTTGATTATTATGATTCTTCGCATTAGAGTCTTGTTTGGAAACTCAATTGCATAGCCATGAAAGCCATGGGTTGGGTTTAGGATTGCATACCTCGTTAGCTACTGCAATGCTAAGATAGTGTAGGATTCGGTACAAGTCGAGTAGTTGGAACTACTCGCGAGCATAGGCTAGAGGCACTCGACTCGGGTGGAGATAGCACATGAAACACATGGCAAGAAAATGAGACCAAGCGGAGGGTAAGGGCAGCAGGACTTTGGGGCCTGTGTGCTGTAGCTCCACTTGTGTCGATTGAGGACCGAGCCGTGTGCGGGCCTGTTGAACAAGCTAGAACAGTACCGAAGACCTACCGGCTATATGGGAACCGGGAAACTGATGTAACTCGGGTAGCTGGGTATTGAGGCATTGCCCGTCGTTCAGAGGGTAGGTTGAGATCTTGAGGTGTAAATCGGCTGGCGGCACTGAGATGCGCGTGCAGAGACCTCTTGCTCGGGACGATGGGACCGGTTCAATATTTGGCTGATGGGCGAAAGGTAGTTGCGTACGGCGTCCGTGATGGTTGTTGTAGGCAACATCGAGTATGGGCGTATGTGACGGGTTGTTCGGGTAACCCTGCAGGTTTAAATCGATTATAATCGCCGTCCCTCGTGGTCAGTGGTACCACTTGTTCACTGTACCATGACGTAGAAAGAACAGGCTAGTTACATGTTAAAATGTTGCTGATTGAAAGATGGACTTGATTGCTAATGACTTGCTGTAGTTTAGAGCTAACAAAAGTTCGTTTCAACTTTGGGCAAAGTACATGAGATAAAGGCGTTTCTTGTTTGATTGCGGCTCTCTCATGTACCTTAGCGTAAGGTTCTCCACAACCTGCTGCTAAAACTTGAAAGTAAGGTTCTACTAATTAGGCGAGTCCTTGCAAATGATTTTTACCTCATGTAACCCATTACCCTCATGTAGAAGTTCCATGTTTAGGTGAGACGGGTCAGACTTGCTGAGCCTTCGTGCTCACTGCTTGTGTTTGAAGCTTTTGCAGGGTTCTATGAGGAAGGGGCTCCCGAAGAGGAGACGGAACCCCAGGAGGGGAACCCCGTCGAGTGGGAGTCGTGCACGCCGCAGAGTTAGTGTGCGTGTGTGCTAGCAAGGACACGTTCGAGGGCTGAACGTGACTTGATGCGTAGTCTACGCCGGCGAGTGTAGACTGAACTTATTTTGATGTAAACATGTTCATAACTTGTTTATGTAATAAAATTTCGCTTCTGCTTGTACCTTTGACGTGTGTTATACGGTGCTGTGCAACGCAGCACCCCTCAGCGTGATCCTGGCTCAACAGGACCAATGGGGTCGTGTCAGCGTTGGTATCAGAGCTCGCTTGAGGTTTAACACAGTACAAAGGTCATCTTTTTCAAAAATCCAGTGAGGAACGAGTTAGTAGCCTGTATAAGGATGTTATTAGCATATAGAAAGTGGCATATTAACCTATTTGTTATGTCGGAAAATCGTGTATCTCGGGACGTTCATGTCTTGGGGGGGTGCACGTAAGCGCTGTCCACCAGTGCGCACAAGCTGAAGGGTGGAGCCCCACGGGTGGCAGGTAACCCGACTCACTTTTATATCCTCTACGACTCTTCATGTCGTTTGGGGTATTCGAGCAACGTCTATCCCTGGCGTGCGTGGTGCAACTTGGCAGACCCCGTCGCGTGGTCTGAAACGTGAACACGTAACTCAAGGCGTGTTTGGCTTGAGAACATCTGGGCGAGTGATGACGGCCGGGTGTACAAACTGTATGGATTCCAGGCTCGGTGTGCAGCCGAGTCTGATGATTGTTTGAGTTTCTGCAGGTAGCCTGACCACGAAACGGTAGACGTGTAGCATCCGTGTGCGAGTGATGTTTAGTGCCACTGAAATAACGAAGCCAGCTAAATCGGCTGGCGGCACTGACATGCGCGTGCAGAGACCTCTTGCTCGGGACGATTGGACCGGTTCAACATTTGGCTAACGGGTGAAAGGTAGTCGCGTACGGCGTCCGTGATGGTTGTTGTAGGCAACATCGAGTACGGGCGTACGTGACGGGTTGTTCGGGTAACCCTGCAGGTGTAAATCGATTATAATCGCCGTCCCTCGCGGTCAGTGAGTACCACTTGTTCACTGTACCGTGACGTAGAAAGAACAGGCTAGTTACATGTTAAAATGTTGCTGATTGAAAGATGGACTTGATTGCTAATGACTTGCTGTAGTTTAGAGCTAACTAAAGTTCATTCCAACTTTGGGCAAATACATGAGAGAAATGCGTTTCTTGTTTGATTGCGGCTCTCTCATGTACCTTAGCGTAAGGTTCTCCACAACCTGCTGCTAAAACTTGAAAGTAAGGTTCTACTAATCAGCGAGTCCTTGCAAATAATTTTTACCTCATGTAACCCATCACCTCTCATGTAGAAGTTCCATGTTTAGGTGAGACGGGTCAGACTTGCTGAGCCTTCGTGCTCACTGCTTGTGTTTGAAGCTTTTGTAGGGTTCTATGACGAAGGGACTCCCGAAGAGGAGACGGAACCCCAGGAGGGGAACCCCGTCGAGTGGGAGTTGTACACGCCGCAGAGTTAGTGTGCGTGTGTGCTAGCAAGGACACGTTCAAGGGTTGAACGTGCACTAGATGCTTAGTCTACGCCCGTGAGTGTAGACTGAACTTATTTTGATGTAAACATGTTCATAAACCAGTTTATGTAATAAAATTTTGCTTCCGCTTTGTACCTTTGATGTGTGTTATCTGGTGCTGTGCAACGCAGCACCCCTCAGCGTGATCCTGGCTCGACAAGACCGTGGGGTCGTGTCAAGGGGGTGAGGTCCGGCACTGCTGGCACATGGCAGGCTCGAAGCTCGCCTCAGGAGAAGGGGCGAGGTCCGACCCCGCTGGACACGTGTTTCCTTTGGAGCTAGTCTCTACGGAAGAAGCGAGGCTCAGTCCCGCGGGACATGTGTCGACCTCGGAACACACCTGTTGGTACCCTCAATACCGGGTATCCCCACGCACAGGGTGAAACCGCCTAAGGACCTCGCCCCCTCCGCAGGGGCCAGCTCCGAAGGCACCACGTGTCTGGCAGGGCCAGAGCTCTCCTCTCCTCAGAAGATAGCTCCGTGCCTGCCACATGGCCCAGAAGGCCGGACCTCGCCCCCTCCGCCGGGGCGAGCTCCGAAGGAGCCACGTATCCAGTAGGGCCGGAGCTTCCCTCCCCTCGGAGAATAGCTCCGGGCCTGCCACGTTGCCTAGAAGGCCAGACCTCGCCCCCTCCGCGGGGGTGAGCTCCAAAGGCTCCACGTGTCTGGCGGGGCCAGAGCTCCTCCTCTCGTCAGAGGAGAGCTCTGGGCCCGACACGTGGCCAGCAGAGCAGCGCTGTCCGCCCAGTGCGATAGGCAGCAGGAGTAAAGGCGCGCCATGTCTTTACCGTACAAGGCATTCAAGACTCGCGCCTTCCCAAGACGCGGAGGCGCGGCGCAAGCCAGGCAGGCGCCATTGTGACCAGTCACAATCAAGACAGGCACACAGTGTCAGAAGCTGCAGTCCATTGAAGGCAGCGACAAGACATGCCCTACCGTCCTTGCCATCACCAACGGCTGCACGCTACACCTAGCCTGCAGCATGGGCAGGGTGGCAGGACGAGGACCTCAACGCCAGCGTCAAGACATAGAAGCTGGTAGGAAATCACCCTGGGGCCACCTGTCGGGTCCCCGGGGCCCACCTTGTAAGCCGCCCAAGCCTTGGACTATAAAAGGCTTGGTAGGCAACGTTACAAGGGGTTCGCACTCCAGCCATTTGCACCCTTAGATTCGACATCTCTCACCCTCAAGCTCAGGACTCCGGTTCTGAGCAGCAAGCAATACAGCGAGCATCTCTGCTCACCGTGGACGTAGGGTTTTACGCTCCGGCGGCCTGAACCACGTAAAACTCCCCGTGTCAAGTTTCTCCCTCAATCGTTCCTAACGCTGAAGCTCTCCACGAGTGACTAGCCCCTCTGAAAAAGAACCTCCGCGGGCTGCCCAGAGCAGGCTCGGGGAAAGTGTCGGCTTCACACTTTGACATTTGGCGCGCCAGGTAGGGGGCTTTTCCCTTGCGCGACAAGCTTTCGCCGATGAAGATGATGAAGCTTCCGTCAGTGGCAAGCTCTCCCCGCCCACGTTCACGACAAACGGTGACCAGCGGGGACTATGTTTCGACACGCTCAGGACGGAGTGTGTTGGTGCAAGCTGGAGGCCAGCAGCCGACTCCGGCAGCGCCGACTCCAGCAAGCCCAAGATCTGCCGCAGCACCGAGTGACTCCCAAGCAAGCGCACTTGCCACCACAGAAGCGCTCCCGGACTATCCACCTACTGAAGACGCCCTCCACGGGGCCATTCAGCAGTTGATCCACGACGTCAACGAACTCGACACTACTGCCGTCAATCCTCCGCTCCAGATTGCGCGGTACCGGCAGACGCCCTGGCGCCACCGGTCCGTTAATGGGAGCCCAAGACAGGCGCTCCGGCGCTACCCCAGTAAGTTCACCATGCATACTTAGGTGTTCATTTAAATTTCACATTAATTTATATGATCACCTCCCCATGCTCTAGACAGTGTACACCCATTGTACACTCGGTTCCTCTTTCCTACTCTCGTCCATAGTAGATATTTGTCATCCTGCTGAAGGCGGTAGTGCTTGGGGTACCTGCCAGAGGCCCGGGGGCCTTCTGGACCTCCCCCTGTAAGGGTACTGTAACGCCAGTTGGTCTCCTCCAGGAAAAGACCTACGCCAGACCGGGGGGTCAGGAGCCTTGCTTTGCCCGGTCCTGCACCCAAAGCATGCGCACTCTGCCTCCCCAGCGCTACGGTCGGAGTACTAGGGGGCCAGGCGGTTACACCCTGACTATGGCTGGGGGCCAGACCTCCGGGACCAAGTGCACTGGATTACCCAAGCCCCATATTCCGGTCCGGGACAGTAAGCCAAATAAGACTAAGGGACAAGGAAGGGAGGGCCCCTGAGCAGAGCCGGACCTCGTCTCCCTCTCCTCGGAGACGAGCTTCGATGCCAGACTTCATCCCTTCTGCAGGGATAAACTCCGAAGCTGGACCGAGCGCCCTACACTGGGCTAAGGTCTGATGCCGGACGACACCCCTATCGCAGGGGCGATCTCTGAAGCTGGTCGCCACCCCAGGGGTGAACACCGAAGCCGGACCGAGTGCCCTACACTGGGCTAAGGTCCGATGCCGGACGACACCCCTATCGCAGGGGCGATCTCCGAAGCCGGTCACCACCCCTAGGGGTGAACACCGAAGCCGGACCGTGCGCCCTACACTGGGCTAAGGTCCGGTGCCGGACGACACCCCTATCGCAGGGGCGATCTCCGAAGCCGGTCGCCACCCCAGGGGTGAACACCGAAGCCAGACCGTGCGCCCTACACTAGGCTAAGTTCCGATGCCGGACGACACCCCTATCGTAGGGGCGATCTCCGAAGCCGGTCGCCACCCCGAGGGGTGAACACCGAAGCCGGACCGTGCGCCCTACACTGGGCTAAGGTCCGATGCTGGACGACACCCCTATCGCAGGGGCGATCTCCAAAGCCGGTCGCCACCCCCAAGGGTGAACACCGAAGCCGGACCGTGTGCCCTACACTGGGCTGAGGTTCGATGCCGGTCGACACCCCTATCCCAGGGGCGATCTCTGAAGCCGGTCGCCACCCCTAGGGGTGAACACTGAAGCCGGACCGTGTGCCCTATATTGGGCTAAGGTCCGATGTCGGACGATACCCCTATCGCAGGGGCGATCTCCGAAGCCGGTCGCCACCCCAAGGGGTGAACACCGAAGCCGGACCGTGTGCCCTACACTGGGCTAAGGTTCGATGCCAGAAGATACCCCTATCACAGGGGCGATCTCCAAAGCCGGTCGCCACCTCCAGGGGTGAACACCGAAGCCGGACCGTTTGCCCTACACTGGGCTGAGGTCCGATGCCGAACGATACCCCTATCGCAGGGGTGACCTCCGAAGTCAGTCACCACTCCGTCAGCAGGGGTGAACACCGAAGTCGGACCTTGCGCCCTACACTGGGCTGAGCTATGAAGACGCACATCACCCCTCCGCAGGGGTGATCTCCGATGCCGGACCTCCCCTCTTCTCAGAGGCGGAGCTCCGATGACCTTCCGGCCCTCGCCCTCCTTTCAGAGGCGAGCCCTGATGCCGGACCTCACGCCCTCCGTGGGTTTGAGCTCCGATGACTTCCGGACCTCCGCCCCCACAGCTGGGCCGAGCTCCGAGGCCAGCCCTCGCCCTCCTTTCAGAGGCGAGCCCTGATGCCGGACCTCACGCCCTCCGTGGGCCTGAGCTCCGATGACTTTCGGACATCCGCCCCCACAGCTGGGCCGAGCTCCGAGGCCAGCCCTCACCCTCCTTTCAGAGGCGAGCCCTGATGCCGGACCTCACGCCCTCCGTGGGCCTGAGCTCTGATGACTTCCGGACCTCCGCCCCCATAGCTGGGCCGAGCTCCGAGGCCAGCCCTCGCCCTCCTTTCAGAGGCGAGCCTTGATGCCGGACCTCACTCCCTCCATGGGCCTGTGCTCCGATGACTTCCGGACCTCCACCCCCAAAGCTGGGTCGAGCTCTGAGGCCAGCCGTCGCCCTCCTTTCAGAGGCTAGCCCTGATGCCGGACCTCACGCCCTCCGTGGGCCTGAGCTCCGATGACTTCCGGACCTCCGCCCCCATAGCTGGACCGAGCTCCGATGCCAGCCCTCGCCCTCCTTTGAGAGGCGAGCCCTGATGCCAGACCTCACACCCTCCGTGGGCCTGAGCTCCGTGGGCCGAGCTTTGAGGCCAGCCCTCGCCCTCCTTTTAGAGGCGAGCCCTGATGCCGGACCTCAGACCTTCCGTGGACCTGAGCTCCGATGACTTCCGGACCTCCGCCCCCACAGCTAGACCGAGCTCCGATGCCAGCCCTCGCCCTCCTTTCAGATGCGAGCCTTGATGCCGGACCTCACGCCCTCCGTGGGCCTGAGCTCCGATGACTTCCGGACCTCGGCCTCCACAGCAGGGCTGAGCTCCGATGCCAGGGTTCACCCTCTCCTCAGAAGCTGAACTCCGAAGCCGTCGAGACCCTATCAGCACAGGGAATACTCAAGACAAGGAAGTGCGCGGAAAGAAGAAGGCCCCACCCCGGGATCGTTACCTCCCCCGAGGTGGGCCCGGGGGCCACTGTCGGTACCCTCAATACCGGGTACCCCCGTGCAAAGGGTGAAACCGCCTAAGGACCTCGCCCCCTCCGCAGGGGCGAGCTCCGAAGGAACCACTTGTCCGGCAGGGCCGGAGCTCTCCTCTCCTCAGAAAATAGCTCCAGGCCTGCCACGTTGCCCAGAAGGCCGGACCTCGCCCCCTCCGCCGGGGCGAGCTCCGAAGGAGCCACGTATCCAGTAGGGGCGGAGCCTCCTTTCCCTCGGAGGATAGCTCCGGGCCTGCCACGTGGCCTAGAAGGCCAGACCTCGACCCCTCCGCAGGGGTGAGCTCCGAAGGCTCCACGTGTCCGGCGGGGCCAGAGCTCCTGCTCTCCTCAGAGGAGAGCTCCGGGCCCAACACATGGCCAGCAGAGCAGCGTTGTCCGCCCAGTGCGGTAGGCAACAGGAGTAAAGGCGCGCCATGCCTTTACCGTACAAGGCATTCAAGACCCGCGCCTTCCCAAGATGCGGAGGCGCGGCGCACGCTAGGCAGGCGCCATTGTGACCAGTCATAGTCAAGACAGGCACACAGTGTCAGAAGCTGCAGTCCATTGTAGGCAGCAACAAGACACGGACAAGACATGCCCTACCATCCTTGCCATCACCAATGGCTGCACGCTACACCTAGCCTGCAGCATGGGCAGGGTGGCAGGACAAGGACCTCGACGCCAGCGCCAAGACATAGAAGCTGGTAGGAAATCAGCCCGGGGCCACCTGTCGGGTCCCCGGGGCCCACCTTGTAAGCCGCCCAAGCCTTGGACTATAAAAGGCTCAGTAGACAACGTTACAAGGGGTTCGCACTCCAGCCATTCGCACCCTTAGATTCGACATCTCTCACCCTCAAGCTCAGGACTCCGGTTCTGAGCAGCAAGCAATACAGCGAGCATATCTGCTCATCGTGGACGTAGGGTTTTACGCTCCGGTGGCCTAAACCACGTAAAACTCCCTGTATCAAGCTTCTCCTTCAATCGTCCCTAACGCTGAAGCTCTCCGCGAGTGACTAGCCCCTCCGAAAAAGAACCTCCGCTGGCTTCCCAGAGCAGGCCCGGGGGAAGTGTCGGCTTCACACTTCGACAACACACCTATGGAAGGGATGAGGTCCGCCCCATGGGACACGTGTCGCTCTCGGAGCTCGCCTTTGAGAGGTTCGACCCCGCGGGACACGTCACCCTCAGAGCTCGCCTCCGGGAGGTCCGACGCTGTTGGACACGTGTCGCTCTCAGAGCTCGCCTCTGAGAGGTCCGACCCGCTGGGCACGTGTCATCCTCGGAGCTCACCTCAGAGGAGAAGGGAGGTCCGACACAGATGGACACGTGTCGACCTTAGAGCTCGTCTCTGAGGAGAACGGAAGTCTGGCGCTGCTGGACATGTGGCATTCTCGGAGCCCACCTCTGAGGAGAGGGGAGGTCCGGCACTGACACGTGGCGCCCCCAGAGCTCGCCTCTGTAGAAAGGGGAGGTCCCGCCCGCCAGACACGTGGCACATGCAGAGCTTGCCTCTGAGGGAGAGGGAGGTCCCGTCCGCCAGACACGTGGCGCAACCGGAGCTCTCCCCTGAGGAAAAGGGAGGCCCGGCCCCCGCTAGACACGTGGTGCCTCCGTAGCTCACCCTGCGGAGGTGACGAGATCCTTAAGCGGTTTTTCCCCCGTGCATGAGTACTTGGTACTGAGGAAACTGACACGATTTCCACGTTGATACCGCACCAAATCAATTGGAGATAAGTTGTTAAGATCCAAAACAAATTCAATAGGACTCTTATTTGAAATCAATCGGGGTAGGACCAAAACCCCTTATAAATAGAACCCAAAACCCTCTGGCCGCAACCACGTACCTATTTTCCACCTCTTGAGTCGACGACTTGGAGGCCCTAGCTTCCAACTTTCCGAGTTCCACCCCTTGCCAGAGTTCAGTGGCCGGTGAGCAATGCCGACAAGCCATCACACCCTGCCGTCGCCGGAAAAGAGCCGACAATCATAAGAGAAGCGAGGCAGGTCTTCGTTACCACCTTACGACATCATCGCGGTTTTCTTCGCATTTGTTTTCCTTTGAACAGAAGCTTTTTCGTGTGGATGGATCACGTGCTGATCGGTTTTTAACGGTGGAATTGATCTAGATCTTGATTCAAGATCATCACCACGCCCACACTTGATCCCTACACCCTTGTTCATCATAAAACCCCATGCAAAGCCATTAGAACATGCAAGAACACGTACAAACTGAATTAATGAAACTGCACCATAGGATTAGCATGCACCCGCACCATTGCATCTTAAGTACAGTTTGTGCATGATGTCTGATTGCTGTGAATCTTGTATGTGCGTGATCGTGAGTAGAAGGACAAGCTTAGGGAGCTACCTACGAAGGACTACAGCACCAAGACATCGAGACGCCTGAGCAACAAAAGCCACAGGAACAAGGCAAGTGCCCCTTGACCATATTGATCCTCTGTTTTGAAACTGTTTTGTTTGCGAAAACTCATATGCTTGAGTCAACTTGATGGGACACCCTTTTATAGGAGTTTACTAGTTTTGTTAATGATCCTTGTCGCTGGGAATGTTGATGAGTCGGGTATGGTCATTTTTGCTTTTTGCTTCGCTAATCTACGGGTTACGGGAAGCGAGATAGAACGTGTGACACCCTCAATTTAGATTTCTACATGCATTCATATTTTATATAAAGAAACCATTTTAAAAGAAGTAGAAACAGAAAAAGAATAAAAAAGATAGCCAAAAAGAGCCAATTCCAGTTCACCGAGAAGCGCTGAAGACAACTCCTATCACACCCGGTTTTTCCGAAGAACAACCAAGTGAATATCACATGTATGCCAGGGTCATTTTCTCATACATGTGATATTCACTTGGTTGTTCTTTGGAAAAACCGGGTGTGACAGAAGTGGTATCAGAGCCAAGGTTGCCCGTAGAAACGTGGACCTAGGTAGAAATGGACGTATTTAAGGGCCCTATTTTCTTAAAAACTATTTTTACAAGGTGTGTGTTGAAAAGTGTTATTTAATGAGTCACTTTCTTCATCTTACCCCAATTTTCATTCAAAATAGGATTTTTGTTTAAAAAGTTTATCTAACCTAAGTTTAAATGCTTTTTGTTTTAGATGGTCCGCATGATTCGCACCGCTCGCAAGTCCACAGGAGGGAGAGTTCCCGTAGTTGCCCTTGCCGAAAGAGAGGAGAGCCGTCCGGTGACGCACCTTTCCTACGGATTGGCAGTAGGAGGCTTGTTGCGCCGTCTTCAACGTATGCTCGAAGCCGCCGGCAATACGGGCAAGCTAAGCGTCCACTATAACTCCACCAGGACCATCCGTGAGAAGAGGGAAGAATGGAGTTCAGAGATGAGGATTATACACGAAAACCAGCTGCTTAAGATCCACCGCTCTCCAGCTTGTAGAGCGACACAGGTCGATGCGGAGAAGGATGTCACCTGGGAGGCCATCACCTGCCAGAGACACATCTATCGTCAACACCTGGACAGGACTGAGTACATGTATGTCCTCCAGCGCGAGAGTGGTACATCGGAGTATAAGTACCTGCCAGTGCAGCAAGGGACTTCCCATGAGCACATGGATTTGTGCTTAGAGGATGCTGCCATGCTTAGCACTCGACTGCAGGAGTGTCAGCAAGAACTTCAGGATGTTCGGGACACCCTGAAGGAAACGGAGGCATTGCTGCAAGCCTGCTTGAGTGTGACACCCTCATCTCGGGTGTCAGCATATGTTCATGTTTATGAAGAAGAAGAACATTTTTAGAAAATAGGGAACAGAAACAAGTATCAAAAGGATAGCCAGTAAAGCTTTCTGAGAGCACCGAAGGCAACTTTCACGACCAGCAGACCACGTGGTGTGTTCGGAACTCATCCCCGAAGAGATTGGAGAGGTCCGACGCTAAACTGGATACGTGGCAGGCTCGGGGGTCACCTCCGCAATTGGAAAGAGGTCCGACCCTGTGGGACACATACTGCCCGCGGAGATAGCCTCTGCGGAAGAAGCAAAGGCATTTTTCATAGGACACGTGTCATCCACGGAGCTAGTCCTAGCAGAAGTTAGGGGACCAGTCGCACGGGATATGTGTTAATTTCGGAACCCATCTCCGAGAAGTCCGGATCTATTGAACACATGTCACCACCGGAGCTTATCTCCGGGGGTCCGTCGCTGCTGAACACGTGTCGACCTCGGGGCATGTCCCTGAGGGAAGGAAAGGCAGAAAGACCGGCACTCACACGTGGCGTGCGCGGAGCTCACCTCCGAAAAAGAGGGAGGTCTCGATCGATTGACACGCGGCACGACCGGAGCTCGTCTCTGCGGATGAAGAGATACCAGGCTCGGAAGGACACGTGGAGCTTCTGGAGCTCATCATCACGGAGGTAACGAGTCTGGAGCGGTTTTTACGCGTAAAGATACCAATACGCAACGAAAACCGATCCAAACTCCGCAATGTTACCCAAGATAAGACGTCAGGATTCAACAAGATCTGAATAAAACTTCTATTCAGGATCCAATCAGATTAGGACTCTTCTCTTCCCGATTATAAATAGAACCCAAAACCTCTGGCTGAAAACACGAACTTCTCTTTCAACTCCTGAGCCGACGACTTAGCACTCTAGCCCTAACTCGCCGAGCAAAACATCGCCAAAGTGCAACAAGGGAGATCATCGGAGAAGAACCGAGTGGTCTGAGGAGGATCTCGAAGACAAGAAGAACGTGAGGTAGGACTTCAATACCACCTTACGACATCATGTTGTTCATCTCTTTGCATCTGTTCTTCGATTCCTTTCGAACAGAAGCCTTTTCGTGGACAGGTCACTCGATGATCAGTTTGATCTAAAAACAAGATCATCGCCACGACCACCTTGGATCCGAACACCTCTGACCATGCAAGCCATGCAAGAACATGTACAAATCAATCTAATCATAGGATAGCATGCATGTACATCATCGCATCTAGTTTAGGGTTTTGTGAATAATATTGATTGCTGTGAATCTTGTATGCACGTAAATCCTACATAGCAGGACAGGTTCAGGAAGCTGTCTACGACGAGCTGCAGCAACAAGGTTTTGAGAATCCAGAACAACCGGAATCGCAAGAACAAGGCAAGTGCTCCTTGACCATGTTGATCCTATGTTTTGGGTAAAACTATTTTGTTATGCGAAAAGGTGTGTGTGCTGAGTCAAACATGATGGGAAACCCTTTTATAGGAGTTTACTAGTTTTGTTTAAACCACCCTTGTCACCTGGGAAGTTTTATGAGTCGGGTATGGTTTTTGTTTTATGCTTCGCTGAGTCCATGGGATTGGGAAGCGAGATAGATGTGTCTAGCTAACTGCACTCATAATAATAAGGGGAAACTGATGTTAATAATGAACATGGATCGGAGGGAGATCTAGGCAAGACTAGGTTTGTGAATGAGGTAGCATGAGATGGTGGTTTTGTTTGCCATAGATCTAAGGACCGGTTCATGCATGCACATGCCAGGATAACAGTGCCACCACAAGGCCAAGTATGGGTGCGGCTTAGCTGAGTAATTAGGTAAGTTGCTAGAGTGTTATGGACTGTGGAAGGCGCGGGGAATGGGAATCGAGTGAGGACTGCCCTGGGAACCGCATGGCACAAGAGGGGGCCTGTGGGTGGGAGAATTGGAGATTCTAGCCTGCCGGTGAAACCTTAGTGAGTCCATACATCTAGTAACCCCTTTGTAAAGGCTATTTTGTGATCTCTTGACCATACACCAACGGATGTGTACTGGTATAATGGAGGTTCTGCAGTCGCCGACGGGTGACGAAATCACAAACTTGTGGGTAAAGAGGTGCTAACTCTGCAGAGTCTAAAACTATCATGATAGCCGAGCTTACGGTCATGAGCACCTGGCTAAACTGCCATGATTAGTGGGGATGATTATTGGGATGGTTATTGGAATGGTTATTGGGAAGGTTCTCGGTTATGGTTATTGGTTTTGAACTGTTAAGTCTGGATGATGAGATGGTTGCATGACTGTTGGGTCATGACATGAGATTGGTCTCGGTGTGAGACGAGGTTGTTTTATGAGGTGAGATGGTAGCAAATACGAGGAGGTATTCGTGAGTATGAGTAAAGGATTGGTTAATGTTCGGATGGAACACGGGAAGTGATGGAGGTATGTTGGTAATTTAACACATGCTGAGACTACATTCATCTAAAGTTAAGTTGCTGTTTTATCGATGGTTTTATAAATTTGCTTTTCTGCAAATAAGCCTTTTTATACCTACCTTGTTTATAAGCTGCATATCATGTGTTATTCCCGCACTTGCTGAGTACATCATTGTGCTCAAACTTGCATTATTATTTCTCCATCAACAGCAAGAGAAGACTACTATGAAGACCGGGTAGAGCATTATGGCGTGTGATCTGTTCTCAACCTTGCCTGTGGAGGGAATAGAGATGAACCACTTCTGCTTAGTTTTGCTTCCGCATTTAAATAAGAATTCCGCTGCGTAGAAATAAGGACTTCCGCTGTGAGCATGAGTCCAAGACTCATGAGGTGCTGTAATAAACTCTGTTATTCGTGGTAATATATAATCTGAATTCAGTTTGTGGAACGTATGTGTATGTGTGACAAACATCCTGGGCACACATATGCATTAGTTCTCGGTTCCGTGGTTTTCCACGGAATTGAGGGCGTCACAGATTGGTATCAGAGCCACGGGTTGACAGTAGGTTACACGCCTAAGATAGAAGCCTTAGATTGATATTACAGCCACGGGTGGACAGCAAGTTACACCCCTGAATAGAAGTCATAGGTAGCTAAGCCACACTGACCAAGGGAATCATCCTAGGATGAATAGCTTAGATTGGCCTTGAAACCACCTTGGCATAGGGAACCATCCTTGAATAGGAGTTGAGTGGGCCATTGTTATGATTATTTGTGAATATGTGCTTAGTGTGAGTTGTGGGACGTCTCAAACACGTTGTCCATATCCACACGTAAGAAGAAAGAGGAGTGAAATGCTTCGGCACTTGATCACATCCTCATAAGGACTAATATATATAGTCCAACTCACCTTGATGCATATAGTTGAAAGGACCTATCTAACCTTCTATTCTATTTCGTTCCCCCTCACAGATGGTGAGAGGAAACGCCAGCCGAAGGAACGTCCAGGAAGATGACCACGAGGAAGTTCCTGCTAACCCCGGAGCTGGCGAAAACAACCTAGTAAGGTTGATGGCCATGCAAAACCAGCTTATGCAAACCATGATCCAAACTTTGGGTCAGTTGCAGGCCAACCAACACCCCGTTCCGGCACCACCGCCACCACCACCACCGGCTCATAACAGGCTGGGAGAGTTCATGAGGACTCAACCACCCACCTTTGCTCAAGCAAGCGATCCAATGGAGGCCGATGATTGGTTGAAATCCATGGAGAAGAAGCTTGCCATTGTTCAGTGCAATGACCGAGAGAAGGTTCTCTTTGCATCGCACCAACTGATGGGAGCAGCTGCTGACTGGTGGGATGCCTTGAGCAACGCCCATGCCAACCCGGAGACAATCACTTGGACTGAGTTCAAGGAAAGTTTTTGCTCCCACTGCATCCCTGTTGGCGTAATGATGATCAAGAGGCAGGAGTTTGAAGGTCTCCGCCAAGGGCAGAAAAGTGTGAATGAGTATCTCAACAAGTTCATACAACTGTCCCGATATGCCCCCGAAGATGTCAACTCAGATCAGAGGAAGCAGTACCTGTTCATGAGAGGGTTGGACAATGAGATCCAGGTTCAGCTCCTCAACAATGACTACGTAAGCTTCCAGAAGCTAGTTGATAAGGCTATTGTGGTTTAAAACAAGATCCGAGAGATCGAGCGCGAGTGCAAAAGGAAGATCCCATACCAGCCCCAAGGGAGCAACGTACGACCTAGATACATGCCCCCTGCACCGCAGTATGGATCGACCACTCCTACGTACCGCCCTGGTCAGCCACCACAGCTACGGCCTGTTGCACCGGCACCTCGTGTGCCCATGCCTCCTGCGCCCCGGCCTAACAATGGCACTCCTGTTCAAAACCCCCGCCCTATCATACCTGCTGCCGTAGGCAACAGGGCATGCTTTGCATGCGGGGAAGTAGGCCACTTCGCTAACCAGTGCCCGAAGAGAGGCCCTGGACAGCAAGGTAACGTGCCCAAGCAGAACCAGCGACCAAATGGAGGAGACAACCAAGGGAACCGTGTACCGCAGAACTATGCTCGTGGCCATGTTAACCATGTCACTGCTGAGGAAGCACAACAGGCTGAGGACGTCGCAATCGGTATGTTCCTTGCCAACTCCAACCCAGCCACCATTTTATTTGATTCCGGAGCATCGCATTCCTTCATATCATCCAAATATGTTGCCAAACATCATCTACCCGTATCCCACCTAGAATGTGCTATGTTAGTTAATTTTCCCGGAGGAGAAATGAGGACTAGTATAGTATGTCCTAAGGTAAGCCTTAAAATAAGGGGGGTAGATTTCCTTGCCAACCTTATTGTCTTGGACTCCCATGGAATTGACATCATACTCGGAATGGACTGGTTAAGCAAGCACAATGGAGTAATCCAATGCGCTGAGAGAAGCGTGCAGTTGACAAACGAACATGGTATCCGTGTCGAGTTTGAGTCAGCCCCGCAGGCGACCGAACGAGCGGATCTGAACCATGTTGAAGGAGTAGCATTGGACAACATTCCAGTGGTTCAGGAATTTTCGGATGTGTTCCCGGAAGAACTTCCAGGTATGCCACCTGACCGGGATATTGAGTTTGCCATAGATTTGGTACCTGGAACTGCACCCATAGCTAAGAGACCGTATAGGATGCCCGTCAACGAGTTAGTTGAACTAAACAAGCAAATTCAAGAACAGTTGGAGAAGGGTTTTATCCGGCCAAGTTCGTCACCATGGGGATCCCCGGTACTTTTCGTGGACAAGAAGGACGGAACCCAAAGAATGTGCGTGGACTACAGGTCTCTCAACAAAGTAACAATCAAGAATAAATACCCTCTGCCCCGTATAGAGGACCTGTTCGATCAAATGAAAGGAGCCCAAGTGTTCTCCAAGATTGATCTTCGGTCGGGATATTTCCAGCTGAAGATTAAGCCCTCCGATATACCTAAGACAGCCTTTCGGACGCGGTATGGTTCATATGAATATACTCTTATGTCCTTTGGATTAACGAATGCACCCGCATACTTCATGTACCTTATGAATAAGGTTTTCATGGAGTACATGGACAAGTTCGTCGTGGTTTCCATCGACGACATTATGGTGTATTAAAAAAGTAAGGAGGAGCATGAAGAACATCTGAGATTGACATTGCAGAAGTTGCGTGAGCATCAGTTGTATGCCAAGCTCAACAAGTGTCAATTTTGGCTTAAGGAAATATCTTTCCTAGGCCACATCATCTCCAAGGAAGGGGTATCGGTTGATCCTGGAAAGGTGAGAGATATTCTGAAATGGGACCAACCGAAGAGCGTGAGGGATGTTCGGAGTTTCCTTGGGATGGCAGGATACTATCGGTACTTCATTAAAGACTTCTCTAAAATAGCAAAACCTATGACGGAGTTGCTAATGAAGGGAAAAGTCTTTCAATGGACACAAGCCTGCCAAGAAAGTTTTGAGGAACTCAAGAAAAGGCTAACCACAGCACCAGTTCTGGTATTGCTAGACGTAAGCAAGAGCTTTGACATATATTGTGACGCATCCAGACAAGGGCTCGGGTGTGTACTCATGCAGGAAGGGCAAGTGGTAGCCTATGCCTCACGACAATTAAAGAAGCACGAGCTTAACTATCCTACACATGATTTGGAGTTAGCAGCAGTGGTGCATGCATTGAAGATTTGGAGACATTATATCCTTGGTCATCGATGTGAGATCTATACGGATCATAAAAGCCTCAAGTACATATTTACACAAACGGACTTGAATTTGAGGCAACGTCGATGGTTAGAAGTTATAAAGGATTATGATGTGGGAATCAACTACCACCCCGGGAAGGCCAATGTGGTCGCTGACGCATTGAGCAGAAAGGGAGCATGCCACCAACTCACGGTTCAGGAGCTACCACCCGAACTTCGAAAGGAGTTCGAACGGTTACACCTCGGATTCTTGAATAGCATGGAAACGATGGAGATCCACTCCTCATTGGAGCAAGAAATAAGAAAGGGACAAGCAACGGATGAGGGGATCAAGGAAATCAAGGAAAGAATCCGACAAGGGATAGAGAAGGATTTCAAAGAGGATGAAAAGGGTACGCTTTGGCTAGGAAAAAGGATTTGTGTGCCAAACCTAAGACACCTTCGCGACATGATATTAAGGGAGGCACATGATTCACCCTATTCCATACATCCGGGGAGCACCAAAATGTACAAGGACTTGAAAACTTGCTATTGGTGGGATGGTATGAAAAGGGATATAGCCGAATACGTTGCCCTATGCGACACATGCCAACGGGTCAAAGCCGAACATCAAAAACCCGCTGGATTGTTGCAACCTTTGAAAATACCTGAATGGAAATGGGAGGACATCAGTTTGGACTTTATTGTCGGATTGCCAAGAACTCAGTCAGGATATGAATCCATCTGGGTCATTATGGACCGGTTGACGAAAACCGCCCATTTTCTTCCGGTAAAGGCCAGTTACAACGTTACACAGTTGGCAGAGTTGTACATGGAGCAGATCGTGTGCCGTCATGGAGTTCCAAAGAGGATAGTCTCAGATCGAGGTTCTCAGTTTACCTCTAGATTCTGGAGGAAGCTGCAGAAAGCCGTGGGTACACGACTAGATTTTAGCTCTGCCTATCACCCACAAACAGATGGGCAAACCGAAAGGACGAACCAAATTTTGGAAGACATGTTGAGAGCTTGCGCCTTGAAACGTGGGCGTAGTTGGGATAGGAGTTTACCATATGCAGAGTTCTCCTATAACAACAGCTATCAAGCTAGCTTGAAGATGTCGCCTTTCGAAGCCTTATATGGTAGACGGTGTAGAACGCCACTGTTCTGGAACGAGACTGGAGAGAACCAGGTGTTTGGACCCGAAGTACTACAAGAGGCTGAAAAGCAAGTCCAAACGATACGGGAGAACTTAAAGGCTGCTCAGTCACGACAGAAAGGCTATGCGTACATGACGTGTTTCATGTATCTCAGCTCAAGAAGTGCTTGAGAACACCAGAGGAACAAGTATCAATGGGAGAACTTAAACTTCAAGAGGACCTGACTTACGCAGAACACCCTATCCGAATCTTGGACGTAAAAGAAAGGGTCACCCGAAACAAAGTGATTCGATGGTGCAAGGTACAATGGAGCCATCACACTGAAGCTGAAGCCACATGGGAGCGTGAAGAGGATATTAAGGCTGAATTCCCCTATCTATTTTCTACTAACGAATCTTGAGGGCAAGATTCAATTTAAGGGGGGTAGATTTGTGACACCCTCATCTCGGGTGTCAGCATATGTTCATGTTTATGAAGAAGAAGAACATTTTTAGAAAAGAGGGAACAGAAACAAGTATCAAAAGGATAGCCTGTAAAGCTTTCTGAGAGCACCGAAGGCAACTTTCACAACCAGCAGACCACGTGGTGTGTTCAGAACTCATCCCCAAAGAGATTGGAGAGGTCCGACGCTAAACTGGATACGTGGCAGGCTCGGGGGTCTCTGCAATTGGAAAGAGGTCCGACCCTGTGGGACACGTACTGCCCGCGGAGATAGCCTCTGCCGAAGAAGCAAAGGCATTTTTCATAGGACACGTGTCATCCACGGAGCTAGTCCTCGCGGAAGTTAGGGGACCAGTCGCACGGGATATGTGTTAATTTCGGAACCCATCTCCGAGAAGTCCGGATCTATTGAACACGTGTCGCCACCGGAGCTTATCTCCGGAGGTCCGTCGCTGCTGAACACGTGTCGACCTCAGGGCATGTCCCTGAGGGAAGGAAAGGCGGAAAGACCGGCACTCACACGTGGCGTGCGCGGAGCTCACCTCCGAAAAAGAGGGAGGTCTCGATCGATTGACACGCGGCACGACCGGAGCTCGTCTCTGCGGATGAAGAGATACCAGGCTCGGAAGGACACGTGGAGCTTCCGGAGCTCATCATCACGGAGGTAACGAGTCTGGAGCGGTTTTTACGCGTAAAGATACCAATACGCAACGAAAACCGATCCAAACTCCGCAATGTTACCCAAGATAAGACGTCAGGATTCAACAAGATCTGAATAAAACTTCTATTCGGGATCCAATCAGATTAGGACTCTTCTCTTCCTGATTATAAATAGAACCCAAAACCTCTGGCCCAAAACACGAACTTCTCTTTCAACTCCTGAGCCGACGACTTAGCACTCTAGCCCTAACTCGCCGAGCAAAACATCGCCGAAGCGCAACAAGGGAGATCATCGGAGAAGAACCGAGTGGTCTGAGGTGGACCTCGAAGACAAGAAGAACGTGAGGTAGGACTTCAATACCACCTTACGACATCATGTTGTTCATCTCTTTGCATCTGTTCTTCGATTCCTTTCGAACAGAAGCCTTTTCGTGGATAGATCACTCGATGATCAGTTTGATCTAAAAACAAGATCATCGCCACGACCACCTTGGATCCGAACACCTCTGACCATGCAAGCCATGCAAGAACACGTACAAATCAATCTAGTCATAGGATAGCATGCATGTACATCATCGCATCTAGTTTAGGGTTTTGTTAATAATATTGATTGCTGTGAATCTTGTATGCACGTAAATCCTACATAGCAGGACAGGTTCAGGAAGCTGTCTACGACGAGCTGCAGCAACAAGGTTTTGAGAATCCAGAACAACCGGAACCGCAAGAACAAGGCAAGTGCTCCTTGACCATGTTGATTCTATGTTTTGGGTAAAACTACTTTGTTTTGCGAAAAGGTGTGTGTGCTGAGTCAAACATGATGGGAAACCCTTTTATAGGAGTTTACTAGTTTTGGTTAAACCACCCTTGTCACCTGGGAAGTTTTATGAGTCGGGTATGGTTTTTGTTTTATGCTTCACTGAGTCCATGGGATTGGGAAGCGAGATAGATGTGTCTAGCTAACTGCACTCATAATAATAAGGGGAAACTGATGTTAATAATGAACATGGATCGGAGGGAGATCTAGGCAAGACTGGGTTTGTGAATGAGGTAGCATGAGATGGTGGTTTTGCTTGCCATAGATCTAAGGACCGGTTCATGCATGCACATGCCAGGATAACAGTGCCACCACAAGGCCAAGTATGGGTGCGGCTTAGCTGAGTAATTAGGTAAGTTGCTAGAGTGTTATGGGCTGTGGAAGGCGCGGGGAATGGGAGTCGAGTGAGGACTGCCCTGGGAACCGCATGGCACAAGAGGGGGCCCGTGGGTGGGAGAATTGCAGATTCTAGCCTGCCAGTGAAACCTTAGTGAGTCCATACATCTAGTAACCCCTTTGTAAAGGCTATTTTGTGATCTCTTGGCCATACACCAACCGATGTGTACTGGTATAATGGAGGTTCTGCAGTCGCCGATGGGTGACGAAATCACAAACTTGTGGGTAAAGAGGTGCAAACTCTGCAGAGTCTAAAACTATCATGATAGCCGAGCTTACGGTCATGAGCACCTGGCTAAACTGCCATGATTAGTGGGGATGATTATTGGGATGGTTATTGGAATGCTTATTGGGAAGGTTCTCGGTTATGGTTATTGGTTTGGAACTGTTAAGTCTGGATGATGAGATGGTTGCATGACTGTTGGGTCATGACATGAGATTGGTCTCGGTGTGAGACGAGGTTGTTTTATGAGGTGAGATGGTAGCAAATACGAGGAGGTATTCGTGAGTATGAGTAAAGGATTGGTTAATGTTCGGATGGAACACGGGAAGTGATGGAGGTATGTTGGTAATTTAACACATGCTGAGACTACATTCATCTAAAGTTAAGTTGCTGTTTTATCGATGGTTTTATAAATTTGCTTTTCTGCAAATAAGCCTTTTTATACCTACCTTGTTTATAAGCTGCATATCATGTGTTATTCCCGCACTTGCTGAGTACATCATTGTGCTCAAACTTGCATTATTATTTCTCCATCAACAGCAAGAGAAGACTACTATGAAGACCGGGTAGAGCATTATGGCGTGTGATCTGTTCTCAACCTTGCCTGTGGAGGGAATAGAGATGGAGCCGCTTCTGCTTAGTTTTGCTTCCGCATTAGTTTTGCTTCCGCATTTAAATAAGAATTCCGCTGCGTAGAAATAAGGACTTCCGCTGTGAGCATGAGTCCAAGACTCATGAGGTGCTGTAATAAACTCTGTTATTCATGGTAATATATAATCTGAATTCAGTTTGTGGAACGTATGTGTATGTGTGACAAACATCCTGGGCACACATATGCATTAGTTCTCGGTTCCGTGGTTTTCCACAGAATTGAGGGCGTCACATTGAGGGCGAGAGAAAGAGGAGATGGGAATGAACTGTGTGTCACCGTGAATGATACATGGACTCCTGACTCCCCAGATCGCCGAGCGATCAGGCGTCGTCGCACTTCTCCACCAGCAGCCTCCCCATCCAAAGCAGAGTCAGAAGGCAGCCGAAATGATGAGGAAGATCCCGAGGAGCCAGCTCAAGAAAACGAGTAGCGTAGAGCCTTTCCCTTAGAATTAGAAGGATGTCGAGTAGTCGAGTCGTTACGTGAGTTAATGGTGTGTTAATGCTTGGTGTGTGACGTGAGTTGTGGAAGCCATGAGCAATTATCCACAGCCTCGTCTTCAGATTGTTTTGCTTTGGTGTGTGAACCCACATGAAATAATATTGCAGTTATTTTTGTGTGAGATATGAACCCTCAGAAAAGTATAACAAAGCTTCAACACTTCAAAGTACAAACAAGTGAAAGTAGTAAGATAATATGTAATACTTTAAATTAACATTGGATTGATCATGCTAGATGGCCGGAAGAGGAAAAGGTCGTGCTGCCAACCCCGCCAACAAAAATGATGAGGCCTACAACCCTCATCTTTCTGTAGGCCAAGACAGGGGTGGACGCCATGAAGGAGTTGATCCCCTCCACCAAATGCTGGAGAATCAAAATCAGTTCATCCAGAACCTGACTCAAGTGGTGGCCAACTTGCATCAAGTTCCACCTCCACAAGCTGCACCACGCCAACCAAGGTTGAGTGAGTTTCTAGGAACTCAACCTCCAAAGTTTGCAAGTGCTGCTGAACCTCTGGAGGCAGATGATTGGCTTAAGACCATTGAGAGCAAGATGAGGATCATACAGTGCCAAGGGTATGAGAGGGTGCTGTTTGCCTCTCATCAATTGCATGGACCTGCTGCTGATTGGTGGACCGCCTACGTGGCTGCCCATCATGACCCTGAGAACATCACTTGGGAAGAGTTCAAGTGTAGCTTCCTCAACCATTATATCCTGAGAGGTGAACTCAAAAACAAATAGAAGGAGTTCTTGGGACTGCAGCAGGGAAACATGACGGTGAGGGAATACCTCACTAAATTTACTCAACTATCCTGTTATGCCCCACGAGACATAGAGACTGATGAGCAGAAACAAGATTGTTTCGTGGAAGGACTTACCGCAGAAATGCAGTGTGCAATGTCCTCAAATGAGTATGAAAGCTTCCAAAAGATGGTGGACAGAGCATTTGTGGTAGAAAGGAAGCTGAAGGCCTTGGAAAATGAGAACAAGAGGAAGGCCGGGTGGTCACACCAAGCCTCAGGGAGCAACACCCGCCCACGTCTGATGCAGCAACCTGCAGGGCAGACGAACCGTGCCGCGGTACCCTACTCAGCACCAAGAGGGTACAACCCGAACTACAGGCCTCCCGCAGCACCAGCACAGCCACAACGTCAGTTTGTACAGCAGCCTCGCCCCGCATATCCACCTCAACCAGCAGTACAAGGACCCCCAAACCAACCCCAAGACAACAAAGGCCAGGCACCTATGGTTGGGGAGCAATGTTTTAGCTGTGGTGAAGTGGGGCATTACGCCCATAAGTGCCCAAAGAAGAAGCCCACGCAGCCACAACAGCAGAATGTAATGAGAGGACGGGTGAACCACGTCACTATGGAAGAAGCACAAGAGGCACCCGACGTGGTAGTTGGTAAGTTTCCTGCCAATTTACACATTGGAACCCTGCTGTTTGATTCTGGTGCTACCCACTTGTTCATTGCTCAAGGGTTTGTTAAGAAGCATGACCTAGCAACAACACAAATGAACCATATGCTAGTCGTAAACTCTCCAGGTGGAGAAATAAGGACAAGACAAGTGTGTCCCAAAGTGAACCTAGACATTAATGGGGTAGTATTTACTGCAAACCTCATAGTGATAGATTCACAAGGGATAGATATTATTTTGGGTATGGATTGGTTGACCAAACATAAAGGAATCATCCACTGTTCGACCAGAACGGTGGAACTAACTCACCCTAGTGGCACAAGAGTAAAGTTCATAACAATACACGAGCCTAGGAGGGACATTAAATTAAATCAAGTTGAGGTGAAAGTTGAGGAGATCAGGACCATCAGGGAATATCCAGATGTTTTTCCAGAGGATTTGCCAGATATGCCTCCCGATCGTGAAGTGGAATTCGCAATTGAGCTAGTGCCTAGAACAACCCCGATATACAAGAGACCTTATCGGATGGACTCCAAGCAGCTAGAAGAACTCAAGGATCATTTGAGAGAAATGACGGAGAAGGGGTATATTCGCCCTAGTTCCTCACGATGGGGAGCTCCGGTGATATTTGTGCCCAAAAAGGACGGAACCCAAAGGTTATGCGTGGATTACCGTGCATTGAATGAGGTAACCATCAAGAATAAGTACCCATTACCCCGCATTGAAGACTTGTTTGATCAGTTGAGGGGCGCTTGTGTGTTCTCAAAAATTGATCTCAGGTCGGGATACCACCAACTCAAGATAAGGCAATCTGATATTCCCAAGACAGCTTTCGTATCTCGGTACGGACTGTATGAATACATCGTCATGCCTTTCGGGCTAACTAATGACCCGGCATACTTCATGTATCTCATGAACAAGGTATTCATGGAATATCTGGACAAATTTGTGGTGGTTTTCATAGATGATATTCTCGTCTTCTCCAAAGATGTAGAAGAACATGAGAAACATCTAAGGTTGGTGTTGCAAAGGCTGAGAGAACACCAACTATATGCCAAGTTGAGCAAGTGTGAGTTTTGGCTGAAGAGAGTTCCCTTCTTAGGACATATAATCTCGGAGGGAGGAATCTCCGTGGATCCTGCCAAAATCGAGGATATACAGAAGTGGAAGACCCCTGAAAATGTCGGGGAAGTTCGATGCTTATTGGGATTGGCTGGATACTATCGACGGTTTATTGAGGGATTCTCTAAGATCTCGAGACCCCTCACCAAACTGTTGGAGAAGGGAATCACATTCACATGGACGCCACAGTGCGAGACAAGTTTTCAGGAGCTAAAGAAAAGATTGACAACAGCCCCAGTGTTGGTTATGCCAGATATGCAGAAGAATTTCACGGTGTACTGCAATGCCTCTGGAAACGGGTTGGGATGTGTTCTTATGAAAGAAGGGCATGTCGTGGCTTATGCATCCCGGCAGCTTCGGAAGGACGAGAAAAACTATCCTACACATGACCTAGAACTAGCCGCAATGGTACACGCGTTGAAAATTTGGCGGCACTATTTGATGGGGAAGAGGACAGAGATATATATGGATCATAAGAGTTTGAAGTACATTTTTACACAGCCAGATCTTAACCTCAGACAAAGAAGATGGTTAGAGCTAATCAATGACTTTGATGGGGCATCAACTATCATCCTGGGAAAACAAATGTCGTGGCCGATGCTTTAAGTCGGAAAGTGCAGGTCAATAAGTTGAGCTTGAAGGACATGCCTGCAGAATTGAAGGACGAGGTTATAAGGCTCAATCTATTTCTGGTAAATAGTGGTGAAGCCATCGCCATGGAAGTGGACTCCACACTCGAGCGAGACATACGCGAGGGTCAAAAGAATGACGAGAAGATACAAGAGATCATACAACTCATCAAGGAAAATAAAGCTCCTGGTTTTAGAGAGGATGAACAAGGAACGGTGTAGCACGGGAAAAGAATCTGTGTGCCAGAAGTAAAGGAGATCCGTGAATTGATTTTGAAGGAGGCTCATGATTCTGACTATTCCATTCATCCTGGGAGTACGAAGATGTACCAGGACCTCAAAGGCAGGTATTGGTGGTATGGCATGAAGCGAGATGTCGCGGAACATGTTGCCCTATGTGACACATGTCAGTTGGTGAAAGTAGAACATCAACGACCCGCGGGATTATTGCAAATACTCAAAGTGCCTGAATGGAAATGGGAAGAAATCGGCATGGATTTCATCGTGGGATTGCCTAGGACTCAATCAGGATATGATTCGATATGGGTCATCATTGACAGGTTAACCAAGGTAGCTCATTTCATCCCCGTGAAAGAAAGCTACAGCGGATCCAAATTGGCAGAGTTGTACATGTCAAAGATCGTGTGTTGCCATGGAGTGCCAAAGAAGATTGTGTCGGATCGAGGGACACAGTTCACCTCAAGGTTCTAGCAGAAGTTGCACGAAACCATGGGAACCCATCTGAACTTTAGTTCTGCCTATCATCCCCAAACTGATGGGCAGACGGAAAGAACCAATCAGATTCTTGAAGATGTGCTGAGGGCATGTGCACTCAAAAACAATCGGAGTTGAGATAAGAATTACCGTATGCGGAGTTTTCCTATAACAACAGCTATCAAGCTAGTATGAAGATGTCACCGTTTGAAGCTTTGTACGGGAGGAAGTGCAGAACTCCCCTATTTTGGAACCAAACAGGGGAAAGTAAAGTGTTTGGTCTAGAAGTACTACAAGAAGCCGAGGCGAAGGTGAGGGAAATTCGCAACAATTTGAGGATAGCACAGACACGCCAAAAGAGCTATGCCGATGTACGAAGAAGAGAGCTCGTTTTCAACGTGGTAGACTATGTCTATCTCAAGGTGTCCCCTATCAGAGGACTTCGTCGGTTCAATGTGAAAGGGAAGTTGTCACCTCGATACATCGGACCCTTTCATGTTCTGGAAAGGAAAGGCGAAGTGGCGTATCAACTAGAGTTACCGGCTCGTCTATCGGATGTGCACGATGTATTCCATGTGTCACAACTCAAGAAATGCCTGAGAATGCCTGAAGAGGTGTTACCCATGAATGAAGTGGACGTAGCTGAGGATTTGTCTTATGCCGAGCAACCATACAAGATTTTGGAGACAATGGAACGCCCCACCAGAAATAAAAGAATCCGGATGTGCAAGGTGCAATCGAAGCATCACTCAGTGTCACACCCGGTTTTTCCGAAGAACAACCAAGTGAATACCACATGTATGCCAGGATCATTTTCTCATACATGTGATGACAAATAGTGAATCATCATTTATTACAAGCCAGGTGTCGAATATAAATAAGTCTTACAACATAGCATGTGTCTCGATGGACGATGATAAGTTCATCACAAATAACTAATATAGCAGCGGAATATTATTCTTGAGGGCTCCGTCACAGGCGTTGCCCGGGGGTCTCCATGAACCTAGAAACCTTCTTTGGGTCCAAAGTCTTGGTCATTATACACCACCTCATTATCTTGACCTAAGCAGCAATATAAACCAACAAAATATGCAAGGTTGAGTACCAATGGTACTCAGCAAGTGTGGGAAAGTTATGTCATGCATGGCTAGAACAAGGAGAGGTTGAACTCATGGTTAAAGCACTACGCAATTAATACCTATCACCTTAGCTTATTAAGCACCTACATTACTACACAGGTGAAATGGTCCCAATCTCCCATCCCATCATCATAATCAAATAACCATATCATCATTTCCAATGTTAAGCTCCCCGCTTAACATCCACAACTTCCAAAACCATCAATCCTCTAATCATGAATAAGTCCAAGCCGCTCTTGACCGTAAGCACGGCTGTCACGACAGTTTTGACTCTGCAGAGTTTGTACCACTGTACCCACATGTACTGATTTCATCCCCCGTTGCCGGGTGGACTAAAAGAACCTCCATTATGCCAGTGGCTACGAACCACATTCACACTTCCCAGGTGTGTAACCAGGAGATCACTACGAAGCCTTTACAAAGGGATTCCCGACGAGCATGGGCCCACTGAGGTTTCACCCCTAACAGCATACAAGAGGCTCCAACCCCGCTGCAGTAGCCTCCTCTTGAGCCTTGCGGTTCATATGGTAGTCCAGCTGACACTTATTCCCCGCACCATCCAACACACCCATACTACGCCCGGAATACACCTAATTAATTGGCCAAGCTGCCCCATCTCAGCATGTGGTTGGCACTGTAAAGCCAGGTTACATGCTCCATGAACCGGTCCTTAGGATCCAGGCAAGTACTAAACACAAACCCGAGTCTCGTGCACCCAGCACACAACCAAAACATCCAACTTGCCTTGATCCCTACCTCTATATAACTCACAATACCTCATTCAAGAGTATGGTAAAATAAACTGATGATTTCATATCCCAAATATCCCATTCTAAGCATGGCTAAGCATATGCATAATAATAAATGACATGACAAAATGAAACCCAGCCCAAGCTACAAGGAAACAACATAATGCAATGCTAGGGAAACTTCCTAACATGGGTTTCATATTTCAATTGACAATGCAAATAGTTCTAACTACACATCCTAGTGTAGGATCAAAGTGGTCAAGGACACTTGCCTTCTTCTTGCTGCTCTGGGAATGGGTAGTCCTGATCTTGGAAAGGAAGAACTTGCTATGCAACAGGTTCTACTCATACCATCACACATAGCAAAAGAAAACAACAATCCATAAGACATAGTTCACACTTCCACTTCATACAAACCACACATTCACATTTATGAAAGCCCTTCACATTTCTATGTGTTGTGGTTACTCTATGTGTGTTGATTTTGGCTTACATGCACTTTTAAACATGTGTATATGATTTCTACTTTTGTGTTCACATTTATGTTTGCATACTATATATGAGTTTCCAATTTAAATAAATTCCTTATATTCAATTACTACACCTTTTAGCTACCAAGTATGCATGAAAGGTATTTTCCTACTCCATATGTGTCTTCAGACCTTCTACCAACCCTAAACTGAATTATTTGGATTTTTGAAACTTCATTTATCATTTTCTAGTTATTCATACCTAGTTTGCTATATTTTCAGATTTATTTCCTATGCCTAAATGTGAACTTTATTATGAAAATAGTAAGACACCTCATCTAAACAGAATAGGTTTTGGGTCTAAAATATTAAATAATATATTTTTGAACTTCTCCTCTGATGTGAACTATTTTACAATTATTTTACTAATTTTCAGAATTATTCTCTACCTAAAAATTGTGTCCCTACAACTAATAAATGTGAATAATCAATTAAACAGATTTATTTCAGCTAAAAATCTATTTTTATCTCACTCCAAAGTTTTCTAAGTACTGAGAATGTTTTTAATTTAAATTTGACAATATGTTTGTCCCACTTTTTAAATTTTAAATACTAGCCACATATTCAATTTCCTAAATTAAATATCAAACAGGGTTAAAAAGGTAAACTCACCCCACTGCAGGGTCTATTATATTATTTTAAGAATTTCCAGGGGCTAGCTACACATAACAGAGGGTTTTTTCCTAATTTTTATTAAGTCCAGGGGCTAAAACTAATTTTTAAATGAATTTACATGATTTTCTGAAGTTCCAGAGGCTAGATCAGAAACTTCCGGGGCTAGCTTCTTATTTCCCGAGAACCCCAGGGGGTAGCACGTAAGATTTCCAGTCTTTATAACGCGGGGCTGACGTGGACCGTCCGATTTTAAACCGACGGCTGAGATTATAACGTCGAACCGGTACGCGGGGATTTAAACCCTACCGTGCGATTTAAAATAAACGGCGCACAAGCGGCCACGTCGCTCTGATCGAGCGCGGGCGGCGGGAAGCGGCGATCTCGCCGGAGACTTTCGGATCTTCGAGAATTCTTCCTAGAACTGTGATCTTATGGCATAGATCGGTGGAGGAGAGGTCGGGGATCTCACCTCGGGGGTTTTCTCGAGCTCGGAGGTCCTGGAAGGTGATCGGCGACGTGGTCCGAGGTGAATTCACGGTGAGGCTCGTCGGCGCTGTGTTTACACCGCAAGTCACCGAGTTTTCTGCACCTGCAAGGTTCCCCGGAGGCGGTGGATCAAGACCAGCGAGTTAGATCGGAATTTCCGAGCGTAGATCGGCCAGAATTCGCCGGAGAAGGCTCGCGTTCTCACCGGAGGAAAAACAGCAGATCGCGTGGGAAAAACAGAACGAGGCTGGGGTTTTTATAGACGGGGGAGGGCGGCGGGGTGGTTTAGATCGAGTTTGCATCGCCGTCGAACGGAATTCGGCTGGGATACGCGAGAATTCCCGATCGGTTTCGATTCGGGTGAGAGAGTCCGGCGCTAGCGCGAGGTAGACGAAGAACTGGCGGGCCCCGCCTGTCAGTGTGGGGAAAGGGGCGCGCGCGGCTGCGGGCTGGCGCGGGTTTTGGTTGGGTCGGCTGGTGGGTTGCGGCCCACTGGCCGGTTTTTTTTCTGTTTTCTCTTTTTCTTTTTCTATTTCTTTTCTGATTTGAGTTTAATTTGAATTCCAGTTTGAATTTGAATTTTTGCAAAACATGCAACACGTCCAAAAATTTTTAAATTCCCCTCTTAACATGATTTAGGGTCTTAACAAGATTTTTGGGGTGTTACAGCTCTACCCCCCTTAAAAGAAATCTCGTCCTCGAGATTGGTGGTTCTAAGAAAACAATTCCCGAAATTGTGCCTTTACTCATCTTCCCGCTCCCAGGTGGCTTCCTCTTCTGAATGATGCTTCCACTGCACCCTGCACATCCGGATTCTTTTATTTCTGGTGAGGCGTTCCATTGTCTCCAAAATCTTGTATGGTTGCTCGGCATAAGACAGATCCTCAGCTACGTTCACTTCATTCATGGGTAACACCTCTTCAGGTGTCCTCAGGCATTTCTTGAGTTGTGACACATGGAATACATCGTGCACATCCGATAGATGAGCCGGTAACTCTAGTTGATACGCCACTTTGCCTTTCCTTTCCAGAACTTGAAAGGGTCCGATATATCTAGGTGACAACTTCCCTTTCACCTCGAACTGGCGAAGTCCTCTGATAGGGGACACCTTGAGATAGACATAGTCTCCCACGTTGAAAACGAGCTCTCTTCTTCTTACATCGGCGTAGCTCTTTTGGCGTGTCTGTGCTATCCTCAAGTTGTTGTGAATTTCCCTCACCTTTGCCTCGGCTTCTTGTAGTACTTCTGGACCAAACACTTTACTTTCCCCCGTTTGATTCCAAAATACGGGAGTTCTGCACTTCCTCCCGTACAAGGCTTCAAACGGTGACATCTTCATACTAGCTTGATAGCTGTTGTTATAGGAAAACTCCGCATACGATAAGTTTTTATCCCAACTCCGATTGTTTTTGAGTGCACATGCCCTCAGCATATCTTCAAGAATCTGATTGGTTCTTTCCGTCTGCCCGTCAGTTTGGGGATGATAGGCAGAGCCGAAATTCAGATGGGTTCCCATGGTTTCATGCAACTTCTGCCAGAACCTTGAGGTGAACTGTGTCCCTCGATCCGACACAATCTCCTTTGGCACTCCATGGTAACACACGATCCTTGACATGTACAACTCTGCCGATTTGGATCCGCTGTAGCTTTCCTTCACGGGGATGAAGTGAGCTACCTTGGTTAGCCTATCAATGATGACCCATATCGAATCATATCCTGATTGGGTCCTAGGCAATCCCACGATGAAATCCATGCTGATTTCTTCCCATTTCCATTCAGGAACTTTGAGTGGTTGCAATAATCCCGCGGGTCGTTGATGTTCTGCTTTCACCAACTGACCTGTGTCACATAGGGCAACATGTTCCGCGACATCTCGTTTCATGCCATACCACCAATACCTGCTCTTGACGTCCTGGTACATCTTCGTACTCCCAGGATGAATGGAATAGTGGGAATCGTGAGCTTCCTTCAAAATCAATTCTCGAATCTCTTTTACTTCAAGCACGCAAATTCTTTTCCCGTGCCACACCGTACCTTGTTCATCCTCTCTGAAACCAGGAGCTTTATATTCCTTGATGAGTTGTCTGATCTCTTGTATCTTCTCGTCATTCTTTTGACCCTCGCGTATGTCTCGCTCTAGTGTGGAGTCCACTTCCATGGCGATGGATTCACCACTATTCACAAGGCATAGATTGAGTCTTATAATCTCGTCCTTCAACTCTGCAGGCATGTCTTTTAATCTCAACTTATTGACTTGCACTTACCGACTTAAAGCATCGGCCACGACGTTTGCTTTCCCAGGATGATAGTTGATGCCCACATCAGAGTCATTGATTAGCTCTAACCATCTCCTTTGTCTGAGGTTGAGATCTGGCTGTGTGAAAATGTACTTCAGACTCTTATGATCCGTATATATCTCTGTCCTCTTCCCCATCAAATAGTGCCGCTAAATTTTCAACGCGTGTACCACTGCGGCTAGTTCTAGGTCATGTGTAGGATAGTTCTTCTCGTGCTTCCGAAGCTGCCGGGATGCATATGCCACGGCATGCTCTTCTTGCATGAGAACACATTCCAACCCATTTCCAGAGGCATCGCAGTACACCGTGAAATTCTTCTGCATATCTGGCATAACGAACACTAGGGCTGTTGTCAATCTTTTCTTTAGCTCCTGAAAACTCGTCTCGCACTGTGGCGTCCATGTGAATGTGATTCCCTTCTCCAACAGTTTGGTGAGGGGTCTTGAGATCTTAGAGAATCCCTCAATAAACCGTCGATAGTATCCAGCCAATCCCAAGAAGCTTCGAATTTCCCCGACATTTTCAGGGGTCTTCCACTTCTGTATATCCTCGATTTTGGCAGGATCCACGGAGATTCCTCCCTCCGAGATTATATGTCCTAAGAAGGGAACTCTCTTCAGCCAAAACTCACACTTGCTCAACTTGGCATATAGTTGGTGTTCTCTCAGCCTTTGCAACACCAACCTTAGATGTTTCTCATGTTCTTCTTTATCTTTGGAGAAGACAAGAATGTCATCTATGAAAACCACCACAAATTTGTCCAGATATTCCATGAATATCTTGTTCATGAGATACATGAAGTATGCCGGGGCATTAGTTAGCCCGAAGGGCATGACAGTGTATTCATACAGTCCGTACCGAGATACGAAAGCTGTCTTGGGAATATCAGATTGCCTTATCTTGAGTTGGTGGTATCCCGACCTGAGATCAATTTTCGAGAACACACAAGCTCCCCTCTACTGATCAAACAAGTCTTCAATGTGGGGTAATGGGTACTTGTTCTTGATGGTTACCTCATTCAAGGCACGGTAATCCATGCATAACCTTTGGGTTCCGTCCTTTGTGGGCACAAATATCACCGGAGCTCCCCCATGGTAAGGAACTAGGGCGAATATACCCCTTCTCCGTCAATTCTCTCAAATGATCCTTGAGTTCTTCTAGCTGCTTGGAGTCCATCCGATAAGGTCTCTTGTATATCGGGGCTGTTCGAGGCACTAGCTCAATTGCAAATTCCACTTCACGATCGGGTGGCATACCTGGCAACTCCTCCGGAAAAACATCTGGGTATTCTCAGATAATCCTGACCTCCTCCACTTTCACCTCAACTTGATTTAATTTAATGTCCCTCCTAGGCTCTTGTATTGTTATAAACTTTACCTTGGTGCCACTAGGGTGAGTTAGTTCCACCGTTCTGGTCGAACAATGGATGATTCCCTTATGTTTGGTCAACCAATCCATACCCAGAATAATATCTATCCCTTGTGAATCTATCACTATGAGGTTAGCAGTAAACACTACCCCATTAATGTCTAGGTTCACTTTGGGACACACTTGTCTCGTCCTTATTTCTTCACCTGGAGAGTTTACGGCTAGCATATGGTTCATTTGTGTTGTTGCTAGGTCATGCTTCTTAACAAACCCTTGAGCAATGAACGAGTGGGTAGCACCAGAATCAAACAGCACGGTTGCAATGTGTAAATTGGCAGGAAACTTACCAACTACCACGTCGGGTGCCTCTTGTGCTTCCTCCATAGTGACGTGGTTCACCCGTCCTCTCATTACATTCTGCTGTTGTGGCTGTGCGGGCTTCTTCTTTGGGCACTTATGGGCGTAGTGCCCCACTTCTCCGCAGCTAAAACATTGCACCCCAACCTTAGGTGCCTGGCCTTTGCTGTCTTCGGGTTGGTTTGGGGGTCCTTGTACTGCTGGTCGAGGTGGATATGCGGGGCGAGGCTGCTGTACGAACTGACGTTGTGGCTGTATTGGTGCTGCCGGAGGCCTGAAGTTCGGGTTGTACCCTCTCGGTGCCGAGTAGGGTACCGCAGAACGGTTCGTCTGCCCTACAGGTTGCTGCATCAGACGTGGGCGGGTGTTGCTCCCTGAGGCCTGATGTGACCACCCGGCCTTCCTCTTATTCTCATTTTCCAAGGCCTTCAGCTTCCTTTCTACCACAAACGCTCTGTCCACCATCTTTTGGAAACTCTCATACTCATTTGAGGACATTGCAAACTGCATTTCTGCGGTAAGTCCTTCCACGAAACAATCTTATTTCTGCTCATCAGTCTCTATGTCTCATGGGGCATAACGGGATAATTGAGTAAATTTAGTGAGGTATTCCTTCACAGTCATGTTACCTTGCTGCAACCCAAAAAACTCCTTCCTCTTGTTTTTGAGTTCACCTCTTGAGATGTAATGGTTGCGGAAGCTACGCTTGAACTCTTCCCAAGTGATGTTCTCAGGGTCATGATGGGCGGCCACGTAGGCGGTCCACCAATCAGCAGCAGGTCCATGCAATTGATGAGAGGCAAACAGCACCCTCTCGTACCCTTGGCACTGTATGATCCTCATCTTGCTCTCAATGGTCTTAAGCCAATCATCTGCCTCCAGAGGTTCAACAGCACTTGCAAACTTCGGAGGTTGAGTTCTTAGAAACTCACTCAACCTTGGTTGGCGTGGTGCAGCTTGTGGAGGTGGAACTTGATGCAAGTTGGCCACCACTTGAGTCAGGTTATGGATGAGCTGATTTTGATTTTCAAGCATTTGGTGGAGGGGATCAACCCCCTCACGGCGACCACCCCGGTCCTGGCCTCTAGAAAGATGAGGGTTGCATGCCTCATCGTTGTTGTTGGCGGGGTTGGCAGCACGTCCTTTTCCTCTTCCGGCCATCTGGCATGATCAACCAATGTTAATTTAAAGCATTACGTATTATCTTACTACTTTCACTTGTTTTTACTTTGGAGTGTTGAGGCTTTGTTATACTTTCTGAGGGTTCATGTCTCACACAAAAATAAATGCACTATTATTTCATGTGGGTTCACACACCAAAGTAAAACAATCTGAAGACGAGGCTGTGGACAATTGCTCATGGCTTCCACAACTCACGTCACACACCAAGCACTAACACACCATTAACTAAGGTAACGACTCGACTATTCGACATCTTGCTAACTAAGGGAAGGACTCCATACTACTCGTTTTCTTGAGCTGGCTCCTCGGAATCTTCCTCATCATTTCGGCTGCCTTCTGACTCTGCTTTGGGTGGGGAGGCTGCTGGTGGAGAAGTGCGACGACGCCTGATTGCTCGGCGATCCGGGGAGTCAGGAGTCCATGTATCATTCACGGTGACACAAAGTTCATTCCCATCTCCTCTTTCTCTCGCCCTTAAGCAGGCTCGCAGCAACGCCTCCGTTTCCTTCAGGGTGTCCCGGACATCCTGAAGCTCTTGTTGACACTCCTGCAGTCGAGTGCTGATCATAGCAGCATCCTCCAAGCACAAGTCCATGTGCTCATGAGAAGTCCCTTGCTGCACCGGCGGGTACTTGTACTCCGTGGTACCACTCTCACGCTGGAGGACATACATGTACTCAGTCCTGTCCAGGTGGCGACGATAGATGTGACTCTGGCAGGTGATGGCCTCCTAGGTGACATCCTTCTCTGCATCGACCTGTGTCGCTCGACAAGCTGGAGAGTCGTGGATCTTAAGCAGCTGATTTTTGTGTATAATTCTCATCTCAGAACTCCATTCTTCCCTCTTCTCATGGATGGTCCTGGTGGAGTTATAGTTGATGATTAGCTTGCCCGTATTGCCGGTGGCTTCGAGCATACGTCGAAGACGGCGCAACAAGCCTCCTACTGCCAATCCGTAGGAAAGGTACGTCACCGGACGGCTCTCCTCTCTTTGGGCAAGGGAAACTACGGGAACTCTCCCTCCTGTGGACTTGCGAGCGGTGCGGATCATGCGAACCATCTAAAACAAAAAGAATTTAAACTTAGGTTAGATAAACTCGTAAACAAAAACCCTATGTTGAATTAAAATTGGGGTAAGATGAACAAAGTGACACATTAAATAACACTTTTCAACACACACCTTGTAAAAAATAGTTTTTAAGAAAATAAGGCCCTTAAATATGTCCATTTCTACCTAGTTCCACGTTCCTACGGGCAACCTTGGCTCTGATACCACTTCTGTCACACCCGGTTTTTCCGAAGAACAACCAAGTGAATACCACATGTATGATAGGATCATTTTCTCATACATGTGATGACAAATAGTGAATCATCATTTATTACAAGCCAGGTGTCGAATATAAATAAGTCTTACATAGCATGTGTCTCGATGGACGATGATAAGTTCATCACAAATAACTAATATAGCAGCGGAATATTATTCTTGAGGGCTCCGTCACAGGCGTTGACCGGGGGTCTCCATGAACCTAGAAACCTTCTTCGGGTCGAAAGTCTTGGTCATCATACACCACCTCATTATCTTGACCTGAGCAGCAATATAAACCAACAAAATATGCAAGGTTGAGTACCAATGGTACTCAGCAAGTGTGGGAAAGTTATGTCATGCATGGCTAGAACAAGGAGAGGTTGAACTCATGGTTAAAGCACTACGCAATTAATACCTATCACCTTAGCTTATTAAGCACCTACATTACTACACAGGTGAAATGGTCCCAATCTCCCATCCCATCATCATAATCAAATAACCATATCATCATTTCCAATGTTAAGCTCCCTGCTTAACATCCACAACTTCCAAAACCATAAATCCTCTAATCATGAATAAGTCCAAGCCGCTCTTCACCGTGAGCACAGCTGTCATGACAGTTTTGACTCTGCAGAGTTTGTACCACTGTACCCACATGTAGTGATTTCATCCCCCGTTGCCGGGTGAACTAAAAGAACCTCCATTACGCCAGTGGCTACGAACCACATTCACACTTCCCAGGTGTGTAGCCAGGAGATCACTACGAAGCCTTTACAAAGGGATTCTCGACGAGTGTGGGCCCACTGAAGTTTCACCCATAACAGCATACAAGAGGCTCCAACCCCGCTGCAGTGGCCCACTTTTGAGCCTTCCGGTTCATATGGTAGTCCAGCTGACACCTATTCCGCGCACCATCCAACACACCCATACTACGCCGGGAATACACCTAATTAATTGGCCAAGCTGCCCCATCTCAGCATGTGGTTGGCACTGTAAAGCCAAGTTACATGCTCCATGAACCGGTCCTTAGGATCCAGGCAAGTACTAAACACAAACCCGAGTCTCGTGCACCCAGCACACAACCAAAACATCCAACTTGCCTTGATCCCTACCTCTACATAACTCACAATATCTCATTCAAGAATATGGTAAAATAAATTGATGATTTCATTTCCCAAATATCCCATTCTAAGCATGGCTAAGCATATGCATAATAATAAATGACATGACAAAATGAAACCCAACCCAAGCTACAAGGAAACAAGATAATGCAATGCTAGGGAAACTTCCTAACATGGGTTTCATATTTCAATTGACAATGCAAATAGTTCTAACTACACATCCTAGTGTAGGATCAAAGTGGTCAAGGACACTTGCCTTCTTCTTGCTGCTCTGGGAATGGGTAGTACTGATCTTGGAAAGGAAGAACTTGCTCTGGAACAGGTTCTACTCATACCATCACACATAGCAAAAAGAAAACAACAATCCATAAGACATAGTTCACACTTCCACTTCATACAAACCACACATTCACATTTATGAAAGCCCTTCACATTTCTATGTGTTGTGGTTACTCTATGTGTGTTGATTTTGGCTTACATGCACTTTTAAACATGTGTATATGATTTCTACTTTTGTGTTCACATTTATGTTTGCATACTATATATGAGTTTCCAATTTAAATAAATTCCTTATATTCAATTACTACACCTTTTAGCTACCAAGTATGCATGAAAGGTATTTTCCTACTCCATATGTGTCTTCAGACCTTCTACCAACCCTAAACTGAATTCTTTGGATTTTGGAAACTTCATTTATCATTTTCTAGTTATTCATACCTAGTTTGCTATATTTTCAGATTTATTTCCTATGCCTAAATGTGAACTTTATTATGAAAATAGTAAGACACCTCATCTAAACAGAATAGGTTTTGGGTCTAAAATATTAAATAATATATTTTTGAACTTCTCCTCTGATGTGAACTATTTTACATTTATTTTACTAATTTTCATAATTATTCTCTAATTAAAAATTGTGTCCCTATAACTAATAAATGTGAATAATCAATTAAACAGATTTATTTCAGCTAAAAATCTATTTTTATCTCACTCCAAAGTTTTCTAAGTACTGAGAAAGTTTTTAATTTAAATTTGACAATATGTTTGTCCCACTTTTTAAATTTTAAATACTAGCCACATATTCAATTTCCTAAATTAAATATCAAACAGGGTTAAAAAGGTAAACTCACCCCACTGCAGGGTCTATTATATTATTTTAAGAATTTCCAGGGGGCTAGCTACACATAACAGAGGGTTTTTTTCCTAATTTTTATTAAGTCCAGGGAATAAAACTGATTTTTAAATGAATTTACATAATTTTCTGAAGTTCCGGGGGCTAGATCAGAAACTTCCGGGGCTAGCTTCTTATTTCCCGAGAACCCCAGGGGGTAGCACGTAAGATTTCCAGTCTTTATAACGCGGGGCTGATATGGACCGTCCGATTTTAAACCGACGGCTGAGATTATAACGTAGAACCGGTACGCGGGGATTTAAACCCTACCGTGCGATTTAAAATAAACGGCGCACAAGCGGCCACGTCGCTCTGATCGAGCGCGGGCGGCGCTGCCGGCGGCGCACAACGACGGGAAGCGGCGATCTCGCCGGAGACTTTCGGATCTTCGAGAATTCTTCCTAGAACTGTGATCTTATGGCATAGATCGGTGGAGGAGAGGTCGGGGATCTCACCTCGGGGGTTTTCTCGAGCTCGGAGGTCCTGGAAGGTGATCGGCAACGAGGTCCGAGGTGAATTCACGGCGAGACTCGTCGGCGCTGTGTTTACACCGCAAGTCACCGAGTTTTCTGCACCTGCAAGGTTCCCCGGAGGCGGTGGATCAAGACCAGCGAGTTAGATCAGAATTTCCGAGCATAGATCGGCCAGAATTCGCCGGAGAAGGCTCCGGTTCTCACCGGAGGAAAAACAGCAGATCGCGTGGGAAAAACAGAACGAGGCCGGGGTTTTTATAGACGGGGGAGGGCGGCGGGGTCGTTTAGATCGAGTTTGCATCGCCCCCGAACGGAATTCGGCTGGGATACGCGAGAATTCCCGATCGGTTTCGATTCGGGTGAGAGAGTCCGGCGCTGGCGCGAGGTAGACGAAGAACTGGCGGGCCCCGCCTGTCAGTGTGAGGAAAGGGGCGCGCGCGGCTGCGGGCTGGCGCGGGTTCTGGTTGGGCTGGCTGGTGGGTTGCGGCCCACTGGCCGGTTTTTTTTTCTGTTTTCTCTTTTTCTTTTTCTATTTCTTTTCTGATTTGAGTTTAATTTGAATTCCAGTTTGAATTTGAATTTTTGCAAAATATGCAACACGTCCAAAAAATTTTAAATTCCCCTCTTAACATGATTTAGAGTCTTAACGAGATTTTTGGGGTGTTACACTCAGAAGAGGAAGCCACCTGGGAACGGGAAGATGAGCTCAAGGCACAATTTCCGGAATTGTTTTCTTAGAACCACCAATCTCGAGGACGAGATTTCTTTCAAGGGGGGGTAGAGCTGTAACACCCCAGAATCCTGTTAAGAGGGGAATTTAAATTTTTTTGGACGTGTTGCATGTTTTGAAACAATTTAAATTCAAACTGGAATTCAATTTAAACTCAAAACAGAAAAGAAATAGAAAAAGAAAAAGGAAAACAGAAAAAAACCGGCCAGTGGGCCGAAACCCACCAGCCGTCCCACCCTGCTCCGCGCCAGCCCGCGGCCGCGCGCGCCCCCTTCCTCCCACTGACAGGCGGGGCCCGCCAGCTTTTCTTCTTCCTCGCGCCCGCGCCGCGATCGGCCGGACTCTCTCACCCGAATCAAAACCGATCGAGAATTCTCGCGTATGCCAGCCGATTTCCGGACCCCGAAGACTCCAGCTCGATCTAAACCAACCCGCCGCCCTCCCCCGTCTATAAAAACCCCGGCCTTGTCCCGTTTTTCCCAAGCGATCCGCCGATTTTACTCCGGTGAGAACCCAAGCCCCTCCGGCGAATTCTGCCCGATCTACGCTCGGGAATTCCGATCTAACTCGCTGGTCTTGATCCACCGCCTCCGGGGAACCTCGCAGGTGCAGAAAACTCGGTGGTTTGCGGCTCAAACACAGCGCCGACGAGCCTCGCCGTGAATTCACCTCGGACCTTGTCGCCGATCGCTTTCCAGGACCTCCGAGCTCAAGAAAACCCCCGAGGTGAGATCCCCGACCTCCCCTCCACTGATCTATGCCATAAAATCACAGTTCTAGGAAGAATTCCCGAAGATCCGAAACTCTCCGGCGAGATCGCCGCCTCCCGCCGCCGTGCGCCGCCGGCAGCGCCGCCCGCGCTCGATCAGAGCGACGTGGCCGCTTGTGCGCCGTTTATTTTAAATCGCACGGTAGAGTTTAAACCCCAGCGTACCGGTTCGATGATATAATCTCAGCCGTCTGTTTTAAATCGGACGGTCCACGTCAACCCCGCGTTATAAAGACTGGAAATCTTACGTGCTACCCCCTAGGGTTCTCGGGAAATAAGAGCTAGCCCCGGAAACTTCTGATCTAGCCCATGGAACTTCAGAAAATCGTGTAAATTCATTTAAAAATCAGTTTTAGCCCCTGGACTTAATAAAAATTAGGAAAAACCCCTCTGTTATGTGTAGCTAGACCCCTGAAAATTCTTAAAATAATATTATAGACCCTGTAGTGGGGTGAGTTTACCTTTTTAACCCTGTTTGATATTAAATTTAGGAAATTGAATATGTGGCTAGTATTTAAACTTTAAAAAGTGGGACAAACATATTGTCAAATTTAAATTAAAACCCTTCTCAGTACTTAGAAAACTTTGGAGTGAGATAAAAATAGATTTTTGGCTGAAATGAATCTGTTTAATTTATTATTCACATTTATTAGTTATAGGGACACATTTTTAAGTGAAGAATAGTTCTGAAAATTAGGAAAAATAAATGTAAAATAGTTTACATCAGAGGAAAAAGTCAAAAATATGTTATTAAATATTTTAGATCAGAACCTATTCTGTTTAGATGATGTCTCTTGTTATTTTCATAATAAAGTTCACATTTAGGCATAGGAAATAAATCTGAAAATATAGCAACTAGTAAATGATAAATGAAGTTTCTAAAATCCAAAGAATTCAGTTTAGAGTTGGTAGAAATTCCGAAGACACATATGGAGAAGGAAAATACCTTTCATGCATACTTGGTAGCTAAAAGGTGTAGTAATTAAATATAAGGAATTTATCTAAATTGGAAACTCATATATATAGTATGTAAGCATAAATGTGAATACAAAAGTAGGAATCATATACACATGATTAGAAGTATATGTAAGCCAAAGATCAACACACCTAGAATAACCACAACACATATAATTGTGAATGACTTTCATAAATGTGAATGTGTGGTTTGTTTGAAGTGGAAGTGTGAACTATGTCTTATGGATTGTTGTTTTCCTTTTGCTATGTGTGATGGTATGATGTAGAACCTGCTCCAGAGCAAGTTCTCCCTTTCCAAGATCAGGACTACCCATTTCAAGAGCAGCAGGAAGGAGGCAAGTGTCTTTGACCACTTTGATGCTATACTAGGATGTTTAGATAGAATTATTGCATTGTCAAGTTAAATATGAAACCCATGCTAGGAAGTTTCCCTAGAATTGCATTACCTTGTTTCTTTGTAGCTTGGGATGGGATTTATTTTAACATGTCATTTATTATTATGCATATGCTTAGCCATGCTTAGAATGGAATATCTGGGATATGAGATCATCAGTTTATTTTACCATACTCTTGAATGAGATATTGTGAGTTATATAGAGGTAGGGATCAAGGCAAGTTGGATGTTTTGGTTGTGTGCTGGGTGCACGAGACTCGGGTTTGTGTTTAGTACTTGCCTAGATCCTAAGGACCGGTTCATGGAGCATGTAACCTCGCTTTACCGTGCCAACCACATGCTGAGATGGGGCAGCTTGGCCAATTAATTAGTTGTATCCCCGGCGTAGTATGGGTGTGTTGGATGGTGCGGGGAATATGTGTCAGCTGGACTACCATATGAACCGCAAGGCTCAAGAGGGGGCCACTGCAGCGGGGTTGGAGCCTCTTGTATGCTGTTAGGGGTGAAACCTCAGTGGGCCCATGCTCGTCGGGAATCCCTTTGTAAAGGCTTCGTAGTGATCTCCTGGCTACACACCTGGGAAGTGTGAATGTGGTTCGTAGCCACTGGCATAATGGAGGTTCTTTTAGTCCACCCGGCAACGGGGGATGAAATCACTACATGTGGGTACAGTGGTGCAAAATCTGCAGAGTCAAAACTGTCATGACAGCCGTGCTCACGGTCAAAAGCGGCTTGGACTTATTCATGATTAGAGGACTGATGGTTTTGAAAGTTGTGGATGTTAAGCGGGGAGCTTAACATTGGAAATGATGTTATGGTTATTTGATTATGATGATGGGATGGGAGATTGGGACCATTTCACCTGTGTAGTAATGTAGGTGCTTAATAAGCTAAGGTGATAGGTATTAATTGCGTATTGCTTTAACCATGAGTTCAACCTCCCCTTGTTTTAGCCATGCATGACATAACTTTCCCACACTTGCTGAGTACCATCGGTACTCAACCTTGCATATTTGTTGGTTTATATTGCTGCTCAGGTCAAGATAATGAGGTGGTGTATAATGACCAAGACTTTGGACCCGAAGAAGGTTTCTAGGTTCATGGAGACCCCCGGGCAACGCCTGTGACGGAGCCCTCAAGAATAATATTCCGCTGCTAGTTTATTTACTTGTGATGAACTTATTATTGTCCATCGAGACATTTGCTATGTAAGACTTATTTATATTCGACACCTGGCTTGTAATAAATGATGCTTCACTATTTATCATCACATGTATGAGAAAATGATCCTGGCATACATGTGATATTCACTTGGTTGTTCTTCGGAAAAATCGGGTGTGACAACTCCCGCGGACCGCTGGCCACGTGGTGCCTTCGGAGCTGAGGTCTGCCGCTAAACTGGCTACGTGGCAGGCTCGGGGCTCATCCCCGCAAAGGGGGAGAGGTCTGACCCCGTGGGACACGTGTTGCCCCCAGAGCTAGCCTCCGCGGAGGAGCGAGGCCAGCCCTGCAGGACACGTGTCGCCTTCGGAGCTAGTCGCTGCGGAAAGAGAGGACCAGCAGAGCGGGACACATGTCACTCTCGGAGCTCACCTCCGAGAGGTCCGGCCCTACTACACACGTGTCGCCTCTGGAGCTCACCTCCGGGAGGTCCGACACTACCGATCACGTGTCACCTCCGGAGCTTGCCTCCGAGAGATCCGTCGCTGTTGGACACGTGTCGACCTCGGAGCTCGTCTCTGAGGAGAAAGGAAGTCTGGCGCTACTGGACACGTGGCATTCTTGGAGCCCACCTCCGAAGAGAGGGGAGGTCCGGCTCTGACACGTGGCACATTCGGAGCCACCTCCGAAGAGAGGGGAGGTCCGGCACTGACACATGGCGCACGCGGAGCTCGCCTATGAGGGAGAGGAAGGTCCCACCCGCCAAGACGTGTGGCGCACGAGGAGCTCGCCTCTGAGGAGAGGGGAGGTCTCGCCCGCCTGACACGCGACACAACCGGAGCTCATCTCTGAGTAAAAGGGAGACCAGGCCCCGCTGGACACGTGGAGCTTCCGGAGCTCACCGCCGCGAAGGTAATGAGATTTGAAGCGGTTTTTCTTCTATACGCGTGGAATCCCCGGTACTGAGGAAACCGACACGAATTCCACATTGCTACCGCACCAAATCAATCGAGGATAAGTTGTTAAGATTCAAAAACAATTTGAATAGGACTCTTATTCGATATCCAATAAGATTAGGACTCTTCTCTTCCCAATTATAAGTAGAACCCGAAACAACCCCTCGGTCGTAACATCTTTCCAAAGCCGACAAATTAGAAGCCCTAGCCCCCAAACTCGCCGAGCTAAACCCCTTCACCGGAGTTTGACCACCGGAGAAACCGCCGATGAGCCCAGACACGATCGCCATTGCCGGAGGATAACCGACGATCCGTTCTTGCTAGAGGAGGGACCCAAAGGAAGTAAGGTAGGTTTCCATTACCACCTTACGACGTCATCGCGTTTTCTTTGCATCTGTTCCTTCGATCTCTTCGAACAGAAGCTTTTTCATGGACAGATCACGTGTTGATCGGTTTGATCTAGATCTTGAGTCCAGATCATCATCACGTCCACATTTGATCTCTACACCTCTGTTCATCGTAAAACCCCATGCAAACCCCTTAAAACATGCAAGTTATGCAAGAGCATTGTCGGTACCTGAGATATGGAGTACCTCCTCGCACAGGGGAAAATGCCTAAGGAACTCGCCCTTCTCCGCAGGGAGAGCTCCGAAGGCGCCACGCGTCCGGCGGGGCCGGACCTCCCTCTTCTCAGAGGAGAGCTCCGGGCCCGCCACGTGGCATACAGAAGCCGGACCTCCCCCCGCCCCCCCCCCCCGCGGGCGAGGGGTCCAGAGGTGCCACGTATCCGGCGGGGCCGGACCTCCCTCTCCTCTGAGGGGAGCTCCGGGCCCGCCACGTGGCCGACAGAAGCCGAACCTCCCCCTCCGCGGGGAGAGGTCCAGAGGCTCCACGTGCCCCACGGGCCGGACCCCCCTCTCCTCTGAGAAGGGTTCCGGGCCCGCCACGTGGCCAAAAGAACGGCGCTGCCTGCCCCCGAGCGATAGGCAGCGGGCGTAAAGACGCCCCATACCTTGCCCGTACAAGGTATTCAAGGCCCGCGTCTTCCCAAGACGCGGAGACGTGGAGCACGCCTCTATCAGGAGCCGTTGCACCCAGTCGCATCACAGACTGGCGCGCGGTGTCAGAACCTGCCAGCCAATAAACACCGCGACAAGACATCCCATGCCGCCTGCGCCGCCATCAACCACTATGACTAGCTTGCGGCATGGGCAGGGCAGCAAGACGGAGACTCGGAAGCCTTCGCCAGAGACAACTACCGGCATAACTGCAGATACGGTATATAACAGTCAATCTCCCCGGCACCACATGTCGGGTCCCGGGCCCCCTTGTAAGCCACCCGAGTCTTGGACTATAAAAGGCTCGGGTAGGCGACGATAGCAAGGGTTGGCATCTCTGCAACTCAGACGCTAGCCATTAACACCAAAGCTGTAACTCACCCCCAAGCTCAGGACTCCGGCCCTGAGCAGCAAGCAATACAGCGAGATCCATAGCTCGCCGTGGACGTAGGGTTTTACGCTCCGGCGGCCTGAACCACGTAAAACTCACCGTGTCAAGCTCTTACTAACTCGTCCATACGCGCAAGCTCTCCGCAAGGGACTAGCCCCACTGAAAAAAGAACCTCCGCGGGCTGCCCAGTGCAGGCCCGGGGGAAGTGTCGACCGAACACTTCGACATTTGGCGCGCCAGGTAGGGGTCTTTTCCCTTGCGCGACGAGTTTCCGCTGACGAAGATGACCAAGCTCCCTTCAGCGGCAAGCTCACCTCCCCCGCCTCCGCAGAGAACCGCAACCAGGGGGGAGTACAAGTCAACACACTCGGGACGGAGTGTGTCGATACAAGCTGGGAGCCAATAACCGGCTCTGGCAGCGCCGACCCCGGCAATGCATGCTCCAACCAGCGTCAGGTCTTCAGTAGCGCTGGGCGTACCCGGTGGGGGTGCGCTAGCTGCAGCAAGAGCGCTACTGCACAATCCGCCCGCTGGGGACGCGCCTCAGGCAGCGACCCAGCAGTGGATTCGCGAGGTAGACCGTCTTGTCGTCGCCGCCGCAAACCCTCGACTTCGGCGGGGACGACACTCTGGCCAACCGGCCATGTCGCTGATGCGCACGCCAATGGTTGATGAACAGACGGCAGATTCCATCTCTACCAGCCTCCAATCGACAGATCTGAGGACAGAGCTGGACCGGTGTCGCTTGGGTCAAGATGCCCGGGTATACCTCGAGCAACGCCGAGAAAGGCGTCGCTACCAAGAGGCTGACGACAGCATGATGTCAGCCTCGACCCAGCCTGAAGAGCAGACCTTCGCTACGCGATCTCTGCCCCAGGCCTGCGCCGTGCGGAATATGCCACAGTCATATGTCCTGCAGATGGCGCCCCCGGCCTATGGTGCAGCCTTGCCCGTACCGGGGTACACTGTGCCCAGTGCGAACCGAGCATTCACGGCACCAGAACCTGCGGCAACAGAAGCAGGGTGTGCGGCCCTCGCGCCCCACCTTCGCTTCGCGAAGTGGCCGCGCAAGTTTCGGCTGCACCTGCCCGAGAAGTACGACGGCAGCGTCAACCCGGGGGAGTTCCTCCAGATCTACTCCACCGCCGTACTTGCCGCAGGAGGGAATGAAGCCGTCATGGCCAATTACTTCCCTGTCGCCTTGACCGGTCCAGCCCGGTCTTGGCTCATGAACCTCCCCCAGGGTTCCGTAACTTCCTGGGGAGAGCTTTGCCGGCAGTTCATCGCCAACTTCGGCAGTTCCTACACCCGGCCTGGCACGGAGCTCGACCTCCATGCCATCCAGCAACAACCTGGGGAGTCGCTGCGCTCTTTCATCCAGCGTTCTCCCAGGTGCGGAACACCATCCCACACATTCAAAATGCTTCTGTGGTGGTGGCGTTCCGGCAAGGCGTCCGGGACAAGAAGATGCCCGAGAAGCTCGCGACCAGGGAGGTCCGCGATGCCTCAGAGCTCTTCAGCTTGGCAGACAAGTGCGCCAGAGCAGCCGAAGGGCGAAACTGGCACTCACTGCCGTCCTCCGAGTCAGGAGGACTGCCCGGATCTGGTCCTACTCCCTGTGGAGGCAGCAGGAAGGCCAAGAACCGAGGCAGAAGCAAGATAGAATCACCGACCGCAGCTCCAGTCGTCACTGCAGAGACGCTCAGTGGGGCTCGGGGGCCGCGCCCCGACAAGAGGCAGCGAAGATCACCAATCCCAGAAGGTGATCAAGACAATATGTGCCCCGTGCACAGCAGCTGTCGCCACACTACTGCCGAGTGCCGGGAGATCCGAAAGCTCACAGAGCGCTTCCGAAAGGGGAAGATGCAGCGGACTGATGCCCTACCCTTTCGTCCAAAGGAAGGCAAACAGAGGGTGGATGTCCCAGACAGCATCGACCACCCAGAGGAGATCCAGGAGCCTCAGCGCACCGTGAAGGCGGCACGCAATCATGAGGACTCCAGCTCCAGCGACGATGAGCGTCGAAAGGAGCTCTACGTCATATACGGCGGGTCCGCCGACCCCTCGTCCCGAAGCGCAGTCAAGACTCTGCGCCGAGCGGTAGCGTCGGTGAAGCCACTCCCAAGTGCCGCACCGCACCTTAAGTGGATGGGGACCCCCATCAGCTTTGACGCCACCGACTGCCCCAGGAACATGGCTGGGGCCGGCCAACTACCGCTCTTGGTAGCTCCTACCATCGCCAACGTGAGAATGTACCACGTTTTGGTAGATGGTGGAGCTGGGCTGAACCTCATCCGCCGTGCAGCTTTCCAGAAGCTGCAGATCCCGATGGCCAAGCTCACCCCGTCGAGCCCGTTCTCAGGGGTAGGGCCGGGACAGGTCATTCCCTACGGCAACATTAGCCTCCCGGTGACCTTCGGGGCTCCGGACAGCTATCGGACAAAGTACATTCTGTTCGATGTAGTGGAGATAGACCTCCCCTTCAACGCCATAATCGGCAGGCCAGCCCTGTACCGGTTCATGGCAGTAGCCCACTACGGCTACCTCGTCCTGAAGATGCCAACACCGACGGGCGTCCTCAGGATTCGTGGAGACCGCACTGCTGCAGTGTCGGCCTTAGAGAAACTCCAAGTGCTCGTAACAGCTGGGGCATCAGCCCCCGGCAGTACAGAGTCGGACCAGCTCCGCCCGAGCGCACGCCACCATGATTCCGCCACAGCACCCCGGGTGCAACCTCTCGACGAGGGCGGCGTCCCCTTAAAGGTCGTCCAAGTCGGCGCCGAAGCCACCCAGACCACCCGGGTAGCCGTGGGCCTGGATAGCAAATAGGAAGGCGCGCTCGTCACCTTCCTCCGGAAAAACGTCGACGTGTTTGCATGGCAGCCGTCACAGATGCCGGGGATCCCCAGGGAGGTGATCGAGCACCACTTGAAAGTCTTCCCCGACGCCCGGCCAGTTCAACAGAAGCCCCGCAAGGAGTCCATCAAGCGGCAAAACTTCATTCGTGAAGAAGTCAAGAAGCTGCTGGACGCTGGCTTCATACGGGAGGTCCACCACCCCCGGTGGTTGGCGAACCCCGTCGTTGTCCCGAAGGCCGGCGGGAAGCTCCGGATGTTCATCGACTACACCAGTCTCAATAAGGCATGTCCCAAAGATCCATTCCCTCTCCCTAGAATAGATCAAATAGTAGACTTAACGTCAGGCTGTGATATGCTGTGCTTCCTAGACGCCTACTCAGGTTTCCATCAGATCCCCATGTCTAGGGAGGACGAGGAGCACACCTCCTTCATCACAGTAGACGGCCTTTATTGCTATGTGTCTATGCCTTACGGCCTAAAGAATGCACTCCCCACCTTTGTGCGAGCAATGCACAAAACCTTTGGGGAGTTAATAACAGACCTAGTTGAGGTGTACGACGATGACATAGTTGTCAAGGTCAAGCAGGGTTCATCTTTGTTAGATAACCTAGCCTTAGTCTTTGACAAGTTGCGCTCTACGCGCACCAAGCTGAACTCCAATACATGTGTGTTCGGTGTGTCCTCTGGGAAGCTCTTAGAATTCCTGGTCTCGCACCGAGGGATTGAGGTCAACCCAGAGAAGATCAAGGCCATCGACTTGATGCGGCCCCCTGCCCTCGTCAAGGATGTCCAGAAACTCACGGGATGTCTAGCCGCGCTGAGTCGGTTTATACCGAGGCTAGCAGAGCGGGCACTCCCTTTCTTTAAGCTCCTGCGCAAGTCAGGCCCTTTTGCCTGGACTGACGAAGCAGAAGAGGCTTTCCAGGAGTTGAAGCGACTCCTGACGACCCTACCTCTCATGGTAGCCCCTGAGCCCAGAGAGCACCTGCTGCTCTACATCGCGGCGACAACTGAAGTGGTGAGTATGGTCCTCGTCGCAGAGCGGCCAGACCCCTCACCTTCACAACCTGCTCCGGTAGCAGAAGACAGACGCCAGGAGGCCCTGCAGGACCAAGGCGGTCTCCCGGACATCCAAGGCAACCTCCCGGAGGTCCAGGTCGGCCTCCCGGAGGTCCAGGGCGGTCTCCCGGACCCCCAAGATAAACCACCGGGGGTCCTGCGGGACCCCCCGGGGGCCAAATAGGACCTCCCGGAGGTCCCTCAAGACCCCCCGGAGCTCCCGGATAATAAATATAGCTTAAGGGCCTCCGGGTCCCTGCTCCCGGAGGCCCCCATGGGTCCACTCACCTCCAGCGGGCCAGGGCCAATAGACGAGGACCTCCCAAGCCTAAGAGGGAGGCTTCGAACCATCCAGAGGCCTGTCTACTACATCAGCGAAGTACTTCATGATGCGAAGACAAGGTACCTAGAAGTCCACAAGCTGCTGTATGCGGTGCTCGTGGCCTCCAGGAAGCTCCGCCATTACTTCCAGGCCCACCGGGTCTCGGTAGTCACCTCGTATCCGCTGAAGACAAATTCTTCACAGCCCCCATGCGACTGGCAACGTTGCTAAGTGGGCAGCGGAGCTGGCGGAGTTTGAGCTGGACTTCCTCCCACGCCATGCAGTCAAAAGCCAAGCACTGGCTGACTTTGTGGCGGAGTGGACACCAACGAAGACTGACCCAGGGGGCCATGAAGGCGGTGAACCAGAGCACCAAGCTCCGGTCTTCACCGAGCCCCACTGGACACTTTTCTTCTACGGCTCCTCGCGAAAGCAGGGGGCCGGTGCCGGCGTACTGCTCCTCATGCCATCGGGGGAACAGTTTGGGTACATGGTGCGTCTCAATTTCAAGGCAACCAACAACATGGCGGAGTATGAAGCACTCATCTTTGGCCTGCAGACAGACCCCCATCAGCTTTGACGCCACCGAATGCCCCAGGAACATGGCTGGGGCCGGCCAACTACCGCTCTTGGTTGCTCCTACCATCGCCAACGTGAGAATGTACCACGTTTTGGTAGATGGTGGAGCTGGGCTGAACCTCATCAGCCGTGCAGCTTTCCAGAAGCTGCAGATCCCGATGGCCAAGCTCACCCCGTCGAGCCCGTTCTCAGGGGTAGGTCCGGGACAGGTCATTCCCTATGGCAACATTAGCCTCCCGGTGACCTTCGGGGCTCCGGACAGCTATCGGACAGAGTACATTCTGTTCGACGTAGCGGAGATAGACCTCCCCTTCAATGCCATAATCGGCAGGCCAGCCCTGTACCGGTTCATGGCAGTAGCCCACTACGGCTACCTCGTCCTGAAGATGCCAACACCGACGGGCGTCCTCAGGATTCGTGGAGACCGCACTGCTGCAGTGTCGGCCTTAGAGAAACTCCAAGCGCTCGCAACAGCTGGGGCATCAGCCCCCGGCAGTACAGAGTCGGACCAGCTCCGCCCGAGCGCACGCCACCGTGCTTCCGCCACAGCACCCCGGGTGCAACCTCTCGACGAGGGCGGCGTCCCCTTAAAGGTCGTCCAAGTCGGCGCCGAAGCCACCCAGACCACCCGGGTAGCCGGGGGCCTGGATAGCAAATAGGAAGGCGCGCTCGTCACCTTCCTCCGGCACAACGTCGACGTGTTTGCATGGCAGCCGTCACAGATGCCGGGGATCCCCAGGGAGGTGATCGAGGACCACTTGAAAGTCTTCCCCGACGCCCGGCCGGTTCAACAGAAGCCCCACAAACAGTCCATCGAGCGGCAAAACTTCATTCGCGAAGAAGTCAAGAAGCTGCTGGACGCTGGCTTCATACGGGAGGTCCACCACCCCCGGTGGTTGGCGAACCCCGTCGTTGTCCCGAAGGCCGGCGGGAAGCTCCGGATGTGCATCGACTACACCAGTCTCAATAAGGCATGTCCCAAAGATCCATTCCCTCTCCCTAGAATAGATCAAATAGTAGACTCAACGTCAGACTGTGATATGCTGTGCTTCCTAGACGCCTACTCGGGTTTCCATCAGATCCCCATGTCTAGGGAGGACGAGGAGCACACCTCCTTCATCACAGTAGATGGCCTTTATTGCTATGTGTCTATGCCTTACGGCCTAAAGAATGCACTCCCCACCTTTGTGCGAGCAATGCACAAAACCTTTGGGGAGTTAATAAGAGACCTAGTTGAGGTGTACGTCGATGACATAGTTGTCAAGGTCAAGCAGGGTTCATCTTTGTTAGATAACCTAGCCTTAGTCTTTGACAAGTTGCGCTCTACGCGCATTAAGCTGAACCCCGATAAATGTGTGTTCGGTGTGTCCTCTGGGAAGCTCTTAGGATTCCTGGTCACGCACCGAGGGATTGAGGTCAACGCAGAGAAGATCAAGGCCATCGACTTGATGCGTCCCCCTGCCCGCGTCAAGGATGTCCAGAAACTCACGGGATGTCTAGCCGCGCTGAGTCGGTTTATACCGAGCCTAGCAGAGCGGGCACTCCCTTTATTTAAGCTCCTGCGCAAGTCAGGTCCTTTTGCCTGGACTGACGAAGCAGAAGAGGCTTTCCAGGAGTTGAAGCGACTCCTGACGACCCTACCTATGATGGTAGCCCCTGAGCCCGGAGAGCATCCTGCTGCTCTACATCGCGGCGACAACTGAAGTGGTGAGTATGGTCCTCGTCGCAGAGCGGCCAGACCCCTCATCTTCACAACCTGCTCCGGTAGCAGAAGACAGACGCCAGGAGGCCCCGCAGGACCAAGGCGGTCTCCCGGACCTCCAAGGCAACCTCCCGGAGGTCCAGATCGGCCTCCCCGAGGTCCAGGGCGGTCTCCCGGACCCCCAAGATAAACCCCCGGGGGTCCTGCGGGACCCCCCGGGGGCCAAATATGACCTCCCAGAGGTCCCTCAAGACCCCCCAGAGCTTCCGGATAATCAAGATAGCTTAAGGGCCTCCGGGTCCCAGCTCCCGGAGGCCCCTGTGGGTCCACTCACCTCCAGCGGGCCAGGGCCAATAGACGAGGACCTCCCAAGCCTAAGAGAGAGGCTTCGAACCATCCAGAGGCCTGTCTACTACATCAGCGAAGTACTTCATGATGCCAAGACAAGGTACCTAGAAGTCCACAAGCTGCTGTATGTGGTGCTCGTGGCCTCCAGGAAGCTCCGCCATTACTTCCAGGCCCACCGGGTCTCGGTAGTCACCTCGTATCCGCTGAAGACAAATTCTTCACAGGCCCCATGCGACTGGCAACGTTGCTAAGTGGGCGGCGGAGCTGGCGGAGTTTGAGCTGGACTTCCTCCCATGCCATGCAGTCAAGAGCCAAGCACTGGCTGACTTTGTGGCGGAGTGGACACCAACGAATACTGACCCAGGGGGCCATGAAGGCGGTGAACCAGAGCACCAAGCTCCGGTCTTCACCGAACCCCACTGGACACTTTTCTTCGACGGCTCCTCGCGAAAGCAGGGGGCCGGTGCCGGCGTACTGCTCCTCATGCCATCAGGGGAACAGTTTGGGTACATGGTGCGTCTCAATTTCAAGGCAACCAACAACATGGCGGAGTATGAAGCACTCATCTTTGGCCTGCAGACAGACCCCCATCAGCTTTGACGCCACCGAATGCCCCAGGAACATGGCTGGGGCCGGCCAACTACCGATCTTGGTAGCTCCTACCATCGCCAACGTGAGAATGTACCACGTTTTGGTAGATGGTGGAGCTGGGCTGAACCTCATCAGCCGTGCAGCTTTCCAGAAGCTGCAGATCCCGATGGCCAAGCTCACCCCGTCGAGCCCTTTCTCAGGGGTAGGTCCGGGACAGGTCATTCCCTACGGCAACATTAGCCTCCCGGTGACCTTCGGGGCTCCGGACAGCTATCGGACAGAGTACATTCTGTTCGACGTAGCGGAGATAGACCTCCCCTTCAATGCCATAATCGGCAGGCCAGCCCTGTACCGGTTCATGGCAGTAGCCCACTACGGCTACCTCGTCCTGAAGATGCCAACACCGACGGGCGTCCTCAGGATTCGTGGAGACCGCACTGCTGCAGTGTCGGCCTTAGAGAAACTCCAAGCGCTCGCAACAGCTGGGGCATCAGCCCCCGGCAGTACAGAGTCGGACCAGCTCCGCCCGAGCGCACGCCACCGTGCTTCCGCCACAGCACCCCGGGTGCAACCTCTCGACGAGGGCGGCATCCCCTTAAAGGTCGTCCAAGTCAGCACCGAAGCCACCCAGACCACCCGGATAGCCGGGGGCCTGGATAGCAAATAGGAAGGCGCGCTCGTCACCTTCCTCCGGCACAACGTCGACGTGTTTGCATGGCAGCCGTCACAGATGCCGGGGATCCCCAGGGAGGTGATCGAGCACCACTTGAAAGTCTTCCCCGACGCCCGGCCGGTTCAACAGAAGCCCCGCAAGCAGTCCATCGAGCGGCAAAACTTCATTCACGAAGAACTCAAGAAGCTGCTGGACGCTGGCTTCATACGGGAGGTCCACCACCCCCGGTGGTTGGCGAACCCCGTCGTTGTCCCGAAGGCCGGCGGGAAGCTCCGGATGTGCATCGACTACACCAGTCTCAATAAGGCATGTCCCAAAGATCCATTCCCTCTCCCTAGAATAGATCAAATAGTAGACTCAACGTCAGGCTGTGATATGCTGTGCTTCCTAGACGCCTACTCGGGTTTCCATCAGATCCCCATGTCTAGGGAGGACGAGGAGCACACCTCCTTCATCACAGTAGACGGCCTTTATTGCTATGTGTCTATGCCTTACGGCCTAAAGAATGCACTCCCCACCTTTGTGCGAGCAATGCACAAAACCTTTGGGGAGTTAATAAGAGACCTAGTTGAGGTGTACGTCGATGACATAGTTGTCAAGGTCAAGCAGGGTTCATCTTTGTTAGATAACCTAGCCTTAGTCTTTGACAAGTTGCGCTCTACGCGCACTACGCTGAACCCCGATAAATGTGTGTTCGGTGTGTCCTCTGGGAAGCTCTTAGGATTCCTGGTCTCGCACCGAGGGATTGAGGTCAACCCAGAGAAGATCAAGGCCATCGACTTGATGCGGCCCCCTGCCCGCGTCAAGGAAGTCCAGAAACTCACGGGATGTCTAGCCGTGCTGAGTCGGTTTATACCGAGGCTAGCAGAGCGGGCACTCCCTTTCTTTAAGCTCCTGCACAAGTCAGGCCCTTTTGCCTGGACTGACGAAGCAGAAGAGTCTTTCCAGGAGTTGAAGCAACTCCTGACGACCCTACCTATCATGGTAGCCCCTGAGCCCGGAGAGCACCTGCTGCTCTACATCGCGGCGACAACTGAAGTGGTGAGTATGGTCCTCGTCGCAGAGCGGCCAGACCCCTCATCTTCACAACCTGCTCCGGTAGCAGAAGACAGACGCCAGGAGGCCCCGCAGGACCAAGGCGGTCTCCCGGATCTCCAAGGCAACCTCCCGGAGGTCCAGGTCGGCCTCCCGGAGGTCCAGGGCGGTCTCCCGGACCCCCAAGATAAACCCCCGGGGGTCCTGCGGGACCCCCCGGGGGCCAAATGGGACCTCCCGGAGGTCCCTCAAGACCCCCCGAGCTCCCGGATAATGAAGATAGCTTAAGGTTCTCCGGGTCCCAGCTCCCGGAGGCCCCCGTGGGTCCACTCACCTCCAGCGTGCCAGGGCCAATGGACGAGGACCTCCCAAGCCTAAGAGAGAGGCTTCAAACCATCTAGAGGCCTGTCTACTACCTCAGCGAAGTACTTCATGATACCAAGACAAGGTATCTAGAAGTCCACAAGCTGCTGTATGCGGTGCTCGTGGCCTTCAGGAAGCTCCGCCATTACTTCCAGGCCCACCGGGTCTCGGTAGTCACCTCGTATCCGCTGAAGACAATTCTTCACAGCCCCCATGCGACTGGCAACGTTGGTAAGTTGGCGGCGGAGATGGCGGAGTTTGAGCTGGACTTCCTCCCACGCCATGCAGTCAAGAGCCAAGCACTGGCTGACTTTGTGGCGGAGTGGACACCAACGAAGACTGACCCAGGGGGCCATGAAAGCGGTGAACTAGAGCACCAAGCTCCGGTCTTCACCGAACCCCACTGGACACTTTTCTTCGACGGCTCCTCGCGAAAGCAGGGGGCCGGTGCTGGCATACTGCTCCTCATGCCATCGGGGGAACAGTTTGGGTACATGGTGCGTCTCAATTTCAAGGCAACCAACAACATGGCGGAGTATGAAGCACTCATCTTTGGCCTGCAGACAGCCCTGTCTTTAGGCGCTCGCCAGTTGTTGGCACAGGGCGACTCCCAGCTGGTCATCAAGCAAGTCAAGGGCGAATGCTCCTGCAATGACCCACAGCTAGCTGCGTATCTGCTTCACGTGCAGATGTTGGAGAAAGAATTCCTCGCCTTGGAACTGCACCACGTACCGCGCGCTGGCAATGCCGCAGCTGACAACCTTTCAACGAAGGCTTCCACCGGAGCCCCTGCGCCCGAAGGAGTTTTCGAAAGGACGTTGCTGCGGCCTACAGCCCGGCCCGCCGAGCCGGGCGAAGGGGGCTTGACCAGCACCTCGAAGCTGGCGGTCCCGGTGGCCCTACAGCCATGGATGCCGCCAAGGATCGTAAGCGTCACTGGGGACTCCGTGCAACCCAGCGTTCAAGATCCAGGAGCTCATGTCAGAACCGATGCATGGATCACGGAGATCCGGGACTACTTGAAGGACAACATCCTCCCTGATGAACATGCAACCGCTGAACGGATTGTGCGTATGGCTAAGAGATACGCGCTGGTAGAGGGGGATCTCTACCGGCGTGGCGCCAACCACATCCTATTGCGGTGCATAACCCAGGGGGAAGGCTGCGACTTGCTCACTTAGATCCATGGAGGCGAATGTGGAAGTCTCTCTTCCTCACACACGCTTGTCGGTAAAGCCTTCCGGCATGGCTTCTACTGGCCGACAGCACTCCAGGATGCCGTCAAGGTGGTCGAGAGCTGCAAGGCGTGCCAGTTCCACGCCAAGCAGATCCATACACCGGCTCAGGCGGTACAGATGATCCCGCCCTCGTGTCCATTTGCCGTATGGGGGCTGGACATCTTGGGACCATTTCTCAGAACCGTCGGGGGATTCCGGTACCTCTATGTCCCCATCGACAAGTTCACCAAGTGGCCAGAAGCTACACCAGTTGTCACCATCAACAAACAATCCGCAGTAAAGTTCATCAAGTCTATTGTCTGCCGGTTCGGGGTCCCGAACAGAATCATCACCGACAACGGGACACAGTTCACCAGCGCAGCATTCCAAGACTACTACGAGGACCTCGGCATTCCGGTGTGCTATGCCTCTGTTGCCCACCCAAAAAAGCAATGGGCAAGTCGAGAGGGCCAATGCGGAGATTCTCCGGGGCCTTAAGACTCGCACCTTCGCCAGTCTGAAGAAACATGGTGCCAATTGGGTAGATGAGCTTCCGAGTACACTATGGGCTAACTGGACATCCCACAGCCGGGCCACCGGGGAGACACCCTTCTTCATGGTGTATGGGGCCGAAGCTGTACTTCCCCCAGAAGTCACCATGAAGTCTCACCGTGTCCGGGCTTACGATGAAGCCGCGCAGGACAACCTCCGGCGTGGAGAAATCGACCTCGTCGACAAGGTCCGATTACATGCAGCACTCCGTAACGCGTGGTACAGACAAGCGCTTCGGCGCTACCACCAGAGATCTGTGCGTGCCCGGGAGCTGCAGGAAGGTGACCTGGTGTTGCGGCGCATACTTTCTCGTGAAGGGGCCCACAAACTCTCCCCTAGTTGGGAGGGTCCCTTCCGAGTCGCGAAAGTATGCCGCCCCGGGTGTGTGCGCCTTTCCACCGAGGATGGGGACCTGCTCCCAAACCCTTGGAACATAGAACACCTCCGTAAGTTCTACCCCTAGAGCAAAGATAGGACAGTACTTTCTTTCCGTAATAAACTCCATAGAGTCCAGGAACAGCGCTCGGAGCAGCTAAGCCCCAGGGGACGGTACAGGACTACGTTCAGCTTTGCCTGGTTCCGACTCCAGGCGCGTAGAGTCTTGCTTCCCCTCTTAATGGGGCGGGTCGTGGCCTCCATGTATAGCCTGCCTTCCTCCTGTGGAAAGTTATACGAAAAGAAACCTGTTCTACTTTGCTCTTTCCTCGTACTCATTTAAATTGTGTACTAAGTTTTTTATGACTACCCTTGCGGTGCATGGCTGCCATGTGCTCAGCTCCCCCTTCTCATTCTCACCACTAGTCAGCATTCGCTGCCCTACCCGAGGCGGTTGCATCAGGGGTACCTGCCGATAGTCGAGGGGGGTCCTGAGCCCCCGAACGCTTCGCGCACTACTGTCCCCAAGCAACGAGCATATGGTTAGGGGCCATAAGTCGAATAAGACTATGGGATAAGGGAGGGGAAGCTCCCAAGGAGAATTAATTTTTCCCTACTTGTGTGCAGGACATCTCGGCCTCGGATCCCTACAGGAATGTGGTAGGAGCGCCTGACCAATGGGACGCCCCTGCCAAGGGACCACTACGGAATCATGCGAGACCGGAACTCCAAGGTAAGACCGAAGGATCCATGGCTCCAGCGGGACCGGACCTCCCCTCCTCTGAGGGGAAGGGCCCAGAGACCCCACGTGAACCGCGGCTCCGAACCTCCCTCTCCTCAGAGGAGAGCTCCGGATCCGCCACGTGGCTGGCTGATCCGGGCCTCTCCCTCCTCATGAGGCGGGGCCCGAGGACCTCCGGGGCCCTTAATATAATGAGGACCCAGGGAAGGTGCCGGAGCAGAACATCGAGATTGGTGAAGGCCTCTGAGCGCCTTGCGGAACTAAGGGCTTGGTCAGGCAAAACCAGGAAGAAGACGGAAAACATCGCAGGCACGAAGGGTCATAAGAGTTCATGTATCCATGGCTCCATGAGCTGGGCTACAAACTCGATGAAAAAGAAAGAAACAGGCCCCAAGATTCCTCTGACACGACTAGAGTCTAGAAGTTGCAAGAACAGCCACGTCACCAGGTTTCAGCCCTGGCGGCGCTCTCCCGCTCCACGACCCGAGCGAAGAAATCGCCTCCCTCATCACCAGCGCAAAGGCCGGTGTCATCAAGGGTGCTCCTGAGGCCCCCTACGCAGCTTCGACGGTCTTCTTGGAGACTCTGCCGCCTGGGATCCTCCTTGGTGCATCGGCGGTTTCCTTCTCCTGAAGTTCCCTCATCACCGGCGCAAAAGCCGGTGTCATCAAGGGTGCTCCAGAGGCCCCCTCCGCAGCTTCAGCGGTCTTCTCGGAGACTCTGCCGCCTGGAATTCTCCTTGGTGCTTCAGCGGTTTCTTTGAAGACTCCACCATCTGAGAAGGGACGCAATGCCAGGGAGCTTTCTGCCTGCCGTCACCAAGGAAGGGCCCCGTCGGGAGGACAAACCAGAGACCCCTTGGAGGCGCCACCTCCAGAGGCAAGGCAGGCAGGCTCCCTGGGTCCCAGACTTGGTGCAGACGCCGTCACTGGAGGAAATCGAGAGCGATTCTCCCCCCATAAGGCGGGTTAAGAGCCATGGAAGAAGACAAGAATGCAGAGACTCGAGGGAGGCGCAAGGGCTGGAAGCCTTATAAGGGGAGCGTACCCACGTGGGGGTTTCTTTTCACACCTTCCCGGGTGCAATCCCAAGCGATTCGAAACTCTTCGAGTACGCCGCATCGGCAACCGCTTTGGCTCCGAGACCGAGCGCCGATGACAGGTGGACCCAAGCCGCCCGACTGGAGCGGTGGACCAAGGAGTCAGTCTCCTAAGAAGACAAGCCGGCAAGGCATTTTGGCGGTTCCCGAAGAAAGCGCTGCAACATGCAGAAGTGGCAGTCTTGGCAACCACCGCAGTAAAAGCAACCATCAAGTGGGCGCACGCTCCCACGATCCTACGACCGTTCGTGCTCCGGCAGCAGTCAATGCGGGACTTAGAGAAAGTGCGCGGATCAGAAGAGACGGAGGTCCCACCTCCGGCTCGCTATCTCCCCCGAGATGGGCCCGGGGGCCACTGTCGGTACCTGAGATATGGGGTACCCCCGCGCACAGGGGAAAATGCCTAAGGAACTCGCCCTTCTCTGCAGGGAGAGCTCCGAAGGCGCCACACGTCCGGCGGGGCCGGACCTCCCTCTCCTCAGAGGAGAGCTCCGGGCCTGCCACGTGGCATACAGAAGCCGGACCTCCCCCCCCCCCCCCCCGCGGGCGAGGGGTCCGAAGGTGCCACGTATCCGGCGGGGCCGGACCTCTCTCTCCTCAGAGGGGAGCTCCGGGCCTGCAACGTGGCCGACAGAAGCCGAACCTCCCCCTCCGCGGGGAGAGGTCCGGAGGCTACACGTGCCCCGTGGGCCGGACCCCCCTCTGCTCTGAGAAGGATTCCGGGCCTGCCACGTGGCCAGAAGAACGGCGCTGCCTGCCCCCGAGCGATAGGCAGCGGGCATAAAGACGCCCCATACCTTGCCCGTACAAGGTATTCAAGGCCCGCGTCTTCCCAAGACGCGGAGACGTGGAGCACGCCTCTGTCAGGAGCCGTTGCGCCCATTCACATCACAGACTGGCGCGCGGTGTCAGAAACTGCCAGCCAATAAACACCGCGACAAGACATCCCATGCCGCCTGCGCCGCCATCAACCACTACGACTAGCATGCGGCATGGGCAGGGCAGCAAGACAGAGACTCGGAAGCCTTCGCCAGAGACAACTACCGGCATAACTGCAGATACGGTAGATAACAGTCAATCTCCCCGGGACCACATGTCGGGTCCCGGGCCCCCTTGTAAGCCACCCGAGTCTTGGACTATAAAAGGCTCGGGTAGGCGACGATAGCAAGGGTTGGCATCTCTGCAACTCAGACGCTAGCCATTCACACCGAAGCTGTAACTCACCCCCAAGCTCAGGACTCCGGCCCTGAGCAGCAAGCAATACAGAGAGCTCCATAGCTCGCCGTGGACGTAGGGTTTTACGCTCCGGCCGCCTGAACCACGTAAAACTCACCGTGTCAAGCTCTTACTAACTCGTCCATCCACGCAAGCTCTCCGCAAGGGACTAGCCCCACCGAAAAAAGAACCTCCGCGGGCTGCCCAGTGCAGGCCCGGGGGAAGTGTCGACCGAACACTTCGACAAGCATGTTCAAACTAAACAGCACCATAGGATTAGCATGCATATGCATCATTGCATCTTGAGTAAAGTTTGTGCATGATAATTGATTGCTGTAGTGACGCCCCCCTTTTTGATTTCTGCATGTATTCATGTTTCATATAGAGGAAACATTTGAAAATAAGTTGAAATGGAGAAAGAATCAAAAAGATAGCCAAAAAGACCCAATTCTAGTTCGTCGAGGAACGCTGTAGACAATTTCCTCGGCCGCTGGCCACGTGGCGTCTTCGGAGCTCATCCCCGCAAAGGGGGAGAGGTCGGCCACTAAACTGGCTACGTGGCAGGCTCGGGGCTCGTCCCCCCAAGAGGGGCGAGGTACGACCCCATGGGACACGTGTTGCCCCCGGAGCTAGCCTCCGCGGAGGAGCGAGGCCAGCCCCGCAGGACACGTGTCGCCTTCGGAGCTAGTCACTGTGGAAGAAAGGACCAGCCGCGCGGGACACGTGTCGCTCTCGGAGCTCACCTCCGAGAGGTCCGGCCCTGTCAGACACGTGTCGCTCTCGGAGCTCACCCCCGAGAGGTCCGGTCCTATTGGACACGTGTCACCTCCGGAGCATACATCCGGGAGGTCCGTCGTTGTTGGACACGTGTCATCCTCGGAGCTCGTCTCTGAGAAAAAAGGATGTCTGGCGCTACCGAACACGTGGCATTCTCGGAGCCCACCTTCGAAGAGAGGGGAGGTCCGGCTCTGACACGTGGCACATTCGGAGCCATCTTTGAAGAGAGGGTAGGTCCGGCACTGACACGTGGTGCACGCGGAGCTCACCTCTGGGGAAGTGAGAGGTCTCGCCCGCCTGACACGCGGCACAACCAGAGCTCGTCCCTGAGGAAAAGGGAACCCAGGCCTCCGCAGGACACGTGGAGCCAACGGAGCTTATCCCTGCGGAAGGATGAGATCTGAAGCGGTTTTTGCTTCTGTACACACGGGAATACCGACACGGAAGGAAACCGACACGAATTCCACGTTGCTACCGCACCAAATCAGCAAGAGATAAGTTGTTAAGATTCAAAAACAATTTGAATAGGACTCTTATTCTAATTCCAATAATATTAGGACTCTTTGTTTCCCTCTTGTAAATAGAACCCAGAACCTTTGGCCGCAACCATGTACTTCTTTTCCACCTTCTGAGCCGACAACTTAGAGCCCTAGCCCCCAGCTCGCCGAGTAAATCCCTTCGCCGGAGTTTGACCACCGGAGAGACCACCGACGAGCCCAGACACGATCGCCGCCGCCGGAAGAGAGCCCCGGCGATCTGTTCTTGCTAGGAAGAAGGACCCGAAGGAAGTAAGGTAGGTTTCGAATACCACCTTACAACATCATCGCATTTTCTTTGCATCTGTTCTCTTCGATCCTTTCGAACAGAAGCTTTTTCGTGGACAGATCACGTGTTGATTGGTTTGATCTAATGTCAAGATCATCGCCACGTCCACATTTGATCCGAACACCTCTGTTCATCATAAAACCCATGCAAACCATACAAGAACACGTACAAACCGATCTAATAAAAACTGCATGATAGGATTAGCATGCATATGCATCATTGCATCTTAAAGTAGAGTTTGTGCATGATATTGATTGCTATGAATCTTGTATGTGCGTGGTTGTAATGAAGGACAAGCTCAGGGAGCTATCTACGACGAACTACAACCTCAAGACTTCGAGATCCCAGAGCAACAGAATACGCAAGAACAACGCAAGTGCCCCTTCACCATATTGATCTTGTCGGTACCTGAGATATGGGGTACCCCCGCGCACAGGGTAAAATGCCTAAGGTACTCGTCCTTCTCCCCAGGGAGAGCTCTGAAGGCGCCACGCGTCCGGCGGGGCCGGACCTCCCTCTCCTCAGAGGAGAGCTCCGGGCCCGCCACGTGGCTTACAGAAGCTGGACCTCCTCCTCCGCGGGAGGAAGGTCTGAAGACGCCACGCGTCCAGCGGGGCCGGACCTCCCTCTCCTCAGAGGAGAGCTCCAGGCCCGCCACGTGGCATACAGAAGCTGGACCTCCCCCTCCGCGGGGAGAGGTCCGGAGGCTCCACGTGCACCGCGGGACTGACCCTCCCCTCCTCTGAGAAGGGCTCCGGGCCCGCCACGTGGCAGCAGGACGACGCAGCCTGCCCCGAGCGGTAGGCAGCGGGCGTAAATACGCCCCATACCTTGCCCGTACAGGGTATTCAAGGCCCGCGTCTTCCCAAGACGCGGAGACGCGGAGCACGCTTCTGTCAGGTGCCGTTGCGCCCAGTCGCATCATAGACTGGCGCGCGGTGTCAGAACCTGTCAGCCAATAAACATCGCGACAAGACAACCCATGCCGCCTGCGCCGTCATCAACCGCTACGACTGGCATGCGGCATGGGCAGGGCGGCAAGATGAAGACTCAGAAGCCTTCAGCCAGAGACAACTACCGGCATAACTGCAGATACGGTAGATAATAGACAATCTTCCTGGGACCACCTGTCGGGTCCCAGCTCCCCTTGTAAGCCGCCCGAGTCTTGGACTATAAAAGGCTCGGGTAGGCGTCGATAGCAAGGGTTCGCATTTTGCAACTCATACGCTAGCCGTACACTCTCAAGCTGTAACTCACCCCCAAGCTCAGACCTCCGGCCCTAAGCAGCAAGCAATACAGCGAGCTCCATAGCTCGCCGTGGACGTAGGGTTTTACGCTCCGGCGGCCTGAACCACGTAAAACTCGCCGTGTAAAGCTCTTACTAACTCGTTCCATCTGCGCAAGCTCTCCGCTAGGGACTAACCCCTCCGAAAAAAGAACCTCCGCGGGCTGCCCAGTGCAGGCCCGGGGGAAGTGTCGACCGCACATTTCGACATTTGGCGCACCAGGTAGGGGGCTTTTCTCCTAGCGCGACGAGTTTCAGCCAACGAAGATGACCAAGCTTCCTTCAGCGGCAAACTCTCCCCCTCCGCGTTCACGGCGAACCGTGACCACTGGGGAGTACATGTCGACACACTCAGGACGGAGTGTGTCGGCACAAGCTGGTAGCCAGCAGCCGACTCCGGCGACACCAACTCCGGCTATGCAGGCCCCGACCAGTGTGAGATCTTCTGCAGCGCTGAGCGTACACCATGGAGGTGCGCTAGCTGCAGCAAGAGCGCTGCTGCGCAACCCACCTGCGGGGGATGCACCCCATTCAGCGACCCAGCAATGTGTCCATGAGGTGGACCGCCTCGTCGTCGCCGCCCCGAACCCTCGGTTTTGGCGAGGACGGCGCCCAGGACAACCGGCTGTGTCGCTGACGCGCACACCCACGGTTGACGGGCTAACGGCGGATTCCAGCTCCTCCAGGCTCATGTCGACGGACCTGCGAAGGAAACTGGAACGGTGCCACTTGGGCCAGGACGCCCGGGTGTACCTCGAGCGACACCGAGAGAGGCGTCGCAGCCATGAGGCAGGCGACAGCATGTCGTCGGCCTCGACACAACCGGAAGGGCAGGCCTTCGCCACGCGAGCCCTGACTCAGGCATATGCTGCGCAGCATATGCCACAGCTATATGCGCCGCAAGCAGCGGCCCCGGCCTATGGTGCAGCCTTGCCCATGCCGGGATACGCGGTGCCAAGTGCGAACCAAGCGTTCGCAGCGCCAGTACCTGCAGCAGCAGGTGCAGGATGTGCGGCCCTTGCACCCCACCTTCGCTTCGCAAGGTGGCCACGCAAGTTTCGCCCGCATCTGCACGAGAAGTACGACGGTAGCGTCAACCCAGCAGAGTTCCTCCAGATCTACTCCACCGCCGTACTTGCCGCAGGAGGGGATGAGGCTGTCATGGCCAACTACTTCCCCGTCGCCTTGACCGGCCCAGCTCGGTCTTGGCTCATGTATCTACCTCAGGGGTCCATAACCTCCTGGGGAGAGCTCTGCCGGCAGTTCGTCGCCAACTTCGGCAGCTCCTACACCCGCCCCGGCACGGAGCTTGACCTCCACGCCGTCAGGCAACAGCCTGGGGAGTCGCTGCGATCTTTCATCCAGCAGTTCTCCCAGGTATGCAACACCATCCCGCATATTCAGAACGCTTCGGTGGTGGTGGCGTTCCGGCAAGGCGTTCGGGACAGGAAGATGCTCGAGAAGCTCGCGACCAAGAAGGTCCGCGATGCCTCAGAACTCTTCAACCTGGCGGTTAAGTGTGCCAGAGCAGCCGAAGGACGGAACTGGCACTCTCTGCCGGCCCCAAGCCGGGGGGTCAGCTGGGATCCGGCGGCGCTTCGTACGGAAGAAGCGTAAAAACATCAGCCGCGGTCCCTGTTGTCGCAACGGCGACGCCCTGTGGAGCTCGGGGGCCGCACCCTGACAAGAGGCCGCGACAACCACCGGCCCCGGACGGGGGCCAGGATGGATTATGCCCTGTGCATGGCACCAGCTATCATACCGCTACCGAATGACGGGAAATACAGAAGCTCGCGGAGCGCTTCCGGAAAGGGAAGCAGCCTCTAACTGATGCCCCACCCAATGATCAAAGGAGCGGCAAGAAGAAGGTCGAGGCCCGAGACGGCGTCGACCGGCAGGTGGAGTTCCAGGAGCTTCAGCACGCCATAAAGGCAGTGCGCAGTCATGGGAGCTCCAGTTCCAGTGATGACGAGCACCGGAAGATGCTCTATGTCATCTTCGGCGGGTCCGCTGACCCCCCGTCCCGGAGCATGGCTAAGGCCTTGCGTCGAGCGGTAGCGTCAGTGGCTCCCCTCCCAGGTGCAGCACCGCACCTCAGGTGGATGGGAACCCCCATCAGCTTCGATGACACCGACTGCCCCAGGAACATGGCTGGGGCCGGCCAACTGCCGCTCGTGGTGGCCCCCACAATCGCCAACATGAAGATGTACCACGTTTTGGAGGATGGCGGGGCTGGGCTGAACCTCATCAATCGCGCAGCCTTCCAGAAGCTGCAGATCCCGATGGCCAAGCTCACCCCATCGAGCCCGTTCTCAGGGGTGGGACCGGGACAGGTCATTCCCTACGGCCACATCAGCCTCCCGGTGACCTTTGGGGCACCGGACAGCTACCGGACAGAGTACGTTCTGTTTGACGTGGCCGAGATTGACCTCCCCTTCAATGCCATAATCGGCAGGCCAGCCCTGTACCGATTCACGGCTGTAGCCCATTACGGCTACCTTGTCTTGAAGATGCCTACTGTCGGTACCTGAGATATGGGGTACCCCCGCGCACAGGGTAAAATGCCTAAGGTGCTCGCCCTTCTCCGCAGGGAGAGCTTCGAAGGCGCCACGCGTCCGGCGGGGACGGACCTCCCTCTCCTCAGAGGAGAGCTCCGGGCCCGCCATGTGGCATACAGAAGCCGGACCTCCCCCTCCGCGGGAGAGAGGTCCGAAGACGCCACGCGTCCAGCGGGGCCGGACCTCCCTCTCCGCAGAGGAGAGCTCCGGGCCCGCCATGTGGCATACAGAAGCCGGACCTCCCCCTCCGCGGGGAGAGGTTCGGAGGCTCCACGTGCCCTGCAGGCCGGACCCTTCTCTCCTCAGAGAAGGGCTCCGGACCCGCCACGTGGCTAGAAGAACGGTGCTGCCCGCCCCCGAGCGGTAGGCAGCGGGCGTAAAGGCGCCCCACACCTTGCCCGTACAAGGTATTCAAGGCCCGCGTCTTCCCAAGACGCGGAAACGCGGAGCACGCGTCTGTCAGGTGCCGTTGCGCCCAGTCGCATCACAGACTGGCGCGCGGTGTCAGAACCTGCCAGCTAATAAACGCTGCGACAAGACATCCCATGCCGCCTGCGCCGTCATCAAACACTACGACTAGCGTGCGGCATGGGCAGGGTGGCAAGATGAAGACTCAGAAGCCTTCGACCACAGGCAACTACCGGCGTAACTACAGATACGGTAGATAATAGACAATCTTCCCGGGACCACCTGTCGGGTCCCGGCACCCCTTGTAAGCCGCCCGAGTCCTGGACTATAAAAGGCTCGGGTAGGCGTCGATAGCAAGGGTTCGCATTTTGCAACTCATACGCTAGCCATACACTCTCAAGCTGTAACTCACCCCAAGCTCAGGCCCCCGGCCCTGAGCAGCAAGCAATACAGCGAGCTCCATAGCTCGCCGTGGACGTAGGGTTTTACGCTCCGGCGGCCTGAACCACGTAAAACTCTCCGTGTCAAGCTCTCACTAACTCGTCCATCTGCGCAAGCTCTCCGCTAGGAACTAGCCCCTCCGAAAAAAGAACCTCCGCGGGCTGCCCAGTGCAGGCCCGGGGGAAGTGTCGACCGAACACTTCGACATATGGCGCGCCAGGTAGGGGCTTTTCCCCTAGCGCGACGAGTTTCCGCCGACGAAGATGACCAAGCTCCCTTCAGCGGAAAACTCTCCCCCCCCCCCCCCCCCCACGTTCGTGGCAAACCGTGACCAGGGGAAAGTACATGATGACACACTCAGGACGGAGTGTGACAGGGAAAGCTGGGAGCCAGCAACAGGCTCTGGCAGCGCCGACCCCGGCAATGCAGGCTCCATCCAGCGTCAGGCCTTCAGTAGCGCCGGGCGTACCCGGTGGGGGTGCGCTAGCCGCAGCAACGGTGCTACTGCGCAATCCGCCTGCTGGGGACGCGCCTCAGGCAGCGACCCAGCAGTGGATTCGCAAGGTAGACCGTCTTGTCGTCGCCGCCGCAAACCATTGGCTTCGGCGGGGACGACGCTCCGACCAACCGGCTGTGTCGCTGACGCGCACGCCAACGGTTGACGGCCAGACGAGGGGATTCCAGCTCCACCAAGCTTCCGTCGACGGACCTGAGGACAGAGCTGGAACGGTGCCACTTAGGCCAATATGCCTGAGTGTTCCTCGAGCGACGTCAAGAAAGGCGTTGCACTAAAGAGGCTGGCGACAACATGACGTCGGCCTCAACCGAGCCTGAAGGGCAGACCTTCGCTACGCGAGCTCTGCCCCAGGCATACGTCGCGCAGCATATGCCACCACCATATGCCCTGCAAACAGCGCCCGGGTCTATGGAGCGGTCTTGTCCATACCGGGGCACATTGTGCCAGTGGAGAACCAAGCGTTCACGGCACCGATACCTGCACTGGGAGCCAGCAACCTGCTCTGGCAGCGCCGACCCCGGCAATGCAGGCTCCGACCAGCGTCAGGTTTTCAGTAGCGCTGGGTGTACCTAGTGAGGGTGCGCTAGCCGCAGCGAAGAGCGGGCACCGGAGCGTATCCCCCGGTTGCCGGGGCATGCGGTGCTCAGCGCGAACCAAGCGTTCGCGGCATCAGAACCTGCGGCGACAGAAGCAGCGTGTGCGACCCTCGCGCCCCGCCTTCGCTTCACAAAATGGCCGCGCAAGTTTCGACCGCTCTTGCCTGAGAAGTACGACGGCAGCATCAACCCGGCGGAATTCCTCCAGATGCCGGGAAATCCAGAAGCTCGCAGAGCGCTTCCGGAAGGGGAAGCAGCCCCTAACTGATGCCCTACCCTATAGTCAAAGGGAGGGCAAGCAGAAGGTCGAGGCCCGAGACGGCGACGACCGCCAGGTGGAGTTCCAGGAGCTCCGGCTCGCCGTAAAGGCAGTGCGCAGTCATGGGAGCTCCAGCTCCAGTGACGACGAGCACTGGAAGATGCCCTGTGACATCTTCGGCGGGTCCGCTGACCCCCTGTCCCGAAGCATGGCTAAGGCCTTGCGCCGAGCGGTAGCGTCGGTGGCTCCCCTTCCAAGTGCAGTACCGCACCTCAGGTGGATGGGAACACCCATCAGCTTCGATGACACCGACTGCCCCGGGAACATGGCTGGGGCCGGCCAACTGCCGCTCGTGGTGGCCCTTACCATCGCCAACGTGAAGATGTACCACGTTTTGGTGGATGGTGGGGCTGGACTGAACCTCATCAGTCACGCAGCCTTCCAGAAGCTGCAGATCCCGATGGCCAAGCTCGCCCCATCAAGCCCGTTCTCAGGGGTAGGGCCGGGACAGGTCGTTCCCTACGGCCACATCAGCCTCTCGGTGACCTTTGAGGCACCGGACAGCTACCGGACAGAGTACATTCTGTTCGACGTGGCCGAGATTGACCGCCCCTTCAATGCCATAATCGGTAGGCCAGCCCTGTACCGATTCATGGCAATAGCCCACTACGGCTACCTTGTCTTGAAGATGCCTACACCAACAGGCGTCCTCAAGGTTTGTGGAGACCGTGCTGCCGCAGTATTAGCCTTGGAAAGGCTTCGGGCGCTTACAGCAACTAGAGCGCCAGCCCTCGGCAGTACAGAACCAAACCAGCTCCACCTAAGTGCACGCCACCGTGCCTCTACCACCGCACCCCGCGTGCAACCCCTTGATGAGGACGACATCTCCACAAGGCTCGTCCGAATCAGCGCCGATGCCACCCAGACCACCCGGGTAGCTGGGGGCCCGCGTAGCATATAGGAAGGCGCGCTCGTTGCCCTCCTCCGGCATGAGGTCGATGTGCTGCATGACAGCCGTCACCGAGGCCAGAGATCCCTAGGGAGGTGATGGAGCACTACTTGAAGGTCTTTCCCGACGTCCAGCCGTCCGACGAGACGGAGAGTCCGCGCTCCCGGCGCTTGGCAAACCGTGTTATTATCCCGAGGGCCAGCGAGAAGCTCCGGAAGCGCATCCACTACACCAGTCTCAATAAGGCATGCCCTAAAGACCTATTTTCTCTTCCTATGATAGAGCAAATAGTAGACTCGATACCAGGCTGTGATATGCTGCGCTTCCCAAATGCTTGCTAGGGCCCCCATCAGACCCCTGTGTCTGAAGTAGTTGAAGGGCGCCCCCTACCTGCTAATCCCGGCGTAAGCCGACTCGGCATGGCTAGGGGTCCCACGAATTTCTGGTTTTCACGCAATGGCTTTAACCCCATACCACGGTAACCTGTTCCGCTACCAAGAAGCAAGCACCAGAAGACCAGACCTCGGATCCCCGACACAACCTCCCGGAAGACCAGCCGGACCTCCCGGAACTCCCGGGACGACAGCGGAGCTTCCCGCAAGGTCCAAAGCAGCCTGAGGACCCCCGGGTGTCGGGCACCCGGCGGTCTCCCCAGGCTAAAAGCCATCCCCCTCAGCTCCACGCGGCGGGCGATGCCGCCAAATGGGCGTCGGAGCTACTGGAGTTTAATCTAGGTTCCCTTTCCCATCATACAGACATTAACAGAGCATTAGTTCACTTGTGGCTGAAGTAGACGCACGCTCAGGGGGCCACGAAGATGATGAAACAGGACCCTGAGCCCTGACCTTCACCAGGCCTTATCAAATGATGTTCGTGAACGGCTCCTCGCGAAAGCAGGGGGCCGATGCTAGCATACTGTTCCTCACGCCATCGGGGGAGCAGTCTGGGTATGTGGCGCGTTTCAATTCCAAGGCAGCCAACAACATAGCAAAGTATGGAGTGCTCATCCTTCTCGTTAGTCGTTGGCTCAGGGCAATCCCCAGTCTAGTTATCAACCAAGACGGCGGAGACAGACCCCCTCGCCTTGGACCTGCACCACGTACCGCGCGCTAGCAAGGCCACAGCTGACGACCTTTCAACGAGGGCCCCCACTGCCACCAGAGCCACTGTGCCTGAAGGGGGCCTCGAGAGGACATTGCCGCGACCCACAGCCCAGCCCGCCGAGCCGGGCGAAGGGGGATAGACCAGAACCTCGAAGCTGGCAGTCCCGGCGGCCATGAGCGCCGCCAAGGATCATAAGCGTCACTGGGGACTCCGTGCAACCCAGCGCTCAAGATCCAGATGCTCAAGTCAGACCCGATGCATGGATCACGGAGGTCCGGGACTACTTGAAAGACAATATCCTCCCTGATGAACGTGTATCCGCTGAACGGATTGCGCGTATGGCTAAGAGACACATGGCGGTAGAGGGGGATCTCTACCGACGTGGCGCCAACCACATCCTATTGTGGTGCATAACCCAGGGAGAAGGCTGCGACTTGTTTGCTGAGATCCATGGAGGCGAATGAGGGAGTCATTCTTCCTCACGCACGCTTGTCGGTAAAGCCTTTCGGCATGGCTTCTACTAGCCGGCAACACTCCAGGATGTCGTCGAGCTGGTCGAGAGCTGCTAGGCGTGCCTGTTCCACGCCAAGCAGATCCATACACCGGCTTGGACGGTACAGATGATCCAGCCCGCATGGCCTTTTGCCGTGCTGGGGCTGGACATCCCAGGCCTAGGACCATTCCCCAGAACCGATGACAGGGACCCGCTCCCGAACCTTCGGGACACGGAACACCGCTGTAAGTTCTACCCCCTAGAGCAACAATAGGGCAGGCCTTTCTTTTTGTAGTAATTTCCATAAAAGTCCGTGAACAGGGCTTGGAGCAACTAAGCCTCAGGGGACGGTCCAGGACTACGTTCAGCTTCGCCTGGTTCCGACCCCAAGCACGTAGAGTATTGCTTCCCTTGAGGTGGGTCATGGCCTACATATGCAGCCCGCCTTCCCCCGTATGGAAATTTATATGAAAAGAAACCTACCCTACGTTGCTCTTCTTTGGTACTCATTTAATTTACTTATTAAATTTTTATGATTACCCTACTAAGGCGTGCTCACTATGCGTTCAACTCCCTCTTCTCATTTTCATCTTTAGTCGGTATTTGCTGCAGATACGACTAAGGAATAGAGGGGGGAGCCCCCAAGGAGAATTACTTTTTCCTTACTTGTGTGCAGGACTTCTCAGCCTAGCTCCCCGCAGGAGTATGGTAGGCGCATCCACCCAATAGAACGCACCTACCAGGGGGCCGCTACGGGATCGCGGTAGGCCAAAAACCCTAAGGTAAGATCAAAGGGCAAGCCCTCACAGGGGCGAGGTCCGAAGGCACCACGTGTCCAGCAGGGCCGGACCTCCCACCTCATTGAGGGGAGCTCCGGGACCGCCGCGTGGTCTACAGAAGTCGGACCTCCCCCCTCTGCGGGGAGAGGCCCGGGGCCTCCACGTGCCCTGCGAGCCCGGACCTCCTCTCAGGCGGGAGCTCCAGGCCCGCCACATGACCAACAGGCTCGGACCCCCCTCCGATCTCGTGAGGCGGGTCCTGGAGACCTCCGGAACCCTTAGTATACAGTGGGGACCCGGACAAGGTGTCTATGCAGAGCTTCGAGATTGGTCAAGGCCTCCGAGTCCTTGCGGAGCTAAGGGCTCGGTCAGGAAAGGCCAAGAAGAAGACTAGGGCATGCAGACACAGAAAGAAACAGGAGTCTGTCCATACAAAGGCTCCACGAGCTGGGCTACAGACTCAACAAAAATAAAAAAGGAAGTACAGGGCCTTGTGGACACGAGGGCGGATGCCTAAGGGTCCCCGGACTCCCGATGAAACCTAGAGGCCACGAGGGCAGCTAAGTCCTCGACTTCGGCCCTGGCAGCTTCCTCCTGGTCGGCGATGGGTCCTAAACGGACCGGCCCCAGGGAAAAGGAAGGGTCTCGGCTAACGAAGCACGTCAGAACGTGCATCGCAACCTCCTTCGCAAGGCCCCGACCTTCCGCTTCCAGCTCGTCGGCGATCACAGATTCGAGCCGACCTAGCTCGTCGCCGAGAGACTCAATGGATGGGGCCGCTTCGGACACCGGCCGTGCTGGGGTCTCCACCTGCACAGGGCTAAAACCAAGAGGAGCCAAGGCGGATCCCGCCTTAGCAATGAAGCACCAGACCGCCTGGGCCTCGGCAGTGCGCAGGGACTGGAGCCTCTCTACCTCTTGGCGGGCCGCTAGCTCGCGATCCATCGCCGCCTGAAGCTCCTTGGAAGACTGCTCCGCCCTCGCGGCGACAGCCGACTCATGGAGCTCCAACTCCTAAGTCCGAGCCCTTAGCTCCTCCACCTTGGCTCTCAGCCGAGCGGTGGTCTTCTCCTCCTCGGCCGCAGCAGCGCGTTCCCGATCAGCGACGGCGTGCTCCCGACGGGCTACCTGCAGCTGCAACTCCTCCGCGGCGGTGGAACACTCCTTGGCTTTGGCTTCAGCTTTGGCCAGAGCCTCGCGGTAGGTGGCACGAACCCGCTGGGCCTCTAACTCCAAGCGGGTAATGGCCTTCTTCTGGGTGCCAAGCAGCGCACTCATGGCCTCAAGCCTTGACTGCCTTGAGTCGAGGTCTGCCCGGGCCCGCTGCTGCCAGCTGAGAAGGCGTTCCCTCTCGCCGGCCAATGCCTTCCGCTCCTGCTCAAAGGCAGATTGGAGCTGCCGGGTGCTGGTCTGGGCACGCTCCAGGGCGTCCCACACGGGCACCAGAGCAGGGGGAGCAGGAGCCGCGCTGCTGGACCCCCCCGGACGAGTCCAAGGCCGGCGGGAGCGCCGGCGCCTCGGCAGCTACGGGGGGGCGCTGTCCTAAGAAGGCCAGGGGGCCAGCAGGCACACCTACAGCAGCCCTCCCGGTCTCAAGACCTGGCTTCTGGGCTGGTGAAGGAGGGCGGGTAGGAGCAGATGCGGCCACTGAGGCCACTGCCCCCGTCGATTTGGGAGCTATGGGGGCCGCCGCGGTTCCCAGGTGCCGAGGCGTGGAGCCCCCGCTGGTTGAAGGCGGCCGGATAAGAGGCCCGCCCCTGGCAGCCGGTCGGTCCCTGCAAAGAACAAGAAGCTCTCAGAATAAAAGAAGAGGCAGGAGCTCTGCTCCTATAAGTCAGAAAGAATAACACTTACTGGGCGGCATGAGCGCTCCAGCGAGCTTGCAGCACTGGCCTCTGGGCTATAGCTGAACTGCCAGGACCAGCGGCTGGAACGGTCGCGGAATGGGACGCCTGGACCTCCGGCGCGCTTGCCGGCGTCGCCCCACCAACATCCGTCCTGGGAGCCCCGCCGCTCGAGGGAGGATGGCGAGATACTTGGGCTGATTTGGACAGCTGCTGTCTGGGGAGAGACCCGCCGGGGAGGGACACTCGGGACCTCTTCGGGTCGCCACCCGATGGACCAGCACCTCCAGGAGATGGAAGCAAAGTAGCTCCGGCACCCTGGCTTGGCACAGGCAGCACCCTCGGAGGAGACCGAGCGCGTTTTTTCTCTAGATGCCCGGGTGCCGGCTCTTTTCCTTTCCCTTTATCGGCGGCTTGGGTTCCGTCGGTTCTGGGGGAGGGTTTGGCAGCAGCGGATGCCTCATGCCCTGATCCGGGGTGCTCGGCTCCTGGAATGGTGATACCCCGGAGGGCATCCCCGACCTGACGAACGGCGATCCCGATATCATCAAGGTTCGGCATCTTCTGCAGGAGCTCCGACCTCCTCTGAGGCTCCAAGAAGAGGGGGATGGCAGAAGGCGGAAGTGCGGGGACGCCGCTGGGAATATAGTCACTGCTCACCTTGCTCACCATCTCCTCCAGCTCTTCGTCGGTAGGGACAGAGCCGGGACCTCTCTCCAGCCTGGTACAGTCCTGCTTACCGGTGTAGTACCACGCAGGGCGGCTGCGTTGCTGCAAGGGAGCAATGCGGCGTGACACAAAGTCCATCAGCACCATTAGAGACGTCAGCCCCTCGTTGGCCAAGAACCGGATCCGCTCCAAGACCGGAGTGTACTCCTGCTCCAGCTCAGGGATCTCCTCCCAGAAGCGGCGATCGGTGGTTGGGCTGGCGGTTGGGAGTTGTAGGCGATCGTGCTCGTCAGTCTGCACTACCACCCAGCTCTCCCTCCAGTTCTCCCACCTTGATGCGCTGAAGGGCAGGAGGTATCCGGAGACCTTGGGGTCTTTGCAGCGATGCTGGAAGTAATATGCCCCCATCTGTGTCTTTGAGCCGCGTCCAGTCATCCACAGCACAAAGAAGTGGCGGAAGAGCGTCACGGAGGCGTGCACCCCCACGAACATCTCACAGAAGTGAACAAAAACTGCCGCCATTGCGAAGGAGTTGGGGGAGAGATGGTGGAGCTGGAGACCGTATGTCTCCAGCAGGGTGACAAAGAAGGAAGAAATCGGCGGAGCGAACCCCGCCAGAGCATAAGCGGTGAAGAAGACTATCTCCCCCTTTTCCAGGACCAGGGGGAGAGATCCTCGGCGGAGCCGATGCTTCTGCTCTTCAGAGCGCCAGCCCAGCAGCCTGCGCACTGGCCCGAGCTCGGAGGAGCGAACGAGGCGCGTCGGAAGCAAGTTGGAAGCCATAGCGAAAGAAGGCGCAAGGGCAGGAGAGCCGGGGCGCAAGAGTTCAAGGGAAGTACGAGCGCAATGCGAAGGGAAGCCGCGATGCGGGTGAGATCCCCTTTTAAAAACTTTCCAGGGATGGTTCAAGGTAATTTGAAAACCTCCGGAAACATCGCATCGGCGACCTCGTCGGCTCCGAGACTGGGCGCCGATGAAAGCTGGGCCCAAGCCGCTTAACTAAAGTGGTGGGGTCAAGGAGTCAGTCTCCTGAGAAGATGAGCCGGCAAGGCACTCCGGCGGTTCCCGAAGAAAGCGCCTCAACGTGCAGAGGTGGCAGCCTTGGGAACCGCCGCAGTAAAAGCAATCATCAAGTGGGCGCACACTCTCACGACCCCACGGCCGCTCGTGCTCCGGCAGCGGTCAATTCGGGACATAGAGAAAGTGCGCGGATCGGAAGAGACGGAGGTCCCACCTCGGGCTCGCTATCTCCCCCGAGATGGGCCCGGGGGCCACTGTCGGTACCTGAGATATGGGGTACCCCCGCGCACAGGGTAAAATGTCTAAGGTGCTCGCCCTTCTCCGCAGGGAGAGCTCCGAAGGCGCCACGCGTCCGGCGGGGACGAACCTCCCTCTCCTTAGAGGAGAGCTCCGGGCCCGCCACGTGGCATACAGAAGCCGGACCTCCCCCTCCGCGGGAGAGAGGTCCGAAGACGCCACGCGTCCAGCGGGGCCGGACCTCCCTCTCCGCAGAGGAGAGCTCCGAGCCCGCCACGTGGCATACAGAAGCCGGACCTCCCCCTCCGCGGGGAGAGGTCCGGAGGCTCCACGTGCCCCGCAGGCCGGACCCTTCTCTCCTCAGAGAAGGGCTCCAGACCCGCCACGTGGCCAGAAGAACGGTGCTGCCCGCCCCCGAGCGGTAGGCAGCGGGCGTAAAGGCGCCCCACACCTTGCCCGTACAAGGTATTCAAGGCCCGCGTCTTCCCAAGACGCGGAAACGCGGAGCACGCGTCTGTCAGGTGCCGTTGCGCCCAGTCGCATCACAGACTGGCGCGCGGTGTCAGAACCTGCCAGCTAATAAACGCTGCGACAAGACATCCCATGCCGCCTGCGCCGTCATCAACCACTACGACTAGCGTGCGGCATGGGCAGGGCGGCAAGATGAAGACTCAGAAGCCTTCGACCAGAGGCAACTACCGGCGTAACTACAGATACGGTAGATAATAGACAATCTTCCCGGGACCACCTGTCGGGTCCCGGCACCCCTTGTAAGCCGCCCGAGTCCTGGACTATAAAAGGCTCGGGTAGGCGTCGATAGCAAGGGTTCGCATTTTGCAACTCATACGCTACCATACACTCTCAAGCTGTAACTCACCCCCAAGCTCAGGCCCCCGGCCCTGAGCAGCAAGCAATACAGCGAGCTCCATAGCTCGCCGTGGACGTAGGGTTTTACACTCCGGCGGCCTGAACCACGTAAAACTCTCTGTGTCAAGCTCTCACTAACTCGTCCATCTGCGCAAGCTCTCCGCTAGGAACTAGCCCCTCCAAAAAAAGAACCTCCGCGGGCTGCCCAGTGCAGGCCCGGGGGAAGTGTCGACCGAACACTTCGACACCTACACCGACAGGCGTCCTCAAGGTTTGTGGAGACCGTGCTGCCGCAGTGTTAGCCTTGGAAAAGCTTCAGGTGCTTACAGCGACTAGAGCGCCAAACCTCGGCAGCGTAGAACCAAACCAGCTCCACCCAAGTGCACGCCACCATGCCTCTACCACAGCACCCCGCGTGCAACCCCTCGATGAGGACGACGACCCCACAAGGCTCGTCCGAATCAGCGCCGATGCCACCCAGAGCACCCGGGTAGCCGGGGGCCTGGATAGCAAATAGGAAGGCGCGCTCGTTGCCCCCCTCCGCCACAAGGTTGATGTGCTGCATGACAGCCGTCACCGAGGCCAGAGATCCCTAGGGAGGTGATTGAGCACTACTTAAAGGTCTTTCCCGACGCCCAGCCGTCCGACAAGATGGAGAGTCCGCCGCTCCCGGCGCTTGGCAAACCGAGTTGTTATCCCGAAGGCCAGCGAGACGCTCTGGAGGCGCATCCACTACACCAGTCTCAATAAGGCATGCCCTAAAGACCTATTTTCTCTCCCTATGATAGACCAAATAGTAGACTCGATGCCGGGCTGTGATGTGCTGCGCTTCCCAAATGCTTGCTAAGGTTCCCATCAGACCCCTTGGCCTGAAGTAGTTGAAGGGCACCCTTTACCTACTAATCCCAGCATAAACCGACTCGGCGTAGCTAGGGGTCCCACGAATTTCTGGTCTTCGCGCCAATAGCTTTAATCCCATACCACCGTAACCTGTTTCGCTACCAAGAAGCAACCTAGGATCCCCGACACAACCTCCCGGAGGACCAGCAGGACCTCCCGGAGGTGCAATGGGACCCCTCCCCGGAGCTCCCAGGACATTAGCGGAGCTCCCCGGAAGGTCCAAAGCAGCCTGGGGACCCCCGAGTATCGAGCGCCCGGCGGACACCTCAGGCTAAAAGCTATCCCCCACGCAGTGGACAATGCCGCCAAATGGGCGGCAGAGCCACTGAAGTTTGACCTAGGCTCCCATTCCGGTCATACAGACATTAACCGAGCACTAGTTGACTTGTGGCTGAATTAGACGCACGCTCAGGGGGCCACGAAGACGATGAAACAGGATCCTGAGCCCTGACCTTCACCAGACCTTACCGGATGATGTTCGTCGATGGCTCCTTGCGAAAGCAGGGGGCCGATGCTAGCGTACTGTTCCTCATGCCATCGGGGGAGCAGTCTGGGTATGTGGCACGTTTCAATTCCAAGGCAGCCAACAACATAGCAAAGTATGAAGTGCTCATCCTCTTTGCTAGTCGTTGGCTCAGGGCAGCTCCCAGTCTGGTTATCAACCAAGACGGTGGAGACAGACCTCCTCGCCTTGGACCTGCACCACGTACCGCGCGCTAGCAAGGCCGCAGCTGACGACCTTTCAACGAAGACCCCCACCGGAGCCACTATGCCTGAAGGGGGCCTCGAGAGGACGTTGCCGCGGCCCACAGCCTGGCCCGCCGAGCCGGGCGAAGGGGGCTAGACCAGCACCTCGAAGCTGGCGGTCCCGGCGGCCATGGACGCCGCCAAGGATCATAAGCGTCACTGGGGACTCCGTGCAACCCAGCGCTCAAGATCCAGATGCTCAAGTCAGACCCGATGCATGGATCACGGAGGTCCGGGACTACTTGAAAGACAATATTCTCCCTGATGAACGTGTATCCGCTGAACGGATTGTGCGTATGGCTAAGAGACACATGGCGGTAGGGGGGATCTCTACCGACATGGCGCCAACCACATCCTATTGCGGTGCATAACCCAGGGGGAAGGCTGCGACTTGTTCGCTGAGATCCATGGAGGCGAATGTGGGAGTCACTCTTCCTCACGCACGTTTGTCGGTAAAGCCTTTCGGCATGGCTTCTACTAGCCGGCAACACTCCAGGATGCCGTCGAGCTGGTCGAGAGCTGCTAGGCGTGCCTGTTCCACGCCAAGCAGATCCATACACCGGCTTGGACGGTACAGATGATCCAGCCCACATGGCCATTCGCCATGCTGGGGCTGGACATCCCGGGCCTGGTACCATCCCCCAGAACCGAGGACGGGGACCCGCTCCCGAACCTTCGGAACATGGAACACCACTGTAAGTTCTACCCCTAGAGAAACAATAGGATAGGCCCTTCTTTTTATAATAAATTCCATAAAGTCCAAGAACAGGGCTTGGAGCAACTAAGCCTCAGGGGATGGTCCAGGACTACGTTCAGCTTCGCCTGGTTCCGACCCCAAGCGCGTAGAGTCTTGCTTCCCTTGAGGTGGGTCGTGGCCTACATATTCGGCCCGCCTTCCCCCATATGGAAATTTATATGAAAAGAAACCTACCCTACGTTGCTCTCCTTTGGTACTCATTTAATTTACTTATTAAATTTTTATGATTACCCTACTAACGCGCGCTCACTATGCGTTCAACTCCCTCTTCTCATTCTCATCTTTAGTCGGAATTTGCTGCCCTGCCAAAGGCGGTTGCGCGGGAGGTACCGGCCGAAAGCCAGGGTGTCACACCCGGTTTTTCCGAAGAACAACCAAGTGAATATCACATGTATGCCAGGATCATTTTCTCATACATGTGATGACAAATAGTGAAGCATCATTTATTACAAGCCAGGTGTCGAATATAAATAAGTCTTACATCACAAATGCCTCAATGGACACTAATGCTTCATCACAAGTAAATAAACTAGCAGCGGAATATTATTCTTTAGGGCTCCATCACAGGCGTTGCCCAGGGGTCTTCATGAACCTAAAATCCTTCCTCGGGTCCAAAATCTTGGTCATTATACACCACCTCATTATCTTGACCTGAGCAGCAATATAAACCAACAAATATGCAAGGTTGAGTACCAATGGTACTCAGCAAGTGTGGGAAAATTTTATCATGCATGGCTAGAACAAGGAGAGGTTGAACTCATGGTTAACGCACTACGCAATTAATACCTATCACCTTAGCTTATTAAGCACCTACATTACTCCACAGGTGAAATGGTCCCAATCTCCCAACCCATTATCATAATCCAATAACCATAACATCATTTCCAATGTTAAGCTCCCCGCTTAACTTCCAAAACCATCAATCCTCTAATCATGAATAAGTCCAGGCCGCTCTTAACCGTGAGCACGGCTGTCAAGACAGTTTTGACTCTGCAGAGTTTGTACCACTGTACCCACAAGTAGTGATTTCATCCCCCGTTGCCGGGTGGACTAAAAGAACCTCCGTTATGCCAGTGGCTACGATCCACATTCACACTTCCCAGGTGTGCGGCCAAGAGATCACTACGAAGCCTTTACAAAGGGATTCCCGACGAGCGTGGGCCCACTGAGGTTTCACCCCTAACAGCATACAAGAGGCTCCAACCCCGCTGCAGTGGCCCCCTCTTGAGCCTTGCGGTTCATATGGTAGTCCAGCTGACACCTATTCCCCGCACCATCCAACACACCCATACTACGCCGGGGATACACCTAATTAATTGGCTAAGCTGCCCCATCTCAGCATGTGGTTGGCACTGTAAAGCCGGGTTACATGCTCCATGAACCGGTCCTTAGGATCCAGGCAAGTACTAAAAACAAACCCGAGTCTCGTGCACCCAGCACACAACCAAAAACATCCAACTTGCCTTGATCCCTACCTCTACATAACTCACAATAGCTCATTCAAGAGTATGGTATAATAAACTGATGCTTTCATATCCCAAATATCCCATTGTACGCGTGGCTAAGCATATGCATGTAAATAAATGACATGGTAAAATAAATCCCAACCCAAGCTTCAAGGAAACAAGGTAATGCAATTCTAGGGAAACTTTCCTAGCATGGGTTTCATATTTCATTTGACAATGCAAATAATTATATCTACACATCCTAGCATAGGGTCAAAGTGGTCAAGGACACTTGCCTCCTTCTTGCTGCTCTTGAAATGGGTATTCCTGGTCTTGGAAATGAATAACTTGTTCTTGAACAGGTTCTACTTCATACCATCACACATAGCAAAAGAAAAACAACAATCCATAAGACATCATTCACACCTACACTTCATTCAAACCACACATTCATATTTATAAAAGTTCTTTACCATTATATGTGTTGTGGTTACTTTATGTGTGTTTAGTTGTGGCTTGCATGCACTTTTAACCATGTATATATGATTCCTACTTTTGTGTCCACATTTATACTTGCATACAATGTGCCTTCACAATTTCTATCAACCCTAAACTGAATTCTTTGTATTTTAGAAACTCCATTTATCATTTACTAGTTGCTATATTTTCAGATTTATATTCCTATGCATAATTGTGTATTTTATTATTAAATTAGTAATACACATCACCTAAACAGATTAGGTTCTGGTCCTAAATAATTTAAAATCATATTTTGACCATGGCCTCTGATGTAAACTATTTCATAATTATTTTCCCTATTTTTCTTTAACTATTATTTACTTAAAAATGTGTCCCTATACTATTAAATGTGAATAATAGATGAAACAGATTTATTTCAGCCCAAAAATATATTTTTATCTCACTCCAAAGTTTTCTAAGTACTGAGAAAGTTTTTAATTAATTTTGACAATTATGTTTGTCCCCCTTTTTAATTTTTAAACACTAGTTACATATTCAATTTTCTAAACTAAATACTAAACAGGGCTAAAAAGTAAACTCACCCCATTACAGGGTCTATAATATTATTTTCATAATTTCCAGGGGTCTAGCTACACTTTTCAGAGGTGTTTTTCTTAATTTCTATTAAGTCCAGGGGCTAAAACTGATTTTTAAATGAATTTACATGATTTTCTGGAGTTCCAGGGGCTAGATCTGAAGTTTCCGGGGCTAGCTCTCAATTCCAGAGAACCCCAGGGGGAAGCACGTAAGAACTGCAGTCTTTATAATGCGGGGTCGACGTGGACCGTCCGATTTTAAACCGACGGCTGAGATTATAAGATCGAACCGGTACGCGGGGTTTTAAAGTCTACCGTGCGATTTAAAATAAACGGCGCACAAGCGGCCACGTCGCTCTGATCGAGAGCGGGCGGCGCTGCCGGCGGCGCACGGCGGCGGAAAGCGGCGATCTCGCCGGAAAGTTTCGGATCCTCGAGAATTCTGCCTAGAACTGTGATCTTATGGCCTAGATCGGTAGAGGGGAGGTCAGGGATCTCACCTCGGGGGTTTTCTCGAGCTCGGGGGTCCTGGAAAGTGATCGGCGGCGAGGTCCGAGGCAAAACCACGGCGAAGCTCGTCGGCGCTGTGTTTGCACCGTAACTCTTCGAGTTTTCTGTACCTGCAAAGTTCCCCGGAGGCGGTGGATCAAAACCAGCGAGTTAGATCAGAGTTTCCGAGCTTAGATCGGCCAGAATTCACCGGCGAAGTCTCGGTGCTCACCGGAGTGAAAATCGGCGATCGCGTGCGGAAAACTGATCGGAGCTGGGGTTTTTATAGCCGGGGGAGGGCGGTGGGTCTGTTGTGATCGAGTTGGAGTCCGCTGGGACCGAAATTCGGCTGCGGGACGCGATTTCCAGATCGGTTGCGATCGCGCGCGCGGAAGAGAGTCCGGGGTCGCGGGGTTAGGGATGACATGTGGGTCCCACACGTCAGCGAGGGGCAGCGCGGTGCGAGCGGGGGCGGGCTGGCGCGGGGGTTTGCTGGGCCGGCTGGCGGTTTCGGCCCACTGGCCAGTTTTTTTCCCGATTTCCTTTTTTCTTTTTCCATTTCTTTTCTGTTTTGGGTATAATTTGAATTCCAGTTTGAATTTGAATCTTTTCAAAACATGCAACACGTCCAAAAATTTCTAAATTCCCCTCTGAACATGGTTTAGGGTTTTAAATCAAAATTTGGGTTTTGGCTAAAAATTTGGGGTGTTACAGCTCTACCCCCTTAAAAGAAATCTCGTCCTTGAGATTGGTGTTTCTAAGAAAACAATTCCGGAAATTGTGCCTTGAGCTCATCTTCCCGTTCCCAGGTGGCTTCCTCTTCTGAGTGATGCTTCCACTGCACCTTGCACATCCGGATTCTCTTGTTTCTGGTGAGGCGTTCCATCGTCTCCAAAATCTTGTATGGTTGCTCGGCATAAGACAAATCTTCAGCGACATCCACTTCATTCATGGGTAACACCTCTTCAGGCGTCCTCAGACATTTCTTGAGTTGTGACACATGGAATACATCATGTACATCCGATAGATGAACCGGTAACTCTAGTTGGTACGCCACTTCGCCTTTTCTTTCCAAAACTTGAAAGGGTACGATGTATCGAGGTGACAGCTTCCCTTTCACCTTGAACCGACGAAGTCCTCTGATAGGGGACACCTTGAGATAAACATAGTCTCCCATGTTGAAAACGAGTTCTCTTCTTCGTACATCAGCATAACTCTTCTGGCGTGTTTGTGCTATCCTCAAGTTGTTGCGAATCTCCCTCACCTTCGCCTCGGCTTCTTGTAGCACTTCTGGACCAAACACTTTACTTTCTCCTGTTTGGTTCCAAAATAGGGGAGTTCTGCACTTCCTTCCATATAAAGCTTCAAACGGTGACATCTTCATACTAGCTTGATAGCTGTTGTTATAGGAAAACTCCGCATACGGTAAGTTCTTGTCCCAACTCCTATTGTTTTTGAGTGCACATGCCCTTAACATATCTTCAAGGATCTGATTGGTTCTCTCCGTCTGCCCGTCAGTTTGGGGATGATAGGCAGAGCTGAAGTTCAGATGGGTTCCCATGGTTTCATGCAACTTTTGCCAAAACCTCGAGGTGAACTGTGTCCCTCGATCCGACACAATCTTCTTTGGCACTCCATGGTAACACACGATCCTTGACATGTACAGTTCTGCCAATTTGGATCCGCTGTAGCTTTCTTTCACAGGGATGAAATGAGCTACCTTGGTTAGCCTATCAATAATGACCCATATTGAATCATATCCGGATTGGGTCCTAGGCAATACCACGATAAAATCCATGCTGATTTCTTCCCACTTCCATTCAGGCACTTTGAGTGGTTGAAATAATCCCGCGGGTCGTTGATGTTCTGCTTTCACCAACTGACATGTGTCACATAGGGCAACATGTTCCGCGACATCTCGCTTCATGCCATACCACCAATACCTGCCTTTGAGGTCCTGGTACATCTTCGTACTCCCAGGATGAATGGAATAGTCGGAATCGTGAGCCTCCTTCAAAATTAATTCACGAATCTCTTTTACTTCTGGCACACAGATCCTTTTCCCGTGCCACACCGTTCCCTGTTCATCCTCTCTAAAACCAGGAGCTTTATTTTCCTTAATGAGTTGTCTGATCTCTTGTATCTTCTCATCATTCTTTTGGCCCTCGCGTATGTCTTGCTCGAGTGTGGAGTCCACTTCCATGGCGATGGCTTCACCACTATTTACTAGACATAGATTGAGCCTTATAACCTCGTCCTTCAATTCTGCGGGCATGTCCTTTAAGCTCAACTTATTGACCTGCACTTTCCGATTCAAAGCATCGGCCACGACGTTTGCTTTTCCGGGATGATAGTTGATGCCCACATCAAAGTCATTGATTAGCTCTAACCATCTCCTTTGTCGGAGGTTGAGATCTGGCTGTGTGAATATGTACTTCAAACTCTTATGATCTGTATATATCTCTGTCCTCTTCCCCATCAAATAGTGCCGCCAAATTTTCAACGCGTGTACCACTGCAGCTAGTTCTAGGTCATGTGTAGGATAGTTCTTCTCGTGCTTCCGAAGCTGCCGGGATGCATAAGCCACGACATGTCCTTCTTGCATGAGAACACATCCCAACCCATTTCCAGTGGCATCGCAGTACACTGTGAAACTCTTCTGCATATCTGGCATAACCAGCACTGGGGCTGTTGTCAATCTCTTCTTTAACTCCTGAAAACTCGTCTCGCACTGTGGTGTCCAGGTGAATGTGATTCCCTTCTCCAACAGTTTAGTGAGAGGTCTCGAGATCTTGGAGAATCCCTCAATAAACCGTCGATAGTATCCAGCCAATCCCAAAAAGCTTCGAACTTCCCCGACATTTTCAGGGGTTTTCCACTTCTGGATATCCTCGATTTTGGCGGGATCTACGGAGATTCCTCCCTCCGAGATTATATGTCCTAAAAGGGGAACTCTCTTCAGCCAAAACTCACACTTGCTCAACTTGGCATATAGTTGGTGTTCTCTCAGCCTCTGTAACACCAACCTTAGATGTTTCTCATGTTCTTCTTCATCTTTGGAGAAGACGAGAATATCATCTATGAAAACCACCACAAATTTGTCCAGATATTCCATGAATACCTTGTTCATGAGGTACATGAAATATGCCGGGGCATTGGTTAGCCCGAAAGGCATGACAGTGTATTCATACAGTCCGTACCGAGATACGAAAGCTGTCTTGGGAATATCAGATTGCCTTATCTTGAGTTGGTGGTATCCCGACCTGAGATCAATTTTCGAGAACACACAAGCTCCCCTCAACTGATCAAACAAGTCTTCAATGCGGGGTAATGGGTACTTGTTTTTGATGGTCACCTCATTCAAGGCACGGTAATCCACGCATAACCTTTGGGTTCTGTCTTTTTTAGGCACAAATATCACCGGAGCTCCCCATGGTGAGGAACTAGGGCGAACATACCCCTTCTCCGTCAATTCTCTCAAATGATCCTTGAGCTCTTCTAGCTGCTTGGAGTCCATTCGATAAGGTCTCTTGTATATCGGGGCTGTTCCCGGTACTAGCTCAATTGCGAATTCCACATCACGGTCGGGAGGCATACCTGGCAACTCCTCCGGAAAAACATCTGGATAATCCCAGATGGTCCTGATTTCCTCAACTTTCACCTCCACTTGATTTAATTTAATGTCCCTCCTAGGCTCGTGCATCGTTATGAACTTTACTCTTGTGCCATTGGGGTGAGTTAGTTCTACCGTTCGGGTCGAACAATGGATGATTCCTTTATGTTTGGTCAACCAATCCATACCCAGAATAATATCTATCCCTTGTGAGTCTATTACTATGAGGTTAGCAGTAAATACTACCCCATTAATGTCTAGGCTCACTTTGGGACACACTTGTCTTGTCCTTATTTCTCCACCTGGAGAGTTTACGGCTAGCATATGGTTCATTTGTGTGGTTGCTAGGTCATGCTTCTTAACAAACCCTTGAGTAATGAACGAGTGGGTAGCACCAGAATCAAACAGCAGAGTTGCAAGGTGTAAATTTGCAGGAAACTTACCAACTACCACGTCGGGCACCTCTTGTGCTTCCTCCATAGTGACGTGGTTCACCCGTCCTCTCACTACATTGTGCTGTTGTGGCGGCGCAGGCTTCTTCTTTGGGCATTTATGGGCGTAGTGCCCCACTTCACCACAGCTGAAACATTGCACCCCAACCTTAGGTGCTTGACCTTTGTTGTCTTGGGGTTGGTTCGGGGGTCCTTGCACTGCTGGTCGAGGTGGATATGCGGGGCGAGGCTGCTGCAAAAACTGACGTGGCGGCTGTGCTGGTGCCGCGGGTGGCCTGTAGTTTGGGTTGTACCCTCTTGGTGCTGAATAGGGTACCGCAGCACGGCTTGTCTGCCCCGTAGGTTGCTGCATCATACGTGGACGGGTGTTGCTCCCTGAGGCCTGATGTGACCATCCCGCCTTCCTCTTATTCTCATTTTCCAGGGCCTTTAGCTTCCTTTCCACTACAAACGCTCTGTCCACCATCTTTTGAAAACTTTCATACTCATTGGAGGACATGGCACACTGCATCTCTGCGGTAAGTCCTTCCACGAAACAATCTTGTTTCTGCTCATCAGTCTCTATATCTCGTGGAGCAGAACGGGATAGTTGAGTAAATTTAGTGAGGTATTCCCTCACCGTCATGTTTCCCTGCTGCAATCCCAGAAACTCCTTTCTCTTGTTTTTGAGTTCACCTCTTGGGATGTAATGGTTGCGGAAGCTACGCTTGAACTCGTCCCAAGTGATGTTCTCAGGGTCATGATGGGCGGCCACGTAGGCGGTCCACCAATCAGCAGCAGGTCCCTGCAATTGATGAGAGGCAAACAGCACCCTCTCATACCCTTGGCATTGTATTATCCTCATCTTACTTTCAATGGTCTTCAGCCAATCATCTGCCTCCAGAGGTTCAGCAGCACTTGCAAACTTTGGAGGTTGAGTTCCTAGAAACTCACTCAACCTTGGTTGGCGTGGTGCAGCTTGTGGAGGTGGAACTTGATGCAAGTTAGCCACCACTTGAGTCAAGTTCTGGATGAGCAGATTTTGATTCTCCAGCATTTGGTGGAGAGGATCAACTTCTTCACGGCGACCACCCCGGTCCTGGCCTTCAGAAAGATGAGGGTTGCATGCCTCATCATTGTTGTTGGCGGGGTTGGCAGCACGCCCTTTTCCTCTTCCGGCCATCTGGCAGAATCAACAAATGTTAATTTGATACCATCTAGTACCATCTTACTACTTTCATTTGTTGGTACTTTAAGGTGTTGAGTCTTTAAAATTTTACGAGGGTTTATATCTCACACCAAATAAATGCACTATTATTTCCTGTGGGTTCACACACCAAAGCAAAACAATCTGAAGACGAGGCTGTGGACAATTGCTCATGGCTTCCACAACTCACGTCACACACCAAGCATCATCACACCATTAACTACGCAACGACTCGACTACTCGACCTCTTGCTAGCTAGGGGAAAGACTCTACACTACTCGTCCTCTTGAGCTGGCTCCTCGGGATCTTCCTCCTCATTTCGGCTACCTTCTGACTCGGCTTTGGGTGGAGAGGCTGCTGGTGGAGAAGTGCGACGACGCCTGATTGCTCGGCGATCCGGGGAGTCAGGAGTCCATGGATCACTCACGGTGACACACAGTTCATTCCCATCTCCTCTTTCTCTCGCCTTTAAGCAAGCTCGCAGCCGCGCCTCCGTCTCCTTCAGGGTGTCACGAACATCCTGAAGCTCTTGTTGACACTCCTGCAGTCGAGTGCTGAGCATAGCAGCATCCTCCAAGCACAAGTCCATGTGCTCATGGGAAGTCCCTTGCTGCACCGGTGGGTACTTGTACTCCGTGGTACCGCTCTCACGTTGGAGGACATACATGTACTCAGTTTTGTCCAAGTGGCGATGATAGATGTGACTCTGGCAGGTGATGGCCTCCCAGGTGACATCTTTCTCCGCGTCAACTTGTGTTGCTCGACAAGCTGGAGAGTGGTGAATCTTAAGCAGCTGATTCTCGTGTATAATCCTCATCTCCGAACTCCATTCTTCCCTCTTCTCACGGATGGTCCTGGTGGAGTTGTAGTGGATGATTAGCTTGCCTGTATTGCCGGCGGCTTCAAGCATACGTCGAAGACGGCGCAACAAGTCTCCTACTGCCAATCCGTAGGAAAGGTACGTCACGGGGCGACTCTCCTCTCTTTCGGCAAGGGCAACTACGGGAACTCTCCCTCCCGTGGACTTGCGAGCAGTGCGAATCATGCGAACCATCTAAAACAAAAAGAATTTAAAATTAGGTTAGATAAACTTTTTAAACAAAATTCCCGTTTTGAATGAAAATTTGGGATAAGATGAAGAAAATGACTCCTTAAATAACACTCTTCAACCCACACCTTGGAAAATAGTTTTTAAGAAAATAGGGCCCTTAAATACGTCCATTTCTACCTAGGTCCACGTTCCTACGGGCAACCTTGGCTCTGATACCACCTCTGTCACACCCGGTTTTTCCGAAGAACAACCAAGTGAATATCACATGTATGCCAGGATCATTTTCTCATACATGTGATGACAAATAGTGAAGCATCATTTATTACAAGCCAGGTGTCGAATATAAATAAGTCTTACATCGCAAATGCCTCAATGGACACTAATGCTTCATCACAAGTAAATAAACTAGCAGCGGAATATTATTCTTTAGGGCTCCATCACAGGCGTTGCCCGGGGGTCTTCATGAACCTAAAATCCTTCCTCGGGTCCAAAATCTTGGTCATTATACACCACCTCATTATCTTGACCTGAGCAGCAATATAAACCAACAAATATGCAAGGTTGAGTACCAATGGTACTCAGCAAGTGTGGGAAAATTTTATCATGCATGGCTAGAACAAGGAGAGGTTGAACTCATGGTTAACGCACTACGCAATTAATACCTATCACCTTAGCTTATTAAGCACCTACATTACTACACAGGTGAAATGGTCCCGATCTCCCAACCCATTATCATAATCCAATAACCATAACATCATTTCCAATGTTAAGCTCCCCGCTTAACTTCCAAAACCATCAATCCTCTAATCATGAATAAGTCCAGGCCGCTCTTAACCGTGAGCACGGCTGTCAAGACAGTTTTGACTCTGCAGAGTTTGTACCACTGTACCCACAAGTAGTGATTTCATCCCCCGTTGCCGGGTGGACTAAAAGAACCTCCGTTATGCCAGTGGCTACGATCCACATTCACACTTCCCAGGTGTGCGGCCAAGAGATCACTACGAAGCCTTTACAAAGGGACTCCCGACGAGCGTGGGCCCACTGAGGTTTCACCCCTAACAGCATACAAGAGGCTCCAACCCCACTGCAGTGGCCCCCTCTTGAGCCTTGCGGTTCATATGGTAGTCCAGCTGACACCTATTCCCCGCACCATCCAACACACCCATACTACGCCGGGGATACACCTAATTAATTGGCTAAGCTGCCCCATCTCAGCATGTGGTTGGCACTGTAAAGCCGGGTTACATTCTCCATGAACCGGTCCTTAGGATCCAGGCAAGTACTAAACACAAACCCGAGTCTCGTGCACCCAGCACACAACCAAAAACATCCAACTTGCCTTGATCCCTACCTCTACATAACTCACAATAGCTCATTCAAGAGTATGGTATAATAAACTGATGCTTTCATATCCCAAATATCCCATTCTACGCGTGGTTAAGCATATGCATGTAAATAAATGACATGGTAAAATAAATCCCAACCCAAGCTTCAAGGAAACAAGGTAATGCAATTCTAGGGAAACTTTCCTAGCATGGGTTTCATATTTCATTTGACAATGCAAATAATTCTATCTACACATCCTAGCATAGGGTCAAAGTGGTCAAGGACACTTGCCTCCTTCTTGCTGCTCTTGAAATGGGTATTCCTGGTCTTGGAAATGAATAACTTGTTCTTGAACAGGTTCTACTTCATACCATCACACATAGCAAATGAAAAACAATAATCCATAAGACATCATTCACACTTACACTTCATTCAAACCACACATTCATATTTATAAAAGTTCTTTACCATTATATGTGTTGTGGTTACTTTATGTGTGTTTAGTTGTGGCTTGCATGCACTTTTAACCATGTATATATGATTCCTACTTTTGTGTCCACATTTATACTTGCATACAATGTGCCTTCACAATTTCTATCAACCCTAAACTGAATTCTTTGTATTTTAGAAACTCCATTTATCATTTACTAGTTGCTATATTTTCAGATTTATATTCCTATGCATAATTGTGTATTTTATTATTAAATTAGTAATACACATCACCTAAACAGATTAGGTTCTGGTCCTAAATAATTTAAAATCATATTTTGACCATGGCCTCTAATGTAAACTATTTCATAATTATTTTCCCTATTTTTCTTTAACTATTCTTTACTTAAAAATGTGTCCCTATACTATTATATGTGAATAATAGATGAAACAGATTTATTTCAGCCCAAAAATATATTTTTATCTCACTCCAAAGTTTTCTAAGTACTGAGAAAGTTTTTAATTAATTTCGACAATTATGTTTGTCCCCCTTTTTAATTTTTAAACACTAGTTACATATTCAATTTTCTAAACTAAATACTAAACAGGGCTAAAAAGTAAACTCACCCCATTACAGGGTCTATAATATTATTTTCATAATTTCCAGGGGTCTAGCTACACTTTTCAGAGGTGTTTTTCTTAAGTTCTATTAAGTCCAGGGGCTAAAACTGATTTTTAAATGAATTTACATGATTTTCTGGAGTTCCAGGGGCTAGATCTGAAGTTTCCGGGGCTAGCTCTCAATTCCAGAGAACCCCAGGGGGTAGCACGTAAGAACTTCGGTCTTTATAATGCGGGGTCGACGTGGACCGTCCGATTTTAAACCGACGGCTGAGATTATAAGATCGAACCGGTACGCGGGGTTTTAAAGTCTACCGTGCGATTTAAAATAAACGGCGCACAAGCGGCCACGTCGCTCTGATCGAGAGCGGGCGGCGCTGCCGGCGGCGCACGGCGGCGGAAAGCGGCGATCTCGCCGGAAAATTTCGGATCCTCGAGAACTCTGCCTAGAACTGTGATCTTATTGTCTAGATCGGTAGAGGGGAGGTCAGGGATCTCACCTCGGGGGTTTTCTCGAGCTCGGGGGTCCTGGAAAGTGATCGGCGGCGAGGTCCGAGGCAAAACCACGGCGAAGCTCGTCGGCGCTGTGTTTGCACCGTAACTCTTCGAGTTTTCTGTACCTGCAAAGTTCCCCGGAGGCGGTGGATCAAAACCAGCGAGTTAGATCAGAGTTTCCGAGCTTAGATCGGCCAGAATTCACCGGCGAAGTCTCGGTGCTCACCGGAGTGAAAATCGGCGATCGCGTGCGGAAAACTGATCGGAGCTGGGGTTTTTATAGCCGGGGCAGGGCGGTGGGTCTGTTGTGATCGAGTTGGAGTCCGCTGGGACCGGAATTCGGCTGCGGGACGCGATTTCCAGATCGGTTGCGATCGCGCGCGCGGAAGAGAGTCCGGGGTCGCGGGGTTAGGGATGACATGTGGGTCCCACCCGTCAGCGAGGGGCAGCGCGGTGCGCGCGGGGGCGGGCTGGCGCGGGGGTTTGCTGGGCTGGCTGGCGGTTTCGGCCCACTGGCCAGTTTTTTTCCCGATTTCCTTTTTTCTTTTTCCATTTCTTTTCTGTTTTGGGTATAATTTGAATTCCAGTTTGAATTTGAATCTTTTCAAAACATGCAACACGTCCAAAAATTTCTAAATTCCCCTCTGAACATGGTTTAGGGTTTTAAATCAAAATTTGGGTTTTGGCTAAAAATTTGGGGTGTTACACAGGGGGCCCCCAAGCCCCCGGCACTTCGCGCGCGGTAATTCCCAAGCACCATATAAGTGGACGGGGACCGTAAGCCAGATAAGACTAAGAGATAGAGGGGGGGGAGCCCCCAAGGAGAATTACTTTTTCCTTACTTGTGTGCAGGACCTCTCAGCCTCAGCTCCCCGCAGGAGTATGGTAGGCGCATCCATCCAATAGAACGCACCTATCAGGGGGACACTACGGGATCGCGCAAGGCCAAAAAACCCCAAGGTAAGATCAAAGAGCTAGACCTCACAGGGGCAAGGCCCGAAGGACCCACGTGTCCAGCAGGGCCGAACCTCCCACCTCTTTGAGAGTGGGAGCTCCAGGACCGCCGCGTGGTCTACAGAAGTCGGACCTCCCCCCTCTGTGGGGAGAGGCCCGAGGGCTCCACGTGCCCTGCAAGCCCGGACCTCCCCTCAGGCGGGAGCTCCAGGCCCGCCATGTGACCAACAGGCCCGGACCCCCCTCCGATCTCGTGAGGCGGGTCCTGGAGACCTCCGGAACCCTTAGTATCCAGTAAGGACCCGGAGAAGGTGTCTATGCAGAGCTTTGAGATTGGTCAAGGCCTCCGAGTCCTTGCGGAGCTAAGGACTCGGTCAGGAAAGGCCAAGAAGAAGACTAGGACATGCAGACACAGAAAGAAACAGAAGTCTGTCCATACGAAGGCTCCACGAGCTGGGCTACAGACTCAACAAAAATAAAAAAGGAAGTACAGGGCCTTGTGGACACGAGGGCAGATTCCTAGGGGTCCCCGGACTCCCGATGAAACCTAGAGGCCACGAGGGCAGCTAAGTCCTCGACTTCGGCCCTGGCAGCTTACTCCCGATCGGCGACGGGTCCTAGACGAACCGGCCCCAGAGAAAAGGAAGGGTCTCGGCTAACGAAGCATGACAGAACGTGCATCGCAACCTCCTTCGCGAGGCCCCGACCTTCCGCTTCCAGCTCGTCGGCGATCACTGATTCGAGCCGACCTAGCTCGTCGCCAAGAGACTCAAGGGCCGGGGCCGCTTCGGACATCGGCCGCGCTGGGGTCTCCACCTGCACAGGGCTGAAACCAAGAGGAGCCAAGGCGGATCCCACCTTGGCAATGAAGCACCAGACCGCCTGGGCCTCGACAGTCCGCAGGGACTGGAGTCTCTCTACCTCTTGGCGAGCCGCTAGCTCGCGATCCATCGCCGCCTGACGCTCCTTGGAGAACTGCTCCTCCCTCGCGGCGACAGCTGACTCACGGAGCCCCAGCTCCTCGGACCGAGCCCTTAGCTCCTCCACCTTGGCCCTCAGCCGAGCGGTAGTCTTCTCCTCCTCGGCCGCAACGGCGCGTTCCGGATCAGCGACGGCGTGCTCCCGACGGGCTACCTGCAGCTGCAGCTCCTCCGCGGCGGCGGAACACTCCTTGGCTTTGGCTTCAGCTTGGGCCAGAGCCTCGCGGTAGGTGACACGAACCCGCTGGGCCTCTGACTCCAAGCGGCTAATGGCCTTCTTCTGAGTGCCAAGCAGAGCACTCATGGCCTCAAGCCTTGACTGCCTTGAGTCAAGGTCCGCCCGGGCCCGCTGCTGCCAGCTGAGAAGGCGTTCCCTCTCGCCGGCCAATGCCTTCCGCTCCTGCTCAAAGGCGGATTGGAGCTGCCGGGCGCTGGTCTGGGCACGCCCCAGGGCGTCCCACACGGGCGCTGGAGCAGGGGAGATAGGAGTTGCGCCGCTGGACCCCCCTGACGAGTCTAAGACCGGCGGGGGCGCCGGCGCCTCAGCAGCCACGGTGGGGCGCTGTCCTAAGCAGGCCAGGGGGCCAACAGGCGCACCTACAGCAGCCCTCCCGGTCTCAGGACCTGGCTTCTGGACTGGTGAAGGAGGGCGGGTAGGAGCAGATGTGGCCACCGCGGAAAAAGAACCCGCTGGTGCAGAGGGTGCCCCCGTCGATTTGGGAACCATGGGGGCCGCCACGGTCCCCAGGTGCTGAGGCACGGAGCTTCCGCTGGTTGAAGGTGGCCGGATAAGAGGCCTGCCCCTGGTGGCCGGTTGGTCCCTGCAAAGAAGAAGAAGCCCTCAGAATAAGAGAAGAGGCAAGAGCTCTGCTCTTATAAGCCGGAAAGAATAACACTTACTGGGCAGCATGAGCGCTCCAGCGAGCTTGCAGCACTGGCCTCTGGGCTGTAGCTGAACCGCCAGGACCAGCGGCTGGAACGGTCGCGGAATGGAACGCCTGGATCCCCGGCGCACTCGCCGGCGTAGCCCCACCAACATCCGTCCTGGGAGCCCCTCCGCTTGAGGGAGGATGGCGAGGTACCTGGGCTGATTCGGACGGCTGCTGTCTGGGGAGAGACCCGCCGGGGAGGGACACTCGGGACCTCTTCGGGTCGCCACCCGATGGACCAGCACCTCCGGGAGATGGGAGCAAAGCAGCTCCGGCACCCTGATTCGGCACAGGCGGCACCCTCGGAGGAGACCGGGCGCGTTTCTTCCCTAGATGCCTGGGGGCCGGCTCTTTTCCTTTCCCTTTGTCGGCGGCTTGGGTTCCGTCGGCTCTGGGGGAGGGTTTGACAGCAGCGGATGCCTCATGCCCTGACCCGGGGTGCTCGGTTCCTGGAATGGTGATACCCCGGAAGACATCCCTGACCTGTCGGACGGCGACCCCGATATCATCAAGGTTCGGCATCTTCCGCAGGAGCTCTGACCTTCTCTGAGGCTCCAAGAAGAGAGGGGTGGCAGAGGGTGGAAGAGCGCGGTCGCCACTGGAAATGTAGTCACCGCTCACCTTGCTCACCATCTCGATCAGCTACTCGTCGGAAGGGTCTGAGCCTGGGCCTCTCTCCAGCCTGGTACAGTCCTGCTCGCCGGTGTAGTACCATGCTGGCCGGCTACGCTGCTGCAAGGGAGCAATACGGCGCGACACGAAGTCCATCAGCACCATTAGAGACGTCAGCCCCTCGTTGGCCAAGGACCGGATCCGCTCCAAGACCGGGGTGTACTCCTGCTCCAGCTCAGGGATCTCCTCCCAGAAGCGGCGATCAGTGGTTGGGCTGGCGGTTGGGAGTTGTAGGCGATCGTGCTCGTCGGTCTTCACTACCACCCAGCTCTCCCTCCAGTTTTCCCACCTTGATGCGCTGAAGGGCATGAGGTATCCGGAGATCTTGGGGTCTTTGCAGCGATGCTGGAAGTAGTATGCCCCCATCTGAGTCTTTGAGCCGCGCCCAGTCGTCCGCAGCACAAAGAAGTGGCGGAAGAGCGTCACGGAGGCGTGCACCCCCACGAACATCTCGCAGAAATGGACAAAAACAGCAGCCATTGCGAAGGAATTGGGGGAAAGATGGTGAAGCTGGAGACCGTATGTCTCCAGCAGGGTAAGAAGGAACAAATCGGCGGAACGAACCCCGCCAGAGCATAAGCCGTGAAGAAGACTATCTCCCCCTTTTTCAGGACCAGGGGGAGAGATCCTCGGCGAAGTCGATGTTTCTGCTCTTCTGAGCGCCAGCCCAGCAGCCTGCGCACTGGTCCGAGCTCGGAAGAGCGGACGAGGCGCGTCGGGAGCAAGTTGGAAGCCATGGCGAAAGAGGACGCAAGGGCAGGAGAGCCGGGGTGCAAGAGTTCAAGGGAAGTACAAGTGCAATGCGAAGGGAAGCAGCGATGCAGGTGAGATCCCCTTTTAAAACTTTCCAGGGATGGTCCGGGGTAATTCGAAAACCTCCAGAATCATCGCGTCGGCGACCTCGCTGGTTCCGAGACCGGGCACCGATGAAAGGTGGACCCTAGCCGCCCAACTGAAGCTGTGGGTCAAAGAGTCAGTCTCCTGAGAAGATGAGCCGGCGAGGCACTTCGGCAGTTCCCGAAGAAAGCGCCGCAAAAGTGGCAGTCTTGGGAACCGCCGCAGTAAAAGCAACCATCAGGTGAGCGCACGCTCCCACGATCCCGTGGCCGTTCGTGCTCCGGCAGCGGTCAATTCAAGACTTAGAGGAAGTGCGCGGATTGGAAGAGACGGAGGTCCCACCTCGGGCTCGCTATCTCCCCCGAGGTGGGCCCGGTGGCCACTGTCGGTACCTGAGATATGGGGTACCCCCGCGCACAGGGTAAAATGCCTAAGGTACTCGCCCTTCTCCGCAGGGAGAGCTCCGAAGGTGCCACGCGTCCGGCGGGGCCGGACCTCCTTCTCCTCAGAGGAGAGCTCCGGGCCCGCCACGTGGCATACAGAAGCCGGACCTCCTCCTCTGCGGGAGGAAGGTCCGCAGACGCCACGCGTCCAGCGGGGCCGGACCTCCCTCTCCTCAGAGGAGAGCTCCGGGTCCTCCACGTGGCATACAGAAGCTGGACCTCCCCCTCCGCGGGGAGAGGTCCGGAGGCTCCACGTGCACCGCGGGACTGACCCTCCCCTCCTCTGAGAAGGGCTCCTGGCCCGCCACCTGGCAGCAGGACGACACAGCCTGCCCCGAGCGGTAGGCAGCGGGCGTAAATACGCCCCATACCTTGCCCGTACAGGGTATTCAAGGCCCGCGTCTTCCCAAGACGCGGAGACGCGGAGCACGCTTCTGTCAGGTGCCATTGCGCCCAGTCGCATCACAGACTGGCGCGCGGTGTCTGAACCTGTCAGCCAATAAACATCGCGACAAGACAACCCATGCCGCCTGCGCCGTCATCAACCGCTACGACTGGCATGCGGCATGGGCAGGGCGGCAAGATGAAGACTCAGAAGCCTTCAGCCAGAGACAACTACCGGCATAACTGCAGATACGGTAGATAATAGACAATCTTCCTGGGACCACCTGTCGGGTCCCAGCTCCCCTTGTAAGCCGCCCGAGTCTTGGACTATAAAAGGCTCGGGTAGGCGTCGATAGCAAGGGTTCGCATTTTGCAACTCATACGCTAGCCATACACTCTCAAGCTGTAACTCACCCCCAAGCTCAGGCCTCTGGCCCTGAGCAGCAAGCAATACAGCGAGCTCCATAGCTCGCCGTGGACGTAGGGTTTTACGCTCCGGTGGCCTGAACCACGTAAAACTCGCCGTGTCAAGCTCTTACTAACTCGTTCCATCTGCGCAAGCTCTCCGCTAGGGACTAGCCCCTCCGAAAAAAGAACCTCCGCGGGCTGCCCAGTGCAGGCCCAGGGGAAGTGTCGACCGCACACTTCGACAGATCTCATGTTTTTGGAAAACTGTTTTGTTTGCAAAAAGGTGTGAGTGCTTGAGTCAATTTGATGGGAAACCCTTTTATAGGAGTTTACTAGTTTTGTTAACTACCCTTGTCACCGGGAAAGTTAATGAGTCGAGTATGGTTTTTGCTTTTATGCTTCGCTGAGTCCATGGGATATGGGAAGCGAGATAAATGTGTCTAGCTAACTGCACTCGTAAGAATAATGAGAAACTGATGTTGTTAATGAACATGAATCGGAGGGAGATCTAGGCAAGCTTGGTTTGTGGATGAGGTAGAATGAGATGGTGGTTACTTGCCGTAGATCTATGGACCGGTTCATGTGAGCACATGCCTGGATAACAGTGCCACCACAAGGCCAAGTATGGGTGCGGCTTAGCTGAGTAATTATGTAAGTTACTAGATTGTTATGGACCGTGGAAGGCGCGGGGAATGGGAGTCGAGTGAGGACTGCCCTGGGAACTGCATGGCACAAGAGGGGGCCATAGGTGGGGGAATTGGAGATTCTAGCCTGCTGGTGAAACCTTAGTTAGTCCATACATCTAGTAGCCCCTTTGTAAAGGCTATTTTGTGATCTCTTGGCCATACACCAACAGTTGTGTACTGGTATAATAAAGGTTCTGCAGTCGCCGACGGGTGACGAAATCACAAACTTGTGGGTAAAATGGTACAAACTCTGCAGAGTCTAAAACTATCATGATAGTCGAGCTTACGGTCACGAGCGCCTGGACTACTTCCATGATTAGTTGGGATGGTTTTTGGGATGGTTTTGGTTGGATTGGTTTTTGTTATGGTTTGGTCTTTGGATTTGGTTTTCGGGACTGTTGAGTCCGGGTAATGAGATTGGTTGCATGACTGTTGAGTCATGGCAATGAGATTGGGTCTCGGTATGAGACGGAATTGAATATGAGATAAAATGGTAGTGAATATGAGATGGTATTCATGAGATGGTAGTGAATACGAGATGGTATTCATGAGCAAAGTTGAGAAAGATTAATGTCTGGTTGAGACATGGAAAGGGATGAATCATGATGGAGGTATGTCGGTGTTTAAATACATGTTGGGATTACATTCACTTAAAGCTAAGTTGCTGTTCTTTTATCGTGTTTTGATAAATAAACTTTGCTTTCTGCAATGAGCCTTTTTATAACTATCTTGCGTTGAGTTACATATCATATTTTCCCGCACTTGCTGAGTACATCATGTACTCAAACTTCTATTATCATACATCATCAGCAACAGGAGATGAGTACTATGAAGACCATGTGGAGTACTAGGAGTGTGATCCACCGTCAACTTGCCTTTGGGGATGGAGTAGAGATGGAGCCGCTGCTGCTGCTGCTTAGTTTGCTTCCACACTAGTTAGAAGACTTCCGCTGCTAGAATAAAGACTTCCGCTGCTAGAATAAAGACTTCGGCTGTTAGAATGAGTCCAAGACTCATGAGACATTGTAATAAACCCTGTTATTCATGGTTATATATATTCTGAATTCAGTTTGTGAAGTATATGTGTATGTGTGATGAACATCCTGGGCACACATACGCATCAGTCTCGGTTCCGAGAGGTTTCCTCTCAGAACCAGGGCGTCACAGCTGTGAACCTTGTATATGCGTGATCGTGAGTAGAAGGACAAGCTCAGGGAGATAACTACGACGAGTCAGAACACCAAGACTTCGAGATCCCAGAGCAACAGAAGCCTCAAGAACAAGGCAAATGGCCCTTGACCATATTGATCCCATGTTTTGGAAAACTGTTTTGTTTGTGAAAACGTGTGTGTGCTTGAGTCAACTTGATGGGAACTCTTTCATAGGAGTTTACTAGTTTTGTTAACCACCCTTGTCACCAGGGAAGTTTATGAGTCGGGTATGGTCGTTTTTGCTTTTGCTTCGCTAATCTATGGGATACGGGAAGCGATAGAATGTGTCTAGCTAACTGCACTCGTATGAGTAATCATAATGAGAACTTGATGTTAATGAACATGAATCGGAGGGGGATCTAGGCAAGCTTGGTTTTGTGGAAGTGGTTGATTGAGATGATAGTTGACTTGCCGTAGTTCTAAGGACCGGTTCATGCAAACCATGCCAGGATAACAGTGCCCCCACAAGGCCAAATATGGATGCGGCTTAGCTGACCAATTAGGTAAGTTGCTAGATTGTTATGGACCGTGGAAGGCACGGGGAATGGGAGTCTAGTGAGGACTGCCCTGGGAACTGCATGGCACAAGAGGTGGCCCGTAGGTGGGAGAATTGGAGATTCTTGCCTGCTAGTGAAACCTTAGTGAGTCCATACATCTAGTAGCCCCTTTGTAAAGGATATTTTGTGATCTCTTGGTTCTGCAGTCGCCGGCGGGTGACAAAATCACAAACTTGTGGGTAACTTGGTACAAACTCTGTAGAGTGTAAAACTATCATGATAGCCGAGCTTACGGTCACGAACGCCTGGACAACTCACATGATTAAATGGGATGGTTATTGGGAGGTTATGGTTTTCAGTTTTGGTTATGTTTTGGTCTTTGGATTTGGTTTTCGGGACTGTTGAGTCCGGGTAATGAGATTGGTTGCATGACTGTTGAGTCATGGCAATAAGCATTGCTCTCGGTATGAGACGGAATTGAATATGAGATGAAATGGTAGTGAATACGAGATGGCATTCATGAGATGGTAGTGAATACGAGATGGTATTCACGAGCTTGAGAAAAGTTGAGAAAGATAAATGTCTGGAAGAGACATGAAAGTGATGGAACATGATGGAGGTATGTTGGTGTTTAAATACATGTTGGGATTACATTCACTTAAAGCTAAGTTGCTGTTTTTATCGTGTTTTGAGAAATAAACTTTGCTTTTATGCAATGAGCCTTTTTATATCTTCCTTGTTGTAAGCTACATATCATATTTTCCCGCACTTGCTGAGTACATCATGTACTCAAACTGGTATTATCATACATCATCAGCAACAGAAGAGGAGTACTATGAAGACCACGTGGTGTACTAGGAGTGTGATCCACTGTCAACTTGCCTGTGGGGATGGAGTAGAGATGGAGCCGCTGCTGCTGCTTAGTTTGCTTCCGCAATAGTTAGAAGATTTCCGCTGCTAGAATAAGACTTCCGCTGCTAAGATAAGACTTCCGCTGCTAGAATGAGTCCAACACTCATGAGACATTGTAATAAACCCTGTTATTCGTGGTATTATTCTGAAATTCAGTTTGTGGATTATATGTGTATGTGTGATGAACATCCTGGGCACACATATGCATCAGTCTCGGTCCCGAGAGGTTTCCTCTCAGAACCAGGGCGTCACAGAACGTGTTGTGACGCCCTCAATTCTGTAGAACACAGAATCGAGAACTGATGCGTATGTGTGCCCAGGATGTTCATATATATATAACCATGAATAACAGGGTTTATTACAATGTCTCATGAGTCTTGGACTCATTCTAGCAGCGGAAGTCTTATCTAGCAGTGGAAGTCTATTCTAGCAGAGGAAGTCTTCTAACTATTGCGGAAGCAAACTAAGCAGCAGCAGCGGCGGCTCCATCTCTACTTCATCCCCACAGGCAAGTTGACAAGGAATCACACTCCTAGTACTCCACATGGTCTTCATAGTACTCCTCTATTTTTCTGATGATTTATGATAATGCAAGTTTGAGTACATGATGTACTCAGCAAGTGCGGGAAAATATGATATGTAGTTCACAACAAGGCAGGTATATAAAAGGCTCATTGCAGAAAGCAAAGTATATTTCTCAAAACACGATAAAAACAGCAAATCAGCTTTAAGTGAATGTAATCCCAACATGTATTTAAACATTAACATACCTCCATTATGATTCATCCCTTTCCATGTCTCGACCGGACAGTAATCTTTCTCAACTTTGCTCATGAATACCATCTCGTATTCACTACCATCTCATGAATACCTTCTCGTATTCACTACCATTTTATCTCATAATCAATTATGTCTCATACCGAGACCAATGCTCATTGCCATGACTCAACAGTCATGCAACCAATTTCATCACCCGGACTCAACAGTCCCAAAAACCAAACGATAATCAAATCAAAAACCATAACCTCCCAAAAACCATCCCAACTAATCATGTGAGTTGTCCAGGCGCTCATGACCGTAAGCTCGGCTATCATGATAGTTTTAGACTCTGCAGAGTTTGTACCACTTTACCCACAAGTTTGTGATTTCATCACCCGTTGGCGACTGCAGAACCTCCAGTATACCAGTACACAACCGTAGGTGTATGGCCAAGAGATCACAAAATAGCCTTTACAAAGGGGCTACTAGATGTATGGACTCAATAAGGTTTCATCGGCAGGCTAGAATCTCCAATTCTCCCACCCACGGGCCCCCTCTTGTGCCATGCAGTTCCCAGGGCAGACCTCACTCGACTCACATTCCCCGCGCCTTCCATGGTCCATAACAATCTAGTAACTTACCAAATTACTCAGCTAAGCCGCACCCATACTTGGCCTTGTGGTGGCACTGTTATCCTGGCATGGCTGGCATGAACCGGTCCTTAGATCTACGGCAAGTAAACCACCATCTCATTCTACCTCATTCACAAGCCCAGGCTTTCCTAGATCTCCCTCTGATTCATGTTCATTAACATCAGTTTCTCATTATCTTTATGAGTGCAGTTAGCTAGATGAGCTCCGGAGGCTCCACGTGTCCTGCTGGAACCTGGGCTCCCTTTTTCCGTAGAGACAAGCTCCGGTTGTGCCGCGTGTCAGGCGGGCGAGACCTCCCTCTTCCTCAGAGGCGAGCTCCGTGTGCGCCACACGTCCTGGTGGGCGGGACCTCCTCTCTCTCCAGAGACGAGCTCCGCGTATGCCACATGTCACTTCCGGACCTCCCCTCTCTTCGGAGGTGAGCTCCGATAGTGCCACATATCAGAGCCGGACCTCCCCTCTCTTCGGAGGTAAGCTTCGATAGTGCCACGTGTCCTAACAGCGCCAGACTTCCTTTCTCTTCAGAGACAAGCTCCAAGGTTGACACGTGTCCATCAGGTCGGACCTTCCGGAGGTGAGCTCCAGAGGTGACACGTGTCTGGTAGTGTCGGACCTCCCGGGGATGAGCTCCGGAAGTGACACGTGCCGGGTAGTGTCGGACCTCCCGGAGATGAGCTCCGGAGGTGACACGTGTCCAGTAGGACCGGACCTCTCGGAGGTGAGCTCCGAGAGCGACACGTGTCCCGCGCGGCTGGTCCTCTCTTTTTCGCGGTGACTAGCTCCGAAGGCGACACGTGTCCTGCAGGCTGACCTCGCTCCTCCTCAGAGGCTAGCTCCAGGGGCAACACGTGACCCACGGGATCGGACCTCTCCCCCTTTGCGGGGATGAGCCCCGAGCCTGCCACGTAGCCAGTTTAGCAGCGAACTTCTCCGCCTTTTGCAGAGATGAGCTCCAAACGCACCACGTGGCCAGCGGGCCGCGGGAGTTGTCTTCGGCGCTCTCTATGAACCAGATTTAGCTCTTTTTGGCTATCTTTTTGATATTTTCTTTGTTTCTACTTATTTTAAAATGTTTTTCTACATGAAATATGAATACATGCAGAACTCAAAAATGAGGGTGTCACAAATCTACCCCCTTAAGTTGAATCTCGCCCTCGAGATTCGTTAGTATAGAATAGATGAGGAAACTCTGTCTTGATATCTTCCTCACGCTTCCATGTAGCTTCTGCTTCCATGTGATTACTCCATTGTACGTTGCACCAACGGATCAACTTGTTCCTTGTGACCCTTTCCTTTACATCCAAAATTCGGACAGGGTGCTCTGCATAGGTCAGATCCTCCTGAAGTTCTAGCTCTTCCATTGGTACTTGCTCCTCCGGTACCCTCAAGCACTTCATGAGCTGGGATACATGAAACACGTCATCCATGTCGGAGAGGTGCATTGGAAGATCTAGTTGATACGCTACTTCTCCTCGCTTGTCCAAAATCCTAAATGGTCAGATCTAGCGAGGTGCTAGCTTGCCTTTGACATTGAAATGTTGTTGGCCTTGGATAGGCGATACCTTAAGGTATACGAAGTTTCCTACTCCGAAAGTCAACTTTCTTCGCCTATTGTCCGCATAGCCTTTCTGTCGTGACTGAGCAGTCTTCAAGTTCTCCCGTATTGTTTGGACTTGCTTCTAAGCCTCTTGTAGCACTTCAGATCCAAACACTTGGTTCTCTCCGGTCTCGTTCCAAAACAACAGCGTTCTACACCGTCTACCATATAATGCTTCGAAAGGTGACATCTTCACGCTAGCTTGATAGCTGTTGTTATAGGAGAATTCCTCGTACGGCAAGCTCCTATCTGAGACAGCCGCTCTGGTACCAACTATGACAGGGCTCTGGCACCACTTGTCACAGATCTGATACCACGCTGTGAGGGACAGAATCTCGTTGGGTGGTGTCGTGATATGCGGCACCCAACAGCACACGGGTCGATGAAAACACATCATATTACATAAATAAATTTGCGGAAGCGTACAAAAGTGTTTTACAAATAATTATATCAAAGTAAGCTAAAGAGGAAGACTATCACTCTAACGACTCCTTTCTAAACTAGCAACAAAGAAACGGTCCAGCCCGCGGACGTTTCTTACTAGCAACGCGAAGACAATCTGCAGCGGCGAGGATGCTCTTTGAGTAAGCACTCGGAGATTCCCGAGTCTCATCGGCATCCTTTCTCTTAAGCACGAAGTCAAATACCTGCAAAACAACTCAGATAGCATCCGTGAGCATAACGCTCAGCAAGACTTAACCATCATCCTAAACATGAAACTCTATGTGAGGTTATGAACCTAAAATAGGATGGCATAATCATAATTAAACTCACCTAAAAGTGAATCCTTACTTTAGGATATTAATTGCATCATTTTAAGTAACCTTGGGCACGCCACATCGGGAGTCCACAATCAAACAAGAAACGCTTTCTCCCGATGTAAATTGCTCATGGCATAAAAGAATTGAGTTTACACTAGCCTATTCATCCAGATTCAATACAAAGATAGTATGACATTTCAAACCAATGTGATTAGTTCCTTTCTCATGCAAGTTCTTACTACGTCACGACTGTGAGAACAAGTATGCTCGGTCCATTCTGCGAGCGACGGTGATTCGAATCAATAACACCCGGACTACACGACACGTACGCCCGTACTCGACGTTGCCTACAGCAACCATCACTGACGTCGCATGCGGCAGCCTTTCTCCCGTTTCACCCCCGTTGGATCGATCAAGTCACCCCGTACAGTAGCCACTCTCATGGTGCACCTGCCGATGTGAGATGTCATGAGAATGTTCCCCACATACTGCATACCGGCCATCCGTCTGAGGTGACCCGAAAAGTCCCAACGACAGCTTCCCAAGGTACATCGGTTTACTGGGTCCCATATAGCTAGCATGAGTCCGTGTCACACCCGGTTTTTCCGAAGAACAACCGAGTGAATATCATATGTATGCCAGGATCATTTTCTCATACATGTGATGACAAATAGTGAAGCATCATTTATTACAAGCCAGGTGTCGAATATAAATAAGTCTTACATAGCATATGTCTCGATGGACAATAATAAGTTCATAACATGGAAATAAAGTAGCAGCGGAATATTATTATTGTGGGCTCCGCCACAGGCGTTGCCCGGGGGACTCCATGAACTGATACGACCCCAAGGGTCCCGTCGAGCCAGGATCACGCTGAGGGGTGCTGCGTTGCACAGCACCGTATAACACACGTCAAAGGTGCAAAGCGGAAGCGGAAGTTTTATTACATAAACAGGTTTATGAACATGTTTACATCAAAATAAGTTCAGTCTACACTCACGGGCGTAGACTAAGCATCAAGTGCACGTTCGGCCCTCGAACGTGTCCTTGCTAGCACACACGCACACTAACTCTGCGGCGTGCACGACTCCCACTCGACGGGGTTCCCCTCCTGGGGTTCCGTCTCCTCTTCGGGAGTCCCTTCCTCATAGAACCCTGCAAAAGCTTCAAATACAAGCAGTGAGCACGAAGGCTCAGCAAGTCTGACCCGTCTCACCTAAACATGGAACTTCTACATGAGGGTAATGGGTTGCATGAGGTAAAAATTATTTGCAAGGACTCGCCTAATTAGTAGAACCTTACTTTCAAGTTTTAGCAGCAGGTTGTGGAGAACCTTACGCTAAGGCACATGAGAGAGCCGCAATCAAACAAGAAACGCATTTCTCTCATGTACTTTGCCCAAAGTTGAAAAGAACTTTAATTAGCTCTAAGCTACAGCATACCATTAACAATCAATGTCCAGCTTTCAATCAGCAACATTTTAACATGTAACTAGCCTGTTCTTTCTACGTCACGGTACAGTGAACAAGTGGTACTCACTGACCGCGAGGGACGGCGATTATAATCGATTTACACCTGCAGGGTTACCCGAACAACCCGTCACGTACGCCCGTACTCGATGTTGCCTACAACATCCATCACGGACGCAGTACGCAACTACCTTTCACCCGTTAGCCAAATATTGAACCGGTCCCATCGTCCCGAGCAAGAGGTCTCTGCACGCGCATCTCTGTGCCGCCAGCCGATTTACACCTCGAGCTCTCAACCTACCCTCTGAACGACGGGCAATGCCTCAATACCCAGCTACCCGAGTTACATCAGTTTCCCGGTTCCCATATAGCCGGTAGGTCTTCGGTACTGTTCTAGCTTGTTCAACAGGCCCGCACACGGCTCGGTCCTCAATCGACACAAGCGGAGCTACAGCACACAGGCCCCAAAGTCCTGCTGCCCTTACTCTCCGCTCGGTCTCATTTTCTTGCCATGTGTATCATGTGCTATCTCTACCCGAGCGATGTGCCTCTAGCCTATTCTCGCGAGTAGTTCCAACTACTCGACTTGTACCGAATCCTACTCTATCCTAGCAATGCAGTGGCTAACGGGGTTTTCAATCCTAACCCCAGCCCATGGTTTTCTTGGCTATGTAGTTGGGTTTCCAATCAAGACTCTAATGGACAGAACAATATTCAAAGATGTGCTCGAAACAATAAACATTTGTAAAAAGGTTAATGCAAACCGGGGCTTGCCTTGCTGCTCTTGGTCGTAGGCTAGCTGTTCCTCCGGAGTAACGAAGTCTAGGACTTCGGGTTCCTCCTCGACCTTAGCGACTACATGATAAGAGCAATGTATGTATTAATTTAAATGCATTTGTATTAACTTTGAAGTTGTGAAGTCTATAACCCTTGCTAGACAGACCTAATGACTGTGAAACTTTTACTGTGGCTTGGTTACAACCCAAACAAAGACTTGGTCAAGTTTTAGTTGCAGCAAAGCTCATTTGAGCCCTCTACAATTAATTATGTCCTTGACCTTAATTGGAACTCTTAGGGTGTTCTAGGAATTTTCATGAAACAAACTATGCCTTCCTGAAAACTAGATTTTCAGAGGGTTCTAATGGAGTTGGTCTCACTTAATTTGGAAGTCTCTAACTAGAGATATGAGCCAAACAATTTCAGAGAAAATTCTGAAAATGTTTCTGAACATTTTCTATTTTCTTTGGAACAGTTTCACTAATCACACCATTAGGTGGATTAAATGAGCTCAAATGGATCTGAAATTTTTATGGTAGTTCAAGGATATTTTGGTGAACATCTCAGCAAAATTTCAGGATTTTCCTCCAAAGGATTCTCCAGTTAAAATTCCTAACAGTTTAAATTTTGAGGAATTAATTCTGGAGAAATAAGGAATTTCATTAAGTGAAACTTGATTTTCTGGAAAGTACTCAGAGAGCTGAATCCAGCAAAATTTGGTTCACTCAATTTGGAGCTTTCTAGCCAAAGTTATGAGGATTTGAAGTTTGAAGGAAATCTGAAAATCGGGGAAAAGTTTAAACTCGTGCGTGGGCCCAGGGGGACACGCGTCGCACGCCTAGGCGATGGCACACCGCGGCCCACAAGGATTTTGCGCGCCAGCACACCCGATCCCGGCCGCAGCCGGATCCCGATTCAAAATATCGGCCGCTGACAGTTGGGGTCCACCCCCTTCTTCAACCTCGCGACACCCGCGCTCCGCCGCCGAGGGACCTCGCCGGAGAGCTCGCCGCCGGCTGCTGTACAGCTCCAAACTTCTTGATTCTGGCCGCCCCTGCCTACTTTTACTTGGGAAACCGGATTCTAGGGTCAGCTGCTCATGACAATGGCCGGAGCATGGTCGGCGACGAGCCGCCACCTCGGAATGACTTCGGCCATGTCGGCTGACTTCTCTAACACCTCAGCTACTTGGGAAATCGGTCGGGGAGCATCAGTGGACCTCAGAGAAGGTCGACATGAGCTTGAGGCAGCTCGGGGAAGGCCCAAAATAGGTCCTCACTGTGTGCCCGATACCCCCCGTTCGTTCCGCCATTAGTAGACCTTAAATTACGCCGGGCACAGAGGTTCTCCGGCCCAGAGTTGTGAAGGCAACTTGTGCGTTACCGTGTCTAGCTCGTGTCGGAGTGGCCTGAGGCCCTCTAATCCTTTCTAGAGCACGAATTAAGCAGAATCGTACCCGAAGGTCGTTCTGCACACAGAAAGGGGAAAAGTGGAAATTCGCCGCCGGTGAGCAACCACTCGAGCTGTGGCTCGGGGATGAGCAGCACCGGTCACCCGCGCGTCCAAGGGTGCCTTGGCTCGGGCGTGACAACGCCCAGGTTGGGCTGTCCACGAGAGCCCGAGGTGCGGCGGTTCCAAGTTCCGAGTTTGATCTTTCGGCACAGCCGATATCAATCGGTTTCAACCGAATTCTAGCAATGGGGAGGATGGAGGAAGGTCTCGAGTACCTTGCTGGGACTCTGGAGTGGAAGGAGGGAGCTGCGATCGGCGTCCTCCGATCAAGTCCGAACTGCGGAAACTTTCGGCCAGTGCTGGGTTCTTGCGGGAAAACACGTCGGTACCTCGGCCGAGGAGGGGGGGCAGGCGCCTTAAGAAGGCTCTGCACCGCCTCATTCCCGCGCGTGGGCAAGCAGCTGGTGGCGCGGTGGCTGGCCTCGGTGGCGATCACCGCTGCGGCTCGGCGACCCGAGTGAAAAGTCTCAGTCGGTTTGTGTTGAAGTAGAGGCTGACATGTGGGTCCCACCCTTCCTTTTAACCTCTGAAATTTACTTCTAATCACTGTTGTAAACAGTGAACCCCATACTACCCTTGGCAATTCAAATTATTCCCCCATGAGCCATCTGAATTGATCAAAGTTCAAATGAGGTTTGGTTTGAATGAATTTCAGCACAAGTTCAGTTTGAAATCCAAATAAAGTTTGAATTTCTCCCCCTTAGCTCATGTCAAGATCAACTCCAAATGGAGTGAAAATTGGTGTGTGAGCTCACAAAAATGTGCTGAGTAAGAATATGCCTTCCACTTTTAAATTCATGGGATAAACACAGTTTGAATTTGAATATGTTTTCAAACTGCCCTCTTCCTATCTATACCCAAGATGACCTCAAAAAGGTCCTGAATTTGGGTGAAACTTGGCAGGGACATCCTTAGTAAAGTGTAGGAGTTTTCATATGTCCAGCCCATCTATATCACATGTGGGAAATACCACTTTTGCAATGTGTAAGTTTGTTCTCTAATGAGCATGTTGATAATTGTTACTTGCTCTTCATTTGTGTTCATCATTCTTCCTCAAATGAGGTGTGTGGTGTGGTGATGAACACTGCAAATGTGTGTCAAAAACTAAGGCCCTTACATGAACCTAGAATCCTTCTTTGGGTCCAAAGTCTTGGTCATTGAACTGCACCTCATCCCCTTGACCTGAGCAGCAATTTAAACCAACAAATATGCAAGTTTGAGTACCGTTGGTACTCAGCGAGTGTGGGAAAGTTATGTCATGCATGGCTAGAACAAGGAGAGGTTGAACTCATGGTTAAAGCACTATGCAATTAATACCTATCACCTTAGCTTATTAAGCACCTACATTACTACATAGGTGAAATGGTCCCAATCTCCCAACTCATCATCATAATCAAATAACCATAACATCATTTCCAATGTTAAGCTCACCGCTTAACATCCACAACTTCAAAAGTCATCATCCTCTAATAATGAATAAGTCCAAGCTGCTCTTGACCGTGAGCACGGCTGTCATGACAGTTTTGACTCTGCAGAGTTTGCACCACTGTACCCACACGTAGTGATTTCATCCCCCGTTGCCGGGTGGACTAAAAGAACCTCCATTATGCCAGTGGCCACGAACCACATTCACACTTCCCAGGTGTGTAGCCAGGAGATCACTACGAAGCCTTTACAAAGGGATTCCCGACGAGCGTGGGCCCACTGAGGTTTCACCCCTAACAGCATACAAGAGGCTCCAACCCTGCTGCAGTGGCCCCCTCTTGAGCCTTGCGGTTCATATGGTAGTCCAGCTGACACCTATTCCCCGCACCATCCAACACACCCATACTACGCCGGGGAAACACCTAATTAATTGGCCAAGCTGCCCCATCTCAGCATGTGGTTGGCACGGTAAAGCCAGGTTACATGCTCCATGAACCGGTCCTTAGGATCCAGGCAAGTACTAAACACAAACCCGAGTCTCGTGCACCCAGCACCAACCAAATCATCCAACTTGCCTTGATCCCCACCTCTACATAACTCATAACATCTCATTCAAGAGTATGGTAAAATAAACTGATGAACTCATATACCAAATATCCCATTCTAAGCATGGCTAAGCATAAGCATGTAAATAAATGATATGATAAAATAAATCCCAATCCCAAGCTACAAGGAAACAAGATAATGCAATTCTAGGGAAACTTCCTAGCATGGGTTTCATATTTCAATTGACAATGCAAATAATTCTACCTACACTTCCTAGCATAGGATCAAAGTGGTCAAGGACACTTGCCTTCTTCCTGCTGCTCTGGGAATGGGTAGTCCTGATCTTGGAAAGGAAGAACTTGCTCTGGAGCAGGTTCTACTCATGCCATCACACATAGCAAAAGAAAACAACGATCCATAAGACATAGTTCACACTTCCACTTCATACAAACCACACATTCACATTTATGAAAGCCATTCACATTTCTATGTGTTTTGGTTACTCTATGTGTGTTGATTTTGGGCTTACATGCACTTTTAAACATGTGCATATGATTTCTACTTTTGTATTCATATTTATGTTTTCATACTATATATGAATTTCCAATTTAAATAAATTCCTTATATTCAATTGATACACATTTTAGCTACCAAGTATGCATGGAAGGTATTCTCCTACTCCAAATGTGTTTTCAGACCTTCTACCAAATCCTAAACAGAAATCTTTGGATTTTGGAGATTTCATTTATCATTTTCTAGTTATGTATACCTATTTTCCTATATTTTAAGATTTACTTTCTATACCTAGTTGTTAACTTTATTATGAAAATAATAAGACACATCATCTAAACAGAATAGGTTCTGACCTAAAATATTAAATAATATATTTTTGAACTTCTCCTCTGATGTGAACTATTTTACATTTATTTTACCAATTTTCAGAATTATTTCCTAGCCTAAAAATGTGTTTCTACATCTAATAAAGATGAACACACCCAAACAGATTTCATTTCAGCCTAAAATTTATTTTTAGCTCATTCTAAAGCTTCCCAATTGTTAGTAGAGTTTAAGCTTGAATTTACAATGTGTGTGCCTCACCATTTTTAAATTTAAATCTTAATTACATAGTCAAATTCCTAAATTTAATATTATATAAGATTAAAAAGGCAAACTTACCCCATCAAAGGGTCTATTATATTATTTTATAAATTTCCAGGGGTCTAACTACACATAACAGAGGGTTATTGCTAATTTTTATTTAGTCCAGGGGGCTAAAACTGATTTTTAATTGAATTTACATGAATTTCTGAAGTTCCAGGGGCTAGATCAGAAGTTTCCGGGGCTAGCTCGTATTTTCCGAGAACCCTAGGGGGTAGCGCGTAAGAATCCCGGTCTTTATAACGCGGGGCTGACGTGGACTGTCCGATTTAAAACAGACGGCTGAGATTATAACGCCGAACCGGTACGCGGGGATTTAAATTCTACCGTGCGATTTAAAATAAACGGCGCACAAGCGGCCACGTCGCTCTGACCGAGCGCGGGCGGCACTGCCCGGCGGCGCGCGGCGGCGGGAGGCGGCGATCTCGCCGGAATACTTCGGATCTTCGTCAATTCTTCCTAAAACTGGGATTTCATAGCTTAGATCGGTGGAGGGGAGGTCGGGGATCTCACCTCGGAGGTTTTCTTGAGCTCGGAGGTCCTGGAAAGCGATTGGCGATGAGGTCCGAGGTGAATTCACGGCGAGGCTCGTCGGCGCTGTGTTTGAGGCGCAAACCACCGAGTTTTCTGCACCTGCGTGACTTCCCGGAGGCGGTGGATCAAGATCAGCGCGTTAGATCTGAAATCCCGAGCGAAGATCGAGCGAAATTGGCCGGAGAAACTCAGGTTCTGTAACACCCCAAAATCCTGTTAAGAGGGGAATTTAAAATTTTTTGGACGTATTGCATGTGTTGCAAAAATTCAAATTCAAACTGGAATTCAAATTAAACTCAAAACAGAAATGAAAAAGAAAAAGAAAAAGAAAAAAATAAACGTTCCCGGCCAGTGGGCCGGAACCCACCAGCCGGCCCACCCAAACCCCGCGCCAGCCCGCAGCCGCGCGCCCGCGCACCTCTCGCAGACAGGCGGGACCCACCTGTCATCGCCGACCTCCCGCTCGTCCGAACCCGGGACTCCCGCGCGCGCGCACCCGATCGAAACTAACCCGGAAAACCGCGCGTTCCCAGCCGAATTATGGTTCCGGAGGACTCCAACTCGATCTAAACTAACACACCGCCCTCCCCCGTCTATAAAAACCCCGGCATCGTCCCGTTTTTCCCAAACGATCCACCGTTTTTCTTTCTGGTGAGAACCCGAGTTTCTCCGGCAAATTTTGCTCGATCTTCGCTCGGGAATTCTGATCTAACTCGCTGGTCTTAATCCACCGCCTCCGGGGAACCGCGCAGGTGCAGAAAACTCGGTGGTTTGCGGCTCAAACACAGCGCCGACGAGCCTCGCCGTGAATTCACCTCGGACCTCGTCGCCGACCGCCTTCCAGGACCTCCGAGCTCAAGAAAACCCCCGAGGTGAGATCCCCGACCTCCCCTCTACCGATCTATGCCATAAAATCACAGTTCTAGGAAGAATTGACGAAGATCCGAAACTCTCCGGCGAAATCGCCGCCTCCCGCCGCCGTGCGCCGCCGGGCAGCGCCGCCCGAGCTCGATCAGAGCGACGTGGCTGCTTGTGCGCCGTCTATTTTAAATCGCACGGTAGAATTTAAATCCCCGCGTACCGGTTCGACGTTATAATCTCAGCCGTCTGTTTTAAATCGGACGGTCCACGTTAGCCCCGCGTTATAAAGGCCGGAATTCTAACGCGCTACCCCCTAGGGTTCTCGGAAAATAAGAGCTAGCCCCGGAAACTTCTGATCTAGCCCCTGGAACTTTAGAAAACCATGTAAATTCATTTAAAAATCAGTTTTAGCCCCTGGACTTAATAAAAATTAGGAAAACCCCTCTGTTATGTGTAGTTAGCCCCCGGGAAATTCTTAAAATAATATAATAGACCCTGTAGTGGGGTGAGTTTACCTTTTTAACCCTATTTGATATTAAATTTAGTAATTTGAATATGTGGTTAGTATTTAAAATTTAAAAGATGGGACAAATATATTGTCAATTCAAATTAAAAACTTTCCTAGTACATGGAAAACTTTGGAGTGAGATTAAAATAGATTTTTGGCTGAAATGAGTCTGTCTAATTAATTATTCACATTTATTAGTTATAGGGACACATTTTTAAGTAGAGAATAATGCTGAAAATTAGAAAAATAAATGTAAAATAGTTTACATCAGAGGAGTTCAAAAATATATTATTTAATATTTTGGACCCAAAACCTATTCTGTTTAGATGAGGTGTCTTACTATTTTCATAATAAAGTTCACATTTAGGCATAGGAAATAAATCTGAAAATATAACAAAATAGGTATGCATAACTATAAATGGATAAAGGAAGTTTCCAAAATCCAAAGAATTTAGTTAGGGTTGGTAGAAGGTCTGAAGACATATTTGGAGTAGGAAAATGCCTTCCAAGCACACTTGGTACCTAAAAGGTGTATCAATTGAATATAAGGGATTTATTTAAATTTGGAAACTCATATATAGTAGGCAAACATAAATATGAATACAAAAGTAGAAATCATATGCACATGTTTAAAAGTGCATGTAAGCCAAAATCAACACACATAGAGTAACCATAACACATAGAAATGTGAATAGCTTTCATAAGTGTGAATGTGTGGTTTGTATGAAGTGGAAGTGTGAACTATGTCTTATGGATTGTTGTTTTCTTTTGCTATGTGTGATGGTATGAGTAGAACCTGCTCCAAAGCAAGTTCTTCCTTTCCAAGATCAGGACTACACATTCCAAGAGCAGCAGGATGAAGGCAAGTGTCCTTGACCACTTTGATCCTATACTAGGATGTGTAGGTAGAATTATTTGCATTGTCAATTGAAATATGAAACCCATGCTAGGATGTTTCCCTATAATTGCATTACCTTGTTTCCTTGTAGCTTAGGTTGGGATTTATTTTATCATGTCATTTACTTATATGCTTATGCTTAGCCGTGCTTAGAATGGGATAATTGGGATATGAGATCATCAGTTTATTTTACCATACTCTTGAATGAGATATTATGAGTTATGTACAGGTAGGGATCAAGGCAAGTTGGATGATTTGGTTGGTGCTGGGTGCACGAGACTCGGGTTTGTGTTTAGTACTTGCCTGGATCCTAAGGACCGGTTCATGGAGCATGTAACCTAGCTTTACCGTGCCAACCACATGCTGAGATGGGGCAGCTTGGCCAATTAATTAGGTGTATCCCCGGCGTAGTATGGGTGTGTTGGATGGTGCGGGGAATAGGTGTCAGCTGGACTACCATATGAACCGCAAGGCTCAAGAGGGGGCCACTGCAGCGGGGTTGGAGCCTCTTGTATGCTGTTAGGGGTGAAACCTCAGTGGGCCCACGCTCGTCGGGAATCCCTTTGTAAAGGCTTCGTAGTGATATCCTGGCTACACACCTGGGAAGTGTGAATGTGGTTCGTGGCCACTGGCATAATGGAGGTTCTTTTAGTTGTGATGCACTCAATTCTGTGGAAAACCACGGAACCAAGAACTAATGCATATGTGTGCCCAGGATGTTCATCACACATATACATATATTTCACAAACTGAATTCAGAATATATATATAACCATGAATAACAGAGTTTATTACAACGTCTCATGAGTCTTGGACTCATGCTTACAGCGGAAGCCTTATTTCTATGCAGCGGAAGTCTTTATTTTAATGCGGAAGCAAAAACTAATGCGGAAGCAAAACTAATCAGAAGTGGCTCCATCTCTACTCCCTCCACAGGCAAGGTTGAGAATAGATCACACGCCATAATGCTCTACTTGGTCTTCATAGTAGCCTTCTCTTGCTGTTGATGAAGAAATAATAATGCAAGTTTGAGTACAATGATGTACTCAGCAAGTGCGGGAAAACACATGATATGCAGCTCATAAACAAGGTAGGCATAAAAAGGCTTATTTGCAGAAAAGCAATCTTGTAAAACCATGATAAAACAGAAACTTAACCTTAGATGAATGTAATCCCAGCATGAATCAAATTACCAACATACCTACATCAATTCCCGTGTTCCATCCAAACATTAATCAATCCTTTATTCATACTCACGAATACCTCCTCGTATTCGCTACCATCTCATCTCACAAATCAACCTCGTCTCACACCGAGACCAATCTCATGTCATGACCCAACAGTCATGCAACCATCTCATCATCCAGACTCAACAGTTCCAAACCAATAACCATAACCGAGAACCTTCCCAATAACCATCCTGAAAACTATCCCAACTAATCATGGCAGTTTAGCCAGGTGCTCGTAACCGTAAGCTCGGCTATCATGATAGTTTTAATAACTCTGAAGAGTTTGCACCTCTTTACCCACAAGTTTGTGATTTCGTCACCCGTCGGTGACTGCAGAACCTCCATTATACCAGTACACAACCGTCGGTGTATGGTCAAGAGATCACAAAATAGCCTTTACAAAGGGGTTACTAGATGTATGGACTCACTAAGGTTTCACCGGCAGGCTAGAATCTCCAATTCTCCCACCCACGGGCCCCCTCTTGTGCCATGCAGTTCCCATGGCAGTCCTCACTCGACTCCCATTCCCCGCGCCTTCCACAGTCCATAACACTCTAGCAACTTACCTAATTACTCAGCTAAGCCGCACCCATACTTGGCCTTGTGTGGCACTGTTATCCTGGCATGTGCATGCATGAACCGGTCCTTAGATCTACGGCAAGTAAAACCACCATCTCATCCTACCTCATTCACAAACCCAGGCTTGCCTAGATCTCCCTCCGATCCATGTTCATTAACCTCATCAGTTAAGTGCAGTTAGCTAGACACATCTATCTCGCTTCCCAATCCCATAGACTCAGCGAAGCATAAAGCAAAAACCATACCCGACTCATAACTTCCCAGGCGACAAGGGTGGTTTAATCAAAACTAGTAAACTCCTATAAAAGGGCTTCCCATCATGTTTGACTCATTACGCACACCTTTTCGCAAAACAAAACAGTTTTACCCGAAACATAGGATCAACATGGTCAAGGAGCACTTGCCTTGTACTTGCGGTTCCGGTTGTTCTTGATTCTCAAAACCTTGTTGCTGCAGCTCGTCGTAGACAGCTCCCTGAACCTGTCCTTCTATGTATGATTCACGTGCATACAAGATTCACAGCCATCAATATCATGCGCAAACCTTAAACTAGATGCGATGATGCACATGCATGCTATCCTATGATTTTTATTAGATTGGTGTGCTCTTGCATGGCTTGCATAGGCAGAGGTGTTCGGATCAAAGGTGGACGTGGCGATGATCTTGTCTTTAGATCAAACTGATCATCGAGTGATCTGCCCACGAGAAGGCTTCTGTTCGAAAGGAATTGAAGAACAGATGCAAGAGATGAACACAAATGATGTCGTAAGGTGGTATTGAAGTCCTACCTCACGCTCTTCTTGTCTTTGTGGTCCTCCTCAGACCGCTTGGTTCTTCTCCGATGATCTCCCTTGTTACGCTTCGGCGATGTTTTGCTCGGCGAGTTAGGGCTAGGGCTCTAAGTAGTCGGCTCAGGAGTTGAAAGAGAAGTTTGTGGTTTCGGCCAGAGGTTTTGGGTTCTATTTATAATCGGGAAGAGAAGAGTCCTAATCTGATTGGATCCCGAATAAGAGTCTTATTCAGATCTTTGTTGAATCCTAATCGTCTTATCTTTGGTAACATCGTGGAAATTTAGATCGGTTTCTGTTGCGTACCGGTATCTTTACGCGTAAAAACCGCTCCAAAACTCGTTACCTTCACGATGATGAGCTCCGGAAGCTCCACGTGTCCTCCCGGGCCTGGTATCTACTTCTCCGCAGAGACGAGCTCCGTTTGTGCCACATGTTAATCGATCGAAACCTCCCCCTCTTCTTCGGAGGTGAGCTCCGCGCACGCCACCTATTGGCGCCGGTCTTCCCTCTCTTCCCTCCTCAGGAACATGCTCCGAGGTCGACGCATTTCTAGCAACGAAAGACCTCCCGGAGATAAGCTCCAGTGGCGACACGTGTTCGATAGATCCGGATTCCTCTGAGATGAGCTCCGAGATCGACACGTATCCCGGCGACGGGTCCTCTTATTTCCACGAGGACTAGCTCCGAGGATGACATGTGTCCTACGAAAAATGCCTTTGCTTCTTCCGCAGGTGCTAGCTTGCCTTTGACGTTGAAACGTCGTTGGCCTCGGATAGGCGATACCTTAAGGTATACGAAGTCTCCTACTTCAAAGGTAAACTTCCTACGCCTATTGTCCACATAGCCTTTCTGTCGTGACTGAGCAGCCTTTAAGTTCTCCCGTATTGTTTGGACCTGCCTTTCAGCATCTTGTAGTACTTCGGGTCCAAACACCTGGTTCTCTCCAGTTTCGTTCCAGAACAGCGGCGTTCTACACCGTCTACCATATAAGGCTTCGAAAGGCGACATCTTCAAGCTAGCTTGATAGCTGTTGTTATAGGAGAACTCGGCATACGGTAAACTCCTATCCCAACTACGCCCACGTTTCAAGGCGCAAGCTCTCAACATGTCCTCCAAAATTTGTTTCGTCCTTTCTGTTTGTCCATCTGTTTGGGGGTGATAGGCAGAGCTAAAATCCAGTCGCGTACCCATTGCTTTCTGCAGCTTCCTCCAGAATCTAGAGGTAAACTTAGAACCTCGATCTGAGACTATCCTCTTCGGAACTCCGTGACGGCACACGATCTGCTCCATGTACAACTCTGCCAATTGTGCAACGTTGTAACTGTCTTTACCGAAAGAAAATGGGCGGTTTTCGTCAACCGGTCCACAATGACCCAGATGGAGTCGTATCCTGACTGAGTACGTGGTAATCCGACGATGAAGTCCATACTTCTGTCCTCCCATTTCCATTCGGGTATCCTCAAAGGTTGCAGCAATCCAGCGGGTTTTTGATGTTCGGCTTTTACCGGTTGGCATGTGTCGCAAAGGGCAACGTATTCGGCTATATCCCTCTTCATACCATCTCACCAATAGCAAGTTTTCAAATCCTTGTACATTTTGGTGCTCCCTGGATGTATGGAATAGGGTGAATCATGTGCCTCCTTCAATATCATGTCGCGAAGGTGTCTTATGTTTGGCACACAAATCCTTTTTCCTAGCCAAAGCGTACCCTTTTCATCCTCCCTGAAATCCTTCTCTATCCCTTGTCGGATTCTTTCCTTGATCTCCTTGATCCCCTCGTCCGTTGCTTGGCCCTTTCTTATTTCTTGCTCCAATGAGGAGTGGATCTCCATTATTTCCATGTTATTCAAGAACCCGAGGTGTAACCGTTCGAACTCCTTACGTAGTTCGGGTGGTAGCTCCCGAACCGTGAGTTGGTGGCATGCTCCCTTTCTGCTCAATGCGTCATCTACTACATTGGCCTTCCCAGGGTGGTAGTTGATTCCAACATCATAATCCTTGATGAGTTCCAACCATCGTCTTTGCCTCAAATTCAAATCCGTTTGGGTAAATTTGTAATTGAGGCTTTTATGATCCGTATAGATCTCACATCGATGACCAAGGATATAATGTCTCCAAATCTTCATTGCATGCACCACTGCTGCTAACTCCAAGTCATGTGTAGGATAATTAAGCTCGTGCTTCTTTAATTGTCGTGAGGCATAGGCTACCACTTGTCCTTCCTGCATGAGCACACATCCGAGCCCTTGTCTGGATGCGTCACAATATATGTCAAAGCTCTTGCTTACGTCTGGCAATACCAAAACTGGTGCTGTGATTAGCCTTTTCTTGAGTTCCTCAAAACTTTCTTGGCAGGCTTGTGTCCATTGAAAGACTTTTCCCTTCATTAGCAACGGTTTTGCTATCTTAGAGAAGTTTTAATGAAGCGCCGATAGTATCCTGCCATCCCAAGGAAACTTCGAATATCCCTCACGCTCTTTGGTTGGTCCCACTTTAGAACATCTCTCACCTTTCCAGGATCAACCGATACCCCTTCCTTGGAGATGATGTGGCCTAGGAAAGATATTTCCTTTAGCCAAAATTGACACTTGTTGAGCTTGGCATACAACTGATGCTCGCGCAACTTCTGCAAGGTCAATCTCAGATGTTCTTCATGCTCCTCCTTACTTTTTGAATACACCATAATGTCGTCGATGAAAACCACGACGAACTTGTCCAAGTACTCCATGAAAACCTTGTTCATAAGGTACATGAAGTATGCGGGTGCATTCGTCAATCCAAAAGACATAACGGTATATTCATATGAACCATACCGTGTCCAAAAGGCTGTCTTAGGTATATCGGAGGGCTTAATCTTCAGCTGGAAATATCCCGACCGAAGATCAATCTTGGAGAATACTTGGGCTCCTTTCATTTGATCGAACAGGTCCTCTATACGGGGCAGAGGGTATTTATTCTTGATTGTCACCTCATTGAGAGACCTGTAGTCCACGCACAATCTTTGGGTTCCGTCCTTCTTGTCCACGAAGAGTACCGGAGCTCCCCATGGTGACGAGCTTGGACGGATAAAACCTTTCTCCAACTGTTCTTGATGTTGCTTCTTGAGTTCAACTAGCTCGTTGACGGGCATCCTATATGGTCTCTTAGCTATGGGTGCAGTTCCGGGTACCAAATCTATGGCAAAGTCGATGTCCCGGTCAGGTGGCATTCCCGGGAGCTCTTCCGGAAACACGTCTGAAAATTCCTGAACCACTGGAATGCTGTCCAATGTTGTTCCTTCGACATGGTTCAAACCTGCCCGTTCGGTTGCTTGCTGGGCTGACTCAAACTCGACACGAATACCGTGTTCGTTTGTCAACTGCACGCTCCTTTCAGCACATTGGATTACTCCATTGTGCTTGCTTAACCAATCCATTCCGAGTATGATGTCAATCCCGTGGGAGTCCAAAACAATAAGGTTGGCAAGGAAGTCTACCCCCCTTATTTTACGGCTTACTCTAGGGCATACTACATTAGTCCTCATTTCTCCTCCGGGAGAATTAACTAACATAGCACAATCTAAGTGGGATACGGGTAGATGATGTTTGGCAACATATTTGGATGATATGAAGGAATGTGATGCTCCAGAATCAAATAAAATGGTGGCTGGATTGGAGTTGGCAAGGAACATACCAATTGCGACGTCCTCAGCCTGTTGTGCTTCCTTAGCAGTGACATGGTTTACGTGGCCACGAGCATAGTTCTGCGGTCCACGGTTCCCTTGGTTGTCCCCTCCGTTTGTTCGCTGGTTCTGCTTGGGCACGTTACCTTGCTGTCCAGGGCCTCTCCTTGGGCACTGGTTAGCAAAATGGCCTACTTCCCCACATGCAAAGCATGCCCTGTTTCCTATGGTAGCAGGTACGTTGGGGCAGGGGTTTTGAACAGGGGCGCCATTGTTAGGCCGGGGCGCAGGAGGCATGGGCACACGAGGTGCCGGTGCAACGAATCGTTGCTGTGGTGGCTGATCAGGGCGGTACGCAGGAGTGGTCGGTCCATATTGCGGTGCAGGTGGCATGTACCTAGGTCGTACGTTGCTCCCTTGGGGCTGGTATGGCATCTTCCTCTTGCACTCTCGCTCGATCTCTCGGATCTTATTTTCAACCACAATAGCCTTATCAACCAGCTTCTGGAAGCTTACGTAGTCATTGTTGAGGAGCTGAACTTGGATCTCATTGTTCAACCCTCTCATGAACAGGTACTGCTTCCTCTGATCTGAGTTGACATCTTCGGGGGCATACCGGGACAGTTGTATGAATTTGTTGAGATATTTATTCACACTTTTCTGTCCTTGGAGGAGACCTTCAAACTCCTGCCTCTTGAGCATCATTACACCAACAGGGATGTAGTGGGAGTGGAAACTTTCCTTGAACTCAGTCCAAGTGACTGTTTCTGGGTTGGCATGGGCGTTGCTCAAGGCATCCCACCAGTCAGCAGCGGCTCCCATAAGTTGGTGTGACACAAAGAGAACCTTCTCTCAGTCGTTGCACTGAACAATGGCGAGCTTCTTCTCCATGGATTTCAACCAATCATCGGCCTCCATGGGGTCACTAGCTTGAGCAAAGGTGGGTGGTCGAGTCCTCATGAACTCTCCCAACCTGTTATGAGCCGGCGGTAGTGGTGGCGGTGGTGCCGGAATGGGGTTTTGGTTGGCCTGCAACTGACCCAAAGTTTGGATCATGGTTTGCATAAGCTGGTTTTGCATGGCCAGCAGCCGTTCCAGGTGATTTTCACCAGCTCCGGGGTTAGCAGGAACTTCCTCATGGTCATCCTCTTGGACGTTCCTTCGGCTGGCGTTTCCTCTCACCATCTGTGAGAGAGAACGAAATAGAATAGAAGGTTAGAAGGTTAGGTAGGTCCTTTCAACTATATGCATCACGGTGAGTTGGACTATATATATTAGCCCTTATGAGGATGTGATCAAGTGCCGAAGCATTTCACACCTCTTTCCTCTTTATGTATAGATATGGACAACATTTTTGAGACGTCCCACAACTCACACTAAGCACATATTCACAAATAATCATCACAAGGGCCCACACAACTCCTATTCAAGGATGGTTTCCTATGTCAAGGTGGTTTTAAGGGCCAATCTAAGCTATTCACCCTAGGACGCTTGTGACTCCTATTTAGGGGTGTAACCCGTAGCTCTATTATCTAAGGCTTTCTATCTAGGCGTGTAACCTACTGTCAACCCGTGGCTCTGATACCAATATGTGACGCCCTCAATTCTGTGGAAAACCACGGAACCAAGAACTAATGCATATGTGTGCCCAGGATGTTCATCACACATATACATATATTTCACAAACTGAATTCAGAATATATATATATATATATAACCACGAATAATAGAGTTTATTACAACGTTTCATGAGTCTTGGACTCATGCTTACAGCGGAAGTCTTATTTCTATGCAGCGGAAGTCTTTATTTTAATGCGGAAGCGAAAACTAATGCGGAAGCAAAACTAATTAGAAGTGGCTCCATCTCTACTCCCTCCACAGGCAAGGTTGAGAATAGATCACACGACATAATGCTCTACTTGGTCTTCGTAGTAGCCTTCTCTTGCTGTTGATGAAGAAATTATAATGAAGTTTGAGTACAATGATGTACTCAGCAAGTGCGGGAAAACACATGATATGCAGCTCATAAACAAGGTAGGCATAAAAAGTCTTATTTGCAGAAAAGCAATCTTGTAAAACCATGATAAAACAGCAACTTAACCTTAGATGAATGTAATCCCAGCATGAATCAAATTACCAACATACCTTCATCACTTCCCGTGTTCCATCCAAACATTAATCAATCTTTTATTCATACTCACGAATACCTCCTCGTATTCGCTAACATCTCATCTCACAAATCAACCTCATCTCACACCGAGACCAATCTCATGTCATGACCCAACAGTCATGCAACCATCTCATCATCCAGACTCAACAGTTCCAAACCAATAACCATAACCGAGAACCTTCCCAATAACAATCCCGAAAACTATCCCAACTAATCATGGCAGTTTAGCCAGGTGCTCGTAACCGTAAGCTCGGCTATCATGATAGTTTTAATAACTCTGCAGAGTTTGCACCTCTTTACCCACAAGTTTGTGATTTCGTCACCCATCGGTGACTGCAGAACCTCCATTATACCAGTACACAACCATCGGTGTATGGTCAAGAGATCACAAAATAGCCTTTACAAAGGGGTTACTAGATGTATGGACTCACTAAGGTTTCACCGGCAGGCTAGAATCTCCAATTCTCCCACCCACGGGCCCCCTCTTGTGCCATGCAGTTCCCAGGGCAGTCCTCACTCGACTCCCATTCCCCGCGCCTTTCACAGTCCATAACACTCTAGCAACTTACCTAATTACTCAGCTAAGCCGCACCCATACTTGGCCTTGTGGTGGCACTGTTATCCTGGCATGTGCATGCATGAACCGGTCCTTAGATCTACGGTAAGTAAAACCACCATCTCATGCTACCTCATTCACAAACCCAGGCTTGCCTAGATCTCCCTCCGATCCATGTTCATTAACCTCATTAGTTACTTATTATCGATACGAGTGCAGTTAGCTAGACACATCTATCTCGCTTCCCAATCCCATAGACTCAGCGAAGCATAAAGCAAAAACCATACCCGACTCACAACTTCCCAGGCGACAAGGGTGGTTTAATGAAAACTAGTAAACTCCTATAAAAGGGCTTCCCATCATGTTTGACTCAGTACGCACACCTTTTCGCAAAACAAAACAGTTTTACCTGAAACATAGGATCAACATGGTCAAGGAGCACTTGCCTTGTACTTGCGGTTCCGGTTGTTCTTGATTCTCAAAACCTTGTTGCTGCAGCTCGTCGTAGACAGCTCCCTGAACCTGTCCTGCTATGTAGGATTCACGTGCATACAAGATTCACAGCCATCAATATCATGCGCAAACCTTAAACTAGAAGCGATGATGCACATGCATGCTATCCTATGATTTTTATTAGATTGGTGTGCTCTTGCATGGCTTGCATAGGCAGAGGTGTTCAGATCAAAGGTGGACATGGTGATGATCTTGTCTTTAGATCAAACTGATCATCGAGTGATCTGCCCACGAGAAGGCTTCTGTTCGAAAGGAGTTGAAGAACAGATGCAAGAGATGAACACAAATAATGTCGTAAGGTGGTATTGAAGTCCTACCTCACGCTCTTCTTGTCTTCGAGGCCCTCCTCAGACCGCTTGGTTCTTCTCCGATGATCTCCCTTGTTACGCTTCGGCGATGTTTTGCTCGGCGAGTTAGGGCTAGGGCTCTAAGTCGTCGGCTCAGGAGTTGAAAGAGAAGTTTGTGGTTTCGGCCAGAGGTTTTGGATTCTATTTATAATCGGGAAGAGAAGAGTCCTAATTTGATTGGATCCCAAATAAGAGTCTTATTCAGATCTTTGTTGAATCCTAATCGTCTTATCTTTGGTAACATCGTTTAAATTTAGATCGGTTTCTGTTGCGTACCGGTATCTTTATGCGTAAAAACCGCTCCAGAACTCGTTACCTCCGCGATGATGAGCTCCGGAAGCTCCACGTGTCCTCCCGGGCCTGGTATCTACTTCTCCGCAGAGACGAGCTCCGTTTGTGCCACATGTTAATCGATCGAGACCTCCCCCTCTTCTTCGGAGGTGAGCTCCGCGCACGCCACGTGTTGGCGCCGGTCTTCCCTCTCTTCCCTCCTCAGGAACATGCTCCGAGGTACACGTGTCTAGCAACGAAAGACCTCCCGGAGATAAGCTCCGGTTGCGACACGTGTTCGATAGATCCGGATTCCTCTGAGATGAGCTCCGAGATCGACACGTATCCCGGCGACGAGTCCCCTTATTTCCACGAGGACTAGCTCTGAGGATGACATGTGTCCTACGAAAAATGCCTTTGCTTCTTCCGCAGAGGCTAGCTCCGGGGGCAACACGTGTCCCACAGGGTCGAACCTTTTTCCATTGTGGCGATGAGTGCCGAACCTGCCACGTAGCTCTTTCAGCAGCGGACCTCTCTTTACCTCGCAGGGACGAGCTCCGAACACGCCACATGGCCGGTTGGCCGCGGAAGTTGCCTTCGGTGCTCTCTGAGAGCTTTTTTGGCTATCCTTTTGGTACTTGTTATTGTTCCATCTTTTCTTAAAATGTTTTCTTCTTCCTAACACATGAACATATGCTGACACCCGAGATGAGGGTGTCACATTAGTCCACCCAGCAATGGGGGATGAAATCACTACATGTGGGTACATTGGTACAAACTCTGCAGAGTCAAAACTGTCATGACAGTCGTGCTCACGGTCAAGAGCGGCTTGGACTTATTCATGATTAGAGGAATGATGGCTTTGGAAGTTGAGGATGTTAAGCGGGGAGCTTAACATTGGAAATGATGTTATGGTTATTTGATTATGATGATGGGATGAGAGATTGGGACCATTTCACCTGTGTAGTAATGTAGGTGCTTAATAAGCTAAGGTGGTAGGCAATAATTGCGTAGTGCTTCAACCATGAGTTTAACCTCTCCTTGTTCTAGCCATGCATGACATAACTTTCCCACACTTGCTGAGTACCGTCGGTACTCAACCTTGCATATTTGTTGGTTTATATTGCTGCTCAGGTCAAGATAATGCGGTGGTGTTTAATGATCAAGACTTTGGACCCGAAGAAGGTTTTTAGGTTCATGGAGTCCCCCGGGCAACGCCTGTGACGGAGCCCACGAGAATAATTATTCCGCTGCTATTTTATGAACTTATTATTGTCCATCGAGACATATACTATGTAAGACTTATTTATATTCGACACCTGGCTTGTAATAAATGATGCTTCACTATTTGTCATCACATGTATGAGAAAATGATCCTGGCATACATGTGATATTCACTTGGTTGTTCTTCGGAAAAACCGGGTGTGACAGAAGTGGTATCAGAGCCAAGGTTGCCCGTAGGAACGTGGACCTAGGTAGAAATGGACGTATTTAAGGACCCTATTTTCTTAAAAACTATTTTACAAGGTGTGGGTTGAAAAGTGTTTTGCAATGGGGTCACTTTCTTCATCCTACCCCAACTTTCATTCAAAATAGGATTTTTGTTTAAAAGTTTATCTAACCTAAGTTTAAATGCTTTTTGTTTTAGATGGTTTGCATGATTCGCACTGCTCGCAAGTCCACAGGAGGGAGAGTTCCCGTAGTTGCCCTTGCCCAAAGAGAGGAGAGCCGTCCGGTGACGTACTTTTCCTACGGATTCGCAGTAGGAGGCTTGTTGCGCCGTCTTCGACGTATGCTCCAAGCCGCCGGCAATACGGGCAAGCTAATCATACACTACAGCTCCACCAGGACCATTCGGGATAAGCGGGAAGAATGGAGTTCGGAAATGAGAATTATCCATGAAAATCAGCTGCTTAAGATCCACCGCTCTCCAGCTTGTCGAGCGACACAGGTCGATGCGGAGAAGGATGTCACCTGGGAGGCCATCACCTGCGAGTCACATCTATCGTCATCACCTGGACAGAACTGAGTACATGTATGTCCTCCAGCGCGAGAGTGGTACAACGGAGTATAAGTACCCGCCAGTGCAGCAGGGGACTTCCCATGAGCACATGGACCTGTGCTTGGAGGATGCTGCTATGCTTAGCACTCGACTGCAGGAGTGTCAGCAGGAGCTTCAGGATGTTCGTGACACCCTAAAGGAAACCGAGGCTGTCGAAGTGTTCGGTCGACACTTCCCCCGGGCCTGCACTGGGCAGCCCGCGGAGGTTCTTTTTTCGGTGGGGCTAGACACTTGCGGAGAGCTTGACCGTATGTACGAGTTAGTAAGAGCTTGACACGGCGAGTTTTACGTGGTTCAGGCCGCCGGAGCGTAAAACCCTACATCCACGGCGAGCTATGGAGCTCGCTGTATTGCTTGTTGCTCAGAACCGGAGTCCTGAGCTTGAGGATGAGTTAAAGCTTGGATGTAAATGGCTAGAGTGCGAACCCTTGCTATCGTCGGCTACCCGAGTCTTTTATAGTCCAAGACTCGGGTGGCATACAAGGGGGGCCCGGGACCCGACAGGTGGTCCCGGGGAGATTGACTGTTATCTACCGTATCTGCAGTTATGCCGGTAGTTGTCTCTGGCGAAGTCTTCTGAGTCTTCGTCTTGCAGCCCTGCCCATGCCGCATGCTAGTCGTAGTGGATGATGACGGCGGGGGCGGCATGGGATGTCTTGCCGCTGTGTTTATTGGCTGGCAGGCTCTGACACTGCACACCAGTATGTGATGAGACTGGGCGCAATGGCACCTGACAGAGGCGTGCTCCGCGTCTCCGCGTCTTGGGAAGACGCGGGCCTTGAATACCTTGTACGGGCAAGGTATGGGCCGTCTTTACGCCCGCTGCCTATCGCTCGGGGGCAGGCAGCGTCGTTCTGCTGGCCACGTGGCGGGCCCGGAGCCCTCCTCAGAGGAGAGGGGGGTCCGGCTCTGCAGGAGACGTGGAGCCTTCGGACCTCTCCCCGCGGAGGGGGAGGTTCGGCTTCTGTCGGCCACGTGGCAAGCCCGGAGCTCCTCTCTGAGGAGAGGGAGGTCCGGCCCCGCCGGACACGTGGCACCTTCGGACCTCTCTCCCGCGGAGGGGGAGGTCCGGCTTCTGTATGCCACGTGGCGGGCCCGGAGCTCTCCTCTGAGGAGAGGGAGGTCCGGCCCCGCCGGACGCGTGGCGCCTTCGGAGCTCTCCCTGTGGAGAAGGGCGAGTTCCTTAGGCATTTTCCCCTGTGCGCAGGGGTACCCCATATCGCAGGTACCGACAGTGGCCCCCGGGCCCATCTCGGGGGAGATAGCGAGCCCGATGTGGGACCTCCGTCTCTTTTGATCCGCGCACTTTCTCTAAGTCCCGCATTGACCGCTGCCGGAGCACGAACGGACGCGGGATCGTGGGAGCGTGCGCCCACTTGATGGTTACTTTTACTGCGGCGGTTCCCAAGGCTGCCATTCCTGTACGCCGCAGCGCTTTCTTCCGGAACCGCCGAAGCGCCTTGCCGGCTTGTCTTCTGGGGCGACTGACCCCTCGACCCACCGCTTCAGTTGGGCGGCTTGGGTCCACCTGTCATCGTCGCCCGGTCTCGGAGCCAACGCGGTCGCCGATGCGATGTACTCAAAGATTTTCGAATCACCTCGAATCGTTCCTGGAAAGTTTTAAAAGGGGATCTTACCCGCATCGCGGCTTCCCTTCGCATTTCCTAGCGCTCGTTCTTCCCTTGAACTCTTGCGCCTCGGCTTTCCTGTCCTTGTGCTCTCTTTCGCCATGGCTTCCAGCTTGCTCCCGATGCACCTCGTTCATTCCTCTGAGCTTGGGCCAGTGCGCAGGCTGCTGGGCTGGCGCACAGAAGAACAGAAACACTGGCTTCGCCGGGGATCTCTCCCCCTGACCCTGGAAAAGGGGGAGATGGTCTTCTTCACTGCTTATGCTCTGGCGGGGTTCGTTCCGCCGATTTCTTCCTTCTTTATCACACTGCTGGAGACATATGGGCTCCAGCTCCACCATCTTTCTCCCAACTCCTTCGCGATGGCTGTTGTCTTTGTCCACTTCTGCGAGATGTTTGTGGGGGTGCACGCTTCTGTGACACTCTTCCGCTACTTCTTTGTGCTGCGGACGACTGGGCGCGGCTCGAAGACTCAGATGGGGGCATACTACTTCCAGCATCGCTGCAAGGACCCAAAGGTCTCTGGGTACCTTCTGCCCTTCAGCGCATCAAGGTGGGAAAACTGGAGGGAGAACTGGGTGGTTGTGCAGACCGATGAGCACGATCGCCTACAACTCCCGACCGCCAGCCCAACCACCGATCATCGCTTCTGGGAGGAGATCCCTGAGCTGGAGCAAGAGTACACCCCGGTCTTGGAGCGGATCCGGTTCTTGGCCAACGAGAGGCTGACGTCTCTGATGGTGCTGATGGAATTCATGTCACGTCGTATTGCACCCTTGCAGCAGCGCAGTCGCCCAGCGTGGTACTATACTGGCGAGCAGGACTGTACCAGGCTGGAGATGGGCCCCGACTCTGACCCTTCCGACGAGGAGCTGAACGAGATGGTGGGCAAGGTGAGCGGCGACTACATTCCCAGTGGCGACCCCGCCCTTCCGCCTTCTGCCACTCCCCTCTTCTTGGAGCCACAGAGGAGGTCAGAGCTCCTACGGAAGATGTCGAACCTTGACGACATCGGGATCGCCGTCCGGCAGGTCGGGGATGCCTTCCGGGGAATTACAATTCCAGGAACCGAGCGCCCGGGAACCGAGCGCTCCGGATCAGGGCACGAGGCGTCTGCTGCCGTCAAACCCTTCCCAAGAGCCGACGGGACCCAAGCCTCCGACAAAGGGAAGGGGAAGGAGCCAGCCCCCGGGCATCCAGAGAAGAAACGTGCCCGGTCTCCTCCGAGGGTGCCGCCTGCGCCGAGTCAGGGTGCCGGAGCAACCTTGCTCCGGTCTCCCGGGGGTGCTGGTCCATCGGGTGGCGACCCGAAGAGGCTCCGGGTGTCCCTCCCCAGCGGGTCTCTCCCTGGACAGTGGCAGTCCGAAGTTGCCCAAGCACCTCGTACTGGCGTGCGAAGTGGATGGTCGGGGCCTTGCGAAGGAGGTCGCTATGCACGTACTGGCGTGCTTCCGGAGCCGAGATCCTTCCTTTTCTCTGGGGCCAGTCTGTCTAGGACCCGTTTCCGATCGGGAGGAAGCTGCCAGGGCCGAGGTCGAGGACGTGGCTGCCCTCGTGGCCTCTTGGTTTCATCGGGAGTCCGGGGACTCTCAGGCACCTGCCCCCGTGGCCACAAAGCCCTGTACTTCCTTTTTTATTTTTGTTGAGTCTGTAGCCCAGCTCGTGGAGCCTTTGTATGAACAGACTCCTGTTTCTTTCTGTGTCTGCATGTCCTAGTCTTCTTCCTGGTTTTTCCTGGCCGAGTCCTTAGCTCCGCAAGGTACTCGGAGGCCTTGACCAATCTCGAAGCTCCGCAGAAACCTTCTCCGGGCCCTCACTGTATACTAAGGGCCCCGGAGGTCTCCAGGACCCGCCTCACGAGAACGGGGGGATCCGGGCCTGTTGGCCACGTGGCGGGCCCGGAGCTCCCCTCCGAGGGAAGGTCCGGGCTTGCGGGGCACGTAGAGTCCTCGGACCTCTCCCCGCGGAGGGGGGAAGGTCCACTTCTGTAGGCCACGTGGCGGGCCCGGAGCCCCCCCTCAAGGAGGTGGATGGTCTGGCCCCACTGGACACGTGGGACCTTCGGGCCTCGCCCCTGCGGAAGCGGTGAGGTCTAGTTCTTAGATCTTACCTTGGGGTTTCGGTCTTGCGCGATCCCGTAGCGGCCCCCTGTTAGGTGCGCTCCATTGGATGGATGTGCCTACCATACTCTTGTGGGGAGCTGAGGCCGAGAGGTCCTGCACACAAGTAAGGGAAACGCAATTCTCCTTGGGGGCTCCCCCTGCTCTATCTCTTAGTCTTATTTGGCTTACAGTCCCTGTCCACTTATACGGTGCTTGGGAACTACCGTGCGTGAAGTGCCGGGGGCTCGGGGCCCCCCTGGATATCAGCTGGTACCTCCAACGCAACCGCCTTTGGTAGGGCAGCAAATGCCGACTAAAGGTGAGAATGAGAAGAGGGAGCTGAGCGCATGGTGAGCCCGCGCTAGTAGTGCAGTCATAAAAATTTAATAAGTAAATTAAATGAGCACCAAAGAAGAGCAACGTAGGACAGGTTTCTTTTCATATAAATTTCCATAGGAGGAAGGCAGGCTGAGAATGGAGGCCATGACCCGCCTCAAGGGAAGCAAGACTCTACGCGCTTGGGGTCGGAACCAACCGAAGCTGAACGTAGTCCTGGACCGTCCCCTGAGGCTTAGCTGCTCCGAGCACTGTTCCTGGACTTTATGAAATTTGTTATATAAAAAGAAGAGTCTGTCCTATTCTTGCTCTATGGGTAGAACTTACGGAGGTGTTCTGTGTTCCGAGGGTTCGGGAGCGGGTCCCCATCCTCGGTTCTGGGGAATGGTCCCAGGTCCCAGGATGTCCAGCCCCCGTACAGCAAATGGCCATGTGGGCTGGATCATCTGTACCGTCCAAGCCGGTGTATGGATCTGCTTGGCGTGGAACAGGCACGCCTTGCAGTTCTCGACCAGCTTGACGGCATCCTGGAGTGTTGTCGGCTAGTAGAAGCCATGCCGAAAGGCTTTACCAACAAGCGTGCGCGAGGAAGAGTGACTCCCACATTCGCCTCCATGGATCTCAGCGAGCAAGTCGCAGCCTTCCCCCTGGGTTATGCACCGCAATAGGACGCGGTTGGCGCCGTGTTGGTAGAGATCCCCTTCTACCAACACGTGTCTCTTAGCCATACGCACGATCCGTTCAGCGGATACACGTTCATCAGGGAGGATATTGTCTTTCAAGTAGTCCCGGATCTCCGTGATCCATGCATTGGGTCAGACTTGAGCATCTGGATCTTGAGCGCTGGGTTGCACGGAGTCCCCAGTGATGCTTACGATCCTTGGCGGCGTCCATGGCCGCCGGGACCGCCAGCTTTGAGGTGCTTGTCTAGCCCCTTCGCCCGGCTCGGCGTGCCGGGCTGTGGTCCGTGGCAACGTCCTCTCGAAGCCCCCTTCGGGCACAGGTGCTCCGGTGGGGGTCTTCGTGGAGAGGTCGTCAGCTGCAGCCTTGCTAGCGCGCGGTACGTGGCACAGGTCCAAGATGAGGAAGTCTTTCTCCACCATCTTGCTTGATAGCTAGCTGGGAGTCGCCTTGTGCCAACGACTAGCGAGCGCCTAGAGACAGGGCTGTCTTTAGGCCAAGGATGAGTGCTTCATACTCTGCCATGTTGCTGGTTGCCTTGGAATTGAGACGCACCATATACCCAGACTGCTCCCCCGATGGCATGAGGAACAGTACGCTAGCACCGGCCCCCTGCTTTCGCAAGGAGCCGTCGAAGAAGAGCATCCAGTGAGGCCCGGTGAAGGCCAGAGCTCGGGGTCCTGGTTCACCGTCTTCATGGCCCCCTTGGTCAATCCTGCATTGGCGTCCACTTGTGGTGGTGGCGCTGATGAAATAGACAGAACCTCCCGCGGGCCCGGGGAGGCCAACGGGAGCTGATACTCGGAGATCCCCAGGCTGTCTTGGACCTCCGGGAGGTCTCGCTGATTTCCCGGGAGCTCCGGGGGGTCCCGTTGGACGTCCGGGAGGTTCTGTTGGGCCTCCGGGGGGGGGGGGGTCCCGTTGCGCCTCCGGGAGGTCCTGCTGGTCCTCCGAGAGGTTGTGTCGGGGGTCCGGGGTTTGTTTTCGACCTCCGGGGGGTTGCCTTGGAGACCCGGGAGGTCGTCTCAGACCTCCGGGGTTTCCTGGCGCTTGTTTCCCAATACCAGAGCAGGTTGCGGTGATGAGGGGTCCGGCCGCTCTGCGGCGAGGACCGTACTCACCACTGCATCCGTCGCCGCGATGTAGAGCAAGAGATGCTCTTAGGGCTCGGGGACTACCATTACCGGTAGGGTCATCAGGAGCTGGTTCAGCTCCTGGGGAGCTTCCTCCGCTTCGCCGGTCCAAGCGAATGGCCCGGATTTGCGTAGAAGCTTAGATAAGTGGAGCGTTCGCTTTGCTAACCTCGGTATAAACCGACTCAGCGCAGCCAGGCATTCCGCGAATTTCTGGACTCTCTCTCTTTTTTTGCAGGCGGGAGGCCACCTCGAGGCGATGGCTTTGATCTTCTCTGGGTTAGCCTCAGTTCCTCGGCGTGAGGCCAGGAATTATAAGGGTTTTCCAGAGGATACACCGAACTCACACTTGTCGGAAGGGCGAAGACTAAGGCCAGGTTATCTAGTAGGGATGAGCTGTGCCTGACCTTAACAACAATGTCTTCAACACACACCTCAACTGAGTCTCTCATTAGCTCTCCTAAGGTCTTGTGAATTGCACATACGAAGGTAGGGAGAGCGTTCCTTAGGCCATAAGGCATAGAGGCATAACAGTACAGACTGACTACTATGACGAAGGAGGTGTGCTCTTCATCTTCTCTAGACATAGGGCTCTGGTGGAAACCCGAGTAAGTATCTAGGAAGCACAGCATATCGCAGCCTGGCATCGAGTCTACTATTTGATCTATCATAGGGAGAGAAAATAGATCTTTAGGACATGCCTTATTGAGACTGGTGTAGTCGATGCACTTCCGGAGCTTCCCGCCGGCCTTTGGGACAACAACAGGGTTCGCCAAGCACAGGGGGTGGCGGACTTTCCGTCCTGTCGGACTGGCCGGGTGTCGGGGAAGACCTTTAAATAGTGCCCAATTACCTCCCTAGGGATCTCTGGCATCCTCGACGGCTGTCATGCAACACATCGACATTGTGCCGGAGGGAGGTAACGAGCGCGCCTTCCTATTTGCTATCCAGGCCCCCGGCTACCCGGGTGGTCTGGGTGGCATCGGCGCTGATTCGGACGAGCCTCAAGGGGACGTCGTCCTCGTCGAGGGGTTGCACATGGGGTGCTGTGGTAGAGGCACGGTGGCGTGCACTTGGGTGGAGTTTGTTTGGTTCTGCACTGCCTGGGGTTGGTGCTCTAGCTGCTGTAAGCGCCTGAAGCTTTTCCAAGGCTAACACTGTGGCAGCACGGTCTCCACAAACCCTAAGGATGCCTGTTAGTGTAGGCATCTTCAAGACAAGGTAGCCGTAGTGGGCTACTGCCATGAATCGGTACAGGGCTGGCCTGCCAATTATGGCATTGAAGGGGAGGTCGATCTCGGCCATGTCGAACACAATGTACTCTGTCCGGTAGCTGTCCGGTGCCCCAAAGGTCACCGGGAGGCTTATGTGGCCGTAGGGAACGACCTGTCCCGTCCCTACCCCTGAGAACGGGCTCGATGGGGTGAGCTTGGCCATCGGGATCTGCAGCTTCTGGAAGGCTGCGCGACTGATGAGGTTCAGTCCAGCCCCACCATCCACCAAAACATGGTACATCCTCACGTTAGCGATGGTGGGGGCCACCACGAGCGGTAGCTGGCCGGCCCCAGGCATGTTCCTGGGGCAGTCGGTGGCATCGAAGCTGATGGGGGTTCCCATCCACCTGAGGTGTGGTGCTGCACTCGGGAGAGGGGCCACCGACGCTACCGCTCGGCGCAAGGCCTTAGCCACTCTTCGGGACGAGGGGTCAGCGGACCCGCCGAAGATGACGTAGAGCATCTTCCGGTGCTCGTCATCGCTGGAGCTGGGGCTCTCATGAATGCGCACCGCCTTCACGGCACGCTGAAGCTCCTGGAACTCCACCTGACGGTCGACGTCGTCTGGGGCGTCGACCTTCTGCTTGCCCTCCCTTTGACGGTAGGGTGGGGCATCAGTTAGGAGCTGCTTCCCTTTCCGGAAACGCTCCACGAGCTTCTGGATTTCCCGGCACTCGGCAGAACTATGGTAACCCGTGCCGTGCACGGGGCATAGCTCGCCCTGGTCTCCGCCTGGAGCCGGTGATTGTCGCGGCCTTTTGTTGGGGCACGGCCCCCGAGCTCCTCTGGGCGCCACTGTTGCAGCAACGGGGGCCGCGGCTGGCGGCTTCATCTTGCCACCACCCCTGTTCTTGATTTTCCCGTCGCTTCCGTAGGAAGCGGCGCCAGATCCCGGCTGACCCCCTGGCTCGGAGGCTGGCAGTGAGTGCCAGCTCCGCCCTTCGGCTGCTCTGGCACACTTGTCCGCCAGGCTGAAGAGCTCCGAGACGTCGCGGACCTCCCTATCGCGAGCTTCTCGAGCATCTTCTTGTCCCGAACGCCTTGTCGGAACGCCACCACCACAGAAGCGTTTTGGATGTGTGGGATGGTGTTCCGCACCTAGGAGAACCGCTGGATGAAGGAGCGCAGCGACTCCCCTGGTTTTTGCTGGATGGCGTGGAGGTCGAGCTCCGTGCCAGGCAGGGTGTAGGAACTGCCGAAGTTGGCGACGAACTGCCGGCAGAGCTCTCCCCAGGAGGTTATGGAATTCTGGGGTAGGTTCATGAGCCAAGACCGGGCTGGGACGGTCAAGGCGACGGGGAAATAGTTGGCCATGACGGCATCATCCCCTCCTGCGGCAAGTACGGCGGTGGAGTATATCTGGAGGAACTCCGCCGGGTTGACGCTGCCGTCGTACTTTTCGGGAAGATGCGGCCGAAACTTGCGCGGCCACCTCGCGAAGCGAAGGTGGGGTGCAAGAGCCGCACATCCTGCCCCTGTTGCCGCAGGTATTGGTGCCGCGAATGCTTGGTTCGCACCTGGCACTGTGTACCCCGGTATGGGCAAGGCTGCGCCATAGACCGGGGACGCCGTTTGCAGGGCATATGGTTGTGGCATATGCTGCGCGGCGTGTGCCTGGGGCAGAGCTCGCGTGGCGAAGATCTGCCCTTCAGGCTGAGTCGAGACCGACGTCATGCTGTCGCCAGCCTCTTGGATGCGACGCCTCTCTCGACGTTGCTCGAGGAACACTCGAGCATCTTGGCCCAAGTGGCCTCGCTTCAGCTCTGTTCTCAGGTCCGTCGTCGGGGGCCTGGTGGAGCTGGAGTCCGCCGTCTGCCCGTCAACCGTGGGCGTGCGAGTCAGCGACACTGCTGGTTGACCGGAGTGTCGTCCCCGCCGAAGTCGAGGGTTTGCGGCGGCGACAACGAGACGGTCTACCTCACGTATCCACTGCTGGGTTGCTGAATGAGGTGCGTCCCCAACAGGTGGGTTGCGCAGTAGCGCTCTTGCTGCAGCTAGCGCACCCCTGTGGGGTTCGCTTATCGCTGCAGAGGATCTGACGCTGGTTGGAGCCTGCATTGCCGGGGTCAGCGCTGCCAGAGCCGGCTGCTGGCTCCCAGCTTGTACCGACACACTCCGTCCTGAGTGTGTCGACATGTACTCCCCCCTGGTCGCGGTTCGCCGCTAACGCGGGGGAGGAGAGTTTGCCGCTGAAGGAAGCTTGGTCATCTTCGTTGGCGGAAACTCGTCGCGCAAGGGAAAAGCCCCCTACCTGGCGCGCCAAATGTCGAAGTGTTCGGTCGACACTTCCCCCGGGCCTGCACTGGGCAGCCCGCGGAGGTTCTTTTTTCGGTGGGGCTAGACACTTGCGGAGAGCTTGAGCGTATGGACGAGTTAGTAAGAGCTTGACACGGCGATTTTTACGTGGTTCAGGCTGGCGGAGCGTAAAACCCTACGTCCACGGCGAGCTATGGAGCTCGCTGTATTGCTTGTTGCTCAGAACCGGAGTCCTGAGCTTGAGGATGAGTTACAGCTTGGGTGCAAATGGCTAGAGTGCGAACCCTTGCTATCGTCGCCTACCCGAGTCTTTTATAGTCCAAGACTCGGGTGGCTTACAAGGGAGGCCCGGGACCCGACAGGTGGTCCCGGGGAGATTGACTGTTATCTATCGTATCTGCAGTTATGCCGGTAGTTGTCTCTGGCGAAGGCTTCTGAGTCTTCGTCTTGCAGCCCTGCCCATGCCGCATGCTAGTCCTAGTGGATGATGACGGCGGGGGCGGCATGGTATGTCTTGTCGCTGTGTTTATTGGCTGGCAGGCTTTGACACTGCGCGCCAGTCTGTGATGCGACTGGGCGCAACGTCACCTTACAGAGGCGTGCTCCGCGTCTCGGCGTCTTGGAAAGACGCGGGCCTTGAATACCTTGTACGGGCAAGGTATGGGGCGTCTTTACGCCCGCTGCCTATCGTTCGGGGGCAGGCAGCGCCGTTCTGCTGGCCACGTGGAGCCTTCGGACCTCTCCCCACGGAGTGGGAGGTTCGGCTTCTGTCGGCCACGTGGCGAGCCCGAAGCTCCTCTCTGAGGAGAGGGAAGTCCGGCCCCGCCGGACACGTGGCACCTTCGGACCTCTCTCCTGCGGAGGGGGAGGTCCAGCTTCTGTATGCCATGTGGCGGGCCCGGAGCTCTCCTCTGAGGAGAGGGAGGTCCGGCCCCGCCGGACGCGTGGCGCCTTCGGAGCTCTCTCTGCGGAGAAGGGCGAGTTCCTTAGGCATTTTCCCCTGTGCGCGGGGGTACCCCATATCGCAGGTACCGACAGAGGCGTTGCTTCGAGCCTGCTTGAGGGCAAGAGAAAGAGGAGATGGGAATGAACTGTGTGTCACTGTGAATGATACATGGACTCCTGACTCCCCAGATCGCCGGGCGATCAGGCGTCGTCGCACTTCTCCACCAGCAGCCTCCCCACCCAAAGCAGAGTCAGAAGGCAGAGGAAGATCCCGAGGAGATCCCGAGAAGCCAGCTCAGTGATACGAGTAGTGTAGAGTTCTTCCCTTAGTTTAGCAGGATGCCGAGTAGTCGAGTCGTTACCTTAGTTAAGGGTGTGTTAATGCTTGGTGTGTGACGTGAGTTGTGGAAGCCATGAGCAATAGTCCACAGCCTCGTCTTCAGGTTGTTTTGCTTTGGTGTGTGAAACCACATGAAATAATAGTGCATTTATTTTTGTGTGAGACATGAACCCTCAGAAAGTATAAATACAACAAAGCCTCAACACTTCAAAGTAAAAACAAGTGAAAGTAGTAAGATAATACGTAATTCTTTAAATTGACATTTAGTTGATCATGCTAGATGACCGGAAGAGGAAAGGGTCGTGCTGCCAAACCCCGCCAACAACAACGATGAGGCCAGCAACCCTCATCTTTCTGGGAGCCAAGACAGGGGTGGACGCCGTGAGAATCAAAATCAGCTCATCCAGAACCTGACTCAAGTGGTGGCCAACTTGCATCAAGTTCCACCTCCACAAGCTGCACCACGCCAACCAAGATTGAGTGAGTTTCTAGGAACTCAACCTCCAAAGTTTGCAAGTGCTGCTGAACCTCTGGAGGCAGATGATTGGCTAAAGACCATTGAGAGCAAGATGAGGATCATACAGTGCCAAAGATACGAGAGGGTGCTGTTTGCCTCTCACCAATTGCATGGACCTGCTGCTGATTGGTGGACCGCTTACGTGGCCGCCCATCATGACTCTGAGAACATCCCTTGGGAAGAGTTCAAGCGTAGCTTCCGCAACCATTACATACCAAGGGGTGAACTAAAAAACAAGAGGAAGGAGTTCTTGGGGTTGCAGCAAGGAAACATGACTGTGAGGGAATACCTCACTAAATTCACTCAACTATCCCGTTATGCCCCATGGGACATAGAGACTGATGAGCAGAAACAGGATTGTTTCGTGGAAGGACTTACCGCAGAAATGCAGTGTGCAATGTCCTCCAACGACTATGAAAGCTTCCAAAAGATGGTGGACAGAGCATTTGTGGTAGAAAGGAAGCTGAAGGCCTTGGAAAATGAAAACAAGAGGAAGGCCGGGTGGTCACACCAAGCCCCAGGGAGCAACACCCGCCCACGTCTGATGCAGCAACCCGCAGGGCAGACGAACCGTGCTGCGGTTCCCTACTCAGCACCAAGAGGGTACGACCCGAACTACAGGCCTCCGGCAGCACCAGCACAGCCACAACGTCAGTTTGTACAGCAGCCTCGCCCCGCATATCCACCTCGACCAGCAGTACAAGGACCTCCAAACCAACCACAAGACAACAAACGCCAGGCACCTAAGGTTGGGGTGCAATGTTTTGACTGTGGTGAAGTGGGGCACTACGCCCATAAGTGCCCAAAGAAGAAGCCCACGCAGCCACAACCGCAGAATGTAATGAGAGGACGGGTGAACCACGTCACCATGGAGGAAGCGCAAGAGGCACCTGACGTGGTAGCTGGTAAGTTTCCTGCCAATTTACACATTGCAACCCTGTTGTTTGATTCTGGTGCTACACACTCGTTCATTGCCCAAGGGTTTGTTAAGAAGCATGATCTAGCAACAACACAAATGAACCATATGCTAGCAGTAAACTCTCCAGGTGGAGAAATAAGGACAAGACAAGTGTGTCCCAAGGTGAACCTAGACATTAATGGGGTAGTATTTACTGCTAACCTCATAGTGATAGATTCACAAGGGATAGATATTATTTTGGGTATGGATTGGTTGACCAAACATAAGGGAATCATCCATTGTTCGACCAGAACGGTGGAACTAACTCACCCTAGTGGCACAAGAGTAAAGTTCATAACAATACAAGAGCCTAGGAGGGATATTAAATTAAATCAAGTGGAGGTGAAAGTGGAGGAGATCAGGACCATCAGGGAATATCCAGACGTTTTTCCGGAGGAGTTGCCAGGTATGCCTCCTGATCGTGAAGTGGAATTCGCAATTGAGCTAGTGCCTGGAACAGCCCCGATATACAAGAGACCTTATAGGATGGACTCCAAACAGCTTGGAGAACTCAAGGATCATTTGAGAGAACTGACGGAGAAGGGGTATATTCATCCTAGTTCCTCACCATGGGGAGCTCTAGTGATATTTGTTCCCAAGAAGGACGGAACCTAATGATTGTGCGTAGACAACCATGCCTTGAATGAGGTAACCATCAAGAACAAGTGCCCATTACCCCGCATTGAAGACTTGTTCAATCAGTTGAGGGGAGCTTGTGTGTTCTCGAAAATTGATCTCAGGTCGGGGTACCACCAACTTAATATAAGGCAAGCCGATATTTCAAAGACAACTTTCGTATCTCGCTACGGACTGTATGAATACACTGTCATGCCTTTCGGGCTAACTAATGCCCCGGCATACTTCATGTATCTCATGAACAAGGTGTTCATGGAATATATGGACAAATTTGTGGTGGTTTTCATAGATGACATTCTCGTCTTCTCCATGTATGAAGAGGAACATGAGAAACATCTAAGGTTGGTGTTGCAGAAGCTGAGAGAACACCAACTATATGCCAAGTTGAGCAAGTGTGAGTTTTGGCTGAAGAGAGTTCCCTTCTTAGGACATATAATCTCGGAGGGAGGAATCTCCGTAGATCCCGCCAAAATCGAGGATATACAGAAGTGGAAGACCCCTGAAAATGTCGGGGAAGTTCGAATCTTCTTGGGATTGGCTGGATACTATCGACGGTTTATTGAGGGATTCTCTAAGATCTCGAGACCCCTCACCAAACTGTTGGAGAAGGGAGTCACATTCACATCGACGCCGCAGTGTGAGACGAGTTTTCAGGAGTTAAAGAAAAGATTGACAACAGCCCCAGTGCTAGTTATGCCAGATATGCAGAAGAACTTTACGGTGTACTACGATGCCTCTGGAAACGGGTTGGGATGTGTTCTCATGCAAGAAGGGCATGTCGTGGCTTATGCATCCTGGCAGCTCCAGAAGCACGAGAAGAACTATCCTACGCATGACCTAGAACTAGCCGTAGTGGTACACACGTTGAAAATTTGGCGGCATTACTTGATGGGGAAGAGGACAGAGATATATACGGATCATAAGAGTTTAAAGTACATTTTCACACAACCAGATCTCAACCTCAGACAAAGGAGATGGTTAGAGCTAATCAATGACTTTGATGTGGGCATCAACTATCATCCTGGGAAAGCAAACATCGTGGCAGATGCTTTAAGTCAGAAAGTGCAGGTCAATAAGTTGAGCTTGAAGGACATGCCTGCAGAATTGAAGGACGAGGTCATAAGGCTCAATCTATGCCTTGTGAATAGTTGTGAAGCCATCGCCATGGAAGTGGACTCCACACTAGAGCGAGAAATACGCGAGGGTCAAAAGGATGATGAGAAGATACAAGAAATCAGGCAACTCATCAAGGAAAATAAAGCCCCTGGGTTCAGAGAGGATGAACAAGGAACGGTGTGGCACGGGAAAAGAATCTGTGTGCCAGAAGTAAAGAAGATCCGCGAATTGATTTTGAAGGAGGCTCACGATTCTGACTATTCCATTCATCCTGGGAGTACGAAGATGTACCAGGACCTCAAGAGCACGTATTGGTGGTATGGCATGAAGCGAGATGTCGCGGAACATGTTGCCCTATGTGACACATGCCAGTTGGTGAAAGCCGAACATCAACGACCCGCGGGTTTATTGCAACCACTCAAAGTGCCTGAATGGAAATGGGAAGAAATCGGTATGGATTTCATAGTGGGATTGCCTAGGACCCAATCAGGATATGATTCAATATGGGCCATCATCGACAGGCTAACCAAGGTAGCTCATTTCATCTCCATGAAAGAAAGCTACAGCGGATCCAAATTGGCAGAATTGTACATGTCAAGGATCGTGTGTTACCATGGAGTGCCAAAGAAGATAGTGTCGGATCGAGGGACACAGTTCACATCAAGGTTCTGGCGGAAGTTGCATGAAACCATGGGAACCCATCTGAATTTCAGCTCTGCCTATCATCCCCAAACTGACGAGCAGACGGAAAGGACCAATCAGATTCTTGAGGATATGCTGAGAGCGTGTGCACTCAAAAACAATCTGAGTTGGGATAAGAACTTACCGTATGCGGAGTTTTCCTATAACAACAGCTATCAAGCTAGTATGAAGATGTCACCGTTTGAAGCTTTGTATGGGAGGAAGTGCAAAACTCCCCTATTTTGGAACCAAACGGGGGAAAGTAAAGTGTTTGGTCCCGAAGTACTACAAGAAGACGTGGCGAAAGTGAGGGAAATTCGCAACAACTTGAGGATAGCACAGACACGACAAAAGAGCTATGCCGATGTTCGGAGAAGAGAGCTCGTTTTCAACATGGGAGACTATGTCTATCTCAAGGTGTCCCCTATCTGAGGACTTCGTTGGTTCAAGGTGAAAGGGAAGTTGTCACCTCGATACATCGGACCCTTTCAAGTTCTGGAGAGGAAAGGCGAAGTGGCGTATCAACTAGAATTACCGGCTCGCCTATCGGATGTGCACGATGTATTCCATGTGTCACAGCTCAAGAAATGTCTGAGAACGCCTGAAGAGGTGTTACCCATGAATGAGGTTGACGTAGCTGAGGATTTGTCTTATGCCGAGCAACCATCCAAAATTTTGGAAACAATGGAACGCCTCACAAGAAATAAAAGAATCCGGATGTGCAAGGTGCAGTGGAAGCATCACTCGGAAGAGGAAGCCACCTGGGAGCGAGAAGATGAGCTTAAGGCACAATTTCCGAAATTGTTTTCCTAGAACCACCAATCTCGAGGACGAGATTTCTTTTAAGGGGGGTAGAGCTGTAACACCCCAAAATCCTGTTAAGAGGGGAATTTAAAAATTTTTGGACGTATTGCATGTGTTGCAAAAATTCAAATTCAAACTGGAATTCAAATTAAACTCAAAACCGAAATGAAAAAGAAAAAGAAAAAATAAACCTTCCCGGCCAGTGGGCCGAAACCCACCAGCCGGCCCACCCAAACCCCGCGCCAGCCCGCAGCCGCACGCCCGCGCACCTCTCGCAGACAGGCGGGACCCACCTGTCATGCCCGACCTCCCGCTCGTCCGAACCCGGGACTCCCCCGCGCGCGCACCCGATCGAAACTAACCCGGAAAACCACGCGTTCCCAGCCGAATTCTGGTTCTGGAGGACTCCAACTCGATCTAAACTAACACGCCGCCCTCCCCCGTCTATAAAAACCCCGGCATCGTCCCGTTTTTCCCCCACGATCCACCGTTTTTCTCTCCAATGAGAACCTGGGTTTCTCCGGCAAATTCTGCTCGATCTTCGCTCGGGAATTCTGATCTAACTCGCTGGTCTTAATCCACCGCCTCCGGGGAACCGCGCAGGTGCAGAAAACTCGATGGTTTGCGGCTCAAATACAGCGCCGACAAGCCTCGCCGTGAATTCACCTCGGACCTCGTCGCCGACCGCCTTCCAGGACCTCCGAGCTCAAGAAAACCCCCGAGGTGAGATCCCCGACCTCCCCTCTACCGATCTATGCCATAAAATCACAGTTCTAGGAAGAATTGACGAAGATCCGAAACTCTCCGGCGAGATCGCCGCCTCCCGCCGCCGTGCGCCTCCGGGCAGCGCCGCCCGCGCTCGATCAGAGCGACGTGGCCGCTTGTGCGCCATCTATTTTAAATCGCACGGTAGAATTTAAATCCCCGTGTACCGATTCGACGTTATAATCTCAGCCGTCTGTTTTAAATCGGACGGTCCACGTCAGCCCCGCGTTATAAAGGCCGGAATTCTTACGCGCTACCCCCTGGGGTTCTCGGAAAATAAGAGCTAGCCCCGAAAACTTCTGATCAGCCCCTGGAACTTTAGAAAATCATGTAAATTCATTTAAAAATCAGTTTTAGCCCCTGGACTTAATAAAAATTAGGAAAACCCCTCTGTTATGTGTAGTTAGCCCCCTGGAAATTCTTAAAATAATATAATAGACCCTGTAGTGGGGTGAGTTTACCTTTTTAACCCTATTTGATATTAAATTTAGGAATTTGAATATGTGGTTAGTATTTAAAATTTAAAAGATGGGACAAACATATTGTCAATTCAAATTAAAAACTTTCCTAGTACATGGAAAACTTTGGAGTGAGATAAAAATAGATTTTTGGCTGAAATGAATCTGTCTAATTAATTATTCACATTTATTAGTTATAGGGACACATTTTTAAGTAGAGAATAATTCTGAAAATAAATGTAAAATAGTTTACATCAGAGGAGAAGTTCAAAAATATATTATTTAATATTTTAGACTCAAAACCTATTCTGTTTAGATGAGGTGTCTTACTATTTTCATAATAAAGTTCACATTTAGGCATAGGAAATAAATCTGAAAATATAACAAAATAGGTATGCATAACTATAAATGGATAAATGAAGTTTCCAAAATCCAAAGAATTTAGTTAGGGTTGGTAGAAGGTATGAAGACATATTTGGTGTAGGAAAATGCCTTCCAAGCACACTTGGTAGCTAAAAGGTGTATCAATTGAATATATGGAATTTATTTAAATTTGGAAACTCATATATAGTAGGCAAACATAAATATGAATACAAAAATAGAAATCATATGCTGCACATGTTTAAAAGTGCATGTCCTTCAAGCTCAACCTATTGACCTGCACTTTCCGGCTTAAACCATCCGCCACAACATTTGCTTTCCCAGGATGATAGTTGATTCCCACATCAAAGTTATTAATTAGCTCTAACCATCTCCTTTGTCTGAGGTTGAGATCTGGCTGTGTGAAAATGTATTTTAAACTCTTATGATCCGTATATATTTCTGTCCTCTTCCCCATCAAGTAGTGCCGCCAAATTTTCAACGCGTGTACCACTGCGGCTAGTTCTAGGTCATGTGTAGGATAGTTCTTCTCGTGTTTCCGGAGCTGCCAGGATGCATTAGCCACGACATGCCCTTCTTGCATGAGAACACATCCCAACCCGTTTCCAGAGGCATCGCAGTACACCGAAAAGTTCTTCTGCATATCTGGCATAACCAGCACTGGGGCTGTTGTCAATCTTTTCTTTAGCTCCTGAAAACTCGTCTCGCACTGTGGCGTCCATGTGAATGTGATTCCCTTCTCCAACAGTTTGGTGAGGGGTCTCGAGATCTTGGAGAATACCTCAATAAACCGTCGATAGTATCCAGCCAATCCCAAGAAGCTTCGAATTTCCCCGACATTTTCAGGGGTCTTCCACTTCTGTATATCCTCGATTTTGGTGGGATCTACAGAGACTCCTCCCTCCGAGATTATATGTCCTAAGAAGGGAACTCTCTTCAGCCAAAACTCACACTTGCTCAACTTGGCATATAGTTGGTGTTCTCTCAGCTTCTGCAACACCAACCTTAGATGTTTCTCATGTTCTTCTTCATCTTTGGAGAAGACGAGAATGTCATCTATGAAAACCACCACAAATTTATCAAGATATTCCATGAATACCTTGTTCATGAGATACATGAAGTATGACGGGGCATTAGTTAGCCCGAAAGGCATGACGGTGTATTCATATAGTCCGTACCGAGATACGAAAGCTGTCTTGGGAATATCAGTTTGCCTTATCTTAAGTTGTTGGTATCCCAACCTAAGATCAATCTTCGAGAACACACAAGCTCCCCTCAACTGATCAAACAAGTCTTCAATGCGGGGTAATGGGTACTTGTTCTTGATGGTTACTTCATTCAAGGCACGGTAGTCTACGCATAACCTTTGGGTTCTGTCCTTTTTGGGCACAAATATCACTGGAGCTCCCCATGGTGAGGAACTAGGACGAATGTACCCCTTCTCCGTCAATTCTCTTAAATGATCCTTGAGTTCTCCCAGCTGCTTGGAGTCCATCCGATAAGGTCTTTTGTATATCGGAGCTGTTCCAGGTAGTAGCTCAATCGTGAATTCCACTTCACGATCGGGAGGCATACCTGACAACTCCTCGGGAAAAACATCTGGATATTCCCTGATGATCCTGATCTCTGCCACCTTCACCTCAACTTGATTTTATTTAATGTCCCTCCTAGGCTCTTGTATTGTTATGAACTTTACTCTTGTGCCACTAGGGTGAGTTAGTTCCACCATTCTGGTCGAACAATGGATGATTCCCTTATGGATGGTCAACCAATCCATACCCAAGATAATATCTATCCCTTGTGAATCTATCACTATGAGGTTAGCAGTAAATACTACCCCATTAATGTCTAGGTTCACCTTGGGACACACTTGTCTTGTCCTTATTTCTCCACCTGGAGAGTTTACTGCTAGCATATGGTTCATTTGTGTTGTTGCTAGATCATGCTTCTTAACAAACCCTTGGGCAATGAACGAGTGGGTAGCACCAGAATCAAACAACAGGGTCGCAATGTGTAAATTGGCAGGAAACTTACCAACTACCACGTCGTGTGCCTCTTGCGCCTCCTCCATGGTGACGTGGTTCACCCGTCCTCGCATTACATTCGGCTGTTGCGGCTGCACGGGCTTCTTCTTTGGGCACTTATGGGCGTAATGCCCCACTTCACCACAGTTAAAGCATTGCACCCCAACCTTAGGTGCCTGGCCTTTGTTGTCTTGGGGTGGGTTTGGGGGTCCTTGTACTGCTGGTCGAGGTTGATATGTAGGCGAGGCTGCTGTCCAAACTGACGCTGTGGTGGTGCTGGTGCTGCCGGAGGCCTGAAGCTCGGGTTGTACCCTCTCGGTGCTGAGTAGGGTACCGCAGCACGTCTCGTCTGCCCTGCGGGTTGCTGCATCAGACGTGGGCGGGTGTTGCTACCCGAGGCTTGGTGTCACCACCCGGCCTTCCTCTTGTTTTCATTTTCCAAGGCCTTCAGCTTCCTTTCTACAACAAATGCTCTGTCCACCATCTTTTGGAATCTTTCATACTCCTTGGAGGACATTGCACACTGCATTTCTGCGGTAAGTCCTTCCACGAACCAATCCTGTTTCTGCTCATCAGTCTCTATGTCCCGTGGGGCATAACAGGGTAGTTGAGTGAATTTAGTGAGGTATTCCCTCACAGTCATGTTTCCTTGCTGCAACCCCAAGAACTCCTTCCTCTTGTTTTTGAGTTCTCCCCTTGGTATGTAATGGTTGCGGAAGCTACGCTTGAACTCTTCCCAAGTGATGTTATCAGGGTCATGATGGGCGGCCACGTAAGCGGTCCACCAATCAGCAGCAGGTCCATGTAATTGGTGAGAGGCAAACAGCACCCTCTCGTATCCTTGGCATTGTATGATCCTCATCTTGCTCTCAATGGTCTTTAGCCAATCATCTGCCTCCAGAGATTCAGCTGCACTTGCAAACTTTGGAGGTTGAGTTCCTAGAAACTCACTCAACCTTGGTTGGCGTGGTGCAGCTTGTGGATGTGGAACTTGATGCAAGTTGGCCACCACTTGAGTCAGGTTCTGGATGAGCTGATTTTGATTCTCAAGCATTTGGTGGATGGGATCAACTCCCTCACGGCGTCCACCCCTGTCTTGGCTCCTAAAAAGATGAGGGTTGCAGGCCTCATCGTTGTTGTTGGCGGGGTTGGCAGCACGACCCTTTCCTCTTCCGGCCATCTAGCATGATCAACCAAATGTCAATTTAAAGCATTACGTATTATCTTACTACTTTCACTTGTTTTTACTTTGAAGTGTTGAGGCTTTGTTGTATTTATACTTTCTGAGGGTTCATGTCTCACAAAAAAATAAATGCACTATTATTTCATGTGGGTTCACATACCAAAGCAAAACAACCTGAAGACGAGGCTGTGGACAATTGCTCATGGCTTCCACAACTCACGTCACACACCAACCATTAACACTCCATTAACTAGGGTAACGACTCGACTACTCGACATCCTTCTAAACTAAGGAAAAGACTCTACACTACTCGTATCACTGAGCTGGCTCCTCGAGATCTTCCTCATTATTGCGACTGCCTTCTGACTCTGGTGGAGAAGTGCGACGACGCCTGATTGCCCGACGATCTGGGGAGTCAGGAGTCCATGTATCATTTACGGTGACACACAGTTCATTCCCATCTCCTATTTCTCTCGCCCTCAAGCAAGCTCGAAGTAACGCCTCGGTTTCCTTCAGGGTGTCACGAACATCCTGAAGCTCCCGCTGACACTCCTGCAGTCGAGTGTTGAGCACAGCAGCATCCTCCAAGCACAGGTCCATGTGCTCATGGGAAGTCCCCTGCTGCACTGGCGGGTACTTATACTCCGTTGTACCACTCTCGCGCTGGAGGACATAAATGTACTCAGTTCTTTCTAGGTGATGACGATAGATGTGACTCTGGCAGGTGATGGCCTCCCAGGTGACATCCTTCTCTGCATCGACCTGTGTCGCTCGACAAGCTGGAGAGCGGTGGATCTTAAGCAGCTGATTTTCATGGATAATTCTCATCTCTGAACTCCATTCTTCCCTCTTCTCACGGATGGTCCTGGTGGAGCTATAGTGTATGATTAGCTTGCCCGTATTGCCGGCGGCTTGGAGCATACGTCGAAGACGGCGCAACAAGCCTCCTACTGCCAATCCGTAGGAAAGGTACGTCACCGGACGGCTCTCCTCTCTTCGGTCAAGGGAAACTACGGGAACTCTCCCTCCCGTGGACTTGCGAGCGGTGCGAATCATGCGAACCATCTAAAACATAAAGAATTTAAACTTAAGTTAGATAAAATTTCAAACAAAAATCCTATTTTGAATAAAAGTTGGGGTAAGATGAAGAAAGTGACCCCATTTAATAACACTTTTCAACCCATACCTTGTAAAGTAGTTTTTAAGAAAATAGGGTCCTTAAATACGTCCATTTCTACCTAGGTCCACATTCCTACGGGCAACCTTAGCTCTGATACCATTTCTGTCACACCCGGTTTTTCCGAAGAACAACCGAGTGAATATCACATGTATGCCAGGATCATTTTCTCATACATGTGATGACAAATAGTGAAGCATCATTTATTACAAGCCAGGTGTCGAATATAAATAAGTCTTGCATAGCATATGTCTCGATGGACAATAATAAGTTCATAACATGGAAATAAAATAGCAGCGGAATATTATCCTTGTGGGCTCCGTCACAGGCGTTGCCCGGGGGACTCCATGAACCTAGAATCCTTCTTCGGGTCCAAAGTGTTGGTCATTGAACTGCACCTCATCCCCTTGACCTGAGCAGCAATTTAAACCAACAAATATTCAAGTTTGAGTACCGTTGGTACTCAGCAAGTGTGGGAAAGTTATGTCATCATGGCTAGAACAAGGAGAGGTTGAACTCATGGTTAAAGCACTACGCAATTAATACCTATCACCTTAGCTTATTAAGCACCTACATTACTACATAGGTGAAATGGTCCCAATCTCCCAACTCATCATCATAATCAAATAACCACATCATTTCCAATGTTAAGCTCCCCGCTTAACATCCACAACTTCAAAAGTCATCATCCTCTAATCATGAATATGTCCAAGCCGCTCTTGACCGTGAGCACGGCTGTCATGACAATTTTGACTCTGCAGAGTTTGCATCACTGTACCCACATGTAGTGATTTCATCCCCCGTTGCCGGGTGGACTAAAAGAAACTCCATTATGCCAGTGGCCACGAACCACATTCACACTTCCCAGGTGTGTAGCCAGGAGATCACTACGAAGCCTTTACAAAGGGATTCCCGACGAGCGTGGGCCCACTGAGGTTTCACCCCTAACAGCATACAAGAGGCTCCAACCCCGCTGCAGTGGCCCCCTCTTGAGCCTTGCGGTTCATATGGTAGTCCTGCTGACACCTATTCCCCGCACCATCCAACACACCCATACTACGCCGGGGATACACCTAATTAATTGGCCAAGCTGCCCCATCTCAGCATGTGGTTGGCACGGTAAAGCCAGGTTACATGCTCCATGAACCGGTCCTTAGGATCCAGGCAAGTACTAAACACAAACCCGAGTCTCGTGCACCCAGCACCAACCAAATCATCCAACTTGCCTTGATCCCTACCTCTACATAACTCATAACATCTCATTCAAGAGTATGGTAAAATAAACTGATGAACTCATATCCCAAATATCCCATTCTAAGCATGGCTAAGCATAAGCATGTAAATAAATGATATGATAAAATAAATCCCAATCCCAAGCTACAAGGAAACAAGATAATGCAATTCTAGGGAAACTTCCTAGCATGGGTTTCATATTTCAATTGACAATGCAAATAATTCTATCTACACATCCTAGCATAGGATCAAAGTGGTCAAGGACACTTGCCTTCTTCCTGCTGCTCTGGGAATGGGTAGTCCTGATCTTGGAAAGGAAGAACTTGCTCTGGAGCAGGTTCTACTCATACCATCAGACATAGCAAAAGAAAACAACAATCCATAAGACATAGTTCACACTTCCACTTCATACAAACCACACATTCACATTTATGAAAGCCATTCACATTTCTATGTGTTGTGGTTACTCTATGTGTGTTGATTTTGGGCTTACATGCACTTTTAAACATGTGCATATGATTTCTACTTTTGTATTCATATTTATGTTTGCATACTATATATGAATTTCCAATTTAAATAAATTCCTTATATTCAATTGATACACATTTTAGCTACCAAGTATGCATGGAAGGTATTCTCCTACTCCAAATGTGTTTTCAGACCCTCTACCAAATCCTAAACTGAAATCTTTGGATTTTGGAGATTTCATTTATCATTTTCTAGTTATGTATACCTATTTTCCTATATTTCAAGATTTACTTTCTATACCTAGTTGTGAACTTTATTATGAAAATAATAAGACACATCATCTAAACAGAATAGGTTCTGACCTAAAATATTAAATAATATATTTTTGAACTTCTCCTCTGATGTGAACTATTTTACATTTATTTTACCAATTTTCAGAATTATTTCCTAGCCTAAAAATGTGTTTCTACATCTAATAAACATGAACACACCCAAACAGATTTCATTTGAGCCTAAAATTTATTTTTAGCTCATTCTAAAGCTTCCCAATTGTTAGTAGAGTTTAAGCTTGAATTTACAATGTGTGTGCCTCACCCTTTTTAAATTTAAATCTTAATTACATAGTCAAATTCCTAAATTTAATATTATATAAGATTAAAAAGGCAAACTTACCCCATCAAAGGGTCTATTATATTATTTTATAAATTTCCAGGGGTCTAACTACACATAACAGAGGGTTATTGCTAATTTTTATTTAGTCCAGGGGGCTAAAACTGATTTTTAATTGAATTTACATGAATCTCTGAAGTTCCAGGGGCTAGATCAGAAGTTTCCGGGGCTAGCTCGTATTTTCCGAGAACCCCAGGGGGTAGCGCGTAAGAATCCCGGCCTTTATAACGCGGGGCTGACGTGGACCGTCCGATTAAAAACAGACGGCTGAGATTATAACGCTGAACCGGTACGCAGGGATTTAAATTCTACCGTGCGATTTAAAATAAACGGCGCACAAGCGGCCACGTCGCTCTGACCGAGCGCGGGCGGCGCTGGCCGGCGGCGCGCGGCGGCGGGAGGCGGCGATCTCGCCGGAATACTTCAGATCTTCGTCAATTCTTCCTAAAACTGGGATTTCATAGCTTAGATCGGTGGAGGGGAGGTCGGGGATCTCACCTCGGGGGTTTTCTTGAGCTCGGAGGTCCTGGAAAGCGATTGGCGACGAGGTCCGAGGTGAATTCACGGCGAGACTCGTCGTCGCTGTGTTTGAGGCGCAAACCACCGAGTTTTCTGCATCTGCGTGATTCCCCGGAGGCGGTGGATCAAGATCAGCGCGTTAGATCAGAAATCCCGAGCGAAGATTGAGCGAAATTGGCCGGAGAAACTCGGGTTCTCACCGGAAGGAAAAGCGGCTGATCGTGGGTGAAAATCGGGAATATGCTGATGTTTATATAGCCGGGGAAGGGCGGTGTTCGGTTGTGATCGAGTTTGCGTCGTCCAGAACCGAAATTCGGCTGGAATACGCGAGTATCCAGGGCGGTTTTGATTCGGAGGAGAGAAGAGTCCCGGCCGGCCGAGCGCGGGCGCGAGGAGGAAGAAGGATGGCAGGCCCCACATGTCAGCGAGAAAGAGAACGGGGCGCGCCGCTGCGGGCTGGCGCGGGGTGGGGTGGGCCGGCTGGTGGTTTCGGCCCACTGGCCGGTTTTTTTCTGTTTTTCTTTTTCCATTTCTTTTCTGGTTTGAATTTGAATTTGAATTCCAACTAAATTTGAATTTCTGCTGCCCATGCAATACGTCCAAAAATTTTTAAAATCCCCTCTTAACAGGATTTTGGGGTGTTACAGTCCGGTACACAACTCAAACTTGTTCAACAGGGCCGCATGCGGATCGGTCCTTGAACGACATGGACAGGTCTATAGCACCCAGGCCCCTATGTCCTGCTGCTCCTACAACCTTCTGGTCTCAACTTTAACTTGCTAATTCATTTTTGAACCAATCCCGTATGCCCCTGTTGTTCCTGAACTTACGAGTAGCATCTCACTACTCGACTTCTACCGAACCGTACTTAAGCATGGCAGTTCTACACGGTGAAAGACACCTAACCAATACTAAATGGGTCATTTGGCTATGCAAGAGGAGTATCAAACACTAGACCTAATGCACAGTTCAAATCTTAACCAAAGGTGAATACAAAATAAAAACTTAGTAGCTGTTAAATGCAAACCGGAGATTGTCTGTTTTGCAGGGTAGTCGTATATAATCAGTTAGTATCCTTGCTGATCCACCCTTGATTCTCCGGAGCTTGATCCACTTCAATGAATCACTCCTTTGAATCCCCTTCGTTGTGGTTCCTATTGAAATGCTTATGTACATGTTTTATATAATGTAATGGAAAGAAGTTATAGAATTAATTTCTTAGTAACAGAGGTTGTGTGGAAAAGCCAAGAATGGCTTGGGTTGCCTCTATGGTGCAAAGAAACAGAATTGATTTACTTGATTCTAATGTCTTAGCTGTATACTAACTACTTTCCCCTAATGAACATAATAGATGAGCTGAAAGAATTTGAGTGCAAGTGAAGAACAAGAACTCCAATGGCCTCAAAACTTTTACAGCAGATTCTATACTACCTAAGGATTTAGCTTGCCAAAATGCAGCTAAGGTGGAATTAAATTGTGTTCTTCATAATTCTCACAATGTCTCTTATGTATTTTCACATATACATAAGTATGGAGAATAAGCACAGAGAGTTCAAGGGCTAACCTTGAGATGATAATTTTCATGTTAGTTCCAGGTCACATGAAGGTAATTTGGTCCGAAAGTCAGATCTTTTTCTTGAGTAGTTCTTCCAGAACAATTCTTTAAGCATTTCTACTCAAAAGAATTAATTCTGAAGTAATGTGCATTTTCATGTCCAATTAAGTGAATTACGATTTCAAGTATGCCTCAGAGAGCTTACCTAAATTTTCCTATGATTTTTAGAGCTAGGGATTGCCCAGAATAAATTTTAGAAGTGGGAAACATTTTCTGAAAATGTTTCTGGACTCTTATGAACACAGCAGATTGTTTTTAGCCAATTCCTACCCAAATGATCTTCAAATGAGCTGAAAATTTGCTAGAAGGTCAATACTATGCCAAAGAATATTCTGGCAAAATTTGGAGATTTTTGGATAAACCAAACTCCCTCCATAATTATTTTCATAAAACCTTCAAAACATTTTCCAGAATATAATATTGACTTTCATACAACTCTTAGTTCATATTTGGATAGAACTCTGAAATATGAATCCAACACAATTGGAATCACTTAATTTGGAGGTTTCTGCAGGGAGCTATGATTTTCCAAAGTTTGAGCCAACACTGGAATTGTTTTCCTACTGAAAATCCCACTGGGCCCGCTTATTTAAATTCCAGCCAATCAGAACTGGGCCACACCGAGGCCACAGCTTCTCAGCGTGTCAGCACACGGAATCCCAGCCACACCCGATCGGAGGTTTAAAATTTGAGCTGCTGACAGCCAGGGCCCACCCCTTCTTCAACCTCCCGATCCGATTTCGCGCGCGCCCCTGCTACCTCGCCGGAGCGAATCCCCCCTCACCGGATCGCTGCTGCCGACCACCGCACGAGTTAGGACTCGCCGCCAGGGGGTTTGTGACGCCGAGGAACACGACTGTGGGTTGTGCTCGAGCTGCCGGTGGCCGGAACCAGCTCGGCAACATGTGGCGGCTACTGTTGAGGTTCGGCAGCGTCGCCCGAGGTTTTCAGCCCGCCAATACTTGTACCGACGAGCCCTACAGCACCAGCGCACCTCTAGGAAGATCGAAACAACCTCAAAGTAGCTCGCGAGTGGCCGCAAATATGGTTTCACCGTGCGACCGAACGGGTCCGCGGCGCACACCCCTAGTGGAGCTCGAAATCCGTCGCTCTGAGGCGTTCTCATGCGATGGATGCTAAAGAAATTTTGATCGCCGATGAGTCCAGCGCCTATGTGCCAAGTTTGATACCCTAAGAAGAATTGGAGAGGGGGAATTTGTAGAAATGGTACCGGACGCTCTCTGTGAAGCTGTCGGGACAAGATCTTCAAATTGGCCGTCGATGCTTCATGGCGCGGCTGGAGCTTTGGTTGAGAGCAGCACCGAACAAGCGCGCGTTCGTGGCCGTGCTTGACCGATCTTGAAAACCACCGTAGTGGTCTGTCCACGTGAGGCTGATCGCCGCCTTTGCGCTAGGTCGTAGCGGACGGCGTTGATCACGGGAACAGAGGGCGAAACTCGGTGGTTTAGGCGTCGGGAGAGTGGCGTTTGAGCTCATGGCGCTGTCTAGTAGCTCGGGGAGGAGAGGGGCACGATGTCTTTGCCGTTTCTTTGATCGGGCGAGCAGCGGAGAAAAGCAACGGCTCTGCTCAGTGTCGTCCAGGAGGAGAAGGCAAACGATACTTGCTTCGGTCTGGGGAGTGATCACGCCGCTGGAACCGCCTTTAGGCATTGGTGCTTGGGGGAACACAGCAAGAGGTGGCGCGGTGGAGTTCCCCCGGTGGCACCCGAGCAACCCTCGTGGCTTCGAGCAGAACAGAGGCAAAAATTCATTTGCTTCATGGGTAAGTTTAGGTCTCCCGCTCACTGCCATGTGGGTCCCATCGCACATTCTTCTCCCAAATATCTTCTCAAGCTGATCCTCTCAATCGCCATAATTCTGAGTTTAAAGGGTGGTTAGATTTGAATTCTTTAAATTCAGTTTGAATTTGCAAGACAAAATCTGAATTTGGTTAGAATTTACAAATGTTTCTCTTTAACTCCTTTTTGAGCCCACCCTACAAATGAAAAGTTTGTGGTCAAACTTTTCCCCATAATTCCAACTATATGGCTGCATGTTTATTCAAAGTCTTTGGCCACCACATGTGTGAACGTTGAAGTTCAAAATCTGATTTTCAAACTTACATGCAAAAGGTATTTAAATCCTTATTGGTTCAACACTTTTTAAATAAAAGTGTGAACCTCATTTTGGATGGTCATCCATGTATTACTTAGCATGAAGAAAAGTTTTAGCAAGTCCCATTTTTCATGTCTTTGACACACATATGAACTCAAACCTTGGTTTTTATTCATACACATTTTTTTGGGACTTTTACATTCCTCCCCCCTTAAAAGAATCTCGTCCCGAGATTACAAGTGAAGAACGAGACAGGAGAGGTAATTACAAACTGTACAAAGCTAAAAGTTCCGGATAGTTGGTGTGGAGGTAATCTTCACTTTCCCACGTCGCCTCTTCCGCGGTGTGATTACTCCACAGCACCTTGAAAAATCTGATCATCCGGTTCCAGGTTACCCAGGTCTTTTCATCCAAAATCTGAACCAGTCGCTCAGTGTAGGTAAGGTCCGGTTTCAATTCGTTGATTTCCTCGGTGCAGACAGCAGCGGTGAATTTGAGGAACTTCCACAGCTGTGATACATGAAATACATCATGGACACCTGCTAGACTTGCCGGTAATTCCAGTGTAAGGGCCTCAGTTTTGACACACATTTGCAGTGTTCATCACCACACCACACACCTCATTTGAGGAAGGATGATGAACACAAATGAAGAGCAAGTAACAATTATCAACATGCTCATTAGAGAACAAACTCACACATTGCAAAAGTGGTATTTCCCACATGTGATATAGGTGGGCTGGACATATGAAAACTCCTACACTTTACTAAGGATGTCCATGCCAAGTTTCACCCAAATTCAAAACCTTTTTGAGGTCATTTTGGGTATAGTTAGGAAGAGGGCAGTTTGAAACCATATTCAAATTCAAACTGTTTTTATCCCATGAATTTCAAAGGGGGAGGCATATTCTTACTCAGCACATTTTTGTGAGCCCACACACCAATTTTCACTCCATTTGGAGTTGATCTTGACATGAGCTAAGTGGGAGAAATTCAAACTTTATTTGAATTTCAAACTGAACTTGTGCTGAAATTCATTCAAACCAAACCTCATTTGAACTTTGATAAATTCAAATGGCTCATGGGTGAATAATTTGAACTGCCAAGGGTAGCATGGGGTTCACTGTTTACAACAGTGATTAGGAGTAAATTTCAGAGGTTAAAACTGGAGGTGGGACCCACATGTCAGCCACTGCTCAGATCAAACCGACTGAGAATTTTTCACTCGGGTCGTGTCACACCCGGTTTTTCCGAAGAAACAACCAAGTGAATATCACATATATGCCAGGATCATTTTCTCATACATGTGATGACAAATAGTGAAGCATCATTTATTACAAGCCAGGTGTCGAATATAAGTAAGTCTTACATAGTAAATGTCTCGATGGACAATAATGCTTCATCACAAGTAAATAAACTAGCAGCGGAATATTATTCTTTAGGGCTCCATCACAGGCGTTGCCCGGGGGTCTTCATGAACCTAAAAGCCTTCCTCGGGTCCAAAATCTTGGTCATTATACACCACCTCATTATCTTGACCTGAGCAGCAATATAAACCAACAAATATGCAAGGTTGAGTACCAATGGTACTCAGCAAGTGTGGGAAAATTATATCATGCATGGCTAGAACAAGGAAAGGTTGAACTCATGGTTAAAGCACTACGCAATTAATACCAATCACCTTAGCTTATTAAGCACCTACATTACTACACAGGTGAAATGGTCCCAATCTCCCATCCCATCATTATAATCCAATAACCATAACATCATTACCAATGTTAAGCTCCCCGCTTAACTTCCAAAACCATCAATCCTCTAATCATGAATAAGTCCAGGCCGCTCTTAACCGTGAGCACGGCTGTCAAGACAGTTTTTAACTCTGCAGAGTTTGTACCACTGTACCCACAAGTAGTGATTTCATCCCCCGTTGCCGGGTGGACTAAAAGAACCTCCATTATGCCAGTGGCTACGATCCACATTCACACTTCCCAGGTGTGTAGCCAGGAGATCACTACGAAGCCTTTACAAAGGGATTCCCGACGAGCGTGGGCCCACTGAGGTTTCACCCCTAACAGCATACAAGAGGCTCCAACCCCGCTGCAGTGGCCCCCTCTTGAGCCTTGCGGTTCATATGGTAGTCCAGCTGACACCTATTCCCCGCACCATCCAACACACCCATACTACGCCGGGGATACACCTAATTAATTGGCCAAGCTGCCCCATCTCAGCATGTGGTTGGCACTGTAAAGCCGGGTTACATGCTCCATGAACCGGTCCTTAGGATCCAGGCAAGTACTAAACACAAACCCAAGTCTCGTGCACCCAGCACACAACCAAAACATCCAACTTGCCTTGATCCCTACCTCTACATAACTCACAATGTCTCATTCAAGAGTATGGTAATATAAACTGATGATCTCATTTCCCAAATATCCCATTCTAAGCATGGCTAAGCAAATGCATGTAAATAAATGACATGACAAAAAAATAAATCCCAACCCAAGCTACAAGGAAACAAGGTAATGCAATTCTAGGGAAACTTCCTAGCATGGGTTTCATATTTCATTTGACAATGCAAATAATTCTATCTACACATCCTAGTATAGGATCAAAGTGGTCAAGGACACTTGCCTCCTTCTTGCTGCTCTTGAAATGGGTATTCCTGGTCTTGGAATTGAATAACTTGTTCTTGAACAGGTTCTACTTCATACCATCACACATAGCAAAAGAAAAACAACAATCCATAAGACATAATTCACACTTACACTTCATTCAAACCACACATTTATATTTATAAAAATTCTTTACCATTATATATGTTGTGGTTACTTTATGTGTGGTTAAGTTGTGACTTGCATGCACTTTTGACCATGTATATATGATTCCTACTTTTGTGTCCACATTTATACTTGCATACAATGTGCCTTCACAATTTCTATCAACCCTAAATTGAATTCTTTGTATTTTAGAAACTCCATTTATCATTTACTAGTTTCTATATTTTCAGATTTATATTCCTATGCATAATTGTGTATTTTATTATGAAATTAGTAATTCACATTACCTAAACAGATTAGGTTCTGGTCCTAAATAATTTAATATCATATTTTGACCTTGGCTTCTTATGTATACTATTTCCTAATTATTTTCCCTATTTTTCTTTAACTATTCTTTACTTAAAAATGTGTCCCTATACTATTAAATGTGAATAATAGATGAAACAGATTTATTTCAGCCCAAAAATATATTTTTATCTCACTCAAAAGTTTTCTATGTACTGAGAAAGTTTTTTAATAAATTTTGACAATTATGTTTGTCCCCCTTTTTAATTTTTAAACACTAGTTACATATCCAATTTTCTAAATTAAATACTAAACAGGGCTAAAAAGTAAACTCACCCATCACAGGGTCTATAATATTATTTTCATAATTTTCAGGGGTCTAGCTACACTTAACAGAGGTGTTTTTCTTAATTTCTATTAAGTCCAGGGGCTAAAACTGATTTTTAAATGGATTTACATGATTTTCGGGAGTTCCAGGGGCTAGATCTGAAGTTTCCGGGGCTAGCTCTCAATTCCAGAGAACCCCAGGGGGTAGCACGTAAGAAATCCAGTCTTTATAACGCGGGGTCGACGTGGACCGTCCGATTTTAAACCGACGGCTGAGATTATAACATCGAACCGGTACGCGGGGTTTTAAAGTCTACCGTGCGATTTAAAATAAACGGCGCACAAGCGGCCACGTCGCTCTGATCGAGCGCGGGCGGCGCTGCCGGCGGCGCACGGCGGCGGGAAGCGGCGATCTCGCCGGAAAGTTTCGGTTCTGCGAGAATTCTACCTAGAACTGTGATCTTATGGCATAGATCGGTAGAGGGGAGGTCAGCGATCTCACCTCGGGGGTTTTCTCGAGCTCGGGGGTCCTGGAAAGTGATCGGCGGCGAGGTCCGAGGCAAAACCATGGCGAAGCTCGTCGACGCTGGATTTACACTGTAAGTCTTCGGGTTTTCTGCACCTGCAAAGTTCCCCGGAGGCGGTGGATCAAGACCAGCGAGTTAGATCAGAGTTTCCGAGCTTAGATCGGCCAGAATTCACCGGCGAAGTCTCGGTGCTCACCGGAGTGAAAATCGGCGATCGCGTGAGAAAAACTGATCGGATCGGGGGTTTTTATAGCCGGGGGAGGGCAGTGGGTCTGTTGTGATCGAGTTGGAGTCCTCTGGGACCGGAATTCGGCTGCGGGAACGGGTTTCCCGATCGGTTGCGATCGCGCGCGCGGGAGAGAGTCCGGGGTCGCGGGGTTAGGGATGACATGTGGGTCCCACCCGTCAGCGAGGGGCAGCGCGGTGCGCGCGGGGGCGGGCTGGCGCGGGGGTTTGCTGGGCCGGCTGGCGGTTTCGGCCCACTGGCCAGTTTTTTTTCCCGATTTCCTTTTTCTTTTTCCATTTCTTTTCTGTTTTGGGTATAATTTGAATTCCAGTTTGAATTTGAATTTTTGCAAAACATGCAACACGTCCAAAAATTTCTAAATTCCCCTCTGAACATGGTTTAGGGTTTTAAATCAAAATTTGGGTTTTGATTAAAAATTTGGGGTGTTACAGCTCTACCCCCCTTAAAAGAAATCTCATCCTCGAGATTGGTGTTTCTAAGAAAACAATTCCGGAAATTGTGCTTTGAGCTCATCTTCCCGTTCCCAGGTAGCTTCCTCTTCTGAGTGATGCTTCCACTGCACCTTGCACATCCGGATTCTCTTGTTTCTGGTGAGGCATTCCATTGTCTCCAAAATCTTGTATGGTTGCTCGGCATAAGACAAATCTTCAGGTACATCCACTTCATTCATGGGTAACACCTCCTCAGGCGTCCTCAGACATTTCTTGAGTTGTGACACATGGAATACATCGTGCACGTCCGATAGATAAATCGGTAACTCTAGTTGGTACGCCACTTCGCCTTTTCTTTCCAAAACTTGAAAGGGTCCGATGTATCGAGGTGACAACTTCCCTTTCACCTTGAACCGACGAAGTCCTCTGATAGGGGACACCTTGAGATAAACATAGTCTCCCACGTTGAAAACGAGTTCTCTTCTTCGTACATCAGCATAACTCTTCTGGCGTGTTTGTGCTATCCTCAAGTTGTTGCGAATCTCCCTCACCTTCGCTTCGGCTTCTTGTAGCACTTCTGGACCAAACACTTTGCTTTCTCCTGTTTGGTTCCAAAATAGGGGAGTTCTGCACTTCCTTCCATACAAAGCTTCAAACGGTGACATCTTCATACTAGCTTGATAACTGTTGTTATAGGAAAACTCCGCATACGGTAAGTTCTTGTCCCAACTCCTATTGTTTTTGAGTGCACATGCCCTTAACATATCTTCAAGGATCTGATTGGTTCTCTCCGTCTGCCCGTCAGTTTGGGGATGATAGGCAGAGCTGAAATTCAGATGGGTTCCCATGGTTTCATGCAACTTTTGCCAAAACCTCGAGGTGAACTGTGTCCCTCGGTCCGACACTATCTTCTTTGGCACTCCATGGTAACACACAATCCTTGACATGTACAATTCTGCCAATTTGGATCCGCTGTAGCTTTCTTTCACAGGAATGAAATGAGCTACCTTGGTTAGCCTATCAATAATGACCCATATTGAATCATACCCGGATTGGGTCCTAGGCAATCCCACGACAAAATCCATGCTGATTTCTTCCCATTTCCATTCAGGCACTTTGAGTGGTTGCAGTAATCCCGCGGGTCGTTGATGTTCAGCTTTCACCAACTGACATGTGTCACATAGGGCAACATGTTCCGCGACATCTCGCTTCATGCCATACCACCAATACCTGCCTTTGAGGTCCTGGTACATCTTCGTACTCCCAGGATGAATGGAATAGTCGGAATCGTGAGCCTCCTTCAAAATTAATTCACGGATCTCATTTACTTCTGGCACACAGATCCTTTTCCCGTGCCACACCGTTCCTTGTTCATCCTCTCTAAAACCAGGAGCTTTATTTTCCTTGATGAGCTGTCTGATCTCTTGTATCTTCTCATCATTCCTCTGGCCCTCGCGTATGTCTCGCTCGAGTGTGGAGTCCACTTCCATGGCGATGGCTTCACCACTATTTACTAGACATAGATTGAGCCTTATAACCTCGTCCTTCAACTCTGCGGGCATGTCCTTCAAACTCAACTTATTGACCTGCACTTTCCGACTCAAAGCATCGGCCACGACGTTTGCTTTTCCGGGATGATAGTTGATGCCTATGTCAAAGTCATTGATTAGCTCTAACCATCTCCTTTGTCTGAGGTTGAGATCTGGCTGTGTGAATATGTACTTCAAACTCTTATGATCCGTATATATCTCTTTCCTCTTCCCCATCAAATAGTGCCGCCAAATTTTCAACGCGTGTACCACTGCAGCTAGTTCTAGATCATGTGTAGGATAGTTCTTCTCGTGCTTCCGAAGCTGCCGGGATGCATATGCCACGACATGTCCTTCTTGCATGAGAACACATCCCAACCCATTTCCAGAGGCATCGCAGTACACTGTGAAATTCTTCTGCATATCTGGCATAACCAACACTGGGGCTGTTGTCAATCTCTTCTTTAGCTCTTGAAAGCTCGTCTCGCACTGTGGCGTCCAGGTGAATGTGATTCCCTTTTCCAACAGTTTGGTGAGAGGTCTCGAGATCTTGGAGAATCCCTCAATAAACCGTCGATAGTATCCAGCCAATCCCAAGAAGCTTCGAACTTCCCCGACATTTTCAGGGGTTTTCCACTTCTGGATATCCTCGATTTTGGCGGGATCTACGGAGATTCCTCCCTCCGAGATTACATGTCCTAAAAAGGGAACTCTCTTCAGCCAAAACTCACACTTGCTCAACTTGGCATATAGTCGGTGTTCTCTCAGCCTCTGTAACACCAACCTTAGATGTTTCTCATGTTCTTCTTCATTTTTGGAGAAGACGAGAATATCATCTATGAAAACCACCACAAATTTGTCCAGATATTCCATGAATACCTTGTTCATGAGGTACATGAAATATGCCGGGGCATTGGTTAGCCCGAAAGGCATGACAGTGTATTCATACAGTCCGTACCGAGATACGAAAGCTGTCTTGGGAATATCTGATTGCCTTATCTTGAGTTGGTGGTACCCCGACCTGAGATCAATTTTCGAGAACACACAAGCTCCCCTCAACTGATCAAACAAGTCTTTAATGCGAGGCAATGGGTACTTGTTTTTGATGGTTACCTCATTCAAGGCACGGTAATCCACGCATAACCTTTGGGTTCCATCTTTCTTAGGCACAAATATCACCGGAGCTCCCCATGGTGAGGAACTAGGGCGGATATACCCCTTCTCCATCAATTCTCTCAAATGATCCTTGAGCTCTTCTAGCTGCTTGGAGTCCATTCGATAAGGTCTCTTGTATATCGGGGCTGTTCCCGGTACTAGCTCAATTGCGAATTCCACGTCACGGTCGGGAGGCATTCCTCCAGAAAAACATCTGGATATTCCCTGATAGTCCTGATTTCCTCAACTTTTACCTCCACTTGATTTAATTTAATGTCCCTCCTAGGCTTGTGTATCGTTATGAACTTTACTTTGGTGCCACTAGGGTGAGTTAGTTCCACCGTTCTGGTCGAACAATGGATGATTCCTTTATGTTTGGTCAACCAATCCATATCCAAAATAATATCTATCCCTTGTGAATCTATCACTATGAGGTTAGCCGTGAATACTACCCCATTAATGTCTAGGCTCACTTTGGGACACACTTGCCTTGTCCTTATTTCTCCACCTGGAGAATTTACAGCTAGCATATGGTTCATTTGTGTGGTTGCTAGGTCATGCTTCTTAACAAACCCTTGAGCAATGAACGAGTGGGTAGCACCAGAATCAAACAGCAGAGTTGCAAGGTGTAAATTGGCAGGAAACTTACCAACTACCACGTCGGGTGCCTCTTGTGCTTCCTCCATAGTGACGTGGTTCACCTGTCCTCTCATTACATTCTGCTGTTGTGGCTGCGCAGGCTTCTTCTTTGGGCACTTATGGGCATAGTGCCCCACTTCACCACAGCTAAAACATTGCACCCCAACCTTAGGTGCTTGGCCTTTGTTGTCTTGGGGTTGGTTCGGGGGTCCTTGTACTGCTGGTCGAGGTGGATATGCGGGGCGAGGCTGCTGCACAAACTGACGTTGCGGCTGTGCTGGTGCTGCGGGAGGCCTGTAGTTTGGGTTGTACCCTCTTGGTGCTGAATAGGGTACCGCAGCACGGCTTGTCTGCCCCATAGGTTGCTGCATCATACGTGGGCGGGTGTTGCTCCCTGAGGCTTGATGTGACCACCCAGCCTTCCTCTTATTCTCATTTTCCAGGGCCTTTAGCTTCCTTTCCACCACAAACGCCCTGTCCACCATCTTTTGAAAACTTTCATACTCATTGGAGGACATTGCACACTGCATTTCTGCGGTAAGTCCTTCCACGAAACAATCTTGTTTCTGCTCATCCGTCTCTATGTCTCGCGGAGCATAACGGGACAGTTGAGTAAATTTAGTGAGGTATTCCCTCACAGTCATGTTTCCCTGCTGCAGTCCCAGAAATTCCTTCCTCTTGTTTTTGAGTTCACCTCTTGGGATGTAATGGTTGCGGAAGCTACGCTTGAACTCTTCCCAAGTGATGTTCTCAGGGTCATGATGGGCGGCCACGTAGGCGGTCCACCAATCAGCAGCAGGTCCATTCAATTGATGAGAGGCAAACAGCACCCTCTCATACCCTTGGCACTGTATGATCCTCATCTTACTTTCAATGGTCTTCAGCCAATCATCTGCCTCCAGAGGTTCAGCAGCACTTGCAAACTTTGGAGGTTGAGTTCCTAGAAACTCACTCAACCTTGGTTGGCGTGGTGCAGCTTGTGGAGGTTGAACTTGATGCAAGTTGGCTACCACTTGAGTCAAGTTCTGGATAAGCTGATTTTGATTCTCCAGCATTTGGTGGAGAGGATCAACATCTTCACGGCGACCACCCCTGTCCTGGCCTCCAGAAAGATGAGGGTTGCATGCCTCATCATTGTTGTTGGCGGGGTTGGCAGCACGTCCTTTTCCTCATCCGGCCATCTGGCAGAATCAACCAATGTCAATTTGAAATCATTTAGTATCATCTTACTACTTTCATTTGTTTGTACTTTGAAGTGTTGAGGCTTTGTGATACTTTTACGAGGGTTCATATCTCACACCAAATAAATGTACTATTATTTCCTGTGGGTTCACACACCAAAACAAAACAAACTGAAGACGAGGCTGTGGACATTTGCTCATGGCTTCCACAACTCACGTCACACACCAAGCATTATCACACCATTAACTACGTAACGACTCGACTACTCGACCTCTTGCTAGCTAGGGGAAAGACTCTACACTACTCGTCCTCTTGAGCTGGCTCCTCGGGATCTTCCTCCTCATTTCGGCTACCTTCTGACTCTGCTTTGGGTGGGAGGCTGCTGGTGGAGAAGTGCGACGACGCCTGATTGCTCGGCGATCCGGGGAGTCAGGTGTCCTTGTATCACTCACGGTGACACACAGTTCATTCCCATCTCCTCTTTCTCTCGCCTTTAAGCAAGCTCGCAGCAACGCCTCCGTTTCCTTCAGGGTGTCTCGGACATCCTGAAGATCTTGTTGGCACTCCTGCAGTCGAGTGTTGAGCATAGCAGCATCCTCCAAGCACAAGTCCATGTGCTCATGGGAAGTCCCTTGCTGCACCGGTGGGTACTTGTACTCCGTGGTACCACTCTCACGTTGGAGGACATACATGTACTCAGTTTTGTCCAAGTGGCGACGATAGATGTGACTCTGGCAGGTGATGGCCTCCCAGGTGACATCTCTCTCTGCGTCAACTTGTGTTGCTCGACAAGCTGGAGAGTGGTGAATCTTGAGCAGTTGATTCTCGTGTATAATCCTCATCTCCGAACTCCATTCTTCCCTCTTCTCTCGGATGGTCCTGGTGGAGTTATAGTGGATGATGAGCTTGCCCGTATTGCCGGCGGCTTCGAGCATACGTCGAAGACGGCGCAACAAATCTCCTACTGCCAATCCGTAGGAAAGGTACGTCACTGGGCGACTCTCCTCTCTTTCGGCAAGGGCAACTACGGGAACTCTCCCTCCTGTGGACTTACGAGCGGTGCGAATCATGCGAACCATCTAAAACAAAAGATTTTTAAAATTAGGTTAGATAAATTCTCAAACAAAAATCTTATTTTGAATGAAAGTTGGGGTAAGATGAAGAAAATGACTCCTTTAATAACACTTTTCCACCCACACCTTGGAAAATAGTTTTTAAGAAAATAGGGCCCTTAACTACGTCCATTTCTACCTAGGTCCACGTTCCTACGGGCAACCTTGGCTCTGATACCACCTCTGTCACACCCGGTTTTTCCGAAGAAACAACCAAGTGAATATCATATGTATGCCAGGATCATTTTCTCATACATGTGATGACAAATAGTGAAGCATCATTTTTTACAAGCCAGGTGTCGAATATAAGTAAGTCTTACATAGTAAATGTCTCGATGGACAATAATGCTTCATCACAAGTAAATAAACTAGCAGCGGAATATTATTCTTTAGGGCTCCATCACAGGCGTTGCCCGGGGGTCTTCATGAACCTAAAAGCCTTCCTCGGGTCCAAAATCTTGGTCATTATACACCACCTCATTATCTTGACCTGAGCAGCAATATAAACCAACAAATATGCAAGGTTGAGTACCAATGGTACTCAGCAAGTGTGGGAAAATTATATCATGCATGGCTAGAACAAGGAAAGGTTGAACTCATGGTTAAAGCACTACGCAATTAATACCTATCACCTTAGCTTATTAAGCACCTACATTACTACACAGGTGAAATGGTCCCAATCTCCCATCCAATCATTATAATCCAATAACCATAACATCATTACCAATGTTAAGCTCCCCGCTTAACTTCCAAAACCATCAATCCTCTAATCATGAATAAGTCCAGACCGCTCTTAACCGTGAGCACGGCTGTCAAGACAGTTTTTAACTCTGCAGAGTTTGTACCACTGTACCCACAAGTAGTGATTTCATCCCCCGTTGCCGGGTGGACTAAAAGAACCTCCATTATGCCAGTGGCTACGATCCACATTCACACTTCCCAGGTGTGTAGCCAGGAGATCACTACGAAGCCTTTACAAAGGGATTCCCGACGAGCGTGGGCCCACTGAGGTTTCACCCCTAACAGCATACAAGAGGCTCCAACCCCGCTGCAGTGGCCACCTCTTGAGCCTTGCGGTTCATATGGTAGTCCAGCTGACACCTATTCCCCGCACCATCCAACACACCCATACTACGCCGGGGATACACCTAATTAATTGGCCAAGCTGCCCCATCTCAGCATGTGGTTGGCACTGTAAAGCCGGGTTACATGCTCCATGAACCGGTCCTTAGGATCCAGGCAAGTACTAAACACAAACCCAAGTCTCGTGCACCCAGCACACAACCAAAACATCCAACTTGCCTTGATCCCTACCTCTACATAACTCACAATGTCTCATTCAAGAGTATGGTAATATAAACTGATGATCTCATTTCCCAAATATCCCATTCTAAGCATGGCTAAGCAAATGCATGTAAATAAATGACATGACAAAAAAATAAATCCCAACCCAAACTACAAGGAAACAAGGTAATGCAATTCTAGGGAAACTTCCTAGCATGGGTTTCATATTTCATTTGACAATGGAAATAATTCTATCTACACATCCTAGTATAGGATCAAAGTGGTCAAGGACACTTGCCTCCTTCTTGCTGCTCTTGAAATGGGTATTCCTGGTCTTGGAATTGAATAACTTGTTCTTGAACAGGTTCTACTTCATACCATCACACATAGCAAAAGAAAAACAACAATCCATAAGACATAATTCACACTTACACTTCATTCAAACCACACATCTATATTTATAAAAATTCTTTACCATTATATATGTTGTGGTTACTTTATGTGTGGTTAAGTTGTGACTTGCATGCACTTTTAATCATGTATATATGATTCCTACTTTTGTGTCCACATTTATACTTGCATACAATGTGCCTTCACAATTTCTATCAACCCTAAATTGAATTCTTTGTATTTTAGAAACTCCATTTATCATTTACTAGTTTCTATATTTTCAGATTTATATTCCTATGCATAATTGTGTATTTTATTATGAAATTAGTAATTCACATTACCTAAACAGATTAGGTTCTGGTCCTAAATAATTTAATATCATATTTTGACCTTGGCTTCTGATGTATACTATTTCCTAATTATTTTCCCTATTTTTCTTTAACTATTCTTTACTTAAAAATGTGTCCCTATACTATTAAATGTGAATAATAGATGAAACAGATTTATTTCAGCCCAAAAATATATTTTTATCTCACTCCAAAGTTTTCTAAGTACTGAGAAAGTTTTTTAATAAATTTTGACAATTATGTTTGTCCCCCTTTTTAATTTTTAAACACTAGTTACATATTCAATTTTCTAAATTAAATACTAAACAGGGCTAAAAAGTAAACTCACCCATCACAGGGTCTATAATATTATTTTCATAATTTTCAGGGGTCTAGCTACACTTAACAGAGGTGTTTTCTTAATTTCTATTAAGTCCAGGGGCTAAAACTGATTTTTAAATGGATTTACATGATTTTCTGGAGTTCCAGGGGCTAGATCTGAAGTTTCCGGGGCTAGCTCTCAATTCCAGAGAACCCCAGGGGGTAGCACGTAAGAACTCCAGTCTTTATAACGCGGGGTCGACGTGGACCGTCCGATTTTAAACCGACGGCTGAGATTATAACATCGAACCGGTACGCGGGGTGTTAAAGTCTACCGTGCGATTTAAAATAAACGGCGCACAAGCGGCCACGTCGCTCTGATCGAGCGCGGGCGGCACTGCCGGCTGCGCACGGCGGCGGGAAGCGGCGATCTCGCCGGAAAGTTTCGGTTCTGCGAGAATTCTACCTAGAACTGTGATCTTATGGCATAGATCGGTAGAGGGGAGGTCAGGGATCTCACCTCGGGGGTTTTCTCGAGCTCGGGGGTCCTGGAAAGTGATCGGCGGCGAGGTCCGAGGCAAAACCACGGCGAAGCTCGTCGACGCTGGATTTACACTGTAAGTCTTCGGGTTTTCTGCACCTGCAAAGTTCCCCGGAGGCGGTGGATCAAGACCAGCGAGTTAGATCAGAGTTTCCGAGCTTAGATCGGCCAGAATTCACCGGCGAAGTCTCGGTGCTCACCGGAGTGAAAATCGGCGATCGCGTGAGAAAAACTGATCGGATCGGGGGTTTTTATAGCCGGGGGAGGGCAGTGGGTCTGTTGTGATCGAGTTGGAGTCCTCTGGGCCCGGAATTCGGCTGCGGGAACGGGTTTCCCGATCGATTGCGATCGGGCGCGCGGGAGAGAGTCCGGGGTCGCGGGGTTAGGGATGACATGTGGGTCCCACCCGTCAGCGAGGGGCAGCGCGGTGCGCGCGGGGGCGGGCTGGTGCGGGGGTTTGCTGGGCCGGCTGGCGGTTTCGGCCCACTGGCCAGTTTTTTTTCCCGATTTCCTTTTTCTTTTTCCATTTCTTTTCTGTTTTGGGTATAATTTGAATTCCAGTTTGAATTTGAATTTTTGCAAAACATGCAACACGTCCAAAAATTTCTAAATTCCCCTCTGAACATGGTTTAGGGTTTTAAATCAAAATTTGGGTTTTGACTAAAAATTTGGGGTGTTACAGGTCGCCGAGCCGCAGCAGTGATCGCCACCGAGGGCAGCCGCCGCGCCAGCAGCTGCTTGCCCACGCGCGGGCGTGAGGCGGTGCAGAGCCTTCTTAAGGCGCCTGTCCCCCCCTCCTCGGCCGAGGCACCACCGTTCTTTCCCGCAAGAACTCAGCGCCGGCCGAAAACTTCCGCAGCTCGGACTTGATCGGAGAACGCCGATCGCAGCTCCCTCCGTCCACTCCAGAGCCCCAGCAAGGTACTAGAGACCTTCTCCGTCCTCCCCGTTGCTAGAATTCGGTTGAAACCGATTGATATCGGCTGTGCCGAAAGATCAAATTCGGGACTTGGAACCGCCACACCTCGGGCTCTCGTGGACAGCCCAACCAGGGCGTTGTCACGCCCGAGCCAAGGCACCCTTGGATGCGCTCGTGACCGGTGCTGCTCATCCCCGAGCCACAGCTCGAGTGGTTGCTCACCGGCGGCGAATTTCCACTTTTCCCCTTTCTGTGTGCAGAACGACCTTCGGGTACGATTCTGTTTAATTCGTGCTCTAGGAAGGATTAGAGGGCCTCAAGCCGCTCTCACACGATCTAGACACGGTAACACACAAGTTGCCTTCACAACTCTGGGCCGGAGAACCTCTGTGCCCGGCGTAATTTGAGGTCTACTAATGGCGGAACGAATGGGCGGCATCGGGCGCACGGTGAGGACCTATTTCGGGCCTTCCCCGAGCTGCCTCGAGCTCATGTCGACCTTCTCTAAGGTCCACTGATGCTCCCCGACCGGTTTCCCAAGTAGCTGAGGTGCTAGGATAGTCAGCCGACATGGCCGAAGTCGTTCTGAGGTGGCGGCTCGTCGCCGACCATGCTCCGGCCATTATCATGAGCAGCTGACCTAGGATCCTGTTCCCCGAGTAAAAGTAGGCAGGGGCGGCCAGAATCGAGAAGTTTGGAGCTGTACAGCGCCCGGCGGCGAGCTCTCCAGCGAGATCCCTCGGCGGCGGGGCGCGGGTGTCGCGAGGTTGAAGAAGGGGGTGGATCCCAGCTGTCAGCGGGAGATATTTTGAATCGGGATCCGGCTGCGGCCGGGATCGGGTGTGCTGGCTCGTAAAATCATTGTGGGCCGCGGTGTGCTGTCGCCCGGCGTGCGACGCGTGTCCCCTGGGCCCACGCGCGAGTTTAAACTTTTCCCCGATTTTCAGATTTCCTTCAAACTTCAAATCCTCATAACTTTGGCTAAAAAGCTCCAAATTGAGTGAACCAAATTTTGCTGGATTCAGCTCTATGAGTACTTTCCAGAAAATCAAGTTTCACTTCATGAAATTCCTTATTTCTCCAGAATTAATTCCTCAATGTTTAAACTGTTAGGAATTTTAACTGGAGAATCCTTTGGAGGAAAATCCTGAAATTTTTCTGAGATGTTCACCAAAATATCCTTGAACTACCATAAAAATTTCAGATCCATTTGAGCTAATTTAATCCACCTAATGGTGTGATTAGTGAAACTGTTCCAGAGAAAATAGAAAATGTTCAGAAACATTTTCAGAATTTTCTCTGAAAGTGTTTAGCTCATATGTTTAGTTAGGAACTTCCAAATTAAGTGAGACCAACTCCATTAGAACCCTCTAAAACTCTAGTTTTCAGAAAGTCATAGTTTGTTTCATGAAAATCCTTAGAACACGCTAAGAGTTCCAATTAAGGTCAAGGACATGATTAATTGTGGAGGGCTCAAATGAGCTTTGCTGCAACTAAAACTTGACCAAGTCTCTGTCTAGGTTGTAACCAATCCGTAATAAAAGTTTCACAGTCATTAGGTCTGTCTAGAAAAGGGTATAGACTTTACAACTTCTAAACTTAATACAAATGCATTAAATTAATACATGTATTGTTTCTATCATGTAGTCGCTAAGGTCGAGGAGGAACCTGAAGTCCTAGACTTCGTTACTCCGGAGGAACAGCTAGCCTACGACCAAGAGCAGCAAGGCAAGCTCCGGTTTGCATTAACCTTTTTACAAATGTTTATTGTTTTGAGCACATCTTTGAATATTGTTCTTTGCATCAGAGTCTTGATTGGAAACCCAACTGCATAGCCAAGAAAACCATGGGTTGGGTTTAGGATTGAAAACCTCGTTAGCCACTGCATTGCTAAGATAGAGTAGGATTCGGTACAAGTCGAGTAGTCGGAACTACTCGCGAGAATAGGCTAGAGGCACATTGCTCGGGTAGAGGTAGCACATGATACACATGGCAAGAAAATGAGACCGAGCGGAGAGTAAGGGCAGCAGCACTTTGGGGCCTGTGCGCTGTAGCTCCGCTTGTGTCGATTGAGGACCGAGCCGTGTGCGGGCCTGTTGAACAAGCTAGAACAGTACCGAAGACCTACCGGCTATATGGGAACCGGGAAACTGATGTAACTCGGGTAGCTGGGTGTTGAGGCATAGCTGGTCGTTCAGAGGGTAGGTTGAGAGCTCGAGGTGTAAATCGGCTGGCGGCACTGAGATGCGCGTGCAGAGACCTCTTTCTCGGGACGATTGGACCGGTTCAACATTTGGCTAACGGGTGAAAGGTAGTCGCGTACGGCGTCCGTGATGGTTGTTGTAGGCAACATCGAGTACGGGCGTACGTGACGGGTTGTTCGGGTAACCCTGCAGGTGTAAATCGATTATAATCGCCGTCCCTCGCGGTCAGTGCGTACCACTTGTTCACTGTACCGTGACGTAGAAAGAACAGGCTAGTCACATGTTAAAATGTTGCTGATTGAAAAATGGACATTGATTGTTAATGATATGCTGTAGCTTAGAGCTAACTAAAGTTCTTTTCAACTTTGGGCAAAGTACATGAGAGAAATGCGTTTCTTGTTTGATTGCGGCTCTCTCATGTGCCTTAGCGTAAGGTTCTCCACAACCTGCTGCTAAAACTTGAAAGTAAGGTTCTACTAATTAGGCGAGTCCTTGCAACTGATTTTTACCTCATATAACCCATTACCCTCATGTAGAAGTTCCATGTTTAGGTGAGATGGGTCAGACTTGCTGAGCCTTCGTGCTCACTGCTTGTGTTTGAAGCTTTTGCAGGGTTCTATGAGGAAGGGACTCCCGAAGAGGAGACGGAACCCCAGGAGGGGAACCCCGTCGAGTGGGAGTCGTGCACGCCGCAGAGTTAGTGTGCGTGTGTGCTAGCAAGGACACGTTCAAGGGCTGAACGTGCACTTGATGCTTAGTCTACGCCCGCGAGTGTAGACTGAACTTATTTTGATGTAAACATGTCCACAAACCTGTTTATGTAATAAAATTTTGCTTCCGCTTTGTACCTTTGACGTGTGTTATACGGTGCTGTGCAACGCAGTACCCCTCAGCGTGATCCTGGCTTGACAGGACCAATGGGGTCGTGTCAGCGTGGTATCAGAGCTCGCTTGAGGTTTAACACAGTACAAAGGTCGCCTTTTCAAAAATCCAATGAGGAACGAGTTAGTAGCCCGTATAAGGATGTTATTAGTATATAGAAAGTGGCATATTAACCTATTTGTTATGTTGGAAAATCGTGTATCTCGGGACGTTTATGTCTTGGGGGGTACACATAAGCGCTGTCCACTAGTGCGCACAAGCTGAAGGGTGGAGCCCCAAGGGTGGCAGGTAACCCGACCCGGTTTGATATCCTCTACGACTCTTCATGTCGTTTGGGGTATTCGAGCAACGTCTATCCCTGGCATGCATGGTGCAACATGGGAGACCCCGTCACGTGGTCTAAAACATGAACACGTAACTCAAGGCGTGGTTGGCTTGAGAACATCCGGGCGAGTGATGACGGCAGGGTGTACTAACTGTATGGATTCCGGGCTCGGTGTGCAGCCGAGTCTGACGATTGTTTGAGTTTTTGCAGGTAGCCTTACCACGAAACGGTAGACGTGTAGCATCCGTGTGCGAGTGACGTTTAGTGCCACTGAATTAACGAAGCCGGCTAAGTCCGGTATAGGTTTTTCCTTTGTGAGGACGTAGTACCGACATAATCTGGTGACGCATCGACGTCACACCCCAACTAAATGAACAACTTCATTTAAAAACTTGAAGATTTTGATCCAAAGTAGTAAAATTTGATGTAACTACTCCCCTTGGACAGGATATTCAAAGTTAACAAGTTTTCAACTTATAGGTTGTTAAGGACAGAGCACTCTGTTTTCAGCTGAATCAAGGCTGGAGTTAATCAGAGGTTAGAGGTTGAGTTCTTTCGAGGTTGGGGTCGTATGATACATTTCTGGAAAGCTTTCGAAGAGCTTTACAACTTTTCTTTTGAGTTCCAGAGGTGTTTCATCCCTTAACCACTCGAAAAATGCAGTAGAATTGAAACTGTCCAGAAAACAGGACAGAATAAAGACTCTCTGTAGACTCTCTGTAAATTAAGCATAACTTCCTGCATAAAAATCCAAAAATAGAAAATAAGGTAGTTCTGGAAAGCTTATGAGATGGGTTACAACTTTGTAACAGAAAGTTTTGTCATATTAGGAATAGAATTAACTGGGATTCTTGGATCAAATCAGTACCTAAGGCAGGGAGGTGCTGTCCAATTGTTTCCAGAAATTATGTTAACTTCGGCATCTCATAACTTTTGAAACAGGACAGATTTTAGGCCAAGCAAATGCTTTCTGGAAAGCTATTGGAGTTAGCTTTAACTTTTATGTTGAGCTCCAGAACTGGTTTTGCTTTTAACATGGCCTAAATCAGGTTGAAATGGAAACTGGTCAGAGCTGTCATGGGAACAGCAGATCAGCAGTCAAATTTGTTTAAAAATTTGAACTATGTTTCCAAGTTTTATGGGTTCAATGACATGTTTTATGTTATAACTCAGGGGTTTACTGTTTAAATAAATATTTGACATTTCTAAAATATATTTTTACAGATGGCAGCAGATAAACAGTTGGAGAACGGGTGGGTAGTTTCCCACTGTTCTGACCGTAGCGGCTACCCGGAAGCATTGTGGCAAATGCTCCAATATTTCGGGTACAACCAGATGCCGCAATACTTCGCCAAGGAAGAAGGCGAAGAGGGGAACAAGACGTGGACGATCCATGTCGCGGTTCCTGCAGGACCTACGCCACCCGGTTGGGTGCCATTCACCGTCACGGTGAGAGGAAGACAACCGGAAGGGATGTGGCAAGTGGCAGCCCGCGACACCATGTCACGTTTCTGCCAACTGCACGTGCAGGCTATGGAGGGCACTCCATACGCACTCGTTCCGGTGGAGGGACGAGCCCAGCATGTGTGGGAAGAGAGGTACCGGGAAGCAACGGACCCGAGTTGCCCAAGGTACAACCCCGCGGAGGCAAATCTCAGCCTCCAGATGAGGGCGGGAAACGCCGTGATGGACAGCCAAGCTGTTCATACGGAGCATCTCGCTACAAAGCTCAAGGAGAGCACAAGCCGTGGAGATCATTTCGAGAGTGCTCACAGCGCACTCCGCAATGTGCTCCTTCCGACGATCAAGCGACTGAACGAACAACACAATCAGTTGCGTCGTCTGAAGAAGGCAAGGAAGAAGAGCCGCGTTGACATCGCGGCGTTGCAAGAGCTGGTGCAGACCCTAACCCAGCAGAATGAGGACCTTGCTCAAGAGCGGGACGACGCTATTGAGGAAGGACAAGGCCGGGAAGAGGACTACAACCAAGCTATGGACGAGGTGCATGCTTTGCAGGACCTCGTGGCCCCGGTGTTGGGCGTACCGGTAGTCTTGGGTCTTCCAGCAATGGGAGAACCCGGGATGGGAGAAGAGGTGGTAGACCCAGAGCCACCAGCAGAGGTACCGGAGGAGGACGACCCCCAGGAGGTCGAGTTCTACTCCGAGTAGGGGGTTACGGTTGCCAAGTAGGGCAGCCAGGGTAGCGTAACCCAACTTTTGTAATCGGTGACATGTCGTGTAGACAGTAGCGTATGTATAGGTAGTGACGACATGAGCACGACTTCTCGGAGATCTGAGAATAATGTATCTTGTATAAAGTTTATGCTTTATCAATATATGTGAACGTTGTGCAAATTAATCATGTGTCACTTCAATACCTACTGTTGCTTATGGAATTTTAAGTAAGACATGTGCTAATCGCTGCTGTTTTGAATTTCAGAATGACGCGTACTCGTGCCAACCCGGACGTTGGGGGTACCAGTCAAGGGGGAGAGACCTCCCAACCACCTCCCGAGGACTCCTCGGGACAACAACAGCAACAGCAGCAACAGCAAACACCGCCACCGCCACTGCCGACGGTTACATTGGCCGACATTGTCGCGGCAATGGCGGGTTCACATCAGCAGCACACGGAGCTGCTGCAAACTTTAATTGCGAATACGTCTCGCCCAGAGAGACGTCAGGACCGTGAGGAGCGTCAACAGAGCTCCTACTCCGACTTCCTGGCAACTCATCCCCCGGTATTCTCAAGGGCGGATGAACCACTTGACGCGGACAACTGGCTCTGCGCCATAGAAATGAAGTTCGGGCTGCTCCAAATCAGCGAGCAGCGCAAGACTCAGTTCGCGGTCCAGCAGCTCCAAGGATCCGCGAGCGCGTGGTGGGCCAACTTCTGTGCTTCACAGCCCACCGACCGAGTGATGACCTGGGCGGAGTTCCGGACGGCCTTCAGGGCCTATCATATACCGCCAGGTCTGATGAAGAGGAATACGCAGGAGTTCCTACACCTGCAACAAGGGAGCCGGAACGCGCTGGAATACTCCAGGGCGTTTAACGATCTCGCGCTATATGCGTCGTATCATGCTGATAACGACGAGAAGCGGCGGGACCATTTTTACCAGGGGCTTAACCCGCTCCTGAAGGACAAGTTGGCGATGTTCAATTGCGGCAGCCTCAACGACATCATTGATGCTGCGATTGTTCAGGAGGACTCCGGTAAGGAGTTGGCGGCGGCAGAGCGAAAGCGAAGCACGCCGCAGAGCAGCGGAGAAGGAGGCGGTCCTTCTCAGAAGTTTCGGATGGTGAATCGCCCACCATCAGGTCCATGCTGGCAGCCACCACAGCGGTCGATGCCATTCCGCAGTCGGCCGTATTCTTCACCGGCATTCCGGCCGGCACTGCCAGCACCACCGCAACGCATGCCGGGCTTTCGTCCACCGAGCACTCCACCAGCAGCGGCCACATGTTACAAGTGTGGTCTGTCAGGACACTTCGCGAGCAGTTGCCCGGAAAGGCAAGGTGGCGGGGTGGCACCACAGTTTCCGGGGAGGAGTCAACCCCGGAACTCTACTAATGCGCGGCGGACAAACCCTAGGCCCGGCACCGTCCACCAGCTTGCCATTGAGGACGTGCCGGAGGGCGAGCCAATCCTTGCGGGTATGTTCCAACTCCACCAGCATCCCGCTATAGTACTATTTGATTCAGGCGCCACACATAGCTTCGTTAGCCAAGCTTTCATTGATAAGTATAGCATGCAAATACTACCCACCGATAGTCTTATGTGATCTGTTCACCGGGTGGGAAAATTTCAGCAAGCATGATGGTCCCAAAAGCGCCATTGTGCTTAGAAGGTAGAGTTTACCCTACGTCTCTCATAATTTTAGAGGGACAAAAGGTCGATGTCATCTTAGGGATGTCGTAGTTAACCCGCCACGGCGCTGTTTTAGACACCGTCCTCCGAGTCGTGTACTTGAACTCCGAAGTGCACGAGTCTCACTCATTATTTCTGGACAGTCCAGAAACAAAACTTCCAAGTGTCTATCAAGCCACAACCGTCAGATTGGAAGATATTCCGGTGGTCCGAGAGTTCCCTGATGTATTCCCGGACGATTTGCCGGGGATGCCACCTGATAGAGAGGTGGAGTTCAGAATTGAACATGCACCGGGAACCATGCCAATATCCCGAAGGCCGTACAAGATGGCGCCCAAGGAGTTGGCTGAACTGAAGACTCAGCTCACGGACCTTCTGGAGAAGGGTTTTATTAGGACGAGCTCCTCACCATGGGGATGTTCCGCATTATTTGTCAAGAAGAAGGATGATACATTGCGGCTTTGCGTGGACTATCGTCCATTAAATGCCGTAACCATCAAGAACATGTACCCGTTGCCACGGATCGACATGTTGTTTGATCAGTTGGTCGAAGCAAAGATCTTTTCCAAGATGGATTTAAGATCCGGGTACCATCAGATTAAGATAAGGGCTGAGGGCATTCCGAAGACGGCTTTCTCGACGAGGTACGGACTTTATGAGTACCTGGTTATGTCCTTCGGCCTCACCAATGCTCCAGCTCACTTCATGTACTTGATGAACTCGGTGTTCATGCCGGAGCTGGACAAGTTTGTCGTGGTCTTCATCGACGACATCCTGGTATATTCCAAGTCGGAGGAAGATCACAAGAAACATCTGCGTATAGTCTTGCAACGGCTGCGGGATCACAAGTTATACGCAAAATTCAGCAAATGCGAGTTTTGGATATCGCAAGTGCCTTTCCTCGGGCATATCATCTCAGCGGAAGGTATCGCTGTGGACCCGAGCAAAATCACTCAAGTGCTGAATTGGAAATCCCCGAGAACTGTTCACGAGGTACGGAGTTTCCTCGGACTCGCGGGATATTATCGGAGGTTCATCCCAAACTTCTCGAAGATTGCCAAGCCAATGACAGAACTGCTGAAGAAGGCTACCAAATATGTTTGGAGTCCAGCATGTGAAGCAGCATTCAAGGCTTTAGTCAAGCACCTGACATCAGCACCGGTTTTGGTGCAGCCAGACACAACAAAACCGTTCGATGTGTACTGCGATGCATCCGGCATTGGGTCGGGTGTGTGCTAATGCAAGACTGAAGAGTGGTCGCGTATGGATCACGGCAGCTTAGAAACCATGAGCAAAATTATCCAACTCACGACTTGGAGCTCGCTGCCGTGGTACTTGCACTGAAGATGTGGAGGCACTACCTACTCGGTAACCTCGTACATTTATATACCGACCACAAAAGCCTCAAGTACATATTCACTCAGAAGGAGCTGAACATGAGGCAACGAAGATGGTTAGAACTGATAAAGGATTACGAAATAGAGATCCATTATCATCCGGGCAAAGCAAACGTAGTGGCAGATGCGCTGAGCCGCAAGTCACACGTCAATAATCTGACCATCACACCGTTGGAAGAGAGCGAACCACCACTTCATGTGATTCCACACGGAGCTCTCTACAACCTAGCTTTGATCCCCACCATCCGTGAAGAGATAGCGGCAGCCCAGAAGAATGACAAGGGCATGTCACATTTGCGGAGACGTGTAGACAGTGGGGAGTTGAAATGTTTCCGGAAGGACGAAGACGGCGTCCTATGGTTCAAGGACCGGATCGTCGTACCCTGAAACCCGGAGTTAAGGAAGAAAATCTTTGATGAGGCTCACTTATCAAAGTTTTCTATTCACCCCGGCAGCAACAAAATGTATCAAGAACTACGAAGCAAGTTTTGGTGGACACGGATGAATCGTGAGATTGCAAAATACGTGTCCGAGTGTGATACATGTCGAAGGGTGAAGGCAGACCACATGCGGAAACCGGGACTGTTGCAACCACTGGGCATTCCTGCCTGGAAGTGGGAGGACGTGAGCATGGACTTCATCGTCGGTTTACCCACCACCTTACAGAAACATGATTCGGTGTGGGTGATCGTCGATCGTCTCACAAAAGTTGCCCATTTCATCCCGGTCAACACCAACTACAACGCCAAGAAGTACGCTGAACTGTACATCTCACGGATCCTATGCTTGTATGGCGTACCCCATACTATCATATCGGATCAGGGCACTTTATTTGTGTCCCGTTTTTGGGAGCAGCTGCACGCTGCCTTGGGGACGAAGCTGATCCGTAGTTCAGCCTACCACCCGCAGACGGATGGACAAACTGAGCGGGTAAATCAGATTCTAGAAGACATGCTACGAGCTTGCGCTATCGACCACGGCAAGAATTGGGATGATCACTTGCCGTTAGCCGAGTTCTCGTACAACAATGGGTACCAAGCCAGCATCAAGATGGCGCCCTACGAGGCGCTATACGGAAGGAAATGCTGCACACCATTAAACTGGTGTGAGTCTGGTGAAAGGGTTACCTTCGGGATTGACCTTGTCAACAACGCGGAAGAAAAGGTTCGACTAATTCAAGCGAACCTAAAAGCCGCTCAATCCCGTCAGAAACAGTATGCGGACCGGAGAAGGCGCCCATTACAATTCGAAGTTGGAGATCACGTATATCTACGGGTGTCTCCAATGAAGGGCGTAAACAGATTTGGGGTGAGAGGAAAGTTGGCACCCCGATTCATCGGTCCATTCCAGATTATCGAAAGATGTGGATCGGTGGCATACCGGCTGAAATTACCAGAAGCACTTTCCGGTGTGCACGACGTCTTTCACGTTTCCCAGCTGAGGAGGTGTCTCAAGCTATCAACTACCGTTCAGCTGGAAGACATTGAAGAACTGCAACCGGATCTCACCTATCAGGAGGAACCGGTGCAGATTATTGATGAAAAGGCCCGAACCACACGCAACCGTACGTTGTGGTTCTACAAGGTCCTATGGAGCAATCACTCCATGGATGAAGCGACATGGGAGAGCGAAGAATTCCTTCGCATTAACTACCCCGACTTTTTCACGTCGCATATCCGGTAATTTTCCACCGTCCTCTCTCTCATTTTCACCTTATAATCTTGGGACGAGATTCTTTTAAGGGGGGAGGAATGTAAGGGCCTCAGTTTTGACACACATTTGCAGTGTTCATCACCACACCACACACCTCATTTGAGGAAGGATGATGAACACAAATGAAGAGCAAGTAACAATTATCAACATGCTTATTAGAGAACAAACTCACACATTGCAAAAGTGATATTTCCCACATGTGATATAGGTGGGCTGGACATATGAAAACTCCTACACTTTACTAAGGATGTCCATGCCAAGTTTCACCCAAATTCAAAACCTTTTTGAGGTCATTTTGGGTATAGTTAGGAAGAGGGCAGTTTGAAACCATATTCAAATTCAAACTGTTTTTATCCCATGAATTTAAAAGGGGGAGGCATATTCTTACTCAGCACATTTTTGTGAGCCCACACACCAATTTTCACTCCATTTGGAGTTGATCTTGACATGAGCTAAGTGGGAGAAATTCAAACTTTATTTGAATTTCAAACTGAACTTGTGCTGAAATTCATTCAAACCAAACCTCATTTGAACTTTGATCAATTCAAATGGCCCATGGGTGAATAATTTGAATTGCCAAGGGTAGTATGGGGTTCACTGTTTACAACAGTGATTAGGAGTAAATTTCAGAGGTTAAAACTGGAGGTGGGACCCACATGTCAGCCACTGCTCAGATCAAACTGACTGAGACTTTTTCACTCGGGTCGCCGAGCCGCAGCGGTGATCGCCACCGAGGGCAGCCGCCGCGCCAGCAGCTGCTTGCCCACGCGCGGGCGTGAGGCGGTGCAGAGCCTTCTTAAGGCGCCTGTCCCCCCCTCCTCGGCCGAGGCACCACCGTTCTTCCCCTCAAGAACTCAGCGCCAGCCGAAAACTTCCGCAGCTCGGACTTGATCGGAGAACGCCGATCGCAGCTCCCTCCGTCCACTCCAGAGCCCCAGCAAGGTACTAGAGACCTTCCTCCGTCCTCCCCGTTGCTAGAATTCGGTTGAAACCGATTGATATCGGCTGTGCCGAAAGATCAAATTCAGGACATGGAACCGCCGCACCTCAGGCTCTCATGGACAGCCCAACCAGGGCGTTGTCACGCCCGAGCCAAGGCACCCTTGGACGCGCTGGTGACCGGTGCTGCTCATCCCCGAGCCACAGCTCGAGTGGTTGCTCACAGGCGGCGAATTTCCACTTTTCCCCTTTCTGTGTGCAGAACGACTTTCGGGTACGATTCTGTTTAATTCGTGCTCTAGGAAGGATTAGAGGGCCTCAAGCCGCTCTCACACGATCTAGACACGGTAACGCACAAGTTGCCTTCACAACTCTGGGCCGGAGAACCTCTGTGCCCGGAGTAATTTGAGGTCTACTAATGGCGGAACGAACGGGCGGCATCGGGCGCACGGTGAGGACCTATTTCGGGCCTTCCCCGAGCTTCCTCGAGCTCATGTCGACCTTCTCTAAGGTCCACTGATGCTCCCCGACCGGTTTCCCAAGTAGCTGATGTGCTAGGATAGTCAGCCGACATGGCCGAAGTCGTTCTGAGGTGGCGGCTCGTCGCCGACCATGCTCCGGCCATTATCATGAGCAGCTGACCCTAGGATCCTGTTCCCCGAGTAAAAGTAGGCAGGGGCGGCCAGAATCGAGAAGTTTGGAGCTGTACAGCGGCCGGCGGCGAGCTCTCCAGCGAGATCCCTCGGCGGCGGGGCGCGGGTGTCGCGAGGTTGAAGAAGGGGGTGGACCCCAGCTGTCAGCGGGAGATATTTTTAATCGGGATCCGGCTGCGGCCGGGATCGGGTGTGCTGGCGCGTAAAATCATTGTGGGCCGCGGTGTGCTGTCGCCCGGCGTGCGACGCGTGTCCCCTGGGCCCACGCGCGAGTTTAAACTTTTCCCCGATTTTCAGATTTCCTTCAAACTTCAAATCCTCATAACTTTGGCTAAAAAGCTCCAAATTGAGTGAACCAAACTTTGCTGGATTCAGCTCTATGAGTACTTTCCAGAAAATCAAGTTTCACTTCACGAAATTCCTTATTTCTCCAGAATGAATTCCTCAAAATTTAAACAGTTAGGAATTTTAACTGGAGAATCCTTTGGAGGAAAATCCTGAAATTTTGCTGAGATGTTCACCATAATATCATTGAACTACCATAAAACTTTCAGATCCATTTGAGCTCATTTAATCCACCTAATGGTGTGATTAGGAAACTGTTCCAGAGAAAATAGAAAATGTTCAGAAACATTTTCAGAATTTTCTCTGAAAGTGTTTAGCTCATATGTTTAGTTAGGAACTTCCAAATTAAGTGAGACCAACTCCATTAGAACCCTCTAAAACTCTAGTTTTCAGAAAGTCATAGTTTGTTTCATGAAAAATCCTTAGAACACCCTAATAGTTCCAATTAAGGTCAAGGACATGATTAATTGTGGAGGGCTCAAATGAGCTTTGCTGCAACTAAAACTTGACCAAGTCTCTGTCTAGGTTGTAACCAATCCGCAATAAAAGTTTCACAGTCATTAGGTCTGTCTAGAAAAGGGTATAGACTTTACAACTTCTAAACTTAATACAAATGCATTAAATTAATACATGTATTGTTTCTATCATGTAGTCGCTAAGGTCGAGGAGGAACCCGAAGTCCTAGACTTCGTTACTCCGGAGGAACAGCTAGCCTACGACCAAGAGCAGCAAGGCAAGCTCCGGTTTGCATTAACCTTTTTACAAATGTTTATTGTTTTGAGCACATCTTTGAATATTGTTCTTTGCATTAGAGTCTTGATTGGAAACCCAACTGCATAGCCAAGAAAACCATGGGTTGGGTTTAGGATTGAAAACCTCGTTAGCCACTACATTGCTAAGATAGAGTAGGATTCGGTACAAGTCAAGTAGTCGGAACTACTCTCGAGAATAGGCTAGAGGCACATTGCTCGGGTAGAGGTAGCACATGATACACATGGCAAGAAAATGAGACCGAGCGGAGAGTAAGGGCAGCAGGACTTTGGGGCCTGTGTGCTGTAGCTCCGCTTGTGTCGATTGAGGACCGAGCCGTGTGCGGGACTGTTGAACAAGCTAGAACAGTACCGAAGACCTACCGGCTATATGGGAACCGGGAAACTGATGTAACTCGGGTTGCTGGGTGTTGAGGCATAGCTGGTCGTTCAGAGGGTAGGTTGAGAGCTCGAGGTGTAAATCGGCTGGCGGCACTGAGATGCGCGTGCAGAGACCTCTTGCTCGGGACGATTGGACCGGTTCAACAATTGGCTAACGGGTGAAAGGTAGTCACGTACGGCGTCCGTGATGGTTGTTGTAGGCAACATCGAGTACGGGCGTACGTGACGGGTTGTTCGGGTAACCCTGCAGGTGTAAATCGATTATAATCGCCGTCTCTCGCGGTCAGTGAGTACCACTTGTTCACTGTACCGTGACGTAGAAAGAACAGGCTAGTCGCATGTTAAAATGTTGCTGATTGAAAGATGGACATTGATTGTTAATGATATGCTGTAGCTTAGAGCTAACTAAAGTTCTTTTCAACTTTGGGCAAAGTACATGAGAGAAATGCGTTTCTTGTTTGATCGCGGCTCTCTCATGTGCCTTAGCGTAAGGTTCTACACAACCTGCTGCTAAAACTTGAAAGTAAGGTTCTACTAATTAGGCAAGTCCTTGCAACTGATTTTTACCTCATGTAACCCATTACCCTCATGTAGAAGTTCCATGTTTGGGTGAGACGGGTCAGACTTGCTGAGCCTTCGTGCTCACTGCTTGTGTTTGAAGCTTTTGCAGGGTTCTATGAGGAAGGGACTCCCGAAGAGGAGACGGAACCCCAGGAGGGGAACCCCGTCGAGTGGGAGTCGTGCACGCCGCAGAGTTAGTGTGCGTGTGTGCTAGCAAGGACACGTTCAAGGGCTGAACGTGCACTTGATGCTTAGTCTACGCCCGCGAGTGTAGACTGAACTTATTTTGATGTAAACATGTCCATAAACCTGTTTATGTAATAAAATTTTGCTTCCGCTTTGTACCTTTGACGTGTGTTATACGGTGCTGTGCAACGCAGTACCCCTCAGCGTGATCCTGGCTCGACAGGACCAATGGGGTCGTGTCATCCAGCCGGTAGGCTACGGGTACGCATTTCTCCGTAATAGCAAAAAGACCAATAAAACGGGGAGCGAGTTTCCCCTTTACACTGAACCGGAGAATTCCCTTCATCGGAGATACAAGAAGATACACGTGTTCTCCGACGTCAAAATGCAAAGGCCTACGCCGTTGATCAGCGTAGCTCTTCTGTCGGGATTGTGCAGCCTTCAAATTCTCTTGTATTAACCGAACTCGGTCTTCAGCTTCGTTCACAAGATCAACCTCAAACAGAACTCTTTCACCGGACTCACACCAATTCAACGGTGTGCGACACTTCCGGCCATAGAGAGCTTCATACGGTGCCATTTTGATACTCGCTTGATAACCGTTGTTGTATGAAAACTCCGCCAATGGTAGGTGATCGTCCCAATTCCTACCATGGTGGATGGCACACGCTCTCAACATATCTTCCAGCACCTGGTTCACCCTTTCAGTTTGTCCATCGGTTTGAGGGTGATATGCGGAGCTCCTAATCAGCTTGGTGTCCAACGAGGCATGCAGCTGCTCCTAAAAACGAGCAACAAACAGCGCACCTCGATCTGAAATGATGATTTTTGGGACACCATGTGAGCATATAATCCTCGAGATATACAGCTCCGCATATTGCCTTGCTCGATAATGAGTGTTCACCGGTATGAAATGAGCTGATTTTGTCATCCGGTCGACGATCACCCATATCGAGTCATGCTCCCTGAATGTGAGCGGTAAACCGACGATGAAATCCATACTCACATCCTCCCACTTCCATGCCAGTATTTTTAAAGGTTGTAGCGGTCCGGCTTTCCGTATATGATCAGCCTTGACCCGTCTACACGTATCACACTCGGATACGTACTTCGCAATTTCCCTCTTCATCCTCTTCCACCAAAATTTCTATTTTAAATCTTGGTACATCTTGTTACTTCCGGGATGAATGGAAAACTTCGACAGGTGGGCTTCATCCAAGATCTTTTTCCGGAGTTTCATATTGCGCGGTACCACTATATGGTCATTGAACCATATTGTACCGTTCACATCCTTCCGGAAACACGTCACCTCTCCGTTGCCTAGTCTTCTCCGTATGTGAGACATACCTTTGTCTCTTCTTTGAGCCTCAGCAATCTCTTCACGGATTGTTGGAATGAGCGCGAGATTATAAAGTGCGCCATACGGAATGACCCAGAGACTTGGTTCTTCAGCTTCCAACTCAGCAGTCGCCAAGTTGTGAACGTGGGCTTTCCGACTAAGCGCATTGGCATCCACGTTGGCTTTTCCTGGGTGATAGTGGATCTCAATTTCATAATCTTTTATGAGCTCCAACCATCTCCGTTGTCTCATATTCAGCTCCTTCTGTTTGAAGACATACTTCAGGCTTTTATGGTTGGTGTAGAGGTGAACAAGATTACCAAGTAGATAATGCCTCCACATCTTTAACGCCAACACCACTGCAGCAAGCTCGAGATCGTGAGTTGGATAATGCTGCTCGTGGTTTCGCAGTTGACGAGACCCATAGGCGACTACACGCCCTTCTTGCATAAGAACACAGCCGAGACCGATGCCGGATGCATCACAGTATACATCACATGGCTTCGTCGTGTCCGGCTGAGCAAGAACTGGAGCTGTTGTGAGATGTTTCACCAATGTTTTGAATGCGGCTTCATATGCTGCATTCCACATGTATATTGTGCCCTTCTTCAGCAGCTCCGTCATTGGTTTAGCAATTTTTGAGAAGCTCGGAATAAACCTCCGATAATACCCCGCTAAACCTAGGAAACTTCGGACCTCGTGGACTGATTTGGGAGATTCCCACTTCAGCACTTGTTCAATCTTGCCGGGGTCCACGGCAATGCCCTCTGCTGAAATAATATAGCCTAGGAAAGGCACTTGATCAATTCAGAACTCGCACTTGCTGAACATGGCATGTAATTGGTGCTCCCTCAACCGTTGTAGCATGATACGCAGATGTTCAGCGTGCTCTTCTTCAGATTTGGAGTAAACCAATATGTCGTCAATGAATACAACGATGAACTTGTCTAACTCCGCCATGAATACAGAATTCATCAAGTACATGAAGTGTGCCGGAGCGTTGGTTAATCTAAATGACATGACGAGGTACTCATAGATTCCGTATCTCGTCGAGAAAGCTGTCTTCTGTATGTCCTCCGGTCGGATCTTGATTTGATGATATCCTGACCGAAGATCCATCTTCGAGAATACCTTTGCACCCACAAGTTGATCGAACAAGATGTCGATGTGAGGCAAAGGATACTTCTTCTTTATTGTGACAGTATTGAGAGGACGGTAATCAACACATAGCCGTAGTGTTTCATCCTTCTTTTTAATGAACAACGCAGAGCAACCCCAAGGTGAAGAACTTGGTCGTGTGAAACCCTTGCTCATGAGTTCATTCAGTTACTCCTTCAACTCCGCTAGCTCGTTAGGTGCCATGTTGTAAGGCCTTCGTGAAATAGGCGTTGTTCCGGGCGCAAGTTCAATCTTGAACTCGAAGTCCCGTTTGGGTGGCATGCCCGGTAAATCATCGGGAAATACGTCGGGATAATCACGTACCACCGGAATATCTTCAAGTTTAAGCACTTCCATGTGGTAGACCTCTACCATATCTGGGTCTTCGCTGTCTAAAACAGCGTGTGCTGTCCGTGAATCGGCGAGTCAATCTGGACAGTCCGCTTACTGATATTGAGAACGGCACCGTGACGATTTAACCAAGACATCCCCAATATTATGTCTATCGTCTGCCTATCCAACATAATCAGCGATGTTGGGTATATTTTTCCGCCCAAACACAAAGCTGCTCGGGACACAATCTGATTAGCAGAGATATTTCCTCCTGGTGAACGTATGAGATAACTCGTTGTGAGAGTATTGGTGGATAATTGGTGCTGATCCACACAGGTTTTGCTGATAAAATTGTGAGATGCACCAGAATCAAAAAGTACAAGCACGGACACGTCTTTGAGAGTAAACATGCCCGCTAACACCGGTGCTCCCTCCGGGACATCCTCAATAGCAAGATGTTGCACACTCCCGGATTGCAATGCTGTTATATTCACTTGAGCAGGTGGCGGCATACCACCTGATGATGATGGCTGTCTGGTGTTCAACAACTTCTCCCAGCACTCTTGCCTAAAGTGCCCAGAACGGTGGCAATAAGAACACGGGGGTTTCCGTGGTTCTTCGTTGACTTGTGGTTGAGAAGTTGATGTACTTTGCTGCAGCAATGATGCAACAGGTATCATTCGTTGCTGCGGCAATGGTGTTGCTTCAAGACAAGATTCTTGAGCAGGAAATCTGTACGGAGTTGATCTTACTGGTGCTTGCCATATTTCATCGGATGGTGTGTGATACACCACACGGTACTTACAAGGAACAACTGGTGTGTCTTCTTGCACATCCTCCCGGTCCCTCTTCTCTGCTTGACACTCAAGTGTCGCTTGTTCTTGCAGCAGGGCAGCACTGATCAACTCGGTGTAACTGCCTTGATTGAACAAAGGCAACTTATATTTTAATATGGCACTCAGGCCATAGAAGAAGTAGTCACACCTTGCAGCTTCACTCGTCGCATAAGCAGGAGCATATTGTTCCAAAAGGTTGAACCTTTTGACATAATCGAGTACACTCATGTCCCCCTGCCTCAAGTCCCTAAATGCTTGCTGCTGGGCCTTGATAAAACCCATAGGAATGTGACGAGCATGGAATGCTTCACGAAATTCTGTCCATTCCACGTGATGGCCTTCCGGAACGGTGGCGAGATAAGCGAACCACCAATTACCGGCGGCTCCATGGAGCTGTTGAGCTGCAAAGAAGGTCTTCTGATACTCATCGCACTCAAACACTCCAAACATGGACTCCATAACCCGAAGCCACTGATCAGCTTCCACTGGTTCGTTGGATTCCGTGAAAATTGGCGGTTGTGTCGCCAAGAAGTCCAAATAGGCGTCCCGAGGTGGAACGTCCTGTTGTGCACGTTGGAGTAAGCCCTGTTGTACCAAGGCTTGGAGTAGTCTTGTGTTCTCTCGACTTGACTCAACCATCTGAGCCATGACATCCGCCCATACCGTTGATGGCGGTGCCCGTGGTAGAGTCGAGTCATTATCGTCTCGGCGAGAACCTTCAGCCTGACTCGGAGAATGACTATGCACCATACTGCAAAAGCATAATTTTGAGGGGCGTCAAAACTCGATCTTAGCAGTATGTGAAAGTATGTACAACATGAACATGCTAAAACTTTATGACAGCATAACAAAATTTCATGTTTACCCATTGTCCCAAAGCTAACATATTCAGTCCCTCATTCTGTACAGAACAGACTTTTCTGTACTTAACCAATAATTTGATCCAGTTACTAGCATTTTCATAACTCAAGATGAATACCAAAGTTAAATTTAACTTTAGTATATTTTCAACGAGTACTCATATGCCCCTAGATCATTTCTGGAACAAAGGTTAGGATTGTTCAAAGTTGACAGAATTTCTGGATAAAATTTGCCAGCACCTCCTTTGTATGTGGCTGTTTTCATCACAGTTGTACATAAGATTGGAGTACAATTCTGAACAAACTATGAACTACACAATCGTTGAAAATTTCATAACCTTTCCAACGATGTATTATATGACCCTTAGAAATTTTCCTACAAAATGTTATGGCTAATTTCCAGAAACATCCAGAGAAGGTTGCAGCTGTTCTGTTTTCTGAACAGTTTGCATTCAACTGGACATTCAACTAAGTTGGCGTCTGATTTTGCTCTGGAGGTCTACAGAAAAATTGTAGAGCACTTAAAAACCTTTCCAGAACGGTATCATATACCTCCATCGGGTTAATCTACTCATAGATATGCTCTGTCAATGTCCAGCAAAACTTCTGCAGGAACAGAGCACTCTGTTTTTGAGATCAAAAGAAGCCTAGCAATTCTCTTCTTTGAAACTTAGTTCAAATGAAGAGCTCAGTAACTAATATGTGTTTTCCAACATCAATTTTTAATTTTGAAAGTTATTCATGAATGATTTCTTCATATGAAAGAATACTATTAAGTGTAGTAAGGTGACGATGCACCGTAAGACATATGACGGTACTACGTTGCCTCCCCAAAGAAAAACCTAACCGGATTACACCGGCATATACGTATCATTAGGTGGCACTAAAATGGTCACTTGCAAATGTGTTCTACACGTACTAAGGTTGTCGTGGTTAGTACCGACATAAAACACACTCAATCATCAGGTTCGGCTACACACCAAACCCGGTATCCATACAGTTCGTACACCCGGCCGTCATCACTCACCCAGGTGTTCTCAAGCCAAACACGCCTTGAGCTACGTGTTCACGTTATTGACCACGTGATGGAGTCTCCCAAATTGCACCGCGCACATCAGGGAATGGCGTTGCTCGAATACCCCAAACGACATGAAGAGTCGTAGAGGATACTAAAGCGAGTCGGGTTACCTGCCACCCGTGAGGCTCCACCCTTCAGCTTGTGCGCATTGGTGGACAGCGCTTACGTACACCCCCCAAGACATAAACCGTCCCGAGATGTACGATTTTCTGACATAACAAATAAGTTAGGTTGCCACCTTCATAATATGCTAAAAATAGTCCTTATGTGGGACTAATACCGTTATCTCACCGTATCCTAAGTTTTTAATGTAATATGATGCTCAATCCATGTGCTATTCCCAACGCAGCTCTGATACCAGCTGAGACAGCCGCTCTGGTACCAACTGTGACAGGGCTCTGGCACCACTTGTCACAGCTCTGATACCACGCTGTAAGGTAACAAGTCTTCAGGTCCTTGTACATCTTGGTACTTCCGGGATGTATGGAATAAAGTGAGTCATGTGCCTCTTTTACTATCGTGTCGCGGATATGCTTCACGTTAGGCACACAAATCCTTTTTCCTAGACAAAGCGTACCCTTCTCATCTTCCTTGAAGTCCTTTTCTATTCCTTGTTGGATTCTTTCCTTGATCTACTTGATCTCCTCATCCGTAGCTTGGCCATCTCTTATCTCTTGTTCCAATTAAGGGTGGAGTTCCATTACTTCCATCTCGTTCAAGAAAACCGAGATGTAACCGTTCGAACTCCTTGTGCAGCTCAGGCGGTAGCTCCCGAACCGTGAGTTGGTGACATGCTCCCTTCCGGCTCAATGCATCGGCTACTACGTTGGCCTTCCCGGGGTGATAGTTGATTCCAACATCATAATCCTTGATAAGTTCCAACCATCGATGTTGCCTCAAATTTAGATCCGTTTGTGTGAATATATACTTGAGGCTTTTATGATCCGTATAGATCTCACATCGATGACCAAGGATATAATGTCTCCATATCTTCAATGCATGCACCACGGCTGCAAGTTCCAAGTCAAGCGTGGGGGTAATTGAGCTCGTGCTTCTTTAATTGTCGTGAGGCATAGGCTACCACTTGTCCTTCTTGCATGAGAACGCATCCGAGCCCTTGTCTGGATGCGTCACAATATATGTCAAAGCTCTTGCTCACGTCCGGGAATACTAGAACCAGTGCTGTGGTTAGCCTTTTCTTGAGCTCATCAAAGCTTTCTTGGCATGGTGGTGTCCATTGGAAGGCTTTTCCCTTTGTTAGAAACTCCGTCATAGGCTTTGCTATCTTAGAGAAGTCCTTGATGAACCGGTGGTAGTATCCAGCCATCTCAAGAAAACTCCGAATGTCTCTCACATTTTGCGGTTGGTTCCACTTCAGAACATCTCCCACTTTTCCGGGATCAACTGATAGTCCTTCCTCGGAGATGATGTGGCCTAGGAATGATATCTCCTTTTGCCAAAATTGACATTTGCTGAGCTTGGCATATAATTGATGCTCTCGCAGCTTTTGCAATGTCAATCTCAGATGTTCTTCGTGTTGCTTCTCGCTTTTCGAATACACCATGATGTCGTCGATGAAAACCACGATGAACTTGTCCAAGTACTCCATGAAGACTTTATTCATGAGGTACATGAAGTATTCAGGTGTGTTCGTTAACCCAAAAGACATCACGGTATATTCATACGAACCATACCGTGTCCGAAAGGCAGTCTTGGGTATGTCGGAGGGCTTAATATTCAGCTGGAAGTATCCCGACCGAAGATCAATCTTGGAGAACACTCGGGCTCCCTTCATTTGGTCGAACAGGTCCTCTATACTGGGCAGAGGGTACATGTTCTTGATTGTCACCTCATTGAGAGACCTATAGTCCACGCACATCCTTTGGGTTCCATCCTTCTTGTCTACGAAGAGCACGGGGGCTCCCCATGGTTATGAACTTGGACGTATAAAACCCTTCTCTTGCTGCTCCCGGATTTGTTTCTTGAGCTCCACTAGTTCATTGACGGGCATCCTATATGGTCTCTTTGCTATAGGTGCAGTTCCGGGTACCAAGTCAATGGATAACTCGAAGTCCCGGTCAGGTGGCATACCTGGAAGTTCTTCCGGGAACACGTCCGAGAATTCTTGAACCACCGGAATGCTTTCCAATGTTGGTCCTTCGACGTGGTTCAACGTTGCCTTCTCGGTTGCCGGTTGGGCTGAATCAAACTCGATATCGGTTCCGTGCTCGTTTGTCAACTGCACGCTCCTCTTGGCACATTGGATTACTCCATTGTGCTTGCTTAAGCAATCCATTCTGAGTATTATGTCAAGCCCTTGGGAATCCAAGACAATGAGGTTGGCAAGGAAATCTACCCTCCTTATTTTAAGGTTTACTTTCGGACATACTATATTAGTCCTCATCTCTCCACCGGGAGAATTAACCAACATAGTATATTTCAAGTGTGATATGGGTAGATTGTACTTGGCAACATACTTGGATGATATGAAGGAATGTGATGCTCCAGAATCATATAGAATTGTGACTGGGTTGGAGTTGGCAAGGAACATACCAATCACGACATCCTCATCCTGTTGTGCTTCCTCAGCAGAAACATGGTTCACGTTGCCGCGAGCGTAGTTCTGCTGTCCACGATTTCCTTGATTGGCTCCTCCGTTCGGCCGTGGGTTCTGCTTGGGCACGTTGCCTTGCTGTCCAGGACCTATCCTCGGGCCCTGGCTCGCGAAGTGTCCTGTTTCTCCGCATGCAAAGCATGCCTTGCTGCCCACGGCAGCAGGTACGTTGGGGTGGGGGTTTTGAATGGGATTGCCCACATTGGGTCGAAGCGCAGGAGGTAAAGGCACACGAGGTGCTTGCACGGCAGGACGTTGCTGTGGTGGTTGGTTAGGGCGAAAAGCAGGAGTAGTCGACCCATACTGTGGTGCAGCTGGGGGCATGTACCGAGGTCATACGTTGCTCCCTTGTGGCTGGTATGGCATCTTTCTTTTGCCCTCTCGCTCGATCTCTCGGATCTTGCTCTCAACCACTATAGCTTTGTCAACCAGCTTCTGGAAGCTTGCATAGTCATTGTTGAGGAGCTGAACTTGGATCTCATTGTTCAACCCTCTCATGAACAAGTACTGCTTCCTCTTGTCCGAGTTGACATCTTCAGGGGCATACCGGGACAGCTGCGTGAATTTGTTAAGGTACTCATTCACGCTCTTCTGTCCTTGGCGGAGACCTTCAAACTCTTGTCTTTTGAGCATCATTACACCAGCAGGGATGTAATCAGAGCGGAAACTCTCCTTGAACTCAGTCCAAGTGATCGTCTCTGGGTCGACATGAGCATTATACAGGGCATCCCACCAGTCAGCGGCTGCTCCCATGAGTTGGTGCGACGCGAAGAGAACCTTCTCTCGGTCATTGCACTGAACTATGGCAAGCTTCTTCTCCATGGACTTCAACCAGTTGTCAGCCTCCATCGGGTTGTTAGCTTGAGCAAAAGTGAGTGGTCGAGTCCTCATGAACTCTCCCAGTCATTTGTGAGCCGGTGGTGGTGGTGGTGGCGGTGGTGCAGGAACGGGGTTGTTGTTGGCTTGCAGCTGACCCAAAGTTTGGATTATGGTCCGTCGCTAAACTGGCTACGTGGCAGGCTCGAGGATCATCCCTGCGAAGGGGGAGAGGTCCGACCCCGTGAGACACGTGTTGCCCCCGGAGCTAGCCTCTGCGGAGGAGCGAGGCCAGCTCCACAGGACACGTGTCGCCTTCGGAGCTAGTCGCTGCGGAAAGAATGGACCAGCCGAGCGGGACACGTGTCGTTCTCGGAGCTCACCTCCGAGAGGTCCGGCCCTGCTAGACACGTGTCGCCTATGGAGCTCACCTCCGGGAGGTCCGACACTAATGGACACGTGTCACCTCCGGAGCTTACCTCCAGGAGGTCCGTCGCTGTTGGACACGTGTCGACCTCGGAGCTCATCTCTGAGGAGAAAGGAAGTCTGGTGCTACTGGACACGTGGCATTCTCGGAGCCCACCTCCGATGAGAGGGGAGGTCTGGCTCTGACATGATGAGGACATCACAACAGTGGATACTCACATTGATATACAAGGACCAATCACAAGAGGACGAGCACGGTTACTAAATCAGCAAATGAACTCGTTCCTAACTTCCTACCCATGTGATTTTGAGAATGGATTGCTATTGAATGATTTAATTGTTATTAGGAACCATGGACATGATCAACAAGTAAAGGGAGGAGGATTTGGGGACGTGGAGAATCAGATGGGACGTCCACAAGTTGATGGAAACAGTCACCAACTCGGACTCGAGTTCAACTCGGAGTCCAGGAGCAGTACATCTTAAAACGGACGCCCAGGATGCATACGGACTCCGTTTTTGACGTTCCACATATGCATGGAAATAAGAGAAGATAAACTTTGGAATGGTTCTGGTCCCACATTAAAATTCGCCAGGAGTCGTTGGGAGTTGTCGAAACAAGTTGAATTCGGAGTTATATCCGGTGTTGCACCACCGTATTGGGCTTTTTGGCCTTGTATCCCGTATGAGTCCATTAGGGACGCATCTAAGGGTCTTATGGTCGAACCCTAGCCTTTAAATACCACAGCCTCCAGCCATAATTGGTGGGTTTTGGTTAGATTAAACACTTTCGCCGTACGTCGTTCTTGCTTGTGTTCTCGGTTGCACCTGAGGGATAGCCTTCTTGGCGAGCTCAAGCGTGTGAAGCACGGTTGATAACCAACGGAGCAGTGGTGTATTGATTGCAGGGGTGTTCAGGTCTGCTCTGTTCCTCGGATCATCAACGTCGAGATCTCCACTTCAATCGACCTACCTTTCAGAAGATCGGGCATAAACAACTCATCATTTGGTATCAGATTTCAGGTTGCCCGTGAGGTACTTTGATTTTCCACTAGATTAGCTTTTGTTTTTCATACCTAGAGTCCACAGAAAAAGGCACAAAAAACATATCTTGTTACCGATTCCTAGACTATAGTGCCTTCAAATTTTCGTTTTTCAGTTTGCATTGTTGAGTTTGCATTCGTGTGGTCGAGTCTTGTTGCTAGTTTAGCTTTGTGTTTTTGGGTCGTAGTTATCATTTTTCTTCTTTGTTTTTCTTGCTGCTCACCTATTCCACAATCCCTAAACAACAAACCGAGCCACCAAGATCATCGGTTTGCCCTAGCTAGCCGCCTTGCGTGAACTCCCACATCGCCAGCCCTAGAACAGGTGACAAACCATTGTGCCTGTCCTCCTTGATTCATTACACAACATCCCATCAGCCGTCGTTGCTAAATTCCGATTGTTTTTCACATCCTATTGTGAGATCTTTTTCAAAACGGAGTTTGAATCAACATAAAAAAACAGTAACTCGGGTAGCCTACCTTAAAACGGCCATAACTTTTGCATACGAACTCGAAATCGGGCGATTTTTTTTCAAATTGATCTACTCAAAATTTCGCAACCGATTTTCCACCGCTTCGCCGTGTTCAGCGAAATTTGTTTGCCCAAATTCCCCTCGGAAGATAGACTATCCGGCCTCCGAAGTTTCAGCACAAATTTTAAAGAATCTTCCTGATTTTCTATAGGCCACATCTTACATCCAATTGAGCTGCAATGTTGTGTGCTTCCTATTTTTGTGCTCTCAAGTAAACAAAAATATCAGAAAAATATTAAAAAAAGAAAAAAAATAGTGAAGAGAGCACAGATTTAAAGCATTGATAGCACACACTTGAAACAGTTGGCCTATACACTTGTCCTGTACTTGTTGCTTATATCTTCCTGATCTTCTATTTGCCTCTCTACCGCCTTGTGTTGTGCTAGGCCTAGAACACTTGTTAACCAGCAACAGTTCCTACATTGAATACTTATTCAACTTTGTTTTGCTGTTAACGATTTTCTTTGCCTATTAGCCACTATATTGTGCCATCCAAGCTCCACTTTTCCTCTTGAGCAGAACAGGTACCTTTGCAATCACTCCACGCTTCATTGATTCTCACCGTCCACCGTTTACCACCTGCTGTGTCGGTAAGAACACTTGTAAGAACATGGTAAGACGCTTGAGAGAGAGAGAGAGAGAGAGATTGTTTCCTTCCTTCCACTTTTCACATTGCCACTATCCTTTGTAGTTGATAGGGATAACATCTTTTTGTTGTCTTTTGTTTACTACTAACAATGGCAGAAGATAAAAGGGATGATGAATGTGTTCAACATGCTGAGTTGCGTGACATGATGAGGGAAATGACAGATATGTTCACCAAAACCCAAGCATCGACAGAGGCGTCATTGACGACCTTGAATCGCCAACTTGCTGATCTTGTTGTTCGGATGGATACTCTTGAGGCGTGGCTGCCTCTCGCTGAAGATCGTGAAGACGATGCTTATTATATGGAAGATCATAACAATCAACCACGACTTCCATGTTATCTACGAGGTATGGGAGGTAATTGTAACACCCCAAAATTCTGTTAAGAGGGGAATTTAAAAATTTTTGGACGTATTGCATGTGGTGCAGAAATTCAAATTCAATTTGGAATTCAAATTCAAATCAAAACCAGAAAAGAAATGGAAAAAGAAAAACAAAAAACAGAAAACCCCGGCCAATGGGCCGAAACCCACCAGCCGGCCCACCTTCTCCCGCGCCAGCCCGCAGCCGCGCGCTCCCCTCTTTCTCACTGACACGCGGGGCCCGCGGTCATCTTCTTCCTCGCGTGATCGCGCCAACCGCCGGGACTCCTCCGCGCGCCCGAATCAAAACCACCCCAGAAACCCGCGTTCTGGACGACTCCAGCTCGACCCCAACTGAACGCCGCCCTCCCTCGTCTATATAAGCGCCGGCATCGCCCTTTTTTTTCATCCTGATCGCCTGTTTTTCCTTCCGGTGAGAACCAGAGCTTCTCCGGCCGTTTTCTCTCGATCTTCGCTCGGGATTTCTGATCTAACGCGTCGATCTTGTTCCACCGCCTCCGGGGAGTCACGCAGGTGCAGAAAACTCGGTGGTTTGCGCTCCAGGCACAGCTCCGACGAGCACCGCAGCGGTTCCACCTCGGACCTCGACGCCGACCGCCTTCCGGGGCCTCCGATCTCAAGAAAAACCCCGATGTGAGATCCCTGACCTCCCCTCTACCGATCTATGCCATGAAATCCCAGTTTTAGGAAGAATAGACGAAGATCCGAAGTTTTCCGGCGAGATCGCCGCCTACCGCCGCCGCGCGCCGCCCTCGCTCGGTCAGAGCGACGTGGCCGCTTATGCGCCGTCTATTTTAAATCGCACGGTGGAGTTAAAACCTGCGTGTACCGGTTCGACGTTATAATCTCAGCCGTCTGTTTTAAATCGGACGATCCACATCAGCCCCGCATTATAAAGGCCGGGATTCTTACGCGCTACCCCCTAGGGATCTCGGAAAATATGAGCTAGCCCCGGAAACTTCTGATCTAGCCCCTGGAACTTCAGAAATTCATGTAAATTCATTAAAAATCAGTTTTAAACCCTGGACATAATAAAAAATTAGGAAAACCCCTCTGTTATGTGTAGCTAGACCCCTGGAAATTTATGAAATAATATGATAGACCCTGTAGTGAGGTAAGTTTACCTTTTTAACCCTATATGACATTAAAATCAGAAATTTAGATATGTAATTCAGATTTAAATTTAAAAAGGTGAGACAAACACATTGTAAATTTAAACTTAAACTCTCCTAACACTTGGAAAACTTTAGAATGAGTTAAAAATAGATTTTTAGCTGAAATGAATCTGTCTAGTTGATTGTTCATATTTATTAGTTATAGAAACATATTTTAGGCTAGGAAATAATTCTGAAAATTGGAAAAATGAATTTAAATTAGTTCACATCAGAGGAGAAGTTCCAAAATATATTATTTAATATTTTTTTATCAGAACCTATTCTGTTTAGATGATATGCCCTACTATTTAATATTAAAGTTTACTTTTAGTCATAGAGAATAAATCTGGAAAATATAGGAAAATAGGTGTCCATGACTAGAAAATGATAAATGAAGTCTCCAAATCCAAAGACTTCAGTTTAGTGTTTGGTAGAAAATCTGAAAACACATTTGGAGTAGGAAAATACCTTCCATGCAGACTTGGTAGCTAAAGGGTGTGTTAATTGAATATAAAGAATTTGTTTAGAATTGAAATTCATATATAAAGTGTGCAAATAAAAATCTGAATACAAAAGTTAGAAATCATATACATATGTGTAAAAGTGCATATAGACCAGAAATCAACACGTGTAGAGTAAACACAACACATAGAAATGTGAATGATTTTCATATGTATGTATGTGTGGAGTGAAAGTGTGAACTATGTCTTATGGATTGTTGTTTTCTTTTGCTATGTGTGTTGGCATGAGTAGAACCTGCCCCAGAGCAAGTTCTTCCCTTCCAAGATCAGAACTATCCATTCCCAGAGCAGCAGGAAGAAGGCAAGTGTCCTTGACCACTTTGTTCCTATACTAGGATGTGTAGATAGAATTATTTGCATTGTCAATTGAAATATGAAACCCATGCTAGGAAGTTTCCCTAGAATTGCATTACCTTGTTTTCCTTGTAGCTTGGGATGGTATTTTGCTTTATTATGTCATTCATTCATATTACTTATGCTTAGCCATGCTTAGAATGGGATAAGTGGGATATGACATCATCAACTTGCTTACCTTATTCTTGAATGAGATATTATGAGTTATGTAGAGGTAGGTATCAAGGCAAGTTGGATGTTTTGGTTGGTGCTGGGTGCATGAGACTCGGGTTTGTGTTTAGTACTTGCCTGGATCCTAAGGACCGGTTCATGGAGCATGTAACCTGGCTTTACCGTGCCAACCACATGCTGAGATGGGGCAGCTTGGCTAATTAATTAGGTGTATCCCCGACGTAGTATGGGTGTGTTGGATGGTGCAAGGAGTAGGTGTCAGCTGGACTACCATATGAACCGCAAGGCTCAAGAGGGGGCCACTGCAGCGGGGTTGGAGCCTCTTGTATGCTGTTATGGGTGAAACCTCAGTGGGCCCATGCTTGTCAGGAATCCCTTTGTAAAGGCTTCGTAGTGATCTCCTGGCTACACACCTGGGAAGTGTGAATGTGGTTCGTAGCCACTGGCATAATGGAGGTTCTTTTAGTCCACCCGGCAACGGGGGATGAAATCACTACATGTGGGTACAGTGGTGCAAACTCTGCAGAGTCAAAACTGTCATGACAGTCGCGCTCACGGTCAAGAGCGGCTTAGACTTATTCATGATTAGAGGATGATGACTTTGGAAGTTGTGGATGTTAAGCGGGGAGCTTAACATTGGAATTGATGTTATGGTTATTTGATTATGATGATGGGACGGGAGATTGGGACCATTTCACCTATGTAGTAATGTAGGTGCTTACTAAGCTAAGGTGATAGGTATTAATTGCGTAGTGCTTTAACCATGAGTTCAACCTCTCCTTGTTCTAGGCATGCATGACATAATCCTTCCCACACTTGCTGAGTACCATCGGTACTCAAACTTGCATATTTGTTGGTTTATATTGCTGCTCAGGTCGAGAGAATGATGTGGTGTTAAATGATCAAGACTTCGGACCCGAAGAAGGTTTCTAGTTTCATGGAGTCCCCCCGGGCAACGCCTGTGACGGAGCCCACAAGAATAATATTCTGCTGCTATTTTATTTACTTGTTATGAACTTATTATCGTCCATCGAGACATATGCTCTGTAAGACTTATTTATATTCGACACCTAGCTTATAATAAATGATGCTTCACTATTTATCATCACATGTATGAGAAAATGATCCTGGCATACATGTGATATCCACTCGGTTGTTCTTCGGAGAAACCGGGTGTGACAGAAGTGGTATCAGAGCCAAGGTTGCCCGTAGGAACATGGACCTAGGTAGAAATGGACGTATTTAAGGACCCTATTTTCTTAAAAACTATTTTACAAGGTGTGGGTTGAAAGGTGTTATTTAATGGGTCACTTTCTTCATCTTACCCCAACTTTTATTCAAAATAGGACATGTGTTTAAAATTTTATCTAACTTAAGTTTAAATGCTTTATGTTTTAGATGGTTCGCATTATCCGCACCGCCCGCAAGTCCACCGGAGGGAGAGTTCCCGTTGTTGCCCTTGCCCTGAGAGAGGAGAACCGTCCGGGGACGTACCTCTCCTACGGATTGGCAGTCGGAGGCTTGTTGCGCCGTCTTCGACGTGTGCTCCACGCCGCCGGCAATACGGGCAAGATAATCATACACTACAGCTCCACCCGGACCATCCATGAGGAGCGGGAAGAATGGAGTTCAGAAATGAGGATTATCCATGAAAATCAGCTGCTCAAGATCCACCGCTCTCCAGCTTGTCGAGCGACACAGGTCGATGCGGAGAAGGATGTCACCTGGGAGGCCATCACCTGCCAGAGTCACATCTACCGTCGCCACCTGGACAGGACTGAGTACATGTATGTCCTCCAGCGTGAGAGTGGTACCACGGAGTACAAGTACCCGCCAGTGCAGCAGGGGACTTCCCATGAGCACATGGACCTGTGCTTGGAGGATGCTGCTATGCTCAGCACTCGACTGCAGGAGTGCCAGCAGGAGGTTCAGGATGTTTGTGACACCCTGAAGGAGACTGAGGCGTTGCTTCGAGCCAACTTGAGGGCGAGAGAAAGAGGAGATGGGAATGAACTGTGTGTCACCGTGAATGACATGTGGACTCCTGACTCCCCAGACCGCCGGGCGAGCAGGCGTCGCCGCACTTCTCCACCAGCAGCTTCCCCACCCAAAGCGGAGTCAGAGGGTAGCCGCAATAATGAGGAAGATCCTGAGGAGCCAGCATAGTGATACGAGTCGTGTAGAGTCCTTTCCCTTAGTTCAGCAGGTTATCGAGTAGTCGAGTCAATACCTTAGTTAATGGTGTGTTAATGTTTGGTGTGGGACGTGAGTTGTGGAAGCCATGGGCATTTGTCCGCAACCTCGTCTTTAGGATGTTTTGCTTTGATGTGTGAACCCCTATAAATTTAAGAGTGCATTTATTTCGCGTGAGACATGAAACCCTCAGAAAATATAAATATAATAAGGTCTCAAAATTTTAATGTTTAAACAAGCAAATTGGGAAGTTAATACGTAATGCTTTAAATTGACATTTGGTTGATAATGATATATGGCCGGAAGAGGAAAGGGTCGTGGTGCCAACCCCGCCAACAACAACGATGAGGCCGGCAACACTCATCTTTCTGGAGGACAAGACAGGGGTGGTCGCCGTGAAGGAGTTGATCCCATCCACCAAATGCTTGAAAATCAGAATCAGCTCATCCAGAGCCTAACTCAAGTGGTGGCCAACTTGCACCAAGTTCCACCTCCACAAGCTGCACTACGCCAACCAAGGTTGAGTGAATTTCTAGGGACTCAACGTCCAAAGTTTGCAAGTGCTGCTGAACCTCTGGAGGCAGATGACTGGCTAAAGACCATTGAGAGAAAGATGAGGATCATACAATGCCAAGGGTATGAGAGGGTTCTGTTTGCCTCTCACCAATTGCATGGACCTGCTGCTGATTGGTGGACCGCTTACGTGGCTGCACATCATGACCCTGAGAACATCACTTGGGAAGAGTTCAAGCGTAGCTTCCGCAACCATTACATACCAAGGGGTGAACTCAAAAACAAGAGAAAGGAGTTCTTGGGGCTGCAGCAAGGAAACATGACTGTGAGGGAATACCTCACTAAATTCACCCAACTATCCCGTTATGCCCCACGGGACATAGAGATTGATGAGCAGAAACAGTACTGCTTTGTGGAAGGACTTACAGCGAAAATGCAGTGTGGAATGTACTCCAACGAGTATGAAAGTTTCCAAAAGATGGTGGACAGAGCATTTGTTGTGGAAAGGAAGCTGAAGGCCTTGGAAAATGAAAACAAGAGGAAGGCGGGATGGTCACACAAAGCCTCGGGTAGCAACACCCGCCCACGTCTGATGCAGCAACCCGCAGGGCAGACGAGTCGTGCTGCGGTACCCTACTCCGCGCCGAGAGGGTACAACCTGAATTTCAGGCCTCCGTCAGCACCAACACAGCCACAACGTCAGTTTGTACAGCAGCCTCGCCCCGCATATCAACCTCGACCAGCAGTACAAGGACCCCCAAACAAACCCCAAGACAACAAAGGCCAGGCACCTAAGGTCGGGGTGCAATGCTTTAACTGTGGTGAAGTGGGGCACTACGCCCATAAGTGCCCAAAGAAGAAGCCCGTGCAGCCGCAACAGCAGAACGTGATGCGAGGACGGGTGAACCACGTGACCATGGAAGAAGCGCAAGTGGCACCTGACGTGGTAGTTGGTAAGTTTCCTGCCAATTTACACATGGCAACCCTGTTGTTCGATTCTGGCGCTACCCACTCGTTCATTGCCCAAGGGTTTGTTAAGAAGCATGATCTAGCAACAACACAAATGAACCATATGCTAGCAGTAAACTCTCCAGGTGGAGAAATAAGGACAAGACAAGTGTGTCCCAAGGTGAATCTATACATTAATGGGGTAGTATTTATTGCCAACCTCATAGTGATAGATTCGCAAGTGATAGATATTATTTTGGGTATGGACTGGTTGACCAAACATAAAAGAATCATCCATTGATCGACCAGAACGGTGGAACTAACTCACCCTAGTGGCACAAGGGTAAAGTTCATAACAATCCAAGAGCCTAGGAGGGACATTAAATCAAATCAAGTTGAGGTGGAAGTGGAGGAGATCAGGATCATCAGGGAATATCCAGATGTTTTTCCGGAGGAGTTGCCAGGTATGCCTCCTGATCGTGAAGTGGAATTCGCGATTGAGCTAGTGCCTGGAACAACTCCGATATACAAGAGACCTTATCGGATGGACTCCAAGCAGCTGGGAGAACTCAACGATCATTTAAGAGAAATAACAGGGAAGGGGTACATTCAACCTAGTTCCTCACCATGGGGAGCTCCAGTGATATTTGTGCCCAAGAAGGACGGAACCCAAAGGCTGTGCGTGGACTACCGTGCGTTGAATGAAGTAACCATCAAGAACAAGTACCCATTACCCCGCATTGAAGATTTATTTGATCAGTTGAGGGGAGCTTGTGTGTTCTCGAAAATTGATCTCAGGTTGGGATACTACCAACTTAAGATAAGGCAAACCGATATTCCCAAGACAGCTTTCATATCTCGGTACGGACTGTATGAATACACCGTCATGCCTTTCGGGCTAACTAATGCCCCGGCATACTTCATGTATCTCATGAACAAGGTATTCATGGAATATCTGGACAAATTTGTGGTGGTTTTCATAGATGACATTCTCGTCTTCTCCAAAGATGAAGAAGAACATGAGAAACATCTAAGGTTGGTGTTGCAGAAGCTGAGAGAACACCAACTATATGCCAAGTTGAGCAAGTGTGAGTTTTGGCTGAAGAGAGTTCCCTTTTTAGGACATATAATCTCAGAGGGAGAAATCTCCGTAGATCCCGCCAAGATCGAGGATGTACAGAAGTGGAAGACCCCTGAGAATGTCGGGGAAGTTCGAAGCTTCTTAGGTTTGGCTGGATACTATCGACGGTGTATCGAGGGTTTCTCCAAGATTTCGAGACCCCTCAACAAACTGTTGGAGAAAGGAATCACATTCACATGGACACCACAGTGCGAGACGAGTTTTCAAGAGCTAAAGAAAAGATTGACAACAGCCCCAGTGCTAGTTATGCCAGATATGCAGAAAAAAAATTTTGGTGTACTGCGATGCCTCTAGAAACGGGTTGGGATGTGTTCTCATGCAAGAGGGGCATGTCGTGGCTTATGCGTCCCGGAAGCTCCGGAAACACGAGAAGAACTATCCTACACATGACCTAGAACTAGCCGCAGTGGTACACACATTGAAGATTTGGCGGCATTACTTGATGGGGAAGAGGACAGAGATATATACGGATCATAAGAGCTTAATGTATATTTTCACACAGCCAGATCTCAACCTCAGACAAAGGAGATGGTTAGAGCTAATCAACGACTTTGATATGGGCATCAACTATCATCCTGGGAAAGCGAATGTCGTGGCAGATGCTTTAAGCCGGAAAGTGCAGGTCAATAGGTTGAGCTTGAAGGACATGCCTGCAGAATTGAAGGACGATGTTATATGACTCAATCTATGCCTTGTGAATAGTGGTGAAGCCATCGCCATGGAAGTGGACTCCACATTGGAGCAAGACATACGTGATGGTCAAAAGAATGATGAGAAGATACAATAAATCAGACAACTCATCAAGGATAATAAAGCCCCTGGTTTCAGAGAGGATGAACAAGGTACGGTGTGGCACGGGAAAAGAATCTGTGTGCCTGAAGTGAAGGAGATCCGTGAATTGATTTTAAAGGAGGCTCATGATTCCGACTATTCTATTCATCCTGGGAGTACGAAGATGTATCATGACCTCAAGAGCAGGTATTGGTGGTATGACATGAAGCGAGATGTCACGGAACATGTTGCCCTACATGGCACATGTCAGTTGGTGAAAGCAGAACATCAACGACCCGCGGGACTATTGCAACCACTCAAAGTGCCTGAATGGAAATGGGAAGAAATTGGTATGGATTTCATAGTGGGACTGCCTAGGACCCAATCGGGATATGATTCGATATGGGTCATCATCGATAGGCTAACCAAGGTAGCTCACTTCATCCCTGTGAAAGAAAGTTACAGTGGATCCAAATTGGCAGAATTGTACATGTCAAGGATCGTGTGTTACCATGGAGTGCCAAAGAAGATAGTGTCAGTTCGAGGGACACAGTTCACCTCAAGGTTCTGGCAAAAGTTACATGAAACTATGGGAACTCATCTGAATTTTAGCTCTGCCTATCATCCTCAGACTGACGGACAAACGGAAAGGACCAATCAGATCCTTGAGGATATGCTGAGAGCGTGTGCACTCAAAAACAATCGGAGTTGGGATAAAAACTTACCGTACGCGGAGTTCTCCTATAACAACAGCTATCAGGCTAGTATGAAGATGTCACCATTTGAGGCTTTGTATGGGAGGAAGTGCAGAACTCCACTATTTTGGAACCAAACAGGGGAAAGTAAAGTGTTTGGGCCCGAGGTACTACAAGAAGCCGAGGCGAAAGTGAGGGAAATCCGCAACAACTTGAGAATAGCACAAACACGACAGAAGAGCTATGCCGATGTACGAAGAAGAGAGCTCGTTTTCAACGTGGGGGACTATGTCTACCTCAAGGTGTCCCATATCCGGTTCAAGGTGAAAGGGAAGTTATCACCCCGATACATCGGACCCTTTCAAGTTCTGGAGAGAAAAGGTGAAGTGTCATATCAACTAGAACTACCGGCTCGCCTATCAGATGTGCATGACGTATTCCATGTGTCACAGCTCAAGAAATGTCTGAGGACGCCTGAAGAGATGTTACCCATGAATGAGGTTGACGTAGCTGAGGATCTGTCTTATGCCGAGCAACCATCCAAGATTTTGGAGACAATGGAACGCCTCACAAGAAATAAAAGAATCCAGATGTGCAAGGTGTAGTGGAAGCATCACTCGGAAGAGGAAGCCACATGGGAGCGAGAAGACGAGCTTAAGGCACAATTTCCGGAATTGTTTTCCTAGAACCACCAATCTCGAGGACGAGATTTCTTTTAAGGGGGGTAGAGCTGTAACACCCCAAAATTTTGTTAAGAGGGGAATTTAAAATTTTTTGGACGTATTGCATATGGTGCAGAAATTCAAATTCAATTTGGAATTCAAATTCAAATCAAAACCAGAAAAGAAATGGAAAAAGAAAAACAAAAAACAGAAAACCCCGGCCAGTGGGCCGAAACCCACCAGCCGGCCCACCTTCTCCCACGCCAGTCCGCAGCCTCGCCCTCCCCTCTCTTTCTCACTGACACGCGGGGCCCGCGGTCATCTTCTTCCCCGCGCGATCGCGCCAACCGCAGGGACTCCTCCGCGCGCCAAATCAAAACCACCCCGGAAACCCGTGTTCCCCCAGCCGAATTTCGGTTCTGGACGACTCCAGCTCGATCCCAACCGAACGCCGCCCTCCCTCGTCTATATAAGCGCCGACATCGCCCGTTTTTTTCATCCCGATCGCCTGTTTTTCCTCCCGGTGAGAACCAGAGCTTCTCCGGCCGTTTTCTCTCGATCTTCGCTCGGGATTTCTGATCTAACGCGCCGATCTTGTTCCACCGCCTCCGGGGAGTCATGCAGGTGCAGAAAACTCGGTGGTTTGCGCTCTAGGCACAGCTCCGACGAGCACCGCAGCGGTTCCACCTCGGACCTCGACGCTGACCGCCTTCCGGGGCCTCTGAGCTCAAGAAAAACCCTGAGGTGAGATCCCCGACCTCCCCTCTACCGATCTATACCATAAAATCCCAGTTTTAGGAAGAATAGACGAAGATCCAAAGTTTTCCGGCGAGATCGCCGCCTCCCGCCGCCGCGCGCCGCCAGGCAGCGCTGCCCGCGCTCGGTCAGAGCGACGTGGCCGCTTATGCGCCGTCTATTTTAAATCGCACGGTGGAGTTAAAACCCGCGCGTACCGGTTCGACGTTATAATCTCAGCCGTCTGTTTTAAATCGGACGGTCCACATCAGCCCCGCATTATAAAGGCCGGGATTCTTACGCGCTACCCCCTGGGGATCTCGGAAAATACGAGCTAGCCCTAGAAACTTCTGATCTAGCCCCTGGAACTTCAGAAATTCATGTAAATTCATTTAAAAATCAGTTTTAAACCCTGGACTTAATAAAAATTAGGAAACCCCTCTGTTATGTGTAGCTAGACCCCTGGAAATTTATGAAATAATATAATAGACCCTGTAGTGAGGTAAGTTTACCTTTTTAACCCTATATGACATTAAAATTAGAAATTTAGATATGTAATTCAGATTTAAATTTAAAAGGGTGAGACAAACACATTGTAAATTTAAACTTAAACCCTCCTAACACTTGGAAAACTTTAGAATGAGTTAAAAATAGATTTTTAGCTGAAATGAATCTGTCTAGTTGATTGTTCATATTTATTAGTTATAGAAACATATTTTAGGCTAGGAAATAATTCTGAAAATTGGAAAAATGAATTTAAATTAGTTCACATCAGAGGAGAAGTTCCAAAATATATTATTTAATATTTTTGATCAGAACCTATTCTGTTTAGATTGTATGCCCTACTATTTAATATTAAAGTTTACTTTTAGTCATAGAGAATAAATCTGGAAAATATAGGAAAATAGGTGTGCATGATAAATGAAGTCTCCAAATGATAAATGAAGTCTCCAAATCCAAAGACTTCAGTTTAGGGTTTGGTAGAAAATCTGAAAACCCATTTGGAGTAGGAAAATACCTTCCATGCAGACTTGGTAGCTAAAGGGTGTGTTAATTGAATATAAAGAATTTGTTTAGAATTGAAATTAATATATAAAGTGTGCAAATAAAAATCTGAATACAAAAGTTAGAAATCATATACATATGTGTAAAAGTGCATATAGACCAGAAATCAACACATGCAGAGTAAACACAACACATAGAAATGTGAATGATTTTCATATGTATGTATGTGTGGAGTGAAAGTGTGAACTATGTCTTATGGATTGTTGTTTTCTTTTGCTATGTGTGTTGGCATGAGTAGAACCTGCCCCAGAGCAAGTTCTTCCCTTCCAAGATCAGGACTATCCATTCCGAGAGCAGCAGGAAGAAGGCAAGTGTCCTTGACCACTTTGTTCCTATACTAGGATGTGTAGATAGAATTATTTGCATTGTCAATTGAAATATGAAACCCATGTTACGAAGTTTCCCTAGATTTGCATTACCTTGTTTTCCTTGTAGCTTGGGATGGGATTTTGCTTTATTATGTCATTCATTCATATTACTTATGCTTAGCCATGCTTAGAATGGGATAAGTGGGATATGACATCATCAACTTGCTTACCTTATTCTTGAATGAGATATTATGAGTTGTGTAGAGGTAGGGATCAAGGCAAGTTGGATGTTTTGGTTGGTGCTGGGTGCACGAGACTCGGGTTTGTGTTTAGTACTTGCCTGGATCCTAAGGACCGGTTCATGGAGCATGTAACCTGGCTTTACCGTGCCAACCACATGCTGAGATGGGGCAGCTTGGCCAATTAATTAGGTGTATCCCCGGCGTAGTATGGGTGTGTTGGATGGTGCGGGGAGTAGGTGTCAGCTGGACTACCATATGAACCGCAAGGCTCAAGAGGGGGCCACTGCAGCGGGGTTGGAGCCTCTTGTATGCTGTTAGGGGTGAAACCTCAGTGGGCCCATGCTCGTCGGGAATCCCTTTGTAAATGCTTCGTAGTGATCTCCTGGCTACACACCTGGGAATTGTGAATGTGGTTCGTAGCCACTAGCATAATGGAGGTTCTTTTAGTCCACCCGGCAACGGGGGATGAAATCACTACATGTGGGTACTGTGGTGCGAACTCTACAGAGTCAAAACTGTCATGAAAGCCGCGCTCACGGTCAAGAGCGGCTTGGACTTATTCATGATTAGAGGATGATGACTTTGGAAGGTGTGGATGTTAAGCGGGGAGCTTAACATTGGAATTGATGTTATAGTTATTTGATTATGATGATGGGATGGGAGATTGGGACCATTTCACCTATGTAGTAATGTAGGTGCCTACTAAGCTAAGGTGATAGGTATTAATTGCGTAGTGCTTTAACCATGAGTTCAACCTCTCCTTGTTCTAGCCATGCATGACATAATCCTTCCCATACTTGCTGAGTACCATCGGTACTCAAACTTGCATATTTGTTGGTTTATATTGCTGCTCAGGTCAAGAGAATGATGTGGTGTTAAATGATCAAGACTTCGGACCCGAAGAAGGTTTCTAGGTTCATGGAGTCCCCCCGGGCAACGCCTGTGACGGAGCCCACACGAATAATATTCCGCTGCTATTTTATTTACTTGTTATGAGCTTATTATCGTCCATCGAGACATATGCTATGTAAGACTTATTTATATTCGACACCTGGCTTGTAATAAATGATGCTTCACTATTTGTCATCACATGTATGAGAAAATGATCCTGGCATACATGTGATATTCACTCGGTTGTTCTTTGGAGAAACCGGGTGTGACAGTAATAATCGTTATAATTACAATGATCGTCATAACAATTTTAATCACCCTCTTGATGATCCTTTTGTTAAAGTCAAATTTACTATACCCTCTTTTTTTGGTGCTTATGATGCTGAGGCATATCTTGATTGGGAGATGACAGTAGAACATAAATTTAATGCCCACCTTGTTCCTGAACAACATAGAGTTTGTCAAGCCACTAGTGAGTTTAAGGATTTTGCTATCATATGGTGGAATGAACTTGTTAAAACTAGAACTGATCCTCCAACATGGGATAGATTAAAGGAAGCTATGCGTATTCGTTTTGTTCCTCCTTCTTTTCAGCGGGACCTTCGCAAAAAATTGCAGCGCTTAGACCAAGGTAACATGTCCGTAGAGGAGTATTATCAAGAGTTACAAAAGGGTATGTTGCGCTGTGGGGTAGTAGAGGACATGGATAATAAAATAGCTCATTTTTATGGGGGGTTGAGGCGTGAAATTCAGGACATTGTTGATTATAAGGAATATGATACTGTTAACAGATTATTTCAGCTGGCTATGTTGGCAGAAAAAGAATTGCAGGGCCGCCAACACCAGCAGCACCAACGCATGAGGAGCACATTTACACAGCGTTCAACATCTACACCATCCAAAACAGCACCATCTTCGAGTTTTCCTACTGCCACTACACCATCCAATGGTGGCCAACTAACTTCATCTACTGCTCCATTTCCTCGCGCGCCGGAGGGCAGCAAGACGACATCATTCAAGCCTACGTCTTCCACTCCTTCCACAAGTCAAACTTCCAACATTAAGTTCACCGCTGCCAGAGAGTTGGTCATGTGATGAAAGATTGCCCTAGCAAACGAGCATATATAGCACGAGATGATGGCGGGTATGATAGTACTCGGATGTTGAAGATGAATATTCTCTTGCTACTAACGTTGCAGGACCAAAAGATGACCACTATAGCACAGATGAAGAGGTACTTGGTACTGCAGCAACGGAAAATTATAGAAGCATAATTGTGCAGCGTGCTTTGAGCTCCAAAGTTGAGGCGGATGACAAGCTACAACGACACAATCTTTTTCACATGTTTCTCAGCGTCAAGGACTACCGCGTGCACACTATAATTGATGGAGACAGCTGCAACAACTTGGTGAACACGGATGTGGTCAAGAAACTTGGGTTGACAACAAGAGCACACCCTCATCCATACCACATTCAGTGGTTCAACAACAGCGGTAAGGTTAGGGTAACACAAACAGCGAGGGTACATTTTTCGATTGGTTCTTACCTTGATTTTGCTGATTTTCATGTCGTACCTATGGATGCTTGTTCTCTTTTGTTGGGACTTCCTTGGGAATTTGATATGGATGCTATTCATCATGGTAGAACTAATAAATATACTCTGATGCATAAAGGAAAGAAATCACTTTGCTTCCTATGACTCCTGCTGAAATTGTACATTTTGAGAAAAGTAAAACATGTGATGATGAGGCAACAAATCACTATACTCTGAAAAACAGCAAGTAATTAAGTTAAAATCACCTTCGTTGCTCACAACTAAATCTGACCTTGCTGATTTATTTAATACCAAGGGGGTGTACTACGCTTTAGTATGCAAAGAAGCCATGTTTTCAATTCATGAACTGTCCATTGCATCACCCCCTGCTGTTGCTAACCTTTTGCAGGATTTTGCGGATGTGTTTCCCCCCGAGATACCCCCTGGATTACCACCTATTAGGGGCATTGAACATAAGATCGACTTGATTCCAGGGACAAGTTTGCCAAATCGTTCGGCGTACAGGGCGATTCCGGAAGAGACAAGGGAAATTCAGCGACAAGTTCAAGATCTTTTGAACCGTGGGTATATTCGTGAAAGCCTTAGTCCTTGTTCTTTTCCTGTTCTTTTGGTTCCTAAGAAAGATGGTAGCTGGCGCATGTGTGTTGATTGTAGATCGATTAATAACATCACTATTCGATATCGTTATCCTATTCCTCGCTTAGATGACATGCTTGATGAATTGAGTGGTGCTATTATTTTCACAAAAATTGACTTGCGTAGTGATTACCACAAAATTAGAATGGCACTAGGAGATGAATGGAAAACTGCATTTAAAACCAAGTTTGGACTTTATGAGTGGTTAGTAATGCCTTTAGGTTTAACTAATGCACCTAGCACTTTTGTGCGATTAATGAACGAGGTTTTACGTCCTTTTACTGGAAAATTTGGGGTGGTTTACTTCGATGATATCCTCATTTACAGCAAGTCATATGACGAACATCTTAATCACTTACGTGCTGTTTTCAGTGTCTTGACAGATGCACGTTTGTTTGGTAACCTCGAAAAGTGCGTCTTTTGCACCAATCGAGTTTCGTTTCTTGGATATGTCGTTTCATCGCAGGGAATTGAGATGGATGAGGCAAAAATTGTGGCGATCACTAGCTGGCCAACTCCATCGACTGTCACGCAGGTGCATAGTTTTCTTGGTCTTGCAGGTTTTTATCGACGCTTTGTGCGGCATTTCAGCACCATTGCAGCACCTCTCCATGAACTGACGAAGAATGGAGTGCAGTTTCGATGGGGCGAACAGCAGCAACAAGCTTTTGATGTTCTCAAATCAAAGCTTACACAAGCACCATTGCTACAACTTCCAGATTTTGACAAGACATTTGAGCTAGAATGTGATGCAAGCGGCATTGGTATTGGAGGTGTTCTCATACAAGGAGGTAAACCCGTTGCATTCTTTAGTGAAAAATTGCATGGTCCTTCTCTGAATTATTCTACTTATGATAAGGAATTGTATGCCTTAGTGCAAGTTCTACAAACTTGGCAACATTACCTGTGGTCTAAGGAGTTCGTCATACATTGTGATCATGAATCTTTGAAGTATCTTAAGTGTCAAAACAATCTTTATAAATGACATGCTAGATGGATTGAGTTCATAGAATCATTTCCATACATCATTAAGCATAAGAAAGGGAAGGAGAATGTTATTGCAGATGCATTATCTAGACGTTACACCATGCTGTCCCAACTTGATCATAAAATATTTTGTTTAGAAACAATAAAAAGATTATATCGTACAGATTTGGACTTCAAAGATGCCTTTGAAAATTGTAGAGAAGGAAGAACATGGAATAAATATGTACTACGGGAGGGCCTCCTGTATCGTTCTAACAAGCTATGTGTTCCTGCTAGTTCTGTTCGCCTATTACTTTTGCAGGAAGCACATGGAGGAGGTTTGATAGGACATTTTGGAGTGAAGGAAACGGAGGACGTGATGGCCACACACTTCTTTTGGCCAAAGATGAGACGTGATGTCGAGTGCTATGTGTCACGATGCACTACTTGCAATAAAGCTAAGTCTCGACTTAATCCACGTGGTCTTTATATGCCTCTTCCTGTTCCTAATGTACCTTGGCAGGATATTTCCATGGATTTTGTTTTGGGATTGCCTAGGACTAAGAGGGGGAGGGATAGTATTTTTGTGGTTGTTGATCGTTTCTCTAAAATGGCACATTTCATACCTTGTCATAAGAATGATAATGCCTCACACATTGCTGATTTGTTTATGACGGAAATTATTCGTTTACATGGTGTGCCAAATACCATTATTTCTGATTGTGATGCAAAATTTTGAAGTCATTTTTGGAGAACTTTGTGGTATAAATTGGGAACCAAGCTGCTGTTTTCAACCACATGTCACCCACAAACCGAAGGACAAACCGAGGTAGTAAATCGTACTCTATCCACTATGTTGCGGGCTGTTTTAAAAACAAATTTAAAGGGTTGGGAGGATTATTTACCACATATAGAATTTGCTTACAACAAGTCAGTTCAATCTACTACAAAGGTAAGCCCATTCCAGGTAGTGTATGGTTTCAATCCCCGTGCTCCTATTGATTTATTACCTTTGCCTCCTTCTAAAACTATAAATTTGGATGCTACACAACGATCTGAATTCATTCTTAAGATGCATGAAACTACAAAGAAAAATATTGAAAGGATGAATGAGAAGTATAGAATTTCTAGTAGTAAAGGTAGAAACGAAGTAAAACTTGAACCAGGGGACTTTGTATATTTGAGAAAAGAACGATTCCCTCACATGAGAAAATCTAAACTTATGCCACGAGCTGCTGGTCCTTTAAAGATTGTTGAAAAGATCAATGACAATGCATATAAGCTTGAGTTGCCTCCCGATATTGGGGTTATTCCCACATTTAACCTTTCAGATTTACGACCATACTTGGGGGAAGAAGATGATCTTGAGTCGAGGACGACTCCGATTCAAGAAGGGGAGAATGATGAGGACATCACAACAGTGGATACTCACATTGATATACAAGGACCAATCACAAGAGGACGAGCACGGTTACTAAATCAGCAGGTGAACTCGTTCCTAAATTCCTACCCATGTGATTTTGAGAATGGATTGCTATTGAATGATTTAATTATTATTAGGAACCATGTACATGATCAACAAGTAAAGGGAGGAGGATTTGGGGACGTGGAGAATCAGATGGGACGTCCACAAGTTGATGGAAACAGTCACCAACTCGGAGTCGTTGGGAGTTGTCGAAACAAGTTGAATTTGGAGTTCTATCCGGTGTTGCACCACCGTATTTGGCTTTTGGGCCTTGTATCCCGTATGAGTCCATTAGGGACGCGTCTAAGGGTCTTATGGTCGAACCCTAGCCTTTAAATACTGCAGCCGCCAGCCATATTTGGTGGGTTTTGCTTAGATTAAACAATTTCGCCATTCTACGGTTTGTGAGACCCCAATTTCGCAATTTCAGATTGCATCTACGTCGTTCTTGCTTGTGTTCTCGGTTGCACCTGCAGGGATAGCCTTCTTGGCGAGGTCAAGCGTGTGAAGCACGGTTGATAACCAACGGAGCAGTGGTGTAGTGATTTCAGGGGTGCTCGGGTCTGCTCGAGTTCCTTGGATCATCAACGTCGAGATCTCCACTTCAATCGACCTACCTTTCGGAAGATCGCGCCTAAACAACTCATCATGACACGTGGCACATTCGGAGCTCCCTCCGAAGAGAGGGGAGGTCCGGCACTGACACGTCGCGCACGCGGAGCTCGCCTTTGAGGGAGAGGGAGGTCCCGCCAGCCAGGACGCGTGACGCACGCGGAGCTTGCCTCCGAGGAGAGGGGAGGTCTCGCCCGCCTGACACGTGGCACAACCAGAGCTCGTCTCTGAGGAAAAGTGAGACCAGGCCCCGCTGGACACGTGGAGCTTCCGGAGCTCACCGCCGCGAAGGTAACGAGATTTGAAGCGGTTTTTCTTCTATACGCGTTGGAATCCCTGGTACTGAGGAAACCGAAACGAATTCCACGTTTCTACCACACCAAATCAATTGAGGATAAGTTGTTAAGATTCAAAAACAATTTGAATAGGACTCTTATTCGAAATCCAATCAGATTGGGACTCTTCTCTTCCCGATTATAAATAGAACCCGAAACAACCCCTCGGATGTAACATGTTTTCTAAGCCGACAACTTAGAAGCCCTAGCCCCCAAACTTGCCGAGCTAAACCCCTTCGCCAGAGTTTGACCACCGGAGAAACCACCAACGAGCCCAGACATGATCGCCATCGCCGGAGGAGAGCCGACGATCCGTTCTTGCTAGAGGAGGGACTCGAAGGAAGTAAGGTAGGTTTCCATGACCACCTTACGACGTCATCGCGTTTTCTTTGCATCTGTTCCTTCGATCTCTTCGAACAGAAGCTTTTTCATGGACATATCATGATGTGTACAGGGGTCCCGGTCTTCCGAAAGATTCTGATAACTCTCGATTTGGTGGAGACTTGACACAAATCGATCCGGCTTCCGAACAACACGTTCTGAACCCTGCAATCGCAGCACCACGTCTCCTCAGGTTATCAACCGATATTGCGCGGTTGACCTTGCCAAGAAGGCTAATCCTTGCCTGCGAATCGAAGAACACAAGAAAGAACAAGAAAGAATGCAACCAAATTGCTGAAGGATATGAAGCACTCAAGTTGGGGTCTCACAAACCGATGAACAACGAAACTGTTCTTGACAGAATAATCTAAGCAAAACCCAGCTGTTTATGACGGCGGCTAGGGGGTATAAAGAAGGTGGAGGACGACCAGGGGGTGCTGGGGTCGTGACCTAACCCTAAGACACGTACATAATGGACTTCGACTTGATACAAGGCCCAATGGCCCAACTAGGTGATGCAACACCCTGACAGACTCTAAACTTTATATTGTTTCGAAGTTTCCCGTCGACTCCGAGAGGATTTTGACGTGGGGCCAGTTCCATTGGAAAGTTTATCCTCTCAGATTTCTGTGCATATGTAGAACGTTAAAAACGGAGTCCGTATGCCTCCTGTGCATCCATTTTAAGGTGGAGTACTCCTGAGCCTGAGTTGGACTCGAGTTTGAGTTGGGCTCGGACTCTAACTTCTTGTTGGCGTATTTTCTGGTCCTCCACGCCTCCAAACCCCTCTCCATGTATCTACATGTCCTCTCCATGGTTCCTAATCATAATTAATCCATTAGGTAGCAACATACTCTCAAAATTCACATATAAAGAATTGTTCAGGAACGAGCTCACCTCTAAATTCAATTGTCGTGCTCGAGCTCTAGTAATTGGATCTTGCATGTCTACCATGTGGGTGTTGTGTATATCTGCAGGAGTGATGTCCACATCATCCTCCCCCTCTTGCGTTGGAGTCGTCCTCGACTCAAGCTCATCTTTTTCTCCCAAATATGGTCTCAAATCTGAAATGTTAAAGGTAGGACTAACCCCAAACTCGGGAGGCAACTCAAGTTTATATGCATTATCATTAATCTTCTCAAGTATTTTAAAAGGACCATCAGCTCTAGGCATCAATTTAGACTTTCTCAGTTCTGGAAATCTATCCTTTCTCAAGTGTAACCAAACTAAGTCACCCGGTTCAAGTCTAACTTCCTGCCTACCTTTACTACCAGCAATTCTATATTTTTCATTCATCTTTTCAATATTATGTTTAGTGGTCACATGAATTTTCAAAATAAAATCAGCACGTTCCTTTGCATCATTATGAGTTCTCTCACTAGTAGGTAAAGGCAAGATATCAATAGGAGCACGAGGATGGAATCCATACACTACCCGAAAAGGACTTACCTTGGTGGTAGAATGTGTTGCCCGATTATATGCAAACTCCACATGTGGCAAACATTCTTCCCACATCTTTAAATTTTTCTTCAAAACAGCTCTCAACATGGTGCCCAAAGTGCGGTTCACTACTTCTGTTTGCCCATCAGTTTGTGGGTGACATGTTGTAGAGAACAACAGTTTTGTACCCAATTTGTTCCATAGGGTGCGCCAAAAGTGACTCAAAAATTTAGCATCACGATCTGAAACAATAGTAGAACGCATACCATGCAAGCGAACAATCTCTTTGAAAAAAAGGTCGGCAATATGTACAGCATCATCACTTTTCTGACACGGTATAAAATGTGCCATCTTAGAAAAATGATCCACCACAACAAAAATGTTGTCCCTCCCCCTCTAAGTCCTAGGAAATCCCAAAACAAAGTCCATAGAGATATCCGCCCAAGGAATGGAAGGAGTGGGAAGAGGCATGTATAAACCATGTGGATTCAAACGGGACTTAGCTTTCTGACATGTGGTGCAGCAGCCACAAACCGCTCTACATCTCTCCTCATCTTTAGCCAAAAGAAATGTATGGCTAGAACATCCTCCGTCTTCTTTGCGCCAAAATGGCCCATCAAACCTCCACCATGTGGCTCCTGTAATAACAAAAGACGAATGGAACCAACTGGAACGCATAGGCGGTTAGCTCTAAACAAGAATCCATCATCAAGTACAAATTTATTCCAGGTATGACCTTTTCTACAATGCAGCAACACATATTTAGAATCAGCATCAAGAGCATATTGTTCTTTAATTGATTCAAGTCCAAAAATTCGACAATCAAGTTGGGACAGCATATTATATCGTCTAGACAATGCAGCAGCGATCAAATTATCCTTCCCTTTCTTATGTTTAATGACATAAAGAAAAGACTCAATAAATTCAATCCATTTTGCATGTCTATGATTCAGATTATTTTGAGAACGAATATGCTTTAGTGATTCATGATCAGAATGAATAACAAATTCTTTAGGCCATAAATAATGACGCCATGTCTCTAAGCATCGTACGAGAGCATAAAATTCTTTATCATATGTGGAGTAATTCAGTACAGGACCATTAAGTTTTTCACTAAAGTTTGCAACCGGTTTACCACCTTGCAGTAAGACACCACCAAAGCCAACTCCACTAGCATCACATTCAAGTTCAAAAGTCTTACTAAAATCAGGAAGTTGCAGCAATGGTGCGTGTGTAAGCTTGTCCTTAAAGGTGTCAAAGGACTCCTCTTGTGCTTTCCCCCAATGGAACACCACACCTTTCTTAGTCAACTCATGCAATGGGGCAGCAATAGTGCTAAAATCCTTGACGAAACGTCGGTAGAAACCTGCAAGACCAAGAAAACTCCTTACCTGTGTGATGGCTTGAGGTATTGGCCAGCTCTTGATCGATTGAATTTTCATCTCATCCACCTCAATTCCCTGTGGAGTCACAACATAGCCAAGAAAGGAAACTCGATTCGTACAAAAGATGCACTTCTCAAGGTTACCAAATAAACGTGCATCTCTCAAAGCATTAAAAACAGCACGTAAATGATCCATATGTTCATCCAATGACTTGCTACAAATCAAGATATCATCAAAGTAAACCACCACAAATTTTCCAATAAAAGCTCTCAAGACCTCATTCATCAAATGCATGAATGTACTTGGTGCATTAGTTAAACCAAAAGGCATTACTAACCACTCATACAACCCAAATTTGGTTTTGAAAGCTGTTTTCCATTCATCTCCCAATTTCATTCTTATTTGGTGGTAACCACTACGCATGTCAATCTTAGTGAAAATTATAGAACCACACAACTCATCAAGCATGTCGTCTAGCCTAGGAATAGGATGATGATACCTTATAGCAATATTGTTAATGGCTCTACAATAACCACACATACGCCAAGTACCATCTTTCTTAGGAACCAAAAGTACAGGAACAGCACAACGACTAAGGCTTTAACGTACATATCCACGGTCCAAAAGGTCTTGGACTTGCCGCTGAATTTCCTTAGTCTCCTCGGGGTTGGTCCTATATGCAGCACGGTTTGGCAAAATTGCACCTGGAATCAAATCAATTTGATGTTCAATCCCTCTCAAAGATGGAAGTCCCGGGGGTATCTCAGCTGGAAAAATATCATCATACTCTTGCAACAAGTTAGTAACTGCTGGAGGCAAAGACCTAGCAATATCATCAATGGAGAACAAAACTTGTTTGCACACCAATGCACAACAAATATCATGATCAGAAATTTCAGCAAGGTCTGATTTTGTAGCAAGCATTACACGACCTTCAATTTAATTCCCTCAGTCTTAGAACTAGGTGTAGATCTCTCATTATTTGGTGGTAACACAGAATTAATGACTTGTTGATTTTCTGATTTAGAACTACTAGAAATTCCAGCTCTCTCCCTATCAGCTTGTGCAATTTTAGCAGGAGTCGAAGGTATCAAAGTAATTTTCTTTCCTTTATGCATAAAAGTATATTTATTACTTCTACCATGGTGCAAAGCATCCTTATCATGTTCCCAATGTCGACCCAATAAAAGTGAACACGCTTGCATGGGTACCGCATCACAATCAACGGAATCAACATATGTACCAATGGAAAACGGAATTCTGCAAGTTTGTGTTACCCTAGCTCTTCCAGAATCATTCAACCATTGAATATAGTACGTATGTGGGTGTGGTCGTGTATTCAAGCTAAGCTTCTTGACCAATTCAGAACTCACCAAGTTGTTGCAGCTTCCTCCATCAATGATGACACGTGCTCGCTGGTTCTTGATGACAAAGAAAATCTGAAACAAATTATGGCGTTGTAATCTATCAAGTTGTTGTACCTGTGTGTTCAGCACCCTCCGCACAATGATGTTTATGTAGGCTGATGTGTCTCACTCCAAAAAACATGTCCCTCATCATTGTCCATGGCAGCTTCATCATCATTGTTGTCTTCGACATTGGAGGTGCTGATGTATCCTCCCTCTTCTGTAGCCATGTATGCCCGCTGACTAGGACAATCTTTGTGCACATGACCACGACCATGGCAGCGGTGGCACTGAATGCCGGAAGTGCGTCCTGTTGAAGCAACGGATGAAGCACTTTTGGCGGGTACCTGCATGGAATTTTTACCCGAATCCGCAGGTCATGCAGGTGGTGGTTTCGGTGCTGCTGAAATGTTGTTGCTGCCAGAAGGAAGCTTGGCTGATGGTTTTGGTGAAAGTGCATCAAAACGGAATGACTTGGACGCCCCCGAAGATGTTGTCGTGCGTGGAGTGTAGGAGGCACCGCTGCTGCTCTTGTTCTTTTGTTGACGACCCTGTAACTCCTTTTCTGCAAGCATAGCAAGCTGGAACAACTGGTTGACAGTATTAAATTCCTTATAATCAACAATATCATGTATCTCACATCTCAACCGCCCATAGAAATGACAAATTTTATCTTCAGTGTCCTCTACTACCCCACATCGTATCATACCCTTTTGAAGCGCCGCATAATAATCTTGGACAAAATTATTTCCCTGCTCTAAGCGCTGCAATTTGTTTCGTAAATCATGTTGGTAGTATGGAGGAACAAAACGATTACGCATAGCTTCTTTTAAACGTTCCCATGTATCAGGTTGTAAGCGTCTGGTACCTAGTTCATTCCACCATATTATAGCAAAATGCTTAAACTCACTAGTGGCTTGTCGAACTCTATGTTGTTCAGGAACAAGGTGGGAATTAAATTTCTGCTCAACCATCATTTCCCAATCAAGATATGCCTCAGCATCATAAGCACCATAAAATGAAGTTATGGAAAATTTAACTTTAGCAAAAGGGTCATCAAGAGGGCGGTTATTGTTACCACGCATGTTGTTTCCTACCATACCATGACTGTTTTGACGAAGGCGTTGACGTAGATGTACATTCTGCGCAGCACCTGTATTCACAACACGTCTTCTTCTTCTTCAAAGTTGTTGTGGTGGGTAGCATCATGGCTGAATGGTAGGCGGGTCTCCATATCATCAATCCTTCCAACTAGCGAGATTAAGCGTTTGTCCAACCTCTCAAGGGTGTGGGGTATTCTCTGTTCAGCAAGATAATCTTTTACCCCTTGTGCGATTGCTTCCTTGACAGACTTCATCATTTGTTCTATGTAACCCTTCATATCACTTTTCAAAACACACTCCGTAGGATCAACATGATCTGACATTGTTAGCAAGAATAATATGGAAAACAACAAGATTATCGCTATCAACTACTACGCAATGATGGTGGAACTCACAAAGCAATGGTTCGAGTCTTACCAAGCTCTTACAAGTTTCTTACCACAACAAGGTAAAGGATATCTGGACGACGTGATTCGGCGAATGCAAGGGTCAAAAACTTGTGCTGTTCGAAAGGATGAATGTGGAGTTTGGATGGCCAAATAGATGTGAGTAGCACACAATTCAATAACAGATAGTAATGCTGAATAGATGTCCAAACACTTGTCCTAGTTGCTGGCCTACTCGTGTCTTATCCCGAATGTTATGAACATGACAGCAAGAAGTATGAATGATAAGGACAATAATTGAGCAGGAACAATTGCACCACAAGGCAAAATAACACACCCAAGTTTTGATATTTGTGCTCCTCTTCACAAATTTTCTTTTCTATATTTTTTCTTTGATTTTTTATATCTGCCGTGAAATCAGGAGCACTAATATACACGTCGCACAAATTTTAAGCTCACTTGAAAAAAGAAGATGTGGACAACAGAAATTCAATATGTTTCTTTATGATTATTGTGGAGCCTTTAGATGCCAAATAATCAATCTTCCAAAGTGAATCTGGGCAACGTAATTTAACCCAATGCCAAGGTTATGGCTGTTTTAGGACGGCACCACAAGATTATGTTTTTGGTGGAGCTGAATTGGAAACGGTGGTGAGAAAAAAAAATTGGATATGATGGTGACAATGTGTGGGATGGTGTGCGTATATCAAGGAGGATAAACTCACGTAATATGTGATGAAAACTGAAGAAATGGGATAACCATAGCACAATGAATAGTTATAGTGATCGGTTTGATAACGATTGTGGCAGCTAGGGTTTCGATGGAATGCAGCGGATGGAATAACAAAGTAGGAACAAAACACGATTAAACCAGCAACAAAACACGAACTAGGACACAAATTCAACACTACGGACTCCAAAACAGAATTGTGCAAAAGGCTAAACCTGGTTTGGGATGGGGAAACCTATGACTATAATTTTTTGGCTTTTTCGTGGATGATAGGACGAGTTCAAGATAAACAAAACTAGGGGAATGCCAACCTGACGGTGCACCTAAAGCTCTTATTACCACTTGATGTGTACAGGGGTCCCGATCTTCTGAAGGGTTCTGATAACTCTCGATTTGGTGGAGACTTGACACAAATCGATCCGGCTTCCGAACAACACATTTTGAACCCTGCAGTCGCAGCACCACGTCTCCTCAGGTTATCAACCGATATTGTGCGGTTGACCTCGCCAAGAAGGCTAATCCTTGCCTGCGAATCGAAGAACACAAGCAAGAACAAGAAAGAATGCAACCAAATTGCTGAAAGATATGAAGCACTCAAGTTGGGGTCTCACAAACCGATTGTCGAAGTGTGTAGCCGACACTTCCCCGGGCTTGCTCTGGGCAGCCCGCAGAGGTTCTTTTTTGGAGAGGCTTGTCACTCACGGAGAGCTTCAGCGTTAGGGACGATTGAGGGAGAAGCTTGACACGGAGATTTTTACGTGGTTCACGCCGCCGGAGCAAAAAACCCTACGTCCACGGTGAGCAGAGTTGTTCGTTGTATTGCTTGTTGCTCAGAACCAGAGTCCTGAGCTCGTGAGTGTAAGATGTCGAATGGCTGGAGTGCAAACCCCCCCCCTAACGTTGCCTACCCGAGCCTTTTATAGTCCAAGGCTCGAGCGGCTTACAAGGTGGGCCCGGGACCCGACAAGTGGTCCCGGGGTGATTGCCTGACATCTACCGTATCTGCAGTTATGCCGGTAGTTGTCTCTGGCGAAGGCTTCCGAGTGTTCGTTCTGCCGCCCTGCCCATGCCGCAAGCTAGTCGTAGTGGTTGATGATGGCAGGGGTGACAGGGGATGTCTTGTCGCTGTGTTTATGGGCGGGCAGGTTCTGATGCGGCGCGCCAGTCTGTGATGTGACTGGGCGCAACGGCACCTGACAGAGGCGTGCTCCACGTCTCCGCGCCTTGGGAAGGCGCGGGTCTTGAATACCTTGTACGGGCAAGGTATGGCGCGTCTTTACTCTTGCTACCTACCGAGCGGGGGCAGGCAGTGCTGCTCTGCTGACCACTGGGCTTGCCCGGAGCTCTCCTCTGAGGAGAGGGAGGCCCGGCCCCGGGGAACACATGGAGCCTTCGGAGCTCTCCCCGCGGAGGGGGGAGGTCCGGCTTCTGCTGGCCACGTGGCGGTCCTGGAGCTCTCCTCTGAGGAGAGGGAGGTCCGGCCCCGCAGGACACGTGGAGCCTCCAGAGCTCTCCCCGTGGAGGGGGGAGGTCCGGCTCAGTTGGCCACGTGGCGGGTCCGGAGCTCTCCTCTGAGGAGAGGGAGATTCGGCCCCACTGGACACATGGCGCCTTCGGAGCTCTCCCTGCGGAGAAGGGCGAGGACCTTATGCATTTTCCCCTGTGCGCGGGGGTACCCCGTATTGAGGGTACCGACAGCGGCCCCCGGGCCCATCTCGGAGGAGATAGCGAGCCCGAGGTGGGGCCCCCCGTCTCTTCCACTCCGCGCACCTTCTCTAAGACCCACATTGACCGTTGCCGGAGCACGAATAGTCGCGGGATCGTGGGAGTGTGTGCCCCACTTGATGGCTGCTTTTACTGCGGCGGTTCCCAAGGCTGCCACTTCTGCACGTAGCTGCGCCTTTTCGGGAACCGCTGAAGCGTCTTGCCAGCTCGTCTCCTTGGGAGACTGGCTTCTTGGCCCACCGCTTCAGCTGGACGGCTTGGGTCCACTTGTCATCGACGATTGGTCTTGGAGCCAAAGCGGTTGTCCAAGCGGCGTATTCGAAGAGTTTCGAATCGCTTTGAATTGCGCCTGGGAAGTTTAAAAGAGGATCTTACCCGCATCGAGGCTTCCCTTCGCACTTCCCAGCGCTTGCATCTTCCTTAAGCTCTTGCGCCCTTGTTTTCCCTGGCCTTGAGCTTCCTCCTGCCATGGCTTCCAACCCGCCTCCGTCCCGTCTCGCTCGGTCGGCCGAGCTCGGGTCAGTGCGCAGGCTACTGGGCTGGCACGCGGAGGAGCAGAAGTGCAGGCTTCGCCAGGGATCTCTCCCCCTGCTCCTGGAGAAGGGGAAATGACCTTCTTCACTGCCTACGCCATGGCAGGGTTTGTCCCGCCAATTTCTTCCTTCTTCGTCACGCTGCTGGAGACGTACGGTCTCCAGCTCCACCACCTTTCTCCCAACTCCTTCGTGATGGCCGCCGTCTTCGTCCATTTCTGCGAGATGTTTGTCGGGGTGCACGCTTCAGTGATGCTCTTCCGCTACTTCTTCGTGTTGCGGATGACCGGGCGCAGTTCAAAGACCGAACTGGGGGCGTACTACTTCCAGCATCGCTGCAAGGATCCGAAGGCCTCTGGGTACCTTCTACCTTTCGGTGCGTCGAGGTGGGAAAACTAGAGGGAGAACTGGGTGATCGTGAACACCGACGAGCATGATCGCCAGCAGCTCCCAACTGCCGGCCCGACCACTGAGCGTCGCTTTTGGGAGGAGATCCCGGAGCTGGGGCAGGAGTACGCACCGGTCTTGGAGCGGATCCGGTTCCTGGCCAACGAGGGGCTGACGTCCCTGATGGTGCTGGTGGATATCTTGTCGCGCCGTATTGCGCCCCTGCAGCAATGCAACCGCCCGGCGTGGTACTACACCGGCGAGCTCGACAGCACCAGGCTGGAGAGGGGTCTCGGCTCCGATCCTTCTGATGAAGAGCTGTACGAGATGGTGGGCAAGGTGAGCAGCGACTACGTCACTGGCGGCGACCTCACCTTCCCGGCCTATTGCAATCCCCTCTTATTGGAGCCGCAAAGGAGGGCGGAGTTTCTGCGGAAGATGTCGAATCTTGACGACATTGGGATCGCCGTTCGTCAGGTCAGGGATGCCCTCCAGGGGATCTCGATTCCTGGGATCAAGCGCTCCGGGGCGGAGCGCGAGGCATCTGTCGCTGTCCAACCCGCACCGAGAGCCGACGGGGCTCAGACCGTCGACAAGGGGAAGGGAAAGGAGCCGGCCCCCGGGCAGCCAGAGAAGAAACGTGCCCGGTCTCCTCCGAGGGCGTTCCTTGCGCCGAGCCAAGGGGCCAGGGTACCTATGCGCCCATCTCCCGGAGGCACTGGTTTGTCGGGTGGCGACCCAAAGAGACCCCGGGCCTCCCACTCCGGCGGGTCTCTTCTCGGTCAGCGGCGGTCCGAGGAGCCCCAGGCGTCTCGCCACCCTTCCTCAGGCTGGGGGCTTCCAGGAAGGACGCCGCTGGGGCGACGCCCGGGAGTGTGCCGGGGGCTCAGATGCCACAGCCAGCGAGCGTTCCGGCTGCAGGTCCTGGCGGTTCTGCCCCGGCCCAGAGGCCGGGGCTCCAAGCCCGTTGGAGCTCTCACGCTGCCCAGTAAGTGTTGCTCCTTCTGGCTTGTAGAAGTAGCGTTCCTTTCTCCTTTCTTAGCCTGAGAGCTTCTTTTGTCAGCAGGGACTCACCGGCTGCCAGGGGCGAGCCTACTCCCCGAGTCAGCCAGCGGAGGCTCTGTGCCGGCAGGTTCGCCCCCCGCGGTGGCGGAGGCAGCTCCTGCTTGTCCTCCTTCGCCAGCCCGGAAGTCCGGTGCTGAGCCTGGAGGGGCTGCTGCGGGCGCAGCTGCTGGCCCTCTGGCTCCCCCGGGTCAGCGCCTCGCCTCAGCTACCAAGGCACCGGCACCTTCACCGGTCGTGGACACGATGGGGGAGGTCAGGGGCGCGGCTCCTGCCCCCGCGGCCCCGCTGCCCATATGGGATGCCTTGGGGCATTCTCAGGCTGGCGTCCGGCAGGTCCAGGCCGCCTTTGAGCGGGAGTGGGAGGTGCTGGCTGGAGAGAGGAAGCGCCTCCTTAGCTGGGAGCATCTCCTGAAGCAGCGGACCCAGGAGGCTAAGGCAGATCTCGACTCGAGGCAGTCGAGGCTTGATGCCATGGGGGCGCTGCTCGACGCTCAGAAGAGGGCCGTCAACCGCCTGGGCTCAGAGACCCGGCGGCTCCGCGCTACTTTCCGTGAGGCTCAGGCCAGGGCCGAAGCGCGCTCCACTGCCGTGGAGGAGTTGCAGCTGCAGGTAGCTCGCCGAGAGTGCACCGTCTCAGATTGGGAGCGTGCCGTGGCGGCCGAGGAAGAGAAGGTCGCCGCACGGCTGGAGGCCAGAGAGGGCGAGCTGAGGGCTCGGGCCGAGGAGCTGGAGCTCCGCGAGTCGGCTGCTGCCGCGAGGGAGGAGCAATCCTCCCGGGAGCGCCAGGCGGTGCTGGATCGCGAGCTAGCAGCCCGCCAAGAGGTGGAGAAGCTCCAGGCTTCGCAGTTTGTCGAGGCCCGGGCGGTCTGGAGCTTTGTCACTGAGGCGGGGTCCGCCTTGGTTCCCCTCGGTTTCAGCCCGGTGCGGACGGAGGCTCCCGCGCAGGAGGTGTCTGGGGCAATCCCGGCGCTTGAGTCTATAGGTGCCAAGCTGGGCAGGCTCGAAGCGGTGATCGCCGATGAGCTTGAGGTGGAGGGACGAAAAATGGCGAAGGTGGTCGCCACGCATGTGCTGTCGTGCTTCCGGAGCCAAGACCCTTCCTTCTCTCTGGAGCCAGTGCGCCTAGGCCCTGTCGTCGAGCGGAAGGAAGCTGCCAGGGCCGAGGTCGAGGACATGGCCGCCCTCGTGGCCTCTAGGTTCCAGCGGGAGTCCGGGGACTCTTAGGCAGCCGCCCCCGTGGCCAGAAGGCCATGTATCTCTTCTCTTTTTTTTTTGCTTTTGTTGAGTCTGTAGTCCAGCTCATGGAGCTTTGAATGAATAGACTCTTGTTATTTTCCGTGTCTGCATATTTTTATCTTCTCCTTGGCTTTCCTGGCCGAGTCCTTAGCTCCGCAAGGTACTCATAGGTCTTCACCAACCTTGAAGTCTTGTATAGACACCTTCCCCGGGTCCTTATTGCATTAAGAGCCCAAGGGATCTTCGGAGCTCGCCCCGTGAGAACGGGGAGGTCCATATACGTCGGCCGCGTGGCGGGTCCGGAGCTCTCCTCTGAGAAGACGGAGGTCCGACCCCGCGGGACACGTGGAGCCTTTGGAGCTCACCCCTGCGGAGGGGGCGAGGCCCGGCTCTGCCAACCACGTGGCGGGTCCGGAGCTACCTTCTGAGGAGAGGGAGGCTCCGGCCCCGCCGGACACGTGGGGCCTCCGGAGCCCGCCCCTACAGAGGGGGCGAGGTCCAGATCCTTCGGTCTTGGTTGGAGCTCCGGTCTTGCGCGGTCCCGTAGTGGCCCCCTGGTAGGTGTGGCCAATTGATTGGGCACACCTACCATACTCCTGCGGGGAGCTAAGGCCGGGAGGTCCTGCACACAAGTAAGGGAAACGTAATTCTCCTTGGGGCTCCCCCTTCCCTATCTCATAGTCTTATTTGGCTTACAATCCTGATCCGGTATACGGGTCTTGGGAACTTCAGTGCGCGACGTGCCGGGGGCTCGTGGCCCCCTGGCCATCGGCAGGTACCTCAAACGCGACCGTCTTCGGTAGGACAGCAAATGCCGACTAGGGGTGAGAATGGGAAAAGGAAGCTGAATGCATGGTCATAAAAATTAATACGTAATTTAAATGGGCGCAAGGGAAGAGCAAAGCAGGACAGGTTTCTTTCCATATAAATTTCCATAGGAGGACGGTAGGCTAAACATGGAGACAACGACCCACCACATTAAGAAAGGAAGCAAGACTCTACGCGCTTAGGGTCGGAACCAGTCCAAGCTGAACGTAGTCCTGAACCATCCCCTGAGACTTAGCTGCTCCGAGTGCTGTTCCTGGACTCTATGGAATCTATTACAGAAAGAAAAGACTGCCCTACTATTGCTCTAGGGGTAGAACTTACGGAGGTGTTCTATGTTTCAAGGGTTCGGGAGCGGATCCCCATCCTCGGTGGAAAGGCGTACGCACCCGGGACAGCAAACTTTCGTGACTCGGAAGGGACCTTCCCAGCTGGGGGAGAGTTTGTCGGTCCCTTCGCGAGAAAGTATGCGCCGTAGCACCAGGTCACCTTCTTGCAGTTCCCGGACACGCACGGACCTTTGGTGGTAGTGCTGGAGCGTTTGCCAGTACCGTGCGTTACGGAGTGCTGTGTGTAATCGAACCTCGTCGACGAGGTCGATGTCTTCATGCCGGAGGTTGTCCTGCGCGGCTTCGTCATAAGCTCGGACACGGAGAGACCCCATGGTGATTTCCGGGGGAAGCACAGCTTTGGGATTTCCGGTTAGCCCATAGTGTTCTCGGAAGCTCGTCCACCCACTTGGCGCCATGTTTCTTCAAGTCGGCATAGGTGCGAGTCTTGAGGCCCCGAAGAATCTTGGCGTTGGCCCTCTCGACTTGCCCATTTCTCTTTGGGTGAGCAACGGAGGCATAGCACACCTGGATGCCAAGGTCTTTGCAGTATTCTTGGAACGCTGCGCTAGTGAACTGGGTCCCGTTGTCAGTGATGATTCTGTTCGGGACCCGGAACCGGCAGACGATCGACTTGATGAACTTTACTGCGGATTGCTTGTTGATGGTGACGACGGGTGTGGCTTCTGGCCACTTGGTGAACTTGTCGATGGCAACGTAGAGGTACCGGAATCCCCGGACGGCTTTGGGGAATGGTCCCAGGATGTCCAACCCCCATGCGGCGAACGGCCACGAGGGTGGGATCATCTGAACCGCCTAAGCCGGTGTGTGGATCTGCTTGGCGTGGAACTGGCACGCCTTGCAGCTCTCGACCAGCTTGACGGCATCCTGGAGTGCTGTCGGCCAGTAGAAGCCATGCCGGAAGGCTTTACCGACGAGCGTGCATGAGGAAGAGTGACTCCCACATTCGCCTCCATGGATCTCAGCGAGCAAGTCGCAGCCTTCCCCCTGGGTTATGAACCGCAATAGGACGCGGTTGGCGCCACACCGGTAGAGATCCCCTTCTACCAGCGCGTACCTCTTAACCATGCGCACGATCTGTTCAGCAGATACACGTTCATCAGGGAGGATGTTGTCTTTCAAGTAGTCCCGGATCTCCGTGATCCAGGCATCGGGTCTGACCTGAGCTTCTGGATCTTGTGCGTGGGGTTGCACGGAGTCCCCAGTGATGCTTATGATCCTTGGCGGCGTCCATGGCTGCACGGCCGCCGGGACCGCCAGCTTCGAGGTGCTGGTCCAGCCCCCTTCGCCCGGCTCGGCAGGCCAGGCTGTGGGCCGCAGCAACGTCCTCTCGAAGACTCCTTCAGGCACAGGGGCTCCGGTGGAGGCCTTCGTTTAGAGGTCGTCAGCTGCGGCATTGCCAGCGCACGGTACATGGCGCAGGTCCAAGGCGAGGAAGTCTTTCTCCAACATCTGCACGTGGAGCAGGTAAGCAGCTAGCTGTGGGTCATTGCAGGAGCATTCACCCTTAACTTGCTTGATGACTAGCTGGGAGTCGCCCTGTGCCAACAACTGGTGAGCGACCAGAGACAGGGCTGTCTTTAGGCCAAAGATGAGTGCTTCATACTCTGCCATGTTGTTGGTTGCCTTGAAATTGAGACGCACCATGTACCCAAACTACTCCATCGATGGCATGAGAAGCAGTACGCCAGCACCGGCCCCCTGCTTCTGCGAGGAGCCATCGAAGAAGAGCGTCCAGTGAGGCCCGGTGAAGACCGGAGCCCGGGGATTTGCTTCACCGTCTTCGTGACCCCCTGGGTTAGCTTTCGCAGGCATCCACTCAGCCACGAAGTCAGCCAGTGCTTGGCTCTTGACTGCATGGCGAGGAAGGAAGTCCAGCTCAAACTCCGCGAGTTCCGCTGCCCATTTAGCGATGTTGCCGGTCACGTGGGAGTTGTGAAGGATCGCCTTCATTGGGTAGGAGGTGACCACCGAGATCCGGTAGGCTTGAAAGTAGTGGCGGAGCTTCCTGGATGCCACGAGCACTGCATACAGCAGCTTGTGGACCTCCAGGTACCTTGTCTTGGCGTCGTGGAGGACTTCGCTGATGTAGTAGACAGGCCTCTGGATGGTCCGGACCCTCCCTCCCGGGCCTGAGATGTCCTCATCCATTGGCTCAGGCCGACCAGGGGTAGGTGGGTCTGGGGGAGCCTCCGGGAGCTGGGACTCGAAGGCTCCTAGGCCGTCTTGGACCTCCGGGAGATCTCGCTGGTTTTCCAGGTGGTCATCCTGGACCCTCAGGAGGACGTCGTGTCCTCCTGAGCGGTTCCTTTTGGTGTCCGGGGGGTTACCCCAGAGCTCCGGGAGGTCCAGTTGGACCTCCGGGAGGTTGTCTTGGAGGTCCGGGAGGCCGTATTTGACCTACGGGGTCTCCTGGTACTTGTCTTCTGCTATCGGAGCAGGCTGCGGTGACGAGAGGTCCGGCCGCTCTGCGACGAGGACCATGCTCACCACTTCAGTTGTTGCCGCGATGTAGAGCAATAAGTGCTCTTCGGGCTCGGGGGCTACCATGATGGGTAGGGTCGTCAGGAGTTGCTTCAACTCCTGGAAAGCTTCTTCTGCTTCGTCGGTCCAAACAAACGGACCGGATTTGCGCAGGAGCTTAAAGAAGGGGAGCGCTCCCTCTGCTAGCCTCGGTATGAACCGACTCAGCGCGGCTAGGCATCCCGTGAGTTTCTGGACTTCTTTGATGCGGGCGGGGGGCCGCATCAGGTCGATGGCCTTGATCTTCTCTGGGTTGGCCTCAATTCCTCGGTGTGAGACCAGGAATCCTAGGAGCTTCCCATAGGATACGCCGAACACACACTTGTCGGGGTTCAGCTTGGTGCGCGTGGAGCGCAGTCTGTCAAAGACTATGGCCAGGTTATCTAACAAGGATGAACTTTGCCTGACCTTGACAACGATGTCATCGACATACACCTCGACTAAGTCTCTTATTAGCTCTCCAAAGGTTTTGTGCATTGCACGTACAAAGGTAGGAAGAGCATTCTTTAAGCCATAAGGCATAGAGACATAACAGGCCATCTACTGTGATGAAGGAAGTGTGCTCTTCATCTTCTCTAGACATAGGGATCTGGTGGAAACCAGAGTAGGCGTCTAGGAAGCATAGCATATCACAGCCTGATGTCGAGTCTACTATTTGATCTATTCTAGGGAGAGGGAATGGATCTTTGAGACATGCCTTATTGAGACTGGTGTAGTCGATGCACATCCGGAGCTTCCCGCCGGCCTTCGGGACGACGACGGGGTTTGCCAACCACCGGGGGGGTGGACCTCCCGTATGAAGCCAGCATCCAGCAGCTTCTTGATTTCTTCTCGGATGATGTTCCGCCGCTCGATGGACTGCTTGCAAGGCTTCTGTTGGACTGGCCGGGCATCGGGGAAGATTTTCAGGTGGTGCTCAATCACCTCCCTAGGGATCCCCGGCATCTGCGACGGCTTCCATGCAAACACGTCGACGTTGTGCCGGAGGAAGGTGATGAGCGCACCTTCCTATTTGCTGTCCAGGCCCCCGGCTACCCGGGTGGTCTGGGCAGCATCGGCGCTGACTTGTGATGTGTACAGGGGTCCCGATCTTCCGAAAGGTTCTGATAACTCTCGATTTGGTGGAGACTTCACACAAATCGATCCGGCTTCCGAACAACACGTTCTGAACCCTGCAATCGCAGCACCACGTCTCCTCAGGTTATCAACCGATATTGCATGGTTGACCTCGCCAAGAAGGCTAATCCTTTCCTGCGAATCGAATATCACAAGCAAGAACAAGAAAGAATGCAACCAAATTGCTGAAAGATATGAAGCACTCAAGTTGGGGTCTCACAAACCGATGAACGGCAAAACTGTTCTTGACAGAATAATCTAAGCAAAACCCACCTGTTTGTGACTGCGGCTAGGGGGTATAAAGGAGGTGGAGGACGACCAGGGGGATGCTGGTGTCGTGACCTAATCCTAAGACACGTACATAATGGACTAGGACTCGATACAAGGCCCAATGGCCCAACTAGGTGATGCAACACCCTGATAGACTCTAAACTTTATATTGTTTCGAAGTTTCCCGTCGACTCCGAGTGAATTTTGACGTTAGGACAGTTCCATTGGAAAGTTTATCCTCTCAGATTTCCGTGCATATGTAGAACGTAAAAAACGAAGTTCGTATGCCTCATGTGCATCCATTTTAAGGTGGACTGCTCCTGGGCCCGAGTTGGACTCAAGTTTGAGTTGGGCTCGGTCTCTAACTTCTTGTTGGCGTATTTTCTGGTCTTCCACGCCTCCAAACCCCTCTCCATGTATCTCCATGTCCTCTCCATGGTTCCTAATCTTAATTAATCCGTTAGGTAGCAACATACTCTTAAAATTCACATATAAAGAATTGTTCAGGAACGAGCTCACCTCTAAATTCAATTGTCGTGCTTGAGCTCTAGTAATTGGACCTTGCATGTCTACCATGTGAGTGTTGTGTATATCTGCAGGAGTGATGTCCACATCATCCTCCCCCTCTTGCATTGGAGTCGTCCTCGACTCAAGCTCATCTTCTTCTCCCAAATATGGCCTCAAATCTGAAATGTTAAAGGTGGGACTGTCGGTACCTGAGATATGGGGTACCCCCGCGCACAGGGTAAAATGCCTAAGGTACTCGCCCTTCTCCGCAGGGAGAGCTCCGAAGGCGCCACGCGTCCGGTGGGGCCGGACCTCCCTCTCCTCAGAGGAGAGCTCCGGGCCCGCCATGTGGCATAAAGAAGCCGGACCTCCCCCTCCGCGGGAGAGAGGTCCGAAGACGCCACGCGTCCTGCGGGGCCGGACCTCCCTCTCCGCAGAGGAGAGCTCCGGGCCCGCCATGTGGCAAACAGAAGCCGGACCTCCCCCTCCGCAGGGAGAGGTCCGGAGGCTCCACGTGCCCCGCAAGCCGGACCCTTCTCTCCTGAGAGAAGGGCTCCGGACCCGCCACGTGGCCAGAAGAACGGTGCTGCCCGCTTCCGAGCGGTAGGCAGTGGGTGTAAAGGCGCCCCACACCTTGCCCGTACAAGGCATTCAAGGCCCGCGTCTTCCCAAGACGCGGAAACGCGGAGCACGCATCTGTCAGGTGCCGTTGCGCCCAGTCGCATCACAGACTGGCGCGCGGTGTCAGAACCTGCCAGCTAATAAACACTGCGACAAGACATCCCATGCCGCCTGCGCCGTCATCAACCACTACGACTAGCGTGCGGCATGGGCAGGGCGCCAAGATGAAGACTCAGGAGCCTTCGACCAGAGGCAACTACCGGCGTAACTACAGATACGGTAGATAATAGACAATCTTCCCGGGACCACCTGTCGGGTCCCGGCACCCCTTGTAAGCCGCCCGAGTCTTGGACTATAAAAGGCTCGGGTAGGCTTCGATAGCAAGGGTTCGCATTTTGCAACTCATACGCTAGCCATACACTCTCAAGCTGTAACTCACCCCCAAGCTCAGGCCCCCGGTCCTGAGCAGCTAGCAATACAGCAAGCTCCAGAGCTCGCCGTGGACGTAGGGTTTTACGCTCCAGCGGCCTGAACCACGTAAAACTCTCCGTGTCAAGCTCTCACTAACTCGTCCATCTGCGCAAGCTCTCCGCTAGGAACTAGCCCCTCCGAAAAAAGAACCTCCGCGGGCTGCCCAGTGCAGGCCCGGGGGAAGTGTCGATCGAACACTTCGACATTTGGTGCGCCAGGTAGGGGGCTTTTCCCCTAGCGCGACGAGTTTCCGCCGACGAAGATGACCAAGCTTCCTTCAGCGGCGAACTCTCCTCCCCCGCGTTCACGGCGGACCGTGACCACTGGGGAGTACATGTCGACACACTCAGGACGGAGTGTGTCGGCACAAGCGGGTAGCCAGCAGCTGACTCCGGCAACGCTGGCTCCGGCTATGCAGGCCCCGACCAGTGTGAGGTCTTCTGCAGCGCTGAGCGTACACCATGGAGGTGCGCTAGCTGCAGCAAGAGCGCTGTTGCGCAACCCACCTGCGGGGGATGCGCCCCATTCAGCGACCCAGCAATGGGTCCGCGAGGTGGACCGCCTCGTCGTCGCCGCCGCGAACCCTAGGTTTCGGCGAGGACGGCGCCCAGGGCAACCGGCTGTGTCGCTGACGCGCACACCCACGGTTGACGGGCTAACGGCGGATTCCAGCTCCTCCAGGCTCCTGTCGACGGACCTGCGAAGGGAACTGGAACGGTGCCACTTGGGGCAGGATGCCCGGGTGTACCTCGAGCGACGTCGAGAAAGGCGTCGCAACCATGAGGCAGGCGACAGCATGTCGTCGGCCTCGACGCAACCAGAAGGGCAGGCCTTCGCCATGCGAGCCCCGCCTCAGGCATATGCTGCGCAACATATGCCACCACCATATGCGCCGCAAGTAGCGGCCCCGGTCTATGGTGCAGCCTTGCCCATGCCAGGATACGCGGTGCCAGGTGCGAACCACCTGTTCGCAGCGCCAGTACCTGCAGCAGCAGGTGCAGGATGTGCGGCCCTTGCACCCCACCTTCGCTTCGCAAGGTGGCCGCGCAAGTTTCGCCCGCACTTGCCCGAGAAGTACGACGGTAGCGTCAACCCAGAGGAGTTCCTCCAGATCTACTCCACCGCTGTACTTGCTGCAGGAGGCGACGAGGCTGTCATGGCCAACTACTTCCCTGTCGCCTTGACCGGCCCAGCCCGGTCCTGGCTCATGAATCTACCTCAGGGGTCCATAACCTCCTGGGGTGAGCTCTGCCGGCAGTTCGTCGCCAACTTCAGCAGCTCCTACACCCGTCCCAGCACGGAGCTCGACCTCCACGCCGTCAAACAACAACCTGGGGAGTCGCTGCGCTCTTTCATCCAGCGGTTCTCTCAGGTGCGCAACACCATCCCACATATCCAAAGCGCCTCTGTGGTGGTGGCGTTCCGACAGGGTGTCCGGGACGAGAAAATGCTTGAGAAGCTCGCGACCAGAGAGGTCCGCGACGTCTCGGAGCTCTTTAGCCTGGCGGACAAGTGCGCCAGAGCAGCTGAAGGGCGGAACTGGCACGCACTGCCGACCTCCGAGTCAGGAGGGCAGCCCGGGTCCGGTGCTGCTGCCTATGGGGGTGGCAAGAAGACCAAGAACCGGGGGAGTGGGAAGATGAAGTCACCATTCACGGCCCCCGTCGCCGCAGCTGCGACAACCAGTGGAGCTCGGGGGCCACGCCCCGACAAGAGGCAGCGGCAATCACCGGCCCCAGACAGTGGCCAAGGCGGGCTATGCCCCGTGCATGGCACCTGCAACCATACTGCTGCCGAGTGCTGGGAGATCCAGAGGCTCACAGAGCGCTTCCGGAATGGAAGACAGCAGAGGGATGAAGCACCGCCCTACCCTCGGAGGGATGGCAAACAGAAGGCCGATGCCCCAGTCACCGCTGCCCACCAGGTGGGGTTCCAGGAGCCTCAGCGTGTCATAAAGACAGTGCTTGACGGTGAGGACTCCAGTTTCGACGGTGACGGGCCAGGGCGTTAGCCAGCTACGGCACGCCTCCGTGCCTCGAACATACCTCTCGGGGGCCGCCTAAGGTCCGTCAACCCCTTGAAGGCCTTGCCAGAAGGGGAAGACACCTTAGGTCATCCAAGGCGAGCCCGGGTCCACCTACCCCTTGAAGGCCTTAGCCAGAAGGGGAGAACTCCCCGGGGGCCCCCGAGAGAAGCCACGCAGGACCTGATCCAGCGTGAAGATAACAACTTCGACAAGACTCGGCTTGCAGGGAACACCCCACAACGCACGGTCTCGGCTAATGCTCTAAGCACTACCGCCAAAGAACCAAACACGACGGGGGCCCGCAAGAGGGCAACCTGGTGAAGAGGCACGCTATATTCCAAGAAGGACCCATAAGCTCTCCCCCAGCAGGGAAGGTCCCTTCCGAATCATGAAAGCTGCCGCCCCAGGTACACATGCCTTTCAACCGAGAGTGGGATCCATTCCCAAAAAATCCTTGCCATGAAGCAACACTGTAAGTCCTACTTACTGAGCATCGGTAAAACAGGGTTATTCACTTCTGTAATAGAACCCATAGAACTTAGGAACAGAGCTTGGGGTAGCTAAGTCTCAAGGGACGGTACAGGACTACGTCCAGTTTAGCCTGATTCCGACCCTAAGCGCGTAGAGTCTTGCTTCCCTTGTAGACGAGGCGGAACATTGCCCCCATGTACAGCCAGAATTCCACCTATGGGCACGAATACAGAGACCTGTTCTACTTAGCTCCCTCTCATGCGCTCATTTAAATTATGCATTAATTTTTATGATCGCACTATCTCTGTATGTTCATCATACGTCTAGCTCCCCCTCTCCTACGCTCATCCATAGTCGGCATTTGCTATCCTCCCGAAGGCGGCTGCGCTTGAGGCACCTGCCGATGGCCGAGTGAGTCTCTCGGGCCTCCCCCAGTCAGGTGTTGCGGTGCCAGTTGGTCACCTCCAGGAAAGGCCAGCGTTGTGCATGGGGGGTCCAGGGTGCGTATCCAGCTTAGCCGGCCCAGAGCCCAAAGCATGCGCATCCTGCTCTCCGGAGGTCCAAGGGAGTACGTCCGCTTTGCCTGGTCATGAACCCAAAGCGCGTGCACTCTGCTTCCCCAGCGCATGGCCCGGTACTAGGGATCGGACGGCCGTACCCGGACCTCGGAGGGAGCCGGAGCTCCGGCGCCTCGTGCACAGAATTGCCCAAGCCCCGTATAGCGGGTCAGGACCATAAGACGGATAAGACTAGGAGACGGGAGGGGAGGACCCCCCGAGGAGAATTACGTTTCCTCTACCTGTGTGCAGGACCTTCAGGTTACGGCAACAGGGACTGCATAAAGCGGGGGGAAAGGAGCTACCAGCTACACCGGCCTGGGACTGGAAGGACCGGGACCTGCCGCTCCAGCAGGGGCGGGGCCCGGGGGCCCCACGTGTCCAGCAGGCCCGGAACTCTCTCCTTCCTTGAGGAGGGCTCCGGGCTCGCCACGTGGCAGGCAGGAACCGGACCTCCCCCCTCAGCGGGAGGGCTCCGAAAGCCCTACGTGTCCAACATGACCGGAGCTCCCGTCTCTTGAGGAGGAGCTCCGGACCCACCACGTGGCCGGCAGATTTGGAGCCCCCCATAGGGCGAGGTTCGGAGACCTCCGGGGGCCCCTAACACGGTTAGGACCCAGGGAGGGTGTCTGTGCAAAGCTCCGAGATTGGAAATGGCCTCTGAGTACCTTGCGGAGCTAAGGACTCAGCCAGGCAAAGCCAAGAAGGAGGGAAAAAGCATCACAGACACAAGTATCCAATAGAGTCAAATTAAGCAAGGCTCCATGAGCTGGACTACAGACTCGATTAAAAAGGGAGAAACAAGTCCTAAGGACCTCCCGGCTCTCGCCGGAACCTTGCGGCTACAAGGGCGGCCACATCCTCGACTTCAGCCCTGGCAGCTTCCTCCCGCTCTGCGGCTGGGCCCTCTCTCGCTGGCTCCAGCGAGAAAGAGGGGTCGCGGCTCTTGAAGCATGCCAGCACATGCGAGGCGACCTCTAAAGCTAAGCCGCGGCCCTCGGCTTCGAGCTCACTGGCGACCACCGAGTCGAGTCTGTCCAGCTTGGCGCCGATCGACTCCAATGCAGGGATCTCCTCTGCCACCTTCAATGCAGGAGTTGTGGCCCTCACCGGACTGAAGCCAAGAGGGATCAGGGCGGACCCCGCTCGATCCACGAAGCTTGAGACCGCAAGGGCCTCGGAGGACCGTAAGGCTGAGAGCTCCTACACCTCGCGGCGGGCCGCCTGCAGAGCCTCCAGGTTCCTCTCGGAGAATTCCTTCTCCTTGGCCGCCAGGGAACTCTCCCGAAGGTGGAGAGTCTCGGCTAGCTGCCCCAACTCAGCGGCCTTGATGCCGGCAGTCAACTCCCGGTCCAAGACCGCCCGGCGATCATGGGAGACCTGTTCCTCCCTCAAGTCAAGGTCTGCCTTTAGAATCTCCAGCTCCTCCATCCGAGCTCGGAGGTCATCCTCGCCCGCGGCCAGCTGCGCGGCGACCCTCTCTGCCTCAGCTGCCACGGAACGCTCCCGCTCCTCAACGGCGAGTTCGCGGCGCTTCAACCGCTGCCGTATTTCCACAGCAGCAGAGAGGCTCTCTTCGGCCCGGGCGTGAGCCTCCAGGGCCTCCCTGTTGATGCGCCGCGACTGGGTGTCCATGCGGTCAACAGCCCGCTTCATCCGGTCGACGAGCGCTTCCCTGAAGTCGAGCAACTCCCGCCTGGAGTCGAGCTCGCTCTTAACCTTCACGGTCCTCTCCCGCAAAAGGTTCCCCCAGACGAGGAGGCGTACCCGTTTAACCGTATACTCCTCCCGCTCGCGCCCTAGCGCAGCCAAGACCTGCCGGACGCTCGACTCGGCAAGCGCGAAGGCGTCCGCCAGAGGCAATGGAGCAACAGAGGCTGGGGCAGCCCCTCCTACCTCCTCCATTACCTCGTCCTCAGGAAGAGCCGACGCACCAGCAGCCGAGACGAGACGCCGATCAGGAGAAGCTGGCTCCACGGCTCTGGCAGCCAGGCCAGCCGTGCTCTTTTCAGCTTCTGGCTCCTTGACCTGAGGAGAGGGACGAGCCGGGGAAGGCGGTGCTGGAGAAGAAGCCAGGCCGCCTAGTGCAGGATCAACCTGTGCTGGCTCGGGGGCTGCGGTGGCCGTCTCGGCAGGAAGAGACGACGCCGCCGCGGAGTCCGGGCACACCGGAACAGGAGAAGTCCGCGCTGGCCTGGGGGCCGCGGCAGTTGCCCCTGGCTCCTAGCGCATCGGCAGAGATTCCCCGCAAGACGGGGAAGGCCGAGAAGCGCGGACACTCCAGCGGGCTCTGAACCCCGACTTCCGAGCCGGGGTAGGATTTCCAGAGCCCGCTACCGTCTCCGACGGCCGCTCCACAGTCGCTTGGACTGGCGGAACAGGGGACGCCCCAGAGGCTTCCCCCAGCGCATCAGCCCGGGGCCTCTTCGAGTCACCACCGGAGGGAGTGTCAGGCACCCCAGAATCCCGACTTGGCACCGACGCCGTTGCTGGAGGTGATCGAGCGCATTTCTTCTCTGGCAGCGGGTTGGAAGCCATGGCAAGGGAGAACTCAAAGGCAAGAGTCCGAGAAGAAACGCAGAGAAGTGCGAAGGGAAGCTGCAATGTGGGTAAGACCCCCTCTAAAAAGCTTCCCGGTGCAGTTCCAAGCGATTCGGAACTCTTCGAATACCCTGCACCGGCAACCTCTTCGGTTCCTAGACCGAGTGCCGATGACGGGTGGGCCCAAGCCGCTTAACTAAAGCGGTGAGGGTCAAGGAGTCAGTCTCCTGAGAAGATGAGCAGGCAAGGCACTTCGGCGGTTCCCGAAGAAAGCGCCGCAACGTGCAGAAGTGGCAGCCTTGGGAACCACCGCAGTAAAAGCAATCATCAAGTGAGCGCACGCTCTCACGATCCCGTGGCCGTTCGTGCTCCGGCAGCGGTCAATTCGGGACTTAGAGAAAGTGCGCGGATCGGAAGAGACGGAGGTCCCACCTCGGGCTCGCTATCTCCCCCGAGATGGGCCCGGGGGCCACTGTCGGTACCTGAGATATGGGGTACCCCCGTGCACAGGGTAAAATGACTAAGGTACTCGCCCTTCTCCGAAGGGAGAGCTCCGAAGGCGCCACGTGTACGGTGGGGCCGGACCTCCCTCTCCTCAGAGGAGAGCTCCGGGCCCGCCACGTGGCATACAGAAGCTGGACCTCCCCCTCCGCGGGAGAGAGGTCCGAAGACGCCACGCGTCCTGCAGGGCCGGACCTCCCTCTCCGCAGAGGAGAGCTCCGGGCCCGCCACGTGGCAAACAGAAGCCGGACCTCCCCCTGAGCGGGGAGAGGTCCGCAGGCTCCATGTGCCCCGCAAGCCGGACCCTTCTCTCCTCAGAGAAGGGCTCCGGACCCGCCACGTGGCCAGAAGAACGGTGTTGCCCGCTTCCGAGCGGTAGGAAGTGGGCGTAAAGGCGCCCCACACCTTGCCCGTACAAGGCATTCAAGGCCCGCGTCTTCCCAAGACGCGGAAACACGGAGCACGCGTCTCTCAGGTGCCGTTGCGCCCAGTCACATCACAGACTGGCGCGCGGTGTCAGAACCTGCCAGCTAATAAACACTGCGACAAGACATCCCATGCTGCCTGCGCCGTCATCAACCACTACGACTAGCGTGCGGCATGGGCAGGGCAGCAAGATGAAGACTCAGGAGCCTTCGACCAGAGGCAACTACCGGCGTAACTACAGATACGGTAGATAATAGACAATCTTCCCAGGACCACCTATCGGGTCCCGGCACCCCTTGTAAGCCACCCGAGTCTTGGACTATAAAAGGCTCGGGTAGGCTTCGATAGCAAGGGTTCGCATTTTGCAACTCATACGCTAGCCATACACTCTCAAGCTGTAACTCACCCCCAAGCTCAGGCCCCCGGCCCTGAGCAGCAAGTAATACAGCGAGCTCCAGAGCTCGCCGTGGACGTAGGGTTTTACGCTCCGGCGGCCTGAACCACGTAAAACTCTCCATGTCAAGCTCTCACTAACTCGTCCATCTGCGCAAACTCTCCGCTAGGAACTAGCCCCTCCGAAAAAAGAACCTCCGCGGGCTGCCCAGTGCAGGCCCGGGGGAAGTGTCGACCGAACACTTCGACAGGGACTAACCCCAAACTCGGGAGGCAACTCAAGTTTATATGCATTATCATTAATCTTCTCAAGTATTTTAAAAGGACCATCAGTTCTAGGCATCAATTTGGACTTTCTCAGTTCTGGAAATCTATCCTTTCTCAAGTGTAACCAAACTAAATCACCCGGTTCAAGTCTAACTTCCTGCCTACCTTTACTACCAGCAATTCTATATTTTTCATTCATCTTTTCAATATTGTGTTTAGTGGTCTCATGAATTTTCAAAATAAAAACAGCACGTTCCTTTGCATCATTATGAGTTCTCTCACTAGTAGGTAAATGCAAGATATCAATAGGAGCACGAGGATCGAGTTCATACACTACCCGAAAAGGACTTACCTTGGTGGTAGAATGTGTTGCCCGATTATATGCAAACTCCACATGTGGCAAACATTCTTCCCACATCTTTAAATTTTTCTTCAAAACAGCTCTCAACATAGTGCCCAAAGTGCGGTTCACTATTTCTGTTTGCCCATCAGTTTGTGGGTGACATGTTGTAGAGAAAAACAGTTTTGTACCCAACTTGTTCCATAGGGTGCACCAAAAGTGACTCAAAAATTTAGCATCAGGATCTGAAACAATAGTAGAAGGCATACCATGCAAGCGAACAATCTCTTTGAAAAAAGGTCGGCAATATGTACAACATCATCACTTTTCTGACACGGTATAAAATGTGCCATCTTAGAAAAGCGATCCACCACAACAAAAATGATGTCCCTCCCCCTCTTAGTCCTAGGCAATCCCAAAACAAAGTCCATAGAGATATCCGCCCAAGGAATGGAAGGAGTGGGAAGAGGCATCTATAAACCATGTGGATTCAAACGGGACTTAGCTTTCTGACATGTGGTGCAGCGAGCCACAAACGCTCTACATCTCTCCTCATCTTTGGCCAAAAGAAATGTGTGGCCAGAACATCATTCGTCTTCTTTGCGCCAAAATGGCCCATCAAACCTCCACCATGTGCCTCCTGTAATAACAAAAGACGAATGTGTCGGTACCTGAGATATGGGGTACCCCCGCGCACAGGGGAAAATGCCTAAGGAACTCGCCCTTCTCCGCAGGGAGAGCTCCGAAGGCGCCACGCGTCCGGCGGGGCCGGACCTCCCTCTCCTCAGAGGAGAGCTCCGGGCCCGCCACGTGGCATACAGAAGCCGGACCACCCCCTCCGCGGGCGAGGGGTCCGAAGGTGCCACGTACCCGGCGGGGCCGGACCTCCCTCTCCTTAGAGAGGAGCTCCGGGCCCGCCACGTGGCCGACAGAAGCCGAACCTCCCCCTCCGCGGGGAGAGGTCCGGAGGCTCCACGTGCCCCGCGGGCCGGACCATCCTCTCCTCTGGGAAGGGCTCCGGGCCCGCCACGTGGCCAGTAGAACGGCGCTGCCTGCCCCCGAGCGATAGGCAGCGGGCGTAAAGGCGCCCCATACCTTGCCCGTACAAGGTATTCAAGGCCCGCGTCTTTCCAAGACGCGGAGCACGCCTCTGTCTGGTGCCGTTGCGCCCAGTCGCATCACAGACTGGCGCGCGGTGTCAGAACCTGCCAGCCAATAAACACCGCGACAAGACATCCCATACCGCCTGCGCCGTCATCAACCACTACGACTAGCATGCGGCATGGGCAGGGCGGCAAGACAGAGATTCGGAAGCCTTCGCCAGAGACAACTACCGGCATAACTGCAGATACGGTAGATAACAGTCAATCTCCCCAGGACCACCTGTCGGGTCCCGGGCCCCCCTTGTAAGCCACCCGAGTCTTGAACTATAAAAGGCTCGGGTAGGCGACGATAGCGAGGGTTCGCATTTCTGCAACTCATACGCTAGCCATTCACGCCCAAGCTGTAACTCACCCCCAAGCTCAGGACTCTGGCCCTGAGCAGCAAGCAATACAGCGAGCTCCATAGCTCGCCGTGGACGTAGGTTTTTACGCTCCGGCGGCCTAAACCACGTAAAGCTCACAGTGTCAAGCTCTTACTAACTCGTCCATCCGCGCAAGCTCTCCGCAAGGGACTAGCCCCACCGAAAAAAGAACCTCTGCGGGCTGCCCAGTGCAGGTCCGGGGGAAGTGTCGACCGAACACTTCGACCTTTGGCGTGCCAGGAAGGGGGCTTTTCCCCTTGCGCAACGAGTTTCCGCCGACGAAGATGACCAAGGTTCCCTCAGCGGAAAACTCTCCCCCTCCGCATTCACGGCGAACCGTGACCAGTGGGGAGTACATGTCGACGCACTCAGGACGGAGTGTGTCGGCACAAGCTGGTAGCCAGCAGCCTACTCCGCCTACGCCGACTCCGGCGATGCAGGCTCCGACCAGTGTGAGATCTTCTGCAGCGCTGAGCGTACACCATGGGGGTGCGCTAGCTGCAGCAAGAGCACTGCTGCGCAACCCACCTGCTGGGGATGCGCCCCATTCTGCGACCCAACAATGGGTCCGCGAGGTGGACCGCCTCGTCGTCGCCGCCGTGAACCCTTGGTTTCGGCGAGGGCGGCGCCCCGGTCAACCGGTCGTGTCACTGACGCGCACGCCCACGGTTGACGGGCAAACGGCGGATTCCTGAGAAGGGAACTGGAACGGTGCCACTTGGGCCAGGATGCCCGGGTATACCTCGAGCGACGTCGAGAAAGGCGTCGCAACCATGAGGCTGGCGACAGCATGACGTCGGCCTCGACACAACCTGGAGGGCAGGTCTTCGCCACGCGAGTCCTGCCTCAGGCGTACGCCACGCAGCATATGCCACAACCATATGCGCCGCAAGCAGCGCCCCCGGTCTATGGTGCAGCCTTGCCCATGCCGGGATACACGGTGCCAAGTGCGAACCAGGCGTTCGCAGCACCAATACCGGCGGCAGCAGGGGCAGGATGTGCGGCCCTGGCACCCCACCTTCGCTTCGCGAGGTGGCCGCGCAAGTTTCGGCCGCACCTGCCCGAGAAGTACGACGGTAGCGTCAACCCGGCGGAGTTCCTCCAGATCTACTCCACCGCCGTACTTGCCGCAGGAGGGGATGAGGCTGTTATGGCCAACTACTTCCCCGTCGCCTTGACCGGCCCAGCTCGGTCTTGGCTCATGAATCTCCCCCAGGGGTCCATAACCTCCTGGGAAGAGCTCTGCCGGCAGTTCGTCTCCAACTTCGGCAGTTCCTACACCCGGCCTGGCACGGAGTTCGACCTCCACGCCATCCAGCAACAACCAGGGGAGTCGCTGCGCTCCTTCATCCAGCGGTTCTCCCAGGTGCGGAACACCATCCCACACGTCCAGAACGCTTCTGTGGTGGTAGCATTCCGGCAAGGCGTTCGGGACAAGAAGATGCTCGAGAAGCTCGCGACTAGGGAGGTCCGCGATGTCTCGGAACTCTTCAGCCTGGCGGACAAGTGTGCCAGAGCAGCCGAAGGGCGGAACTGGCACTCTCTGCCGGCCTCCGAGCCAGGGGGTCAGCCGGGATCCGGCGACGCTTCATACGGAAGCGGCAGGAAGATCAAGAACGGAGGAGGAAGCAAGATAAAGTCGTCAGCCGCGGTCCCCGTTGCCACAACGGTGGCGCCCAGTGGAGCTCTGGGGCCTCGCCCCGACAAGAGGCCGCGACAATCACCGGCCCCAGACGGGGGCCAGGATGAATTATGCCCTGTGCATGGCACCAGCTATCATACCACTGCCGAATGCCGGGAAATCCAGAAGCTCGCTTAGCGCTTCCGGAAAGGGAAGCAGCCTCTGACTGATGCCCCACCCTACCGTCAAAGGGAGGGCAAGCAGAAGGTCAAAACCCTAGACGGCGTCGACCGCCAGGTGGAGTTCCAGGAGCTTCAGCGCGCCGTAAAGGCAGTGCGCAATCATTGGAGCTCCAGCTCCAGTGATGACGAGCACTGGAAGATGCTCTATGTCATCTTCGGCGGGTCCGCTGACCCCCCGTCCTGAAGCGCGGCTAAGGCCTTGCGCCGAGCGGTAGCGTCGGTAGCTCCCCTCCCAGGTGCGGCACCGCACCTCAGGTGGATGGGAACCCCCATCAGCTTCGATGACACCGACTGCCCCAGGAACATGGCTGGGGCCGGCCAACTACCGCTCGTGGTGGCCCCACCATCGCCAATGTGAAGATGTACCACGTTTTGGTGGATGGTGTGGCTGGACTGAACCTCATCAGTCGCGCAGCCTTCCAGAGGCTGCAGATCTCGATGGCCAAGCTCACCCCATCGAGCCCGTTCTCAGGGGTAGGGCCGGGAAGGGTCGTTCCCTACGGCCACACCAGCCTCCCGGTGACCTTTGGGGCACCAGACAGCTATCGGACAGAATACATTCTGTTCGACGTGGCCGAGATTGACCTCCCGTTCAACGCCATAATTGGCAGGCCATCCCTGTACCGATTCATGGCAGTAGCCCACTACGGCTACCTTGTCTTGAAGATGCCAACACCAACAGGCGTCCTCAAGGTTTGTGGAGACCGTGCTGCAGCAGCGTTAGCCTTGGAAAAGCTCCAGGCACTTACAGCAGCTGGAGCACCAACCCCGGGCGGTACTGAACCAAACCGGCTCCACCCAAGTGCACGCCACCATGCCACTACCACAGCACCCCATGTGCGACCCCTCGACAAGGACGACATCCCCTTGAGGCTCGTCCGAATCAGCGCCAATGCCGCCCAGACCACCCGGGTAGCTGGGGATATGGATAGCAGATAGGAAGGCGCACTCGTTACCTCCATCCGGCACAATGCCGATGTGCTGCATGACAGCCGTCGCGGATGCCAGAGATCCCTAGGGAGGTGATTGGGCACTAACTAAAGGTATCCCCCAACGCCTGGACAGTCCGACAGGAGCCCCGCAGGCAGCCCACCGAGCAGTAAAAAGTTTCATTCGGGAAGAAACCAAGAAGCTGCTGAGCGCTGACTCCATACGGAAAGTCCGCCACCCCCGGTGCTTCGTTGATTGCTCCAAAGGCCGGCGGGAAGCTCCGGAAGTGCATCGACTACACCAGTCTCGATAAGGCATGTCCCAAAGATCTATTTTCTCTCCCTATGATAGATCAAATAGTAGGCTTGACGTCAGGCTGCGATATACTGTGCTTCCTAGATGCTCGCTCGGGTTTCCACCAGACCCCTATGTCTAGAGAGGTTGAAGGGCACCCTTTACCACAGTAGTCGGCCTGCACTGTAATGCCTATATGCCTTATGGCCTAAGGAACGCTCTCCCTACCTTCATACATGCAATGCACAAGACCTTAGGAGAGCTAATGAGAGACTCAGTTGAGGTGTGTGTCAAAGACATTGTTGTCAAGATCAGGCAGGGTTCGTCCCTACTAGATAACCTGGCCTTAGTCTTCGTCCGTCCGACAAATGTGAGCTCGGTATACCCTCTGGGAAACCCTTAGAATACCTGGCCTAACACCGAGGGACTGAGGCTAACCCAGAGAGGGTCAAAGCCATTGGCTCGAAGACCAGAAATTCGCGGGATGCCTAGCTGCGCTGAGTCTGTTTATACCGAGGTTAGCAAAGCGAAACTTCTCTAAAGCTCCAACGTAAATCCGGCCCATTTGCTTAGGCCGACGAAGCGGAGGAAGCTCCCCTGGAGCTGAACCAGCTCCTGATGACCCTATCCGTAATAGGAGTCCCCAAGCCCGAAGAGCATCTGCTGCTCTACATCGCGGCGACGGCTGCAAAAGTGAGTATGGTCCTCACCGTAGCATGGCTGGACCCCATACCACCGTAACCTGTTTCGCTGTCAACCGGAGGACCGACAGGACCCCGGATCCCCGACACAACCTCCCAGAGGACCAGCAGGACCTCCCGGAGGTGCAACGGGACCCCTCCCCCCCCCCCCCCCCGGAGGCCCAACAGAACCTCGCGGACGTCCAACGGGACCCCCCGGAGCTCCCGGGAAATCAGCGGGGCTCCCCGGAGGTCCAAGACAGCCTGGGGACCTCCGAGTATCAGCACCCGGCGGTCTCCCCAGGATGAAAGCTATCCTCCACAGCCCCCACGCGACGGACAATGTCGCCAAAGGGGCGGCGGAGCTACTGGAGCTTGAGCTAGGCTTCCTTCCCCGTCACACAGACAACAGCCAAGCACTAGCTGACTTCGTGGCTGAAGTAGACGCCAACGCAGGCTAACCCATGGGGCCATGGAGACGGTGAACCAGGACCCTGAGCCCTGGCCTTCACCGGGCCTTACTCAATGCTGTTCGTAGACGGCTCCGTGCGAAAGCAGGGGGCCGGTGCTAGCGTACTGTTCCTCACGCCATCGGGGGGGCAGTCTGGGTATGTGGTGCGTTTTAATTCCAAGGCAACCAACAACATAGCAGAGTATGAAGCACTCATCCTTGGCATAAAGACAGCCCTGTCTCTAGGCGCTCGTCAGTTGTTGGCTCAGGACGACTCCCAGCTGGTTATCAAACAAGATGGTGGAGACAGACTTCCTCGCCTTGGACCTGCACCACGTACCGCGCTGTAGCAAGGCCGCAGCTGACGACCTCTCAACAAAGACCCCCACGGGACCCCCTGTGCCTGAAGGGGGCTTCAAGAGGACGTTGCCGCGGCCCACAGCCCGGCCCGCCGAGCCGGGCGAAGGGGGCTAGACCAGCACCTCGAAGCTGGTGGTCCCGGCGGCCATGGACGCCGCCAAGGATCATAAGCGTCATTGGGGACTCCGTGCAACCCAGCGCTCAAGATCCAGATGCTCAAGACAGACCCGATGCATGGATCACGGAGGTCCGGGACTACTTGAAAGACAATATCCTCCCTGATGAACGTGTATCCGCTGAACGGATCGTGCGTATGGCTAAGAGACACATGGCGGTAGAGGGGGATCTCTACCGACGCGGCGCCAACCACATCCTATTGCGGTGCATAACCCAGGGGGAAGGCTGTGACTTGTTCGCTGAGATCCATGGAGACGAATGTGGGAGTCACTCTTCCTCACGCACGCTTGTCGGTAAAGCCTTTCGGCATGGCTTCTACTAGCCGGCAGCACTCCAGGATGCTGTTAAGCTGGTCGAGAGCTGCAAGGCGTGCCTGTTCCACGCCAAGCAGATCCATATACCAGCTTGGACGGTACAGATGATCCAGCCCACATGGCCATATGCCATACGAGGGGCTGGACATCCTGGCCCTGGGACCATTCCCCAGAACCGAGGATGGGGACCCGCTCCCGAACCTTCGGAACACAGAACACCGCTGTAAGTTCTACCCCTAGAGCAATAATAGGACAGACCCTTCATTTTATAATAAATTCCATAAAATCCAGGAACAGTGCTTGGTGCAGCTAAGCCTCAGGGGACGGTCCAGGACTACATTCAGCTTCGCCTGGTTCTGACCCCAAGCGCGTAGAGTCTTGCCTCCCTTGAGGCGGGTCGTGACCTCCATATTCAGCCTGCCTTCCCCCTATGGAAATTTATATGAAAAGAAACCTGTCCTATGTTGCTCTTCTTTGGTGCTCATTTAGTTTACTTATTAAATTTTTATGATTGCCCTGCTAGCGCGTGCTCACCATGCGTTCAGCTCCCTCTTCTCATTCTCATCTCTAGTCGGCATTTGCTGCCCTACCAAAGGCGGTTGCGTAGGAGGTACCGGCCGATAGCCAAGGGGGCCCCGAGCCCCCGGCGCTTCGCGCACGGTAGTTCCCAAGCACCGTATAGGTGGACGGGGACCGTAAGCCAAATAAGACTAAGCGATAGAGGGGGGGCCCGAGGAGAATTACGTTTCCATTACTTATGTGCAGGACCTCTCGGCCTCAGCTCCCCGCAGGAATATGGTAGGCACATCCATCCAATGGAACGCACCTACCAGGGGGCCGCTACGGGATCGCGCAAGACCGAAACCCCAAGGTAAGATCAAAGAACTAGACCTCACAGGGGCGAGTCCCGAAGGTCCCACGTGTCCAGCAGGGACAGACCTTCCACCCCCTTGAGGGGGAGCTCCGGGCCCGCCGCGTGGTCGACAGAAGCCGGACCCCCCTCCGCGGGGAGACGTCCGAGGACTCCACGTGCCCCACAAGCCTGGACCTCCCCTCAGAAGGGAGCTCCGGGCCCGCCACGTGGCCAACAGGCCCGGACCCTCTCCGATCTCGTGAGGCGGGTCCTGGAGACCTCCGGAGCCCTTAGTATACAGTGAGGACCCGGAGAAGGTGTCTATGCAGAGCTTCGAGATTGGTCAAGGCCTCCGAGTACCTTGCGGAGCTAAGGACTTGGCCAGGAAAAAGCCAGGAAGAAGACTAGGACATGCAGACACAAAAGAAACAGGAGTCTGTTCATACAAAGGCTCCATGAGCTGGGCTACAGACTCAATAAAAATATAAAGGAAGTACAGGGCCCTGTGGCCATGGGGGCAGATGCCTAAGAGTCCCCGGACTCCCGATGAAACCTGGAGGCCACGAGGGCGGCCAAGTCCTCGGCCTCGGCCCTGGCAGCTTCCTCCCGATCGGCGACGGGTCCTAAACGGACTGGCCCCAGAGAAAAGGAAGGGTCTCGGCTCAGGAAGCACGACAGAACGTGCATAGCGACCTCCTTCGCAAGGCCCCGACCTTCCGCTTCAAGCTCGTCGGCGATCACTGTTTCGAGCCAACCCAGCTCGCCGCGGATGGACTCAAGTGCCGGGATTGCTTCGGACATCATCCGCGCCGGAGCCTCCACCTGCACAGGGCTGAAGCCAAGAGGAGCCAAGGCGGACCCCGCCTTGGCAATAAAGTCCCAGACTGCCTGGGCCTCAGCAGACCGCAAGGACTGGAGCTTCTCCACCTCTTGGCGAGCCGCCAGCTCACAATCCATCACCACCTGGCGCTCCTGGGAGAACTGCTCCTCCCTCGCGGCAACAGCCGACTCATGTAGCTCCAGCTCCTCGGTCCGAGCCCTTAGCTCCTCCACTTTTGTCCTCAGCGGAGCGGTGGTCTTCTCCTCCTAGGCCGCGACAGCGCGTTCCCGATCGGCGACAGCGCACTCTCGACGGGCTGCCTGTAGCTGCAACTCCTCCGCGGCGGCGGAACGCTCCTTGGCTTTGGCTTCAGCGTGGGCCAGAGCCTCGCGGTAGGTGGCTCGAACCCACCGGGATTCTGACTCCAAGTGGCTAATGGCCTTCTTCAGAGTGCCAAGCAGAGCACTCATGGCCTCAAGCCTTGACTGCCTCGAATCAAGGTCCGCCTTAGCCTCCTGGGCCCGCTGCTGCCAGCTGAGAAGACGTTCCTTCTCGCCGGCCAGCGCCCCCCGCTCCTGCTCAAAGGTGGATTGGAGCTGTCGGGCGCTGGTCTGGACACGCCCCAGGGCGTCCCACACGGGCACCGGAGCAGGGGGGGCAGGAATCACGCCACTGGACCCCCCTGTCGAGTCTAAGATCGGCGGAGGCGCCGGTGCCTCAGCAACCAGGGTGGGGAACTGCCCTAGGGAAGTCAGGGGGCCAGCAGGCACACCTGCAGCGGCCCCCCCAGTCTCAGGACCGGACTTCTGGACTGGTGAAGGAGGGCGGTTAGGAGCAGATGCGGCCACCACGAAGGGCGAACTCGCCGGCGCAGAGGGAGCCCCCGTCGATTTGGGGACCGTGGTAGCCACCACGGTCCTCAGGTGCTGAGGCACGGAGCCTCCGTCGGTTGAAGGCGGCCGGGTAAGAGGCCCGCCCCTAGCAGCGGGTCGGCCCCTGCAAGAAGAGAAAACCCTCAGGCAAAGAAGAGGGGACAAGAGCTCTGCTCCTACAAGCCAGCAAGAGCAACACTTACTGGGCGGCATGAGCGCTCCAACGGGCTTGCAGCACTGGCCTCTGGGCTGTAGCTGAACCACCGGGACCGGCGGCTGGAACGGTCGCGGAGCGTGACGCCTGGGTCCCCGGCACACTCGCCGGCGTGGCCCCACCAGCATCCGTCCTGGAGACCCCTCCGCTTGAGGAAGGGTGACGAGGTACTTGAGCTGACTCGGACGGCCGCTGTCTCGGGAGAGACCCACCGAGGGGGGACACCCGGGGCCTCTTATGGTCGCCACCCGATGGGCCAGCACCCCCGGGAGATGGGAGCAAGGTAGCTCCGGCACCATGACTCGGCGCAGGCGGTGCCCTCGGAGGAGACCGGGCGCGTTTCTTCTCTGGATGCCCGGGGGCCGGCTCCTTTCCCTTCCCTTTGTCAGCGGCTTGAGTGCCGTCGGCTCTGGGGGAGGGTTTGACAGCAGCAGACGCCTCGAGCCCTGACCCGGAGTGCTCGGTTCCTGGGATGGTGATACCACGGAAGGCATCCTCGACCTGCCGGACGGCGATCCCGATGTCGTCAAGGTTCGGCATCTTTCGCAGAAGCTCTGACCTCCTCTGTGGCTCCAAGAAGAGGGGAGTGGCACAGGGCGGAAGGTCGGGGTCGCCACTGGGGATGTAGTCACCGCTCACCTTGCCCACCATCTCGTTCAGCTCCTCGTCGGAAGGGTCAGAGCCGGGGCCCCTCTCCAGCCTGGTACAGTTCTGCTCGCCGGTATAGTACCACGCTGGGCGACTACGCTGCTGCAAGGGTGCAATACGGCGCGACATAAAGTCCATCAGCACCATCAGAGACGTCAGCCCCCCGTTGGCCAGGAACCGGATCTGCTCCAAGACCAGGGAGTACTCCTGCTCCAGCTCAGGGATCTCCTCCCAGAAGCGATGATCGGTGGTTGGGCTGGCGGTTGGGAGTTGTAGGCGACCGTGCTCGTCGGTCTGCACTACCACCCAGCTCTCCCTCCAGTTTTCCCACCTTGATGCGCTGAAGGGCAGAAGGTATCCAGAGACCTTGGGGTCCTTGCAGCGATACTGAAAGTAGTATGCCCCCATCTGAGTCTTCGAGCCGCGCCCAGTCGTCCGCAACATAAAGAAGTAGCGGAAGAGCGTCACGGAAGCATGCACCCCCACGAACATCTCGCAGAAGTGGACAAAAACAGAAGCCATTGCGAAAGAGTTGGGGGAAAGATGGTGGAGCTGGAGGCCATATGTCTCCAGCAGGGTGACGAAGAAGGAAGAAATCGGCGGGACGAACCCCGCCAGAGCATAAGCCGTGAAGAAGACCATCTCCCCCTTTTCCAGGATCAGGGGGAGAGATCCTCGGCGAAGCCGGTGTTTCTGGTCTTCTGAGTGCCAGCCCAGCAGCCTGCGCACTGGCCCAATCTCGGAAGAACGAACGAGGCGCGTCGGGAGCAAGTTGGAAGCCATGGCGAAAGAGGGCACAAGGGCAGGAAAGCCGGGGCGCGAGAGTTCAAGGGAAGTACGAGTACTAGGAAAAGCGAAGGGAAGCCGCGATGTGGGTGGGATCCCCTTTTAAAACTTTCCAGGGATGATTCGAGGTGACTCGGAAACCTTCGAGAACATCGCACCGGTGACCGCGTTGGCCCCGAGACCGGGCGCCGATGACAGGTGGACCCAAGCCACCCAACTGGAGCGATAGGTCGAGGGGTCAGTCACCCCAGAAGACAAACCGGCAAGGCGCTTCGTCGGTTCCGGAAGAAAGCACCATAGCGTGCAGAAGTGGCAGCCTTGGGAACAGCCGCAGTAAAAGCAACCATCAAGTGGGCGCACGCTCCCACGATCCCGCGGCCGTTCGCGCTCCGGCTGCGGTCGATGCGAGACTTAGAGAAAGTGCGCGGTTCAGAAGAAACGGAGGTCCCACCTCGGGCTCACTAACAACCCCGAGATGGGCCCGGGGGCCACTGTCGATACCTGAGATATGGGGTACCCCCGCGCACAGGGGAAAATGCCTAAGGAACTCGCCCTTCTCCGCAGGGAGAGCTCCGAAGGCGCCACGCGTCCGGCGGGGCCGGACCTCCCTCTCCTCAGAGGAGAGCTCCGGGCCCACCACGTGGCATACAGAAGCCGGACCACCCCCTCCGCGGGTGAGGGGTCTGAAGGTGCCACATACCCGGCGGGGCCGGACCTCCCTCTCCTCAGAGAGGAGCTCCGGGCCCGCCATGTGGCCGACACAAGCCGAACCTCCCCCTCCGCGGGGAGAGGTCCGGAGGCTCCACGTGCCCCACGGGCCGGACCCTCCTCTCCTCTGGGAAGGGCTCCGGGCCCACCACGTGGCCAGTAGAACGGCGCTGCCTGCCCCCGAGCGATAGGCAGCGGGCGTAAAGACGCCCCATACCTTGCCCGTACAAGGTATTCAAGGCCCGCGTCTTCCCAAGACGCAGAGACGCGGAGCACGCCTCTGTCAGGTGCCGTTGCGCCCAGTCGCATCACAGACTGGCGCGCGGTGTCAGAACCTGCCAGCCAATAAACACCGCGACAAGACATCCCATGCCGCCTGCGCCGTCATCAACCACTACGACTAGCATGCGGCATGGGCAGGGCGGCAAGACGGAGATTCGGAAGCCTTCGCCAGAGACAACTACCGGCATAACTGCAGATACGGTAGATAACAGTCAATCTCCCCGGGACCACCTGTCGGGTCCCGGGCCCCCCTTGTAAGCCACCCGAGTCTTGAACTATAAAAGGCTCGGGTAGGCGACGATAGCGAGGGTTCGTATTTCTGCAACTCATACGCTAGCCATTCATGCCCAAGCTGTAACTCACCCCCAAGCTCAGGACTCCGGCCCTGAGCAGCAAGCAATACAGCGAGCTCCATAGCTCGCCGTGGACGTAGGGTTTTACGCTCCGGCGGCCTGAACCACGTAAAGCTCACAGTGTCAAGCTCTTACTAACTCGTCCATCCGCGCAAGCTCTCCGCAAGGGACTAGCCTCACCGAAAAAAGAACCTCCGCGGGCTGCCCAGTGCACGCCCGGGGGAAGTGTCGACCGAACACTTCGACAGAATGGAACCAACTTGAATGCATAGGCGGTTAGCTCTAAACAAGAATCCATCATCCAGTACAAATTTATTCCAGGTATGACATTTTCTACAATGCAGCAACACATCTTTAAAATCAGCATCAAGAGCATATTGTTCTTTAATTGATTCAAGTCCGAAAATTTGACAATCAAGTTGGGACAGCATATTATATCGTCTAGACAATGCATCACCGATCAAATTATCCTTCCCTTTCTTATGTTTAATGACATAAGGAAAAGACTCAATAAATTCAATCCATTTTGCATGTCTACGATTCAGATTATTTTGAGAACGAATATGCTTTACCGATTCATGATCAGAATGAATAACAAATTCTTTAGTCCATAAATAATGACGCCATGTCTCTAAGCATCGTACGAGAGCATAAAATTCTTTATCATATGTGGAGTAATTCAGGACAGGACCATCAAGTTTTTCACTAAAGTATGCAACCGGTTTACCACCTTGCAGTAAGATACCACCAATGCCAACTCCACTAGCATCACATTCAAGTTCAAAATTCTTACTAAAATCAGGAAGTTGCAGCAATGGTGCGTGTGTAAGCTTGTCCTTCAAGGTGTCAAAGGACTCCTCTTGTGCTTTCCCCCAATGGAACACCACACCTTTCTTAGTCAACTCATGCAATGGGGCAGCAATAGTGCTAAAATCCTTGACGAAACGTCGGTAGAAACCTGCAAGACCAAGAAAACTCCTTACCTGTGTGATGGCTTGAGGTATTGGCCAGCTCTTGATCGCTTGAATTTTTATCTCATCCACCTCAATTCCCTGTGGAGTCACAACATAGAAAGGAAACTCGATTCGCACAAAAGATGCACTTCTCAAGGTTACCAAATAAACATGCATCTCTCAAAGCATTAAAAACAGCACGTAAATGATCCATATGTTAATCCAATGACTTGCTATAAATCAAGATATCATCAAAGTAAACCGCCACAAATTTTCCAATAAAAGCTTTCAAGACCTCATTCATCAAACGCATGAATGTACTTTGTGCATTAGTTAAACCAAAAGGCATTACTAACCACTCATACAACCCAAATTTGGTTGAAAGCTGTTTTCCATTCATCTCCCAATTTCATTCTTATTTGGTGGTAACCACTACGCAAGTCAATCTTAGTGAAAATTATAGAACCACACAACTCATCAAGCATGTCGTCTAGTCTAGGAATAGGATGACGATACCTTATAGTAATATTGTTAATGGCTCTACAATCAACACACATACGCCAAGTACCATCTTTCTTAGGAACCAAAAGTACAGGAATGGCACAAGGACTAAGGCTTTCATGTACATACCCACAGTCCAAAAGGTCTTGGACTTGCCGCTGAATTTCCTTAGTCTCCTCGAGGTTGGTCCTATATGCAGCACGGTTTGGCAAAATTGCACCTGGAATCAAATCAATTTGTTGTTCAATCCCTCTCAAAGGTGGAAGTCCCGGGGGTATCTCAGCTGGAAAAATATCCTCATACTCTTGCAACAAGTTAGTAACTGCTGGAGGCAAAGACCTAGCAATATCATCAATGGAGAACAAAACTTGTTTGCACACCAATGCACAGGAAATATCATGATCAGAAATTTTAGCAAGGTCTGATTTTGTAGCAAGCATTACACGACCCTTCAATTTAATTCCCTCAGTCTTAGAACTAGGTCTAGATCTCTCATTATTTGGTGGTAACACAGAATTAATGACTTGTTGATTTTCTGATTTAGAACTACTAGAAATTCCAGCTCTCTGCCTATCAGCTTGTACAATTTCAGCAGGAGTCAAAGGTATCAAAGTAATTTTCTTTCCTTTATGCATAAAAGTATATTTATTACTTCTACCATGGTGCAAAGCATCCTTATCATGTTCCCAAGGTCGACCCAATAAAAGTGAACACGCTTGCATGGGATTCACATCCCAATCAACGGAATCAACATATGTACCAATGGAAAACGGAATTCTGCAAGTTTGTGTTACCTTAGCTCTTCCAGAATCATTCAACCATTAAATATAGTACGGATGTGGGTGTGGTCGTGTAATCAAGCTAAGCTTCTTGACCAATTCAGAACTCACCAAGTTGTTGCAGCCTCCTCCATCAATGATGACCCATGCTCGCCGGTTCTTGATGACAAAGAAAATCTGAAACAAATTATGGCGTTATAATCTACCAAGTTGTTGTACATGTGTTTTCAGCACCCTCTGCACAATGATGTTCATGTAGGCTGATGTGTCTTCACTCACAAAAACATGTCCCTCATCATTGTCCGTGGCAGCTTCATCCCAAAAACATGTCCCTCATCATTGTCCGTGGCAGCTTCATCATCATCGTTGTCTTCGACATCGGAGGTGCTGATGTATCCTCCCTTTTCTGTAGCCACATATGCCCGCTGACTAGGACAATCTTTTTGCACATGACCAAGACCATGGCAGTGGTGGCACTGAATGCCGGAAGTGCGTCCTGTTGAAGCAACGGATGACGCACTTTTGGCGGGTACCTGCATGGAATTTTTACCCGAATCCGCAGGTCGTGCAGGTGGTGGTTTCGGAGCTGCTGAAACATTGTTGCTGCCAGAAGGAAGCTTGGCTGCTGGTTTTGGTGAAAGGGCATCAAAACGGAATGACTTGGATGCCCCCCAAGATGTTGTCGTGCGTGGAGTGTAGGAGGCACCGCTGCTGCTCTTGTTCTTTTGTTGACGACCCTGTAACTTCTTTTCTGCAAGCATAGCAAGCTGGAACAACTGGTTGACAGTATTAAATTCCTTATAATCAACAATATCCTGTATCTCACGTCTCAACCCCCCATAGAAATGGCAAATTTTATCTTCAGTGTCCTCTACTACCCCACATCGTATCATACCCTTTTGAAGCTCCGCATAATAATCTTGGACAGAATTATTTCCCTGCTCTAAGCGCTGCAATTTCTTTCGTAAATCACGTTGGTGGGATGGAGGAACAAAACGATTACGCATACCTTCTTTTAAACGTTCCCATGTATCAGGTTGTAAGCGTGTGGTACCTAGTTCATTCCACCATATTATAGCAAAATCCTTAAACTCACTAGTGGCTTGTCGAACTCTATGTTGTTTAGGAACAAGGTGGGAATTAAATTTCTGCTCAACCGTCATTTTCCAATCAAGATATGCCTCAGCATCATAAGCAACAGAAAATGAAGGTATGGAAAATTTAACTTTAGCAAAAGGGTCATCAAGAGGGCGGTTATTATTACCATGCATGTTGTTTCCTACCATACCATGAGTGTTTTGACGAAGGCGTTGACGTAGATGTACATTCTGCGCAGCACGTGTATCCACCTCTCCATTGACATCACACAACACGTCTTCTTCTTCTTCAAAGTTGTTGTGGTGGGTAGCATCATGGCTGAATGGTAGGTGGGTCTCCATATCATCAATCCTTCCAACTAGCGAGCTTAAGCGTTTGTCTAACCACTCAAGGGTGTGGGGTATTCGCTGTTCAGAAAGATAATCTTTTACCCCTTGTGCGATTGCTTCCTTGACAGACTTCATCATTTGTTCTATGTAACCCTTCATCTCACTTTTCAAAACACACTCCGTAGGATCAACATGATCTGACATTGTTAGCAAGAATAATATGGAAAACAACAAGATTATCCCTATTAACTACTACGCAATGATGGTGAACTCACAAAGCAATGGGTTGAATCTTACCAAGCTCTTACAAGTTTCTTACCACAACAAGGCAAAAGATACCTGGACGACGTGATTCAGCGATTGCAAGGGTCAAAAACTTGTGCAGTTTGAAAGGATAAATGTGGAATTTGGATGGCCAAATATATGTGAGTAGCACACAATTCAATAACAGATAGTAATGCTGAATAGATGTCCAAACACTTGTCCTAGTTGTTGGCCTACTCGTGTCTTATCCCGGATGTTATGAACAAGACAGCAAGAAGTATGAATGATAAGGACAATAATTGAGCAGGAACAATTGCACCACAAGGCAAAATAACACACCCAAGTTTTGATATTTGTGCTCCTCTTCACAAATTTTCTTTTCTATATTTTTTCTTTGATTTTTTTATATCTGCCATGAAATCAGGAGCACTAATATACACGTTGCACAATTTTTCAGCTCACTTGAAGAAAGAAGATGTGGACAACAGAAATTCAATATGTTTCTTTATGATTATTGTTGAGCCTTTAGATGCCAAATAATCAATCTTCCAAAGTGAATCTGGGCAATGTAATTTAACCCAATGCCAAGATTATGGCTGTTTTAAGACAGCACCACAAGATTATGCTTTTGGTGGAGCTGAATTGGAAACGGTGGTGAGAAAAAAATTGGATATGATGGTGACAACGTGTGGGATGGTGTGCGTATATCAAGGAGGATAAACTCACGTAATATATGATGAAAACTGAAGAACAAGGATAACCCTAGCACAATGAATAGTTATGGTGATCGATTTGATAACGATTGGGCAGCTAGGGTTTCGATGGAATGCAGCGGATGGAATAACAAAGTAGTAACAAAACACGATTCAACCAGCAACAAAACACGAACTAGGACACAAATTCAACACTACGGACTCCAAAACAGAATTGTGCAAAAGGCTAAACCTAGTTTGGGATGGGGAAACCTATGACTATAATTTTTTTGGCTTTTTCGTGGACGATAGGACGAGTTCAAGATAAACAAAACTAGGGGAAGACAAACCTGACGGTGCACCTAAAGCTCTGATTACCACTTGATGTGTACAGGGGGTCCCGATCTTCTGAAAGGTTCTGATAACTCTCGATTTGGTGGAGACTTGGCACAAATCGATCCGGCTTCCAAACAACACGTTTTGAACACTGCAATCGCAGCACTACGTCTCCTCAGGTTATCAACCGATATTGCGCTGTTGACCTCGCCAAGAAGGCTAATCCTTGCCTGTGAATCGAAGAACACAAGCAATAACAAGAAAGAATGCAACCAAATTGCTGAAAGATATGAAGCACTCAAGTTGGGGTCTCACAAACCGATGAACGGCGAAACTGTTCTTGACAGAATAATCTAAGAAAAACCCACCTGTTTGTGACGGCAGCTAGGGGGTATAAAGGAGGTGGAGGACGACCAGGGGGGTGCTGGGGTTGTGACCTAACCCTAAGACACCTACACAATGGACTTGAACTCGATACAAGGCCCAATGGCCCAACTAGGTGATGCAACACCCTGACAGACTCTAAACTTTATATTGTTTCAAAGTTTCCCGTCGAGTCATTGGGTATTTTGACGAGGGGACAGTTCTATTGGAAATTTTATCCTCTCAGCTTTCCGTGCATATGTAGAACGTCAAAAACGGAGTCTGTATGCCTCCTGTGCATCCATTTTAAGGTGGACTGCTCCTGGGCCCGAGTTGGACTCGAGTTTGAGTTGGGCTCGGTCTCTAACTTCTTGTTGGCGTACTTTCTGGTCCTCCACGCCTCCAAACCCCTCTCCATGTATCTCCATGTCCTCTCCATGGTTCATAATCATAATTAATCCATTAGGTAGCAACATACTCCCAAAATTCACATATAAAGAATTGTTCAGGAACGAGCTCACCTCTATATTCAATTATCGTGCTCGAGCTCTAGTAATTGGACCTTGCATGTCTACCATGTGAGTGTTGTGTATATCTGCAGGAGTGATGTCCACATCAACTTTGACGACCTTCTGGGGGACGTCGCCCTCGTCGAGGGGTTGCACTCGGGGTGCTGTGGTAGAGGCACGGTGGCGTGCACTCGGGTGGAGCCGGCCCGGTTCTGCACTGCCAGGGGCTGGTGCTCGAGCTGTTGCAAGTGCCTGGAGCTTCTCCAAGGCTGACACTGCAGCAGTGCGGTCTCCACGAATCTTGAGGACACCTGTTGGTGTAGGCATCTTCAAGACAAGGTAGCCATAGTGGGCTACCGCCATGAATCGATACAGGGCTGGCATGCTGATTGTGGCGTTGAAGGGGAGGTCGATCTCCGCCACGTCGATCAGAATGTACTCTGTCCGATAGCTGTCCGGTGCCCCAAAGATCACCGGAAGGCTGATGTTGCCATAGGGAACGACTTGTCCCGGCCCTACCCCTGAGAACGGGCTCGATGGTGTGAGCTTGGCCATCGGGATCTGCAGCTTCTGGAAGGCTGCGCGGCTGATAAGGTTCAGCCCAGCCCCGTCATCTACCAGAACGTGGTACATCCTCACGTTGGCGATGGTGGGTGCTACCTAGAGCGGTAGTTGGCCAGCCCCAGCCATGTTCCTGGGGCAGTCGGTGGCATCGAAGCTGATGGGGGTTCCCATCCACTTGAGGTGCGGCGCGGCACTTGGGAGAGGAGCCACCGACGCTACCGCTCGGCGCAGAGTCTTAACTGTGCTTCGGGACGAGGGGTCAGCGGACCCGACGTAGATGACGTAGAGCATCTTCCGGCACTCGTCTTCGCTGGAGCTGGAGTCCTCTTGGTTGCGCACCGCCTTCACGGCGCGCTGAGGCTCCTAGAACTCCACTTGGCGGTCGACATTGTCTTGGGTGTCGACCTTCTGCTTGCCCTCCCTTTGATGGAAGGGAGGGGCGTTAGCACGCGGTTGCTTCCCCTTACGGAAGCGCTCTGTGAGCTTCTGAATCTCCCGGCACTCAGCAGCAGTATGGCTGCTGGTGTCGTGCACGGGGCATGGCTCGCCTTGGTCACCATCTGGAGCTGGTGACTGTCGCTGCCTCTTGTCGGGGCATGGCCCCCGAGCCCCGCTGGGTGCTGCTGCTGCAGCAACGGGAGCTGCGGTCGGTGGTTTCATCTTGCCACGGCCCCGGTTCTTGATCTTCTTGCCGCTTCCATGGGAAGCAGCGCCGGATCCGGGCTGTCCTCCTGACTCGGAGGCTGGCTGCGAGTACCAGTTCCGCCCTTCTGCTGCCCTGGCTGTAACACCCCAAAACCTGCTGAAGAGGGGAATTTAAAAATTTTTGGACGTATTGCATGTGGTGAAACAATTCAAATTCAAACTGGAATTCAAATTTAAATAAAAACAGAAAAATAAAAGGAAAAGGAAAAAGAAAAACGGCCAGTGGGCCGAAACCCATCTCAGCCGGCCCAAAACCCGCGCGCGCTCCCCACCTCTCCCTCTCTCTGACACACGGGACCCGAGTGTCATCTCCTTCCCCGCGAGCCCCCAACCGCTCCGGTTCTTCCGCAACGATCGCGCGCCCCTCTCCCGGATTCGTCGCGCTCAACCCAACCCCGAATCCCTCGCGCCGTCCTGCTCGATCGCAACAAACCCCCGTGCCCCCGGCCATGATAAAAACAGATGTCTCCGCCGCCCTCCCCTCGGGCAAACAGTTCCTCTCCCGGTGAGCCCCGCCGCCGTTGAGCTTTGAATTCCCTAAGAGCGTCGCCGTTTCCCTCTGTCAAACCGATCTCGTGACCCCGCAGCACCGCGCACAAGCTGTAGACGCTGACCCCGGTGAGTACCGCCGCCGCTCGCCGGTGAAACTTCCGAATTACACGGTTCCGATCCACCCTAATCATCGGTGTGCCATCTCTAGACCCCAGTGAAGCGTCATGACCCGAGAGCTCGAAGGGATCACCGCCCCAACTGCCACTTCGACGAGCACAGCAAGTCGCCGCCGCCTGTCCTCGTCACTGACCGTGTTCCGAGTCCTTCAGGCCTAAGAAATTAGCCTAGGTGAGCTCCCCTACCTCCCCTCTGCCGTTTGCTACAAAAAAGGCGGGTGTTAGCATCTGTAGATGAAGATCCGCGACCTCGCCGGCGAGATCGCGCCTCTGCCACCGTGCGCCGCCGCGCGCATGGGCGAACTCCGGCCAGGAGCGACGTGGCCTCTTGGGGGCCATCTATTTTAAATCGTGTGACGCATAATAGGAAGCCGGCGTACCCCTTCGCAATCTAATCGTGACCCTCCATTTAAAATCGGACGGTCCACGTCAGCCCTGCATTATAAAGGCCGGGAATCTTACGCGCTACCCCCTGGGGATCTCGGAAAACACGAGCTAGCCCCGGAAACTTCTGATCTAGCCCCTGGACCTTCAGAAATTCATGTAAATTCATTTAAAAATCAGTTTTAGCCCCTGGACTTAATAAAAATTAGGAAAACCTCTCTTTTTTATGTAATTAGGCCCCTGAAAATTTAGGAAATAGCAAATTAGACCCTGCAGTAGGGTGGGTTTGCACTTCAGACCCTATAGGAAATTAAATTCAGAAATTTGAACATGTGATTAGGATTTGAATTCAAAATGGTGATGCAAACACATGAGCAAATACAAAGTTAAATTTTCCTAGCACTTGGAAAACCTTTAGAATGAGTTAGAAACTGATTTTAGGCTGAAATGAGATCTGACTAAGTACTGCTTATTTTTATTATTTCTAGAAACACATTTTTAGGCTAGGAAATAATTCTGAAAATGGGTAAAATAAATTTAAATTGGTTCCCATCAGAGAGGAAGTTCAATAATATTTTATTGAACATTTTAGATCAGAACCTATTCTATTTAGGTGATATGTCTTACTAGTTTAGTATTAAAGTTCACTTTTAGGCATAGAAAATAAATCTGAAAATATAGGAAGAACAGGTATGCATAATTAGAAAATGTTAAATGAGGTCTTCAATTCCAAAAACTTCAAATTAAGATTTTGTAGAAGATCTAAAAACCTATTTGGAGTAGGAAACTTTCTCTATATTTTCATTCAAATATAGAGAATTTGTTCAAATTGGAAATTCATATATATAGTGTGCAATTAGAAATCTGAATACAAAAGTTAGAAATGATATATATGTTTAAAAGTGCATGTAGACCTAAAAGCAACGCATCTAGGATAACCACAACATTTAGAAATATGAATGACTTTCATATGTATGTATGTGTGGTTTGCATGAGTGAAAGTGTGGACTATGGCTTATGGATTTTTGTTTTCTTTTGCTATGTGTATTGGCATGAGTAGAACAAGCCACAGAGCAGGTTCTCACCTTTCAAGACCAAGACTTTCCATTCCCAGAGCAGCAGGAAGAAGGCAAGTGTCCTTGACCACTTTGATCCTATACTAGGATGTGTAGTTAGAATTTAATTACTTGCATTGTCAATTTGGAATATGGTACCCAAGCTAGGAAGTTTCCCTAGAGTTTCATATTCTTACTTCCTTGTAGCCTGGGGTGGGATTTATTTTATTATGTCATTCATTCATATTACTTATGCTTATCCATGCTTAGAATGGGACAAGTGGGATATGAGATCAACAACTTATTTACCTTACTCTTGAATGAGATATTATGAGTTATGTAGAGGTAGGGATCGAGGCAAGTTGGATGATTTGGTTGGTGCTGTGTGCACGAGACTCGGGTTTGTGTTTAGTGCTTGCCTAGATCCTAAGGTCCAGTTCATAGAGCATGTAACCTGGCTTTACCGTGCCAACCACATGCTGAGATGGGGCAGCCTGTCCAATTAATTAGGTGTATCCCCGGCGTAGTATGGGTGTTTTGGATGGTGCGGGGAATAGGTGTCAGCTGGACTACCATATGAACCGCAAGGCTCAAGAGGGGGCCACTGCAGCGGGGTTGGAGCCTCTTGTATGCTGTTAGGGGTGAAACCTCAGTGGGCCCACACTCGTCGGGAATCCCTTTGTAAAGGCCTCGTAGTGATCTCCTGGCTACACACCTGGGATGTGTGAACGTGGTTCGTGGCCACTGGCATAATGGAGGTTCTTTTAGTCCACCCGGCAACGGGGGATGAAATCGCTACATGTGGGTACAGTGGTGCAAACTCTGCAGAGTCAAAACTGTCATGACAGCCGTGCTCACGGTCAAGAGCGGCTTGGACTTATTCATGATTAGAGGGTGATGGATTGGGAAGTTGTGGATGTTAAGCGGGAAGCTTAACATTGGAGATGAGACTATGTTTACTTGATATTAATGATGGGTTGAGGGATTGGGACCATTTCACCTATGTAGTAATGTAGGTGCTCAATAAGCTAAGGTGATAGGTATTAATTGCGTAGTGCTTTAACCAAGAGTTCAACCTCTCCTTGCTCTAGCCATGCATGACATAACTTTCCCACACTTGCTGAGTACCAACGGTACTCAAGCTTGCTTTTCTGTTGGTTTAAATTGCTGCTCAGGTCAAGGGGATGATGTGGTGTTCAATGACCAAGACTTTGGACCCGAAGAAGGATTCTAGGTTCACTTAGTCCCCGGAGCAATGCCTGTGACGGAGCCCACAAGATTTATATTCCGCTGTTGTTTTATTAACATGTTATGGACATATTATTGTCCATCGAGACATTAAGCTATGTAAGACTTATTTATATCCTAACACTTGGCTTGTAGTAAAATGATGCTTCACTATTTGTCATCACATGTATGAGAGAATGATCCGTGCATACATGTGATATTCACTCGGCTGTTCTTCAGAGAAACCGGGTGTGACAGAAGTGGTATCAGAGCCAGGTTGCCCGTAGGAACGTGGACCTAGGTAGAAATGGACGTATTTAAGGACCCTATTTTCTTAAAAACTATTTTACAAAAGGTGTGGGTTGAAAGTGTTATTTAATGCGGTTACTTTATTTATTCACCTTGTCCCAACTTTTATTCAAAATACAATCCTTATTTAATTCTTATCTAACTTGATTTTAAATGCTTTATGTTTTAGATGGTTCGCATGATCCGCACCGCCCGCAAGTCCACCGGAGGGGGAGTTCCTATAGCTGCCCTTGCCTTGAGAGTGGAGAACCGTCCGGTGACGTACCACTCCTACGGGTTGGCAGTAGGTGGCTTGTTGCGCTGTCTTCGGCGTATGCTCCACGTCGCCGGCAATCTGGGCAAGCTGATCATACACTACAGCTCCACCAGGACCATCCGTGAGAAGCGGGAAGAATGGAGCTCAGAGATGAGGATTATCCATGAAAATCAGCTGCTCAAGATCCACCGCTCTCCAGCTTGTCGAGCGACTCAGGGCGATGCTGAGAAGGATGTCACCCGGGAGGCATCACCTGCCAGAGTTACATCAACCGTCGCCACCTGGACAGGACTGAGTACATGTATGTCCTCCAACATGAGAGTGGCATCGCGGAGTACAAGTACCCGCCAGTGCAGCAGGGGACTTCCCATGAGAACATGGACCTGTGCTTGGAGGATTCTGCTATGCTCAGCACTCGACTGCAGGAGTGCCAGCAGGAGCTTCAGGATGTTCGTGACACCCTGAAGGAGACTGAGGCGTTGCAATGAACTATGTGTCACCGTGAAAGACACGTGGACTCCTGACTCCCCAGACCGCCGGGCGAGCAAGCGTCGCCGCACTTCTCCACCGGCAGCTTCCCCACCTAAAGCGGAATCAGAGGGCAGCCGCAATAATGAGGAAGACCCCGATGAGCCAGATCAGTGATACTAGTTGTTTAGAGTCATTTCCCTTATTTCAGCAGGTTATCGAATAGTCGAGTCAATACCCTATTTATTTGTGTGTTAATGTTTAGTGTGTGACGTGAGTTGTGGAATCCATGGGCATTTGTCCACAACCTCGTCTTTAGGTTGCTTTGCTTTGGTGTGTGAACCCCTATGAATCAATAGTGCATTTTATTTTCGCGTGAGACGTGAAGCACAAAGATCTACGTGAAATCTTCAGAAATTGTTTAAATATTAAGGCCTCAAAAGTTTAAGTTTAAACACGCAATTTGGGAAGTTAATACATAATGCTTTAAGTTAACATTCGGCTGATCATGATAGATGGCTGGAAGAGGAAAAGGTCGTGGTACCAACCCCAACAACAACAACGATGAGGCCGGCAATCCTCACCTTTCTGGAGGACAAGACAGGGGTGGTCGCCATGAAGGAGCTGATCCTATCTATCAAATGATCAAAAATCAGAATCAGCTCATCCAGAGTCTAAATCAAGTGGTGGCCAACTTGCACCAAGCTCCACCCCCACAAGCTGCACCACGCCAACCAAGGTTGAGTGAGTTTCTGGGAACTCAACCCCCAATGTTTGCAAGTGCTGCTGAACCTCTGGAGGCAGATGATTGGCTAAAGACCATTGAGAGCAAGATGAGGATCATACAATGCCAAGGGTATGAGAGGGTGCTGTTTGCCTCTCACCAATTGCATGGACCTTCTGCCGATTGGTGGACCGCTTACATGGCAGCCCATCACGACCCCGAGAACATCACTTGGGAAGAGTTCAAGCGCAGTTTCCGCAACCACTACATACCAAGGGGTGAACTCAAAAACAAGAGAAAGGAGTTCTTGGGACTGCCGCAAGGCAACATGACCGTGAGGGAATACCTCACTAAGTTCACCCAACTATCCCGTTATGAACCACAGGACATCGAAACCGATGAGCAGAAACAGGACTGTTTTGTGGAAGGACTTACCATGGAGATGCAATGTGCAATGTCCTCCAGCGAGTATGAAAGCTTACAAAAGATGGTAGACACAGCATTTGTCGTAGAGAGGAAGCTGAAGGCCTTGGAGAATGAAAAGAAGAGGAAGATGGGATGGTCACACCAAGCATCAAGTAGCAACACACGTCCATGTTTGATGCAGCAACCTGCAGGGCAGACGAGCCGTGCGGTGATACCCTACTCAGCACCGAGGGGGTACAACCCGAACTTCAGGCCTCCATCAGCACCAATACAGCCGCAGCGTCAGTTTGTGCAACAGCCACGCCCCACATATCAACCTCGACCAGCAGGACAATGGCCACCGAACCAACCCTAAGATAACAAAGGCCAGGCACCTAAAGTTGGGGTACAATGCTTCAACTGTAGTGAAGTGGGGCACTACGCCCATAAGTGCCCAAAGAAGAAGCCCATGCAGCAACAGCAGAATGTGATGCGAGGACGGGTGAACCACGTGACCATGGAGGAAGCGCAAGAGGCACCTGACGTGGTAATTGGTAAGTTTCCTGCAAATTTACACGTTGCAACCCTATTGTTCGATTCTGGTGCTACCCATTCGTTCATTGCTCAAGGGTTTGTTAAGAAGCATGATCTAGCAACAACACAAATGAACCATATGTTAGCAGTGAACTCTCCAGAGGGGGAAATAAGAACAAGACAAGTGTGTCCCAAGGTGAATCTAGACATTAATGGGGTAGTATTTACTGCAAACCTCATAGTGATAGACTCCCAAGGGATAGATATCATTTTGGGTATGGATTGGTTGAACAAACATAAAGGTATCATCCACTGTTCGACAAGAACGGTGGAACTAACTCACACTAGTGGCACAATGGTGAAGTTCATAGCCATGCAAGAACCTAGGAGGGACATTAAACTCAATCAAGTTGAGGTGGAAGTGGAAGAGATAAGGATTATCAGGGAATATCCAGACGTTTTTCCGAAGGAGTTGCCAGGTATGCCTCCCGATCGTGAAGTGGAATTCGCGATTGAACTAGTGCCTAGAACAACCACAATATACAAGAGGCCTTATCTGATGGACTCCAAACAGCTGGAAGAGCTCAAGGAGCATATAAGAGAATTGACAGAGAAGGGGTATATTCGTCCTAGATCCTCACCATGGGGAGCTCCAGTGATATTTGTGCCCAAGAAGGACGGAACCCAAAGGTTATGCGTAGACTACCGTGCGTTGAACGAAGTAACCATCAAGAACAAGTACCCATTACCCCGCATTGAAGACCTATTTGATCAGTTGAGGGGAGCGTGTGTATTCTCAAAAATTGATCTCAGGTCAGGATACCACCAACTGAAGATAAGGCAAACTGACATTCCAAAGACAGCTTTCGTATCTCGGTACGGGCTATATGAATACACCGTCATGCCGTTCGGGCTAACTAATTCCCCGGCATATTTCATGTACCTCATGAACAAGGTATTCATGGAATATCTTGATAAATTTGTGGTGGTTCTCATTGATGACATTCTCATCTTTTCCAAAGATGAAGAAGAACATGAGAGACATTTAAGACTGGTGTTGCAAAAGCTGAGAGAACACCAACTATATGCCAAGCTGAGCAAGTGTGAGTTTTGGCTAAATAGAGTTCCCTTCTTAGGACATATAATCTCGGAGGGAGGAATCTCCGTAGATCCCGCCAAGATCGAGGATGTGCAGAAGTGGAAGACCCCTGATAATGTCGGGGAAATTCGAAGCTTCTTAGGATTGGCTGTGTATTATCGACGGTTCATTGAGGGTTTCTCCAAGATCTCGAGACCCCTCACCAAATTGTTAGAGAAGGGAATCACCTTCACATGGACACCGGAGTGTGAGACGAGTTTTAAGAACTGAAGAAAAGATTGACAACAGCCCTAGTGCTAGTTATGCCAGATATGTAGAAGAATTTTTCGGTGTATTGCGATGCCTCTAGACACGGGTTGGGATGTGTTCTCATGCAAGAGGGGCAGTTTGTTGCTTATGCGTTCCGGCAGCTCCGAAAACACGAGAAGAACTATCCTACGCATGACCTAGAGCTAGCCGCAGTGGTACACGCATCGAAGATTTGGCGGCATTACTTGATGGGAAAGAGGACAGAGATATATACGAATCATAAGAGATTAAAGTACATTTTCACACAGCCAGATCTCAACCTCACACAAAGGAGATGGTTAGAGCTAATCAACGACTTTGATGTGGGCATCAACTATCATCCTGGGAAAGCGAACGTCATGGCTGATGCTTTAAGCCAGAAGGTGCAGGTCAACATGTTGAGTTCAAAGGACATGCCTACAGAATTGAAGGAAGAGATTGCAAAACTCAATTTATGTCTGGTGAATAGTGGTGAGGCCATCGCCATGGAAGTGGACTCCACATTGGAGCAAGACATACGCAACGGTCAGAATAATGATGAGAAGATACAAGAAATCAGAGAACTCATCAAAGAGAATAAAGCTCCTGGGTTCAGAGAGGATGAACAAGGTACGGTGTGGCATGGGAAAAGAAACTGTGTGCCTGAGGTGAAGGAGATCCGTGAATTGATTTTGAAGGAGGCTCATGATTCCGACTATTCCATTCATCCTGGGAGTACGAAGATGTATCATGACCTCAAGAGCAGATATTGGTGGTATGGCATGAAGCGGGATGTCGCGGAACATGTTGCCCTATGTGACACATGTCAGTTGGTGAAAGCAGAACATCAACGATCCGCGGGACTATTGCAACCACTCAAAGTGCCTGAATAGAAATGGGAAGAAATAGGCATGGACTTCATAGTGGGACTACCTAGGACCCAATCGGGATATGATTCGATATGGGTCATCATCGACAGGCTAACTAAGGTAGCTCATTTCATCCCCGTGAAATAAAGCTACAGCGGATCCAAATTGGCGGAATTGTACATGTCAAGGATCGTGTGTTTTCATGGAGTGCCAAAGAAGATAGTGTAAGATCGAGGGACACAGTTCACCTCAAGGTTCTGGCAGAAGTTACATGAAACCATGGGAACTCATCTGAATTTTAGTTCTGCCTATCACCCCGAGACTGACGGGCAGACGGAAAGAACCAATCAAATCCTTGAGGATATGCTGAGAGCTTGTGCACTCAAGAACAATAGGGGTTGGGATAAGAACTTACCGTATGCGGAGTTCTCCTACAATAACAGCTATCAGGCTAGTATGAAGATGTCACCATCTGAGGCGCTGTATGGGAGGAAGTGCAGGACTCCACTATTTTGGAACCAAACAGGGGAAAGTAAAGTGTTTGGGCCCGAGGTACTACAAGAAGCCGAGGCAAAAGTGACGGAAATTCGCAATAACTTGAGGATAGCCCAGACCCGACAAAAGAGTTATGCCGATGTACGGAGAAGAGAGCTTATTTTCAACGTGGGAGACTATGTGTTATCTCAAGGTGTCCCCTATCCAAAAGGACTTCGTAGGTTCAAGGTGAAAGGGAAATTATCACCACGATACATCGGACCCTTCCAGATTCTGGAGAGGAAAGGCGAAGTGGCATATCATCTAGAACTACCGGCTCGCCTATCAGATGTGCACGATGTATTCCATGTGTCACAACTCAAGAAATGTTTGAGAACAACCGAAGAGATGTTACACATGAATGAGGTGGACGTACGAGAGGATCTTTCTTATGCCGAGCAACCGGTCAAGATTTTGGAGACAATGGAACGCCTCACAAGAAATAAAAGAATCTGAATGTGCAAGGTGCAGTGAAAGCATCACTCGGAGGCAGAAGCCACATGGGAGCGAGAAGACGAGCTTAAGGCACAGTTTCCGGAATTGTTTTCCTAGAGTCACCAATCTCGAGGACGAGATTTCTTTTAAGTGTGGTAGAGTTGTAACACCCCAAAACCTGCTGAAGAGGGGAATTTAAAAAATTTTGGATGTATTGCATGTGGTGAAGCAATTCAAATTCAAACTGGAATTCAAATTTAAATCAAAACAGAAAAAAAAGGAAAAAGAAAAACGGCCAGTAGGCCAAAACCCGCGCACGCTCCCCCCCTCTCCCTCTCTCTGACACTCGGGACCCGCGTGTCATCTCCTTCCCCGCGTGCACCCAACCGCTCCGGTTCTTCCGCAACGATCGCGCGCCCCGCTCCCGGATTCCTCGCACTCAACCCAACCCCGAATCCCTCGCGCCGTCCTGCTCGATCGCAACAAACCCCCGTGCCCCCGGCAATGATAAAAACAGATGTCCCCCCCCCCCCCCCCCCGCCCTCCCCTCGCGCAAACAGTTCCTCTCCCGGTGAGCGCCGCCGCCGTTGAGCTTGGAATTCCCCAAGAGCGTCGCCGTTTCCCTCTGTCAAACCGATCTCATGACCCCGCAGCACCGCGCACAATCTGTATACGCCGACCCCGGAGGTAAACGCCGCCGGAAACGACCATCCCGATGCTCGTCGGTGAGTACCGCCGCCGCACGCCGGTGAAACTTCCGAATTACACGGTTCCGATCCACACTAATCATCGGTGTGCCATCTCTAGACACCAGTGAAGCGTCACGACCCGAGAGCTCGAAGGGGTCACCGCCCCAACTGCCACTTTGACGAGCACAACAAGTCGCCGCATCCTGTCCTCCTCGCCGACAGGGTTCCGAGTCCTTCAGGCCTAAGAAATTAGCCTAGGTGAGCTTTGGCGTGGGGCCAGTTCCATTGGAAAGTTTATCCTCTCAGCTTTCTGTGCATATGTAGAATGCCAAAAACGGAGTCTATATGCCTCCTGTGCATCCATTTTAAGGTGGACTGCTCCTAGGTCCTAGTTGGACTCGAGTTTGAGTTGGGCTCGGTCTCTAACTTCTTGTTGGCGTATTTTCTGGTCCTCCACGCCTCCAAACCCCTCTCCATGTATCGCCATGTCCTATCCATGGTTCCTAATCATAATTAATCCATTAGGTAGCAACATACTCTCAAAATTCACATATAAAGAATTGTTCAGGAACGAGCTCACCTCTAAATTCAATTGTCGTGCTCGAGCTCTAGTAATTGGACCTTGCATGTCTACCATGTGAGTGTTGTGTATATCTGCAGGAGTGATGTCCACATCAGATCACGTGTTGATCGGTTTGATCTAGATCTTGAGTCCAGATCATCATCACGTCCATATTTGATCTCTACACCTCTGTTCATCGTTAAACCCCATGCAAACCCCTCAAAACATGCATGTCATGCAAGAGCACGTACAAACTAAACAGCACCATAGGATTAGCATGCATATGCATCATTGCATCTTGAATAAAGTTTGTGCACGATAATTGATTGCTGTTGTGACACCCTCCTTTTCGATTTCTGCATGTATTCATGTTTCATATAGAGGAAACATTTTAAATAAGTTGAAACAGAGCAAGAATAAAAAAGATAGCCAAAAGAGCCGATTCCAGTTCGCTGAGGAGCGCTGTAGACAATTTCCACGGCTGCTGGCTACCTGGCGCCTTCGCAGCTTATCCCCGCAAAGTGGGAGAGGTCCGTCGCTAAACTGGCTACGTGGTAGGCTCGGGGCTTGTCCCCGCAAGAGGGGAGAGGTCCGACCCCATGGGACACGTGTTGCCCCTGGAGCTAGCCTCTGCGGAGGAGCGAGGCAACCCCCGCAGGACAGTATCGCCTTCGGAGCTAGTCACTGCGGAAGAAAGAGGATCAGCCACGCGGGACATGTGTCTCTCTCGGAGCTCACCTCCGAGAGGTCCGGCCCCGTCAGACACGTGTTGCTCTCGGAGCTCACCTCCGGGAGGTCCGGTCCTATTGGACACGTGTCACCTCCTGAGCTTACCTCCGGGAGGTCCGTCGCTGTTGGACACGTGTCAACCTCGGAGCTCGTCTCTGAGATGAAAGGAAGTCTGGTGCTACTGGACACGTGGAATTCTCGGAGCCCACCTCCGAAGAGAGGGGAGGTCCGGCTCTGACACATGGCACATTCGGAGCCACCTCCGAAGAGAGGGGAGGTCCGGCACTCACACATGGTGCACGCGGAGCTCACCTCTGGGGAATAGGGAGGTCTCGCTCGCCTGACACGTGGCACAACAAGATCTTGCCCCAGAGGAAAAGGGAAGCTCAGGCCTCCATAGGACACGTGGAGCCTCCAGAGCTTATCCCTGCGGAAGGACGAGATCTGAAGCGGTTTTTGCTTCTGTACGCACGGGAATACGACACGGAAGGAAACCGACACGAAGTCCACGTTGCTACCGCACCAAATCAGCAAGAGATAAGTTGTTAAGATTCAAAAGCAATTTTAATAGGACTCTTATTCAAATTCCGATCAGATTAGGACTCTTCGTTCCCCTCTTATAAATAGAACCCAGAACCTTTGGCCGCAACCACGTACTTCTTTTCCACCTCCTGAGCCGACAACTTAGAGCCCTAGCCCCAAGCTCGCCGAGTAAACCCCTTCACCGGAGTCTGACCACCGACGAGCCCAGACACGATCGCCGCCTCCGGAAGAGAGCCCCGGTACTGAGGAAACCAACATGATTCCATGTTGCTACCGCGGCAAATCAATTGAGGATAAGTTGTTAAGATTCAAAAACAATTTGAATAGGACTCTTATTCGAAATCCAATCAGATTAGGATTCTTCTCTTCCTGATTATAAATAGAATTCGAAACAACCCCTCGGTCGTAACATCTTTTCTAAGCCGACAACTTAGAAGCCCTAGCCCCCAAACTCGCCGAGCTAAACTCCTTCGCCGGAGTTTGATCGCTAGAGAAACCGCCGATGAGCCCAGACACGATCGCCATCGCCGGAGGAGAGCCGACGATCCGTTCTTGCTAGAGGAGGGACCCGAAGGAAGTAAGGTAGGTTTCCGTTACCACCTTGGACGTCATCGTGTTTTCCTTGCATCTGTTCCTTCGATCTCTTCGAACAGAAGCTTTTTCGTGGACAGATCATGTGTTGATCAGTCTAGATCTTGAGTCAAGAACATCATCACGTCCACATTTGATCTCTACACCTCTGTTCATCGTAAAACCCCATGCAAACCCCTTAAAACATGCAAGTCATGCAAGAGCACGTACAAACTAAACAGCACCATAGGATTAGCATGCATATGCATCATTGCATCTTGAGTAAAGTTTGTGGACGATAATTGATTGTTGTGAACCTTGTATATGCGTGATCGTGAGTAGAAGGACAAGCTCAGGGAGCTATCTACGACGAGTCACAACACCAAGACTTTGAGATCCCAAAGCAACAGAAGCCGCAAGAACAAGGCAAGTGCCCCTTGACCATATTGATCCCATGTTTTGGAAAACTGTTTTGTTTGTGAAAATGTGTGTGTTCTTGAGTCAACTTGATGGGAACCCTTTCATAGGAGTTTACTAGTTTTTTTAACCACCCTTGTCGCCAGGGAAGTTTATGAGTCGGGTATGGTCGTTTTTGCTTTTGCTTCGCTAATCTACGGGATACGGGAAGCGATAGAATGTGTCTAGCTAACTGCACTCATATGAGTAATGATAATGAGAACTTGATGTTAATGAACATGAATCGGAGGGAGATCCAGGCAAGCTTGGTTTTATGGCAGTGGTAGAATGAGATGGTGGTTTGCTTGCCATAGATGTAAGGACTGGTTCATGCCAGCCATGCCAGGATAACAGTGCCACCACAAGGCCAAATATGGGTGCGGCTTAGCTGACTAATTATGTAAGTTGCTAGATTGTTATGGACCGTGGAAGGCGCGAGGAACGGGAGTCGAGTGAGGACTGCCCTGGGAACTGCATGGCACAAGAGGTGGCCCGTAGGTGGGAGAATTGGAGATTCTAGCCTGCTGGTGAAACCTTAGTGAGTCCATACATCTAGTAGCCCCTTTGTAAAGGCTATTTTGTGATCTCTTGGACATACACCGACAGTTGTGTACTGGTATAATGGTGGTTCTTGTGACACCCTCAATTCTGTGGAAAACCACGGAACCGAGAACTAATGCATATGTGTGCCCAGGATGTTCATCACAGATACACATATGTTCCACAAACTGAATTCAGATTATATATTACCACGAATAACAGAGTTTATTACAATATCTCATGAGTCTTGGACTCATGCTCACAGCGTAAGTCTTTATTTCTATGCACCGGAAGTCTTCATTCTAATGCGGAAGCAATTCTAGGCAGCAATGACTCCATCTCTACTTCCATCCCCAAAGGCAAAGTTGAGAACAGATCACACGCCTTAATGCTCCACTTGGTCTTCATAGTAGTCTTCTCCTGCTGCTGATGATGAAATAATAATGCAAGTTTGAGTACAATGATGTACTCAGCAAGTGCGGGAAAATATGATATGAAGCTCATAGCAAGGTAGGTATAAGAAGGCTCATTTGCAGAAAAGCAAAGTTATTTATCAAAAGCGCGATAAAACAGTGACTTATCTTTAAGTGAATGTAATCCCCACATGTATTAAAATCCCAATCATACCTCTTGTCGGTACCTGGGATATGGGGTACCCCCGCGCACAGGGTAAAATGCCTAAGGAACTCGCCCTTCTCCACAGGGAGAGCTCCGAAGGCGCCACGCGTCTGGCGGGGCCGGACCTCCCTCTCCTCGGAGGAGAGCTCCGGGCCCGCCACGTGGCATACAGAAGCCGGACCTCCCCCTCCGCGGGAGAGAGGTCCGAAGGCGCCGCGTGTCCAGCGGGGCTGGACCTCCCTCTCCTCAGAGGAGAGCTACGGGCCCGCCACGTGGCCAACAGAAGCCGAGCCTCTCCCTCCGCGTGGAGAGGTCCGGAGGCTCCACATGCCCTGCGGGACTGACCCTTCTCTTCTCTGAGAAGGGCTCCGGGCCCGCCACGTGGCAGCAGAGCGACGCTGCCTGCCCCGAGCGATAGGCAGCGGGCGTAAATATGCCCCATACCTTGCCCGTACAAGGTATTCAAGGCCCGCGTCTTCCCAAGACGCGGAGCACGCTTCTGTCAGGTGCCGTTGCGCCCAGTCGCATCACAGACTGGCGCACGGTGTCAGAACCTGCCAGCCAATAAACACCGCGACAAGACATCCCATGACGCCTGCTCCGTCATCAACCACTACGACTAGCATGCGGCATGGGCAGGGCGGCAAGATGAAGACTCAGAAGCCTTCGACACAGAGACAGCTACCGGCATAACTGCAGATACGGTAGATAATAGACAATCTTCCCGGGACCACCTGTCGGGTCCCGGCTCCCCTTGTAAGCCGCCCGAGTCTTGGACTATAAAAGGCTCGGGTAGGCGTCGATAGCAAGGGTTCACACTTTGCAACTCATACGCTAGCCATACACTCCCAAGCTGTAACTCACCCCCAAGCTCAGGCCTCCGGCTCCGAGCAGCAAGAAATACAGCGAGCTCCATAGCTCGCCGTGGACGTAGGGTTTTACGCTCCGGCGGCCTGAACCACGTAAAACTCACCGTGTCAAGCTCTCACTAACTCGTCCATCTGCGCAAGCTCTCCGCTAGAGACTAGCCCCACCGAAAAAAGAACCTCCGCGGGCTGCCCAGTGCAGGCCCGGGGGAATTGTCGACTGAACACTTCGACATTTGGCGCGCCAAGTAGGGGCTTTTCTCCTAGCGCGACGAGTTTCCGCCAATGAAGATGACCAATCTTCCTTCAGCGGCAAACTCTCCCCCTCCACGTTCACGGCGAACCGTGACCACTGGGGAGTACATGTTGACACACTCAGGACGGAGTGTGTCGGCACAAGCGGGTAGCCAGCAGCCGACTCCGGCAACGCCGACTCCGGCTATGCAGGCCCCGACCAGTGTGAGATCTTCTGCAGCGCTGAGCGTACACCATGGAGGTGCGCTAGCTGCAGCAAGAGCGCTGCTGCGCAACCCACCTGCGGGGGATGCGCCCCATTCAGCGACCCAGCAATGGGTCCGCGAGGTGGACCGCCTCGTCGTCGCCGCCGCGAACCCTCGGTTTCGGCGAGGACGGCGCTCAGGACAACCGGCTGTGTCGCTGACGCGCACACCCACGGTTGACGGGCTAACGGCGGATTCCAGCTCCTCCAGGATCCTGTCGACGGACCTGCGAAGGGAACTGGAACGGTGCCACTTGGGCCAGGACGCCCGGGTGTACCTCGAGCGACGCCGAGAAAGGCGTCGCAACCATGAGGCTGGCGACAGCATGTCGTCGGCCTCGACACAACCAGAAGGGCAGGCCTTCGCCACGCAAGCCCTGCCTCAGGCATATGCTGCGCAGCATATGCCACAACTATATGCGCCGCAAGCAGCGGCCCCGGTCTATGGTGCAGCCTTGCTCATGCCGGGATACGCGGTGCCAAGTGCGAACCAAGCGTTCGCAGCACCGGTACCTGCAGCAGCAGGTGCAGGGTGTGCGGCCCTTGCACCCCACCTTCGCTTCGCGAGGTGGCCGCGCAAGTTCCGGCCGCACCTGCCCGAAATGTACGATGGTAGCGTCAACCCGGCGGAGTTCCTCCAGATCTACTCCACCGCCGTACTTGCCGCAGGAGGGGACGAGGCTGTCATGGCCAACTACTTCCCCGTCGCCTTGACCGGCCCAGCTCGGTCTTGGCTCATGAATCTACCTCAGGGGTCCATAACCTCCTGGGGAGAGCTCTGCCGGCAATTCGTCGCCAACTTCGACAGCTCCTACACCCGCCCCGGCACGGAGCTTGACCTCCACGCCGTCAAGCAACAGTCTGGGGAGTCGCTGCGCTCTTTCATCCAGCGGTTCTCCCAGGTACGCAACACCATCCCGCATATTCAGAACGCTTCGGTGGTGGTGGCGTTCCGGCAAGGCGTTCGGGACAGGAAGATGCTCGAGAAGCTCGCGACCAGAGAGGTCCGCGATGCCTCAGAACTCTTCAACCTGGCGGACAAATGTGCCAGAGCAGCCGAAGGGCGGAACTGGCACTCTCTGCCGGCCCCAAGCCAGGGGGTCAGCCGGGATCCAGCGGCGCTTCGTACGGAAGTAGCGTAAAATCATCAGCCGCGGTCCCTGTTGTCGCAACGGCGGCGCCCAGTGGAGCTCGGGGGCCGCGCCCTGACAAGAGGCCGCGACAATCACTGGCCCCAGACGGGGGCCAGGATGAATTATGCCCTGTGCATGGCACCATCTATCATACCGCTACCGAATGCCGGGAAATCCAAAAGCTCGCGGAGCACTTCCGGAAAGGGAAGCAGCCTCTAACTGATGCCCCACCCAACGATCAAAGGGGCGGCAAGCAGAAGGTCGAGGCCCGAGACGGCGTCGACCGCCAGGTGGAGTTCCAGGAGCTTCAGCACGCCGTAAAGGCAGTGCGCAGTCATGGGAGCTCCAGCTCCAGTGATGACGAGCACCGGAAGATGCTCTATGTCATCTTTGGCGGGTCCGCTGACCCCCCGTCCCGGAGCACGGCTAAGGCCTTGCGTCGAGCGGTAGCGTCGGTGGTTCCCCACCCAGGTGCAGCACCGCACCTCAGGTGGATGGGAACCCCCATCAGCTTCGATGACACCGACTGCCCCAGGAACATGGCTGGGGCCGGCCAACTTCCGCTCGTGGTGGCCCCCACCATCGCCAACATGAAGATGTACCACGTTTTGGTGGATGGCGGGGCTGGGCTGAACCTCATCAGTCGCGCAGCCTTCCAGAAGCTGCAGATCCCGATGGCCAAGCTGGCCCCATCGAGCCCGTTCTCAGGGGTGGGACCGGGACAGGTCGTTCCCTACGGCCACATCAGCCTCCCGGTGACCTTTGGGGCACCGGACAGCTACCGGACAGAGTACGTTCTGTTCGACGTGGCCGGGATTGACCTCCCCTTCAATGCCATAATCTGCAGGCCAGCCCTGTACCGATTCATGGCAGTAGCCCACTACGGCTACCTTGTCTTGAAGATGCCTACACCAACAGGCGTCCTCAAGGTTTGTGGAGACCGTGCTGCCGCAGTGTTAGCCTTGGAAAAGCTTCAGGCGCTTACAGCGACTAGAGCGCCAACCCTCGGCAGCGCAGAACCAAACCAGCTCCACCCAAGAGCACGCCACCGTGCCTCTACCACAGCACCCCGCGTGCAACCCCTCGATGAGGACGACGTCCCCACAAGGCTCGTCCGAATCAGCGCCGATGCCACCCAGACCACCCGGGTAGCCGGGGGCCTGGATAGCAAATAGGAAGGCGCGCTCGTTGCCCCCCTCCGGCACAATGTCGATGTGCTGCATGACAGCCGTCGCCGAGGCCAGAGATCCCTAGGGAGGTGATTGAGCACTACTTAAAGGTCTTTCCCGACGTCCAGCCGTCCGACAAGACGGAGAGTCCGCCGCTCCCGGCGCTTGGCAAACTGTGTTGTTATCCCGAACGCCAGCGAGAAGCTCCGGAAGCGCATCCACTACACCAGCCTCAATAAGGCATGCCCTAAAGACCTATTTTCTCTCCCTATGATAGACCAAATAGTAGACTCGATGCCAGGCTGTGATATGCTGCGCTTCCCAAATGCTTGCTAGGGCTCCCATCAGACCCCTGTGTCTGGAGTAGTTGAAGGGCACCCTTTACCTGCTAATCCCGGCATAAACCGACTCGGTGTAGCTAGGGGTCCCGCGAATTTCTGGTCTTCGCGCCAATGGCTTTAACCCCATACCACCGTAACCTGTTTCGCTACCAAGAAGCAAGCACCAAAAAACCCCGGAGGCCCAAACCAGACCTCGGATCCTCGACGCAACCTCCCGGAGGACCAGCAGGACCTCCCGGAGGTGCAATGGGACCCCTCCCCAGAGGCCCAGCAGGACCCCCCGGAGCTCCCGGGACATCAGCGGAGCTTCCCGGAAGGTCCAAAGCAGCCTGGGGACCTCCGAGTATCGAGCACCCGGCGGTCTCCCCAGGCTAAAAGCTATCCTCCACAGCCCCCACGTGGCGGACAATGCCGCCGAATGGGCGGCGGAGCTACTGAAGTTTGACCTAGGCTCCCTTTTCCCGGCATGCAGACATTAACCGAGCACTAGTTGACTTGTGGCTGAAGTAGACGCACGCTCAGGGGGTCACGAAGACGATGAAACAGGACCCTGAGCCCTGACCTTCATCAGGCCTTACCGAATGATGTTCGTCGACGGCTCCTTGCGAAAGCAGGGGGCCGATGCTAGCATACTGTTCCTCACGCCATCGGGGGAGCAGTCTGGGTATATGGCGCGTTTCAATTCCAAGACAGCCAGCAACATAGCAAAGTATGAAGAGCTCATCCTTCTTGCTAGTCGTTGGCTCAGGGAAACTCCCAGTCTGGTTATCGACCAAGATGGTGGAGACAGACCTCCTTGCGTTGGACAAGCACCACGTACCGCGCGTTAGCAAGGCCACAGCTGACGACCTTTCAACGAAGACCCCCACTGGAGCCACTGTGCCCAAAGGGGGCTCTGAGAGGACGTTGCCGTGGCCCACAGCCCGGCCCGCTGAGCCGGACGAAGGGGGCTAGACCAGCACCTCGAAGCTGGCGGTCCCGGCGGCAAAGGACGCCGCCAAGGATCACAAGCGTCACTGGGGACTCCGTGCAACCAGCGCTCAAGATCCAGATGCTCAAGTGAGTCCCGATGCATGGATCACAGAGGTCCGGAACTACTTGAAAGACAATATCCTCCCTGATGAACGTGTATCCGCTGAACGGATTGTGCGTATGGCTAAGAGACACATGGAGGTAGAGGGGGATCTCTACCAACGTGGCGCCGACCACATCCTATTGTGGTGCATAACCCAGGGGGAAGGCTGCGACTTGTTCGCTGAGATCCATGGAGGCGAACGTGGGAGTCACTCTTCCTCACGCACGCTTGTCGGTAAAGCCTTTCGGCATGGCTTCTACTAGCCGGCAACACTCCAGGATGCCGTCGAGCTGGTCGAGAGCTGCTAGGCGTGCCTGTTCCACGCCAAGCAGATCCATACACCGGCTTGGACGGTACAGATGATCCAGCCCACATGGCCATTTGCCATACTGGGGCTGGACATCCTGGGCCTGGGACCATTCCCCAGAACCGAGGACGGGGACCCGCTCCCGAACCTTCGGAACACGGAACACCGCTGTAAGTTCTACCCCTAGAGCAACAATAGGACAGACCCTTCTTTTTATAATAAATTTCATAAAAAGTCCAAGAACAGGGCTTGGAGCAGCTAAGCCTCAGGGGACGGTCCAGGACTACGTTCAGCTTCGCCTGGTTCCGACCCCAAGCGCGTAGAGTCTTGCTTCCCTTGAGGTGGGTCGTGGCCTACATATTCGGCCCGCCTTCCCCCATATGGAAATTTATATGAAAAGAAACCTGCCCTACATTGCTCTTCTTTGGTACTCATTTAATTTACTTATTAAATTTTTATGATTACCCTACTAACGCGTGCTCACTATGCGTTCGACTCCCTCTTCTCATTCTCATCTTTAGTCGGAATTTGCTGCTCTACCAAAGGCGGTTGCGCGGGAGGTACCGGCCGAAAGCCAGGGGGACCCCAAGCCCCCGGCACTTCGCGCACGGTAGTTCCCAAGCACCATATAAGTGGACGGGGACCGTAAGCCAGATAAGACTAAGAGATAGAGGGGGGGAGCCCCCAATGAGAATTACTTTTTCCTTACTTATGTGCAGGACCCCTCAGCCTCAGCTCCCCGCAGGACTATGGTAGGCGCATCCATCCAATAGAACGCAGCTACCAGGGGGCCGCTTGGGATCGCGCAAGGCCAAGAACCCCAAGGTAAGATCAAAGAGCTAGACCTCACAGGGGCGAGGCCCGAAGGCCCCACGTGTCCAGCAGGGCCAGACCTCCCACCTCCTTGAGGGGAGCTCCGGGACCGCCGCGTGGTCTACAGAAGTCGGACTTCCCCCCTCTGCGGGGAGAGGCCCGAGGACTCCACGTGCCCTGCAAGCCCGGACCTCCCCTCAGGCAGGAGCTCCGGGCCCGCCACGTGACCAACAGGCCCGGACCCCCCTCCGATCTCGTGAGGCGGGTCCTGGAGACCTCCGGAACCCTTAGTATACAGTGAGGACCCGGAGAAGGTGTCTATGCAGAGCTTCGAGATTGGTCAAGGCCTCCGAGTCCTTGCGGAGCTAAGGACTCGGTTAGGAAAAGCCAAGAAGAAGACTAGGACATGCAGACACAGAAAGAAACAGGAGTCTGTCCATACGAAGGCTCCACGAGCAGGGCTCCAGACTCAACAAAAATAAAAAAGGAAGTACAGGGCCTTGTGGACACTAGGGCAGATGCCTAGGAGTCCCCGGACTCCCGATGAAACCTAGAGGCCACGAGGGCAGCTAAGTCCTCGACTTCGGCCCGGTCAGCTTCCTCCCGATCGGCGACAGGTCCTAGACGAACCGGCCCCAGAGAAAAGGAAGGGTCTCGGCTAACGAAGCACGACAGAACGTGCATAGCAACCTCCTTCGCGAGGCCCCGACCTTCAGCTTCCAGCTCGTCGGCGATCACTGATTTGAGCCGACCTAGCTCGTCACCGAGAGACTCAAGGGCCGGGGCCGCTTCGGACATCGGCCGCGCTGGGGTCTCCACCTGCACAGGGCTGAAACCAAGAGGAGCCAAGGCGGATCCCGCCTTGGCAATGAAGCACCAGACCGCCTGGGCCTCGGCAGTCCGCAAGGACTGGAGCCTCTCTACCTCTTGGCGAGCCGCTAGCTCGCGATCCATCGCCGCCTGACGCTCCTTGGAGAACTTCTCCTCCCTCGCGGCGACAGCCGACTCACGGAGCTCCAGCTCCTCGGACCGAGCTCTTAGCTCCTCCACCTTGGCCCTCAGCCGGGCGGTGGTCTTCTCCTCCTCGGCCGCAGCGGCGCGTTCCCGATCAGCGACGGCGTGCTCCCGACGGGCTACCTGCAGCTGCAACTCCTCCGCGGCGGCGGAACACTCCTTGGCTTTGGCTTCAGCTTGGGCCAGAGCCTTGCGGTAGGTGGCACGAACCCGCTGGGCCTCTGACTCCAAGCGGCTAATGGCCTTCTTCTGAGTGCCAAGCAGAGCACTCATGGCCTCAAGCCTTGACTGCCTTGAGTCAAGGTCCGCCCGGGCCCGCTGCTGCCAGCTGAGAAGGCGTTCCCTCTCGCCGGCCAATGCCTTCCGCTCCTGCTGAAAGGCAGATTGGAGCTGCCGGGCGCTGGTCTGGACACGCCCCAGGGCGTCCCACACGGGCGCCGGAGCAGGGGGGATAGGAGTTGCGCCGCTGGACCCCCCTGACGAGTCTAAGACCGGCGGGGGCGCCGGCCCCTCAGCAGCCATGGTGGGGCGCTGTCCTAAGCAGGCCAGGGGGCCAGCAGGCGCACCTACAGCAGCCCTCCCGGTCTCAAGACCTGGCTTCTGGACTGGTGAAGGAGGGCGGGTAGGAGCAGATGCGGCCACCGCGGAGGATAAACCCGCTGGTGCAGAGGGTGCCCCCGTCGATTTGGGAGCCATGGGGGCCGCCACGGTCCCCAGGTGCTGAGGCACGGAGCTCCCGCTGGTTGAAGGCGGCTGGATAAGAGGCCCGCCCCTGGCAGCCTGTCGGTCCCTGCAAAGAAGAAGAAGCCCTCAGAATAAGAGAAGAGGCAAGAGCTCTGCTCCTATAAGCCAGAAAGAATAACACTTACTGGGCGGCATGAGCGCTCCAGCGAGCCTGCAGCACTGGCCTCTGGGCTGTAGCTGAACCGCCAGGACCAGCGGCTGGAACGGTCGCGGAATGGGACGCCTGGATCCCCGGCGCACTCGCCGGCGTTGCCACACCAACATCCGTCCTGGGAGCCCCTCCGCTTGAGGAAGGATGGCGAGGTACTTGGGCTGATTCGGACGGCTGCTGTCTGGGGAGAGACCCGCCGGAGAGGGACACTCGGGACCTCTTCGGGTCGCCACCCGATGGACCAGCACCTCCGAGAGATGGAAGCAAAGTAGCTCCGGCACCCTGACTCGGCACAGGCGGCACCCTCGGAGGAGACCGGGCGCGTTTCTTCTCTAGATTCCCGGGGGCCGGCTCTTTTCCTTTCCCTTTGTCGGCGGCTTGGGTTCCGTCGGCTCTGGGGGAGGGTTTGACAGCAGCGGATGCCTCATGCCCTGATCCGGGGTGCTCGGTTCCTGGAATGGTGATACCCCGGAAGGCATCCCCGACCTGCCGGACGGCGATCCCGATATCATCAAGGTTCGGCATCTTCCGCAGGAGCTCTGACCTCCTCTGAGGCTCCAAGAAGAGGGGGGTGACAGAGGGCGGAAGGGCGGGGTCGCCACTGGGAATGTAGTCACCGCTCACCTTGCTCACCATCTCGTTCAGCTCCTCGTCGGAAGGGTCAGAGCCGGGGCCTCTCTCCAGCCTGGTACAGTCCTGCTCGCCGGTGTAGTACCACGCTGGGCGGCTACGCTGCTGCAAGGGAGCAATACGGCGCGACACAAAGTCCATCAGCACCATTAGAGACGTCAGCCCCTTGTTGGCCAAGAACCGGATCCGCTCCAAGACCGGGGTGTACTCCTGCTCCAGCTCAGGGATCTCCTCCCAGAAGCGGCGATCGGTGGTTGGGCTGGCGGTTGGGAGTTGTAGGCGATCGTGCTCGTCGGTCTGCACTACCACCCAGCTCTCCCTCCAGTTCTCCCACATTGATGCACTGAAGGGCAGGAGGTATCCGGAGACCTTGGGGTCTTTGCAGCGATGCTGGAAGTAGTATGCCCCCATCTGATTCTTTGAGCCGCGCCCAGTCGTCCGCAGCACAAAGAAGTGGCGGAAGAGCGTCACGGAGGCGTGCACCCCCACGAACATCTCGCAGAAGTGGACAAAAACTGCAGCCATTGCGAAGGAATTGGGGGAAAGATGGTGGAGCTAGAGACCGTATGTCTCCAGCAGGGTGACAAAGAAGGAAGAAATTGGCGGAACGAACCCCGCCAGAGCATAGGCGGTGAAGAAGACTATCTCCCCCTTTTCCAGGACCAGGGGGAGAGATCCTCGGTGAAGCCGATGTTTCTGCTCTTCTGAGCGCCAGCCCAGCAGCCTGCGCACTGGCCCGAGCTCGGAAGAGCGAACGAGGCGCGTCGGGAGCAAGTTGGAAGCCATGGCAAAAGAGGGCGCAAGGGCAGGAGAGCCAGGGCGCAAGAGTTCAAGGGAAGTACGAGTGCAATGCGAAGGGAAGCCGCGATGCGGGTGAGATCCCCTTTTAAAACTTTCCAGGGATGGTTCGAGGTAATTCGAAAACCTCCGGAAACATCGCGTCGGCGACCTCGTTGGCTCCGAGACCGGGCGCCGATGAAAGGTGGATCCAAGCCGCCCAACTGAAGCGGTGGGTCAAGGAGTCAGACGCCCCAGAAGGCAAGCCGGCAAGGCACTTCGGCAGTTCCCGATGAAAGAGCCGCAACATGCAGAAGTGGTGGTCTTGGGAACCGCTGTAGTAAAAGCAACCATCAATTGAGCGCACGCTCCCACGATCCCGTGGCCGTTCGTGCCCCGGCAGCGGTCAATTCGGGACTTAGAGAAAGTGCGCGGATCAGAAGAGACGGAGGTCCCACCTCGGGCTCGCTATCTCCCCCGAGATGGGCCCGGGGGCCACTGTCGGTACCTGGGATATGGGGTACCCCCGCGCACAGGGTAAAATGCCTAAGGAACTCGCACTTCTCCGCAGGGAGAGCTCCGAAGGCGCCACGCATCCAGCGGGGCCGGACCTCCCTCTCCTCGGAGGAGAGCTCCGGGCCCGCCACGTGGCATATAGAAGCCGGACCTCCCCCTCCGCGGGAGAGAGGTCCGAAGGCGCTGCGTGTCCAGCGGGGCCGGACCTCCCTCTCCTCAGAGGAGAGCTCCGGGCCCGCCACGTGGCCAACAGAAGCCGAGCCTCTCCCTCCGCGGGGAGAGGTCCGGAGGCTCCACGTGCCCCGCGGGACTGACCCTTCTCTTCTCTGAGAAGGGCTTCGGGCCCGCCACGTGGCAGCAGAGCGACGCTGCCTGCCCCGAGAGATAGGCAGCGGGCGTAAATACGCCCCATACCTTGCCCGTACAAGGTATTAAAGGCCCGCGTCTTCCCAAGACGCGGAGACGGGGAGCACGCTTCTATCAGGTGCCAATGCGCCCAGTCGCATCACAGACTGGCGCGCGGTGTCAGAACCTGCCAGCCAATAAATACCGCGACAAGACATCCCATGCCGCCTGCGCCGTCATCAACCACTACGACTAGCAAGCGGCATGGGCAGGGCAGCAAGATGAAGACTCAGAAGCCTTCGAACAGAGACAACTACGGCATAACTGCAGATACGGTAGATAATAGCAAGGGTTCGCACTTTGCAACTCATACGCTAGCCATACACTCCCAAGCTGTAACTCACCCGCAAGCTCAGGCCTCCGGCCCCGAGCAGCAAGAAATACAGCGAGCTCCATAGCTCGCCGTGGACGTAGGGTTTTACGCTCCGGCGGCCTGAACCACGTAAAAATCACCGTGTCAAGCTCTCACTAACTCGTCCATCTGCGCAAGCTCTCCGCTAGAGACTAGCCCCACCGAAAAAAGAACCTCTGCGGGCTGCCCAGTGCAGGCCCGGGGGAAGTGTCGACTGAACACTTCGACACCTCTATTATGCTCATTACCTTCCATGTCACAACCAACCATGAATCAACCTCATTCTTGCTCATGAATACCTCCTCGTATTCGCTACCATCTCACGAATACCATCCTGTGTTCGCTAGCATTTCATCTCATAAAACCACTTTGTCTCACACCAAGACCATCCTTGTTGCCATGACTCAACAGTCATGCAACCCATCTTATCACCCGGACTCAACAGTCCCAAAACAAAACCATAACCAAACCATCCAAAAACCATAACCAGTAACCATCCCAATAATCATCCCAACTAATCATGGCAGTTGGCCAGGCGCTCGTGACCGTAAGCTCGGCTATCATGATAGTTTTAAGAACTCTGCAGAGTTTGCGCCTCTTTACCCACAAGTTTGTGATTTCGTCACCCATCGGCGACTGCAGAACCTCCATTATACCAGTACACAACCGTCGGTGTATGGCCAAGAGATCACAAAATAGCCTTTACAAAGGGGCTACTAGATGTATAAACTCACTAAGGTTTCACCGGCAGGCTAGAATCCCCAATTCTCCCACCCACGAGCCCCCTCTTGTGCCATGCAGTTCCCAGGGCAGTCCTCACTCGACTCTCATTCCCCGCGCCTTCCACAGTCCATAACACTCTAGCAACTTACCTAATTACTCAGCTAAGCCGCACCCATACTTGGCCTTGTCATGGCACTGTTATCCTGGCATGTGCATGCATGAACCGGTCCTTAGATCTACGGCAAGTAAACCACCATCTCATGCTACCTCATTCACAAACCCAGTCTTGCCTAGATGTCCCTCCGATCCATGTTCATTAACAACATTAGTTTCTCATTATCATTACTAGTGCAGCTGGCTGGACACATCTATCTCGCTTCCCAATCCCATGGACTCAGCGAAGCATAAAAGTAAAAAACCATACCCGACTCATAAACTTCCTAGGCTACAAGGGTGGTTTAATCAAAACTAGTAAACTCCTATAAAAGGGTTTCCCATCATGTTTGACTCCGCACACACACCGTTTTGCAAAACAAAACAGTTTTACCTAAAACATAGGATCAATATGGTCAAGGAGCACTTGCCTTGTTCTTGCAGTTCTGGTGGCTCTTGGATCTCGAAACCTTGTTGTTGCAGTTCATCGTAGACAGCTCCTTGAGTTTGTCCTTCTATACAGGATCACGCACATACAAGATTCATAACAATCAATTCCATGCACAAACTTTAAACTAGATGCGATGATGCATATGCGTGCTATCCTATGATCAGCTTTATTAGATCGGTTTGTACGTGTTCTTGCATGACTTTATGGTGAACAGGGTGTTCGGATCAGATGTGGACGTGGCGATGACCTTGTCTTTTAGATCAACCCGATCAACAAGTGATCTGTCCACGAGAAAACTTCTGTTCGAAGAACAGATGCAAAGAAAACACGATGATGTCGTAAGGTGGTATTGGAGACCTACCTTACGTTCTTCTCGGTCTTCGGGTCCTTCTCAGATCGTTGGGCTCTCTTCCGGTGATCTTCCTTGCTGAACTCCGGCGATGGCTTTCTCAGCGAGTTGAGGCTAGGGCTCTAAGTCGTCGGCTTAGGAGTTGGAAAAGAAGTTTGTGGTTTTGGTCAGAGGTTCTGGGTTCTATTTATAATCGGGAGAAGAAGTGTCCTATTCTGATTGGATTTCGAATAAGAGTCCTATTTAGATCGTCGTTGAATCCTAACATCTTATATTTAGTTGATTTGGTGCGGTAACATTGTGAAATTCAGGTCGGTTTATTTTTCCGTACCGGTATTCTTACGCGTACAGATTCCAAAACCGCTCCAGAACTCGTTACCTCCGTGGTGATGAGCTCCGGAAGCTCCATGTGTCCACCGGGCCTGGTCTCTCCCTTTCCGCAGAGACGAGCTCCAGTTGTACCACGTGTCAAGCGAGTGAGACCTCCCTCTTCTTTGGAGGTGAGCTCCGCGTGCGCCACGTATCCTGGCGGTCGGGACCTCCTCTCTTATTCGGAGGTGGCTCCGCGCACGCCACGTGTCAGTGCCGGACCTTCCCTCTCTCCGGAGGTAGCTCCAGCGCCAGACTTCCTTTCCTCTCAGAGACGAGCTCCGAGGTTAACACGTGTTCAACAGTGACGGACCTCCCGGAGATAAGCTCCGGTGGCGACATGTGTTCAATAGAACCGGACCTCCCGGAGATGAGCTCCGAGATCGACACGTATCCCGCGTGACTGGTCCTCTGATTCCTGCAGTGACTAGCTCCGAAGGTGACATGTGTCCTGCGAAAATGCCTTTGCTTCTTCCGCAGAGGCTCTCAAAATGTCTTCCAAAATTTTGTTTGTCCTTTCGGTTTGCCCATCGGTTTGTCGGTGATAGGCGGAGCTGAAATCCAGTCGTGTATCCATAGCTTTCTGCAGTTTCCTCCAGAATCTAGAGGTAAACTGAGAACCTCGATCTGAGACTATCCTCCTCGGGACTCCATGACGGCACACGATCTGCTCCATGTACAACTTGGCTAATTGTGCGACGTTGTAATTGGCCCTTATAGGGAGAAAATGGACTGTTTTCGTCAATCGATCCACGATAACCAGGATGGAGTCATAACCCGACTGAGTACGTGGCAATCCGACGATGAAATCCATACTGATGTCCTCCCACTTCCATTCTGGTACCTTCAAAGGTTGCAACAATCCAGCGGGTCTTTGATGTTCGGCCTTCACCAGTTGGCATGTGTCGCATAGGGCAACATATTCGGCTATATCCCTTTTTATACCATCCCACCTATAACAAGTCTTCAAGTCCTTGTACATTTTGGTACTTCCGGGATGTATGGAATAGGGTGAATCATGTGCCTCCTTCAATATCATATCGCGGAGGTGCTTCACGTTAGGCACACAAATCCTTTTTCCTAGCCAAAGCGTACCCTTCTCATCTTCTTTGAAGTCCTTCTCTGTCCTTTGTTGTATCCTTTCCTTGATCTCCTTGATCTCCTCATCCGTTGCTTGGCCATCCCTTATCTCTTGCTCCAATGAAGAGTGGATCTCCATCATTTCCATGTTGTTCAAGAATCCGAGGTGTAACCGTTTGAACTCCTTACGTAGTTTGGGTGGTAGCTCCCGAACTGTGAGTTGGTGACATGCTCCCTTCTGTCTCAATGCATCAGCTACTACATTGGCCTTCCCTGGGTGGTAGTTGATTCCGACATCTTAATCCCTGATGAGTTTCAACCATTGACGTTGCCTCAAATTCAAGTCCGTTTGGGTAAATATGTACTTGAGGTTTTTATGATCCGTATAGGTCTAACATCGATGACCAAGGATGTAATGTCTCCAAATCTTCAATGCATGCACTACTGCTGCTAGCTCCAAGTCATGTGTAGGATAAATGAGCTCATGCTTCTTTAATTGTCGTGGGGCATAGGCTACCACTTGTCCTTCTTGCATGAGCACACATCCGAGCCCTGTCTGGATGCGTCACAGTATATGTCAAAGCTCTTGCTTACGTCCGGCAATATCAAAACCGGCGCTGTGGTTAGCCTTTTCTTGAGTTCCTCAAAACTTTCTTGGCATGCTGGTGTCCATCGAAAGGCTTTTCCCTTCGTTAGCAACTCCGTCATAGGCTTTGCTATCTTAGAGAAGTCTTTGATGAATCTTCGATAGTATCCCGCCATCCCAAGAAAACTCCGAATATCCCTCACATTTTGTGGTTGGTCCCACTTCAGAACATCTCTCACTTTTCCGGGATCAGCCGATACCCCTTCTTCGGAGATAATGTGGCCTAGGAACGACATTTTCTTTAGCCAAAATTGACACTTGTTAAGCTTGGCATACAATTGATGCTCACGCAATTTCTGCAAGGTCAATTTCAAATGTTCTTCATGCTCCTCCTCACTTTTTGAATACACCATAATGTCGTCGATGAAAACCACGACGAACTTATCCAAGTACTCCATGAAAACCTTGTTCATGAGGTACATGAAGTATGCGGGTGCATTTGTTAACCCAAAAGACATGACGGTATATTCATACAAACCATACCGTGTTCGAAAGGCAGTCTTGGGTATATCGGAGGGCTTAACCTTCAGCTGGAAATATCCTGACCGAAGATCAATCTTGGAGAACACTCGGGCTCCTTTCATTTGGTCGAACATGTCCTCTATACGGGGCAGAAGGTATTTGTTTGTTGATTGTTACCTCGTTGAGAGACCTATAGTCCACGCACATCCTTTGGGTTCCATCCTTCTTGTCTACGAAGAGCACCGGAGCTCCCCATGGTGACTAGCTTGGACGTATAAAACCCTTCTCCAACTGCTCTTGAATTTGCTTCGTGAGTTCTACTAGCTCATTGACGGACATCCTATAGGGTCTCTTGGCTATGGGTGGAGTTCCAGATACCAAATCAATGGCAAACTCAATGTCCCGATCAGGGGGCATGCCTGGAAGCTCCTCTGGAAACACGTCCGAGAATTCTTGAACCACTGGAATGCTGTCCAATGTTGCTCCTTCAACGTGGTTCAAAATTGCCTTTTTTGTTGTTTGTTGGACTGACTCAAACTCGACACGAATACCGTGCTCATTTGTCAACTGCACGCTTCTTTCAGCACATTGGATTACCCCGTTGTGCTTGCTTAACCAATCCATATCGAGTATTATGTCAATCCATGGGAATCCAAGACAATAAGGTTGGCAAGGAAGTCTACCCCCCTTATTTTAAGGCTTACTTTCGGACATACTATATTAGTCCTCATCTCTCCTTCGGGAGAATTAACTAACATAGCACATTTTAAGTGGGATATGGGTAGATTATGCTTAGCAACAAACTTGGATGATATGAAGGAATGTGATGCTCCAGAATCAAATAAGATGGTGGCTGGGTTGGAGTTGGCAAGGAACATACCAATTACGACGTCCTCAGCCTGTTGTGCTTCCTCAGCAGAGACATGGTTCACGTTGCCGCAAGCATAGTTCTGCTGTCCACGGTTCCCTTGATTGTCCCTTTCGTTCGGCCGCGGGTTCTGTTTGGGCACGTTGCCTTGCTGTCCAGGGCCTCTCCTCGGGCACTAGTTCGCAAAGTGTCCTATTTCCCCGCATGCAAAGCATGCCCTGTTGCCTACGGCAGCAGGTACGTTGGGGTGGGGGTTTTGAACAGGAGCTCCCACGTTAGGTCGGGGCACAAGAGGTGTCGGTACCTGAGATATGGGGTACCCCCGCGCACTGGGTGAAATGCCTAAGGTGCTCGCCCTTCTCCACAGGGAGAGCTCCGAAGGCGCCACGCGTCTGGCGGGGCCGGACCTCCCTCTCCTCAGAGGAGAGCTCCAGGCCCGCCATGTGGCATACAGAAGCTGGACCTCCCCCTCCACAGGAGAGAGGTCCGAAGACGCCACTCCAGCGGGGCCGGACCTCCCTCTCCTCAGAGGTGAGCTCCGGGTCCGCCACGTGGCATGCAGAAGCCGGACCTCCCCCTCCGCGGGAGAGAGGTCCGAAGGCGCCACGCGTCCAGCGGGGCCGGACCTCCCTCTCCTCAGAGAAGAGCTCCGGACCCGCCACGTGGCTGGAAGAATGGTGCTGCCTGCCCCCGAGCGGTAGGCAGCGGGCGTAAAGGCGCCCCTCACCTTGCCCGTACGAGGTATTCAAGGCCCGCGTCTTCCCAAGACGCGGAAACGCGGAGCACGCGCCTGTCAGGTGCCGTTGCGTCCAGTCGCATCACAGACTGGCGCGCGGTGTCAGAACCTGCCAGGTAATAAACGCCGCGACAAGACATCCCATGCCGCCTGCGCCGTCATCAACCACTATGACTAGTGCACGGCATGGGCAGGGCGGCAAAATGAAGACTCAGAAGCCTTCGACCAGAGGCAACCACCGGCGTAACTACAGATACGGTAGATAATAGACAATCTTCCCGGGACCACCTGTCGGGTCCCGGCCCCCCTTGTAAGCCACCCAAGTCTTGGACTATAAAAGGCTCAGGTAGGCGTCGATAGCAAGGGTTCGCATTCAGCAACTCATACGCTAGCCATACACTCTCAAGCTGTAACTCACCCCCAAGCTCAGGCCCCCGGCCCTGAGCAGCAAGCAATACCGCGAGCTCCATAGCTCGCCGTGGACGTAGGGTTTTACGCTCCGGCGGCCTGAACCACGTAAAACTCCCCGTGTCAAGCTCTCACTAACTCGTCCATCCGCGCAAGCTCTCCGCTAGGAACTAGCCCCTCCGAAAAAAGAACCTCCGCGGGCTGCCCAGTGCAGGCTCGGAGGAAGTGTCGATCGCACACTTCGACATTTGGCGCGCCAGGAAGGGGGCTTTTCCCCTAGCGCGACGAGTTTCCGCCGACGAAGATGACCAAGCTCCCTTCAGCGGCAAACTCTCCCCCACCGCATTCACGGCGAACCGTGACCGGGGAAGAGTACATGATGACACACTCAGGACGGAGTGTGACAAGGCAAGCTGGGAGCCAGCAACCGGCTCTGGCAGCGCCGACCCCGGCAATGCAGGCTCCATCCAGCGTCAGGCCTTCAGTAGCGCCGGGCGTACACGGTGGGGGTGCGCTGGCCTCAGCAAGGGCGCTACTGCGCAATCCGCCTGCTGGGGACGCGCCTCAGGCGGCGACCCAGCAGTGGATTCGCGAGGTAGACCATCTTGACGTTGGCCTCGACCCAGCCTGAAGGGCAGATCTTCGCTACGCGGGCTCTGCCCCAGGCATACGTCGTGCAGTATATGCCACAACCATATGCCCTGCAAACGGCGTCCCCGGTCTATAGAGCGGCCTTGCCCATACCGGGGCATACTGTGCCAGCGGAGGACCAGGCGTTCGCGGCGCCGATACCTGCACTGGGAGCCAGCAACCGGCTCTGGCAGTGCCGACCCCGGCAATGCCGGCTCCGACCAGCGTCAGGTTTTCAGTAGCGCTGGGTGTACCTAGTGAAGGTGCGCTAGCTGCAGCGAAGAGCGCTGCTACTCAATATTCCACAGTCGTATGTCCTGAGTATGGCCGCCGGAGCATGCGATGCTCAGCGCGAACCAAGCATTCGTGGCATCAGAACCTGCGGCGACAGAAGCGGGGTGTGCGGCCCTCGCGCCCCGCCTTCGCTTCACAAAATGGCCGTGCAAGTTTCGGTCACTCTCGCCTGAGAAGTACGACGGCAGCATCAACCCGGCGGAATTCCTCCAGAGGCCGGGAAATCCAGAAGCTCGAGGGGCGCTTCCGGAAGGGGAAGCAGCCCCTAGCTGATGCCCCATCCTATAGTAAGGAAGGGCAACCAGAAGGTCGAGGCCCGAGACGGCGACGACCGCCAGGTGGATTCCCAGGAGCTCCGGCGCGCCGCAAAGGCAGCGCGCAATCATGGAAGCTCCATCTCCAATGACGACGAGCACTGGAAGATGCCCTGTGACATCTTCTGCGGGTCCGCTGACCCCCCTGACCAGAAGCATGGCTAAGGCCTTGCGACGAGCGGTAGCGTCTGTGGCTCCCCTCCCAGGTGCAGTACCGCACCTCAGGTGGATGGGAACCCCCATCAGCTCCGATGACACCGACTGCCCCAGGAACATGGCTGGGGCCGGCCAACTACCGCTCGTCGTGGCCCTTACCGTCGCCAACGTGAATATGTACCACGTTTTGGTGGATGGTGGGGCTGGACTGAACCTCATCAGTCACGCAGCCTTCCAGAAGCTGCAGATCCCGATGGCCAAGCTCGCCCCATCAAGCCCGTTCTCAGGGGTAGGGCCGGGACAGGCCGTTTCCTACGGCCGCATCAGCCTCCCGGTGACCTTTGAGGCACCGGGCAGCTACCGGACGGAGTACATTCTGGTCGACATGGCCGAGACTGACCTCCCCTTCAATGCCACAATCGGTAGGCCAGCCCTGTACCGATTCATGGCAATAGCCCACTACGGCTACCTTGTCTTGAAGATGTCTACACCAACAGGCGTCCCCAAGGTTGTGGAGACCGTGTTGCCGCAGTATTAGCCTTGGAAAGGCTTCGGGCGCTTACAGCAACTAGAGCGCCAGCCCTCAGCAGTACAGGACCAAACCAGCTCCACCCAAGTGCACGTCACCGTGCCTCTACCGCCGCACCCCGCGTGCAACCCCTTGATGAGGACGACGTCCCCACAAGGCTCATCCGAATCAGCGCTGATGCCACCCAGACCACCCGGGTAGCCGGGGGCCCGGGTAGCATATAGGAAGGCGCGCTCGTTGCCCCCCTCCGGCATGAGGTCGATGTGCTGCATGACAGCCATCACCGAGGCCAGAGATCCCCAGGGAGGTGATGGAGCATTACTTAAAGGTCTTTCCCGACGTCCAGCCGTCCGACGAGACGGAGGGTCCGCCGCTCCTGGCGCTTGGCAAACCGTGTTATTATCCCGAGGGCCAGCGAGAAGCTCCGGAAGCGCATCCACTACACCAGTCTCAATAAGGGCTCCCATCAGACCCCTGTGTCTGAAGTAGTTGAAGGGCGCCCCCTACCTACTAATCCCGGCGTAAGCCGACTCGGCATAGCTAGGGGTCCCGCGAATTTCTGGTTTTCGCACAATGGCTTTAACCCCATACCACAGTAACCTGTTCCGCTACCAAGAAGCAAGCACCAGAAGACCAGACCTCGGATCCCTGACACAACCTCCCGGAGCCCCCGGGACGACAGCGGAGCTTCCCGCGAGGTCCAAAGCAGCCTGAGGACCCCCGAGTGTCCGGCACCCGGCGATCTCCCCAGGCTAAAAGCTATCCCTCACAGCTCCATGCGGCGGGCGATGCTGCCAAATGGGCGGCGGAGCTACTGAAGTTTGATCTAGGTTCCCTTTCCCGCCATACAGACATTAACCGAGCATTAGTTCACTTGTGGCTGAAGTAGACGCACGCTCAAGGGGCCATGAAGACGATGAAACAGGACCCTGAGCCCTGACCTTCATCAGGACTCATCAAATGATGTTCGCCCACGGCTCCCCGTGAAAGCAGGGGGCCGATGCTAGCGTACCGTTCCTCATGCCATCGGGGGAGCAGTCTGGGTATGTGGCGCGTCTCAATTCCAAGGCAGCCAACACCATAGCAGAGTATGGAGTGCTCATCCTTCTCGCTAGTCGTTGGCTCAGGGCAATCCCCAGTCTGGTTATCAACCAAGACGGCGGAGACAAACCCCCTCGCCTTGGACCTGCACCACGTACCGCGCGCTAGCAAGGCCGCAGCTGATGACCTTTCAACGAGGGCCCCCACTGCCACCGGAGCCACTGTGCCTGAAGGGGGCCTCGAGAGGACGTTGCCGCGACCCACAGCCCGGCCCGCCGAGCCGGGTGAAGGGGGCTAGACCAGCACCTCGAAGCTGGCGGTCCCGGCGGCCATGAGCGCCGCCAAGGATCATAAGCGTCACTGGGGACTCCGTGCAACCCAGCGCTCAAGATCCAGATGCTCAAGTCAGACCCGATGCATGGATCACGGAGGTCCGGGACTACTTGAAAGACAATATCCTCCCAGATGAACGTGTATCCGCTGAACGGATTGCGCGTATGGCTAAGAGACACATGGCGGTAGAGGGGGATCTCTACCGACGTGGCGCCAACCACATCCTATTGCGGTGCATAACCCAGGTGGAAGGCTGCGACTTGTTCACTGAGATCCATGGAGGCGAATGTGGGAGTCATTCTTCCTCACGCACGCTTGTCGGTAAAGCCTTTCGGCATGGCTTCTACTAGCCGGCAACACTCCAGGATGCCGTCGAGCTGGTCGAGAGCTGCTAGGCATGCCTGTTCCGTGCCAAGCAGATCCATACACCGGCTTGGACGGTACGGATGATCCAGCCCGCATGGCCATTTGCCGTACTGGGGCTGGACATCCCGGGCCTGGGACCATTCCCTAGAACCGAAGACAGGGACCCGCTCCCGAACCTTCGGAGCACGGAACACCGCTGTAAGTTCTACCCCTAGAGCAACAATCAGGCAGGCCTTTCTTTTCGTAGTAATTTCCATAAAAGTCCGTGAACCGGGCTTGGAGCAACTAAGCCTCAGGGGACGGTCCAGGACTACGTTCAGCTTCGCCTGGTTCCGACACCAAGCGCGTAGAGTCTTGCTTCCCTTGAGGTGGGTCGTGGCCTACATATGTGGCCCTCCTTCCCCCGTATGAAAATTTATATGAAAAGAAGCCCACCCTACGTTGCTCTTCTTTGGTACTCATTTGATTTACTTATTAAATTTCTATGATTACCCTACTAACGCGTGCTCACTATGCGTTCAATTCCCTCTTCTCATTTTCATCTTTAGTCGGAATTTGCTGCAGATATGACTAAGGAATAGAGGGGGGAGCCCCCAAGGAGAATTACTTTTTCCTTATGTACAGGATTTCTCAGCCTCAGCTCCCCGCAGGAGTATGGTAGGCGCATCCACCCAATAGAACGCACCTACCAGGGGGCCGCTACGGGATCGCGGTAGGCCAAAAACCCTAAGGTAAGATCAAAGGGCTAGCCCTCGCAGGGGTGGGGTCTGAAGGCCCCACGTGTCCGGCAGGGCCAGGCCTCCCACCTCTTCGAGGGGAGCTCCGGGATCGCCGCGTGGTCTGCAGGGAGAGGCCCGGGACCTCCACGTGCCCTGCGGGCCCGGACCTCCTCCCAGGCAGGAGCTCCGGGCCCGCCACATGACCAACAGGCTCGGACCCCCCTCCGATCTCGTGAGGCGGGTCCTGGAGACCTCCGGAACCCTTAGTATACAGTGGGGACCCGGACAAGGTGTCCATGCAGAGCTTCGAGATTGGTCAAGGCCTCCGAGCCCTTGCGGAGCTAAGGGCTCGGTCGGGAAAGGCCAAGAAGAAGACTAGGGCATGCAGACACAGAAAGAAACAGGAGTCTGTCCATACAAAGGCTCCACGAGCTGGGCTACAGACTCAACGAAAATAAAGAAAGGAAGTACAGGGCCTTGTGGACACGAGGGCGGGTGCCTAGGGGTCCCCGGACTCCCGATGAAACCTAGAGGCCACGAGGGCAGCTAAGTCCTCGACTTCGGCCCTGGCAGCTTCCTCCTGGTCGGCGATGGGTCCTAAACAGACCGGCCCCAGGGAAAAGGAAGGGTCTCGGCTAACGAAGCACGACAGAACGTGCATCGCAACCTCCTTCGCAAGGCCCCGACCTTCCGCTTCCAGCTCGTCGGCGATCACAGATTCAAGCCGACCTAGCTCGTCGCCGAGAGACTCAAGGGCTGGGGCCGCTTCAGACACCGGCCGTGCTGGGGTCTCCACCTGCACAGGGCTAAAACCAAGAGGAGCCAAGGCGGATCCCGCCTTAGCAATGAAGTGCCAGACCGCCTGGGCCTCGGCAGTCCGCAGGGACTGGAGCCTCCCTACCTCTTGGCGGGCCGCTAGCTCGCGATCCATCGCCGCCTGAAGCTCCTTGGAAGACTGCTCCTCCCTCGCGGCGACAGCCGACTCACGGAGCTCCAACTCCTCAGTCCGAGCCCTTAGCTCCTCCACCTTGGCCCTCAGCCGAGCGGTGGTCTTCTCCTCCTCGTCCGCAGCAGCACGTTCCCGATCAGCGACGGCATGCTCCCGACGGGCTACCTGCAGCTGAAACTCCTCCGCGGCGGCGGAACACTCCTTGGCTTTGGCTTCAGCTTTGGCCAGAGCCTCGCGGTAGGTGGCACGAACCCGCTGGGCCTCTAGCTCCAAGCGGCTAATGGCCTTCTTCTGGGCGCCAAGCAGAGCACTCATGGCCTCAAGCCTTGACTGCCTTGAGTCGAGGTCCGCCCGGGCCCGCTGCTGCCAGCTGAGAAGGCGGTCCCTCTCGCCGGCCAATGCCTTCCGCTCCTGCTCAAAGGCAGATTGGAGCTGCCGGGAGCTGGTCTGGGCACGCTCCATGGCGTCCCACACGGGTACCGGAGCAGGGGGAGCAGGAGTCGCGCCGCTGGACCCCCCGGACGAGTCCAAGACCGGCGGGAGCACCGGCGCCTCGGCAGCTACGGGGGGGGGGGGGGGGGGGCGCTGTCCTAAGCAGGCCAGGGGGCCAGCAGGCACACCTACAGCGGCCCTCCCGGTCTCAAGACCTGGCTTCTGGGCTGTTGAAGGAGGGCGGGTAGGAGCAGATGCGGCCACTGAGGCCACTGCCCCCGTCGATTTGGGAGCTATGGGGGCCGCCGCGGCCCCCAGGTGCCGAGGCGCGGAGCCCCCGCTGGTTGAAGGCGGCCGGATAAGAGGCCCGCCCCTGGCAGCCGGTCGGTCCCTGCAAAGAAGAAGAAGCCCTCAGAATAAGAGAAGAGGCAGGAGCTCTACTCCTATAAGTCAGAAAGAATAACACTTACTGAGCGGCATGAGCGCTCCAGCGAGCTTGCTGCACTGGCCTCTGGGCTGTAGCTGAACTACCAGGACCAGCGGCTGGAACGGTCGCGGAATGGGACGCCTGGACCTCCGGCGCGCTCGCCGGCGTCGCCCCACCAACATCCGTCCTGGGAGCCCCGCCGCTCGAGGGAGGATGGCGAGATACTTGGGCTGATTCGGACGGCTGCTGTCTAGGGAGAGACCCGCCGGGGAGGGACACTCGGGACCTCTTCGGGTCGCCACCCGATGGACCAGCACCTCCGGGAGATGGAAGCAAGGTGGCTCCGGCACCCTGGATTGGCACAGGCGGCACCCTCGGAGGAGACCGAGCGCGTTTTTTCTCTAGATGCCCGGGGGCCGGCTCTTTTCCTTTCCCTTTATCGGCGGCTTGGGTTCCGTCGGCTCTGGGGGAAGGCTTGGTAGCAGTGTATGCCTCATGCCCTGATTCGGGGTGCTCGGTTCCTGGAATGGTGATGCCCCGGAAGGCATCCCCGACCTGACGAACGGCAATCCCGATATCATCAAGGTTCGGCATCTTCTGCAGGAGCTCTGACCTCCTCTGAGGCTCCAAGAAGAGGGGGGTGGCAGAAGGCGGAAGGACGGGGACGCCGCTGGGAATATAGTCACCACTCACCTTGCTCACCATCTCCTCCAGCTCCTCGTCGGAAGGGACAGAGTCGGGGCCTCTCTCCAGCCTGGTACAGTCCTGCTCACCGGTGTAGTACCACGCTGGGCGGCTGCGTTGCTGCAAGGGAGCAATGCGGCGTGACACAAAGTCCATCAGCACCATTAGAGACGTCAGCCCCTCGTTGGCCAAGAACCGGATCCGCTCCAAGACCGGAGTGTACTCCTGCTCCAGCTCAGGGATCTCCTCCCAGAAGCGGCGATCGGTGGTTGGGCTGGTGGTTGGGAGTTGTAGGCGATCGTGCTCATCGGTCTGCACTACCACCCAGCTCTCCCTCCAGTTCTCCCACCTTAATGCGCTGAAGGGCAGGAGGTATCCGGAGACCTTGGGGTCTTTGCAGCGATGCTGGAAGTAATACGCCCCCATCTGAGTCTTTGAGCCGCGTCCGGTCGTACGCAGCACAAAGAAGTGGCGGAAGAGCGTCACGGAGGCGTGCACCCCCACGAACATCTCGCAGAAGTGGACAAAAACTGCCGCCATTGCGAGGGAGTTGGGGGAGAGATGGTGGAGTTGGAGACCGTATGTCTCCAGCAGGGTGACGAAGAAGGAAGAAATCGGCGGAACGAACCCCGCCAGAGCATAAGCGGTGAAGAAGACCGTCTCCCCCTTTCCCAGGACCAGGGGGAGAGATCCTCGGCCGAGCCGATGCTTCTGCTCTTCCGAGCGCCAGCCCAGCAGCCTGCGCACTGGCCCGAGCTCGGAGGAGCGAACGAGGCGCGTCGGAAGCAAGTTGGAAGCCATAGCGAAAGAAGGCGCAAGGGCAGGAGAGCCGGGGCGCAAAAGTTCAAGGGAAGTACGAGCACAATGCGAAGGGAAGCCGCGATGCGGGTGAGATCACCTTTTAAAACTTTCCAGGGATGGTTCGAGGTAATTCGAAAACCTCCGGAAACATCGCATCGGCGACCTCGCCGGCTCCGAGACTGGGCGCCAATGAAAGCTGGGCCCAAGCCGCTTAACTAAAGCGGTGGGGTCAAGGAGTCAGTCCCCTGAGAAGATGAGCCGGCAAGGCCCTTCGGCGGTTCCCGAAGAAAGCGCCGCAACGTGCAGAAGTGGCAGCCTTGGGAACCACCGCAGTAAAAGCAATCATCAAGTGGGCACACGCTCTCACGACCCCGCGGTCGTTCGTGCTCCGGCAGCGGCCAAGTCGGGACTTAGAGAAAGTGCGCGGATCGGAAGAGACGGAGGTCCCACCTTGGGCTCGCTATCTCCCCCAAGATGGGCCCGGGGGCCACTGTCGGTACCTGAGATATGGGGTACCCCCGCGCACAGGGTGAAATGCCTAAGGTGCTCGCCCTTCTCCGCAGGGAGAGCTCCGAAGGCGCCACGCGTCTGGCGGGGCCGGACCTCCCTCTCCTCAGAGGAGAGCTCCGGGCCCGCCACGTGGCATACAGAAGCCGGACCTCCCCCTCCGCGGGAGAGAGGTCCGAAGACGCCACGCGTCCAGCGGGGCCGGACCTCCCTCTCCTTAGAGGTGAGCTCCGGGCCCGCCACGTGGCATGCAGAAGCCGGACCTCCCCCTCCGCGGGAGAGAGGTCCGAAGGCACCACGCGTCCAGCGGGGCCGGACCTCCCTCTCCTCAGAGAAGAGCTCCGGACCCGCCACGTGGCTGGAAGAACGGTGATGCCTGCCCCCGAGCGGTAGGCAGCGGGCGTAAAGGCGCCCCTCACCTTGCCCGTACGAGGTATTCAAGGCAGGGGCGTAAAGTAGGCAGGGGCGGCCAGAATCGAGATGTTTGGAGCTGTACAGCAGCCGGCGGCGAGCTCTCCGGCGAGATCCCTCGGCGGCGGGGCGCGGGTGTCGCGAGGTTGAAGAAGGAGGTGGACCCCAGCTGTCAGCGGGGGATATTTTGAATCGGGATCCGGCTGCGGCCGGGATCGGGTGTGCTGGCGCGCAAAATCCTTGTGGGCCGCGATGTGCCATCGCCTAGGCATGCGACGCGTGTCCCCTGGGCCCACGCGCGAGTTTAAACTTTTCCCCGATTTTCAGTTCTCCTTCAAACTTCAAATCCTCATAACTTTGGCTAGAAAGCTCCAAATTGAGTGAACCAAATTTTGCTGGATTCATCTCTCTGAGTACTTTCCAGAAAATCAAGTTTCACTTCATGAAATTCCTTATTTCTCCAGAATTAATTCCTCAAAATTTAAACTGTTAGGAATTTTAACTGGAGAATCCTTTGGAGGAAAATCCTGAAATTTTTCTGGGATGTTCACCAAAATATCCTTGAACTACCATAAAAAGTTCAGATCCATTTGAGCTCATCTGATCCACCTAATAGTGTGATTAGTGAAACTGTTCCAGAGAAAATAGAAAATGTTCAGAAACATTTTCAGAATTTTCTCTGAAATTGTTTAGCTCATAACTTTAGCTAGGAACCTTCAAATTAAGTGAGACCAACTCCATTAGAACCCTCTGAAAATCTAGTTTTCAGAAAGTCATAGTTTGTTTCATGAAAATCCCTAGAACACCGTAAGAGTTCCAATTAAGGTCAAGTACATAATTAATTGTGGAGGGCTCAAATGAGCTTTGCTGCAACTAAAACTTGACCAAGCCTCTGTTTAGGTTGTAACCAAGCCACAATAAAAGTTTCACAGTCATTAGGTCTATCTAGCAAAGGTTATAGACTTCACAACTTCAAACTTAATACAAATGCATTAAATTGATACATATGTTTCTTATATCATGTAGCCGCTAAGGTCGAGGAGGAACCCGAAGTCCTAGACTTCGTTACTCCGGAGGAACAGCTAGCCTACGACCAAGAGCAGCAAGGCAAGCTCCAGTTTGCATTAACCTTTTTACAAATGTTTATTGTTTTGAGCACATCTTTGAATATTGTTCTTGCATTAGAGTCTTGATTGGAAACCCAACTGCATAGCCAAGAAAACCATGGGTTGGTGTTAGGATTGAAAACCTCGTTAGCTACTGCATTGCTAAGGTAGAGTAGGATTCGGTACAAGTCGAGTAGTTGGAACTACTCGCGAGCATAGGCTAGAGGCACTCGACTCGGGTAGTAATAGCACATGATACACATGGCAAAAAAATGAGACCGAGCGGAGAGTAAGGGCAGCAGGACTTTGCGGCCTGTGTGCTGTAGCTCCGCTTGTGTCGATTGAGGACCGAGCCGTGTGCCGGCCTGTTAAACAAGCTAGAACAGTACCGAAGACCTACCGGCTATATGGGAACCGGGAAACTGATGTAACTCGGGTAGCTGGTTATTGAGGCATTGCCCGTCGTTCAGAGGGTAGGTTGAGAGCTTGAGGTGTAAATCGGCTGGCGGCACGGAGATGCGCGTGCAGAGACCTCTTGCTCGGGACGATGGGACCAGTTCAATATTTGGCTAACGGGTGAAAGGTAGTCGCATACGGCGTCCGTGATGGTTGTTGTAGGCAACATCGAGTACGGGCGTACGTGACGGGTTGTTCGGGTAACCCTGCAGGTGTAAATCGATTATAATCGCCGTCCCTCGCGGTCAGAGAGTACCACTTGTTCACTGTACCGTGACGTAGAAAGAACAGGCTAGTTACATGTTAAAATGTTGCTGATTGAAAGATGGACTTGATTGCTAATGACTTGCTATAGTTTAGAGCTAACTAAAGTTCATTTCAACTTTGGGCAAAGTACATGAGAGAAATGCGTTTCTTGTTTGATTGCGGCTCTCTCATGTACCTTAGCGTAAGGTTCTCCACAACCTGCTGCTAAAACTTGAAAGTAAGGTTCTACTAATTAGGCGAGTCCTTGCAAATGATTTTTACCTCATGCAACCCATTACCCTCATGTAGAAGTTCCATGTTTAGGTGAGACGGATCAGACTTGCTGAGCCTTCATGCTCACTGCTTGTGTTTGAAGCTTTTGCAGGGTTCTATGAGGAAGGGACTCCTGAAGAGGAGACGGAACCCCAGGAGGGGAACCCCGTCGAGTGGGAGTCGTGCACGCCGCAGAGTTAGTGTGCGTGTGTGCTAGCAAGGGCACGTTCAAGGGCTGAACGTGCACTTGATGCTTAGTCTACGCCCGCGAGTGTAGACTGAACTTATTTTGATGTAAACATGTTCATAACTTGTTTATGTAATAAAAATTTCGCTTCCGCTTTGTACCTTGGACGTGTGTTATACGGTGCTGTGCAACGCAGCACCCCTCAGCGTGATCCTGGCTCGACAAGACCATTGGGGTCGTGTCAGCATTGGTATCAGAGCTCGCTTGAGGTTTAACACAGTACAAGGGTCTTCTTTTTTAAAAATCCAGTGAGGAACGAGTTAGTAGCCCGTATAAGGATGTTATTAGTATATAGAAAGTGGCATATTAATCTATTTGTTATGTCGGAGAATCGTGCATCTCGGGACGATCATGTCTTGGGGGGTGCACGTAAGCGCTGTCCACCAGTGCGCACAAGCTGAACGGTGGAGCCCCACGGGTGGCAGGTAACCCGACCCGCTTTAGTATCCTCTACGACTCTTCATGTCGTTTGGGGTATTCGAGCAACGTCTGTCCCTGGCGTGCGTGGTGCAACATGGGAGACCCCGTCACGTGGTCTGAAACATGAACACGTAACTCAAGTCGTGTTTGGCTTGAGAACATCCGGGCGAGTGATGACGGCCGGGTGTACGAACTGTATGGATTCCGGGCTCGGTGTGCAGCCGAGTCCGATGATTGTTTGAGTTTCTGCAGGTAGCCTGACCACGAAACGGTAGACGTGTAGCATCCGTGTGTGAGTGACGCTTAGTGCCACTGAAATAACGAAGCCGGCTAAGTCCGGTATAGGTTTTTCCTTTGTGAGGATGTAGTACCGACATAATCTGGTGACGCATCGACGTCACACCCATCTAAATGAACAACTTCATTTAAAAACTTGAAGGTTTTGATCCAAAGTAGTAAAACTTGATGTAACTCCTTCCCTTGAACAGGATATTCAAAGTTAACAAGTTTTCAACTTATAGGATGTTAAGGACAGGGCACTCTGTTTTCAGCCAAATCAAGGCTGAAGTTAATCAGAGGTTAGAGGTTGAGTTCTTTCGAGGTTGGGGTCGTATGATACATTTCTGGAAAGCGTTGGAAGAGATTTACAACTCTTCTGTTCAGGTCCAGAGGTGTTTCATCCCTTAACCACTCGAAAAATGCAGTAGAATTGAAACTGTCCAGAAAACGGGACAGAGTAAAGACTCTCTGTAGACTCTCTGTAAATTAAGCATAACTTCCTGCATAAAAATCCAAAAATAGAAAATGAGGTAGTTCTGGAAAGCTTATGAGATGAGTTACAACTTTGTAACAGAAAGTTTTGTCAGGTCGGGAATATAATTAACTGGGATTCTTGGATTAAATCAGTACCTAAGGCGGGGAGGTGCTGTCCAATAGTTTCCAGAAATTCTGTTAAATTTGACATCTCATAACTTTTGAACCAGGACAAATCTTAGGCCAAGCGAACACTTTCTGGAAAGCTACTGAAGTTAGCTTTAACTTTTATGTTGAGCTCCAGGATTGGTTTTGCTTTTAAACTGGCCTAAATCAGGTTGAAATGGAAACTGGTCAGGGCTGTCATGGGAACAGCAGATCAGCAGTCAAATTTGTTTAAAAATTTGAACTATGTTTCCAAGTTTTATGGGTTCAATGACATACCTTATGTTATAACTCAATGGTTTACTGTTTAAATAAATATTTGACATTTCTCAAATATATTTTTACAGATGGTGACACGACCCCAAGGTCCTGTCGAGCCAGGATCACGCTGAGGGGTGCTGCGTTGCACAGCACCGTATAACACACGTCAAAGCTACAAAGCGGAAGCGGAAATTTTATTACATAAACAAGTTATGAACATGTTTACATCAAAATAAGTTCAGTCTACACTCACGGGCATAGACTAAGCATCAAGTGCACGTTCAGCCCTTGAACGTGTCCTTGCTAGCACACACGCACACTAACTCTGCGGCGTGCACGACTCCCACTCGATGGGGTTCCGTCTCCTCTTCGGGAGTCCCTTCCTCATAGAACCCTGCAAAATCTTCAAACACAAGCAGTGAGCACGAAGGCTCAGCAAGTCTAACCCGTCTCACCTAAACATGGAACTTCTACATGAGGGTAATGGGTTACATGAGGTAAAAATCAGTGCAAGGACTCGCCTAATTAGTAGAACCTTACTTTCAAGTTTTAGCAGCAGGTTGTGGAGGACCTTACGCTAAGGCACATGAGAGAGCCGCAATCAAACAAGAAACGCATTTCTCTCATGCACTTTGCCCAAGGTTGAAAAGAACTTTAGTTAGCTCTAAGCTACAGCATATCATTAACAATCAATGTCCAGCTTTCAATCAGCAACATTTTAACATGTGACTAGCCTGTTCTTTCTACGTCACGGTACAGTGAACAAGTGGTACTCACTGACCGCGAGGGACGGCGATTATAATCGATTTACACCTGCAGGGTTATCCGAACAACCCGTCACGTACGCCCGTACTCGATGTTGCCTACAACAACCATCACGGACGCCGTACGCAACTACCTTTCACTCGTCAGCCAAATATTGAATCGGTCCCATCGTCCCGAGCAAGAGGTCCCTGCACGCGCATCTCTGTGCCGCCAGCCGATTTACACCTCGAGCTCTCAACCTATCCTCTGAACGACGGGCAATGCCTCAATACCCAGCTACCCGGGTTACATCAGTTTCCCGGTTCCCATATAGCCGGTAGGTCTTCGGTACTGTTCTAGCTTTTTCAACAGGCCCGCACACGGCTCGGTCCTCAATCGACACAAACGGAGCTACAGCACACAGGCCCCAAAGTCCTGCTGCCCTTACCCTCCGCTTGGTCTCATTTTCTTACCATGTGTTTCATGTGCTATCACTACCCGAGTCGAGTGCCTCTAGCCTATGCTCGCGAGTAGTTCCAACTACTCGACTTGTACCGAATCCCAATCTACCTTAGCATTGCAGTAGCTAACGGGGTTTGCAATCCTAAACCCAACCCGTGGTTTTCTTGGCTATGCAGTTGGATTTCCAAACAAGACTCTAATGCACAGAACAAAGGAAACAAGTATGTGCTCAAAACAATAAAAATTTGTAAAAGGGTTAATGCAAACCGGAGCTTGCCTTGCTGCTCTTGGTCGTAGGCTAGCTGTTCCTCCGGAGTAACGAAGTCTAGGACATCGGGTTCCTCCTCGACCTTAGCGACTACATGATAAGAGCAATATATGTATCAATTTAAATGCATTTGTATTAACTTTGAAGTTGTGAAGTCTATAACCCTTGCTAGACAGACCTAATGACTGTGAAACTTTTACTGTGGCTTGGTTACAACCTAAACAGAGACTTGGTCAAGTTTTAGTTGCAGCAAAGCTCAATTGAGCCCTCCACAATTAATTATATCATTGACCTTAATTAAGGGCTTTTAGGGTGTTCTAAGGATTTTCATGAAACAAACTATGACTTTCTGAAACCTAGATTTTTAGAGGGTTCTAAGGGATTTGGTCTCACTTAATTTGGGAGTTCCTAACTACAGATATGAGCTAAACAATTTCAGAGAAAATTCTGAAAATGTTTCTGCACATTTTCTATTTTCTGTGGAACAGTTTCACTAATCACACCATTAGGCGGATCTAATGAGCTCAAATGGATCTGAAATTTTTATGATAGTTCAGGGATATTTTGGTGAACATCCCAGCAAAATTGCAGGATTTTCTTCCAAAGGATTCTCCAGTTAAAATTCCTAACAGTTTAAATTTGAGGATTTGAAGCTTTCTAGCCAAATTTGGTTCACTCAATTTGGAGCTTTCTAGCCAAAGTTATGAGGATTTGAAGTTTGGAAGAATTCTGAAATTCGGGGAAAAAGTTTAAACTCTCGGGGCTCGCGGGGACACGTGTCGAGCGCGGAGGTGTCCGGCACACCGGGGATACCACACGTGTCGAGCGCGGAGGTGTCCGGCATACCGGAGCTCACAGGGTATTTGCGCGCCAGCACAGCCGATCCCCGGCCACAACCGATCCCGATTTAAATTCTTCAGCCGCTGACACGTGGGCCAGCCGGCTTCGTCTTCCTCCCGCCGTTTTCTCGCGCCCGCGCCGCCGACCTCGCCGGAGCAGACTCGGGGCTCGCCGGCTCGCCGCTGCCGGACCTCCCATGGTCTAAAACTCGCCGCCAGGGGTTTGTCGACGTCGAGGAACACGTCGGTGGTGTCAGGTCGTGCTGGGGGTGACCGGAAATAGCTCGGCGACGTGCCGCGGCCTCGGTTGAAGTTCGGCGCCATCGACCGTGGTTTCTAAACCCGCCAACACCTCGAACAAACGGCCTTATTGCATCAGCGTACCTCTAGGAAGCTCGACAAGGTGTCAAAAGGGTTCAGGGATGGCGGCAAGTTGGTCGGCACCGTGTGACCGATCGTGCCCGCCATGACCGCCCTCGATCGAGCTCGAAATTCACCACTCCTAGACAGTTTCACGCTACGGATGCAGAAAAGAACTTGATCGCTGGCTAGTCCAGCGTCTATGTGCAAGATTTGATGACCTCCGAAAGATCATAGAGCGAGAATTTAAAGAAACCGTACCGGAAGCTCAGTTTAAGGTTGCCGGAGCAAAAGCTGAGAATTCGCTGGCGAGAGTTCACGGCCTGGCTTGTGCTTCAGGTGGAAGCAACGTGGAGTTCGTGCGCTCCTGTTGCCGCCCTTGCTCGGCCGTGGAAGTGGTTGCAGTGTGCTGCCCGCGTGAGACCGATCGTCGTCCTTCAGATAAACTGCGGCGGTCGTCGTTGATCACGGGAACAGGGACCGAAACTCGGTGGTCCAGGCGTTGAGAGGGTGGTGCGCAACCTCCGGTGGCTGTCTAGCAGCTTAGGAACGAAGGAGATTGTTTTGCTGGTTTTTCCCGATTGAGCAGAGAGCTGCGGTGAGAAACAATGCCGCTGCTCGGGTTTGCCCGCGAGAAGATAAAGCCGGCCGACTCCTGCTCGGCTGAGGCGGTGCCGGTCGCGTGGGGGCGCGAGCAAGCCGCCCTTGGCGCCAGCGCGCGGAGGGGGAAGCAGCTGGTGGCGCCGGTAGCTGCTCGGTGGCACAGCTGACAGCTGCTCGGTGGAATTTCCCACCGAGACTCTGACTTTGGTTGCAAGTTTCTCCTTCTTCTCTCTATGACATGTGGGTCCCACCCGGGGTTTTAACCTCTGAAATTTACTCCTAATCACTGTAGTGAACAGTGAACCCCATAATACCCCTGGTGGTTCAGATTATTCACCCTTGAGCTATTCGAATTGCATAGGATTCAAATTGGGTTTGGTTTGAGTGAATTTCAGCACAAGTGCAGTTTTGAATTCAAATGAAGTTTGAATTTGCCCCACTTAGTTTACGTCAAGATCAACTCCCAATAGAGTGAAACTTGGTGTGTGGCCTCACAAAAATGTGCTGAGTAAGAGTATGCCTCCCACTTTAAATTCATGGGATAAAAACAGTTTGAATTTGAATATGGTTTCAAACTGCCCTCTTTCTAGCTATACCCAAGATGACCTCAAAAAGGTTTGGAATTTGGGTGAAACTTGGCCTGGACATCCTTAGCAAAGTGTAGGAGTTTTCATATGTCCAGCCCCCCTTATACCTCATGTGGAAAATACCACTTTGGCAATGTGTGAGTTTGTTCTCTAATGAGCATGTTGATAATTGTTACTTGCTCTTCATTTGTGTTCATCATTCTTCCTCAAATGAGGTGTGTGATGTGGTGATGAACACTGCAAATGTGTGTCAAAAACTGAGGCCCTTACATTCCCCCCCTCTTAAAAGAATCTCGTCCCGAGATTATAAGGTGAAAATGAGAGAGAGGACGGTGGAAAATTACCGGATATGCAACGTGAAAAAGTCGGGGTAGTTAGTGCGAAGGAATTCTTCGCTCTCCCATGTCGCTTCGTCCATGGAGTGATAACTCCATAGAACCTTGTAGAACCACAACGTACGGTTGCATGTGGTTCGGGCCTTTTCATCAATAATCTGCACCGGCTCCTCCCGATAGGTGAGATCCGGTTGAAGTTCTTCAATGTCTTCCAGCTGAACGGTAGGTGATAGCTTGAGACACTTCCTCAGCTGGGAAATGTGAAAGACGTCGTGCACACCGGAAAATGCTTCTGGTAATTTCAACCGGTATGCCACCGATCCACATCTTTCGGTAATCTGGAATGGACCGATAAAGCGGGGTGCTAACTTTCCTCTCACCCCAAATCTGTTTACGCCCTTCACTGGAGACACCCGTAGGTATACGTGATCTCCAACTTCGAATTGTAATGGGCGCCTTCTCCGGTCCGCATATTGTTTCTGACGGGATTGAGTGGCTTTTAGGTTTGCTTGAATCAGTCGAACCTTTTCTTCCGCGTTGTTGACAAGGTCAATCCCGAAGGTAACCCTTTCGCCAGACTCACACCAGTTTAATGGTGTGCGGCATTTTCTTCCGTATAGCGCCTCATAGGGCGCCATCTTGATGCTGGCTTGGTACCCATTGTTGTACGAGAACTCGGCTAACGGCAAGTGATCATCCCAATTCTTGCCGTGGTTGATAGCGCAAGCTCATAGCATGTCTTCTAAGATTTGATTTACCCGCTCCGTTTGCCCATCCGACTGCGGGTGGTAGGCTGAACTACGGATCAGCTTCGTCCCCAAGGCAACGTGCAGCTGCTCCCAAAAACGGGACACAAATAAAGTGCCCCGATCCGATATGATAGTACGGGGTACGCCGTATAAGCATAGGATCCGTGAGATGTACAGTTCAGCGTACTTCTTGGCATTGTAGTTGGTGTTGACCGGGATGAAATGGGCAACTTTGGTGAGCCGATCGACGATCACCCACACAGAATCATGTTTCTGCAAGGTGGTGGGTAAACCGACGATGAAATCCATGCTCACGTCCTCCCACTTCCAGGCAGGAACGCCCAGTGGTTGTAGCAGTCCCGGTTTCCGCATGTGGTCTGCCTTCACCCTTCGACATGTATCACACTCGGACACGTATCTTGCCGTCTCTCACTTCATCCGTGTCTACCAAAACTTGCTTCTGAGTTCTTGATACATCTTGTTGCTGCCGGGGTGAATAGAAAATTTTGACAAGTGAGCCTCATCAAAGATTTTCTTCCGTAATTCTGGGTTTCGGGGTACGACGATCCGGTCCTTATAGGACGCCGTCTCCGTCCTTCCGGAAACATTTTAACTCCCCACTGTCTACACGTCTCCGTAAATGTGACATGCCCTTGTCATTCTTCTGGGCTGCCGCTATCTCTTCACGGATGGTGGGGATCAAAGCTAGGTTGTAGAGAGCTCCGTATGGAATCACACGTAGTGGTGGTTCGCTCTCTTCCAACAGTGTGATGGTCAGATTGTTGACGTGTGACTTGAGGCTCAGCGCATCTGCCACAACGTTTGCCTTGCCCGGATGATAATGGATCTCTATCTCGTAATCCTTTATCAGTTCTAACCATCTTCGTTGCCTCATGTTCAGCTCCTTCTGAGTGAATATGTACTTGAGGCTTTTGTGGTCGGTATATAAATGTACGAGGTTACCGAGTAGGTAGTGCCTCCACATTTTTAGTGCAAGTACCACGGCAGCGAGCTCCAAGTCGTGAGTTGGATAATTCTGCTCATGGTTCCTAAGCTGCCGTGATCCATACGCGACCACTCTTCGGTCTTGCATCAGCACACATCCGAGCCCAATGCAGGATGCATCGCAGTACACATCGAACGGTTTTGTTGTGTCTGGCTGCGCCAAAACCGGTGCCGATGTCAGGTGCTTGACTAAAGCCTTGAATGCTGCTTCACATGCTGGACTCCAAACATATTTTGTAGCCTTCTTCAGCAGCTCTGTCATTGGCTTGGCAATCTTCGAGAAGTTCGGAATGAACCTCCGATAATATCCCGCGAGTCCGAGGAAACTCCGTACCTCGTGAACAGTTCTCGGGGATTTCCAATTCAGCACTTGAGTGATCTTGCTCGGGTCCACAGCGATACCCTCCGCTGAGATGGTATGCCCGAGGAAAGGCACTTGCAATATCCAAAACTCGCATTTGCTGAATTTTGCGTATAACTTATGGTCCCACAGCCGTTGCAAGACTATACGCAAATGTTTCTTGTGATCTTCCTCTGACTTGGAATATACCAGTATGTCATCGATGAAGACCACGACAAACTTGTCCAGCTCCGGCATGAATACCGAGTTCATTAGGTACATGAAGTGAGCTGGAGCATTGGTGAGGCCGAAGGACATGACCAGGTACTCATAAAGTCCGTACCTTGTCGAGAAAGCTGTCTTTGGAATGTCCTCCGCCCTTATCTTAATCTGATGGTACCCGGATCTTAAATCCATCTTGGAAAAGATCTTTGCTTCGACCAACTGATCAAACAACATGTCGATCCGTGGCAACGGGTACTTGTTATTGATGGTTACGGCATTTAATGGACGGTAGTCCACACAAGGCCGCAACGTCTCATCCTTCTTCTTGACAAATAATGCCGAACAGCCCCATGGCGAGGAGCTCGGCCTAATAAAACCCTTTTCCAGAAGGTCCGTGAGCTGAGTCTTCAGTTCAGCCAACTCCTTGGGCGCCATCTTGTACGGCCTTCGGGATATTGGCATGGTTCCCGGTGCAAGTTCAATCTTGAACTCCACCTCTCTATCGGGTGGCATCCCCGGCAAATCATCCGGGAACACGTCAGGGAATTCTTGGACCACTGGAACATCTTGCAATCTGATGGTTGTGGCTTGATAGACACTTGGAAGTTTTATTTCTGGACTGTCCAAAAATAATGAGTGAGAACCGTGCACCTCTGAGTTTAAGTGCACGACTCGAAGGACGGTGTCTAAAACAGCGCCGTGGTGGGTTAACCACGACATCCCAAGGATGACATCGACCTTCTGTCCCTCTAAGATAATGAGAGACGTGGGGTACACTCTACCCGCTAAGCATAATGGTGCTTTGGAAACCATTACGCTTGCTGAAATCTTCCCACCCGGTGAACAAATTAAATATGGACTATCGGTGGGTAGTATTGGCAAACTGTGTTTAGCAATGAAAGCTTGGCTAATAAAATTATGCGTGGCGCCTGAATCAAACAGTACTATAGCGGGATGCTGGTGGAGTTGGAACATACCCGCAAGGATTGGCTCGCCCTCTGGCACGTCCTCAATGGCAAGTTGGTGGACAGTGCCAGGCCTAGGGTTTGCCCGCCGCGCATTAGTAGGGTTCCGGGGTTGATTCCTCCCCGGAAACTGTGGTGCCACTCCGCCGCCTTGCCTTTCCGGGCAACTGCTCGCGAAGTGCCCTGGACGACCACACTTGTAACATGTGGCCGCTGCTAGTGGAGTGCTTGGTGGACGAAAGCCCGGCATGCGTTGCGGAGGTGCAAACGCACGCGGCATCGCCCGCTGCTGTTGTTGTGGTTGCGGTGGTGCTGGCAGTGCCGGCCAGAATGCCGGTGAAGAGTACGGCCGACTGCGGAACGGCATCGACCGCTGTGGTGGCTGCCAGCGTGGACCTGATGGTGGGCGATTCACCATCCGGAACTTCTGAGAAGGACCGCTTCCTTCTCCGCTGCTTTGCGGTGCGCTTCGCTTTCGCTCTGCCGCCGCCAACTCCTTGCCGCAGTCCTCCTGAACAATCGCAGCATCAATGATGTCGTTGAGGCTGCCGCGATTGAACATCGCTAACTTGTCCTTCAGGAGCGGGTTAAGCCCCTGGTAAAAATGGTCCCGCCGCTTCTCGTCGGTATCAGCATGATACGACGCATATAGCGCGAGATCGTTAAACGCCCTGCAGTATTCCAGCGCGTTCCGGCTCCCTTGTTGCAGGTGTAGGAACTCCTGCGTCTTCCTTTTCATCAGACCTGGCGGTATATGATAGGCCCTGAAGGCCGTCCGGAACTCCGCCCAGGTCATCACTCGGTCGGTGGGCTGTGAAGCACAGAAGTTGGCCCACCACGCGCTCGCGGATCCTTGGGGCTGCTGGACCGCGAACTGAGTCTTGCGCTGCTCGCTGATTTGGAGCAGCCCGAACTTCATCTCTATGGCGCGGAGCCAGTTGTCCGCGTCAAGTGGTTCATCCTCCCTTGAGAATACAGGGGGATGAGTTGCCAGGAAGTCGGAGTAGGAGCTCTGTTGGCGCTCTTCCCGGTCTTGACGTCTCTCTGGGCGAGACGTATTCGCAATAAGAGTCTGCAGCAACTCTGTGTGTTGCTGATGCGAGCCCGCCATTGCCGCGACGATGTCGGCCAATGTAACCGTTGGCAGTGGCGGTGGCGGTGTTTGCTGTTGCTGTTGCTGTTGTTGTTGTCCCGAGGAGTCCTCAGGAGGTGGTTGGGAGGTCTCTCCCCCTTGACTGGTACCCCCAACGTCAGGGTTGGCACGAGTACGCGTCATTCTGAAATTCAAAACAGCAGCGTTTAGCACATGTCTTACGGAAAATTCCATAAGCAACAGTAGGTACTGAAGCGACACATGATTAATTTGCACAACATTCACATATATTGATAAAGCATAAACTTTATACAAGATACATTATTCTCGGATCTCCGAGAAGTCGTGCTCATGTTGTCACTACCTATACATACGCTACTGTCTAACGACATGTCACCGATTACAAAAGTTGGGTTACGCTACCCTGGCTGCCCTACTTGGCAACCGTAACCCCCTACTCGGAGTAGAAATCGACCTCCTGTGGGTCGTCGTCCTCCGGTACCTCTGCTGGTGGCTATGGATCTACCACCTCTTCTCCCATCTCGGGTTCTCCCATTGCTGGAAGACCCAAGACTACCGGTACGCCTAACACCGGGGGCATGAGGTCCTGCACAACATGCACCTCGTCCATAGCTTGATTGTAGTCCTCTTCCCAGCCTTGTCCTTCCTCAATAGCGTCGTCCCGCTCTTGAGCAAGGTCCTCATTCTGCTGGGTTACGGTCTGCACCAGCTCTTGCAACGCCGCGATGTGAACACGGCTCTTCTTCCTTGCCTTCCTCAGACGACGCAACTGATTGTGTTGTTCATTCAGTCGCTTGATCGTCGGAAGGAGCACATTGCGGAGTGCGCTGTGAGCACTCTCGAAATGATCTCCACGGCTTGTGCTCTCCTTGAGCTTTGTGGCGAGATGCTTCGTATGAACAGCTTGGCTGTCCATCACGGCGTTTCACGCCCTTATCTGGAGGCTGAGATTTGCCTCCGCGGGGTTGTACCTTGGGCAACTCGGGTCTGTTGCTTCCAGGTACCTCTCTTCCCACACATGCTGAGCTCGTCCCTCCACCGGAACGAGTGCGTATGGAGTGCCCTCCATAGCCTGCACGTGTAGTTGGCAGAAACGTGACATAGTGTCACGGGCTGCCACTTGCCACATCCCTTCCGGCTGTCTTCCCCTCACCGTGACGGTGAATGGCACCCAACCGGGTGGCGTAGGTCCTGCAGGAACCTCGACATGGATCGTCCATGTCTTGTTCCCCTCTTTGCCTTCTCCTTGGCGAAGTATTGTGGCATCTGGTTGTACCCGAAATATTGGAGCATTTGCCACAACGCTTCCGGGTAGCCGCTACGGTCAGAACAGTGGGAAACTACCCACCCGTTCTCCAACTGTTTATCTGCTGCCATCTGTAAAAATATATTTGAGAAATGTCAAATATTTATTTAAACAGTAAACCATTGAGTTATAACATAAGACATGTCATTGAACCCATAAAACTTGGAAACATAGTTCAAATTTTAAACAAATTTGACTGCTGATCTGCTGTTCCCATGACAGCCCTGACCAGTTTCCATTTCAACCTGATTTAGGCCATGTTGAAGGCAAAACTAATTCTGGAGCTCAACATCAAAGTTAAAGTTAACTTCAATAGCTTTCCAGAAAGTATTTGCTTGCCCTAAGATCTGTCCTGGTTCAAAAGTTATTAGATGTCAAAGTTAACACAATTTCTGGAGAAAATTGGACAGCGCCTCCCTGCTTTAGGTACTGATTTGATCCAAAAATCCCGGTTAATTCTGTTCCTAATCTGACAGAACTTTCTGTTACAAAGCTGTAACCCATCTCATAAGCTTTCCAGAACTACCTTATTTTCTATTTTTGGATTTTTAAGCAGGAAGTAATGCTTAATTTACAGAGAGTTACAGAGAGTCTTTACTCTGTCCTGTTTTCTAGACAGTTTCAACTCTACTGCATTTTTCGATTGGTTAAGTGATGAAACACCCCTGGACCTCAACAGAAAAGTTGTAAAACTCTTCCAAAGCTTTCCAGAAATATATCATATGACCCTAACCTCGAAAGAACTCAACCTCTAACCTCTGATTAACTTCAGCCTTACTTCAGCTGAAAACAGAGTGCTCTGTCCTTAACATCCTATAAGTTGAAAACTTGTTAACTTTGAATATCCTGTACAAGGGAAGGAGTTACATCAAGTTTTACTACTTTAGATCAAAACTTTCAAGTTTTTAAATGAAGTTGTTCATTTGGTGGGGTGTGACGTCGATGCGTCACCATTTATGTTGGTACTACGTCCTCACAAGAAAACCTACACCGGACTTAGCCGGCTTCGTTATTTCAGTGGCACTAAACGTCACTCGCACAAGGATGCTACACGTCTACCGTTTCGTGGTCAGGCTACCTGCAGAAACTCAAACAATCATCGGACTCGGCTGCACACCGAGCACGGAATCCATACAGTTCGTACACCCGGCCGTCATCACTCGCCCGGATGTTCTCAAGCCAAACACGCCTTGAGTTACGTGTTCACGTTTCAGACCACGTGACGGGGTCTCCCAAGTTGCACCACGCACGCCAGGGACAGACGTTGCTCGAATACCCCAAACGACATGAAGAGTCGTAGAGGATATCAAAGCGGGTCGGGTTACCTGCCACCCGTGGGGCTCCACCCTTCAGCTTGTGCGCACTGGTGGACAGCGCTTACGTGCACCCCCCAAGACATGAACGTCCCGAGGTGCACGATTTTCCGACATAACAAATAGGTTAATATGCCACTTTCTATATGCTAATAACATCCTTATACGGGCTACTAACTCGTTCCTCACTGGATTTTTGAAAAAGAAGACCTTTGTACTGTGTTAAACCTCAAGCGAGCTCTGATACCAACGCTGACACGACCCCAAGGTCCTGTCGAGCCAGGATCACGCTGAGGGGTGCTGCGTTGCACAGCACCGTATAACACACGTCAAAGGTACAAAGCGGAAGAGGAAATTTTATTACATAAACAAGTTATGAACATGTTTACATCAAAATAAGTTCAGTCTACACTCACGGGCGTAGACTAAGCATCAAGTGCACGTTCAGCCCTTGAACGTGTCCTTGCTAGCACACACGCACACTAACTCTGCGGCGTGCACGACTCCCACTCGACGGGGTTCCCCTCCTGGGGTTCCGTCTCCTCTTCGGGACTCCCTTCCTCATAGAACCCTGCAAAAGCTTCAAACACAAGCAGTGACCACGAAGGCTCAGCAAGTCTGACCCGTCTCACCTAAACATGGAACTTCTACATGAGGGTAATGGGTTACATGAGGTAAAAATCAGTGCAAGGACTCGCCTAATTAGTAGAACCTTACTTTCAAGTTTTAGCAGCAGGTTGTGGAGGACCTTACGCTAAGGCACATGAGAGAGCCGCAATCAAACAAGAAACGCATTTCTCTCATGCACTTTGCCCAAGGTTAAAAAGAACTTTAGTTAGCTCTAAGGTACAGCATATCATTAACAATCAATGTCCAGCTTTCAATCAACAACATTTTAACATGTGACTAGCCTGTTCTTTCTACGTCACGGTACAGTGAACAAGTGGTACTCACTGACCGCGAGGGACGGCGATTATAATCGATTTACACCTGCAGGGTTACCCGAACAACCCGTTACGTACGCCCGTACTCGATGTTGCCTACAACAACCATCACGGACGCCGTACGCAACTACCTTTCACTCGTCAGCCAAATATTGAATCGGTCCCATCGTCCCGAGCAAGAGGTCCCTGCACGCGCATCTCTGTGCCACCAGCCGATTTACACCTCGAGCTCTCAACCTACCCTCTGAACGACGGGCAATGCCTCAATACCCAGCTACCCGGGTTACATCAGTTTCCCGGTTCCCATATAGCCGGTAGGTTTTCGGTACTGTTCTAGCTTGTTCAACAGGCCCGCACACGGCTCGGTCCTCAATCGACACAAACAGAGCTACAGCACACAGGCCCCAAAGTCCTGCTGCCCTTACCCTCCGCTTGGTCTCATTTTCTTACCATGTGTTTCATGTGCTATCACTACCCGAGTCGAGTGCCTCTAGCCTATGCTCGCGAGTAGTTCCAACTACTCGACTTGTACCGAATCCCAATCTACCTTAGCATTGCAGTAGCTAACGGGGTTTGCAATCCTAGACCCAACCCGTGGTTTTCTTGGCTATGCAGTTGGATTTCCAAACAAGACTCTAATGCACAGAACAAAGGAAACAAGTATGTGCTCAAAACAATAAAAATTTGTAAAAGGGTTAATGCAAACCGGAGCTTGCCTTGCTGCTCTTGGTCGTAGGCTAGCTGTTCCTCCGGAGTAACGAAGTCTAGGACTTCGGGTTCCTCCTCGACCTTAGCGACTACATGATAAGAGCAATATATGTATCAATTTAAATGCATTTGTATTAACTTTGAAGTTGTGAAGTCTATAACCCTTCCTAGAAAGACCTAATGACTGTGAAACTTTTACTGTGGCTTGGTTACAACCTAAACAGAGACTTGGTCAAGTTTTAGTTGCAGCAAAGCTCAATTGAGCCCTCCACAATTAATTATATCATTTACCTTAATTAATGGCTTTTAGGGTGTTCTAAGGATTTTCATGAAACAAACTATGACTTTCTGAAAACTAGATTTTTATAGGGTTCTAAGGGATTTGGTCTCACTTAATTTGGGAGTTCCTAACTACAGATATGAGCTAAACAATTTCAGAGAAAATTCTGAAAATGTTTCTGCACATTTTCTATTTTCTCTGGAACAGTTTCACTAATCACACCATTAGGCGGATCTAATGAGCTCAAATGGATCTGAAATTTTTATGGTAGTTCAGGGATATTTTGGTGAACATCCCAGCAAAATTTCAGGATTTTACTCCAAAGGATTCTCCAGTTAAAATTCCTAACAGTTTAAACTTTGAGGATTTAATTCTGGAGACTTAAGGAATTTCATGAAGTGAAACTTGATTTGCTGGAAAGTACTTAGAGAGCTGAATCCAGCAAAATTTGGTTCACTCAATTTGGAGCTTTCTAGCCAAAGTTATGAGGATTTGAAGTTTGGAAGAATTCTGAAATTCGGGGAAAAAGTTTAAACTCTCGGGGCCCGCGGGGACACGTATCGAGCGCGGAGGTGTCCTGCACACTGGGGATACCACACGTGTCGAGCGCGGAGGTGTCCGGCATACCGGAGCTCACAGGGTATTTGCGCGCCAGCACAGCCGATCCCCGGCCACAACCGATCCCGATTTAAATTCTTCAGCCGCTGACACTTGGGCCAGCCGGCTTCGTCTTCCTCCCGCCGTTTTCTCGCGCCCGCGCCACCGACCTCGCCGGAGCAGACTCGGGGCTCGCCGGCTCGCCGCTGCCGGACCTCCCATGGTCTGAAACTCGCCGCCAGGGGTTTGTCGACGTCGAGGAACACGTCGGTGGTGTCAGGTCGGGCTGGGGGTGACCGGAAATAGCTCGGCGACGTGCCGCGGCCTCGATTGAAGTTCGGCACCGTCGACCGTGGTTTCTAAACCCGCCAACACCTCGAACAAACGGCCTTATTGCATCAGCGTACCTCTAGGAAGCTCGACAAGGTGTCAAAAGGGTTCAGGGATGGCGGCAAGTTGGTCGGCACCGTGTGACCAATCGTGCCCGCCATGACCGCCCTCGATCGAGCTCGAAATTCGCCACTCCTAGACAGTTTCACGCTACGGATGCAGAAAAGAACTTGATCGCTGGCTAGTCCAGCGTCTATGTGCAAGATTTGATGACCTCCGAAAGATCATAGAGCGAGAATTTAAAGAAACCGTACCGGAAGCTCAGTTTAAGGTTGCCGGAGCAAAAGCTGAGAATTCGCCGGCGAGAGTTCACGGCGTGGCTTGAGCTTCAGGTGGAAGCAACGTGGAGTTCGTGCGCTCCTGTTGCCGCTCTTGCTCGGCCGTGGAAGTGGTTGCAGTGTGCTGCCCGCGTGAGACCGATCGTCGTCCTTCAGCTAAACTGCCGCGGTCGTCGTTGATCACGGGAACAGGGACCGAAACTCGGTGGTCCAGGCGTTGGGAGGGTGGTGCGCAACCTCCGGTGGCTGTCTAGCAGCTTAGGAACGAAGGAGATTGTTTTGCTGGTTTTTCCCGATTGAGCAGAGAGCTGCGGTGAGAAACAATGCCGCTGCTTGGGTTTGCCCGCGAGAAGATAAAGCCGGCCGACTCCTGCTCGGCTGAGGCGGTGCCGGTCGCGTGGGGGCGCGAGCAAGCCGCCCTGGGCGCCAGCGCGCGGAGGGGGAAGCAGCTGGTGGTGCTGGTAGCTGCTCGGTGACACAGCCGACAGCTGCTCGGTGGAATTTCCCACCGAGACTCTTACTTTGGTTGCAAGTTTCTCCTTCTTCTCTCTATGACATGTGGGTCCCACCCGGGGTTTTAACCTCTGAAATTTACTCCTAATCACTGTAGTGAACAGTGAACCCCATAATACCCCTTGTGGTTCATATTATTCACCCTTGAGCTATTCGAATTGCATAGGATTCGAATTGGGTTTGGTTTGAGTGAATTTCAGCACAAGTGCAGTTTTGAATTCAAATGAAGTTTGAATTTGCCCCACTTAGTTCACGTCAAGATCAACTCCCAATAGAGTGAAACTTGGTGTGTGGGCTCACAAAAATGTGCTGAGTAAGAGTATGCCTCCCACTTTAAATTCATGGGATAAAAACAGTTTGAATTTGAATATGGTTTCAAACTGCCCTCTTTCTAGCTATACCCAAAATGACCTCAAAAAGGTTTGGAATTTGGGTGAAACATGGCCTGGACATCCTTAGCAAAGTGTAGGAGTTTTCATATGTCCAGCCACCCTTATACCTCATGTGTAGAATACCACTTTGGCAATGTGTGAGTTTGTTCTCTAATGAGCATGTTGATAATTGTTACTTGCTCTTCATTTATGTTCATCATTCTTCCTCAAATGAGGTGTGTCATGTGGTGATGAACACTGCAAATGTGTGTCAAAAACTGAGGCCCTTACATTCCTCCCCTCTTAAAAGAATCTCGTCCCGAGATTATAAGGTGAAAATGAGAGAGAGGACGGTGGAAAATTACCGGATATGCAACGTGAAAAAGTCGGGGTAGTTAGTGCGAAGGAATTCTTCGCTCTCCCATGTCGCTTCGTCCATGGAGTGATTACTCCATAGAACCTTGTAGAACCACAACGTACGGTTGCGTGTGGTTCGGGCCTTTTCATCAATAATCTGCACCGGCTCCTCCCGATAGGTGAGATCCGGTTGAAGTTCTTCAATGTCTTCCAGCTGAACGGTAGGTGATAGCTTGAGAAACTTCCTCAGCTGGGAAATGTGAAAGACGTCGTGCACACCGGAAAATGCTTCTGGTAATTTCAACCGGTATGCCACCGATCCACATCTTTCGGTAATCTGAAATGGACCGATAAAGCGGGGTGCTAACTTTCCTCTCACCCCAAATCTGTTTACGCCCTTCACTGGAGACACCCGTAGGTATACGTGATCTCCAACTTCGAATTGTAATGGGCACCTTCTCCGGTCCGCATACTGTTTCTGACGGGATTGAGCGCATACTGTTTCTGAAGTGATCATCCCAATTCTTGCCGTGGTTGATAGCGCAAGCTCGTAGCATGTCTTCTAAGATTTGATGCTATCGAGGAAGGCCAAGGCTGGGAAGAGGACTACAACCAAGCTATGGACGAGGTGCATGCTTTGCAGGACCTCGTGCCCCCGGTGTTAGGCGTACCGGTAGTCTTGGGTCTTCCAGCAATTGGAGAACCCGGGATGGGAGAAGTGGTGGTAGAGCCAGAGCCACCAGCAGAGGTACCGGAGGAGGACGGTCCACAGGACGTCCAGTTCTACTCCGAGTAGGGGGTTACGGTTGCCAAGTAGGGCAGCCAGGGTAGCGTAACCCAACTTTTGTAATCGGTGACATGTCGTGTAGACAGTAGCGTGTGTATAGGTAGTAACGACATGAGCACGACTTCTCGGAGATCCGAGAATAATGTGTCTTGTATAAAGTTTATGCTTTATCAATATATGTGAATGTTGTGCAAATTAATCATGCGTCGCTTCAATACCTACTGTTGCTTATGGAAATTTTAAGTAAGACATGTGTTAATCGCTGCTGTTTTGAATTTCAGAATGACGCGTACTCGTGCCAACCCGGAAGTTGGGGGTACCAGTCAAGGGGGAGAGACCTCCCAATCACCTCCCGAGGACTCCTCGGGACAACAACAGCAGCAACAACAGCAAACACCGCCACCGCCACTGCCAACGGTTACATTGGCCGACATTGTCGCGGCAATGGTGGGTTCACATCAGCAGCACACGGATCTGCTGCAAACTTTAATCGCGAATACGTCTCGCCCAGAGAGACGTCAGGACCGTGAGGAGCGTCAACAGAGCTCCTACTCCGACTTCCTGGCGACTCATCCCCCTGTATTCTCAAGGGCGGATGAACCACTTGACGCGGACAACTGGCTCCGCGCCATAGAGATGAGGTTCGGGCTGCTCCAAATCAGCGAGCAGCGCAAGACTCAGTTCGCGGTCCAGCAGCTCCAAGGATCCGCGAGCGCGTGGTGGGCCAACTTCTGTGCTTCACAGCCCACCGACCGAGTGATGACCTGGGCGGAATTCCGGACGGCCTTCAGGGCCTATCATATACCGCCAGGTCTGATGAAGAGGAAGACGCAGGAGTTCCTACACTGGCAACAAGGAGCCGGAACGCACTGGAATACTCCAGAGCGTTCAACGATCTCACGCTCTACGCGTCGTATCACGCGGATACAGACGAGAAGCACGAGACCATTTCTACCAGGGGCTTAACCCGCTCCTGAACGACATCATTGATGCTGCGATTGTTCAGGAAGACTCCGGCAAGGAGCTGGCGGCGGCAGAGCGAAAGCGAAGCGCGCCGCAGAGCAGCGGAGAAGGAGGCGGTCCTTCTCAGAAGTTTCGGATGGTGAATCGCCCACCATCAGGTCCACGCTGGCAGCCACCACAGCGGTCGATGCCGTTCCGCAGTCGGCCGTACTCTTCACCGGCATTCCGGCCGGCACTGCCAGTACCACCGCAACAACAACAGCAGCAGCGGGCGATGCCGCGTGCGTTTGCACCTCCGCAACGCATGCCGGGCTTTCATCCACCGAGCACTCCAACAGCAGCGGCCACATGTTACAAGTGTGGTCGTCCAGGACACTTCGCGAACAGTTGCCCGGAGAGGCAAGGCGGCGGAGTGGCACCGCAGTTTCCGGGGAGGAATCAACCCCGGAAACCCTACTAATGCGCGGCGGGCAAACCCTAGGCCCGGCACTGTCCACCAACTTGCCATTGAGGACGTGCCGGAGGGCGAGCCAATCCTTGCGGGTATGTTCCAACTCCACCAGCATCCCGCTATAGTACTGTTTGATTCAGGCGCCACGCATAATTTTATTAGCCAAGCTTTCATTCCTAAACACAGTTTGCCAATACTACCCACCGATAGTCCATATTTAATTTGTTCACCGGGTGGGAAGATTTCAGCATGCGTAATGGTCTCCAAAGCACCATTATGCTTAGAGGGTAGAGTGTACCCCACGTCTCTCATTATCTTAGAGGGACAGAAGGTCGATGTCATCCTAGGGATGTCGTGGTTAACCCGCCACGGCGCTGTTTTAGACACCGTCCTTCGAGTCGTGCACTTAAACTCAGAGGTGCACGGTTCTCACTCATTATTTCTTGACAGTCCAGAAATAAAACTTCCAAGTGTCTATCAAGCCACAACCATCAGATTGGAAGATATTCCAGTGGTCCGAGAATTCCCGGACGTATTCCCGGATGATTTGCCGGGGATGCCACCCGATAGAGAGGTGGAGTTCAAGATTGAACTTGCACCGGGAACCATGCCAATATCCCGAAGGCCGTACAAAATGGCGCCCAAGGAGTTGGCTGAACTGAAGACTCAGCTCACGGACCTTCTGGAGAATGGTTTTATTAGGCCGAGCTCCTCCCCATGGGGCTGTTCGGCACTATTTGTCAAGAAGAAGGATGAGACGTTGCGGCTTTGCGTAGACTATCGTCCATTAAATGCCGTAACCATCAAGAACAAGTACCCGTTGCCACGGATCGACATGTTGTTTGATCAGTTGGTCGAAGCAAAGATCTTTTCCAAGATGGATTTAAGATCCGGGTACCATCAGATTAAGATAAGGGCTGAGGACATTCCGAAGACGGCTTTCTCGACAAGGTATGGACTTTATGAGTACCTGGTCATGTCCTTCGGCCTCACCAATGCTCCAGCTCACTTCATGTACTTAATGAACTCGGTATTCATGCCGGAGCTGGACAAGTTTGTCGTGGTCTTCATCGACGACATCCTGGTATATTCCAAGTCGGAGGAAGATCACAAGAAACATCTGCGTATAGTCTTGCAACGGCTGCGGGATCACAAATTATACGCAAAATTCAGCAAATGCGAGTTTTGGATATCGCAAGTGCCTTTCCTCGGGCATATCATCTCAGCTGGGGGTATCCCTGTGGACACGAGCAAGATCACGCAAGTGCTGAATTGGAAATCCCCGAGAACTGTTCATGAGGTACGGAGTTTCCTCGGACTCGCGGGATATTATCGGAGGTTCCATCCGAACTTCTCGAAGATTGCCAAGCCAATGACGGAGCTGCTGAAGAAGGCTACCAAATATGTTTGGAGTCCAACATGTGAAGCAGCATTCAAGGCTTTAGTCAAGCACCTGACATCAGCACCGGTTTTGGCGCAGCCAGACACAACAAAACCGTTCGATGTGTACTGCGATGCATCCGGCATTGGGCTCGGATGTGTGCTGATGCATGACCGAAGAGTGGTCGCGTATGGATCACGGCAGCTTAGAAACCATGAGCAAAATTATCCAACTCACGACTTGGAGCTCGCTGCCGCGGTACTTGCACTAAAGATGTGGAGGCACTACCTACTCGGTAACCTCGTACATTTATATACCGACCACAAAAGCCTCAAGTACATATTCACTCAGAAGGAGCTGAACATGAGGCAATGAAGATGGTTAGAACTGATAAAGGATTACGAGATAGAGATCCATTATCATCCGGGCAAGGCAAACGTAGTGGCAGATGCGCTGAGCCGCAAGTCACACGTCAACAATCTGACCATCACACCGTTGGAAGAGAGCGAACCACCACTACATGTGATTCCACACGGAGCTCTCTACAACCTAGATTTGATCCCCACCATCCGTGAAGAGATAGCAGCAGCCCAGAAGAATGACAAGGGCATGTCACATTTGCGGAGACGTGTAGACAGTAGGGAGTTGAAATGTTTCCGGAAGGACGGAGACGGCGTTCTGTGGTTCAAGGACCGGATCGTCGTACCCCGTAAACCGGAATTACGGAAGAAAATCTTTGATGAGGCTCACTTATCAAAGTTTTCTATTCACCCCGGCAGTAACAAGATGTATCAAGAACTCAGAAGAAAGTTTTGGTGGACACGGATGAAGCGCGAGGTTGCAAAATACGTGTCCGGGTGTGATACATGTCGAAGGGTGAAGGCAGATCATATGCGGAAACCGGGACTGCTGCAACCACTGGGCATTCCTACCTGGAAGTGGGAGGATGTGAGCATGGATTTCGTCGTCGGTTTACCCACCACCTTACAGAAACATGATTCGGTGTGGGTGATCGTCGATCGGCTCACCAAAGTTGCCCATTTCATCCCGGTCAACACCAACTACAACGCCAAGAAGTACGCTGAACTGTACATCTCACGGATCCTATGCTTGTACGGCGTACCCCGTACTATCATATCGGATCGGGGCACTTTATTTGTGTCCCGTTTTTGGGAGCAGCTGCACGCTGCCTTGGGGACGAAGCTGATCCGTAGTTCAGCCTACCACCCGCAGACGGATGGACAAACCGAGCGGGTAAATCAAATTCTAGAAGACATGCTACGAGCTTGCGCTATCGACCACGGCAAGAATTGGGATGATCACTTGCCGTTAGCCGAGTTCTCGTACAACAATGGGTACCAAGCCAGCATCAAGATGGCGCCCTACGAGGCGCTATACGGAAGAAAATGCCGCACACCATTGAACTGGTGTGAGTCTGGCGAAAGGGTTAACTTCGGGATTGACCGTGTCAACAACGCGGAAGAAAAGGTTCGACTAATTCAAGCGAACCTAAAAGCCGCTCAATCCCGTCAGAAACAGTATGCGGACCGGAGAAGGCGCCCATTACAATTCGAAGTTGGAGATCACGTATATCTACGGGTGTCTCCAATGAAGGGCGTAAACAGATTTGGGGTGAGAGGAAAGTTGGCACCCCGATTCATCGGTCCATTCCAGATTACCGAAAGATGTGGATCGGTGGCATACCGGCTGAAATTACCAGAAGCACTTTCCGGTGTGCACGACGTCTTTTATATTTCCCAGCTGAGGAAGTGTCTCAAGCTATCAACTACCGTTCAGCTGGAAGACATTTAAGAACTGCAACCGGATCTCACCTATCGGGAGGAACCGGTGCAGATTATTGATGGAAAGGCCCGAACCAAACGCAACCGTACGTTGTGGTTCTACAAGGTTCTGTGGAGTAATCACTCCATGGATGAAGCGACATGGGAGAGCGAAGAATTCCTTCGCACTAACTACCCCAGCTTTTTCACGTCGCATATCCGGTAATTTTCCACCATCCTCTCTCTCATTTTCACCTCATAATCTCGGGACGAGATTCTTTTAAGGGGGAAAGAATGTAAGGGCCTCTGTTTTTGACACACATTTGCAGTGTTCATCACCACACTACACACCTCATTTGAGGAAGAATGATGAACACAAATGAAGAGCAAGTAACAATTATCAACATGCTCATTAGAGAACAAACTCACACATTGCAAAAGTGGTATTTCCCACATCTGATATAGATGGGCTGGACATATGAAAACTCCTACACTTTGCTAAGGATGTCCATGCCAAGTTTCACCCAAATTCAAAACCTTTTTGAGGTCAGTTTGGGTATAGTTAGGAAGAGGGCAGTTTGAAACCATATTCAAATTCAAACTGTTTTTATCCCATGAATTTAAAAGTAGAAGGCATATTCTTACTCAGAACATTTTTGTGAGCTCACACACAAATTTTCACTCCATTTGGAAATGATCTTGACATGAGCTAAGGGGGAGAAATTCAAACTTTATTTGAATTTCAAACTGAACTTGTGCTGAAATTCATTCAAACCAAACCTCATTTGAACTTTGATCAATTCAAATGGCTCATGGGTGAATAATTTGAATTGCCAAGGGTAGTATGGGGTTCACTGTTTACAACAGTGATTAGGAGTAAATTTCAGAGGTTAAAACTGGAGGTGGGACCCACATGTCAGCCACTGCTCAGATCAAACCGACTGAGACTTTTTCACTCGGGTCACCGAGCCGCAGCAGTGATCGCCACCGAGGCCAGCCGCTGCGCCACCAGCTGCTTGCCCACGCGCAGGCGTGAGGCGGTGCAGAGCCTTCTTAAGGCGCCTGCCCCCTCCTCGGCCGAGGCACCGTCGTTCTTCCCCGCAAGAACTCAGTGCCGGCCAAAAACTTCCGCAGCTCGGACTTCATTGGAGAACGCCGATCGCAGCTCCCTCCTTCCACTCCAGAGCCCCAGCAAGGTACTAGAGACCTTCCTCCGTCCTCCCCGTTGCTGGAATTCGATTGAAACCGATTGATATCAGCTGTGCCGAAAGATCAAATTCGGGACTTGGAACCGCCGCACCTCGGGCTCTCGTGGACAGCCCAACCAGGGCGTTGTCACGCCCGAGCCAAGGCACCCTTGTACGCGCTGGTGACCGGTGCTGCTCATCCCCGAGCCACAGCTCGAGTGGTTGCTCACCGACGGCGAATTTCCATTTTTCCCCTTTCTGTGTGTAGAACGACCTTCGGGTACGATTCTGCTTAATTCATGCTCTAGAAAGGATTAGAGGGCCTCAAGCCGCTCTCACACGATCTAGACACGGTAACGCACAAGTTGCCTTCACAACTCTGGGCCGGAGAACCTCTGTGCCCGGCGTAATTTGAGGTCTACTAATGGCGGAACGAACGGGCGGCATCGGGCGCACGGTGAGGACCTATTTAGGGCCTTCCCCGAGCCGCCTCAAGCTCATGTCGACCTTCTCTAAGGTCCACTGATGCTCCCCGACCGGTTTCCCAAGTAGCTGAGGTGCTAGGGTAGTCAGCCGACATGGCCGAAGTCGTTCTGAGGTGGCGACTCGTCGCCGACCATGCTCCGGCCGTTGTCATGAGCAGCTGACCCTCGGATCCGGTTCCCCGAGTAAAAGTAGGCAGGGGCGGCCAGAATCGAGAAGTTTGGAGCTGTACAGCAGCCGGCGGCGAGCTCTCCGGCGAGATCCCTCGGCGGCGGGGCGCGGGTGTCGCGAGGTTGAAGAAGGAGGTGGACCCCAGCTGTCAGCGGGGGATATTTTGAATCGGGATCCGGCTGCGGCCGGGATCGGGTGTGCTGGCGCGCAAAATCCATGTGGGCCGCGATGTGCCATCGCCTAGGCGTGCGACGCGTGTCCCCTGGGCCCACGCGCGAGTTTAAACTTTTCTCCGATTTTCAGTTCTCCTTCAAACTTCAAATCCTCATAACTTTGGCTAGAAAGCTCCAAATTGAGTGAACCAAATTTTGCTGGATTCAGCTCTCTGAGTACTTTCCAGAAAATCAAGTTTCACTTCATGAAATTCCTTATTTCTCCAGAATTAATTCCTCAAAGTTTAAACTGTTAGGAATTTTAACTGGAGAATCCTTTGGAGGAAAATCCTGAAATTTTGCTGCGAAAATATGCTTGAACTACCATAAAAATTTCAGATCCATTTGAGCTCATCTGATCCACCTAATAGTGTGATCAGTGAAACTGTTCCAGAGAAAATAGAAAATGTTCAGAAACCTCGTTAGTTACTGCATTGCTAAGGTAGAGTAGGATTCGGTACAAGTCGAGTAGTTGGAACTACTCGCGAACATAGGCTAGAGGCACTCGAGTCGGGTAGTAATAGCACATGATACACATGGCAAGAAAATGAGACCGAGCGGAGAGTAAGGGCAGCAGGACTTTGGGGCCTGTGTGCTGTAGCTCCGCTTGTGTCGATTGAGGACCGAGCCGTGTGCGGGCCTGTTGAACAAGCTAGAACAGTACCGAAGACCTACCGGCTATATGGGAACCGGGAAACTGATGTAACTCGGGTAGCTGGTTATTGAGGCATTGCCCTTCGTTCAGAGGGTAGGTTGAGAGCTTGAGGTGTAAATCGGCTGGCGGCACGGAAATGCGCGTGCAGAGACCTCTTGCTCGGGACGATGGGACCGGTTCAATATTTGGCTAACGGGTGAAAGGTAGTCGCGTACGGCGTCCGTGATGGTTGTTGTAGGCAACATCGAGTACGGGCGTACGTGACGTGTTGTTCGGGTAACCCTGCAGGTGTAAATTGATTATAATCGCCGTCCCTCGCGGTCAGTGAGTACCACTTGTTCACTGTATCGTGACGTAGAAAGAACAGGCTAGTTACATGTTAAAATGTTGCTGATTGAAAGATGGACTTGATTGCTAATGACTTGCTATAGTTTAGAGCTAACTAAAGTTCATTTCAACTTTGGGCAAAGTACATGAGAGAAATGCGTTTCTTGTTTGATTGCGGCTCTCTCATGTACCTTAGCGTAAGGTTCTCCACAACCTGCTGCTAAAACTTGAAAGTAAGGTTCTACTAATTAGGCGAGTCCTTGCAAATGATTTTTACCTCATGCAACCCATTACCCTCATGTAGAAGTTCCATGTTTAGGTGAGACGGGTCAGACTTGCTGAGCCTTCGTGCTCACTGCTTGTGTTTGAAGCTTTTGCAGGGTTCTATGAGGAAGGGACTCCCGAAGAGGAGACGGAACCCCAGGAGGGGAACCCCGTCGAGTGGGAGTCGTGCACGCCGCGGAGTTAGTGTGTGTTTGTGCTAGCAAGGGCACGTTCAAGGGCTGAACGTGCACTTGATGCTTAGTCTACGCCCGCGAGTGTAGACTGAACTTATTTTGATGTAAACATGTTCATAACTTGTTTATGTAATAAAAATTTCGCTTCCGCTTTGTACCTTGGACGTGTGTTATACGGTGCTGTGCAACGCAGCACCCCTCAGCGTGATCCTGGCTCGACAAGACCAATGGGGTCGTGTCATGTATCCCCGGCGTAGTATGGGTGTGTTGGATGGTGCGGGGAATAGGTGTCAGCTGGACTACCATATGAACCACAAGGCTCAAGAGGGGGCCACTGCAGCGGGGTTGGAGCCTCTTGTATGCTGTTAGGGGTGAAACCTCAGTGGGCCCACGCTCGTCGGAAATCCCTTTGTAAAGGCTTCGTAGTGATCTCCTGGCTACACACCTGGGAAGTGTGAATGTGGTTCGTAGCCACTAGCATAATGGAGGTTCTTTTAGTCCAACCGGCAATGGGGGATGAAATCACTACATGTGGGTACAGTGGTACAAACTCTGTAGAGTCAAAACTGTCATGACAGCCGTGCTCACGGTCAAGAGCGGCTTGGAATTATTCATGATTAGAGGATTGATGGTTTTGGAAGTTGTGGATGTTAAGCGGGGAGCTTAACATTGGAAATGATGTTATGGTTATTGGATTATGATGATGGGATGGGAGATTGGGACCATTTCACCTGTGTAGTAATGTAGGTGCTTAATAAGCTAAGGTGATAGGTATTAATTGCGTAGTGCTTTAACCATGAGTTCAACCTCTCCTTGTTCTAGCCATGCACGATATAATTTTCCCACACTTGCTGAGTACCATTGGTACTCAACCTTGCATATTTTGTTGGTTTATATTGCTGCTCAGGTCAAGATAATGAGGTGGTGTATAGTGACCAAGACTTTGGACCCGAAGAAGGTTTCTAGATTCATGGAGACCCCCGGGGCAACGCCTGTGATGGAGCCTACGAGAATAATTATTCCGCTGCTAGTTTATTTACTTGTGATGAACTTATTATTGTCCATCGAGACATTTGCTATGTAAGACTTATTTATATTCGACACCTGGCTTGTAATCAATGATGCTTCACTATTTGTCATCACATGTATGAGAAAATGATCCTGGCATACATGTGATATTCACTTGGTTGTTCTTCGGAAAAACCGGGTGTGACAATACCAATCTGTGTCTGATACCAACTTGTGTTTTCTATCTAGGCTTGTGACCTACTGTCAACCGTGGTAGGTGGATACCAATTTGTGATCTATCTAGGCGTGTGACCTACTGTCAACCGTGGCTCTGATACCAATCTGTGACGCCCTCAATTCTGTAGAACACAGAACCGAGAACTGGTGCATATGTGTGACCAGGATGTTCATCACACATACACATATCATCCACAAACTGAATTCAGAATATATATATATAACCACGAATAACAGGGTTTATTACAATGTCTCATGAGTCTTGGACTCATTCTAGCAGCGGAAGTCTTATCTAGCAGCGGAAGTCTATTCTAGCAGCGAAAGTCTTCTAACTATTGCGGAAGCAAACTAAGCAGCAGCAGCGGCTCCATCTCTACTCCATCCCCACAGGCAAGTTGATGGGGAATCACACTCCTAGTACTCCACGTGGTCTTCATAGTACTCCTCTCCTGTTGCTGATGATGTATGATAATGCAAGTTTGAGTACATGATGTACTCAGCAAGTGCGGGAAAATATGATATGTAGCTCACAACAAGGCAGGTATATAAAAGGCTCATTGCAGAAAGCAAAGTTTATTTCTCAAAACAAGATAAAAACAGCAACTCAGCTTTAAGTGAATGTAATCCCAACATGTATTTAAACATTAACATACCTCCATTATGATTCATCCCTTTCCATGTCTCAACCAGACAGTAATCTTTCTCACCTTTCTCATGAATACCGTCTCGTCTTCACTACCATCTCATGAATACCTTCTCGTATTCAGTACTATTTTATCTCATAATCAATTCTGTCTCATACCGAGACCAATGCTCATTGACATGACTCAACAGTCATGAAATCAATTTCATCACCCGGACTCAACAGTCCCAAAAACCAAACCATAACCAAACCAAAAACCATAACCTCCCAAAAACCATCCCAACTAATCATGTGAGTTGTCCAGGCGCTCGTGACTGTAAGCTCGGCTATCATGACAGTTTTAGACTCTGCAGAGTTTGTACCAATTTACCCACAAGTTTTTGATTTCGTCACCCATCGGTGACTGCGGAACCTCCATCCAGTACACAACCGTCGGTGTATGGCCAAGAGATCACAAAATATCCTTTACAAAGGGGCTACTAGATGTATGGACTCACTAAGGTTTCACCGGCAGACTAGAATCTCCAATTCTCTCGGGCCCCCTCTTGTGCCATGCAGTTCCCAGGGCAGTCCTCACTTGACTCCCATTCCCCTCCCCTTCCACGGTCCATAACAATCTAGTAACTTACCTAATTACTCAGCTAAGCCGCACCCATACTTGGCCTTGTGGTAGCACTGTTATCCTGGCATGGCTGGCATGAACCGGTCCTTAGATCTACGGCAAAATAAACCACCATCTCATTCTACCTCATTCACAAACCCAGGCTTGCCTAGATCTCCCTCCGATTCATGTTCATTAACATAAGTTTCTCATTATCTTTACGGTGCAGTTAGCTAGACACATCTATCTCGCTTCCCATATCCCATGGACTCAGCGAAGCTTAAAAGCAAAAACCATGCCCGACTCATTAACTTCCCTGGCGACAAGGGTGGTTTAACCAAAACTAGTAAACTCCTATGAAAGGGTTTCTGATGAGTTGTTTAGGCCCGATCCTCCGAACGGTAGGTCGATTGAAGTGGAGATCTCGCCGTTGATGATCCGAGGCACTCGAGCAGACCCGAACACCCCTGCAATCACTACACCACTGCTCTGTTGGTTATCAACCGTGCTTCACACGCTTGACCTCGCCAAGAAGGCTATCCCTGCAGGTGCAACCGAGAACGCAAGCAATAACGACGAAGATGCAATCTGAAATTGCGAAATTGGGGTCTCACAAACCGTAGAACGGTGAAAAGTGTTTAATCTAAGCAAAACCCACCAAATATGGCCGGCGGATGCAGTATTTAAAGGCTAGGGTTCGACCATAAGACCCTAATGGACTCATACGGGATACAAGACCCAAAAGCCCAATATGGTGGTGCAACACCGGATAGAACTCCGAATTCAACTTTTTTCGACAACTCCCAACGACTCCTGGCGAATTTTAATGTGGGACCAGAACCATGGGAAATTTTATCTTCTCATCTTTCCATGCATATGTAGAACGTCAAAAACGGAGTCCGTATGCATCCTGAGCGTCCGTTTTAAGATGTACTGCCCCTGGACTCCGAGTTAAACTCGAGTCCGAGTTGGTGACTGTTTCCATCAACTTGTGGACGTCCCATCTGATTCTCCACGTCCCCAAATCCTCATCCCTTTACTTGTTGATTATGTCCATGGTTAATTAAATCATTCAATAGCAATCCATTCTCATAATTACATGGGTAGGAAGTTAGGAACGAGTTCACCTGCTGATTTAGTAACCGTGCTCGTCCTCTTGTGATTGGTCCTTGTATATCAATGTGAGTATCCACTGTTGTGATGTCCTCATCATCCTCCCCCTCTTTAATCGGAGTCGTCCTCGACTCAAGATCATCTTCTTCCCCCAAGTATGGTCGTAAATCTAAAATGTTAAATGTGGGACTAACCCCAAAATTGGGAGGCAACTCAAGCTTATATGCATTGTCATTGATCTTTTCAACAATCTTAAAAGGACCAGCAGCTTGTGGTATAAGTTTAGATTTTCTTATGTGAGGGAATCGTTCTTTTCTCAAATGTAGCCATACCAAGTCCCCTGGTTCAAGTTTTACTTCTTTTCTACCTTTACTACGAGAAATTCTATACTTCTCATTCATCCTTTCAATATTTTTCTTTGTAGTTTCATGCATCTTAAGAATGAATTCAGATCGTTGTGTAGCATCCAAATTTATAGTTTCAGAAGGAGGCAAAGGTAATAAATCAATAGGAGCACGGGGATTGAAACCATACACTACCTGGAATGGGCGTACCTTTGTAGTAGAGTGAACTGACCTGTTGTAAGCAAATTCTATATGTGGTAAACAATCCTCCCAACCCTTTAAATTTGTTTTTAAAACAGCCCGCAACATAGTGGATAGAGTACGATTTACTACCTCAGTTTGTCCATCGGTTTGTGGGTGACATGTGGTTGAAAACAACAACTTGGTTCCCAATTTATACCACAAAGTTCTACAAAAATGACTTAAAATTTTTGCATCACGATCAGAAACAATGGTATTTGGCACACCATGTAAACGAATAATTTCCGTCATAAACAAATCAGCAATGTGTGAGGCATTATCATTCTTATGACAAGGTATGAAATGTGCCATTTTGGAGAAACGATCAACAACCACAAAAATACTATCCCTCCCCCTCTTAGTCCTAGGCAATCCCAAAATAAAATCCATGGAAATATCCTGCGTGCCAAGGTACACTAGGAACAGGAAGAGGCATATAAAGACCATGTGGGTTAAATCGAGACTTAGCTTTATTGCAAGTAGTGCATCGTGACACGTAGCGCTCGACATCATGTCTCATCTTTGGCCAAAAGAAGTGTGTGACCAGCACGTCCACAGTTTTCTTTACTCCAAAATGTCCCATCAAACCTCCTCCATGTGCTTCCTGCAAAAGTAATAGGCGAACAGAACTAGCAGGAACACATAGCTTGTTAGCACGATAGAGGAGGTCCTCCCATAGTACATATTTATTCCAAGTTCTTCCTTCTCTACAATTTTCAAAGGCGTCTTTGAAGTCCAAATCAGTAGGATATAATCCTTTTATTGTTTCCAAACCAAATATTTTATGATCAAGTTGGGACAGCATGGTGTAACGTCTAGATAATGCATCTGCAATAACATTCTCCTTCCCTTTCTTATGCTTAATGATGTACGGAAACAATTCTATGAACTCAATACATTTAGCATGTCGTTTATTCAGATTGGCTTGACACTTAAGATACTTCAAAGATTCATGATCGGAATGTATGACGAACTCCTTAGACCACAAGTAATATTGCCAAGTTTGTAGAACTCGCACTAAGGCATACAATTCCTTATCATAAGTAGAATAATTCAGAGAAGGATCATGCAATTTTTCACTAAAGAATGCAATGGGTTTCACCAATGCAGCTTGCATCACATTCTAGCTCAAATGTCTTGTCAAAATCAGGAAGTTGTAGCAATGGTGCTTGTATAAGCTTTGATTTGAGAACATCAAAAGCTTGTTGCTGCTGTTCGCCCCATCGAAACTGCACTCCCTTCTTCATCAGTTCATGGAGAGGTTCTGTAATGATGCTGAAATCCCGCACAAAGCGTCGATAAAAACTTGCAAGACTAAGAAAACTACGCACCTGCGTGACGGTCGATGGAGTTGGCCAGCTAGTGATCGCCACAATTTTTGCCTCATCCATCTCAATTCCCTGCGATGAAATGACATATCCAAGAAACGAAACTCGATTGGTGCAAAAGACGCACTTTTCGAGGTTACCAAACAAACGTGCATCTCTCAAGACACTGAAAACAGCACGTAAGTGATTAATATGTTCGTCATATGACTTGCTGTAAATGAGGATATCATCAAAGTAAACCACCACAAATTTTCCAATAAAAGGACGTAAAACCTCGTTCATTAATTGCATAAAAGTGATAGGTGCATTAGTTAAACCAAAAGGCATTACTAACCACTCATAAAGTCCAAACTTGGTTTTAAATGCAGTTTTCCATTCATCTCCTAGTGCCATTCTAATTTGGTGGTAACCACTACGCAAGTCAATTTTTGTGAAAATAATGGCACCACTCAATTCATCAAGCATGTCATCTAAGCGAGGAATAGGATAACGATATCGAATAGTGATGTTATTAATCACTCTACAATCAACACACATGCGCCAGCTACCATCTTTCTTAGGAACCAAAAGAACAGGAACAGAACAAGGACTAAGGCTTTCACGAATATACCCACGGTTCAAAAGATCTTGAACTTGTCGCTGAATTTCCCTTGTCTCTTCCGGATACACCCTATACGCCCCATGATTTGGCAAACTTGCCCCTGGAATCAAGTCGATCTTATGTTCAATGCCCCTCGTTGGTGGTAATCCAGGGGGTATCTCGGGGGAAAACACATCCGCAAAATCCTGCAAAAGGTTAGAAACAGCAGGGGGCAATGAAATGGACACTTCATGAATTGAAAACATGGCTTCTTTGCATACTAAAGCATAATACATCCCCTTGGTATTAAATAAATCAGCAAGGTCAGATTTAGTTGTGAGCAACGAAGGTGATTTTAACTTAATTACTTGCTGTTTTTCAGAGTCTAGTGATTTTGTTGCCTTATCATCACGTATTTTACTTTTCTCAAAATGTACAATTTCAGCAGGAGTCATAGGAAGCAAAGTGATTTTATTTCCTTTATGCATCAGAGTATATTTATTAGTTCTACCATGATGAATAGCATCCGTATCAAATTCCCAAGGACGTCCCAACAAAAGAGAACAAGCATCCATAGGTATGACATCAAAATCAGCAAAATCATGGTAAGAACCAATCAAAAAATGTACCCTCACTGTTTGTGTTACCCTAACCTTACCGCTGTTGTTGAACCACTGAATGTGGTATGGATGAGGGTGTGCTCTTGTTGTCAACCCAAGTTTCTTGACCACATCCGTGTTCACCAAGTTGTTGCAGCTGCCTCCATCAATTATAGTGTGCACGCGGCAGTCCTTGACGATGATAAACACGTGAAAAAGATTGTGTCGTTGTAGCTTGTCATCCGCCTCAACTTTGGAGCTCAAAGCACGCTGCACAATTATGCTTCTATAATTTTCCGTTGCTGCAGTACCAAGTACCTCTTCATCTGTGCTATAGTGGTCATCTTTTGGTCCTGCAACGTTAGTAGCAAGAGAATATTCATCTTCAACATCCGAAGTACTATCATACCCGCCATCATCTCGTGCTATGTATGCTCGTTTGCTAGGGTAATCTTTCATCACATGACCAACTCCCTGGCAGCGATGACACTTAATGTTGGAAGTTCGACTCGTGGAAGGAGTGGAAGATGTAGGCTTGAATGGTGACGTCTTGCTGCCCTCCGGCGCGCGAGGAAATGGAGCAGTAGATGAAGTTCGTTGGCCACCATTGGATGGTGTAGTGGCAGTAGGAAAACTCGAAGATGGTGCTGTTTTTGATGGTGTAGATGTCGAACGCGGTGTAAATGTGCTCCTCATGCGTTGGTGCTGCTGCTGTTGGCGGCCCTGCAATTCTTTTTCTGCCAACATAGCCAGCTCAAATAATCTGTTAATAGTATCATATTCCTTATAATCAACAATGTCCTGAATTTCACGCCTCAACCCCCCATAAAAACGAGCTATTTTATCATCCATGTCCTCTACTACCCCACAGCGCAACATACCCTTTTGTAACTCTTGATATTACTTCTCTACGGACATGTTACCTTGGTCTAAGCGCTGCAATTTTTTGCGAAGGTCCCGCTGAAAAGAAGGAGGAACAAAATGAACACGCATAGCTTCCTTTAATCTATCCCATGTTGGAGGATCAGTTCTAGTTTTAACAAGTTCATTCCACCATATGATAGCAAAATCCTTAAACTCACTAGTGGCTTGACGAACTCTATGTTGTTCAGGAACAGAGTGGGCATTAAATTTCTGCTCTACTGTCATCTCCCAAACAAGATATGCCTCAGCATCATAAGAACCAGAAAAAGAGGGTATAGTAAATTTGACTTTAGCAAAAGTATCATCAAGAGGGCGATTGAGGGGGCCCGACCCCGATCACAGGGCCGTACCGCCTTGCCCGAGGAATCGCATTGGGTGGTGCCGTGTTATGCGGCACCCAACAGCACACATATAAGGAACACAGTATTACATAAATCCAAAGCGGAAGCTTACAATTATTCTTTGTAAATAATTTACACAAAATAGCTACAGCGGAAGTCTATAAACAGCTCACGATGAATATCTAAGAAGCACTCGAGAAGAGATCCAGCCCGCGGACTCTTCTCGCTAGCAACACGAAGACATGGCAGCGGCTAGGTTCTCCAAGGGTGACATGACTCGGAAGTTCCCGAGTCTCACCGGACAACCTTCTTTATAGCGTCGATGTTTACCTGCAAAACCACTTATATAGCAAGAGTGAGCACAAAGGCTCAGCAAGACTTAACCGTCTCTCCTAAGACATGAAACTCTAGATGAAAGTAACCTAAGACCTAAGCCTGTCATTTGCGAAAAGACTCGCCTACGAGTTCATCCTTAACTTTCAAATTTTAGCCATTTTAATAATGACCTTGCGATCAGCAACATTGGAACGCTTCATTCCAATGTTACTTGCCCCAAGGTAGAAAATAACTTTAGTTAGCTCTATCTCTACTTCAAACATGGTTTTCATGCAACTTAACATCATCATAGCAGCAATTATACTTTTGCAAACTGTTTCCACACAAGTTGATTACTACGTCACAGCGCAGTGAGCAAGCGGTACTTATAACCGCGAGGGACGGTGATTCGAATCAAACACTACCCGGATAACTCGACACATGTGCCCGCCTCTGAAGACCCAACTCTTGCGTCCTTCATTACGTCGTATGTGGCAACCTTTCTCAGTTCACTAAACTGTAGAACCGGTCGCGCCGTCTCGGGCTCATAGGTCTAACGAGACGATGTGGTATGCCTCTACAATCCAGTGTACCCGGTACATCGGTTTCCTGGTTCCCATATATTAGTAAGCATCCGGTACACAACTCAATACTTGCTCCCAGGGCCACATACGCTTCGGTCCTTGACCGACACTGGCAGAGCTACTCGACCAAGACCTCGTCTTGTCGCTGTCTAACCCCTCTGCCCGGTCTCATCTTTAGAAACGTAAACTTTAGTTTGCTACCTTTTCCAACCCCACTTATGTGCTCCTGGAACAAAGCTCGCGAGTAGATTCCAACTACTCGTCTTCTACCGGCTGTCCTAGCCTATTTAGCACGGCCTTATTCTACAGCGATGACACACTTCTACCCTTGACCTCAGGGTTCATGTTTGGTTATGCAAGTGGAGTATCAAACATCCTGGACCTAATGCACATACAAACCTCGACCAATAGCAGTGAACAAAGGGAAAGCTTTAAAAACAACTTAAGTGCAAACCGGGGCTTGCCTTGGTTTTGCATGTTACTAAAGTCAGTTGAGAGAAAGTCAGTTTCCGATGTATTGAAGTTCACTCCTGCCCTTTTTGTTCCTTGATCCAAGTTCACCCCCTCCTTCTTCACTTTCCACGTTTAATCACTACACGTTAGGAATATGCATACATGTTTCAATTATAAAACTTTTTGCTAACAAATGCTAAAGCCAAGTTTAAAACTGCAACTCTGTTCAAGAATTTAAATTGACACTGGGGTGGTGGTTTAAGTGTGTGTTTGAGCACTATCATCAAGTGAGAAGTGAAGTTCATCACTTGGGTGGGGGATCAACTAATGGTTGAACAGAACACTAATGATCCAGGGCTCCAATGGAGCTTGGAATTTTTTTGGGAGTTCCTTGTCACAATAAAGTCCTCTGGACCAAAATTCAGAACATTTCACTAAGTGGATCTCCCAGAACAATTCCCTAAGCGTTTAAGCAAAAAGGAATTATTTCTGATTAAATTTGTACTTTCATGCAAATTCAAGTGAACTATAATTTCCTACATAGCTCAGAGAGTATGCCTGAATTTTCCTAGGATTTGTGGAGCTAAGGAATGGCTAGAACTGAATTTCCAATTTTGGAAATTCTCTGAAAATGTTTTTGTATTTATTGGAATACAGAAACTTGAAGATAGAATTACCCTTACTAAATCAACTCCAAATGAGCTGAAACTTTTACAGGGGTCTCCTAAAATCCTAAAGAATATCCTGGAAGAAGTTGGGGAATTTTGGATGAACCAAACTACCTCTAAAATTCTTTTGCTGAAAAGCTTTAAAGAATTTTCCAGAATTTTCTATGGGTTTTCATGCAAATTGGGTTGCATATTTGAATAGAGCATTTCATCCTGAATCCAACCCAATTTTAATTACTAAATTTGGAGCTTCCTAGCAAAAGTTATGCATTTTTCAAGTTTGAACAACTCTCTGTTTGATTTTAAACAGCACAGTCACACGTGGGGCCCACGGTTCAGGTGCTTCTTCAACCTCCCGCCAGAGCCCGCGGGTGCACACCGGCAGAAAACTTGGCATGGCTCGTTCTCCCTCATTTCTCCACCAAATGAGCTCCGGTTTCGCCCTACATGCTCCTGGGAACGTGGCGCAGCTGCCAGGCAAGGTTTCCCCGCGTGAAAACGGCTGTAGGTGGGTCGGCACCGGCGGGGCGGCTCGGGAGCTCGACATGGACGCGTTCCCGCGTGTCCAAGGCATCTCCCGGCAAGCTACGATGTCCTACAGCATCCTTATGGTCCTAGGAACATGGAACGGAGATCAAATCATGCAGAACATGGCTGCAAACTAGTCGTCACCGTGGACCGTGGCAGTTTTGGCCGCCGGCGATGATTTCTCGTCGCCCGGGGCATAGGGTGGTCGGTTTGCTTCGTGCTTCGGCGTGGAAGGGCGCTAGGAACCCTAGTAGCTGTGGTCTGAATTGTAGAACGAACAATCAATCGATTGGAGCTAATTTCAGAAATTTGCTGAGGTCGGTCCTTCACGTGCGCCGGCGCCAAAAATGAAATTCCGGCTAGCCGGCGTCGGGGGAGAGCAGGGGGACGACGGGATGAGGATCAGTACCTCCTGGCGCACCTCTGTGGCCTCTTGAGCCTGCCGGAGAGGCGCTGGGCTGGCCGGGAGACAGGGAGCAGTGGAGACGGCAGCCTCTGTCAAACTTTTGCACGAGGGAGGCAACAACAGAATTGGCCTCGGGGTTGTGGGCAACAGGACGCGACGGAGGTGATAAGAAGGGGGGGGGGAACAGCTCGCCAGCGTGAGGGGAACGAGCAGGAGGTGGAGCTTTGGGGTGTGGAGCAGCAGCTCGCTGTCGCTCAGGGGCAAGGCCTCGGTGGAGTGAGAACAGAGAGAAAGACTTAGGGATTAAGTCTGCTCATTCCTATGACATGTGGGGTCCATCCCTCTTCTTATCCCCTAAAACTCTCACAAATATCTCCAAATTTTGGCACATTGTAAACTTCAGCTCTGAGGAACTTAAATCCAAAAGTCATTTGGCAATTTGACCAGTTTTGCCTCAGTTTCAAATTTGAATTCAAATTTGGATGAAATTTACAAGTCCTCTTGATATTCATATCCAAGCACCTCCAAATTTCCTCCAAATTGGTCTCCCTCATAATTTGAATCTGAGGAATTCAAATATGTCCTCTGATCTTTGAGTTGGCTATTGCAAGTACACTTTTTCAAACAACAGTTTGAATTTTCTCTTTTGAACATGCCCTCCTTCTTTTTGAAGTGCACCTCTTAATTCAAACTGAATTCAAAGTTTTATTGCACATGCCAACACTTTCATGAGGAACACAAAAGTTTTTGTAATCCCATTTCTTGTATTCAAACTCAACTTTATTCATAGCTCAAGTTTTCTATTTACAAGTTTTGGGACTTTTACATTCCTCCCCCCTTAAAAAGAATCTCGTCCCGAGATTCATGATTAAGGACAATGTGGAGAGGACAGTTACTCAACATACGCCTCTAACAACTCCGGATGACTGCGTTGCAAATACTCCTCGCTTTCCCATGTAGCTTCGTCGATCGTGTGATTTTCCCATAGCACCTTGAAAAATCGCAGCGTCCGATTCCTGGTTTCGCGAGTCTTTTCATCAATTATCCGGGTTGGTCGCTCAACATACGTGAGGTCCGGCTTCAAATTTTCTATGTCTCCCATGAGAATCTCCGTTGGAACTTTTAAACACTTCCGCAACTGAGATATGTGGAAGACGTTATGAACTCCGGCTAAGGCTGCCGGTAGCTCCAAACGGTATGCCACGGGTCCACACCTTTCAATGATAATGAAGGGACCGATAAAACGTGGAGCTAATTTTCCTTTCACTCCAAATCGGTGAATGCCCTTCATCGGAGATACGCGGAGGTATACGTGGTCCCCAACATGGAAATCCAGAGGACGACGTCTCCTATCCGCATAGCTCTTTTGTCTGGACTGAGCGGCTTTCAGATTTGCTTGAATAAGCCTTACCCGCTCTTCTGCTTCATTTACGAGATCAATCCCGTAAGTTACCCTCTCGCCGGATTCACACCAGTTCAAGGGTGTGCGGCACTTCCGGCCGTAGAGAGCTTCATAAGGCGCCATTTTGATACTTGATTGATACCCGTTGTTATATGAGAACTCCGCCAACGGTAAGTGATCATCCCAGCTCTTACCGTGGTGGATGACACATGCTCTCAGCATATCTTCAATTATTTGATTCACCCTCTCAGTTTGTCCATCGGTTTGAGGGTGATACGTGGAGCTTCGAATCAATTTAGTTCCCAAGGATGTGTGTAGCTGTTCCCAGAAACGGGATACGAACAGCGATCCTCTGTCGGAGACAATGGTATGGGGAACTCCGTGCAGGCATAAGATTCGTGCTATGTATAACTCCGCATACTGCTTGGCGCTGTAGTTGGTATGCACCGGAATGAAACGTGCCGATTTGGTCAATCGATCAACGATTACCCAAATCGAGTCATGGTGGTGGGAGGTCATCGGCAACCCAACGATGAAATCCATACTCAAGTCTTCCCACTTCCATGCCGGTATTTGTAGCGGTTGCAGCAGGCCCGACTTCTTCACATGGTCGGCCTTAACTCTTCGACACGTATCACATTCTGATACGTATTTAGCAACTTCTCTCTTCATCCGGGTCCACCAGAATTTAGTCCTCAATTCTTGGTACATCTTGTTGCTGCCCGGATGAATAGAAAATTGGGATAAGTGAGCCTCATCCAAAATTTTCTTCCGCAACCTCATATCACAGGGTACGACTATCCGGTCCTTGAACCATAGAGTGTCCTCATCATCTAACAGGAAACATTTCATTTCCCCGTTCTTCAATCTCCTTCTGATATGAGCCATGCCCTTGTCTTTCTTTTGAGCTGCCATAACCTCCTCTTTTATTGTGGGTATGAGGGCTAGGTTATGCAGAGCTCCAAATGGAACCAAGTAAAGACTTGGTTCTTCCTCTTCTATCGGCGTGATGGTTAGGTTATGAATATGAGACTTCCGGCTGAGTGCATCGGCAACCACATTTGCCTTGCCCGGATGATAATGAATTTCAATCTCATAGTCCTTGATCAGCTCCAACCATCGCCGTTGTCGCATATTCAACTCTTTCTGAGTGAATATGTATTTCAAACTTTTGTGGTCGGTGTAGAGATGAACCAGATTTCCCAATAGGTAATGTCTCCACATCTTCAAAGCTAACACCACGGCAGCAAGTTCGAGATCATGAGTTGGATAATGTTGCTCATGATTCCGTAATTGCCGTGATCCATATGCGACCACACGTCCTCCTTGCATGAGTACACAACCAAGCCCGACGCCGGATGCATCACAATAAACATCAAAAGGCTTGGTTGTATCCGGTTGAGCTAGAACTGGGGCTGTTGTGAGGTGTTTCACCAACGCTTGAAAAGCTTCCTCACATGGCTTGCTCCAATCATACTTGATGCCTTTCTTCAGTAGCTCCGTCATAGGTTTGGAGTTTTTTGAGAAGCTCGGGATGAACCTCCGATAATATCCCGCCAAACCCAAGAAGCTACGAACTTCATGGACTGATGTTGGAGACTTCCACTTCAGCACTTGTTCAATCTTGCTTGGATCAACAGCAATGCCTTCTGCTGAAATAATGTGCCCAAGAAATGGCACTTGGTTGATCCAGAATTCACATTTACTAAACTTTGCATAGAGCTTGTGATCTCGCAGTCGTTGGAGCACAATATGCAAATGTTTAGCGTGTTCCTCTTCAGATTTGGAATAGACCAAAATGTCGTCGATGAATACCACGACGAACTGATCCAGCTCCGGCATGAACACCGAGTTCATAAGGTACATAAAGTGAGCCGGAGCATTGGTCAACCCAAATGACATGACAAGATATTCATAGAGTCCATATCTTGTCGAGAATGCTGTTTTCGGGACATCTTCCGCTCGAATCTTGATTTGATGATATCCCGACCTTAAGTCCATCTTGGAGAAGACTTTAGCACCCACTCTAGTTGATCGAAGAGGATATCAATTCTTGGTAGTGGATACTTGTTCTTTATGGTCACAGCATTTAAAGGACGATAGTCGACGCATAGCCTCAGCGTCTCATCCTTCTTCTTCACAAACAAAGCTGAGCAACCCCACGGTGATGAACTTGGACGAATAAATCCATTGTCCATCAGATACTTGAGTTGCTCCTTCAATTCTGCTAACTCACTCGGAGCCATTTTGTAGGGTCTCCGAGAGATCGGCGTGGTTCCCGGTATCAACTCTATTTTGAATTCCACCTCACGCTCAGGTGGTAAGCCTGGAAGATCTTCGGGAAACACGTCCGGATATTCACGGACCACCGGAATGTCTTCTAACTTGCACACCTCGGCATTACATACTTCCGGGTCTTTGGAAACCGCTTCACCGAGATACAGTGTTTGACGTCCGTGAAGTGGAGAGTCCAAGTGAACACTCCTGTTCTCGATGTCCAGAACAGCCTTATGGAAGGTCAACCATGATATTCCCAATATGGCATTGATTCCTTGGTCTTCGGGAATGATGAGGGTGGTAGGATAAATTTTTCCACCCAGGCAAAGTGGTGCTCGAGAGACGACTTCATTAGTTGAGATGTCTCCACTTGGCGAATGAATAAGGTAAGAACCTTTTGTGACAGTTGTGGAGATCTGATCCCGGATTACCGTTGCCTGGCTAATGAAGTTATGTGTTGCACCAGAGTCGAATAAAATGACAACCGGCTTGTTATTTAAGGTGAACCTGCTAGCCAGAACAGGTCCTCCCTTTGGCAGATCATCGACTGACACATAATTAACCGTCCCCACTTTTTCCATAGCTTTTCTTGGCTGTCCAAGATCACTTTTTGAAACTGGACCCGCAGACATAGCGTTGCTGCTTGGTTCAGTCGCTTCATTGACGTTGAGCTCATTGTCAATATAAAGTGGGACAGCACTTGGTTCAGCTGAGAAGTCACCTTGTTCATTTTCAGCCTCTTGAGGGTAATAATATTCTAGTGCACCTTGTGGATACTGAGGTGCATAAGAAATAAGTTGCTGCTGCGGTAGAGGTGAATAAGACCTCTGTGGAGTAGAAGAGTCGTCACACTTCCAGAATGATTGCACCTCTTGTGGAATCTCTCGACCGGAAGGTGAACGGATTACCAACCGATACTTCTGAGGTAGACGATTGTCTTCATCTTGTGATGAGTCCCTCTCCCTCTTTTCTTTGTGGTAAAGGTTGGAATAATATTCTTGAGCAATAGCACAGCTCACGAACTCATCAAAATTCTCTTGGCTAACTAGAGCCAATTCACATCGCAGCCTAGCAGTCAGCCCTCGATAAAAATGATAACCCCTCATGGATGGTGATTTCATATAGTCAGGGACATATTGAGCTAAGCGATTGAATTCCTTCGCATACTCAATAACACTCATGTCCCCTTGCTTCAGACTCCAGAACTCATCCAGACTGGTTTGCATTATGCCCGCAGGGATGAAATGAGCATGAAATGCAGCCTGGAACTCCGCCCATGTGACACGATATCCTGCTGGTTGAACAGCAAGGTACTCTGCCCACCATGCTCCAGCAAAGCCGTGAAGCTGTTGAGCGGCATATAGAGTCTTCGAGAATTCATCACACCGGATCAACCCAAGCTTGGACTCAATGACATGTAACCAGTGATTTGCTTCACAATGGTCAGCCGCCTCGGAGAATACCGGCGGTTGTGTCGCCAAGAAATCCAGATACGTGCTCTGGGTTGGCATGTGATTTTGAGCTTCTCGATCTATGCCTTGCTGAACTAGAGTTTGGAGAGTTTCATTCATCTTCGCCATAATTTCAGCCAATCCGGTTGGCGATGGCTCTTGTGATGAAGCCAAGTCATTCCCACCTCGACTTGAACCTACAAGCCCCATTTGAGAATGTGTACGTACCATACTGCACGAAACCAAAATTTTGAGTGTATCAAAATTCTATCTCAGTAGTAAGTAAAGATAAGTAAAACATGAACATGTCATGAACTTTATGAAAGCATAACCACATTCATGTTTAAACAAATCTTATGTACGCTAAACTAATCAGCGGGACTACCCTGACCAGCTCACACAAACTCCAAATTTTACTCAAGTTATCAACAGATTCTTGACTTGAGTTCAACACCAAAGTTTTAGTAAACTTCAGTATCTTTCCAACGAGTACTTATAGGCTTCTTAAAGATTTTTCTACAGGAAGTTATGGCTTAAAAACAGAAAGGTCCAGAGAGGTTTTTGCTACTGTCCTGGTTTGAACAGTTTGCCTTCAACTGGACATTTCACCAACTTAAACTGTGATTTTGCTCTGGAGGTCTACAAGGAAATTGTAGAGCACTTGAAAATCTTTCCAGAACTGTATCATACAACTTAATTGGTTAAAGATACTCAGAGTTATGCTCCATTAAAGTCCAGCAAGAATTCCTGCCAGAAACAGAGCACTCTGTTTTTTTTGAAAACTTTGACACCTAGTTATACTCTCATTTGAATCTTAGCTCAAAATAAGAGTTCAGTAGCTAATACTTGTTTCAAACTTCCATTTTTAGTTGAAAGTTAGTTCATGAATCATTTTTTCATAGGGACGAGGTTATTATGTGTAGTACGGTGTCGATGCACCGTAAGAATCATGTCGGTACTACGTAGCCTCACCAAATAAAAATCCTAACCGGATTACACCGGCATATACGTACTATCAGTGGCACTAAGACGGTCTCTCGCACACGTGTACTACACGGGATACGTACGTGGTTAGTACCTGCAGAAGAACACTCAATAGTGGTGCACTCAAAGGTTGTTTCATTTCAGGCAGTTCCATATTTGAAAGTAAATACAAACACCCGTATCATTGTCATACGGCCGTCCTTGAATTAAGACACGTCTCAAGGCACGTGATCGTGTTTCAACACCACATGACGGGGAACCCGAGTATGTCATGAACGGGTCGTCACGGTTGGGAATGTTATCAACCCAACGGATACCACCTACTGCCCTGCAGGGCACGCCGATGGCAAGCGCTGTGTATGTCCTCCTGGGCTATTTCCAGAGGAACACACTCTCGCGTTACTGACCACGCGATGGGGTCTCCACTTACTTGCCTAATGCACGCTAGGGATCAGCGTTTCATATGAACTCAGGAACATGGAGAGTCCAAGAGTTCATATTGACGTCTCACACTAAGCTGTGAGATCTTTCCCTGAACCACATTCCTCGTCAGGGGAGCTAACCGAAATTGAACCGCTTTCGGTGGCGTTCCTTACCATTCTTACCTGAACGTAGGTGTGTCGTTACATAATAAAAATTCAGAAATATAACACATATGTTAGTGCTGCCACTTTAAGTAACTATACTACTATAGTCCTTATGTGGGCCTAATATCGTTTCCTCACCGTATCCTAAGTTTTTGTCGTAATACGATCCTTACTCCGTGTGCTATTTCCAATGCGGCTCTGATACCACGCTGAGGGGGCCCGACCCCGATCACAGGGCCGTACCGCCTTGCCCGAGGAATCGCATTGGGTGGTGCCGTGTTATGCGGCACCCAACATCACACATATAAGGAACACAGTATTACATAAATCCAAAGCGGAAGCTTACAATTATTCTTTGTAAATAATTTACACAAAATAGCTACAGCGGAAGTCTATAAACAGCTCACGATTAATATCTAAGAAGCACTCGAGAAGAGATCCAGCCCGCGGACTCCTCTTGCTAGCAACATGAAGACATGGCAGCGGCTAGGTTCTCCAAGGGTGACATGACTCGGAAGTTCCCGAGTCTCACCGGACAACCTTCTTTATAGCGTCGATGTTTACCTGCAAAACCACTTATATAGCAAGAGTGAGCACAAAGGCTCAGCAAGACTTAACCGTCTCTCCTAAGACATGAAACTCTAGATGAAAGTAACCTAAGACCTAAGCCTGTCATTTGCGAAAAGACTCGCCTAAGAGTTCATCCTTAACTTTCAAATTTTAGCCATTTTAATAATGACCTTGCGATCAGCAACATTGGAACTCCACAATCAAACAAGAAACGCTTCATTCCAATGTTACTTGCCCCATGGTAGAAAATAACTTTAGTTAGCTCTATCTCTACTTCAAACATGGTTTTCATGCAACTTAACATCATCATAGCAGCAATTATACTTTTGCAAACTGTTTCCACACAAGTTGATTACTACGTCACAGCGCAGTGAGCAAGCGGTACTCATAACCGCGAGGGACGGTGATTCGAATCAAACACTACCCGGATAACTCGACACATACGCCCGCCTCTGAAGACCCAACTCTGGCGTCCTTCATTACGTCGTATGTGGCAACCTTTCTCAGGCCACTAAACTGTAGAACCGGTCGCGCCGTCTCGGGCTCATAGGTCTAACGAGACGATGTGGTATGCCTCTACAATCCAGTGTACCCGGTACATCGGTTTCCTGGTTCCCATATATCAGTAAGCATCCGGTACACAACTCAATACTTGCTCCCAGGGCCGCATACGCTTCGGTCCTTGACCGACACGGGCAGAGCTACTCGATCAAGACCTCGTCTTGTCGCTGTCTAGCCCCTCTACCTGGTCTCATCTTTAGAAACGTAAACTTTAGTTTGCTACCTTTTCCAACCCCACTTATGTGGTCCTGGAACAAAGCTCGCTAGTAGATTCCAACTACTCGTCTTCTACCGGCTGTCCTAGCCTATTTAGCACGGCCTTATTCTACAGCGATGACACACTTCTACCCTTGACCTCAGGGTTCATGTTTGGTTATGCAAGTGGAGTATCAGACATCCTGGACCTAATGCACATACAAACCTCAACCAATAGCAGTGAACAAAGGGAAAGCTTTAAAAACAACTTAAGTGCAAACCGGGGCTTGCCTTGGTTTTGCAGGTGAATAAAGTCAGTTGAGAGAAAGTCAGTTTCTGATGTATTGAAGTTCACTCCTGCCCTTTTTGTTCCTTGATCCAAGTTCACCTCCTCCTTCTTCACTTTCCACGTTTAATCACTACACGTTAGGAATATGCATACATGTTTCAATTATAAAACTTTTTGCTAACAAATGCTAAAGCCAAGTCTAAAACTGGAACTCTGTTCAAGAATTTAAATTGACACTGGGGTGGTGGTTTAAGTGTGTGTTTGAGCACTATCATCAAGTGAGAAGTGAGGTTCATCACTTGGGTGGGGGATCAACTAATGGTTGAACAGAACACTAATGATCCAGGGCTCCAATGGAGCTTGGAATTTTTTTGGGAGTTCCTTGTCACAAGAAAGTCCTCTGGACCAAAATTCAGAACATTTCACTAAGTGGATCTCCCAGAACAATTCCCTAAGCGTTTAAGCAAAAAGGAATTAATTCTGATTAAATTTATACTTTCATGCAAATTCAAGTGAACTATAATTTCCTACATAGCTCAGAGAGTATGCCTGAATTTTCCTAGGATTTGTGGAGCTAAGGAATGGCTAGAACTGAATTTCCAAGTTTTGGAAATTCTCTGAAAATGTTTTTGTATTTATTGGAATACAGAAACTTGAAGTTAGAATTACCCTAACTAAATCAACTCCAAATGAGCTGAACCTTTTACAGGGGTCTCCTAAAATCCTAAATAATATACTGGAAAAATTTGGGGAATTTTGGATGAACCAAACTCCCTCTAAAATTATTTTGCTGAAAAGTTTAAAGAATTTTCCAGAATTTTCTATGGGTTTTCATGCAAATTGGGTTGCATATTTGGATAGAGCATTTCATCCTGAATCCAACCCAATTTGAATTACTAAATTTGGAGCTTCCTAGCAAAAGTTATGCAGTTTTCAAGTTTGAACAACTCTCTGTTTGATTTTAAACAGCACAGTCACACGTGGGGCCCACGGTTCAGGTGCTTCTTCAACCTCCCGCCAGAGCCCGCGGGTGCACACCGGCAGAAAACTTGGCATGGCTCGTTCTCCCTCATTTCTCCACCAAATGAGCTCCGGTTTCACCCTACATGCTCCTGGGAACGTGGCGCAGCTGCCGGGCAAGGTTTCCCTGCGTGAAAACGGCTGTAGGTGGGTCGGCACCGGCGGGGCGGCTCGGGAGCTCGACATGGACGCGTTCCCGCGTGTCCAAGGCATTTCCCGGCAAGCTACGATGTCCTACAGCATCCTTATGGTCCTAGGAACATGGAACGGAGATCAAATCGTGCAGAACATGGCTGCAAACTAGTCGTCACCGTGGACCGTGGCAGTTTTGGCCGCCGGCGACGATTTCTCGTCGCCCGGGGCATAGGGTGGTCGGTTTGCTTCGTGCTTCGGCATGGAAAGGCGCTAGGAACCCTAGTAGCTGTGGTCTGAATTGTAGAACGAACAATCAATCGATTGGAGCTAATTTCAGAAATTTGCTGAGGTCGGTCCTTCACGTGCGCCGGCGCCAAAAATGAAATTCTGGCTAGCCGACGTCGGGGGAGAGCAGGGGGACGATGGGATGAGGATCAGTACCTCCTGGCGCACCTCTGTGGCCTCTTGAGCCTGCCGGAGAGGCGCTGGGCTGGCCGGGAGACAGGGAGCAGTGGAGACGGCAGCCTCTGTCAAACTTTTGCACGAGGGGGGGGGGCAACAACAGAATTGGCCTCGGGGTTGTGGGCAACAGGACGCGACGGAGGTGATAAGAAGGGAGGGGGGGGGAAACAGCTCGCCAGCGCGAGGGGGCTAGCAGGAGGTGGAGCTTTGGGGCGTGGAGCAGCAGCTCGCTGTCGCTCAGGGGCAAGGCCTCGGTGGAGTGAGAACAGAGAGAAAGACTTAGGGATTAAGTCTGCTCATTCCTATGACATGTGGGGTCCACCCCTCTTCTTATCCCCTAAAACTCTCACAAATATCTCCAAATTTTGGCACATTGTAAACTTCAGCTCTGAGGAACTTAAATCCAAAAGTCATTTGGCAATTTGACCAGTTTTGCCTCAGTTTCAAATTTGAATTCAAATTTGGATGAAATTTACAAGTCCTCTTGATATTCATATCCAAGCACCTCCAAATTTCCTCCAAATTGGTCTCCCTCATAATTTGGATCTGAGGAATTCAAATATGTCCTCTGATCTTTGAGTTGGCTATTGCAAGTACACTTTTTCAAACAACAGTTTGAATTTTCTCTTTTGAAGATGCCCTCCTTCTTTTTGAAGTGCACCTCTTAATTCAAACTGAATTCAAAGTTTTATTGCACATGCCAACACTTTCATGAGGAACACAAAAGTTTTTGTAAGTCCCATTTCTTGTATTCAAACTCAACTTTATTCATAGCTCAAGTTTTCTATTTACATGTTTTGGGACTTTTACAGCGATTAAAATTGTTATGTCGATCATTGTAATTATAACGATTATTACCTCCCATACCTCGTAGATAACGTGGAAGTCGTGGTTGATTGTTATGATCTTCCATATTATAAGCATCGTCTTCACGATCTTCAGTGAGAGGAAGCCGCGCCTCAAGAGTATCCATCCGAACAACAAGATCAGCAAGTTGGCGATTCAAGGTCGTCAATGACGCCTCTATCGATGCTTGGGTTTTGGTGAACATATCTGTCATTTCCCTCATCATGTCACGCAACTCAGCATGTTGAACACATTCATCATCCCTTTTATCTTCTGCCATTGTTAGTGGTAAACAAAAGACAACAAAAAGATGTTATCCCTATCAACTACAAACGATAGTGGCAATGTGAAAAGTGGAAAGAAGGAAACAATCTCTCTCTCTCTCTCAAGCGTCTTACCACGTTCTTACAAGTGTTCTTACCGACACAGCAAGTGGTAAACGGTGGATGGTGAGAACCAATGAAGCGTGGAGTGATTGCAAAGGTACCTGTTCTGCTCAAGAGGAAAAGTGGAACTTAGATGGCACAATATAGTGGCTAATAAGCAAAGAAAATCGTTAACAGCAAAACAAAGTTGAATAAGTATTCAATGTAGGAATTGTTGCTGGTTAACAAGTGTTCTAGGACTAGCACAACACAAAGCGGTAGAGAGGCAAATAGAAGATTAGGAAGATATAAGCAACAAGTACAGCACAAGTGTATAGGCCAACTGTTTCAAGTGTGTGCTGTCAATGCTTTAATATCTGTGCTCTCTTCACTATTTTTTTCTTTTTTTAAAATATTTTTCTAATATTTTTTGTTTACTTGAGAGCACAAAAATACGAAGCACACAACTTTGCAGCTCAATTGGATGTAAGATGTGGCCTATAGAAAATCAGGAGGATTCTTTAAAATTTGTGCTGAAACTTCGGAGGCTGGATAGTCTATCTTCCGAGGAGAATTTGGCCAAACAAATTTCGCCGAACACGGCAAAGCCGTGAAAAATCGGTTGTGAAATTTCGAGTAGATAAATTTGAAAAAAAAAATTGTCCAATTTTGAGTTCGTATGCAAAAGTTATGGCGGTTTTAAGGTAGGCTACCCGAGTTACTGTTTTTTATGTTGATTCAAACTCGGTTTTGAAAAAGATCTCGCAATAGGATTTGAAAAACAATCGGAATTTAGCAACGACGGCTGATGGGATGTTGTCTGATGAATCAAGGAGGACTGGCACAATGGTTTGTCACCTGTTCTAGGGCTGGCGATGTGGGAGTTCACGCAAGGCGGCTAGCTAGGGCAAACCGATGATCTTGGTGGCTCGGTTTGTTGTTTAGGGATTGTGGAATAGGTGAGCAATAAGAAAAACAAGGAAGAAAAACGATAACTACGATTCAAAAACACAAAGCTAAACCAGCAACAAGACTCGACCACACGAATGCAAACTCAACAATGCAAACTGAAAAATGAAAACTTGCAGGCACTATAGTCTAGGAATCGGTAACACGATATGTTTTTTGTGGCTTTTTCTTTGGACTCTAGGTATGAAAAATAAAAACTAATCTATTGGGAAATCAAATACCTCATGGGCAACCTGAAATCTGATACCAAATGATGAGTTGTTTAGGCCCGATCTTCCGAAAGGTAGGTCGATTGAAGTGGAGATCTTGACGTTGATGATCCGAGGCACTCAAGCAGACCCGAACACCCATGCAATCACTACACCACTGCTCCATTGGTTATCAACCGTGCTTCAAGCGCTTGACCTCGACAAGAAGGCTATCCCTGCAGGTGCAAAGCAAGAACGACGAAGATGCAATCTGAAATTGCGAAATTGGGGTCTCACAAACCTTAGAACGGCGAAAAGTGTTTAATCTAAGAAAAACCCACCAAATATGGCCGGCGGCTACAGTATTTAAAGGCTAGGGTTCGACCATAAGACCCTTAGACGCGTCCCTAATGGACTCATACGGGATACAAGGTCCAAAAGCCCAATATGGTGGTGCAACACCAGATAGAACTCCGAATTCAACTTGTTTCAACAACTCCCAACGACTCCCAGCGAATTTTAATGTGGGACGAGAACCGTTGGAAAGTTTATCTTCTCATCTTTCCATGCATATGTAGAACGTCAAAACGGAGTCCGTATGCATCCTGGGCGTCAGTTTTAAGATGTACTGCCCCTGGACTCCGAGTTGAACTCGAGTCCGAATTGGTGACTGTTTCCATCAACTTGTGGACGTCCCATCTGATTCTCCACGTCCCCAAATCCTCCTCCCTTTACTTGTTGATCATGTCCATGGTTCCTAATAACAATTAAATCATTCAATACACTACAGGAATCCGGACAATAGACGACGGCCGAAAACCGTCGTCAATAAGGACACTACCGTCGTCAATAAGTTATTGACGACGGTAAAACTTTATAGACGACGGTTTTCGGCTGTCGTCAATTATTAGTCGTCAACAAATTTATTGACGACGGTAACCGTCGTCAATAACCTTATTGACAACAGCTAAATCTAGCTGTCGTCAATAAACTTATTGACGACAGCTATGATAGGAACCGTCGTCAGTTACGATGGCTTATTGAAGACGGTTTCTGGTACCTAGCCGTCGTCAATAACAATGGCTTATTGACGACAGCTAAATCAGGCTGTCGTCAATAAGCTTATTGACGACGGCCAGGATTTCAACCGTCGTCAGTAACCGTGGCTTATTGACGACGGTTTACACTAGGCCGTCGTCAATAACAATTGCTTATTGACGACAGTTTCTGGTACCTTGCCGTCGTCAATACTAATGGCTTATTGACGACGGCCAAGTACCAGAAACCGTCGTCAATAAGCTTTCCAATTTTTTTTAAAAAAAACAGAAAATTCTGCCCTGGCTTCGAGGCCAGCCCTGGCTCGATGGCCAGATCACAGGCAATCAAAATATACATCACAGAATTGCATAAAAACACTATACGCACGCCACACTACCCTACGCTATCCTGACCGCTGCCACCGGAGTCCAGGAAGTCGTCGTGCGCTCGTCCAAACGCTGGTTGCTGAGGGGATGGAGTTTCCTGAGCCCGCGTCGCCGATCCCTATGATGTACATGTATAGTTAGACAAATTAGAGGTTCACAAATGTGTATATGATTAAATAAACTCATTACAAGTTAAAATTGAGCAAGTTAGCTAGATTTGGCTATGTTTGAGTAAGTTTGCTCATATTTTACTAAGTTTGAGAAGTATGGACTAGTAGTGTTTGTATTTGAGCTAGTTCAAATAGTTTTGGCTATGTTTGAGTAAGTTTGGTCATATTTGACTATAGTTGAGTAAGTTGTACCATATTTTACTCAGTTTGAGGATGTTTAACTAGTTTTCTCTAAGTTTAAGTAAGTTTGATCAAATTTAACTAAATTTGAGCAAATTTAACTAGTTGCAGCTATTATGAGAAATTTTGTACCTGTGCTCCTGACGTCGGCCCCTGTGGTAGCTGTATCGGTGGCGGCGCCCACTGAGGAAACACAATGGGCTGTCCTGTGGCCATAGCCTGCAAATATGAAGTAAATTATTATACATGTCATTTATATATTAGAAAAGTTGAGTACAATGATCTGAACTTACCTGCATGGCAGGTTGCAGCTGTAGCATGTACGAGTGTTGATACTCGTCCCTAGCCCAGAGCTTGGCTGTCTGCCTCTCGTTCGCGAGCCTCAGCGCTTCCTGCGTCCTCTGGAGCTCCTCTTGGACACTCTGGAGCTCCAGATCACCGCTGCCACGCCTGCTGGATCCACCCTGCGATGAAGAGGCCCTTGAGTAAGACCGCGCCTCCCTCGAGTCAACTACTCCATCGAAGATGGCCAACCTACACAACGAAGTAAGAGTATTAAAGTTTCGTGTCTCGAAGTTAATGAAAGTAAATGAAAAACAACAGAACTCACCGGCCGTGAGGTTTACCGCCACCGCTTGCATAGGCGGCTTCAGGTACGATCGGCGAGTTCTGCCAATCGTAATCGTCGCCTCGAAGCCTCCGCACCTCCTCCCCATACTTTTCCTGAAAATACAGAAAATTAAAGTCATCAGAAGTTTTAAAGATAATACAATTAAGTGAACTAAAGAACTCACCAATGTCTCTGTCGCTGTCTGAGAAGACAGCTGATCAGGCTGCGAGGGGTCACTTCCCATGTGACCCCTCCTCCACACCTGGATAGCGGTCGACTCCTGACCGATCTCGCGCTCCTATCGATACGTGTTAGCACAATGATAGCGATAGAAATTAACTAGAATATAATTCGAGTATCACTTACCATCCGTTTAGCAAGGCGTACGTAGCCGTCCCCGCCAAGACGGTGTTTCCCGTCCGTCCCTCGACTCTGTCGGCGGGTCATCGACACGCCTTGGAAGCCCTGGCTCGCCCAATGAGCACACAGGGAACTGTAGGCGTCCGGACAGGACTCAAGCCACGGTACGCTGGCCTGCACACATTTGTTGTTGGATGAAAACATTGATGAAAATTGGATAATGAAACAAAGTAAAATAAAGAATTTACCTCTGCGTACTGTGCCTCCGTCAAGTACTTGTCCGCCACATCCCTAAACTGCCCCGGCTCACCCTCGTCCGGATGCAACTTATAGTACGCCTTCGTAGCCTAAATGCGAGCCGTTGAAATCGACTGCGTCAGGAGCTTCCTAGCGTTGTTGTTGAAGACCAGGCGAGCGTGATCCAGCTGGGCCTCGTCCTCCAAACGGTAATATTTCTACAAGTAGAAATATACAAGTTAATGTATTTAACATATAATAGGTTCGCATTTAACTAATAGACGATTTACTTACCATGAATTCATGCCACACATGCTCCTGGTGGTTGCCGTATGTAATGTCCTGGGCCGTAGCGTAATCGTCCCAAGACGTAGCAGCCCGTCCGATCACTAGACCGGGGTAGTGACAACGGATGAGCTGGCCCAGGACAGCGTTGACCTGGCGGTGGCGTCCTTGACCCGTGAACGAGTCATCGGCCCAAGACCTAATACACGATTCTCAATTAGTACATATATAAGTGTTAAAATATCTAAATTGATTTGTTATAGATTTACTTACCTATCGCCAACCGGACGAATAACGACCCGATCTTCTGGCCGTGCAGGAACCGGAGGAGGAGCCACGTAGTGGCTCCTCCTGTAACGCCGCTGTGGAGCCGGCTCCACATCAGGCTCTGTGGAAGGCTCTGAAGCAGGGTCTGAATCCTGCGGTGCCGGAACCTGAAGACGATCCGAAGCATGATCTGTAACAGGCTCCGAAACCTGTGGTGTCTGAAGAGGACCCCTGGCCTCTGTCTCCTCAGACGTAGAGTCATCCTAAAAATTTGAAGATTGGCAATATAGATTTAAGAAAGTTATTTATATAATTTATGTAATTTAATATTCTTTACCTGTCGTGACCGCTCTCGTGACCCCTGGCCTCTGTCGAGGCCCAACAGCTGAGACAGTCTACCATTGCTAGACCGTCAGCCCTGGAAAACGGAGTCTGCTCCCGGGGGCAGAAAGCCCCGCGTCCCCCGTCGTCTACTGCTCGATGACATCCTGATGAAAGGAAATTTGATAATGAATTTAAAGGAAAATATAGAAGACGAAAGAAGAGATGAAAGAAACGATACTTGTACTCAATTTCAAAATTCATCAGTATCACGATCATGTACTCTACTTCGTAAACCGGACCATCGATCTTTTGCCATGGTTGTTCGCCGTTTTTGTTTTTTCACATTATGAGTCTGTACATCTTGTGCATCTCCAACTAATTCATCGAGTCGTAGACCAGGCTCAACGACAAAAGAATCCGGCAACTCTTCTTCTTGGTAAACAACATCTGCCTCATCAATGTAACCAGTATTGTCCGGTGTATATAACCGCTCATGAGGATTCACCTTTTGTACAACCCACCATGCACTAAGTTTTTCGCATGGATATTGTAGATAGTACACTTGTTCGACTTGGTGTGCAAGGACAAAGGTGTCGTAGCCTCGTAGTCGGTCCTTGTGTTTGACTTCTACCATGCCAAATTGGTTTTGTCGAGTTCCATTGTTATTATCAAACCAATCACAGTCAAAGAAGACTACTTTAAGGTCTTTACTCCCGGCAAAACTAAATTCTAGGATTTTGTTTATGATCCCATTGAAATTAGTTTCATGTCCTTCGGCATCGGCGGCCCTCATCACAACTCCGATGTTTGATGTTGCCCTTAGAGGACGTTGAGCTTCAAATTGAGTTGAACAGAATCGGAACCCATTGACATCATATCGACCAAAGAGTTTAACTTTAATGGATCCGTTGGACAGTTGTCGCAAATCTTCATGAACACCGGCTTGTGTCTTGCACTGTCCAACATATGAAGTAAGAAGACTATTTTATGCTATGAACATAATTACTAAGAGGAACAAGACAAGGAAAACGTTACATGATTTCAAAACCATGTTTGGAAGTTAGGTCCTCCATTTACTCCATAGTGTCGCATTGTTTGTATTTGCTTGCTAGTAGGTTGCTGCTTAGACTTCCAATTTTGTCGATCGAACTCACTAAATCAGGACAAAACAGAATTATTGGTGTAGATGTATAACACACCACGCAAACTAGTATAGATGTTGAACAACCACTTACTGAAAAAAATTGTCCATCCCATCTATGTTAGCGTACATGTATAACAAAGCAGCTATCTTTTCATCTGCTGAAGCATCATAGCTCGTGCCACTACCAACAGTGGTGCCTCTCGTTTGAAAAAGTGAGAGTTCGCTACAAGAGGTTGCTTCATCCATATTGTACCGTAACACCGATGAATTAACATTGTGTTCTTCTGCAAAGTAGACACTTGAAAAGTATCCTATCTCCTGAAGTGTAAATGCTTCGGTGATGCATCCTTCAACCCTTGCCCTATTACGAACCATCGGTTTTAGACATATGAGTGCTCTTTCAATGTGGTACATCCACCTATATTGAACAGGGCCACCTACTTTAGCTTCATATGGAAGATGGATTAGAAGGTGTTGCATTGGATTGAAGAACCCTGGAGGAAATACTTTTTCCATCTTACATAAAAGCACGGGTATCTCTTTTTCCAACTTCTCCATCATCTCCTTTTGATTTCTTTAGCACAAATCTGTCTATAAAAATAGCTAAGCTCGGCTAACACCTTCCATACCTCATCGTCAAGATAGCCTCGAAACATAACCGGCAGAAGTCTTTCCATGATTATGTGATAATCATGGCTCTTCAAACCAGTAAGATTTCCAGTCTTAACATTAACGGCTCTTCTCAGGCTAGCAGCATAACCGTCTGGGAATTTCAACTGTTTCAACCACTTGAAGACTTCTTTCTTTTCTTTTGGTTGAAGGCAGAAAGAAGCTCGTGGTTTGCCACCAGCTTCGGAGAGCTCAAGACTTGGTCGGTTACAAACCTCTGCCAAATCCTTCCGAGCTTTTATATTGTCTTTTGTTTTCCCCGTCATATCCAAGCACGTGCTTATGATGCATTCGCCCATGTTACGTTCCTGGTGCATGACATCAATGTTATGCATTAGAATTAAAGACTTCATATACGGTAACTCCCATAGTGCACATATATGAGTCCAATTGTGATCCTCTCCGTAACCAACAAAATATCCAGGACGACCTTCATCTGGCACTAGATTGTTGAGCTGTTTAACAATTTCCGACCCGTTCAGACGTTGTGGTGGTCCCTTTTTTACAATGGTACCCTTCCTAAAGGCATTTCTCTGTTGCCTAAACACGTGATTTGGCGGTAACCAACGTCTATGACAATCAAAGTAGCATATCTTGCCACCATGACTTAGACGAAAACAATCCGTGTCCGAAGCACATATTGGACATGTCAATCGACCATGAGTGCTCCAGCGAGAAAACATGCCGTAAGCTGGAAAATCATGAACAGACCACAAGTACGCAACTCGAAGGTTGAATTTCTGTTTTCTATAACAGTCGTACGCTTCGACTCCTGTCCATAACATTTTGAACTCTTCAATCAATGGCTGCATCATCACGTTCAGTCGTGAACCAGGATGATCCGGTCCAGGTACAATAAGGCATAGGAACATGAACTCATACTTCATACAAAGCGATGGTGGTAAGTTGTACGGAATAGCGAACACGGGCCAACAAGAGTACGGTGTGGCGTTTGTACTAAACGGTGAGAAGCCATCTGTCGCCAACCCAAAGCGAATATTGCTCGCGTCATTGGCGAAATCTAGATCGAAGTGGTAAAGCGCCTTCCATGCCTCACCGTCCGACGGGTGCACCATCATGCTGTTGTTCTCACGTACACCTTCTTTATGCCACCTCATGTGTCTAGCTGTTTTTTTAGATAGAAACAAACGCTTGAACCTAGGTGTGACAGGCAAGTAGCGAAGCTGCTTCTATGCGACTTGAGTCATTACTTTTGAACCGTCGTCATTAACAACTTCAACAAGTCTCGCTTTACCACATTTTAAGCACTTGTTCTCGTTGGCATGCTCTCTCCAAAAAAGCATGCAATTGTCTAGACACATATCAATCTTCTCATATTTCATACCTAGACCAGAAATCAACTTCTTAGACTGATACATATCTCTAGGCACTTTATGTGGTTGTGGAAGGATATCGCTGATCAATTTGATAAGATCGTTGTAGCAGTTATTGGAGAAGAACTACTTAGACTTAATGGCCATAAATCTAGTCATGAAAGTAAGGAGCGTCACTTCGGTGTTTTCATGCAACGGCTCTTCTGAAGCTTTGAGAAGCGTGAAAAACGCTTCAACCTCCGTTGGAGGAGGATCCTCCATCAATTCAGGATTTATGGCATCAAGCATCTCGTCCTTCCTATCGATCCCCGTGTTGTCATCCTCATCTGAAACTTGTAAGGGTTGAGAAGATGTCTCACCTTGAAAGGTCCACACCTCATAATCTTGCATGAAACCGTATCGACATAAGTGAAACGCCAAATTCACTTTGTCCCAACACTTTGCACCTTGACATTTCGTACATGGGCACCGCACCTTATCGATCTTTGACAATGAAAAAGCTCGATCTACAAAAGCATCTGTCTTTGCGAACCACTCATCCGAGTGACCACCAGAACTGTTCTTCCAACCGGTATACATCCAACTACGATCCTCACCCATGTTTGAATCTGCAGTTTAATGTCAAGGAAATTATAGTTACTTTATAATTTATTTATGTCACGGCCCTACATCTATTGGAAAGGATAGGTCCTAAACCCACCCAAGAGTGATCGAGCGGAGCGTGCTCATGACGAGACGCGTGGTATGGATCCGAACGAAATTTCGGCAGCATAACCCCGCTGTTCTCCACTGCACGCCCGAAAATGGTGCAGCAGAGAACAACAGGGTTATACCGTCGAAATCTTGTCTAGATCTAAACCCGCATTTCATCACATGCCACGCCCTCTCGGTCACTCCCAGGCTGTCCAAAAAGGGACAATTCCGAACGTACATGCCTCACATGCGTAACACATGTGAGACGGGCCCGTTCGAAACGGGTGACGCATGTTGTATAGGTTTACGTCAATCTTTCGTTTTTGAGTCATTTAAAAGAGAGAGAGGAAAGAACGAGAGAGAAGGAAATAACGAGAGACAAAGAAGTGGGTCAGCCGTCCTAAGTTATGTCCCGTTGGGGCCTGCCATTATCTTACGACACCTTTAGGGTTAGCCGTCGTACGTTATGCCCCGTCGTAAGTGGGTCAAAGATGAAACCGCACCGTCGGGGCCCGCCGTCCACGCGCGAGAGCTTGCCGTCCTCCGTGCCTGTCTCGACTAATACATTACCACTAAATGAGCCATGACAGACCCTAAATGGGTCGTGTCAGGCCAGACCGGGCTGAAACCCATTTATTTACATATAGTAACTAATCACACAATCAATCAAAGTATTAATTGAACAATAATCAATTACAATACTAATTAAACAATTAATCATCTAAGGTCGGGCGGCGCGGCAGGGCGGGGCTTGGGGCGGGGCCGGGCGGCACAACAGGGCGGGGCTCGAGGTGGGGCGGCGAGCAGCGGCGGCCGAGGCGCGGCCGGGGCTTGGTGCGAGCAGGGGCGGCCGGGCGGGGCTTGGGGCGGGACGGCAGCGGCTGCGTTGGGGCGGGACGGCAGCGGCTGCGACGGTGCTAGGAAACTGTCGTCAATAAGGACTTGTTGACGATGGTACTATGTCACCGTTGTCAATAACTCCTCGGGTGGGCCCGAATTTAGTTAAAGACGACTTCCACCGTCATCAATAATTTATTGATGACGGTTCTCGTCTAGCCGTCATCAATAACTAGATAAAGCGGTCGTCAATAACATTAAAGATGACGACCCCGTCGTCAATAAATTTGACCGTCGTCAATGATCGTTTTTCCTGTAGTATACTATATCTTGCTTCCTCCAGTCATTGTCCGTTCCAAAGCTGTACAAAAGGAACAACTCAGGCAACCATAATCTAATTAGGACAATCTTGCTGTGGTGACAGGCGAGCGCACAGCCCTTCTTTGTCTTGGGCCTGCTGGTGACAGCCCTGGCAACCAGTCACTGATGAATTAATCCCAAAACTGAATCTGCCGAAGAATATGAAATAAGGTTTCTGCTGCTATGGATGTGAATAACAGTGCATAAGCTGTTTGTGAGCAGGATGGGGCCATCTTTTTGGCTTATAGATCACTGGAACGATTTCCTTAAGGTCATGCGATGCAGCCATGCAAGTGAGTGACAGAAGAAAAGGTTAGCAATGTCGATTGCTGTTGTAATAGGTTTAGCAGATGCACGATAGACCGTTGTTATACCTTTTATAGGTGACTAAGCTGGGCCCACTCTGCGTTGAAATCCAGCACTTCTAGTTGTTTGGACGTCACCTTATTACTGCAACATCAGTAGTTTGCTTTTGAAAGTTCAAACTGATGACCATGATTTGAACGGCAGTGCTGGTTAATGTGAACCGATTTCCACTTGATAGAGCTCCATCAGCAAGTTATGCGTTTAACTGGCTTGTAAGGAGCTGTCTTGATGACACGGAGAACGGACGAGACCGTGCAAAACAGAATTGTTTCCCTTACCGTGATATACCAATCTCGGCTTTAGTTGGGTACAATAAATCCATGTGTATAGGTTGGAATGTTTAATTCAATCTCTTTCAATACAAGTCAGAGTATTCAACTCTATACAAACAACACATTAAAAATGTAAGAAATGAAGTCGAATAAAACGTTGCTTGCTGGTTCCCGGAACTCTGGGGGCTCCTTCCTCTTTACATCCAGGTATGAATACTAGGAATTAAGGATAGGAAGAGTTTAACCCCGGATCATTTTACAACCAGCTAACTTATAATTTTTCATAATCAGTATATAATTTTATAAAAAAAATAATAACAGCACTAAGCGAAAGGATCTTAAATCTGTCCTTAAAGATATGTTCGTGAAAGAAAAATATGGACGATGGGAGCTTCGGAAGTACAGCAACGGCAGAGTGATGCGTGGGGAAGTACATGCGCATAAGTGCATGTTTTCAGTAATCTACTATACCTTTCAGGCTGAAATTTTCGCCTGCAGCACAATCTGCTGTGCTTCGGATGGTTTCTCCGTTCGTTTACCAAGTCGTAAGAATTTAGGTAGAACCAACATCCAGGCAGAACCACATAAGCTACACTGAAAGAACCAAGGATATATAGAACGCTAATACACTATTGATACAGCTAGTTGTTGGATTCTTGAGGCATCAGGTACGACCTAAACCATGATCGTGATACTAGCACTAAGGCTAGAACCTCGCTGGCACGGAAACGAGCAGGCCGGTAAACAAGGACCACCACCAAGCCTGAAGATAACCTGAACCTGCCTCGCGATAAGCCGACAGCATGTACTGACGACAACTAGTACCCTAACTAAAGCCGGGGAGAGGCCGGAGGGGAGGGGGAGGGGACTTACCTCGGCCGGAGACGGGCGGCGGCGGTGGCGGGGACGGGCGGCGGCGACTGGGACGGCGGCGGCGACCGGGACAGCGGCGGCGACCGGGACGGCGGCGGCGACCGGTGCGAGTCAAGAGGCGGCACTGGCCGCCTCCCGGCTCGCGCACGGGTTATATACCCCGTTATTGACGACGGTGCTAGGAAACTGTCGTCAATAAGGACTTGTTGACGACGGTACTAGGTCATCGTCGTCAATAACTCCTCGGGTGGGCCCGAATTTAGTTAAAGACGATGGCCACCGTCGTCAATAATTTATTGACGACGGTTCTCGTCTAGCCGTCGTCAATAACTAAGTTATTGACGACGGCTAGATAAAGCCGTCGTCAATAACATTAAAGACGACGGCCCCGTCGACAATAAATTTGGCCGTCGTCAATGATCGTTTTTCATGTAGTGATAGCAATCCATTCTCAAAATCACATGGTAGGAAGTTAGGAACGAGTTCACCTGCTGATTTAGTAACCGTGCTCGTCCTCTTGTGATTGGTCCTTGTATATCAATGTGAGTATACGCTGTTGTGATGTCCTCATCAGTTTCCCATCAAGTTGACTCAAGCACACACACCTTTTCACAAACAAAACAGTTTTCTAAAACATGGGATCAATATGGTCAAGGAGCACTTGTCTTGTTCTTGCGGTTCCTGTTGCTCAAATTCTTGCTGTTGTAGTCCGTCGTGGGTAGCTCCCTGAGCTTGTCCTTCTATACGCGATCACGCACATACAAGATTCATAGCAATCAATTATCATGCACAAACTCTACTTTAAGATGCAATGATGCATATGCATGCAAATCCTATGATGTTGTTTAGTTTGTACGTGTTCTTGCATTGGCTTGCATGGGTTTTATGATAAACAGAGGTGTATAGATCAAATGTGGACGTGGCGATGATCTCATCTCGAGATATAGATCAAACCGATCAACACGTAATTTGTCCATGAAAAAGCTTCTGTTCGAAAGGATCGAAGAACAGATGCAAAGAAAATGCAATGACGTCGTAAGGTGGTAATGGAAACCTACCTTACTCTCTTCGGGACCTCCCTCCTAGCAAAACAGATCATCGGGGCTCTCTTCCGACGGCGGCGATCGTGTCTGGGCTCGTCGGCGATCTCTCCTGTGGTCACACTCCGGCGAAGGGGTCTAGCTCGGCGAGTTGGGGCTAAGGCTCTAAGTTGTCAGCTCAGGAGGTGGAAAAGAAGTACGTGGTTGCGTCCAAAGGTTCTGGGTTCTATTTATAATCGGAAAGAGAAGAGTCCTAATCTGATCGTATTTTGATTAAGAGTCCTATTCAAATTGTTTTTGAATCTTAACAACTTATCTTAAATTGATTCGGTGCAGTATTCAACATAGAAGAGTTTGTGTCGGTTTCCTCAGCAACGGGTACTCATGTACAGAGGAAAACCGCTTCAGAATCTCGTCCTTATGTGGTGATGAGCTCCGGAGGCTCCACTTGTCCTGCGGGAACCTGGGCTCCCTTTTTCCGCAGAGACAAGCTCCGGTTGTGCCGCGTGTCAGGCGGGCGAGACCTCCCTCTTCCTCAGAGGCGATCTCCGCGTGTGCCACGCATCCTGGCGGGCGGGACCTCCCCTCTCTCCAGAGACGAGCTCTGCGTACGCCATGTGTCAGTTCCAGACTTCCCCTCTCTTCGGAGGTGAGCTCCGGAGATGACACGTGTCCATCAGCGTCGGACCTCCCGGAGGTGAGATCCGGAGGTGACACGTGTATGGTAGTGTCGGACCTCCCGGGGATGAGCTCCGGAAGTGACACGTGTCCGGTAGTGTCGGACCTCCCGGAGATGAGCTCCGAAGGTGACACGTGTCCAGTTGGACCGGACCTCTCGGAGGTGAGCTCCGAGAGCGACACGTGTCCCGCGCGGCTGGTCCTCTCTTTTCCGTGGTGACTAGCTCCAAAGGCGACATATGTCCTGCGGGCTGACCTCGCTCCCCCGAAGAGGCTAGCTCTGGGGGCAACACATGTCCCATGGGGTCGGACCTCTCCCCCTTTGCGGGGATGAGCCCCGAGCTTGCCACGTAGCCAGTTTAGCGGTGGACCTCTTCCCCTTTTGCGGAGATGAGCTCCAAACGCGCCACGTGGCCAGCGGGCCGCGGGAGTTGTCTTCGGCGCTCTCTGTGAACCGGATTTGGCTCTTTTTGGCTATCTTTTTGATATTTTCTTTGTTTCTACTTATTTTAAAAATGTTTTTCTACATGAAACATGAATACATTCAGAACTCAAAAATGAGGGTGTCACACATGTCTAGCTACTGCACTCATATGAACGATGTTAATGAGAACTTGATGATAACAATGAACATGGATCGGGGGAGATCTAGGCAAGCTTGGTTTGTGGATGTGGTAGAATGATATGGTGGTTTACTTGCCGTAGATCTAAGTACCGGTTCATGCCAGCACATGCCAGGAAAACAGTGCCACCATAAGGCCAAATATGGGTGCGGCTTAGCTGACTAATTAGGTAAGTTGCTAGATTGTTATGGACCATGGAAGGCGCGGGGAATGGGAGTCGAGAGAGGATTGCCCTGGGAACTGCATGGCACAAGAGGGGGCCCGTAGGTGGGAGAATGGTGATTCAAGCCTGCCGGTGGAACCTTAGTGAGTCTATACATCTAGTAGCCCCTTTGTAAAGGCTATTTTGTGATCTCTTGGCCATACACCGACGGTTGTGTACTGGTATAATGGAGGTTCTGCAGTCACCGACGGGTGACGAAATCACAAACTTGTGGGTAAAGTGGTGCCACCTATTCAGAGTGTAAAACTATCATGATAGTCGTGCTTACGGTCACAAGCGCCTGGCCAACTCACATGATTAGATGGGATGGTCATTTGTTTGGTTATGGTATGGTCATTAGAAATTGGTTTCGGGACTGTTGAGTCTTGGTAATGAGATTGGTTTCGGGACTGTTGAGTCATGACAATGAGTTTGGTTTTCTGTTATATGATTATGAGATGGATATGACCATGAGATGGTTATCGAGAATGAGATAAAGTTGAGAAAGATTAATGGTTGGTTAAGACATGGAAAGTGGTGAATTATGATGGGGGTATGTTACTGTTTTACTTAAATATATCTTGGGATTAAATTCACTTAAAGATAGTTGCTGTTTTTATCATGGTTGTGAAATAAACTTTGCTTTCTACAATGAGCCTTTTTATTTCCTATCTTGTTGTAAGCTACATGTCATACTTTTCCCGCACTTGCTGAGTACGACATGTACTCACCCTTGCATTATCATACAAATATCAGCAACAGGAGAAGAGTATTTCGAAGATCATGTGGAGTACTAAGGCATGCGAACTACCGTCAACTTGCCTGTGGAGTTGGAGATGGAGCCGCTGCTGTTTAGTTTTGCTTCCGCTATCGTTTAGAGACTTCCGCTGCTAGAATAAGTTAGAGACTTCCACTGCTAGAATAAGTTAGAGACTTCCGCTGCAAGAATAAGTTAGAGAATGATGTAATAAAGTACTTAAACCCTATTATTCATGGTTATATTCTGAATTCAGTTTGTGGATTACATGTGTATATGTGATGAACATCCTGGGCACACATATGCATCAGCTGGGTTCCGTGTTTTACGGGACCGGGCGTCACACCCCAAGACCAACAGACGGTCGACGCTCTCAACCCTGCCGCCGCTGTTGCCTCCCTCCTCGATTTGCCGCCATTGCCTTCCCTCCTGGACTCGTCGCCACTGCCGCTACTCCTCCTCGCCCCACCACCGCAGCCTCCCTCCTCGATCCTCCACCGCCTTCCATCCCTTGCTCGCCACCGTTGGGCGCTTGGCCGGCTGCCTAGGCGGGCGCATCGGCGTCCAGGCGCCCGGCAAGCGCCTAGACGTCCAGGCAGTCATTGCAAACCCTGCATATGACAAGATACCAAGGTCGGTCATGTGGTGGGCACTAGAGAAACATAAAGTGCCAACAAAGTATATTACCCTTATCAAAGATATGTACAATAACGTTAGCATAAGTGTGCGCATAAGTGATAGTGAGACTGATATGCACCGAATTTGATTCAGCGAAGGGTGGCCCGATCTTCACGACAGGAGGCTCAAGAACAAGATAACTTGCTGTAGAAACAGCGCGGATAACTAGCTTTATACCTGACCAAGGTTGGATGCGACCAAGCGATGGGGAGAGAGACACCGAAACCATGAAGACTTCGACTCGATCTCTGAACGACCGCAGAACCACAACCGGAGCTAATCCACACAAGAAGGGGCAGCCGTACTGGAACCCGCAGAGCACGAATTAGTGGATCTTAGAGAGATCTCTCCACAAGTTCAAGAACAACAAGGAAGAACAAGGGTTGAGTAAGACACTCAAGCAGCTCGGCTGCAAATATCACTGGATTAATCTTAATTCATCAAAAAGTGTTCCTTAGCTTACAAAAAGAGCGGTATTTATGCCAACAACTAGTCTAAAAATAGATGTGAACTGAAAAACCACATGGGAAGGTGGAAGGCCAACTGGCTTGATCATTCATGCAGTGGTCATCAATTTCACGCATGTCTTCTGGCCTTTTCAGTGGTCTTCAATGTTTTAATCATAACTCCACCTAGGGACATCCAAAAGACACGGGACCAGATGCGTTGGAAAGCTAATTCGATAACCTTTCACACCATGTGTAGCATGCTTTACGAAATATTGTAGAGTGATACAGTTTCTCAAGGAAACTTGGATATCAGCCTGACTATTGATCTTCTGAACAGTCTGCACCAAAAGCACTCAGCTGCCAAGCTGGGAGCTCTAAAGCACTCGGCACTTGGTGGAATTAGAAAGTTGACTTCAACACATTTCCAACAAGTACTCATGGACCTTCACAGCTTCTATGAATCAAGAGATATGACTGTTTCTTCATGACAGTTCTGCCAGGCCGAACTGGTTCGACGTAGTTCTCCTCTCTGGTTCAGTCTCGGCGTGTCCTTGTCATCCTCCTTGGTGAACCTGAGTAATAGAAACATGTACGATTTAGGAAGTATATAATTCTCGTTAATAAATGGAATTTCACAAAGTAGCGCGTGCACCTGTTGTTGTAGCTGTTTAGCTCGGCTACGAGTAATTGGTCCATCGAAGACATGAGCTGGTGCAGCTTGACTTGATGATTGTTCCATCTTGCTTGATGTAGTCGGTATACTTGATGGTATGGTCGGCGTGGGCATATCATCCTCCCCCCCTTGAAAAAGAGTCGTCCTCGACTCTTCCAATCCAAAGAATAGAGAGAGGTCGGACACATTGAAACTGGTACTCACACCATAAGTACTTGGCAGATCAATTTCATAAGCGTTATCGTTGATCTTGCGTAGAACTTTGAATGGTCTGTCAGCCCGGGGTTGCAACTTGCTCTTGCGCAGCTCTGGAAAACGATCCTTTCGAATGTGCACCCAAACCATGTCCCCTGGTTCGAACAACACCTTCCTGCGACCCTTGTTAGCGTGCTTCTCATACTTCTTGGTCATCTTTTCAATATTGGCCCGAGCACTATCATGAATGTTCTTGACAAATCCAGCTCGCTTGCTTGCATCAAAGTTCACACGTTCCTGCATGGGTAAAGACAAAAGATCTATGGGAGCAGTGGGTGTGAATCCATATACAATTTCAAATGGACAAAATCTAGTGGTCGAGTGTACTGCCCTATTGTATGCAAACTCAACATGTGGCAAGCTTTCTTCCCATAGTTTCAGGTTCTTCTTAAGGACAGCTCGGAGCAACATTGATATTGTTCGATTCACAACTTCAGTTTGGCCGTCCATTTGCGGATGACATGTTGTGGAGAACAACAGTCTTGTCCCAAGTTTGCCCCACAATGTCTTCCAAAAGTAGCTCAAGAACTTGGTGTCACGATCCGACACAATGGTACATGGCATTCCATGTAGTCGCATGATCTCCCTGAAAAATAATTCAGCAATACGGGAAGCATCGTCGCTCTTGTGGCAAGGAATAAAATGTGCCATTTTTCTGAAACGGTCAACCACGACAAAAATTGAATACCTTCCCCTTTTGGTCCGTGGTAACCCAAGAACAAAATCCATTGAAATGTCCACCAAAGGTGCATTAGGAATAGGAAGAGGAATATATAAACCATGAGGGTTCAGACGACACTTAGCTTTGTGGCAGTTTTCGCAGCGAAGAACATGTCTCTCTACATCTCGTCGCATTTTTGGCCAAAAGAAATGGTCGGCCAGCACTTGCTCCGTCTTCTTGGCTCCAAAATGGCCCATAAGTCCACCTGCATGAGTTTCCTGCACGAGTAAAAGTCGAACAGAGCAATCTGGAATACAAAGTTTGTTAGTGCGAAATAAAAATCCATCATTCACATGATACTTTTCCCATCCTTTGCCATTACGGCACTTGGCATATGGTTCAGCAAAGTACGAATCAGTGGCATATAATTCCTTTATACTTTCCAATCCGAGAATTTTAGCATCAAGTTGTGTGAGCAAAGCATGACGTCGAGATAAAGCATCAGCTACAATATTGTCTTGACCTTTTTATATTTGACAATATAAGGAAAGGACTCAATAAATTCACTCCACTTAGCATGTCGTTTATTTAGTTTTAGTTGTCCCTTAATATGTTTCAATGATTCATGGTCTAAATGTATAACAAATTCTTTAGGATAAAGGTAGTGTTGCCAAGTTTCCAAACTCCGAACGAGAGCATATAATTCTTTATCATAAACTGAATAATTCAAAGTCGGACCACTTAGCTTTTCACTGAAGAATGCAATTGGTCTCTTTTCTTGCATCAGCACGCCTCCAATCCCAACTTCACTTGCATCACATTCAATTTCAAATGTCTTGTTGAAATCAGGAAGTGCAAGGACTGGGGATGTTGTGAGCTTCTTCTTTAATTCTTCAAAAGCCTTTTGTTGTGCTTCTCCCCATTTGAAAGGTACGTCTTTCTTGGTCAGCTCATTGATTGGAGCAGTGATCGTGCTGAAATCTTTCACGAAGCGCCGGTAGAAACCAACAAGTCCAAGGAAGCTTCTCACTTGGCTCACGTTCTGTGGAGGCGTCCATTCATGTACAGCCTTGACATTCTCAGCATTCACCTCCACGCCTTGTCCTGAAACAACAAAACCAAGGAAAACTACCTTGTCGGTGCAGAAGGTGCACTTCTCAAGGTTAGCGTACAATTTTTGTTTACGCAAGACTGCAAGCACGCTCTGGATATGTGCAACATGTTCTTCAAGAGTCTTGCTGTAGATTAGGATGTCATCAAAATAAATCACAACAAATTTACCAATGAAAGTTCTAAGCACATGATTCATTAATCGCATAAATGTACTAGGTGCATTGGTTAAACCGAAAGGCATCACTAACCATTCATACAATCCAGGTTTTGTTTTAAAGGCTGTTTTCCACTCATCTCCTTCTTTCATACGAATCTGATGATAGCCACTTCTTAAATCAATTTTAGTGAAAAAATTAGCACCACTAAGTTCATCAATCATATCATCTAAGCGAGGAATGGGATGCCTATATCTTACTGTGATGTTGTTAATTGCGCGGCAATCCACACACAGTCTCCAAGACCCATCTTTCTTAGGCACTAAAAGAACAGGGACAGCACAAGGGGAAAGACTTTCCTGTACATACCCTTTTTTCATCAATTCCTCCACTTGTCGCTGAATTTCTTTTGTCTCCTCTGGGTTGGTGCGGTATGCAGCCCTGTTCGGAAGTGATGCACCAGGAACCAAGTCAATTTGATGCTCGATCCCTCTCTTAGGTGGCAGTCCTGGTGGTACTTCGTCCGGAAAGACATCTTCATATTCCTGCAAGACATTCAAAAGAGTACTCGACAGGGTAGAGGGTAAGGCATTAGTAGAAAGAAAAGTGTCCTTGTACATAAGTACAAAGAACATGGCATCGGGTTCACTCAGTGCTTTGATATCCTCCTTCCTAGCCATCATTACTAAACCCTCTTTTCCCGGTTTCTGGGTTCCTTGCAGCTGTGGGGTTTGATTTGGCTGTGGACACTCTTCCTTACTATTTTTGTGGCTCACTCGCAAGTGGTGCTCGCTCTCGTGCTGCTTCTTCCTGATATCATCCTTCAAAATTTCTTCCGGTGTCAAAGGAAGCAAGGAAATTTGCTCTCCTTTGTACACAAAAGACAGCTTGTTGGTCCTTCCAAAAATCTGGACATCACGATCATATAGCCATGGTCGACCGAGCAGAAGCTGGCAGGCTTGCATAGGCACCACGTCGCACTCCACATGATCATTGTATTTACCAACAGAGAATGGTACAGTCACAGTATGACTGACTCGTAGTGCACCACAATCATTAAGCCACTGCATCTTGTATGGACTAGGATGACGTCGTGGTTTCAGTCCCAATCTGTCCACCAATTCTTGGCTAGCAATATTGTTGCAGCTGCCATTATCAACAATGATGCGACACACCTTATCTTTGATTAGTCCAGGGTATGGAACAAATTATGTCGCTGCCCGTTGTCTTCCTTTTCTGCTGTTACACTAAGCGCTCGTAGAGAAATAAAGCAATTATGTTCTCCTTCTTCAGGCTAGATCTCATTCCCTTCCTCCTCAATTTCTTCATCACATATCGGTCCAGCATCTTCCGGATCACTCTCGGGTTCCCATTCACCTTTCTCATTCAACAACATGGCCCTCTTACTTGGGCATTGGGCAGCAATATGCCCACGGCCGTGGCATTTATGGCATACAATTTCTCTGCTTCGAGAAGAAGATGTAGCTCCCGAGACATTGCTGTGGGCTGCTGAACTTGCAGCGGGTCGCTGCTGAGTTGTTGGTGATGACGCGGTGGAGGCTGCCATCTTTGATGGAACAAATGATTGAGAAGACTTGGCTGCAGCCCCTTGAGATCGTCCACCACCATAGGAAGTACTTGACTGCTGTTTGCGCCATGGGGCAGCAATAGAATATCTGCCATAAGATTTTCCACGTGACTCTTGCTGAATCTTCTTCTCTGTTCGCATAGCTTGATCAACAAGATCCTGCAATGTACGATATGGAAACATCTCCACAAAACTAGAAATTTCTTCATTAAGACCTCCTAGAAATCTTGCCATTGTTGACTCTGCATCTTCTCTTATTCCAGCCCGCACCAACAGTAGCTCCATCTCCTTGAAATACTCATCAACTGATCTCTTCCCTTGCTTTAACATTTGCAACCGGTTCCTGAGATCATGCTGATAGCTAGATGGCACGAATCGCCTTCTCATCACTTGCTTCATCTCCTCCCATGTATTGATATATCCGCGTCCCAAATCACGTTGATTCTCCTGCACTTGGTTCCACCAAGTGAGAGCGTATCCAGAGAGTTCCACCGAAGCAAGATTCACACCGCGCTGAGCCAAAAGATTATGTACTCGGAATATTTGATCACACTGCTCAGCCCATTCAGGAAATTCATCAGGATTCTCCTTTCCAGTAAACTTTGGAATACTCAACTTGACACGAGCGATGTTATCTGGGTTGTCATGAGGACGTCGACCACGATGGTATTCCCTTTCTGCAAAATCAGCAGGCCGGCGATGATGACGCCGATCAAACCTGCCACCTTGACCGAAAGGATTTTCATCATCATGAGATCCTTCTTCATGATCTTGATCTTCAAACTCTTCGTCTTCAAAATGCACGCGGCGACCATCAGCATTGCGCCTATGTGCACGACGCCCACCATGGTAATTATTAAAATCAGCATGGCGACCACCACCAGATCCGTCAGGGCCATCTCCGAAGCGATTGAATCCATGGCTGAAACCAGAGTTCTCATCGCCGGACTCCTCTCGATGACGGTCCTCTTGATCACGACATGCTCGACGTCCTCCAGCCGCGGGAAGACGCTCATCGAGGAGCCTGCCCATGGCCTCCATGAGTGAATCAGCCATGCGACGCGTCTCATCCCATGAGACAGGGGGTTCCTTATCACCATGGTGTCCACCATGAACACTTGAATCTGAGTCTGCCATGTTAGGAGCAGCAAAAAAAAGAAAAAAATATATATGTGGACACACTCGATCTCACCTCTTACTTACCCAAGTTCTTGCCTGATCTCAAGAACTGTGATGGTGCTGGTGTGACAGCTTCAACGGAGGTGGTAAAGAGGCCGTAAGGAGTACAAATCAAAAGTCCCGGTTCAGGTTTTTTGTGGAGCTATAGGTGGCTGAACAAGGAGGGCTACGGTACTGTCAATCAAGTGAAAAAGATGTGCTCAAAAGATAAAAAAAATTGCTGCTATCAAGATTACCACCAACTTGGATATGAAAACTGAAAATTTCAACACCCAACCGTAACACAAAATTCTACAGAATCTTTTCACTTGTGCTCTCTTTTTTTTTGACTCTTCTTTTTTTATAACACTAACAGGGGTGCTGATTACAAAAGATATAGGTAAACGGTGGTGACGAGCAACTGGAAGAACACAAACACAAGATAACAGTACCATCAAACGGGCTATAGGTATTTTTTTTAGGCTTTGGACTATAGGACAAACAAATATATGTAAAAGATAAACACATGGATGAATATGTGGATGGTGAAAACTGTAACAGATTGAAAAATGGTGGGAGGGTGGGTGATAAAAAAAATGAACCTACCGTGACAACGATAGCTCTGATTACCACTTGATATGCACCGAATTTGATTCAGCGAAGGGTGGCCTGATCTTCACGACAGGAGGCTCAAGAACAAGATAACTTGCTGTAGAAAAAGCGCGGATAACTAGCTTTATACCTGACCAAGGTTGGATGCGACCAAGCGACGGGGAGAGAGACACCGAAACCGTGAAGACTTCGACTCGATCACCGAACGACCGCAGAACCACAACCGGAGCTAATCCACACAAGACGGGGCAGCTGTACTGGAACCCGCAGAGCACGAATTAGTGGATCTTAGAGAGATCTCTCCACAAGTTCAAGAACAACAAGGAAGAACAAGGGTTGAGTAAGACACTCAAGCAGCTCGGCTGCAAATATCACTGGATTAATCTTAATTCATCAAAAAGTGTTCCTTGGCTTACAAAAAGAGCGGTATTTATGCCAACAACTAGTCTAAAAATAGATGTGAACTGAAAAAACCACGTGGGAAGGTGGAAGGCCAACTGGCTTGATCATTCATGCAGTGGTCATCAATTTCCCGCATGTCTTCTGGCCTTTTGAGTGGTCTTCAATGTTTTAATCATAACTCCACCTAGGGACATCCAAAAGACACGGGACCAGATGCGTTGGAAAGCTAATTCGATAAACTTTCACACCATGTGTAGCATGCTTCACGAAATATTGTAGAGTGATACAGTTTCTCAAGGAAACTTGGCTATCAGGCTGACTATTGATCTTCTGAACAGTCTCCACCAAAAGCACTCGGCTGCCAAGCTGGGAGCTCTAAAGCACTCGGCACTTAGTGGCATTAGAAAGTTGACTTCAACACCTTTCCAACAATTACTCATGGACCTTCACAGCTTCTATGAATCAAGAGATATGACTGTTTCTTCATGACAGTTTTGCCAGGCCGAACTGGTTCGACGTAGTTCTCCTCTCTGGTTCAGTCTCGGCGTGTCCTTGTCATCCTCCTTGGTGAACCTGAGTAATAGAAACATGTATGATTTAGGAAGTATATAATTCTCATTAATAAATGGAATTTCACAAAGTAGCGTGTGCACCTCCTGTTGTAGATGTTTAGCTCGGTTATGAGTAATTGGTCCATCGAAGACATGAGCTGGTGCAGCTTGACTTGATGATTGTTCCATCTTGCTTGATGTAGTCGGTATACTTGATGGTGTGGTCAGCGTGGGCATATCAGAGACTAATGCATTTCCTATCACGGTAGGACTGCATGAAGGATCAGCTTTGAGCCCATACATCTTTTCCTTGGTGATGGATGAGGTGTCAATGGATATATAAGGGGATATCCCTTGGTGCATGCTCTTTGCCGATGATGTAGTGTTGGTAGATGAAACTAGCGATGGTGTTGATAAGAAATTAGAGTTATGGAGACAAACCTTAGAGTCCAAGGGGTTGGACTTAGTAGGAACAAGACCAAGTATATGAGGTGTGACTTTAGTGGTGTTGGTTGTGAATAGGGAAATGTTAGTCTACAAGGACAAATAGTACCTAGAAGGGACTCTTTCCGAATCTTAGGATCAATGTTACAAAGCAATGGCGATATTGACGAGAATGTTTGCCACTGAATCATAGTAGGGTGGATGAAATGGCGACAAGTCTCTAGAATCCTATGTGATAGGAAGGTCCCACAAAAGCTAAAAGGGAAGTTTTATAGGACGGTGATCAAACCCGCGATGCTATATGAGGCGGAATGTTGGCCAACTAAACGTAAACATGTCCAACAAATGATTGTCGCAGAGATGCACATGCTACGGTGGATGTGCGGGCACACAAGAAGAAACCAAATACGGCACGAGACGATTTGTGATAGGGTAGGGGTGGCACCGATTGAAGAGAAGTTAGTCCAATATCGACTAAGGTGGTCTAGACATATCTAGCGGAGACCTCTAGAAGCACCGGCTAACAGTGGGATTTTAGGAGGTAGAGAAAATATTAGGAGGGGTAGAGGACGACCAAGGTTGACATGGGAGGAGGATGTAAAATGAGATTTTAGATATTGGAATGTATCCAGAGACTTAGCTCATGATAGGACTGCATGGAAAGTAGCAATTCATGTGCCAGAATCTTTCAAATCTCATTTCCATGCGGTTCTATCATGAGCTAAGTCTCTGGATACATTCCAATCTCTCAAATCTCATTTTATCGCCTTCTCCCAGGTCAACCTTGGTCATCCTCTACCCCTCCTAATATTTTCTCTACCTCTTAAAATCCCACTGTTAACCGGTGCTTCTGGAGGTCTCCGCTGGATATGTCCAAACCACCTTAGTCGAGGTTGGACTAACTTCTCTTCAATCGGCGCCACCCTACCCTATCACGAATCGCCTCATTCCTTATTCGGTCTCTTCTAGTGTGCCCGCACATCCATCGTAGCATGCGCATCTCTGCGTGTGACGCCCTGGTTCTGAGAGGAAACCCCTCGAAACCGAGACTGATGCGTATGTGTGCCCAGGATGTTCATCACACATACACATATAATCCACAAACTGAATTTATGAATAATACCACGAATAACAGGATTTATTACAATGTCTCATGAGTGTCTAACTCATTCTAACAGCGGAAGTCTTTATTCTAGCAGTGGAAGTCTTCTAACTAGTGCGGAAGCAAACTAAGCAGCAGCAGCGGCTCCATCTCTACTCCATCCCCACAGGCAAGTTGACGATGGATCACACTCCTAATACTCCACGTGGTCTTCATAGTACTCCTCTCCTGTTGCTGATGATGTATGATAATGCAAGTTTGAGTACATGATGTACTCAGCGAGTGCGGGAAAGTTTCAGTACATCATGTTCCATCACTTTCATGTCCCTTCCATACATTCATCTTTCTCAACTTTTCTCAAGCTCATGAATACCATCTCGTATTCACTACCATCTCATATACCATCTCGTGTTCACTACCATTTCATCTCATATTCAATTATGTCTCATACTGAGACCAATGCTCATTGCCATGACTCAACAGTCATGCAACCAATCTCATTACCCGGACTCAACAGTCCCGAAAACCAAATCTAAAGACGAAACCAAAACCATCCCAATAACCAAACCAAATACCATCCATCCCAAAAACCATCCCATCTAATCATGTGAGTTGTCCAGGCGCTCGTGACTGTAAGCTCGACTATCATGATAGTTTTACACTCTGCAGAGTTTGTACCACTTTATCCACAAGTTTATGATTTCGTCACCCGTCGGCGACTGCAGAACCTCCATTATACCAGTACACAACCGTCGGTGTATGGCCAAGAGATCACAAAATAGCCTTTACAAAGGGGCTACTAGGTGTATGGACTTACTAAGGTTTCACCGGCAGGCTAGAATCTCCAATTCTCCGATCTACGGGCCCCCTCTTGTGCCATGCAGTTCCCAGGGCAGTCCTCACTCGACTCCTATTCCCCGCGCCTTCCACGGTCCATAACAATCTAGCAACTTACCTAATTAGTCAGCTAAGATGCACCAATATTTGGCCTTGTGGTGGCACTGTTATCCTGGCATGGCTGGCATGAACCGGTCCTTAGATCTACGGCAAGTAAACCACCATCTCATACTACCTCATCCACAAACCAAGCTTTCCTAGATCTCCCTCTGATTCATGTTCATTAAAAACATCAGTTTCTCATTATTCTTATGAGTGCAGTTAGCTAGACACATCTATCTCGCTTCCCATATCCCATGGACTAAGTAAAGCATAAAAGCAAAAACCATACCCAACTCATTAACTTTCCCGGTGACAAGGGTGGTTAACAAAACTAGTAATCTCCTATAAAAGGTTTTCCCATCATGTTGACTCAAGCAAACACACCTTTTCGCAAATAAACAGTCTTTCAAAAACATGGGATCAATATGGTCAAGGAGCACTTGCCTTGTTCTTGCGGCTTATGTTGCTCTGGGATCTCGAAGTCTTGATTCTGAAATCCTTCGTAGATAGCTCCCTGAGCTTATCCTTCTATTTATGATCACGCACATACAAGATTCATAGCAATCAATCATCATGCACAAACTTTACACAAGATGCAATGGTGCATATGCATGCTAATCCTATGATGCAGTTTTTATTAGATCGGTTTGTACGTATTCTTGCATAGCTTGCATGGGTTTTACGATGAACAGACGGGTAAAGATCAATTGTGGACGTGGCGATGATCTTGACTCAAGATCTAGATCAGACCGATCAACACGTGATCTGTCCACGAAAAAGCTTCTGTTCGAAAGGATCGAGAGAACATATGCAAAGAAAATGCGATGACGTTGTAAGGTGGTAATGGAGACCTACCTTACTTCCTTCGGGTCCTTCCTCTAGCAAAAACAGATCGTCGGCTCTCCTCCAGCAATGGTGATCGTGTCTGGCTTCGTCGGCGGTCTCTCCGGTGGTCAAACTCCGGCAAAGGGGTTTTAGCTCGGCGAGTTTGGGGCTAGGGCTTCGAAGTTGTCGGCTTTAGAAAAGATGTTACGACCAAGGGGTTGTTTCGGTTTCTATTTATAATCAGGAAAAGAAGAGTCCTAATCTGATCGGAATTTGAATGAGAGTCCTATTCAAGTTGTTTTTGAATCTTAACAACTTATCTTCAATTGATTTGGTGCGGTAGCAATGTGGAATTCGTGTCGGTTTCCTCAGTACCGGGGATTCCCATGCGTACAGAAGCAAAAACCGCTTCAAATCTCATCACCTCCGTGTTGATGAGCTCCGGAGGCTCCACGTGTCTAGCAGGGGCCTGGTTTCCCTTTTCCTCAGAGGCGGGCTCCGGTTGTGCCGCGTGTCAGGCGGGCGGGACCTCCCTCTCCCTCAGAGGCGAGCTCCGCTTGCGCCACGCGTCCTGGCGGGCGGGACCTCCCCTCTCTAGAGACGAGCTCCACGTGCGCCATGTATCTGGTGGGTTGGGACCTCCCCTCTCTTCGGAGGTGGGCTCCAAGAATGTCGTGTGTCTAGTAGCGCCAGACTTCCTTTCTCCTCAGAGACGAGCTCCGAGGTCGACACGTGTCCAATAGCGTCGGACCTCCCAGAGGTGAGCTCCGGAGGTGACACGTGTCCGGTAGTGTCGGACCTCTCGGAGGTGAGCTCTGAGAGCAACACGAGTCCCGTGCAGCTGGTCCTCTCTTTTCCGCGGTGACTAGCTCCGAAGACGGCACGTGTCCTGCGGGGCTGGCCTAGCTTCTCCACAGAGGCTAGCTCCGGGGGCAACACGTGTCCCACAGGGTCGGACCTCTCCCCCTTCGCAGGGATGAGCCCTGAGCCTGCCACGTAGCCAGTTTAGCAGCGGACCTCTCCTTCTTTGCGGAGATGAGCTCCGAACACGCCACATGGCCAGCGGCCGCGGAAATTGTCTACAGCGCTCCTCCGCAAACTGGAATTGGCTCTTTTTGGCTATCTTTTTTATTCTTTCTCCGTTTCAACTTATTTTAAAATGTTTCCTTTATATGAAACATGAGTACATGCAGAAATCAAAAATGAGGGTGTCACAAATCTACCCCCCTTAAATTGAATCTCACCCTCGAGATTCGCTAGTGGAGAATAGATGAGAGAATTCTGCCTTGATGTCTTCTTTACGTTCCCATGTAGCTTCTGCTTCCGTATGATGGCTCCATTGTACCTTGCACCATCGGATCACTTTGTTCCTCGTGACTCTTTCCTTTACGTCCAAAATTTGGACAGGGTGCTCTACATAGGTCAGATCTTCTTGAAGTTTGAGTTCATCCATTGGTACTCGCTCTTCAGGTACTCTCAAGCACTTCTTGAGCTAGGATACATGAAACACGTAATGCACGTCGGAGAAGTGCATCGGGAGCTCTAGTTGATATGCTACTTCTCCTCACTTGCCCAAAATCTTAAATGGTCCGATATAGCGAGGTGCTTACTTTCCTTTGACGTTGAAACGTCGTTGGCCTCGGATGGGCGATACCTTGAGGTATACAAAGTCTCCTACTTCAAAAGTCAACTTCCTTCGCCTATTGTCCGCATAGCCTTTCTGTCATAACTGAGCAGCCTTCAAGTTGTGCCGTATTGTTTGGACTTGCTTCTCAGCCTCTTGCAACATTCCGGTCCAAACAATTGGTTCTCTCCAGTCTCGTTCCAAAACAATGGCGTTCTACACCGTCTACCGTACAATGCTTCAAAAGGTGACATCTTCAAGATGGCCTGATAGCTGTTGTTATAGGAGAACTCAGCATATGGCAATCTCCTATCCCAACTACTCCCATGTTTCAAGGTGCAAGCTCTCAACACGTCTTCCAAAATTTGGTTTGTCCTTTCCGTTTGTCCATCAGTCTGCGGGTGGTAAGCGGAGCTAAAATCTAGTCGTGTACCCATAGCTTTCTGCAGCTTCCTCCAAAATCTAGAGGTAAACTGAGAACCCCGATCTGAGACTATCCTCTTTGGGACTCCATGGTGGCACACGATTTGCTCCATGTACAGCTCGGCTAGATCTGCCATGCGGTACGTGGTTTTAACAGGAAGAAAATGAGTTGTTTTCATCAATCGGTCCACGATAACCCAGATTGAGTTGTAACCCAATCGAGTACGTGACAATCCGATGATGAAATCCATACTGATGTCTTCCCACTTCCACTCGGGTACCTTTAAGGGTTGCAACAATCTAGCGGGTCTTTGATGTTCGGCCTTCACCCGTTGGCATGTGTCGCATAAGGCGACATATTCAGCTATGTCCCTCTTCATACCATCCCACCAATAACAAGTATTTAGGTCCTTGTACATCTTGATACTTCCGGTATGTATGGAATAAGGTGAGTCATGTGCCTCATTCAATATCGTGTCGTGGATGTGCTTCACGTTAGGCACACCAATCCTTTTCTCTAACCAAAGTGTACCCTTCTCGTCTTCCTTGAAGTCCTTTTCGATGCCTTGTCGGATCCTTTCCTTGATCTCCTTGATCTCCTCATATGCTGCTTGGCCATCTCTTATCTCTTGTTCTAATGAAGAGTGGAGTTCCATTACTTCCATCTCGTTCAAGAACCTGAGATGTAACCGTTCGAACTCCTTTCGTAGCTCGGGTGGTAGCTCCCGAACCGTGAGATGGTGACATGCTCCCTTTCGGCTCAATGCATCAGCTACTACGTTGGCCTTTCTGGGGTGATAGTTGATCCCAACATCATAATCCTTGATGAGTTCCAACCATCGACGTTGCCTCAAATTCAATTCCGTTTGGGTGAATATGTACTTGAGGCTTTTTATGATCCGTATAGATCTCACATCGATGACCAAGGATATAATGTCTCCAAATCTTTAATGCATGCACCACGGCTGCGAGTTGCAAGTCATTTGTAGGGTAATTTAGCTCGTGCTTCTTTAATTTTCATGAGGCATAGACTACCACTTGTCCTTCTTGCATGAGCACGCATCCGAGCCCTTTTCTGGATGCGTCACAATATATGTCAAAGCTCTTGCTTACGTCTGGTAATACCATAACCGGTGCTGTGGTTAGCTTTTTCTTGAGCTCCTCAAAGCTTTCTTGGCACGCTGGGGTCCATTGAAACGCCTTTCCCTTCATTAATAGCTCCGTCATAGGCTTCGCTATCTTAGAGAAATCCTTGATGAAGCGTCGGTAGTATCCAGCCATCCGAAGAAAACTCCGAATATCTGTAAAAGCCCAAGAAAAGGGACTTGCAAAAAACTTTTCTTCACCTCACAAGACCACAGTTTTTATTGTGGATATCTTAGGAAATATTGTGAAGAGCAAGTAACCTCCATCAAAGAGTGATTAGAGGGGAAAGCCTTCACTTTCACAAAGTAGGGTTTCTACACATGAACATGAGAGGTTGAGCTCACCCCTAGAACTTAAAAAGTCTTGGGAAGGTTCACTCCAAGTTTCATGTAAATCCAACACTTTTTGAGGCACTTTCGGAAGTATTTGAAAAAGAGGCCAATCTGAATGCAAATTCAAATTGCAGCAACTTTCATCACTTGAATTCAGAAGTTAACTTCATATTCAAAATCAGCATATTTTCCTGAGTAATCCCACCAATCTTCAGTCCCATTGGACTTCATCTCGTCGGGAGCCAAATTTGTAACAATTCAAACTGAGTTTAAATTTTCAAATTCAAATATGAAGGGAATGTGGCCAAACCAGTTTGAAGTTGATGAATTCAAATTCTTCCTCTGAATTGGTGGCCAAGTTCCCTTTTTAAGTCTGAGTAGGTGGGATATTTGCACAACAGAGAAGATTAGTGGGGAGAAGAGGGCCCACCAGTCAGACAGACTTCGGGCCTAAGTCAACACTGGGCGAAGTGCTCGACACCGAGCCAACCGAGCGGCCACCTCGCCCCCCCTCCTCTCGCGCTGGCGACCAGCTTGCCGGTTCCGCCGCCTCGGCCCGATCTTTACCCCGGGAGCAAACAGCAGCACGTCGCCTTCTTCATTGATCGCACGCTCGCTGTTTCCCTCACCCCCGCACAGAACCGGAGCTCACCGCCGCGCTCTCTTTTAACGATTGCCGGCACCAACCGAGCCTCGGTTGCTCGTGCCAGCAGCACCGAAAAGCAGCGCCCGTGCATGCTCTACCACGTCAGCCCCACAACCCTGAAGCTCCTTGCCTGTGGCGCGTGCAATTCGGCAACGGGCTCCGAGAAACAGAGCACCAGCGGAAAGCTGAGGATTGCTCCTCGTGGACAGCACGCCACGGTCAGTTTCACCGCCGGACTTCTACACGGAAAAGGTGCGTCTTAGTATCCAGATCGTGTAGCTGCAACCCTCCTAGCCATTGATAGACCGTGCACTCAGAATTCCTAAGAATCCCGAGAACTAGTGCAACCGGGTAGGGGTCGGTCTACCCCGAAATTCTAGCTGCACCGGCCAACCCAGCTCGGGTGAGCCTACACACACCTTCCTCACTCCCTAGCGGCCCTCCTCGACCAAGAATCAAGGGAAATGACCCAGAAATGGTCGGGTTTGGGTTGTTTTTCGGGCCGCCATAGAATAATAGCTCGGATCACCGTGGAGCTCTAGGTTGCCAACCTTTTCATGGGGTTTGGCGGCCATTTTCATCACCCTCGAGCTTCCACGGTGCTCTCCGACCCTTTGCCGATCGTTTTGATGCGTTGTAACGCATTCCCGACCATGCCGGAACCCTAACCACCGCTGTCACCGTCAGGAACCCTGTTCCGGTGAGCTATGGCCACCGGCGAACCCCGAGATGAGTTCAGCGTCATGAGTTGGGGCGGGGCGGCGAGTTTGGGGTCGGGAGACGGCCGGGAAAGCGGTTCCGGTGACGCTCGCCGGAGTGCACCGCCGCGGCCCCTGTTTGGCGCGAGGAAGGAGAAGACTGCCGGGTGGGACCCACGGGCAGACATTGAAACAATTTGAAATGTCCAGTTTGTAGTTCAAACTTTGGAGGACCACAACTTGGGTTAGGAGAATCCAAAAATTATGAAACAAATTTTGTTGGATTCCTCTAACAGAGTACAATCCAAATATGAAACCCAATTTGTATGAAACCCACTAATTAATTCTGAAAAATTCTTTAAAGCTTTTAAGCAAAAGAATTTTAGAGGGAGTTTGGTGCATCCAAAAATCCCCAAATTTTGCCAGAATGTTCTTTAGGACATTAGTGAACCCCTGTAAAAGTTTCAGACCATTTGGAGTTGATTTGGTCAGAGCAATTCAAATGGGAAGGTGCTGTGTTCATTTGAATACAGAAACATTTTCAGAGAATTTCCAAAACTTGGAAATTCAGTTCTGGGCAAATCTTAGCTCCAAAAATGCTAGGAAAATTCAGGCAAACTCTATGAGCTATAATTGAAATTGTAGGTCACTAAGTTGGGCATGAACAGGGGTGTTACCTCAGAATTAATTCTTCCTTGCTTATTTGCTAAGAGAATTATTCTGAGCAAACCACTCAATGAAAAGTGCTAATGTTGGGTCCAGAGAGTTTTCTTGTGACAAGGAACTCCCAAAAAAATTCTCAGCTCCATTGGAGCTCTGGATCACCCCTGTCCTGTTTAACCACTTGAGAGATTAATATGGAAAAGGGGGAAAACCACTTAGCACTTAACCATGTACTTCGGTCCAAACCCAAACCACTAAACACTAGTTCCATTTTAAATTCTTAAACAGAGTTCCAGTTGTTAGAAACTGGTGATAATAACTAATAGCAGTAGTATTACAATAAACTTGTATGCATATTCATTAACATGTAGTATTTCAATAACGTGTAGTCGCTGAAGGCGAGGAAGCTCCGGAGGTTCTCGACTTCCTGCTTCCAGAGGAAGAACTGACTCCTGACCAGCAGCAACAAGGCAAGCCCCGGTTTGCATTTACTCTTTTTATCAAGTTTTGCTTTGTTCACAAAATTAGGGTGATGTATGAATGTGCATTAGGTGTAGGATGAATGGAACCCCACTTGCATGACCAAAACTTTTCCATAAGAGTGAGGGTAGTGTCTAAGACCTCGAGTAGACAGGCTATGCTTAATGTTTCATAGGACTTCAGTACAAGTCGAGTAGTTGGAATCTACTCGCGAGATAGGCTTGGGACACACGGGTTCGGTTGAGTGATGTGAGATCACTTTAGTAATGAAAATGAGACTAGGCAGGGGCTAGGGCGCAGCAAGAGGGAGTCTTGTGTGCGCAGCCCTGTCCGTGTCGATTGAGGACGATCCATGTGCGGCCCATGCTGATCAAGTTTGAACGTACAGAAGGCATATCGGATATATGGGCCCCGATAAACCGATGTAGCCTAAACCTCCGGGCGTCGAGGCATAGCACACCGATTTATAGGTGTAGGTTGAGGGCAGCAAGGTGGAAATCTGTCAACGGGCATAGAGAGATGCTCTGTGTGGGGAACCTCCTGCTCGTTTCGGTGCGACCGGTTCGACGTTTGGGATGTTGGCTGAAAGGTTGTCCCATACGACATCGAGTGAGCGTGCTGTGCAGCTCCACGGATGGGCGTACGTGACGTGCTCTTTGGGTTCCCTGCAGGTGTATATCGAGTCGATTCGCCGTCCCTCGCGGTGAAGAGTACCACTTGGTCACTGAGTCGTGACGTAGACTAATGTATGAAATATGGTGATTCAATACTGCTGATTTGATATAATATTGTATTGCTACATGTTTGCCACCAAATATTGCTTACTAAACTTCAGCTTCCTGAACTGTTAACTTGTTGCTAAAAGTTGAACTAAGGATGAACTTGTAGGCGAGTCCATTTGTTGCAATATGACTATCCTACGTCATGGTACACCTCATGTAGAGTTTCATGCTTAGGTGAGTCGGTTAAGCCTTGCTGAGCCTTCGTGCTCACGGTTGCTGCTTAAGTGTTTTTCAGGTGAGGAGCCACCGACGGACTCGGAGTACGAGTCCAGCGGCGAGGGGTACCCTCCGTCGGGGACCACGGCTGAGTGGGAGCCGTACACGCCGCGCTGAGCTGAGGAGTGCAGCCAGTGTTGGTTGCCCTAGGGCTGGGCAACTGACTTTTGCTAGATAGGCGGGCGTGAGTTGTACAAAGTAAACTTCCGCTGTGTAAAATAAATATTAGTTTGTAACTGAAGTTGTACCTTTTTGTACAGTTCAGTTTGTTTTCCCATGTAATATATTGTGTTCTTATGACGTGTGCTGTCGGGTGTCGCATCGTGCGGCACCACCCTCTGCGATCCTGGATGGGCGGATTCGGGTCCGCCACAGCCTGGTATCAGAGCTGCATTGGGGATAGCACAGTACTTAAGGACCCTATTATGGGAAAACTTAGGTTTACGGTGAGGATCCGGTAGTTGCCCAAGTAAGGACTATAGTAGAATAGTTATTTAAAGTGGCAAAGACTAACTTATGTGTTATAATTCTGAATTTTAATTATGTAACGACGCACCTACGCTCTGGTAAGAATGGTAAGGAACGCCACCGAGTGCGGTTCAATTTCGGTTAGCTCTCCCTCACGAGGAACGTGGTTCAGGGATTGATCTCACAGCTTGGTGTGAGACGTCAATATGAAACTCTTGGACTTTTCATGTCCCTGAGTTCATATGAAACGCTGATCCCTAGCGTGCATTAGGCAAGTAAGTGGAGACCCCATCACGTGGTCAGTAACGCGAGAGTGTGTTCGTCTGGAAATAGTCCAGGAGGACATACGCAGCGCTTGCCATCGGCGTGCCCTGCAGGGCAGTAGGTAGTATCTGTTGGGTTGATAACATTCCCAACCGTGACGACCCGTTCATGACATACTCGGGTTCCCTGTCGTGGGGTGTTGAAACACGATCACGTACCTTGAGACGTGACCTAACTCAAGGACGGCCGTATGGAAATGATACGGGCGTTTGTATTTACTTTCAAATATAGTACTGCATGAAATGGAAACAAAACCTTTGAGTGCATCACTATTGTGTGGTCTTCTGCAGGTACTAACCACATTGTATCCGTGTAGTAAACGTGTGCGAGAGACCGTTTAGTGCCACACTTGAGACGCATATGCCGGTATGATCCAGTTAGGATTTTCTTTTGTAAGGAACGTAGAACCGAGATATTGTAGGCATATGCATGAAAATATTGATAACAAGGAACTAAAATCATTAGGTTCAACAATTAAGACCCTGGTTGGGTATAAGAATGGGATAGTGGAGCAGGATAGCCAAAGGGATGAAAAACAGAGTGCTCTGTTTTGGGCAGCAAGTTTGCTGATCTTCAACAGGGCATAACTCACAGGTATTTTAGCCCAGGGAGGTGTGCTATATAGTTCTGGAAAGGTATTTAAGAACTCTACAATTTTGTTGTGGACTTCCAGAGCTGAAACACACCTTAAGATGGCTTAATTCCCAGAGAAATGTAAACTGTCCAGAACCAGGACAGAGTGAAACATTCTTTGGACTGTTCTGTTTTTCAAACATAACTCCCAGTAGAAAAATCTAAAATTATCATATGTTACATCCTTAAAGAGTAGAAGATGTGTGACATCTTTGCAATTCAAAGTTTCTGAAGTTTCAGCACAGATTTCAGTGGAGACTCGGATGGAAAACAGCAACTTTCAAAGGAGGTGCTGTTAAAATTCTTCCAGAAATTCTGCTGATTTTGAATTAGCATAACGTTTTAACCAAATCTGATCTGGGGGCAAATGAATACTCGTTGGAAAGATACTGAAGTTAACTTTAACTTTGATATTCAGCTTGAGTCATGAAAATGCCCAGAACCAGATCAAAACTTGGAATAGGTAGAAACTGGTCATTCTGACAGAAGAATGACAGTTGAACTCATTGGAGAGGGTGTTGGACCCTAAGGGTGGTATACGTGATGACAACGCGATAGTAATGTCTCGTAGTGACCAAACCTAGTTATGGTGGGCTTCTAAAGAGGAGGTTCATCAAGTTGGATTAAACTAGCTTGTGTTTGGTCTGGTTATGGTGTAGCTTGTGCAAAGTTATTACATTATCTACATACGAGATGTATCGCATGAATTATTGTCATTATGTTTTACGCCTATTTTTATTGGACTGCATGCAATCTGTTGCGGGACTGATGTTATTGTCGTATGGTTGCAGATGGTTCGCACTAGGACCACGCACGAGGTTGGTGGCTATAGCCAAGGTGGAGGTGATGACTCCCAGCCACCGGCCTACGACAGAACCCCGCAGCAGCAGCCACCACCGCCGCCTCTGCTTACTCTAGCGGATGTGATAGCGGCACTGGTGGGAGGTCGTGAGGAGCAGACCGACCTGCTCTGCACGATCGTGCAGAATACGTCCCAGGTGGGGGGGCGTCAAGACAGAGGGCCTCGTGAGCCCCGTGAAGTGTCGTACTCGGATTTCATGAGTACGCACCCTCCAGTGTTCACCGAAGCCAAAGAACCACTGGAGGCGGACAACTGGCTGAGGACTATCGAGTCCAAGTTCGGGCTGCTCCAATGTACGGAGCGGCAGAAGACTCTGTTCGCAGCGCAGCAACTCCACAGTGCAGCTGGTGCGTGGTGGGCAAACTATGTCGCCTCACGTCCGGCCGGCCATGCCGTGGAATGGGGAGAGTTCCGGGAGGCGTTCCGCGCCTATCACATTCCTTCCGGAATCATGAAGAGGAAGTTCCAAGAATTTTTGGAACTGAAGCAGGGCGGGAAGAGTGCCCACGACTACTCCCGTGCCTTCAACCATCTGGCACAATATGCGTCAGACTATATCTCCACTGAGGAGAAAAAGCGGGGACACTTCTATCGGGGGTTACACCCCGAAATGAAGACGCACCTCATTCAGTGGAATCGCGGCACATTCAATGACCTAGTCAATGCCGCGATTATGCAAGAAGACGCTCAGCGGGAGTTGGCAGCTGAGCAGAGGAAGCGCAGCGCTCCACCTAGCAGCAGTGGTGGCGCGCCTCAGAAGTACCATATGGTGTATCGGACACCATCCGCGCAGCAGTGGCATCCACCGGCGCGACCTCAACGGTTCGGGGGACATCCTTTTCAGTCACCTCCGTTCCGTCCGCCGATGCCACTACCAAGACAGCAGCAGCAACAGCAGCAGCAGACGGCACCCTGGGCGTTTCCACCGCCACAACGCGCCCCGGGATTCCGTCCACGATCAGCGGGGGACCGCCCCGTTTCACCTGCTTCACGTGTGGCCAGGCGGGCCACTTCACGAAGGACTGTCCCCAGGGACAGCAGAGCAGCGGGCAAGCCCAGTTCCAGGTTGGTGCTCGAGGCCGACCTCCGGTGAAGAAGGTTGGTCAGCGGACTGGGGGCGTCCGCAACCTCGACAATGAGGACGCCCCAGAGGGAGACAACATGCTGGCGGGTACGTTTACTCTCCACAATCAAGCCATCGTCATATTGTTTGATTCTGGTGCAACCCACAGCTTTATAAGTGCATCCTATGTGGCTAAGCATCAAATGCATGTCTTCCCAACCGACTGCACTTATATGATCTGCTCACCGGGAGGGAAGATTTCAGCTAATATGATGATTCCAAAAGCACCTCTGTGCTTAGGTGGGAAACTATATCCCACCACCTTGATAATCCTAATGGGAAAAAAGATTGATGCAATCTTAGGGATGTCATGGCTAAAATACCATGGCGCTGTCCTGGAGACTCGGACCCGGACGGTTCATTTAAACTCCCCATTCCACCGTCCGCATTCCATGGTATTAGACACTCCAGTCCGGGAAGTTTTAGCAGTTAATAATGCTGAAGCTCTCAAGTTAGAAGACATCCCCGTAGTCCGGGAGTATCCTGACGTGTTTCCGGATGATCTTCCGGGCATGCCACCTGAGCGGGATGTCGAGTTCAAGATCGAGCTCGCACCCGGGACTACGCCCATATCACGGAGACCCTACAAGATGGCTCCAAATGAGCTGGCGGAACTGAAAGAACAGCTCAATGATCTGTTGAGCAAAGGTTTCATTAGGTCGAGTTCTTCGCCTTGTGGATGCTCGGCGCTATTTGTAAAGAAGAAGGATGAAACCCTGAGGCTGTGTGTGGATTACCGGCCACTCAACGCCGTCACCATCAAGAATAAGTACCCACTGCCCCGCATCGACATATTGTTTGATCAACTTGTGGGTGCAAGTGTGTTCTCAAAGATGGACCTTCGATCTGGATATCACCAGATAAAGATCCGGGCGGAGGATATCCCGAAGACGGCCTTCTCGACGAGATATGGACTATATGAATATCTCGTCATGTCCTTTGGTCTCACAAATGCTCCAGCCCATTTCATGTATCGCATGAACTCAGTGTTCATGCCGGAGCTGGACAAGTTCGTGGTAGTGTTCATTGACGATATCTTGGTTTACTCCAAGACAGAAGCCGAACATGCCGAACACTTGCGGATCATTCTTCAACGATTGCGAGACCATAAACTCTACGCCAAGTTCAGTAAATGCGAGTTTTGGATCAGCCAAGTGCCATTCTTGGGACATATCATCTCAGCTGAAGGCATTGCGGTTGACCCAAGCAAAATAGAGCAAGTGCTGAAATGGAAAGCTCCCACTTCAGTTCATGAAATCAGAAGCTTCCTCGGGTTAGCGGGATACTATAGGAGATTCATTCCAAGCTTCTCCAAGCTCTCTAAGCCGATGACAGAATTGCTGAAGAAAGGGACGAAGTATGTTTGGAACACGACGTGTGAAGGAGCGTTCCAAGCATTGGTGAAGCATCTCACAACAGCCCCGGTCTTAGCTCAGCCGGATACAACAAAGCCCTTCGACGTGTATTGTGACGCGTCCGGTATTGGGCTTGGCTGCGTGTTGATGCAGGAAGGACGTGTGGTCGCTTATGGCTCACGCCAACTTTGGAACCATGAGCAGCATTATCCCACTCATGATCTTGAGCTTGCTGCAGTGGTGTTGGCGCTAAAAATGTGGAGGCACTATCTCCTGGGGAATCTGGTGCATCTCTACACCGACCACAAGAGCTTAAAATACATTTTCACCCAGAAGGAGCTGAACATGAGGCAAAGGAGATGGTTAGAATTAATCAAGGACTATGAAATTGAGATCCACTACCACCCCGGCAAGGCGAATGTGGTTGCCGACGCGCTGAGTCGGAAGTCACATGTCCATCACCTCACCATTACACCGGTGGAGGAGGAAGAGCCAAGTTTATACTTGGTTCCTTATGGATCGCTGTACAACCTTGCCCTCATCCCTACTATTAGGGAGGACATCATTGCAGCTCAGAAGACTGATAAAGGCATGGCACATCTCCGGAGACGGAGAGACAATGGAGAGATTAAATGTTTCCGGAAGGATGATGAGGGGACGCTATGGTTCAACGACCGCATAGTCGTACCCCGGGACATGGAACTGAGGAAGAAGATCCTCGACGAAGCCCACTTGTCTAAATACTCCATTCATCCAGGAAGCAACAAAATGTACCAAGATTTGAAAAAGAAATTTTGGTGGACACGGATGAAGCGGGAGGTAGCGAAGTACGTATCCGAGTGCGATACGTGTAGACGAGTGAAGGCTGATCACATGAGGAAATCAGGGCTGCTGCAACCCCTGAAAATTGCAGCATGGAAATGGGAAGATGTGAGCATGGATTTCATTGTGGGATTACCCTTAACATCCAACAAACATGATTCCATTTGGGTGATCGTTGACCGACTAATCAAGTCAGCTCACTTTATCCCCGTGCACACACATTTCCATGCCAACAGATATGCGGAGTTATATATCGCCAGGATCCTATGTTTGCATGGCGTACCCAAGACCATAGTCTCAGACCGAGGTGCATTGTTTGTATCTCGCTTTTGGGAGCAGTTGCATGCTGCTTTGGGTACTAAACTGATTAGAAGCTCCGCTTACCACCCTCAGACAGATGGCCAGACAGAGAGGGTGAATCAAGTTTTGGAAGACATGTTGAGAGCATGTGCCATCCACCATGGTAGGAACTGGGATGATCACCTACCATTGGCAGAATTCTCGTACAACAATGGCTATCAGGCGAGTATCAAGATGGCACCCTACGAAGCTCTCTACGGTCGAAAGTGCCGCACCCCATTAAACTGGTGCGAGTCCGGTGAAAGGGTCACATTCGGGGTTGATGTGGTGAACGACGCCGAAGAGCGCGTTCGGGCGATCCAAGCTAATTTGAAGGCCGCTCAATCCCGACAGAAGAGCTACGCTGATAAGAGGCGTAGACCGTTGCACTTTGACGTCGGTGAACACGTGTACCTCCGCGTGTCTCCGATGAAGGGCGTGCACCGGTTCGGCGTCAAGGGGAAGCTCGCTCCTCGTTTCAGTGGACCCTATGCCATCACCGAGAAGTGCAGACCAGCGGCGTATCGATTGGAGTTACCAGCATCCCTTGCTGGTGTCCATGATGTTTTTCATGTTTCGCAACTGCGAAAATGTTTAAAGCATACAGCTGCTGTTCCTACTGAAGACATCGGCGAGCTGAAACCGGATTTAACATATGATGAGTATCCAGTGGCAATTCTTGATGAAAAAGCCAGGACCACGCGTAGCAGAACGTTGTGGTTCTACAAAATACTCTGGAGCAACCACACCGCCGAAAAAGCGACGTGTTAGAGTGAGGAATTCCTTCGCTCAAATTACCCGGAGTTCATGGCATCTCAACGCGGGTAAGTCCCCATTTCCTCGCTATCTCTTCTTTTGTAATCTCGGGACGAGATTCTTTTAAGGGGGGAGGGATGTAAAAGCCCAAGAAAAGGGACTTGCAAAAAACTTTTCTTCACCTCACAACACCACGGTTTTTATTGTGGATATCTTAGGAAATATTGTGAAGAGCAAGTAACCTCCATCAAAGAGTGATTAGAGGGGAAAGCCTTCAGTTTCACAAAGTAGGGTTTCTACACATGAACATGAGAGGTTGAGCTCACCCCTAGAACTTAAAAAGTCTTGGGAAGGTTCAGTCCAAGTTTCATGTAAATCCAACACTTTTTGAGGCACTTTCGGAAGTATTTGAAAAAGAGGCCAATCTGAATGCAAATTCAAATTGCAGCAACTTTCATCAATTGAATTCAAAAGTTAGCTTCATATTCAAACTCAGCATATTTTCCTGAGTAATCCCACCAATTTTCAGTCCCATTGGACTTCATCTCGTCGGGATCCGAATTTGTAACAATTCAAACTGAGTTTGAATTTTCAAATTCAAATATGAAGGGAATATGGACAAACCAGTTTGAAGTTGATGAATTCAAATTCTTCCTCTGAATTGGTGGCTAAGTTCCCTTTTCAAGTCTGAGTAGGTGGGATATTTGCACAACAGAGAAGATTAGAGGGGAGAAGAGGGCCCACCAGTCAGCCAGACTTCGGGCCTAAGTCAACACCGGGCGAACTCGGTTTACCGGGCCTCGGTAGCGCTCGACACCGAGCCAGCCGAGTGGCCACCTCGCCCCCCCTCCTCGCGCGCTGGCGACCAGCTTGCCGGCTCCGCCGCCTCGGCCCGATCTTTACCCTGGGAGCAAACAGCAGCACATCGCCTTCTTCATTGATCGCACGCTCGCTGTTTCCCTCACCCCCGCACAGAACCGGAGCTCACCGCCGCGCTCTCTTTTCCCGATCGCCAGCACCAACCGAGCCTCGGTTGCTCGTGCCAGCAGCACCGAAAAGCAGAGCCCGTGCATGCTCTACCACGTCAGCCCCATAACCCCGAAGCTTCTAGCCTGTGGCGCGTAAAATTCAACAACGGGCGCCGAGGAACAGAGCACCGGCGGAAAGCTGAGGATTGCTCCCCGTGGACAGCACGCCACGGTCAGTTTCACCGCCGGACTTCTACATGGAAAAGGTGTGCCTTAGTCTCCAGATCGTGTAGCTGCAACCCTCCTAGCCATTGATAGACCGTGCACTGAGAATTCCTAAGAATCCCGAGAACTAGTGCAACCGGGTAGGGGTCGGTCTACCCCGAAATTCTAGCTGCACCGGCCAACCCAGCTCGGGTGAGCCTACACACACCTTCCTCACTCCCTAGCGGCCCTCCTCGACCAAGAATCAAGGGAAATGACCCAGAAATGGCCGGGTTTGGGTTGTTTTTCGGGCCGCCATACAATAATAGCTCGGATCACCGTGGAGCTCTAGGTTGCCGACCTTTTCATGGGGTTTGGCGGCCATTTTCATCACCCTCGAGCTTCCGTGGTGCTCTCCGACCCTTTGTCGATCGTTTTGATGCGCTGTAATGCATTCCCGACCACGTCGGAACCCTAACCTCCGCTGTCACCGTCGGGAACCCCGTTCCGGTCGAGCTACGGCCACCGGCGAACCCCGAGATGAGTTCAGCGTCATGAGTTGGGGCGGGGCGGCAAGTTTGGGGTCGGGAGACGGCCGGGAAAGCGGTTCCGGCGACGCTCGCCGGAGTGCGCCGCCGCGGACCCCTGTTTGGCGCGAGGAAGGAGAAGACTGCCGGGTGGGACCCACGGGCAGACATTTAAACAATTTGAAATGTCCAGTTTGTAGTTCAAACTTTGGAGGACCACAACTTGGGTTAGGAGAATCCAAATGTTATGAAACAAATTTTGTTGGATTACTCTAACAGAGTACAATCCAAATCTGAAACCCAATTTGTATGAAACCCATTATTTAATTCTGGAAAATTCTTTAAAGCTTTTCAGCAAAAGAGTTTTAGAGGGAGTTTGGTGCATCCAAAAATTCCCAAATTTTGCCAGAATGTTCTTTAGGACATTAGTAAACCCCTGTAAAAGTTTCAGACCATTTGGAGTTGATTTGGTCAGAGCAATTCAAATGTGAAGGTGCTGTGTTCATTTGAATACAGAAACATTTTCAGAGAATTTCCAAAACTTGGAAATTCAGTTCTGGGCAAATCTTAGCTCCAAAAATGCTAGGAAAATTCATGCAAACTCTATGAGCTATAATTGAAATTGTAGCTCACTAAGATGGGCATGAATAGGGGTGTTACCTCAGAATTAATTCTTCCTTGCTTATTTGCTAAGAGAATTATTCTGAGCAAACCACTCAATGAAAAGTGCTAATGTTGCGTCCAGAGAGTTTTCTTGTGACAAGGAACTCCCAAAAAAATTTTCAGCTCTATTGGAGCTCTGGATCACCCCTGTCCTGTTTAACCACTTGAGAGATTAATATGGAAAAGGGGGAAAACCACTTAGCACTTAACCATGTACTTAGGTCCAAACCCAAACCACTAAACCCTAGTTCCATTTTAAATTCTTAAACAGGGTTCCAGTTGTTAGAAACTGGTGATAATAACTAATAGCAGTAGTATTACAATAAACTTGTATGCATATTCATTAACATGTAGTATTTCAATAACGTGTAGTCGCTGAAGGCGAGGAAGCTCCGGAGGTTCTCGACTTCCTGCTTCCAGAGGAAGAACTGACTCCTGACCAGCAGCAACAAGGCAAGCCCCGGTTTGCATTAACTCTTTTTATCAAGTTTTGCTTTGTTCACATAATTAGGGTGATGTATGAATGTGCATTAGGTGTAGGATGAATGGAACCCCACTTGCATGACCAAAACTTTTCCATAAGAGTGAGGGTAGTGTCTAAGACTTCGAGTAGACAGGCTATGCTTAATGTTTCATAGGACTTCGGTACAAGTCGAGTAGTTGGAATCTACTCGCGAGATAGGCTTGGGACACACGGGTTCGGTTGAGTGATGTGAGATCACTTTAGTAATGAAAATGAGACTAGGCAGGGGCTAGGGCGCAGCAAGAGGGAGTCTTGTGTGCGCAGCCCTGTCCGTGTCGATTGAGGACCGATCCATGTGCGGCCCACGCTGATCAAGTTTAAACGTACCGAAGGCATATCGGATATATGGGCCCCGATAAACCGATGTAGCCTAAACCTCCGGGCGTCGAGGTATAGCACACCGATTTATAGGTGTAGGTTGAGGGCAGCAAGGTGGAAATCTGCCAACGGGCATAGAGAGATGCTCCGTGTGGGGAACCTCCTGCTCGTTTCGGTGCGACCGGTTCGATGTTTGGGCTGTTGGGTGAAAGGTTGTCCCGTACGACATCGAGTGAGCATGCTGTGCAGCTCCACGGGTGGGCGTACGTGACGTGCTCTTTCGGTTTCCCTGCAGGTGTATATCGAGTCGATTCGCCCTCCCTCGCGGTGAAGAGTACCACTTTGTCACTGAGTCGTGACGTAGACTAATGTATGAAATATGGTGATTCAATACTTCTGATTTGATATAATATTGTATTGCTACATGTTTGCCACCAAATATTGCTTACTAAACTTCAGCTTCCTTAACTGTTAACTTGTTGCTAAAAGTTGAACTAAGGATGAACTTGTAGGCGAGTCCATTTGTTGCAATACGACTATCCTACATCATGGTACACCTCATGTAGAGTTTCATGCTTAGGTGAGTCGGTTAAGCCTTGCTGAGCCTTCGTGCTCACGGTTGATTCTTAAGTGTATTTCAGGTGAGGAGCCACCGACGGACTCGGAGTACCAGTCCAGCGGCGAGGGGTACCCTCCGTCGGGGACCACGGCTGAGTGGGAGCCGTACACGCCGCGCTGAGCTGAGGAGTGCAGCCAGTGTTGGTTGCCCTAGGGCTGGGCAACCGACTTTTGCTAGATAGGCGGGCGTGAGTTGTACAGAGTAGACTTCCGCTGTGTAAAATAAATATTAGTTTGTAACTGAAGTTGTACCTTTTTGTACAGTTCAGTTTGTTTTCCCATGTAATATATTGTGTTCTTATGACGTGTGCTGTCGGGTGTCGCATCGTGCGGCACCACCCTCTGCCATCCTGGATGGGCGGATTCGGGTCCGCCACAATATACCTCACATCTTACGGTTGGTTCCACTTCAGAACATCTCCCACTTTCCGGGATCAACCGATACTCCTTCCTCGGAGATGATGTGGCCTAAGAACGATATCTCCTTTAGCCAAAATTGACATTTGCTGAGCTTGGCATACAATTGTTGCTCTCACAGTTTTTGCAATGTCAATCTCAGATGTTCTTCATGTTCCTCCTCACTTTTCGAATACACCATGATGTCATCAATGAAAACCACAACGAACTTGTCCAAGTACTCCATGAAGACCTTGTTCATGAGGTACATGAAGTATGCGGGTGCATTCGTTAACCCAAAAGACATAACGGTATATTCATACGAACCATACCGTGTTCGAAAGGCAGTCTTGGGTATATCGGAGGGCTTAATCTTCAGCTGGAAGTATCCCGACCGAAGATCAATCTGGGAGAAGACTCGGGCTCCTTTCATTTGGTCGAACAGGTCCTCTATACGGGGCAGAGGGTACTTGTTCTTGATTGTCACCTCATTGAGAGACCTATAGTCCACGCACATCCTTTGGGTCCTATCCTTCTTGTCCACGAAGAGCACGGGGGCTCCCCACGATGACAAGCTTGGGTGCATAAATCCCTTCTCTAACTGCTCCTGTATCTGCTTCTTGAGCTCCACTAGTTTGTTAAAAGGCATCCTATAGGGCCTCTTTGCTATAGGTGCAGTCCCGGGTGCTAGGTCAATGGAAAACTCAATGTCTCGGTCAGATGGCATACCTGGAAGTTCTTCCGGGAACACGTCCAAAAATTCTTGAACCACCGGAATGCTTTCCAAGGTTGCTTCTTCGACGTGGTTCAATGTCACCTTCTCGGTTGCCAGTTGGGCTGACTCAAACTCAATACGGTTACTGTGCTCGTTTGTCAACTGCACGCTCCTCTCGGCACATTGGATTACTCTGTTGTGCTTGCTTAACCAATCCATTCCGAGTATTATGTCAAGCCCTTGGGAATCCAAGACAATGAGGTTGGCAAGGAAGTCTACCCCCCTTATTTTAAGGTTTACTTTCGGACATACTATATTAGTCCTCATCTCTCCACCGGGAGAATTAACCAACATAGTATATTTCAAGTGTGATATGGGTAGATTATACGTGGCAACATACTTGGATGATATGAATGAATGTGATGCTCCGGAATCAAATAAAATGGTGGCTGGGTTGGAGTTGGCAAGGAACATACAAATCACGACGTCCTCAGCCTGTTGCGCTTCCTCAGCAGATACATGGTTCACGTTGCCGCGAGCATAGTTCTGCTGTCCACGGTTTCCTTGACTGACTCCTCTGTTCGGTCGTGGTTCTGCTTGGGCACGTTGCTTGGTTGTCCAGGACCTCTCTTCAGGCACTGGCTCGCAAAATGTCCCATCTCTCCGCATGCAAAGCATGCCTTGTTGCTTATGACAGCAGGTACGTTGGGGGGGGTTTGAACAGGAGCGCCCATGTTTGGTCGGGGCGCAGGAGGCAAAGGCACACGAGGTGCCTGCATGGCAGGACGTTGCTATGGTGGTTGATTAGGGCGAAAAACAGGAGCGGACGAGCCATACTGCGGTACAGCTGGGGGCGTGTACCGAGGGCGTACGTTGCTCCCTTGTGGCTGGTATGGCATCTTTCTTTTGCCCTCTCGCTCGATCTCTCGGATCTTGCTCTCAACCACTATAGCTTTGTCAACTAACTTCTGGAAGGTCGCATAGTCATTGTTGAGGAGCTGAACCTGGATCTCATTGTTCAACCCTCTCATGAACAAGTATTGCTTCCTCTGGTCCAAGTTGACATCTTCGGGGGCGTACCGGGACAGTTGCGTGAACTTGTTAAGGTACTCATTCAAGCTCTTCTGTCCTTGGGGAAGACCTTCAAACTCTTGCCTCTTGAGCATCATTACTTCAGCAGAGATGTAATGAGAGTGAAAACTCTCCTTGAACTCAGTCCAAGTAATAGTCTCCGAGTCGACATGAGCATTACAAAGGGCATCCCACCAATCAGCGGCTGCTCCAATGAGTTGGTGCGACGCGAAGAGAACTTTCTCTCGGTTAGTGCACTGAACAATGACAATCTTCTTCTCCATGGACTTCAACCAGTCATCGGCTTCCATGGGAAGTCGAGTCCTCATGAACTCTCCCAGTCTGTTGTGAGCCGGTGGTGGTGGCGGTGGTGCAGGAACGGGGTTATTGTTGTTGGCTTGCAGCTGACCCAAAGTTTGGATCATGGTTTGCATAAGCTGATTCTGCATAGCCATCAACCGTTCCAGATTTTTTGCACCAGCTCCGGGGTTGTCATCCTCAGGAACTTTGACATGGTCCTCTTCTTGGTTGCCACGGACGTTCCTCCCTTGACGGCCGGTGTTTCCTCTCACCATCTGTGAGAGAGAGTTGGATAGAATAGAGGTTAGAAGGTTAGATGGGTCCCCCTAACTATATGTATCAAGGTTGATGGGCTACATATATTAGCCTATATGAGGATGTGAACAAGTGCTGAAGCATCTCGCATCCCTCTACTAGGTGTGGATATGGGCAACACTGAAACGTCCCACAACTCACACTAAGCACTTAAGCACAAACAATCATCACAGAGTTCAGCACACAACTCCTATTCAAGGCTTGCTCAATGGGGGTCCTATGGGGTTTTTTTTTGTGATACCAATCTGTGATTACTCTGTGACTTTGTCCTATGGTCAAGGTGGTTCTAATGCCAATCTATGCATTTTACCTAAGCTTGCATCCTATGGTCAGTGTGGCTTCTAATACCAATCTGTTACTAGGGATGCGTCCTACAGTTAACGTGGTATCTATACCAATATGTGATCAATCTAGGTGTGTGACCTACAGTCAATGTGGTAGCTCTGATACCAATCTGTGATTAGGGGTGCGTCCTACAGTCAACGTGGCTCTGATACGAATTTGTGACGCCCTGTTTCTGAGAGGTAACCCCTCGAAACCGAGACTGATGCGTATGTGTGCCCAGGATGTTCATCACACATACACATATAATCCACAAACTGAATTTATGAATAATACCACGAATAACAGGATTTATTACAATGTCTCATGAGTGTCTAACTCATTCTAACAGCTGAAGTCTTTATTCTAGCAGCGAAAGTCTTCTAACTAGTGTGGAAGCAAACTAAGCAGCAGCAGCGGCTCCATCTCTATTCCATCCCCACAGGCAAGTTGACGGTGGATCACACTCCTAATACTTCACGTGGTCTTTATAGTACTCCTCTCATGTTGCTGATGATGAATGATAATGCAAGTTTGAGTACATGACGTACTCAGCAACTGCGAGAAAATATGATATATATAGCTCACAACAAGGCAGGTATAAAAGGCTCATTGCAGAAAGCAAAGTTTATTTCTCAAAACACGATAAAAACAACAACTTAGCATTAAGTGAATGTAATCTCAACATGTATTAAAACACCAACATACCTCCATCATGTTCCATCACTTTCATGTCTCTTCCAGACATTTATCTTTCTCACCTTTTCGCAAGCTCATGAATACCATCTCGTATTCACTACCATCTCGTGAATACCATCTCGTATTCACTACCATTTCATCTCATATTCAATTATGTCTCATACCGAGACCAATGCTCATTGCCATTAATCAATAGTCATGCAACCAATCTCATTACCCAGACTGAATAGTCCCGAAAACCAAATCCAAAGACCAAACCAAAACCATCCCAATAACCAAACCAAATACCATCCATCCCAAAAACCATCCCATCTAATCATGTGAGTTTTCCAGGCGCTCGTGACCGTAAGCTCGTCTATCATGATAGTTTTACACTCTGCAGAGTTTGCACCACTTTACCCACAAGTTTGTGATTTCGTCACCCGTAGGCGACTGCAGAACCTCCACTATACCAGTACACAACCGTCGGTGTATGGTCAAGAGATCACAAAATAGACTTTACAAAGGGGCTACTAGATGTATGGACTCACTAAGGTTTCACCGGCAGGCTAGAATCTCCAATTCTCTCACCTACGGGCTCCCTCTTGTGCCACGTAGCTCCCAGGGCAGTCCTCACTCGACTCCCATTCCCTGCGCCTTCCACGGTCCATAACAATCTAGCAACTTACCTAATTAGTCAGCTAAGCCGCACCAATATTTGGCCTTGTGGTGGCACTGTTATCCTGGCATGGCTGGCATGAACCGGTCCTTAGATCTACGGCAAGTAAACCACCATCTCATACTACCTCATCCACATCTATCTCGCTTCCCATATCCCATGGACTCAGCGAAGCATAAAAGCAAAAACCATACCTGACTCATTAACTTTCCCGGTGACAAGGATGGTTAACAAAACTAGTAAACTCCTATAAAAGGTTTTCCCATCATGTTGACTCAAGCACACACACCTTTTCGCAAATAAACAGTCTTTCAAAAACATGGGATCAATATGGTCAAGGAGCACTTGCCTTGTTTTTGCGGCTTCTGTTACTCTGGGATCTCGAAGTCTTGATTCTGAAATCCTTTGTAGGTAGCTCCCTGAGCTTGTCCTTCTATTTATGATCATGCACATACAACATTCATAACAATCAATCATCATGCACAAACTTTACTCAAGATGCAATGGTGCATATGCATGCTAATCCTATGATGTAGTTTTTATTAGATCGGTTTGTACATATTCTTGCATGGCTTGCATGGGTTTTACAATTGTGGACGTGGCGATGATCTTGACTCAAGATCTAGATCAGACCGATCAACACGTGATCTGTCCACGAAAAAGCTTCTGTTCAAAAGGATCGAGAGAACAGATGCAAAGAAAACGCGATGACATCGTAAGTGACACGGCCCCACACCCCCCGTTTAGTCACGGGGACGGGGCACTTGCCCAGGAATCGCATTGGGTGGTACTGTGTTGTGCGGCACCCAATAGCACACATACAAGGAACAATGTATTACATAAAACAATAGCGGAAGCTTACAAATTTTTCTTTGTAAATAATTTACATCAAATAGCTACAGCGGAAGTCTATAACAACTCACGTCGAATAACTAAGAGCACTCGAGATGAAGTCCATCCCACGGACTCCTCTCGCTAGCAACACGAGGACAAGCAGCAGCGGCTGGGTTCTCCGTGTGTTACCTGACTCGGAAGTCTCCGAGTCTCACCGGACAACATCCATCTTAGCATCGATGTTAACCAGCAAAACCACTTATATAGCAAGCGTGAGCACATAGGCTCAGCAAGACTGATCCGTCTCTGCTAAACAAGAAACTCTACATGCACGACGGTTGCAATTGGGTTAGCTAGATTGGCATAAAGGACTCGCCTACAGTTGATCCTTAACTTTCAGATTTTAAGCCTCATTGTGCAGACCTTGAGCCGAAAAGCATCACAACTCCACAATCAAACAAGAAACGCTTTGTTGCGATGCTCCTTGCACAAAGTGAAAGTAAAGTTTAATGCGCCTATCTCTAATTCAATCATGGTTGCAATACAAGTTACAGCACAGCCTTATCAAATTCAAAGATAACCCGTTCCAGTTGTTACTATGTCAAGACGCAGTGGGCAAGTATGCTCATATAACCGCGAGCGACGGTGATTCGAATCAGTACACGCCCGGACTACACGACACGTACACCCGTACTCCGAGTTGCCGGCAGTAACCTCGACTGACGTTGTACGCGGCCACCTTTCCCAAGATCTTCCACATTGGACGCAGTCCAATTGCCCCGAGTACGCAAGCTCCCTCAAGGTACATACCCGCAGTGGTATGTTCTTAAGCGAGTTACCTCCTGCTACCCTGACGTCGAAAGCCTAAGGCAGTTGGAAAAGTTCCACTATGGATCTCCCAAGGTACATCGGTTTCCTGGGTCCCATATAGCCAGTATGTGCCCGGTACACAACTCAAACTTGTCCAACAGGGCCAAGCACGGACGGGCCTTAACCGACATAGGCAGGGCTATGCACGCACGGCCTACAACCTGCTGCATCTAAACTTCCCTGCCCGGTCTCCATTTCTGATGTGTGAACTTTCCTCATCTTTCCTAATTCGGACCCGTTCCGAATAAACCAGCCCTAAACTCATGAGTAGCTTCGAACTACTCGACATCTACCGGACCTTTCCTACTAACATTTAGCGTAGCCAAATCTACTCGAGGAGGTGCTATTCTACCCTTTCTCTCTTAGGTATTTCTGGTCATGCAAGTGGGGTTTTCAATATCATCTAGACTTAATGCAATCAACGATGCAAAGCTATGATCTCTAAAAATGGAAATGCTTGTAAAACTGTTCAAATGCAAACCGGAACTTGCCTGTTTTGCAGGTGGCCAAGATTACAATAGTTAGTGAGATCACTTGGAGCTTGATCACTTGCTTTCCTTCCTCCTTGATCTTCACTTTAAGTCCTTCTCACGTTCTTCACGTAGATGCTACATGATATCATCATGCATATGTATTTAATTAAAAAGCTTTTGCTAATAAGATCTAATGACAGTTTTTAAAACTGGAACTCAGTTTAAGAATTTAAAATGACACTGGTGCTAGTGATTTAGGTTAGGTTTTAACACTATAATCAAAGGTTGAGTGCTTTTCCCACTTAAGTGTTGATCCCCTTAAGGGGTTACACATAACAGTGGTGATCCAGAGCTCCAATGGAGCTGAAAATTTTCATGTGAGTTCCTTATCACAAGAAAGTTATATGGACCAAAAATTAGCACTTTTCATTGAGTGGTTTATTCAGAACAATTTTCTAAGAAATTAAGCAAAGAATAATTAATTCTGAGGTAACATCCAGGTTCATGTCAAACTTAGTGAACTAAAATTTCAATTACAGTTCATGGAGCTTACATGAATTTTCCTAGGATTTTTGGACCTAAGAATTATCCAGAACTGAATTTACATGTTTAGAAATTCTCTGAAAATGTTTCTGTATTCATTTGAACACAGAAACTTACACTCTGATTTATCCTGATCAAATCAACTCCAAATGAGCTGAAACTTTTGCAGGAGTCTAAGAATACTTAAAGAATATTCTGGCAAAATCTGAGGATTTTTGGATAAACCAAAGTCCCTCTAAAATTCTTTTTCTGAAAAGTTTTAAAGCATTTTCCAGAATTAAATAAAGACTTTCATACAAATTGGGTTGCATATTTTGATAGAGTTTGTAAATCTGAATCTATCCCAATTTGAATCACTAAATTTGGAGTTTCGTAGCAAAATTTATGCTCTTCTAAAATTTGGGGAAAATCTGTGATTTGAATAAATCCGGAGAAAAGTTTAAACTGACGGTGGGACCAGGGTCCACGTGTCTGCTGCCGAAAGAGTGCCACACGGGGTCACAGGGTTGTTTCCCGTGCTGTCACCGTGCACCCGCACCTCCCCGCCATAGCTGCCTTCGGAAAGATTGAAATTGCACCGTGCACAGTGTGTTTCATGCGAGGTTCCAAAAGAAAACTGGTGCGCCGTCAAGTCTAGCCCTCTTGTGTGAAGTTTCGTGCTATCTAAACAATAATTGAACGGGAATTTCACGGAAACGTACCGGAAGGTCGGTTTGCACCGATCGGGAGAAAATCTCAAAAATCCCTGCCGATGATCTACCGTTGCTCCTGAGCTTCGGGGGTGAGTTGCCTGGACGTCGTGCGCTTCCAGAAGTGGCCTAGCTTGGCCGTGACACGCTGCGGTTGAAGCTGTCCACGAGAGCACTTGCTCTCGGTTCTAGGGCGGCCGCCACGGGAATCGGTTTGTTTCGGTTTGGGGAGGCGGAACTCACGTAGAAATGGTGTGAGGACGTTGGAGGAAGGTCCGTGGTGGTGTTTGGCTGCTAAATCAAAGTCCCCACGCGGGCTAGGTGATGGCCGATTGACCGAGAGCTCGGCGGCAGTGCTCGGTTGTTTCTCGCGTGAGGGAGGAATGAGTTGCGGTGTCTCGGTGATAAAGGCGAACGAGAGGTCGGGAGAGGGTATAGATGCCGAGGCAACCCTCCAGCGCGATGAAAATCCAGCAGGAGGTGGCTGCCGGCTGACCGTCGGTGTCGAACGGAGGAAGGTCGGCTCTGCCGTTGCTTCGCGTGGGAGGAAAGCAAACAGAGCTCGTGTACTGAAGATCTTTTGCAATTTTTCAGTTCTCCCAATGACATGTGGGACCCACTGTTCAGTCCCTCCTTATCCCGTTCAAAATATCTCCCAAGTTTGAATATTGATGGAATTCAATTGTGGGAATTCAAATCTGGTATGTATTTGGATAATTGGGCAAGTTTCATCCAAATTCAAATATGCATTTGAATTCTTTGTTATTTAAAGTCCATTTTGGAAAATGGGTTGCAAACCTTTTCCATTAATCATAAAACTTTGCATACCCCCTAATTTGGACCCAAGGAATTCAAATATGAAATCTGATTTTCATTTTGGCTGCTGCAAATGATATTTGTAGCACAACAGTTTTGAAATTCATAGTGTTGCTCTCATTTGAACTTTGAGTTAAACAAGTTTGTCCCAAATCTGATTTTAGTTTTCTCACACCTATGGGAACTTCCCATATTGGTTTTAGACCCCTCTAGGGTTCCATGTTCTCAAATAAACATTTTACTTGTGTGAAGAAAACGCTCATGTGTGTCATCACACGTGGGGAAAAGTTTTAACAAGCCCCAAATTTCACTCATATGAAACAAACTTTTGCAAACCAGAGTCTCTTTGTATTCATATTTTTGGGACCTTTACATTCCTCCCCCCTTAAAAGAATCTCGTCCTAAGATTACACAGAAAGAACGAGACGGGAGATGATTACAAAGTTTATGACAAAAGTTCCAGATAGTTCTTGTGGATGTAATCTTCGGTTTCCAACGTCGCCTCTTCCGGGGTATGATTACTCCACAGGACTTTGTAAAATTTCAAAGTCCGGTTTCGGGTGATCCGGGTCCTTTCGTCGATAATCTGTATAGGTTGCTTGACATAGGTGAGATCCGGCTTCAACTCGTCGCTGTCTTCGGTGCGGATGGTAGAGGTAAACTTGAGACACTTCCGCAGCTGGAACACGTGAAATATGTCGTGAATACCGGCAAGGCTTGCCGGTAGTTCCAGCCGGTAGGCTACAGTCCCGCACTTCTCCATAATGGTAAACGGACCGATGAATCGGGGAGAAAGTTTCCCCTTGAACTGAACCGATGAATCCCTTTTATCGGAGACACACGAAGATACACGTGCTCTCCGACGTCGAAATGCAGCGGTCGACGCCTCTGATCCACATAGCTCTTTTGACGAGATTGGGCAGCTTTGAGGTTCTCTTGTATTATCCGAACTCTCTCATTGGCTTCATTGACAAGATCAACCCTGAATGTTACTCGTTCACCAGATTCGCACCAATTCAAGGGTGTACAGCACTTCCAGCCGTATAGAGCTTCATATGGTGCCATTTTGATGCTCGTCTGATATCCGTTGTTGTACGAGAACTCCGCCAGCAGTAAGTGATCATCCCAGCTCTTACCGTGGTGGATGTCACATGCTCTGAGCATATCTTCCAGTATTTGATTCACCCTCTCAGTTTGCCCATCGGTTTGAGGGTGATACGCAGAGCTTCTAATCAACTTTGTCCCCAAGGATGCGTGTAGCTGCTCCCAGAAACGGGCTACAAACAGCGATCCTCTATCTGACACGATGGTACGGGGAACTCCATGTAAGCACAAGATCTGTGCTATGTACAGCTCAGCATACTGCTTTGCGTTATACCTTGTATGCACAGGGATGAAATGTGCTGATTTGGTTAACCGATCAACGATTACCCAAATCGAATCATGGTTGTGGGAGGTCATCGGCAACCCGACGATGAAGTCCATACTCAAGTCTTCCCACTTCCATGCCGGTACTTGCAGTGGTTGCAACAAGCCTGACTTCTTCATATGGTCGGTCTTGACTCTTTGACATGTATCACACTCTGACACGTACTTTGCAACTTCACGTTTCATATGTGTCCGCCAAAATTTCTTTCGGAGATCTTGGTACATTTTATTACTGACCGGATGAATGGAAAACTTGGACTAATGAGCTTCGTCCAAAATTTTCTTCCGTAGTCCCATATCCCGGGGTACTACAATCCGGTCGTTGAACCATAAGGTACCATCCTCGTCCTTCCGGAAACACTTCATTTCTCCATTGTCTAATCTTCGCCGTATGTGAGACATACCCTTGTCTTTTCGTTGAGCCTCAATGATCTCCTCTCGGATGGCAGGAATGAGAGTGAGATTATAAAGAGCTCCATACGGGATAACACGGAGGCTTGGTTCATCATCATCCATTTCAGCGATACTTAGGTGATGGATATGCGCCTTACGACTGAGCGCATCGGCGACCACATTCGCCTTTCCTGGATGATAATGAATCTCAAGTTCATAGTCTTTAATGAGCTCTAGCCATCTTCGTTGCCTCATGTTCAATTCTTTCTGAGTGAAGATGCACTTCAAGCTCTTGTGGTCGGTGTAGAGGTGTACAAGATTTCCGAGCAAGTAATGCCTCCACATCTTCAAAGCGAGGACCACGGCAGCTAACTCAAGATCATGAGTTGGATAATTATGCTCGTGATTTCTGAGTTGACGAGATCCATAAGCGACCACTCGTCTTTCTTGCATCAGCACGCAGCCAAGACCGATGCCAGATGCATCGCAATACACGTCGAATGGCTTCATCGTATCCGGCTGAGCAAGAACTGGGGCTGTTGTGAGATGCTTCACTAAAGTCTTGAAAGCCTGTTCACACGCAGCACCCCACACAAATCTGATATTCTTCTTTAATAATTCTGTCATCGGTTTAGCGATCTAGGAGAAACTTGGAATGAACCTCCGGTAGTAACCCGCTAAACCGAGGAAGCTACGGATTTCATGTACTGACTTTGGTGACTCCCATTTCTGTACTTGGATAATCTTACTCGGATCTACAGCAATGCCCTCCGCTGAAATAATGTGTCCGAGAAAAGGTACTTGATTAATCCAGAATTCACACTTGCTGAATTTTGCATAGAGCTGATGATCTCGCAATCTTTGTAGCACAATATGCAGATGTTCAGCATGTTCTTCCTCTGACTTGGAGTACACCAAGATATCGTCGATAAAGACAATGACGAACTTATCCAACTCCGGCATGAACACTGAATTCATCAGGTACATAAAGTGTGCCGGGGCGTTGGTCAAACCAAAAGACATAACGAGATACTCATACAGCTCGTATCTCGTTGAGAATGCCGTCTTCGGAATATCTTCTGCCCAGATTTTAATCTGGTGATATCCGGACCGAAGATCCATGTTCAAAAATACCTTAGCACCCACTAATTGATCGAAGAGCATATCAATGCGAGGTAGTGGATACTTGTTCTTGTTGGTAACGGCGTTCAAAGGACGATAATCAACACAAAGCCTTAGTGTTTTGTCCTTCTTCTTGACAAACGATGCTGAACAACTCCAAGGTGACGAACTTGGTCGTATAAAGCCCTTGCTCATTAGGTCATTCAGCTGTGTCTTCAATTCTGCCAGTTCATTGGGTGCCATCTTGTACGGCCTTCGTCATATCGGTGTTGTTCCCGGTATAAGTTCAATCTTGAACTCAACGTCTCGTTTGGGCGGCATGCTCGGTAAATCATCGGGAAATACATCCGGATACTCATGTACCACCAGAATGTCCTCTATCTTAACAGCTTCCGTGTGGTTCACTGTTGCAATCTGTTGCCGTCTGGCACCCAGAATTAATATATGAAGACCGTGCTGTGGGGAGTTGAGCCCAACGGTCCTGGAGCTGATGTTAAGAACCGCCTGGTGGTAATTCAACCACGACATCCCCAAAATGATGTCGATCTTCAGACCTTCAAGAATAATGAGGGTCGTAGGGTATATTTTACCCCCCAAACAAATAGGTACTCGGGAGACAACCTCGCTTGCGGTACTGCTGCCCCCGGGCGAAGATATAAGGTATTGCCTCTTTGTATAAACTGTTTGGAGCTGATGTTGAGCCACGAAAGATTGGCTAATGAAGTTATGTGTGGCACCGGAATCAAAGAGAACTAAAACCGGTAGCTGATTCAGAGAAAACATCCCTGCTAAAGCGGCTTCTCCTTCTGGAACATCATCAATCACAGTATAGTGAATATTGCCCCTTATCTGCCCTCCTATCTGCAGATTAAGGTACGGGTAGTATTGTTGTAAATATGATGACCCGCATCTTTGAATTCCCTCCAGACATTGCCTAGCATAATGGCCCATATGCCTACAAGCGAAACACGGATGTCCCTCCGTTTCTTCATTGACTTGCAGTTGGATGCTAGGTACATATGGCTGCAGCGATGGCGCACAAACCACCGTCTGATGCTGCGGCTGTGGAGGTGGTGCAAGTTGTAGAACTTGACCAGCAATCAATCTCTGAGGAGTTGATCGTACAGGTGACCTCCATCTTTCACCGGGTGGCGTTTGATACACCAAACGGTACTTCTGAGGCACATAACTTATGCTAGCCTGCTCGATCTCACTCATCTTTCTCTTCTCAGCTTGCCACTCAAGTGTCGGCTTTTCTTGGATGAAAGCCGCATCGACCATGTCGGTGTAACTGCCGTTATTGTGTACGGCCAACTTATCCTGTAGTATGGCACTCAGGCCATGGAAGAATAGGTCACACCGTGCCTCTTCTTTCGCCACATATTCGGGAGCATATTGGGCCAAAAGGTTAAACCTTCTGACATACTCGAGGACACTCATGTCCCCTTGCTTCAAGCCCAAAAATTCCTCCCGCTTTGCCTTGACAATACCTAGTGGTATGTTACGACTACGAAAAGCTTCACAAAACTCACTCCATGGCATTTGATGGTCCACCGGGATGGTGGCAAGATGATCCACCCACCAGTTCCCGGCGGCTCCATGGAGTTGCTGAGTGGCAAACTTGGTCTACTGGTATTCATCACACTTGAATACTCCGAATTTTGACTCCATGACACGAAGCCACTGATCTGCTTCTACAGGTTCGGTAGCTTCCGTAAAGATTGGCGGTTGAGTCACCAAGAAGTCCAGATAAGCGTTCCGAGGTGGAACGACTTGTTGCGTGTTCTGGAGTACGCCTTACTGTACCTGTGACGCCCTCAATTCTATGGAAAACCACGGAACCGAGAACTAATGCATATGTGTGCCCAGGATGTTCATCACACATACACATACGTTCCACAAACTGAATTCAGATTATATATATTACCACGAATAACAGAGTTTATTACAGCACCTCATGAGTCTTGGACTCATGCTCACAGCGGAAGTCCTTATTTCTACGCAGCGGAAATCTTATTTAAATGCGGAAGCAAAAACTAATGCGGAAGCAAAAGTAAGCAGAAGTGGCTCCATCTCTACTCCCTCCACAGGCAAGGTTGAGAACAGATCACACGCCATAATGCTCTACTCGGTCTTCATAGTAGTCTTCTCTTGCTGTTGATGAAGAAATAATAATGCAAGTTTGAGCACAATGATGTACTCAGCAAGTGCCGGAATAACACGTGACATGCAGCATCATAAACAAGGTAGGCATAAAAGTCTTATTTGCAGAAAAGCAGATTTATAAAACCGTGATAAAACAGCAACTTAACTTTAGATGAATGTATTCCCAGCATGTATGAAATTACCAACATACCTCCATCACTTCCCGTGTTCCATCCAAACATTAACCGTAAACAGCTTCCTGAGCTTGTTCTGCTATGTAGGATTCACGTGCATACAAAATTCACAGCAATCAGTATCATGCACAAACCCTAAACTAGATGCGATGATGCTCATGCATGCTATCCTATTATTTTTATTAGATTGGTGTGCCCCTGCATGGCTTGCACGGACAGAGGTGTTCGGTTCAAATGTGGTCGTGGCGATGATCTTGTTTTTAGATCAAACTGATCATCAAGTGATCTGTCCACGAAAAGGCTTCTGTTCGAAAGGAATTGAAGAACAGATGCAAAGAGATGAACAACATGATGTCGTAAGGTGGTATTGAAGTCCTACCTCACGTTTTTCTTGACTTCGAGGTCCTCCTCAGACCACTCGGTTCTTCTCCGATGATCTCCCTTGTTGCGCTTCGGCGATGTTTTGCTCGGCGAGTTAGGGCTAGAGCGCTAAGTCGTCGGCTCAGGAGTTGAAAGAGAAGTTCGTGATTTCGGCCAGAGGTTTTGGGTTCTATTTATAATCGGGAAGAGAAGAGTCCTAATCTGATTGGATCCCGAATAAGAGTTTTATTCAGATCTTTGTTAGATCCTGACGTCTTATCTTCGGTAAGGATCGTGGATTTTAGATCGGTTTCCGTTGCGTACCGGTGTCCTTACGCGTAACAGCCGCTCCAAAACTCGTTACCTCCGTGACGATGAGCTCCGGAAGCTCCACGTGTCCTCCGGGCCTGGTATCTCCTCGTCCGCAGAGACGAGCTCCGGTCGTGCCGCGTGTCAATCGATCGAGACCTCCCTCTTCTTCGGAGGTGAGCTCCGCGCACGCCACGTGTGGGTGCCGGTCTTTCCGCCTTTCCTTCCCTCAGGGACATGCCCCGAGGTCGACACGTGTTCAGCAGCGACGGACCTCCGGAGATAAGCTCCGGTGGTGACACGTGTTCAATAGATCCGGACTTCTCGGAGATGGGTTCCGAAATTAACACATATCCCGTGCGACTGGTCCCCTGACTTCCGCGAGGACTAGCTCCGAAGGTGACATGTGTCTCATGAAAAATGCATTTGCTTCTTCCGCAGAGGCTAGCTCCACAGGCAACACGCGTCCCACAGGGTCGGACCTCTTTCCAATTGCGGAGGTGACCCCCGAGCCTGCCACATATCCAGTTTAGCGTCGGACCTCTCCCTATCTCTTGGGAATGAGTTCCGAACACGCCACGTGGTCTGCTGGTCGTGAAAGTTGCCTTCGGCGCTCTCAGAGAGCTTTACTGGCTATCCTTTTGATACTTGTTTCTGTTCCTCTAAAAATGTTTTTTTTTCTTCTTCATAAAACATGAACATATGCTGACTCCCGAGATGAGGGTGTCACAGTACCAAAGCTTGGAGTAAGCGTGTGTCTTCTTGCGTTGCTTCTTGGAGTAGCCTAGCGTTCTCTTGGTTAGACTCGACGACTGGAGTCATAAGATCCATCCATCCCATGGATGGTGGTTCCGACGTTGGAATGGAAGCATCACCACCTGACGAGAATTTCCGGCCCTACCCCTAGAGCGTTTATGAACCATACTGCAAAAATGTAGTTGAGAAGAGTTAAACAAGAACTCAGCAGTATGTGAGACTAATGGAAATATGAATATGTCAAAACTTTATAAAAGCAGTAACAAAGTCCATGTTTACACAACTCCTTAGTAGGCATAGCTATTCAGCCTATCTGTACAGAACATACCTTTATGCACTATCTCCAGATTTTGATCTAGTGGAGAGCATTTTTATAACTCAAGTTGAATACAAAAGTTAAAGTTAACTTCAGTATCTTTCCAACGAGTATTCCTATGCCTCCAGATCATCTCCGGATTAAAATTTATGATTTTCCAAAGTTGACAGAATTCCTGGATAAAAATGGCCAGCACCTCCTTCGTATGTGGCTGATTTTATCACAGTTGCATATGCAATTACAATAAGAATCTGAACAAACTTTGAACTACAACAATGTTGCACATTTCATAACCTTTCTAATGGTATATCATAGTCTTCTTAAGGGTTTTTCTACAGAAAGTTGTGGCTTAAAAACAGAAAGGTCCAGAGAAGTTTTGCTGCTGTCCTGGTTCCGGACAGTTTACCTTCCTCTAAACTTTCTACCCATTTAGCTTGTGATTTTGCTCTGGAGGTATACAAAGAAGTTGTAGTTCACTTCAAAATCTTTCCAGAACTGTATCATACACCTTAATTGGGTCAAGCTACTCAGAGTTATGCTCTGTTAAAGTCCAGCAAATTCCTGCCGAAAACAGAGTACTCTGTTTTTGAAATCTTTGAAGCCTAGTCTTCCTCTCATTTGAATCTTAGCTCAAAATAAGAGTTCAGTAACTAATATTTGTTTCAAACTTCCATTTTTAGTTGAAAGTTAGTTCACGAGTCATTTCTTCAAAGGAAAGGAGTTATAAATTTAGTACGGCGTCGATGCACTGTAAGAAGCATGTCGGTACTACGTAGCCTCACCAAAAGAAAATCCTAACCGGATTATACCGGCATAAACGTATCTTAGGATGCACTAAAACGATCACTCGCAAACGTGTACTATTCGTACTACGGTTTCGAGGTTAATCCTGCATAAGTTACACTCAATCGTCAGGTCCGGCTACACACCGGACCCGATATCCATAGAGTTCTTACACCCGTCCGTCATCACTCGCACAGGTGTTCTCAAGCCAAACACGCCTTGAGATACGTGTTCATGTCATTAACCACGTGACGGGGTTTCCCAAATTGCACCACGCACGCCCGGTACAGACGTTGCTCGAATACCCCAAACGACATGAAGAGTCGTAGAGGATATTAAAGCGGGTCGGGTTACCTGCCACCCGTGGGGATCCACCCTTCAGCTTGTGCGCACTGGTGGACAGCGCTTACGTGCACCCCCCGAGACATAAATCGTCCCGAGATGCATGATTTTCCGACATAACAAATAAGTTAGTTTGCCACCTTTATATGATGCTAATAGTAATCCTTATGTGGGCCTAGTACCGTATCCTCACCGTAACCTAAATTTTTGTCGTAATACCTTCCTTATTCCGTGCGCTATTACCAATGCGACTCTGATACCACGCTGACACGGCCCCACGCCGCCCGTTTAGTCACGGGGACGGGGCACTTACCCGGGAATCGCATCGGGTGGTGCCGTGTTGTGCGGCACCCAACAGCACACATACAAGGAACAATGTATTACATAAAACAATAGCGGAAGCTTACAAATTTTTTCTTTGTAAATAATTTACATCAAATAGCTTGAGCGGAAGTCTATAACAACTCACGTCGAATAACTAAGAGCACTCGAGATGAAGTCTAGCCCGCGGACTCCTCTCGCTAGCAACACGAGGACAAGCAGCAGCGGCTGGGTTCTCCATGTGTTACCTGACTCGGAAGTCTCCGAGTCTCACCGGACAACCTCCATCTTAGCATCGATGTTAACCGGCAAAACCATTTATATAGCAAGCGTGAGCACATAGGCTCAGCAAGACTGATCCGTCTCTCCTAAACAAGAAACTCTACATGCACGACGGTTGCAATTGGGTCAGCTAGATTGGCATAAAGACTCGCCTACAGTTGATCCTTAACTTTCATATTTTAAGCCTCATTGTGCAGACCTTGAGCCGAAAAGCATCGCAACTCCACAATCAAACAAGAAACGCTTTGTTGCGATGCTCCTTGCACAAAGTGAAAGTAAAGTTTAATGCGCCTATCTCTAATTCAATCATGGTTGCAATACAAGTTACAGCACAGCCTTATCAAATTCAAAGATAACCAGTTCCAGCTGTTACTACGTCAAGACGCAGTGGGCAAGTATGCTCATATAACTGCGAGCGACGGTGAATCGAATCAGTACACGCCCAGACTACACGACACGTACACCCGTACTCCGAGTTTCCGGCAGCAACCTCGACTGACGTTGTACGCGGCCACCTTTCCCAAGATCTTCCACATTGGACGCAGTCCAATTGCCCTGGGTACGCAAGCTCCCTCAAGGTACATACACCTGCAGTGGTATGTTCTTAAGCGAGTTACCTCCTGCTACCCTGACGCCGAAAGCCTAAGGCAGCTGGAAAAGTTCCACTATGGATCTCCCAAGGTACATCGGTTTCCTGGGTCCCATATAGCCATGTGCCCGGTACACAACTCAAACTTGTCCAACAGGGCCAAGCACGGACGGGCCTTAAGCGACACAGGCAGGGCAATGCACGCACGGCCTGCAACCTGCTGCATCTAAACTTCCCTGCCCGGTCTCCATTTCTTATGTGTGAACTTTCCTCATCTTTTCTAATTTGGACCCATTCCGAGTAAACCAGCCCTAAACTCGCGAGTAGCTTCCAACTACTCGACTTCTACCGGACCTTTCCTACTAACATTTAGCGTAGCCAAATCCACTCGAGGAGGTGCTATTCTACCCTTTCGATCTTAGGTATTTCTGGTCATGCAAGTGGGGTTTTCAATATCATGTAGACTTAATGCAATCAACGATCAGTTAGTGACGATCACTTGGAGCTTGATCACTTGCTTTCCTTCCTCCTTGATCTTCACTTTAAGTCCTTCTCACGTTCTTCACGTAGATGCTACACGATATGATCATGCATATGTATTTAATTAAAAAGCTTTTGCTAATAAGATCTAATGACAGTTTTAAAACTGGAACTCTGTTTAAGAATTTAAAATGACACTGGTGCTAGTGGTTTAGATTGGGTTTTAACACTATAATCAACGGTTGAGTGCTTTTCCCACTTAAGTTTTGATCCCCTTAAGGGGTTACACATAACAGTGGTTATCCAAAGCTCCAATGGAGCAGTAAATTTTCATGTGAGTTCCTTATCACAATAAAGTTATGTGGACCAAAAATTAGCACTTTTCATTGAGTGGTTTATTCAGAACAATTTTCTAAGAAATTAAGCAAAGAAGAATTAATTCTGAGGTAACATCCAGGTTCATGTCAAACTTAGTGAACTAAAATTTCAATTACAGGTCATGGAGCTTGCAGAATTTTCCTAGGATTTTTAGACCTAAGAATTACCCAGAACTGAATTTACAAGTTTTCGAAATTCTCTGAAAATGTTTCTGTATTCATTTGAACACAGAAACTTACACTCTGATTTATCCTGATCAAATCAACTCCAAATGAGCTGAACCTTTTACAGGAGTCTAAGAATACCTTAAAGAATATTCTGGCAAAATCTGAGGATTTTTGGATAAACCAAACTCCCTCTAAAATTCTTTTGCTGAAAAGATTTAAAGAATTTTCCAGAACTAAATAAAGACTTTCATACAACTTGGGTTGCATATTTGGATAGAGTTTGTCAATCTGAATCTAACCCAATTTGAATCACTAAATTTGGAGTTTCCTAGCAAACGTTATGCTCTTCTAAAGTTTGGGGGAAAATCTGTGATTTGAATAAATCCGGGAAAAAGTTTAAACTGACGGTGGGACCAGGGTCCACGTGTCTGCTGCCGAGAGAGTGCCACACGGGGTCACAGGGTTGTTTCCCGCGCTGTCACATTCGATCCCGCGCCATAGTGTATCCGGCCCCTCTCTTCCGAGTCGCTGACAGGCGGGACTGGCGAGGTCGTCTTCAACCTCGCTCCCGCGCACCCCGCCGCCGGAGTTCGCCGGAGCAGCCTCGGATTCAATCATCCGGCCACCCTGACGCTGAAACTCGCCACCAGGCCCTTATTTAACCTGAGGAACATGATGGTGTGACTTCCACAGACCGGCGAAGTCCCTAACCCATCCCGCACCGGTGCAGCGGCTCTGAAGGAGTCCGGCGACGTCGCCCCGACGCTTTAGCCCGCCAAAGCTCCCTGGAAAGGCGCTACAGCACCAGCGAAGGTTGGCAAAGCTAGGCATGGTCGCACATGGGCTCGGGAATGGTTTCAAGTTAGGGATCACCGTGCACCCGCACCTCCCCGCCATAACCGCCTTCGGAAAGATTGAAATTGCACCGTGCACAGTGTGTTTCATGCGAGGTTCCAAAAGAAAACTGGTGCGCCCTCAAGTCTAGCCCTCTTGTGTGAAGTTTCGTGCTATCTAAACAATAATCGAACGGGAATTTCACGGAAATGTACTGGAAAGTCGGTTTGCACCGATCGGGAGAAAATCTCAAAATTCCCTGCCGATGATCTACCGTCGCTCCTGAGCTTCGGGGGTGAGTTGCCTGGACGTCGTGCGCTTCCAGAAGTGGCCTAGCTTGGCCGTGACACGCTGCGGTTGAAGCTGTCCACGAGAGCACTTGCTCTCGGTTCTAGGGCGGCCGCCACAGGAATCGGTTTGTCTCGGTTTGGGGAGGCGGAACTCATGTAGAAATGGTGTGAGGACGTTGGAGGAAGGTCCGTGGTGGTGTTTGGCTGCTAAGCCAAAGTCCCCACGCGGGCTAGGTGATGGCCGATCGACCGAGAGCTCGGTGGCAATGCTCGGTTGTTTCTCGCGTGAGTGAGGAAGGAGCTGCGGTGTCTCGGTGATAAGGGCGAACGGGAGGTCGGGAGAGGATATATACGTCGAGGCAGCCCTCCAGCGCGATGAAAATCCAGCAGGAGGTGGCTGCCGGCTGACCCTCGGTGTCGATCGGAGGAAGGTCGGCTCTGCCGTTGCTTCGCGTGGGGGGAAAGCAAATAGAGCTCGTGTACTGAAGATCTTTTGCAATTTTTCAGTTCTCCCAATGACATGTGGGACCCACTGTTCAGTCCCTCTTATCCCTTTAAAAATATCTCCCAAGTTTGAATATTGATGGAATTCAATTGTGGGAATTCAAATCTGGTATGTATTTGGATAATTGGGCAAGTTTTATTCAAATTCAAATATGCATTTGAATTCTTTGTTATTTAAGTCCATTTTGGAAAATGGGTTGCAAACCTTTTCCATAAATCATAAAACTTTGCATACCCTCTAATTTGGACCCAAGGAATTCAAATATGAAATCTGATTTTTCATTTTGGCTGCTGCAAATGATATTTGTCGCACAACAGTTTTGAAATTCATAGTGTTGCTCTCATTTGAACGTTGAGTTAAACAAGTTTGTCCCAAATCTGATTTTAGTTTTCTCACACCTATGGGAACTTCACATCTTGGTTTTAGACCCCTCTAGGGTTCCAAGTTCTCAAATAAACATTTGACTTGTGTGAAGAAAACCCTCATGTGTGTAATCACACGTGGGGAAAAGTTTTAACAAGTCCCAAATTTGACTCATATGAAACAAACTTTTGCAAACCAGAGTCCCTTTGTATTCATATTTTTGGGACCTTTACAGTAAGGTGGTAATGGAGACCTACCTTACTTCCTTCAGGTCCTTCCTCTAGCAAAAACAGATCGTCGGCTCTCCTCCGGCGATGGTGATCATGTATGGCTTCCTCAGCGGTCTCTCCGGTGGTCAAACTCCGGCGAAGGGGTTTTAGCTCGGCGAGTTTTGGGCTAGGGCTTCTAAGTTGTCGGCTTTAGAAAAGATGTTACGACCATGGGGTTGTTTCGGGTTCTATTTATAATCGGGAAAAGAAGAGTCCTAATCTGATCGGAATTCGAATGAGAGTCCTATTCAAATTGTTTTTGAATCTTAACAACTTATCTTAAATTGATTTGGTGCGGTAGCAACGTGGAATTCGTGTCGGTTTCCTCAGTACCGGGGATTCCCACGCGTACAGAAGCAAAAACAGCATCAAATCTCGTCACCTCCATGGTGATGAGCTCCGGAGGCTCCACATGTCCAGCAGGGGCCTGGTTTCCCTTTTCCTCAGAGGCGGGCTCCGGTTGTGCCGCGTGTCAGGCGGGCGGGACCTCCCTCTCCCTCGGAGGCGAGCTCCGCGTGCGCCACGTGTATGATGGGTCAGGACCTCCACTCTCAACAGAGGCGAGTTCCGTGCACGCCACGTGTCAGTGCTGGACCTCCCCTCTATTCGGAGGTGGGCTCTGAGAATGCCGCGTGTCCAGTAGCGCCAGACTTCCTTTCTCCTCAGAGACGAGCTCCGAGGTCGACACGTGTCCAATAGCGTCGGACCTCCCAGAGGTGAGCTCCAGAGGTGACACGTGTCCGGTAGTGTCGGACCTCTTGGAGGTGGGCTCCGAGAGCGACACATGTCCCGTGCGGCTGGTCCTCTCTTTTCCGTGGTGACTAGCTCCAAAGGCGACACATGTCCTACGGGGCTGGCCTCGCTTCTCCGCAGAGGCTAGCTCCGGGGGCAACACGTGTCCCACAGGGTCGGACCTCTCCCCCTTCGCAGGGATGAGCCCCGAGCCTGTCACGTAGCCAGTTTAGCGGCGGACCTCTCCCCATTTGCGGAGATGAGCTCCGAACGCGCCACGTGGCCAGCGGCCGCGGAAATTGTCTACAGCGCTCCTCGGCGAACTGGCATTAGCTCTTTTTGGCTATCTTTTTTATTCTTTCTCCGTTTCAACTTATTTTAAAATGTTTCTCTATATGAAACATGAATACATGCAGAAATCGAAAATGAGGGTGTCACACTACGACACTCATTTGTTGAACATGTTGTCATTTAGTTGGCCAACATTCTGCCCCATAAAGCATCGCGGGTCTAATCACCATCCTATAGAACTTCCCTTTTAGCTTTTGTGGGACCTTCCTATCATATAGGATTCCATATGCTTGTCGCCATTTCATCCACCCTACCTTGATCCTGTGGCAAACATCCTCATCAGTATCGCCATTGCTTTGTAACATTGATCCTAAGTATCGGAAAGAGTTCCTTCTAGGTACTATTTGTCCTTGTAGACTAACATTTCCCTCTTCACGACCAACACCACTAAAGTCACAACTCATATACTCGGTCTTGGTCCTACTAAGTCTTAACCCCTTGGACTCTAAGGTTTGTCTCCATAACTCTAATTTCTTATCAACACCATCCCTAGTTTCATCTACCAGCACTACATCATCGGCAAAGATCATGCACCAAGGGATATCCCCTTGTATATCCTTCGACACCTCATCCATCACCAAGGAAAAGATGTATGGGCTCAAAGCTGATCCTTGATGTAGTCCTACCGTGATAGGAAATGCATCAGTCTCACTATCACTTACGCGCACACTTGTCCTAACATTATTGTACATATCCTTGATAAGGATAACGTACTTTGTTGGCACTTTATGTTTCTCTAGTGCCCACCACATGACTGACCTTGGGATCTTGTCGTACGCCTTCTCCAAGTCAATGAACACCATATGCAAGTCCTTCTTCTGCTCCCTATATCTCTCCATAAGCTAACGAAGCAAGAAAATCGCCTCTATTGTAGACCTCCCAGGCATAAAACTAAACTGGTTTTAGAGACATTGGTCACTTTCCTCAGGCGGTGTTCAATCACTCTCTCCCAAAGATTTATAGTATGACTCATAAGCTTGGTCCCTCGATAATTAGTACAACTTTGAATATCTCCTTTATTATTGAAGATAGGTACTAATATACTTTTCCTCCATTCTTCAGGCATCTTGTTTTACTGAAAAATGTGGTTGAATAGCTTTGTGAGCCATACTATTGCCACGTCCCCAAGGCATCTCCACACGTCAATAGAGACATCATTAGGGTTGAGGGCCTTTCCTCCTTTCATCCTTTTTAAAGTCTCCTTGACCTCAAACTTTGTATCCTCCGCATGAACCGCCTGTTGGAGTCATCAAAGGAGTCATCCAACTCAACCATAGTGCTCCCATTCCCATCATTGAATAACCCGTTAAAGTAACCCCGCCATCTATTCTTAATCTCCTCATCCTTCACTAGAATGCGGCCAGTCTCATCTGTGATGCATTTAACTTGACAGAAATCGCTCGTCTTTCTCTCGCAGATTTTTGCTATCTTGTATATGTCCTTTTCACCTTCTTTTGTCTCTAGTTTCTCATATAACTCATCATAGGCCTGTCCTCTCGCCTTACTCACAGCTTGCCTTCCATTTTTCTTGGCCTCTTTGTACTTAAGCATGTTGCTCGCGCTTCTATCATTATGCCAACTCTTGTAACACTCCTTCTTCTCCTTAATGGCCTTTTGTACATCCTCATTCCACCACCAAGTGTCTTTATCTACAAGTTTCTTTCCTTTTGTCACACTGAACACCTCACTAGCTACCTTCCCAATGCAAGTTGCCATCTTCACCCACATACTATCTGCATCTCCATTTTCTGCCCAAGGTCCTTCTGTGATCACCCTATTTTTAAAGGATTCTTGTGATTCTCCTTTCAACTTCCACCACTTTGTTCTTGTGATTTTGACACCTTTGTCCCACAAAGAACATGTATGGAAGCAGAAGTCAACTACCACAAGCTTATGTTGTGTCACAACACACTCCCTGGGGATCACCTTACAATCTAGACACCCCCGTCTATCCCTTCTAGTGAGGACAAAGTCAATCTGGCTAGAGTGTTGGGCACTACTAAGGGTCACTAGGTGAGATTGCCTCTTCTTAAAGAGGGTGTTAGCTACCAACAGATCATAGGCTACGGCAAAGTCTAGGATGTCCTTACCCTCTTGATTTCTATCGCCACATCCAAAGCCTCCATGTACTCCCTCAAATCCTAGGTTAGTTGCACCCACATGACCATTGAGATCTCCTCCTATGAGGAGTTTCTCGGTTATCAGTACACTACTAATAATATCCTCCAAGTCCTCCCAAAATTGCCTCTTAGCACTCATGTTGAGCCCAACTTGTGGGGCATAAGCACTAATCACGTTCAAGATAATGTCCCCAATTACTATCTTGATTAAGATGATCCTATCCCCTCATCTTTGAACATCCACTACTCCATCCTTAAGACTCTTATCTGTTAGAACACCTACGCCATTCCTAGTCCCACCCGATCCAGAATACCAAAGATTGAAACCGGTATTCTCGACTTGTCTCGCCTTTTGACCCGCCCATCTAGTCTCTTGTACACAAAGGATATTTACTCGTCTCCTTATGGCAACATCTACTAACTCACGTAGCTTCCCCATCAAGGATCCTACATTCCAACTACCCACCCAAAATCTATGTTCCTCGGCTAGCTTCCTTACGCTTTGCATCCGTCCAGTAAGATGCAAAGACCCTCGCTCACTTATCACTACATCCGGGTGATGATGTAGCGCGCCACTAAGGTGGTGGCAATCCGGCCCTTGCTCATTTAACACCATATCCGGGTTCCGATATGGCGCACCACTAAGGCGGTGGCGACCCGGCCCTTGCCCACTTAACACCAAACCCAGGTTCCGGTATGGCGCGTCGCTAAGAGGGTTACGCCCCAACGAATTTCTATTGGGTTTCGTTTCCATAACAATGGCTAAGTGTAATTGTTGGCTCGCCAAGCCTATCACAACCCCTCCTCCTTTACTCAGGCTTGGGACCGGCTATGTCATTACAACATAGGCAGATAAAGATCATACAGGAATACAAGCAGAGAAAATAAATGAACATTTTGTGACAAATCAGAAGGCACCAAGACCTAATTGAGATACCTGGGCCATCCTGGCTGGCCTCTGGTTCAGATAATTGAACTGGTTGGATGGACCCAATAAAATTCGACTGTTGAACCACAACCTAAGAAATATAGTGTACCCAGCAATATAAAATGATCATAGAATTAGGGGGGGTGCTGAAAATAGATTGTAAGGCAATCACAGTAGCCAAAAAAACAATATACGTGAAGATAGTTGTGACACCCTCAATTTCGATTTCTGCATGCATTCATATTTTATATAGAGAGAACATTTTAAAGGAAGTGGAAACAGAAAAGGAATCAAAAGGATAGCCGAAAAGAACTAATTCCAGTTCACTGAGAAGCGCCGAAGACAATTCCCGCGGCCCGCTGGCCACGTGGCACCTTCGGAGCTCATCCCCGCAAAGGGGGAGAGGTCCGCCTCTAACTGGCTACGTGGCAGGCTTGGGGCTCATCTCTGCGGAAGGGGCGAGGTCCGACCCCGTGGGACACGTGTTGATCCCGGAGCTAGCCTCTGCGGAGGAGCGAGGTCAGCCCGTAGGACACGTGTCGCCTTCAGAGCTAGTCACTGCAGAAAAGAGAGGACCAGCCGCGCGGGACACGTGTCGCTCTTGGAACTCACCTCCGAATGGTCCGGTCCTACTGGACACATGTCACCTCCGGAGCTCATCTCCGGGAGGTCCGACACTACCGGACACGTGTCACCTCCGGAGCTCACCTCCGGGAGGTCCAACGCTATTGGACACGTGTCGACCTCGGAGCTCACCTCCGAGAAGAAAGGGAGTCTGGCGCTACTGGACACGTGGCAATCTCGAAGCCACCTTCGAAGAGAGGGGAGGTCCGGCTCTGACACGTGGCACTATCGGAGCTCACCTCCGAAGAGGGGGAAGTCCGGCACTGACACGTGGCGCACGCGGAGCTCGCCTCTGGAGAGAGGGAGGTCCCACCCACCAGACATGTGGCGCACGTGAAGCTCGCCTCTGAGGAAGAGGGAGGTCTCGCCCGCCTGACACGCGGCACAACAGGAACCGCCTTTGTGAAAAAGGGAAGCCCCGGCCCCCGCTGGACACGTGGAGCCTCCAGAGCTTATCCCTGCATAAGGACGCATTTCTGAAGCGGTTTTTCTCCCATGCAAGAGTTCCCGACACGGAGGAAACCGACACGAACTCTTCTACGTTGAATACTGCACCAAATCAGCAAGAGATAAGTTGTTAAGATTCAAAAACAATTTGAATAGGACTCTTATTCGAATTCCGATCAGAGTAGGACTCTTCGTTTCCCTCTTATAAATAGAACCCAAAACAACCCCTTGGTTGTAACATCTTTTCCAAAGCCGACACCTTAGAGGCCCTAGCCCCCAAACTCGTCGAGCTAAACCCCTTCGCCGGAGTTTGACCACCGAAGAGACCGCTGACGAGCCCAGACACGATCACCATCGCCGGAGGAGAGCCGACTCTGGAGGAAAGACCGAAAGGAAGTAAGGTAGGTCTCAAATACCACCTTACGATATCATTGCGGTTTTCTTTGCATATGTTTCTTCGATCCTTTCAAACAGAAGCTTTTCCGTGTGGACAGATCACGTGTTGATCGGTTTATCTAGATCTTGAGTCAAGATCATCGCCACGTCCACAATTGATCTTTACACCTCTGTTCATCGTAGAACCCATGCAAGCCATGGAAGAACACGTACAAACCAATCTAATAAAAACTGCACCATAGGATTAGCATGTGTATGCATCATTGCATCTTAGGTAAAGTTTGTGTATGATAATTGATTGCTGTGAATCTTGTATATGCGTGATCGTAATTAGAAGGACAAGCTCAGGGAGCTATCTACGACGAGCCGCAACACCAAGAGCAATATAAGCCGCAAGAACAAGGCAAGTACCCCTTGACCATATTGATCCCATGTTTTTGGAACTGTTTTATTTGCGAAAAGGTGTGTATGCTTGAGTCAATTTGATGGGAAACCCTTTCATAGGAGTTTATTTGTTTTGTTAACCACCCTTGTCGCCGGGACAGTTGATAAGTCGGATATGGTTGGTTTTGCTTTTTGCTTCGCTGATTCCATGGGATATGGGAAGCGATAGAATGTGTCTAGTTACTGCACTCATGAGAATAATGGTAATGAGAACTTGAACATGAATCGGAGGGAGATATAGGCAAGCTTGATTTGTGGATGAGGTGGAATGAGATGGTGGTTTACTTGCCGTAGATCTAAGGACCGGTTCATGCCATCCATGCCAGGATAACAGTGCCACCACAAGGCCAAATATGGGTGCGGCTTAGCTGACTAATTAGGTCAGTTGCTAGATTGTTACGGACCGTGGAAGGCGCGGGGTCTGGCGGACCGGGATCCACTCATCCAGGATCGCAGAGGGTGGTGCCGCGTGATGCGACACCCAACAGCACACGTCATAACAACACATTATATTATATGGGAAAAACAAACTGAATGTACAAAGTAGTACACTTCTCAGTTACAAACTAAGGTCTTTATTACACAGCGGAAGTTTCTTTTATACAACTCACGCCCGCCTTCCTAGCAAAAGTCGGTTGCCCAGCCCTAGGGCAACCCACACTAGCTGCACTCCTCAGCTCAGCGCGGCGTGTACGGCTCCCACTCAGCCGTGGTCCACGACGGAGGGTAACCCTCGCCGGTGGACTCGTATTCCGAGTCCGTGGGTGGCTCCTCACCTGAAAAACACTTAAGCAGCACCCGTGAGCACGAAGGCTCAGCAAGGCTTAACCGACTCACCTAAGCATGAAACTCTACATGAGGTGTACCCTGACTTAGGATAGCAATGTTGCAGCAAATAGACACGGCTACAAGTTCATCCTTAGTTCATCTTTTAGCAACAAGTTAACGGTTCATGAAGCTAAAATTTAGTGAGCAATATTTGGTGGCACACATGTAGCAATACAGTTATATCCTAACAGCAATATGGAATCATAACATTTCCTTCATTAGTCTACGTTATGACGCAGTGAACAAGCGGTACTCGTTACCGCGAGGGACGGCGAATCGACTCGATATACATCTGCAGGGAAACCCAAAGAGCACGTCATGTACGCCCACCCGTGGAGCTGCACAGCACGCTCACTCGATGTCGTACGGGACAACCTTTCACCCAACAGCCCAAACGTCGAACCGGTCGCACCGAAACGAGCAGGAGGTTCCCCACACGGAGCATCTCTCTATGCCCGTTGGCAGATTTCCACCTTGCTGCCCTTAGCCTACACCTATAAATCGGTGCGTTATGCCTCGACGCCCGGAGCTTTAGGCTACATCGGTTTATCGGGGCCCATATATCCGATATGCCTTCGGTACGTTCAATACTTGTTCAGCAGGGCCGCACACGGATCGGTCCTCAATCGACACGGGCAGGGCTGCTCACACAAGACTTCCTCTTGCTGCGCCCTAGCCCCTGCCTAGTCTCATTTTCATTACTAAAGTGGTCTCACATCACTCAACCGAACCCGTGTGTCCCAAGCCTATCTTGCGAGTAGATTCCAACTACTCGACTTGTACCGAAGCCCTATGAATCTTTAAGCCTTTCTACTCGGGGTCGTAGAGACTACCCTCACTCTTTTAGGAACCTTTGGTTATGCAAGTGGCGTTCCATTCATCCTACACCTAATGCACAATCATACTTCACATGACTCATGTAAACAAAGTAAAACTTGTAAAAGGGTTAATGCAAACCGGGGCTTGCCTTGTTGCTGCTGGTCAGTAGTTAGCTCTTCTTCCGGAAGGAGGAAGTCCAGCACTTCCGGAGTCTCTTCTTCAGTGACTACACGTTTATGAAATACTACATGTTAATTTAAATGCAATGTGTGAACTTGAATACACAATTGCTAATAACTCTATCTAGCCCCTCCCTTTGGTTCTGAAATTTTTATTGTGGTTTGGAAGGGTCCTAACCAGAGTCTTGACCAAGTTTTATTTGAAACAAAGTTCATTTGAACTTTGTACAAATAAAAGCCCATTTGGTCAATATTTGAGCCTCTGAATAATTCCAGGGGTTTTCATGGCTCCAACCATTACTTTCTGGAAACTAGACTTTAAGATGGTTCTAATGGAGTTGGTTTTATGTCATTTGAAGAATTCTACAGAAAGTTATGCCCTAATTAAGCTTTGAGAAAATCTGAAAAATGTTTCTGTACATTTTTCTATTTTCTCAAGGCAGTCCCCTTAATCACCCAATTAGGGTAACTAAATGAACTTGGATGAGTCTTAAAATTTTACTGGGATTCAGGGATTTTCCAATGAACCTTTCAGCCAAATTTCAGAATTTTTCATAAAGTAGTTCTCCAGATAAAATTCCCAACAGTTTAAATTTTAGGGATTTAATTCTAGGAAACTGTTCACTTTCATGAGCTGAATTTGGTATTGCTGGAAAGTGCTCAGGGAGCTGAATCCAACGAAATTTGGTTCACCCGATTTGGAGCTTTCTAGCCAAAGTTATGAGGATTTGAAGTTTGGAAGAATTCTGTAAATCGGGGGAAAAGTTTAAACTCTCGGGGCCCGCGGGGACACGTGTCGAGCGCGGAGGTGTCCGGCACACTGGGGATACCACACGTGTCGAGTGCGGAGGTGTCCGGCACACCGGAGCTCACAGGGTATTTGCGCGCCAGCACAGCCGATCCCTGGCCACACCCGATCCCGATTTAGATTCTTCAGCCGCTGACACGTGGGCCAGCCGGCTTCGTCTTCCTCCCGCCGTTCTCTCGTGCCCGCGCCGCCGACCTCGCCGGAGCAGACTCTGGGCTCACCGCTGCCGAACCTCCCATGGTCTGAAACTCGCCGCCAGGGGGTTGTCGACGTCGAGGAACACGTCGGGGGTGACAGGTCGGGCTGGGGGTGACCGGAAGTAGCTCAGCGACGTGCCGCGGCCTCGGTTGAGGTTCGACACCGTCGACCGTGGTTTCTAAACCCGCCAACACCTCGAACAAATGGCCCTACAGCAACAGTGTACCACTAGGAAGCTCGACAAGGTGTCAAAAGGGTCCAGGGATGGCGGCAAGTCGGTCGGCACCGTGTGACCGACCGTGCACGCCATGACCGCCCTCGATCGAGCTCGAAATTCGTCACTCCTAGACAGTTTCACGCTACGGATGCAGAAAAGAACTTGATCGCCGGCTAGTCCAGCGTCTATGTGCAAGATTTGATGACCTCCGAAAGATCATAGAGCGAGAATTTAAAGAAACCGTACCGGAAGCTCGGTTTACGGTCGCCGGAGCAAAAACTGGAAATTCTCTGCGGATTCTTCACGGTTGGCTTCCAAACTTGGAGGAGAGCAGCACGGTGGTCGCGCGCTCCTGTTGCCTCTCTCGCTGGACCGTGAAAACGCCTGTGGAACGCTGCCCACGGGCGCTTGACTCTCGGCTGAGTCTAGGTCGCCGCGGTGGCGATCGTCTTTGGGCAAAGGAGGTCAGAGCTCGAGGTTTCTGGCGTTGGAGAGGTGGAGTGCGAGCTCAGGTGGCTGTCTAGCAGCTCAGGGACGAAGGAGGAGATGGTTTTGCTTGTTTTTCCGATTGAGCAGAGAGCTGCGGCGAGAAACAATGCCGCTGCTCGGGTTTGCCCGCGAGAAGATAAAGCCGGCCGACTCCTGCTCGGCTGAGGCGGTGCCGGTCGCATGGGGGCGCGAGCCAGCCGCCCTGGGCGCCAACGCGCGGAGAGGGAAGCAGCGGGTGGCGCCGGTAGCTGCTCGGTGGCACAGCCGACAGCTGCTCGGCGGACTTTCCCACCGAGACTCTGACTTTGGGTGCAAGTTTCTCCTTCTTCCCTCTATGACATGTGGGTCCCACCCGGGGTTTTAACCTCTGAAATTTACTCCTAATCACTGTTGTAAACAGTGAGCCCCGTAATACCCCTGGTGATTCAAATTATTCACCCCTGAGCCATTTGAATTGAATAGAATTCAAATTGGGTTCGGTTTGAGTGAATTTCAGCACAAGTTCAGTTTTGAATTCAAATAAAGTTTGAATTTGTCCCACTTAGCTCATGTCAAGATCAACTCCAAATGGAGTGAAAATTGGTGTGTGAGCTCACAAAAATGTGCTGAATAAGAATATGCCTCCCACTTTTAAATTCATGGGACAAAAACAGTTTGAATTTGAATGTGGTTTCAAACTGCCCTATTTCTATCTATACCCAAAATGACCTCAAAAAGGTTTTGAATTTGGGTAAAACTTGGCATGGACATCCTTAGCAATGTGTAGGAGTTTTCATAAGTCCAGCCCACCTATATCACATGTGGGAAATACCACTTTTGCAATATGTGAGTTTGTTCTCTAATGAGCATGTTGATGGTGGTTACATGCTCTTCATTTGTGTTCATCATCTTTCCTCAAACGAGGTGTGTGGTGTGGTGATGAACACTTCAAATGTGTGCCAAAACTGAGGCCCTTACAATCTGTAACACCCCAAAATTTTGATTTAAAACCCTAAATCATGCTAAGAGGGGAATTTAAATTTTTTTGGACGTGTTGCATGTTTTGCAAAAATTCAAATTCAAACTGGAATTCAAATTAAACTCAAATCAGAAAAGAAATAGAAACAGAAAAAGAGAAAACAGAAAAAAAACAGGCCAGTCGGCCGCAACCCACCAGCCGGCCCAACCAGCGCCGCGCCAGCCCGCAGCCGCGCGCGCTGTTTCCTTCCGCTGACAGGTGGGACCCGCCAGCTCGTCTTCTACCTCGCGCCGCGTCGGACTCCCTCTCACTCGAATCAAAACCGATCGGGATTTCTGCGTATCCCCGCTGAATTCTGTTCGTAGGCGACGCGGACTTGATCTAAACCACCCCGCCGCCTTTCCCCGTCTATAAAAACCCCGGCCTCGTTCTGTTTTTCCCACGCGATCCGCCGATTTTCCTCCGGTGAGAACCGAGACTTCTCTGGCGAATTCTGGCCGATCTACGCTCGGAAACTCCGATCTAACTCGCTGGTCTTGATCCACCGCCTCCGGGGAACCTTCCAGGTGCAGAAAACTTGGTGACTTGCGGTGTAAACACAGCGCCGACGAGCCTCGCCGTGAATTCACCTCGGACCTCGTCGCCGGTCACCTTCCAGGACCTCCGAGCTCAAGAAAACCCCCGAGGTGATATCCCCGACCTCCCCTCTACCGATCTATGCCATAAAATCACAGTTCTAGGGAGAATTCTCGAAGATCCGAAAGTCTCCGGCGAGATCGCCGCTTCCCGCCGCCGTGCGCCGCCGGCAGCGCCGCCCGCGCTCGATCAGAGCGACGTGGCCGCTTGTGCGCCGTTTATTTTAAATCGCACAGTAGGATTTAAATCCCCTCGTACCGGTTCGACTTTATAATCTCAGCCGTCGGTTTAAAATCGGACGGTCCACGTCAGCCCCGCGTTATAAAGACTGGAAATCTTACGTGCTACCCCCTGGGGTTCTCGGGAAATAAGAGCTAGCCCCGGAAACTTCTGATCTAGCCCCTGGAACTTCAGAAAATCATGTAAATTCATTTAAAAATCAGTTTTAGCCCCTGGACTTAATAAAAATTAAGAAAAACTCCTCTGATAAGTGTAGCTAGACCCCTGGAAATTCTGAAAATAATATTATAGACCCTGTAGTGGGGTGAGTTTACCTTTTTAGCCCTGTTTAGTAATTAATTTAGGAAATTGAATATGTGGCTAGTGTTTAAAAATTAAAAAATGGGACAAACATATTGTCAAAATTTAATTAAAGACTTTCTCAGTGTTTAGAAACTTTGGAGTGAGATAAAAATATATTTTGGGCTGAAATGAATCTGTTTAATTTATTATTCACATTTAGGGACACATTTTTAAGTAAAGAATAGTTCTAGAAAATAGGGAAAATAATTGTAAAATAGTTTACATCAGAGGAAAAGGTCAAAACTATATTAGTAAATATTTTAGATCAGAACCTATTCTGTTTAGATGAGGTGTCTTGTTATTTTCATAATAAAGTACACATTTATGCATAGGAAAATAAATCTGAAAATATAGCAACTAGTAAATGATAAAATGAGTTTCTAAAATCCAAAGAATTCAGTTTAGGGTTGGTAGAAATTCCGAAGACACTTATGGAGAAGAAAAATACCTTTCATGCACACTTGGTAGCTAAAAGGTGTATCAATTGAATATAAGGAATTTATTTAAATTGGAAACTCATATATTATATACAAACATAAATGTGAACCCCAAAGTAGGAATCATATACACATGATTAAAAGTGTATGCAAGCCACAAATCAACACACATAGAGTAACCACAACACATATAATGGTGAATGACTTTCATAAATATGAATGTGTGGTTTGTATGAAGTGGAAGTGTGAACTATGTCTTATGGATTGTTGTTTTTCTTTTGCTATGTGTGGTGGTATGATGTAGAACCTGCTCAAGAGCAAGTTATTCCTTTCCAAGATCAGGACTACCCATTTCAAGAGCAGCAAGAAGGAGGCAAGTGTCCTTGACCACTTTGATCCTATGCTAGGATGTGTAAATAGAATTATTTGCATTGTCAAATGAAATATGAAATCCATGTTAGGAAGTTTCCCTAGAATTGCATTACCTTGTTTCATTGTAGCTTGGGTTGGGATTTATTTTATCATGTCATTTATTATTATGCATATGCTTAGCCATGCTTAGAATGGGCTATTTGGGATATGAGATCATCAATTTATTTTACCATACTCTTGAATGAGATATTGTGAGATATGTAGAGGTAGGGATCAAGGCAAGTTGGAAGTTTTGGTTGTGTGCTGGGTGCACGAGACTTGGGTTTGTGTTTAGTACTTGCCTGGATCCTAAGGACCGGTTCATGGAGCATGTAACCTGGCTTTACAGTGCCAACCACATGCTGAGATGGGGCAGCTTGGCCAATTAATTAGGTGTATCCCCGGCGTAGTATGGGTGTGTTGGATGGTGCGGGGAGTAGGTGTCAGCTGGACTACCATATGAACCGCAAGGCTCAAGAGGGGGCCACTGCAGCGGGGTTGGAGCCTCTTGTATGCTGTTAGGGGTGAAACCTCAGTGGACCCATGCTCGTCGGGAATCCCTTTGTAAAGGCTTCGTAGTGATCTCCTGGCTACACACCTGGGAAGTGTGAATGTGGTTCATGGCCATTGGCATAATGGGGGTTCTTTTAGTCCACCCGGCAACGGGGGATGAAATCACTACATGTGGGTACAGTGGTACAAACTCTGCAGAGTCAAAACTGTCATGACAGCCGTGCTCACGGTCAAGAGCGGATTGGACTTATTCATGATTAGAGGATTGATGGTTTTGGAAGTTGTGGATGTTAAGCGGAGAGCTTAACATTGGAATTGATGCTATGGTTATTGGATTATGATGATGGGATGGGAGATTGGGACCATTTCATCTGTGTAGTAATGAAGGTGCTTAATAAGCTAAGGTGATAGGTATTAATTGCATAGTGCTTTAACCATGAGTTCAACCTCTCCTTGTTCTACCCATGCATGATATAATTTTCCCACACTTGCTGAGTACCATTGGTACTCAACCTTGCCTATTTGTTGGTTTATATTGCTGCTCAGGTCAAGATAACGAGGTGGTGTATAATGACCAAGACTTTGGACCCGAAGAAGGTTTCTAGGTTAATGGAGACCCCCGGGCAACGCCTGTGACGGAGCCCTCAAGAATAATATTTCGCTGCTAGTTTATTTACTTGTGATGAACTTATTATTGTCCATTGAGACATTTGCGAATGTAAGACTTATTTATATTCGACACCTGGCTTGTAATAAATGATGCTTCACTATTTGTCATCACATGTATGAGAAAATGATCCTGGCATACATGTGATATTCACTTGGTTGTTTCTTCGGAAAAACCGGGTGTGACAGAAGTGGTATCAGAGCCAAGGTTGCCCGTAGGAACGTGGACCTAGCTAGAAATGGACGTATTTAAGGATCTTATTTTCTTAAAAACTATTTTTACAAGGTGTGTGTTCAAAAGTGTTATTTAATGAGTCACTTTCTTCATCTTACCCCAATTTTCATTCAAAATAGGATTTTTGTTTAAAAAGTTATCTAAGCTAAGTTTAAATGCTTTTTGTTTTAGATGGTTCGCATGATTCGCACCGCTCGCAAGTCCACAGGAGGGAGAGTTCCCGTAGTTGCCCTTGCCGAAGGAGAGGAGAGTCGTCCAGTGACGTACCTTTCCTACGGATTGGCAGTAGGAGGCTTGTTGCGCCGTCTTCGACGTATGCTCGATGCCGCCGGCAATACGGGCAAGCTAATCATCCACTATAACTCCACCAGGACCATCCGTGAGAAGAGGGAAGAATGGAGTTCATAGATGAGGATTATACACGAAAATCAGCTGCTTAAGATCCACCACTCTCCAGCTTGTCGAGCGACACAGGTCGATGCGGAGAAGGATGTCACCTGGGAGGCCATCACCTGCCAGAGTCACATCTATCGTCGCCACCTGGACAGGACTGAGTACATGTATGTCCTCCAGCGTGAGAGTGGTACCACGGAGTACAAGTACCCGCCAGTGCAGCAAGGGACTTCCCATGAGCACATGGACTTGTGCTTGGAGGATGCTGCTATGCTCAGCACTCGACTGCAGGAGTGTCAGCAAGAGCTTCAGGATGTTCGGGACACCCTGAAGGAAACGGAGGCGTTGCTGCGAGCCTGCCGGAGGGCGAGAGAAAGAGGAGATGGGAATGAACTGTGTGTCACCGTGAATGATACATAGACTCCTGACTTCCCGGATCACCGAGCGATCAGGCGTCATCGCACTTCTCCACCAGCAGCCTCCCCACCCAAAGCAGAGTCAGAAGGAAGCCGAAATGATGAGGAAGATCCCGAGGAGCCAGCTCAAGAAAATGAGTAGTGTAGAGTCCTTCCCTTAGTTAGCAAGATGTCAAATAGTCGAGTCGTTAAGTTAAGTTAATGGTGTGTTAATGCTTGGTGTGTGACGTGAGTTGTGGAAGCCATGAGCAATTTTCCACAGTCTCGTCTTTAGATTGTTTTGCTTTGGTGTGAGAACCCACATGAAATAATATTGCAATTAGTTTTGTGTGAGAAATGAACCCTCAGAAAAGTATAACAAAGCCTCAACACTTCAAAGTACAAACAAATGAAAGTACTAAGATGATACTAAATGCTTTCGAATTAACATTGATTGATTCTGCCAGATGGCCGGAAGAGGAAAAGGACGTGCTGCCAACCCCGCCAACAACAACGATGAGGCATGCAACCCTCATCTTTCTGGAAGCCAGGACTGGGGTGGTCGCCGTGAAGAAGTTGATCCCCTCCACCAAATGCTGGAGAATCAGAATCAGCTCATCCAGAACTTGAGTCAAGTGGTGGCCAACTTGCATCAAGTTCCACCTCCACAAGCTGCACCACGCCAACCAAGGTTGAGTGAGTTTCTAGGAACTCAACCTCCAAAGTTTGCAAGTGCTGCTGAACCTCTGGAGGCAGATGATTGGCTGGAGACCATTGAAAGTAAGATGAGGATCATACAGTGCCAAGGGTATGAGAGGATGCTGTTTGCCTCTCATCAATTGCATGGACCTGCTGCTGATTGGTGGACCGCCTATGTGGCCGCCCATCATGACCCTGAGAACATCACTTGGGAAGAGTTCAAGCGTAGCTTCCGCAACCATTACATCCCAAGAGATGAACTCAAAAACAAGAGGAAGGAGTTTTTGGGACTGCAGCAGGGAAACATGACGGTGAGGGAATACCTCACTAAATTTACTCAACTATCCCGTTATGCCCCACGGGACATAGAGATTGATGAGCAGAAACAAGATTGTTTCGTGGAAGGACTTACCGCAGAGATGCAGTGGGCAATGTCCTCAAATGAGTATGAAAGCTTTCAAAAGATGGTGGGCCGAGCGTTTGTGGTAGAAAGGAAGCTGAAGGCCTTGGAAAATGAGAACAAGAGGAAGGCCGGGTGGTCACACCAAGCCTCAGGGAGCAACACCCGCCCACGTCTGATGCAGCAACCTGCAGGGCAGACGAACCATGCTGCGGTACCCTACTCAGCACCAAGAGGGTACAACCCGAACTGCAGGCCTCCCGCAGCACCAGCACAGCCGCAACGTCAGTTTGTACAGCAGCCTCGCCCCGCATATCCACCTCGACCAGCAGTGCAAGGACCTCCAAATCAACCCCAAGACAATAAAGGCCAAGCACCTAAGGTGGGGGTGCAATGTTTTAATTGTGGTGAAGTGGGGCACTATGCCCATAAGTGCCCAAAGAAGAAGCCCGCGCAGCCACAACAGCAGAATGTAATGAGAGGACGGGTGAACCACGTCACTATGGAGGAAGCACAAGAGGCACCCGACGTGGTAGTTGGTAAGTTTCCTGCCAATTTACACCTTGCAACCCTGCTGTTTGATTCTGGTGCTACCCACTCGTTCATTGCCCAAGTGTTTGTTAAGAAGCATGACCTAGCAACAACACAAATGAACCATATGCTAGCCGTAAACTCTCCGGGTGGAGAAATAAGGACAAGACAAGTGTGTCCCAAGGTGAACCTAGACATTAATGGGGTAGTATTTACTGCTAACCTCATAGTGATAGATTCACAAGGGATAGATATTATTTTGGGTATGGATTGGTTGACAAAACATAAAGGAATCATCCATTGTTCGACCAGAACGGTGGAACTAACTCACCCTAGTGGCACAAGAGTAAAGTTCATAACAATACACGAGCCTAGTAGGGACATTAAATTAAATCAAGTTGAGGTGAAAGTTGAGGAAATCAGAACCATCAGGGAATATCCAGATGTATTTCCGGAGGAGTTGCCAGGTATGCCTCCCGATCGTGAAGTGGAATTTGCAATTGAGCTAGTACCTGGAACAGCCCCGATTTACAAAAGACCTTATCGGATGGACTCCAAGCAGCTGGAAGAACTCAAGGATCATTTGAGAGAACTGACGGAGAAGGGGTATATTCGCCCTAGTTCCTCACCTTGGGGAGCTCCGGTGATATTTGTGCCCAAGAAGGACGGAACCCAAAGGTTATGTGTGGATTACCGTGCTTTGAATGAGGTAACCATCAAGAACAAGTACCCATTACCCCGCATTGAAGACTTGTTTGATCAGTTGAGAGGCGCTTGTGTGTTCTCGAAAATTGATCTCAGGTCGGGATACCACCAACTCAAGATAAGGCAATCTGATATTCCCAAGACAGCTTTCGTATCCCGGTACGGACTGTATGAATACACTGTCATGCCTTTCGGGCTAACTAATGCCCCGGCATACTTCATGTACCTCATGAACAAGGTATTCATGGAATATCTGGACAAATTTGTGGTGGTTTTAATAGATGACATTCTCGTTTTCTCCAAAGATGAAGAAGAACATGAGAAACATCTAAGGTTGGTGTTGCAAAGGCTGACAGAACACCAACTATATGCTAAGTTGAAGAAGTGTGAGTTTTGGCTGAAGAGAGTTCCCTTCTTAGGACATATAATCTCGGAGGGAGGAATCTCCGTGGATCCTGCCAAAATCGAGGATATACAGAAGTGGAAGACCCCTGAAAATGTCGGGGAAGTTCGAAGCTTTTTGGGATTGGCTGGATACTATCGACGGTTTATTGAGGGATTCTCCAAGATCTCGAGACCTCTCACCAAACTGTTGGAGAAGGGAGTCACATTCACATGGACGCCACAGTGCGAGAAGAGTTTTCAGGAGTTAGAGGAAAGATTGACAACAGCCCCAGTGCTGGTTATGCCAGATATGCAAAAGAGCTTCACGGTGTACTGCGATGCCTCTGGAAACGGGTTGGGATGTGTTCTCATGCAAGAAGGGCATGTCGTGGCATATGCATCCTGGCAGCTTCGAAAGCACGAGAAAAACTATCCTACACATGACTTAGAACTAGCCGCAGTGGTACACGCGTTGAAAATTTGGCGGCACTATTTGATGGGGAAGAGGACCGAGATATATACGGATCATAAGAGTTTGAAGTACATTTTCACACAGCCAGACCTCAACCTCAGACAAAGGAGATGGTTAGAGCTAATCAATGACTTTGATGTAGGTATCAATTATCATCCTGGGAAAGCAAACGTCGTGGCCGATGCTTTGAGTCGGAAAGTGCAGGTCAATAAGTTGAGCTTGAAGGACATGCCTGCAGAATTGAAGGATGAGGTTATAAGGCTCAATCTATGCCTTGTGAATAGTGGTGAAGCCATCGCCATGGAAGTGGACTCCACACTAGAGCAAGACATCCGCGAGGGTCAAAAGAATGACGAGAAAATACGAGAGATCAGACAACTCATCAAGGAAAATAAAGCTCCTGGTTTTAGAGAGGATGAACAAGGAACTGTGTGACACGGGAAAAGAATCTGTGTGCCAGAAGTAAAGGAGATCCGTGAATTGATTTTGAAGGAGGCTCATGATTCCGACTATTCCATTCATCCTAGGAGTACGAAGATGTACCAGGACCTCAAGAGCAGGTATTGGTGGTATGGCATGAAGCGAGATGTCACGGAACATGTTGCCCTATGTGACACATGTCAGTTGGTGAAAGTAGAACATCAACGACCCGCGGGATTATTGCAACCACTCAAAGTGCCTGAATGGAAATGGGAAGAAATCAGCATGGATTTTATCGTGGGATTGCCTAGGACCCAATCAGGATATGATTCGATATGGGTCATCATTGATAGGCTAACTAAGGTAGCTCACTTCATCCCCGTGAAGGAAAGCTACAGCGGATCCAAATTGGCATAGTTGTACATGTCAAGGATCGTGTGTTACCATGGAGTGCCAAAGAAGATTGTGTCGGATCGAGGGACACAGTTCACCTCATGGTTCTGGCAGAAGTTGCATGAAACCATGGGAACCAATCTGAACTTTAGTTCTGCCTACCATCCTCAAACTGATGGGCAGACGGAAAGAACCAATCAGATCCTTGAAGATATGTTGAGGGCATGTGCACTCAAAAACAATCGGAGTTGGGATAAAAACTTACCGTATTGGGAGTTTTCCTATAACAACAGCTATCAAGCTAGTATGAAGATGTCACCGTTTGAAGCTTTGTACTGGAGGAAGTGCAGAACTCCCCTATTTTGGAACCAAACGGGGGAAAGTAAAGTGTTTGGTCCAGAAGTACTACAAGAAGCCGAGACGAAGGTGAGGGAAATTCGCAACAACTTGAGGATAGCACAAACACGCCAAAAGAGCTATGCCGATGTACGAAGAAGAGAGCTCGTTTTCAACGTGGTAGACTACGTCTATCTCAAGGTGTCCCTTATCAGAGGACTTCGTCGGTTCAAGGTGAAAGGGAAGTTGTCACCTCGATACATCGGACCCTTTCAAGTTTTGGAGAGGAAAGGCGAAGTGGCGTATCAACTAGAATTACCGGCTCGTCTATCGGATGTGCACGATGTATTCCATGTGTCACAACTCAAGAAATGCCTGAGGACGCCTGAAGAGGTGTTACCCATTAATAAAGTGGACGTAGCTGAGGATTTGTCTTATGCAGAGCAACCATACAAGATTTTGGAAACAATGGAACGCCTCACCAGAAATAAAAGAATCCGGATGTGCAAAGTGCAGTGGAAGCATCACTCAGAAGAGGAAGCCACCTGGGAATGGGAAGATGAGCTCAAGGCACAATTTCCGGAATTGTTTTCTTAGAAACACCAATCTCGAGGACAAGATTTCTTTTAAGGGGGGTAGAGCTGTAACACCCCAAAATTTTGATTTAAAACCCTAAATCATGTTAAGAAGGGAATTTAAAAAATTTTGGACGTGTTGCATGTTTTGCAAAAATTCAAATTCAAACTGGAATTCAAATTAAACTCAAATCAGAAAAGAAATAGAAAAAGAAAAAGAGAAAACAGAAAAAAAACAGGCCAGTGGGCCGCAACCCACCAGCCGGCCCAACCAGCGCCGCGCCAGCCCGCAGCCGCGCGCGCTGTTTCCTTCCGCTGACAGGTGGGACCCACCAGCTCGTCTTCTACCTCGCGCCGCGCCGGACTCCCTCTCACCCGAATCAAAACCGATCGGGATTTCTGCGTATCCCCGCTGAATTCTGTTCGTAGGCGACGCGGACTTGATCTAAACCACCCCGCCGCCTTTCCCCGTCTATAAAAACCCCGTCCTCGTTCTGTTTTTCCCACGCGATCTGCCGATTTTCCTCCGGTGAGAACCGAGACTTCTCCGGCGAATTCTGGCCGATCTACGCTCGGGAACTCCGATCTAACTCGCTGGTCTTGATCCACCGCCTCCGGGGAACCTTGCAGGTGCAGAAAACTCAGTGACTTGCGGTGTAAACACAGCGCCGACGAGCCTCGCCATGAATTCACCTCGGACCTCATCGCCGGTCACCTTCCAGGACCTCCGAGCTCAAGAAAACCCCCGAGGTGAGATCCCCGACCTCCCCTCTACCGATCTATGCCATAAAATCACAGTTCTAGGGAGAATTCTCGAAGATCCGAAAGTCTCCGGCGAGATCGCCGCTTCCCGCCGCCGTGCGCCGCCGGCAGCGCCGCCCACGCTCGATCAGAGCGACGTGGCCGCTTGTGCGCCGTTTATTTTAAATCGCACGGTAGGGTTTAAATCCCCGCGTACCGGTTTGACTTTATAATCTCAGCCGTCGGTTTAGAATCGGACGGTCCACGTCAGCCCCTCGTTATAAAGACTGGAAATCTTACGTGCTACCCCCTGGGGTTCTCGGGAAATAAGAGCTAGCCCCGGAAACTTCTGATCTAGCCCCTGGAACTTCAGAAAATCATGTAAATTCATTTAAAAATCAGTTTTAGCCCCTGGACTTAATAAAAATTAAGAAAAAACTCCTCTGATAAGTGTAGCTAGACCCCTAGAAATTCTGAAAATAATATTATAGACCCTGTAGTGAGGTGAGTTTACCTTTTTAGCCCTGTTTAGTATTTAATTTAGGAAATTGAATATGTGGCTAGTGTTTAAAAATTAAAAAGTGGGACAAACATATTGTCAAAATTTAATTAAAGACTTTCTCAGTGTTTAGGAAACTTTGGAGTGAGATAAAAATATATTTTGGGCTGAAATGAATCTGTTTAATTTATTATTCACATTTAGGGACACATTTTTAAGTAAAGAATAGTTCTGGAAAATAGGGAAAATAATTGTAAAATAGTTTACATCAGAGGAAAAGGTCAAAAATATATTAGTAAATATTTTAGATCAGAACCTATTCTGTTTAGATGAGGTGTCTTGTTATTTTCATAATAAAGTACACATTTATGCATAGGAAAATAAATCTGAAAATATAGCAACTAGTAAATGATAAATTGAGTTTCTAAAATCCAAAGAATTCAGTTTAGGGTTGGTAGAAATTCTGAAGATACATATGGAGAAGAAAAATACCTTTCATGCACACTTGGTAGCTAAAAGGTGTATCAATTGAATATAAGGAATTTATTTAAATTGGAAACTCATATATTATATACAAACATAAATGTGAACCCCAAAGTAGGAATCATATACACATGATTAAAAGTGTATGCAAGCCACAAATCAACACACATAGAGTAACCACAACACATATAATGGTGAATGACTTTCATAAATATGAATGTGTGGTTTGTATGAAGTGGAAGTGTGAACTATGTCTTATGGATTGTTGTTTTTCTTTTGCTATGTGTGGTGGTATGATGTAGAACCTGCTCAAGAGCAAGTTATTCCTTTTCAAGATCAGGACTACCCATTTCAAGAGCAGCAAGAAGGAGGCAAGTGTCCTTGACCACTTTGATCCTATGCTAGGATGTGTAGATAGAATTATTTGCATTGTCAAATGAAATATGAAACCCATGTTAGGAAGTTTCCCTAGAATTGCATTACCTTGTTTCCTTGTAGCTTGGGTTGGGATTTATTTTATCATGTCATTTATTATTATGCATATGCTTAGCCATGCTTAGAATGGGCTATTTGGGATATGAGATCATCAATTTATTTTACCATACTCTTGAATGAGATATTGTGAGATATGTAGAGGTAGGGATCAAGGCAAGTTGGAAGTTTTGGTTGTGTGCTGGGTGCACGAGACTTGGGTTTGTGTTTAGTACTTGCCTGGATCCTAAGGACCGGTTCATGGAGCATGTAACCTGGCTTTACAGTGCCAACCACATGCTGAGATGGGGCAGCTTGGCCAATTAATTAGGTGTATCCTCGGCGTAGTATGGGTGTGTTGGATGGTGCAGGGAGTAGGTGTCAGCTGGACTACCATATGAACCGCAAGGCTCAAGAGGGGGCCACTGCAGCGGGGTTGGAGCCTCTTGTATGCTGTTAGGGGTGAAATCTCAGTGGGCCCACGCTCGTCGGGAATCCCTTTGTAAAGGCTTCATAGTGATCTCCTGGCAACACACCTGGGAAGTGTGAATGTGGTTCATGGCCATTGGCATAATGGAGGTTCTTTTAGTCCACCCGGCAACGGGGGATGAAATCACTACATGTGGGTACAGTGGTACAAACTCTGCAGAGTCAAAACTGTCATGACAGCCGTGCTCACGGTCAAGAGCGGCTTGGACTTATTCATGATTAGAGGATTGATGGTTTTGGAAGTTGTGGATGTTAAGCGGAGAGCTTAACATTGGAATTGATGCTATGGTTATTGGATTATGATGATGGGATGGGAGATTGGGACCATTTCACCTGTGTAGTAATGAAGGTGCTTAATAATCTAAGGTGATAGGTATTAATTGCATAGTGCTTTAACCATGAGTTCAACCTCTCCTTGTTCTAGCCATGCATGATATAATTTTCCCACACTTGCTGAGTACCATTGGTACTCAACCTTGCCTATTTGTTGGTTTATATTGCTGCTCAGGTCAAGATAACGAGGTGGTGTATAATGACCAAGACTTTGGACCCGAAGAAGGTTTCTAGGTTCATGGAGACCCCCGGGCAACGCCTGTGACGGAGCCCTCAAGAATAATATTCTGCTGCTAGTTTATTTTCTTGTGATGAACTTATTATTGTCCATTGAGACATTTGCGAATGTAAGACTTATTTACATTTGACACCTGGCTTGTAATAAATGATGCTTCACTATTTGTCATCACATGTATGAGAAAATGATCCTGGCATACATGTGATATTCACTTGGTTGTTTCTTCGGAAAAACCGGGTGTGACACATTCCTTCCCCCTTAAAAGAATCTCGTCCCGAGATTACAAAAGAAGAGATAGCGATGTAGTAGGGACTTACCCGTGTTGAGAAGCCATGAACTCCGGGTAATTTGAGCGAAGGCATTCCTCGCTCTCCCACGTCGCTTCTTCCACGGTATGGTTACTCTAGAGAATCTTGTAGAACCACAACGTTCTGTTACGCGTGGTTCGGGCTTTCTCATCAAGAATTTCCACCGGATACTCATCATAAGTTGAATCCGGTTTCAGCTCGCTGATGTCTTCGGTAGGAACAGCAGCTGTATGCTTCAAACATTTTCGCAGTTGCAAAACATGGAAAACATCATGGACACCAGGCAGGGATGCCGGTAGCTCCAATCTATACGCTGCTGGTCCACACTTTTCGGTGATAGCATAGGGTCCAATAAAACGGTGAGTGACCTTCCCCTTCACACCGAACCGGTGCACGCCCTTCATCGGAGACACGTGGAGGTACACGTGTTCCCCAACGTCAAAATGCAACGGTCTACGCCTCTTATCAGCGTAGCTCTTCTGTCGGGATTGAGCCGCCTTCAAATTGGCTTGAATTGTCCGAACGCGCTCTTCGGCGTCGTTCACCACATCAACCACGAATGTGACCCTTTCACCGGACTCACACCAATTTAATGGGGTGCGGCATTTACGACCGTAGAGAGCTTCATAAGGTGCCATTTTGATACTCGCCTGATAGCCGTTGTTGTACGAGAATTCCGCCAATGGTAGGTGATCATCCCAGTTCCTACCATGGTGGATGGCACATGCTCTCAACATGTCTTCCAGAACTTGATTCACCCTCTCTGTCTGGCCATCTGTCTGAGGGTGATAGGTGGAGCTCCTGATCAACTTGGTACCCAATGCAGCGTGTAGCTGCTCCCAAAAGCGAGATACAAATAATGCACCTCGATCTGAGACAATGGTCTTGGGTACCCCGTATAGGCATAGAATCTTCGCTATGTATAGCTATGCATATTTGCTGGCATTGTAACGTGTATTCACCGGGATGAAATGAGCCGTCTTGGTTAACCGATCGATGATCACCCAAATAGAATCATGTTTGTTGGATGTTAGGGGTAATCCCACAATGAAATCCATGCTCACATCTTCCCATTTCCATGCCGGGATCTTCATGGGTTGTAGCAGCCCTGATTTCTTCATGTGATCAGCTTTCACTCGTCGGCACGTATCGCACTCGGATACGTACTTAGCTACCTCCCGCTTCATCCGCGTCCACCAAAATTTCTTTTTCAAATCTTGGTACATTTTGTTGCGGCCCGGATGAATGGAGTACTTGGACAAGTGAGCTTCATCGAGGATCTTCTTTCTCAACTCCATATCCCGGGGTACAACTATGCGGTCGTTGAACCATAGCGTTCCCTCATCATCCTTCTGGAAACATTTAATCTCTCCATTGTCTATCCGTCTCCGGAGATGTGCCATGCCTTTATCATCTTTCTGAGCTGCAATGATATCTTCCCTAATGGTAGGGATGAGGGCAAGGTTGTACAGCGACCCATAAGGAACCAAGTATAAACTTGGCTCTTCCTCCTCCACCGGTGTAATGGTGAGGTGATGGACATGTGATTTCCGACTCAGCGCGTCGGCGACCACATTCGCCTTGCCGGGGTGGTAGTGAATCTCAATCTCATAGTCTTTGATCAGCTGTAACCACCTCCTTTGCCTCATGTTTAGCTCCTTCTGGGTGAAAATATATTTCAAACTCTTGTGGTCGGTGTAGAGATGCACCAAATTCCCCAGGAGATAGTGCCTCCACATTTTCAGCGCCAAAACTACTGCAGCAAGCTCAAGGTCATGAGTGGGATAATGCTGCTCATGGTTCCGAAGTTGGCGTGAGCCATAAGCGACCACACGTCCTTCCTGCATCAACACGCAGCCAAGCCCAATACCGGACGCGTCACAATACACGTCGAAGGGCTTTGTTGTATCCGGCTGAGCTAAGACCGGGGCTGTGGTGAGATGCTTCACCAATGCTCGGAACGCTCCTTCACACGCCGTGTTCCAAACATATTCCGTCCCTTTCTTCAGCAACTCTGTCATCGGCTTAGCGAGCTTGGAGAAGCTTGGAATGAATCTCCGATAGTATCCCGCTAACCCGAAGAAACTTCTGACTTCTTGGACTGAAGTGGGAGCTTTCCATTTCAGCACTTGCTCTATTTTGCTTGGGTCAACCGCAATGCCTTCAGCTGAGATGATATGTCCCAAGAATGGCACTTGGCTGATCCAAAACTCGCATTTGCTGAACTTGGCGTAGAGCTTATGGTCCTGCAATCGTTGAATAACGATTCTCAAGTGTTCGGCATGTTTGGCTTCTGTCTTGGAGTAAACCAAGATATCGTCGATGAACACTACCACGAACTTGTCCAGCTCCGGCATGAACACCGAGTTCATGAGATACATGAAATGGGCTGGAGCATTTGTGAGACCAAAGGACATGACGAGATATTCATATAGTCCATATCTCGTCGAGAAGGCCGTCTTCGGGATATCCTCCACCCGGATCTTGATCTGGTGATGTCCAGAGCGAAGGTCCATCTTTGAGAACACACTTGCACCCACAAGTTGATCAAACAATATGTCGATGCGGGGCAGTGGATACTTATTCTTGATGGTGACGGCGTTGAGTGGCCGGTAGTCCACACACAGCCTCAGGGTTTCATCCTTCTTCTTTACAAACAGCGCCGAGCATCCCCAAGGCGAGGAACTCGGCCTAATGAAACCCTTGCTCAACAGATCATTGAGTTGTTCTTTCAGTTCCGCCAGCTCATTTGGAGCCATCTTGTATGGTCTCCGTGATATGGGCGTAGTCCTGGGTGCAAGTTCAATCTTGAACTCGACATCCCACTCAGGTGGCATGCCCGGAAGATCATCTGGGAACACGTCGGGATACTCCCGGACTACGGGGATGTCTTCTAACTTGAAAGCCTCAGCACTATTGATCGCTGAAACCTCTCTGACTGGATTATCTAATAGGAGGGACTGCGGACAGTGTAATGGGGAGTTGAGGTGAACCGTCCATGTTAAAGTTTCCAGGACAGCGCCATGGTAGCTTAGCCATGATATTCCCAAGATTGCATCAATCTTCTGCCCCCCTAAGATAATGATATATCTTCCCACCTAAGCACAGTGGTGCTTTTGGAACCATCATAGTTGCTGAAATCTTTCCTCCCGGTGAGCAGATCATATGAGAACACTCGGTTGGAAAGGCTTCCAGCTGATGCTTAGCCACATATGATGCACTAATGAAGTTGTGGGTTGCACCAGAATCAAAAAGTATGATGATGGCTTGATGGTTGAGAGTGAACGTACCCGCCAGCACGTTGTCTCCCTCCGGGGCGTCCTCATTGTCGAGGTTGCGGACGCCTCCAGTCCGCTGACCAACCTTCTTCACCGGAGGTCGGCCTCAAGCACCGCCCTGGAGCTGGGCTTGCCCGCTGCTCTGCTTCCCCTGGGGACAGTCCTTCGCGAAGTGGCCCGCCTGGCCACACGTGAAGCAGGTGAAACGGGGCGGTCCCCCGCTGATCGGTGGACGGAATCCCGGGCCGCGTTGTGGCGGTTGAAACGCCCGGGGTACCGTCTGCTGCTGCTGTTGCTGCTGCAGTCTTGGTGGTGGCATCGGCGGACGGAACGAAGGTGACTGGAACAGACGTCCCCCGAACCGTTGGGGTCGCGCCGGTGGATGCCACTGCTGCCAGGATGGTGTCCGATACACCATACGGTACTTCTGGGGCGCGCCACCACCGCTGCTAGGTGGAGTGCTGCGCTTCCTCTGCTCAGCTGCTAACTCCCGCTGAGCGTCCTCTTGCATGATTGCGGCATTGACTAGGTCGTTGAATGTGCCGCGGTTCCACTGTACGAGGTGGGTCTTCATTTCGGGGTGTAACCCCCGATAGAAGTGCTCCCTCTTCTTCTCCTCAGTGGAGATGTAGTCTGACGCATATTGCGCCAGATGGTTGAAGGCACGGGAGTAGTCATGAGCACTCCTCCCGCCCTGCTTCAGCTCCAAGAATTCTTGGAACTTCCTCTTCATGATTCCGGGAGGAATGTGATAGGCGCGGAACGCCTCCCGGAACTCTTGCCATTCCACGGCATGGCCAGCCGGACGTGAGGCGACATAGTTCGCCCACCACGCACCAGCGGCACCATGGAGTTGCTGCGCTGCGAACAGAGTCTTCTGCTGCTCCGTTACATTGGAGCAGCCCGAACATGGACTCGATGGTCCGCAGCCAGTTGTCCGCCTCCAGTGGTTCTTCAGCTTCGGTGAATACTGGAGGGTGCGTACTCATGAAATCCGAGTACGACACTTCGCGGGGCTCACGAGGCCCTCGCTCTTGACCTCCCCCCGCCTGGGACGTATTCTGCACGATCGTGCGGAGCAGGTCGGTCTGCTCCTCACGACCTCCCACCAGTGCCGCTATCACATCCGCTAGAGTAAGCGGAGGCGGCGGTGGTGGCTGCTGCTGCGGGGTGCTGTCGTAGGCCGGTGGCTGGGAGTCATCGCCTTACCCTTGGCTAGAGCCACCAACCTCGTGCGTGGTCCTAGTGCGAACCATCTGCAACCATACGACAATAACATCAGTCCCGCAACAGATTGCATGCAGTCCAATAACAATAGGCGTAACGACATAATGACAATAAAACATGTGATACATCTCGTAAGTAGATAATGTAATAGCTTTGCACAAGCTACACCATTATCAGACCAAATACAAACTAGTTACATCCAACTTTATGAACCTCCACTTTGGAAGCTCACCATAACTAGGTTTGGTCACTACGAGGTATTACTATCGCTTTGTCATTACGTATACCACCCTTAGGGTCCAACACCCTCTCCAATGAGTTCAACTGTCATTCTTCTGTCAGAATGACCAGTTTCTACCTATTCTAAATTTTGATCTGGTTCTGGGACTTTTCATGACTCAAGTTGAATACCAAAGTTAAAGTTAACTTCAGTATCTTTCCAACGAGTATTCATTTGCCCCCAGATCAACTTTGGTTAAAAAGTTATGGTAAATCAAAGTCAATAGAATTTCTGGAAGAATTTTAACAGCACCTCCCTTGGAAGTGGCTGTTTTCAACCCTGGTTTCCACTGAAATCTGTGCTGAAATTTCAGAAACTTTGAGTTGCAAAGATGTCACATATATTCTACTATTTCTAAGGATGTATAATAAGAAAATTTTAAATTTTTCTACTGGGATTTATGTTTGAAAAACAGAGCAGTCCAGAGAATGTTTTACTCTGTCCTGGTTCTGGACAGTTTACATTCCTCATGGATTTAATCCATCTTAAGGTGAGTTTCAGCTCTGGAAGTCTACAACAAAGTTGTAGAGTACTTAAATACCTTTCCAGAACTATATAGCACACCTATCTGGGCTAAAATACCTGTGAGTTATGCCCTGTTGAAGATCAGCAAACTTGCTTTCCAGAACAGAGCACTCTGTTTTTCAGTCTTTTTGGAACTACACTCATCACTATCCCATTCTTATACCCAACCAGGGTCTTAATTGTTGAACCTAATGATTTTAGTTCCTTGTTCTCAATATTTTCATGCATATGCCTACAATATCTCGGTACTACGTTCCTCATCAAAGAAAATCCTAACCGGATTATACCGGCACATACGTCTCAAGTGTGGCACTAAACGGTCTCTCGCACACGTTTGCTACACGGATACATACGTGGTTAGTACCTGCAGAAGACCACACAATAATGGTGCACTCAAAGGTTTTGTTTCCATTTCAGGCAGTACCATATTTAAAAGTAAATACAAACGCCCGTATCATTGTCATACGGCCGTCCTTGAGTTAGGTCACGTCTCAAGGTACGTGATCGTGTTCAACACCACACGACGGGGAACCCGAGTATGTCATGAACGGGTCGTCACGGTTGGGAATGTTATCAACCCAACAGATCCCACCTACTGCCCTGCAGGGCACGCCGATGGCAAGCGCTGCGTATGTCCTCCTGGGCTATTTCCAGACGAACACACTCTTGCGTTACTGACCACGCGATGGGGTCTCCACTTACTTGCCTAATGCACGCTAGGGATCAGCGTTGCATATGAACTCAGGGACATGAAGAGTCCAAGAGTTTCTTATTGACATCTCACACCAAGCTGTGAGATCAATCCCTGAACCACGTTCCTCGTCAGGGGGAGCTAACCGAAATTGAACCGCTTTCGGTGGCGTTCCTTACCAACTTACCAGAGCGTAGGTGCGTCGTTACATAATTGAAATTCAGAATTATAACACATAAGTTAGTCTTTGCCACTTTAAGTAACTATTCTAGTATAGTCCTTACTTGGGCAGCTACCGAATCCTCACCGTATACCTAAGTTTTTCCCATAATGCAGTCCTTAAGTACTGTGCTATCCCAACTGCAGCTCTAATACCAGGCTGTGGCGGACCGGGATTCGCTCATCCAGGATCACAGAGGGTGGTGCCGCGCGATGCGACACCCGACAGCACACGTCATAAGAACACATTATATTGCATGGGAAAAACAAAATGAATGTACAAAGTAGTACACTTCTCAGTTACAAACTAAGGTCTTTATTACACAGCGGAAGTTTCTTTTATACAACTCACGCCCGCCTTCCTAGCAAAAGTCGGTTGCCCAGCCCTAGGGCAACCCACACTAGCTGCACTCCTCAGCTCAGCGCGGCGTGTACGGCTCCCACTCAGCCGTGGTCTCCGACGGAGGGTAACCCTCGCCGGTGGACTCGTATTCCGAGTCCGTGGGTGGCTCCTCACCTGAAAAACACTTAAGCAGCACCCGTGAGCACGAAGGCTCAGCAAGGCTTAACCGACTCACCTAAGCATGAAACTCTACATGAGGTGTACCCCGACTTAGGATAGCAATGTTGCAGCAAATAGACACGCCTACAAGTTCATCCTTAGTTCATCTTTTAGCAACAAGTTAACGGTTCATGAAGCTGAAATTTAGTGAGCAATATTTGGTGGCACACATGTAGCAATACAGTTATATCATAACAGCAATATGGAATCATAACATTTCCTTCATTAGTCTACGTTACGATGCAGTGAACAAGCGGTACTTGTCACCGCGAGGGACGGCGAATCGACTCGATATACATCTGCAGGGAAACCCAAAGATCACGTCACGTACGCCCACCCGTGGAGCTGCACAGCACGCTCACTCGATGTCGTACGGGACACCTTTCACCCAACAGCCCAAACGTCGAACCGGTCGCACCGACACGAGCAGGAGGTTCCCCACACGGAGCATCTCTCTATGCCCGTTGGCAGATTTCCACCTTGCTGCCCTTAGCCTACACCTATAAATCGGTGCGTTATGACTCGACGCCCGGAGGTTTAGGCTACATCGGTTTATCGGGGCCCATATATCCGATATGCCTTCGGTACGTTCAATACTTGTTCAGCAGGGCCGCACACGGATCGGTCCTCAATCGACACGGGCAGGGCTGCGCACACAAGACTTCCTCTTGCTGCGCCCTAGCCCCTGCCTAGTCTCATTTTCATTACTAAAGTGATCTCACATCACTCAACCGAACCCGTGTGTCCCAAGCCTATCTCGCGAGTAGATTCCAACTACTCGACTTGTACCGAAGCCCTATGAATCTTTAAGCATAGGCTTTCTACTCGAGGTCCTAGACACTACCCTCACTCTTTTAGGAACCTTTGGTTATGCAAGTGGGGTTCCATTCATCCTACACCTAATGCACAATCATACTTCACAGGACTCATGTAAACAAAGTAAAACTTGTAAAAGGGTTAATGCAAACCGGGGCTTGCCTTGTTGCTGCTGGTAAGTAGTTAGCTCTTCTTCCGGAAGGAGGAAGTCCAGCACTCCCGGAGTCTCTTCTTCAGTGACTACACGTTTATGAAATACTACATGTTAATTTAAATGCAATGTGTGAACTTGAATACACAATTGCTAATAACTCTAGCTAGCCCTTCCCTTTGGTTCTGAAATTTTTATTGTGGTTTGGTAGGGTCCTAACCAGAGTCTTGACCAAGTTTTATTTGAAACAAAGTTCATTTGAACTTTGTACAAATAAAAGCCCGTTTGGTCAATATTTGAGCCTCTGAATAATTCCAGGGGTTTTCATGGCTCCAACCATTACTTTATGGAAACTAGACTTTAATATGGTTCTAATGGAGTTGGTTTTATGTCATTTGAAGAATTCTACAGAAAGTTATGCCCTAATTAAGCTTTGAGAAAATCTGAAAAATATTTCTGTACATTTTTCTATTTTCTCTGGGCAGTCCCATTAATCACCCAATTAGGGTAACTAAATGAACTTGGATGAGTCTGAAAATTTTACTGGGATTCAGGGATTTTCCAATGAACCTTTCAGCCAAATTTCAGAATTTTTCATAAAGTAGGTCTCCAGATAAAATTCCCAACATTTTAAATTTTAGGGATTTAATTCTGGAAAACTATTCACTTTCATGAGCTGAATTTGGTATTGCTGGAAAGTGCTCAGAGAGCTGAATCCAACAAAATTTGGTTCACCCGATTTGGAGCTTTCTAGCCAAAGTTATGAGGATTTGAAGTTTGGAAGAATTCTGAAAATCGGGGAAAAAGTTTAAACTCTCGGGGCCCGCAGGGACACGTGTCGAGCGCCGAGGTGTCCGGCACACCGGGGATACCACACGTGTCGAGCGCGGAGGTGTCCGGCACACCGGAGCTCACAGGGTATTTGCGCGCCAGCACAGCCGATCCCTGGCCACACCCGATCCCGATTTAAATTCTTCAGCCGCTGACACGTGGGCCAGCCGGCTTCGTCTTCCTCCCGCCGTTCTCTCGCGCCCGCACCGCCGACCTCGCCGGAGCAGACTCGGGGCTCGCCGGCTCACCGCTGCCGGACCTCCCATGGTCTGAAACTCGCCGCCAGGGGGTTGTCGACGTCGAGGAACACGTCGGGGGTGACAGGTCGGGCTGGGGGTGACCGGAAGTAGCTCGGCGACGTGCCACGGCCTCGGTTGAGGTTCGACACCGTCGACTGTGGTTTCTAAACCCGCCAACACCTCGAACAAACAGCCCTAAAGCATCAGTGTACCTCTAGGAAGCTCGACAAGGTGTCAGAAGGGTCTAGGGATGGCGGCAAGTCGGTCGGCACCTTGTGACCGACCGTGCCCGCCATGACCGCCCTCGATCGAGCTCGAAATTCGTCACTCCTAGACAGTTTCACGCTATGGATGCAGAAAAGAACTTGATCGCCGGCTAGTCCAGCGTCTATGTGCAAGATTTGATGACCTCCGAAAGATCATAGAGCGAGAATTTAAAGAAACCGTACCGGAAGCTCGGTTTACGGTCGCCGGAGCAAAAACTGGAAATTCTCTGCGGATTCTTCACGGTTGGCTTGCAAACTTGGAGGAGAGCAGCACGGTGGTCGCGCGCTCCTGTTGCCTCTCTCGCTGGACCGTGAAAACGCCTGTGGAACGCTGCCCACGGCCGTCTGACTCTCGGCTGAGGCTAGGTCGCCGCGGTGGCGATCGTCTTTCGGCAAAGGAGGTCGGAGCTCGAGGTTTCTGGCGTTGGAGAGGTGGAGTGCGAGCTCAGGTGGCTGTCTAGCAGCTCAGGAACGAAGGAGGAGATGGTTTTGCTGGTTTTCCCGATTGAGCAGAGAGCTGCGGCGAGAAACAATGCCGCTGCTCGGGTTTGCCCGCGAGAAGATAAAGCCGGCCGACTCCTGCTCGGCTGAGGCGGTGCCGGTCGCGTGGGGGCGCGAACCAGCCACCCTGGGCGCCAACGCGCGGTGAGGGAAGCAGCTGGTGGCGCCGGTAGCTGCTCGGAGGCACAGCCGACAGCTGCTCGGCGGACTTTCCCACCGAGACTCTGACTTTGGGTGCAAGTTTTTCCTTCTTCCCTCTATGACATGTGGGTCCCACCCGGGGTTTTAACCTCTGAAATTTACTCCTAATCACTATTGTAAACAGTGAGCCCCGTAATACCCCTGGTGATTCAAATTATTCACCCCTGAGCCATTTGAATTGAATAGAATTCAAATTGGGTTCGGTTTGAGTGAATTTCAGCACAAGTTCAGTTTTGAATTCAAATAAAGTTTGAATTCGTCCCACTTAGCTCATGTGAAGATCAACTCCAAATGGAGTGAAAATTGGTGTGTGAGCTCACAAAATTGTGCTGAATAAGAATATGCCTCCCACTTTTAAATTCATGGGACAAAAATAGTTTGAATTTGAATGTGGTTTCAAACTGCCCTCTTTCTATCTATACCCAAAATGACCTCAAAAAGGTTTTGAATTTGGGTGAAACTTGGCATGGACATCCTTAGCAATGTGTAGGAGTTTTCATAAGTCCAGCCCACCTATATCACATGTGGGGAACACCACTTTTGCAATATGTGAGTTTGTTCTCTAATGAGCATGTTGATGGTGGTTACATGCTCTTCATTTGTGTTCATCATCTTTCTTCAAATGAGGTGTGTGGTGTGGTGATGAACACTTCAAATGTGTGCCAAAACTGAGGCCCTTACACGGGGAACGGGAGTCGAGTGAGGACTGCCCTGGGAACTGCATGGCACAAGAGGGGGCCCGTGGGTGGGAGAATTGGAGATTCTAGCCTGCTGGTGAAACCTTAGTGAGTCCATACATCTAGTAGCCCCTTTGTAAAGGCTATTTTGTGATCTCTTGGCCATACAGCAACGGTGTACTGGTATAATGGAGGTTCTGTAGTCGCCGACAGGTGACGAAATCACAAACTTGTGGGTAAAGTGGTGCAAACTCTGCAGGGTATAAAACTATCATGATAGCCGAGCTTACGGTCACAAGCACCTGGATAACTCACATGATTAGATGGGATGGTTATTGGGATGGTATTTGATTTGGTTTGGTTATTGGTTTGGTGATGGTTTGGTCTTTGGATTTGGTTTTCGGGACTGCTGGGTCTGGGTAATGAGATTGGTTGCATGACTGTTGAGTCATGGCAATGAGATTTGGTCTCGGTATGAGACGGAATTGAATATGAGATGAGATGGTAGTGAATACGAGATGGTATTCATGAGCATGAGGAAAGTTGAGAAAGATAAATGTTCGGATGGGATATGAAAAGTGGTGAATCATGATGGAGGTATGTTGATGTTTAAATACATGTTGGTATTACATTCATTTAACACTAGTTGCTGTTTTTATCTAGTTTTGTGAAATAAACTTTGCTTTCTGCAATGAGCCTTTCTGTACCTACCTTGTTGTCAGCTACATGTCATACTTTCCGCACTTGCTGAGTACGTCGTGTACTCAAACGTGCATTATCATGCATCAACAGCAACAGGAGAGGAGTACTATGAAGACCACGTGGAGTATTAGGCGTATGATCTATCCTCAACCTTGCCTGTGGAGTAGAGATGGAGCCGCTGCTGCTGCTTAGTTGCTTCCTCTGCTAGAATAAGACTTCCGCTGCTAAGATAAGAATTCCGCTTCTAGAATGGGTCGCTGTGACGCCCGTGAATTGCAGTGGGTGGTGCTGTGCGATGCGGTACCCAACAGCATGCACGAAAAGACGATAAGAACATAACGGAACCATTTTTGTTACTCAACATAAGATCTTTTACAACATAAGTACACACGCAGCGGAAATTAAAATTTGCTGGACAAACTACTCACTCTCGACCCTAACTACGCCGAAGAGAAGTTCAGCCCGTGAACGATTCCTACTAGCTTCACCAAAGAAAGGCAGCGGCTAGGTTTTCGATGAGTTGAACAAACCGTGAGGTTCATTGTTTCACCGAACAACCCTCTTCATAGCAGGCATCCTGCTACCTGCAAAAACAACTCAGAAGCAACCGTGAGCACTAAGGCTCAGCAAGACTTAACCGTGACTCCTAAACATGTAACTCTAAATGCAGGGGTAGTAAGACGGTAGGAATAGGAATTTGCAAAATGCAGCTTGACTAAACTTGATCCTTATATTTAGATTCTTATAGCCTTCATTTTAGTGGTCCTCACGCCTCACAACATCGGATGTCCACAATCAAACAAGAAACGCTTATCCCGATGTTGCTAGACTAAGGCGGAAATGAAATTTAGTTGGCTCTATATCTACTTCTGTCAAGGTTCCAATACAGTGATTAATCTACAAACAGCAAGTTAAGAGACTTAGTTCCTCTTCTTACTAAGTCACGGCGCAGTGGGCAAGTATGCTCAATCCTCTTCCGCGAGTGACGGTGATTCGAATCAATAACAACACGGAATACACGACACATACACCCGCCTCGAAAGACTCTCTGAAGAGCTCTTTCTTACGTTGTATGCAGCAACCTTTCACACGACACCCCGATATAGAAAAACGCTTCGCGCCGAGCAGGATGGTCCTCTACGCGGACACGTCGAAGTTGCCCGCTAAAGGATTTACACCTCCCGCCTTCTCAACGCCATTCCCACGCGAAGGATGAGTTTCTATATCACGGTCCATCGAGTTACATCGGTTTCATGGGTCCCATACCCCACTATATATCCGGTACAGCTCAATCTTGTCCAGCAGGGCCGCATACATACGGTCCTTAACCGACACGGATGGGGCTACAACCAACCTCCACATTTGCCTTACCATCCCGGTCCAGGCCAAATGTGATCTCAAGCATTGTCACACCCATCGCAGGTCGAGACCAACCTTGAGCGCTCCATCCTACAGGAACATCCCCGTCCCCATCTCATTTTCATGAGGGTGCTCTTATCATCAAACATCTCGCGAGTAACTCCATTACTCGACCTTTCTCGCGAGTATCTTTTTACTACTCGACTTCTACCGAGCTAGCTACGACATTAGCCTAGCATCTACAACGAGGCAAAGCCTACAATAAACCTTCTACTCAGGGATGTAATAGTCATGCAAGTGGGTTTCAATCATCCTAGACATAATGCACAATATCAAGTCTAATAAACATGATGTGAAGTAAAGCAAAATTTAAAACGGTAATGATATGCAAACCGGGGCTTGCCTTGCTCAACGGTTTTGTTAGAAGATAGGAGCTAGTCTTCCTCCGGAGAATCCACCAAACTCGTCACGAGATGGAGATCCTCGCTGCAGAGTCGAGTCCTCGTCGAACGTCGACGTCACGTGCTATTAAGATGATTTATGCACATGTATTCAAAAGCAATTTAGAAACTGTTTCAAAACTGCTGTTCAAGTTAACTCACACATAAGAGAGATAAACAACAGCAAGGTTTCTGTTGTTGGATCTAAACCTTAGAGAAGATGAAAGCTAGGGTGAAAAGAGATACTAGTAATCACCATGTGATTAAGTCCATTATATGAACACTTAAACCTAAAAGATGGTAGCTCAAGTTCCGGAGGTCCAATGAAGATGAGAATTTAACCAAAGCCTCTTTGGAAGGTATTTAGGCATTGTGCAAAAATTGAGCTCATGAAATGGCTTCATGTGAGCACAACAAATCCTTATGTGGTTTTCACTAATCTGCATTTACCCCCTAGATATTAAGCTTTCCTATGCTGCAAAGTAGACTTTTTGTGAAGTAAAAAATGTCCTGAGTCCATAGGAATTGGTTTTACCATTTTTGGAGTTTCCTGCATGGAGATATGGATTTTACAAAGAATAGGGAAAAGCTGAAGATGTCTCTGTTTATTTTCCCATTTTTCAGAGACATAAGGAATGAACACATCATTTGTCCAATCAAATGGGGTCCAATGCCTCTGAAATTTTTACTGAAGTTCAAGGATTTTTGTAGAATGTCCTTTCCAAATTTGGGAATTTTCCAATAAACAGAACTCCTGTAAAAATTCATACAAGGTTTTAATTAAATGAATTAATGAGACAAATCCAGGGATTTTCATAAACATTGGCCTGCACCCCTGGATAGTACTCTTTGAGAGGAATCCAAAAAAATTTGTTTCACAATTTTCGGACACACCTACACAAAGTTATGGCTCTCCAAAGTTTGAACTAAAGTGGGAAAACCTGGAAAATGTTTAAATGCTGACAGTGGGTCCCACCAGTCATCCCTAACCTCCAGACTCGCGCCAAACACACCAGTGGCGGCCCCCTCCGGTGAGGTCGCCGGAAAACCAGTTCCCAGCCACCTCCAGACATCCTGCTGGCCGCCCCCCCAATATTTCCCCACGCTGAACACATTGGTGAGGTCGCCGGCGGCTGAAACTCGCCGGAAAACAGGGCGCACCGGCCACAGCAAACCCTAGGGCTCCGGCAAGGTCTTGCACTGTGAATTCTCCACCAAATGGTCGGTTCTTGGGCTCTAAGGATCATGTAGAAGACCGGCATAAGGTCTAAACAAGCTGGAGAGGGCTCTAAACCTATCGGCACCGTGCACCCGATAGGGTCCAGCGGCATACCCTCTAAAAGAGCTCGGATTGCTCACTCTACACTCAATTTCTTGGTCTAAAATCGATGGAGGAGGTGTGCTAGGCAGTTAACATCCTGTGTGTGAAGTTTGAGACCCAACAAACATGATTTGAGGACGAATTTTACAATTCCTTACCTCAAGGTCCGTTTCTGCCGGCCGGGAGAAAAACTTGAAATTCTCCCTCTGTGATCAACGGCTAGGGCTGAGCTTTGGAGGTGAGCAACTAGACTTGTTGGTGCACAGATGGGGTGGCTTGCTTGGGCGTGATCCCTTCTGGTTTGGGCTGTCCACGGCATCCAGTTCCGGTTCCTTCAGTTTGAGCTCGGGAGCAGAGGAAACCTCGCTGTTTCTAGGCGCCAGCGAGCTCAGGACGGCGGAGGAAGGGTGCTAGCCGTCCAGAGCACTCGTGGGCGAAGGTCTTTACTGTGGGAAGCTGGGGCAAAGGTTGTTTGGTTTGCTCTGGTGATCAAAGAAAACAGAGAGCCGCAGGCTCTGTTCTTATCGGGAGGAAAACACACGTGAGCTGCTGTGAGCAGAAAACTTCGGTTGTGCTACCGTGGGGAGGATAAGAGCAGGGCACGCCTCGGAGAGCAGGAGCTGGCGAGCCACCGATGTGGTTGGAGCAGCTGCTGTCGCTCGCGCGTGCGTTCGGGAGGAAACAGAGCCGGTTGTTGAACTGTGGTGTATGACATGTGGGTCCGACCCCTTTTATTTGATTTCTCCACTGTGCTTTGAGATTCCCACGCAAACGTTGACCAAATATCACCAAATTTGGAGGATAGGCCAAACCTAATGTGAGGAATTTGAATATGAAATCTGATTTCAAAATTGAGCACATTTGGTTCGGTTTCCAAATTCAAATTTGAATTTGAATGTGCTCACAAATATTCCTTCGAATTAATTGGTATACGGGCTCCAAAAATATCCAAACATGGAACTTAGGCTCTTAAATACATGAAAAATGTATCTATGATCTCACATATAGGCCTCTGGACAATCTGAATAGGAATCCTTCCAAAAGATTCAAAATGGTGTTTAAATTTCCTCTACTCTCCTCATAGAGAAGGTGCACATGAGTTAGAGTTTTGGGAGTGTAATTCTTCCCCTAGGTTAACATGTGTTGAGCATGGGCTAGAGGAATTTTCTTAACTCCCTCACATGTCCATTTGTGTGTTCATCATTTCATGTGACACAATTATAGCCTTTGATTGCCTTAACTTTGTTTCATACGTTGAAATCAAACTTTACAAAAGTTAGGGCTGTTACATTCCTCCCCCCTTAAAAGAATCTTGTCCCGAGATTACAAAAAGAAAGAAGAAGGGAGAATGACTACTGGACATATGGTACAAACAAGTCGGGAAAATTTAAACGGAGAAATTCCTCGCTTTCCCACGTGGCTTCATCAGCGGTGTGGTTGCTCCACAAGACTTTGTAAAATTTCAATGTCCGATTTCTTATGGCGCGAGTCTTCTCGTCGATAATCTGTATCGGATACTCAGAATAAGTGAGATCCGGTTGAAGCTCCTCAATGTTCTCCATATGAACCGTGGCTGGGTACTTAAGACATTTCCGCAGTTGAGAGACGTGGAAAACATTGTGAATACCCGAAAGTGACGTCGGTAACTCCAGACAATAGGCCACGAGTCCGCATATCTCAGTGACAGCAAATGGCCCGATGAATCGCGGAGCAAGCTTTCCCTTCACTCCGAACCGATGAACCCCTTTCATCGGAGAGACACGAAGATAAACGTGGTCCCCGATGTCAAAGTGAAGCGGTCGACGTCTTTTGTCTGCATAGCTTTTCTGCCGAGATTGAGCAGCCTTTAAATTGGCTTGAATCACTCGCACTCGTTCCTCGGCTTCATTCACAAGATTAATCCTGTAGACCACTCTCTCACCAGATTCACACCAATTCAGTGGTGTGCGGCACTTCCGGCCATAAAGAGCTTCATACGGGGCCATCTTGATGCTGGATTGATAACTGTTATTATATGAGAATTCTGCTAACGGTAGATGGCCATCCCAATTCTTTCCATGACTGATGACACATGCCCGTAGCATATCCTCCAGAATCTGATTGACTCTCTCCGTTTGACCATCAGTTTGCGGATGATATGCTGAACTCCGAATTAACTTGGTCCCAAGGAAGCATGCAGTTGCTCCCAAAATCTGGATACGAACAACGCACCTCGGTCAGACACGATGGTGCGGGGAACCCCGTGTAAACACACGATTCTCGAGATGAACAGCTCCGCATACTTCTTTGCCACATATTTAGTATGGACTGAAATAAAATGAGCGGTCTTGGTCAAACGATCGACGATTACCCAAATAGAATCATGCTTGTTGCTGGTCATGGGTAAACCGACGATGAAGTCCATACTTATGTCTTCCCACTTCCATGCTGGAACCTTCAACGGTTGATGTGGTCCGGCTTTCCTCATATGGTCGGCTTTAACCCGCCGACACGTATCACACTCGGATACGTACTTCGCAATCTCTCTTTTCATCCGTGTCCACCAGAACTTAGATTTTAAGTCCTGGTACATCTTATTGCTTCCCGGATGAATGGAGTACTTGGATAAATGCGCTTCATCCAATATCTTCCTTCATAATTTCATATTTCGGGGTACAACTATACGGTTGTTAAACCATAGAGTACCCTCTTCATCCTTGCGGAACATCTTCAATTCACCACTGTCCACTCTCCTCCGGATATGAGACATACCCCTGTCTCTCTTCTGAGCCTCTACAATCTCATCTCGGATTGTAGGAATAAGAGCGAGGTTGAACAGCGATCCGTAAGGAACTAAGCGCAGGCTTGGTTCTCCTTCTTCATGTGCAGCCATGGCTAAATGGTGAACATGGGCTTTCCGACTAAGTGCGTCGGCAACCACATTCGCTTTACCCGGGTGGTAATGAATTTCATGTTCATAATCCTTGATCAATTCGAGCCATCTTCGCTGCCTCATATTCAGTTCCTTCTGTGTGAAGATGTACTTCAAGCTTTTGTGGTCAGTGTAGAGATGTACTAGATTGCCTAGTAGATAATGTCTTCACATTTTCAATGCTAAGACCACTGCAGCTAGTTCAAGGTCGTGCGTCGGGTAATTCTGCTCATGACCCCTGAGTTGTCGGGATCCATACGCGACCACACGTCCTTCTTGCATCAACACACAACCCAAACCAATGCCAGATGCATCACAATAAACATCAAACGGCTTCGTGGTGTCTGGCTGGGCCAAAACTAGAGCTGTAGTGAGATACTTCACTAAAGTTGAAAAGCTTGTTCGCATGAATTGCTCCAATCATACTTGGTGCTTTTCTTCAACAGCTCCGTCATAGGTTTAGCGACTTTGGAGAAGTTTGGAATGAATCTCCGGTAATAACCCACTAAACCTAGGAAACTCCTCACTTCATGAACAGATGTTGGAGATTTCCAGTTCAGCACCTGCTCGATTTTACTTGGGTCCACAGCGATGCTTTCCGCTGAAATAATATGCCCAAGAAACGGCACTTTGCTGATCCAAAACTCACATTTACTGAACTTTGCATAAAGCTTGTGATCTCTCAAACGTTGGAGTACAATACGCAAATGTTCAGCATGTTCTTCTTCTGACTTTGAATAGACCAAAATGTCGTCGATGAAAACCACGACGAACTTGTCTAACTCCGGCATGAACACAGAGTTCATGAGATACATAAAATGAGCCGGAGCATTGGTCAACCCAAAGGACATGACAAGATATTCATAAAGACCATATCTTGTCGAGAACGCCGTCTTAGGTACGTCTTCTGCCCGAATTTTTATCTGGTGATACCCGGACGAAGATCCATCTTGGAAAATACCTTAGCACCCACTAGTTGATCAAACAAAATATCGATGCGTGGTAGTGGATACTTATTCTTGATAGTGACAGCATTCAATGGACGATAATCTACGCATAGTCTCAAAGTCTCGTCCTTCTTCTTCACGAAGAGTGCGGAACAGCCCCAAGGTGATGAACTTGGGCGTATAAAACCTTTGTCCATAAGGTCATTAAGCTGCTCCTTCAATTCTGCTATCTCCTTCGGTGCCATTTTGTATGGTCGCCGAGAAATAGGTGTTGTTCCCGGTGCTAGTTCAATCTTGAACTCTACATCACGTTCGGGCGGCATGCCCGGCAAGTCTTCGGGAAACACATCTGGATATTCACATACCACTGGAATATCCTCAAGCTTAGGAGCTTCAATCTGATGCACTGCTGCAACTTGTTGTGATGGATCCACAAGTTTCAATGTGTTGCAACCGTGTATTGGGGAATTCAGTTGGACAGTCCGAGAGCTGATGTCAAAGATAGCTCCATAATGTGTCAACCATGACATCCCCAAGATAATATCAATCCTTTGGCCTTTGAGTATGATAAGGCTCGCAGGATAGATGTTTCCACCCAAACATAAAGGTGCCCGTGAGACCATCTCATCTGTTGATATCTTGCCTCCGGGTGAGCTGATATGAAATGGATGCTTTACTGTGCTAAATGGAATATTATTCTTCAGCACATAGTCTCTGCTAATAAAATTGTGGGTGGCTCCGGAATCAAACAACACGAAAGTGGGCTGTTCATGCAAGGTGAACATACCCGCTAAAACTGGTTTGCCTTTTGCAATGTCCTCAATAGCAGTATAATTAACCCTGCCAGCTTTTGAAAGATTCTTCTTTGAAGGTTCACGGTGCTGATCTGAGCATTGACGAGGCAACACGTAAGTGTGGCTCTGCTCAGCTCCATGACGGTTTCGTGCTGCAGAAATCCTCAGCTCTCTACTAACATGAGGTGGAGATAATTCGTGCGTAGCTGGTTGCGGTAGGGTTGCACGAATAATTTCTGACCGCTGCTGTTGAGGTGGAGGCTCATAAGTGAGTAACTCCAGCCGTGGTTGTGAGAGTTGCACCACAGGCTGAATTTGTTGCCTAACTGGCGAGTAATACCGCACTCGATAGTTCGGATGAACCTCAATGTCACTGTCCGGCGGTATACTTCTTTTCAGCTCCGCTTCACAACGGAGATGCATGTCTTCCTTAATGATAGCGGCATTTACCAACTCATTGTAAATACCGTTATTGAACAAAGTCACTTGTTCCTTAAGTTCGACATTCAAACCTCGGAAGAATTATTCACAATTCAATGCTTCCGAGTCTACCATATGAGTGGCGTATTGCATCAAGTCTTCAAATGCTTTGAAGTACTCGTACGCACTCCTTTCTCCTTGCTTTAATTCCAAAAAGTCTTGATACTTTGTTCGAAGAATTCCCGAACAATTGTGACGTGCCCGAAAAACAGTCCGGAATTCATCCCACGTCACTCGATGACCTTCAGGAAGAGTAGCGATGTACTCCGCCCACCAAGCTCCAGCGGCTCCGTGGAGTTGTTGAGCGGCAAATAGAGTCTTCTGATATTCACCGCACTCAAGCATATCAAACTTGGCTTCAATACATTGGAGCCAATGAGCCGACTCCAACGGTTCTTTCGCTTCCGAGAAAACCGGTGGATGTCTTGCCAAGAAATCCAGATAAGTGCTTGGCGGAGGATTTTGCTGTAGTGTCTCCTGTCGTATGCCTTGTCGCACCAACAGATCCAGAGACTCAGCCATCTATGCTAAGACTTCTGCCAATCCGATTGATGATGTCGGCACTTCTTGTCATGGCGAATTACTTTCACCGTGACTCGACTCACCATCCTCACTCCTGGAATAAGCATGATCCATGCTGCAAGAGTGAGCAATTTACGGTTAAAATTCAAAGTTTAAACTCAACTTGAATATAAAACATAACCGTAAAAGCATCACATAGACATTGCAGCACTACACAATCTAACCAGGGTTTGGACAATTCTGATATCTACCAACTTTAACAAGTTTGTCCAAACCCTTAATTCCAACAGTAGTACAAACTGAAAAATAACTCAAGAACATGTTATGGAGCTCAGAGAAGTCTAAAACATCCCTGTCCACAACAAGTCCTAAGTTACATAGGCAATAAGCTCTACTCTGTTCAGAATGACCAATTGGTCTTAACCCCAGAATTCTAATATGAAAATTGCAATTTCATGTCTCAAGTGGCAAATCAAAGTTATAGTTAACTTCAATATCTTTCCAACGAGTATTCATTTGCCTTCATATCAGTTCTGGATCAAAAGTTGTGATATTTCAAAGTCGACAGAAATCTGGAACAATTTTGACAGCACCTCCTTTAAAAGTGGCTGTTTTGTCCGCAAGATTTCATACAATTAAACTCCAAATCTGGAGAAACTTTGAACTACGAAGTCTTATCATATATCACAAGCTTTCCAACGCTGTATTACTTGACCCTTATAAAATTTTCTACAGAAAGTTATGGTCGAAATACAGAAATTCCCAGAGAGCAATTTATGCCTGCCCTGTTTTTGGACAGTTCACACTCATCTGAGAATTTCATCCATTTGGAGGGTGATTCTGGTCTGGAGTTATAATGAAGAGTTGTAGAAGACTTCAATAGCTTTCCAGAAATGTATCACTCACCTCCATTGGTTCAACCAAACAAAAATTATGCCCTGTTCAACTTAAGCAAAGATTCTGCCGGAAACAGGGGAGGTTTATTCCTAAGTCTTTGTGAATAAATCTATACTCCCAATTGACTCTTAGTTCAATATAGGACTTCATTAACCCCTAATAGAATCCTAGACTCCAAATTTACTCTTTGCCTTTTCAAACCTTCTTTTTCATGCAGTTCAAAATATGTCATGGTACTATGTTTCCTCACCGAATTAAAATCCTAACCGGCTTTATACCGGCATATACGTTTCAAATGGTGGAACTAAAACGATCACTCACAAACGTTGTCTACACGACATGTACTAACGTGGTTAAGGTACCTGCAGAAAACCACTCAATAATGATGCACACATTGGTTTATCATTTCAGGCAGGTCCATATCATAGTTAAAACATACACCCCGTATCATTGCCATACGGGCCGTCCTTGAGCCAAGCCACATCTCAAGGTACATGATCGGGTTATTCACCACCCGACGGGGGCTCCACACCTTTGCAGTAAAGCACACTGGTGGAACAGCGCTTTCGTATGCCTCATAGGACATGAAGAGTCCTAAAGAACACACTTCGTGTTACAAACCACATGATGGGGTCTCCTCCTCTTGCCCCTGGGTTTGCACACTGGAGGCTAGTGCCATTCATATGTCTCTAAGACATGAAGAGTCTTAGAAAACATATTCACTTCCCGTCCATTGCTGAACGGAACATCCCACACTACTTTCCTCGTATGGGTGAGCTAACCGAAATTGATCCGCTTTCGGTGGCGTTCCTTACCATTCTTACCTCCACGTAGGTGCGTCGTTACAGAATTGAAATACTGAAGGATAACACACTGTTAGCTTGCCACCTTAAGTAACTATGCTAACTATAATCCTTATGTGGGCATACTATACGTTCCTCACTCGTATACCTCTAAGTTTTCGAAAATATGCTCTTTTCATGTGTGCTATTCCCAATGCGGCTCTGATACCACGCTGTGACGCCCGTGAATTGCAGTGGGTGGTGCTGTGCGATGCGGTACCCAACAGCATGCACGAAAAGACGATAAGAACATAACGGAACCATTTTTGTTACTCAACATAAGATCTTTTACAACATAAGTACACACGCAGCGGAAATTAAAATTTGCTGGACAAACTACTCACTCTCGACCCTAACTACGCCGAAGAGAAGTTCAGCCCGTGAACGCTTCCTACTAGCTTCACCAAAGAAAGGCAGCGGCTAGGTTTTCGATGAGTTGAACAAACCGTGAGGTTCATTGTTTCACCGAACAACCCTCTTCATAGCAGGCATCCTGCTACCTGCAAAAACAACTCAGAAGCAACCGTGAGCACTAAGGCTCAGCAAGACTTAACCGTGACTCCTAAACATGTAACTCTAAATGCAGGGGTAGTAAGACGGTAGGAATAGGAATTTGCAAAATGCAGCTTGACTAAACTTGATCCTTATATTTAGATTCTTATAGCCTTCATTTTAGTGGTCCTCACGCCTCACAACATCGGATGTCCACAATCAAACAAGAAACGCTTATCCCGATGTTGCTAGACTAAGGCGGAAATGAAATTTAGTTGGCTCTATATCTACTTCAGTCAAGGTTCCAATACAGTGATTAATCCACAAACAGCAAGTTAAGAGACTTAGTTCCTCTTCTTACTAAGTCACGGCGCAGTGGGCAAGTATGCTCAATCCTCTTCCGCGAGTGACGGTGATTCGAATCAATAACAACACGGAATACACGACACATACACCCGCCTCGAAAGACTCTCTGAAGAGCTCTTTCTTACGTTGTATGCAGCAACCTTTCACACGACACCCCGATATAGAAAAACGCTTCGCGCCGAGCAGGATGGTCCTCTACGCGGACACGTCGAAGTTGCCCGCTAAAGGATTTACACCTCCCGCCTTCTCAACGCCATTCCCACGCGAAGGATGAGTTTCTATATCACGGTCCATCGAGTTACATCGGTTTCATGGGTCCCATACCCCACTATATATCCGGTACAGCTCAATCTTGTCCAGCAGGGCCGCATACATACGGTCCTTAACCGACACGGATGGGGCTACAACCAACCTCCACATTTGCCTTACCATCCCGGTCCAGGCCAAATGTGGTCTCAAGCATTGTCACACCCATCGCAGGTCGAGACCAACCTTGAGCGGCTGCATCCTGCAGGAACATCCCCGTCCCCATCTCATTTTCATGAGGGTGCTCTTATCATCAAACATCTTGCGAGTAACTCCATTACTCGACCTTTCTCGCGAGTAGCTTTTTACTACTCGACTTCTACCGAGCTAGCTACGACATTAGCCTAGCATCTACAACGAGGCAAAGCCTACACTAAACCTTCTACTCAGGGATGTAATCGTCATGCAAGTGGGTTTCAATCATCCTAGACATAATGCACAATATCAAGTCTAATAAACATGATGTGAAGTAAAGCAGAATTTAAAAAGGTAACGATATGCAAACCGGGGCTTGCCTTGCTCAACGGTTTTGTTAGAAGATAGGAGTTAGTCTTCCTCCGGAGAATCCGCCAAACTCGTCACGAGATGGAGATCCTCGCTGCAGAGTCGAGTCCTCGTCGAACGTCAACGTCACGTGCTATTAAGATGATTTATGCACATGTATTCAAAAGCAATTTAGAAACTGTTTCAAAACTGTTGTTCAAGTTAACTCACACATAAGAGAGATAAACAACAGCAAGGTTTCTGTTATTGGATCTAAACCTTAGAGAAGATGAAAACTGGGGTGAAAAGAGATACTAGTAATCACCATGTGATTAAGTCCATTATATGAACACTTAAACCTAAAAGATGGTAGCTCAAGTTCCAGAGGTCAAATGAAGCTGAGAATTTAACCACAGCCTCTATGGAAGGTATTTAGGCAGTGTGCAAAAATTGAGCTCATGAAATGGAGAGCAGGAGCTGGTGAGCCACCGACGTGGTTGGAGCAGCTGCTGTCGCTCGCGCGTGCGTTCGGGAGGAAACAGAGCCGGTTGTTGAACTGTGGTGTATGACATGTGGGTCCGACCCCTTTTATTTGATTTCTCCACTGTGCTTTGAGATTCCCACGCAAACGTTGACCAAATATCACCAAATTTGGAGGATAGGCCAAACCTAATGTGAGGAATTTGAATATGAAATCTGATTTCAAAATTGAGCACATTTGGTTCGGTTTCCAAATTCAAATTTGAATTTGAATGTGCTCACAAATATTCCTTCGAATTAATTGGTATACGGGCTCCAAAAATATCCAAACATGGAACTTAGGCTCTTGAATACATGAAAAATCCATCTATGATCTCACATATAGGCCTCTGGACAATCTGAATAGGAATCCTTTCAAAAGATTCAAAATGGTGTTTAAATTTCCTCTACTCTTCTCGTAGAGAAGGTGCACATGAGTTAGAGTTTTGGGAGTGTAATTCTTCCCCCTAGGTTAACATGTGTTGAGCATGGGCTAGAGGAAATTTTTTTAACTCCCTCACATGTCCATTTGTGTGTTCATCATTTCATGCGACACAATTATAGCCTTTGATTGCCTTAACTTTGTTTCATACGTTGAAATCAAACTTTACAAAAGTTAGGGCTGTTACTTCTAAGACTCATGAGACATTGTAATTAACCCTGTTATTCATGGTATTATTCTGAAATTCAGTTTGTGGATTATATGTGTATGTGTGATGAACATCCTGGGCACAGATACGCATCAGTCTCAGTTCCGAGAGGTTCTCTCTCAGAACAGGGGCGTCACAGATTGGTATCGGAGCCACGTGTTGATCGTAGGTCACACGCCTAGATAGAAATCACAGATTGATATTAGAGCTGCCATGCCTAGTCACAGATTGGTATAGATACCACAGTTGAATGTAGGTCACAGGCCTAGATACGATCACATATTGGTACAATTCACAGATTGGTAGTTGAACCACGGTTGACCATAGGACGCAAGCCTAGTCGCAGATTGGCATTAGGAGCCACGCTGAACATAGGATACAAGCCTAGGTAAAATGCATAGATTGGCATTAGAACCCCATTGACCATAGGACAAAGTTACAGATTGGTCACAGATTGGTACCACCCCAAACCACATAGGACCCCCATTAACTAAGCCTTCAATAGGAGTTGTGTGCTAAACTTTTGTGATGATTGTTGTGCTTGAGTGCTTAGTGTGAGTTGTGGGACGTTTCAGCGTTGTCCATATCCACACATAGTAGAAGATGTGAGATGCTTCGGCACTTGTTCACATCCTCATATAGGATGATATATAGTCCATCCACCTTGATGCATATTGTTGGAGGGATCACTCTAAACTTCTATCTTCTATTCTACTCAACTCTCTCTCAGAGATGGTGAGAGGAAACGGCGTCCGTCAAGGGAGGAACGTCCGTGGCAACCAAGAGGATGACCATGTTGAGGTTCCTGAGAATGACAACCCTGGAGCTAGTGCAAACAACCTGGAACAATTGATGGCCATGCAGAACCAGCTTATGCAAACCATGATCCAAACTTTGGGTCAGCTGCAAGCCAACAACAACAATAACCCCGTTCCTGCACCACCGCCACCACCACCGCCACCACCGCCGGCTCACAATAGGCTGGGAGAGTTCATGAGGACTCGACCATCCACTTTTGCTCAAGCTAATGATCCCATGGTGGCCGATGATTGGTTGAAGTCCATGGAGAAGAAGCTTGCCATAGTTCAGTGCAATGACAGAGAGAAAGTTCTCTTTGCATCGCACCAACTTATGGAGCAGCCGCTGATTGGTGGGACGCTCTATGCAACGCTCATGTCGACCCGGAGACTATTACTTGGACTGAGTTCAAGGAGAGTTTCCGCTCTCATTACATCCTTGCTGGAGTAATGATGCTCAAAAGACAAGAGTTTGAAGGTCTCCGCCAAGGACAGAAGAGCGTGAATGAGTACCTTAACAAGTTCACACAGCTTTCAAGGTATGCCCCCGAAGATATCAACTCGGACCAACGGAAGCAGTACTTGTTCATGAGAGGGTTGAGCAATGAGATTCAGGTTCAGCTCCTCAACAATGACTATGCGAGCTTCCAGAAGCTAGTTGACAAAGCCATAGTGGTTGAGAGCAAGATCCGAGAGATCGAGCAAGAGGGCAAAAGAAAGATGCCATACTAGCCACAACGGAGCAACGTACGCCCTTTTGAGGCACTTTTGGGGGCATTTGAAAAGAGGCCAATTTGAATGTAAATTCAAATTGCAGCAACTTTCATCACTTAAATTCAAAAGTTAGCTTCATATTCAAACTCAGCACATTTTTCTGAGTTAGTCCACCAATTTTCATCCCCATTGGAGTTCATCTTGTCGGGAGCCAAATTTGCAACAATTCAAAACTGAATTTGAATTTCAGTTTAAATGTGAAGCAAATTTGGCCAAACAAATTTCAAATGGAGAACAAAATTCAAACTGTAACTTGGTGGCAAAGTCTAGCATTCAATGTTTAGTAGCTTGGATATTTGTAGCAGAAGGGGGAGAAAGAATTAGAGGGGAGAAGAGGGCCCACTTGTCAGTAGACTTAGCACAGAAGCATACTCAGCCGACTCTCTCTCGACCGAGCACGCTCGCCAGCCAGCCGCGGCGTCGGCGCCCGACAGCCTCAGCCGGCCAGCTCCTGCTTCGGCGTGGGAGGTGGCACAGCAGGTGTCGCGCCCTCCACCGCCCTCAGTGGCCTATAAAAGGCACGAGACCGCCGGCGAGTTTCTGTTTTTGCGAGTTTCCGCAACCAGCCGCCTAATCGCCCGAGCTCCGATCGCTTGCCACCCGATCTGTGATCATCCTCCGGCCTCGACGTCCATAGGAAAGTGGAGCGCTAGCTTATCCTCGAGACCACCGTGCAACCCGTTCCAAGGTTCGACCTTTGTGCGCGGAAATTTTCCAGTTTAGGGCGGGGAGCTCATTTCGGGACCCGATTAGGTTTAGGAGAAATTTGGTAAGATTGTCGGGTGGGAGGCCGAACGGAGCTGTGAGAGAACATCTAGAGGTTCTTGTGACCCTTCTCGATCAAAACCCAGAAGGAAACCACCGCTGGAACCCTAAGTTCACCATAGAACAGTTTGGCGGAAGAGGGGGTCGCCGGTGAGGTCCGGGTTGCCGGCCGTTTCGGTTCCAGCCGAGGTCATGCCGAGCTTCCGGAGGTCCCCCTGAACGTAGTGACGCGATTAGCGTGCGAAGGAGATAGTCAGGAGGGCGGGAACACGTCCCTGAGGTAGCACAGAGGCATAGAGCTCGTCGCCGGCGAGCTACGGCTGTTAGCCGGCGGCGGCAGGGTGTCCAGCGTGTTCAGCGTCCGAAATTATGTGGGCGCGGCGGGCCTCACCATCGCTGGCGAGCTAGATCGCCGGGAATGCCGACCTCGCCGGAGCTCCGGCGGCTCGGGGCGGCGGCGTCGGGAGGTAGACGAAGGGTGGGGTCCCACGTGTCAGCCGCTGTGCTAATCGCGCGTGAGCGCGCGGTTAGTTCAGATTAAATGGGCGGGCCCCGCTGTCAGCCTCTGGTTTAGCGCGGGAGAGGATTCTCTGTAGGAAAATAATTCAGGGATCATCCCAAACTTTAGAAATTCATAACTTTGTGTAGGAAGCTCAAAATTCAGTGAACCAAATTTTGCTGAACTCAGGATGGTGAGTACTTTCCAGCATTACAAATTTCAGCTCATGAAAGTTAATATTTTTCCAGAATTAAATCCCTAAAATTTAAACTGTTGGGAATTTTATCTGGAGAATTACTTCATGAAAAATTCTGAAATTTGGCTGAGAGGTTCATGGGAAAATCCTTGAGTCCCAGTAAAATTTTCAGACTCATCCAAGTTCTTTTAGTCCCCCTAATGGGGTGATTAATTGAACTGCCCTGAGAAAATAGAAAAATGTACAGAAACATTTTTTAGATTTTCTCAAATCTTGTTTAGGGCATAAATTCCTCTAGAATTCTTCAAATTACATGAAACCAATTCCATTAGAACCATCTTAAATTCTAGTTTCCAGAAAGTAATGGTTGGAGCCATGAAAAGCCCTGGAATTACTTAGCTCAATTATTGACCAATTAGGTTGTTATTTGTACAAAGCTCAAATGAACTTTGTTTCAAATGAAACTTGGTCAAGACTCCGGTTAGGACCCTACCAAGCCACCATAAAAATTTCAGAACCAAAGGGGAGGGTTAGCTAGAGGTATAGTAATTACTTATTCAAGTTTACCCATTGCATTTGAATTAACATGTAGTATCTCATTAACGTGTAGTTGCCGAAGGCGAGGAGACTCCGGAAGTGCTTGACTTCCTTCCGGACGAAGACCTAACCCCTGACCAGCAGCAACAAGGCAAGCCCCGGTTTGCATTAACCCTTTTATAAAGTTTTGCTTTGGTTACATGTCCAGTGTGAAGTATGAATGTGCATTAGGTGTAGAACGGATGGAACCCACTTGCATAACCAGAAATTTTCCTATAAGAGTGAGGGTAGTGTCTAAGACCTCGAGTAGACAGGTTATGCTTAATGATTCATAGGACTTCGGTACAAGTCGAGTAGTTGGAATCTACTCGCGAGTTAGCCTTGGGACACATGGGATTGGTTCGAGTGATGCGAGATCACTTTAGAAATGAAAATGAGACTAGGCAGGGGCTAGGGTGCAGCAAGAGGAAGTCTTGTGTGCGTAGCCCTGTCCGTGTCGATTGAGGACCGATTCGTGTGCGGCCCTGCTGAACAAGTATTGAACGTACCGAAGACATATCGGATATATTGGCCCCGATAAACCGATGTAACCTAAACCTCCGGGCGTCGAGGCATAACGCACCGATTTATAGGTGTATGCGGAGGACAGCAAGGTGGAAATATGCTAACAGGCATAGAGAGATGCTCCGTGTAGAGAACCTCCTGCTCGTTTCGGTGCGACCGGTTGGACGTTTGGGCTGTTTGGTGAAAGGTTGTCCCGTACGACATCGAGTGAGCGTACTGTGCAGCTCCACGGGTTGGCGTACGTGACGTGCTCTTTGGGTTTCCCTGCAGGTGTATATCGAGTAGATTCGCCGTCCCTCGCGGTGACCAGTACCGCTTGTTCATTGAGTCGTAACGTAGATAATTTATGAAATATGATGCTTCAATATTGCTGTTATGATCTAATTGTATTGTTACATGTGTGCCACCAAATATTGCTCACTAAAGTTCATATTCATGAACTGTTAACTTGTGGCTAAAAGATGAACTAAGGATGAACTTGTAGGCGTGTCCGTTTGCTGCAATCTTACCGTCCCATGTTCATTGTACACTACATGTAGAGTTTCATGCCTAGGTGAGTCGGTTAAGTCTTGTTGAGACATCGTGCTCATGGTTGCTGCTTAAGTGTTTGTCAGGTGAGGAGGCACCCATGGACTCGGGTTACGAGTCCACCGGCGAGGGTTACCCTCCGTCAGGGACCATGGCTGAGTGGGAGCCGTACACGCTGTGCTGAGCTGAGGAGTGCAGCTAGTGTGGGTTGCCCTAGGGCTGGGCAGCCGACTTTTGCTAGATAGGCGGGCGTGAGTTGTATAATTTAGACTTCCGCTGTGTAATATAACAATGGTTTGTACAGTTCAGTTGGTTTCCCATGTAATAAAAGGTGTCCTTATGATGTGTGCTGTTAGGTGTCGCATCGTGCGGCACCCTCTGCGATCCTGGATGAGCGGATTCCGGTCCGTCACAGCCTGGTATCAGAGCTGCATTGGGGATAGCATAGTACTTAAGGACTGTATTACGGGAAAACTTAGGCTTGCGGTGAGGATCCGGTAGTTTGCCCAAATAAGGACTATATTAGCATAGTTACTTAAAGTGGCCAGACTAACTTATGTGTTATAATTCTGAATTTCAATTAGGTAACGACGCACCTACGCTCTGGTAAGAATGGTAAGGAACACCACCGAAAGCGGTTCAATTTCGGTTAGCTCCCCTGACGAGGAACGTGGTTCAGGGATAGGTCTCACAGCTTGGTGTGAGACGTCAATATGAAACTCTTGGACTCTTCATGTTCCTAAGTTCATATGAAACGCTGATCCCTAGCATGCATTAGGCAAGTAAGTGGAGACCCCATCGCGTGGTCAGTAACGCGAGAGTGTGTTCGTCTGGAAGTAGCCCAGGAGGACATACGCAGCGCTTGCCATCAGCGTGCCCTGCAGGGCAGTAGGTGGTATATGTTGGGTTGATAACATTCCCAACCGTGACGACCCGTTCATGACATACCCGGGTTCCCCGTCGTGTGGTGTTGAAACACGATCACGTACCTTGAGACGTGACTTAACTCAAGGACGCCCGTATGGCAATGATACGGGTGTTTGTATTTACTTTTAAATATGGTCCTACCTGAAATGGAACCATAACCTTTGAGTGCATCACTATTGTGTAGTTTTCTGCAGGTACTAACCACGTATGTATCCGTGTAGTAAACGTGTGCGAGAGACCGTTTAGTGCCACAATTGAGACGTATATGCCGGTAGAATCCGGTTAGGATTTTCTTTTGTGAGGAACGTAGTACCGACCTATTATAGGCATGTGCATGAAAGATAATGATAACAAGTAATTAAAAATCACTAAGTTTCAACATTTAGGATCCTGGTTGGGTAGAAATTTGATAGTTGGTTAGTATAGTTCCAAAAGATTGAAAAACAGAGTGCTCTGTTTTGGGCAGCAAGTTTGCTGAACTTTGACAGGGCATAACTCACAAATTATTTAGCCAATGGAGGTGTGGGATATAGTTATGGAAAGGTATTTAAGTACTCTACAAATTTGTTGTAGACTTCCAGAGCTGAAACACATCTTAAGGTGGTCTAAATTCCAGAGGAATGTAAACTGTCCAGAACCAGGACAGAGTTAAACACTCTCTGAATTGTTCTGCTTTTCAAGCATAACTTCCCATAGAAAAATCAAAATTGTCATATAATACATCTTTAGAAAGGGTAGGAGATGTGTTACATCTTTGTAATTCAAAGTGTCTGCATTTGCAGCACGGAATTCTGTGGAAACCAAAGTTGAAAACAGCAACTTCCAAAGGAGGTGCTGTTGAAATTCTTCCAGGAATTCTGTTGACATTGAATTACCCTAACTTTTAAACCAGAGCTGATATGAGGGCAAATAAATACTCGTTGGAAAGATACTGAAGTTAAATTTAACAGTCATGAAAATGCCCAGAACGAGATCAAAATCCTGGATATGTAGAAACTGGTCATTCTGACAGAGAGATGACAGTTGAACTCATTAGAGAGATTGTTGTACCCTAAGGGGGTTTAAGTACTCCAATAGGGTAGAACATACTCATGAGAGGTTATCTTCAACTAGTGAAAGATTTGAGTATAGGTCTCACTCAAGTTTCTTTTACTAGAGACCATGTTTGTGTCGTATTGAAGATAAAAGGGTAGTATACGTGATGACAAGGCAACAATAACGTCTCGTAGTGACCAAACCTAGTTGTGATGAACTTCCAAAGAGGAAGTCCGTCAATTTGGATTTAAACTAGCTTGTATTTGGTATGGTAATGGTGTAGCTTGTGCAAAGTTATTACATTATCTGTATACGGGATGTATCGCATGCCTTATTGTCATTATGTTTTACGCCATTTTATTGGACTGCATGCAATATGTTGCGGGACTGATGTTTATTGTCGTATGGTTGCAGATGGTTCGCACTCGGACCACGCACGAGATTGGTGGCTCTAGCCAGCAGGGAGGTGATGACTCCCAGCCACCTGCCTACGACAGCACCCCGCAGCAACAACCACCACCGCCACCTCCGCTTACCTTAGCGGATGTGATAGCGGCACTGGTGGGGAATCGTGAGGAGCAGACCGACCTGCTCCGCACGATTGTGCAGAATACGTCCCAGGCGGGGGGGGGGGGGGGGAGGGGGGAGGGGCGTCAAGAGAGGGGGCCTCGCGAGTCCCATGATGTGACGTACTCGGACTTCATGAGTTCGCACCCTCCAGTGTTCACTGAAGCAGAAGAACCGCTGGAGGCCGACAACTGGCTGCGGACGATCGAGTCCAAGTTCGGGCTGCTCCAATGCACGGAGCGGCAAAAGACTCTGTTCGCAGGGCAGCAGCTTCACGGTGCCGCTGGTGCATGGTGGGCGAACTATGTGGCCTCACGTCCGGCTGGCCATGCCGTGGAGTGGGCAGAGTTCCGGGAGGCGTTCCGCGCCTATCATATTACTCCCGGGATAATGAAGAGGAAGTTCCAAGAATTCTTGGAGCTGAGGCAGGGCGGGAGAAGTGCTCACGACTACTCCCGTGCCTTCAACCATCTGGCGCAATATGCGTCGGATTACGTCTCCACCGAGGAGAAGAAGCGGGAGCATTTCTATCGGGGGTTACACCCCGAGATGAAGACACATCTCGCCCAAAGCAATCGCGTCACCTTCAACGACCTCGTCAATGCCGCAATAATGCAAGAAAATGCTCAGCGGGAGTTGGCGGCTGAGCAGCGGAAGTGCAGCACTCCACCCAGCAGTAGGGGTGGCGCTCCGCAGAAGTACCGCATGGTGTATCGGACACCATCCGGACAGCAGTGGCTTCCACCGGCGTGACCTCAGCGGTTCGGGGGTCGCCCTTTTCAGTCACCTCCATTCCGACCACCGAGACAGCAGCAGCAGCAGCAGACGACACCCCGGGTGTTCCCACCGCCACAACACGCCCCGGGTTTCCATCCGCCGATCAGCGGAGGACCGCCCCGCTTCACTTGCTTCACGTGTGGCCAGGCGGGCCATTTCGCGAAGGACTGTCCCCAGGGGCAGCAAAGCAGCGGGCAAGCCCAGTTCCAGGACGGTGCTCAAGGCCGACCTCCGGTCAAGAAGGTTGGTCAGCGGACTGGGGGCGTTCGCAACCTCAACAATGAGGACGCCCCGGAGGGAGACAACGTGCTAGCGGGTACGTTCACTCTCAACGATCAAGCCATCATCATATTGTTCGATTCTGGTGCAACCCACAATTTTATAAGTGCATCCTATGTGGCTAAGCATCAAATGCAAGTCTTCCCAACCGACTGCACATATATGATAGGCTCACCGGGAGGGAAGATTTCAGCAAATATGATGATTCCAAAAGCACCTCTGTGCTTAGGTAGGCAGCTATATCCCACCACCTTAATAATACTTATGGGGCAAAAGATTGATGCAATCTTAGGGATGTCATGGCTAAACTACCATGGCACTGTCCTGAACACTCGGACACGGACGGTTCATCTGAATTCTCCATTCCACCGTCCACACTCCATGGTGTTAGATAATCCAGTCCGGGAAGTTTCAGAAATGAATAATGCTGAAGCTCTCAAGTTAGAGAACATCCCCATATTCCGGGAGTACCCTGATGTGTTCCCGGATGATCTTCCGGGCATGCCACCTGAGCGGGATGTCGAGTTCAAGATTGAACTTGCACCCAGGACTACGCCCATATCACGGAGACCATACAAAATGGCTCCAAATGAGCTGGCTGAACTGAAAGAACAGCTCAATGACCTGTTGAGCAAAGGTTTCATTAGGCCGAGTTCCTCGCCTTGGGGATGCTCGGCGCTGTTCGTGAAGAAGAAGGATAAAACCTTGAGGCTGTGTGTGGACTACCGGCCGCTCAACGCCGTCACCATCAAGAGTAAGTACCCACTGCCCCGCATTGACATTTTGTTTGATCAACTTGTGGGGGCAAGTGTGTTCTCCAAGATGGACCTTCGCTCTGGATATCATCAGATAAAGATCCGGGCAGAGGATATCCGGAAGACGGCTTTCTCGATGAGATATGGCTTATATGAATATCTCATCATGTCTTTTGGTCTCACAAATGCTCCAGCCCATTTCATGTACCTCATGAACTCGGTGTTCATGCCGGAGCTGGACAAGTTCGTTTTGGTGTTCATTGATGATATCTTGGTTTATTCCAAGACAGAAGCAGAACACGCCGAACACTTGAGGATAGTTCTTCAACGATTGCGAGACCACAAGCTCTACGCCAAGTTCAGCAAATGCGAGTTTTGGATTAGCCAAGTGCCATTCTTGGGACATATCATCTCAGCGGAGGGCATTGCGGTGGACCCAAGCAAAATAGAGCAAGTGCTGAAATGGAAAGCTCCCACTTCAGTTCATGAAGTCAGAAGCTTCCTCGGGTTAGCGGGATACTATCGGAGATTCATTCCATGCTTCTCCAAGCTCGCTAAGCCGATGACAGAGTTGCTGAAAAAGGGAACAAAATATGTTTGGAGCACGGCGTGTGAAGAGGCATTCCAAGCATTAGTGAAGCATCTCACAACAGCCCCGGTTTTAGCTCAACCGGATACAACTAAGCCCTTCGACGTGTATTGTGACGCGTCCGGTATTGGGCTCGGCTGCGTGTTGATGCAGGAAGGACGTGTGGTCGCCTATGGCTCACGCCAACTTTGGAACCATGAGCAGCACTATCCGACTCATGATCTTGAGCTTGCTGCAGTGGTTTTGGCGCTAAAAATGTGGAGGCACTATCTCCTGGCAAACTTGGTGCATCTCTACACCGACCACAAGAGCTTGAAGTACATCTTCACCCAGAAGGAGCTGAATATGAGGCAAAGGAGGTGGTTAGAACTAATCAAAGACTATGAGATTGAGATCCATTACCACCCCGGCAAGGCGAATGTGGTTGCCGACGCGCTGAGTCGTAAGTCCCATGTCCATAACCTCACCATTACCCCATTGGAGGAGGAAGAGCCGAGTTTATACTTGGTTCCTTATGGATTGGTTTACAACCTGGCCCTCATCCCTACTATTAGAGAGGACATCATTGCAGCTCAGTGTGGCAGACCGGAATCCGCTCATCCAGGATCGCAGAGGGTGGTGCCGCGCGATGCGACACCCGACAGCACACGTCATAAGAACACAATATATTACATGGGAAAAACAGCTGAAACTGTACAAACAAGTACAAACTTCAGTTACAATTATTGTTCTATTACACAGCGGAAGACTACACTATACCACTCACGCCCGCCTAATTAGCAAAAGTCGGTTGCCCAGCCCTAGGGCAACCCACACTAGCTGCACGTCTCAGCTCAGCGCGGCGTGTACGGCTCCCACTCAGCCGTGGTCCCCGACGGAGGGTAACCCTCGCCGGTGGACTCGTACTCCGAGTCCGTGGGTGGCTCCTCACCTGAAAAACACTTAAGCAGCAACCATGAGCACGAAGGCTCAGCAAGGCTTAACCGACTCACCTAAGCATGAAACTCTACATGAGGGGTACAATGGACGTAGGATAGTAACATTTCAGCAAAAGCGACACGCCTACAAGTTCATCCTTAGTTCAACTTTTAGCAATAAGTTAACAGTTCATGAAACCTGAAATTTAGTAAGCAGTATTTGGTGGCACACATGTAGCAATACAATTATATCAATCAGCATCATTGAATCAACATATTTCATCCATTAGTCTACGTTACGACGCAGTGAACAAGCAGTACTCGTCACCGCGAGGGACGGCGAATCGACTCGATATACACCTGCAGGGAAAACCCAAAGAGCACGTCACGTACGCCCACCCGTGGAGCTGCACAGCACGCTCACTCGATGTCGTACGGGACAACCTTTCACCCAACAGCCCAAACATCGAACCGGTCGCACCGAAACGAGCAGGAGGTTCCCCACACGGAGCATCTCTCTATGCCCGTTGGCAGATTTCCACCTTGCTGCCCTCAACCTACACCTATAAATCGGTGTGCTATGCCTCGACGCCCGGAGGTTTAGGCTACATCGGTTTATCGGGGCCCATATATCCGATATGCCTTCGGTACGTTCAATACTTGTTTAGCAGGGCCGCACACGGATCGGTCCTCAATCGACACGGGCAGGGCTGCGCACACAAGACTCTCTCTTGCTGCGCCCTAGCCCCTGCCTAGTCTCATTTTCATTACTAAAGTGATCTCACATCACTCAACTGAACCCGTGTGTCCCCAGCCTATCTCGCGAGTAGATTCCAACTACTCGACTTGTACCGAAGTCCTATGACTCATTAAGCATAGCCTGTCTACTCGAGGTCCTTGACACTACCCTCACTCTTTTAGGAACCTTTGGTTATGCAAGTGGGGTTTCATTCATCCTATACCTAATGCACATACATACTTCACATGACACATGTAAACAAAGTAAAACTTTTAAAAAGGGTTAATGCAAACCGGGGCTTGCCTTGTTGCTGCTGGTCAGGAGTTAGTTCTTCGTCCGGAAGGAGGAAGTCCAGCACTTCCGGAGTCTCTTCTTCAACGGCTACACATTAATGAAATACTACATGTTAATTTAGATGCAAATGTGAGTTTTCGAGTAAGACTTCTACTATTAGTTCTAATAACCAGCCTCTAACACCTGGAACTTTGTTTAAGAATTTAAAGATGAACTGGTGTTGGTGGTTTGGCTTGAACTTAATCACATGGTTAAATGCTAAGTGATTTTCCCCCTTTTTCATCTTAATCCCTTAAGTGGGTAAACAGGACAGGGGTGATCTAGAGCTCCAATGGAGCTGAGAATTTTTGTGTGAGTTCCTTGTCACAAGAAAACTCTCTGGACCAAACATTAGCACTTTTCATGGAGTGGTTTGCTCAGAATAATTCTCTTGGCAAATCAGCAAGGAAGAATTAATTCTGAGGTAATACCCCTGTTCATGCTCAACTTAATGAACTACAATTTCTATTATAGCTCATAGAGTTTGCATGAATTTTCCTAGCATTTTTGGAGTCAAGGTTTGCCCAGAATTGAATTTCCAAGTTTTGGAAATTCTCTGAAAATGTTTCTGCATTCAAATGAACACAGCACCTTCCAATTTAAATTGCTCTGACCAAATCAACTCCAAATGGTCTGAAACTTTTACAGGGGTTTACTAATGTCCTAAAGAACATTCTGGCAAAATTTGGGGATTTTTGGATGAACCAAACTCCCTCTAAAATTCTTTTGCTGAAAAGCTTTAAAGAATTTTCCAGAATTAATTAATGGGTTTCATACAAATTGGGTTGTATCTCTGGACAGAGCTAGGCAAGATGAATCCAACCCAATTTGAATCACTAAATTTGGAGCTTCCTAGCCCAGGTTATGGATTTCTAAAGTTTGAGCTAATCCCTGAATTATTTTCCTACAGAAAATCCCCTCCCGCGCTAAACCAGAGGCTGACAGCGGGGCCCGCCCGTTTAAATTGAACTAACCGCGCGCTCGCGCGCGATTAACACAGGGGCTGACAGGTGGGGCCGCGCCCTTCGTCTACCTCCCGACGTCGCCGCCCCGAGCCGCCGGAGCTCCGGCGAGGTCAGCGTTCCCGGCGATCTAGCTCACCGGAGCCGACGAGACTCGCCGCCCCCACGTAATCTCGGGTGCTGAACCCGCTGGACACCATGTCGCCGCCGGCTAACCGCCATAGCTCGCCGGCGACGAGCCCTTTGCCTCTGTGCTACCTCGGCAATGTGTTCCCGCCCTTCTGACCGTTTTCTTCATGCGCTAATCGCGTCGCCACACTCAGGGAAACCTCGGGAAACTCGGCATGAGTTCTGTTGGGCCCTAAACGGCCGGCAACCCAGACCTCACCGGCGACCCCCTCCTCCGCCATACTGTCCTAGGGTGAACTTAGGGTTCCGGCGGTGATTTCCTTCCGGTTTTCGATCGAGAAGGGTCGCCAGAACCTCTAGCTGCTCTCTCACAGCTCCGTTCGGCCTCCCACCCACTATGCTTCCCGAATTTCTGCTAAACCTAATCGGGTCCCGAAAGGAGCTACTCGTCCTAAACTGAGAAATTCTCCGCGCACAAAGGTCGAACCTTGGAACGGTTTGCGCGGTGGTCTTGAGGACGAGCTAGCGCTTCACTTTCCTATGGAGGTCGAAGCCGGAAGATGATCACAGCTGGGGTGGCACACGGTCGGAGCTCGGGCGACTAGGCTGCTGGTTACAGAACTTTGCGAAAATCAGTAACTCGCCGGCGGTCTCGGGCCTTTTATAGGCCCCTGAGGCCAGTGGAGAGTGCGACACCTGCTGTGCCACCTCCTCTGCCGAAGCAGGAGCTGGCCGGCCGAGGTGGTCGGTCGCCGCCGCTGGCTGCAGCTGGCGAGCGCGCTCGGTCGAGGAAGTCGGCTGAGGAGACTTCTGTGCTAAGTCTACTGACCAGTGGGCCTCCCCTCTAACTCTTTTGGTTTTTTCCAATTTTCTGAATTCTGTTGTGCCAAAATATCCTCAGCTACTCACAATTTAATGTGAGACTTAGTCACCAAGCCTTTGTTTGAATTTGAATTCTCAAATTCAAACTTTGTTTGGTTAAATTTGCTTCATATTCAAACTGAAATTCAAATTCAGTTTTGAATTCTTGCAAATTTAGCTCTTGACAAGATGAGCTCCAATGGGGATGGAAATTGGTGGGTTTACTCAGAAAAGTGTGCTGAGTATAGATATGGAGCTAACTTTTGAATTTGGATGATGAAAGTTGCTGCAATTTGAATTTACATTCAAATTGGCCTCTTCTTGAAATAACCCAAAAGTGCCTCAAAAATTGTTGAATTTGCATGAGCTTTGGACTGAACCTTCCCAAGACTTTTTAAATTCTAGGGGTGAGCTCAACCTCTAATGCTCATGTGTAGAAACCCTACATTGTGAAAGTGAAGGCTTTCCCCTCTAATCATTCTTTTTGATGGAGGTTACTTGCTCTTCACAATATTTCCTAAGGTGTCCACAATAAAAACTGTGGTTTTGTGAGGTGAAGAAAAAGTTTTTGCAAGTCCCTTTTCTTGGGCTTTTACATCCCTCCCCCCTTAAAAGAATCTCGTCCCGAGATTATAAAAGAAGAGATAGCGATGTAATAGGGACTTACCCGTGTTGAGAAGCCAAGAACTCCGGGTAATTTGAGCGAAGGAACTCCTCGCTCTCCCACGTCGCTTCCTCGGCGGTGTGGTTACTCCAGAGTATTTTGTAGAACCACAACGTTCTGCTGCGTGTGGTTCTGGCTTTCTCATCAAGAATTCCCACCGGATATTCATCATATGTTAAATCCGGCTTCAGCTCGCCGATGTCTTCGGTAGGAACAGCAGTTATATGCTTCAGGTATTTTCGCAGTTGCGAAACATGGAAAATATCATGGACACCAGCCAGAGATGCCGGTAGCTCCAACCGATACGCTGCTGGTCCACACTTCTCGGTGATAGCGTAGGGTCCAATGAAACGGGGAGCGAGCTTCCCCTTCACACCGAATCGGTGCACGCCCTTCATTGGAGACACGCGGAGGTACACGTGTTCCCCAACGTCAAAGTGCAACGGCCTATGCCTCTTATCAGCGTAGCTCTTCTGTCGGGATTGAGCGGCCTTCAAATTGGCTTGAATTGTCCGAACGCGCTCCTCGGCGTCGTTCACCACATCAACCCCGAATGTGACCCTTTCACCGGACTCGCACCAATTTAATGGGGTGCGGCATTTACGACCGTAGAGAGCTTCATAGGGTGCCATCTTGATACTCGCCTGATAACCGTTGTTGTACGATAATTCTGCCAATGGTAGGTGATCATCCCAATTCCTACCATGGTGGATGGCACATGCTCTCAACATGTCTTCCAGGACTTGATTCACCCTTTCTGTCTGGCCATCTGTCTGAGGGTGATAAGCGGAGCTCCTGATCAACTTAGTACCCAATGCAGCGTGTAGCTGCTCCCAAAAGCGAGATACAAATAATGCACCTCGATCTGAGACAATGGTCTTGGGTACCCCGTATAGGCATAGAATCTTCGCTATGTATAGCTCCGCATATTTGCCGGCATTGTAACGTGTATTCACCGGAATGAAGTGAGCCGTCTTGGTTAACCGATCAACGATTACCCATATGGAATCATGCTTGTTGGCTGTTAGGGGTAATCCCACAATGAAATCCATGCTCACATCTTCCCATTTCCATGCCGGGATCTTCAGGGGTTGCAGCAGCCCTGATTTCTTCATATGATCAGCTTTCACTCGTCTACACGTATCGCACTCGGATACGTACTTAGCTACCTCCCGCTTCATCCGTGTCCACCAAAATTTCTTTTTCAAATCTTGGTGCATTTTGTTGCTGCCCGGATGAATGGAGTATTTGGACAAGTGAGCTTCATCGAGGATCTTTTTCCTCAACTCCATATCCCGGGGTACGACTATGCGGTCATTGAACCACAGCGTCCCCTCATCATCTTTCCGGAAACATTTAATTTCTCCATTGTCAATTCGTCTCCGGAGATGTGCCATGCCTTTATCATTTTTCTGAGCTGCAATGATGTCCTCCCTAATAGTAGGGATGAGGGCAAGGTTGTACAGCGATCCATAAGGAACCAAGTATAAACTTGGCTCTTCCTCCTCCACCGGTGTAATGGTGAGGTGATGGACATGTGATTTCCGACTCAGCGCGTCGGCAACCACGTTCGCCTTGCCGGGGTGGTAATGGATCTCAATCTCATAATCTTTGATCAGTTCTAACCACCTCCTCTGCCTCATGTTCAGCTCCTTCTGGGTGAAAATGTATTTCAAGCTCTTGTGGTCGGTGTAGAGATGCACCAAGTTCCCCAGGAGATAGTGCCACCACATTTTCAGCGCCAACACCACGGCAGCAAGTTCAAGATCGTGAGTCGGGTAGTGCTGCTCATGGTTCCGAAGTTGGCGTGAGCCATAAGCGACCACACGTCCTCCCTGCATCAACACGCAGCCGAGCCCAATACCGGACGCGTCACAATACACGTCGAAGGGCTTTGTTGTATCCGGCTGAGCTAATACCGGGGCTGTTGTGAGATGCTTCACCAGTGTTCGGAACGCTCCTTCACACGCCGTGTTCCAAATATATTTTGTCCCTTTCTTCAGCAACTCTGTCATCGGCTTAGCGAGCTTGGAGAAACTTGGAATGAATCTCCGATAGTACCACGCTAACCCGAGGAAGCTTCTGACTTCATGAACTGAAGTGGGAGCTTTCCATTTCAACACTTGCTCAATTTTACTTGGGTCAACCGCAATGCCTTCAGCTGAGATGATATGTCCCAAGAATGGCACTTGGCTGATCCAAAATTCGCATTTGCTGAATTTGGCGTAGAGCTTGTGGTCTCGCAATCGTTGAAGAACGATCCGTAAGTGTTCGGCATGCTCGGCTTCTGTCTTGGAGTAAACCAAGATATTGTCGATGAACACTACCACGAACTTGTCCAGCTCCGGCATGAACACTGAGTTCATGAGATACATGAAATGGGCTGGAGCATTTGTGAGACCAAAGGACATGACGAGATATTCGTATAAGCCGTATCTCGTCGAGAATGCCGTCTTCGGGATATCCTCCGCCCGGCTCTTGATCTGGTGATATCCAGAGCGAAGGTCCATCTTTGAGAATACACTTGCCCCCACAAGTTGATCAAACAAGATGTCAATACGGGGCAGTGGGTACTTATTCTTGATGGTGACGGCGTTGAGTGGCCGGTAATCCACACACAGCCTCAGGGTTTCATCCTTCTTCTTTACAAATAGCGCCGAGCATCCCCAAGGCGAGGAACTCGGCCTAATGAAACCCTTGCTCAACATATCATTGAGCTGTTCTTTCAGTTCCGCCAGCTCATTTGGAGCCATCTTGTATGGTCTCCGTGATATGGGCGTAGTCCCGGGTGCAAGTTCAATCTTGAACTCGACATCCCGCTCAGGTGGCATGCCCGGAAGATCGTCCGGGAACACGTCGGGATACTCCCGGACTACGGGGATGTCTTCTAACTTGAGAACTTCAGCATTATTAATTGCTAAAACTTCCCGGACTGGTGTGTCTAACACCATGGAATGCGGACGGTGAAATGGAGAATTTAAGTGAACCGTCCGTGTCCGAGTCTCTAGGACAGCGCCATGGTATTGCAGCCATGACATCCCTAAGATTGCATCAATCTTTTGTCCCATAAGGATTATCAAGGTGGTGGGATATAGTTTCCCACCTAAGCACAGAGGTGCCTTTGGAATCATCATATTAGCTGAAATCTTCCCTCCCGGTGAGCAGATCATATAAGTGCAGTCGGTTGGGCAGACTTGCAATTGATGATTAGCCACATAGGATGCACTTATAAAGCTGTGGGTTGCACCAGAATCAAATAATATGACGATGGCTTGATGGTTGAGAGTAAACGTACCCGCCAGCACGTTGTCTCCCTCTGGGGCGTCCTCATTGTCGAGGTTGCGGACGCCTCCAGTCCGCTGACCAACCATCTTCGCCGGAGGTCGGCCTCGAGCACCGCCCTGAAACTGGGCTTGCCCGCTGCTCTGCTGCCCCTGGGGACAGTCCTTCGCAAAGTGGCCCGCCTGGCCACATGTGAAGCAGGTGAAACGGGGCGGTCCCCCGCTGATCGGTGGACGGAAACCCGGGGCGCGTTGTGGCGGTGGAAACGCCCGGGTTACCATCTGCTGTTGCTGTCTTGGTGGTGGCATCGGCGGACGGAACAGAGGTGCCTGAAAGGGACGTCCCCCGAACCGTTGCGGTCGCGCCGGTAGTTGCCACTGCTGCCCGGATGGTGTCCGATACACCATACGGTACTTCTGGGGAGCGCCACTCCCACCTCTACTAGGTGGAGCGCTGCGCTTCCTCTGCTCAGCTGCTAACTCCCGCTGAGCGTCCTCTTGCATGATGGCGGCATTGACTAGGTCGTTGAATGTGCCGCGGTTCCATTGTACGAGGTGGGTCTTCATTTCGGGGTGTAACCCCCGATAGAAGTGCTCCCTCTTCTTCTCCTCCGTGGAGATGTAGTCTGACGCATACTGCGCGAGATGGTTGAAGGCACGGGAGTAGTCGTGGGCACTCCTCCCGCCCTGCTTCAGTTCCAAAAATTCTTGGAACTTTCTCTTCATTATTCCGGGAGGAATGTGATAGACGCGGAACGCCTCCCGGAACTCTTGCCATTCCACGGCATGGCCAGCCGGACGTGAGGCGACATAATTCGCCCACCACGCACCAGCGGCACCGTGGAGCTGCTGTGCTGCGAACAGTGTCTTCTGCCGCTCCGTACACTGGAGCAGCCCGAACTTGGACTCGATAGTCCGCAGCCAGTTGTCCGCCTCCAGTGGTTCTTCAGCTTCGGTGAACACTGGAGGGTGCGTACTCATGAAATCGGAGTACGACACTTCGCGGGGCTCAAGAGGCCCTCGCTCTTGACGTCCTCCTGCCTGGGACGTATTCTGCACGATCGTGCGGAGCAGGTCGGTCTGCTCCTCACGACCTCCCACCAATGCCGCTATCACATCCGCTAGAGTAAGCGGAGGCGGCGGTGGTGGCTGCTGCTGCGGGGTGCTGTCGTAGGCCGGTGGCTGGGAGTCATCGCCTCCCCCTTGGCTAGAGCCACCTACCTCGTGCGTGGTCCTAGTGCGAACCATCTGCAACCATACGACAATAACATCAGTCCCGCAACACTTGTATGCAGTTCCATTACAATGGGCGTAAAAATATTATGACAACAAAAACATGCGATATATCTCGTAAGCAGATAATGTAATAACTTTGCACAAGCTACACCATTACCAGACCAAACACAAGTTATTTTAATCCAACTTGATGAACCCCTTCTTTGGAAGCTCGCCATAACTGGGTTTGGTCTCTACGAGACATTATTATCGCCCTTAGGGTACAACACCCTCTCCAATGAGTTCAACTGTCATTCTACCTATTCCAAGTTTTGATCCGGTTGTGGGCATTTTCATGACTCAAGTTGAATACCAAAGTTAAAGTTAACTTTAGTATCTTTCCAACGAGTACTCATTTGCCCACAGATCAGCTTTGATTAAAACGTTATGCTAATTCAAAGTTAGCAGAATTTCTGGAAGAATTTTAACAGCACCTCCCTTGGAAGTGGCTGTTTTCAATCCTGATTTCCACTAAATTCTAGGCTGAAACTTCAGAAACTTTGAATTGCAAAGATGTCAAACATCTTCTACTCTTTCTAAGGATGTATTATATGACAATTTTAGATTTTTCTACTGGGAGTTATATTTGAAAAACAGATCAGTTCAGAGGATGTTTTACTCTGCCCTGATTCTGAACAGTTTACATTCCTCTGGGATTTTAGCCATCTTAAGGCGAGTTTCAGCTCTGGAAGTCTACAACAACGTTGTAGAGTACTTGAATACCTTCCCAGAACTATATAGCACACCTCCCTGGGCTAAAAGACCTGTGAGTCATGCCCTGTTGAAGATCAGCAAACTTGGTGTCCCAAAACCGAGCACTTCTGTTTTTCAGTCTTTTTGGAACTACACTCATCCCTATCACATTCTTATACCCAACCAGGGTCCTAACTGTTGAACCTATAGATTTTTAATTCTTCGTTATCATTATACTCATGCATATGCCTACAATATCTCGGTACTACGTTCCTCACAAAAGAAAATCCTAACCGGATCATACCGGTATATACGTCTCAAGTGTGGCACTAAACGGTCTCTCGCACACGTTTTCTACACGGATACATACGTGGTTAGTACCTGCAGAAGACCACACAATGATGGTGCACTCAAAGTTTGTTCATTTCAGGCAGTTCCATATCTAAAGGTAAATACAAACGCCCGTATCATTTCCATACGGCCGTCCTTGAGCTAAGTCACGTCTCAAGGCACGTGATCGTGTTTCAACACCACACGACGGGGAACCCGAGTATGTCATGAACGGGTCGTCACGGTTGGGAATGTTATCAACCCAACAGATACCACCTACCGCCCTGCAGGGCACGCCGATGGCAAGCGCTGCGTATGTCCTCCTGGGCTATTTCCAGACGAACACACTCTCACGTTACTGACCACGCGATGGGGTCTCCACTTACTTGCCTAATGCACGCTAGGGATCAGCATTTCATATGAACTCGGGAACATGAAGAGTTCAAGAGGTTCATATTAACGTCTCACACCAAGCTGTGAGATCAATCCCTGAACCACGTTCCTCGTCAGGAAGAGCTAACCGAAATTGAACCGCTTTCGGTGGCGTTCCTTACCATACTTACCAGAGCGTAGGTGCGTCGTTACATAATTGAAATTCAGAATTATAACACATAAGTTAGTCTTTGCCACTTTAAGTAACTATGCTAATATAGTCCTTACTTGGGCAACTACCGAATCCTCACAGTATACCTAAGTTTTTCCCATAATGCAGTTCTTTAGTACTGTGCTATCCCCACTGCAGCTCTGATACCAGGCTGTGGCGACCGGAATCCGCTCATCCAGGATCGCAGAGGGTGGTGCCGCGCGATGCGACACCCGACAGCACACGTCATAAGAACACAATATATTACATGGGAAAAACAGCTGAAACTGTACAAACAAGTACAAACTTCAGTTACAATTATTGTTCTATTACACAGCGGAAGACTACACTATACCACTCACGCCCGCCTAATTAGCAAAAGTCGGTTGCCCAGCCCTAGGGCAACCCACACTAGCTGCACGTCTCAGCTCAGCGCGGCGTGTACGGCTCCCACTCAGCCGTGGTCCCCGACGGAGGGTAACCCTCGCCAGTGGACTCGTACTCCGAGTCCGTGGGTGGCTCCTCACCTGAAAAACACTTAAGCAGCAACCATGAGCACGAAGGCTCAGCAAGGCTTAACCGACTCACCTAAGCATGAAACTCTACATGAGGGGTACAATGGACGTAGGATAGTAACATTTCAGCAAAAGCGACACGCCTACAAGTTCATCCTTAGTTCAACTTTTAGCAATAAGTTAACAGTTCATGAAACCTGAAATTTAGTAAGCAGTATTTGGTGGCACACATGTAGCAATACAATTATATCAATAAGCATCATTGAATCAACATATTTCATCCATTAGTCTACGTTACGACGCAGTGAACAAGCAGTACTCGTCACCGCGAGGGACGGCGAATCGACTCGATATACACCTGCAGGGAAAACCCAAAGAGCACGTCACGTACGCCCACCCGTGGAGCTGCACAGCACGCTCACTCGATGTCGTACGGGACAACCTTTCACCCAACAGCCCAACCGTCGAACCGGTCGCACCGAAACGAGCAGGAGGTTCCCCACACGGAGCATCTCTCTATGCCCGTTGGCAGATTTCCACCTTGCTGCCCTCAACCTACACCTATAAATCGGTGTGCTATGCCTCGACGCCCGGAGGTTTAGGCTACATCGGTTTATCGGGGCCCATATATCCGATATGCCTTCGGTACGTTCAATACTTGTTCAGCAGGGCCGCACACGGATCGGTCCTCAATCGACACGGGCAGGGCTGCGCACACAAGACTCTCTCTTGCTGCGCCCTAGCCCCTGCCTAGTCTCATTTTCATTACTAAAGTGATCTCACATCACTCAACCGAACCCGTGTGTCCCCAGCCTATCTCGCGAGTAGATTCCATCTACTCGACTTGTACCGAAGTCCTATGACTCATTAAGCATAGCCTGTCTACTCGAGGTCCTTGACACTACCCTCACTCTTTTAGGAACCTTTGGTTATGCAAGTGGGGTTTCATTCATCCTATACCTAATGCACATACATACTTCACATGACACATGTAAACAAAGTAAAACTTGTAAAAAGGGTTAATGCAAACCGGGGCTTGCCTTGTTGCTGCTGGTCAGGAGTTAGTTCTTCGTCCGGAAGGAGGAAGTCCAGCACTTCCGGAGTCTCTTCTTCAACGGCTACACGTTAATGAAATACTACATGTTAATTTAGATGCAAATGTGAGTTTTCGAGTAAGACTTCTACTATTAGTTCTAATAACCAGCCTCTAACACCTGGAACTTTGTTTAAGAATTTAAAGATGAACTGGTGTTGGTGGTTTGGCTTGAACTTAATCACATGGTTAAATGCTAAGTGATTTTCCCCCTTTTTCATCTTAATCCCTTAAGTGGGTAAACAGGACAGGGGTGATCTAGAGCTCCAATGGAGCTGAGAATTTTTGTGTGAGTTCCTTGTCACAAGAAAACTCTCTGGACCAAACATTAGCACTTTTCATGGAGTGGTTTGCTCAGAATAATTCTCTTGGCAAATCAGCAAGGAAGAATTAATTCTGAGGTAATACCCCTGTTCATGCTCAACTTAATGAACTACAATTTCTATTATAGCTCATAGAGTTTGCATGAATTTTCCTAGCATTTTTGGAGTCAAGGTTTGCCCAGAATTGAATTTCCAAGTTTTGGAAATTCTCTGAAAATGTTTCTGCATTCAAATGAACACAGCACCTTCCAATTTAAATTGCTCTGACCAAATCAACTCCAAATGGTCTGAAACTTTTACAGGGGTTTACTAATATCCTAAAGAACATTCTGGCAAAATTTGGGGATTTTTGGATGAACCAAACTCCCTCTAAAATTCTTTTGCTGAAAAGCTTTAAAGAATTTTCCAGAATTAATTAATGGGTTTCATAAAAATTGGGTTGTATCTCTGGACAGAGCTAGGCAAGATGAATCCAACCCAATTTGAATCACTAAATTTGGAGCTTCCTAGCCCAGGTTATGGATTTCTAAAGTTTGAGCTAATCCCTGAATTATTTTCCTACAGAAAATCCCCTCCCGCGCTAAACCAGAGGCTGACAGCGTGGCCCGCCCGTTTAAATTGAACTAACCGCGCGCTCGCGCGCGATTAACACAGGGGCTGACAGGTGGGGCCGCGCCGTTCGTCTACCTCCCGACGTCGCCGCCCCGAGCCGCCGGAGCTCCGGCGAGGTCAGCGTTCCCGGCGATCTAGCTCACCGGAGCCGACGAGACTTGCCGCCCCCACGTAATCTCGGGTGCTGAACCCGCTGGACACCATGTCGCCGCCGGCTAACCGCCATAGCTCGCCGGCGACGAGCCCTTTGCCTCTGTGCTACCTCGGCAATGTGTTCCCGCCCTTCTGACCGTTTTCTTCGTGCGCTAATCGCGTCGCCACACTCAGGGAAACCTCGGGAAACTCGGCATGAGCTCTGTTGGGCCCTAAACGGCCGGCAACCCAGACCTCACCGGCGACCCCCTCCTCCGCCATACTGTCCTAGGGTGAACTTAGGGTTCCAGCGGTGATTTCCTTCCGGTTTTCGATCGAGAAGGGTCGCCAGAACCTCTAGCTGCTCTCTCACAGCTCCGTTCGGCCTCCCACCCACTATGCTTCCCGCATTTCTGCTAAACCTAATCGGGTCCCGAAAAGAGCTACTCGTCCTAAACTGAGAAATTCTCCGCGCACAAAGGTCGAACCTTGGAACGGTTTGCGCGGTGGTCTTGAGGACGAGCTAGCGCTTCACTTTCCTATGGAGGTCGAAGCCGGAAGATGATCACAGCTGGGGTGGCACACGATCGGAGCTCGGGCGACTAGGCTGCTGGTTACAGAACTTTGCGAAAATCAGTAACTCGCCGGCGGTCTCGGGCCTTTTATAGGCCCCTGAGGCCAGTGGAGAGCGCGACACCTGCTGTGCCACCTCCTCTGCCGAAGCAGGAGCTGGCCGGCCGAGGTGGTCGGTCGCCGCCGCTGGCTGCAGCTGGCGAGCGCGCTCGGTCGAGGAAGTCGGCTGAGGAGACTTCTGTGCTAAGTCTACTGACCAGTGGGCCTCCCCTCTAACTCTTTTGGTTTTTTCCAATTTTCTGAATTCTGTTGTGCCAAAATATCCTCAGCTACTCACAATTTAATGTGAGACTTAGTCACCAAGCCTTTGTTTGAATTTGAATTCTCAAATTCAAACTTTGTTTGGTTAAATTTGCTTCATATTCAAACTGAAATTCAAATTCAGTTTTGAATTCTTGCAAATTTAGCTCTTGACAAGATGAGCTCCAATGGGGATGGAAATTGGTGGGTTTACTCAGAAAAGTGTGCTGAGTATAGATATGGAGCTAACTTTTGAATTTGGATGATGAAAGTTGCTGCAATTTGAATTTACATTCAAATTGGCCTCTTCTTGAAATAACCCAAAAGTGCCTCAAAAATTGTTGAATTTGCATGAGCTTTGGACTGAACCTTCCCAAGACTTTTTAAATTCTAGGGGTGAGCTCAACCTCTCATGCTCATGTGTAGAAAGCCTACATTGTGAAAGTGAAGGCTTTCCCCTCTAATCATTCTTTTTGATGGAGGTTACTTGCTCTTCACAATATTTCCTAAGGTGTCCACAATAAAAACTGTGGTTTTGTGAGGTGAAGAAAAAGTTTTTGCAAGTCCCTTTTCTTGGGCTTTTACACTCAGAAGATTGATAAGGTTATGGCACATCTCCGGAGACGGATAGACAATGGGGAGATCAAATGTTTCCGGAAAGATGATGAGGGGACGCTAAGGTTCAACGACCGCATAGTCGTACCCCGGGATATGGAACTGAGGAAGAAGATCCTTGACGAAGCTCACTTGTCTAAATACTCCATTCATCCAGGCAGCAACAAAATGTACAAAGATTTGAAAAAGAAATTTTGGTGGACATGGATGAAGCGGGAAGTGGCGAGGTACGTATCCGAGTGTGATACGTGTAGACGAGTGAAAACTGATCATATGAAGAAATCAGGGCTGCTGCAACCCCTGAAGATCCTGGCATGGAAATGGGAAGATGTGAGCATGGATTTCATTGTGGGATTGCCCCTGACTTCCAACAAGCATGATTCCATTTGGGTAATCGTTGACCGGTTAACCAAGACGGCTCGCTTCATCCCGGTGCATACACGTTACAATGCCGGTAAATATGCAGAGCTGTACATAGCAAAGATTCTATGCTTATATGGGGTACCCAAGACCATCGTCTCAGATCGAGGTGCATTATTTGTATCTCGCTTTTGGGAGCAGCTACACGCTGCATTGGGTACCAAGCTGATTAGGAGCTCCGCCTATCACCCTCAGACAGATGGCCAAATAGAGAGGATGAATCAAGTACTAGAAGACTTGTTGAGAGCATGTGCCATCCACCACGGTAGGAACTGGGATAATCACCTGCCGTTGGCGGAATTCTCGTACAACAACGGCTATCGGGCGAGTATCAAAATGGCACCCTACGAAGCTCTCTACGGTTGCAAATGTCGCACCCCATTAAATTGGTGCGAGACCGGTGAAAGGGTCACATTCGGGGTTGATGTGGTGAACGACGCCGAAGAGCGCGTTCGGATGATTCAAGTCAATTTGAAGGCCGCTCAATCCTAGCAAAAGAGATACGCTGGTAAGAGGCATAGACCGCTGCACTTTGATATCGGGGAACACGTATACCTCCGTGTATCTCCGATGAAGGGCGTGCATCAGTTCGTCGTGAGGGGGAAACTAGCTCCCCGATTCATTGAACCCTAGGATATCACCGAGAAGTGCGGACCAGCGGCGTATAGACTGGAGCTACCAGCATCTCTTGCTGGTATTCATGACGTTTTCCATGTTTCTCAACTGCGAAAATGTCTGAAGCATACAGCTGCTGTTCCTACCGAAGACATCGGCGAGTTGCAACCGGATTTGACATATGATGAATATCCTGTGGCGATTATTGAGGAGAAAGCTCGGACCACGCGTAGCCGAACATTGTGGTTCTACAAAATACTCTGGAGCAACCACACCGCCGAAGAAACGACGTGGGAGAGCGAGGAATTCCTTCGCTCAAATTACCCGGAGTTCATGGCGTCTCAGCACGGGTAAGTCCCTATTACATCGCTGTCTCTTCTTTTGTAATCTCGGGACGAGATTCTTTTAAGGGGGCAGGGATGTAAAAGCCCAAAAAAGAGACTTGCAAAAACTTTTCATCATCTCACAACACCACAGTTTTTGTTGTGGATATCTTGTGAAGAATTGTGAAGAGCAAGTAACCTCCATCAAAAGGATGATTAGAGGGTAGAGCCCTAACTTTCACAAAGTAGGATTCCTACACATGAACATGAGAGGTTGAGCTCACCCCTAGAACTTGAAAAGACTTGGGAAGGTTCAGGCCAAACTTCATGCAAATCCAACACTTTTGAGGCACTTTTGGTGGCATTTGAAAAGAGGCCAATTTGAATGTAAATTCAAATTGCAGCAACTTTCATCACTTAAATTCAAAAGTTAGCTTCATATTCAAACTCAGCACATTTTTCTGAGTTAGTCCACCAATTTTCATCCCATTGGAGTTCATCTTGTCGGGAGCCAAATTTGCAACAATTCAAAACTGAATTTGAATTTCAGTTTAAATGTGAAGCAAATTTGGCCAAACAAATTTCAAATGGAGAACCCAAATTCAAACTGTGACTTGGTGGCAAAGTCTAGTATTCAATGTTTAGTAGCTTGGATATTTGCAGCAGAAGGGGGAGAAAGAATTAGAGGGGAGAAGAGGGCCCACTTGTCAGTAGACTTAGCACAGAAGCATACTCAGCTGACTCTCTCTCGACCGAGCACGCTCGCCAGCCAGCCACGGCGTCGGCGCCCGACAGCCTCAGCCGTACAGCTCCTGCTTCGGCGTGGGAGGTGGCACAGCAGGTGTCGTGCCCTCCACCGCCCTCAGTGGCCTATAAAAGGCACGAGACCGCCGGCGAGTTTCTGTTTTCGTGAGTTTCCGCAACCAGCCGCCTAATAGCCCGAGCTCCGATCGCTTGCCACCCGAGCTGTGATCGTCCTCCGGCCTCGATGTCCATAGGAAAGTGGAGCGCTAGCTTATCCTCGAGACCACCGCGCAACCCGTTTCAAGGTTCGACCTTTGTGCGCGGAAATTTTCCAGTTTAGGGCGGGGAGCTCATTTTGGCACCCGATTAGGTTTAGGAAAATTTCAGAAAGATTGTCGGGTGGGAGGTCGAACGGTGCTGTGAGGGAACATCTAGAGGTTCTTGACACCCTTCTCGATCAAAACCCGGAAGGAAACCACCGCCGGAACCCTAGGTTCACCATAGAACAGTTTGGCAGAATAGGGGGTCTCCGGTGAGGTCCGGGTTGCCGGCCGTTTCGGTTCCAACCGAGGTCACGCCGAGCATCCCGAGGTCCCCCTGAACGTGGTGACGCGATTAGCGTGCCAAGGAGATGGTCAGGAGGGCGGGAACACGTTGCCGAGGTAGCACAGAGGCATAGAGCTCGTCGCCGGTGAACTACGGCGGTTAGCCGGCGGCGGCAGGGTGTCCAGCGTGTTCAGCGTCTGAAATTATGTGGGGGCGGCGAGCCTCACCATCGCTGGCGAGCTAGATCGACGGGAACGCTGACCTCGCCGGAGCTCCGGCGGCTCGGGGCGGCGGCGTCGGGAGGTAGACGAAGGGCGGGGTCCCACGTGTCAGCTGCTGTGCTAATCGCGCGCGAGCGCGCGGTTAGTTCAAATTAAATGGGTGGGCCCCGCTGTCAGCCTCTGGTTTAGTGCGGGAGAGGATTCTCTGTAGGAAAATAATTCAGGGATCATCCCAAACTTTAGAAATTCATAACTTTGTGTAGGAAGCTCCAAATTCAGTGAACCAAATTTTGCTGAACTCAGGATGGTGAGTACTTTCCAGGAATACAAATTTCAGCTCATGAATGTTAATAGTTTTCCATAATTAAATCCCTAAAATTTAAACTGTTGGGAATTTTATCTGGAGAATTACTTCATGAAAAATTCTGAAATTTGGCTGAGAGGTTCATGGGAAAATCCTTGACTCCCAGTAAAATTTTCAGACTCATCCAAGTTCCTTTAGTCCCCCTAATGGGGTGATTAAGTGAACTGCCCTGAGAAAATAGAAAAATGTACAGAAACATTTTTCAGATTTTCTCAAATCTTGTTTAGGGCATAAATTCCTCTAGAATTCTTCAAATTACATGAAACCAATTCCATCAGAACCATCTTAAATTCTAGTTTCCAGAAAGTAATGGTTGGAGCCATGAAAACCCCCTGGAATTTCTTAGAGGCTCAATTATTGACCAATTAGGTTGTTATTTGTACAAAGCTCAAATGAACTTTGTTTCAAATGAAACTTGGTCAAGACTCTGGTTAGGACCCTACCAAGCCACCATAAAAATTTCAGAACCAAAAGGGAGGGTTAGCTATAGGTATAGTAATTACTTATTCAAGTTTACCCGTTGCATTTGAATTAACATGTAGTATCTCATTAACGTGTAGTCGCCGAAGGCGAGGAGACTCCGGAAGTGCTTGACTTCCCTCTTCCAGACGAAGACCTAACCCCTGACCAGCAGCAACAAGGCATGCCCCGGTTTGCATTAACCCTTTTATAAAGTTTTGCTTTGGTTACATGTCTAGTGTGAAGTATGAATGTGCATTAGGTGTAGAATGGATGGAACCCACTTGCATAACCAGAAATTTCCCTATAAGAGTGAGGGTAGTGTCTAAGACCTTGAGTAGACAGGCTATGCTTAATGATTCATAGGACTTCGGTACAAGTAGAGTAGTTGGAATCTACTCGCGAGTTAGGCTTGGGACACACGGGATTGGTTCGAATGATGTGATATCACTTTAGAAATGAAAATGAGACTGGGCAGGGGCTAGGGCACAGAAAGAGGAAGTCTTGTGTGCACAGCCCCTGTCAGTGTCGATTGAGGACCGATCCGTGTGCGGCCCTGCTAAACAAGTATTGAACGTACCGAAGGAATATCGGATATATGGGCCCCAATAAACCGATGTAACCTAAACCTCCGGACGTCGAGGCATAACGCACCGATTTATTTTTGTAGGGTGAGGGAAGCAAGGTGGAAATCTGCTAACTGGCATAGAGAGATGCTCCGTGTAGGGAACCTCCTGCTCGTTTCGGTGCGACCGGTTCGACGTTTGGGCTGTTGGGTGAAAGGTTGTCCCGTACGACATCGAGTGAGCGTGCTGTGCAGCTCCACGGGTGGGCGTACGTGACGTGCTCTTTGGGTTTCCCTGCAGGTGTATATCGAGTCGATTCACCGTCCCTTGCGATGACGAGTACCGCTTGTTTACTGCATCGTAACGTAGATAATTTATGAAATATGATGCTTCAATATTGCTGTTATGATCTAATTGTATTGTTACATGTGTGCCATCAGATATTGCTCACTAAGTTCATATTCATGAACTGTTAACTTGTGGCTAAAAGATGAACTAAGGATGAACTTGTAGGCGTGTCTGTTTGCTGCAATCTTACCGTCCCATGTTCATTGTACACTACATGTAGAGTTTCATGCCTAGGTGAGTCGGTTAAGTCTTGTTGAGCCATCGTGCTCATGGTTGCTGCTTAAGTGTTTTTCAGGTGAGGAGCCACCCACGGACTCGGGTTACGAGTCCACCGGCGAGGGTTACCCTCCGTCAGGGACCACGGCTGAGTGGGAGCCGTACACGCCGCGCTGAGCTGAGGAGTGCAGCTAGTGTGGGTTGCCCTAGGGCTGGGCAGCCAACTTTTGCTAGATAGGCGGGCATGAGTTGTATAATTTAGACTTCCGCTGTGTAATATAACAATGGTTTGTAACTGAAGATTGTACCTGTTTGTACAGTTCAGTTGGTTTCTCATGTAATAAAAGGTGTCCTTATGATGTGTGCTGTCAGGTGTCGCATCGTGCGGCACCACCCTCTGCGATCCTGGATGAGCGGATTTTGGTCGGCCACAGCCTCCTGCGCCTCGCCCCAACATGGGCACTCCTGTTCAAAACCCCCGCCCCAACGTACCTGCTGTCGTGGGCAACAAGGCATGCTTTGCATGCAGAGAGACGGGACACTTTGCGAGCCAGTGCTCGAAGAGAGGTCCTAGACAACCAAGCAACGTGCCCAAGCAGATCCCACGGCCGAACAGAGGAGCCAATCAAGGAAACCGTGGACAGCAGAACTACGCTCGCGGCAATGTGAACCATGTCTCTGCTAAGGAAGCGCAACAGGCTGAGGACGTCATGATTGGTATGTTCCTTGCCAACTCCAACCCAGCCACCACTTTATTCGATTCCAGAGCATCACATTCATTCATATCATCCAAGTATGTTGCCAATTATAATCTACCCATATCACACTTGAAATATACTATGTTGGTTAATTCTCCCGGTGGAGAGATGAAGACTAATATAGTATGTACGAAAGTAAACCTTAAAATAAGAGGGGTAGACTTCCTTGCCAACCTCATTGTCTTAGATTCCCAAGGGCTTGACATAATACTCAGAATGGAGTGGTTAAGCAAGCACAATGGAGTAATCCAATGTGCTAAGAGGAGCGTGCAGTTGACAAACGAGCACGGTACCCGTATCGAGTTCGAGTCAGCCCAGCCAAAAACCGAGAAGGCAACGTTGAACCACGTCGAAGGAGCAACCTTGGATTGCATTCCGGTGGTTCAAGAGTTTTCGTACGTGTTCCCGGAAGAACTTTCAGGTATGCCACTTGACCGGGACATCGAGTTTTCCATTGACTTGGTATCCAGAACTGCACCTATAGCAAAGAAACCATATAGGATGCCCGTTAATGAACAAGTGGAGCTCAAGAAGCAAATCCAGGATCAGCTTGAGAAGGGTTTTATACGTCCAAGCTCGTCACCATGGGGAGCCCACGTGCTCTTCATAGACAAGAAGGATGGGACTCAAAGGATGTGTGTGGACAATAGGTCTCTCAATGAGGTGACGATCAAGAACAAGTACCCTCTGCCCCGTATAGAGGACCTGTTCGACCAAATGAAGGGAGCTCGAGTCTTCTCCAAGATTGATCTTCGGTCGGGATATTTCCAGCTGAAGATTAAGCCCTCCGATATACCCAAGACTGCCTTTCGAACACGGTATGGTTCGTATGAATATACCGTGATGTCTTTTGGGTTAAAGAATGCACCCGCGTACTTCATGTACCTCATGAATAAGATCTTCATGGAGTACTTGGACAAGTTCATCGTGGTTTTCATCGACGATATCATGGTGTATTCAAAAAGTGAGGAAGAACATGAAGAACACTTAAGATTGACATTACAGAAGCTGCGAGAGCATCAATTGTATGCCAAGCTCAGAAAGTGTCAATTTTGGCTAAAGGAGATATCGTTCCTAGGCCACATCATCTCTGAGGAAGGAGTATTGGTTGATCCCGAAAAAGTGGGAGATGTTCTGAAGTGGAACCAACCGCAAAACGTGAGGGACATTGGGAGTTTTCTTGGGATGATAGGATACTACCGAAGGTTCATCAAGGACTTCTCCAAAATAGCAAAGCCTATGGAGGGATTGCTAATGAAAGGAAAAGCCTTCCAATGGACACCAGCGTGCCAAGAAAGCTTTGAGGAGCTCAAGAAAAGGCTAACCACAACACCGGTTTTAGTACTACCGGACGTAAGCAAGAGCTTTGACATATATTGTGACGCATCTAGACAAGGGCTTGGATCTGTGCTCATGCAAGAGGGACAAGTGGTAGCCTATGCGTCAAGACAACTCAAGAAACATGAGCTGAATTACCCCACACATGACTTGGAACTCGCGGCTGTGGTGCATGCGTTAAAGATTTGGAGACATTATATCCTTGGTCATCGATGTGAGATCTATACGGATCATAAAAGCCTCAAGTACATATTCACCCAAAGGGATTTGAATTTGAGGCAACGTCGATGGTTGGAGCTCATTAAGGATTATGATGTTCGAATCAACTATCACCCCGTAAAGGCCAATGTAGTAGCCGATGCGTTGAGCCGAAAGGGAGCATGTCACCATTTCATGGTTCGGGAGCTACCGCCCGAGCTGCGTAAGGAGTTCAAACAGTTACATCTCGGTTTCTTGAACGAGATGGAAGTGATGGAACTCCAATCTTCATTGGAACAAGAGATAAGAGATGGCCAAGCAACGGATGAGGAGATCAAGGAGATCAAGGAAAGGATCCGACAAGGAATAGAAAAGGACTTCAAGGAAGACGAGAAGGGTACGCTTTGGCTAGGGAAAAGGATTTGTGTGCCTAACGTGAAGCATATCCGTGACACGATATTAAAAGAGGAATATGACTTACCTTATTCCATACATACCGGCAGTACAAATATGTACAAGGACCTAAAAACTTGTTATTGGTGGGATGGTATGAAAAGGGACATAGCAGAGTATGTTGCCTTATGCGACACATGCCAACAGGTGAAGGCCGAACATCAAAGACCCGCTGGACTGTTGCAACCCTTAAAAGTACCCGAGTGGAAGTGAGAAGACATCAATATGGATTTCATCGTCGGATTGCCACGTACTCGGTCGGGTTATGACTCAATCTGAGTTATCGTGGACCGATTGAAGAGAACAACCCATTTTCTTCCTGTTAAAACCACGTACCGTGTGGCGGATCTAGCCGAGCTATACATGGAGCAAATCATGTGCCGCCATGGAATCCCGAAGAGGATAGTTTCAGACCGGGGTACTCAGTTTACCTCTAGGTTCTGGAAGAAGCTGCATGAAGCTATGGGTACACAACTGGATTTTAGCTCCGCTTATCACCCGCAGACTGATGGACAAACCGAAAGGACAAACCAAATTTTGGAAGACATGTTGAGAGCATGCGCCTTGAAACATGGGCGTAGTTGGGATAGGAGCTTGCCATATGCTAAGTTCTCCTATAACAACAGCTATCAAGCTAGCTTGAAGATGTCACATTTCGAAGCATTGTATGGTAGACGGTGTAGAACGCCGTTGTTTTGGAACGAGACCGGAGAGAACCAATTGTTTGGACCCGAAGTACTACAAGAGGCTGAGAAGCAAGTCCAAACCATACGGGAGAACTTGAAGGCTGCTCAGTCACGACAGAAAGGCTATGCGGACAATAGGCGAAGGAAGTTGACTTTCGAAATAGGAGACTTCGTATACCTTAAAGTATCGCCTATCCGAGGCCAACGACGTTTCAATGTCAAAGGAAAGTTAGCACCTCGCTACATCGGGCCATTTAAGATTTTGGACAAGCGAGGAGAAGTAGCCTATCAACTAGAGCTCCCAACGCACCTCTCTCGTGTGCATGACGTGTTTCATGTATCCCAGCTCAAGAAATGCTTGAGAGTGCCAGAAGAACAAGTACCGATAGATGAACTTGAACTTCAAGAGGATCTGACCTATGTAGAGCACCTTGTCCGAATTTCAGACATGAAGGAAAGGGTCACGAGGAACAAAGTGATCCATTGGTGCAAGGTACAATGGATCCATCACACCGAAGCTGAAGCCACATGGGAGAGTGAAGAAGACATCAAGGCAGAATTCCCTCATCTATTCTCCACTAGCGAATCTCGAGGGCGAGATTCAATTTAAGGGGGGTAGATTTGTGACACCCTCAATTTCGATTTCTGCATGCATTCATATTTTATATAGAGAGAACATTTTAAAGGAAGTGGAAACAGAAAAGGAATCAAAAGGATAGCCGAAAAGAACTAATTCCAGTTCACCGAGAAGCGCCGAAGACAATTCCCACGGCCCAAGCCACGTGGTACCTTCGGAGCTCATCCTCGCAAAGGGGGAGAGGTCCACCGCTAACTGGCTATGTGGCAGGCTCGGGGCTCGTCTCTACGGAAGGGGCGAGGTCCGACCCCGTGGGACACGTGTTGCCCCCGGAGCTAGCCTCTGCAGAGGAGCGAGGGCAGCCCGCAGGACACGTGTTGCCTTCGGAGCTAGTCACTGCGAAAAAGAGAGGACCAGCCATGCGGGACATGTGTCGCTCTCGGAACTCACCTCCGAAAGGTCCGGTCCTACTGGACACATTGTTGGTGATATTCCCAAGAGGCAATCATAACAATTCGGATAAAGGCCTGATGGATATTTGATCCATAAGAAATTAGGGTACTAATGGGCCTGTGACCTAAAAGCCTATTAGCGTGCCTATAAATATGAGGGGTAGGGTTACCGACAGATGACTCCACTAGATAGCAGTCCCAGCCGCCGTCCCTCACAGGTCAGCCGCCGAAACCCCTGCCGCGCGCACGGTGCTAGCACACCGACGCACGGCGTTCCTCCCTGTACGTGTGGACTCCGTGGAGGCTCTGCTGTTACTGCTGCGCTGATCGGCTACGGCGCGCATCTACGATCCGCTGCGCTGTGCGTCTAGTGGTAACGATCCATGACCTTCTTACTCGCATGTTTCCTGGGTGATACGGGTCGAATTGCTAGAGTAGTGCATCGCCTATTTCCCAACAGTGGTACCAGAGCCGACTTGTGTAGTTTTTGGTCTGGATCTTAGATGCGATCTACTGCAGACAAGTTCATATGATGAATTTTTATAGTTCGGCTTTTGGGGTTTGGAATTGGTTAGAGTAGATTGCCATCATATGACTAAAGGATTAGTTCGTGCTCCTTCTCTGCTGTGTGCGCAACCTGTCCCTACCGGCTGGAATCACCATCGGGACTAATAGTGTACATAGCTAGCAGATTGAGCCAACAGATCACGGTCATGTGTCACGATCTTCTCGTGGATAACCAGTCACAATGAAAATTGAGGCATTCTGAATGGCTCAGATTCGGGTTGATCTGATCAATTCGATGAGATTTTCATAGTGATTTCATAGATGCGATCTATGTAATTCCGTTTGGTGTTCAGGGCGCTGCCCTGAAACCCGCGGGGGGCGGCTCCCCCCTCGACCCCCCGCCCGCTAACCGGCTAGTGGGACCGCCGTTGCTGTCAGCTATAGTGACATCATTAAGTTGTTTCGCGATAGACATCGTTCTACGCTTAACTTGTTTTTGCAGGGAATGATGTGAATGGTATGGCCTAAATATGATGTGATAATCTGTATGTAAAATTCGTGCAGCCTGCGTGTTGCAAATTTAACACAACCGGGTTGAGGTTGTCGCATATTTGTATAACGACCTGCGTGTTGCCCTGATCTCTCATGTAATTTATTTGATAGCTATTAGATGTATTAGCTTCTTTTATATTCATTGAGAAACCTCAAGCAAGATGGCGATGGTGATCACCATAAGAAGGGAGACATGGCGGTGTAGATCATGATGGAACCATGGTGATGGAGATCACTATGATCCTAAAGGCCATACTATTCACATATATGATATGATCGTATGCCTGTGATGTTTTACTATTCTTTTCATGCTTTTCATATGGTGGATGTTTTGTCATGATAGAATAGCTTCCCTCGGAAAAGTTGAGTATTTGATGCCATTTACCTATAGCTGCACCTATGTTGTTTTGATCGTTGTATGGTAGGTTTGCCAAAGCAAAATACCGTCATCTATCATAATGAATAGGGTGAATGTTGGACATTCACATGCATAGTATTGGTTTACTCAACAAAGCTATCAAAACGGTTTTGGGCTTTATGGCATAGTGTTGGGAGCCGGGGCATTAGATGTCACCCAACAAACAAGAATCATACAGAGATATGATTAACAATGGTTGTTTACCTATGTTACTAATTTTCTAGCAGTGAAGCCAAAGCTCACTAGGAATTAGTGAATATGGATCTTGGACCACTATATGTCGTTAGAGGGAGGACGATGCTCATTTATTGGTGGTGTCTTTTATTAAACTATTAATAAAAGATTGGTACATAACATAGTGCTAAAACCTTGCATATTTATTTTCTATTGTAGATCATGTCTGCTAGTAACAATTCCGGTTTCAATTTGCGATCTGTGCTTGAGAAAGAAAAGCTCAATGGAGCTAACTTTATTGATTGGTACCGCAACCTGAGAATTGTTCTCAGGCAAAAGAAAATTGAGTATGTTCTTGAGCAACCATACCCCAATGACCTCCCCGATGATGCAAATGCCGCAACTCGCAGGACTTATGAGAAGCACTGCGATGATGCGCTTAATGCAAGCTGCCTCATGCTTGCCACAATGTCCCCTGATCTACAAAAACAATATGAGCATGCAGATGCTTATTCTATGATTCAGGGACTACGTGGAATGTTTGAGAACCAAGCAAGGGCTGAGAGGTACAACATCTCAAAGTCCTTGTTCTCATGCAAGCTGGCGGAAGGTAGCCCGGTCAGTCCCCATGTAATCAAGATGATTGGTTACATTGAGACTTTGGACAAACTTGGTTCTGAACTCAAGGATGACCTGGCTATTGACGTTATTCTCCAGTCACTCCCACCGAGCTATGAGCCATTTATATTGAATTATCAAATGAATGTCATGGAGAAAACGTTGGCTGAATTGCATGGGATGCTTAAAACAGCCGAGAAAAGCATTAGGAAAAACACCACTCATGTGATGATGGTTCAAAAGGAGAATAAAAAGAGGAAGCGTGTGATGCATCCTAAAGGCAAGGGAAAGGTTCCCAATGAGTCTTCAAGCTCAAAGCCAAAGGGCAAATCAGGCCCTTCTCCTAATGATGAATGCTTCCACTGTCATGCTAAGGGGCATTGGTCTAGAAACTGCAAGAAGTACTTGGAGGATAAGAAGAAGAAAGGGAGTGAGACTTCCACTTCAGGTATAAATGTTATAGAAATCAATATTGCTACATCTTCTAGTGAATCATGGGTATTTGATACCTGATCAATGATTCACACTTGCAAATCGTTGCAGGGTCTAAGTGAGACTAGAAGATTTGCAAAAGGTGAGTTGGATGTTCGGGTCGGCAATGGAGCAAAGGTTGCTATCATAGCTGTCGGAACTTATCACTTGTCATTACCCTTAGGATTAGTTTTGGAATTAAATAATTGTTATTGCATTCCTTCTTTGAGCAAGAACATTATATCTTCTTCATGTTTGGAAGAAGTTAATGGTTATGAGATTATAATAAAGAACAAATGTTGTTCTATTTATTATAATAATATTTTCTATGCTCAATGTCCATTAGTGAATGGATTATATGTTCTTGATCTTGAGGATAAAACAGTCTATAACATTAATACAAAAAGGGCTCTATGAAATGATCTAAATCCCACTTTTATTTGGCATTGTCGCTTAGGTCATATAAATGAGAAACGCATTGAGAAACTCCATAAAGATGGTTTGTTAAGTTCATTTGATTTTGAATCACTTGACACATGCGAGTCTTGTTTGCTTGGGAAGATGACCAAAGCACCCTTCACTAGTCAAAGTGAGAGGGCAAGTGACTTGTTGGGACTTATACATACTGATGTATGTGGACCAATGAGTTCGGTAGCTAGAGGTGGTTTTCAGTATTTCATTACTTTTACCGATGACTTTAGTAGATATGGATATGTCTATCTAATGAGGCACAAGTCTGAATCTTTTGAAAAGTTCAAAGAATTTCAGAATGAAGTACAAAATCAGTTGGGCAAGACAATTAAACTTCTACGATCAGATCATGGGGGTGAATATTTGAGCCATGAATTTTATGATCATTTAAAACAATGTGGAATTGTTCCACAATTGACTCCACCTGGAACGCCCCAATGGAATGGGGTGTCCGAGCGGAGGAACCGTACCTTGTTGGACATGGTTAGGTCGATGATGAGCCAGACTGATCTTCCACTATCCTTTTGGGGTTATGCTCTTGAAACTGCTGCGTTTACACTAAACAGAGTCCCAACTAAGTCTGTTGAGAAGACACCATATGAGATGTGGACCGGGAAACGTCCCGGATTGTCTTTCCTCAAAGTTTGGGGATGTGATGCTTATGTCAAACGTTTGACGTCACACAAACTTACTCCCAAATCAGACAAATGCTTCTTTGTGGGATATCCTAGGGAAACCAAAGGATATTATTTTTATAATAAAACGGAGGGTAAAGTGTTTACTGCTCGCAATGGTGTCTTCTTGGAGAAAGAGTTTCTCTCTAAAGGAGTTAGTGGGAGCAAGGTGCATCTTGAAGAAATTCAAGAAATATCTGAAAATGTTTTGGCACCCTCTAATCCTATACAGGATGTACAAGATGTTGTACAACCACTTGATGAAACACCAGCCCCACGAAGGTCTACAAGAGTACGTCGTGCAACTGAAAAGTTGGCACTCCTAACCACGGAACCACAGGACATGGTATTGTTGGACAATAATGAGTCTGTGACCTACACTGAACCAACAATGGGACCCGACTCTGAGAAATGGCTTGGAGCCATGGAATCCGAAATAGAATCCATGCATGAGAATCAAGTTTGGAACTTGGTTGATCCAATCGATGGTGTGAGACCGATCGATTGCAAATGGATTTTCAAGAAAAAGACTGATATGGATGGAAAAGTTCACATCTATAAAGCACGATTGGTGGCGAAAGGTTTCAAGCAAATTCAAGGTGTTGATTATGATGAAACATTTTCGCCCGTCGCTATGCTAAAGTCTGTTCGGATTCTCCTAGCAATTGCTGCATATTTTGATTATGAAATATGGCAGATGGATGTCAAAACAGCCTTTCTTAATGGGAGTCTGACTGAGGATGTGTACATGACACAACCTGAGGGTTTTGTCGATCCTAAAAATGCTAGAAAAATATGCAAACTTCAAAAGTCCATCTATGGATTGAAGCAAGCATCTCGTAGTTGGAATCTACATTTTGATGAAGTGGTCAAAGGGTTTGGTTTCATCAAGAACGTAGAAGAACCTTGTTATTACAAGAAGGTTAGTGGGAGCGCACTTATATTTCTGGTCCTATATGTAGATGACATATTGTTGATCGGAAATGACATTCCAGTACTAGATGCTGTTAAATCCTCATTAAGGAAAAGTTTCTCAATGAAGGATTTAGGAGAGGCAGCGTACATTTTGGGCATAAAGATCTATAGAGATAGATCTAAAAGGTTAATTGGATTAGGCCAAGACACATATATTGACAAGATATTGAATCGGTTCAATATGCAAGATTCTAAGAAAGGTTTCTTGCCAATGTCACATGGCATCACTCTAAGCAAAAGTCAGTGTCCTTCGACGCCTGATGAGCAAAAGAGGATGAGAGCGATTCCTTATGCTTCGGCTATTGGATCTATCATGTATGCCATGTTGTGTACACGCCCAGATGTATCCTATGCTCTAAGTGTTACGAGCAGGTATCAATCAGATTATGGTGAGGCTCATTAGACAGTTGTCAAAAACATTCTTAAGTACTTGAGAAGAACTAAGGATGTATTCCTAGTGTTTGGAGGTGAAAAAGAGCTCGTTGTAAGAGGTTACACCGATGCTAGCTTCCAAATAGACAAGGATGACTCTAGATCGCAATCCGGTTTTGTGTTCTGCCTCAATGGAGGGGCAGTGAGCTGGAAAAGTTCCAAGCAAGACACAGTAGCAGATTCAACGACGGAGGCGGAGTATATTGCAGCTTCTGAAGCTGCAAAGGAAGCTGTTTGGATCAGAAAATTTGTTTCTGAATTGGGTGTTGTTCCTAGTGCGTCCGGACCTGTGGATCTCTATTGCGACAATAATGGAGCCATTGCACAGGCAAAGGAGCCTAGATCACACAAAAGATCCAAACATATACTACGACGCTATCATCTGATTCGAGAGATTATCGACCGAGGTGATGTGAATATATGCAAGGTGCATACGGATTTGAATATGGCAGATCCGTTGACAAAGCCTCTTCCACAATCAAAGCATGAGACGCACACGAGATCTATGGGTATTAGATAATTACATCAGTGATCCTAGTGTGTAGTGGGAGACTTGTGTCATAGCTATGTTTATGTACTATTTGAGTAACTATTATTCACATTGGTCATCAAGTATGTGACTTGTTCGTGAGACTCTTTGTTAATTATAATGTTACTCAAAATGATCCCTAGTCTACATCGTTATATGAGATAATGATAGTACGCAGACTAGCACATGTATTAATTGATGATCACGTTTCACGGATCATAGGTATGGAGATATCAAATTAATAATGTGAACACATGTTAGTGAACATGGTGTTGGATAGACCCATTCCGAGACACTGTTTTGATTGTTATTTACATATGTGCCATCAGTTGGTCTTGAGTGATACACCTGCTAGATTCTTTGACCTGAGATCGCCATTGTTTCTCACTATGTGTAGTTGTGCACTTTGAAACTATCAAACGCTACTCCGTAACTGGGTGGTCATAAAAATAGTCTTCAGGTGCATGATGAAGCATGGAATGAGATGTGTGCGGATCAAGATGGGATTTGCCCCTCCTAAATAACAGGAGAGATATCTCTGGGCCCCTCGAGATAGTTGGATTGAAAGTGCATGGCCATGCCAAAATGATTAAAGAGTTAATCATTATGACTAAAAGTTAGTCATAGATTGAATCCACTATTTGATCGAGTGAATGGTCGAGCTATCACAAGGATGGCACGTATCTCGCCTTGAGCTTGACTGGTATCGTGTGGCAAAGGAATTAGCATGTGAATGTATCTAGGTTCAGCCGATATGATCTTTATGTACATTCGGGAGTCAGTATGTCCTGCTAGGTACCTCTACTGACTTGTGTTTGAAAACGGTTTTCATTCATAACCGACTGTACATGAACCTAACGGGTCACACACTTAAGGGGATGGAATATTGAAAAACTTGGCTATATGATTGTCTCTAGTGCAAGTGGGAGATTGTTGGTGATATGCCCAAGAGGCAATCATAACAATTCGGATAAAGGCCTGATGGATATTTGATCCATAAGAAATTAGGGTACTAATGGGCCTGTGACCTAAAAGCCCATTAGCGCGCCTATAAATATGAGGGGTAGGGTTACGGACAGATGACTCCACCAGATAGCAGTCCCAGCCGCCGCCCCTCACAGGTCAGCCGCCGAAACCCCTGCCGCACGCACGGTGCTAGCACACCGACGCACGACGTTTCTCCCTGTACGTGTGGACTCCGTGGAGGCGCTTCTGTTACTGCTGCGCTGATCGGCTACGGCGCGCATCTACGATCCGCTGCGCTGCGCGTCTAGTGGTAACGATCCATGACCTTCTTACTCGCATGTTTCCTGGGTGATACGGTCGAATTGCTAGAGTAGTGCATCACCTATTTCCTAACACACATGTCACCTCCGGAGCTCATCTCCGGGAGGTCCGACATTACCGGACACGTGTCACCTCTGGAGCTCACCTCGGGAGGTCCGACGCTATTGGACACATGTCGACCTCGGAGCTCACCTCCGAGAAGAAAGGGAGTCTGGCGCTACTAGATACGTGACAATCTCGGAGCCACCTCCGAAGAGAGGGGAGGTCTGGTTTTGACACGTGGCACTATCGGAGCTCACCTCCGAAGAGGGGGGGTCCGGCACTAACACGTGGCGCACGTGGAGCTCGCCTCTGGAGATAGGGAGGTCCGGTCCACAAGACACATGGTGCACGCGGAGCTCGCCTCTGAGGAAGAGGGAGGTCTCGCCCGCCTGACACGCAGCACAATAGGAGCCCGCCTTTGCAGAAAAGGGAAGCCCTGGCCCCCGCTGGACACGTGGAGCCTCCGGAGCTTATCCCTGCGTAAGGACGCGATTCTGAAGCAGTTTTTCTCCCATGCATGAGTGCCTGACACGGAGGAAACCGACACGAACTCTTCTACGTCGAATACTGCACCAAATCAGCAAGAGATAAGTTGTTAAGATTCAAAAACAATTTGAATAGGACTCTTATTCGAATTCCGATCAGAGTAGGACTCTTTGTTTCCCTCTTATAAATACAACCCAAAACAACCCCTTGGTCGTAACATCTTTTCCAAAGCCGACAACTTAGAGGCCCTATCCCCCAAACTCGCCGAGCTAAACCCCTTTGCCGGAGTTTGACCACCGAAGAGACCGCCGACGAGCCCAGACACGATCGCTATCGCCGGAGGAGAGCCGACGATCTGTTTTATCTGCAGGAAAGACCCGAAGGAAGTAAGGTAGGTCTCCAATACCACCTTACGACATCATCGCGGTTTTCTTTGCATCTGTTTCTTCGATCCTTTCGAACAGAAGCTTTTCCGTGTGGACAGATCACGTGTTGATCGGTTTGATCTAGATCTTGAGTCAAGATCATCGCCACATCCACAATTGATCTTTACACCTCTGTTCATTGTAGAACCCATGCAAGCCATGCAAGAACACGTACAAACCAATCTAATAAAAACTGCACTATAGGATTAGCATGCATATGCATCATTGCATCTTAGGTAAAGTTCGATAATTGATTGTTGTGAACCTTGTTGTGGCGGACCGGGATCCGGTCATCCAGGATCGCAGAGGGTGGTGCCGCGCGATGCGACACCCGACAGCACACGTCATAAGAACACATTATATTACATGGGAGGACAAACTGAATGTACAAAATAGTACACTTCTCAGTTACAAACTAGGGTCTTTTATTACACAGCGGAAGTTTCTTTTATACAACTCACGCCCGCCTATCTAGCAAAAGTGGTTGCCCAGCCCTAGGGCAACCCACACTAGCTGCACTCCTCAGCTCAGCGCGGCGTGTACGGCTCCCACTCAGCCGTGGTCCCCGACGGAGGGTAACCTTCGCCGGTGGACTCGTACTCCGAGTCCGTGGGTGGCTCCTCACCTGTAAAACACTTAAGCAGCAACCGTGAGCACGAAGGCTCAGCAAGGCTTAACCGACTCACCTAAGCATGAAACTCTACATGAGGTGTACTATGACATAGGGTAGCAATGTTGCAGCAAATGGACATGCCTACAAGTTCATCCTTAGTTCAGCTTTTAGTAACAAGTTAACTGTTCATGAAGCTGAAATTTAGTGAGCAATATTTGGTGGCACACATGTAGCAATACAATTATATCATAACAGCAATATGGAATCATAACAGTTCATTTATTAGTCTACGTTACGACGCAGTGAACAAGCGGTACTCGTCACCGCGAGGGACGGCGAATCGACTCGATATACACCTGCAGGGAAAACCCAAAGAGCACGTCACGTACGCCCACCCGTGGAGCTGCACAACACGCTCACTCGATATCGTACGGGACAACCTTTCACCCAACAGCCCAAACGTCGAACCGGTCACACCGAAACGAGCAGGAGGTTCCCCACACGGAGCATCTCTCTATGCCCGTTGGCAGATTTCCACCTTGCTGCCCTCAGCCTACACCTATAAATCGGTGTGTTATACCTCGACGCCCGGAGGTTTAGGCTACATCGGTTTATCGGGGCCCATATATCCGATATGCCTTCGGTACGTTCAATACTTGTTCAGCAGGGCCGCACATGGATCGGTCCTCAATCGACACGGACAGGGCTGCACACACAAGACTTCCTCTTGCTGCGCCCTAGCCCCTGCCTAGTCTCATTTTCATTACTAAAGTAATCTCACATCACTCAACCGAACCCGTGTGTCCCAATGCCTATCTCGCGAGTAGATTCCAACTACTCGACTTGTACCGAAGTCCTATGAATCATTAAGCATAGCCTGTCTACTTGAGGTCCTTTACACTACCCTCACTCTTTTAGGAACCTTTGGTTATGCAAGTGGGGTTTCATTCATCCTATACCTAATGCACATACATACATCATATGACACATGTAAACAAAGTAAGACTTATAAAAAGGGTTAATGCAAACCGGGGCTTGCCTTGTTGCTGCTGGTCAGGGGTTAGTTCTTCGTCCGGAAGAAGGAAGTCCAGCACTTCCGGAGTCTCTTCTTCAATGGCTACACGTCGAATATAATACTACATGTAAATTTTAATGCAATGTGTAAACTTGAATACTTATTTACTACTAACTCTAGCTAGCCCTCCCCTTTGGTTCTGAAATTTTTATTGTGGCTTGGCAGGGTCCTAACCAGAGTCTTGACCAAGTTTCATTTGAAACAGAGTTCATTTGCACCTTGTACAAATAAAAGCCCATTTGGTCAATATTTGAGCCTCTGAATAATTCCAGGGGTTTTCATGGCTCCAACCATTACTTTCTGGAAACTAGACTTCAAGATGGTTCTAATGGAGTTGGTTTCATGTCATTTGAAGAATTCTACAGAAAGTTATGCCCTAATTAAGATTTGAGAAAATATGAAAAATGTTTCTGTATATTTTTCTATTTTCTCAGGGCAGTTCTCTTAATCACCCCATTAGGGTAACTAAATGAACTTGGATCAATCTGAAAATTTTACTGAGATTCAGGGATTTTCCAATGAACCTTTCAGCCAAATTTCAGAATTTTTCATAAAGTAGTTCTCCCGATAAAATTCCCAACAGTTTAAACTTTAGGGATTTAATTCTAGAAAACTATTCACTTTCATGAGCTGAATTTGGTATTGCTGGAAAGTACTCAGAATCCTGAGTTCAGCAAAATTTGGTTCATTGAATTTGGAGCCTCCTACACAAAATTATGAATTTCTAAAGCTTGAGCTAATCCCTGAATTATTTCCTACAGAAAATCCCCTCCCGCGCTAAACCAGAGGCTGACAGCGGGGCCCGCCTGTTTAAATTGAACTAACCGCGCGCTCGCGCGCGATTAGCACAGGGGCTGACAGGTGGGGCCGCGCCCTTCGTCTACCTCCCGACGTCGCCACCCCGAGCCGCCGGAGCTCCGGCGAGGTCAGCGTTCCCGGCGATCTAGCTCACCGGAGCCGACGAGACTCGCCGCCCCCACGTAATCTCGGGTGCTGAACCCGCTGGACACCATGTCGCCGCCGGCTAACCGCCATAGCTCGCCGGCGACGAGCCCTATGCCTCTGTGCTACCTCGGCAACGTGTTCCCGCCCTTTTGACCATCTCCTTTGTGCGCTAATCGCGTCGCCACACTCAGGGAAACCTCGGGAAACTCGGCATGAGCTCTGCTGGGCTCTAAACGGCCGGCAACCCAGACCTCACCGGCGACCCCCTCCTCCGCCATACTGTCCTAGGGTGAACTTAGGGTTCCGGCGGTGATTTCCTTCCGGTTTTCGATCGAGAAGGGTCGCCAGAACCTCTAGATGCTCTCTCACAGCTCCGTTCGACCTCCCACCCACTAAGCTTCCCGAATTTCTCCTAAACCTAATCGGGTCCCGAAAGGAGCTACCCGTCCTAAACTGGAAAATTCTCCGCGCACAAAGGTCGTACCTTGGAACGGTTTGCGCGGTGGTCTTGAGGACGAACTAGCGCTTCACTTTCCTATGGAGGTCAAAGCCGGAAGATGATCACAGCTGGGGTGGCATACGATCGGAGCCGGCGGTCTCGGGCCTTTTATAGGCCCCTGAGGCCAGTGGAGAGCGTGACACCTGCTGTGCCACCTCCTCTGCCGAAGCAGGAGCTGGCCGGCCGAGGTGGTCGGGCGCCGACGCTGGCTGCAGCTGGCGAGCGCGCTCGGTCGAGGAAGTCGGCTGAGGAGACTTCTGTGCTAAGTCTACTGACCAGTGGGCCTCCCCTCTAATTCTTTTGTTTTTCCAATTTTCTGAATTCTGTTGTGCCAAAATATTCTCAGCTACTCACAATTTAATGTGAGACTTAGTCACCAAGTCTTGGTTTAAATTTGAATTCTCAAATTTGAACTGTGTTTGGCTAAATTTGCTGCATGTTTAAACTGAAATTCAAATTCAGTTTTGAATTCTTGCAAATTTAGCTCTTGACAAGATGAACTCCAATGAGGATGAAAATTGGTGGGCTTACTCAGAAAAATGTGCTGAGTTTGAATATGAAGCTAACTTTTGAATTTGAGTGGTGAAAGTTGCTGCAATTTGAATTCACATTCAAATTGGCCTCTTTTACAATCACCTCCAAAAGTGCCTCAAAAAGTGTTGGATTTACATGAAATTTGGCTTGAACCTTCCCAAGACTTTTCAAGTCCTAGGGGTGAGCTCAAGCTCTCATGTTCATGTGTAGAAATTCTACTTTGTGAAAGTGTAGGCTTTCCCCTCTAATTACCCTTTTGATGGAGGTTACTTGCTCTTCACACTTTTTCCTAAGATATCCACAATAAAAACTGTGATGTTGTGAGGTGAAGAGAAAATTTTGCAAGTCCCTTTTCTTGGGCTTTTACATCCCTCCCCCCTTAAAAGAATCTCGTCCCGAGATTACAAAAGAAGAGATAGCGATGTAATAGGGACTTACCCGTGTTGATATGCCATGAACTCCGGGTAATTTGAGCGAAGGAACTCCTCGCTCTCCCACGTCGCTTCTTCCGCAGTGTGGTTACTCCAGAGTATCTTGTAGAACCACAACGTTCTGCTACGCGTGGTTCTGGCTTTCTCATCAAGAATTTCCACCGGATACTCCTCATAGGTTAAATCCGGTTTCAGCTCGCCGATGTCTTCGGTAGGAACAGCAGCCGTATGCTTTAAACATTTTCGCAGTTGCAAAACATGAAAAACATCATGGACACCAGCGAGAGATGCCGGTAGTTCCAATCGATACGCCGCTGGTCCACACTTCTCGGTGATAGCGTAGGGTCCAATAAAACGGGGAGCGAGCTTCCCCTTCACACCGAACCGGTGCACGCCCTTCATTGGAGACACACGGAGGTACACGTGTTCCCCAACGTCAAAGTGCAACGGTCTACGCCTCTTATCAGCATAGCTCTTTTGTCGAGATTGAGCGGCCTTCAAATTGGCTTGAATTGTCCAAACGCGCTCCTCGGCGTCATTCACCACATCAACCCCGAATGTGACCCTTTCACCGGACTCGCACCAATTTAATGGGGTGCGGCATTTACGACCGTAGAGAGCTTCGTAAGGTGCCATTTTGATACTCGCCTGATAGCCGTTGTTGTACGAGAATTCCGCCAATGGTAGGTGATCATCCCAGTTCCTACCATGGTGGATGGCACATGCTCTCAACATGTCTTCCAGGACTTGATTCACCCTCTCTGTCTGGCCATCTGTCTGAGGGTGATAGGCGGAGCTCCTGATCAACTTAGTACCCAATGCAGCGTGTAGCTGCTCCCAAAAGCGAGATACAAATAATGCACCTCGATCTGAGACAATGGTCTTGGGTACCCCGTATAGGCATAGAATCTTTGCTATGTACAGCTCCGCATATTTGCCGGCATTGTAACGTGTATTCACCGGGATGAAGTGAGCCGTCTTGGTTAACCGATCAACGATTACCCATATGGAATCATGCTTGTTGGACGTTAGGGGTAATCCCACAATGAAATCCATGCTCACATCTTCCCATTTCCATGCCGGGATCTTCAGGGGTTGCAACAGCCCTGATTTCTTCATGTGATCAGCTTTCACTCGTCTACACGTATCACACTCGGATACGTACTTAGCTACCTCCCGCTTCATCCGTGTCCACCAAAATTTCTTTTTCAAATCTTGGTACATTTTGTTGCTGCCCGGATGAATGGAGTACTTGGACAAGTGAGCTTCGTCGAGGATCTTCTTTCTCAACTCCATATCCCGGGGTACGACTATGCGGTCATTGAACCACAACGTCCCCTCATCATCCTTCCGGAAACATTTGATTTCCCCGTTGTCCATACGTCTCCGAAGATGTGCCATGCCTTTATCCGTCTTCTGAGCTGCAATGATGTCCTCCCTAATGGTAGGGATGAGGGCAAGGTTGTACAGCGATCCATAAGGAACCAAGTATAAACTTGGCTCTTCCTCCTCCACCGGTAGAATGGTGAGGTGATGGACATGTGATTTCCGACTCAGCGCGTCGGCAACCACATTCGCCTTGCCGGGGTGGTAGTGAATCTCAATTTCATAGTCCTTGATTAATTCTAACCACCTCCGTTGCCTCATGTTCAGCTCCTTCTGGGTGAAAATGTATTTCAAGCTCTTGTGGTCGGTGTAGAGATGCACCAAATTCCCCAGGAGATAGTGCCTCCACATTTTCAGCGCCAAAACCACTGCAGCAAGCTCAAGGTCATGAGTGGGATAATGCTGCTCATGGTTCCGAAGCTGGCGTGAGCCATAAGCGACCACACGTCCTTCCTGCATCAACACGCAGCCGAGCCCAATACCGGACGCGTCACAATACACGTCGAAGGGCTTTGTTGTGTCCGGCTGAGCTAAGACCGGGGCTGTGGTGAGATGCTTCACCAATGCTCGGAACGCTCCTTCACACGCCGTGTTCCAAACATATTTTGTCCCTTTCTTCAGCAACTTCGTCATCGGCTTAGCGAGCTTGGAGAAGCTTGGAATGAATCTCCGGTAGTATCCCGCTAACCCGAGGAAGCTTCTGACTTCATGAACTGAAGTGGGAGCTTTCCATTTCAACACTTGCTCTATTTTACTTGGGTCAACCGCAATGCCTTCTGCTGAGATGATATGTCCCAAGAATGGCACTTGGCTGATCCAAAACTCGCTCTTACTGAACTTGGCGTAGAGCTTGTGGTCTCGCAATCGTTGAAGAACGATCCGCAAGTGTTCGGCATGTTCGGCTTCTGTCTTGGAGTAAACCAAGATGTCGTCGATGAACACTACCACGAACTTGTCCAGCTCCGGCATGAACACCGAGTTCATGAGATACATGAAGTGGGCTGGAGCATTTGTGAGACCAAAGGACATGACGAGATATTCATATAACCCATATATCGTCGAGAAGGCCGTCTTCGGGATATCCTCCGCCCGGATCTTTATCTGGTGATATCCAGAGCGAAGGTCCATCTTGGAGAACACACTTGCACCCACAAGTTGATCAAACAATATGTCGATGCGGGGCAGTGGGTACTTATTTTTGATGGTGACGGCGTTGAGCGGCCGGTAGTCTACACACAGCCTCAGGGTTTCACCCTTCTTCTTCACGAACAGCGCCGAGCATCCCCAAGGCGAGGAACTCGGCCTAATGAAACCCTTGCTCAACAGATCATTGAGCTGTTCTTTCAGTTCCGCCAGCTCATTTGGAGCCATCTTGTATGGTCTCCGTGATATGGGTGTAGTCCCGGGTGCGAGCTCGATTTTGAACTCGACATCCCGCTCAGGTGGCATGCCCGGTAGATCATCCGGAAACACGTCGGGATACTCCCGTACTACGGGGATGTCTTCTAACTTGAGAGCCTCAGCACTATTGATCGCTGAAACCTCTCTGACTGGATTATCTAATAGGAGGGACTGCGGACGGTGTAATGGGGAGTTGAGGTGAACCGTCCGTGTTAAAGTTTCGAGGACAGCGCCATGGTAGCTTAGCCATGACATTCCCAAGATTGCATCAATCTTCTGTCCCCCTAGGATAATCATAGTGGTGGGATATATCTTCCCACCTAAGCACAGTGGTGCTTTTGGAACCATCATCGTTGCTGAAATCTTTCCTCCCGGTGAGCGGATCATATAAGAACACTCGGTTGGAAAGGCTTCCAGCTGATGCTGAGCCACATATGATGCACTAATGAAGTTGTGGGTTGCACCAGAATCGAACAATATTATGATGGCTTAATGGTTGAGAGTGAACGTACCCGCCAGCACGTTGTCTCCCTCTGGGGCGTCCTCATTGTCGAGGTTGCGGACGCCTCCAGTCCGCTGACCAACCTTCTTCACCGGAGGTCGGCCTCGAGCACCGCCCTGGAGCTGGGCTTGCCCGCTGCTCTGCTGCCCCTGGGGACAGTCCTTCGCGAAGTGGCCCGCCTGGCCACACGTGAAGCAGGTGAAATGGGGCGGTCCCCCGCTAATCGGTGGATGGAATCCCGGGGCGCGTTGTGGCGGTGGCAATGCCCGGGGTACCGTCTGCTGCTGCTGTTGCTGTTGTCTTGGTGGTGGCATCGGCGGACGGAACGGAGGTGCTTGGAACGAACGTCCCCCGAACTGTTGAGGTCGCGCCGGTGGACGCCACTGCTGCCCGGATGGTGTCCGATACACCATATGGTACTTCTGAGGCGCGCCACCACCGCTGCTAGGTGGAGCGCTGCGCTTCCTCTGCTCAGCTGCCAACTCCCGCTGAGCGTCCTCTTGCATGATCGCGGCATTGACTAAGTCGTTGAATGTGCCGCGATTCCACTGAACGAGGTGCATCTTCATTTCGGGGTGTAACCCCCGATAGAAATGCTCCCTCTTCTTCTCCTCCGTGGAGATATAGTCTGACGCATACTGCGCCAGATGGTTGAAGGCACGGGAGTAGTCGTGGGCACTCCTCCCGCCCTGCTTCAGCTCCAAGAATTCTTGGAACTTCCTCTTCATTATTCCGGGAGGAATGTGGTAGGCGCGGAACGCCTCCCGGAACTCTTGCCATTCCACGGCATGGCCAGCCGGACGTGAGGCGATATAGTTCGCCCACCATGCACCAGCGGCACCGTGGAGCTGCTGTGCTGCGAACAGGGTCTTCTGTCGCTCCGTACATTGGAGCAGCCCGAACTTGGACTCGATAGTCCGCAGCCAGTTGTCCGCCTCCAGTGGTTCTTCGGCTTCGGTGAACACTGGAGGGTGCATACTCATGAAATCCGAGTACGACACTTCACGGGGCTCACGAGGCCCTCGCTCTTGACGTCCCCCCGCCTAGGACGTATTCTGCACGATCGTGCGGAGCAGGTCGGTCTGCTCCTCCCGACCTCCCACCAGTGCCGCTATCACATCCGCTAGAGTAAGCGGAGGCGGCGGTGGTGGCTGCTGCTGCGGGGTGCTGTCGTAGGCCGGTGGCTGGGAGTCATCGCCTCCCCCTTGGCTAGAGCCACCTACCTCGTGCGTGGTCCTAGTGCGAACCATCTGCAACCATACGACAATAACATCAGCCCCGCAACACTTGCATGCAGTTCCATTACAATGGGCGTAAAAATATTATGACAACAAAAACATGCGATATATCTCGTAAGTAGATAATGTAATAACTTTGCACAAGCTACACCATTACCAGACCAAACACAAGCTAGTTTAATCCAACTTGATGAACCTCCACTTTGGAAGCTCACCATAACTGGGTTTGGTCTCTACGAGACATTATTATCGAGTTGTCATCACGTATCACACCCTTAGGGTACAACATCCTTTTCAAAGAGTTCAACTGTCATTCTTCTGTCAGAATGACCAGTTTCCACCTATTCCAAGTCTTGATCTGGTTCTGGGCATTTTCATGACTCACGTTGAATACTAAAGTTAAATTTAACTTCAGTATCTTTCCAACGAGTATTCAATTGCCCCCAGATCAGCCTTGGTTAAAAAGTTATGCTAATTCAAAGTCAGCAGAATTTCTGGAAGAATTTTAACAGCACCTCCCTTGGAAGTGGCTGTTTTCAATTTGAGTTTCCACTGAAATCTGTGCTGAAACTTCAGAAACTTTGAATTACAAAGATGTCACACTTCTTCTCTCCTTTCTAAGGATGTATTATATGAAAATTTTAGATTTTTCTACTGGGAGTTATGTTTGAAAACAGAACAGTTCAGAGAATGTTTTACTCTGTCCTGGTTCTGGACAGTTTACATTCCTCTGGGATTTAAGCCATCTTAAGGTGAGTTTCAGCTCTGGAAGTCTACAACAAAGTTGTAGAGTACTTCAATACCTTTCCAGAACTATATAGCACACCTCTTTGGGCTAAAGGACCCGTGAGTTATGCCCTGTTGAAGATCAGCAAACTTGCTGTCCAAAACAGAGCACTCTGTTTTTCATCCATTTGGCTATCCTGCTTCACTATCCCATTTTTATACCCAACCAGGGTCAAAATTGTTGAACCTAATGATTTTAGTTCCTTGTTCTAAATATTTTCATGCATATGCCTACAATATCTCGGTACTACGTTCCTCACAAAAGAAAATCCTAACCGGATCATACCGGTATATACGTCTCAAGTGTGGCATTAAACGGTCTCTCGCACACGTTTTCTACACGGATACATACGTGGTTAGTACCTGCAGAAGACCACACAATAATGGTGCACTCAATGGTTATTCATTTCAGGCAGTTCCATATTTGAAAGTAAATACAAACGCCCGTATCATTGTCATACGGCCGTCCTTGAGCTAAGTCACGTCTCAAGGCACGTGATCGTGTTTCAACACCACACGACGGGGAACCCGAGTATGTCATGAACGGGTCGTCACGGTTGGGAATGTTATCAACCCAACAGATACCACCTACTGCCCTACAGGGCACGCCGATGGCAAGCGCTGCGTATGTCCTCCTGGGCTATTTCCAGACGAACACACTCTCGCGTTACTGACCACGCGATGGGGTCTCCACTTACTTGCCTAATGCACGCTAGGGATCAGCGTTGCATATGAACTCAGGGACATGAAGAGTCCAAGAGGTTCATATTGACGTCTGACACCAAGCTGTGAGACCAATCCCTGAACCACTTTCCTCGTCAGGGGGAGCTAACCGAAATTGACCCGCTTTCGGTGGCGTTCCTTACCATACTTACCAGAGCGTAGGTGCGTCGTTACATAATTGGAATTCAGAATTATAACACATAAGTTAGTCTTTGCCACTTTAAGTAACTATGCTAATATAGTCCTTACTTGGGCGACTACCGATTCCTCACCGTATACCTAAGTTTTTCCCATAATGCAGTCCTTAAGTACTGTGCTATTCCCACTGCAGCTCTGATACCAGGCTGTGGCGGACCGGGATCCGGTCATCCAGGATCGCAGAGGGTGGTGCCGCGCGATGCGACACCCGACAGCACACGTCATAAGAACACATTATATTACATGGGAGGACAAACTGAATGTACAAAATAGTACACTTCTCAGTTACAAACTAGGGTCTTTTATTACACAGCGGAAGTTTCTTTTATACAACTCACGCCCGCCTATCTAGCAAAAGTGGTTGCCCAGCCCTAGGGCAACCCACACTAGCTGCACTCCTCAGCTCAGCGCGGCGTGTACGGCTCCCACTCAGCCGTGGTCCCCGACGGAGGGTAACCTTCGCCGGTGGACTCGTACTCCGAGTCCGTGGGTGGCTCCTCACCTGTAAAACACTTAAGCAGAAACCGTGAGCACGAAGGCTCAGCAAGGCTTAACAGACTCACCTAAGCATGAAACTCTACATGAGATGTACTATGACATAGGGTAGCAATGTTGCAGCAAATGGACACGCCTACAAGTTCATCCTTAGTTCAGCTTTTAGCAACAAGTTAACTGTTCATGAAGCTGAAATTTAGTGAGCAATATTTGGTGGCACACATGTAGCAATACAATTATATCATAACAGCAATATGGAATCATAACAGTTCATTCATTAGTCTATGTTACGACGCAGTGAACAAGCGGTACTCGTCACCGCGAGGGACGGCGAATCAACTCGATATACATCTGCAGAGAAAACCCAAAGAGCACGTCACGTACGCCCACCCGTGGAGCTGCACAGCACGCTCACTCGATATCGTACGGGACAACCTTTCACCCAACAGCCCAAACGTCGAACCGGTCGCACCGAAACGAGCAGGAGGTTCCCCACACGGAGCATCTCTCTATGCCCGTTGGCAGATTTCCACCTTGCTGCCCTCAGCCTACACCTATAAATCGGTGCGTTATGCCTCGACGCCCGGAGGTTTAGGCTACATCAGTTCATCGGGGCCCATATATCCGATATACCTTCGGTACGTTCAATACTTGTTCAGCAGGGCCACACACGGATCGGTCCTCAATCGACACGGACAGGGCTGCGCACACAAGACTTCCTCTTGCTGCGCCCTAGCCCCTGCCTAGTCTCATTTTCATTACTAAAGTAATCTCACATCACTCAACCGAACCCGTGTGTCCCAATGCCTATCTCGCGAGTAGATTCCAACTACTCGACTTGTACCGAAGTCCTATGACTCATTAAGCATAGCCTGTCTACTCGAGGTCCTTGACACTACCCTCACTCTTTTAGGAACCTTTGGTTATGCAAGTGGGGTTTCATTCATCCTATACCTAATGCACATACATACATCATATGACACATGTAAACAAAGTAAGACTTATAAAAAGGGTTAATGCAAACCGGGGCTTGCCTAGTTGCTGCTGGTCAGGGGTTAGTTCTTCGTCCGGAAGAAGGAAGTCCAGCACTTCCGGAGTCTCTTCTTCAATGGCTACACGTCGAATATAATACTACATGTAAATTTTAATGCAATGTGTAAACTTGAATACTTATTTACTACTAACTCTATCTAGCCCTCCCCTTTGGTTCTGAAATTTTTATTGTGGCTTGGCAGGGTCCTAACCAGAGTCTTGACCAAGTTTCATTTGAAACAGAGTTCAGTTGCACCTTGTACAAATAAAAGCCCATTTGGTCAATATTTGAGCCTCTGAATAATTCCAGGGGTTTTCATGGCTCCAACCATTACTTTCTGGAAACTAGACTTCAAGATGGTTCTAATGGAGTTGGTTTCATGTCATTTGAAGAATTCTACAGAAAGTAATGCCCTAATTAAGATTTGAGAAAATATGAAAAATGTTTCTGTATATTTTTCTATTTTCTCAGGGCAGTTCTCTTAATCACCCCATTAGGGTAACTAAATGAACTTGGATCAATCTGAAAATTTTACTGAGATTCAGGGATTTTCCGATGAACCTTTCAGCCAAATTTCAGAATTTTTCATAAAGTAGTTCTCCCGATAAAATTCCCAACAGTTTAAACTTTAGGGATTTAATTCTAGAAAACTATTCACTTTCATGAGCTGAATTTGGTATTGCTGGAAAGTACTCAGAATCCTGAGTTCAGCAAAATTTGGTTCATTGAATTTGGAGCTTCCTACACCAAATTATGAATTTCTAAAGCTTGAGCTAATCCCTGAATTATTTTCCTACAGAAAATCCCCTCCCGCGCTAAACCAGAGGCTGACAGCGGGGCCCGCTCGTTTAAATTGAACTAACCGCGCGCTCGCGCGCGATTAGCACAGGGGCTGACAGGTGGGGCCGCGCCCTTCGTCTACCTCCCGACGTCGCCGCCCCGAGCCACCGGAGCTTCGGCGAGGTCAGCGTTCCCGGCGATCTAGCTCACCGGAGCTGACGAGACTCGCCGCCCCCACGTAATCTCGGGTGCTGAACCCGCTGGACACCATGTCGCCGCCGGCTAACCGCCATAGCTCGCCGGCGACGAGCCCTATGCCTCTGTGCTACCTCGGCAACGTGTTCCCGCCCTTCTGACCATCTCCTTCGTGCGCTAATCGCGTCGTCACACTCAGGGAAACCTCGGGAAACTCGGCATGAGCTCTGTTGGGCCCTAAACGGCCGGCAACCCAGACCTCACCGGCGACCCCCTCCTCCGCCATACTGTCCTAGGGTGAACTTAGGGTTCCGGCGGTGATTTCCTTCCGGTTTTCGATCGAGAAGGGTCGCCAGAACCTCTAGATGCTCTCTCACAGCTCCGTTCGACCTCCCACCCACTAAGCTTCCCGAATTTCTCCTAAACCTAATCGGGTCCCGAAAGGAGCTACCCGTCCTAAACTGGAAAATTCTCCGCGCACAAAGGTCGAACCTTGGAACGGTTTGCGCGGTGGTCTTGAGGACGAGCTAGCGCTTCACTTTCCTATGGAGGTCAAAGCCGGAAGATGATCACAGCTGGGGTGGCATACGATCGGAGCTCGGGCGACTAGGCTTCTGGTTACGGAACTCGCGAAAATCAGCAACTCGCCGGCAATCTCGGGCCTTTTATAGGCCCCTGAGGCCAGTGGAGAGCGCGACACCTGCTGTGCCACCTCCTCTGCCGAAGCAGGAGCTGGCCGGCCGAGGTGGTCGGGCGCCGACGCTGGCTGCAGCTGGCGAGCGCGCTCGGTCGAGGAAGTCGGCTGAGGAGACTTCTGTGCTAAGTCTACTGACCAGTGGGCCTCCCCTCTAATTCTTTTGTTTTTCCAATTTTCTGAATTCTGTTGTGCCAAAATATTCTCAGCTACTCACAATTTAATGTGAGACTTAGTCACCAAGTCTTGGTTTAAATTTGAATTCTCAAATTTGAACTGTGTTTGGCTAAATTTGCTGCATGTTTAAACTGAAATTCAAATTCAGTTTTGAATTCTTGAAAATTTAGCTCTTGACAAGATGAACTCCAATGAGGATGAAAATTGGTGGGCTTACTCAGAAAAATGTGCTGAGTTTGAATATGAAGCTAACTTTTGAATTTGAGTGGTGAAAGTTGCTGCAATTTGAATTCACATTCAAATTGGCCTCTTTTTCAATCACCTCCAAGAGTGCCTCAAAAAGTGTTGGATTTACATGAAATTTGGCTTGAACCTTCCCAAGACTTTTCAAGTCCTAGGGGTGAGCTCAAGCTCTCATGTTCATGTGTAGAAATTCTACTTTGTGAAAGTGTAGGCTTTCCCCTCTAATTACCCTTTTGATGGAGGTTACTTGCTCTTCACACTTTTTCCTAAGATATCCACAATAAAAACTGTGGTGTTGTGAGGTGAAGAGAAAATTTTGCAAGTCCCTTTTCTTGGGCTTTTACACTTGTATATGCATGATCGTAATTAGAAGAACAAGCTCAGGGAGCTATCTAGGACGAGACGCAACACCAAGACTTCGAGATCCAAGAGCAACAGAAGCCGCAAGAACAATGCAAGTGCCCCTTGACCATATTGATCCCATGTTTTTAGAACTGTTTTGTTTGCGAAAAGGTGTGTGTGCTTGAGTCAATTTGCTGGGAAACCCTTTCATAGGAGTTTACTAGTTTTGTTAATCACCTTGTCGCCGGGACAGTTGATAAGTCGGGTATGGTCGGTTTTGCTTTTTGCTTCGCTGAGTCCACGGGATATGGGAAGCGATAGAATGTGTCTAGTTACTGCACTCATGAGAATAATGATAATGAGAACTTGAACATGAATCGGTGGGAGATCTAGGCAAGCTTGGTCTGTGGATGAGGTAGAATGAGATGGTGGTTTACTTGCTGTAGATCTAAGGACCGGTTCATGCCAGCCATGCCAGGATAACAGTGCCACCACAAGGCCAAATATGGGTGCGGCTTAGCTGACTAATTAGGTAAGTTTCTAGATTGTTATGGACCGTGGAAGGCGCGGGGAATGGGAGTCGAGTGAGGACTGCCCTGGGAACTGCATGGCATAAGAGGGGGCCCGTGGGTGGGAGAATTGGAGATTCTAGCCTGCTGGTGAAACCTTAGTGAGTCCATACATCTAGTAGCCCCTTTGTAAAGGCTATTTTGTGATCTCTTGGCCATACACCGACGGTTATGTACTGGTATAATGGAGGTTCTGCAGTCGCCGACGGGTGACGAAATCACAAACTTGTGGGTAAAGTGGTGCAAACTCTGCAGGGTATAAAACTATCATGATAGTCGAGCTTACGGTCACAAGCGCCTGGACAACTCACGTGATTATATGGGATGGTTATTGGAATGGTATTTGATTTGGTTTGGTTATTAGTTTGGTGATGGTTTGGTCTTTGGATTTGGTTTTCGGGACTGCTGAGTCCGGGTAATGAGATTGGTTGCATGACTGTTGAGTCATGGCAATGAGATTTGGTCTCGGCATGAGACGGAATTGAATATGAGATGAGATGGTAGTGAATACGAGATGGTATTCATGAGCATGAGGAAAGTTGAGAAAGATAAATGTTCGGATGGGATATGAAAAGTGGTGAATCATGATGCAGGTATGTTGATGTTTAAATACATGTTGGGATTACATTCATTTAAAGCTAGTTGCTGTTTTTATCCAGTTTTGTAAAATAAGCTTTGCTTTCTGCAATGGGCCTTTTTATACCTACCTTGTTGTCAGCTACATGTCATACTTTCCGCAGTTGCTGAGTACGTCGTGTACTCAAACTTGCATTATCATACATCAACAGCAACAGGAGAGGAGTACTATGAAGACCACGTGGAGTATTAGGCGTATGATCTATCCTCAACCTTGCCTCTGGAGTAGAGATGGAGCCGCTGCTGCTGCTTAGTTGCTTCCGCTGCTCGAATAAGACTTCCGCTGCTAAGATAAGACTTCCGCTGCTAGAATGGGTCTAAGACTCATGAGACATTGTAATAAACCCTGTTATTCGTGGTATTATTCTGAAATTCAGTTTGTGGATTATATGTGTATGTGTGATGAACATCCTGGGCACACATACGCATCAGTCTCAGTTTCGAGAGGTTCTCTCTCAGAACAGGGACGTCACAATAGTACCTTGTAATAAACCTGCCACATCTCAGGCCCTCCATCAACAGTATCTTACACGAGTCGTCCACAAATAAATATCCGGTCACCCTTCTTTACATGCTCAGAAGCCACAATTGCCAGGTCATCCAAAAGCGCTAGAGTTACCCTGAAATACAATTACCCGATTAAACACTTGACAACAAGTCAACAACAATTACTATCAAGAATGTACTTCTCAGTGTTTTTAATGATAATACATCATTTGTGACTACGAGAGGATGTAAACATTTTGTAGTCCATGTTGCATATAAGGAAATATTAATATGGCAACTCATGCAGTCATCGCCGGATTTGGCTATTGTTTTAGGCTTTTTTGTCAGGTGCAGCATATGGTTGTTTCTCCATTGAGTTAGGATCTCAGTAACTCAGTTTATTGTGCATTCAGATTCAGTACATGTTTGCACATGAAATTGGTCATCATAGTACGTCAGAAAGGAAATAGGTCACTGAATCTCAGAAGGTCATACAAAATTCTTGATTTCTTGTAGCTAGCTAAATATGGAAGGAAAAATAGAAATTATCAAATTTTGAGCATAAAAATTCGCTGCTTGAAAACATACTTTCTAACTGAGGCACTGTCAAAGTGTGTGGTCGACACTTCCCCCGGACCTGCTCTGGGCAGCCCGCGGAGGTTCTTTTTCGGAGGGGCTAGTCGCTTGCGGAGAGCTTAAGCGTTAGGGACGAGTGAGGGAGAAGCTTCACACGGCGAGTTTTACGTGGTTCAGGCTGCCGGAGCGTAAAACCCTATGTCCACGGTGAGCAGAGGTGCTCGCTGTATTGCTTGTTGTTCAGAATCGGAGTCCTGAGCTTGAGGGTGAGTAATGCCTAGCGTGCGAGTTCACAGAGTTCCAACCCTTGCTAACGTTGCCTACCCGAACCTTTTATTGTCCAAGGCTCATGTGGCTTACAAGGGGGCCCAGGACCCGACAGGTGGTCCCGGGGAGATTGCCTGCCGACCATCGTATCTGCAGTTATGCCGGTAGTTGTCTTTGGTGAAGGCTTCCGAGTCTTCGTTCTGCCGCCCTGCCCATGCCGCAAGCTAGTCGTAGTGGTTGATGACGGCAGGGGCGGCACGGGATGTCTTGTCGCTGTGTTTATTGGCGGGCAGGCTCTGACACGGCGCGCCAGTCTGCGATGTGACTGGGCACAACGGCACCTGACAGAGGCGTGCTCCACGTCTCCGCGTCTTGGGAAGGTGCGGGCCTTGAATACCATGTACGGGCAAGGTATGCCACGTCTTTACGCCCGCCGCCTACCGCGTGGGGGCAGGCAGCGTTGTCCTGCTGGCCACGTGGCGGGCCCGGAGCTCTCCTCTGAGGAGAGTGAGGTCCGGCCCCGCGGGACACGTGGATCCTTCGGAGCTCTCCCCAAGGAGGGGAGAGGTCCGACTTCTGCTAGCCACATGGCGGGCCTGGAGCTCTCCTCTAAGGAGGGGGAGGTCCGGCCCCGCGGGACACGTGGCGCCTTCGGAGCTCTCCCCGCGGAAGGGGAAGGTCCGGCTGCTGCTGGCCACGTGGCAGGTCCGGAGCTCTCCTCTGAGGAGAGGGAGGTCCGGCCCCGCTGGACACGTGGCGCCTTCGGAGCTCTCCCTGCAGAAAAGGGCGAGATCCTTAGGCATTTTCCCCTGTGCGCGGGGGTACCCCATATCGAGGGTACCGACAGTGGCCCCCGGGCCCATCTCGGGGGAGATAGCGAGCCCGAGGTGGGGCCTCCGTCTCTTCTATTCCGCGCACTTTCTCTAAGTCCTGCGTTGACCGTTGCCGGAGAACGAACAGTCGCGGGGTCGTGGGAGCGTGCGCCCACTTGATGGTTTCTTTTACTGCGGCGGTTTCCAAGGATGCCACTTCTGCATGTTGCGGCGCTCTTTTCGGGAACCGCCGATGCGCCTTGCCATCTCGTCTCCTTGGGAGACTAACTTCTTGGGCCACCGCTTCAGCTGGACGACTTGGGTCCACTTGTCATCGGCGCTCGGCCTTAGAGCCGAAGCGGTTGCCCATGCGGCGTATTCGAAGAGTTTCGAATCGCTTTGAATCGCACCTGGGAAGTTTTTAAAAGGGGATCTTACCCGCATCGCGGCTTCCCTTCGCACTTCCCAGCGCTTGCATCTTCCCTAGGTTCTTGCGCCTTTGTCCTCTGCCATGGCTTCCAACCCGCCTCCAGAGAAGAAACGCGCTCGATCTCCTCCGGTGACAGCGTCTGCGCCAAGTCAGGGATCCAAGGCACCTACACGCCCTGCATCTGGAGATGGCACTCCATCCAGTGACGAGCCCAAGAGGTCTCGGGCTCATCATCTCGATGGGACTCCTCTTGAGCGACGACAGGCTGAAGGTTCCCGAGCGTCGTATCCTCCCTCCTTAGGCGGTGGAGTCTCCGAGGAAACTGTTGATGCGTCGAGGAAGGCTTAAAGCGGCGGAGTCTCCAAGGAAACTGCTGACGCACCGAGGAGGGCCTCAGGTGGAGGAGTCTCCAAGGAAACTGCTGAAGCGGCGGAGGGGGCTTCAGAAACATCCCCTGCTCCGTCAGTTCGAGCAACTGCGGGGCAGCCGTCGGCGGCGATGGCGGGCTCCAGCGCCCCTTGATGACAGCGGCCCTTGCGCTGGTGGTGGCCGAGGTGATCCCCGCGCTCGAGTCGCAGAGCGGGAGGACGCCGCTAGGGCTGAAGTCGGGGACGTGGCCGCTCTTGTAGCTTCAAGGTTCGGTATGTGCTAGGGGAACCCTAGGACTTGTATCTCTCTTCTCTTTTCTCTTTCTTTTCGAGTCTGTAGTCCAGCTCATGGAGTCATGAATAAATAGACTCTTGCGACCTTTTGTGCCTGTTACGCTTGTCTTCTTCTTGGTTTCGCCTGGCCGAGCCCTTAGCTCCGCAAGGTACTCAGAGGCCTTCACCAATCTTGAAGCTCTGCACAGACACCTTCCCTGGGTCCTTATCGTATTAAGGACCCCGGAGGTCTCCGGAGCTCGCCCCATGAGGATGGGGAGGTCCGGATCTGCCGGCCACATGGCGGGCCCGGAGCTCCCCGCTGAGTAGGGGGGGCTCCGACCCCGCCAGATACGTGGGGCCTCCGGAGCCCGCACCTGCGGAGGGGGCGGGGTCCGGATCTCTCGGTCTTGCGTGGACCCGTAGCGGCCCCCTGGTAGGTGTGGCCAATTGCTCGGGTACTCCTACCATACTCCTGCGGGGAGCCAAGGCCGAAGGGTCCTGCACACAAATAAGGGAAACGTAATTCTCCTTGGGGCTCCCCCCTTCCCGATCTCATAGTCTTATTTGGCTTACGATCCTGATCCGGTGCGCGGTGCTTGGGAACTTTAGTGCGTGACGTGCCGGGGGCTCGGGGCCCCCTGGCCATCGGCAGGTACCTCAAACGCGACCGTCTCAGGCAGGATAGCAAATGCCGACTAGAGGTGATAATGGGAAAAGGGGACTGAGTGTATGGTGAACATACCCAGGAAGTGCGGTCATAAAAATTAATACGTAATTTGAATGAGCACAAGGGAAGAGCAAAGTAGGACAGGTTCTTTGCCTATAAATTTCCATAGGAGGAAGGCAGGCTAAACATGGAGGCAGCGACCGGCCCCATTAAAAAGGGAAGCAAGACTCTACGCGCTTAGGGTCGGAACCAGGCCAAGCTGAACGTAGTCCTGGACCGTCCCCTGAGACTTAGCTGCTTCGAGCGCTATTCCTGGACTCTATGGGGTCTATTAAAAAGAAGAGACTGTCCTACTATTGCTCTAAGGGTAGAACTTACGGAGGTGTTTGATGTTCAAGGGGTTCGGGAGCGGAACCCCATCCTCGGTGGAAAGGCGTACGCACCCGGGGCGGCACACTTTCGTGACTCGGAAGGGGCCTTCCCAGCTGGGGGAGAGTTTGTGGGTCCCTTCGTGAGAAAGTATGTGCCGCAACACCAGATCGCCTTCCTGCAGCTCCCGGACACGCACAGACCTTTGGTGGTAGCGTCGGAGCGCTTGTCTGTATCGTGCGTTGCGGAGTGCTGCATGTAATCGGACCTCGTCGACGAGGTCGAGGTCTTCACGCCGGAGGTTGTCCTGCGCAGCTTCGTCGTAAGCTTGGACACGGTGAGACTTCATGGTGATCTCTGGGGGAAGCACAACCTCGGCTCCGTACACCATGAAGAAGGGTGTCTCTCCGGTGGCCTGGCTCTGGGATGTCCGGTTAGCCCATAGTATGCCCGGAAGCTTGTCCACCCACTTGGCGCCATGTTTCTTCAAACCATCATAGGTGCGGGTCTTGAGGCCCCGAAGAATCTCGGCGTTGGCCCTCTCAACCTGTCTGTTGCTCTTTGGGTGAGCAACGGAGGCATAGCACACCTGGATATCGAGGTCTCCGCAGTATTCTTGGAACGCTGCGCTGGTGAACTGGGTCCTGTTGTCGGTGATGATTCTGTTCGGGACCCCAAACCGGCAGACGATCGACTTGATGAATTTTACTGCAGACTGCCTGTTGATGGTGACGACGGGTGTGGCTTTTGGCCACTTGGTGAACTTGTCAACAGCTACGTATAGGTACCGGAATCCCCCGATGGCTCTGGGGAATGGTCCCAGAATGTCCAACCCCCATACGGTGAACGGCCATGAGGGCGGGATCATTTGTACCGCCTGAGCCGGTGTATGGATCTGCTTGGCGTGGAACTGGCACGCCTTGCAGCTCTCGACCAGCTTGACGACATCCTGGAGTGTTGTCGGCCAGTAGAACCCATGCCGGAAGGCTTTACCGACAAGTGTGTGTGAGGAAGAGTGACTCCCATATTCGCCTCCATGGATCTCAGCGAGCAAGTCGCAGCCTTCCCCATGGGTTATGCACCGCAATAGGACGTGGTTGGCGCCACACCGGTAGAGATCCCCTTCTACCCGCGCGTATCTCTTAGCCATGCGCAAGATCCGTTCAGCGGATACACGTTCATCAGGGAGGATGTTATCTTTCAAGTAGTCTCGGATCTCCGTGGTCCATGCATCGGGCCTGACTTGAGCTTCTGGATCTCGAGCGTTGGGTTGCACGGAGTCCCTAGTGACGCTTACGATCCTTGGCGGAGTCCATGGCTGCAGGGCCGCCGAGACCACCAGCTTCGAGGTGCTGGTCCAGCCCCCTTCGCCCCGCTCGGCGGGCCGGGCTGTGGGCCGCAGCAACGTCCTCTCGAAGACTCCTTCGAGCACAGGGGCTCCGGTGGAGGCCTTCGTTGAGAGGTCGTCAGCTGTGGCATTGCCAGCGCGTGGTATATGGCGCAGGTCCAAGGCGAGGAAGTCTTTCTCCAACATCTGCATGTGGAGCAGATAAGCAGCTAGTTGTGGGTCATTGCTGGAGCATTCACCCTTAACTTGCTTAATAACCAGCTAGGAGTCGCCCTGTGCCAACAACTGGCGAGCGCCCAAAGACAGGGCTGTCTGTAGGCCAAAGATGAGTGCTTCATACTCTGCCATGTTGTTGGTTGCCTTGAAATTGAGATGCACCATGTACCCAAACTGCTCCCCCGATGGCATGAGAAGCAGTACGCCGGTACTGGCCCCCTGCTTTCGCGAGGAGCCGTCGAAGAAGAGCGTCCAGTGAGGCCCGTTGAAGACCGGAGCTCAGTGCTTTGGTTCACCGTCTTCGTGGCCCCCTGGATCAGCCTTCGTTGGCGTCTACTCAGCCACGAAGTCAGCCAGCGCTTGGCTCTTGACTGCATGGCGAGGAAGGAAGTCCAGCTCAAACTCCGCCAGCTCCGCTGCCCATTTAGCGACATTGCCAGTCGCGTGGGGGCTGTGAAGGATCGCCTTTAGCGGATAAGAGGTGACCACCGAGACCCGGTGGGCCTTAAAGTAGTGGCGGAGCTTCCTGGACGCCACGAGCACTGCGTACAGCATCTTGTGGACCTCCAGGTACCTTGTCTTGGCGTCATGGAGGACTTCGCTGATGTAGTAGACAGGCCTCTGGATGGTCCGGACCCTCTCTCCCAGGTCAGAGAGGTCTTCATCCATTGGCTCAGGCCTGCCGGAGGTGGGTGGGTCCAGGGGGACTTCTGGGAGTTGGGACTCGAAGGCTCCTAAGCCGCCTTGGACTTCCGGGAGGTTCCGCTGGTTTTCCGGGGGCTCCGGGAGGTCCCGCTGGATTTATGGGAGGTCCCGTTGGACCTCCGGGAGGTTGTCTTGGAGGTCCGGGGGTCCGCCCTGGACCTCCGGGAGGTTGTCTTGGAGGTCTGGGAGACCATCTTGGACCTCCGGGGTTTCCTGGTGTCTGTCTCCTGCTACCGGAGCAGGTTGTGATGACGAGAGGTCCGGCCACTCTGCGACGACGACCATACTCACCACTTCAGTTGTCGCCGTGATGTAGAGCAACAAATGCTCTTCGGGCTTGGGGGCTACCATGATAGGTAGGGTCGTCAGGAGTTGTTTCAACTCCTGGAAAGCTTCTTCTGCTTCGTCAGTCCACGCAAATGGACCGGATTTGCGCAGGAGCTTAAAGAAGGGGAGCGCTCGCTCTGCTAGCCTCGGTATAAACCGACTCAGCGCGGCTAGACACCCCGTGAGTTTCTAGACTTCTTTGATGCGGGCGGGAGGCCGCATCAAGTCGATGGCCTTGATCTTCTCTGGGTTGGCCTCAATCCCTCAGTGTGAGACCAGGAATCCTAAGAGTTTTCCAGAGGATACGCCGAACACACACTTGTCGGGGTTCAGCTTGGTGCGCGTGGAGCGCAATTTGTCAAAGACTAGGGCTAGGTTACAAGGATGAACTCTGCCTGACCTTGACAACGATGTCATCGACATACACCTCAACTAAGTCTCTTATTAACTCTCCAAAGGTTTTGTGCATTGCACGTACAAAGGTGGGAAGAGCATTCTTTAGGCCATAAGGCATAGAGACATAACAATACAGGCCGTCTACTGTGATGAAGGAGGTGTGCTCTTCATCTTCTCTAGACATAGGGATCTGATGGAACCCCGAGTAGGCGTCTAGGAAGCACAGCATATCGCAGCCTGATGTCGAGTCTACTATTTGATCTAATCTAGGGAGAGGGAATGGATCTTTGGGACATGCCTTATTGAGACTGGTGTAGTCGATGCACATCCGGAGCTTCCCACCGGCCTTCGGGACAACGACGGGGTTCGCCAACCACCGGGGGTGGTGGACTTCCCGTATGAAGCCAACATCCAGCAGCTTCTTGATCTCTTCTCGGATGAAGTTCTACCGCTCAATGGACTGCTTGCGAGGCTTCTGTTGGACTGGACGGGCGTCGGGGAAGATCTTCAAGTGGTGCTCAATCACCTCCCTAGGGATCCCCGGCATCTGCGACGGCTGCCATGCAAACACGTCGACGTTGTGCTGGAGGATGGTGATGAGCGCGCCTTCCTATTTGCCATCCAGGCCCCCGACTACCCGGGTGGTCTGGGCAGCATCGGCGCCGACTTGGACAACCTTCAAGGGAACGTCGCCCTCGTCGAGGGGTTGCACACGGGGTGCTGTGGCCGAGGCACGGTGGCGTGCACTCGGGTGGAGCCGGTCTGGTTCCGCACTGCCAGGGGCTGGTGCTCGAGTTGTCGCAAGTGCCTGGAGCTTTTCCAAGGCCGACACTGCAGCAGTGCGGTCTCCACGAATCCTGAGGATGCCTGTTAGTGTAGGCATCTTCAAGACGAGGTAGCCATAGTGGGCTGCTGCCATGAACCGGTACAGGGCTGGCCTGCCGATTATGGCGTTGAAGGGGAGGTCGATCTCCGCTACGTCGAACAGAATGTACTCTGTCCAATAGCTATCCGGTGCCCCAAAGGTCACCGGAAGGCTGATGTTGCCATAGGGAACGACTTGTCCCGGCCCTACCCCTGAGAACGGGCTCGACGGGGTGAGCTTGGCCATCAGGATCTGCAGCTTCTAGAAAGCTGCGCGGCTGATGAGGTTCAGCCCAGCTCCGCCATCTACCAAAACGTGGTACATCATCACGTTGGCGATGGTGGGCGCTACCAAGAGCGGTAGTTTGCCGGCCCCAACCATGTTCCTGGGGCAGTCGGTGGCATCGAAGCTGATGGGGGTTCCCATCCACTTGAGGTGCGGTGCGGCACCTGGGAGTGGAGCCACTGACGCTACCGCTCGGCGCAAAATCTTAACCGCGCTTTGGGACGAGGGGTCAGCGGAACCACCGTAGATGACGTTGAGCCTCTTTTGACGCTCGTCATCGCTGGAGCTGGAGTCCTCATGGTTGCGCACCGCCTTCACAGCGCGCTGAGGCTCCTGGAACTCCACTTGGTGGTCGACGTTGTCTGGGGCGTCGACCTTCTGCTTGCCCTCCCTTTGACGGCAGGGTGGGGCATCAGTCCGCAGCTGCTTCCCTTTGCGGAAGCGCTCCACGAGCTTCTGAATCTCCCGGCACTCGGCAGCAGTATGGCGACTGCTGCCGTGCACGGGGCATAGCTCGCCTTGGTCACCATGTGGAGCTGGTGATTGTCGCTGCCTTTTATCGGGGCGCGGCCCCCGAGCCCCACTGGGTGCCGCTGCTGCGGCAACGCGAGCCGCGACCGGTGACTTCATCTTGCCACCGCCCCGGTTCTTGGTCTTCTTGCCGCTTCCATAGGAAGCAGCGCCAGATCCGGGCTGTCCTCCTGACTCGGAGGCTGGCAGAGAGTGCCAGTTCCGCCCTTCTGCTGCCCTGGCGCATTTGTCCGCCAGGCTGAAGAGCTCTGAGACGTCGCGAACCTCTCTGGTCGCGAGCTTCTCAAGCATCTTCTCGTCCCGGACACCCTGTCGGAACGCCACCACCACCGAAGCACTTTGAATGTGCGGGATGGTGTTGCGTACCTGGGAGAACCGCTGGATGAAGGAGCGCAGCGATTCTCCAGGTTGTTGCTCGATGGCGTGGAGGTCGAGCTCCGTGCCAGGTCGGGTGTAGGAGCTGCCGAAGTTGGCGGTGAACTGTCGGCAGAGCTCTCCCCAGGAGGTTATGGAACCCTGGGGGAGGTTCATGAGCCAAGACCGGGCTGGGCCGGTCAAGGCGACGGGGAAGTAGTTGGCCATGACGGCCTCATCCCCTCCTGCGGTAAGGACGGCGGTGGAGTAGATCTGGAGGAACTCTGCCGGGTTGACGCTGCCGTCGTACTTCTTGGGCAGGTGCGGCCGAAACTTGCACGACCACCTCGCAAAGCGAAGGTGGGGCGCCAGGGCCGCACATCCTGCTCCTGTTGCCACAGGCGTTGGTGCCGCGAACGCTTGGTTCGTTGCTGGCACAGTGTACCCTGGTACGGGCAAGGCTGCACGGTAGACCGGGGGTGCCGTTTGCAGGGCATATGGCTGTGGCATATGCTGCGTGGCGTATGCCTGGGGCAGAGATCGCGTGGCGAAAGTCTGCGCCCCAGGCAGGGTCGAGGCAGACGTCATGCTATCGCCGACCTCTTGACTGCGACGCCTTTCTCGTCGTCGCTCGAGGAACACTCGGGCATCTTGGCCCAAGTGGCATCGTTCCAGCTCTGTCCTCAGGTCCGTCGATGGGAGCCTGGTGGAGCTAGAATCCGCCGTCTACCCGTCAACCGTTGGCGTGCGTGTCAGCGACACGGCCGGTTGACCGGAGCGTCGTCCCCGCCGAAGTCGAGGGTTTGCGGCGGCGACGACGAGACGGTCTACCTCGCGAATCCACTGCTGGGTCGCTGACTGAGGCGCGTCCCCAGCAGGTGGATTGCGCAGTAGCGCTCTTGCTGCAGCTAGCACGCCCCCGTGGGGGACGCTCAACGCTACAGAAGATCTCACGCTAGCTGGAGACTGCGTTGCCGGAGTCGGCGTTGCCAGAGTCGGCTGCTGGCTTCCGGCTTGCGCCGACACACTCCATCCAGAGTGTGTCGACACGTATTCCCCGGTAGTCACGGTCCGTCGTGAACGTGGGGGAGGAGAGCTTGCCGCTGAAGGAAGCTTGGTCATCTTCACCGGCAAAAGCTCGTCGCGCAAGGGAAAAGCCCCCTACCTGGCGCGCCAAATGTCGAAGTGTGTGGTCGACACTTCCCCTGGACCTGCTCTGGGCAGCCCGCGGAGGTTCTTTTTCGGAGGGGCTAGTCGCTTGCGGAGAGCTTAAGCGTTAGGGACGAGTGAGGGAGAAGCTTGACACGGCGAGTTTTACGTGGTTTAGGCCGCCGGAGAGTAAAACTCTACGTCCACGGTGAGCAGAGGTGCTCGCTGTATTGCTTGTTGCTCAGAACCGGAGTCCTGAGCTTGATGGTGAGTAATGCCTAGCGTGCGAGTTCACAGAGTTCCAACCCTTGATAACGTTGCCTACCCGAGCCTTTTATAGTTCAAGGCTCGTGTGGCTTACAAGGGGGGCCCGGGACCCGACAGGTGGTCCCGGGGAGATTGCCTGCCGACCATCGTATCTGCAGTTATGCCGGTAGTTGTCTCTGGCGAAGGCTTCTGAGTCTTCGTTCTGTCGCCCTGCCCATGCCGTAAGCTAGTCGTAGTGGTTGATGACGGCAGGGGCGGCAGGGGATGTCTTGTCGCTGTGTTTATTGGCGGCCATGCTTTGACACGGCGCGCCAGTCTGCGATGTGACTGGGCGCAACAGCACCTGACGGAGGCGTGCTCCGCGTTTCCGCGTCTTGGAAAGGTGTGGGCCTTGAATACCATGTAAGGGCAAGGTATGGCGCGTCTTTACGCCCGCCGCCTACCGCGCGGGAGCAGGCAGCGTTGTCCTGCTGGCCACGTGGCGGGCCCGGAGCTCTCCTCTGAGGAGAGGGAGGTTCGGCCCCGCGGGACACGTGGAGCCTTCGGGGCTCTCCCTGCGGAGGGGGGACGTCCGGCTTCTACCGGCCACGTGGCGGGCCCGGAGCTCTCCTGTGAGGAGGGGGAGGTCCGGCCCCGCGGGACACGTGGCGCCTTCGGAGCTCTCCCCGCGGAGGGGGAGGTCCGGCTGCTGCTGGCCACGTGGCGGGTCCGGAGCTCTCCTCTGAGGAGAGGGAGGTCCGACCCTGCTGGACACGTGGCGCCTTCGGAGCTCTCCCTGCGGAGAAGGGCGAGATACTTAGATATTTTTCCCCTGTGCGCGGGGTACCCCATATCAAGGTACCGACAGGCACGTCACTCAGTCTGAATACCAATTTTTTCCCACCATACATTAGCAATTTCTAATTCCACACTGTCAGCAAAACAAACTTCCTCAGCTCCTATCATTCTCCCAACAATCAATTTACTATTCCGAAACTTAATACAACCTACGAAAAAGAGAGCGAAGAAGTTCAAACAAAATTGCTCCTGGCTACGAATTTCTAGCCGAATGTCTCTGCAAGATGCACCTCTCTCTTACACGGGGATACAACGACTAAACAACACAAACGGTCAAAATAGGTGGAAATGGAACAAATGTTAGGATCGGGTAGCACCAATCAGATGAGGACTACCATGTGGTCTTGGTTGCCGACTTCCAGACGGCGAGGCGCACCCTCGCAACGGCAGCGCCGCCGGGCGGCTGCCGCGGCTCGACGTCAGTGCCCACCATCCCGATGAGCCGCACCGAGTTGCACAGCTCTCTGCTCCACGGGATTTCCGACGGCCGCGGCGTGGTCAGCGGGCGCGGCCGCCTCGCCGTATTGCGCAGGGCACTGGAGTGTGACAGCCCGTGGCCGCCGGCGTGCCTGACCGTGGCGTGAGCGCGATCGGAGTCGCCGCGCGAGCGGTCGAGCAGGGTTAAGGCACAAGAGAGGAAACTGAATTGTGTTTTCTTCTGTTCTGTTTTCTCCACCGCAGTAAGTTCGTTACATTAAGCTAATCCACTTTGGATCTCCACCCACACTTTAACCACTTAGTTTAACTATAGTAACCCCTTTACAGTAAATGACTCAAGTAAATAATTGTGCTATAACAGTAAGTATATATGCTATAGTGCTTGCCATAACAACTGTGGCTGCTCTAGACTAAAAACTTTAGGCAGTTTAGAGAAAACAGGTGTGTGCTTTGGTGTGAAAGGCTTGAGCTGAGAGATGTGAAAGATCGGGTGAATTCGAGCAGTTCTAGGCAATAGTAACTTGTAGGCCACAGTTCCATCTTCTGAATCTTTGAAAAGACCATAAAATCAATATGCCAGCTTGGGACAGGGTCTGTTTACCACAGTATTTTGGGCATATGGTTGGAGTTTCAGCAGCACCATTTCTCCCACCTGAAAGCTCCTATCAGTCCTGTTCTTGTCAGCCTTCTGTTTCATCCTGTTTTGTGCAACTGCCAAGTGTTTCTTCAGCATTTCAGAATGAGTAGCCCCTGCAGCTAAGAGATCAGCTACTGACTGGTCCGTATCATTAGGAACACTTGGGGGCGGCAATGATATCCGGGTCATTACCATATACAACCTTGAAGGCAGAACAACCCAAAGTAGTGTGGTAAGAGGAATTATACCATAATTCAGCCAAAGGAAGCCAACTTCTCCGTTTCTTAGGATCTTTATGCACCGCACAACGCAAATACATCTCCAAGCATTGATTGACACGTTCGGTCTGCCCATAGGTTTGGGGGTGGTAAGCTGTACTCAACAGCAATTTGATATCCAGCAACGAAAATAATTGCTTTCACAGGATGCTTGTGGAAATTTTGTCCCTATCAGACACTAAGGACTTGGGCAGACCATGGAGTTTAATAATATTCTCAAATATGATAGTAGCAACTTGAACAACACTAAAAGGGTGCTTAAGGGAAAAATGAGCATATTTGGAGAACCTGTCGACAACCACCAGTATAGCATCATGGCCTTGAGATTTTGGCAATCCCTCTATGAAATTCAAAGAGATGTCCCGCCAAATACCTTGCGGTATGGGAAGGGGCTGAAGCAGTCCAACAGGGTGTATCTTCTCAGTTTTAGCTTGCTGGCAGACATGACATTGTTGTATGAAGCTAGATACATCCCGTTTGAGGCCTTTCCAATAAAATAATTTCTTGATTCTGTGATAAGATGCTTGAATCCCTGAATGGTCTCCAATAGCGCTATCATGGAATGTAGCTATTAATTTGTTCTCAAAGCAGAATTTTCTCCAATCCAAATTTTGTCCCCTTTTCTGATGATTCCTTGGTGCAAGGAAAAACCCTGTTCGTCAGGGCTGACCAGAGCCAATTTTGCCATGAGCTGATGTGCTGCATCATCTGTGATGTAAGAATTTTAATCCTCCTGCACCCATAAGGGTTTCACCTCAGTTACCGTGGATATGGTCATCAACTGACCCACCCGAGACAGCATCAGCAGCTGTATTTTCCTTCCCTTTCCTGTAAATGATCTTAAAATTTAAGCCCATCATCATAGACATGGCCCTCCTCTGTAAATCTGACTGCAGATGCTGCCCTTTGAGAAAACTCAAGGCTCTGTGCTCTGTTTTATAATAAACTCATTTCGTTGCAAATACTGTCTCCATCTCTCCACTGCCATAATTAGAGCTAAAAACTCTTTTTCATAAATGGACAGTTCCTGTTTTTCTCTGTCATTGCCTTGCTTAGATAAGCTATTGGTCTCCCTTGCTGCATCAGCACTGCCCCAAACCCCAAGTCACTAGCATCAGTTTCCACCGTAAAGGGAATATCAAATTGTGGCAATGCTAACACTGGTGTTGTTACCATTGCTTTCTTGAGGGTTCGGAAGGCAGAATTAGCAGCTTCATCCCAGAGAAATTGCTTCTTCTTGAGTAATGCAGTCAAAGGGCGAGCCATTGCCCCATACCCTTTTACAAATCTTCGATAGTAGCCCGTAAGTCCCAGAAACACCCTCAGTTCAGTGACAGTTGTTGGCTGTGGCCATTGCTGCAGTCTTTGCTGGATCAGTTGCAACTCCATCTCTAGAAATGATATGTCCCAGATAATGTAACTCAGTTTTCACAAAACTGCATTTGGACTTCTAAATATAGAACTTATGTTCAAGCAGTTTAGTAAAGACCAGCTTGAGATGTTCCAAATGCAGATCTAATGTGGAGCTGTAAACTAGTATATCATCTATAAAAAACATAACAAATTTCCTCAAATATGGGGCCAATACTGAGTTCATTGCACATTGAAATGATGCCGGTGCATTTGTCAACCCAAAGGGCATATGACCTTGAATTGGTAGTGGCTATTATGTGTCTTGAAGGCTGTTTTGTACTCCTCACCCAATTTCATCCTTCTCTGATGATAACCAGCCCTCATATCCAAACTTGTAAAATACTGAGTTCCAGCCAACTCATCAAGAATTTCCTCCACCAATGGCATTGGGAATCTGTTTTTGATGGTTAAATCATTCAACTTCCTGTAATCCACATAGAACCGCCAGCTACCATCCTTTTTCTGCACCAGCAGCACTGGAGAGGCCAAGGGACTCACACTGTTTTCAATGAGCCCGGTGTCAAACAAAGTTGTCACCTGCCGCTCGATCTCATCCTTGTGTAATGGTGAATATCTATATGGTTTGGAATTAACAGGTATAGCACCCGGCACCAAGGGTATTGCATGATCAAATGGCCTTTCTGGGGGTAGTACTTTCGGATCCTCAAAAATTTCCTGGAATTGCTCCAGCAGGGCTGCTACTTTTGTTTCTGCCATCAGTCCATTTTGGTTTGTGCAATCTGCAGGGCAAGCTTCAATAATAGCTAGAGACCAAACTTTATTTCCTTTTAACCATTTGTTGAGCTGCAAACAAGACAACTGAGGCAACACTTCTTGCTTATCAGTCCTGATTCCTTGTAATTTGACTTGCAACCCATTGTGTTCAAATTGCAAATTCTTATCAATCCAATTGCAAGTCATGGGGCTATGCTGTTGTAACCAGGCATAGCCTAAAATCGCATCATAAGATCCTAAGGACAACACTCTCATGGCAGTATTAAAAGTGTAACCCCCACACCACCATTGGACCGCAGGCACCCAAAAATCACTTCTCATATCTTATCCATTGGCCACCTTGACACATACAGGTTCACATTGCTCTGTTTGAAGGCCTGCTCGAGCTGCAAAGGTTGGATCAATAAAAGATGTTGAGCTTCCAGAATCCAGCAAAAGTAAAAAAATCTGATTCTTGACAAAAGCTCTGAATCTCATGCAATTACCCCCTTGAATTCCAGCAATAGCATGCAAAGACAATTGCTCATCTTGTTGTTGTATGTCCTCATGTTCCAATTTTGTTAGTACCTCCTCAGTGAGAACCATATTAAGATCATCCACTGACAGTGTGTTGAGTTGAGGATAAATTATTTTTGAATACTTGGCCAAGTGTCGTGGTTCAAATTTCTCTCCACAGACATAACACAACTCATGCATCCTTCGATAATCTCTGAGCTGTCTCTCTTTAGATAATTCTGACACTGTGAGGCCAGGTCTGTTATCACCCTTATACAGAGTTGAAGATTTCCACATGGATGGAGGTTTCCCGTGTTTGAACCTGTTTCTCTCCTGAATATCTACTTGTAAAATAGCAAGTAGAGCAGCTCTGTTCACTATCAAGGGAACCTGTGACATCACTGGTACTTGAAGTTCAGTTTTCAGCCCCTTAATAAATCGAGCAACAAAAAACACCTCATCTAACTCCGGGTTATGCATGGTTGTGGCACATCTCAATTGTTCAAATGCAGAAATATACTCCTCTAATTCCCCTTTCTGCTGCAAATGCAACAGCTCATACATCGCTCGTGGATACTCATATGACCCAAACTTCTCCTTCACAGCCGCAGCAAATTGGCTCCATGATCCCATCCCCTTCTGAACCCTATACATCTGCAGCCACTGGGCAATGTTCCCTCCATATGCATTGATGTGCCCGCACCCAAAAATTCTCTGGCACCTTAAAAATGGAGAAGTAGTCTAAGCACTTATCGAGCCATATGGTCGGGTTCTCACCTTGAAACTTTGGAGACGAGAGCTTCATCAGTGTCTTGATTTGTCGAAGTGTGTGGTCGACACTTCCCCCGGGTCTGCTCTGGGCAGCCCGCGGAGGTTCTTTTTCGGAGGGGCTAGTCACTTGCGGAGAGCTTCAGCGTTAGGGACGAGTGAGGGAGAAGCTTGACACGACGAGTTTTACGTGGTTCGGGCTGCCGGAGCGTAAAACCCTACGTCCACGGTGAGCAAAGGTGCTCGCTATATTGCTTGTTTCTCAGAACCGCAGTCCTGAGCTTGAGGGTGAGTGATGCCTAGCATGCGAGTTCACAGAGTTCGAACCCTTGCTAACGTTGCCTACCCGAGCCTTTTATAGTCCAAGGCTCGAGCGGCTTACAAGGGGGGGCCCGGGACCCGACAGGTGGTCCCGGGGAGATTGCCTGCCGACTATCGTATCTGAAGTTATGTCGGTAGTTGTCTCAAGCGAAGGTTTCCTAGTCTTCGTTCTGCCGCTCTGCCCATGCCGCAAGCTAGTCGTAGTGGTTGATGACGGCGGGGGCGGTAGGGGATGTCTTTTCGCTGTGTTTATTGGCTGGCAGGCTCTGACACGGTGCGCCAGTCTGCGATGTGACTGGACGCAACGACACCTGACAGAGGCGTGCTCCTCGTCTTCGCATCTTGGGAAGGCGCGGGCCTTGAATACCTTGTACGGGCAAGGTATGGTGCGTCTTTACGCCTGCTGCCTACCGCGCGGGGGCAGGCAGCGCCATACTGCTGGCCACGTGGCGGGCCCGGAGCTCATCTCTGAGGAGAGGGACGTCCGGCCCCGTGGGACACGTGGAGCCTTCGGACCTCTCCCCGCGCAGGGGGGAGGTCCGGCTTCTGTCGGCCACATGGCGGGCCCGGAGCTCTCCTCTGAGGAGAGGGAGGTCCGGCCCCGTGAGTAACCTGGCGCCTTCAGAGCTCTCCCCGCGGAGGGGGGAGGTCCGGCTGCTGCTGGCCACGTGACGGGCCTGGAGCTCTCCTCTGAGAAGAGGGAGGTCCGGCCCCGCTGGACACGTGGCGCCTTCGGAGCTCTCTCTGCAGAGAAGGGCGAGATCCTTAGGCATTTTCCCCTGTGCGCGGGGGTACCCCATATCGTGGGTACCGACAGTGGCCCCCGGGCCCATCTCGGGGGAGATAGCGAGCCCGAGGTGGGGCCTCCGTCTCTTCTGTTCCGCGCACTTTCTCTAAGTCCCGCGTTGACCGCTGCCGGAGCACGAACAGTCGCGGGATCGTGGGAGCGTGCGCCCACTTGATGGTTGCTTTTACTGCCGAAGCGCCTTGCCGGCTCATCTTCTTGGGAGACTGACTCCCTGACCCACCGCTTCAGCTGGACGGCTTGGGTCCACCTGTCATCGGGACTCGGTCTTGGAGCCGAAGCGGTTGCCCATGGGGTGTATTCGAAGAGTTTCGAATCGCACCCGGGAAGTTTAAACAGGGGATCTTACCCACATCACGGCTTCTCTTCGCACTTCCCAGCGCTTTTCCTTGGATTCTTGCGCCCTTGTCTTCCCTGTCCTCGGGCTCTCCCCTGTCATGGCTTCCAACCTGCCCCCAGAGAAGAAGCGCGCTCGATCTCCTCCGGTGGTGGCATCCGTGCCAAGTCGGGGAAACAGGGTGCCTGCACCTCCTGCTTCTGGAGATGGCGCTCCGTCCGGTGGCGACCCCAAGAGGTCCCGGGCTCATCATCCCGACGGGACTCCTTTTAAGCGACAACAGGCCGAAGGTTCCCGGACGTCGCGCCCTCCCTCCTCAAGCAGTGGAGTCTCCAGGGAACCTGTTGATGCGTCGAGGGGTGCTTCTGGAGCGTCCCCTGCTCCGTCAGTCCAGGCGACTGCGGAGCGGCCGTCGGTGGCGACGGCGGGCTCTAGGGGTCCTACCCCGGCTCGGAAGTCGGGGTTCAGGGCCCGTTGGAGTGCTCGCGCTTCTCGGCCGTCCCCGACTGATAGGGTGTCTGCGCCGTTGCGCTCGGAAACCGAGACAGCTGCCGCGGCCCCCAAGCCAACGCGAGTTCCTCCTGTTCCGGTATGCCCGGATTCTATGTCAGCACCAATAACTTCCACTTGTCCCTCTCCACCGGCTGAGGGGCCAGCTGTCAGTGAGGGTTCGGCGGGTCCTGCTGTCGAGGTCCCAGTGCCGGCTTGTAACACCCCAAAATTTGCTAGAGGGGAATTTAAAAATTTTTGGACGTATTGCATGTGGTGTAAAAATTCAAATTTAAATTAGAATTCAAATTCAAATCAAAACAGAAAAGAAAAAGAAAAAAGAAAAAGAAAAAGACCCCACCGGCCAGTGGGCCGAAACCCACCAGCCGGCCCACTACTCCCCCAAGCCATCCTACAACCGCGCGCCCTCTCTTCCTCTCACTGACAGCGGGGCCCGCGTGTCATCCCTCACCTCCCACGCGCCCCCAACGGCCGGACTCTTCCCCGCGCTCGATCTCAATGAACTCCGGAAACCCGCGCCCCCAGCCTGAATTCTGGTCCCGGACGTCTCAAACTCGATCCCAACAGACCGCCGCCCTCCCTCGCCTATATAAACGCCGACAATCGCCCTGTCCCCCCCCCCCCCGATCGGTCGTTCTTCTCTCCGGTGAGAACCGAAGATTCAATCCACGTTTTCCTTCGATCATTGCTCGGATTATCTGATCTAACGCGCTGATTGTGCTCCACCGCCCCCAGGGAGCCCTGCACGTGAAGGAAACGACAAGTTTCGCGCCCTAGCATCTGTTCCGACGTGCACCGAAGATCGTCGCCGTTGAAGCTCGCCGCCGACCGACTTCCAGGACCTCCGAGTGCTAGAAAACCCCTCGGTGAGCCTCCCCTACCCCTCCGCAGCCGATCCATGCAAAAAGATGCAAGTTCTAACGAGTAGCGGCAAAAGCCGAGGCTGCGCCGGCGAGATCGCCACACCCGCCGCCGCGCGCGCGGGCTGGCTCCGGCCAGGGCGACGTGGCCACTTGAGGGCCGTCTATTTTAAATCGCACGGTAAAATTAAAACCCGCGCGTACCGGTTCGATGATCTAATCTGAGCCGTCCACTTTAAATCGGACGGTCCACATCAGCCCCGCGTTATAGAGGCCGGGATTCTTACGCGCTACCCCCTGGGGATCTCGGAAAACACGAGCTAGCCCCAGAAACTTCTAATCTAGCCCCTGGAACTTCAGAAATTTGTGTAAATTTATTTAAAACTCAGTTTTAGCCCCTGGACTTAATAAAAATTAGGAGAACCCCCCTGTTATGTGTAGTTAGACCCCTGAAAATTTATGAAATAATAAATTAGACCATGTAGTAGGGTGGATGTACCTTTTTGACCCTATGTGATATTAAATTCAGAAATTTGAATATGTGATTAGGATTTAAATTTAAAAAGGTGAGGCAAACACATTGTAAATTCAAATTTAAACTCTCCTAACACTTGGAAAACTTTAGAATGAGTTAAAAATAGATTTTAAGCTGAAATGAATCTGTCTAATTGATTGTTCACATTTATTAGTTATTGGGACACATTTTTAGGTTAGGAAATAATTCTGAAAATTGGTAAAATAAATTTAAATTAGTTCACATCAGAGGAGAAGTTCAAAATATATTATTTAATATTTTAGATCAGAACCTATTCTGTTTAGATGATATGACCTACTATTTAATATAAAACTCACTTTAGGCATAGAAAATAAATCTGGAAAATATAGGAAAATAGGTATGCATAACTAAAAAATGATAAATGAAGTCTCCAAATCCAAAGACTTCAGTTTAGAATTTGGTAGAAGATCTGAAAACCCATTTGGAGTAGGAAATTATCTTCCATACAAACTTGGTAGCTAAAGAGTGTATTAAAGAGTTTGTTTAAATTGGAAATTCATATATAGTGTGCAAACAGAAATCTAAATACAAAAGTTAAAAATCATATACATATGCTTAAAAGTGCATGTAGGCTAAAAATCAACACATCTAGGATAACCACAACACTTAGTAATGTGAATGACTTTCATAGATATGTATGTGTGGTTTGTATGAAGTGAAAGTGTGAACTGTGTCTTATGGATGTCGTTTTCTTTTGCTATGTGTATTGGCATGAGTAGAACCTGCCCCAGAGCAAGTTCTCCCCTTCCAAGACCAAGACTTTCCATTCCCAGAGCAGCAGGAAGAAGGCAAGTGTCCTTGACCACTTTGATCCTATGGTAGGATGTGTAGATAGAATTATTTGCATTGTCAATTGAAATATGAAACCCATGCTAGGAAGTTTCCCTAGAATTGCATTATCTTGTTTCCTTGTAGCTTGGGTTGGGATTTATTTTATCATATCATTTATTTACATGCTTATGCTTAGCCATGCTTAGAATGGGATAATTGGGATATGAGATCATCAATTTATTTACCTTACTCTTGAATGAGATATTATGAGTTATGTAGAGGTAAGGATCGAGGCAAGTTGGATGAATTGGTTGGTGCTGGGTGCACGAGACTCGGGTTTGTGTTTAGTACTTGCCTGGATCCTAAGGACCAGTTCATGGAGCATGTAACCTGGCTTTACCTTGCCAACCACATGCTGAGATGGGGCAGCTTAGCCAATTAATTAGGTGTATCCCCGGCGTAGTATGAGTGTGTTGGGTGATGCGGGGAATAGGTGTCAGCTGGACTACCATATGAACCGCAAGGCTCAAGAGGGGGCCACTGCAGCGGGGTTGGAGCCTCTTGTATGCTGTTAGGGGTGAAACCTCAGTGGGCCCACGCTCGTCGAGAATCCCTTTGTAAAGGCTTCGTAGTGATCTCCTAGCTACACACCTAGGAAGTGTGAATGTGGTTCGCGGCCACTGGCATAATGGAGGTTCTTTTAGTCCACCCGGCAACGGGGGATGAAATCACTACATGTGGGTACAGTGGTGCAAACTCTGCAGAGTCAAAACTGTCATGACAGCCGTGCTCACGGTCAAGAGCGGCTTGGACTTATTCATGATTAGAGGATGATGACTTTGGAAGTTGTGGATGTTAAGCGGGGAGCTTAACATTGGAAATGATGTTATGGTTATTTGATTATGATGATGGGTTGGTTGATTGGGACCATTTCACCTATGTAGTAATGTAGGTGCTTAATAAGCTAAGGTGATAGGTATTAATTGTGTAGTGCTTTAACCATGAGTTCAACCTCTCCTTGCTCTAGCCATGCATGACATAATCTTTCCAACACTTGCTGAGTACCCACGGTGATCAAACTTGCATATTCGTTGGTTTAAATTGATGCTCAGGTCAACGGGATGATGTGGTGTTCAATGACCAAGACTTCGGACCTGAAGAAGGATTCTAGTTTCATGGAGTCTCCCGGGCAATGCCTGTGACGGAGCCCACAAGAATAACATTCTGCTGCTAGTTTATTTACATGTTATGAACTTATTATCGTCCATCGAGACGTATGCTTTGTAAGACATATTTATATTCGACACCCGACTTATAATAAATGATGCTTTGCTATTTGTCATCACATGTATGAGAAAATGATCCTGACATACATGTGATATTCACTCGGTTGTTCTTTGGAGAAACCGGGTGTGACAGAAGTGGTATCAGAGCCAAGGTTGCCCGTAGGAACGTGAACCTAGGTAGAAATGGACGTATTTAAGGACCCTATTTTCCTAAAAACTATTTTACAAAGGTGTGGGTTGAAAAGTGTTATTTAATGGGGTCACTTTATTCATCTTATCCTAACTTTTATTCAAAATACAATTTTTTTTAAACCCTTATCTAACTTAATTTTAAATGCTTTATGTTTTAGATGGTTCGCATGATCCGCACCGCTCGCAAGTTCACCAGAGGGAGAGTTCCTGTAGTTGCCCTTGCCCTGAGAGAGGAGAACCGTCCGGTGACGTATCACTCCTACGGGTTGGCTGTAGGAGGCTTGTTGCGACGCCTTCGGCGTATGCTCCACGCTGCCGGCAATACGGGCAAGCTAATCATACACTACAGCTCCACTCGGACCATCCGTGAGAAGCGGGTAAAATGGAGTTCAGAAATGAGGATTATACATGAAAATCAGCTGCTCAAGATCCACCGCTCTCCAGCTTGTCGAGCGACACAGGTTGATGCTGAGAAGGATGTCATCTGTGAGGCCATCACCTGCCAGAGTTACATCTACCATCGCCACCTGGACATAACCGAGTACATGTATGTCCTCCAACGTGAGAGTGGTACAGCGGAGTACAAGTACCCGCCAGTACAGCAGGGGACTTCCCATGAGCACATGGACCTGTGCTTGGAGGATGCTGCTATGCTCAACACTCGACTGCAGGAGTGTCAGCAGGAGCTTCAGGATGTTCGTGACACCCTGAAGGAGACTGAGGCGTTGCTTCGAGCCAGCTTGAGGGCGAGAGAAAGAGGAGATGGGAATGAACTGTGTGTCACCATGAATGACACATGGACTCCTGACTCCCGAGACCGCCGGGCGAGCAGGCGTTGTCGCACTTCTCCACCAGCAGCTTCCCCACCCATAGCGGAGTCAGAGGGCATCCGCAATAATGAGGAAGATCCCGAGGAGCCAGCTCAGTGATACGAGTCGTGTAGAATCTTTTCCCTTAGTTCAGCAAGTTATCGAGTAGTCGAGTCAATACCTTAGTTAATTATGTGTTAATGTTTGGTGTGTGACGTGAGCTGTGGAAGCCATGGGCATTTGTCCACAACCTCGTCTTTTGGTTGCTTTGCCTTGATGTGTGAACCCCTATGAATTAAGAGTGCATTTATTTTCGCGTGAGACGTAAAACCCTCAAAAAATGTTAATATAATAAGGCCTCAAAAGTTTAAGTTTAAACAAGCAAATTGGGAAGTTAATATGTAATGCTTTAAATTAACATTTGGTTGATCAAGATAGATGGCCGGAAGAGGAAAGGGTCGTGGTGCCAACCCCGCCAACAACAACGATGAGGCCGGCAACCCTCATCTTTCTGGAGGACAAGACAGGGGTGGTCGCCGTGAAGGAGCTGATCCCATCCACCAAATGCTTGAAAATCAGAATCAGCTCATCTAGAGTTTCACTCAAGTGGTGGCCAACTTGCACCAAGGTCCACCTCCACAAGCTGCACCACGCCAACCAAGGTTGAGTGAGTTTCTAGGGACTCAACCTCCAAAGTTTGCAAGTGCTGCTAAACCTCTGGAGGCAGATGACTGGCTAAAGACCATTGAGAGCAAGATGAGGATCATACAATGCCAAGGGTATGAGAGGGTGTTGTTTGCCTCTCACCAATTGCATGGACCTGCTGCTGATTGGTGGACCGCTTACGTAGCAGCCCATCATGACCCCGAGAACATCACTTGGGAAGAGTTCAAGCGCAGTTTCCGCAACCATTACATACGAAGGGGTGAACTCAAAAACAAGAGGAAGGAGTTCTTGGGACTGCAGCAAGGAAACATGACTGTGAGGGAATACCTCACTAAATTCACCCAACTATCCCGTTATGCACCACGGGACATCGAGACTGATGAGCAGAAACAGGACTGCTTTGTGGAAGGACTTACAGCGGAAATGCAGTGTGCAATGTCCTCCAATGAGTATGAAAGCTTCCAAAAGATGGTGGACAGAGCATTTGTTGTGGAGAGGAAGCTGAAGGCCTTGGAAAATGTAAACAAGAGGAAGGCGGGATGGTCACACCAAGCCTTGGGTAGCATCACACGCCCACGACTGATGCAGCCACCCGCAGGGCAGACAAGCCGTGCTGTGGTACCCTACTCAGCACCGAGAGGGTACAACCCGAATTTCAGGCCTCCATCAGCACCGGCACAGCCGCAGCGTCAGTTTGTACAGCAGCCTCGTCCCACATATCAACCTCGACCAGCAGTGCAAGGACCACTGAACCAACCCCAAGACAACAAAGGCCAGGCACCTAAGGTTGGGGTGCAATGCTTCAACTGTGGTGAAGTGGGGCACTACGCTCATAAGTGCCCAAAGAAGAAGCCCATGCAGCCACAACAGCAGAATGTGATGCGAGGACGGGTGAACCACGTGACCATGGAGGAGGCGCAAGAGGCACCTGACGTGGTAGTTGGTAAGTTTTCTGCCAATTTACACATTGCAACCCTGTTGTTCGATTCTGGTGCTACCCACTCGTTCATTGCTCAAGGGTTTGTTAAGAAGCATGATCTAGCAACAACACAAATGAACCATATGCTAGCAGTAAACTCTCCAGGGGGAGAGATAAGGACAAGACAAGTGTGTCCCAAGGTGAATCTAGACATTAATGGGTAGTATTTACTGTAAACCTCATAGTGATAGACTCACAAGGGATAGATATTATTTTGGGTATGGATTGGTTGATCAAACATAAATGAATCGTCCATTGTTCGACAAGAACGGTGGAACTAACTCACCCTAGTGGCACAAGAGTAAAGTTCATAACCATACAAGAGCCTAGGAGGGACATTAAACTCAATCAAGTTGAGGTGGAAGTGGAGGAGATCAGGATCATGAGTGAATATCCAGATGTTTTTCCGGAGGAGTTGTCAGGTATGCCCCCCCGATCGTGAAGTGGAATTCTCGATTGAGCTAGTGCCTGGAACAACTCCGATATACAAGAGGCCCTATCGGATGGACTCCAAACAGCTGGAAGAACTCAATGAACATTAGAGAGAATTGACAAAGAAGGGGTACATTCGCCCTAGTTCCTCACCCTGGGGAGCTCCAGTGATATTTGTGCCCAAGAAGGACGGAATCCAAAGGTTGTGCGTAGACTACCGTGCGTTGAATGAAGTAACCATCAAGAACAAGTACCCATTACTCCGGATTGAAGACTTATTTGATCAGTTGAGGGGAGCTTGTGTGTTCTCAAAAATTGATCTCAGGTCAGGATACCACCAACTTAAGATAAGGCAAAACGACATTCCAAAGACAACTTTCGTATCTCGGTATGGGCTGTATGAATACACCATCATGCCGCTCGGGCTAACCAATGCCCCGGCATACTTCGTGTATCTCATGAACAAGGTATTCGTGGAATATCTGGACAAATTTGTGGTGGTTTTCATTGATGACATTCTCGTCTTTTCCAAAGATGAAGAAGAACATGAGAGGCATTTAAGGTTGGTGTTGCAAAAGCTGAGAGAACACCAACTATATGCCATGTTGAGCAAGTGTGAGTTTTGGTTGAAGAGAGTTCCCTTCTTAGGAATATAATCTCGGAGGGAGGAATCTCTGTAGATCCCGCCCAGATCGAGGATGTACAGAAGTGGAAGACCCCTAAGAATGTCGGGGAAATTCGAAGCTTCTTAGGATTGGTTACGAATTATCGACGGTTTATCGAGGGTTTCTCCAAGATTTCGAGACCCCTCACCAAATTGTTGGAGAAGGGAATCAAATTCACATGGACACCGTAGTGCGAGACGAGTTTTCAAGAGCTGAAGAAAAGATTGACAACAGCCCCAGTGCTAGTTATGCCAGATATGCAGAAGAACTTTTCGGTATACTGCGATGCCTCCGGAAACGGGTTGGGATGTGCTCTCATGCAAGAGGGGCATGTCGTGGCATATGCATCCCGGCAGCTCCGGAAGCACGAGAAGAACTATCCTACGCATGACCTAGAGCTAGCCGCAGTGGTACACTCGTTGAAGATTTGGCGGCATTACTTGATGGGGAAGAGGACAGAGATATATACGGATCATAAGAGCTTAAAGTATATTTTCACACAGCCAGATCTCAACCTCAAACAACAGAGATAGTTAGAGCTAAGCTAATCAACGACTTTGATGTGGGCATCAACTATCATCCTGGGAAAGCGAACGTCGTAGCATATGCTTTAAGCCGGAAGGTGCAGGTCAATAGGTTAAGCTTAAAGGACATGCCTACAGGACTGAAGGAAGAGGTTGTAAAACTCAATCTATGTCTGGTGAATAGTGGTGATGCCATCGCCATGGAAGTGGACTCCACATTAGAGCAAGATATACGCAACGGTCAAAAGACTGATGAGAAGATACAAGATATCAGAGAACTCATCAAGGATAATAAAGCCCCTAGTTTCAGAGAGGATGAACAAGGTACGGTGTGGCACGGGAAAAGAATCTGTGTGCCTGAAGTGAAGGAGATCCGTGAATTGATTTTGAAGGAGGCTCATGATTCCGACTATTCCATTCATCCTGGGAGTACGAAGATGTATCATGACCTCAAGAGCAGGTATTGGTGGTATGGCATGAAGAGGGATGTCGCGGAACATGTTGCCCTAAGTGACACATGTAAGTTGGTGAAAGCAGAACTTCAACGACCCGCAGAATTATTGCAACCACTCAAAGTGCCTGAATGGAAATGGGAAGAAATAGATATGGATTTCATAGTGGGACTGTCTAGGACCCAATCGGGTTATGATTCGATATGGGTCATCATCGACAGGCTAACCAAGGTAGCTCATTTCATCCCCGTGAAACAAAGCTACAACGGATCCAAATTGGCAGAATTATACATGTCAAGGATCGTGTGTTTCCATGGAGTGCCAAAGAAGATAGTGTCAGATCGAGAGACACAGTTCACCTCAAGGTTCTGGCAGAAGTTACATGAAACCATGGGAACCCATCTAAATTACAGTTCTGCCTATCACCCCCAGACTGACAGGCAGACGGAAAGAACCAATCAGATCCTTGAGGATATGCTGAGAGAGTGTGCGCTCAAGAACAATCGGAGTTCGGATAAGAACTTACCTTATGCGGAGTTCTCCTATAACAACAACTATCAGGCTAGTATGAAGATGTCACCATTTGAGGCTTTGTATGGGAGGAAGTGCAGAACTCCCCTATTTTGGAACCAAACGTGGGAAAGTAAAGTGTTTGGGCCCGAGGTACTACAAGAAGCCGAGGCGAAAGTGAGGGAAATCCGCAACAATTTGAGGATAGCAGAGACCCGACAAAAGAGTTATGCCGATGTACGGAGAAGAGAGCTTATTTTCAACGTGGGGGACTATGTCTATCTCAAGGTGTCCCCTATCCGAGGACTTCGTCGGTTCAAGGTTAAAGGGAAGTTATCACCTCGATGCATCGGACCCTTTCAAGTTCTGGAGAGGAAAGGTGAAGTGGCATATCAACTAGAACTACCGGCTCGCCTATCAGATGTGCATGATGTATTCCATGTGTCACAGCTCAAGAAATGTCTGAGGACGCCTGTAGAGATGTTACCCATGAATGAGGTTGACGTAGCAGAGGATCTGTCTTATGCCGAGCAACCGGACAAGATTTTGGAGACAATGGAACGCCTCACAAGAAATAAAAGAATCCGGATGTGCAAGGTGCAGTGGAAGCATCACTCGGAAGAGGAAGCCACATGAGAGCGAGAAGACAAGCTTAAGGCACAGTTTCCGGAATTGTTTTCCTAGAACCACCAATCTCGAGGACGATATTTCTTTTAAGGGGGGTAGAGCTGTAACACCCCAAAATCTGCTAAAGAGGGGAATTTAAAAATTTTTGGACGTATTGCATGTGGTGTAAAAATTCAAATTTAAATTGGAATTCAAATCAAAACAGAAAAGAAAAGGAAAAAGAAAAAGAAAAAAAACCCACCGGCCAGTGGGCCGAAATCCACCAGCCGGCCCACTACTCCCCCACGCCAGCCTACAACTGCGTGCCCTCTCTTCCTCTCACTGACACACGGGGCCCGCGTGTCATCTCTTACCTCCCGCGCGCCCCCAACGGCCGGACTCTTCCCCGCACCCGATCTCAAAGAACTCCGGAAACCCGCGCCCCCAGCCCGAATTCTAGTCCCGGACGTCTCAAACTCGATCCCAACAGACCGCCGCCCTACCTCGCCTATATAAACGCCGACAATCGCCTTGTCCCCCCCCCGATCGGTCGTTCTTCTCTCCGGTGAGAACCGAAGATTCAATCCCTGTTTTCCTTCGATCATTGTTCGGATTATCTGATCTAACGCGCTGATCGTGCTCCACCGCCCCCAGGGAGCCCTGCACGTGAAGGAAACGACAAGTTTCGCGCCCTAGCATCTGTTCCGACGTGCACCGAAGATCGTCGCCGTTGAAGCTCGCCGCCCACCGACTTTGAGGACCTCCGAGTGCTGGAAAACCCCTCGGTGAGCCTCCCCTACCCCTCCGCAGCCGATCCATGCAAAAAGATGCAAGTTCTAACGAGTAGTGGCGAAAGCCGAGGCTGCGCCGGCGAGATCGCCACCCCCGCCGCCGCGCGCCACCGCGCGCGCGGGCTGGCTCCGGCCAGGGCGACGTGGCCACTTGAGGGCCGTCTATTTTAAATCACACGGTAGAATTAAAACCCTCGCGTACCGGTTCGATGACCTTATCTGAGCCGTCCACTTTAAATCGGACGGTCCACATCAGCCCCGCGTTATAGAGGCTGGGATTCTTACGCGCTACCCCCTGGGGATCTCGGAAAACACGAGCTAGCCCCGGAAACTTCTGATCTAGCCCCTGGAACTTCAGAAATTCGTGTAAATTTATTTAAAAATCAGTTTTAGCCCCTGGACTTAATAAAAATTAGGAAAACCCCTCAGTTATGTGTAGTTAGACCCCTGGAAATTTATGAAATAATAAATTAGACCCTATAGTAGGGTGGATGTACCTTTTTGACCCTAGGTGATATTAAATTCAGAAATTTGAATATGTGATTAGGATTTAAATTTAAAAAGGTGAGGCAAACACATTGTATATTCAAATTTAAACTCTCCTAACACTTGGAAAACTTTAGAATGAGTTAAAAATAGATTTTGAGCGGAAATGAATCTGTCTAATTGATTGTTCACATTTATTAGTTATAGGGACACATTTTTAGGTTAGAAAATAATTCTGAAAATTGGTAAAATAAATTTAAATTAGTTCACATCAGAGGAGAAGTTCAAAAATATATTATTTAATATTTTAGATCAGAACCTATTCTGTTTAGATGATATGACCTATTATTTAATATTAAAACTCACTTTTAGGCATAGAAAATAAATCTAGAAAATATAGGAAAATAGGTATGCATAACTAGAAAATGAAAAATGAAGTCTCCAAATCCAAAGACTTCAGTTTAGGATTTGGTAGAAGATCTGAAAACCCATTTGGAGTAGGAAATTACCTTCCATACAAACTTGGTAGCTAAAGAGTGTATTAAAGAGTTTGTTTAAATTGGAAACTCATATATAGTGTGCAAACAGAAATCTGAATACAAAAGTTAAAAATCATATACATATGCTTAAAAGTGCATGTAGGCAAAAAATCAACACATCTAGGATAACCACAACACTTAGTAATGTGAATGACTTTCATAGGTATGTATGTGTGGTTTGTATGAAGTGGAAGTGTGAACTATGTCTTATGGATTGTTGTTTTCTTTTGCTATGTGTATTGGCATGAGTAGAACCTGCCCCAGAGCAAGTTCTCCCCTTCCAAGACCAAGACTTTCCATTCCCAGAGCAGCAGGAAGAAGGCAAGTGTCCTTGACCACTTTGATCCTATGGTAGGATGTGTAGATAGAATTATTTGCATTGTCAATTGAAATATGAAACCCATGCTAGGAAGTTTCCCTAGAATTGCATTATCTTGTTTCCTTGTGGCTTGGGTTGGGATTTATTTTATCATATCATTTATTTACATGCTTATGCTTAGCCATGCTTAGAATGGGATAATTGGGATATGAGATCATCAATTTATTTACCTTACTCTTGAATGAGATATTATGAGTTATGTAGAGGTAGGGATCGAGACAAGTTGGATTAATTGGTTGGTGCTGGGTGCACGAGACTCGGGTTTGTGTCTAGTACTTGCCTGGATCCTAAGGACCGGTTCATGGAGCATGTAACCTGGCTTTACCGTGCCAACCACATGCTGAGATGGGGCAGCTTGGCCAATTAATTAGGTGTATCCCCGACTTAGTATGGGTGTGTTGGATGGTGCAGGGAATAGGTGTCAGCTGGACGACCATATGAACCGCAAGGCTCAAGAGGGGACCACTGCAGCAGGGTTGGAGCCTCTTGTATGTTGTTCGGGGTGAAACCTTAGTAGGCCCACGCTCGTCTTGAATCCCTTTGTAAAGGCTTCGTAGTGGTCTCCTGGCTACACACCTGGGAAGTGTGAATGTGGTTCGCGGCCACTGGCATAATGGAGGTTCTTTTAGTCCACCCGGCAACGAGGGATGAAATCACTACATGTGGGTATAGTGGTGCAAACTCTACAGAGTCAAAACTGTCATGACAGCCGTGCTCACGGTCAGGAGCGGCTTGGACTTATTCATGATTAGAGGATGATGACTTTGAAAGTTGTGGATGTTAAGAGGGGAGCTTAACATTGGAAATGATGTTATGGTTATTTGATTATGATGATGGGTTAGGAGATTGGGACCATTTCACTTATGTAGTAATGTAGGTGCTTAATAAGCTAAGGTGATAGGTATTAATTGCGTAGTGCTTTAACCATGAGTTCAACCTCTCCTTGCTCTAGCCATGCATGACATAATCTTTCCCACACTTGCTGAGTACCCACGATACTCAAACTTGCATATTCATTGGTTTAAATTGATGCTCAGGTCAAGGGGATGATGTGGTGTTCAATGACCAAGACTTCGGACCCGAAGAAGGATTCTAGGTTCATGGAGTCCCCCGGGAAACGCCTGTGACGGAGCCCACAAGAATAACATTCCGCTGCTAGTTTATTTACATGTTATGAACTTATTATCGTCCATCGAGACGTATTGCTTTGTAAGACATATTTATATTCGACACCTGGCTTGTAATAAATGATGCTTCACTATTTGTCATCACATGTATGAGAAAATGATTCTAGCATACATGTGATATCCACTCCGAAGGCGCCACGTGTCCAACGGGGCCGGACCTCCCTCTCCTCAGAGAAGAGCTCCGGGCCCGCCACGTGGCCAACAGCAGCCAGACCTCCCCTCCGTCGGGAGGGCTCCGAAGGCGCCATGTGTCCCGCGGGGCCGGACCTCCCCCTCCTCAGAGGGGAGCTCCGGGCCCGCCACGTGGCCGACAGAAGCCGGACCTCCCTCCTCCGCCGGGAGAGGTCCGAAGACTCCACGTGTCCTGCGGGGCCGGACCTCCCTCTCCTCAGAGGAGAGCTCTGGGCCCACCACGTGTCCAGCGGGACGGCGCTGCCTGCCCCCGCGGGGTAGGCAGCAGGCGTAAAGGCGCACCATACCTTGCCCGTACAAGGTATTCATGGCCCGCGCCTTCCCAAGACGCGGAGCACGCCTCTGTCAGGTGCCGTTGCGCCCAGTCGCATCGCAGACTGGCGCGCAGTGTCAGAACCTGCCAGCCAATAAACACATCGACAAGACATCCTCTGCCGCCCCCGCCGTCATCAACCACTACGACTCGCATGCGGCGTGGGCAGGGCGGCAGAACGAAGACTTGGAAGCCTTCGCCAGAGGCAACTACCGACATAACTGCGGATACGTAGTCGGCAGGAAATCTCCCCAGGACCACTTGTTGGGTCCCGGGCCCCCCTTGTAAGCCGCTTGAGCCTTTGGACTATAAAAGGCTCGGGTAGGCAACGTTAGCAAGGGTTCGCACTCCAGCAACTCACACCCTAGGCATAACTCATCCTCAAGCTCAGGACTCCGGTTCTGAGCAACAAGCAATACAGCGAGCACCTCTGCTCACCGTGGACGTAGGGTTTTATGTTCCGGCGGCCCGAACCACATAAAACTCGCCGTGTGAAGCTCCTCCCTCACTCATCCCTTACGCTTAAGCTCTCCGCAAGCGACTAGCCCCTCCGAAAAAGAACCTCCGCGGGCTGCCTAGAGCAGGTCCGGGGGAAGTGTGGACCACACACTTCGACATTTGGCGCGCCAGGAAGGGGGCTTTTCCCTTGCGCGACGAGTTTTCTGCCGACGAAGATGATGAAGCTACCTTCAGCGGCAAGCTCTCCTCCCCCGCGTTCACGACGGATCGTGACTAGCGGGGAATACGTGTCGACGCACTTAGGACGGAGTGTGTCGGCGCAAGATGGAAGCCAGCAACCGACTCCGGCAACGCCGACTCCGGCAATGCAAGCTCCAACTAGCGTGAGATCTTCTGCAGCGCTGAGCGTTCCCCACGGAGATGCGCTAGCTGCAGCAAGAGCGCTACTATGCAATTCGCCTCCTGGGGACGCGCCTCAGGCAGCGACCCAGCAGTGGATTCGCGAGGTAGACCGTCTCGTCATTGCCGCCGCAAACCCTCGACTACGGCGGGGACGACGCTCCGGCCAACCGGCTGTGTCACTGACGCGCACACCAACGGTTGACGGGCAGACGGCGGATTCCAGCTCCACCAGGTTTCCGTCGACGGACCTGAGGACAGAGCTGGAACGGTGCCACTTGGGCCAGGATGCCTGGGTGTACCTCGAGCGACGTCGAGAAAGGCGTCGCAACCAAGAGGCTAGCGACAGCATGACATCAGCCTCGACCCAGCCTGAGGAGCAGACCTTCGCTACGCGATCTCTGCCCCAGGCATACGCCACGCAGCATATGCCACAGCCATATGCCCAGCAAACGGCGCCCCCGGTCTATGGCGCAGCCTTGTCCATACCGGGGTACACTGTGCCAGCGGCGAACCAAGCGTTCGCGGCACCAACGCCTGCAGCAACAGGAGCAGGATGTGTGGCCCGGGCGCCCCACCTTCACTTCGCGAGGTGGCCGCGCAAGTTTCGGCCGCACCTGCCCGAGAAGTACGACGACAGTGTCAACCCGGCGGAGTTCCTCCAGATCTACTCCACCGCCGTACTTGCCGCAGGAGGGGATGAGGCCATCATGGCCAACTACTTCCCCTTCACCTTGACCGGCCCAGCCCGGTCTTGGCTCATGAACCTCCCCCAGGGTTCCATAACTTCCTGGTGAGAGCTCTGCCGGCAGTTCACCGCCAACTTCGGCAGTTCCTACACCCGGCCTGGCACGGAGCTTGACCTCCACGCCATCCAGCAACAACCTGGGGAGTCGCTGCGCTCCTTCATCAAGCGGTTCTCCCAAGTACGAAACACCATCCCACACATCCAAAACACTTCTGTGGTGGTGACGTTCCGGCAAGGCGTTCGGGACAAGAAGATGCTCGAGAAGCTCGCGACCAGAGAGGTCCGCAATGTCTCAGAGCTCTTCAGCCTGGCGGACAAGTGCGCCAGAGCAGCAGAACGGCGGAACTGGCACTCCCTGCCAGCCTCTGAGTCAATAGGGCAGCCAGGATCTGGCGCCGCTTCTGTTCGACGTGGCGGAGATCGACCTCCCCTTCAACGCCATAATTGGCAGGCCAGCCCTGTACCGATTCATGGCAGTAGCCCACTACGGCTACCTCGTCTTAAAGATGCGTACACCAACAGGCGTCCTCAGGATTCTTGGAGACCGCACTGCCACAGTGTCAGCCTTGGAAAAGCTCCAAGCGCTTACAACAGATAGAGCACCAACCCCTGGCAGTGCAGAACCAAACTGGCTCCACCCGAGTGCACGCCACTGTGCCTCTACCGCAGCACCCCGTGTGCAACCCCTCGACGAGGGCGACGTCCCCTTGAAGCTCGTCCAAATCGGCGCCGATGCCACCCAGACCACCCGGGTAGCCGGGGGCCTGGATAGCAAATAGGAAGGCGCGCTCGTCACCTTCCTCCGGCCCAACGTCGACGTGTTGCATGGCTGCCGTCGCAGATGCCGGGGATCCCTAGGGAGGTGATCGAGCACCACTTAAAGATCTTCCCCGATGCCCGGCCAGTCCAACAAAAGTCCTGCAAGCAGTCCATCGAGCGGCAAAACTTCATCCGCGAAGAAATCAAGAAGCTGCTGGACGCTGGCTTCATACGGGAAGTCCACCACCCCCGGTGGTTGGCGAACCCTGTTGTTGTCCGGAAGGCTGGCGGGAAGCTCTGGATGTGCATCGACTACACCAGTCTCAATAAGGCATGTCCCAAAGATCCATTCCCTCTCCCTAGAATAGATCAAATAGTAGACTCGACATCAGGCTGCGATATGCTGTGCTTCCTAGAAGCCTACTCGGGTTTCCATCAGATCCCTATGTCTAGAGAAGATGAAGAGCACACCTCCTTCATCACAGTAGACGGTCTGTACTGTTATGTCTCTATGCCTTATGGCCTAAAGAACGCTCTCCCTACCTTTGTACGTGCAATGCACAAAACCTTCGGGGAGTTGATAAGAGACTTAGTTGAGGTGTATGTCGATGACATCGTCGTTAAGGTCAGGCAGAGTTCATCCCTACTAGATAACCTGGCCTTAGTCTTCGACAAACTGCGCTCTACGCGCACCAAGCTGAACCCCGAAAAGTGTGTGTTCGGCGTATCCTCTGGAAAACTCTTAGGATTCCTGGTCTCACACCGAGGAATTGAGGCTAACCCAAAGAAGTCCAGAAACTCACGGGATGCCTAGCTGCGCTGATTCGGTTTATACCGAGGTTAGCAGAGCGAGCGCTCCCCTTCTTTAAGCTCCTGCACAAATCCGGCCCATTTGCTTAGACCGACGAAGCAGAAGAAGCTTTCCAGGAGCTGAAGCAACTCCTGACAACCCTACCCATAATGGTAGCCCCCGAGCCCGAAGAGCATCTGTTGCTCTACATCGCGGCGACGGCTGAAGTGGTGAGTATGGTCCTCGTCGCAGAGCGGCCAGACCTCTCATCGCCACAACCTGCTCCGGTAGCAAGAGACAGGCGCCAGGAAACCTCGGAGGTCCAAGACGACCCCCCGTGTCTCCGAGACAACCCCCGGAGGTCCAAAACGGACCCCCGGACTCCCATGACAACCTCCCGGAGGACCAGCAGGACCTCCCAGAGGTGCAACAGGACCCCCGAAGGTCCAACGGAACCTCCCGGATGTCCAACGGGACCTCCCGGAGCTCCCGGGAAATCAGCGGGACCTCCCGGAGGTCCAAGGCGGCTTGGGAGCCTTCGAGTATCAGCTCTCGTTATCCCTGGGCCCACCCACCTCCCATAGGCCTGAGCCCATGGATGAAGATATCTCTGACCTGGAAGGGAGGGTCCAGACCATCCAGAGGCCTGTCTACTACATCAGCGAGGTCCTCCATGACGCCAAGACAAGGTACCTGGAGGTCCATAAGCTGCTGTATGCAGTGCTCGTGGCGTCCAGGAAGCTCCGCCACTACTTCCAAGCCAACCGGGTCTCGGTGGTCACCTCCTATCTGCTGAAGGCTGTCCTTCACAGCCCCCACACGACTGGCAATGTCGCTAAATGGGCAGCGGAGCTGGCGGAGTTTGAGCTGGACTTCCTTCCTCGTCATGCAGTCAAGAGCCAAGCACTGGCTGACTTCGTGGCTGAGTGGACGACAATGTAGGCTGACCCAGGGGGCCATGAAGACGGTGAACCAGAGCGCCGAGCTCCGGCCTTCACCGGGCCATACTGGACGCTCTTCTTCGATGGCTCCTTGCGAAAGCAGGGGCCGGTGCCGGCATACTGCTTCTCATGCCATCGGGGGAGCAGTTTGGGTATATGGTGCGTCTCAATTTCAAGGCAACCAACAACATGGCAGAGTATGAAGCACTTATCTTTGGCCTAAAGACAGCCCTGTCTCTGGGCGCTCGCCAGTTGTTGGCATAGGGCGACTCCCAGCTAGTTATCAAGCAAGTTAAGGGTGAATGCTCCTGCAATGACCCACAGCTAGCTGCTTATCTGCTCCATGTGCAGATGTTGGAGAAAGACTTCCTCGCCTTGGACCTGTGCCACGTACCACGCGCTGGCAATGCCGCAGCTGACGACCTCTCAACGAAGGCCTCCACGGAGCCCCTGTGCCCGAAGGAGTCTTCGAGAGGATGTTGCTGCGGCCCACAGCCCGGCCCGCTGAGCCACGCGAAGGGGGCTGGACCAGCACCTCGAAGCTGGCGGTCTCGGCGGCCCTGCAGCCATGGACGCCGCCAAAGATCATAAGCGTCACTGGGGACTCCGTGCAACCCAGCGCTCAAGATCCAGACGCTCAAGTCAGACCCGATGCATGGATCACGGAGATCCGGGACTACTTGAAAGACAACATCCTCCCTGATGAACGTGTATCCGCTGAACGGATCGTGCGCATGGCTAAGAGATACGCGTTGGTAGAAGGGGATCTCTACCGACGTGGTGCCAACCACGTCCTATTGCGGTGCATAACCCAGGGGGAAGGCTGCAACTTGCTCGCTGAGATCTATGGAGGCGACTGTGGGAGTCACTCTTCCTCACGCACGCTTGTCGGTAAAGCCTTCCGGCATGGCTTCTACTGGCCGACAGCACTCCAGGATGTCGTCAAGCTGGTCGAGAGCTGCAAGGCGTGCCAGTTCCACGCCAAGCAGATCCATACACCGGCTCAGGCGGTACAGATGATCCCGACCTTATGGCCGTTTTCCGTATGGGGGCTGGACATCCTGGGACCATTCCCCAGAGCCGTCGGGGGTTCCGGTACCTCTATGTCGCCATCGACAAGTTCACCAAGTGGCCGAAAGCCACACCAGTCGCCACCATCAACAAGCAATCCGCAGTAAAGTTCATCAAGTCGATTGTCTGCCGGTTCGGGGTCCCGAACAAAATCATCACCGACAAGGGGACCCAATTCACCAGCGCAGCGTTCCAAGACTACTGCGAAAACCTCGGCATACAGGTGTGCTATGCCTCTGTTGCTCACCCAAAGAGCAATGGGCAAGTTGAGAGGGCCAACACCGAGATTCTTAGGGGCCTCAAGACTCGCACATATGCCAGCCTGAAGAAACATGGTGCCAATTGGGTGGATGAGCTTCCGAGCACACTATGGGCTAACCGGACATCCCAGAGCCGGGCCACCGGAGAGACACCCTTCTTCATGGTGTATGGGGCCGAAGCTGTGCTTCCCCCAGAGATCACCATGAAGTCTCACCGTGTCCGAGCTTACGACGAAGCCGCGTAGGACAACCTCCGGCGTGGAGAAATCGACCTCGTCGACGAGGTCCGATTGCATGCAGCACTCCGTAACGCACGGTACAGACAAGCACTCCGCCGCTACCACCAGAGGTCTGTACGTGCCCGGGAGCTGCAGGAAGGCGACCTGGTGCTGCGGCGCATACTTTCTCACGAAGGGACCCACAAACTCTCCCCTAGTTGGGAAGGTCCCTTCCGGGTCACAAAAGTGTGCCATCCCGGGTGCATACACCTTTCCACCGAGGATGGGGACCCGCTCCCGAACCCTTGGAACATAGAACACCTCCGTAAGTTCTACCCCTAGAGCAATAATAGGACAGACTCTTCTTTTTGTAATAGATTCCATAGAGTCCAGGAACAGTGCTCGGAGCAGCTAAGCCTCAGGGGACGGTCTAGGACTACGTTCAGCTTTGCCTGGTTCCGACCCCAAGCGCGTAGAGTCTTGCTTCCCTTCTTAATGGGGCGGGTCGTGGCCTCCATGTTTAGCCTGCCTTCCTTCTATGGAAATTTATATGAAAAGAAACCTGTCCTACTTTGCTCTTCCTTGGTGCTCATTTAAATTACGCATTAAATTTTTATGACTGCACTTCTGGCGTATGCTCACGATGCGCTTAGCTCCCTCTTTTCATTCTCACTTCTAGTCGGCATTTGCTGCCCTACCAAAGGCGGTTGCGTTGGAGGTACCTGCCGATAGCCAGGGGGGCCCGAGCTCCCGGCACTTCGCGCACGGTAGTCCCCAAGCACCGTATAAGTGGATGGGGACCGTAAGCCAAATAAGACTATGAGATAGAGGAGAGGGAGCCCCCAAGGAGAATTATGTTTTCCTTACTTGTGTGCAGGACCTCTCGGCCTCAGTTCCCCGCAGAAGTATGGTAGGTACATCCAACCAATGGGACGCACCTACCAGGGGGCCGCTACGGGATCGCGCAAGACCGGAACTCCAAGGTAAGACCGAAGAACCCAGACCTCGCCACCTCCGCAGGGGCGAGACCCGAAGGTCCCACGTGTCCAGCGGGGCCGGACCTTCCTCTCCTTATGGGGGAGCTCCGGGCCCGCCACGTGGCCTACAGAAGCGGAACATTCCCCCCCCCCTCTGCGGGGATCGGTCCGAAGGCTCCACGTGTCTCGCGAGGCCGGACCTCCCCCTCCTCAGAGGAGAGCTCCAGGCCCGCCACGTGGCTAGCAGGCCCGGACCTCCCCATTCTCATGGGGCGGGCCCTGGAGACCTCCGGGGCCCTTAATACAGTAAGGACTCGGGGAAGGTGTCTGTGCAGAGCTTCGAGATTGGTCGCCTCTGAGTACCTTGCGGAGCTAAGGACTCGGCCAGGTAAAACCAAGAAGAAGACTAAAGCACACAGACACAGAAGAAAACAATAGTCTGTTCATACAAGGCTCCATGAGCTGGGCTACAGACTCAACAAAAATAAAAAAGGAGGTACAGGGCCTTGTGGCCACGGGGGCAGATGCCTAGGAGTCCCCGGACTCCCGTTGGAACCTAGAGGCCACAAGGGCAACCACGTCCTCGACCTCGGCCCTGGCAGCTTCCTCCCGCTCGGCAACGGGTCCTAGACGGACTGGCTCCAGAGAGAAGGAAGGGTCTTGGCTCCGGAAGCACGCCAGTACGTGCGTAGCGACCTCCTTCACGAGGCCCCGTCCTTCCACCTCAAGCTCGTCGCCGATCACCGCTTCGAGCCGGCCCAGCTTGCCGCCGATGGACTCAAGTGCCGGGATTGCCTCGGACATCTCCTGCACCAGAGCCTCCATCCGCACCGGGCTGAAACCAATAGGACCAAGGCGGACCCCGCCTCGGTAATAAAGCCCCGGACCGCCTGGGCCTCGGTAGACCGTGAATACTGCAGCTTCTCTACCTCTTGGCGAGCCGCCAGCTCGCGATCCAATGCCGCCTGGCGCTCCCGGGAGAATTGCTCCTCCCTTGCAGCAGCAGCCGACTCACGGAGCTCCAGCTCCTTGGTCCGAGCCCTCAGCTCGCCCTCTTTGCACTTCAGCCGGGCGGCAATCTTCTCCTCCTCGGCCGCTGCAGCACGTTCCCGATCAGCAACGGCGCACTCTCGACGAGCTACCTACAGCCGCAACTCCTCCGCGGCGGCAGAGCGCGCCTCGGCCTTGGCATCAACATGGGCCAGGGCCTCGCGGTAGGAAGCGCGAAGCCGCCGGGTCTCTGACTCCAGGCGGCTGATGGCTTTGTTCTGAGTGTCAAGCAGAGCACTCATGGCCTCAAGTCTTGACTGCCTCGAGTCAAGCTCCGCCCGAGCCTCCTGGGTCCGCTGCTGCAGGAGGTGCTCCCAGCTAAGAAGGTGTTCCCTCTCTCCGTCCAGCGCCCCCCGCTCCCGCTCAAAGGCGGCCTGGAACTGTCGGGCGCTGGTCTGGACACGCCCCAGGGCATCCCACATGGGCGCCGGGACAGAGGGGACAGGAGTCGCGCCCCTGACCCCCCCTGTCGCGTCTAAGACCGGCGGAGGTGCTGGTGCCTCAGCAACCGGAGCGAGACGCTGTCCTGAGGGAGCCAGGGGGCCAGCAGCTGCACCTACAGCGGCCCTTCCAGCCTCAGGACCGGACTTCCGGGCTGGTGAAGGAGGGCGGACAGGTGCGGCTGCAGCCACCGCGAAGGGTGAACTCGCCGACACAAAAGAAGCCCCCGCCGACTTGGGGGCCATGGGAACCACCGCGGTTCCTAGGTGTTGTGGCGCGGAGCCTCCGCCAATTGGAGATGGCCGAGTAAGAGGCCCTCCCCCGGCAGCCGGTCGGTCCCTGCAAGAAAAGAAAGCTCTCAGGCTAAGAGAGGGGATGAGAACGCTGCTCCTACAAGCCAGAAGGAGCAACACTTACTGGGCGACATGAGTGATCCAACGGGCTTGTAGCCCCGGCCTCTGGGTCGTAGTTGAACCGCCAGGACCTGCGACTGGAATGGTCATGGGCTATGGCGTCTGGACCCCCGGCACACTCCCCGGTGTCGCCCCACCAGCGTCCGTCCTAGAAGCCCCTCCGCCTGAGGAAGGATGACGAGACGCTTGGGGTTCTTCGTACTGCCGCTGTCCAGGAAGAGACCCACTAGAGTGGGACACCCGGGGCCTCTTCGGGTCGCCACTCGATGGACCAGGGCCCCCGGGAGATGGGTGAAAGGGTGCTCCGGCTCCCTCACTCGGCGCAGGCGGCGCCCTCGGAGGAGACCGGGCGCGTTTCTTCTCTTGATGCCCGGGGGCCCGCTCCTTCCCCTTCCCCTTGTCGGCAGCTTGAGTTCCACCGACTCTTGGGACGGGTTGGGCAGCGACAGACGCCTCGCGCCACGATCCGGAGCGCTCGGTTCCCGGGATCGAGATGCCCCGAAAGGCATCCCCAACCTGCCGGACGGCGATCCCGATGTCGTCGAGGTTCGGCATCTTCCGCAGTAGCTCTGACCTCCTCTGCGGCTCTAAGATGAGGGGAGTGGCAGAGGACGAAAGGGCGGGGTCGCCACTGGGGATGAAGTCGCCGCTCACCTTGCCCACCATCTCGTACAGCTCCTCATCGGAAGGATCAGAGCCGGGACCCTTCTCCAACCTGGTACAGTCCTGCTTGCCAGTGTAGTACCACGCTGGGCGACTACGCTGCTGCTAGGGCACAATAAGGCGCGACATGAAATCCATCAGCACCATCAGGGACGTTAGCCCCTCGTTGGCCAACAACCGGAGCCGCTCCAAGACCGGTGCGTACTCCTGCTCCAACTCTGGGACCTCCTCCCAGAAGCGACGCTCGGTGGTTGGGCCAGCGGTCGGGAGCTGCAGGCGATCGTGCTTGTCAGTCTGCACGACCACCCAGCTCTCCCTCCAGTTTTCCCACCTCGACACACTGTAAGGCAGAAGGTACCCAGAGACCTTTGGGTCCTTGCAGCGATGCTGGAAATAGTACGCCCCCATCTGGGTCTCGAGCCGCGCCCGGTCATCCGCAACACGAAGAAGTAGCGAAAGAGCGTCACCGAAGCGTGCACCCCCACAAACATCTCATAGAAGTGGACGAAGACAGCGGCCATTGCGAAGGAGTTGGGAGAGAGGTGGTGGAGCTGGAGACAATACGTCTCCAGTAATGTGACAAAGAAGGAGGAAGTTGGCGGGACGAACCCCGCCAGGGCATAGGCAGTAAAGAAGACCATCTCCCCCTTTTCCAGGAGCAGGGGAGAGATCCACGGCGGAGCCTGCGTTTCTGTTCCTCCGTGTGCCAGCCCAGCAGCCTGCGCACTGGCCCGAGCTCGGTGGAACGAACGAGACGCGCCAGGAGCAGGTTGGAAGCCATGGCGGGGGAGAGCTCAAGGACAGGAAGACAAAGGCGCAAGAGTTCAAGGAAAGAGCGAGCGCTAGGAAGTGCGAAGGGAAGCTGCGATGCGGGTAAGATCTCCTTTTAAAACTTTCCAGGAACGATTCGAAGTGATTCGAAAACCTTTCAATACACCGCATGGGCAACCGCATCGGCTCCAAGACCGAGCGCCGATGACAAGTGGGCCCAAGCCGCCCAGCTGAAGCGGTGGGTCAAGGAGTCAGTCTCCCAAGAAAACGAGCCGGCGTGGCGCTTCGGCGGTTCTCGAAGAAAGCGCCGCAACATGCAGAAGTGGCAGCCTTGGGAACCGCGGAAGTAAAAGAAACCATCAAGTGGGCGCACGCTCCCACGACCCCGCGACTGTTCGTGCTCCGGCAGCGGTTAATGCGGGACTTAGAGAAAGTGCGGGGAGCAGGAGAGACGGAGGCCCCATCTCGGGCTCGCTATCTCCCCTGAGTTGGGCCCGGGGGCCACTGTCGGTACCCGCGATATGGGGTACCCCGAGCACAGGGGAAAATGCCTAAGGACCTCGCCCTTCTCCGTAGGGAGAGCTCCGAAGGCGCCACGTGTCCAGCGGGGCCGGACCTCCCTCTCCTCAGAGGAGAGCTCCAGGCCCGCCACGTGGCCAACAGCAGCCAGACCTCCCCTCCGTCGGGAGGGCTCTGAAGGCGCCACGTGTCCCGCGGGGCCGGACCTCCCCCTCCTCAAAGGAGAGCTCCGGGCCCGCCATGTGGCCGACAGATGCCGGACCTCCCTCCTCCGCCGGGAGTGGTCCGAAGACGCGGAGATGCGGAGCACGCCTCTATCAGGTGCCCCTGCGCCCAGTCACATTGCAGATTGGCGTGGAGTGTCAGAACCTGCCAGCCAATAAACACAGCGACAAGACATCCCCTGCCGCCCCCGCCGTCATCAACCACTACGACTAGCATGCGGCATGGGCAGGGTGGCAGAACAAAGACTCGGAAGCCTTCGCCAGAGGCAACTACCGACATAACTGCGGATACGATAGTCGGCAGGAAATCTCCCCGGGACCACCTGTCGGGTCCCAGGCCCCCGTTGTAAGCCGCTTGAGCCTTTGGACTATAAAAGGCTCGGGTAGGCAATGTTAGCAAGGGTTCGCACTCCAGCAACTCACACCCTAGGCATAACTCATCCTCAAGCTTAGGACTCCGGTTCTGAGCAACAAGCAATACAACGAGCACCTCTGCTCACCGTGGACGTAGGGTTTTACGCTCCGGCGGCCCAAACCACGTAAAACTCGCCGTGTCAAGCTCCTCCCTCACTCGTCCCTTACGCTTAAGCTCTCCGCAAGCGACTAGCCCCTCCGAAAAAGAATCTCCGCGGGCTGCCCAGAGCAGGTCCGGGGGAAGTGTCGACCACACACTTCGACACCGGGTGTGACACGGCTTCTCCTGACCGGCGTCTCATCCCGGCCCCCGGCATGTAGTCTTTTCTTGAGGATGATGTGATGGAGGAGATCGGGGGTGCCGCTCCGGCCTCTGCTGCCCCACTGCCCCTGGCGGATGACTTCGTGCTCGCCCAAGCGAGCGTCCGGCAGGTCCTGGCCGCGCTTGGTCGTGAGCGAGAGGAGCAGGCGGTTGAGAGGGATCGCCTCCTCATCTGGGGGAACCTTTTGCGGGAGCGGACCGCGAAGGTCAAGGGAGAGCTCGACTCTAGGCGGGAGTCGCTTGACATCATGGGAGCGCACCTCGACCGACAGAAGCGGGCGGTTGACCGCCTAGACTCCGAGACGCGGCGGCTCCACAGGGAGGCCCTTGAGGCTGTAAGTGCATCTAGGATATCCCTTGTGGGTTTTGGCTAATTGATGACGAACATATGTGATTCTAATGAAACTATTAAGATGATTGCAGGATAAACAAAGTGAACTGGCTCGGCACACACACAAAAGGTGAAAAATAGAGTGGTGCCCGAAAAGGAAGAAGTTAGTGGAATTTAGAGAAGCAAAGTAGATATAAATGTATAGGTGGTGTGTGAGAGAGACACATCCCAAGAGCTCATGACTTTGCGTAGGGGTAAGGGGTTTAAAAATCAACTAAAATCCACTGAAAACCGGACTAGTCCGTTCATGGACCGGACTAGTCCGTTTAACTTTCTGAATAACGCAAACATAGTGCACCGGACTAGTCCGCCTTGTGAACCGGACTAGTCCGGTCAGGTCACTGGAACGCAACCGGACAAGTCCGGTTTTAGACCGGACTAGTCCGGTCATGTATCTGTTGTCCTCCTTAGAGGACTACGGACTAGTCCATCCAGCAACAGGACTAGTCCGCTAAAGTTTCTGAAAACCCATCTCACATAGTACCGGACAAGTCCGGTTTGTGGACCGGACTAGTCCGGTTAACCCACTGGAAGTAGGCCGGACAAGTCCGATCATATACCGGACTAGTCCGGTAGTAGGTTTAACAACGGAAACTTTTTGGAAAAGCCTATAAAAAGAGGTCCTTCGGCTTTTCCCTAATAAGACACGACTCATATTGTCAAAAGCTGAAACCCTAGCGCCGCCACCTGTCCCAAGAGCCCAAAAACACATCTCTCCACACATCTAAGGTGCAAAAAGGTGAAGATCAATAAAATACTTGGATTTGGGATTGGGAGATCGTCGTTCCTTCGTTGTGAGCTCTTGGGGTTTGATCTCTCTACACTCATATTCTGAATTGTAATCTTTTTGAGTGTATTTGATCAACTTCTCATTGTAATTCTTGTGGGAGCCCTCAACGTGTGAGGTAGCCCCATAAAAACGGTGATTACACTTGATAGTGAAGTCAAGTCGGCCTGTGTGGTGACTTGAAGAGGAAAAGGGTTGAGAACCCGGCTCTGTGTGAGCTTCCTCAACGAGGACGTAGATCTCTTGGTGAGATCGAACCTCGGTAAAAATTCGTGTCTTTTGTCTCTCATTTGGTTTACATCTTGACACATTAGATTACTAGTTTACTAGTCATCGTTTGAGTTCTTTACAAGTTTGCACGTGCATCCATACTATAAATTTAAGTTATAAAAACTGTTGTTCTTATTCCGCTGCTATAAGATAAAACTTGTGAGACACACTTAATCAACTCAAACAATTCAGCACACCGGACTAGTCCGCCCACACAACCGGACTAGTCCGGTCAGTCAAATTTCTAACAACTATATTAAGTGTGCAGGAATTCGTTAAAGGCATATTCACCCCCCCTCTAGGCCACATTCAATTGGTATGAGAGCCAAGTTCTCCATCAACGAGACTCACATCTCGGAGAGATCAATGGCCTCTGAGAAGAACAACGATATCCCGAAGACGAGCAACAACGATGAGGAGCAAGAAGCCAAAGCCTTCGATGTGCTGAAAGAAAACCCACATGACGATGAAGAAGTGAGGCAGCTAAAAGCATTCCTGAGAAAGAAACTGCTGGCACAAAAAGGAAAAAAGGAAGAAAAGACGATGGGGAGTGGTCATCACGACTACTCCCGGTATCCTTACAACTACAACCGACTCAATTCAAATAATCATTATCTCTCTATTCCTATGGGAAGGCCTCCACAGTTTGATGGAAGTGACTACACCATGTGGAGGTACAACATGAAGATGCATCTGATATCCCTGAACCCTAGTCTGTGGCACATTGTTTGCACAGGCATCGATATTCCGGACACGGATGATGAACTCACCCCAGAACAAGAACAGGAGATTCACAGAAACGCACAAGCCGTCGCCGTGATCACATCATCACTAAGCAGAGAGGAATTCACCAAAATTGATGGGTTAGAAAGTGCAAAAGAAATCTGGGATACCCTCAAGACAGCTCACGAAGGAAATAGGTCAGTTCGTGAAGCCAAAATTAAAATGCTTGAAGGAGAGTTGGGAAGATTTGCTATTGAAGAAGGCGAATCACCTCAAGACATGTACAACCGGATGAAAGCACTCATCAACAGAATTCGTGCTTATGGAAGTAAGAAATGGACAGATCACGAAGTGGTCAAAAGGATGATTAGAGCCTTCATGCCAAGAAACGTCACACTTTGCTCAATGATTAGAGAAAGCCCCGGGTTTCACAAAATGACTCCCGATGAGTTATTGGGAAAGATCATAAATCATGAAATGATGGAGAAAGAGGCTCAATACGTCAAAGACTTAGCCGAGCTCACCTCTTCTAAAAAGAAAGAAGTTGTCCTCAAAGCAACGTGCAGACCCAAACTCAAAGAAACTCGTGAAGACCAAGACGATGGAGATACAAGCGACGAAAGCACCGATCTTGATGACGAAGAAATGGTACTCTTCATCAAAAAGTTCAAACGCATGATGAAGAGAAGACACGGCAACAATTCATATGAAGGCAAAAGCAAGGACAAAGGAAAATCCAAGGCTCGACGCACTTGTTACAACTGCGGAGAGTATGGTCACTTCATGGTGGACTGTACTTATGAGGAAAACAAAAAGAAGAAGGAAACAAGATCTCAAGAAAAGAAAAATTTCAGAAAAAGAAGACAAGCCCATCAAGCTCACATTGGGAAGGAGTGGGACTCAAACGACGAGTCCTCCTCCGATGAAGAAGAAGAGGTGGCCACAATCGCAGTCAAGAAACCAACTACGAGAGCCACACTCTTTCCGAACATGGGAGGACGGGACATGAACATCCATACTTGTCTTATGGCTAAGGAAGGCAAGAAAAAGGTTAGACTTACTCCTCCTATACTAAATTCCTCCATTGATGACTTTGATAGCTCTAGTGATAATGAAGAATTATTTAGAGGGCTAAGTAAAATTGCTTTAAAGAAAATGGAAATGTTGTCGAACGAAATCTTTGAAAAGGAGGAACTTGTCAACCGACAAGAAGATATGCTCATCCGTGAGAGGAAGAGATATCAAGAAGTTGGAAAGCTTCTTGAGCTTGAAAGAGAGAAGAATGAGTCACTTGAGTTAGAGCTAACCTTGAGTAAGGAAACTTACTCAAAGTTAGAGAACTCGCACATTGCAATCAAGGAAGAACTTGCTAACTTGTCAAAAGTTAACAAAATCCTTGAGGTGCAAGTTGAGTCCCTCAAACAAAGTGACTCCTCTTCCTCCAAGAGCTCTTCCTCCAAAGATATGCGCTCGACAACAGTAAGAACCAGCACTTGCTCTAGTAAGAAGAATGTAATTTCTAATGCTTTAACCCCACATGACATGCATTCTTCTCAAAACGGCATCTTTGATAAGGAGAAGATCAAATATGCAAGAAGTGCATATATGATCACTAGACCTTCCAATATCAAAGATGGACTTGGCTTCGACAGGAACAGACACATGTCTACCTCTAATCATGCTAAGAATAGAATCATTTTTGTTAAAGAAAAATCCCATGAATCTGAGCTACAAACATTATTCCATACATTTGATGCTTCCTATGTTCTCATGAAAAACAAGTATGGAAAAGTCATTGCTAAATATACAGGGCCACGCCACAAGAACTTAAAAACTTGTGTGTGGGTGCCCAAGACTCTTGTGACTAACCTGAGAGGACCCAAGCAAGCTTGGGTACCTAAAACCCAGAAATAATTCTGTTTTGCAGGCTTACTCCTTCGGTGGATCTAAGTGGGTGCTAGACAGCGGATGCACAAATCATATGACCGGAGAGAGAAGTATGTTTGTGGAATACGAGTGCAACAAGGATCCAAGTGAAGGAATATACTTTGGAGATAACAGCCAAGGAAAGGTCCTTGGTAGTGGTAACATTGAAATATCCTCTCAACACACCTTATCTAATGTTTTACATGTAGATTCTCTAGATTATAATCTTTTATCAATATCTCAACTATGCGACAAAGGTTACAACTGCTTATTCACTAATGAGGGTGTGACCGTCTTTAGAAGAAGCGATGGCTCGATTGCATTCAAGGGATTGTTGAAGGGAAAGCTTTATCTTGTTGACTTCAACAAAGATAAAGCCGAACTCAACACTTGTTTGGTTGCTAAGACCAACATGGGATGGCTGTGGCATAGACGGCTAGCCCATGTTGGAATGAGAAATCTGCAGAAACTTCTAAAAGGTGGTCACATGCGTGGTCTTAAGGATGTGGTTTTGAAAAAGACAGGCCGTGCAACGCTTGTCAAGCAGGAAAACAGGTTGGAGCACCACACCCCGCCAAGAATGTGATGACCACCGCTAAACCGCTGGAACTTCTCCACATGGATCTCTTTGGTCCAATTGCGTACATCAGCATCGGTGGTAACAAATACGGTTTAGTAATTGTTGATGATTTTTCAAGATTTACCTGGGTATTTTTCTTGTATGATAAATCAGGAACTCAAGGAATCCTCAAGAAGTTCTTGAAAAGAGCTCAAAATGAATTCTCATCAACAGTAAAGAATATCAGAAGTGACAATGGGACAGAATTCAAGAACACCCAAATTGAAGAATATCTCAATGAAGAAGGTATAAAGCATGAATTCTCGGCACCCTATTCTCCTCAACAGAATGGGGTGGCCGAAAGGAAGAACCGAACATTGATCGAAATGGCGAGAACTATGTTGGATGAATACAAGACATCAGACCGGTTTTGGGCAGAAGCGGTGAATACCGCTTGTCATGCCACAAATCGGTTGTACCTTCATCGACTTCTGAAGAAAACTCCATATGAGCTTCTCACGGGTAAAAAACCTAACGTTTCTTATTTCAAAGTTTTTGGTTGCAAATGTTTTATTCTGAACAAGAAACCAAGGGCCTCGAAGTTTGCTTCGAAGTCCGATGAAGGATTCTTGCTCGGATATGAATCGAACCCCTACGCCTATCGTGTCTTCAACAAAGTGTCCGGCCTTGTTGAAGTAGCGCGTGACGTAGTGTTCGATGAAACTAACGGCTCACAAGTGGAGCAAGTCGATAAGTCTATGCTAGATAAGGAGGAAGCTCCATGTGAAGCGCTGAAGAAAATGGCACTTGGTGATATCCTACCACGAGAGGAGACACAAGATGAAGTTCAACAAGGAAGCAATGATCAAGGGGGAGCTCCTACAAAAGATCAAGTTGAGGAAGATCAAGAAAATCAAGATGATCATGGAAGCAATGATCTAGGGGGAGACATGACACATGAAGACAATGAAGAACAAACAACTATACAACATCCACACCCAAGAGTACATCAGTGTGTGCAAAGGGACCATCCTGTCAACAATATCATTGGAGATATTGCTAAGGGAGTAACTACTAGATCTCAAATTGCAAATTTTTGTGAATATTATTCTTTTGTGTCTTTTCTGGAGCCATACAGGGTAGAAGAAGCCTTAAGGGATCCAGACTGGGTGATTGCGATGCAAGAGGAGCTGAACAACTTCAAAAGAAATGAAGTGTGGGAGCTGGTGGAAAGACCAAGGGCGAACATCGTTGGAACCAAATGGGTCTTTCGAAACAAACAAGATGAACATGGAGTAGTGACAAGAAATAAAGCAAGGTTGGTGGCCAAAGGTTATTCTCAAGTGGAAGGTTTGGATTTCGATGAAACCTTCGCTCCTGTAGCTAGACTTGAGTCCATTCGCATTTTATTGGCATATGCTACTCACCATAATTTTAAGTTGTATCAAATGGACGTCAAGAGTGCCTTTCGGAATGGTCCGATAAAGGAGGAAGTCTATGTGGAGCAGCCACCGGGGTTCGAAGATCAGAATCCTTCTGTGAAGAATTTAGCAAAATAATGACAGACAGGTTCGAGATGTCAATGATGGGTGAATTGAAGTTCTTCTTGGGATTTCAAGTGAAGCAACTGAGAGAAGGTACATTTATAAGCCAAACTAAATATACACAAGACATTCTCAAGAAATTCAATATGGACAAAGCCAAGCCCATCAACGGACATCTCGACCTCAATGAAGATGGTCCAAATGTGGACCAAAAGGTATATCGGTCCATGATTGGTTCCTTACTATGCTTATGTGCATCTAGGCCAGATATTATGCTTAGTGTTTGCATGTGTGCAAGGTTTCAAGCCGCACCCAAAGAGTGTCACTTAATTGCTGTAAAAAGAATCCTAAGGTATCTTGTGCACACACCCAACTTGGGCCTTTGGTATCCCAAAGGATCCAAGTTTAACTTGATAGGGTACTCCGACGCTGACTATGCGGGATGCAAAGTCGATAGAAAGAGCACGTCAGGGACTTGTCAATTTCTTGGTAGGTCCCTAGTTTCCTGGTCATCTAAAAAGCAAAACTCCATTGCTCTTTCCACAGCGGAAGCAGAGTATGTTGCAGCCGGCAGTTGCTGTGCGCAACTGCTCTGGATGCAACAAACTCTTAGCGACTACGGCTACAATCTAAGTCATATCCCGCTTCTATGCGATAATGAAAGTGCTATAAAAATTGCACACAACCCGGTAGAGCACTCAAGAACTAAGCACATAGACATCCGTCATCACTTTCTTAGAGACCATTCATTAAAAGGTGACATAGCTATTTCACATGTTAGGACTGAAAAACAACTTGCAGATATTTTTACCAAACCATTAGATGAGAAAAGGTTCTGTGAACTAAGAAATGAGCTAAACATTCTTGACTCTCGAAATGTGGCTTGAAACATTGCATATCTGGTTGCAACTTAAATTGTTCCTTCGTACTGTCAAAAATGCTCCTCCTCTCCTTTGTACTCAGAAAACTATTCTTAATGAATAAATCTTGTGGACTATGACCATTGTTTGATTGTTGATTGTATACTGGTCGTAATCACCAAGACTATTTGCAAAATTGTTGTCCTTGGATCACTATTAGTTATCTATATATATATCAAGTCTGTTGAATACGGACTAGTCCGATTCCCAATCGGACTAGTCCGGACAGACAACAATTAGGTTAAACTCAGGGGTACCGGACTAGTCCGCTACCAGGACCGGACTAGTCCGGTCAGTCGCATATAGAAGCAGTCAGCCAGACCAAACACCTCCCTCTCCACTCATTAGCACTTTACCTCACCCTCTTTCCTAAACCCTAGCTCTCAAAGTGATTTTCGAGTTGAGCCCTCAAACTCAGAGTTTTCTCCGTGAAAAAGCCTCTTCTCGACGAGGGGATCCTACTTTCCGGACTCATCCGGACTGATTTCCACTCCTTCAACGTGAATCTTCAAATCTTGGTAAATCCCCCCAAAACCAAAATCTCAATTTTTCTAGCTCTAGCTAGTTTCCTTTGACCTCAAAAGGATGTACATTGCTTAAATAGATGTATTCCTACCATTTTCCTACCCTTGTATCCATAGATAGGAGATTTGCTTCAAATAAAACACTCAAGTTAGGGTTCTTATGCTAGGCCGGACTAGTCCGGCGTCCAGATGCGGACAAGTCCGGTCCACCGGACTAGTCCGCACTCTGAAACCGGACAAGTCCGGTCTCTGACAGCTAAACTGCTACATTCCCATTTGAAGTCAATAAGGTCTCCGTTTGCATCTAATCCTTAAACTCCTTGTCAGGAATAATGTCTTCAGGATCAGATGACAGCTCTTTTCACATTGACGAAGAAACTCAACGTGAAAGAGTGAGGAGAGCTAAGGAGGGAGTGATGAAGAAGAGACATGACGTCAATGCTCACTCTCCACCCTCCGACGACAATCTTCCTAAGAAGAGAAAAGTCATTATCAAAAGGCCTCAAAAGAAAGATGCTGCTGAGGGCTCATCAGGGCCAAGAAGAGTTCTCAATAAAGGGAAGGGACTTGCTAGTGGCCCCATTGGGCCCTTGAAATTGAAAAATCCCGTTCACCGCAACAGGCAGCCCTCAAGTGAAGATTTCACTGGAAAAGGGAATGAGCTAGCTAATAACTTCAGAAAGATTGAAGTGTATGGACGACCTAAACAATGTTCTGATCCTAGGTTCTGGAGCAACTTCCATGCAGACTACTACGAGCACGTGTACATGAAGATGAAGAATCCCGTAGTAGAGAGTCAATGGCTGAATGTTGACTACCTGAAGTCGAAGAAGTATCCCGCCTTTCGTGAGATGGTGGAGGCCTTAGAGAGGCACGGTCTGACGGACCTGCTATCCTTTGAGTATGACTGGAACAATGAAGTCATTACTCAGTTTTACTCCACTCTCTATTTTGCTCGGGATGATGGAGACAGTCTTACTTGGATGACTCATGGTTCAAGGTACAGTGTCACTTATGATGAATTTGCTAGGATTCTTCACCTCCAAAACACTTTGGATCATGAACTGGTCATTCATAATCTGAAACCCCTGGAGAAGGAGGAACTTGAATTTCTCTATGACACAAGGATGCCATATGTCCCTCCAACCATCAAATATCTAAAGCCCTTCTTTGTGGTTCTAAATAGAGTCTTGAGAAAGACGATAGCTCCGAAGGATGGAGATGCAGGAACTATACAAGGAACCTTGAGAACTCTCATGAAAGTCATTAGTGGGAGGAGACCATTCAATGTCTTTGAGTATATCTACCATGACATTGTGAACATCTCAATTACCCCCAATAGGTCCTGTGGATACGCACCTTATATCATGTACATGATTGAGAAGGTGACAGGACTCAAGTTTGTCAAGGATGTCAAGCATACGGGGTTGAAGCCGCAAAAACAAACCGAGTACACTCTCCCTCCGGCTCCAACTGCCCCGTCCTCTCCACCAGTGGAGAGGAGATCAAAGCGAGCTCATGATGACACTAGGTCTGCAGCTGCTCCTCCTGGTTCTCCACCTGCTCAAGAATCATCTAGCGGCATCCTCAAGATGCTCTCCTCTATCTTTGCCTGCTGCCGTAAGATCGAAGACAGGCAACGCAAAGAAAAGCTTGCAAGGAAGAGACATCAACAGTACGTCAATGCAAACATCAAGTCTATCTGTGCAAAGCTTGAGATTGAGCCTGTTGGATCACTGCCTGCCTCTGAGGACTCAGAGGAAGATCCTGCTCCCGTGGATGAGACTGAGACTGACGGAGGAGGCAGCGATGAGTGACTTCCCTCAATTTTTCCCTTTTTGGTGTCTTGATGCCAAAGGGGGAGAGATTGAGATGGAAGATTGAGATTAGACTTGGACTTATTTTTCTATCTAGCATTAGTCATTAAGATCTTGAGTGATCAAGGACATGTATCTATTTTTAAAATCTTGTAATGCACTATTTCTTTTCCTATGTGTGAAGTACTATGCTCTAATGCCCACTTACATGTTCACTACTGGTTGTCTTTAATTTAGCACATTTTGTTTATCACACACCTGTGAGGCACCCCACCATAAGGTGTGTACATATGTGAGAAGTTTTTTTTTGTGAATTCTTTATTGTTCTCATGTGTACGCACCTTATGAAAATCAACCTTTTATTCTCAATTGTGATATCTCAAATGGTTGTCATCAATCACCAAAAAGGGGGAGATTGTAAGTGCATCTAGGATATCCCTTGTGGGTTTTGGCTAATTGATGACGAACATATGTGATTCTAATGAAACTATTAAGATGGTTGCAGGATAAACAAAGTGAACTGGCTCGGCACACACACAAAAAGGTGAAAAATAGAGTGGTGCCTGAAAAGGAAGAAGTTAGTGGAATTTAGAGAAGCAAAGTAGATATAAATGTATAGGTGGTGTGTGAGAGAGACACATCCCAAGAGCTCATGACTTTGCGTAGGGGTAAGGGGTTTAAAAATCAACTAAAATCCACTGAAAACCGGACTAGTCGGTTCATGGACCGGACTAGTCCGTTTAACTTTCTGAAAAACGCAAACATAGTGCACCGGACTAGTCCGCCTTGTGAACCGGACTAGTCCGGTCAGGTCACTGGAACGCAACCGGACAAGTCCGGTTTTAGACCGGACTAGTCCGGTCATGTATCTGTTGTCCTCCTTAGAGGACTACGGACTAGTCCATCCAGCAACAGGACTAGTCCGCTAAAGTTTTTGAAAACCCATCTCACATAGTACCAGACAAGTCCGGTTTGTGGACCGGACTAGTCCGGTTAACCCACTGGAAGTAGGCCGGACAAGTCCGATCATATACCGGACTAGTCCGGTAGTAGGTTTAACAACGGAAACTTTTTGGAAAAGCCTATAAAAAGAGGTCCTTCGGCTTTTCCCTAATAAGACACGACTCATATTGTCAAAAGCTGAAACCCTAGCGCCGCCACCTGTCCCAAGAGCCCAAAAACACATCTCCCCACACATCTAAGGTGCAAAAAGGTGAAGATCAATAAAATACTTGGATTTGGGATTGGGAGATCGTCGTTCCTTCGTTGTGAGCTCTTGGGGTTTGATCTCTCTACACTCATATTCTGAATTGTAATCTTTTTGAGTGTATTTGATCAACTTCTCATTGTAATTCTTGTGGGAGCCCTCAACGTGTGAGGTAGCCCCATAAAAACGGTGATTACACTTGATAGTGAAGTCAAGTCGGCCTGTGTGGTGACTTGAAGAGGAAAAGGGTTGAGAACCCGGCTCTGTGTGAGCTTCCTCAACGAGGACGTAGATCTCTTGGTGAGATCGAACCTCGGTAAAAATTCGTGTCTTTTGTCTCTCATTTGGTTTACATCTTGACACATTAGATTACTAGTTTACTAGTCATCGTTTGAGTTCTTTACAAGTTTGCACGTGCATCCATACTATAAATTTAAGTTATAAAAACTGTTGTTCTTATTCCGCTGCTATAAGATAAAACTTGTGAGACACACTTAATCAACTCAAACAATTCAGCACACCGGACTAGTCCGCCCACACAACCGGACTAGTCTGGTCAGCCAAATTTCTAACAACTTTATTAAGTGTGCAGGAATTCGTTAAAGGCCTATTCATCCCCCCTCTAGGCCACATTCAGAGGCGCATGCCTAGGCCAAGGAGAGCCTCTCTTCCGTGGAAGAGATACGACAGAGGCTGGAGCGCCATAAGCGCGCCGTTGAGGACCAGGAGCACTCCGTGGCAGCCGAGGCAGAGAGGGTCGCTGCGCGGCTGGCGGCAGGCGAGGGCGACCTGCGCGATCGGGCCAGGGAGCTACAGGCCCAGAAGGCAGACCTCGCCACGAGGGAAGAGCAGGTCTCCCGGGAACGCCAGGCGATCCTGGATCGGGAGTTGGCGGTCGACTTCTGGGCTTCTGAGTTGGAGCGGTTCGCCCAGACTCTCCGCCTTCGGGAAAGCTCCCTGGCAGTCAAGGAGAAGGAATTCTCCGAGGGAAACCGCGATGCCCTGCAGGCAGCCCGCCGCGAGGTAGAGGCGCTCTTGGCCTTGCGGTCCTCCGAGGCGCGTGTGGTCTCGAGCTTCGTCGATCAGGCGGGGTCCGCCTTGGTCCCTCTTGGCTTCAGCCCGGTGAAGGCAGTGGATCCTGCACTGAAGGTGGCCGAGGTGATCCCCGCGCTGGAGTCAATCGGCGCCAAGCTGAACAGGCTAGACGCGGTGGTCGCCAGCGAGCTTGAGGCAGAGGGACGGGGCCTGGCCTGGAGGTTGCCACGCATGTGTTGGCATGCTTCAGGAGCCGGGACCCTTCTTTCTCACTGGAGCCGGCGAGAGAGGGCCCTGCCGCGGAGCGGGAGGAGACTGCCAGGGCTGAAGTCGGGGATGTGGCCGCCCTTGTAGCCTCTAGGTTCCAGCGCGAGCCAGGAGGACCCTAGGACTTGCTTCTTTCTTTTTATCGAGTTTGTAGTCCAGCTCATGGAGCCATGAATAAATAGACTCTTTTGAACCTTTGTGTCTGTGATGCTTTTGTCTTCTTCTTGGTTTTGCCTGGCCGAGCCCTTAGCTCCGAAGGTACTCAGAGGCTTCACCAATCTCGAAGCTCTGCGCAGACACCTTCCCCGAGTCCTTACTGTATTAAGGGCCCCGGAGGTCTCCGGAGCTCACCCCCTGAGGATGGGGGGGTTCGGATCCGCCGGCCACGTGGCGGGCTCGTAGCTCCCCTCTAAGGAGAGGGAGGTCCGGCTCCGTGGGACACGTGGAGCTTTCGGAGCCCCCCCACCCCCCCCGAAGGGGGAGGTCCGGCTTCCGCCGGCCACATGGCGTGTCCGGAGCCCCTCCTGAGGAGGCGGGAGCTCCATCCCCGCTGGACACGTGGGGCCTTTGGGCCCCGTCCCTGTTGAAGGGGCGAAACCCGGACCTTCCGGTCCGGCGCTAGAGTAGTCGATGGCTCCTTGCCCCCCACCTCATGTAGTCCCTGTAGCTATAACCTGGAGGTCCTGCACACAGGTAGAGGAAACGTGATTCTCCTCGGGGGTCCTCCCTTTCCCGTCTCTTAGTCTTATTCGGCTTATGGTCCTAGTCCGGTATACGGGACTTCGGCAATTCTGTGCGCGAGGCATCGGGGCTCCGGCTCCCTCCAAGGTCCGGGTACGATCGTCCGACCCCTAGTACCGGACCGTACGCCGGGGAAGCAGAGTGCACAGGCTTTGGGTACGGAACAAGGCAAAGCGGCTTTACTCCCCTGGACCTCCAGAGGGCAGTGTGCGCACGCTTTGGATACAGAGCCGGCTAAGCGGGATACGCACCCTGGACCCCCCATGCACGGCGCCGGCCTTTCCTGGAGGTGACCAACTGGCACCGCAACACCTGGCTTGGGGAGGCCCGAGAGGCCCCCCTGGCCATCGGCAGGTGCCTCAAGTGCAACCGCCTTCGGTAGGATAGCAAACGCTGACTATGGATGAGCGCGGGAAAAGGGGAGGTAAATGTACGGTGATCATACATAGAAAGTGCGGCCATAAAAACTAATACGTAATTTAAATGAGCACATGAGAGAGAGCGAAGTAGAACAGGTTTCTGAGTAAATGCCCATAGGGGGAAGTCAGGCTGTACATGGAGGCAATGACCCGCCTCATTAAGAAGGGAAGCAAGACTCTACGCGCTTAGGGTCGGAACCAGGCCAAGCTGGACATAGTCCTGGACCGTCCCCTGAGACTTAGCTGCCCCGAGCGCTGTTCCTAGACTCTATGGGATTTATTACAGAAGGGTATGGCCCTGTTCTACTAACGCTCAGGAGGTAGGACTTACAGCGTTGTTCCATGCCAAGGGTTTGGGAACGGATCCCATCTTTGGTTGAAAGGCATGTGTACCTGGGACGGCAACTTTTGTGACTCGGAAGGGACCTTCTCGTCTGGGGGAGAGTTTATAGGTCCTTCGCGGGAAAGTATGTACCGCGGCACCAGGTCGCCTTCTTGCAGGTCCTTGACACGCTTGGTCCTTTGGCGGTAATGCTAGAGCACTAGCCGAGACCGTGCGTTGTGGGGTGTCACCTGCAGCCGGGCCTCGTCGACGAGGTCGTCACCTTCACGCTGGATCGGGTCCTGCGCGGCTTCTCCTGGGAGCCCGGGGTACCCTCCCCTTCTGGCTAAGGCCGTCAAGAGGTAGGGGTACCCGGACCCTTCTTGGGAGACCCAAGGCATCTTTCCCCTTCTGGCTAAGGCCGTCAAGAGGTTGAAAGACCCTGGGGGGCCCCCAGGAGGTAGGGCCGAGGCACAGAGACGTGCACTCGGGTGAGGTCGTTATCTTCGCGCTGGAGCGGGTCCTGTGCGGCTTCTCCCGGGAGCCCCGGGGTACCTACCCTCCCCTTCTGGCTAAGGCCTTCAAGAGGTGGGAGGTCCCGGACTCTTCTTGGGAGACCCAAGGCGTCTTTCCCCTTCTGGCTAAGGCCGTCAAGAGGTTGACGGACCCTTGGCGGCCCCCAGGAGGTAAGGCCGAGGCACAAAGACGTGCATTCGGGTGGAGCTGTCCCGGATCTGTACCGTCGGGGCTGGTGCTTGGGCTGCTGCAACTACTTGGAGCTTCTTCAAGGTTGATATTGCAGCAGTGCAGTCTCCACTGATTTTTCGGGGCGGCCGTAGCCAGCTACTGCCCTGGCTCGTCATCACCGGAGCTCGGGTCCTCACCGTTGTGCACTGTCTTTATGACGCGCTGAGGCTCCTGAAACCCCACCTGGTGGCCGGCGCTGACTGAGGCTTCGACCTTCTGCTTGCCCTCCCTTTGACGGAAGGGCAGAGCATTAGCTCGTAGCTGCCTCCCTTTGCGGAAGCGCTCCGCAAGCCTCTGGATGTCCCAGCACTCGGTGGCAGTATGCTTGATGGTGCCATGCACGGGGAATAGCTCGCCTTGGTCACCATCTAGAACTGGTGACTGTCGCTGCCTTTTGTCGGGGCGCGGCCCCCGAGCTCCACTGGGTGCCGCTGCTGCGGCAACGGGAGCTGCGGCCGGTGACTTCATCTTGCCACCACCCCGGTTCTTGGTCTTCCTGCCGCTTCCATAGGTAGCAGCACCAGATCCGCGCTGTCCTCCTGACCCGGAGGCTGGCAGAGAGTGCCAGTTCCGCCCTTCTGCTGCTCTGGCGCATTTGTCCGCTAGGCTGAAGAGCTCTGAGACATCGCGAACCTCTCTGGTCGCGAGCTTCTCAAGCATCTTCTCGTCACAGACACCCTGCCGGAACGCCACCACCACCGAAGCACTTTGAATGTGCGGGATGGTGTTGCGTACCTGGGAGAACCGCTGGATGAAGGAGCGCAGCGACTCCCCAGGTTGTTGCTGGATGGCGTGGAGGTCGAGCTCCGTGCCAGGCCGGGTGTAGGAGCTGCCGAAGTGTGCGGTGAACTGCCGGCAGAGCTTTCCCCAGGAGGTTATGGAACCCTGGGGGAGGTTCATGAGCCAGGACCGGGCTGGGCCGGTCAAGGTGACGGGGAAGTAGTTGGCCATGACAGCCTCATCCCCTCCTGCGGCAAGGACGGTGGTGGAGTAGATCTGGAGGAACTCCGCTGGGTTGACGCTGCCGTCGTACTTCTCGGGCAGGTGCGGCCGAAACTTGCGCGGCCACCTCGCGAAGCGAAGGTGGGGCGCCAGGGCCGCACATCCTGCTCCTGTTGCTGCAGGCGTTGGTGCCACGAACGCTTGGTTCGCTGCTGGCACTGTGTACCCTGGTATGGGCAAGGCTGCGCCATAGACCGGGGGCGCCGTTTGCAGGGCATATGGCTGTGGCATATGCTGCGTGGCGTATGCCTGGGGCAGAGATCGCGTGGCGACGGTCTGCGCCTCAGGCGGGGTCGAGGCTGACGTCATGCTGTCGCCGGCCTCTTGGTTGCGACGCCTTTCTCGTCGTCGCTCGAGGAACACTCGGGCATCTTGGCCCAAGTGGCATCGTTCCAGCTCTGTCCTCAGGTCCGTCGATGGGAGCTTGGTGGAGCTGGAGTCCGCCGTCTGCCCGTCAACCGTTGGTGTGCGCGTCAGCGACACAGCCGGTTGGCCGGAGCGTCCTCCCCGCCGAAGTCGAGGGTTTGCGGCGGCGACGACAAGACGGTCTACTTCGCGAATCCACTGCTGGGTCGCGACCTGAGGCGCGTCCCCAGCAGGTGGATTGCACAGTAGCGCTCTTGCTGCAGCTAGCGCGCGCCCGTGGGGAAACCTCAGCGCTGCAGAAGATCTCACGCTAGCTGGAGCCTGCATTGCCGGAGTCGGGGTCGCCGGAGTCGGCTGCTGTCTTCCTGCTTGCGCCGACACACTCCGTCCTGAGTGTGTCGACACGTATTCCCCGCTAGTCACAGTCCGTCGTGAACGCGGGGGAGGAGAGCTTGCCGCTGAAGGGAGCTTCGTCATCTTCATCGGCAGAAGCTCGTTGCGCAAGGGAAAAGCCCCCTACCTGGCGCACCAAATGTCGAAGTGTGTGGTCGACACTTCCCCCGGGCCTGCTCTGGGCAGCCCGCGGAGGTTCTTTTTCGGAGGGGCTAGTCGCTTGCGGAGAGCTTCAGCGTTAGGGACGAGTGAGGGAGAAGCTTGACACGGCGAGTTTTACGTGCTTCGGGCCGCCGGAGCGTAAAACCCTACGTCCACGGTGAGCAGAGGTGCTCGCTGTATTGTTTGTTGCTCAGAACCGGAGTCCTGAGCTTGAGGGTGAGTGATGCCTAGGATGCGAGTTCACAGAGTTCGAACCCTTGCTAACGTTGCCTACCCGAGCCTTTTATAGTCCAAGGCTCGAGCGGCTTACAGAGGGGGGCCCGGGACCCGACAGGTGGTCCCGGGGAGATTGCCTGCCGACTATCGTATCTGAAGTTATGTCGGTAGTTGTCTCCAGCGAAGGCTTCCGAGTCTTCGTTCTGCCGCCCTGCCCATGCCGCAAGCTAGTCGTAGTGGTTGATGACGGCGGGGGCGGCAGGGGATGTCTTGTCGCTGTGTTTATTGGCTGGTAGGCTCTGACACGGTGCGCCAGTCTGCGATGCGACTGGACGCAACGGCACCTGACAGAGGCGTGCTCCGCATCTTCGCGTCTTGGGAAGGCGCGTGCCTTGAATACCTTGTACGGGCAAGGTATGGTGCGTCTTTACGCCTGCTGCCTACCGCGCGGGGGCAGGCAGCGCCGTCCTGTTGGCCATGTGGCGGGTCCGGAGCTCTCCTCTGAGGAGAGGGAGGTCCGGCCCCGCGGGACACGTGGAGCCTTCGGACCTCTCCCCGCGGAGGGGGGAGGTCCGGCTTTTGTTGGCCACGTGGCGGGCCCGGAGCTCTCCTCTGAGGAGAGGGAGGTCCGGCCCCGCGGGACATGTGGCGCCTTTGGAGCTCTCCCCGCGGAGGGGGGAGGTCCGGCTGCTGCTGGCCACATGGCGGGCCCGGAGCTCTCCTCTAAGGAGAGGGAGGTCCGGCCCCTCTGGACACGTGGCGCCTTCGGAGCTCTCCCTGCGGAGAAGGGCGAGATCCTTAGGCATTTTCCCCTGTGCACGGGGGTACCCCATATCGTGGGTACCGACATCTTTGCACCCGCTTCTTTTCACCGTGGATGGTCAATTAACTCCACTTCTCTGTTCAGCGGCATCCTGGATATTTTGGGATGCAGCCTAGGGGTTCTTGTTCTTCTCACACTGCTATCCTCCTGCGCCCGTACTTCTTCACTTGATGATTGCGCTTCAGAGAATCGGTCCATCTCCTCCGCCATCCGCTCTAGGGTCAACGCCGCCACCCTATTTCCTGTCTCCTCCATCTGCCGGACTAGAAAGTCGCGCTCCTTCCTGGTGTGCTCCACCACCGACGCGGCTAACGATTGCTGCCCCAACAGTTGCTTCTGGATGTCGTCAACGCGATCCAGGCGCTGAGATATCACGTCCAGCGTAGCGAACACCTTGTCCCACAGGTCGCCGTCAGCCTTCGTCGCCGCCGCCATCGCCTCCAGCAGGATTCACGACTACGCCGAGGGTTTCGGAGGAGGAGCCGTCACGACACACCTCGAGCTGAACCAACCTCGGACGCAATTACGGGATATCAAGCTCGATGAGATTCTCTTCGCCCGATCTCGACCCACCGCCGCCCAAAATTTTACGGTTTAAGGGCAAAGGGATCTCGGTCACGCGTCTCCCCCCTCCGAGAATCGATCGGCTCTGGTACCAATTGTGACGGCCCGTGGCCGCCGGCGTGCCTAGCCGTGGCGTGAGCGCGATCGGAGTCGCCGCGCGAACGGTCGAGTAGGGTTAAGGCACAAGAGGGGAAACTGAATTGTGTTTTCTTCTATTCCGTTTTCTCCACCGCAGGCAGTACGTTACATTAAGCTTATCCACCTTGGGATCTCCACTACACTTTAACCACTTAGTTTAACTATAGTAACCCCTTTACAGTAAATGACTCAAATAAATAATTGTCCTATAACAGTAAATATCTATGTTATAGTGCTTGCCATGACATGGAGGTTGCGTTGTTGTGGCAGCGGCGGCGGGAAGCAGACATAGGAAGCGGGGCAGCGCCAGCGGACGGGTTGGAGGGTTGGGTTTAGGTTTTGGGAGCGGAAGCGATGGCTAGGTTAGCCATTGCCATGTCTTTTTTGAAACAGACCATGGCCATGTTTTTAAGCTTTCGCCTTCTAAACTAAGACATTTAGAATTATACCACTCCCAACGTTGGACTTCGCTAGAATATCACTCTCAACAGATGACTCGTTAAAATGCAACCAGTTTGCTCGTTTACCATCAGTATATTTTTAATAAATTTCATGGCTAAACAACAGATAAAAAGTAAAAACTACCCTCACCCAAATCCTTCTTTTGTATCCCTCCTATACCCCGCCCGAACCTATCCAGAGGCACAACCCCCTGACCCAACGCCCCTACCGATCCCAGGTCCTAGGCGAGCTCCCCCGAGCTGCAACAGGCGCAGACACCATCCATCCTGCATATGAATGTCAAGAATGTGCGGCTGGCAACCATGCCACCCCTTCACATCAAGCGCTAGCAGAAAGATCCAGCCAACACATATAGCACGAAACAGAGTCAGGAAATGGGCTCAACAGTGATTCAAACTTATGGCAGGCCTTTGGACGCCTCGTTGCATGCCTAGACAATATCGGCCGCTAGGGTGAGGTCCCCGCGGTTGCCGGTGACCTGGAAGGAATTGAACAGCAGCATCGCCGTCCTGAGCGCGCCCGTGTAGAGCGTTGTTACGGCCCTTGGCCGGGACCTCGTCGGATTCTAGCGTGAGCATGCGAGGGCGCTGGCGCACACGCTCGAGACGAGGTGAGAAATCGGTGGATTCAACTGGTTCTGTTTTTCGTGGTGTTCTCTTCTCTGTTCACACGCTTACATACCCATTGGCACAGCCGGCGGGTCCACCACTCAGGCACACACCCCACCTGTCAGACGCCCTCCACCTATATCCGCCAACTCCTATCTCTTCTTCTTCCTCAGTCATCTCTTTCCTCGGAAGATTCCGCCGCTTTGCCACCTCCGAGCTCCGGATCGCCTTCCCTAGTCTCCACCGGCATTACACCTCCCCCTCCAAATCCGGCTTGTCCCCAAGCCGCCACCGAAGGAAAAGACTTGAGAAGCACATTCCAATCTTCCCAAGTCGCCGCCACTAGAGTTGTCGAGGATTCCGAAGCCCACTCCAGCGAACCTGAGGTATTGCTTTGTTCCCTTTCTTCACGAGTCGGCGTTCAGTAATACATAGAAGTTGGAGTGAAGAAGAGCTGAAATCTGCAATCTTTGGCAGATCTGCGAACACCGGCGCATAGTTAGGGGTGGACGGCTTCAGCTGCGATGTGTGAAACACCAGGTGTATATGCGCAGTCGCCGGCAGATCCAACTTGTAAGTTGTATTACCAATCTTTTCGAGCACCCAATAAGGCCCAAAGTACTTGAAGGCGAGTTTAGGGTACGGACTATTTACCACTGATTGTTGGGCATAGGGTTGAAGTTTTAGCAGCACCGACTCTTCCACCATGAACGCACGGTCACCGCGTCTTTTGTCAGCCTGTTGCTTCATGCGCTTCTGAACCCGAGTGTGACATCCTCATTTTTGGTTTCTGCATGAATTCATGTTTCATGTAGAACAACGTTTTAAAAAAATCTGAAACAGAAAAAATATCAAAAAGATAGCCAAAAGGAGCCAAATCCAGTTCACAGAGAGTGCCGAAGACAACTCCCGCCACTAAACTGGCTACGTGGCAGGCTCGGGGCTCATCTCCACAAAGGGGGAGGGGTCCGACCCCGTGGGACATGTGTTGCCTCCCGGAGCTAGCCTCTGCAGAGGAGCGAGGCCAGTCCCGAAGGACAGGTGTCGACTGCGAAGCTAGTCACCACGGAAAAAAGAGGACCAGCCGCGCGGGACACGTATCGCTCTCGGAGCTCACCTCCGGGAGATCCGTCACTATTGGACACGTGTCAACCTCAGAGCCTGTCTCTGAGGAGAAAGGAAGTCTGGAGCAGCTAGGACACGTGGCAATATCGGAGCTCACCTCCGAAGAGAAGGGAGGTCCAGAAACTGTCACGTGGCGTTCGCGGAGCTCACCTCTTTTGAGAGGGGAGGTCCCGACCCACCAGACACGTGGCACACACGGAGCTCACATCTGAAGAAGAGGGAGGTCTCGTCCGCCTGACACGCGGCACAACCGGAGCTCGTCTCTGAGGGAAAAGGGAGCACGGGTTCCCGCAGGACACGTGGAGCTTCCGGAGCTCATCACCGCGGAGGTAACGAGTTCTGGAGCGGTTTTTGCTTCTGTACGCGTGTGAATACCGGTACGGGAGGAAACCGACATGAATTCCACAATGTTACCGCACAAAATCAACTAAAGATAAGTTGTTAAGGTTCAAAAAAAGTTTGATTGGGACTCTTATTGGAAGTCCAATCAGATTAGAACTCTTTCTTCCTGATTATAAATAGAACCAAAAACCGTCGGTCGAAACCACAAACTTCTTTTCCACCTCCTGAGCCGACGACTTAGAGCCCTAGCCCCAGCTCGCCGAGTAAAACCCTTCGCCGGAGTTCAGTCATGGGAGATCACCGGAAGAGAGCCCCAACGATCTGTCTTGCCAGGAGAAGGACCCCGAGGCCAAGAAGAACGTAAGGTAGGGCTCCAATACTACCTTACGACTTCATCGCGTTTTCTTTGCATCTGTTCTTTGATTCTTTTTGAACAGAAGCTTTTTCGTGGACAGATCATGTGTTGATCGATTTGATCTAGAGTCAAAATCATCGTCATATCCATATTTGATCCGAACACCTCTGTTCATCGTAAAACCCATGCAAACCATGCAACAACACGTACAAACTGATCTAATAGAAACTAATCATAGGATAGCATGCATATGCATCATCGCATCTAGTTAAAGTCTGTGTATGATATTGATTGTTGTAAATCTTGTATGTGTGTGATCATGTATAGAAGGACAAGCCCAGTGAACTACCTACGACGGGCTACAACAACAAGATTTTGAGGAACCGGAACAACCAGAACAAGGCAAGTGCCCCTTGACCATATTGATCCTATGTTTTGGAAAACTTTTTTGATTGTGAAAAGGTGTGGGTGCTGAGTCAAACATGATGGGAAACCTTTTTATACGAGTTTACTAGTTTTGGTTAAACCACCCTTGTCGCTAGGGAAGTTTATGAGTCGTGTATGGTTTTTTTACTTTTATGCTTCGCTGAGTCCATGGGATTACGGGAAGCGAGATAGATGTGTCTATCTAACTGCACTCGTAAGAATATTGAGGAACTGATGTTGTTAATGAACATGGATCGGAGGGAGATCTAGGCAAGTCTGGGTTTGTGAATGAGGTAGAATGAGATGATGGTTTACTTGCTGTATATCTAAGGACCGGTTCATGCGAGCACATGCCAGGATAACAGTGCCACCACAAGGCCAAGTATGGGTGCAGCTTAGCTCTGATACCACGCTGACACGACCCCAAAGGTCTTGTCGAGACAGGATCACGCTGAGGGGTGCTGCGTTGCACAGCACCGGATAACACACGTCAAAGGTACAAAGCAGAAGCAAAATTTTAGTACATAAACAAGTTTATGAACATGTTTACATCAAAATAGTTCCAGTCTACACTCACGGGCGTAGACTACGCATCAAGTCCACGTTCAGCCCTTGAATGTGTCCTTGCTAGCACACACGCACACTAACTCTGTGGCGTGCATGACTCCCACTCGACGGGGTTCCCCTCCTGGGGTTCCATCTCTTCGGGAGTCCCTTCCTCATAGAACCCTGCAAAAGCTTCAAACACAAGCAGTGAGCACGAAGGCTCAGCAAGTCTGACCCGTCTCACCTAAACATGGAACTTCTACATGAGGGGTAATGGGTTATGTCGGTACCCTCAATACCGGGTACCCCCGGGCACAGGGTAAAACTTCCTAAGGACCTCGCTCCCTCTGCAGGGGCGAGGTTTGAAGGCGCCACATGTCCAGCTGGGCCGGAGCTCCCCTCCCCACGGAGGATAGCTCCGGGCCTGCCGCGTGGCCCAGGAGGCCGGACCTCGCCCCCTCCGCGAGGGCGAGCTCCAAAGGCACCACGTGTCCAGCAGGGCCGGGGCTCTCCTCTCCTCAAAGGATAGCTCCGAGCCTGCCACGTGGCCCGGAAGACCGGACCTCGCCCCCTCCGCGGGGGTGAGCTCCGAAGGCTCCACGTGTCCAGCGGAGCCGGAGCTCCCCCCCTCCTCAGAGAAGAGCTCCGGGTCCGACACGTGGCCAGCAGAACAGTGCTGCCGACCGGCGCGGTAGGCAGCGGGAGTAAAGGCGCGCCATGCCTTTACCATACGAAGCATTCAAGACCTGCGCCTTCCCGAGACGAAGAGGCACGGCGCACGCCTGTCAGGAGGCGCTGTGACCAGTCATAGTCAGGACAGGCGTACAGTGTCTGAAGCTGCAAGCCATTGAAGGCAGCGACAAGACCGGACAAGACATGCCCTGCCGCCCTGCCATCGCCAACAACTACACGCTACACTTAGCCTGCGGCATGGGTAGGGCGGCAGGACGAGGACTTCGACGGCAGCGCCAAGACATAATAGCTGGTAGGAAATCACCCCAGGGCCACCTATCGGGTTCCGGGCCCCCCTTGTAAGCCACTTGAGCCTTGGACTATAAAAGGCTCAGGTAGGCAACGTTAGCAAGGGTTCGAACTTGGTTGGTTCGCACTCTAGCCATTCACACCCAAGGTGTAACTCATCCTCAAGCTCAGGACTCCGGTTCTGAGCAACAAGCAATACAGCGAGCTCCATAGCTCGCCGTGGATGTAGGATTTTATGCTCCGGCGGCCTGAACCACGTAAAACTCACCATGTCAAGCTCTTCCTAACTCGTCCATATGCTCAAGCTCTCCGCAAGCGACTAGCCACATCGAAAAAAGAACCTCCGCGGGCTGCCTAGTGCAGGCCCGGGGGAAGTGTCAACCGAACACTTCGACATTTGGCGCGCCAGGTAGGGGCTTTCCCTTGCGCGACGAGTTTCTGCCGACGAAGATGACCAAGCTTCCTTCAGTGGCAAACTCTCCTCCCCCGCGTTTGCTGCGAACCGTGACCAGGGGGAGTACATGTCGACACACTCAGGACGGAGTGTGTCGGCGCAAGCTGGGAGCCAGCAGCCGGCTTTGGCAGCGCCGATCCTGGCAATGCAGGCTCCAACCAGCGTCAGGTCTTCAGTAGCGCTGGGCGTACCCGGCGGGGGTGCGCTAGCTGCAGCAAGAGCACTACTGCACAATCCGCCTGCTGGGGACGCGCCTCAGGCAGCGACCCAGCAGTGGATTCACGAGGTAGACCGTTTCGTCGTCGCCGCCGCAAACCCTCGACTTCGGCAGGGACGACACTCCGGTCAACCGGCTGTGTCGCTGACGTGCACGCCAACGGTTGACGGGCAGACGGCGGACTCCAGCTCCACCAGGCTTCCGTCGACGGGCCTGAGGACAGAGCTGGAACGGTGCCACTTGGGCCAAGATGCCCGGGTGTACCTCGAGCGACGTCGAGAAAGGCGTCGCAACCAAGAGGCTGGCGACAACATGACGTCAGCCTCGACCCAGCCTGAAGAGCAGATCTTCGCCACGCGAGCTCTGCCCCAGGCATACGCCGCACAGCATATGCCGCAACCATATGCCCTGCAAACGGCGCCCCCGGTCTATGGTGCAGCTTTGCCCATACCGGGGTACACTGTGCCAGCTGCGAACCAAGCGTTCGCGGCGCCAACACCTGCGGCAAAAGGGGCAGGATGTGTGGCCCTCGCACCCCACCTTCGCTTCGTGAGGTGGCCGCGCAAATTTCGGCCGCACCTGCCCGAGAAGTACGACGGCAGCGTCAACCCAGCAGAGTTTCTCCAGATCTACTCCACCGCCGTACTTCCGCAGGAGGGGATGAGGCCGTCATGGCCAACTACTTCCCCGTCGCCTTGACCGGCCCAGCCCGGTCTTGGCTCATGAACCTCCCCCAGGGTTCCATAACTTCCTGGGGAGAGCTCTGCCGGCAGTTCATTGCCAACTTCGGCAGTTACTACGCCCGTCCTGGCACGGAGCTTGACCTCCACGCCATCAAACAACAACTTGGGGGAATCACTGCGCTACTTCATCCAGCGGTTCTCCTAGGTACGCAACACCATCCCGCACATTCGAAGTGCTTCTGTGGTGGTGGCGTTCCGGCAGGGTGTCCGGGACGAGAAGATGCTTGAGAAGCTTGCGAACAGAGAGGTCTGCGATGCCTCTGAGCCCTTCAGCCTGGCGGACAAGTGCGCCAGAGCAGCCGAAGGGCGGAATTGGCACTCACTGCCAGCTTCCGAAGCCGGAAGACAGCCCGAATACGGCGGAGTTCAAGCTGAGCTCCCGACCACGTCAGACAGCCAAGAGCCAAGCACTGGCTGACTTCATGGCTGAGTGGGCGCTAACAAAGGCTGACCCAGGGGGGCCACGAAGACGGTGAACCAAAGTACCCAACTCCGGTATTCACCGGGCCTCACTAGACGCTCTTCTTCGACGGCTCCTCGCGAAAGCAGGGGGCCGGTGCCGGCGTACTGCTTCTCATGCCATCGGGGGAGCAGTCTGGGTACATGGTGCGTCTCAATTCCAAGGCAACCAACAACTTGGCAGAGGTGACTCCCAGCTAGTTATCAAGCAAGTTAAGGGTGAATGCCCCTGCAATGACCCACAGCTAGCTGCTTATCTGCTCCACGTGCGGATGTTGGAGAAAGACTTCCTCGCCTTGGCCCTGCGCCATGTACCACGCGCTGGCAAGGCCGCAGCTGACGACCTCTCAATGAAGGCCTCCATTGGAGCCCCTGCGCCCGAAGGAGTCTTCGAGAGGACGTTGCTGCGGTCCACAGCCCGGCCCGCCGAGCCGGGCGAAGGAGGCTGAACTAGTGCCTCGAAGCTAGGCAGTCCCAGCCGCCCTGCAGCCAGGGATGCCGCCAAAGGATCGTAAGCGTCACTGGGGACTCCGTGCAACCAGCGCTCAAGATCCAGAAGCTCAAGTAGTCCCGGTGCATGGACCACGGAGGTCCGGGACTCCTTGAAGGACATCCTTCCTGATGAACGTGCATTCGCTGAACGGGTGGTGCGGATGGCTAAGTGCTACGCACTGGTATCTTTACTGGCGTGGCGCCACGACATCCTATTGCGGTGCATAACCCAGGAGGAAGGCTGTGACTAGCTCGCAGTAGTCCACGGAGGCGAGTGCTGGGAATGCTCATCGTCCCGCACGCTGGTCGGTTAAGCCACCCGACATAGCTCCTACTGACCGAGAGCCACCTGGACGCCGTCAAACCGGTTAGGGATGCAATGCGTGCCAGGTCCACGCCAAGCAGACCCACACAACCGGTGCAGACGCGCACCCAGAGCCGTCGGGGGATACCGGCTCCTCCATGTCGAGGGCCAGCCGGACTTCCCAGGGCCGGGTCACGGGAACTACCCTTCCACATGGTATGCGGGGCCGAAGCCATGCTTCCCCCAGAGATCGCCATGGGGGTCCCCCCGTGTCCGGCGTACGACGAAGCCACGCATGACCCGCTCTGCGTGAAGACAGGCGCTCCGACGCTACCCCAGTAAGTTCACCATGCTTACTTAGGTGTTTATTTAAATTACGCATTAATTTATATGAACACATCCCCACGCTCTAGACAGTGTGCGTCCATTGTACACTCGGTTCCTCTTTCCTGCTCTCATGCATAGTCGATATTTGCCGTCCTGCCGAAGGCGGTAGTGCTTGGGGTACCTGCCAGAGACCCGGTGGCCTTTTGGATCTCCCCCTATAAGGGTACTGTACTGCCAGTTGGTCTCCTCCGAGAAAAGACCTACGCTAGACCGGGGGGTCAGGAGCCTTGCTTTGCCCGGTCTTGCACCCAAAGCATGCGCACTCTGCCCCCGGCACTACGGTCTGAGTACCAGGGGGCCGGACGGTTACACCCTGACTGGGGCTGGGGCCAGACGTTCGGGACCAAGTGCACTGGATTACCCAAGCCTCGTATTCCGGCCTGGGACAGTAAGCCAAGTGAGACTAAGGGACAGGAAAGGGGGGACCACTGAGCAGTGCCGGACTCCGCCCCCCATAGCTGGGCCGAGCTCTGAGGCCAGCCCTCACCCTCCTTTCAGAGGCGAGCGCTGATGCCGGACCTCATGCCCTTCACTGGCCTGAGCTCCGATGACCTCCGGACCTCACGCCCTTCGCTGGCCTGAGCTCCGATGACCTCCGGACCTCACGCCCTTCGCTGGCCTGAGCTCCGATGACCTCCGGACCTCTCGCCCTTCCCTGGCCTGAGCTCCGATGACCTTCGAACCTCCGCCCCCGCAGCTGGGCCGAGCTCCGATGCCAGCCCTCACCTTCCTTTCAGAGGCGAGCGTTGATGCCGGACCTCACGCCCTTCGCTGGCCTGAGCTCCGATGACTTCCGGACTTCCGCCCCCCACAGCTAGGCCGAGCTCCGAGGCCAGCCCTCGCCCTCCTTTCAGAGGTGAGCGCTAATGCCGGACCTCACGCCCTTCGTTGGCCTGAGCTCCGATGACTTCCGGACCTCCGCCCTCGCAGCTGGGCCGAGCTCCGATGCCAGCCCTCGCCCACCTTTCAGAGGCGATTGCTGATGCCGGACCTCATGCCCTTCGCTGGCCTGAGCTCCGATGACTTCCGGACCTCCGGCCCACATAGCTGGGCCGAGCTCCGAGGCCAGCCCTCGCCCTCCTTTTAGAGGCGAGCGCTGATTCCGGACCTCACGCCCTTCGCTGGCCTGAGCTCCGATGACTTCCGGGCCTCCGCCCTCGCAGCTGGGCCTGAGCTCCGATTGCTTCCCGGACCACCCCTCTTCTCAGAGGTGAGCGCCGAAGCCGGACCTCCCCCTTTCACAAGGGCTGAGCTCCGATGCCAGGCTTCACCCTCTCCTCAGAAGCTGAACTCCCATCAAGACCCTGCCAGCACAGGGAGTACTCAAGACAAGAAAGTGCGCGGGTAGGAGAAGGCCTCACCTCGGGCTCGTTACCTCCCCCGAGGTGAGCCCGGGGGCCACTGTCGGTACCCTCAATACCGGGTACCCCCACGCGCAGGGTAAAACTTCCTAAGGACCTCGCTCCCTCTGCAGGGGCGAGGTTTGAAGGCGCCACGTGTCCAGCTGGGCCGGAGCTCCCCTCCCCACGGAGGATAGCTCCGGGCCTGCCTCGTGGCCCAGGAGGCCGGACCTCGCCCCCTCCGCGAGGGCGAGCTCCGAAGGCACCATGTGTCCGGCAGGGCCGGGGCTCTCCTCTCCTCAAAGGATAGCTCCGAGCCTGCCACGTGGCCCAGAAGACCGGACCTCGCCCCTCCGGCGGGGTGAGCTCCAAAGGCTCCACATGTCCAGCGGAGCCGGAGCTCCCCCCCCCCCCTCCTCAGAGGAGAGCTCC